>VCII01000558.1:0-2907500 GCA_006030095.1 Triplophysa siluroides
GTGAGACTGTACCAATGGGGGGCAGGAGTGAAGAATAAGAAAGAGGGAGGGGGCGATTTATGTGTACAGGATGGGGAGCCAAAAAATAGGGATGATCAAAGCAAACTGCGTTTTGGCAGAACACAAGAGGTGGTTTACTGTTTATCCGACTGGACAAACAACATCAGTGACTCAGAAGAGCTCAACATGAGGGTCTGTTACAGATGGTTTTAGTGTATGTGTGTGTGTAAAGAACACCATTGACATTTATTTAAAATGTTAATATAAATGTGAATATAATGCATTTGTACATTGTCTTAGATCTGATTCTGATTAATGAGATATTATGCAAATGATTATTATGATATAAAAAACTAACAAAATGTGTCCCTTAGACGTTCTTTAGTCCAGAGTTTCTCAACTCCAGTCCTCGGACCTTAGTTCTCGTGGCCACAACAAATGTTTTCTAACACACAAGAACGGGCAAAGACAACCAGACACACAGTGAATAACACAACACACAAATGCAAATCTCCATTTATTATTATTATTATTACACAGCTATCACAATGACAACAACTATAAAAGGGAAAAGAGAAACGAATAGAATCAGAAGAACAGAATAAGACTAGGAAAAGAAAGTGAGGAGGAAGATGTGAAGAGAGATGATAGGAGAAGAATAGAGACTATAAGAGAAGGAGCAAGAAGAATTGAGCGTGTAGGAAGAGAAGAGGAGGATTAGAAGGAAAGAGATCAAATGCAGCAGAACAATAAAAGAGAAAATATAAGACCGAGAGGAAGAGAGAGCAAGGTCCTACCACATTAGAATCCTTAGAAGTCTTAAATATCTCATGAGGAGATAAAACTCAAGTGTCTTGAAGCCTTTCCCTTACAATGACATGAACTAATGACAGAGGATGAAACAACATGTGGAAAAAACCCTTTACATTACTTTCAGTTCTCTTATAATCCATCATCGTCTGCCTTTGCCCCGTCTGACACTTCTAGACTTTTCTCCAGTGTTTACTCGCCTTTCTTTACTCTTTTCACTCTGAAACTGCAAATATGAAGTGTGTATATAATGTGGAGGGGGTCCTTCAAAAGGTCAAAATCTGGATCAAATGCATTTTATAATAGCTAAAAATATCTTGTATAGACCTATATTAAAGTCACAATGATTTATTTTAATATGTATGTTTGTATTGTTTTTGACCAACAATAATAAAATGTATGAAAATACACCAGATAGCATCTTTATTTTCTTTCTTATTTTCTTTTTTATCTCACAACAACATTATATCTACAGAAGAACTGATTCTTGTGTCTGTGTTCAGTTTTGGATGCCTGTGGTTAGTCCAGATAATGTCATGGAAGAAAGATAATGGCGGCCTCCTCTGGTTACAATGAGGATTACATTTAGGTTTTTAATGCATTCTGATTTCTTTACACTGTTAAACGTTCTGGCTCTCATGCTTTACATGGTCAACTTGTCAAAAAATGAGTTGGACGTATCACATAGTATTTCTGTGCTTAAACCATCCCCCTTGGGTTTGTATAGGTTTTGGAAAGTTTTTTTCGATCATGAGCAGTTCCTTACTGGATAATTCTCCTGGACAAGCACGGCCACGCGTCAACCAGCGAGAGCGAGAAAGAGCGCAGCTGTGTTTGTTTGTTCACTGCATTGGGTGATGAATGTTATATAAATGGTGGATATAACTCTGGATTGGAGATCGTTGGAAAAGGATAGATGGAGCCGTCTTTTTTGGCAGGAAATATAGCGATAAACTGAGTAGAGAATAGTATTGTAATTCACCATAAATTTAAACAGAAATTGAGGACAGACTTTTTTCTTGTATACTCTGACACAGCCCATAACCCAGGGGTGTCCAAAGATGATTTGAAACAGCCTGCAGTCTAAGGCACTCATACTAGGCTTGTAGAATTTGTCCTGGCGTGAACTTTCCCTTCAGAAAAGCAAAGATGGAGGAACTGCTCATTTTAGCCGTGTCATGTTGTGCTATTTTACTTAAAACATCTTACACGAATAAATAAAAAGAGAAGCTGCTGGGTTTGCTGTGTCTGTGGAAACATGAACATAATGGTACAACACTGAAACATCTCATATATATATATACACATCATCAGAACAACATTATGACCACCTTCCTAATATTGTGTTGGTGCCCCAAAACAGCCCTGACCCATCGAGGCAAAGACTCCACTGGACCCCTGAAGGTGCACTGTGGTATCTGGCACAAAGACTTTAGCATCAGATCCTTTAAGACCTGTAAGTTACGAGGTGGGGCCTCCATGGATCGGACTTGTTTGTTCAGCACATCTCACAGATGCTCCGTTGACTTGAGATCTGGGGAATTTGGAGTCCAAGTTAACACCTTAAACTTGTTGTCGTGCTCCTCAAAACCATTCCTGAATCATATTTGCTTTGTGTCAGGGCGCATCACCCCCTAAAAGAGGTCACAGCCACCAGAGAATACCGGTCCCAGAAAGGGGTGTACATGGTCTGGAACAATCTGGAACCCTGTCGCCGGTTCACCACCGTCCTTCTTGGACCACTTTTGATAGATACTGACCACTGCAGACCGGGAACATCCACAAGAGTTCTAGTTTTGCAGATGCTCTGATCCAATCGTCCAGCCATCACAATATGGTCCTTGTCAAACTGGCTCTAATCCTTACACTTGCCATTTGTCCTGCTTCTAAAATCAACTTTGAGGACAAATGTTCTCTTGCTGCCTAATATAATAGGAGCTGTGATGAAGAGATAATCCGTGTTATTCACTTCACCTGTCAGTGGTCATAATGTTCTGCCTGATCGGTGGACAGTATATATCACATATGTCATATCCTGCTCCCCGCACATATTCACAGCTGCATATGACAAATGTTCACATGCTGAAAGTCCGGTGTGACCACAGATTTAATGAAATATAAGTGGCTTGCCACACACACATAAACACATTCTGCAGTTTCACAATATCAACACAAGGTGGCAACACTAATATTTTCACATGAATCTCCAGCCCTCCTGCTGAAGAGCTTCTGTCCTTCAGATTTCAGCTCCGACCCCATCAAAGTGTTCATCTCATCAAGTGTTCAGGACCTTTCAGTGGTGTTTTTAGAAAGAAGTCTCTTATATGCTTACCAACGCTACATGTATTTCTTTAAGAACTGTAATATTGTGAAAGTTACCATTCAAACAACAGGTTTCTATGTAACTATGTTGAATTTATTCCTGTATTTAAGTAACAATAAATACATTTATGTGAAATAGATTTCTATCAAATACATGTTGTTTTTCTGTTCTTTTTATTAATGAAACAATCCTGAAATATGCGTTTAACAGCTATTTAAGGGAGACTTCACCCAAAAAATTAAATTCTGTCATTCATCATTTACTCACCTTCGAGTTGTTTCAAATCTGTATAAAATGTCTTGTTCTGACAGATTTTGCCCTCCATTCACTCCCAATAGCAGGAAAAAATACATTGTGGTCAAAGTACCTCAGAACTGTTTGCTGTTCAACACAACAACAAAAAATGATCAAGTAATTTTTCCTTCTAACACATGAAATAAGTCTCATATATATTAAGAAGGTCCCCGTATGTCCATCACACCAATGTGTACAAAAGTTGGCCACCCCTGCTATAATCTGTAATGGTTCAGTCCACACAGATACAGTTGTGTTCAAAATTATTCAACCCCACTGAAATTGATTGTTTTGGTCGTTTGACATTGGATTATGATCATTCAGTCATCATGCTTACAATTAAATCAAAGAGGCACGTGTAGGTCAGACAAATATAACATAACATTTATAATGAATAACCACAAATGTCTTTTCTGAGCTCACATCATTATCAGTTTTATTCAACCCCAAGTGACATTCAATCTTAGTACAACATCCTTTTACAGTTATAAACAGCTTTTAAACGTGAAGCATAGCTTGACACAAGTGTCTGCAGCGATCTACGGGTATCTCGCCCATTCATCATGGGCAAAAGCCTCCAGTTCAGTCACATTCTTAGGCTGGCGCACTGCAACTGCTTTCTTTAAGTCCCACCAGAGGTTCTCAATCGGATTTAAGTCTGGTGACTGCGATGGCCACTTCAAAATGTTCCAGCCTTTAATCTGCAACCATGCTCTAGTGGACTTGGAGGTATGCTTGGGATCATTGTCCTGTTGAAAGGTCCAAACGTCTTCCAAGCCTCAGGTTTGTGACGGACTGCATCACATTGTCATCCAATATCTCCTGGTACTGAAGAGATTCATGGTACCTTGCACACGCTGAAGCTTCCCAGTACCTGCAGAAGCAAAACAGCCCCAAAGCATGATTGACCCCCCGCCATGCTTCACAGTAGGCAAGGTGTTCTTTTCTTCATAGGCCTTGTTCTTCCTCCTCCTCCAACTAGCGTTGATCATGGGCCCAAACAGTTCTAATTTTGTTTCATCAGTCCACAGAACACTATCCCAAAACTTCTGTGGTTTGTCCACATGACTTTTGGCATACTGCAGTCGACTCTTCTTATTCTTTGGGGACAGCAAGGGGGTGCGCCTGGGAGTTTCTGGCATGGAGGCCTTCATTACGCAGGGTGCGCCGTATTGTCTGAGCAAACTTCAGTACCCACATCTGACAAATCTTTTCTCAGTTCCTCAGCAGTCACACGGGGACTTTTCTCCACTCTACGCTTCAGGTAGCGCACAGCAGTCGAAGTCAGCATCTTCTTTCTGCCACGACCAGGTAGCGTTTCAACAGTGCCCTTTGCCTTGAATTTGCGAATGATGCTTCTATGGTGTCTCTTGGTATGTTTAACATCTTTGCAATCTTCTTATAGCCATTGCCCTTCCTGTGAAGAGTAATCACCTGTTCTCTTGTCTTCCTGGACCATTCTCTTGACCTCACCATGTTTGTAACCACACCAGTAAATGTCTAGAAGGAGCTGAGTATCACAGTCATTTTAAAGCTGCCTAATTGGTGCTTATTAGGCTTTATTGCTGCTCCCTGATATCCACAGGTGTTTTCAATACCTGATTGAAAACACTTCATTGAACCTCTGTTTCTCAGAGTGGTAGTCTTTAGGGGTTGAATAATTATGTCAATGAAGAAATTCACAAAAGAAACATTTACTACTGTATTACAAACTAATTGATGTCATTTTAGTTGCATATGGTTCTTTAAGAAGTCCTTGTAGGATTCATTCTGAATACAATTACAAATGTACACTAAATTCCCTAAAACCATTTACAGCATTGGGGGTTGAATAATTTTGAACACAACTGTATATAAGTGACTGCAGCGCAGTGCTCCGCTGTAGAGCAGATGCGTCTCTGGCAGGTTGTGTAAGTTTCTGTAGCTCAGTGGTAAGAGCATTGCGCTAACAACGCAAGGTTGTGGGTTCGATCCCAGGGGATTGCAAATACCTATGTAAAATGTATAGGATAAAGCAATGTAAGTCGCTTTGGATAAAAGCGTCTGCCAAATGCCTAAATGTAAATGTGTAATGTAATGTAAGTTCAGATTCAATACAGCGCAGCATTTATTGTCATAATGTTTTACCGGTATGTTTTATGACGGTCTGCCGCGATTTGAAGGTGCACGATTATCATACCATGTACAATTGCATATTACCGGTTTAAGATAAAAGATGAAAATCTCCTGCGCGACTTTTTTCCTCTTGACGGGGCACACTTTGAACTTGCGAACACTCCGTGCACACTACACACGTGCAGCCGAGAAAATGGAAGAGACACCGCCTGTTACTCCATCACCCGCCGAAGAAGTTGATATCTACAGCATGGGAAGACTTTGGATATAGAAAAAACGAACGTGGGAATGTCGTCGAGGTTGGATGAAAGGAAAGAAGGAAATACATCCAGCATGTTCGGTCATGTTCGCGAACACCATCCCTCCGTGCAGATAATATAAAGTCGGATTTATAACTTCTGATCGTATCATTTCTATGACGCAGTGGACATAACGTTACTGATACAGCATTGAACATTAAATGTACAGTAAAACGCAGATGTCACGTAAAACGCGCAATTGGATGGATAAAAAAGACTGCCATATAAATATGTAATTCGCTTTTTTCCACATAGCTATGTGCAGCCCGTTTTATCTACATACTGAAGTAACTTAATGCATTACCATTGTTTTTTATTATTATTATTTGGTAAAATTTTATACACTATCATTCTTAAAATTGTAATATCTTACCCCTCTTTTTGTTATTTTGAATTTTTATGAATTCAATTGATCTTTTTCGTTATTAAAACAAACTCATAAAAACCATTGGAACAATTTATACTCACAACATTTTAATAAAAATAAAACATTTTAAATATCTTGTTAACCATTTCAGTCCCTCAAATCTCACTGTATTCCCTGTAGAAATGATTAAATAAAAAAAGTTCCCTTTTTGTATTCGGTTGATTATCATAATTCTTTCTTTAGGTTCAAGCTACTTCTTCAAAGCCAGCACCTGATCCAGCTCAACCAACTGTCAAACAATCACTTGCAACGGAATCAAGTTAGATCCCACATGCAAACTGACATGGTTCCACCTCTCCTTGTCAGGTATTTCTTGGTCTAGAGGTGGAATCATAAAGGATTCTCTGTTTCATGTGGGAAAGAGATGATTGTGGCACCTAATTGCCACCATACTCTCTCTCGGTCTGCGTCATCGTTCCTACCCTTCTGTTTCCTAGTTTGTGTTAATTAGTTTATCCCCCTGCACCTGTTCCCTCTCTTGATTTGTTCCCTTTAAACATCCTGGTGTTCATTGTCCTGTGCTGGTTCATTGTACGTCTTACCGTCGTTCTAGCTGTACCTTGTCTGTAGCTGTTCCTGTTAATGCCTTGCTGTGTTTTTCAAGTTCCTGTTACCCCTGTGTTTAGTAAGTGTAGTTTAGTGTTTAGTATTAATTGTTTGTTTTCTAGTTTAGTTAGTCCGTGTCCTTGTGTCAGTTTTGTAGCATCCAGTTCTGTTTTCCCCCTCGTGGGTTTTGTTTTGCCTGTTTGTTTAGTCCTGTTTTTGTATAATTAATCTGTTAACCCTTTCATCCCTGACTCTTGCCTGCAATTGGGTTCTCCCCTGTCAAATCCGGGACAAATCGTGACAGAATGAACCAGCCAAAAAGGAACCCAGCAGGTAGAGGGGACGAGGCGGAGATCGCTGCAACAAGAGCCACCAAGCCCACGTCCTGTTTGGCCTCAGGCAGCAGGGGAGGTTCATAACGGACTTTGCCTTGGACTTCCTGGCTTCAGCGCGGTCCTCGGGGTTCAACGAGGCAGAATTAAAGGTAATCTTTAATAGTTGCCTCGACGACGAGCCCTAGGTCCCGCTGAGATGCGCCAGCTGAAACCCCTGGGATTCGCGGATACTGTTCAGACCCTGCTAGATCGTGAGTGGTCCAGAGAGCTGTCTAGAGCGGATTCTTCCACGGGGCTAGCCACGATTTCCGAGGGTCGTACCCTTCATATCGGGGTCGTGGGTCTCTTCCCCCAGCCTTCTCCCCTCCCCCCATCCACCAGTCTCCAAAGACGGCGTCAACGGAGGGAGTCGTGGGACTCCCTGTCCGACTCCTCGAACACGGAGTTAACCATGTCATCCACCGCTTCTCTGCAGCCGGCCACACCCCCTGTGAGCCGATCCAGGAGAAAGAAACTCCGGAGGGCGGCTCGAGTTCGGTGGTCCCGAGTCGGTGGTCCCGAGTCCGGTGGTCCGCGAGTCCGGTGGTGTCAAACCCCCAAATTTTTTTTGGGGGGGGCGCCGTGGGGAGGTGACGGTCCGAGCGGCCAGCGGCCGCAGATTCCTCCCAGCACCGGCACCAAGCCCGGTCCAGCAACCGGCACCCAAGCCCGGTCCAGCAACCGGCACCAAGCCCGGTCCATCAAACCGGCACCAACCCGGTCCAGCAACCGGCACCAAGCCCGTCCAGGCACCAGCCGTCAGAGAGCGCTGCCAGCCGCCGTCAAGTCCGGCCTTCCAGCCGCCGTCAAGTCCGGCTTCCAGCCGCCGTCAAGCCTCCGCCGCCTTCCGGCCTCCAGCCGCCGTCAAGTCCGGCCTTCCAGCCGCCGTCAGTCCGGCCTTCCAGCCGCCGTCAAGTCCGGCCTTCAACGCCGTCAAGACGCCGTCAGTCCGGCTTCCAGACGCCTCAAGTCGGGCCTTCCAGACGCCGTCAAGTCCGGCCTTCCAGTCAAGTCCGGCCTTCCAGCCGCCGTCAAGTCCGGCCGATGTCCAGCCCGGCTTCCAGCCTTGTCCATTCCGTTGTCCTGCCCGGCATTCCAGCCGGCCGTCCAGCCCTTGTCCTGCCCGGCATTCCAGCCAGCCGGGTCCAGCCCAGCAGTCCTGCCGGGGACAAGAACAGTTTTCCCCAGGACTTCCTGTCAAGCCTCCTGGGGCTCCGCGCCCCCAAGGGCTGGAACTTCCCCACCCAGCCCTACCCCTTCTGGACTTCCCATGTTTCCTTGTTTGCCCCCACCCCAACCATTTATAAGCTTCACAGTCCACTACCTCTCCTCAGATTGGCAACTTAAGCGTCACTGTTTGGAGTCTCATTTTTTCCTGAAGACCACACCATGAAGAAGGCCTTTTCAGAGTTACATTGTCTTTGGCTCAGTTGTTTTGGCCACAGTCTAAATCTGGCCATTAGCAAAGCCTTGAAGATCCAAAGGGTGGAATCTGCTGTCAGATCTTGCAGACTCTTGATTCAAGTATTCTCTCCGAGTTGGATAAAGAAAAGAGAATTAAAAAAAGAACAGGCAGAGCTGGAACTACCTAAGCATGCCCTCATCCATGATGTGATGACAAGATGGGGATCAACTTTTGAGATGATCTCCAGGTTTCTAGAGCAGAAACAGGCAATCTGTGCAGCCCTGGCTACTGACAGGAGTACATGGCATTTAATGCCAAAAGTAAATGACATTGCCACATTGGAAAACGTGAAGCAGACACTTCAACCACTCTATGACCTGACTGATGCCCTGGCCTCCGAGAAACGGATCACACTCATCACTCACACCAGTACTGGAGCATATCAGTGAAATCCTCACTGAGCAATCTGAGGACAACCTACTCATCAGACAGATGAAGCAGAAAATGAGAGAAGACTTGTTAGAAGCGAGATACGCAGAGCAGGTGGAACAGGTGCTACAAATCGCCAGCTTTTGGATCCACGATTCAAGGAACTTCTGTAAAAACCTGGATTACCTACTTGAAGCATTGGTTGGAGAGGCCGTGAAACTTGCAGAAGCTGTTCCAGAACATCCTCAACCAGAAAGGGAAGGAAATGAGGCAAGAGAGGGATTCAGTAGTATCACCACCCCTACAAGGAAAGAAAAAGGTCGGTCTGGATTGCTACAGCGCGAATGACTTCATCTAGGCAGAAACAAAGCAATCTCGGGAAATAGTCAGTGACAGGTCCATGCTGAAATAAGAATGTCAAGTCTTTTCCCACCATCAGCACTGATGCTGACCCTCTGGCTTGGTGGAAAGGGCATGCTGAAGAAATACCTCTCCTGGCAAATGTGGCCAGAAAGTGACTTTGTATTCCTGCCACACAGTGGCGGTTCTACATTGAATCACTCTCCGGGCGAGATCCCCTCTGGGTGCCCACCCCCACCTACCCCACCCATCCGAGCAAAAAACAAAATTTTACACAAACAGCCATGTTTTACCATAACAATACAAGTGTAAGACAAGCTTATATTTCTCATTGCACAAAATCCTTCAACAGAACATTTTAAAAACACAATTCTGCACAAAACAGTATAAGTTATCAGAACTTAAATATACTCTTTATACATAAAAGCGGCAACATATGTACAATCATGATGTAACATGAGCGGAGAACAACAATAATATACAAATATTAAGAATAATATACAATAAAATATAGAATAAATATTCTAAATAGCACAAATCCTTCATCACACAGATCACACTAAAGCAAATCGAATTCTTACACTATTGCACTAAGAACAGAAAACACAAACTAAAACCTGACCTTTCTGGCCTTCCTTGATGCAAAATCATCAATAATGTCATCATACGAAATCTGCTCCTCCTATTGAGTGATGATACTGATGATAGCAAGGCCAGTGAGCCGTTCCTGAGACATGGTTGACCTCAGGTACGACTTGATCAACTTTAGATTTGAAAAGCTCCTCTCTGCTTGAGCCACAGTAACTGGCAGAGTAAGTGCAATCCTGAGAGCAGTCCAAAACTTGGGGTAGATCTCCGATAGATCCTTATCATGCATAAAAGTGATAAGTTCAAGGAGGCTGTTGGTCTTTGATGGCAGGTGAGGGATGTTCTTGATTTCCTGCACAAGCTCTCTACTGTCCAAATCAGAGTGCCCTTCAAAGTGCAGTGTTTTTATTATTAATGATGTGCTTTGTCACGCAACAGAGTTATAGCAAGTAGCAAATGTTCGTCTTTGAAACTTCCTACACATATGTCAATTCCGTTGGCTAATTACAGGGCCCAACAACACTTTTGTTGCAAAGCACAATCTTATGGTGAAAATAGATCTCGTGTTTTTTTAGTTAAGACCGAATTATTGTTGTATAAGCATAGCAAGCATCATAGCAAGAAGGCTAACAAACGTAAGAGTTCACGTTATACCACCAATTAACATTAGCCCTTAATTGATGACATGGATAACGTTACCGTAATCCTACAGAGAGAACGTAGTTGCATACCTTTATTTTTTGCTCTTTTCTCCTCTTCTTTTCTTTTTTTCCTTATTTGGCACCTGACGGCTTTAACCTTTTTCTCTCCATCGCTGTCACTGTGTTTATCTGGCACTCGACAATCAACAGATTTCCCATCCCCCCCAACACAAGTCAAGACTAAACCAATTCACCTCCACATAATCATTTTGGATTACCTATTTTTATTAGCCATTCAGAAAAAAAAACATACATGCAAATTATTGGCCTGTGTTTTAATATTATGAATGAAATGTGCGTTATTTGGAAGAAAGTCAAGGTGTGACTGACTTTAGCCCACTAAGTGGATCCCCCCTCCTTGTCTGCTCCATTTGGGAGAGGTGAACTATCCACCGCGGGCGCGGCCCCTCCCCTTTCCACTTCTCACACAGCTTCTGCGCTACTCAGCAAGCAGGGGCGGCAATTTGCCAATTCCCCACACAGACAGTTATATGATAGATAATAGAAGACCGTTTAGCGGCGCAGATTATTTTTCTTTTTCAAGTGCTTGTGCCACCCCCACCTGTCGTGAAAAAATGCCGCCCCGAGCGGCTGCCCGGTTCGCCCGTGTATAAAACCGCCACTGCTGCCACAAGTGTGCCTTCAGAGAGGATGTTCAGTACAAGTGGACACATTCTCTCACCTCAGCGGTCAAGATTAAGCCCTCAAAATCTCAACATGCTTACATTTCTTCATCACTACCTAACTTAGACTGAAAAAACGCAAAGAAATACATGCTGCTGAAAAATAGCCATAAACTTGGCATTGCACTTTTTGGTCTCCCATTTATGCAGGAAGGACAGTTTATTTTATTTTTTGTCTAATCTAGATTTCTTAAAAGACGTTGCTTGTTTATTACTTCTTATTTATTTTATTATTTAAAATGGGAGATGTATTGATTTTTTTTTCAAGTTTGATTGAAATAAACCCTCTATTAAGTCCAAAAACTTGTTCTTATTCTTTTAAGGGTCTTTGCTACTAATAATAATTATGTTATGCTATCAACCGTGAAACCATAAAACCGTGGTGTTGTCTCCGGCGATTATCATACCGTTACAACCCTAGTTGCAACTAAAAACGAATGAAGACGAACTCATAGAAAAAGACAAATACTCAAAGTTTTCTCTTGGCTCGGCTCTGTCTTCATTTACCAAATCATATCCAGACAGCGCTCTGACCCGCATTATTTGCTTATTTTGGGCATTAACTCTATAACCATATTCGTTAGGTATGATGAGAAATGCCACAGTTTTACTCGTCTCTCTGTCTTCTAATGGAAACATCTCTGTGAGGCGGATGATCTTTGAGGCTCTCTGACAAGACTCCTGGGTAAGGTCGCATCAGCCATTCGTAAATTCTTTCTTAAAAGTGAACGTAAAGTACACTACAGGCTTAGTAACTACCAGCTAGTTTGAAACTAACTCTGTACGGTATTAAGTTGCACCATTTAGTCGTACAGCAAAACGTAGCTAGTAGTTCGTAAGCTCTTCGTAAAGTAATGCGTAGTCGCATAATATGACGCTTACATTCAACAGTCCAATAGCAGCCTTTAAATTAGTCAGAAAAAGTTGAGTTGAAATATTGTGAATTTCAAAAAGTTCTGGATTTAAACTTAATTTACCTCGCATAATAACTTTAATAACATAATTATTAAATAGAACTACATAATCATGAATAACATAATAGGTTTTAATGAAATATTTCAAATTAAACAAGATTAAAAACAAATGCTGATAAACAACAATATTAGAATCATAATAAATGACATATATGGGCGATTTCATTTTACCGCCAATGAAATAAAAAGATGATTTTATTTTGACGTGCACAACACAGGCAGATACACACAAGGATGCGCTAGGACGGGTTCTTGTTAGAGCCGCTAAAGATGTAATGCCATCACATAATGTCCTCCATTTTAAAAGGCAAGTGACTGTATATGTCAGCATTATCATGTGTGTGAAGTATTGAAGAATGTCGAGTGAAACAAGAGCTTATTGAGGTTCAGTGAGTCTGCTACTTTATTCCTACAGTTACTCTTGACGGGAGGCTTCCGTAAATATTTAGTTTATATGTTCCATTTCGCTTTAACCACGTGAAAGATGCAACTCAAAAATATTTAGTAGTGCGTAAATTATAACTTAATCCCCGTTTAAATCAAATCTAGGCTAAATTGTAACTAATGATTCACACTACTTATACCTCTCTAGGTCGATTCTGAAATCTCAAAGGCTTCAATTCTGTTTTATGCACAGCTCTTCCGTGGAAGGAATATAATTCCACCACAGAGTATTGTTTACTTTAGCAAACTGAACTAAATGTGCTAGTAAAATTGTGCTACTTATAATAATTTTTTCACTTCATTTAAAAATATTACTTGTATTTAAGTAGCCCTAAAAACAAAAAAATACTGGTTTATTAACATAATTGTACATTATACAGGCATCAGTTATAGGTATCGGCGAGTACCAGAAAAAATATTGATACTCTACTCGGTCTTTAAAAAATGGTATCGGAGCATCCCTAGTATGTATACAGTGTTTCCCCTATGTTTACGGCTTTTGGGGGGGGGTATGTGGGGTCTCTATATTTTTTTGTGGCAAAGGTCCGGACAATACCTTTTCAAATAAATAATATTTAATCAATTGAGCCCAGTCCAATATGTATATAAAAAGTGAACATCTTATGTTTTATCAGGCCATTTATTTTATATTCTGATACCCACAGTTTGGGCTCTGGTGCTAAAGCGAAGTCCTAGTGGCCTATTTTAATATTAAACTGAAATGAATTTATCATGAGCAGAAGTACTTACAAAGTTACTAACAAGTAGCCTTTCCATGCCAATCATACTAGAACTGTTTCTAAATAATCTCAGATTAAAACATGATTCATTATGCAATGATAACATGCTGATTATAGAGCTTGGCAAACTACGTCACTGTGCATTGAATTATGGGTATCGGTCGTCAGCCATCAGTATTACAAGATAGTAGTATTAAAAATAAATTTTCTATACAGAGAAAAGCTTAATGAAGTGTCAAAACTAGGGATGAGCGAGTACAGCATTATCTGTATCTGTATCTGTTAACCATATGAATCTTCTGTATCTGTACTCGGACTGGGCGGGGCCTAACCCGGAAGTGGGTGGGATTTAACCTGGAAGTGGGTCGGGTTGTCTTGAGATGGGCGGGGCTTTAACCGGTATGTTATTTTAAGCATGCAATTGATATGGGTTGATCAGAAATTGTTGTATTTATTGCTGATTAGAAAACTATTAACATGACAGCATTGAGCTTCAGATCAATGGTTTTGATCACGATAACAAACGAACTATATACAGAACAAGTTTTGCAACAATGAATACAACACATGCGGTTGCAATTATGAAGTAAAATGTAATGAACAAGAGTTTTCATCTCAACTTTCTTTTTTTAACTTTTATTTTTTATGATCAGCATGATTCGTTTACTTAAACGTTACAGTAAAAGTGTCCATTTATTGACCCGCTCTTGGTGACTGCAGGTCTTCATATGCGACGCGTTAGTGGCGGGAGAAGCAGCGTTTATGGAGCGGAAAGGGTTCAAATGAAGCGCGTTTGGCGCTATATGAAGATATCGGCCAAATATAGTCCACATAAATGTCCCTGAGCGCGCGTGACGTGTACAGCTCAGTTATGTAGACGTGCTGCTCCATTTAAACGACATTAATAGTCTGAATAGTCACCTACACTCCCCCGGTGCAGGCCCTTCGTTCATCGAGCCAAACAGAACCCATAGAATGTACCTGAATGAGTTTCCCACTCACGGTCGTCTCCGCTCACAGCAAACACGGTCCTTTCTTCAGCCGGTTGTCCCACGAGGCCGGAGGAACACACACGCCCGGTGTCTGCGTGCGCTATCCGGTAGCATCGCAAACCGTCCCTCGCTGCCAGAGGACATTTGAGCGCTTCCGGTGGCTCGGAAAGGGCTTTCTGGTTCCTGGTTTAAATCCCAAAACGAATAACTAGCACAGCTAGCAAAGTGCTAACTAACGGTTTCTCAATGTCAAGTTCAATAGCTTTTACAGTCCAGTCACCACGGCGAACCGAAAGCGCTGGATCTCGCACAGGCCTCAAGGTCTAAAACCCGTCAGCAGTTAAGTAAACAAGTAGTTAACACAAAGTCTTCGTCAACTCAGATACCGTAAACAAACTAAAGATATACTAGAAACTCTAGAACTCAAGATAACGGTTATTTAAGGGAGATTTAGCGGACCGAGGATCTCATGCTCGCGGCTCGGTCTTCTTTCCGACCCACCTCTTAATTCACCAATCACGTTACTCTCACCTGAATGTAGGCGGGCCTAAACAACAGTACATCCAATCAACCACGTGAAATTAAACTGATGGCTTTTACCAAGTGCACTTAAACCAAACTTCACCTTGGGGAAATGTCTTAAAGGGGACACGCGCATATATATACTCTGGGTGTACATAGGTGACCAAATGAACAAAGTGTGTTAACTCCAGGAATAACCCATTAAGTGTTTAATAGATAAAACATTATAAAACAAAGTTAACATAATAAAACGCTTCTTTTAACAAGGGGTTACACATATAATTCCTAGATAAAGTTATGATGAGTTCTGTAATTCTAAAATGTGATCTGTAAATTTGTAGTATTTTAGTATTTTTCTGTTTGATGAGGCTTCTAAAATGAGACTTTGGATCAGTTCAAAACAAATGAATCAGGTTTCTTGTATCAGCCGAATTAAATCAAATAAAAATGTACAGTTGTTTATATTTACACTGTATTAAGCAGCGGATGTCACCAGCGTGCAGTGTCTTGCCTGCACTGCGCATGTTAAGTCTTAATTTATTTTTTAATCATATTTACATTTAGTCATTTAGCAGACGCTTTTATCCAAAGCAACTTACAAAGAGTTTAGGAGCAATAAGCGATATGTCATACAGGAGCCATAATAGTAGTAAATATGATACACCGAATGTCAAAAAGTGATTTATTGCCCCTAATTTATGGCCCCCTGCTGTGTTTTATGATTATGACCCCCTTTGATCATGCACCGTGTGTACATTTATGACCCTTTGTTGTTGATCATAAAAATGGTTTGTAATGTCCAGACCTCGCAGGCAGCCCACACACCCCCCCTTCACAGCGGAAGTGATAAGGAATTGGTTTGAGAATGTTTGACCTCTGAACGCCTGTGAATGAGAGCAATAAAAAGTTAAAGAAACAAGACGCACTGATGTTAAATAAAATAGATAAATAGTGATTAAATGAAATGATGTAAATAGTCAGCTTTTCTAAGATTTAAAAAAAAAAAAAAAGTACATGCCTGTGGTTGTAGGGTGAGTCGTTGCAGTCAGATGTTCAAATGGAAATGAACTACTGGCTAGTCTTGTGAGTTTCTTTGTTCCCTCGTTACCTGAGCATTCCCCCCTCCCATCCACAAAGCAAGACGATGTTTTCACACCAGATCTTTTAACAAGCAAAACATGGTGTGAAAAACAGTCTGATGTGTATGAATTGTATATTAGAGAGAGAGAGAGAGAGTTTAAATTGTATTATGAGTGTGATGGTTCTTCTAAGAGCATTTTTAAAAGTCTTTATAAAAAGTTTTTCATTCCGCTGAATTGTTTCATGTCCTGTCTATACGACACCCCACACCATCTGACAAAAATGTTGGTTTCTTACAGCTAGACTAACAGCGGGTGTCTGTCTCAGAAACGGCATGAAGTCTAGGAATATCTTCCTTATCAAGATGACCCAATGAAGGTTTATAATTGTGTTTTTTTATGACTTGTTAATCAAATGATTGCTTTTTCTGGTTCATGGTTCTGGTTTCTCTGAGACGTTGATCAAAGGCTTGGTTTTTTTATGGATCCTGGGGGTTATCTTCTATATTTTTAACCCTTACCAGTTTGGCTATGTCCCCTGACTCTTGACACAATGAAATGTCTTAAGGTTTCGCCATTATCTGCAAAACGTGTTTGTAGGATGAGTCGTTGCAGTCAGATGTTCAAATGGAAATGAACTACTGGCTAGTCTTGTGAGTTTCTTTGTTCCCACGTTACCTGAGCACCCCTCCCATCCACAAAGCAATACGATGTTTTCACACCAGATCTTTTAACAAGCAAAACATGGTGTGAAAAACAGTCTGATGTCTATGAATTGTATATTAGAGAGAGAGAGTTTAAATTGTGTTATGAGTGTGATGGTTCTTCTAAGAGCATTTTTAAAAGTCTTTATAAAATGTTTTTCATTCTGCTGACTGTTTCATGTCCTGTCTATATGACACCACACACCATCTGACAAAAATGTTGATTTCTTACAGCTAGACTAACAACGGGTGTCTGTCTCAGAAACGGCATGAAGTCTAGGGATATCTTCCTTATCAAGATGTCCCAATGAAAGTTTGTAATTATGTGTTTTTATGACTTGTTAATCAAATGATTGCTTTTTCTGGTTCATGGTTCTGTTTTCTCTGAGATGTTGATCAAAGGCTTGGGCTTTTTATGGATCCTGGGGGTTATCTTCTATATTCTTAACCCTTACCAGTTTGGCTATATCCCCCAACTCTTGACACAATTAAATGTTTTAAGGTTTCGACATTAACTGCAAAAAGTGTTTGAGACATTGAGTTATTTTATCAATCTGCCATAAACTACAGCTTTTTAATAAAAGGATATGCCCCCGATATGTTTTATACCTGTTCATGTAAGAAGGGGTCACAATGCGCTATGTTTGTTACGCTATAAATGTGCTCTGGCACCCATGTATAGTCTCCGGGGTTTAATCAACCATTCATTTAACAAAACATATTTTTTTCTTTTCATCATGGTTAATATTCTACTGCCCCCTTGTGGTTGCCATGCTTTAGTGCAACGCTAGTCAATTAGCATTTAGATTTAAAAACATGTACTAATCAGGGTCGATCGATAGTCTCCGAGTTTTATTGAGTGATCAAAGCTTGTTCTTTCTAATCAACATGTTTACTGTCTACACCCTGTCGTTCTGGGACCCCCCCTTATATGTATGTTATCAATAGAATAAAATGTTAATGCCCCGTCTTCAGGAGACAGTTAATCAAGGCGAGGGACTGTGTAATTGGCCCATTATTTAAATATTTTAGTCTACAGACTTGATTAATCTACAACTACCATAAAGTGGGGATTCGGGTAGAATAAAATAATTAAAAACAACAACTATTTTTTACTCAAGTTACAGTAGGCCCCTCTACTATTAAATGTTATACCTTATTCTATATCTATCGGGATGGTGACTTAATCGTCAGCTACTACAACATGTTTACGGACTATTTAGTATTCACAGTTTTTTACCGAAAAACAGAAAAAAAAAAAAAAAAAATGTCTTTACATTCTATTACTTTAGACCTTTATTTACTAGTGTGACTTTGTTATAGTTAAGCTTATAGTTAAAGCTAGGGGTTATTCTTCGACATTTTCTTATCCTAAAATAGATAGTTTTCTTCTTTTTCATGCAAATATGTCTGTGACGTCAAGAGGCGGTAACCCACGCCTACTTCATTCAAAGGCCCGCGAAACGCGTTTTCGGACTACATTGTAACATATGCTCTGCGAAGATCTGCGAAGAACTCTGTCGTGTTTTTTTTTTTAAAACAATGGATTCGACTATAGGTGGTAAGTACTTTTACGCTTATTAAGTTAAATTTGTTGTAAAATATACTTATTTTTCTCAACTTTAATGTTTAACAGGTTTTAAATAATCTCTCTGTACGATACAGAATTTGCTGAAATAACATCAGCCCAAATCGACCAACTTTGTGAGTATTATTTCATCTCGATTTACAAGTATTTTCTTAATGGTTGCTTTATATTTGCTTTTACTTTTTTTTATTTAATATAGTATATGCTGAATTGACTACTGATGTACCTCAAAGAAGTGTGGAATACGACGATTTGCAAGGTATGCTATGCGTAATATCTATTTTATAAAAACATATTGACTACAAAATGACTTTTAGCATTTGAATAAGCATGAAAATCTTTTATTTTCTCTTTATTTACCGGCTGGTTCATAACGTAGCATTGGTGACTCAGCCGGGTTTTGCTGCCTCCGCTATATTGCGACCTGTTAATAGATGAGTCGGAAACGAAGACGTGTCGCGGTAAATTCTATACCCGTGGATCCTCCAGCACAGCCACAAATTGCTCCCCCCGAAGCTAGTCAGCCGGTTGGTAAGTGTCAACCTGTATTTATTATCTTTTTCGGGGGTTTTATAAATAGTTCCATTGTGTACTAATATGATCGTTTCTTTTTTTTTGTGTGTCTAAACAGATTTCTACACTAATAATGTTCTGAGCGTTGATGCTGTAGTGAGCTGGAACAATGTTTGGCAGAATTCTCGGAGGCCCTCAATAAAATACCAGAAGTGGTGTTAACAAACAGCGCTGAAAGTGTAACTTCACTGAGGAGCAAAGGGGGTCTGCTGCTGTGGACAGAGCTGTTCCGGTGACATCGTCGTTGATTTTCGATCAACCTCTACCAAAAACCAGTATCACTTTAACCATGAGCTGTTGTTGGAGCTGAGTGAAAAATGCAGTCAATTACAAGAAAGCCTGAACTTCCACAGCGAGCTCACGAGGAAGATGTACGGATGCGTTGACACTCTATTAACTAATTCTGCGGAACAAGGGGCACTAAACAGAATACTGCTGGATCGCACGGACAATCTTCAAGGGTCATTAGAGACTATGATCAAGAAACACGAAAATGAAAACAGCCATAGACAACTCACGGTAAGATTGCTGGCTAATATTAATCGCGCTATTTCACGGAGTGGTCATTTTTAATTAAGTTTTATTTTAAAGGCGTTCTGAGATATATTCTTTTTGCGTGATTTAAGTTCTATTGTATGCATTTTAAGCTGTTTTCTTTTTGCTGTGATAATTAAGGTTTAAAGGCTTTAATGAGTTACTTCCATGATGGTTTTAAGTTTCTACTGTAGGCTTTTTAAAACGGTTTTTCGTTTTGCTGTGATTAAGGTTTAAAGGCTTTAATGAGTTACTTCTATGCTGGATTTAAGTGATATTGTGTGTATTTTAAACTGTTTTTATTTTAGCTGTGCTTAAGGTTTATTTTAAAAGGCATTATTGAGTTACTTTTTTTTTTTGCAGGTTTTAAGGTCTATTTTAAAGCAATTCATGAACTACTTTTCTGTTGTTATTAAGTTTATTATTGTTTACATTTTAACAGGATTCCTAGTTTTTTTTTTTTTTTGCTACAATTAAGGGTTTTTGTTAATTTCAACTCTGTTCTTTGTCACTTCATGAATGTTTGATTGTATTAGTGTAATCAGAGGGAGATCTGTCTAAACTATAATACTAATTTTAGAAAATGTCTGGTAAAAGAGGGTGCAGACGAAGATTTACATAGCTGTCAACAGATGCATTCTGTACGAGGTAGAAATGAGCATTTGTCTATAGCCGAACAGTTACAAGAATTATAGATCAGCAAATCGAAGTTTTTGGCGATGACTATCGAGATTTTGATATGGTTTTACAAGACTTGGGACTCCCAGATGATGTAATAGACGAATCTTCACCCCCTAACATAGGTGAAATGCTTGAAGAAATTATTCAGATGCAGAATCTGGATTTTGAAAGAGAATCGAATATGTTACAGGCTGGTGATGGTGTGCTTGATGATGCAGTAGAGCAGATACCTATGGGGTTAAGTCAAGAGGATATAGATAGACTGCGTTCTACTGGCGGCACTGTAGCTGATTATACCATTGCCACAAGACCATATTTTAATGGTTTAGAGATTCACAGAAATATGAATTTGAGAGAAGTCACATCCACAGATCTGGCCGCATACACTATATTTGTACATGATGCTTTGTCAGAAATTGTGTCGTTTTCCAGACAGTTGGGAGGTGAGGGTTCGTTTATCAACATCAGTCTCCGAGGACCCAGTCTAAAATCGGATGTGAACGCAATATTGTCCCCCGACAATGACTATGACGAGAGGCATGTTGTAGATCAGTTTGAAGCTGTTGTACAAAGTAATGCTCAGGTGATGGCTGATGAAAGCTTGCAATTACATGTATCCATAGCTAGAGCTATGAATGGGGGTGGAAAGCGTAGGAAGATAACCGATATAGCCCATGATGAAGTGCTTAAGAGAAAAAGAATGCAATTATTCTCACCCAGCAACATGACTAACAAATTGTGTTTTGCTATTTGTTTAGCACATTTTCTCGACCCCGAGGCAGAGCACACACTGTTTTAGAAAACAGGGGCGACGATATACAGACTGCTGCAGGTCTCACGTCTCAAGAATGTGTAGGTTTCAATCATGTTGCAAGGTTTGAGCAGGCATTAGGTCTAAAGATAGTGGTGTTTCACAGGGCTAATGGTGGAAATTTAGAGATGTACAAAACCCACGACGAGCCACATGATAAGACAGTGTTTCTATACCTGCATGACGGCCATTATCATATGATACAATGTGTTCGTTTTCTTGGCTCACCTTATGTGTGCAGTTACTGTTACAAAGGTTTTACAAACAGACTGAGTCATGATTGTAAATATATTTGTTCTGTATGCAATGACATTCAGTGTTACAAACAGATTAAAAGGACAATACACTGTCCAGACTGTTTGCGTATCTGTAAATCAGCGTATTGTTTTAATGCACATAAAAGGTCTTCTGATGACGGGTCTGGTAGATCAGCTTGTGACACAACCAAATACTGTAGCAAATGCGGTAGGCGTTATCATGTACCCCTAAGCAACCCACAGCCGCATAAATGTCCTGCATTATGTTGTTTCTATTGTAGGTGGATCTAAGCCATGAGGGCAAGCATGAGTGTTTCATACAGCCTATTCCTTTCAAAGAGATCAACGGCAAATACATATTTTATGACTTTGAAACACGCTGTGATGCTGGTAAACACATTGCAAATTATGTATGCGCCATGACGTTTAAGGGCAAATCTTTTGAATGGGGCGGTGAGACATGTATCCAACAGTTCATCCGCCAGTTTTAGACGACCAAAATATAAAAACTACACTTTTGTGGCACACAATGGAGCAGGTTTTGACAACTTCTTAATCCTCGAATATTACTGCAAGGAGGGTCTCTTGTTGGATATAATTATGCAGGGTTGTAGATTGACATTCATGTATGACGAGACCTTCAATCAGCGTTACATTGACAGTTTCTCTTTCATGCCAATGGCTCTAGCAAAGACACCTGCAGCCTTTAATTTGAGCACCCGGTGAAAAGGGGTACTTCCCCCCATTTCTTCAATAGGTTAGAGAATCAATGCTATGTAGGGCCTTACCCCTCCAAACAGTGCTACGGCTATTCGACAATGTCAGACAGTGCCAGGGTTAAGTTTGATCAGTGGTATGACACACTCGAAGGAATGGTCTTTGACTTCAAGAAGGAGATTGGCCTGTACTGTAAGAATGATGTTGTTTTACTACGTGAGGCATGCATTACGTACAGGAAGGAGTTCATTGAATGTACACAGCTAGATCCATTCAGCTTTACAACTTTAGCGTCATGCTGTATGGGTGTCTTCAAAGCACACTTTCTCACCCCTAACACAATAGCCCTGACACATAATAATGCCTACATACAACAGCACAAGACATTCTCGAATGTTTCGATTGAGTGGCTTGAATATGTGAAAAAGACACGTGATGTGGACATTCGCCACGCATTGACTCATGGTGAAATGATGTTTGGAGGTTTCTATGTTGATGGCTATTACGAACAATCTGGTGTAAGGAAAGCACTAGATTTTGCAGGTTGCTACTTTCACGGCCACGAAGAGTGTTTCAGACCTGATAATATCAATCCACAGTCCAAACTGTCTTTTGGAACACATTTGAAAATGTTTAATGACAGGCTTGAGGTTTTGAGGAAATCATTCAATCTTGATGTTGAGGTCATGTGGGAGTGTCGTTGGAGGGAGCTTAAGAGAACTGATCCTGATGTAATTCACTTTATGTCAACTTACTCTGCACCTGAAAGATTGAAACCACGTGATGCATTGTTTGGAGGCCGTACAAATGCTTACAAGCTGTACCACAAAGCTGCAGAGGGAGAGAAGATTAGGTATGTTGATTTTACCAGTCTGTACCCCTTTTGTTCAGTCTCGAAGGCCCTACCCTATTGGCCATCCTGAAATAATCTTCAATGATTTTCAAAATATTGAAAATTATTTTGGGTTAGTCAAAGCTAAGGTCCTTCCACCACGGGGGTTACTCCACCCCGTGCTAGCCTACCGATGTCACGGAAAAACTCATGTTTCCCCTTTGTCGCACCTGTGCAGATGAGCTAAGCAAAATTATGCCGTGCACACACACAGATGAGGAAAGATCGATTACCGGGACATGGGTTAGTCTTGAATTGTTGAAAGCTATTGAGAAAAAC
Source organism: Triplophysa siluroides (assembly GCA_006030095.1). Lineage (NCBI taxonomy): Eukaryota > Metazoa > Chordata > Actinopteri > Cypriniformes > Nemacheilidae > Triplophysa > Triplophysa siluroides. Next base: position 23,142 of record VCII01000558.1, read on the forward strand.
TATGTAGTTTTGAATATGTTCGAGGTATGGCATTTTCCACAAAAATCGACCAGTCTGTTTGGCGATTATGTGAAAACGTTTTACGTTTTAAACAGCAGGCCTCAGGCTATCCCTCACATGTAACCACTGAGAAGGACAGACAGGCCTACATCGACGACTATCGCCAGAAAGAGGAATTCGTCTGGATCCTCAAAAAATCTATCACAACCCCGCCCAACGTTCAATTAACAAATTATTGCTTAATTCGTTGTGGGGGAGGTTCTCCCTCAGAGAGAATATGCCTAATTGTGAGCTTTGCAAAGTGCTTCGGATTTTTCTCAGTACATCTTTGGTTGTCAGTATGAGGTGAAATATTTCATGTTTGTGTCTGATGAAGTTGCTTTGGTGCAGTACCGCCATGTAGAAGGGGCCACTTACGAGACTCGGGATGTCAATGTGTTCATCGGGGCATTTACTACAGCGCATGCACGGCTGGAGTTGTACAACCTCATGGACAGGTTGGGTGATAGGCTACTGTATAGTGATACGGATAGTGTCATCTACGTGTCTAGAGATGGAGATTGGGAGCCGCCTCTGGGGCCTTATTTAGGTGATCTTACAAATGAACTTGATTCAGATGATTTTATTATAGAAGTAGCTTCTGGAGGCCCGAAAACCTATGGCTATAGGACTTCTAAGGGAAAGGTAACGATGAAAGCAAAGGGTATAACCCTTAATTCAGTGAATTCCAAAGTCATTACACTCGACTCCTTAATTGGTCTTGTTGACAGCTATGTGACATCATCTGACAGCACTCAACACCCTCCTTGCTCACACAGACACTATTGTCAGGAATAAAAAGAACTTTACACTGAGAAACAAATCAGTTGTTAAAAGGTTCAAGGTGGTTTATAACAAACGACAGCTTCTCCCTGATTACACAACTCTTCCCTATGGGTACTAATAATGTTTTTGGGCATCGGGGCATGCAAGAGACAGAGGGTTTTGATTTCAGATTTCAACATCCGTTCTCCTGTGTAATAAGTGGTCCTTCCAACTCTGGGAAGACGTATTTTGTCAAAATGTTGCTACAAAATGCCAAGAGTCTGATTTCTGAAAACATTGAAAATATTGTGTATATATATGATTGTTGGCAACCTTTGTATGATGAATTGTTGAAAATGTATGATATTAAATTTGTTGAAGGTATACCACTGAGTCTAAATGATGATCGATTGTTTCCACCCAACAAAACAAATTTTTTTAATTTTGGATGATGTTATGAAGATGCTAGTGGTAATTCTGAAGTTGAAAGAGTGTTCACAAATTATGTACACCACAAAAATCTGAGTGCATTGTATATTGTTCAAAACTTATTTTGTCAGGGTAAGTCCAGTAGGACAATCAGCTTAAACACCAATTATTTGGTGTTGTTTAAGAACCCCAGAGACAATACCCAGATTAATGTGCTAGTGCTAGCCAGACAGATGTATCCCAGAAACACAAAGTTTTTTATGGAATGTTATCAAGATGCTACCAGCATTCCTTTCGGCTATCTAATGATAGACTTTAAAGCTAAAACACCGGAACAGTATCGTCTCAGAACAGATCTGCTCTCACAAAATCCTGTTGTATACATTCAGAAAAGAAGACACTAACGTATCTGGATATGTCCGCAAGACTGTAAGAAACATGGCTCTTTTAAAGTTGTTATTAAAAGCTACACCTAAACAGAGGCGTGTTATTTTAGAGACAGCCACGGACGAGTTCATTTTAACATTGTGCGAAGTGGCTCTTAACGTCCTTCATGGTAATGTTCCACTAACACCGCAGCAATATCAGAAGCTGAAGAGAAGAAGAAGCGAAATCAAAATCGTTGCGGACAAAAAGGTTGGATTTAGAAGAAAAAGACGGTTAATCAATCAACAAGGAGGCTTTCTTTTACCCCTTTTAAGCGTTGCTATACCATTCATTACCAGTTTAATTACTTCTAATTAAGTATTGATGGAGTATGCGGAAAAGATGTTTCTAGTATCCCAAAGTCAGTTGGATAAGATCAAGACTGTTACCCCACGTGAGTCTATTCAACAGGTCGTGGAGAATGACCTGGACATGACTATAAGAAATATTCTACACCCCCCCCGATCTGGGTCCATATGAAAAAGCTAAGATGTACACCGCTGTTTTACAGAGATTTTTAACACTCTCTAAACAAGGGGACAGGGAGTCCAGCACATTAACATTAACACTTCCACAGTCTGACCACGTTGAAAAAGAAAACCCTTCTGTGACAGATAGCACGATTGGTGATGTTTTCGAATAATTTGTGGATGACATTTTAAAAAATGTTCCAAAGAGATCTGTAAAAAATGTTCGCTACATTTTAGATAAAATGTCCAAAGCTAAAGAGACCACATCCTGGGCTGATTCAGGCGAGTTTGTATTTAAAGGCATAACAATCCCTGGTTCGCACATGTATGATTTACTTAAAGGCGTGACAGCTCCACAAAAGATTGCTGATGAACGGAGACCACCTGGGTGGAACGAGTTTCTGGAAGCTGTAGCTATTTTAAATATACCATACTCGATGGTGCCAAACCACTATGTCAGACATGCAGTCAACTCATTAAACAGATTGATGCCTACTGTAACCATCTCACCTGAGAGGGTTAGAAAAAGAATGCGTACGAATGCTCCGTCAACACAAGCAAATTATTCAGAAGGCATTGCATCTCAATCATCCCCTCTTACCCCGGGTCGGTGGATGAGTTTTTAATCTCGGTGATTTGTATGATTTTTGATGATTTGTTATTATATGTATTGTTGAATGTTTATGTATGAAAATAAAAACTCAAAAGATTGATTTTTATATTCTTAAGTATTTATTGAAAAATATTAGAAATAAACATTTCACCTGTTTGCACACATTGAATACATTTATAAACATTGTCGTTACATCGAGATTGTTTTAGTTTTTTCACAAATGCTGACACCTTTTTATCATTTTTAATAAAATCACTACTATACAATCTCAAAACATAATCATAATCAAACCCCTTAGCCATGTGGTAGAGAAAAGACACAATGTTGACCACACGTATCTGATGTGAAATCTTGAACTTGCACAGTCGAATGTTGAATCTCCTTAGAATTGCGTTTTAAAAAGTTTTTGATAATTGGTGGAAAGCCGTGGTAATCTGGTTTATTACCAAAACTGTCAAAAAAGCACCCTACACCATTTTCATTTATGTAGATGGCTAGCCAGTGTTGACCCGGCAGACTAGAAGGATGAGTGTTCAATATAACCATCAATGGCAGCTTTTTTAAAGGTTCTTGGGGGAGATAGTCACAGGGTAGTACACCAAGAAAATGAATATTGCATGAAACCTTGACCATGATGCCTGTAAGTTGTATAGTATTCATTTGCGTGTTAATAGTAATCAACCAGGATCTGACGACGATTTGACACTTCAATGAAGCTGTCAAAATTCGCATAAATTAACAAATTTATCGTCCGGGGTAATGGCTGCCTAAAACGCGCCTCCAGTCTAATATTGCCACTCTTGATAAGTGATATATGTTGTCCGCATTCTTGGTCCGGCGTGAGATTGAAAGGGTAGATAGTGTAACCGTGGAGATATTCTTCTCTATCAATAGATAGAGCCTGATTTTTAAGATGTCTTCCAGAAGCCAAGGCTAACTGATAAAACTCCCGTACTGCAGAACCGCTTTCATAATCGGGTTGTAGCGGTTTTGTAGGGTATTGTTGACCATCCACATAGACGGCTAAGAATTCTAAATCATAATTTTTAAAAGCAAAGGGGTTTTTTATCATATGTTCCTACAAATGCATCATTATCGACCATCGCTAAAACGATAGATTTTGGTAGAGTTCCTAAGAATAGGTTTTCTTGAGTGCAGACCCTCGACCCCATAGGTATAGAATAATTTTTTAGGCATACTCTGTCGATGGGGTATTTGGCTGTGGTGAGAGCAGCGCTTGTGCATGCCCCAACCTTACAGCCGGTGATACTGACACTTTTTTCACGAATAGCGATGCTGACATGATGTTTAGCTTATAGGCCACAGCGTCACTCCTCATCAAACTAAATTCATCTTTACCTCTTGTCATACGAATTTTAATGTCCACTCCATTTAAGCATCAGTTTTTCTTGAAAGAAAATATCACTGTGAAGGGGGCTGAGGCTCAACCACGTTTCCGGCGTTGGTAAAAGCCGCTCTTTTTGTCAGACCATGATTTCCTCCTGCAGGGTCCGAAGCATCCATATGCCCTGCTGTGTCTTTGTAAAAGAGGCCCGCAGAGAAAAGTGTTTCCAGGGCATCTTTACCATAATTGATAAGACATTCTATTATGCATCGATAAGGATATGTGTTAGAGCTCTGCGATATGAGCCGATCGCCAAGTGACACATCGACTTGTGAAAATATTGTAGCTCCGGGGTAATTAATGAGTCCGACAGGGGCTCCGTCTGCAATATCTGTACCGTCGGCATTAGTGATTTTAAGGCGTAAAAACAACAATGTGTTGTTTAGATCCACATAGTCCTCACCAGCTCCGGCAATAAAAAATTCCAAAGGTGTTGAGTCCGAAATAGCAGATAAAGGTGGTACTTCTATATATGTGTTTTTTTCAATAGCTGTTTGAGTCAGCGGCACTGTGAACAGGTCCAGTTCGGTCTTCATGCACTTTCCGACATGCTGTGTAGTAATGCCATGATCTAAAATATTGTTTTAACAGATCTCTTTCTTCTTTTTGCAGCAGCACCCCTTGTTGTAGCCTTGCGTTTACTTTTTACAACTGATGTTTTCTTCGTTTGTCGTTTTCTTTTCTTACCCGTCTGACCACTCCTCCGGGTCCCTGGTGGTCTAGACATTCTTTTGCGAGTCATTACCATCAACCCCGAGCCGTCTTGACCGTTGTTGTTATTAAAAGAGTGCGATAACGTATTGCTTACAACATCACTTAGTATGTTTTTTGCAGCTGATTTGAGATGCGGTTTGGCTATGCTAAATCCACGTCTTAGTAGGGGCACAGCCATTCTAAAGAGCCCACGAAAAAGTCCACCCAAACCCGCTCCATACATAACCCCACCCCCTGCATAACCAGGGAGACCATTGCCGGCCTGATTCTGGTAATAGGCCACGTAACGCATGGGGTCTGTATTATGTTTGTTGAAATAGGCCATTTTCAAAAACTGCCTCTTCTTAAAAGACGCTCTGTTTCAGGGGTCTAAAGTGTAATTTAGCACAGACCTTTCCGTAACTGAAACGCACGTCTTGATTTTGATCGTCTTTCACTTGTATGCTTATCTCGGTGATGGCAGATTTATTAACCGATACGTAATGCGGACGGTCGTATCTAACACAGCACACACCTTGTTACTTTCACCTTCTACGTGTACACACCTTAGTAGAGGGACATGATAATCACCAACTGATTGATATTCTATTATATCGGTGTATATATACATTGTATAGAACCCTCCATTTATGTCAGCTTGATGGGATGCATACGTCACAGGCTGTTCGGCGGTATCTATAGAGACCCCGTGGTTTAATCCTAAAATAACAGACAGCTTTCCGTAAAATGTCAATGAAGTCTTCGGGGGACCTTTCAGAAACACCTTGTTTTTAACATGGTCGAATCCAAAACTCACACCCGATGGTAGGTTTGCATTGATCTCCCTGATCAAGAAAACAATGTCATCATAATATCCAGACTTTATTCTGCAAAGTGTGTTTGACATCTTTGGATCTCTGTTAATGAAAATCTCGATCTCTTTGTCTTTAGGAGGGTTATCAGCTCTGTTGTTATCACTATATATCGTTCTGGTCCCACCATGGTCAAGAATAAAAGCAGCATCCTCCTCATTAAATGTGTACCATGACGTCGGATATTCAAATTCAATCAAACCTACTTCCCACTCTCCTTTTAGGTTTATAGTTCTCGCTAAGAGGGTTGTAAAATTAGAAATTTTATTGTCCGGATAAACAGCTGAAGAGGCATTGCAGGGGAGTGTGACATAAAATCCTACCTCACCCATGGCTGGTTTTACACAAATGTATACATTGTAGACAGGTAATTTTGTTTTATGGCTTCTGTACATCACCCAATCTTTTTGATCAATCCATGATGCAAATTTCACAGGCCATCCGAGCCATTGTACCAGCAATAATGTCTTGTTACCTTTCTTCTTCTTGTCTAAAATCTTTTCAACTTTAAAGGCCTTGTTTTTACCTACGATAATTTTTTTGTATTTCTTTTTCATAAAAAAAACCCCCTCAATAACATCTCCGTCGTAATCGCTCAATCTGTAGACAGGTGGGTCTCGCGGTATGCATGTGGTTATGGTGAAAAACTCTTGCGTGTAGTTTTCCTCATAACCTTTGGCAAATGGCCCTCTAACTTTAGAAATTCGAACTACATCCCCAACTTTGTATTTAAATACGGCTTTGACACGGCGAGATCTGCTATCGCCATATAGATTATGTAGCACCAAGGATTCATTTTCTTTGTTTACATCAATTGGCCTCATCTTTATGCTCCTATGATAGCACGCGTTGTACCCCTGTGTTATGTCTTGAAGTATGTCAATATAGCGTTTTGAGTTTGTTGCTGTTAAATACCTCCACATTCTACCTTTTAAGGTTCTGTTAAACCGTTCAACAACACATGACTTTAATTCAGAGGCTGTTGCGAAATGTGTAATGTTATACTTTTTTACGAGGTTTTGAAAGTGTTTGTTAAAGAACTCTTTCCCTTGATCCGTCTGTAGCTTAATAGGAGTTCTTCCTTCTTCCAGTATGGATTTAAAGGCTTTAGTAACTTCTACACCAGTTTTTTTTTTCAACACACGTGTCCATGCGTATTTGCTAAAAATATCTATGCATGTCAAGAGAAAATGGTTGTTGTCATTTTCTTTGGCATATGCCGACATGTCCACTAGATCGGCCTGGAACTGCATGTCAATAGCATAGACAAAAACCTGATTCCTTTGTATTTTAGAGGAGCAGTCTTGTGTAGTGTGTATGTATCCTGCCCCGAGAGCCACTCCGATACTTCTTTATCAGTTAAACGAACACCCGTTTCTTTTAAAACTGCTTCTTTTAAACGTTTTTTACCTCCTAACGAACCAGGGTTTGAAGGTGTGTAATAAATGTCTTTCATCTGTTCTTCAGACATATTGCAGCATCCGTATCCACAAAGGAATAACACAGATAGTATTTGCGTTGAGAGTTTTTATTTCACAACAGTTTAGAAGATACATCATACGTCATCTAGACGGTGTAGGAACTTTATACATACACAATGTTTTTTTCAAGAATGTAATCAACCAGTGATTCAATAATCTCACAAACATCAGTCTGATCATTTCTTGATTTCGTAATTACACATATATCAGTTACATAGGTATACATACATAATAAGTCAATAATTCTAATAGAATTACCAAATTCAGTCATCAGATCAAAGATTTTTCTGATAGTTACAGTAATTGTATCACCCGCATTAATACACATATACATCAAATCAGTCCACTCATTAGACACATGTCTTACAACAGACATTAGTTTCTTGAGGTTTGTGAAACGTTTAACATCAACATCACATCTGTTTACACAATTACAGATAAATCAACACCTTCATCAACAATCTTGCACAATAAGGTGGTCATCTCACATCTTAAACGTCTTTTAAGTAGACATTTAGCCAACCCCGTTGCATAGCATGAATTGCCCATAACAATGCTATTCTCTGTCAATTTGGATAAAACCTTTCCAACTGTCTACAGCGTCATAGACAATCTTTTCACTGTTGGTGTCCACAAGTTTTTCTCTGACTTGGTTAAGCTTTTCCAAAATGTAGGTCTCGTCACGCAGTTCGTGCAAATTTGTGTCAACTGACCCCTGAATCCTCAGGGGATGGATCCTTAAACCACAATGAGCCAGTGCTTGAGCTATGATGTGTTTAAGCTCCGGTTTAAGCAATCCACGTGACAGTTCCACAAAGTTAGTGTCAAAAAAATAGGCATCAGGTTCAAACAGACAGCTGTGTCTATTTTGGCTAGGATGGTCGACTTCGCAGCCGATACAGAGTTCTTTCATTTTTTTGTTGATGATATGTTCCAGAATGACCACGACAGTTGCTTTTATAAGCTTGAATCCATCAGTACGAATACATCCATCTGTGTTGTCGATCCCCGCAAAGGCAGCAGCTCCTGCTAACGCACCAGCGTTACCGTACGGGGTCGTGATGAAGGTCAGGTTTGATACCCCAGATCTGTACAAAATTTATCCAGCCAACTGTTGTCCCAAACTGGCGAATCGTTGTCCATAGGTTTGCATTGTCGTCAGCCCCTTCAGGAACCGTCCAGGGGTTGATAGCAGGAGTTTCATGAGCCATGTTAACCGATTGTAGCGAGTGATAGAAAACTGGAACCATTTTAATGGCTATAGTAGGTGGGAGGGGTTAAGGGCGGTCCTTGGAGTTAGTGACACACCTCTCGGGGTGAAACAACTTCACTTTAACGGAAGTGTATCGTTCATAGAGATCACACCATTTAAACATTTTATCAATGCATGAAAAAATATTGTCAAGCATACGAACATCTTTCCACTGAAACAAAAAAATCAATTCATAGTGTCTGTGATGCTCAACCTCTGGAATCGGCCATGCATATTCACAGAGTTTTGTCTTGTTGCTGCATCGAAAAACATAAACGCAGTCATCCGGCAACTTTTTACTATGGTCACCGACCACTCGATACCTTGTTTCAGGAATAACACCATCCCACTCTGCGATGTACAAGGGGTCGTCGCCACAGTCGTTCAAATCTCTCCAGACATAATTGTAAAATATAAACCAGTCTTTGGCAGGAAAATCAGACATGGGTCCTGTGATGTGAAATCATCTCCAAGATGTCCTGTATAGAGCTTGACGCTACGCGATGTCTTGTCAAATAGAAACCTCCCCACGCGATCGCCAGACATGGAGAAATCACGTTTCACAAACTCGTAGTCTTCATGGATAAACTTTGTCATACTAACTCTCTGTTTTTTCTTAGGTGCAAAAGTCAACTTTTCGTCCATTTCCACAGATCCTCTTGTTGGTGAAATGCACATTACCTTTCGGACGGTTTTAGGAGTCTTTGGAGCAGCCATTGTATCAGTAGAGTAGCGTTTTTTTAAAATACGGCTTTTCTCTAAACACTGTTTAAGTAGTCAAGCATGATCAGGTGGTATGTGCTTCAACTAGGCCTGTAAAATATCAACATCAGTGCGTCTTGTTTCTTTAACTTTTTATTGCTCTCATTCACAGGCGTTCAGAGGTCAAACATTCTCAAACCAATTCCTTATCACTTCCGCTGTGAAGGGGGGGTGTGGGCTGCGAGGTCTGGACATTACAACCATTTTTATGATCAACAACAAAGGGTCATAAATGTACACACGGTGCATGATCAAAGGGGGTCATAATCATAAAACACAGCAGGGGGCCATAAATTATGGGCAATAAATCACGTTTTTGACATTCGGTGTATCATATTTACTACTCGCTACTTATTATCAACTTTGCACATCTGCAATTCTTGGTGCATTTGTTGTTGTTAAAGTTCTACAGTTAACATATGGCCCATGGGAGTCTTTGTTTTGATACACTATTATGTTGAAGGCCTACAGAGAAAATATTGTTGTATCTTTAAGCAGTTGCACTTGTTCTGAATAGACTTTCTTGTAGTAGTCCTACAGAGAAAAATGTAAAATTCACTTGACCTAAATGCACTTTGTTTTCATGAGAGAACATTTAATTGTACAACTTTTCAGCAGGCCAGTAGGCCTGTACATTATTATTTAATATACACATGAGTGGGGTCAAGATAAACATCTTAGTGGAATTTTATTTTATACTGTGCATTGTTGCAATGTGCTAAATAAATATTTGCATAATTTGTAATTGATTTATTCTTTGAAACTTTAATATTTATGCAATTGCAATGCCTTGATTTTGGTTAAGTTAGTACACAGTCATAGCCATAAATGCAAGGGTACTAATAATTGGCCTAATTTGTTTCGGTTTTCGGCCTTGGTTTCCTCTTTTTCGGTTTTCGGTTTCGGCCTAGAATTTTCCTTTCGGTGCATCCCTAATTACCACTGTCAAAGAAATGAGAAAAAAACAAGACAGATTAATTATTCTTAAAAAAAACAAACCTGATGCGTTATAGGGAATAATATTCTGATAATTTTACAGTTGGTTTGATAAATTTATCTGAAACGGTGACAGAGTTAAATGAATTTAAGTACAGTATATTAAACATAAAAATATGGATTCAGTACCGTATATGAAAACATAACACGCACAAAGACCTAAATGTCTAATGAATATCAAACGTCAAACTAACTTGAACGTTTTGGGGGGAAATGCGCGGCTTGTCCCTCCGGTCATCTAATCTTAGCCCAGTGCCAGGCGACTTCGGTACTGAGGGCCGCGCTAGCAGAGTTTAACTTGATCCAACCCTTATCAAACACAAGTCTTGCTATCTGGGTAAATAACGTCAATCCCGAATACACTGATGAGCTTGTTAGGATGTGTTTTATTAAGGTTGGAGCTATAAACTCTGCTGCGGCTCTCCAGGGCCGACGTTGCTCTTAGCCGATTTGGGTTGAATATCAAGAAGTGCTCCCAAAGAAAACATTTCGATAAATCGAAAGAGTGAACTATATGGTCTGGAAAAACATCGCCTTAAAAACATTTATCAACGACATTCGACTGCATTCCTTAGTAGTAAATAACGTTAGCCTAGCTAACAGCTCTGTGAATAACGGCCGCAGTTTTCGAGAAAATTCAATCCTACGGTTAACCCAATCATTACCTCAATAAAACAATAGTAACTGCTGCAAAACTAAGATGATCAACATTGTTATTAATGTATTTTTCATAGAATCAGCAAATTTCTCTATGCTTACCTGAAAGTCGAAGTAGCTCTGAACCAGTCGACCGTCCGTTAGTCCCACTGTTTGAATACGCACGTGGCGTGCTCTCTAAAACCACGCCCATACTATTACGGTCATCAGCATCGTAAATCCTTGAAAGTTTTTCACATGAATTTATATATTTTTAAATTAATGTACATTTATAATACTATTTTTGGTATTATACTATCTTTATATCAAATTACACAAAAAAACTAGTTAATGCTAATGTGGGGGTGTTTCTAATGCAGCTTCTGTAAATTTGATATCGTTCTCTCTGCTGACTGCCTATTTTTTCCTATTTTGTGGCTATTTTTGGCTATTTGAGCAAATGGGAATGAAAAATATATTTGTGGTACTCTCCCATTCACTACAACTTCCGCTGCTGAGAAATGTTGTGGAGTTTGAATAAGTAGTTTTGAGAAATGTATTTCGGATCTGAAATATGAGCAAGCGACTGAGGGAAAACATCTCCTGACAGATTCGCTTAATAGGACTAGTTGTTATAATCGCACTATTACAGCACAGTTGAATTGCCCAATAAGACATTTCCCATGCCTTATACAGGGGGAAGCAGTCAAGAATAGGAAGGATGTCTGAGGTTGCAATTGTTCGTCGGTAGGCATCCTCTGTGTTTGGGCATAAATTATTATAATACATAGCATACTTACCTTTCCTTGCCATTATCAGAGGGACATCTCATGAGTTGTGTGTCCCAATTTTATCACAATATAAGATGCTGCTGATAGTGCCCTTTGTATGGTTCCCATCAATGCGACACATCGTCAGTTGTGCACCTCAGCCTCATTGGGTGTTTCAGCCCTTTATCACTAGACACCCTCAGCCAAGGTAGGCCCACAGCAGATTAATCAGACCTGGGGTGTGTCGCATTGTTACAAGGTCATCTGGCAGAAGCAGTGGGCAGCTATCACAGCAGCTCAAGGCACCACAGTCGTTACCTGCCGGCCCTGAGAAATCGAACCGGCAACCTTCTGGTCACGATTCCGACTCTCTAACCATTAGGCCATGACTACCCAAACCGTTAATGCGCGCTCAGTTCCCCCACAGTCCTGTATGGCATACCATTACAACACATTACCAAAATCAACGCAACCATATGCACCAACCCATTGGCTAAGGCTGTTATAGCCCCACTGGCTCCGTTATTGTTAGCTCAGAGCCCCTGGTCCCATATGGCATCACAAAACAACACTATTTTATTACGTGGTCACTTGGCAGCCCATATTCCGTCATTCTGTTTCAACCACAGCCAGTGGCTTCTACTCTCAACGACAGTGGCAAGTTCTTTGACTAGTGTTCGTTTGGTCTGTCCTCTGATCCCCACTTTCTTAAGCAGCCTTATAGTGGAATTGGAAACACAGCCCATGCAGCCTACTTCCACCAGGAACACTTTCGATGTCCATCTCTGATCTTCAGCCTCCGCTGACAAGTTGGCATTACCGTAGATTCTTTCTTTCAAATGCTTTCTTAATGACCTCATCCCAAGGTACAGTCAACTCAACTATGAGGAATGTCCTACTGCCACTGGACCACAGAACCATGTCCGGCTGATTGATGGCACTCATTGCTAATGTTTTTTGAATGTCCCCCTAACAATGCAATTATACCTTTTGTAATGCTTAACCCACCCGGCAAAAAGTCATTTGAAAAGACGTCTGGTGTTGGGTGGGTTTTTAGAACATTACATTAAAAAACTCAATGGTAACGTTTTTAATGCTAATGTTTTAAGAATGTCCTGCTAACAATGCATTCATAACGTTTGTGATGCTAACGTTTTTAAAACGTTTCTCTAACAACGGAATGGTGTTTTTAATACCAATGTTTTTAGAATGTTACATTAACAACGCAATGGTAACGTTTTCAATGCTAATGTTTTAAGAACGTTCCACTAACAATGCAACTGTAACGTTTGAAATGATAACATTTTTAAAACGTTACATTAACAACGCAATGGTAATGTTTTCAATGCTAATCCTTTTAGAAAGTTCCTTGAACATCGCAATTATAACGTTTGTAATGCTAACGTTTTAAGAACATTACATAACCAACGCAAAGGTAACGTTTTCATCGCTATTGTTTTTTGAATGTTCTGCTAACAATGCAATTATAATGTTTGTAATGCTAACGTTTTAAGAACATTACATTACCAACGCAAAGGTAACGTTTTCAATGCTAATGTTTTTAGAACGTTCCGCTAACAATGCAATTATAACATTTGTAATGCTAACGTTTTAAGAACATTTCATTGCCAACGCAAAGGCAACATTTCAAAGCAATGTTTTTAGAACGTTCCGCTAACAATGGTATTGTAACGTTTGTAATGTTAACGTTTCAAGAACATTACATTACCTACGCAAAGGTAACGTTTTCAATGCTAATGTTTTTAGAACGTTTTGCTAACAATGCAACTATAACGTTTTTAATGCTAATGTTTTAAGAACGTTCCGCTAACAATGCAATTATAACGTTTGTAACTAACGTTTTAAGAACATTACATTACGCAAAGGTAACGTTTTCAATGCTAATGTTTTTAGAACGTTTTGCTAACAATGCAACTATAACGTTTTTAATGCTAATGTTTTAAGAACGTTCCGCTAACAATGCAATTATAACGTTTGTAACTAACGTTTTAAGAACATTACATTACGCAAAGGTAACGTTTTCAATGCTAATGTTTTTAGAATGTTTTGCTAACAATGCAACTATAACGTTTTAAATGCTTACGTTTTAAGAACGTTACATTAACAACGCAATAGTAACGTTTTCAATGCTTATGTTTTTAGAACGTTCCACCAACAATGCAATAATAACGTTTGTAATGTTAACCATTTTAGAACGTTTATAAATTGCAGATAACGTTAACAAAACGTTCTGCAAACGTTATTGCAAGAACGTTTTTGAAAACTTTGAGAGAACCTTCAGAGAACGTTAGCCAAAGTTACGGGAACGTTCCCTGTTAGCTGGGTTTTGATCCACCTCATCTCGGAAAGCTGTTATTCGGAGAATGAAAGGTATGTTTACAAGTTTTTAACGTATAAAACTATTACTGTACATGAAAAAAATGCAAAAGTATGCAAAACTCGGCTGTTCGCATTAGGTTTGAAAAGTAACGTTACAATCTAGCTTCGTTAGCTTTGGATAGCTAGTCTGTAACGTTATGCCCTTACAGCTTTTTAATCATTTAAACTTCCTTTTTGGTCAACATTTCCTATGACATTTGAGGCTTGTGTGAGTCATTTAGTTCAGTCAATTACGCATCTTGATATTAGTTTAAGACACGAGAGAGCGTCGTGTCAAAAAGCAGACATCCAGCTCTTTTTTTATATAAATACCATTAATGTTCGCTGACGGAACGTAGTTTTAAGAGTCTTTAAGACGAGAATGTAGTTGTTAAGACCTCAAATACGTGATTTATATATAAACATAACGCATCTTTGAGATTTTGTTAAGACGCTGTCGGCGGTGTGATCTTGGGTCGTGGCTCCGCTGAGCTCTTGAAACGTTAGTGGTTAACCGTGCGATATAATTAATCTTGGGTATATGAGACGAACAATTGTTGGTCTTTTTATTCTTCTACGTATCCCCGAGTGTGTCGAATTAGTTAAGAGTTGTATTAAAACGTTTATAATATTATTTTTTTAAGACTGTATTTCACTTTCTGTACTAGATCCCAATCTTCTCTTTTCCCCCACTGACAGGTTGCAGAATAACAGCTAATAATAATAATGGATCATTCCATTCAGGAGAAAGAAGACTGGAACTTGGATGTCCTGATAACAAGCTTAAAGGTAAACGTTATTTAGGTAAAATGTTAATGTACTTCTTTATATGTTTATTATAATCCATTGTGCTCTGGGTAGGCCAGTTTCCTTACATTCTTCTCTTGTCTCTTTTTCTCTTTATAGATGAACAAATTGATAAAGAAACCCTCCTGCTGGACATCCACTTCCAAAAGTGCACACCACACTGTTGTCTACAAACTCCCAGGAAAAGAATCCTCTTCAGTAAGACTGCTCCGTGTATATGTCAGGTTAAGCAGTACTGGAACCGAAATAACTAGAGCTTTTTTTTTAAAATGTGAGTTTATGAAGAGGAAAGTTCTCGGACCAATACATTCCTTGCAAATGTCAAATAATACCATGAAACAAGTTTTTACCAAAGGTTTTACTGTACTAACTGTACCTTATCAACATTTGGTGGTTCAATTATCTGTGTGAGGTCTCTCTTCAAGTAAAGGTTATATTGCCTTAGTTCCTTTTTCACATCCATAATGCTTGTTTATTTCCTTTCTTTAAAATATAAAACTTGTGCATAGACTGATATTTTATCATATTAGTGCAGTTCTATCAACAAGGGTTTAGTAAAATAAAAACAAATGGTTCAGTATATTGGTAACAAATACATTCTCTGAGTGTTTTTGTCACATCCGTAATGCTGGAATTGCCCTAAAGCATTTTACTTGTGCAACTTTGTTAATTGTATTTTGTAAACAGTTATGAGTTTCGAAGTGGAAAGTTGTCTAACTATTTATATTTTCTTGTGTGACTTTATGTATATGTTAAAATCTAAACTTATGTAATTTATTGATGTTTATTTTTTTAATACGTATAAACATAAATTGCATAAAACAAGTGTTTTATATGCCTTTTTATTGATCTTTGAGCATTAAAATATTGCAAGTGAATTCCTTTTGTCTTGCATTTCGATCCCTAATAAAACTTCAACTTTTGATTCTTAGTAGTGCCTCAAATAATTCTGTGATTTTATTATTATTATTTTAAAACATTTTGGGTTTGTTTTAAACCAGCAATGTAATAGTTGATGTACATAAAACACAGCATGTTCGGTCAAAGATTTAACCCAAATGGCTGGGTTAAAATAACCCAACGCTGGGTTTGTCCATATTTGACCCAACGTTGGGTTACCAAAATAACCCAAATTGGGTTGTTTTAACCCAGCCTTTTTTTAGAGTGTAGTGTTTATGTATTTTTATTTAGATAATCTCCAAGTCTCTTTCTGTGGGTGTTTAGAAATGGAATCCAAGTTATCTATATTTTTTTGGCAAATCCTAACACAAAATTGTGAAATGTGTTTGTATTTGTGACAAACAGGTAGGCTGATATCTCATAAAGACTAGGCCTATATGGCAAAATATTTTTAAACTATTTTAAAGAATCGGAATTCATCTCATGGAGTCATTTCCCCATAGCAAATAGAAACAGGCATATACCCTATCTATTTATTTACTCCTTCAAAACATTTATAACTGTATAGCTGTGTAATCAATATGAACATATTACGCATGAGCCAATTGGCTAACAAACAATAAGGAGGTTGACTTGCCATGACAAGTTTCAGGATGTTTAGTCATCCACTTTTCATACAGTTCAGGAGTAAATGATCTGTCACGTAACAAACGTAAACATCAAAACGTCAGTCAGCAAACGCCGTCTTTTTGGTAAGGTATCAAAATGCTTTCTTACATTTACATGTACATACAGTAGTTGCTTTTATAGAGGGATAGCCACACACATGCCACGAAAGCTTAATATAGCACACTGTAGCTATTTAGCTTTGACAGCAGCTGCTCCTACGTGTTGTTTGCGTAACGCTCGTTTTCTTTTTTACTTTTTCTCTGCAGCGGATCTTCACCATGATCTCTTTCTTGGTACTTTTGGCTTCTATCTTTCCTCTTATCCACTCGCTGGATAAAAACCCTTACCCCTGCATGCCAGCAAAGCACAACAATGCTCATAACATTTTCCTCAAGCGGCATATTCCCGACGGTGTTCCGCATACGTCGGATCAGAACGCATGGCAAACTTTCCTGCGCAAAATCGATATGTGCGGCAGACCGACGCAATCGTTCTTCCGCGCCAACGAGAGACGACGGGTAGATAATGTGTGCAGTAAAGCTGGGGGTAAAACCCTGTCTGGGAATCTGTGCATCAGCAAAAATAAATTCTCCTTCGTCACGGTGCGCGTGGACAACGCTGCGGGTGCCTGCGGGATCAGAAACATTCGCAATGAGAGCAAACACATCATCCTCGCGTGTGAAGACATCGGAGACGTCTGTCAGCCGGTTCATTTCGAGGGGAACCCAGAAAACGACGTGCCGAGCAATAACCAGCTCGACTGCGGGGCTCAAGAGAGATCAGGGACTAAAAGTATTGCGTTAAACGCCATGGTGTTATGGTTTGCCTTGGTAGCTTTGATTTGTTTCTTGTGAGACTCAAAAGGATAGGCTATTGTTATTGCCACTTCTAGGGTACAAAGCATTTCATTATTATGTTTATACTTCTTTATTTTAAATATACATTTTTAATTATGTCAGCTATTTTTGCATAGAAATGAATGACATTTACACAAATGCTGGCACTTGTTTTCTATGTTTGTTCATATTTTGTAGACTAATACCATACATGTAATGTTTTGTGTAGCTAAATTGTTTACTATTTAGCAAACTTTTACTGACTTTTCTCATTGTGTAGCCATGTTAAGGTACAACAGAATCACTAGCCTACCTTCAAGACATTGAAAAACTAAAGAGAGGATCTTTTCAAGTCAATTCTGAAGGACACATGATCTGAGTGACAGATTCATTTCATTTAGGATTTTATCCAGTTGCATTTCAAACCCTTCATATGTTTTAGTGTCGTAGAAACCCAGTAAGGAAAATACTGTCAGTAAAGAAAAGCTCCATCCAGTTATTACATAATGCGCTACGTTTACAAACACTGCTTATGGTTTTTAAAACTGAGACTTTTGTCTTGGATATGCCTTTTTTATTTAGCTTCGGACATTTTCTGTGCAGTCCAGCAGGATGCGAATACAATTCTAATAAATATTTCATAATAAAACATGAAAGAATGCTTCAAGTTTTCTATGATGGTTAGATTTAGGGGTAGGCAATATGTTTGAACAGTAGAATGATGTTTATGTGAAAACTAAAAAATGCCAGAAGGTTTCTGGGTAAGGTTTAGGGATGTGGTTAGGTTAGGAGATGTGAGATACTATAGGTCAGTACTAAACAAGTTTTCACGGAAATACCAAAACAAACTGTGTGAATGAAATAACAGAGTACAGAGAGAAAATGCACCTTCGAGGACCAAATATGCCATGTAGCCCAGGACATTCAGGGTTTTTGTAAAACAGGTGGTTTTGTGTCAGGGAAGTTTAGGTTTAGGCAGAAACCATAACCGAGACGATTTAGATAAGTGAGATTAGAAGCATTTATAAATGCAGAAGTTATGGTTTTGGGGATTCATTAATAACCATCCAGTTGCACTCTGTGGACACTATTATTATGGGTTTATGAATCTAAACCATCAGGTCAACAGGGGGGACTGAGAACAATCATATATTCTAGTGGTACATTGAAATTGCATGCTTGGGCAGAATGTGAAGAAACGGGCAAGACAAAAATTGTGTTCAGTGCACAGCTGTGTAGTAACTGATTACTTGTAATCTGAATAAAAGTAATCAGATTCCAAAAATCAACAATGTTTTAAAATATACTCAGTAATTTAAAAAATATAAATATAAAATGTAATCAGAGTACAGTTACTATTTTATTGTTACAGACTACATAGGTTACATTACATATTACTTTTTTATTTTTGGTATACCACTTTTTTTGGTATACCAACTGTTAAGACAACCAACCAAGCCACTATAGCGAGTATGACATGTTTTTGTTTACAAGCATTTATGTTCGATATTTATTGTTTAAGAACAGTGTTATTCTTCACAATCTAGAAACAATAATTCTATGATTTGCGCGATTAGGGCAAATCACAACAATCATGCGAAACTGCATTAGTCATAAATCCGAATAGATTTGTGCTGCTGAATTGCCCATGCCCAACATTGACAATATAATCTATAAAAAAAAAATGTGCTTATAAAGGTAATACATATTTTACTATTTTTTCCATTTTTTAAATAGGATTTTGTATAAATAATCACAAGCACAGGCGGCTGATAAATTTAATCTTTCACAACTTGATTTTGTTGTTGGTAACTGTGTACCTGTCATTTATAATCCAGTATTTCTGTTGTGAACATTTACATTTGCTATTAGCAAACTGTTATTAATGTGGCTATAATATATGCAGGTATTTAGGAATCTAAATTATGTAGACAAAAACTAATAGTTTAGATAATCTTACTGTCAGATTACCGTCTGTATACTTTTTGTTTTGCCCATCACTGCATGAATATTACATCCATTTACATTGATTTGGTATCTACATTGTAAGGCCATTTTTATTCTTTAACCATTTTTATTTTAACTATATTGTGCTGTTGTATTGCAGTAATTCAGTATAAACCATTTGACTAGCTTCTAGTACTTCATGTACTTTTATAATTTTATATCATTTAAATTTTTTTAAATTTAACAAGAAAAGTTTTGTGGACGCATAGATACACCAGGGGTGTATTCCAGAAAGCTGGTTATGTGACATAGCCGGGTAAGTTTAAGGGTTAGTTAGCTGATAACGCCAACTTTCATTTCCAAAAAAACGAAGATAACTTTCAGGGTATGTAAGTAACCATAGCAACTTACTCTCTGAAGATAACCTGCTCCGGAGAAGGTTATGTTCCAGGGTTAGTTCATTTTAAGGAAATCATACTAAGCTTTAGGGTTTGTCTGCGCATTTGTGCGTTTTTGATCTACGTCAAGTGGGCGTCAAAGCACAGATTATGTGTAATATATTATAATTTTACAGCAATATTACATTTCCAATCTCACCCATCGCGCAATAAAGCATTCACAACTCATTTTTTTATTAACTTTATTATTTAACCTTTTTAAATTAAATAATCTTTAAATAAAATAATATAAACTGTTATTGTTAAACTTTATGTATTTATATTAAATACTGTATATACTTTGCATTAGGTTTATTAAAACATCTCCAAATATCACTGGATAAATATACACACCTTACAATTTCCAACAAAGGATGTTAATAGTGAAGTATTTTAATTCCAGAGCAATTGCATATCATTACTTTTGCCCACTTATTAGGCAATATTTTATGCATTGTGTCAAAGATATTTGTGGCCTAATGGTTAGAGAGACAGATTTAAAATTCAAAGTGGCATGTTCGATTCCCAGGCTGGCAGGTTTCCAAGGCTTTATTAGGTGACCCCCTAATGGCATCACCATGGCATATTGTTCACATTTAAAGTCATTTTACATAAAAAAACAAAACAAACTTAGACTTTCCTCAGCTCCTCCCACAGTTTAGTATTGAAAGGCCTTTCTCTAAATTATAATTAGCCTTTCAGGATAGGCCGTTTCCACCTCTTTTAACATTTGGAACACCATGGCCTTTTAGCAAATAAAATCAAAGGTACAAAGAAAAAACTAAATGTATGTGTATTTGAAAGGGATATATATATGCTACATGATATATTGGACACGTGACTCGGCTTAACATTTTAAACCTTACCTCTGTCAAAGCAGACCTTCATCCTCTGCTGCAAATTAATTACCATTCATAGTGTAGTGTACTGAAAAGCATTACACCATTTTCCCAAATGATGACCAATGAATACTACATCAGCAACTGTTCCAAATAAAGCTGATACAATGCAAAATCAGTTTTCAGGAAACCAAATAAAGGTAGATTTTTTAAGGAACATACAGAGAAGGAAAAAAAAGAGGTTTAATACTGCCTTCAAATAAGCAATTTTATTAAATACATATACATAACTATACAATCTACAGTTTATTTAACAAAGATAGCCATGATGATTATATATTTTATATATTATATATTATACTATAAAAATAGTGCATATATTTGAAATATTTATATATTTAATAAAATAATTAATATATAGCGTTAATGGTTTTAAAAACACATCATTTAAATAATTTAATTTTATGATTTTTAATCCCGCACTTCATATACTGATGCAGATTAAAGTCTTCTAAAATTCTCATTTATAACGTTGTTTTACATGGTGACTCGTGAAATCTATGATCCATTAACAATGCCTTCATGTTGTTTCTGTGAGCGCGCGTTAACTCTCGGTATCTTTCGGGAGGTTGGTTAAACTTACTCTTTAAACGGGGTTCTGGATATCCAGATAAAGCAAGGTTTGGGTTAATCACCCAGAGTTCAGGGTTTAGCTGAAGGTAAATGAACCCGCTTTCTGGAGTACCCCCCAGGTAGATAAAACAGACACTTGTAAACAAACGTAATCAAAAAGTAGTCAGATTACGTTACAAGAAATGTGGAATCTAAGGGATTATGACAACACATTTGCATGTAGTTTGTACATCAGAACTGAACCTCACCCACTACCGGCTCTGTCAGTGCATCTCAACTGGCATCACATCAGTAATACATTGAGTATTTCATTGTTTGACCGCTAGGAGGCGCGCCATTATGTTACAATACACGTAAAACTGCGTTTATGTCAATGGACGTACGATTTGTTTATATAACAGAGTTTAATATGTCCTGTTTTTCGTCGCCCAATTTAATACAATAATAATATAATAAAAAAACTCCTGTACTTAAAGTATTGAAATCGAACGAATAGCTTTTGTCCACGAGATGGCTGCAGTGCTTAAATATAAAGCCAACGGCGTGTACTCGCCTGAAGACATGTCCACACTTTTCATAAAAATCGCTGAGTATTAAGTTAGAGATCTCTTTGAGCATATAAGGTCCCTCGAGATGATCTGACAGTCCTATCAATGACCAAATCCAAATATTTCCACCCTCTTTGAGTTCCCCCTCTTCTGAATTGTAACCTCTCTTCACCATTTACATTTAAACCGACAACTACCGTGTGTGTCATCTGGATTCTTGATGGTTTGGTTGCCCTTAACTTATTCTGTTTATCCAAGTTAATGCAACGTCTGAATGTGTTCGGCCTATTTTCCACTGAATGAGCTGTTCTTATAAGATCACATTCAAGATCATTATTGCAATACAGTACAGTATATATACTGTGTGTTAGGTGTTGACTTCACCTTTATCTTCACATCTTGTGAACAATTTCTTAACACATTTGGTTAAATCAACTAACACATGTGTAGGCCTGTTTAAATGATATGGATGTAATCATCTTTGACAAGCAGAGGTTGTTGGTGGATGTTAGTTGTAGGCCTACTTGTCTAATTGTGCAGAATTTTATGCTAAGCAATCAATCAAGTCTCAATAGCCCCTTTCACCTTCCGTTATTTTACTTCCGCATCGAAGACGCAGGGTAAACGATTTCGGTTACAGCGGTATCCAAGTCTAACGTGTCTGGATTAAATGTCTTCGTATAAATAATGTAAACGAGTTTACTACCTTATTACAGCCTGTTTAAAGTTAAGATCTTAATTTAAAAACACCTCGTAAAATATGGGGGCTCTAGTACTGCTGTTTTGGTCTCAATCTAAGGTTTGTACTGTTTACGGACAGCAACCTGATCGCTGATTTTAACTACTGAACTGCATATAATAAATCCAGTGATGATGGTCTGTTTTATTTTATTCTTTATGTCTGAGTGGTTTGGTCCTGCATTATATCGATAAAATAAACGTTACAGTTGTGACTCGCGTCACACTTTCTGTTTCAGAAAATTTCAAAAAATGTCTTCTGTTGTCTGTTCTCGCTAGTGCTTCTGACATTGTCATTATGTCTGCTCTGTGTTACTGTGATAGGGAGTGAATAATTGTTTATGTATACAGTATATTAAAATAAACGAAAGACCATGATTATTCAGGAACATTAGAATCTTATAGGCAGTATTGAAAGCGGCCCATGAAAAGATTAGAGAAGGACTAGAGCTGTATATGGTAAGCATTTTATAATAAGGTCTTATTTGGTTACAGCGCAATGTAAATCTTTGTATTTCTTTCATTTTAAAGGTCTTAAAATGAAAGAAATAATATCTTATTTACAAACAAATAACGAGTTACACTCTATGTTAACAGTGTACCAGCATCTTAAAGTAATTTCTTATAATACAGATATTATATTATACAGATATTATTATAATACAATATCACGTTTAAATAACACGCAAGCTAGATAAACTCAAAACACTTAAATTAATATAAGCAGTCTGAGTGCACAAAACAGATAAACGCACAGATATTAATTTATATGTTTGATACATTAAAGTCGCAAAAAAGACACAGATAAACGTAAGTAGCTTTAAATGATAACCGCATTATTACAATGGGATTTACCATGTAAATTGCATTTCTCTGCGATGACGTAGTTTCCGATTCATGTGAAAGAGGCTTATCTCTTGCATTCTGGCATCAGTAAATAGGTCATGACAGAAATATGACATCAGACAAATACACGCACATGCCGAGTAGAGCCAACAGAGTAACAATTGGGTTTAAAGAGAAGGCAGGAAAAAAATATGAGAAAGAATGAGTGAAGAGTGAAAGGCAGGAGGGTGCGCTGAAGGCAAAAGGATAGAAAAGGGTGGAGTGACACAAACTTTGAATGCTCAAAAAATGTTTGGAGGTTTGCACATAAACTAAGGGTAAAGACTGGGAAAAGCCTTGTGTTTTTCTTCCCACATCTCTTTCTGTTTTTGTCTTTATGTTCTTTCATGTTTTCAACCACACTGTTAGTCATATGACTCTCTTCCTATTTTCTTTCTATATAGAAACTGGTTCATGCGTTCTCTTGCTTAATTTTCACCATTAATTCTCACCATTTTGTGGTTAAAATAGTTTAGCTGTGTCTATGTGGCAATCAGTGGTACACAAAGCCCAGAATTTAGGCTTTTGATGCCTGAAAGCTGTTGAAAGATGTGGGTGGAAAAGTTTATCTATCCATACTTCTGGATGGAAATCAACAAAAAACAGCACTTTTTTTTTCAGAGTTACAGTAATGAGAGAGAGAGAGAGAGAGAGAGAGAGAGAGAGAGAGAAAGAGATCAATGTAATCATTAAATGCCCTCTGTTATTTTTTTTTCCATCTTTTCTCCTCTTTTTCTACATCTTTAATTCCTCTCTCTGCATCTATGGCTCATTGCATCTGTATGTCTAATCCTTCCATCTACTTTATAATATTTTCTCCGGCTCAGCTACACTCATCTTTTGCACAACATAGAAGTGAATGGGTGCCGGCGCTGTTCGGTTAGCAACTTTCTTCAGAATATCTTCTTTTGTGTTCTGTGGGAGAAGAAAAGTCATACGGTTTAAAATGACAAGTAAATAATGACAGAAGTTTTAATTTTGGGGTGAACTATTAAAGGGGACATATGGTGCGAATATATGTTTTCCTGTGTCTTTGGTGTGTTATAAATTGCCCATCCATTATATTAGACACGTAAAATTGCAAATATTAAAGTGTCGGAACAAAATATGCATTCTATCTAAAAGCAAATACTCACCCAGGCATTCCTGAAATGCCTCGTGTAACCACACCCCCACAAATCTTCATCAGTTCGTGGTATGATTTGACAAAGACCGCCCAAATGTAAACGCAAGTAAGGTGGGCGTACCTGTCAGTACAATTGCGTTTCAGAGAGGCGGGGCAAAGAGGAGAGACAAACATGCACAGTATGTGGAAAATACAGTGTTTTTTTACCTTAAATCGTGTATACATATTGCATTACATCTAAAACAAACGATAATATTCGTTTTAGCCGTGTCATATGACCCCTTTAAAGACTGATCAGCTGTGAGACACATATCAGCACCATGCATGAAAGTATCACATTTTTTGTCTGTCAGCAATACTTTGCTTGACCAAAGAGAAGAGTTTTGTAAAAGTCTTGTTATATTTTTTGTTATATAACCTGAAGCCAGTAGAGAGAAATAAACAAGAAACAAATGGTTTGGCAAATAAAAACGTTCAAATTGATGCCTGCTGTGTTAAGAATTAGCTGAGCATATTTATTTAGAGTGCCAGTTTTAAAACACACCAATACACACACATAGCGCAGCACAGATGACTGATGAGGTGTTGAGGTAAAAGAGTTCATTTGTGCAGCATTCTGGATGGCGGTCCACAAACAAAACATGAGAACATTCTCTATAGACCACTGGGCCCTAAAATCCCTCGTCTCAGAACAAGGGGATGAAAGTCAACAGCCTGATAGTAATCGATGTCACAGGACACCGAGTCAAAGGTCGGGGTCAAGTTTAGCGCCGAAGTGGCTGCAGATTGGCAGAAGCTTATGCGAGCAAAAAAAAACACACTCTTTAAATGTGAATAGACAACATTTACAATCACGGCACTCCTTTCGACATATATGTGTGTAGCTGTCTCTGCACGTTTCGTTTAGTTGGAAACAGGAGGGAAAACAGAAGTTTGTAGGAAATGATTTTAAAGATAATAGGACAACCAATAATGGGTAAGCAAATGTTTAGCTTTTGACTCACCAGCCCCAGTCTGATTTGACTGTATAAGTAGGATAGAGACAGAATGTGTGTGTGTGTGTGAGAGAGAGAGAGAGAGAGAGAGAGAGAGTGAGAGAGGGGGGAAGAGAGAGAGAGAGGGAAGAGAGAAGGGAAAGAAAGCGGGTTAATAATGAAGGAATGAGGAATGAAGTGGGAAAGAATGGACACCACATGGGAAGAAAAGAGAGGGGGAAAGAAAAAGGAACAGCTGGATTAAAGGAATCGTGCAATTGTGTTGTTAATGAATAACCTAACATAAGTGGTACTGGATAACGTTAAAAAGTGAAGCCTGATCTACATTTACTAATTAATTCAGTTTCATAAAGTTTATCAAATGCTCAAAAATGTTTTGTTTCAAATGTTATAATGTGTATTGCCTTTAAAACACAAACCAGCAAAGATGTGGTTAACGTATGAGCACTTTGGTATCGTCTTAGTTAAAAATTCGAAAAATTGAACTACATTTCTGATGACAACATATACATCACATGCCTATAGGCATATTCTACGTTTAGTGGCCTTTGCGTTGACGATAGGGTCAGGGGATAGAATCATTATCATTAGCCTGCTATGAGAATAATGAATGTCTATAGGAAGCTCTCACTAATAACCTGTGTGTGTTGTCCTGTTAAAACCTACATTTGCCCTGATAAAAGTTTATAAATCATCACTTATTTATTTATTTACTCATTCATACAATACCAGTCAGAAGTTTAGAAACACTTTACTGAAATGATTCCAATAATCCTAAAAATATTTGAATCTCAAGATGCTTACATGTTTAAATTTACTCTTGTAGACAGACATATAATTGTGCCAACATATATCTTTCAGTAGAAAAAATGGAAATTGATGACTTGGACCAGATGCAAAAAAATAAAGAAAGAATAACTGTTTCCAAACCTTTGACTGGAAGTGTGCATTTATTTTATTCTTTCGAAAATGTAAAAATGCTAAAAGTTTTCTGTGAAGGTTAGATTCAGGAGAAAACTGTTGGAAAGCCACTATAATACATGCAAACCCAACATGTGTTTGTGCGTGTGTCTGTGTGAGGTGTTGTGAACAAGACTGTGTGTGGTGTTCCAGGCGTAAACCTATGTGCCGGTGGCATGTGTTTTGGGGTTATGCGAGTCCCCTGAGTGAAGTATCACTTACCCTGCTGAGATCTTGGCATGAGGAGAGAGAAGCAGAAAGAGACAGAAGAGAGGGAGGGTAGAGGGAGAAATGTAAAATGAAACCCTAATTCCTCTTTCAAAGTGCACAGAAATATTTATGTCCCATTGCCAAGCACCTCTTCTTATTCCCTTCAGCTCTCTCTTTTTTGTTTTCTTTGTTGCTCATCCTTTTCTCCATCTTTGTCATTCCCCGTTGGGCTTTGATCTCTTTCTCTCACTCATTCTTTCCTCTTCTCACCAGCCCTGAACAAAGTAATAAAAAATGACCTAAGCACAAAAGAACAAAAGATAAGTGGGTGGGAATGAAAACGGGTAAGGTGAAGAGGGGGAAAACGGGGGAGAGAACAGTTGGGAGGAGTGCGAGGGTATTCGGTATCATAGGCCACCCAGGACAGGCAAAATATATATATTTTTGTTTACCAGGAGATACAGTAATTGCCCATTTTACCTGTTTACACAAACCTCTTGACCTTCAGTTCAATATATGTAAAGCAACTATACATTTATTTTGGGACTTATTTATTTACATGAAGAACATAAAAGTTTTTTTGTTTATTTTGATCTCTCAGCTCTCTTGCTGGTGGTGCATACCATTAAGTGGGTATTTAGATATGCCAAAGATAACTCTCCTCGCTTGCTTACAGACCCGCAGCAAAGACCCAACGAGCACACAGGGGTACAAAGACAGACAGCGGAGAGCGAGATTAGGATGGCGACAAGAAGACAAATAGCTCCATTGATGTGAGAGCGTAATGACTATCGCCTGGTGTTGTCGTAAGACGTGGAACATGTGTAGACATGAAACTATTGTGCGCACACAATCGGCAAGGTGTGCGATGTGTGATGTATCGCTGCACTATCTCTGTCAAGTGCTTGTAATACAAGCGGCGCGCTTTGTCAACAAGCAGTGCGCGGGGGCGCGACCCCAGTGCAACATTCCTTTTTTGTAAAAGGGGACAAAACGAAAAAAAGTATTTATGTGGGGTTTTTTAAAAGTAATAATCGTAAAACGTAAGTGTGGGTTAGCAGGGGTCTGTATCAGAACGTATTTTGAAGCGCGTCCGTACGCGCGAGCGGCTGGAAACCGCACGGGGTCCTTGCTGTCACCTGGGTAACCCGCAAATTTAAATCTGTCGTTCACTAGGGCGCTAAAGTCCATCCATCAAAAGTAAATGGTTAACGACTTCTTTGTACCGCTCACATTCATCATGCAGCCTCCATTGCCCACGTCTTCATTAGGGACCCAAACTTCGCCTCTCCACCTTTAAACAAGACCCAACCCCCCCATATGCCCCGATCCTCGGCTCCTTTCTTCCGCTTCAACAGCAGGGGTGAGGGGAAGACCCTCGGGGACACTGGCGCAACCTCCTGGCCTCTGCTGGGTCACCCTTTGTGCCCGCGTAATTCTCCTTTACGCACGTTCACTTGCTCCCGTCAAGACCTCTGGAATTCTTTACCACCCGCACAAGACCATCCGTGTCTCCCTCATTGGGAAAAAACGTTTACCAGAGGAGACAGATCCAGTTACTGGAGCGTTGAGTGTGCACGGTGTGCTTTGGATAACCACGGGAACGAAAAGGAGGGAGGGAATTGAACTTGACTGCACTTTTAGGATTAACAGTTGAGCAAAGTGTCCTGTTCTTCTATATATAGTATTGGTTGTTGATATTAAATATTGTGTGTAGTTGACATGTCCTGTGTGAAATGTTCCTTCTAAAACGATTTTAACAATAAAATATATGAACATAAAATATGTGTGAAGATTTATGACTCTACATAAAGTCATTTAAAATGAACCAGTGAATGAAATGATGTTTAAGCAGGGACAAAAACTGTGACGGAAATGCTTCCTTTCTTATGAAATGTAAACTAAAGTCTTGTTGAACAATAAATCTATGAAAAAAACACAAAAAAAGAAATTCTATAATATCTTTCAATACACTTTAAAAAAGAAATTTCTTTAAGCCGATGGAAACCGTGCCGAAAATTAAGACCAAATTAATTTTGATGGGCGTCTTTAAACGCGCACGTGTTTTAAATGAGGCGTGGTGTGGGCGGGATACTGTCGTCGTCTCGAGTTATCATTTGTGCTTTGGTTTGACAGCTCCAAAGAGAGGGTGGAGTTTGTCAAAGAAGGGGTGTGTGCGTTTGCGGAATAAATGTGATAACTGCCTCAAATAAGCGGTTCAACCTATTTGCCACAAGATATAACGTTTTAAAGTCCTGCTACTGAAGTCAGGAAGATAAAAAGTTAAGGTTGACATCTTAAGTTAGACTTTTCAGCGGTACAAGAGAGAGCAAAAATAATTTTGTCCATCTCACTGGGAACAGTGGTTTTAGAATCAGTTAGAGGTGAACTGGTGTAAAGCAAAGTGTCCGGGGTAAGCGTTGTCTCTCGCTACTGACAGACAGCGCAACAGGAGGATACAGATAAAGAGCGACAAAGCGCACGATGGATCGTAAAATCCCTGATTTTGCTGGTACTTGGAAAATGAAAAGTTCCGAGAACTTCGAGGAGCTTCTCAAAGCATTGGGTAAGTAACCGGAATGACTGAATGATGCTGCTGACGTGCGCAAAAAAAGGATGCGCAAAGGTGAAAACATGCAGTAAATAGCTATCCCTCTCCCAAATACTGTGCGTGTGTTTAGACTGGCTGGTGTTAGGGTTGGTACACACTCAATACAACCTAAAGGACAAAATAGATTTAAAGTCAAGCGTAATGCATTCATTTAACGAAATATAGATTAATGCTTCGCATTGTTGACCATATAATGCTTTAAAAGGGACACTGGTGACTGGAAGAAGGCACGAACAGTTGCGCGTTCGCATGCAGAGAAAGATGTGGGCATGAAATGCCTTGCGCGCACCAGATAAGTGACTCACTTTACGCGAGCGTGAATTACAAATGCTTGTGTTTGAAAGTCAGTTCACTGCTGCATGTCGTTCTCGTCAAGTAGACTTCTTCTTTCAATATTAAGCATTGTTCACGCCAGAATGACCCGTAACTTCTTAATTTGAATGACGTACCATTTAATGAGGGCACCGCAGCCACCCAAACAATCCTCTTCAGCAGTCATAGCTCTGTCGCACAAAAGAAAGCGAATTCCCCGAGACGTTCGAGTGGTAAAAGAATGATGGAAATTAAGCAGACAGGTTAAAGAGGCCGGAGAGGGGAGCACAATATAATGTTTTTGTGCCCGCGCCCTTGTGAAAGAGAGCTCTTGCTGTTTCTAACATAGACGTGTGGAAACAACGTGAATTATAAGAAAAGCTGCAGGAGACAAGATCCTTCCTCCTCGGAGGACAAATGTGTCTGGGGGTGTCTCCATAAAGAATATGTGTGATTGACATATTAGTTGATTGAGGAATTTGCTCTAAGAATGTTTCACACACAGACACATCCACACACACATGTACATATACACAAGTATGTATCTCTACACACTTCATCAAAGAGGCATACATGTTTTTGCCTTACAAACAGCCTATTTCGGTGTGCAGATGACGTGCTCGACCTGTCACCACGCCCTGTCATATCCCCTCCTCCATCTTCAGTCCTCATCTCCATCCCTCTAATTCTGAAATGCTTCCTCTGACCTTTGACTTGTGACACTGACACTGACCCTGACCGTCTGTGTGTTCTCGGACATCGTTTCTTGGTTATTTGTGGGGTTGTTGGGTTATGACTTCATCAGATGGGAAGATTAAATGCACCGACTAACTGAGGTTGATGTGACACTCAGAGAAGTTTGTTTGTGTATCTCTGTTTGTGTGCAGATGTCAGAAACAGATTATCTTTTTTTTTGCAGATCTTGTGTTTTGTTTTGATTATAGGGCTTCTTTTTATGCAAATATAAATTTGTTGTTGAATTTGCGAATGCATGTCTGCCTGTATGTCTGCCTCAAGTTTGGGCTTTTCTATTGACTGCCTTTACGTGTATATATTTACCCTTGGTGACAGGTGGGAATGTGTGCGAGGTGAGTAGTGTGAAATTCTATTCGACGCACACACACAGACAGAAAGAGAGAGAGAGTGGGGGGAACTGGCCTCTTTACATCTAGCTGACTTTTTCCACACTTGACTACCTCTTCCTTTCCTTCTGTAGTCTCTTTTTCTTATGTCAGTACTCTTGCCCTCCCTCGACCATGCCATGCTTTTGTCTTTCTTACCTCTGCCCTTCCCTACTTCCACACTGTGTTCTATCCATTTCCTGCCAGGAAGGTTTAATAGATTACAGCAACCCCTGTGGCTGCTTGAATAACTTCCCCCTCTCAATGTATTCACCCACCCACCCACCAATGCACACACGCGCACATACACACCGCATCCAATCATTCTGTTTGCAA
Source organism: Triplophysa siluroides (assembly GCA_006030095.1). Classification (NCBI taxonomy): domain Eukaryota; kingdom Metazoa; phylum Chordata; class Actinopteri; order Cypriniformes; family Nemacheilidae; genus Triplophysa; species Triplophysa siluroides. Next base: position 54,040 of record VCII01000558.1, read on the forward strand.
GAAATAAAACATCTGACATTATAGGTATAATATATTACACCCTAATGCTTTGTTGAGATATAGATTTCTCTGACCTAATCAAACAAAGTAGGCAAATTAAACTATCCTTTTGTTTTATATTACAAAGTAGACATGAACTGTTTTAGACTGTATCCATGGTATCCGTTACTGTTCTTTCTGGTCTGACAGAATACGTAAGTAAAACACATTTAAACAAACCAAAATAAAATACCGAAGAGAGTCTACGGTCACCAGTGAGAATTCATTGCAATTATTTACATTTGTAATCTCAGGTCCATGAGACCCCAAATGCAAATATTTTTATTTTCTTATGGATGATATTTAAAGCATATTATTAAGTTATAAAAGATTACATAAAATGACCTTGGGGCACCTGAGAGCCCCAAAAGCAAGAGTTTATCAGTTGGTTTATCATTGATTTATTTAAACCATGTCAGTGCACACTGTAAAAAACTTCGGTTTTACTGTTTAATTTGACAGAATTTTCATGTATTTTTTAAATATTGTAAAAATGTCTCACTACAGAAATAGAAATTTACAAGTCCGGTGTAAAATGAAATGTAAGTTTTTTTTCTGGCTGCCCAGCTGCTGAAATATTACATTACGTTGTTTTAAAATGATTTTTTACAGTAAAGCTAATGTCTTGAAGAACAGTGTGGGTGCGTTAAAATGAAAATCCTAAAGTGACTTTGTACTTATCACGTTTGTATTACTGCTCCTTTCATTTCTCTGGGTGCAGTGTCGACAGCGAGCGCAGATGTGCGGAACACAGCCAGTCTAAATAACATCACTCTCTCCCATTATCTGTCCAACCACTGGACACTTGGCTCAAAAAGAAATCCGTCTTTCTGTATTTTTTATAAATCAGGAAATCCCCTAAATGTCTATGGACGATGGTGTAATGCAGTTTTCAATGATCATACCACTGACTGTATTGTGAATGCATGTGTGTTTTGGCAGGTGTGAACGTGATGCTGCGAAAGATTGCGGTGGCGGCGGCGTCCAAGCCATCTGTGGAGATCGTGCAGGATGGAGAGGACCTGTCCATCAAAACCTCCACCTCTGTTAGGACCACTCACGTCACCTTCACCGTAGGACATGAGTTTAATGAGACCACTGTGGATGGACGTCCGTGCACGGTAAACACATCCAAAAAGCAAGATGTTATGAGATGTGTGTGGTTCATTTTAATATCTGATGTGGATTCAAACACACCCAACATCTCAGAGGAGCTATCAGACTGGAAACACACCCAGCCTCCACCTATTTAATTTCCATTCTCATGTTCTTTCACAGACACACTGTAAAAAAAGCAAAGAAAATACTCGTTTTTTACAAACTCCAATATCTGGCCTTTACACGTTTGTCTTTGTGTTTCTCAGAGCTTTCCTCAATGGGAAACGGACTGCAAGATTAGCTGCGAGCAGACTCTACAAAAGGGCGAGGGGCCGAAAACCTCATGGACCAGAGAGCTAACCAATGACGGAGAACTGATTCTGGTGAGAGGTTTACAATTTTTGGGACGTGATATATTTGGGTTATCTGTTTAAATTGCAGGCCTTGCGTTTGTAGCACAAGAAAAGTTCTTTGATCATATTTTTTTAGTTAATAGTCTTTTCCTGCTTTTCTTGGCAGACCATGACCGCAGACGACGTCGTGTGCACACGTGTTTATGTCAGAGAGTGAAACTAGGAGGAAAAGGGACGATAACTCACTCCCCTAGTTATCCACAATGACTGTGATTTGATATAATCCATTTCCTCTAACCCTGATCTCATCTTTCAAGCTTTTTTGTTGACAATGTATTTGAATAATACACCAGAGAGCCATGCAAATAAATGAGCTGATTCAGCTCCTGATATTACAGAAAGCCAAGCAAGGTTTAGGCAAAGTTTTTGATCCTGACAAGTCAACTCAGAAAAAAAACATTTTGGGCTCAAACTAGCAGCACTTTTAAGGGTCAGTATCTACAAAAAATGAGAGTTGAATGGGAACTTGCCTGTGATAAACCAGTCTGTCATAATCATAGTTACCTGTTGAGAAACAGCAGTAAGACAGTAAGTGTGTCTTTGTATTATATGTTGTGTTATGTCTGTAGTTTACTCATTAAGTCCTCTTTTTTATCTTATAAATCGTGATATCATCTCCGCGTTGCTAATGCTTTGTATATAATTTAGTAAAACAAACCTGAGTGTAAGGTTTTCATCCCAGATGATCGTTTTTTTTTATTATGTTTTTATATAAACAATTCCATTGCTCATATCTGTGCATGTTCAATAAAGGTTACTGCAAACTGTTACACAATTTGTTCTCATCTCTGTTTTTCAATGAAATATACAATTTTGATGACATTAATAATAGTCAATGTTATATTTAATGAACACGTTTTTTAAATGGCGTCCTCTCCCCGTGTTCTCACATTGATGGGTTCAAATCTTATTTTAGTATTACTGTCAGCTGGCTGTAACTAGAATAACTTGTCTATGTCTCTCTCCCCCCTCGTTCTCTCCTTCTTGATTTTTTCCATCACAGTCACTCTTGTCACCATCTCTGTGTGTCCCTGTATTCGGGCCTGGCGAAACCCTTGAGTTAGGAAAGAATGACTCTTGCTTCTTCGCTTTTGGGTCGGAATGTAATTGCCAGTAAAACGGGTGAATATAAAAATTAAACACACATCGTCAAAGATGTTTTTCTAGTTAGATGAGCTTCCATTCGCGTTGCTATGGCGACACAGCAGACCTGATGATCAGGACCGTGGGTCATTTTTACAGGCGCTAGAACTAGCCAATGGGATAAAGCAGTTAAATAGAATAAAGCCGACTGTTCAGTCGGGGCAGGAAATGCCAGTTGGATTACAAGGTGAAGATGATTGACGGCAGATGTGCTTAACAAGGAACAGGATCAGAGAGTGGAAACTCAGGACCATTTTAATACTGAGGACCAGCACACATACATACCTGTATACACACTACTGTACTGCACATTTATCATTCACGGCATTTAAAAGTATTTGAGTATTTACAGTCACGGACAGACAGTAAAAATGTAAACATTTACTTACGACTAAAACAGTGCATGCACAAACCTACAGCTGCATAGAGACAAATACAAAGGAAGATTAAAGGTGAAGGTGGAATGTGGTTTAGGGGTGATGCCTGCAGCTGCACTTGGTTACTGTGTGACCCCAATAAAACCAACTCCTCTCTAGCTCCTGCCCCTTATAAAAGACCCCAAATAACTGCCTCTCCTTCCTCCTTTATAACCCCCCGGAGCAGTAAAAGGCAGCTGTCTCTCTCCCCTCTCAAAAAACACCCGCACATTCGCACACATATGAAACCAAACATGCACATTCTTCAGAGCCTTCACATGTACCATCAAACAGTTACACTTTGAGCACAGACCCTAAAACCCACATTCTCACACACACACACGCACAGGCACCCACAGCCTGTATTTGGCCATAATGTAGCAGAAACCAACATATTGACTCATTAACTTCAAAGACATTGAAACTACCCACTCAAATACAGTATACTTGCAGGGCAGGTAAATCGGGGGGTAACAATGTCTACTCATCATTTTGACAAATGGCAGTTTGTTTTATATAATTTGGCTGGCAAACTAACTAGCTAAGCAAGTAATCTCTCATGTGACAGATCAAACAAGACATTCACAGAGATTAATACAAGTCAAGTGTCTGCTTCCAAATCATTCGTCCATTAAAATTTAACTTCATTCCATGTCAAGTGGAATCTAATCTCGCTTACCAACAGCGATGTTGTTGGTAACAAAGCCGTCTAGAAATCAACCTTTCACCAGCATCTAACCTTTCACTTCTGGAAGTTGTAAATAACCCTGTGCATGGCAGAGACAAGTGGCCCCATGGGAAGAGACTGTGATACAACCAAGAGCTGGCTGTCATACAAAGTAAGATCTTAATCTCTGTTGTTGAAAGATAACAGATTTATCGGATCTCTGTTAGATCTGACAGCATGGTGCGATTTTGGATCCGATTATACATGTTTAAATATATGGACAGCCAGTCGGGTATGTTAATATGTGCCCGGCGGCAAAGACAGGACTGTGAAAGACACAAAGATTTATATCCTTGTGTGTGCGTGCTTGTAGGTAGGCACTTTGTCAAGAAGACTGGCAAATAAGAAGAAAAATGACACCGTGTATGTGTGTGTGTGTGTGAAGTTTTTAAGTGACATGTACAAGCATGTGTGACTTTAAAGGTTCTACTGTTCGTGTGGGGACCAAATGCCCCCTCAAGAATAGTAAAACTTGAAATCACCTACCCTGCACCAACCCCCATTAGAAAAATGGCTTCATTTACAGCTACTGTAGCTGGAATCTGCTTCCAGAAGACATCAGACGTTCACCAACAGTAGCTACTTTTAAATCCAGATTAAAAACACACTTGTTTAGCTGTGCATTCACAACCTGAGCACTGTGCTGGTTTACATCAACTGCACTTTTATTTCTCTAATTTATTTTTATTCTGCTCTTATTCTTTTTATATATACACTCACATTTTTAATCAATTTTATTGCTGTTTTATTGTTTCTTAAAATCTGAAGTATTTGTGATCTTAAATCATTTGCATTTTAAAGATACGTCTTATTTCTTTCTGTCAATCATTTTATGTTAAGCACTTTGAATTGCTCTGTGTATGAAATGTGCTATATAAATAAACTTGCCTTGCCTGCCTTGCCTTACAGTACTAAATAATGTCTAAATGAACATTTTAAAATGCCATGCTTGGTGAAAAAATCAATGGAAGGTCCCCACTGTTATAAAAAAGTGTGTTGCTAGTGAGAAATGGCCCACAGACAACACACTCATCAAGGCCCTGAAGGCTTTAAGCAAAGCATTATGGGTCAAACCTACCTAGAGCTGATTGGTGCATCACACACCTGCAGTTTATCGGCTGGCCCTGATCCATGAACCTCGAGGGCAGTCTGCAAGGTACTTACACACACGCAGAAAAGTTAACAAGGTTAAGATTGACAAATATGTTTCTCACACCCATCACACCACACACTTTGCTTGGCTTAACTGCCAAGAGGCCAAGAGACGAGTCATTCAAACATAACTACGCACACACTCGGGCATTTAATTCCAGCTGGAAAAAAAAAAGTTCTGTCTGATGCATTTCTCACACTGGTGCTGACTCAAAGCACGCTGGCGGTGAGGATTCCAAGTTTCCAGACGTGCGGAACGAGTGAGTCCCACACTAAGGTGTGGAGGGAGGAATCACAGGGAAACAGACTCATCTCATGGCTAGGCCCCTGGGTCAGCAGTGTGAGTATCAACCTCAGTCGGCTTGATTTCAGTTTGGGAATAAACCCTCGTGCAAAACCATTTTAAGAGAGCAAAGCCATCCCTAAAATAGAAATCAGGCCAACGGGTTCTCCTGGTGCAATTGCATTAAGAATAACGTTTGGGAAATTTACGGATACACGAAAAGGTAGATGAGGTCATCAGATGTTACCGAAAGAACCCAGCACTGACCCCAATGACTCACTGGCTTTTTATAGAGTAAGACATCATTACATGAACTCAACACATTAAATGGGCAAGGTCAAACATGCATAACATTTATAGACCTTCATTGGGCAATGAGTCATTTTCTGCAGAGACGTGAATGCATGCACACTTACATCCTTGATATTTTCCTTTTTGATCGTAGACACACACATCATCCAACATCACTCACACACTACTGAGCTGATTCCAAATCTACAGGTTTCACGCAGCGCTGTATTGTGCTGCACTGTGTTGTATATCTGCGGGAAGCCACATGTCTCTTTTTGCTTGAAGCAGCAGGCAGCTGAGGGGGTCAGTTGTGGACTGCTGGGTTCTGATTAGTTCACAGAATAGAGACAGAAGAAACGGCCAAAACACACCCGCATCATACGCTTTCCCAAAATCTGTCCCTTTGTTCGAATACGCTTTGGCCTCAATACTCATTCTTTAGTAGCAGATGTGTGTGCTTTGAGATGCGTGTGAACACCGTTGTTAGTTCAGGTTTCATTACGTGATTGTGAGTCAGAAAGAAAATCCTGCTATTCCAGTTCAATATCAATTAATAGAGAGAGAGAAAGAGAGAGAGAGAGAGAGGAGAGAGAGAGAGAGAGAGAGAGGTGTAGTTTTTTTGGTTGTGTGACATTGCTCAAAGTGAAAAGCATCACACGTTCCCACGGGTTAATTATTTTTTGCGGTTACAAATATTTAGATTTGTTTGACATTAAACTAAACACAATAAGCAGCGCTCATAAAAAAACGGGGACAAATCACTACTTGGTTCACACAGTTCATAAACGAGAAAGAAAAAATAAATCTTCAACTGTGCATGCGGAACCAGTTAACAAACAGCGCAATTGCGCCACCTCTAGGATTCTTAGTTAAAACTTCTCAAAGCCAAAAAGTGTTCCTCTGTCGCCCTCTGGTCGACAAAGAGCCGCTCAACTGGGAAAAGTCTTAAAAATAATGACAAAACGATATTCAGAAATTATATTAATAGGTTGATTTTGCATTGATATTCAGAAATTAGCGGTGATATATATAAGTAAATTAAAATAAAGTGTTTAATTATTACTCCATAATTATAGCCCAGATAAAAACATTCCACATTACAATGAACATTAAAATGTTCACAAATTAAACATGCTGTTAAAAGTCCTCTTAACATATGAAATAGAAATACGATGCTGTTTTGGTGATTTAAACAGCTTCAGTAAATTAGTTTTCCGGGTCATGTTTTAAAAAAAAACAGCAAACAGAGCTGACAGCCTTATGTAGGCCTATATGAGGAATTATGGTGAGAACAAGTGATCAAATATTGTTTCTTTTAAAAGTTACCCTGAATTTCACATGAATGATGGTCTTTGTAGACTGATCATTTATGCAATAACTGATGAATGTATTAGCCTACATTTTTTCATTAGAAACAGCTTCTGCTCTATAACTTAAAGTTACATAAAACTACAGTATTGTACACCAATACATGGAATCCATAATATAATTTATTCGCTTTGGTTGGAAAGTGTAATACTATTTTCTCTCATAATCAATCCAACAAAACCGTGTCAGATGTTCAACAGCGTTACAGTGGGAGCGCACAGTGCTATAGAGAGAGAGAGAGAGAGAGAGAGAGAGAGAGAGAGAGAGAGAGAGAGAGAGAGAGAGAGATTTGTGGGCCATACTCAAAATGAGAGATCCAGTTAACTGAGGGAGACGGAGAAGTCTACAGAATAAAGGCACTCTTTTATTTTTTCGTAGTATATGTAAATCTGGGAAAAAACACTTACAAATAAAATGACACAAACTTCAACTCAGGACAATATTTCAGGATAATATTTCACCTTTCTTGTGGGATGAAACTCTTTCGGCATATGCATATTTTTGACAGAAAATCCAAGGAAACTATCTTTTTGAGTTTTGTTTTGGCGGATGTATTTATTTTGGAAAACTTGCGGGGCGCATGTTAGCGCTACAACAGGTGTGGGATTCACAATTAAGGTAAAACATAGCCTTAATATTGTTTTTAAAACTCTTTAATCAAACTATTCTACACTATTGACCCAACATATGTCATTATTTTCTAATTATTAGCTGTGTATGATCTTATTTTTAAAACCATATAAAATTACATCTTGTTTCTTATACAAATTTCACTGCAGTGCAGAAAGATATGCAAAGTGCACATCGTAGTTTGTAGTTTATTTTTTATTTTTAAGCCAAAATGCATAAAAAGCTGCGATCATGCCAGAATGCATTACAGTAATGTCTTTCATGCGCAGGCAATGTGAAAGCGGTCCGTGTGTTACGGCGCGAGAGTTATGCCATTCGGTCGGAAGCCCTGCATCTCTACCTGAAAGAACAAGCGCTCGCATGTACGCGCCTACTCACGTGCACGCTCTTCATGTAAACTTACTGCATCGAATACCAAATTAAAGAAACACAAGACTAATTGATCACACAACAGATGGAGATTCATAAGTACCTGTTGTATTTGAAAATCGCCGTTCTTCTTCAAGGTGAGTTTGACTTAAGATATTTTGGCATGCGAAGTTTTGAGTTTTGATAAATTCAGTTTTGAGTAATCTCTGTAATTTAGGCCTAGCTGTTAGTAAAACATAGGCTATTTATTAGTTTATTTACATCGTCGCATATAGGTCTATAGGTTTCATAGTTCTCACTACAATAATACATAGCCCAATTGTGTCCCTAATTTAGAAGACCTTGAATTAACCAGTTTGGTAGTTTGGTATTTCCAGACCCCTCGGATTTAAGTTATTTACACCTCAACCTGGACTTCTGGAACGGTGATGTTTTAATGTTAATAAAAACTTTTAATGTTTGAATATGAATAATTCAGTAAAACGAATGTTTTCATATATTAACCAGTTCGTTAGTTTGGTAGTCCCAGACCCCTCGGATTTAAGTTATTCCCACCTCAACCTGGTCTTCAGAAACGGTGCTGTTTTAATGTTAATACATACTTTCAATGTTTGAATATGAATAATTCAGTAAAACTAATGTTTTCATGGTACTAACTACTTCTAATTTGACTAAATCCAGATGTTACTTGCGTTTGAGGTGGGAAATATCGTAAATCCGCGGTGTCTGGAAGTTCTGGAGCGCAGCATCTGCTTACCTGACTTGCGTGTCAAAAGAGAGACGACTTGTTGCGGAGCCGCAAGATCCGACAGGCGGATGACATCAAAGTACCGCGAGAGCGATTCGAAACCAAACTTTTTGTGGTTTTTCGAATCGCTCTCGCGGTACTTTGATGTCATCCGCCTGTCGGACCTTGCGGCGCCGCATCAAGTCAAACAAGCGGTCGCTCCCGCGCTACTTACATGCGTTACGCCGTTCTGGACAACAAGCTCTTGGTAAGCATCCGAAAGTGCGATTCGTGGAATTAGGTACACACGTTTATTAAGAACTAAATGAATCAACTGGTGGTACAGAATGCACGATTAATATGTATGTGTGTAGCGTGAAAACATTCGGATAGGTTACCTTACCTGTGTAAATTCAAACTCAAACAGCTAACAACCACGAGAAAGACTAGTCATATTGTAATACACGAACACATTTCTTAGTAACTACATGGCTAATTTTAACCGCTCCAGCTAGAAGTACTTCCTTATTTTTTTATCTTGTTGAATTTTGCGTCTCCTGTGTGGCCTCATAAGTTTGACACGTGCAGTAGAACAGTGTTTTCAATCCTGGTCCTCACCCACTGCTCTGCACATTTTGTACGTCTCCCTTAACTTGTATGCTTACTTCAGTTCACGGATCTCTCCCTTAACGGTCTGGTGATTTAAGTCAGGTGTGTTAGATAAGATGCAAAATGTGCAGAGCAGTGGGTCACCAGGAACAAGTTTGAAAATTACTGCAGTAGAACATCCGGCTATTTCCTTAATTACTTACCTAATCAGATTCTTTTATTTGTTTTGCGGACAGCCACAGATTTGGTTTGCACAGCACAATAAATAGGCCTTCTGCTGTGGTTCAGTTATGTTTAAGCATGCAAAGCTTTTCATCTAATCGTAACTTCATCCCTTTCAACACAGCTTCACATTTTCACTGAAATTACTTTGGCTATCACAAGCGTGAACGTCACGACTCACAAGTGTGGTTTTCTTAATGACTGCTGTAGCAACTATTAAACCGATCTCAGAAAGGCATTGTGTGAGACCTTTGTTCAAATTCATCTCTGTAAGATTTGAGATAAAGCAGTCCATTTATTGTAGTAGCCTGCTATTAGGTATAAAATGACACACGTCTAGACAAATGACTGTAAAAACCTGAAAAAATTGAAATCCTGCTTTAATGGGCCACAACAGTTTTACAGTTAACATAATTCCAGACTTTGTTCTTTTTAGTTGCTCAATGAGTTACAGATAAAAGTTTTTTTTATTGAAGTGTTATATGTTTGTGTTTATAAGCATCTGTTTGATAGACAATTTGTGGCCTGTGCATTGGCCGTCTGTTTTTGAGCACATATGCCACTGCTTATGGTTTATCCAGATCTTCTGGGATGAGTAAGTTGTCTTGTGTTTTGCTACGGTATGTTCTGCTGTAGATGGAGAACACAGGTGTGGACTTTGGGAATTCCACCCCCTGTCCCCTCTATCTCTCTTGCAGCATGTATTCCTCTCACGCCTCCTTCCTTTTTCTTGGGAAGAGTTTATTGAAACAGAACATGAAAAGAAAAGCCAACGTGAGCAGAGAAAAATAATGAAATGAAACAATTCATTTAAATACAATTGGGTGAAAGTGTTACCTTTATCTAAATCCACTAAAGCTGTACATTTTATGAGCCTGCACTACATTATAGCACTTTGGTGGTGGTGGTTTCAGTTGTGCTGATGTGAGAAACCATAAGAGAGGACAACACAGAGATTTAAAGGGGCAGTTCACCCTCGAGTTGTTCCAGATCTGTATATATTTCTTTGTGCTGATGAACACAGATACATATATTGGAAAGAATGCTTGTAACCGAACAGTTCTTGGCCACCATTGACAACCATAGTAGGGGAATTGCTTCATAAATTTCTATGTCTGTTGAACCTAAGAAGATATTTTGGTAGAAATTGTGAGGAAGGCGGAAACAGTTCCCACGGCGCTTTTGCACTTTTGACTACTATTGTTCGTTTTCCTACCATGGTAGACAGTGGTGCCCCAGAACTGTTTGGTTACAAGAATTCTATAAATATCCCTCTCTGTTTTTCATCAAATCAATGGTTAAATGTTCCTGTAAATAAGATAGTAAATCAGAAATCAAACCCTATATGTATTGCATTACTCAGAATGTATGTAATTGTGTTACCATCTGAACTAAGGAGTAAAAATGGGCTGACAGAAACAAAAGCGTTGAACCTTTTTACATTTTTAACATTAATAAAAGTGTTTTCCCTCAGTGGTTATTTTAGTAATACGTTCTGTCTCAGTAATGTTTCCCATATGTGTTCAGATCATGTAGTCATAGTGGCATAGCTGAAATGTACATTTGCATGGTAAAACTCACTCATGGTGGCATCCCTCCAATGGTGAATTAGAACGTCTGTGTCTCAACGTGGTGTGGGTAATATGTGTGTTTATTTGTTTGAAGTCAGAGAATCTGATTTGCCTTTCCAGACCATCCACAACCAAACTACATAAATGTTTAGAGTTGTCATGACAAGGGCCCTGGAGGCAGGGACCAGGAAAAACCACAGAGCTAAAAAGAGGACCAGGAATAGTCGAAATCTTTCTGAAGAATGAGGGGAATATTTGGATGAATATAATTGTTGGGAAGAGATATGGAATGGAGACCAGATTTGTTCAGTAGCACATAGCAGCGCCGGGGTCATGGGATCATCCCAGGATATGCACAAACTGAAAAAGTATATGTTTAATAGGCTGAAGGTTGTTTTTGATACGGAACATAAACAGAGAGGCAATGAGAACAAAAGAGTGAATCGTGGGACAGTAAGGGGGAAGAAACGAATTACAGAGTGTATCCCGTTTCTTCTTTGATCCATCTGGATCCCCCCATGTTCTCATTCCTTTGGACAGAGAGAATGAGTGGGAGACATTCGGGTACCCCTGTTGGAAAAGGTCTTTGGGGGTTTTAGGTTTTACATGCCTGCTCTTTTCTAAAATCCACACCCATTTAATGTCGGTCTGCTCTCTGGATAAACAATCCTATGAAATCCACTCAGAGCATAACCTCACCCACAGTGAATAAGACCTCAGTGTACGTGTGGGTTTTAACCGTATCACTCACTGCCGAGTTCACCAAACAGAGAATTGCCCCTCAATAGAGTTTTTTAGTGTTAAAAATTCGAACTTGTTTTCTCTTTAGGAGGTGGATTTGACTGGTCAGCTGTGTTTTGGACTGTCAGGTTGTTTTGATTTGCATTTGCCATGAATGAATACAAAATCATTTTCAAGTAGCCTGCAGATCCTCGTCGCTCCCTCTCAACTCATCTCTCTCCGCTCAACCCTCCTCGTCTCCATCTCCAATCAGTCGTCTCTCCTCGACTCTCTCATCGCTCTCTCAGCAAAGATCGGAGGGCAACGGGGGGAAGGGAGGCGGGGGCGACGGGGAAAGGGGGGGAAAAAAAAGGAAAAATGAAAAACACCCAAAAAAAAACCGAAAAAAAGAGAAAAGCGGGGGAGATGGGGGGGAGGTGAACAGAAACGGACTAGAGAGGAGAAGGCCAGCGAAATAAAAGTAGGGGGGAGGGTGGGAGGGAAAGGTGGGGGGAGGAGTGGGAGGGGGGGAAAGGGGGGAAGCAGTGAAAAAAGGAACGGGGTTGGGGAGAGGCCAAAGGAGCCTCTGCGTGGGAGCGGATCAGGGAGCAGGCGAGGGGGTAGGAGGGAAAGATGAAGCGGAGGGGGGGGACGGAAAGGCCGAAAAAAAGTAAGGTAGAAAAGAAACTCGGGGGAATGCTTGGGACATGGGCTAAAAAAGAGAAAAGAGGAGAAATAAAAAAGGATAAGGAGACGGGGGAGAGGAAAAGCGAAGGGGAGAGGGGAACAAGGAGAGAACAGAAAAAAGGGAAAAGAAACAAAAAAAGCGGGGGGGGGACGGAGAAGGAGACGGGGGGGAGGGGGGGGAGAAGAAGAGGACGAAAGGGGGGGACACGAATAAAGAAGGGCGGAAGAGAAAAGGTGAGGGCACAAGGAGTGGTCGGGAGAGAGGAAAGGCGAGAGAGGGGGGGAGGGAGGGGGGGGAGTAGGGGTGGGGTGGGGGGGGGGAGGAAAGGGAGAAGGAAAGGGGGGGGAAAAAGAAAAGGGGGGGGTGGAGGGGGAAGGGGGGTTGTGGGGGACGAGGTGAGGGCGGGCATCGGAAGGGGGAGGGGGAGGGGTGGAGGAGGGGAGGGGGTGAAAGACGAGGGAAGAATAGTGGGGGGGGGGGAGGAAGAGAGCTATAAAAAAGAGAAAAGGGTTAAAAGGGGGACCAAATAAGGCGCGGGGGGGGGTGGGTGGGGACGAGCGGAGGAACTAGGAACGAAGAAAGAGGTGCAGACGTGGGGAAAAAAGGGACAAGGGAGTGGGGGTGGGAAATAAAGAAGGGGGAAAAGGGATACAATAGCAACGGGAGGAAAAATGAGACGGGGGGCCGAAAAAGGGGGGGGAAGAAGGGGGGGGGGGGGGGGGGGGGGGCGGGAGAGGGGGTAAGTGAGGGAGGAAAAATAGGGGTAAGGGGGGGAGAGGGCCAAGGAGGGCGGGAAAGGGGAAAGGAGAAGGGGGGAGGGAAAAGAAGAAGGGGGGAAAAGGCGTCAAAAAAGAGGGAAAAGAAAGAAAAGGGGAAAAGAGAGAGGAGCGGGGGGAGGGGGAAAGGGAAGGGGGGGAAGGTGAGGAAAAGACAATTCGGGAAATAAAAAAAGGGGGGGTGAGGAAGGGGGGGGGAGAGGGATCTCGGGGGGGGGGAAGAGAGGGGAAAATGGTAAAGATGGTCGAGGAGAAAGGGGGAGAAAGGGAAGTGTGTGGGGGGTGGGGACAAAGAGGAGGGAAAACAAAGATAAAAAACAAAAGAGGGGGGGAAGAGGGGGGAGAGGGGGGTCACAGCAGGCAAAACGGGGGGTAGAAGGGGGGGGGATGTAGGAGTTGAGGAGGGGGCAAAAAATAATAGGGGGGGGTGGATCGCAGAAAGCGAAAAGAAGATGCGATGTAGGAGACGAGTGGGTCGCAAGACCAAAACCAAAATTCAAGGGGGGACATACAGTCGAAGGAGAGGAGCAAATCGGGTCAGTGCTTCAAAACGGGGGGGGCGGGGACGGGGGGGGGAGACGGGGGATGGGGGGGGGGAACAGCGGGTGGGGAAGAGGGGGAGGAAACAAAAGAAATGTGGTAGAAAAGAACAAGAGGGCGAAACAGAAGAAGGGGGAAAACAAAAGAAAAAAGGGGAGGGGGAGGTGAGTGGGAGGACGGGGAGTAAGAGAGGAAAAGGGACAAAAAAAAGGAGAGAAAGCGGAGGTAAAAGAAAGTGAGGGTGGCAAAAAGGGGAATCAATACGAAAATCAGAAAGAGAGAGATGGATGGGACGAGGGGGGGGGGGGGGGGGGGAGAAAAAACAAGACGAGGGGGGCATTGGAATCAGAAAGTATGCAAAGTGGGTAGGAAATGCGGCGTGGGGAAAGGGGGTGGGGAGGAAGATGGAGTGGAGAGCTTCGTGGGGGGTGAAGCGGGGGGGGGGCAATGGGGTGAAGAGGGAGGGGGGAATAGGGACAAAAGAAAAGGGGTAGAAAAAGGGTACGGGGGATGAGGGGATGGGGGGAGCAGGGGAGTAGAAAAAAGGGTGAGTGAGAGGGGGAGAAAAAGAGGGGGGGTTAAATCGAAAGAGAAAGGGAAGAAAGGGGGGGGAACGGGGGGGGTGCGGGTAGAAATAAACACGGGGGAAAGGGGGGAGGGGGAGAGGAAAGAGGATGAGGGTGACAAAAAAGAAAAAAGGGAAAGAAGGGGAGGAGGGGGGGAGGGGGAGGGAGTAGAGAAGGGCAGAAAAAAGAAGAAAAGAAAGAGGGGAAAGGATGGGGGGGGGGGAGGGGGGGAAGGAAAGTCTCTGGGGGAACAAAATCGGTAGGAAGAAATCTCCGAATAAAGTCGGGGGGAGTTGGCTCAGGGTGGGGGAAGTCACGGGTGGATGCATGACTCAAGGGTCCAAACAGGGCGAGGAGGGAATGTCGTCAATCGATCGGGGGGATGAAGGGTCGGGGGGGTGCTGCGAATCATCTCGGCGTCGTCACCCCCACCTTTCTAAAGAAGAACTTTACTTTCTTTATTTCATGCCGATACATAGTTCCGCTCTATTATTCTTTATTAATTATTATCAGCCCGGTCTGCCCCCTTACCTCTGCTCCCTTCGTCATTCTTGTCTCCCTCTGCTTTTCTTCCCTCCTTTTTTCCTGTCTGTCATTTTGTCCCTGGTTTCATTCATACAGTGAAAACCTTCAGTCGAACCAAAGGGATGGATGAACTAAAAAGAAAAAAATCAGTTGAAGCATTTATTCACCCTTTTATCAAAATCTGCATATGACTCCTTATCAAAAAGAAAATATTTTGAAGAATGTCTCAGTGGTTTTGTGTCTATACAATGGAAGTCAATGGGGTCCATGATGTAAATGATGAAAGTTTTATTTTTTGGGTGCACTATCCTTTTGAGTCAAATTTCTCTGTCTTAGGGCTGTGTAAGTGTTTTAACATCGATGTTAAGAGGCCGCGGATCTTTAGTGGGCCTGAAGATGCTCTGTTTGGCTTCTCTGTGCTACAGCATGACAACAAGGGAGAGAAATCGTGAGTAGTGTACAGCACCTCACATTCACGGTACCATGTGAATGTTGTGTTTTACTGTATGTCATTTTCATATTTCCATGTATTTTACATTTTACTGTATGCAATTTTTACATATTTTGTTCCCTTGTACTGAGGTGCCAACAAGTGATCGCGATCAATAACATAAAGGCTTTCTTTTAACCTTACATCCAAAGGTGTTATAGTCATTGACCTAAAGTTATTTTTTTGTTGTATTCACACTGGCTTTTTGTTTGTGAACAGAATTCTGGTTGGTGCTCCGTGGGATGGGCCCCACAATAACAGAAAGGGAGATATTTACAAGTGCGTTGTTGGAGACGATATCAATTCAAATTGCTCAAAAGCCAACTTAGGTATTGACTTAACTTCCTGCTCATTAAATTTGACAGTTTGTTGTCCTTTTCCTGTGAATGAATATTAGATACATATTTTATGTTTTTTTTCCATACAGGTGAAAACGTATTTCAGAATGTGTCTCGTAATCCAAAGAATTCTCATTTGGGGATGACCCTGACCCCTACTGCTTCAGATGGCTTTTTGGTGAGATTTTATTTGCAAGTACAACCATGTAAAAAGAGATTATATTTCAATTACAAACTACATGTCTGACCACTAACATGTAGGTGATGGTCAAATCCTTTAGGAATGTTTGTCTTTCTCATATGTGCGTATGCGTGACTGAGGAATGAGCGGTTCTGAAATTCTATTCGCACCCAACCACCACCATCTGTTATGATCATCATATGAATGTGACCACCTGCAAAACGGTGGCCACTTTTGGAACGACACATGTTATATGTGTGTGTGCTTCTGTCTAGTTTTTGAGAAGAGTAAAGCAAATGTCAGTGATGTTGGATTGGATAGAAGACCCCTTACAAAAATGAACCAGGCTTTTAAGCTAACACTTTACAATAAGGTTGTAGGCCTATTTGTTAACAATTAGTAAATGCATTACTAAAATGAACTAACAATGAACTGTATCATTTTTCAGAATGTATTTATCTTTGTTAATATTAGTTAATGTCAATACAATTATTCATGTTTATGGTGCATTAACTAAGGTTAACAGTTACAAGGTTTGATTTTAAAAATGTATTATTACATGTTGAAATGAACATGAACTAAGTTTGATAAATGCTGTAGATGTATTGTTCGTATAACGCCTTAACTAATTGTTAACAAAGAAATACAACCTTATTGTAAAGTGTTACTGCTTTTACTAGAGTAAAAACCAAAACACCATAGTTAAAGGGATAGTTCACCCAAAAATGGAAAATTCTGTCATCATTTACTTACCCTCAGATTAAACCAAACCTGAATAAATGTATTCGTTGTGCTAAACACAAATATAGATATTTGAAAGTATGTCAGTAACCAAACAGATCTCACCCCCAATGTACTGCCATAGTAGGGAAAATAACATGGTGGGTGATATCTGTTTGGTTACTGACATTCTTCCAAATATCTGCTTTTGTGTTCCGCAGAACAAAGAAATATATACAGGTTTGGTACAATCTGAGGGTGAGTAAATGATGACAGAATTAAAATTTTTGGGTGAACTGTCTCTTTAAAATAGTAAAACAGTTTTTTGCCAAAAACTACCACAATTTGTTCTTAATTCTCATAAGGAATGTGTTTGATAGACAAGGAACACACTGATAAATATGCTTATACATTTTGTTTAAAGCCATCTGCTAACCTAATTCATGTTAAATGTGTGTATGCAGGGTGAGAGACGAAACATAAACATGGTACAAGACAAACTAAAACCTCACCTGACCCAGACACAATCAGAGCAGCCAAACCTTCTCCTAACATATTCTTATTGTTTTAGCCCTTGAAATTAAGCCACACACACTCTCGCTTACATACACAAAGGTTTTTTGTATTGGGCAGAACTCGGTGAACCAGATCTGTCCAGTTCTGGTGCTGCTCTGCTGTGGGTTTGCTGGAATTGTTGGGTGGCTATCGCCAGTAGTCCGAATACATATGAACGAGTGAGTGAATGAGTTCCCAGAGGCATGCAAGTTGAAACAAAAATGTGTTTTTGTGCGAGGGAGAGAGGTTTACTGAAGAGAGCAAATAAGCACATCCTCTGGGATACATAGTTCACCATGGTATAAGCCAATATCACTCATAGTTTGGTTGTAATGAGCCCTACATTTTGCATTCATTCTAATATGACTGCTCAACTAAATGTACCTGTTTAAGGATTTGTGAGTCTGTATGTGTGTATATATTGGATTGACTTCTTCTTTGGTCAGCTCTATAACAGGATCGGAATGTGACTCAAGCCCTTTGTAATGACAGGCCATGGAAAAGCCATAGCACCTCTCGCCCTCATCGCCACTTCAAATCTGTCTCTCACACTCATTCTGTCCTTTTTACTTTCTCCATCTCTCCATCCCTCTGTTATAGGCCTGCATAATAACAGGGTTTGGAGTCACAGAACATTTCTTTCCTCATCTACCCCCCTTCAGTCAAACTATTCCATTTTTCTTTTGTTTTGTTTAGAAAGGGATCGCTCTTTTACGCTTTCATCTTTTCCAGTGTGTTTTCTCTCTCCATCCGTTCCGTTCTTGCCCTGTGATCTGTATTCCTCACAATGGTTTTGCAGACAAATAAATGGTAGGCTTTCAAGACATACATATTTTAATGGGTTTTTTCCTTTTATCCCCATTGCCACCAAGTTATTTGGAAATGCTTTATTTGCAAGGCACCATTCAACTCTGTAAAGACCGTTATGACATAAACCCGCATTTATCAACAATTCCCTTTTTTTCTTAGTCCCATTTTTTTGCTTATTATTTTCCCCATAGAAACGAAAAACCACAAATGAAAAGTTGTTAAAGAAATAGTTCACCCCCCAAACAATTCTGTCATCATACTCACCCTTTTGTTATTTCAAAACTGTATGACTTTCTTTCTTCCTCAGAAAACAGAAGAAGATATTTTGAAAAATGTTAACTAGACCCAATTCACTTGCATTGGTTTTGTGTCCATACAATAGAAGTGAATGGGGTCCAGTCCTGTTCGGTCAGCAACTTTCTTCCAAATATCTTGAGCACAAAAATGGGACTAAAAAAGAATTTAAGTTTTTGGGTGAACTATCACTTTTATATCTCAGTTTTTCTGATGGATGGAGACTTTTGGAGACTCATTATATCTTGAGGAAAAAAAGCCCAGGGCAGTCGTCTTACATCTCAGCAATGTCTCAAACTGAAATTTCAATATTGACTCACATTTATCATAAAATGTATTATCTGAGATATCCACAAGAGCTGCGTTGCAGTAAGCTTGTATAACATGTCAAGAATTATTTTTTTTAATGAAAAAAAATTTCAGAAACATCTCCGACAGAGTTGATTCATCTATAGTGCAGAACTGAGAACATTAAGTGAAAGAGCAAGCACTGAGCAACATATTCCTTTGGCCTTTGCCATTTATTTCTTTTTTTATCTTCCTCTTTGTCCCTCTCTTTTCTATTTTTCCTGGTTTACGTCATTTGAACAGATTTTATTGGTCTGACCAGAAACCCTGACAACACACTCCTCCCTTTTTTCAAACGTAATAAACATGCTGTAAAAGACCGTAACGCATTCAAATTTATCCTGCAATATGAACACAATCTCATGGTGGATGAAACATGTGCACAGACTGTCTCCGTGTCATCCACAGGCATGTGCTCCACTGTGGTCTCAGGAATGTGGTGCATATGTGTTCAGCACTGGAATCTGTGCATCTGTCACCAATGACATGGAGCCCAAGGACGTCATTGCACCCACCGCTAAGAGTAAGATGAACATGAGACAAACAACACTAAGGCATGAGAGTGACGTTTCACATAGAAGTTATAGATCATGTCTAGGATGCAGTAAAGCAATTGCAAATGTCCTGTACCACACCTTTAGAGTCCGTTGACTCATTCATACGCTGTAGTTCATCAATTTGAAATTGTCTCAGCCACCATGTGGAAAGAGTATTTAGGGAAATCTGTTTGAAAACAATCATTATGCTTAAAAGGACAGTTTTCTTAAAAATACAAATTCTGTCATCATTTATCTCACCCTCGAGCCGTTACAAATCTGTATACATTTATTTTTTCTGATGAACAGAGAAATATATTTTTAAGAATGCTTGTAAACCAACAGTTCTTGGCCACCATTAACTTACAGGGTAGGAAAAATTACAATGTGCCACAGAACTGTTTACTTTCCTACATTCTTCAAAATATCTTATTTTTTCTTCAACAGAACAAAGAAATTTATTTAAAAAAATTATATTAGCCAATGGTGGCCTAGAACAGTTTGGTTACAAGCATTCTTCCAAATATCTTTCTCTGTGTTTATCAGAATGAGGACATTTCTGAATTTTATAGAGTAAATGAAGAGAGAATCTTCTTTTTTCAGTGAACTGTTTCTTTCCTGTAAATCCTGTATGTTGACGCTTACTGAAATGAAACACTTCACCTTCTTTGTTTATGTGTATTACAGGGTGCACCACATACATGGACATCGTAATTGTTTTTAGATGGTTCTAACAGTATCTATCCTTGGAATGAAGTGCAGAACTTCCTTAGCAACATCCTCAGCAAGTTCCACATAAGCCCCGAGCAGATGCAGGTATGTATTTTTGATTATGAATATCCTTATGTAGTCATCCTAACTTTAGCATGTGGCTTTTGGGGATTTTTTACACATACATATTCTGCATCCACATAACCTACAAACACATGTACTTTTGTGAATGTAAATGAGTTGTTTTTATTTACTATAATTTTAGCCTGCTGGTTTTGTGGGATTTTTATACTAACATCCTCTTTTGAGTTTGACTATAAACAATTGTATTTTTGTGGTCGTTATGGATGCTGAATCTTTTTTAAATCTCTTATTTTAAACCTTTGACAGACCGCTTTTGTGGGCTAATGGAAGTTTGGAGAAAATGTAAAAAGTACATTTTATATATGTATTTAATACTTAAAGGGGCAGTTTCCCAAACAGGGTTTAAGTCCCTGTCTAACTTAGAAGTGTCTTGATCGAAAACAATACACGGACATATCTTAAAGTATATCAGTGCGAATATTTTGTAAAGTATGTTTTTAAAAATGACATAAAGGAGCAATGTGGAGATTTTGGCGGCATCTAGCAGTGAGGTTGCAAATTGCAACCAACCGCTAATGCCACTCCTCCCTTTCAAAGCACCACAGGACAATGATGTTGTTAGCGTTCTGTAGGTAAACTCAGGAGTCAGAAGCAGGGTAATAGGAATCTTTAATAACAGCCTCGCACAGCAATACAGGAGAGGAAAATGACACAACTTAAGCCACCATGCGGCACACCTCAAAACTGCAAGGCAGGAGAGTCAATAATAGAGTCCAGGGATTCAAAAGGGGCAAAAAGGCTCGAGCGCGTTCGGCCACAAAACAAATAGGCACAGATGGTTGTGTCCAGCAAGGAGTCAGAGACTGAGCGTTTCGTCCACTTCCAGTGAGAATCAGAAGGCTGGGCCAGAGAAAACTCTGGGTTAATATCCAGTGAGTGAAACAAAAAGACCATACAGGCAGTTCAATAATCCACTGAGAAACAAGTTACCGTAGAATCCACAAGACCAACAGGAGCTTTATATCCCGATGAGAGGCCACTTGACCAACAGGGTTAGGGTGCTTGGACGAAATCCACTTTGAACGACAGGAGAAGTACACAGGGACCAGTCTCCAAGACAAAGAAGCAGTTCCGTGTGAGGCTGGGAAAACGGTAGACAGGAAATCCTTCCAGAGCCATCAAACCAACCAGCCAGATAGACACCACATGGCAAACACGGCACAGGAGCCTGGCCGAAAAAGCAGTGATTAGCACGATACCCAAAACAAGCTAAAGGGACCAGTAAGTCGCCGGAAATAACAATGACAATCTGACACAGGACGAAGGCACAAAGGGGTTTAAAAAGGAGAAGAATCATGGGAGAAAATGAGAAACCAGGAGGGGAGAGAGGAAACCGGAGCCAACCCAGGTGAAAAACAATAATGAGGTAATAATTGTCGAAACGAGGGGGCGGGGTTGTCACGAAGACACAGAGCACATGGAGAGCTGTCAAGCTGAACCACGTGATCGACATGAAACAAAACAAACAAGTGCTCAGACCCAAGACCTCACAGTTGTTGTGTTTTCACTTTTTTGCCGAAGGAGAAAAAATTACACACAATACCTTTAAATATACTAATTTAACTAAGGCCTAGTCCTGGCTTAAGCTGATCCTTGTCCGGGAAAACCTCCTCGAAATGTATCGTAAGCAAACAAGATTTGATACAAGTTTTAACGTTGTTCAGCAGATGATATCGTTACTTTTGAAACTGTGCTTTTGTATAAAATGCAGACACCTGGCTGAAGTGTTTAACGGATGTGTAGAAATGCCTTAAATGCTGTCATTTTTAGCTGTAACACAGAGGCGGTTGTAATACATTGAGCTACACAAGCCAACCGTCAGAAGAACTGGGCTCAAACAGAAACGCCGCTGACAGGCGGGAGAAAATAAATGGCAGCGTGAATGTTTATAGACAGAAGTTGTGGTTTCTAGAGAAGGAGGCTAGATGGGACACAGTTAGAAACTTTGGAAGGTTTATTAGAAAAAGTGTGTGTGTGTTAAACTAGAAGAAAGAGGGGGATGGATAGAATAAGAGAGTGAGAGACTTATGCATGTGTGGATGAATGGATGTTTGAATGCATGTATCTAAGTGTCTTATGTGTGCTAGGCAGACTGGGGGCAGCTGGAGGTGAAAGAAAATTCCTTTGGTTTGGGGAGCGTTTTTTTTGTTGCTCTGGCACTTCTGGACCTTCATGGGTTTTGTTGGTGGGGCAGAGCGCATAGTAGAGATGCCAATCTCATCTTCGGCTCATTCTAGAGTTATTCACACTGCACAAATTACTGCTGCTGTGTGACCTACAGTTTAGACTTTATCTTTAAAAGCTAAAATTGCAAAAATATAGCACAGACAGTTTGCCCCGTCCCAAACACACACTATTGGTAGAGCAAGTGTTGATATGTCGGACCAGTATGCGCATGCTAAAAAAACAGTGCTGGTATAATGTTTTTTATTCTTTGCTGATAACACACTTCACCTTTGACTTGAAAAAAATGTTTGTAGGTGGGTGTCATTCAGTACGGTGAGATCTCAGTCCACGAGTGGTCTCTCAGGGACTATCAGACAACACAGGACGTGGTTGAAGCAGCCAAGAACATCAGCCGCCAGGAGGGCCGAGAGACACACACTGCTGAAGCCATCCGAATGGCCTGGTATGGCGACCCGCTGATCACGCTCTCAAAGCGACTCAAAACAAATGTACAAAGCTCTCTCGCTCTCTTTTTCGGAGCTATCTCGCTGTTCTTTTTGAAAAGGTATCTCTTTACGCACATCCTACCCTTTCTCTGATCTCGACCACATCCAGAGATAGTGTAAAGTGTGTTGAGTAGAGGAGTCTGTTTGATCAAGAGCGTCTTTCTGTAGATGTTTTTGAAGACATCTCTTTAGAAGTCCACTACCTCCTGCGAGACTCCATCATATACATGTATGAGCAGTAGGGGTTTAACGGTGCATGTATTCGTACCGAACCGTCACAGGCAACATTCCAAATATAGTCATCCTTCCTATGCCCTACTCCCTTCGAAGGGTAGAGCCCTTGGAATTTAGACTTTGGAGTGAACAGTGCATTTGCGTCCCATTGAGTAGACGTTTGGAATAGACTTGGCAAAGAAAGGGATGTAATTTCCTCCTTATCTTTAGCTGGCATGTTCACGTGAAAACGAAGCATTGTGTCTGTCAGCAGATGTTGCTGTTTTTGCAAATAAACATACATTTTATATTTTCAAAAGTTTTTAAAATATGCTTTATTATATATAAACACCAATATATCTAAAACTTTCCAAAAATAAAATGTATTGTTTATTTGCAGGTTTTATGCTTAAAGGGGTGGTGCAACGGTGTGTCATGCATTCTGACTTCTTCACAATGTTAAATGTGCTGTCTTCTCATGCTTAACATGGTCAACTTGTCAAAATACAAGTTGGGCGTATTACGTAGTATTTCTGTGCTCGATACACTCCCCCAGCGATCGTACAGGTTTCGGAAAGTTTTTTTTTTAACATATAAAACTGTTTCGTAACAATTTTTTCTCTTATTGGACAATTCTCCCGGAAAAGCACTCGGCACGACCACGCGGCAGCAAGGAGAGCAGAAGAAGGAGCATATGTGGACGTCACTTTCACTTGCAAGCAGGAGAGAGAGAGAGAGAGAGAGAGCATACATTCGTGAAGTTCAGTTGTTTGTTCACTGCATTTGGGTGATGAATGTTATATAAACGGTGGATATAACGCTGGATTTGGAGATCGTTTGAAACTTATATATATAGAGCTGCCCCAGCGCTAAAAGATGCCGGACATGAACCTCATGCGGTGAGTGAAACGGATGTCTGTGTTTTGTTGACAATGGGTCCGCACAGGCTTTAGTTCAACCTACTCCTCCCCCAGCTCGCGCCGTATGCTTTCGGAAATAATCCTACAGCTGTATCTTTTATAAATGTGATCAAACTAAATACTCTTCGAAGATACGAAGTATGCAATACTACTCTATAAAACTCAAGATTAATATGAGATTGGCAGAAACCGCGTGTGTTACGGACGCTTTAAGTTATGCCATTAAAACAGCGACATCTGCTGACGGACACAATGCTTCGTTCTCACGTGAACATGCCAGCAGAAGATAATGAGGAAATTACATCGCTTCCTTTGCCAAGTGCATACCAAACGTCTACATAATGGCACGCAAATACCTTGTTCACTCCAAAGTCTTAACTCCAAGGGCTCTGCCCTTCGAAGGGAGTAGGGCATAGAAATTTTGACTTCATTTAGAATTTTCACCGTGATGGCTCGTGACGGTTCGGTGAGCAGAGATGTTTAATTTAAGTCAGATTTATTGCATACTCTGTGGCATTCCCACCCCTTTATTCCTGTAGTGTCTGTTTTAGCTATTCTTCCTTATTGGCTTCCCAGCACACACAAAAACATTGACCCGTGTGGGACACTTACCATAACTCACAATACTTTTTTGTCTTATTTGTCTTGTAAAAGAGAATTCTTAAAATGATGACGTCCTGTTAAATTCTAATAAGGATCAGGAAAACAGGGGAAAATGGTAATGTTACACTAAAAAACGATTCAAGAACACACTTAATGGGTTTCTTTAGCCTTTCATTTAGTCCAAGTCGTTTAGCTGTTTTACTGTGTTTGTTTATATGTTTGTGGTGTGTGTCTTTGTTTTTCTACACAATTTAAGGCTATTTATAGCACACATTATACAGACTTTCTCTCTCTTATTTACTCTCACTATCGCACGCTCTCGTTCACGGTAGATGAAGTGATAGTAGTAGTCGGACGAGGTGAGGAAGGTTGTAATAACATTTAGGTTTGCTGATGGAAAGGGGCACGGGGAGCTGGGTCAGCAGAGCTGCAGGTGTGGTTACCTTCCAGCAGACTGATGCTAAGCCTGTGCAGCTGTGCAAACACACATACAGTGTCCAAATGTATGTATTGAGAAGACATTTGCTTATTCACATATATCAGTATACATACATTGTAGTTACCTAAAGTTTGTTATGTATTGACACTAAAAATGTCCCAGCCAATATCCTCCCAGTTACTTCTGGCCATTCACACACACAAAAACGAATTTTAAATAATTCAAGTATAGTACCTAATTGAAACACGCAGTAAAATAAAAGATGTGTGAGTTAATAGCCACATAAGTCGAAACACTCAATAAAAGCAGAACAGTCTTTAAATAACACCAGCCTGAGCAATTAAAACAGACTTTCTCGCTCAAATCACTTTCCCTGCAAGCTTTCTTTCTTTCCGTTCTATTCTATTGTGTCAGTTTTCTCATTTTCTTGTTGTTTTTTTATGAACTACACACTGTCTGGTGTTATTCTGTACTACTCTAAGCATGGCTTTCATTGGATGTAATTAGGCAGAAGGCTGCTGGTTGTTTTTAAACTCTGTACTCTTGCGGGAAGCCACACGGTTATATTTAGCCTGAGTCTGGACAACCTCCTAAACATCACTAAGTTGACTGAACGCTGACTGTGCCACGCAACTTCTTGAAAAATGCAGGTCACACTACCACAAACAACACAGAAGTTTGCTGGATGTGTATGCACAGAAGTTATTTGTGTTACAGTTATCCATTTTGTGTCTATTTCACTGGAATATATAAACAATTTTTTTGTAGTAAGACATGCTCATATGGAGAATTAACAGGATTTTTGTTTCCTGTTTAAAGTTTAAACATTTGTTGCATTTCCTCAAAATGAAAATTGACTAACCCTCTTACCAATTATCATTCCAAACTCCTTCTTTCTTTTTAAAATCTCGCCTTTTTGTTTTTAAAGGACAAAAGACTATCCCTTTAAACAGTTCACCCCAAAATGAAAATTCTGTCATAATTTACTCACCCTCTAGTTGTTCCAAAACTTTAAAAAATGTCTTTGTTCTGATGAACACAGAGAAAGATATTTGGGTGGATGCTTGTAACCAAACAGTTCTTGGCCACCATTGACTACCACAGTAGGAAAATTTGCTTTATACATTTCTTTGTTCTGAAGATGTTTTGAGAAATGTAATAAACTAAACCTTTCTGGGGCACTTTTGACTACCATTGTCATTTCTCATATAGTAGTCAATGGGGGCTAAGAACTGTCTGGTTATAAGCATTCTTCCTAATATCTTTCTCTGTGTTCATCAGAACAAAGACATTTTACAGATTTGGAACAACTCGAGAGTGAGTAAAGGATGACAGAATTTTTATTTGTATGTTTACTCAGATGTTTCTTTCACGCTCATCTATCTTTCTCTCTCCAGCACGGAGGCCTTCAGTCCAGAGAGAGGTGCGAGGGAAGGGGCCACTAAAGTGATTATAGTCGTGACTGATGGAGAGTCCCATGATGGAGAAGATCTTCCCGATGTCCTCGCTGAATGTGAAAAACGCAACATCACCAGATACGCAATAGCTGTGAGTACACACACACACCATAATTAAACCCCCTAATGTTGCCCGAAAAAACCTACAACCCCTCCTAAGAAAACCAGCGAGAGTGTATGTCTGAATATCACATCTCCACTTAAACTGACCATAATTGGCGCTGCTCTATTTTCAGTGTTTCTTCTGAGCTCCACCCAGGTCCTCTCGCTCTCTCCCTCTGTTTGAATGATAACGCTGTCTTCCCTCATTCTTTAAACAATCATGACCACATTATTGCTGCGTAAAAATAGACTTAAACAGAGCTCTGGACCATCAGAGGAGTGAACCACACCCGGAATCTCCTGACACTGACACCCTACCCCTGTGGGTGGGCACACTGCACCCCTTAACCGCCTCCCTACACCACAACAAAGCTAATAGAAAGAAGCTGGCACCACGAGAGCCAGATGGGGTGTCAATGTATTTTAAATGTCTTGCCGTCTTTAATAGAAAAACATTTTTTTTCTGTCAGTCCACTTAAAGGCTGGATCACACTACAAGACTTACAGATAAAAAAAACTAGACATCACACACTTGCAGACTTATTGAACGTTTACTAGGCATCACAATACGTACTAAAATCTGCAGTCTGGCGCAGACTTTCTGCAACAACTCCAGACTGAAAATCTGGGCAAAATCTGAAGTGTGATCCAGCCTTTAGCCTTCAAGTGTACTTTAGCATAAATATGTGTAGCCTCCTTCCCTAACTACCACTGATATAAACTTTAAATTCAGGGTTTTTCTTTTTTTTAGATGCCACAGACCCCCAATTTATTCCTCCTCATGTAAGGGACCCCCATCGTAAAATTAAAAAGGCATTTTTTTACGCTGAATATGTATATATAAATAAAATGACATAAATCGAAAATTAGTTTCTGTTAAGTTATGTTGTTCTTTATTTTTCATCTCAATGTTGAAAATGTACAGTTAAATGTTTTATTTATGTTAATTTACTTAATTTTAATCTACTTTAATGTAATTTTAATATATGGACCAGTATTGTAGGTTAATAGCCCGCTATTTTTTTATTTTAATCCAAATTTATCATCATTATTTATTTGGGCCTTATTTTAACCTTTTTATACAGTTATTCTCTAGTCTTTTTCACGGACCCCCTGCCACTTCCTCAGACCCCAGTTTGAAAACCCACTTTTACTCTGTTGTAGATAAGCATTGCCGACATAAACATATTTACCTGGATATGCAAGAAAGCTAAATCACATTAAAAGTAACCAGAAGAAATGAAAGAAGGGGTTCAAAGTTGAGAGTTTATTATTTCTTTAGCACTACCATTTACCTTCACTGCTCTTTTGGGTGATTTTACACTCCCGCTCATTGAAATGGATGGCAGTATGTTAACCTGCTCCTGAATGAGCCCATGTTTTCTTCTCTTAGACAAACAGTGCCAGAATGTACCCTGTCATCTGAGTCCTGTAAGGGGAACTGTGGCATAAAATTATGACAGCTGCTTCTAATGCCACGGCACTCAAAGCATAGCTTTCATGTTGAGATGTGTTTTATGCTCTCCCCGTCTCTCTCTCCCGGTATACTTCCTCCTGCAAGGAAGGAGGAGACGGTTGGAAACGTAAAGCACTCGCGGGAGAGTAGAGCAACAACCTCCCAAGAATTTCAGCATTGGTCATGTGGTGCAGGATGTGTTTTGTACATTACAGGATAGAGAGGAATGTAAATGTGGTGGGTGTGTAAGTGGTCGAGGGGTTCTGGATACTGGGAAGTGTTTGACAAATACAGCTGTAAATTATCTTATGGTATGCTGAATAATTGATAAAGTTTTACTTTTAACAACCCAGATCTCCTCTTGTCAGTGTGCTTGACTACATGTTGAACTACATGTTAGAAATATTTTACTAGTTGCTCTCTGATGTGTTTATCTGCAGTTCCACCGAGATTTCTTTAGATCTCTCTGCACGGTCCTGAGCCTTTAGTAAATAAAAAAGTAACGAATGCATGTTCTTTTAATCCCAATAATATTATTGCATAGAAGACAAGTATACCAAACTTAAAGTGCTAGTTTCTCATGTTGAAAAATTGGTCTCGATAGACGTCAAGTCAATAGTCTCTGAACATTCAATGTGGCCCTGGTGATTTCGGGGCTTGTCATTTGTACTGCCAGTGGATCTCTCTCTCTCCATTTCCTCTGTGTAGGTGTTTGGCTTCTAGGACGAGTCTCTGTTTTTCTCAGTCCGGTATCACAACATTAATTGATCCATCAGATCATCTGCGTTAGTGCAACAATGTGGGGGAGGTGTTGGCTCTCTGCATGAGAAATTGTCTGTTGTTGATCCTCTCTTATCTTTCTGACATGTGTCAAATATGACTCGCTTGTTTAAAGGGACAGTTCACCCAAAATTGAAAATTCTGTCATCATTTACTCAGCCTCAAGTTGTTCCAAACCTGTATACATTTTATTGTTCCACTCAACACAAAAGAAGATATTTGGAAGAATGTTTGTAACCAAACAAGGCTCTATTGACCACTGTAGTCGGAAACAAAAATACTATAGTAGTCAATGGTGCCCCAGAACTGTTTGTTTTCCCACATTATTCAAAACATCTTCTTTTGTGTTCAACACAACAAAGACATTTATACAGATTTGGAACAACTTGAGGCTGAGTTAATGATGACAGAAATTTCATTTTTGGGTGAACTATCCCTTTAAATCAGATACAGTATGAGGAATCAACATTATGTCTCATTCCAGCCCAGTTCATTTACTTGTTTGCTTAACAAAAAATGCTTGGTTGTTGGTTGGTTAAATATGGAGACAATACATGTTTCGTTGTAAAATAAAATCTGTGCTGGGTTGTTTCAAACCATGTTTGGGTACACCAGCATATTTTTTTGACACCTTGTACTTTTACATATTTTGTCATTTTTATTTTTTCATCATAAATCATTTTAGTCACCCTTTATGTTTGTCACTAGGATTTGGAAATATCTAACCGCAAAAAAAGTATTAAGAAGTGCTTGTCAACTTTGATAACACAGTATTTTTTCCATTTCCTGAAATTTTTATGACATGTGCTTATTTGAGTTGAAAACCACCCAGCATTATTAGAATGTTATAATGGCCTCTAAATTGACAAATGGGTGTAAATTAGTCTCATAGTTTTTACTATGTGTCTTTCGATCTCTCTGTCCTACAGGTATTAGGATATTACATCCGTGTAGAAAAGAATCCAACGGCCTTCATCAAAGAGATTAAGTCTATTGCGAGTGACCCGGATGAGAAATACTTCTTCAATGTGACGGAAGAGGCTGCACTGAATGACATTGTAGACGCACTGGGTGAACGCATTTTTAGCCTAGAGGGTAAGAGACAGAACATCCATTCTTGATGAGAATGAAAAAAACACACCCAACAGATCACAATGAACCAGCACAGGACAGAAAACACAGGGCCATTATAAAGGGATCAAATCAAGAGGGGAACAGGTGCAGGGCACGAAATCATTAACAATAAAATAGTGAGGAACCGAGGGGGCGGGTACGGCATAAGTGCCAAATTTCCTCTCTCAACACAAAACACAAGGCTCTGTCATGATCCTGCCACTAGATCAAGAGAAACATGTATGATGGGGCAAAATCATGACAGATTCACCATGAAAGTCAATAGAATTAAAAATATTTTTTTCAGTAAAAATTTTATGCACTTATCAGTATTTTCATTTAACAACTCAATCCAAGTAGAAATTTAATGTTTATATACGTTTAAATACTTTATTGTAGTTTCTTGAATCGCGATTCATTCGATTTTGTAGTTTTCAGATCGATTATCGACCAAAAGAAACGATTCTCAATTCAAAAATCACGTTTGAGAATCGAAACATATGAGGGACGGGAATTGTAATCGATTCATCGAGAAAACAAGCCAATCGTTAAACCCCTAAAACTTTCTGTTTGTGAAACATTTTTACATTCCATAAAAACATATTGGGAACTGTTGGCCAGAAGTAATTGCAAAAATTATTAAATTCTAAGAAAACAAAGGCAATGCACTAGTCAGCTTACATCATTATGACAGATGTTCATTTACTTCCCCAAAAAACAGCATATTACACTTATAGCTAATTTTGAGAAGAGGAAGGAAGGATGTAAGGGAGGAGAGGAGTGACTTCAAAATGGGCACAGCTGTGTCACTCACAGGATACACAGGTTAAATATACAAGAAAATCACAACTGGCCAAGGCTATTACACCATATGATACTTTTTATAATCGCACCCGCATTGGATTTTTCCTTCAGCTGTATTTGTTATTTTAGGCATGGTTTATTTATATGTCTGTTTATTCATTAACAGTGTTTAATGACTTTGTTGTGCCATAACAGGGACTCTGGGATACAATGAAAGCACCTTTCTAGAAGAGATGTCCCAGATTGGTTTTTCAACACACATATTAGATGTGAGTTTCAATTTACAGTCTTGTCCATTGGATCTACTATTTCCTTCCCCCTGCTGCACAAACTTAGCAAAAAAACTGCACTTAGTGTTGTTTCAAGTTCGTAAACCCAGCGCAGAAGTATGTGTATCTAATCTTCCATGTTTAGGAATAAGGTGGGTTGAATGTTTTATTTGCGACAGCATAGTACATAGTCGTTTCAGCTTTTTTATTTACACTCAGAAAGACATATTTTGATATTTGACATTTAGTTGTACACCCATTTCCACCTTATCAATTATCAAGTCTAGTAGCTGTTTCAGTTTCAATAATAAAATAAAAAAATTCAACAATGGTGCTGTTGAAAAAAGTAAATAAAAGTTTTTTTAATTTAAGTTCTGAGAACTTGAACGTGTGTTGTTCTATGGAATATTATCTAGTGGTCTGCTGATTACAATTTTAATATTTATAACCAGTGATTCTTTAATGCCATACAGTGTTTTAAATTGTGCAAAAAGTCCATAGACCTGCTCCTGTCTGGATCTCCAAATAAATAAAAAAATTGCAAATAAAAGATTGTAATATGAATATTGAGAAGATCGCCCAGCCCTATTTCTGTCAGGTTCACTACTGTCAAAAATGATTGCCAATTTGCATACAATTTAGATTGGTGGTATGGATCTGTTCTGGTCAAAACTATAGCGCAGCGATAATCCCCCTTATAGGGTAAACAGAACAGAACAAGCAGATGTCATTAGTTCTTAATGACATCTAAGTGTAACACATGATTAAAATGTAGTTGAGAATTATGAAAAGGAATAACAGAAGTCGAGTCCCGATTGTGTATGTGAGGTGGGCTGGGGATGGGTCATTTGCTCCTGAGCAACGCGATACGCTGCTATTAGCTAAATTTATTTTAAAACGGAAGCTGTTATTGTGTCATATTTCTATAGGTAGAGAAGGATTAGCTGATGCAAGCTTGACTCACGTGACCTGCCAGAACTAACCAGTTGTCAAGCTGTGCTGTACCATGGACTGAAACAGTTAAATAATATACTACACTTTATTATTTTCATTCTTAATTATATTGTGGTATTTTGTACTGTAGGATGGCATCTTGTTTGGAATGGTGGGTGCGTATGACTGGGACGGAGGGATCCTGAAGGAGACTTCAGAGGGGCGGCTCATGCCCTCACGAGAGGCCTTCGAGAAAGAGTTTCCACTGGAGCTAAAGAACCATGCAGCCTACCTGGGTAACGTCACTCATCAAACCACTAAACATTCCTTTAAGGTTCTAACGGATTGTACTATTTGAAGCTTTCTGTTGATGGTTAGTGTGAGCAATTTTTGTGTGGACATCTGTTGCAGGTTACACTGTGTCCTCTGTGGTAGTAGGAGATTGGAGGAGGTTGTATGTTGCTGGGGCACCCAGATTCAAACACAAAGGAAAAGTCATTCTGTTTGATCTCACCCCTGATGGCGATGTCATAATCACACAGGCCCTAAATGGTGAACAGGTGGGCACACACACATGCACACACACAAACGCACTACTTCCATGATTCAGAACAGATGAGATCTCCATTAAACCTTACGTCAAGTCATATTTTCAGTGTTTCAAAGTATATTCACATTATGGTACCTTTTATAAAGCATTTATAAATGTGTTTATTCATGATAAATAAGTAATTTTCAAATGCATTATGAGGCAGTTATAACTGCATGAATAAAAAGAGGGATTTTAACTAAATACCTGCCAAATAGTGAGCCATTTTTAGCCAATAAATGTATTTATTTATGATTTATTTTACTCAAAAGCAGATGCATTATTATCTTGATGTTTTTAGGACTATATGCTGTCAGGCTGGACACTGTAGGGTGTTATGTTGTAACACTTAAGTGTAGGGACCAATTCTCACTATTAACTAGTTGCTTATTAGAAGCCTATTTTTAGCATATTGGCTGTTTATTAGTACTTATAAAGTCCATATTCAACATGACCATATTCTACTTCCCTAATCCTACCTAATACCTAAACCTAACAACTACCTTACTAACTATTAATAAGCAACAAATAAGTAGTTTACTGTGGCAAAAGTCATAGTTAATGGTTTATTAATACCGAGAATTGGACCTTAAAATAAAGTGTGACCGTTTTTCTTATACCTGCTCACTATTTGGCAGGATCATTTTGTTAGAATCCCTCTTTTTATTCATGCAGTTATAACTGCTTCATAATGCCTTTGTACATTTTTATTAATCATTAATGAACACATTTATAAATGCTTCATAAAGGGTACGTTAATGTAAAGTGTTACCGTATGTTCTTCTACTTCCCACTATTCAGTTGATCTTTTATTGTTTTCCCTCTCTCCGCACTTCTTTCACACCACATTCCCGCTCTCTCACAATTAACAAGTTTATTTTCCCATTAAACCAAAGCAAACTGACTTTATTTTCTCAGACCCCTCCTAAAATCCAAATGGAGCTCAGAAATGCATTCAGATTGCTTAACATCTCTATCCTCTGCTCTCTCTCTCTGTCTAGATTGGCTCATATTTTGGCAGCGAGGTGTGCGTTGTGGACGTAGATCAGGATGGAATAACAGATATCCTGCTCATAGCCGCTCCCATGTTCCTGGGAGCAGGAAACAAAGAAACAGGCAAAGTCTACGTCTACTGTCTGGATGGGGTGAGAACCACAGAGGCAATACAGTCGGTGTAGTGTGTGTTGTTGTGTATGTGTGAGACATTTTAATCTTCGAAGTATATACAGTACAATTGCAACAAATCGGCCATGAGCCCTGTACATCACCAAGAGTCTCCATAACCCTATAAGCCTTCACGTAACATTTTATTGTCATGTTGCTAGCTAAGATCATTCCACACTTGGTTCTGTTTTTATCATTTATATCAACCAAGAAACAAATCATCAAATGACACACTTTAACGGTAGAAAGAAACACAACAGCAGCTGTAGAAATATTAAAACTGAATTTATAACTTCAGATTGCAAATGACACTCAAAATGACAAAAATCTCTAGTTTGTCAGATACAGGAGCATAATGTATATATCAGATGCAGTACAAAAAAAACAGCTTCAACGAACCTACTAGAGCAATTTTAATCATAAACGAAGATATTTTTGATAATGTAATGATCAGGATTGTATAAGAAATTTGTTTCATGATGATTCAATTTGGACGTCATGCTGAACTCATTTCTTTTGCCATTTCAGAACTCAATACATGAATGTTTTATGTGAAACATGCTCCATCTCTCTCTTCCAGGATGGTTTCGCACCTAACGGTACGCTTCATTCTCAGCGTAAGGTGCAGGATGCACGGTTTGGTTATGCCATGGCTGTAGCTCCTGATCTAAACCATGATGGATACACAGACCTGCTGGTTGGAGCTCCACTGGAGGATGACCACCAGGGTGCTCTTTACATCTATCATGGCGACGAATACTACATCATACCACAGTACAAACAAGTAAACGTGCCACTATTTATTGTGCACAACCAGTCTGTCATTTCTCTGGATCAGAATTGCAAATATAATCATTCACACAGGATTCCCGCAAAATCCTTTGTGTTATCCTCACAATACATGTTATTGATAGTTATTGTTCTCTCTGTAGCGAATCGGGGGCTCCTCCATCTCCGCCGGGCTGCAGTATTTTGGCCGTAGCTTGAGCGCTTTGCTAGATCTGGATGGGGATGAGTTACTGGATCTTGCTGTAGGAGCACAGGGCTCCGCAGTCTTGCTGAGGTACTCTATGCAACATTACAGTGCTGCGTTTGTACGCATCATCACAATGGTGCCATCCCGCAAGTCGTCAGTACGTCATTTTAAATTGTGTAGAACAGCAGTTTGACTTTGACCCACGGTGACCTGTTACGGTTTCTCTGCAGATCGAGGAGTATAGTGCAGATCAACGCCAGCCTGTCCTTCCAGCCACACTCCATTAATGTGATCCAGAAGAACTGCCAAAGGGCTGGCAGAGACTCCGCATGCCTTAATGCCACGGTCTGCTTCCTGGCCATGTCCCGCTCTCCTGGCTCAAATGGCACATATTTTGGTAAAGAATCATCCAGCCTACCAGACTTAAACATTTTTGACACTCTTCCATTGGTATAACTCTATCAGTACTAAAATGTCTTCTTTTTTTAGAAATTATATTTTCAGCATGGCAATTTGAGTCAAGAGTTGAGTTTAAAGGTACAGTTTGTAAGAATTTTACAGTAAAATATCCAAAAACCACTAGGCCAATGTTATATATTTTTTTCAGCTGAGTACTTACGATATCTCAAATGTTTGCAACTGCTTTTAAATCCTGAGAAAATCGCCATTCTAAACAGTGGATCGGGGCCGTTTAGTCGCCTGTCAATGGCGTCTTGTTACCCTTTGTTACCGCCTTACCGCCTTTACTGACGTAGCAAACGTGTGACACTGTCGTAGACAGATGCGGAAGTAGTTTGTACCGTCGGTCCGTCTAGCATTATTGCAAATGATGTGGGTACGTTCAAAATAACTTTTACTATGATTGATTTGAACACTTAAAACTAATTGGACAATTACTGTAACATCCATGACTAACAATTTAGTTTTAAACCTTTAAACATTACTCGGGTCTAATACATTATAATGAAATAAAATGATTTCATCAAACGCAACATTTATAAAACTTTATTACTTTACCTCTTCCGCTAACATGATTTCTCGTTCCCCGTCTGATTGATGTATCAGCGGTACCATCAGCGGTGGAGCTGAAGACAACATATCCCATCATTCCTCGCTTCTTGTTGTTGTTTTGATCGTGCGCCCTCTAGCGGCGATTTCTACAAACTGTACCTTTAAACATTAATTTAAGAAGTTCAAAACCATGTCATCCATCTCACCATGAAGAAAGAGCATCTTGTATGTTTTAAAGGTCCAGTGTGTCATTTTTTGGAGGATCTATTGACAGAAATGCAACATGATATACACAACTATGTCTTCAGAGCTGATGTCGCCATGTTGTTTCTACAGTACCCTTAAGCTGACAATCTGCTATAAAGAGCGCATTTCGTAAATAAGTTATCTCCTTTGGCAAAGAAGCGAGAAACGTGACGACATCTTAATCCTGTGTCGGCCACTGTAGTGTAGAGGTCTGCATTCTCGCGGGACCCAATACAGATTCTTGCGGCGCGGGATACACATTTTTTTGGACAAAAGATGGTAGCGGTCGGAAACTGAAATTTGCACGTGCCAGCCCCCAGACAGAGCGGGCAGGTCGCACCTTATAGTATAAAGAGAAAGAGCGTTCATGTTTTTTGGAGAGGAGACGGTCATCAGG
The DNA here is from genome assembly GCA_006030095.1 of Triplophysa siluroides. Taxonomy (NCBI): domain Eukaryota; kingdom Metazoa; phylum Chordata; class Actinopteri; order Cypriniformes; family Nemacheilidae; genus Triplophysa; species Triplophysa siluroides. Next base: position 90,184 of record VCII01000558.1, read on the forward strand.
ACAGTTCTTGCATGGATGTTAAATAGTTTGGTTAAAAACAGGTTTCGTTTATTCATATTTTGCTTATAGTTTGACTGAAAGACGTTGTATTTAATGTATTTAATTTTTTTTTCTCTGTGACATTTTGTCTACTGTATGGACATTAAAATGCAAGAAAAATGTTGTATATTGACAAGACGATCTTAAATGTGAGATCTGGAAACATGATAAAAATTTAGCGGGATCCGTCGGGACGAAAATCATTCTAAGGAGATAGGGGGTGAACACAGAGTGAATTTTCACGCGGGAACGGGTGGGTTGCGGAATGAAATTTAGCGGGCGCGACACGAAAAAAAACAGTCCCGCGCAGACCACTACTGAAGTGAAAGGGAAGAGGAGAAGTGGAGTGAGATGTTGGTTGCAGTTCCCAACTTCAACACTAGATGCCGCAAACTTTCATACACTGGACCTTTATTGAAAACAAAGAAATTGACTTTTATATGTCCTGGTAATAATGCAGAATATTTCTTGATAATTTGGAATCACATTTCTTGACTCTAAATATTTTGAAATCTTGTGTGAGTATGTTCATGTTTTTATTTGATTTTGAACCCCGATTTTCAGTGTTTTCTCCACTAATATATATCAACTTTATATATACCTGTATAGTTCACTTATTAATTAAACTTCTTTCGTCGTTTACTCACCCTCTTGTCATTCCAAACCTGTACAAGCTTTCTTTCTGCAGAACACAAAAATATATATTTTGATGGACGGTGGTAACCAAACAAAATCGGCTCCCATTGACCATTGACACAAAACCACTGAGCAATTTCTCAAAATGTCTTCTTTTGTGTAATGACATGATAGTGAATAAATGATGAAAATATTTGTCTGATACACGTCCTAACTCTCTGCTCCTGCATATTTTTGTAGATATGCAAATGGTGGCCTTGTTGGATGACAGAAGATCTTGGCTCGCGCTCTGTTTGACAAAAGCTCACAGAGACAGAGTGTTCTGGGCGTCAGTATTCGTGTTGGAGAAAAAATGTGCTCCATTCTACCATTTCATGTTTTTGTGAGTCTGTGAATCCATTAAAAGACCACAGTTCATTTTCATGTTTCATCTATATTTTTTAAGCACTTAACACTTTGGTTGGATCCATAGGACACAGCTGATTACATTCGGCCAATCAGCTTCACCCTGCGCTTTAAAATCAATGATACAGACAACAGCCCTGTTCTGGATGAAGGCTGGCCAACCACAGTGAAGAAGTCTGTGAGTCACGTCAAGCTGTACTGCTTCAATTCTTCACTGTTGTTCATCCAGTTATTACTAAGATATTTTGTGTTTAAACTAAATTACGGTTTGGATGTCTAAATTTCTTTAGATCCAATTTTTCAAAGACTGTGGGGAGGATGACGTGTGTGTAACAGATCTGAGTCTGCAGGCACATATGGACATTTCTGGGACAAGGTGAACATCACTATAATAGATTCATTGTAGGTTCTACAGAATCATATTTTTGCAGTGTTGATGTTAAATATATGCAAACATTACATTGTTTGTGCCAGCAGGCAGAAGCCGTATGTGATACGCGGCCCACGGCGGAGGCTCGGAGTAGAAGTACAGCTCCAGAACCGTTTGGAAAACGCTTATAACACCAGTTTAACTCTGCATTACTCGAAAAACCTGCACTTTAGCAGCCTGAGCATCCGGGTACAAACACAGTCACTGTCTTTCACTTTAACACCGCTTGAAACAAATGAGCTCACATCTGATTTAAAGAAGCTGGTATTTACTTCAAATTCAATTCAACTACTTAAATTTTGTTAATGGACTACAAATAATCACAAACACACTTTTTTGTTGTTGTTTTGTCTGTGTTGAACGATTTGAAGTGTTAGATGTGAGTCTAATCTTAAAGGGATAGTTTACACAAAAATGATGTCATCATTTACTCATCCTCACGTTGTTCCAAACCTGTATAAATGTCTTTGTTCCGTTGAACACAAAATAATTATTTGTTTAATGCGTGAAACTGAACAGTTCTGGGGCACTATTGACTACCATAGCAGATGTTTTTCCTTGGTAGTCGATGGTGACCCAGATCTGTTACAAAGATTCTTCCAAATATCTTTCTTTGCGTTCAGCTGAACAGCGAAATGTTTACAGTCTTGGAACATTTTTGGGGTGAGTAAATTTGCCAAATTTGTGTGAATTATCCCTTTAAGTATCTAATATCTCATAAATGATCTTTATTTCTCTATAGGAGGATGTCCAGTTTAAGATGGAGTGCACAGCTCTAAGCTCAAACAGTCACTCCTGTAATGTGAGTTATCCGGTGTTTCGCTCTCATTCAAAGGTAAGGCTCAGAAAGAAGTTTGTTTTTTTCATTCTGCTTCATTTAAAGAGGCATTCAGTCGTTTCGTGACCATCTGCCTCATTTATTCTCAGGTAAACTTCATGCTGGAATTTGAGTTCAGTTGTACATCTCTCAACAGTAAGGTCCAGATAAAGCTTGTTGCTGAGAGGTACACACACACACACACGTTTACTTATCAATCTAACTGAGGACATTCAATTAACGTCTATTGTTTTTAAGCACCGCTAGTTCTAAACCCAATAACTTACATTGTAACCCTAATCCTAAATGGAAACTGCATTTTTACAGTTTTTTTTTATTATAGTGTTTTTAAAAATAAGGGAGTTTTGCACAGTTTTGTCAAAAACCCCAAAATGCCAAGTCTACCCAAAATATAGTTAACAGAGGTACAAAAGTTGTCTAATGGTGTGCATAACTACACAAGAGTCAATTGCAGTCCTTTAATTTGATTAAACAAGATGGGTTCAAAAATGCTAATAATCTGTATAATGCCACTAGGGCGCTTTATTGTTTGTATCACTCCCTATAGATTATTATTTTGGGGTACCACTAGAAGAACCGTTACTTGCCTAAACTGAAATGCCACAAAGTTGCACGACCCATGTCAACAAATTGTTTATTTAATAAAATGCTCTATTTTATGCTCTATTTTATGCTCTAAAATATGAATAAACATTAATAATAATAGAAATTACATAAAATATAAATAGTCATATTATAAGCAATAGCCAGACCGATAAACAAACATAGACCAAGCGCCAGGCGTGTGCGTGCGTTTGATGAAACGTCCTCATTTCATTACATACAGTAATTACATACACAGTAACACTTTATAATAATGTTTTATTTGTTAACATTAGTAAATGCTTTAGCTAACACAAACTAGCAATGAGCAATATAGTTTTCACCATTAGTTATTCTTTGTTAATGTTAATGTCAATACAATTGTTCACGTTAGTTCATGGTGCATTAAAATGTAAACAGTTACAACTTTTTCTTTAAAAATGTTTAAGTAAATTCTGAAATTAATATGAACAAAGATTAATAAATGCTTTAGAGGTATTGTTCATTGTTAGCAAATTTTTGAACCAATGTTAACAAATAAAACCTATTTGTAAGATGTTACCAATATACTCCTGTTTTTTTAGGTTTAATCATATTGGCTGTACAAGTAATTTCAGTCTCAAAGTGTTGTAAAACATGTTGCCATTACTTATTGATCACAATTTACAGTGTGTCTCTTACTTTTTACAGCACCGATATAACTCACGCAAGAGCGCTGTTTTAATTATCTGTGTTTAAATAACAGTCAAGATGACATTGGGTACATCACAGTCCTGTGATGTTTCACTCATTGTGTGTTTATGTGTTTCCACAGTGACAGCGTGGAGAGTTTTGACACACTGTCGGACAACAGCGTTCAGTTGCAGAGTGTTGTTCAGTATGAACCTGAACTCTTTATCACAAGGTGAGTCACAGCCATCGGTTTACATTTATGATAGATTATCCAAAATTTCCGACAGATTATCCAAAATTTCCTCTATTACCTATTTATGTTGACAAACAACTTATTTACAATTTAGGAATCATATTTTAAAGTTACTCAACGCATCATTTTCAATCATATGTACCTTTTTAATGTTGGTTTAATCCACAACAGTGACTCCAATTTAAACCGCTATGAGGTCCATCCCACCAGGACTGTGTCAGAGGGGACAGGGCCTGAGTTCTACACACATTTCAGGGTGAGTTAAAATAAACCTGAAACAGGAACATATCTAGACAAGTTTATGTATGTTTTCAATTGAAAATAGTAAGTATGTGTTCTGCTTTTGCAGGTGCAAAACTCGGGTTGTTACGCAGTCAGGAATCTCGAGCTAAGTGTCAGTTTGCCGTCTGTGGCATCAGGGGACAGAGTTTTTGCGACAGTGGTTGATGCTTTCTCTCAGAATGTTAGTATCTGTAGCCTGTTTATCTGTTGTTTTTGTGTGTGTTGAACAATAATTAGTTCACTTGACTTGTTGTTATAGAGAGAAATCTTTGTTTCTGTGTTTAGGCATCAGGTGTAAACTGCAGGATAGTCAGTGATGTTGCTCAGCTGAAGTCCAGGCAGCGAGATGTACGTCCACTTCACCCAGAAGACATGAAGAAGCTGAACTGCTGGTGAGATATGCATATGATGTGTACAGGCGCCACAAAATTGTATCATTTTATCATCCTATGTTGTTGTAAAGCCATAACTTTCGTCTGGTCACTGTTTTCTGTATAAATAAAAGGAATGAGCACTGAATGAGAAGAGCATAATGGCACAAGAAAATGTAAGGAGTGCAAACATTATGGATTGTTATTATTTTCAGAACTGCAGTTCATCGTGGTGTGTGGAAGTCATGTGTAATGTGCAGCAGCTACTGAAAGGAGAGATGGCCAAGATCCGCATCACAAGAAGAATCCATGACAACTTCTTTAGACAGGTGAGTGTCTCTCTCTCTCACACACACACACACTGTAATAGATCTAATGATTCCAAGCATCACACAAAAACCCTACCCTTTTTGTGTTTATGTCAGGCCAAGTTCAAAGCAGTGACAATAGTGGGCACCTACCAGCTGTCTGCTCGGGAGTCCAATTTGATTACAATAGGAGATGCCGCCCTCTTGAGGGAGGTGAGAGAACTTCCTAGACAGATAAATTCACTGAACAACTTTATATGTTGGATATATTACTTACATAAAATTATTACCTAATCATAACTAATGTCATTTTTTGCAGTGTCAGTTATGCTTTTTTTAAGTTGATCATTTAATAAAAAGAAATTTGTTGAGACACCGTTTAGGTTTTTAATTTATTCTAACATAATTGCTGCTGTGTGTAGACAGTTTTGGAAGTTCTGAAGGGGCGTTCGATCCCAATTTCACTCTGGATTCTGATTGGCAGTATCATTGGAGGACTGCTGTTACTCGCCCTCTTAGTATTCATCCTTTGGAAGGTACCAGCACGACATAACCTCAATCAGGCTCATCTCTTACAAAACAAAAATATATGAGTGTAGTTTAAAATGTAATGCAGTATATTAAATAATACATTTCTATATATTGGAAACAAGTGCTTGAAAAGACTGACAGAATGACAAGACACATGCAAGTTGATAAAAATCAAGGTTATCACATAAAAATTTGTTTGTGTACCTTTTCTAAATACATGTACAAATATTACGGTTGTATTGCTTTAAAAAAGTGAATATGAACTTGTTTTGTTTGCAGTATTTGAGATCTGAAAAATACAGAGCATATTTTCTGTTATTTTTACCTGTTTCTCCAGTTTTCATTTTCTGCAAATAAATGCAAATAGAAACAATATTCTTTTTTGGAATTTGAAAAACAACTTTTATATTATATTGTTAGTAGTTTACAGAATGAAACAAAAATCATTATTTTCTCTAAACACACACCAATAAATAGTAAATTAAGAAAAACATAAAATATTTTGAAAGAATCTCTTAATTTTTGTCTGCATCTGTATATCAAATAATTTAGTATATTGACACAAATCTTTGCATAAAGGGTGCATTACCGAACATTAATCTCATACACAACACTGAAATAACACTGTGTGTGTCATTACGTACATCTACAGTGGTAATAATTATAGTCTAATCCATGTTTTTTTATGTTTCTGTACAGTTGGGCTTTTTCACGAGGAAACAGAGGAAAGAGGAGGATGAGAAAAATGACAGCTGAGCACAGAATGCACACAAGTTTCAACCGGGATTTTTTTTACAACCATTACTTCTTATTTTAGACATGACCATTGATTCTGCTCCAGAAACACTTATTCATCCATGATCAGTCACAGACACACTCTCTGGACCGTGCCTTACGTGCTGATTTTGAGGAATCATCTGTTGAATGGATTTAAACAGCAAATTGTTTTAAACGGAGCAGAAAATGTCACAATAATACAGGTAGCTGAAAGCCAAACCTAATTAACCAAAATGTACAGTAAATGCACACAACTTTGAATGTTTCAGCAGGCACTCATTATGGGTCAGTCCATTACCCCGCTGGGTCATTATGGTCAAGTTACAATCCACTGACACAGGTTAAATGTTTCATGGCAGGAGTGAGATAATCTGTAGATTCCGAGTCAGATTATTTACAATGGCATTGTATAAAATGAACGAGCAGACTGACAAGCAAATGCACTATTTGTGAAAATCTAAATAATGAAATCTGTATTTAAGTTAGAAACAAGCAGTTTATAAACAATTTGTTTATTTAATTATTTTTCTTGTTAGAAATCACAACGTCATATCTGTTTTTAAGGTCAATGCACAGGTTGTAAATTGTTTTTGCTTTTTTGACATATATAAATAAAACCAATAGATAAAACAAAATTGGATCTTTATTTTAACCCACTGCAAAATAAAACTACATAATACTCACTGTGTTAACATCAGTGTCCACTTTCACTTGTCTATACATAAGGATCAACCTCTCCCTGCTTAAAGGAACAATTTTTTTTGGTGACCCATTATCTCCAGTTTCACTTCTGTCCTCAAGTTTATCAAACATAAATGTGTTTATATAAACAAGCATGCATTTATCGAAATATCGCTCAGCGTGAGGACTTTGTGGATTTGATGTAGGATTCGATAAGAAATATGGTCTCATCCACCTGGTTTTCACTGGAATCCAACCTGCCAGAACAAAGAAAAAAGACAGAGGAATGATGTAACATGAATCCTGTGAGTCATACTGGCGTGTGGAGTGGAGTTTGATGTGCGGTACTTGTTGATGTGGTGCCGTAGAGACTCGAGCTGTTGTCTCTCTGGAGCTGTGATCATCTCCTCCACCTCTGTCAGCTGCTCGGCCTCGGCCCCGGTGGCTTGCAGCGATGCAAGAATGGCCTCAATTCGCTGAGACTTTTCCAAAAGTCGCCTGTCAATCAATGAACAAATTAATTCAATGATCCGAGAACTAAAATGTTTTCATATTCAAAAAAGAGGCACTTGCTTGTTCTCTTTGGTCTCGTACAGCCTTCTCTCGATCAGGTTTCCAACTGTCTGTATGAAGTCCACACACACACAATAGGTGCATTACATCACATTTTATTCACACTGGACATTTTAAGTTTATGTTCGTGTGAGCTTTGTACCTTATAACAGTGTTGAAGCAGTAATCTGGCTGTTGGCAGCTGATTCACAGTGTACAGATAGAAGGTACGAGAGGGGGCGTGGTCTGGTGTCTTTGGGATTTCCTGCATATTAGTAAGAGACAAATAGAGAGAAAACCTTATTATTTGACTACAGGGTAATTTAATTGTTATATAAACATATATATTGTGTGTATGCAGGACTCTAGCAATCACATGCCCTGTGATAAAGAGAAACCTAAAGAACTCGCACCTGTAGCTGGACCAGATTCTCAGACAGAAGTGTGTACAGCATGTCTTTGGCCTCTTTGGCTGGAACCATGGCGAAATCCTCCACCTGCTTCTGCTCCAGGTGTCGTTTCCGTAGCAACAGCCGAAAGATGCGAGCAGAACGGGAACCAAACCTGACACAAAGCATTGCTAAATAATGACACAAACTTACCAAAGAACAAAGATGAACACAAACCCTACTCACCTCTCCTGGACCACAGACTCCAGAGTGGCTCTGGCCAGGTTAGCCAGTGCACGATGCAAATCTAACCACAGAGTCAAGAATCAACCATCCCATTGATTTTACAAGATAAATTAGTTACAGAAAACAGTAATGTTTTGTCTAGCTTGGGCCAGAAATCACACCTGTTGGAGACAATGAGGCCACTTTGTTGGCTCCTTATTTACATGAAACATAATTCTGAGGTAAATGATTTGCATGCACATTCGGCATGGAAAATTTCCCTTTGTCTTTTAAGTGGTTCACATTTATTTCTAAAGGATACTGACAACAAACATCCCTCCTCCACTGTCCCCCGTTCTCCCAACAAATTCCATCTGGAGGATTGAACAAGATGGAAAAAAGGGGGAGAAATAATGAAAAGGTCACATATGACTTGAATAAACATAAGATATGAAGTTGCATGTATTTGTGTGTATATATGTACACATACCGGATCATCAACAAGGAGAGTGAGATATTGGTCTAAAATCGGCCTGGCGATGTTGTAAGTGGAGGGAAGAGCTCGGAAAATCTAACAGAAAAAAGGAAGCACAGTCAAATGATAGCGGTACATAAACCTGCATCTAATAAACAAAAAATGTGCAAATATAATGCATGTCTGTCTGTTACCTCATTGGCTGAAAGAGCTTGAGTGAACGCAGCATTAGCAGGCGTGGTTACCTCGCTCATTCGTAACATGGTTCGAACTATCTCACTGCTGGTCTGCAGGGGAAGAAGAGAATTTTAGGCGAAACAGACCTACATTCTCCTGTACTATTATTTCCCTTGAGAAGAAAACCTAAATGTGAAAATCCAGAACGAGAAAATCCAGGACATTCAGTCCCAGACACATCAGTCCATAGCCCAATATTATCTCACAGCACATCAGAAAAAGGTTGTTGTAGGAAAGCTGTAGTCACCTGATCAAGTTTACTGACAACAGCACTAATGATGGCCTGATCCCTGAAGTGCAGGTGAAACCGTTCGAAATTCACCTGCCAGTAGATCCCTTCATCGCCACACTGCATATGGTGAGAGCGAACAAATAAATGGACAATTTTAGAGATTAAATGCTTCGGTAATAAACATAAGAGTCTGCGTGATGTCATTATCTTCACTGAAATACCTCACTGTTGTCCGTCTTGGCTTTCTTTGCAGTGCTCTGGTCAGCATCAGCATCATCACTGCGTCTCCGTTTCCCCTTACCTGAGAAAACATACGTTATTTTAAAACTGTGAAATGACACAAATGCAAATGAAGGTAGCAGGATTTTCAGTCTTAAAAATTTAGTGATTGTTTCATTTTTATTGTGTCAAAATGTCCTCTCATAGGGGTGGTTTCCTGGGCTTAAGCCTAGTCCCAGACTAATTTATATGTTAGAGATGTCTTGTTCTAAAACAACTTTCTTTGGCATATCTTAAAATATATCAGTGCATTTGTTTTGTCTCAAGATGGATACTAATGTTTTTTTGTGAAGTATGCTTTTTAAAAATGACTTAAATATTCTAGTTTAACTAAGGCCTAGTCCTGGCTTGAAGGGGTCATATGGGGCGAACATGTGTTTTACTGTGTCTTTGGTGTGTTATAAATTGCCCATGCATGTATTAGACACATAAATTGCAAAAATTAAAGTGTAACAAAAGATGCATTCTATCTAAAAGCGATGCTCACCAAGACCTGCCTGAAACGCCTCGTGTAACCACACCCCCGCAAATCTATGTCAGTCGTGGTATGATTTGACAAAGACCGCCCGAATGTATACGCAAGTAAGGTGGGCGTACCTGTCAGTACAATTGCTTTGGAAACGTTTTATTCGTTTTAGCTATGTCATATGACCCCTTTAAGGTAATCCCGCCCCATAGTGTTTTCCAAATATTGTAATGCTATCATAATCGTGCGACTTTTCATGACACCAGTATTGTGTATACCCCTATTTCCCAAGAGTTTGTAAAGAAATGATTTGTAGGCACAAGCTATAATTTTAATATTTCTCTGGAAAACTAAATTTGAACTATTAAAGCAAAAGCTTTATGATCAAAATGTCTTAAAGATTATGAGAAACAGAAAGTCTTATAATTCACTAACACTAGTGTCATCCACCTCTGACTGAAGTAACTCACCACTGATATTGATGTAAGGAAGTTTGTAGCAGTCTGGGTTGGTCTCTGGTTGGATGGGCTCCGATACAGCAGGAGGGTTAGAGTCAGCTCCACCCGAAGTTGAAGATCCTGCTGGGGTCACCGGGGGAGAGCGCTGCAAAAAATGAGTCTCCACCAAGCGGGAAAATGCAGTGACCACCTCACTGTAGTCCATAGACTGGCCCTCTGGTGCGACAAGTGTTTGAAACATAAGTTAAGACATAAGAATTGATACAAAGCAAATTTCAGACATCTTAATGTTCTGTTCCTCTCAACCATGTTATTTCTTAACAATGACATTTATTTACGTTCTGTTATGTATAAATATACAAACAGTAATGCAAGCTTCCTGTGCATTATGCGTACGACTTACCTGGCATATTGTGGGTGAGTCTGTCTGCTACAGTACTGACTGTATTGCTCATAGTCATCTGACCTCTCTGCAGTATCTCCTCAACAATGAGCTCCCCTGTGTCTCCGTAAAGACTCTTGGCTGTGTAGATGTAGCGTGGATAACGGAGCATGTGCAGAGAACCTTCTCACAGCAGATCTGGTATTCCACGGGTGCCCCTGGACCACGACGCCCTACACAAAACGTACACATCCCTTGCTGCACCAGCACACACACAGACTTCTTGACCTAGTAGAAGTGTGTGTTGAAGAGGAAAACAGAAATGTAGAAATGGAAAATATTTGATGTCTTATCAGGATATGGGGGACTTATATGTGCTCACCAAGTCAAGGGGAAGTTTGGTCTCATGAACAAGAGCTCGTAGGTTCAGAACGCCACTGCGGAGGAGTTGAGTACCCACTTTCTCCACCACCTCTCCAAAGTGCTCCTGCAGCAGCAGCCCACACAGACGTTCCTCCTGTGCCGTCATCTGCTGAAAGAAGAAAATTAACTTAACAAACAATAAATCGATTGGTTGATACATTTTCACTCCTTCATCTTGTTGATGTTGACAACATAGAAAAATACAACGGTTCCAAAAAAAAATGTCCCATTCATTTTCCAATTTTGCCTCCAAAATGACTGTACATACAAAATGTTGTGATGCTGTGATTAATTTTGGTGCTGGTTGGTGTGGTTAATGACAACGGTTTATTATTTTTTTTTACTTCATACAAATAAACAGGAAAAATATTTCTGGAACAAAAAAATAACCGCAACGGCTGGCAAATGTACAATAGAATAGTGCAATAGTGTACAATGTGCAAATGTACTATTTTTGCAAGGTCCAATTATAATAGCATTTTCAACACTTAGTAAGACTTTTAATTTTATTAAAATTAATAAAGTGTATTTGAACTTATTGAGGACTTTTATGGGTTTGCTTTCGTAGCAAGAAAAAGCAGACCCTCTGAACATTAAAAAAAAGATGTAGCTTTTTCACTACCTTGCCTTACATAAAAGAGGAATACAGTAAGACCATAAGCAAGGACGTTACAGCATACACCTACTATTAAAGAATTTTGTTTCTGAGTAATAACATTAAGACAACCTACACAGGGACGTATAATATGTATTTGTCTGGTCTTCTTAAAAACAAATCATACACCCCACACATTTCTACGACTGCACACACAGAGACACGTGCACAAAGATGAAACTATACCATAAATAGAGCAATACTGAAGAGCTTGGGTTAACTTTGAGATCTCACATGTGTTGCCGAATCGTTGTACGACCATCAGCATTGAATAGTTTCCGTGGTATGATCACGTGTCGTGAAGGTCTAGTGACGTCCGATTAGCAAACAAATCGTCTTTTTTGAACCAATTCTTTGATTCAGTTGAAGCGATTCGCACAGCGTTTATAGCACTCGGCGGTAACCAGCTTTGTTTGACATATAAAAACTGTGCGGTGACGACATATTGAAAATAACGTAATATTTATTACGTTGAAAAAATTCAAGTGATAAATTATAAAGTACTGTAGTGGTACTTTGGTGCAATAACTAAATGTTTACGCCCCATATTCTTAAAACATAGTATTTACGTAGTTCTCCAAGCAGATTAAATATCGTAGTCCAATGCAATCTTCTTCTTGGTTTGTTTATAACGGAGGCTGGCAAACACCAATGCAATAAGTGAACATTCTTAAATGATTCTTTGAACAGACATATTGCAAGGAACTGGCTGAGTGAATCGATTCTCTCAAATGAATCGAACCTCGCAGAGCTCGTGTTAGAGCGGAGCACCTCCCTCTGCAGTGGGCGGAGCGACGGCCAGCGTTGCTGCTGTTTGGGGCAGTTTTACGGAAAATATGGCGGAGGCTGCGGCGATTCCTCCGCATCGCTTCTTCTGTCACTGTTGTAGGGGTGAAGTAAGCCCTAAACTGCCGGTGAGTTCGCCTCGGTTGTATCGCGTCGTCTGTTCGTTGTCGCGGGTTTTTTCAGTTCTGTCGTTGGGTTCTTTGGTTCAGCTGTTGTGCTAAGTTAGCATGTTAGCTCGCAGCAGTTTATCAGCCTGATGTGGGTGAAGGGCCCCGCTGTTTCTTGTTGTTTGTGTAAATACACGCTGAAATACGTGTCTTTATCGTTGTCTTATGGAGGGTTATACTCGTTCGGGTAGAATATGAAAGAGATGTTTTGTTCACCATAAACGCCAAAAGTCATTCAACAGTCGAGTGAACGTCTTGTGTTTGAAGATGTTTTTTGCGGTGTTTTCTGTATAAATGTCGACTTTTTGTATTTGTAAAACACATTCACCTTCCATACGCCATATTGTTTTATGTTGTTACCATATACAAATGTGTTAAAACGTGTAGTTTTCAAATGTAACTGAGACAACCAAGTCTTTTTAAAGCGAAAGCAAAATGTGTCTGTTTGTACTAACAGTGAAATATAATGTCGCATTTATGTGTATTCCTGATATATGTGTATGACAGTGTTCATTTCAGCACTTGTTTTTCACTGTGTCATTAAGTCAATCCACAAGTTGGCCATAAGAACATGAGTTGTGTGTAATCCCTTGTTTACAACCCCTTTGTCTGTAAACCCCTGTTTGTGTTGCTAAACAGAGACATAAGACAACCCTTCATTGTAAAACAGGTTCATACCTAAAGTGTAAACGGTGTGACAAAATAGCCTTACACATGGTACTACCTGTCAAGCACTCATTGTCCTTCTTTTGTTATGCACTCATATGTTGACCTGACTTGACCTGTTCAAATCTAAGCAAAATATACGGAAGCAATCTCTCTTGAATCAGCTTGCATTTGGTGTGACCCATGATGCAGGGAGTGCCTCTGCCCTACAAATCGTTTTGCTTTAAAATTCAAATAACTGTGTTCGGGTGCTATGCAAATGTGTGTGTTCTTTACAAGAACACTCATGTTAGTTGTTTGTTTGTTTACACAGTTGTGGAAGTGTGATTTTTTTTTGTTTGTTTATAAATGTTTTGTATTTTCAATGTGTTTAGGAGTATATATGTCCCAGATGTGACTCGGGCTTTATTGAGGAGGTTACAGAAGACTCAAGGTGATCTTTTTACTGCTGCTGCACTTCCTCATTCATTGTTTCTTATGGCATGTTGCAACTCCTGCATTGCTAGATGGTGGATCTTTTAGTATCTTGTAGAGTAAATTTGTGGATTTATAAAATAAGCATAAGCAATACAACTAGTTTTTAAGACTACCATTTTTAAGCTGTACTATAATGAATGTTGATAAGTATGATGAACCATTGTAGTTCCAGGTCTGAATGAATGTGATTGTTTTCCCCTAGTCTGCTGGACAGTAGTTCAAATAACTTCGATGACACAGCTTCACATTTTGCTGAGGTATGTGGACCCCTTCCTTCCAAATTGTGTAACCATTTACATACATACGTCTTTTTGTAACAGGTAGAACTAGAGTAGGGTCTAAATAGATTGTACTGCTCCTTCTCATCTTTACGTATCTTTGTCTTTCCCGTCCTTCTTTTTGTAGCTATGGCAGTTGTTGTTTGTGGAGAGGCCTTCGTTCAGTCTAGATCTAGAAAGTCCTGACTCGGAGCGGATCCCGGGAGGTGGTAGCGGCCCTGGAAGTCTTGGAGCGGGGTCATTTGGCCGTATCGTGCCAGCTGGGCTTGGTGGGCCCCTGGGGGACCCTTTAGGTGGAGGGGAACACTGGGGTCCTGGTCGTCCTCCACGCCTGCACAGTCAAAGGAGGTTCCGATCCAGAGGGACCAGTCGACCGGATCGCTCTCCTGCCATTGAAGGGTAGGTTCCTTCTTAAAGCGCCCTTACACACAGGGCATCTCATATTAATCTTGAGCATAAATAGTAGTTGAGTAGTTTTGCATACTTCATATCTTCGAAGAGTATTTAGTTTGATCACATTTATAAAAGATAGGCACAGCTTTACAATTGTTTCCGAAAACATATGGCGCGTGCGGGGGGGGAGGGGTAGGGGTAGGCTCAACCACAGCACGTGCGCACCCATTGTCAACAAAACACAGACATCAGTTTCACTCACCGCATGAGGTTCATGTCCGGCCTCTTTTAGCGCTGGGACAGCTCCATATATCAGTTTCAAACGATCTCCAAATCCAGCGTTATATCCACAGTTTATATAACATTCATCACCCAAATGTAGTGAACAAACAAACACCTGAACTTCGCGAACGTATGCTCTCTCTCTCTCTCCCGCACACAAGTGAAAGTGATGTCTGCGCATGCTCCTTCTCTTGCTCTCCTTGCGGCCGCATGCTTTTCCGAGAGAATTGTCCAATAAGGGACTAAATTTTTTTTTTCAAAACAGTTTTATATGTTTGAAAAAAACTTTCCAAAACCTGTACGATCGCTGGGGGAGTGTATCGAGCACAGAAATACTACGTAATACGCCCAACTCGTTTTTCATGTTAAGCATGAGAAGACAGCACATTGTGAAGAAGTCCGAATGCATGAATTACCGCTGCAAGGCCGTTTTAACACACTTGTTTATACCATTTTTGATTCATGTTGTGTTATTATTACATTCATGTTTTATATTATTTATTTACTTGAATATTCTGAAGCGGTTCAACTAATTTGATTGACTGGTTATAGGTTGATATATAAATGTTATTTGGCAGCTGTTGTGCAATTATGTGATTCAGCTGATGAATAAAGTACTTCCTTCATTTCTTGTTGACATTTCATGAAGTTGGAAGAATCCCCCAGCACCAGTGTCAGTTCCTCACTAATGTGTCCTCTCGCCTTTCAGAATAGTACAGCAGTTTCTCGCAGGTCTTTTTGCCAATTCAGGAGTACCAGGATCTCCTCCACTGTCATGGTAAATAAAAGTATTCTCTATTTTGAGCTGAATTGGGCTATGTAATTATTAATGGGCTGTGAATATATTCAAAAATAACTTGAATAATAACTAATCCTAATCCAGTTTCATTATTTCAGTTCCTTACTAAGTGAAGAAAACTAAACGTTATATAAAGTTTTATTCACGCAGTTTTATTAATGTGTTGATATCCTTAGTAATACTTTTCTCTTATAGTGTCACTTATATAGTTGCTTACATTGTAGATTTTTTTGAGCTTCAATAATTATTTATAATAGTCAATAGCTTAAAGGGGCAATGTGGAGATGTTAGCGGCATCTAGTGTTGAGGTTGCGAATTGCAACCAACGGCTCACCCTGCGCTCCCCCTTCCTTTCAAAGCACTACGACGGCTTTCACAGGACTTTTTCGCCTCTTTGCCAAAGGAGATATTGTATTTACGAAACTTGCTCTGTAGAGCAGTTTTTCAGTTTAGGGCTACAGTAGAAACAACATGGTAAATTCCATGCAAGAAGACCCGCGGTGTATGTAGATAGAAATAGTATATAGTTGTGTATATATATAACAACGTTAAATGTGTTTCAGTCAATCTCATAAATTCATATGTTAACCCATCTTGATGTTTGTGTTTGTATGTCAGGACAGGCATGTTGCACTCAAACCCAGGGGACTACGCATGGGGACAGGGGGGTCTGGATGCAGTCATCACACAGGTAGTTGAGCAGAGGACTGAACATGCACAGGTGGATGTTACCAGTTCTATGCCTCTAGATATAAATGCTGATAATGTGTGTCTTTCTCTCATACAGTTATTGGGTCAGATAGAGAACACGGGTCCCCCTCCTGCTGAGAAAGAGAAAATTTCCTCCCTTCCCACCATCATCATCACTCAGGAACAGGCTGGTTAGTCTCTCCTGATTTTCTTTTGCTACAAGTCTGAAGATAAATTCTAATTCATTTATGGCAACGCTCACCTACTGAAATTATGTTATGTCATCCGTTTACCCTGGTTACTGTCTATTCTAGATTGCAATATGGAGTGCCCTGTATGTAAGGAAGACTACATGGTCGGCGAGCCAGTCAGGCAGCTGCCCTGTAACCACATCTTCCATAGCGACTGCATCGTGCCCTGGCTTGAAATGGTAGGAGAAACATTGTGAGGAATGTAAGAGAGAATAGCTCTGTTTACACCTGTTAATAACATTTCTCTGTAGATGTCTGATCACAAGTGTGCTGTACACCTGGTGGTACATGAGTCTCTTGTAACCACTTATGATCAGATTTCTTTAAAGATTTGTCTATGTAGGTGTGTTATAGCATGCAGATAAAGTCTGATAAAATCTTTTTACAAAATCCTTTGTACAATCACACCCTAGCTTTGACCACTTGTGATGTGATTTGCCGAAATTGGTTCTAATAGCCGGTCTCCATGGGTTAATGAGTAAAGACTTCAAAAAAGATTGAAAATATTAAGTCCTTTTGAGGAAAGGATTTAAGGAACATCTATACAAACATCTGATATATAGAGTAAATTTATATTACATTTACATTTATGCATTTGGCAGACACTTTTATCCAAAGCGACTCGCATTGCATTATACTATACATTTTGTTTCTAAGAAAATACTTTTTACAGAAAAATGTTTACAGTTTTTGTTTATTTGCAATATACCGATACGTCGTAATTAATGATATTAGCTCAAAATTGACTTTGATATAAGCTCAAAATTGACTTATTCACTAAAACATTGATGCTACATGAAAATCAATATTATAACAATAATTAGCACCACTGAATTGTACAAGAACTATAAAAACAAAAATGTGTTACACTGTGTTATAAATATATCAACTTATGATGTTCTATTTTCTGATGAAGCCTTGGAAGTCTTTAGAATGTAAAGAGTGTGGGTTTGGGAGAATCATGATGGGTCACTAACATGAATATCTCTCTTCTTTGTCCCTGAAGCACGACACGTGTCCTGTGTGCAGGAAGAGCCTGAATGAAGATGAAAACGACACTCAGTCCCCATCAGAGCCTTCCTCTCTAAACACTGATCCCCGCACACCAGAGAGATGGTCCTTCTGAGACACACATACACGTCAACCCGTCTCAGTCGAGCTTTGTGGCCCGCTGTTTGTCTATTTTTTTTCTCCCTCTCGTTTGTCCATTCTTTCTTATCATCCCACCATACCTGACAATGGTTTGTTTACTACTTGTCTAACGCTGCCTTCTCAGTTGCGTCTGATGTATCCCGCTGTATTTTGGTGTCTGTCCAATACTCTCCAGTTTTTTTTTGCAGCGTTTTGCCTAGCATACCCTGTCCCGTTTCTACCCTGAATGAACAAACAATGGAAGATGAGGGTAGAGTCGGGCTATGGCAGAACAGCCCTCCGCTTGTATTTAGATTGTACAGTGTTATGTTTCCCATAGAGACAAACTGTACTCCCTGGATAGTACATCTTTTCATTCAATGTGAATTCTTGTTGGGATGGGGTGCCGTGTTTTTGCGGTTTATGAAAGCCACTTTATTCCCCAGGTCTTTCATTTCTCACATCCTTTATTATTTACTCCACGAGGTCATAAGGTTTAGTAATGTTTTGCTTTCTTCCCTTCACCTCGGATGTGTAAATGTCACAAACCCATCGGCCTCATTCTGTTGTTTAATTGCTGTAGACCAATTTCTTTTCTCTCTCATTTCTATTGCAATGTTTTTTTCTAATGTAAATAATTTTAGTTGGAAAACTCATGTAAGGAAGACAAAAAAAAACATTGAAAATGATGATGAATTGCTAAATATTAAAGTATATATAAATATATATTATATGATGTGTATGACCATGATGTATTAATAATAAAACAGGATAAATCCAGGAAATATGTTGATCTTGCTGTGACATAAGGTTACCAATATTGGTTATATTAACAAAAGCAAATGCATTCAGACATTCATATGTACAGTCAGACTGTCATTACTGCTACACAAAACCTTACAGGGTGATCAGGACCCTGACGCTAAGAGGAAGACAATGACCTGGTGACTAGGTCATCACCTTTAACACAAGTAATTGCACACATTTATGCATTTGGCAGACGCTTTTATCCAAAGCGACTTACATTGCATTATCCTATACATTTATACATAAGTATGTGCAATCCCCTGGGATC
This sequence comes from Triplophysa siluroides, assembly GCA_006030095.1. Lineage (NCBI taxonomy): Eukaryota > Metazoa > Chordata > Actinopteri > Cypriniformes > Nemacheilidae > Triplophysa > Triplophysa siluroides. The sequence continues at coordinate 108,757 of VCII01000558.1, forward strand.
GAACCCGCAACCTTGCGGTGTTCTTACCACTGAGCTACAGGAAATGCTTTGCACACAAAATGTTGACTTAATATTAAGGGCTTTGTTGAATCAATTGAGAATGGAGTGTTTCAAAGCGCTGTGTAATTCACTCCTCATAGAAATATTTACAGAACAAATGTCTGTGAACAGTTTTTTTATTGTTAATTGCACGTAGCTTCAGTACAAGTTTGCTTATGAAATGTCAGCAAGACCGTAAGTTATGAGATACTGCTTTCACATCAACGTAATTCGTTCAAACAAAATCTAAATATTTTTTAATTATCCATAAATTAAAAAAGTAAATTGACACTTTTTACTGTCAAAGTCTTTAATCAATGTTTCACTTGTGGTTGCTATAACCATACAGTCATTTGAAATGTCAACTCTTTAAGGTGCATATACAGATAATCAAAAGTGTTGGGTTGCAGTCATTGTCTGTTCCACAGCAGTGTGAGAATGGAGTGAGATGGAGCGGTTGATGCCAAAAAGCCCAACGATTGATCCCAGACCTCAAATTGCATGTCCTCTTCAGACCTGCAGAGATTCAGAAACATTTCGTATCAAACACTTATAAGTTGAGCCTGCATGACAACCACACATATTACACGGCTCATTTGAATGCTTGATTCTGATTGGCCAGTCGTGACATTCCAAGGGTTGTTATTTTCAAATAACAACCGCTCAAAACGATTAACACCCAATAACCCGTATGCTGCAAATCATTTTGAGAGGGACGTTTTAATATTATACAAAAATGTATTATTTTAATAACATATGATATTATATTTACAAATGATTAAACAAATTTGCCCGTTCATGACGTTTGAATGTTGTTTCTTACTTTAAAACCGAAACTAAACGGCTTTTCCTCGCGGAAGGTCTGCATTCGGTAAAAATAAGCTAATAAAATATTCAAAATTCACATTTTATGTCCAGTTTTTTTTCTCATGTGGCAAGTAGCCGTGTAATAAGCGGGATAATGTACAAGCAGCCGTCTGTTATCGTGAAATAAGCCCCTTACATTCTTACCTGTTGAGAATAATCAACACTGCTGAACCATCAGGTCTGATATAAGCAGAAAGTTCCAGGACAGTGCTCTGACTAATGGACACACCCACTCTCTGTGACCCCTCCCACAGGAACTTGCTGTTGGTTTTGTTTCGACCAACAGACATTTGCTTTACCAACAGCCACACCCAGTTATAACTACATAAAAGCAAAGTGCATACTATAAAGTTAGTGATTAAATTCCAGCACTAAACGTCTATGCCAGTGAAAACTTCTTCCACTCACTAGAGGTAGTCTCAATACAATTTCATTAAAGAGCTTTAAACAGACAGCATTAAGACTGTGCCCTAAATTATTCTTACCTGAAATGGGCCATGCTGTAGAAGGTGGGCTGCTTGTAGAAGACATCTTTACTCTGGTCAACAATGATAGGGCTGTCCACAAAGTTCTTCACCCAGTTTGGCCCACCACCCTGATCAAGAGCCAAGTTCCAGTCTGTCCAGCCTGTTACATAGTTATTCAGGTCCTATGCAAGAGATAAGACAAGACGGGAAAAAAAAAACGTATTTAAATATGTTAATTGTATAATGTGATTTCAAAATCATTCATTTACCCCTGAAGTATATAACGTCATCAAGTACCTGTATGATGTCATGTGCATAGTCCTCTGCTCTGTCCCAGCTGCCCAGACGCACACCCCGATCCGCTGGATTCCATCCAGAGCATGCCTCTGTTGCAAACAGGAAGTACTCTGGGTAGAGGTGGTGTGTGGTTCCCAGGGTGATGTCAGGAGGTGCGATACGGTCAAAGTACCAGTGAACCCCAATGCCGTGGACATAGCGTGCTGCTTGTACATCACTCAGAACCTTAAACAGGGAGTACAAATAGTTAGACAAAGATAAAAAAAAATGTTTTGTCGTGTACATTAACCACCTTCTTTTCATCAGAACATTCTCACTAGTTACCACTTTGGCCCAGTAAGGAAGCAGAAGTCGTTGATCATCCAGAATCATCAGGCGGATGCTGGCAAATGCTGAGGAATGGAGCGCTGGACCCAGATCTAGGGCGATCCAGTCACGCTGTGTCTCCGGAGTAAATCCCAAAGCCTGAAAGCTGTAATTCGTCATTTGGCCCGCGGTGGGCTCGTTCCCTGACGTCAACCCCCAGAACGAAAGATTATACTTTCCATACTCCTCAAGAAATCTGCAAGACAGGAAAAGGAACTAAAGTGCCTTAAAATGCATGTAATGTGTATTTGTTATCACAATCAAATACAGTGTCGTACCTGTGATCAAGTTTACAAAGCAGACCTAATGAGTAATTCATATTCAGATGCAAATTAAATTAGGCTCCTCAATATACCTGATATAGTACTGAGCCCAGGTCTTGTGCTCTTTGCCTCCTGGCTTTCCTTTGAGGGAGCCCTTTCCAGTTAGTGCACCATTTGTTTTTAGCCAGGCAGGGGCGCTCCAGGCACTAGCAAACAGAGACAGAGGCCTGGCAGAGAGAGACTGGGCTCGCTGCAGCAGGGGAATCTGGGAAAACAGATGAAATAAATTAAAACATGATTACTAAGAAGACTAATTAAATATACAGATGTTGTGGTTTCTTTTTTTACATATTTGTGCAATAGTGGCTGTAAAAGGGGTAGTCCACCCGAAAATGAAAACTCTTTCATTTACTCACCCTCATGTAATTAAAATCCCGTATGATCTTTTTTCTTCTGCAGAGCACAAAAGAAAATATTTTGAAGAATGTTGGTAACCAAACAAAATCGGCCCCCATTGACTTCCATTGTATAGACACAAAACCACCGAGACATTTCTCAAAATATCTTTTGTTTTCAACAGCAAAAACGATCATAAAGGTTTGAAATGACATGAGGGTGAGTAAATAATTAAATAATTTTAATTTTGGGGTGAACTACACCTTTAATACAAGAATACAGCAGCACAATATACAATGTATACCATCTACCAACTGTTTCACATTGTAAATGCAAGGACAAATCGAGTGCATTGCATAGTAGGATAGAACATTGCATGCAGTAAACTTTGTTGTATATTGAATATTTAAAACTTTTTGACAAATGTTGTATCATCTCTTTATGCATACAGAAAATTCACCTGCTTTGTATTGTACATACTAAGCATTATTAGTAAGTGAATGCTTGTGTGCCATACCTTCATGTGAATGTCTTCTTTACTCAGTCTGAAATTCTGGAGCTCATAGTCTCCTGGCGTGTCAGCATATGTGTACAGGCGAGTTGAGAAATCACAGCTCGCCATGGGCACTCTCACGAAACTGTACTCAATACCTGTAACAGAATGTAGTTTATGTATGACAGCAATTCAATTATTTAAGGCGTGTTATACTTTTGGAAACATGCTTATTGTATCAGTCACCTACAAATTCCATTCTGTTTCCTTTCAACAACTATTTTTTTACCGCCTTCATCCATCATTTTTCACTTTCTAAGATCTCTCTCTCACCATCTGGGGAGAAATACTGTGTGAGCAGCTGGTCCTGAGCTCCAGGAGACAGGGAGAGGATGTTCATGGCTGCTGCGTCTGTCATGGCTCCCCCGAATCCTTTAATGCGCTGATACTTCTGATTGGGATTCAGAATAATTCTGAGAGCTGAGATTCAGGCAAGACGGAAAGAAAGGGGATGGATATCAAATGAATACTCAGCAGTGCTACTTAAAACCTTGAATAAAGTTTTAAAAATGTAATATTTGGTCTTGCACTTTAATTCCCAGTCCAATAGTCAATTACCTTCATATATATATATATATATTTTTTTTTTATATATTTATTCTTTTTAAATCATTTATTTTCAGACCACTCACCTGTTCCTGTGCTATTCTTCTGCAACCGGCCTTGACTCTTCAGTAGTCTGCTGCCAGCTTTACTGCTGACAAATGTCAAAAACTGCCCCAGATCTGGCAACCCAACCCGGCCAACTGAGTCACAGTATGTCGCATTGCACTCGCACACGACCGAACCATGACCAAAGCTCAGTGCTTGACAATCTCCGTTATTGTCAGCTACACAGATGAGAAACAAACATGCAGAAGAATACAAGTCAGTCAGTTGAACAGACGAATATGTATTTGATCATATACAATCCTACAGTGACGTAATAAACATACCTCTTAGAATGTTGATCACTCCTATGAGCAAAAGAGCTGTTTCTCTCATTCTGTCAATGAGATGTCACTTTTCCTTCTGCTACATGTAAACAACTAAACTCGTTCTTTCAATGTGTGATGACTATTTATTCCTTATAAGGTAACCGCGTTCGGGGCAGTCATAGCAACGGATATAAAACTATCATTAAATTATATACGGTCTTCTTTCGTCGTCTTCAGCAGCTTCGCGTGTACCTCAGCATACTGTTTTTGTGCTGTCAACGGTCAATCATGGGACATGCTGCTGAGTTCCGGGTTCTCCGGCAGAATGAGGTCACATGACCGCTACCTCCGTCACGTGACCTCTCACAGGCCGCTTCGTTTCTTCTTTAAAGCAAAGCTATTGCGAAATGCTTTTTCAAATATCAAATAAAAAATGTATGATAATTTGTAAGCTGAAGATGGTTTTTAAATATTTATTATGAAATGTGCTTACAATAGTTTATTTAGGGATTCAGTTCACATGATTTACAGGTGCACAGAGAGAGAGAGAGAGATTTGCATTACAAAAAGGCACACAATCGTTCCAGGATGGATGGATTTTTGTTACTGAGAAAGATGAGTTCTTTATTTCCTTCTTCAGTTTGACCTGGTAAAACAAAAACATTGAAAATAGTTTACTCATTCAGCCAGAATTATCATGTTTCCATAACAGGTGGGAGCACTGACACATTTTATTTTTCATAATTTAATTGTGAATGCTGACAGTACAATTAATTTCGTTTGCCTTTATTTTGTGTACTGTTCACTATTCATCTGGTTAATAAGACATCAGGCATGTACATCATTTCATTTTGACACTGAACAAGCTTCCGGTCCTTGCTGGGGTTGAAAACAAGGGCAGCAAACATGCCAGTACCCAAAGCGTCTATTTCATTGTGACCTAAATACCTTGAAAGGACATCACATTGTAAACACAACTTTCAAACTTACTGTGTGGATGCTGCAGCCAGTTGCGGTCTAAATAGTACTGATAACAGCTCTCAAACTCCTTCTCATTGTAGGTGGAAACAGAAAGAGGGACAAATGGTTCCATATGATCAAATCCCTCCTGAAAGAAAGAAATAGAGGCGAAGACAGAAACCGAGAGAGAGAATGTGTAAATACACTAAGCCCTTTTAACAAATTTAGACAATACATCTCTTTACAATGGTCCGGTCAAACGGCCCTGTAAGAGACTTTCGACAATAGATTGTGAGGCATTTGCAAAATAGTAAAAGCAACAGAAAATACACAAAGCTCAGTTAACTTTTGGAAATGCCTCTGTAGTTTAAAACAGGTTTTTTTTACTTTTTCATGCCAAGGACCCCCAAATATGATTCAACTTTTGCGAGGGACCTCCTTTCTAAAATACATATACATTTTTTGTATGACAAACATATTCTTTGTAGAAATTAAACGGCAATTATCTTGGTTAATCGGTTTAATCAGTTAAGATTATTAACTTATTCCATCTGAGAAACATAGCTCGCTTACGTCCTTTGTTGTCCTTTTCAGTTGCTGAGAGGTTGATAAATAATTTAGTTTTTTCACGTATTGACTATTGTAATGGTCTTCTTGCTGGAGTCTCTAAAACCTCCATTGATAAACTACAATATGTACAAAACTCGGCTGCTAGAATGCTGTCTGGAGCCAGGTCTGGTGATCATATTTCTCTTGTTTTGGAGTCTTTACGCTGGCTCCCCGTCAAGTACCGAATTGATTTTAAAATCCTTATGTTAACATTCAAGGCTTTCCATGACCTGGCTCCTCAGTACCGGCTGATCTGTTATTGCCTACACACCGTGTCGAAATCTGCGTTCTTCTCAGTGGGGTCTTTTAGTTGTTCCCAAGACACAGCTTCGCTCCATGGTGATAGAGCATTCTCCTCATATGCTCCTAAGGCCTGGAAGTCTTTCCTGGCTGACAAAGACACTAGCGACTTTTAAATCTCTTCTTAAAACTTTTTATTTTAGGATTGCTTTAACTACATTGTATTTGTTGTGTTGTTTTACAAAGTGTTGTCATTGTGTTGTTTTACCTGCTGAGAAGCGCTTTGAGAAAGCAACTTTAAATGGCGCTATATAAAATAAATATATTCTTATTATTCAGTAGAAATTTGCAAGTTTTGATGTCTTTTATTTCTCAAAAAATTTCTGAGTACCCTTTACAACATTCTGGAGGCCCCTTGGGGGTCCCCGGACCTCAGTTTAAATACCCCTTGCTAAAAAAACTCTGTGGGCTACTGACCTGTCCTAGGAGCTCTGTGGGGAGGTAAGCAGATCGTGGCTTGTAAAGGGACCCAGTCTGAGACAAAGCTGTGAGAATGGCACCTCCGCTCTGTGACAAAACAAGCGAATGAATTAACAGCGAGCAATTTGTTTTGAATAAAACCTGAAGTGTGATAGCTAGTCAGAGCTTCTTTTACCCAATCGTTTTTCAACATCTTCCTCAGATTATGAATCAGAGTCAGTTCCTCTGGGTCACACTGTAAAAAAGGAATAGACAAACAGATGTCAAACTAATTGAAACTGTACTTACAACAAACTATAAAATATAATGATAGAATACACATTTAAATACAGCTTTTTCTACATAAATAGTCATGTACAGATATTTTACATATCCAAATTTACAACAACATACCACTGTCCTGTCCTCCTTCTTAAGAGATGTTTTGCCCCACAAAGCATTTACACCATCCACAGCCATAGCGAGTTTAAAGGGCCCCTCTTCCCCTGCCTGAAGCCTCAGCTCCCGAAGCACTGCGCCCACCACATCACTACTGCTTTTAACTCGATTCACACCCTGTTTGAAAAAATGATTTACAAACTATTAATAAAGCCTAACAAAGGAGACATGGCCAATAGATTTGGATAAAATAAAAGATAAAACTAAGAAGGGCCAAGAGAAACGTAACAGTTACTTTGAGTTACACTTAAATAATATTTGAATGTGATGAATAATAAAACTCACCTGATCAACAAGCTCCCCTAGAGGTCGCCCTTCCTCTGTACTTTCTCTCTTTGTCCACACATAACGCTGTGTTGTCTTTATCTGTCCAATAGAGATCAATGATAGATCAAAAAATCTTTATTAAAGTAGGCTACCTCCAAAGGTCTCAGCAACCGCATCGAATAGGTCTTACAATAACCACATCTAGTAGTACCTTGGATAAAAAGCGCTCGTTGGTCATTTTGAAGTTCTTCAGCCACTGGGATGCCTGAAGTGGCTGGTCAAAGCGTGAAGGGCGTGAAGAAGAGGGAAGCAGCTCTTTACAGTTCTTCACCCACAGATGTGCTATAGTGACAAAAAACGTAATCAGACTCTCCATCATCTTGTATATTTTATGCGGTTCAGCGCAGCTCACCATCAGGTACATGTAGGATCAGCCAGCCCTGAGTGTAGCAGTAATGCAGGGCATGACACAATGACATGGACTTTCCAGAACCAGGCAGTCCATCTAATGGAAATGGTTAAGGATACTAACACACATATTCTATAGTCAAACATAACGCGAAAAAAAAAATATATAACTCACTGGATCAAGAAACATAGAGACTATATGAGGATACAGAGTACATAACGCAGGGGAGGCTTGCTGTAATCTGCCTTTTTAAGGTATGAGATGAGCTCCAGTGTGGGCTGCCTCACCATCACACAGCCTTCATTAAATGTCTTTATCTGGAACGAGCACACACATATGCAAACATCAGATTTCCAAGTAGCACAAAAGTCATCACAAAAGCAATTCCTTGCTACTCTAGACTAAGGATTTTTAAAAGCTGTTCTGCACTGTTGTACCTGCAACTGGAAACGGGGAGGCAGTCCATGAGGGAAGAGTGTGTGGATGTGAGTCGGAGGGAGGGTGTAGTATTGGCCAGCTTGTTGTTCTGAGTGGCATGCCTGAGAAAGGAAGATAGATGGTTGGCGACGAGCAGTATCAAGTCCACAGAGTATCCCATTTTATATATTGACAATTCTGGACATATGCTACACAAATGCCAAAGTGGTCTGACAGGTTGTTAGCATGTTACTATACCGTTATGGCAGAATGCTTCGGGTTTATATGTGATATGGTATATTTGTTGACGGGTGATTATTGTCAATAAACAATGTGTGTGGAGCTTTAAAGACATACTGGATCTTGCTCTGATGTTCTGAATACTGAGAGGAGATTTGGCTCTGCTGATGCCGTCTCCACAGCGACCGCCTCCAATTGCTGGCCACTGCTACTTATGTGGAGGTGTCTAAACGTCTGTGTTACCTGGTAATTAAAAGCATTAAATAAAATTTGTCCTGTAGAATGTTGAACTTGCTTCAATGATAACAAGCTTTCATGTTCTGAACCATATAGCAAACGCAAGGACACTTACTGCTGGACGCAAACGCGAAGAAAGTTTGTGTAGATTCATGTTCTGAAAGAAAAAAAGCATGAAATTATGATTACGTTACAACAATGTGACAGCTCTCCTCGCAATGGCAATGTATGTGGACGGGTAACAAAATTATGATAGTACCGCTGGTTAATTTCGCCAAAAATGAATATTCCTACTAAGGGTCATGCTGAAAGAGATCTGGGATCGAGTGTTCTGTCGCATGTGCATGAGGAAAGATGTGACGACCACCATGATTGCACACAACAACGCAGCAAAACTGACAAATAACAGTAACTTACCACTTAAAAGTCACCCGATGTTTAGATAGACAACGATTCACACTAAGGTGAAATGCAAAGCGATAACCACACAGTCCTTGCTAATCTGTCCTACCGTGCTGTCATAACCCACGGTCGATGGAGGTCGCCATCATTGTTTGAAAACAGGAAATGACGTCAACGCGTAAATGTCTTTTTTTTAACGCGTAAATGTCTAGTACGACAGCTTAAATAAGATGACGACAGAGCCCGTTCCAAACAGCAAGTACTATTATGACCCAAATGATTAAAATAAGTTATTCAAAACCGTTATTTTGAGCATTTCTTCTCAACCATCCAACGCTTGAAGTCTTTCAGGACAACACGTTTGAATGAAACGCATCTAAAATAGCGGGTGCATAGTGACTTTAATGTGCTTTAAAATTTGATTTTATTAAAACTAACAGATTTTGTTCTCTAACTTGTTATGTTTTTACATTCAGGTAACATTAACAATGGGAGTATTAGAAACCATTTTATGTATACAAATCTTATCCCTGAAACAAACCATTTTGTTTATTGTTGTGTGGATGTTTACTACTTTCCCTCACTTTTCGCCTCGATAACTCGAAAGCTTTGTTTTAACGTATGTGATAATAAAATAATATAAATAATAACAACCCATAGCTACTACCATACGCTTTAATGTTACGTTTCTGTTTATTATTAGATATACAGCAAGGTTGTGAATATATATTATATAACTTGGGTTGTTTGTCTAGTATGATTGCACCACCTATTGGTCACTACCAGTAGCGCGTATTAGTTTATTATTATGTCGCATGTTGTAATATTACGATGCAAGTATTTCGAGATATACAGAATAGCTGTTTGGCTGTAGACTATCGCTGCATCGGATAACATTTTCCAGGCAAACTGGGCGCGAGATTTTCTGATTGTCAGTGTGCACAAAATTGCAAAATTTTTATTGATCAAATAAACCGCATTAAATAAAAAATAACAAAAACTTTTCAACGTAATGGCGCAGGCTAATAATGACATTCCATTGAACTTACATCATTTAAATCTCGACCGCCTACGGTATATTTGATATATTTTCTAATACCCACATGGTTTAATGTTCATCATTACTTCAATATGGTCTTTGATTGTGTCGATAAAACAGCATCCGCTAGGGTGATGAATGCGGTCGGCCCGATATGCGTCTGTTTACATTTCGCCTTTCTCGTGTTATTGGTGGGTAAATTTAGCTCAAGTTGAGGGCATCAGCTCAGTAACAGAGCATATACAGCATGGTCATCCCCTCTCCTCCGTCTTCCCTCATCGGTTAACTTGGCTTCTGGTTATTTGGGTACACAATGCACGACCATGCTTTTGATGTAAAACAACTGCGCAAGAAACGAAGAGAAACAGGGGGGCGAAGAGAAGGGGGGACGTGAGTATCGTATGGTGTTGCACAATGTTCATCTCCATGGGTCCTTCGCGCAACGGACACGCAACATCCTTCCATTTATCGTCTCAGCTCGTTGCGCAGAATGCGCACACTTTTAAACTAGCTGCTCCCTTGTGTACGATACGTCTGCTTTGCGGCTCGGGTAAGTTAAATCGCACATTTGAAACGGTAAGGAAATGATTGTTGTTGTTTTCCTAAATCTCCGACGAGTTTTGGGGGCACATTTTCGAAATGTGCTACTCCGTTGCTTAATAAAAATATGAAACTGGGCATTCATCTGTTAGGCCCTCGCGCATGCATACGCGACAATACTTTTCCGCGTAAACATGCGCGTATACAGTATCGCGTATGTTTGGGGGGTATTCAAATAGCAACGCTAAAATTCGGGATAAACCAGCTCAATATAATCTATAAGCACAGAACTAGAAAGACTTTATGCATGTTGAATAGGACGCGGTGTTGGTATCCTATTTTTGTCACTTTCTGGACAACTTTATGTCGATGCTGCCCAGCGCTGTAAATAACAGGATCGCATTTCTCTGTTTTCCTTTCACTGGAAAAGCCGTACGCTGTTTCTTCAAATGCTATCTATAGGTACAGAGCAGTAACTTTTTACATCCCACTTATTATGTCCCATAAATCATGTCGCATTTACTCCGCAGTGACATGCTGCGCTTGTCCTTTCAAGCAGTAAGCCAACTTAAACATTATTGTTATAGACTCTTATTTGACTGTCCATACCTGTCTCCGTTTCCTTATCATATAATGCGCTATTTTTGGGGCACCAGGCTAAATCTAGGTCACAGATGAGCTCTTAGAATTGAAACAGGTTTATCTCTTTGTTTTCAAATTTGGCTGATGGATTTCCTGACAAATCATGTTCAGTTCTATTTATCTTGTCAGCTTCAAAAGCTCTCTTTTGCCAAATGAAAGGCAGTGCTTAGTGATGTCATTTTGGTTTGGCGCTGTAATGCAACTACAGACTAATGTATCCTTTCAGGTTAGATTTTCAAGGACTGACAATATTTTCTGAATCTTAGCAGATCTTATCAGTTCTGTCTGACTGAGGTTAAAGTGATTGTTCACCCCAAAATAAAAATGCTGTCATCATTTACCCTTCATTTTACCCTTCATTTTACCCTCATGTCATTTTACCCTCATGTCATTTTAAACCTGTTTGACGTTCTTTCATCCGCAGAACAGAAAAGAAGATACTTTGGTAACTGGCACCTATTCACTTGCATTGGTTTTGTGTCCATACAATAGAAGTGAATGAGTGCTGGCGCTGCTCGGTTACCAACTTTCTTCAAAATATTGTTATTTGTCCTCTGCAGAAGAAAGAAAGTCATACAGGTTTTAAATAACAAGAGGGCGAATAAATGATGACAGAATTTTCAGTTCTGGGTGAACCATCACTTATACACACAATGTCGAACATAGTGAAACCTAATAGCTTCCTGGAGACTTGCTCCACTTGACACTGGAAGACTGGATCAGCAATTCATTGGTTAATCTTGAATAAAAGGACGGATTGTCGCTGGAAAGAGAGTATGGGAAAAAGAAAGAAAAATGCAGATCAGATGAGAAAAAATAATCAGAGATGACAAGAACTGTGGCTTTAAGTGGATTTTTGCTTGTTTGCGAAGATTTCTATCTGCAATACTGAAAGCAGATAGACAGAGTTTTGGGGTCAAACATATGGGTTTGATTTACAGGAAAATTAGACTTTTTTTAACCACTGCTTTGAAAGATGGAGTGTTAAAGAGGGAGCTAAATATATATTGAAAGAAAACATTCAAACCAGCAATTAGGTGCAAAGATAAAAAAAACAGAAGGGAAACTTGTGGAAACAGGGATGTGAGAGGTGGTACAAAAATGAAGGAGTGTGGTAAATTAAAGTAGGCTTATATCCCAGGGAGTAAAGGACCCTCAGATGTCCTTCTCACTTTGTTTCCGAACTGTGCTACTAATAGCCATAGAGCCCCATCTTCTACACTTCAAACACACACAATGTCACAGTTATTTTATGTTCTGTTAGGTTTTTTACTCCCCTGGTTTGTTTCTTTATTAGTTAATTAGTTTTCAGTTGTCCCTCATCATTGTTAATTAATCCCACACCTGTTTCTGTTTTCCCTGAGTGTCTTCCCTATGTATTTAAGCCCTGTGTGTTCCTTAGTTCTTTGTCCAGTATTGTTTATGCTGCGAGTGTTTATGTTAATGTGGTTTGCTCATGGTTCCTGGTTTTCTTTTGGATTATCTATTAAATATATCTTATTTTGGAGTTCTCTTTGTTTGGACATTCTCTTCTGCCTACAACTCGTGACACACACATCATTGCACTGCACTCTGCTCTTTCTTCTCCTCAGGACATTTTTCTTGTCAAGCGTTCCGTTGGGATTGTTTTCTTAGCATCAAATCCTTAAGGAGGAGCTGAGAAGTTTGCACTCAGCAAGTGAAATGCTGCTCAATTCTGTCCTGATAATGAGAATTAGCAGAGATTGAATCAACACACAATAGGTTTCATTTCAGGAGTCTGCGATGAAAACACTTTGCATAATGATTATTTTAGGAAGTCGAGAGATCAGGGAGGGATGCTTTACCTTGTAGTTAGACAAGATTGCACTGTCTGTTAAGAAGTGAGATGTGAAGTGCTTTGACCGGATCCACCCTCACAGACGGCCCTGACTGCCGATCCAGGCCTCCGTCAGTGTGTTTCTCCCTTCGGGCTGAAGGTCAGCCGCTGAATTGTATGGGTCCCCTGTGGAAGTTAACACACTGAGATCATCATTCGGAATCTTCCATAGAAATGACCTCACTCTGTGGGAAAGCACCTGCCTTTCAGACAACTCATAACAGAGTTTCAGCCAGTGCTGTAAAACGCAGTTGCTGGGGATTTTTATGAGGGTATGTCCCGAGGGAATAGGTCTGTAGGAAATTGAGATGTATCATGCTGTTCGTGTACAGTGTCGTCCGAGTTAACTGTGGATTCAGACTGTACATTCTGAGTTAACTTGAAAGTAGACATCTGGCTATACTTCTTTCCTTGGCAGTTATTGTAAAGCTTAAGTTTAAAGATGAACATGGCACATTTAGGTTCAGAAAACTGCTCATTGGACACTTACCTTTTCCAACATTATAAAATACTATACAGAAGGCAGGGAGTTAAGCTGATTGTATGTGTAGGATCTGGATTTCATTTGATGCATTTTTCCAGGAGCTGCTCTTCTATTACACCAAATTTGAAAGTGTTTACAGTCAAGGTATCACAGTTACTGATATCTGATAGTAACTGATATCCCAGTCAAGGCCAGACATGCAGAAACCATAATCAAGCTGAAAATGTACACGTCCACCCTTTAAAGTGATAGTCCACCCAAAAATGAAATTTCTGTCATCATTTCAGCCCCTCCTCCTCACGTGATTTCAAACCTGCTTGACTTTTCCTTCTTCTGCAGAACACACTAGAAGATACAGTATTTTAAAACGTGTGGGGGAACTACAGCACGACCACACCGATACATCGTCGCATGATCCCAGCATAACTGTTGATTCACTATAAGTTCATGTTGTGCAACTATGCACGTGCACGCCGATTGCCAACAAAACAACGACATGTGACTCAGTTTCACTTACCGCCAGCGGTTCATGACCGGCATCTTTTAGCTTATCTTCTATCAGTTTCAAACGATCTCCAAATCAAGCGTTATATACACAGTTTATATAACATTCCTCACCGAAATGCAGTGAACAAACAAACACAGTTTAACATAGCGAACGCAGTGCTCTCTCTCTTGCTCCAGCTTGTTGACCTGTGCGCATGCTCCTTCTCCCGCTCTCTCTGGTTGATGCGTGGGCGTGCTCTTTCATCTCGCTCTCGCAGGTTGATGCGTGGGCGTGCTTTTCCTGGAGAATTGTCCAATAAGGGACTAAGAAAAGTCGTTAGGTAAGGGAATTTCATGATCGAAAAAAACGTATGCGAACTCTGGGGGAGTGTATAGAGCACAGAAAGACTACGTCATATTACGTCCAACTCGTTTTTTGACAAGTTGACCATGTCAAGCATGAGAACCCAGCACGTTTAACAGTGTAAAGAAGTCAGAATGCATGAACCACTGTGGCACCTCACCTTTAAAGAAGGTTGGTAACTGAACAATGGTGGTACCCATTCACTTCCGTTGTAAGGACACAAAACCAATGGGTACCATACCGCTGTTGTGTGGTTTCAAACATTCTTCAAAATATCTTCTTTTGTGTTCAGCAGACGAAAGAAAGTCCCACAGTAAATTATGACAGAATTTTCATTTTTGGGTAAACTGTCCCTTTAAGAGTACTGTTAGACATATTCATTTTTAATACCATCAAGATTATGGGGTAAAATTTAACTAGTTGCTATTTCCAAATTTTCCATTTAATTTAGTATTTGCACTGTCACAGTTTTTTAGACGTACAGATATTGATTTAATCTCACATGCATGCATAATTCAAATAAAATATTTAGCAGTATATTTTTAAAGTAGTTTTAGATTAATATTTCAGATATCACACTGCAGGACTTGCCAACTTTCCAGAGGTATTTCATGTCAGATTCTAATAACAGATGCTATTAGCATCTGTATTGCCGTGTTTATATCCAGCTGTACGTGCCTCGATAATCCGTGTCTCTAAATCGAGCACTGAGTGGGTGAGCTAGTCCAGAGATATCACAGCAATATCTCAGTTAACATGACTGTCTGTGCAAAAGCTGCTGTTGGATTGAAACCTTGTAGCTCCATAATGTCCACTTTACAGGAAATTAAAAACAACTCTGCATTTTTTCAATAATTAGACACTTTGTTTTTGTCATAGTTGACAAGCTCTTTTTAATATGTTTTATTGGTTAAATATTTTCCCACAGACAAAAAATAAAAAATATCGTTTCTGCTTGACAGCGACAATATGTTTCTATTTTTCTAATCTTCTCAGTTCGTGCAGATTTGTGTTCACTGTGTGCCTTATTATTAGACACTGACTAATGTAACATTCTCATTGTCATTTTTCTTCATAGCCTCTTCCAATTCAAGTGAGATGATTGAAGAGTATGAAATGAGACCAAAGACCCTTCTGGTGAACTGAACAGTGATTAAAGACAAACCTTTGCCTGGAAGTTGGTTTTGACACGCATACTTTTATTAGTTTGCATCTGTCACTTATAAGTTCAAATGGATAAGAAAAAGCAGAAGACAGCACCTGCACTAAGCCTAGAGAGAGATAAACATAAAAAGAGAGAAGATAGAAAGAAGATGAGAAAAACCAAGGAGGCTGAAGCAGAAGTTTCTTCAAAGAGCACTAAGAGTGAATCTCAGCTGCAGAGCAGGCAGGACGAGGTAACAGTTATGAACTCTGACCAGTCAGAGGCAAATGGAAGAATGAAAATAGGGTTCGTACCAAAACGAACCAAGAAGCCCCCAAAGAGCCTTGAGAACTTCATATGCAGACCCACCGCTAAGATCTCTCAGAGACTTTCACACGGAGATGGCCAAAGCTCATGTGGAGGTGATCGGTCCAGTTCGGACATCACAGGGGACATCCAGTCATGTCAGGAGAGTCAGAAAAAAGACATTAATGACTGCATTTCTTCAAATGCCTCCACAACACCACTTTCCACTTCATCCAAAAAGGTTGATCCGACACTTTTATGTCCGCCTTCTAAAAAGGTAAGTTTTTCTTTCTTTGTAATGTGAGTTATTCTTTTGTTTCTCAAGTTGTTCCAAACCTGTATAAAGTTCTGATAAATACAAAGAAAGGTATTTGGAAAAATGAAAGCAACTGACATTTCTGAGACTTCATTGACTACCATAAAAGAACAAAATATAATTTTGTTTGTTATGTTGAACACAAAAGAAGATATTTTGAAGAATTTAGGAAAGCAAACAGTTCTAGTGCACCTTACATTTTTTTCGACTATGGTAGTCAATGATGTCCCACAAATGTCAGTTACTAACATTTTTCCAAATATCCTTTTCTGTGTTATGCATAACAAAGAAATGTATACAGATTTGGAACCACTTCGGGTCAGTAAATGATGACAGAATTTTCATTTTTGGGTGGAGTATCCCTTTGAAAATATTAGTCACAAATTCTTGATACTATTTGTATCTACGTATATGAGACAATTTTTAGACACCAACGGCTGGACATGTTTTAATCTATTTTTACATCCCCTCGTTTAACCAGATGCTCTCTCTCTCTCTCTCTCTCTCTCTTGCTTTGTTCTCGCTTGATTTTGCTCACTTTTATCTTCTACTCCTTTACTCCTTTTCTGCCTCAGTTGGAAGTCTTTCATCTGTGTGTGGGTATTCATTATTGGTTGGATCTTATGAGTATCACACAGTTGCTAAAATGGTTGCAGCTAAATATATTCCTCCCCATTTACTTTGATCCTTTGTTTGAATATTGTAGGCTTTATTTTTCATTATTATTTGTCAAGTTCAAACTTGAAAAGTTGTAAGTGGACTTTTTGTACTAACCATAAATCCTTGTCTGAATAAACACATTTATGTTAAAATATAATTTTAATATTGCCTAAAGACTGAGAAATATCAAAGTGTATTTGAAATGTGAATATTTTTAGCGTTTTTATCCAGTCATGTATCATGATACAATGTAGGCTACGTGATGTCAAAGGCAATCAAGGTCATCAATAAATGAAGCCTGTCAGATGAGTGCTGAAATTCCTTAAAATTTACATCCAGTTCAGGCTGCCTTTTATTTTTACCACACATCCTGTGATCTGAATGTCTGAAAACTTCAAAGATTTTTTGATGATTTCTGGTCAACACATGTTTTCTTTTCCAACAGACTGCATCAAAACAGACAAAGAAAACCGATTCAAAGTCATTATTGACATCAGATGGGCCCTCATATGCAGCTCAACCACAGACCGATAGCAAAGTACCCCTTTCTGACAGAATAACCTCATCTACCCCACTGAAGCAGACATATTCACCTCCAGCTGCTCAGTCTCCACCGTCATCACTTCAACAGAACTCCAGCCTACACGACGGCACCCAAGTTTTTAATGTTCAAAGGGGGAAGGGTGAAGATCTTCCAACCGGAGCAACAATTAGTGTTTCCCTCCCATCACAAAGTTCAAAAGATACAAGGCTGAAAGCTCACGCATCTCCGCAGTCATCTTCCAGTTTTCAAAATGAGGCTGAACACTCATTATGTTGCAGTGAGAATTCACAGTCCTCAAAGCCTAAAAAAAAATCAAAGAACTCTAAATTCAGGGACAGTAATGTTGATAAATGTTTAAATGCAAGTGTAAAAGAGGACAGCAAACAGGGTGGAGATTCTACAAATAAAACAAGTAAAGAAAACAAATCAGCGCAGCAGCCAAGTCCTTCTATGAAAACACCAGCAATCCTTCTGGCTTCAAATACATCTGCTGGTTTATCAGATCACGAGAGCAGCACTTCACAGCGACTTGTGAGCAAAGGAAGGAACAAGAAGCATAATAAAGGTGGGGACAAAGATGACAACAGAAAACTGACCTTGGAACCTACCGAAACAATCCCTGTTGTTGTCCAGTCAAAGGATATCAGTAGTGTGGGGCATATAATTGACAAAAAGAGAGTAAGACACAGTTTAGACCATGAAGAAAATATGCAGTGTTCCTCTCAAACTAGCAGCAGTGCTGATTCTCAGTATAACACCTCCATTCGTTCCACAGATAAAACCTCAGATGAGACTAATTTACACCCCAAACAATTCACCAACTCAGACAAGAAACGAAAAGTCGTTCAAATGACAAAGGTGGCAAATCAAGTGGAAAAGATGGATCTGGTGGAGACTGTTGGTTCCACTGCGTGTAAAACTGTTCCTCAAACAGCTAATCTTAGTAAAATATCTTCCTTTAAGTCCTCAAAGACATCATCACAGTGTAAACCAAGACCGGTAGGACGACCTCCTAAAGCGAAACAACTCCAAAATTCACCACCCAGATCAGACGTCTCATCCCCAGAGCCCCAGACCAAGAAAAGGGGTCGTCCAAAAAATGTTAGGTTGGATGAATCTCCTCAGGGAAGTGGGTCTCATAAGTCTTTATCTAAGTCTCCCATCATTGAACATATGAATGTTCATCATCCTGAGGTTGACCTTAAACTTCAAAAGCCTGTACGAAGAAACCGAGGCCGGCCCAGACTTTCCTTCTCTGTCCTGCCACAGAGATCCGAGTCACTGGGCTCGGAGTCTGTGAAGAAGAGTGCTGAAGACAATCTCAAACCCCCCTTGTCAAAGACTAAAGATGCCCAAATTTGCCGGAAACGAAACAAGTTGATAATGAAGACAATTATCAAAAATATAAATAAAATGAGAATGAAGAAACGAGATGAAGTGCTTACGCAGTTTATTTCCGGGCAAAAACAATCCTCCAAAGCAGATATTTCTCAGAAAGGCAATGAAGGAGAGGTAGACTGTTTAGTTTCAGATCCTACCCAGTCTTTATCCTCACTTGTGACGTCTTTTGGGGGAAAACTCGGTCCACAAATTAATGTAAGCAAACGTGGCACTATCTACATAGGAAAGAGAAGAGGCCGTAAACCTAAAGCCCAAAGAGAAAATTCTGGCCTTCACCCTGAGGAAATTCTGTTTCAAAAGTCTCAGAAAGTGGCTGAATCTACAAGTCAGATGAATTCTTGGTTCACTCCTGGGGGACACAGCAATACATTTGAAACCCAACCTGCTCTGTCCAGCTCATTTAAATCTCCTGAGTCCCTAAGAAATAAGCCTTACACTGACAACTGTGAATACGATAAACATTCTGCTCCAAAGGTAACCAGTTCCCAAAAAGTGAAAGCAATGGCTGATGACAAATCAAGACCACGTTCATCATTACGTTCAACACCAATTAATCAAGCCTTGACTCAGTTGGGCTCTCTAAGAATGCAAGACTGCAGAACAGCACATGTTTCCCGATCAGTACTGATGGAGAAGGAAAAACTCAACTACAAATGTCATAGAAAAGGTCATAATTTCTTCAGCCGTGATAAGATTAGGAGACATAAACACAAATGTAAGAGGAAGTATCTTCAACTCAGGGCCAAAAGACAAGACCCAGATTTTCTGGCAGAGATCGAGGAATTAGTAGTAAGGCTTAGCGCGATTCATATTGTGCATCACGTCGCTCAGGGAGATGAGGCGAAATCTGGAAGAAAGAGTTTGAAAGCGAAAAATCACCCCCATGTTCTTCAGTGTCTACCACAAAACCTTCACCATCCGACCATGTTTCAGATCAACTTCAGCGGTTACTACTCACCCCAATCTGACTTTCCCCGTGATTCTTTGCATTATGTTGGCATGGCAGATTTAAAAAGGAACAACGGGTGCCCCTCGCAACCAAGCGAACATATTGTCACGCATTGTCCGATGGTTCACAAACTCGGATTCCCACTGACAGGAGGGGAGTTGTTATCACTCGCCTTGCAAGTTACCACTCTCTGCCTCTTCCTTCGGTTTTGGGCTTTACAGAGGATACCCTCCATCTGCCACTATATATCCTTCTTCGCCATTTTTAGCCTCATATGTGCATCCCTACTCCAAAAATCCCATTTTAAGCCCATCAAAGTTCCATAAAAGGAAGCACAAGTTTCTGAGACGTGACCCTCTTTGTGGAGTGAAGCCACAGGGGACTTACCCGAATGTAACTTCTCAATCCTCAAGCGACTGGTTTAGTAGAAATAGCTGGCAAAGGGTCGACAACAGAGACAAAAGGCATGAACATCTTAGAGGAAGAGCAAGAGAGGAAATAGATGGTCTGCTAGGACAAAGTAAGCTCAGAAAAGACCATGTAAGCAAAAGTGCTTCGTCTTCTAATTCCCTCTTCTCCTCCTCAATGCCAACAAGAAAAGCAGATAAACATAAAGCTTCACATCTCTCTTATATAGGACCGGCACACCTGAGGCCCACATCAAAAAGTTAGGTGGGCAGAGCATCAGCGGCACTGGAGGTGGAGAGGAAGTGTTCAATCTGAGAGGAGTAATAGCAGCTTTGACCAAGAAGCTGCATCAGAGTACCAGGAAGATGAAACTGTTGCTGGTCAAGAGAGTGAAGAAGACCTACCTTCACCTTCTTGGTCAGATAGAACAATCCGCCATAACACTTTTCTGCAGAATCCCAACCTTGCCAGGAGTGCAAAGAGTCGAATGACAGTCCAGAGGAGTGCTGCTGAAGTTCAGGGGGATTCAAGGAACCTAATGAGACCTGAGTGCTCATGGATGAGGGGGTCTTGTTTGACTGGAGGCAAAAGAGCATCAGGTGAGGGCATGAGATGATTGTTTTTTATATTTCAAGAATGAGTCACATGTAGAACTTTTTCTGTTAAGGGCCATTCACATTATTGTAACGATAACTATAAAAAATAAATGCTTAAAAATGATTCTCTATTTAGTAGAATAGGGGTTCGACAGTTGTTCACATCACAACGATAACGATATAGTTGGGATCTCTTTCAGGACGATTTTTTCCAGCTGATGAACGAAAAAACATAATTTCAAACAGTTTCTGGCGGATAACGTTTGATGACTGCAACGCGGGTTTTATATCTGAATTTAAGACTGTAGCGGTCGGAAAGAGGTGTGTTTATGGCGGGATATTATATATACCTGTACAGCTTACGAATCGAGCAAGCTGGCAGAATATATACTTTACATCCCTGATACGATCACACCTTCAGCATTCAGAGGGAGCATCCAGCCTTTGCTGTCATATTTTGGAGAAATTAAATGGAAAATACAAAAACATAGATAGAACAACATGCTGTTCTTTGTTGTGGACAAAATTATTTAGATATAAAAAAGAAAATGGAAATGGTTCTTATAGGAACCTTTGCATACATGGTTCTTTGGCAAACCAAAAATGGTTCATCTGTGGTTTCGCTGTGAAGAACCTTTTGTAGTACCCTTGTCAGTGTATATGTCAGTCAAGCACTGTTGTTTGGTATTGAATATTGGCATTAGGAAGTGTTAATGTGACATATTTAATAACCCTTTGTTTCCGTTAACTCCGTGAGAGCATGAGAAAATCTTTTGAACGATGAAATTACAGTCATTTATTATAGATTCAAGAGTCTGTAGTCTTATTTGTCTCCCGCTGTTTTACTGGGTAGGTGGCAAAATGAAGCAGGCTTGATATTGCTTTGTGTATATTTGGTTAAGCAGATTTTCTCGGAAGAGAAAGAGAATCTGTTAAGAAGTCCTTTGAGAGGTGTATGGTCTCACTTGTGTTTCAATATTGTTTCACATTCGCTTCGTTATGTGGTGTCTTGGCAACTGTTGTTATTAGCATTATGTAACACTTGGCAGAAGTCTGCATGTTTTTATTCTCTCTATAAATCTAATGCTATCATTAGGTTGATTGTCCACAGCAGCTGCGGTGGAAAATGTGATTGCTAAGTTGAACTTTTGTATGGGTTTACTTTAAGGATAAAGATGTAGGCATTGAAATGAAAGTGTGAAAGAATGAAAATAGAGTTTAACTGGAAGTGCTTCATTTGTTTTGTTGTCAGTGCAGACTCACACTCTTCTTTCTGCAAACACACACACCTTCAGAAGCATAAACAACACATATTTGGCTAATTAGCACTGCAGTAAACATATGGTAAGAAACAAACCCCAGCATGTGAAGAACTTCTCTCAGCAGAGGCTTAGGGACATGTGATGTTTGCATAGTGAGGGCTGTCTGATTGTGTTCAATTTAACTGTTTATGAGCTGTAAAGGTCTGGCGACAAAGCAAGCAACTGTTACTTACTACATAAATAAGCAGACACAGTCAAAAACGTATTGCTTGTCATTTAGCAGATGCATATTTTTATTTGAAGCATTGTGAGTCATTTCTTCTTTAATTGCAAGAATAGTCCTAATATAAACTTTTTGTCACCAGGGCAATTCCATCGTTATGGACGTGACATTCTCAGTCAAAACTTGAACTATAAATTCTTGAAGAATGTATTGCTAAACAATATTTTGAGTACTTTTTTTATATATTTGACTAAACTCTTGTTGATAGAATCCAGACATGAGAAAAATATCAGTTTTTATGCACAAGTTTTCTATTTTAAAAGAGAGAAACATTTATGCAATATGGATGTGACAAAAAGACCTGACATTTTTGAGATATAACATACTTTGTAGAATGTCTGTGAAAATGTGCAAACCAGAAGCAATAATGCTCAACAAACAGGATGGCTCTTCACAGACCTCAAAATAGTAGGACCGTTATGGATATGACAATTCCATTATGGATGTGACAGTTCACTTACCTGACTATGGAAAACTTTGCTTAAAAACACACAAAAAAAGCAAAACAACTTGAGACACTTAAAAACTTTATGAGAGACTTTCACGTGGGTATTTAAACCACAAAATATTGACATCTGACGTATCAGTATGGTGAAAACCTTTGGTAAAAAAAAATGTTTCATCTTAAAGTTGATATTTAGATGAAAGTACCGATCTGCTACTTTGGCATTTTTAGAAGATTAACTGGATCAAAATGTTATATGTTATATTTTTATGACAAGCAGTGCAGATCATTTGGTCACTCTCAGCATCCTGTATGACATCATATATGAAACAATATTGTTTCTTAAGTTCAACTGGTAGAGCATTATGTTAGCATTGCAGACGTTGTGAGCTACTGCAGAGTCTGGCAAACGCAGAAATATATATATATATATATATACGAAGAGCTGCTCTCGGTCTAATCTGACAGTGTAAGTTTCGGACTGTGCGGTTGTCCTTGGAGCAGTCTAGATACACAGCGCTGATGGGTTTCTACCAGCTACTTTCAAAGTGACTCACACATCACCAAGTCTGCGGTCAAACCTGCAAGCATTGCATAGCTCACCCAAATCCATAACCACAAGTCTACCAGCACCCCATGTGTTAGTCGATAAAACATTTGCACGGGGAATACCGAGATCTAAACAACTGTCCCAGATGCGTTTGGTTTCAGCCTCAGTTGACCTTCAGGGATCTTCACCGTCTCTAGTATCATAGAGCTGTAGTTTTCACTTGTGCTTTTTTGTATTTGCACAGATTTAAACAGGTTATCAGAATTTTTTCAGTGTTACATTTCATAAGCAAACTTGTTTGCTCAAAAAATTTATACAAACTTTACCCTTAATAGTATTTCCCTGCAGACTCAGTCAGACAGCTATGTCTCTTTTTCTGTGAAATGGATCCACCCAGATTTCTGCTATACATTTAGACCTTCTGCCGGCCTGTGGCCAGAATACTTTAGTGTGTTTGAGCTGGAAAGAATGAATAAGAGAGAGCCAGCATTCAGCAGAGGAAAGGAAATGTGGTGATGCTAGGGAAAAGGAAGAAATCTGGGCATGGAAATCTACAAGTGAAAAGTGAAAAATGATTGACAAAAAGAATAAGGGGAACGGAAGGAAGGAATGTTGTTGTAGACGAAAGGGAATATATGGCAGTAAGAGTTTTGTAATAGAAGCCAGATGTGCCCAATAATGCCACTCTTGTGCATTTAAGCTGTCTAAAATGTTCTTAAAACATGCATATCTGATATATCAGATGTTCGTTTGTGCTCATATTCATGCGGAAGGTTAAGTTTGTTTTTTGTGCCTGGACCTGGCGGTCATCCAGAGAACAAAAATAGCTCCTCTGGATCTTGAGGACACAGGCCATATTACACCTAACAAAATTTTATAACACTGTCCCACTGTAACCAGTCCACTGTATCTACACTACACTCTTAAAAATAAAGGTGCTTAAAAGGTTATTCTCAGTGATTCCATAGAAGAACCATTTTTGGTTCCACAAAGAACCAATTAGCCAAAGGCTCTTTATGTCGGTTTCACATTAACACTTTTGATGTGCACCCGGGTTCTAATGCGTTCTATTGTCTTTTCTGTGTCCGATGTAGACACGTTGTAAGAGTTACACAGCTGCGGAAAAAAATGAAGAGACCGTTCCAAATTTTAATTTAATCATCATTTCTAGATCATTGTGGCCATTCCAGTTCAATGTCGGTCGAATTTCAACAAATCAAACCTTAGGAGTCATCCAACAGCAATGTAAAGTAATGACAGCATGACAAGACACATTAAAACTGTGATAAAATCAAGGTTATCGCAAATGATGTTTGTACTTTTTCTAAATACATGTTCAAATATTATTGTTATATTGATTAAAAGTAAATCTGAACTTGTTTTCTTTGCAGTATTTGAGATCTAAAAAACATACAAAGCATCTTTTCTGTTATTTTGACCTGTTTCACCAGTTTTAATTTTCTGCAAATAGAAACAATATTTTATTTGAAATTGAGGAGGAACTATGTTAGTAGTTTACAGAACAAAACAAACATGATCTATTTACCCAAACACATTCCTATAAATAGTAAATTCAGAAAAAAACTGATGTATAATTATCTGATGATAGTTATCTTAATGAATTGATAGTCTCTTACTGTTTTTTTATTAGTTTAGTTTGGGGTCACTTGCATAAAATGTTTCTCAGGAGCTTAAATCTTTTGATCTGAAGACATATATCTGTTTGAAATTAGTTATGTGGAGAAAATCATGATTGAGCCAACAAAAGAATTCTTCTTTTTGTTGAGGAATTTGTTTTTAAAATGGATGACCAAATAATTAAGAAAAAAGTTGATAGTTGTTGTACATAATAGATGGGTAAGATGGCTATGCTTTAAAGACGCTAAAATATAAAAGTTTTGATTTATTTAAGATCACAACATAATTCTCTCAGCTACACTTGTCATATTTTTGATGAATTTGCTGTTTTAAAATGTGTAGGTGATATTAATCATAATATACAGCTATTGAGCCAGTGTTTTTTTTTATGCTGTAAAATGTGTTATTTTATCTCTCTCGTAAAGTTTGCTTAAGCACACACCCTATCTTCATCTCACGATAGCTGTGCTGGGGACCCGGGGCTTGGCTCACTGTGGAATGCGCTTCACTGAAGCACTGTGAAATTGATTTACTGTACTATTGTATCTCACTAGGAGTACTGAAGGAATTTGCAGTAAAAGATTGTATACTGGCAGTATAATTCCCACGGTCGGGATTACAGGAGTTACTCCACAAAACCTCCACAAAATACACATATTCATTTTGTTTACTGTGGCTTTAGTTTAAAATGTAGAGAATACAGTATAAGTGGGACACTTAAAAAGACACTACACTCAAAAAATGAATGATAATTTATTTATTATTCATTGAGTCTCATGTCATTCAAGACCACGACTCTTTTTGTGAGAAAAAAAAGATATTTTGAGAAATGTCCAGAAATGGTTTTGTGTCCATATAGTGGAAGTCAATGGAGGCCAGTGTTGTTTGGTTACCAACATTCTTCAAAATATCTTCTATTGTGTTCTGCAGAAGAGAGTCATACAGGTTTGGAATGACTTAAGGCTGACAACATAAATCGTACAAGTTAGTCATCTCATTTGTTTCTTCAAGACTGGACATAACTTCTTTACATACTTCTTCTAGTTACATAAACAGGTAGATTGGTCTTATTAAAAACTGAAAGGCAAGACTGATTAGTCCTAACTAACTGCTAGTCGGTGAGACTCGTGGTTAAGACAAGTCCTAACTTAGCGGCTATGTTTAACTGGCCCCTGGTCATGCTAGTCTTTTCAGCATATGAACTGTAGTTCTTACACACCTTATTGTGTAACATCAGGGGTCACCATACTTCTTTTTGAACACTATTATCATTACTCTTCTCTTACAGAGGGCTTCCGTCCTGGTGGTCCAGTTTTCCATGGGCACCATCAAGACCTGAGACACAATATCAGTAGGACACTCATCCAGACCAGTGAGATCAGCCCTTTTTCTTCTTCTACTGCCACCAAAACCAGCCTGTCTCGTTCAAGCAGTACTCACCTGAGCAGGAGTAAACATGTGAAACGTGTTAAGAAGCCGCTCACAAATAAGAGCTTTCAAAGTCAGACGGGCACAAGTGAGGCAATGAGGAGGGGACGTGGCCGACCGAGAAAAAATCCTGCACCTTGCTTTTCTCCATCGCTGCCAACTGCACCGTTACTTGATGGGGTGTCAGAGTGTCCTTTAAAACGGAGGAAAGGTGAAACAGATGATAACACGGCACTCAGTGGGTCCGACTTTGTGTCTCAATTTGAGAAAAGGAAAGTTAGAAAGAAAAGAGACTGTGCAAAATTGAGAGACGGAGGACATGACGAACGAGAGACAGATTTGAGCCAAGAGCCCTCGAGTTCACACCCTCGCCCATCTTTACCCTCTCATGACACATCAGTATCTGCGCACAGCCAATCAGAGAGGAGTTCTGCCATGTCACCTGACAAGAAGTACGAGTGGGCGGGGCTTTACTCCGATGTGTATAAAACCAAGGAGTGAGTTTACTCTTGAAACTCCCATCTCTTGTGCATTTATAAACAGGTGTTAAGGGTGTTTGTTTAAATGCAGCCACTTTTGACAGAACTCTTAACAAAGAGCGTGACAAATCGTCTGTCTGTGTGTTTACTCTTCCTGCACAGCCCCATGAGTTCGTCCTCACCAGAAAACACAGAGTGCCTTGACTATGACCCTGAAAAACATCAGTACGGCCTTCTTCCTGCACCTATACACGTAGGTGAGTTTGTGTATGTGCGTTGGTTACACGGAGATAACTTAGCTCATGAATATTAAAATGATTGTTCACCCAAAAATGAAAATTCTGTCATCAATTACTCAACCTCTTGTCATTTCAAACGTGTATGACTGTCTTTCTTCAGCAATACACAAAAGAAGACATTTTGAAGAACGTTGGTAACTGGCACCAATTCACTTGCATTGGTTTTGTGTCCATACAATAGAAGTGAAAGGGTGCCAACATTCTTCAAAATAACTTCTTTTGTGTTCTGCGGAAGAAAGAAAGACTTACAGGTTTGAAATAACAAGAGGGTAAATGATGACAGAATTTTCAGTTTTGGGTGAACTATCCCTTTAATAAGGTTACCTACTAGGGTTGTCTATTCATTTAACTTAACTTAACAATGTAGTTCACAGAATTAAACAAAAAAGGTAATTTTACCTATATATAGTAAATCTAGAAAAACAGAAAATATTTTTTAAAAGGTCTCTTAATTTTTTCCACGGCTGCATACAATGTACTTTTGCAATGTACTTTTAATACAAGCCAACATAAGAGGTATATTTACATCTACTTATTTATATCTACATCTATATCGGTTTTATTTAGACAAAAAAAACATCAGCTGATTAAGTTCTGTTTATGTGGGTTAAACGCCTTGTGTGAGAGAATTGATAAAAACATCAATGGAAGAATTGAACTAAATTATGGATTCATAACCTATGTATGTGTAACAGGAAAATATCTGAGGCTGAAACGGATTGACTTTCAGCTGCCCTATAACATATATTGGCTGAGCGCACACAATAAGGTAATTAGTTAGTATGAAAGTTCTGTCATCATTCGCTCAGTATTTTGTTTTCTTTTTTCTCATAAATTACATAAAAGTAACTATTTGATTAAACCTTTTCCTTACTGTACTATGCATGTGACACCGTCTCTGTTTCACTGCAGCTTCCTAAAATATCAGATTCCCCACAAAACAGCGCAACATCCAGTGAGTAGACCCACCTGTGAATGTGTATCAACACTTTTTGTGTACTTGTGTGTATGTCTGTGTACTGGAGGTGTGAAGGAAGCCTAAATTAGCTCTGTGAAATAATATCACATATAAAAGCTGCTTTGTTCTCAGCATTAAACTGAGGTTTTTGTGCTGTATAGTAAACTTTCATAGGCTTCCATGTTTTATATCATACCTTTATAAAAAAAAAAGCAGATACTGTTAAGCACACAGTGTGTTATTTATAACAATGCTGCATACATAATTTTATAAATGCAAAAAGCTGCATGCGTTTGTGCATTATAGTGATTTTTTTAAAGGTATGGGTTGTTCATAAATCCCTTTACCTGTGGTGGCTTATTTCTTTGCTATAAAAATTATAGGTTAGCACTTAAGGTAGCAGGGATCCTGCTTTGGGACTCCCGAGCTTTCTGAAGTTTAGTCGCCCTGCATTAACATTTCCTTTCTATTCTCTCTCTCTCTCTTTGAGATGGGTCTGTTGGTGTAATGTCTCTCACTCAGCCCGAGGACAGATCTTATAAACACCATACGGACCGTGTTCCTCACGACTGCATTTCTGACAGCCTTAATAAGTAAACACACACACATACACAAACAAACTGACTAGGCAAACCATCCATGGCTGAGCTGATAGCAGAGCTAATTCCATTAGATACTATTTAATGAGTAAACGTTGTTTTTTTCTTTCACTCAGAGATGACAGTCTAAGACTGCCTGCTGAGAAGGTTGCTGAAGAAACCAGTCAGACAGACCCGGATGAAAAGCTTCCCAATCAGTGTGACCCTCTTAAACAGCAGGTATGAGGCGTATTTAGATACACCTCTTAATTCACTTTAAACACTCTTGAATGCGATCTCTATCGTGTAATGCCCCCAGATGATTTAGTCTCATTGCCAATGACTTTATTTGCAGGAGAGAGGCAGTGATGCTGAACATATCTCCTCCCCTCTGCTGATAATGCCCTTGTCCTGTGAGGAGAGGCAAGAACACACATAAACACATTACAGCATCTCTGCTCATTGCATTTTATGGATATTTTTATGCCTTTCCCATGCATAAACACCCAATTACGTGATTGTATTATATATTTTCAATTTGTTATTATATCTTTTATTTGCTCTTTTCCTCTCAACAGGAGTTTCATCTTGGAACATGGCATTTTTCTGTTTAGGAACTATGAGAAAATAAGAGTGAGACAGGCGTTGCTCCTGAGGGAGGGAGTGAGAGAGCGGGAGAAAGAAAACGAGGAGAGCGGAGGGAGCAGTCAGTGTCAGACGGGAGTTCTCGAAGACAACACCAGCACCAAGTCAGGTCCAACTTGTGATGTGTGTCTTTGAGTTTGTGTTTTGTTTTTAAGCTCCTAAAGGGGTCACGGGGCACTTTTTAGTATTTCATTTTGTGTCAAAAACCTTAGTTCTGTGAACTAAATCTGTGGGTTTACTTTGGCTGTAATTGTTTCTCCCTACTGTATGCATAAAAGACTTTCTGCAAAGCCTGGATTATAGGCTACTTGAACAGAAATACTTAACAATCTTTCTAGAAATGTGTAAATTATACTAAATGAACACAAACGTTGTTAAAAAATAAAATTCATTTGTTTCTAATGTTGAGATGGTGTGGAATGATATAAAATATAAGCGTTTAGGGAAATAAAGCATCTGCCCAGCTTTCTCCTTTTACAATGTCACCGTGACTTGCCAGGCCGAGTTTCTGAAGACCAAATACGCATTGCATATGACATCTAAATGTGGGGAGTCATACTAAATAAACCATTTTAGGAGTTTCAATGATGATCTTCGCTTGAAATGAAGTTGTGAGGTCTGACAGTTACCTTTTCAACGCATATGCAACTCTCTTATTCGAAAATTAGACAAATTACAGTCATGATGATTTGATCCTTTTAAAATCCATTTTACATTGTAAGTGAGTGGAAGAAAAGTGTGTTCTTGGCAGCAAGCTGCATGTTAACCAAAGTGTATGTACTGTACTAGACTTCAAAGGACACTTAGATTAAATGGGTCGGTCTATTAATAGCAATTTCTATTGGCTGAGGAAGTTTCTTTATGAAACATCACCTATACGTCCCCTTTCCTCCCCTCTACTCCCCCCTTCTCCTTTTGCTCCTTCATGCTCAGTGGGCCATAGCTATGGACCAGCTCCCGAAACCACCTCAACTCTATTTCCACTAAGCATTAGTCAAAAGGGCAGAAGAGGACATGTGGTTTAGGGCTAGCGCAGTTGGCACACAGGCCTTGTGTCCCGTTGAGTTCATGGAAAAAGTGTATTTTACCACAATCTGAATATTGCATTTAAAAGATGACAGGTTACATTTACTGAATGTTACATTGAAGCGTTTAGTTCATAGCTGTACATGTGATGTTGTGTGTGACATGTAAGTAGATGTGTGTTGTGCACATAACAGACGAGCGTCTGACTCACTCGAGTCTTCTGTCTGAAGAGGAAAGGGAAAGTGTACAAAGCAAAAACCTCACGCAAACACTCCAGGGGATCTATGACGTCATTGTCAGTTGCAAGGGTACGTCTGTTGACTTTATTAATAGATTTTGCAGAAGGCAGTGACTGAGGCCCAGTGTGAAGCTTAGCTGATCACTTTTTCGTTTCAGGGTCATCCGGACAAACCCTCGCCGCTCCTCTGCTGAACTTGTGTTCCCGAAAGAGGTTCGTATGGACGTTTGTGTGCACATGGTACTATTTTTATTCCCTCACTCAGAGGTGTTTGTTCAGCATATTTCTGCTCTTGTCGACATGATTAAAGATTGGGGGATGCAGTCGATTGCAGAACGCTCTTAAAGAAGTAGTTCACACAAAAACTGGAATTCTGTTCCTGTTGGAGTTTTGTTCCAACTCCATGTACTGTGGACTACTTCGGAATAAATATACAATGCTGGTCCTGAAGAACTTCTTGTTTCCGTTTTTTAACACTACACAAACATTTAAACAGAAAACAACGAACAGAACATTTAGAACATTACATTACATTTACATTTAGGCATTTGGCAGACGCTTTTATCCAAAGCGACTTACAGTGCACTTATTACAGGGACAATCCCCCTGGAGCAACGTGGAGTAAAGTGTCTTGCTCAAGGATACACTGGTGGTGGCTGCTGGGATCGAACCAGCAACCTTTTGATTTACCAGTTCAGTGGTTTAACCCACTAGACCACCATCTCCACATTTAGAACCAAATCAAAATGTTAAACGAATAGATTTGATTATATATGCAAGATAAAAAAAATGAAGGAAGTACTGCTGGACCCGTGTTTACATCCAGCAAAGTGGTCAGTACTGTTTCAGTGAAACATAAAAGTGAAAATGGATTTTAATATTGATTTAAGACACTTTTAAATTAAACAAATTACAGCCACTTTCACAACCAGTTGAGTTTTGGTGTGAACATTAGCGCAATGGAAAACTCATATTCGAATGTTGTCACAGAAAAATAATATGTGAATAACTCAAATTTGACAAATATCTCAGAACCTTATAATTTGAAGGTGATGAAATGTAATTTCTTTGTGGTTTTTCTTTCAGATCTGGCTCGGCTCCTGTTGATCTCAGTACGTTGCAGCAGCAGCTCCTCTCAGGGCACTATGGGAGCCTGGATGCCTTTCATTCAGACATGCTCAAGGTGTTTCAGTCTGCTGAGGTCAGGTTGACATAGTGCTCTTGTGTTCAACTGTACTGCATTTTTGTCACCTCTTATTTACATTACGAATCTTATTAGAAATACTACGGTTGCGAGTCATCAGTGGGCCGTAATATGAAGCAGCTGAGGGAAGTGTACCATAACGCTCATCAGGAGGCTTTAACTCTGTTCACCAATGTCCTGTGAGAAGCAGAAAACCACACCCACAGCTTATATAGGGCGTGGCTGTGACAAAACACAGAGGCATGATGGACCTTGCAGAAGGCAGATGATGCCCTCCGATACCAAAGACCTGCTGTATGTTGCACTCACAAATGTACTGCACAGGTAAACTCTCAAACGTATACACAAATACAAATCATCCACAAAGTCTCAATCACACACAACTATCACTCTCAGATATTTTCAGCATTGGAAATTTCCACAGCTCCATGTATCACTGGTTTGTACATTACAAAAAACATGCAGCATCAGTGGAATCTTGTCCAAATTCATTCAAGGCTAACCAAAGATCTGCATTTTACTTTTGGTGATGTATTACAAGTCTCAGCCAATAGTTTTCTAGAGTGGGAGTGGTCAGTCGGTTCTGGATTAAACACCTCTCCTCACTTAAATGAGTCCTACAGTATAACACAAAATCGTATTAATTATTACTGGAAAAATGTCCAGTGTATGACATTTAGCACCATCTAGTGGTGAGGTTGTGAATTGCAACCAACGGCTCTCTCCATCCCTCCCTTTCGAAGCACTACGGTGGCTGACACAGGACTAAGATGTCGTCCCGTTTTCGCTTCTTTGCGATAGCATATCTGTAAGGGTCCGTGCAGGAAGGACTCAAGACGGTTAGATACCCAAGACGGTTAGATACCCAAGACGGTTAGATACCCAAGACGGTTACCCAAGATTAGATACCCAAGACGGTTAGATACCCAAGACGGTTAGATACCCAAGACGGTTAGATACCCAAGACGGTTAGATACCCAAGACGGTTAGATACCCAAGACGGTTAGATACCCAAGACGGTTAGATACCCAAGACGGTAGATACCCAAGACGGTTAGATACCAAGACGGTTTAGATACCCAAGACGGTTAGATTAGTTAGATACCCAAGACGTTAGATACTTAGATACCAAGACGGTTAGATACCCGGTTAGGACCCCAAGACGGTTAGATACCCAGACGGTTAGATACCCAAGAGATTAGATACCCAAGACGGTTAGATACCCAAGACGGTTAGATACCCAAGACGGTTAGATACCCAAGACGGTTAGATACCCAAGACGGTTAGATACCCAGACGGTTAGATACCCGGTTAGATACCCGGTTAGCGACGGTAGATACCCAAGACGGTTAGATTAGATACCCAAGACGGTTAGATACCCAAGACCCAAGACCCCAAGGTAGATACCCAAGACGGTTAGATACCCAAGACGGTTAGATACCCAAGACGGTTAGATACCCAAGACGGTTAGATACCCAAGACGGTTAGATACCCAAGACGGTTAGATACCCAAGACGGTTAGATACCCAAGACGGTTAGATACCCAAGACGGTTTACTTTAATCGAGGGGACACAGGAGATAAACGACACCATAAACATTCAATTCTGGACAAAGAACTCAACCAAGGGGAGAACTTAAATAGAACAGATAACCAGGGCTAAACAGGTGAAGGGGATAAACTAAATGAGGAACAGGTGAAAACAGTCAATGGTGAGGGAGCGTGTACAAATGACATTCCATGGGGAAAAACGTGGAAAACAAGGGAAGGGGCAAACATCTTTGAGATAGCGTATTAATAAAACATGCTCTGTAGAGCAGTTTGTCCCTTTAGGGCTACTGTAGAAAAAACACTGCAAATTCCATGTAAGAGGACCCACGGGGTGTATGTAGATAGAAATAGCTTATTCTAAGGTAATAACAACCTAAAGCTTCATTATGTAAGCTCTTTATTCACCTCTGAAGACAGAGCTATGTGTATATTATATTGCAATTACGTCAATAGATCCTCCAAAAAATTACACACAGCACCTTTAAGAAGTCCTTGATTCATATTAAGCCTCTAACTGCGTCTCTATTTGGTTCTTTGTTCTCTGTAGGTTAAGACAGCACTCCTGGAAATGCCATTTGTGAGCAGGACCCGGCTGATGCTTGACTATATGATTAGTCGAGCACTCAGCTTTTCTTTCTCTCAGGAAAAAGTAAGAGACATGATTAAACAAATCAATACCGGGACGCCACATCCTCACATTTTACTCAAACAACATGCAATTCCTTATAGACTCAAAGAAAACATGTTGAATGCCAGGCATTAAGCTGCTTTGGCTGGCATGACTGTTTTAAATCATTCAACACTCTTTACATCAATGTACCTTTTACAAGATGATGGACACTACTTTACTGGGTTTGCTGACTGAACAGTACTGAATGCTGTCAACATCACTGTATTCTGCTTTTATAGTGGTTTGTGTTGTAACTATTACGTAAGCAATAATGCATGAAAGGGTTTTAATAATACAGGCTTAGTAATTGGAAATATGTATGTGTATTGTCATTTTAGAACAATAATGTTGTTTTAATGGTTATTTACTATTACTTGTGTTAGTGATGTTTTATAATACGTTGATTTAAAGCATTAGTTTAGAGCTTTTAGATTCAAATAAATGTTTTATAAAGTTTTATATGACGTATATTTAGCAGAATTTTGTTTTACTTAAGGTT
Organism: Triplophysa siluroides; assembly: GCA_006030095.1. Lineage (NCBI taxonomy): Eukaryota > Metazoa > Chordata > Actinopteri > Cypriniformes > Nemacheilidae > Triplophysa > Triplophysa siluroides. The sequence continues at coordinate 143,109 of VCII01000558.1, forward strand.
CATGAAACTCTTTTTAAATTGTGTTAATTGTGATAGATATCTATCTTTTATTCATTTTTTTATGAATATTTTTATAAATAGTTTTTAAGATCGATTCAAAGCATGTCTAGTTTGGAACAGGACTTTACACTGCGTTTGTAGAACTTTAGATTCTTTGTGCATGACATCATTTATATTGCTTATAATAGCTGTGTATTAAACATTTGCAACTATTTATATGGCCGCACTGAACTAAAAATAGTTTTTTTGTTGAAAGCTTATGGAGCAGAACTTAAATCTGAGTAATTGATTTAAACCAGCAACATCTGTTAACTAATAAAAGACAATACATGACCTATTCTCCTATTGATCTTAATCGCTTTTTTTAATTGTAAGAATTGTTCTAAAAATGCAATGGATAAGTAGATAAAGAAAAACAGATACTAATCCCAGACCATTTAAATTCGCAAAAAACTGTTTTTGCAGTTCTTAATCAATTATAAGCTTTCAGCAAAAAAGAGGTATGTGCATACAATAAGGTAGAGGTTTTATTCCTGTAAACTTGTGACTGTAGCAGATTTTAATTCATGGTATAGTTTAGTTTCAGAAGTGGCAATTGCGTTCTCTAGTGGTAAATGTCATAAACAGCAGCTCCCTATAAGTATTGTGACAGTGGAACATTAATGTTTATGGCTTTAGCAGATGCTTTTATACAAACCGGCTTAAATTAAAATGCCGGCGCAGTTCTTGCATTCCTATAGTCCGGTTCTCGCAACTACAGTAACTTGAAATCAAATGTTAAAAAATAAAATGTACAGTTGTGAAGTTTTTAAACAAGCTCAAAACTTTCCTGTCATTTTGACACCTCTCTGCACACACACATTGTCTGAAAAGGAAAGGGGTACTGGGAGGTGGGCAGGTTTTGTGGGCATTAGAGGGCATTAGTTATTTCTGATTTCACTTTCATTTTAACATATCTGACCCTGATTCGCTGTATCATTTTCTAAATCATCTGTTTATACTGTATAAAGATAAGGCCACAAACCTAAAATACGTGTTTTCATTCATATACTCGATAGGAAAATGATGTATATAATAAAACAAGTACATAACCACTGTATTGTTTTATTATAAACTATATTCAATTCAAATCATTGAACAATAACATTTTAGATGGTTTACTGTATTTGAAAATACACTGACATTATCAAGTGTATTAAAATAATATGTTTGTTTGCACACTTTTATCACTATATAAACAATATAACTGAGAATTTAAGTGAAAATAAACAGATCTGAACTGTTTTTATTTTTCATTGTGTATTTCTGTAACACAGACACTATTTATACACATGACAACAGAATAGCCTGAGAACTGACCAATCCCTGCAGGTGTTATATGCTCATGTGATTATTCAACCACCTGTTGATTCCCTCTATATCACAGAAGGTCAAAGCTAACTTCTGAAACTTGAGACAAATCATTTGTTTTGCTAAATAAACCTGCGTTTTTAGTAGAAATCTGTAATGTAAAAGTGTTGATCAGGATGGCATGTGGCATGATTTACATGGGGAAATTCATCGGCGTTGGGAGTCCAATGCCTTCCTTTATTTAGAACGGCAAGACTAACATGTGTTAGTCAAGTATGGGCAGGGGATGAGTTCCAAAACACCCCCGTCACAGCACACATGTGGTAGACATGTGTTGTCATTTGTCTGTAGGGCAGAAGCACAGCTGTTGGGACAACACCTCATATCTAAACCCTCTGTGACAGGGGGCAGAAGCAGCATTCTTTCAGTGTGGATACAACCAACTTCTTTTATACTACGACATAGCCATATAGGCTTTACGAGAGCAATGGATACCCGTCTGTGCAAACAGATTCAGTGCTCGGTGTGTTTGGGGGATTTCACAGATCCAGTGAGCTTGCTGTGTGACCACACGTTCTGCAGACAGTGTATCAGCAATCATTCCCACAGCACCCGGCTGAGATTGTGTCCGGAATGTCGCAGACCCTACACCATGTGGGATCTCCGATCCAACCGGGTCCTACGGAATATGGTGGACGCGGTGCGGGAACATCTGACTGAACAACAAGCCCTGAGGGACAGCAACATTGCTGCTTCTGGAGCGCACTGTGGGGCCGTGAGAGTGTTTGAGGAACCGGAGAAGCTGGTGTGCTCCGATCATAAAGAGAGACTCAGGCTGTTCTGTGAGACTGATCAGAAATTGGTGTGTCTGATCTGTAGGGATTGTGGGAAACATCAGGGACACAAGTTCAAACCTGTGGAGGAGGCAGCGGAGCCCAGGAAGGTCAGTGAAGCCTATGAATCTTTATGAATCAGGCATTAAGAAGACTCTGTTTGGTTTCTATTTAGGATGTGTCAAATTCCACATAGACAATGTGTGAAATAGGATACACAAACAAGTCTTTCCTGTGTGTTGCAGAATTTGTTGTTAGAACCTCTAAGTTTCATGGCAAAGGAGAATGAAGACCTGGAGGCTCTTATCAAGAAACAGACCAATGAGATCTCTAAAACTGAGGTGAAGGGAAATACAATACTGTACATATGAAAGTGAAACAGTTCATCCAAGTCACTTACTCATTCTTCATATTTCATACAGACTTAATGTGTGGTATTTTTCTGCACAAGCATCACCACTAGTGAGGTAATGATGTTCCCAGAAACAATCCCCCTTTTTTATTGGTTAGTAAACACATATTTCCGTCCCAAGCTCACGCTATTGGCTGCGTTCATGTCAGGCTATTTAGAATGCAGAGTCAAACATAATGTTTTGATAGCACCACAGTGTTTTCATTTTCAGGGAAACCAGTCTATAAATGTTGTCATGGGTGCGGAAGCACAAAAAAATGTGGGTGGGTCCTCCCCCAGAAAAAGCTTGAGAAAAAAACAACACCAGTTTACCAGCAGCTTTAACGGTCTGTGAGAAAACGGCTGACTAGTAGTTTTGACGCGGTTATTGACGCAGGTTCGAATCTGCCTTTTGCCGAACTCACTCTTCTTCATTTTCAGATCACATATCAGACTGTATAGGCATTTATTTTCATCTAAATGAAGAAACATTTTGAAAATGGCTAAAAGGTGTTTAATAATAAAGGTTATGTCTTTATTGTCCCATGTGTTCAAAACATCTATAACTTTCTTGTTTCTGTGGAACACAAAGGAAAGATGTCATACGTGTTTAAAATGACATGAGGGTGAGTTTCATTTTGATGACAACCTCTAAGTTATCATTACATTTGAATCATATTTTAATAAAATATAATTTAATAATAACATCGGAAAATAAAATACACCATCTTGAGAAAGTAGTAAGAAAGTAGGCCTACATTTCACACAGATATATAACTTATAAAAGCACAGTATTTACCATCAATCCAGAACGATTTTATTCTAACAACCTGACCGGCAGCGTATATTTTTACAGGAGAGATCCAGACAGCTCTCTGCCCAGATCTCTGCTCAGTTTGAGGAGATGCACCAGTTCTTGAAGATAAAAGAGGAGGAAGTAAAGAAACTGCTGGAGAAAGAAGAGAATGATTTGGTGGAAAAGATGAAGAAAAACAGAACAGAAATTGAAGAGACACTGAACAATGGAAGAGAGAAGGAAGGAATTTTACACTCTGTTCTAGAGACGGATCAGCCGGACGGATTTCTGCAGGTTAAACCAATTAAATTTACTACAATTTGTACACAAGCCAAATCAGTAAAACATATTGAAAAAGAAAACATCAGAAAAAGTAAATATGTTAACGTTTTATTTTTATAGCACTTTTAACAATCTTGCAATACATATTAATTCAGAAAAAGTGACGTTATTGTAATTATACAAGTAAATGTTGACTGCCTTATTCATACTGCAGTTTAACTTATATTATTGAAACTATTCTGTCTTTTTCTATAGTGGTGGACTGAGAAAGGCTTGGAATTTGTGGAAGGGATGAAAGACAAAGAAAACTGCAGTGAAAAAGATGAAAATGTTTCTCAAATAACACAGTGAGTACTGAAAAAACATGATGACTTGCCGCATTGCAAATATCAGTGAGTTTACATCATCATCTGCATTGTAGGTTCAAATCAGCAGTGAAAGATCTGAACGTGACACCAAATTCTCTGTTTCTTGGCCTTCGTGAAACTCACTTGCAGTTTATTGTGTGGAGGGAGATGCTGGGGACTATCAAACCGGGTGAGGACATCAGTTATTAGTATATCATATAGAAAACTTTTAAGTAACGTTTTTTTGTGTGCTTTTTTAGTTTATTATTATAATTATTAATAAGCACAATTGTTTATTGCTTGGCTTATTGCTGACTTTTTTGTTGTTGATCTTGTTTTAAAAAACCAGTAAATGTGTGTTGCAGTGATTTTACAATGCTTCTCCTGGAGCACTTCTTTATTAACATTTTAAATATTTACTAATTTTTTTATCGATCATAGTCCCTGATCATAATGTCATACATGACTGTCATGACCCATACCTGCGGGTCTCCACCGATGGACGCTGCATCAGCCGCACATCTAAAAAGGGGATTTTCTTGCGCCACAAAGACTATAGACCAGTGGCCCGGACCCACAAGACATTCCAGTCAGGACAACATTACTGGGAGGTGGATGTAGGAGGAAAGATAGACTGGAGCGTGGGCTTCGATGGTGGATGTATAAGTAACTTATACAAGGACATTGGACTTCACCTTAAGCATGACCAAGGATACAGCATCAAGGAGTATGACACTGTGAAAGAGATAGATCTCCCAGTGAAACCACGGAAGATAGGGCTGTACCTAGACTGTGACAGGTGTCAGGTGTGCTTCTATAATGCGGATGATATGACTTTACTACACTCCTCCACGTATGCTTTTGCCATACCATACTCACTCAGTCTCTCTCCAGGAGCTTATCTTGCAGGGAAGAATGCTGATCCACTAACTGTTAGCTGGAACTGATCCATATTGTAAACAATTAGAGAGGTGATTAAGATGTAGTTAGCAGAGATTAGAGAGAGTGAACTAAATATTGATCTACTGCCAATCTCCTTAAAGGGATAGTTCACCCAAAATAGACAATTCTGTCATCATTTACTCACCCTCTTGTCATTTAAAACCTGAATGACTTTCTTTCTAGAACACAAAGAGAAGATATTTGGAAGAATGTTAACCAAACAACGGCGGCATCTATTGACTTGCATTGGTTTTGTGTCCATACAATAGAAGTGAATGGGTACCGCCATTGTTTGGTTACCAACATTCTTCAAAATATATTTTTATGCTTCTGTAGAGAGAGGTTGAGAAAAGGCTGTTGTATTCCACCACGCAGAGTGTTTGACTTATTTCTCAGACCATTTGTGTTTTCATACAAGTTAGTTTGAGTTTGAGTTTAGTAATACTGTCCACACTGAGGATGGACACATTTACTGATGAAATAAAAATAATTATTTTGGAAAAATATGTGATATTAAGGGTTATATTGTCTGTGTTTTCAGTCTGTCTCACTTCTTATTCAAATCTTTATCTGTTTTTTATTAAAAGTTTTTTTTTACCTTCAGAGTTTGATTATAATCTTAATGACCGGGTTTCCATACCTGTGGGATAGTTCACCCCCAAATAAAAATTCTATCATCATTTATTCATCCTCACGCCATTCAAAACCTGTATGCAAAAACAAAAGAAGATATTTTGAGAAATGTCTTTGTGTCCATAAAATAGAAGTTAATGGGGTCCAATGTTGTTTGGTTACCAGCATTCGTCAAAATATTTTGTTAGTCATACAGGTTGGAGTGACATGAGGGTAAGTAAATAATTTTTTGGGGGTGAACTATCCCATTAAGTGAGATCTTAACATAATCTGTTGTATGACAAGACCTTTGACAACACTGTATATCCCGTGGCCACTCACATCTCACAGAGATACTTCGGCACAACACAATTTATTTCGTTTTTTATATTTTATTGGGTTTATTTACAAACACCAACATGCATAGAGCTGATTCACAGGGAACTGGAAAACTCAGGAGATGGTACAGTACAGATTATGTTTAAATGTAATACCAGCGATGGGCAATACCACACAGAGCTATGCAACTCATAACCACACGAAAGTATGCTCACACACAACAAGAGATAGATAGAGAGACAGACAAGAGGAACAGAGAGAAAGCAGATCATTTGATATAATAAACCACAAAGAATAAATGCACTATATACTGTATAACAACTTTCTTTCTCCAGGTTTCTTTCTCCAAATCAAAGGTAATGCAAAGTAGAACTCACAACTGTAAATCCACATCGTCACATGACAATGCTCAATAATAATAATTATGACAAGCTCTCAATAATTTGAATGAGTTAACTACTTGGCAAAATGGCAATAGATTGTATGAGTGGGCTCTTACAAAAACTTCGACTTAATAAAGTCGGCCAGTCATCCAACCAGCACAATTTTAAATCATCACCATTTACTTACATCAGTGAACAAATCTGATTAATAAATTCCATATTTATTTATACAGCTTACAGATGTAGTCAATAACCCATCCGTGTTACTTTCCTTCCTTTTTTAAGTGTCTTTATATTACCGTTTAATCGCAAAATGGTTATGGTTAAGCCGTAACCTCCTTGTTTCAAATGTAAGTAGGAACTAGGTGTGTCAAGCTTGAAAAAATGACAAAAAGCTTTCAAATCTCCCACTTATGAATCTGTCATGTTGATGACAGACATACAAATGTTTATGTTTTGTGTGCATTTTATTGTAGGAAGGATTACAGTAGGTTAATAAGCTTATGGAAAGTGCATTGCCAGCATGTGAATGTGTACACTAATTTGAATTAATTTCAGTGGAAGTAAAAGTCATCTGCTTTGTAGATTTTAAGATTTGCCAAATGGTTAACTTGAAAAAAGTATTGCATCAAACTCTAAGAATAAGCTGTACACGTTTATTAATAACATATCAGCTAGCAAACAATGATAATCATAGCAGTCAAATACAATAAGTTAACAAAAATTCCTTTCTCGTGCATGATTGCAGTTTGCCCTGTGAGGTACGACTATGACAGCCTATATTAGAAATCTCTCTTGCCGCCACGAACGCACTCTTGAACATATAACTAAGACTATTGATCTTACATTTTAAACTAGTTCTGTCACACATGTTCTAAAATGCCACTTACACTATACAGCAATGTACCAAATGCCCCTTGATGTAGCTTGATAAATGGCATAGATTAAGTGAAAACATGAGATTTAGATTCAACTTTCATACATTTAACATATAGTGCTGTGAATGCGAAGTTGTTTTTATGAGGTTACGGCTATTGTAGCACACTGCTTTTCAGCTATTGGTTGCAATAGAGCAGAAGGCTCTCTTGATACAGCTGTTCAACTAGTCAATCAGTGTATAATACAGCAGCCTAGTATGCATACTCCTCTTCTGCGTTCAATTGAGTTTCTCAACGTTTGTGTCAAGATACTGTAAAAGTCAGGAGTGTGACACAAGTATCCATATTACACGTGATTGTGAAAAACAGATCTTTTTTACTACACTTCTGGGCTATATTGTGGGAATTTTGAGTGAATGTACCTATGCATGCTCACAAATGTAAAGGCAGGTTGTATGGATGATTAACTACAATTTCTATACACATTCATACACATTCATGCAGGTTCAGTATGTATACCTCTAATTCAAAGCGTTTGACCAACAGATAATATCCATTCGAAAGAAAACTCATTAATGGTATCAATCATATACAGTATAATTTCTCCAGCAACAAGCCTCATAAATATTACAGTACAGATTATGCATAGTCATCACTATCAAGCTCATGGTGATACAGATCTTACACATTAGCATCACACTGTAAGAAAAGTAAAATGATTTACACACTACAACTCTAATATACTTGACTGTTACCATTGAAAATTACAGCAATTATAATAATAAAATTATAATGCTATGCCAATGTGATATTTCAAAAGAGAAAGACCTTTTTCTTTTTTTAGGCATCTTTAGACAACATCAACACTTCATCTTTCTTGGTCTGTTAATTTTTTCTATTTTGTCAAAAGTTTCTTTTTTTTTGATTGGCCAGCTCATTATATTTAACAAAACCAAACAATTTACTATAAATCTATTTTTTTTTAATTAAATCTTGTAGTCACTAATACCGCCCTAAAAGCCAAAATATGGGCTTATGGTATGATAGAAAAATGGGTTTCAACAGAGTTTTTGCAGAACCAAAGAGCTCCATAAGAATATTGGTTACGTATTAGACTTGAGGTAATGAAATGTAATATAATTTAGTGAATAGATGTATATTGACAACTATGTGCTGAGCATTTTCAATTTAGCTTTTTCTTATGGCAGGCTGACACCCCTAATAATAAATGCAATATGATGGTTTTATTATTCATTTAATTACATTAACTTCTTGTGTATCTGTCTATCTATCTTTGTAAAGTCTATAGTAAATATACAGTATAAGGATATATTTATCATTTATACAGTAATTTATAATGTCTGTATATCACAGAAAATAGTTAGACATCACAAACCAGGCAACAAGGCTTATAGATAAACAGATAAACACAAAACACTGCAACTAATTACTACATACACGATTTCTTTTTCCATGTTCATTAGTCTATATCCCTTGATATTCACACACACATACAAGCAGAAATAAGGATAAGTCACATCACAAGTGAAGCATAACCAATGGGAACAAGACCCTCTTTGTCACCTTGAAGACACTTTATCCAGTCATGGTCCACGCCTCCTAACAGAACAAGCTCCTCCCCTTTCCTGAAGCTCAACTCTGCCCCGGTGCCTGTGTAGTCACACAGAGTTCTGACCACCCTGACAAATCACAAAACAACCGGTTAGTAAATCAGCATTTGAGTTTTGAAACATAAAGGACAAATAGCACAAACAAACAAACATAACAAGGAAACATTTATTGGAAATTTACCTCAGGGGCATCGGCTGATCTCTGGTCTCCTTGCTTGATTCATTTTCATCTTTTTCTTTATCTGTGTTCCTCTGCAGCTCACTGTTCTCAGACGGAGAATCCTGGCCAATATTCACTATGCGGGTAAGGACGGATACCCCAGGTGAAAGCCACTGAGATGGCCGCCTGTGTTTGAAAATCAGTATGAAATATCCATAAAGGACACTACAAATACACATTTGACACGAAACACTTCTACAACACACAAAAGTGTAATCCAACCTGCTTGTTGGTGGGTTGTTGGGGCTCTTTGAAGCTCCAAAAAGCCTTCCCAAGTTCCAGGGAACAGCCGTTTCACGATCCCACAAGGAAAGATCTTCTCTTGGTTGCTGTTTGTTTTCAACTGGTCTTTTCTGATGCAGTAGGAAGCCTGTCTTCTGGTCATCCAATGGACCTTTAACATCATCTGAGGAGCTGGACGAGGCCAAACCAAAGTTTTGCCCCAAACGTTCCCCCAAACGCATTACTGCCCCCCAGCCCTGCTGAAGAGCCTGGCCTGCCTGCTGGGAAAGACTCACGCCACTATCACCGCTTGGAAGAATCCCTGACACGTCATTCCCCTTCAACCACGATAACGGCGAACTGGCTTCTTCTTTGGTGGCACCAAAAAATGGATTCCGACAGGTTGATTCTTCGAACATGTCAAGAGCATGACTAGACAGGCTTGTGAGGCCTCCGTTGGGATTTAAGCTACTGTGGTCTTCCTTTAATAAGCGTCCAAGATGATTGTCACTGCCTTGGAAAAGCCCCTTTGGGGACAAGTAGAAGCTGAAGTTTTCATTTGGTGGACTACGTATATCGGAGCTGTGACTGGCTGGAGTGAGAGTCGGGGAGGCGGGGTCAAGGTGGTGATGCTGAAACAGCAGATCGAGGTTGAAGGTTAGAAGAGAGAGAGGCTGTAGAAGAATAAGAAGCTCTTCGAAAAGAGGCTTGCAGGAAGTGAGTGATAGGCGCATGAAGGACATAGGGCGATAAAACGTCTCCAACACATCTGCAGGACAGAGAGAATGACAGATGTTATTGACAGAAAATAGTCTAAGCTGATTCCTAGTGAGCACACAAACTGATAAAATGCCCCAAAATAAAGATTCTGTCATTATTTACTCACTCTCTTGCCACTTTAAACCTGTGACTTTCTTTCATCTGCAAAATACAAAAGAAGATTTTAAAGAATGTTGTTAACCAAAAACTGTTGGTCCCCATTGACTTGTATAGACACAAAACCAATGCATGTCAAAGGGGACAAACTGTTTTTTGGTACCAACATCTTCTGTGTTTTGCAGAAGAAAGAAAGCCATAGAGGTTTGAAATGTGTGAGTGGGTGAAGAGGGTGAGTACATTTTGACCGAATTTTCATTTTGGAGTGAAGTCAGATAAAAGCTTATGTCTGATGCACAAATGTAAATGTAGACGGGATCACAATGGAACCAAAGGACATGGCGATACCTACCACAGCAAGAATTCAGATGTGAAAGCCAGTGATCCAGGAGCTTGTTACTGTGTGACAGGGTTAAAGAACAGGAAAAGATTAAAGATACTTTGTCAACAACATCATTACGTCATTACACGAGGAAGGTTGTGGCTTACTTGAGAAGACCAAACAGGAAGGCGTTGAACCTGTGTCTGCTGTGCTTAAACTGGGGAAGCCCTGCTACTTTAGCCTGAAGGTTGTGTAAAGCCTGTGTGCTTGGGCCTAGACAACCACCATAAAAATACATTTTTATGTGTTACAGAAAACCTCAGATAAATATGGGAAGCAGAAAATTGAGGGAGAAACTGAAGAATTTTGCAAGACGGGAATCATGACACAGATGGATGAGTCAATACTGTAGGGATTTAAAGATCCAGGAAAGAAAACAAAAACAAAAAAACAATGGAGATGGAGAGAAAGGGGAGCAAAGCAGTAAGAAACCATGAAATGAAACACCTCATACCTGTCATTAAAGTGAAACATCACTCAAAAAAAGAGAAATGAATCAAATTATCGTGTGTTGTTTTAAACCTATGACTTTCTTTCATTTAACACAATATGTAGAATGCTCGTAATATCATCTGTCACCATTTACTTTCATTGCATTCCTTTGCATCTTTTCATACAGTGGCAGTGAACGGTGACTGATGCTTTTAGTCAATACACTCTTGAAAAAAGGTGCTTAAAAGGTTCTTCACAGTGATGCCATAGAACTATTTTGGGTTCCACAAAGAACCATCTCGTTCTTAACTTTTTATAATCTGAAGAACTTTTTTGAAACAGAAAGGCTCTTCGGATATAAAAAATTCTTTATGGAACCATTTAGATAAAGGTTCTTCTATTGCATCAAGAACAACCACACAATCACACAAGTGATCTGGCAAGACAAACAGCTGTTTTTAACACAAAAGGTCAGAGCACATGGTGTATATGGGCCATAGGTGTAGGAAATAAAATATGACATGATCAGGTAAGGTAATAGTTTTTCTCTGTCAGTTCATAGCCATTGAGATATATGTCACGTGATTCATGGAGCCTTCAGATAGTTCCAGGAAGTTATGTTTTCTCTTTAAATGCTTTATTTCTTTCATTTTTTTTATTCATTAAAAGGCTTTCGTCTTTAAATGGGTTAGAAGTTTACCTCAGTTAGTTTGCTTAGTCGCAGCTCCATGCTTTACTTGTAACTTCCGGTAACTATTGAGAGTCCTCCATGAACCGCCATTGCTGTGAAAAAACTGTTCTATTGGAGTCAACGGAGTTGACGCGACTCTCACTCTCAATGGCTCTGTGTCAGTTATGGAGGTCCACGTGTCTTTTACCTGGTTTGGTGGAGGCCTGAACCAATGCCCACGGTGAATTAGGCCTTCTGCCTGCAATAAGGTCACTCTGATGGGGCTTGAGTCCGTCACAGAGCAGGCTGCGCAGGGCTGGGCAAAGGCACTGCAGTACCAGCCGACCCAGAGTGGGATTTACACTGCTGTCTCCAGAGAGAGCCTGTAAACAAAGGTCAAGAAAGGGCGATGGAGGATAGACAAGAGATAGAAAATGTGCAAAGCAATGGAAAAAAGAATAGAAGACAGAAGAAACCAATATATATAGTTAAAAAAAATGAAAGCAAAAATAGGAAATAGAGGTGAAAACAGAAAAGGCATGAAGTTAGGCAAATAAGTTGTTGACAAAGCTCATGTTTACACTATGAACTTTGAAGTACCTTATCTACTGTGTGAAACTGGAGAAAGAAAAAAATATAAGCCAAGTGTATGAACGTGGCATGGAGAAAGACAGAATGACAAAATAGGCACTGTTTACTTATTCTTAAATCGGAGGATGTGTTTCATGGGAATGTTCATTGTATGAGAGAGGTGTCAATGGTTTGTTCCAGTCTTTATGACAAATCTAGTCTTTAGGAAGACTAGTCTTAAGTAACGAAACTTAATCTGTTCTGACAGACCAGTCTGATGTGTATTTATTGCTAGCTATGTGGTGATGAAGCATTAACATGATTGCAATAGACTTTCTATTAAAACAAATAAGACAAAACTGGACACTCTCCTCATAATGTTACACGTTCCCACATAATAAGAAACTACTAATATTAGGGATGTGGTTTGAAACAAAATTCTTTAACAAAAAAAATCTGATTTTTGCTATTGGTCAAAACAAAATTTAGGATTGCAAATTTGAAAGAAAACTCGGGCAAAGAACTTACCTTCTGCACAAGGGTCCTAGATGAATTGAACTGAGCCAAAATAGCCTCCACTGCCAAACTGACTGAACTGACAAGAGCTGTACGACATAAACACAAAAATAACAGTATTGTTTTACAATTATGCATTAAAGCTACATATCAATCTGATAATAAAAATGGTATGTGATATTTTACTTCTCTTTTCTTGCAGGCACGCAGAAGACAGCCCTTCAGTTCTCACGTCATCTCCCATCCAGGCCGCGTTTTTCTGCTCAGAGCCAGCAAATGAGAAGCTGCGAACAGCTGCGGGGATTGGGGATAAAAGGGTGGGGTCAGAAACTCGATAAACTGATGATAATGTATTACCTTTCATGTTTTTGAGCTATCCAATGCAGACAGTAGCAACAGCAGTAGTCTATAGACTGATATCTGACACAGATATTAATGAATAAATTATGAAAGATATTTATTCATTTTAGAACATGATTCAATTTCGATCGGCACAGTTGGATTTGCCACATGCATGAAACCAATGGCAAGCGAAGAACAAAACATGCCAAGCAGCATTAAAAAGAAACATCAAACCCTGTTAAAACAGAAATCTTGTAATGCCATAAACACAAAGTGAAAAAATAAAAGGTAAGTAAGTGAAATACATATTTCATCTACATAACTTAAAAAAGAACACAAGCAAACAAACAGGAACATTAAAAGTTTGACTGTGACAGTAAAAAAAAAAACATGAAATAAATTGTATCATCACTACAAAGACATGTCTAATGTCTTCATGCAACATTCAACAAATTCCACTCTGTCAGTGCCGCAATATCCACAGCCAACAAAATCTCTGAATGGAGACAAACCAACAAACAAACATGTTGCTGTATTATCAAAGAGAGTGGAGGAAGATGGAGAAGAGAGCGAGATGAGACTGAACGAATGCACTGATCTCTTACTCAAAGTATGTGGTGGAGGAGTCTGCTGAGAGTGAAGTATGGGGACTGATGGCTCCCTCAGAGGGGCTTGAACAGGAGGGGTGTACAGGTAGGGGTAATAAAGGGGGGCGGCAAGGGCGGGAAGGGTGTGCCTTCGAGGAAAGAGGGGTGAACAGAGATGGGGAACATCTGTGCCAGGAATGGGAGGTCCAGATCGGAGGGGAGGAGAGATTGCCCCGACGGGGGACAGCCGTGGAGGTTCACCTTTATGCAGGGGGCAGTTTTTGGGATGGTACAGATAGTAGGCAGGAAAAGATAAAACGTCCTGCTTGTTTTGTGTTGTTGTTTCATTGCTGTTGTGATCGGAACACGAGTAAACTGGCTCTGAGGGCAAATCACACTGAGAGTCTTTGTAAGTGTTGTTGTTTGCGTAACTCTGATTTTTGAGGTTTCGCATTGTTATGTAGCTTTGCATGTCAATGTTCTTATATGGAGTTATGTCGCCCTCTGTGAGTGTGTTTATGTTGGTGGTTGGTGGTTCAGTGTCAGTGAAAAGCTTCAGGGTGTTTCTGCTGTATTTTTCATTGTAATAAAGCGAATCTTCGTTTTTCATTGTATCCAATTCACTGTTATACACAGAATAAAAGTTGGTTTTCTTGTTGTCTGAATCATCCTCATATAGGTATAAAGAATCTATAAAGATATTTTCATGGTTGCATTCATGATACAAAGAACCAATGTTAGCATTGGGATCATTTACATGGTTATATAAGAAAAATGCATTGTTATCTGAGTCATTCCAGTAAAGGGAATCAGTATAGTCGATATATTTTCTACTAGGGTCAAAGGTGGAATTTATGCATGGTGGTTTTGATATGTTCATGGAATCCCCCCTTGGGGGCATGTCATGATCTCTGTTTGGGTCAGTGTGGTAATAATGTGAGGCTTGTGACAAGGGAGCGGAGTGCAGGTAATAAGGTGAGGTCAGGGAGTAAGATGTGGACAGAGACAGGGGAGGTGAGGACACTTTAACAGGAGAGAGTGTGCAAAAGCGATTATGGGTAAGGGAGAGAACAATCGCAAATGGAGAAGATTCAGAATGGAAAGGGCGGGTGAAATGACAAAACAGCAAACAGTGAGGAAAGAGAGAGAAAAAGAGAGAATGGAGAAAATGTTAGTGTTATTTTGAAGAAGAAAGAATGCATTTATGTAAACATGAAGCCAAAACAGATGACAGAGAGTTTCTTCAAACATCCAGTATTCTGAGTAGTTTCTGAGTCTTAACTAAACAAACATGAACCAGGATTCAAAATGAACACCACACCTGCCAGTGATATGAGAAAAAAAGGGTTAATTCACCCAGCAATCAAGGTTCTTTCATCATTCACTCATCTCAAACCTGTATGAAGAACACAAAAAGAAGATATTTTGAAGAACGTTGGTAAACAAACAACGCTGGCCTCCATTGACTTCCATTGTATGGACACAAAACCAGTCATTTCTCAAAATATCTTCTTTAGTGCTCCACAAAAGAAAGCATCATATACAGGTTTTGAACAACATGAGGGAAGATAAAATATGACAGAATTTTCATTTTTGGGTGAACTATCCCAAAGATAATTTATCACTTACAAAGTCAACAAAGTTGTTCAACTTGTCCCGTAATGTCATGTACTGTATTTGTTCTTCACAAGTATCAATTAAGTTATTTTCACTGGCATTTGTCACTTGGTAACTGTTTATTTTGGACCCTGATAAGAATGCTGCACAGCACAACACAACAACTGTAATCAAATATGAATAACTGTAATTCTCCAAAGATGCATTCATTTAGAAAAATGATGAAACCACATTTACCTCTGATAACATGCAGAGTCCTGTCTGACACACCCTTTTTTCTTTTCTTTACTGATTTTTAATAGAACATCCTTTGAATAAATCTATTTTTATGACAGTTAAAGGTGTGTGACTCTAACAGCACTGTGTCGGTCCCCCAGACTTTCATCTGCATGCGGGAAAGCACTCCCTCACCAGAGTATTACTGTAGAAGCTGTACTAGGATCACATTTCACCTGCTATGGAAGAACTCTCCAAACACAAGATACTGTCAGAGGCAGTATACTGAAAATGTATAACCCAACTTTGCATATACCTCTAGATCAGTAGCGAACCCTCAGGGCCCTCTAGGCCCTCTGTGATGACCCCAACTATCGTAAAAAAGAATATTTAAAAACTTCAAAATATTATTTTCAATAAAAGCCATCGGATTTTCCCTGAAAGATGTGTATATTTGACTTCCTGGATCGATGCTGCCTCTATCCACGTGAGTTTCCGAGTCTCACGAGAGAAATTCAAGATCTCAGAGCAGTCGCAATTCTGTGATGTCATACGCTGTCTGCGCAGCCTGCGCAGGCTGCAAAAGGTCGAACGTGTGCTTACCTCGGGTGGGCTACGTTAGTATACTGCTGACAGTACAATAGTAAATCAATGAGAGATTCAATTTGAGTGACAGTAAATCTGACCAATCATATCATCTTTCTAAAAGGTCGGGCTTAGTTTTTTGTTCAAATAAAACAGCAGGAGGAAGACTTTGTTATCAAGTAATTTGATCATCAAATTGTAAGTTATTTTATGATTTATTAGGCCACTGTGCCTCAATTCAATCTGGTTGCTGATGTGCTCAGTTGTTTATGTTGCATAGCTTTATTTGAGACGAGTTATTTTGACTGTGGATATTCTTCAATTTAAAGTTATTTGCTGTTAATCTGCATAGTGACATTTTATCAGATAAATGGTATATTTACTACAGTCAGCTCCATACTTTAAGTTCACTGTACCAGTTTAATATCAAGATTTAGTATAATCATAGTTTATTCGCTGGTGAATCTCTGTTTACTGTTTGCTAGTGCAGTGGTTCTCAACCTTTTTTGAGTACTGGACCCCATCATATCTCAACCATCCTCACGGACCCCCAACCCCGGCGCTCACACCCCATCCCATTTTCTTTCCCCAGCAACATATTTCCACTAAATTAGGAAAATAAAAAGATGAGTAAATTAAACAATTTCATACTTGTTAAGTCAATAAATGTAAGCCAAACTTAAAATTACACCTGACCATTTAATGGTTTTCAGTTGCATTAACATTACACAATAATCACAATTACTCTGTGGAGCAGAGGGCCAAGGCTCAAACGTCACTGTTCGCTACTGCTCTAGTTTATTATGATTTACTCATGTTTCTTTTTTCCTTTACCTCACTTGTGCTGGTGTCTCTTAAATGAAGTCAGTCTGACTCAACTTTCTTGGGTCTCTGGGGCTGTTTTTTGAACTGTTACTGGTTAAAAGGCCTAAATCATGCATTTACTACCCACTTAAAGGCATAATGCATGATCACTGGATATCTGACAGCTAAAACAAACACAGTTAAGCAACTTCAAAGTAGTAAAATATACACATACTAATATCTGTGTATAAGAAAAGTGATTATATTGCCAATGCATGTAATATTATAGCTTTATAATGCGTTAATCTTGTTAGAAATGGGGCTCCGACGAATATACATTTGCTGCTCGATTTGCAGGCACATTAGAGGCCATAAATATCTGATGTCAAAAGTGAAGTAACCTGATCTAGGCTAATTACCATTGGACAGATACAGAAACAGTACAGAGAGGAGCAGTGCAAAGCAGCTTAAGGACAGAGATGCAGATAAAATTCTTTAGATGGTGATATCATTTGTTTTTCATGAAATGCCACTTTGACTTTCAGCTGTAGCAGAAAAAAACAGTTGATGAGAAAGATGTATAGAACAAGATAAAGGTAAACAAGGAACAGACGAGAAAAAAATGGAAATCGCCTGCCGAGGGGATGAATAAATGAAAAGCTTTATGACATCACGAGAAGCAACACAGCTCTACGAGCCTACTGGATTTCTGAAATTCCATTAAGTTCTGGTGTGACTATTTGGTTTAACTAATATGCACTACAATGTGGATGAACTCCGTAAAAGTTTTAATACAGAAACAAAAATGTAACATTTGCAACTTTACCTGTTGTCCTGGATTCCAATGTCCAAGCTCCATCTGCCATTCCTCTAACTTCCATCTTCTCCCCATCTTCCAGCTTTTTTGGTTGATCCTCTTTGTATCTTTCACCACAAATAGTCCTAAGACTGCCTTCACTAACTGAACAACCAATTTGTTGGAAAACTTTGGATTGTGCTGGACAGTTGTCTTGTATATTCAGGTGGCGCATTTCCCTGAAGAGGGACAGTGAGGCAGGAGTGGGTGGCGGCTGGAGAAAAGAGGCTTGTGCTTGGGAAGTATATTCCCAGCCATCCCCTTCAATATTTTCTCTCCTCCATTTGAGGTTGTACAGAAAATCAGGGTCTGGGGTCACTACAGTTGGATCAGGTTCTGGTAGGGCAGGGGCCGGCAGAGAACTCTGTTTGCTTCTATTGCGTAGTTCTTTAAAGGTTGTGACCTTAGAGCCTGAAGTTGTTTTGTGTAACATGCCATCATCTGACACTTTTCGCATCTCAAGGGGTGTGGACTCTGCATCTGGTGTAAAGGCCATCAGCCAGTCAAATCTATCCGGGCGAGAGGCATTGGCAGGTAGAGTGGATGACTTGAGAGAAGGAAGTTCAAATGAATTAGAGGCTAATGCAGGACAAGGGGGCAAAGGTCGCGGAGGTGGAGGAGGAGGGGTGTCAGAAATGATTGAAGTATATTCAAAACTTCCAAAGCTAACGTCTGGAATGTCTGTATTGCTAAGACCGGTACTGTAATAAGAGTTGGGTGATAAGGTGACATTGTGTCCAAAGCTACAGCCACAGCCATGATTACAGCTTCCACCATTTCTCTTACGACGTCTTGCCATTTCTGTGAAGGATGTTGTTCTGTTTGTGTCTTTCTGTTCTTCTTTCAAAACCTCCTTTTCACTGATCACGTCTAATTCACACTTCACACTTGAGGACTTGTCTTTCCCGAATCTAGTCTTCTCTCTCAATCTGGAATCCAGCTCCTCATTCACACCATCTTCCTTTTGTGTCGTGTTTACTCTAAGTTCTCCCATTTGAGACATCTCAGATATAGACTCTTTCTCATTCTCCAAAACCACATCTACACAAACACCCAACTCTGGACTAAGTTTAAGCAATTCAGCTTGGGTAAGACCTGCCAGTGCAAGTAACTTTCGGATTTCAACATCCAGTGCATGAAAAGATGGAGGGGGTGGGACTGATGGCGGCGGTGGGATAACTGTGGTCAAGGCAGGTGGAGGTGGCAGTGGAGGAGGTCTCGAAGTTGGAGGTGGAAGGGAGTGGGGAGTCTTTCCTCTTTCAAGCTCAGCAAGTCTCTGTGCCTCCAGACGAGCCTTATGGCGTCTTCTGGGAGGAGGAATAGGTGGTGTGAGGGAGGTGAGAGTGGAGGAGTCTGTATTTAGAGTAAAGTAGGGCACCGGTTGTGATGGAGGAGGAGGAAGGGCAGGTGGTTTCACGGTTGAGGGTGAAGAGGATAGTGTAGGCAATGTAGGAGCAGACACGGCTGTGGAGAAAGCAGTAGTTTCATCGGTGGATGAGACAGAAAAGACATGTCCGCTGATGTTTTGATATTTGTGTGATTCTGGTTGGGCACTTGCATGCCTTTTTGGAGGTTTTGGGGGCCTGGGAGGGGGAAGAAGATCCTGTGGCGATGGGGACAGAGAATCAGTGACAGGGGTTTCATCAAGGTCAGATGGGGCTGTCAGATCCACCCCTGCATCAGAAAATTCTTGGGAATCACATGATTTGTTGCTTTTATACAACTTCCATGAAATGTCAATATTGCCCATTTCATCCAAAACTCTGGGGATATCCTCATTATTGAAGTCCAATCCTTCTTCCTGAAGTTTCAAGAGATAAGCCAGTTTTACTTCTTTGTTGACCCTCTGAAGCTTCTGTTGGTGATCCAGCCTATCTCTGACAATCAGCTCATTGTCCAATTCCCAATGTGCCAACTTCACAATTCTATAGAATAGATCCACTTTGCCCAACTCTTCCATGGAGTCCAAAAAATTAAGAAGATTGACTTTAATACATGTTCCCTTTTCTCCCTTCCTGTCCATGTAGTCAGAACAGGGAGAGGATGGAGCTGAGGGATAGCCTTCATCAATAGAGCAAGGAGAAATTGGTGGTCTTGTCGAAGGGTTGTGATCCATTGGTAAGACGCTGGACTCAAAAGAAGGGCAATGGGTGGCAGGGGAATGAGAAGACTGATAGTGCTCAGGGTCCTCTTGGTCCTGTGATGACAGTGAAAATGTATCAGGGCAGTCGCACTCCAGATCTGAGCAACTGCTAATGGATGTGGAAGAAGATGAAGTTGAAGATGTAAGAGAGAAATCCAGCATGGAGTCCGGGCAATTGCCACAAGAAGGAACAAGAGTATCATCATCTTCGTCATCATCTTCATCATCATTACCACCATTACCATTCACATCAACATTGCCATTCACATTTACACCGTCGTCACCGTTCTTGAGGTGATCTGCATCTTTTTCATCCATATTACCATTTACTTCATCTTTCTCCTCCACTGGCACAACATGAGGCTGCTTTACTTCTAGCTTGCACTCATCTTCTTTGACATCTTGTTTTAAAACAGCCAATTTATCATTGTGAGGAGGTGGAGGTGGTGGGAGCTTCATTTGTTGTCTGATGTTTACAGTGTTATTGTTGTTATGGTTGTGATTAAAAAGGCTGTTGCTATCCTGAGGTGAATGGCCATCACAGCACAAACAAGGTAGGCTGGGTTCGTTGCAGTTTGGATCCACAGCTGGGGCAAGGTTTAATACAGTGCGGCCACTTTTTGGTTTTGAGATTGCTGGTATTGCGTGAGCACCAATCCTTTGTGGCCGCACCAGTTTAGCCTGAACTACCGGGGCTCGTGCACCTTGACTGGGGCCCTTTAACCTGGAAGACTCAGGTGGCCCCCGAGTGACACGACGAGGTAATGCTGTGTTCATGTTTTTGTCCTCCCTCTTGGTCACATGGCTTGGTTTTGCCTCTATGTGCCTATGGTCAAATCTGCGGGAACGCGGGGGCACGGATGGACGAGAGGAGGGATGCATTGTGGGATTTTTTATGTTCAGAGTATTTTTTGGTTGTTTGACTAAAAAGCCTGTAAATATTTGGACATCTTGGATCCTGTTAGTACCTGAAATGTCAAGAGACATCTGTCAATAATAAGACATTATTCAGGAAAACAAAAGTCAAAACTATTTAGGAGGTGGGCAAAAAATGTTGCCATCTGATAAATATCCATAGATAATAGTGACCTGTTACTTTTGCACTGTCAAAAACGATGTGTTGAATAATAACACATTTTTTTACACATTATGAGTAATATTGGGTTGATTTTGTGTTAAATAAATAACAAAACGTTGAGTTAAAAGTAACAAAGTGTGTTGTCCTTAACTAGGCAGAAAAGTATGTCAGCTTGATTCCATAATGCTGCAACATACATAGGCCTACACACAGCATTTTATAATGATATACAATACCAGAATATTATACAATACAATTTACTGTAGCCAACCATATTTTAAACATCATATTAGGCTAAATATCATATTAATATCATAAAAGTATATGCCTATTGTTTAAACGACAGAAATGCTAATAAATATTGCCAACTGGTTTAAAAGTAATTTATTGCCTACTGAAAGTAAATAAACATGTCTCTATCTTTTCATTATTTATACATTAATAGTTTACATTTACATAAAAATGCTCGAGCCTATTGCAGCGAGTGCCTTATTTTGGGCCTATATAAAGAAACGTAACAAGCAAGTGTTTTCGCAAAATGTAGACGAACATATTAAAACATTTCACCGTAGGTAAAAATCTGATTCTCAAAAATATGTGGCATATGGAGCAGAAAATCGTAGTAATGGCTAATGCTGTCTCCGCTTCACATACACACCGCATGCAATGCACTGCTCGCATCCTATGTCCTTGGATACAGAGGATGTAAATCTAGGCCTAGTCTGCGCTTTAGTCAATAAACAAGGTTTGATTTAATGACCTCTAAATATCTTATTGTTAGAAATAGTACATTACTAGTCTCTATATACAGTCAGGGTTGGCATATGTTAAATATTAACGGGGTGAACGAAAATGATTAATAACAGCACATCTGATGACACATTACGTTAGTTCAACCGCACTGCCGTGTCATATCTTCCGCAGTCTCTGGTAGCATTAAAAACAGCCGGACACTAAAATTGTAGTAGTAATTTACAAACGTATCGTTTTGTGATTTAGATTTGATGCGGCCAAAATAACTGATACGGCAGAAAATTCGACAACAACACAAAGGTAATAAGGAAATTGTACCTCATTTTCGGGAGGAAAGAAAAGACGCCTTCCTGCTCATGAATTTTATTCCAGCGCACAAACCATGTCTCCCAAATGATCACACAGCGTTATTCTCTTTCCTCTATCGCTCCGTCATGTAGCCCTCCCCTCCTTCCCTCTCTCATCCCATCCATATGACCACACCCCTCAGCAGCATCCTTCCGTCTTCTCTCTCGTTTTATCGCTTGACGAAATCCAGAACCAGTTATGGTTCGGTTGTGTCATGCTATGGAGTAAGTTTAATACTTACAATTTTCATCACTAGTTTTTTTTCATTACTTACGTGATATTCATACACCAGGTTTTGTATTTAAAATATAAAACAAAATAGTAAAACAATTCTAAGCATCATGGGTTGTGTAGCTCCATCTTTCTCTTGGTGTGTTTACATTCTACATCGGCCATGTAGACATTTGACAGTAATAAATAAATATCCAAATTAATACAAAAAATACATATAAAGCTTGTATCACATTGAGATGGCCCCCTTCTATGTGGTCCATATAGAAAGGCCCCTTTCTTACCTCAATTTCCTCCATGGCCTCCACACACCTTTCTTTGTAGACTCATAAAACCTTTTCTTGCACACAAAAACATGTATTTACTGTAAACACAACTAAACACATAACTACATGAAAAATGTTTGATCAAGTTCTTTAATAAAAGCACAATGCTGCCTTTTTGTAGTAAGGTTTACAGTCGTGATGAGAACAATGATTATTGGACCAATGAGACAGACAAGATGTTACATTGTGATTATGTTCCTGTACAGTCTGTACATGTACAAAGGTTTCAGAAAAGCAACATAATAGACTTATTTTTAGATTGCATAACATACAAACCAATCATATCACACAGCCGACACTGCCTGCTATAGTAAATCTTTCATATAGTTTTCAAATTAAGAGTATATAAACCCTTGTGAATATATTTAAAGTGCATATTAAAAAAATCTAAAGTTTACATAGTTAGTAAACAACTAAAATAAATCACATAGCTTTGAACTGACCCAAACATGTGCGACTAAAACTCCAAAATATTTATCTCAGGATCCCTTTCTATAGTCCTTCCAGTTCACAGATTAACACGTTATTTGTTCCTCTTATATATTTTCTTGGCAAAATTAAGAAAAACAGCATGAGGCAGATTTTTGGCATGAAGCTGGATGAGTTTTTGAAGGCGCTGGTAGCTCTCCTCCTCATGTTGATGGTACCGGATAGGCATTTCCAGCGTATCATACAGAGCCTTGACCCTTTCAACACTTTCTGCATCACTTCGCCCATAACATGCCTGAGAGGAAAATGAATTAAATCAGATAATGAACCCTACCACATTACCAGTGTTTTCAGAGACTTCATTGCTGGGAGGTGTGGGAGGTTGTCCCACCCTTTCTCACCTCTAGGTCTGTCCTCTGCTCAGGGGTCATGATGCCCAGTGCTTTCACCACCAACCAGCTGCATTTGTTGTCCTGGATATCTGTGCCGATCTTTCCAGTTACTGCAGGGTCACCATAGCAATCTAGGTAGTCATCCTATTAATGACATCAAGTTTCAATAACCGTATAACAGCCATGAAATGGAGTCAGTATATCTGAGAATACAAATGTCGCTTTGAATTCATACCTGTATCTGAAAGAACTCTCCCATCTCAAGCAAAATTGTTTTAGCATTATTGTGTTCAGTCTCATTCTCAATTCCTGCCTGTAATAAAAAAATAGAATTCTTTAGAGAAACATACACAAACACACATATGCAAAACACAAACACATCACAAGCTCACCATGTACATGGCTGCAGCAACAGGGAGGTAAAAGGAGTAAAATGCTGTCTTATATTTCACAATGGCTTTGTACCTGTGGCAAACACACGGCAAAGTCAACAATAGTCAACTGGCAAATAATATTTTTTGGACACTCCTAGTCTACAGAGAACCATATTCTATTTTTCTTAGTCCAATTTGATTCACTTATGCACACACTCATCTTCTCACCTCTCCATGGTGAAGCGGTCAAGGTCAATTTTGTGTGGCGGTGCAGTCATTAGATCTAAGGTTTGACCCAACTCTGTCTGAAAAGAAGTCTTGAAAGAGGAAGATGCATGTTTAAGACAGTATCTTTTAAACAAAATGCAACATCTTATGGGGAAAACAATGTTGTTTCATACATTTGTATGGTTATTAAATCAGTGTGCAATAAATTTAAATGTCTACAAATTATATTGATGTAAATTATGAACTGTGTGTTACCTCAGTAAAAAGCTCCAGCAGGTGAATGTAGTAGCGTTGTTCTCTACAATGTCTGCGAAGAAGGCGGTAGATCGCCCCCTCCAGAAGAAAAGCATCATTAATGGCATCCAGACCAATACCGTTCTGATATAAACAGATCAGAGAATAGCACAGAAATGAAATAATTTGCAAAAAGATAACTACTAATACTTAATTAATCTGTTCAAATCTCTACCCACGTTAGTATGTTTTCAAGAAAATGGAATAAATAACAAGATGAGACATCTCAGCTGAATATTAAAGGGATAGTTCACCCAAAAATGAAACAACTGTCATCATTTCCTCACCTTCATGTCACTCAAACAATACTGGCACCCATTGACTTCCATTGTATGGAAACAAAATCACTGAGACATTTCTCAAAATATCTTACTTTGTGTTCAACAGAATAGTCAGCTTTTGAATTACATGAGGGTGAATAAATGAAATGTTTTTTATTTGGGGGTAAACTATCTCTTTAAGAGGACAAAATGCAATATTGTATTTTACATATAAAAATAGCATTTTACAAAATAAATATATTATTTCCTTAAAGCATTAAACAAAACTGTCTTGAAGATGACATACAGTCAATATGAACAAATGTTTATCAATATACACTCTAATGCAATTTTAAGCACCATTAACATTGATATCAAAACAAGCACAAGTCAATCACCTTCTTATACCAACAAGGCTGTCCCCTTCGTGTCACAGATGCGTCCATGATATCATCAGCCACCAAGAAAAATGCCTGAAGCTGCAGAGGAAAGAAAAAAGGGTAGGATTTACATTCTCAGATTTCAATTGCTGTAGCACTACTCCTCAGTGGCAGACAACTATGAAGCAATTCAAGTTTATATAAGGTCCCATCTCTACACACCAGTTCAATGCACCATCCAACCAAAAGTGCACGGCGAATTTCATCAAGTGACAGCTCGGACGGCGGCACCAGCTCGCGTAAAGAGCCAATCACAGATAAGCCTCGGTTCCTCTTGCCTCCGGGAGCATTGTACCGAAGCACCTGGAAAAAAGAAGCCTTTAAAATACCTTAGAACAACAAACAATAGAAACTAACAATCCAAAGCAGATTCATTGACTTTTTTTGTGGTGAAACCGTATGTCTCCTCTCAAAATAAACTGTGTTATGTTTCTGGATATGCAGACATTTGGTTGCTTTAATCATCCTATGTTTTTATAACCATGTTATGTGATGTGCTTTAAGAAGAATCCTGTTAACCATGGTGGAGCTTTACTCAGTTTTAGTCATTATCTATTGTTTATCCACTCAAAATAAATGTTTTCCGCACCTCTTTGAGTCTGTTGAGGGCATCAGACAGAGCTGGATCTGTGATATCTTGCTCTGTAAGTTCAGATATGAGATTGTCAAACTCCCTGTCAAAGAGTTGGGCATCAGACATCTTCTTCCCCTGCTGATGGACACCGTTGCTGTTTCTGCTGTCACCCTGAAGTGAGGAAGCACACAAAATAACAGATGTGCGATATGACAGATGAAATAGACCCAGATATGCTAATTTGTTCACATGATAAGAGATACTATCAATCCTTAAAGAGTGTTGGAAACTCTCTTTTGCACCGAATGCATTCATCGGCTCTATGTAAACAGGACGTCAGATTTGCTTGGTGATTCTCGAAGCAAGTTTACAGTATGACATTATTCATATGTTGTATTTATATAGCGCCTTTCCAGGGAGCAAGGACGCTTTAGTTTATTTAGTTGTATTATTTCAAATATTTATTTATTTATTATGCTTTTATTATTTAGTAGGCTTCAAGTACAGTTAGTTAGTAGTATCTTAATATTACATCGCTGGCTATCATCAATAACAGCCTTACAAAGCAGTCGTAATGCGTACTGTCTGAAGAACAGATGGTAACTTAAATTAAATATAAACCATTTTATGCAAACCGCTAACTTAGATATTTCTTAGGCGCGATGCAAACAAACGCAGTCTAAGGCAAATTTAGCTAGCTTAGCTAAACGAGTGTAAGCTGTGATTCAAATTAGTGTTATCTGAGATAAACTGGTCCGTATTGCGATCTTTATTTTGACTTACCATTCCCAACCGCTCCTTGTCTTGCACTACTGACATACAAGCATATCTGTGTGCTTTTATTTCACCTGTCATACGAAAATGTCAAGACGGCCCATTAAACCGAAGGCGTATCGCATAGTGTAGTTTCTCAGTTCATTCACTGCCGTTCCCAGTGAGATATATAAACTTCAACGACCGACATGCATTGCGCATGATCTGTTTCGACGTGCACGCAAGAGCTCATATGACATATCGGAAGCCCATTGGTTACAGCCATCGAACGAGGATGGGCTCTCGGAAATTCAACCAATCGAAAGAGAACTTTTCCGAGCCGAGGGTGGAGTCAATGTCAGTGGACCTATCATACTTTACAAAGCATCTGAAAGAAGCGAACCATCTTCTCCCAATGCTCCTTCAATCGCCCCATGGGGTCCATACCTTTGACCAGCATCTTTATGGTGGTTTTGAAGTCAATCTCTTTGCGGTCACAACTTCCCAAAATTTCTGTTAGTTCCTTTTCATTCTTCTCTAGATTCTCCGCACACTTTTCATAGGTCTCTCTTGTCTTGTTTAACTGAGCTCGGCTCTGCTTTATGGCGAATGGTGTATTATCTGTTGCACGCTGTGACTGTACTCTGACCTGTTTTCATTTTATAAATCATTGGAGGTTTTTTTTGTGTCTTTGCTTTTGCTGTTAAAAACACGAGCTGAGTTGATCAATTCCAAGACCTCCACAATTATCTTGATGTTTATTTATTTTTTGATACATTTGTCTTCTGGTGAATATTTTGCTATTTGATGGCATATGTCAATGCCCTTCAGCCATAACACCTGAACTTCAGACTTTCCTTTGCAGTCATTATTTTTGCCCAATTCATCATTGATTCTTCCTAACTGCTTTACCAGGAAAAAAAAAAGTTTTTTGTGGTTTTCTCCTTCTGATAATAAAGATTTTCCAGTCACTGTCATTCTCCTTGCCACTGACATTAATGAGCTCTTTGATAGGGTATGCAAATTGTAGAATTTAAGCGGAGTTACTACGTATTTTACTAAGTTTATTTTATGAAACACAGGTGGCTGACCTCTAATGTGGCTCATAGGATCATACATTTTTGTTGCTGCACAACACGTACTCTGTGGTTGGGTTACCGTGGATGTCACTCCATTAATAAGCCCTGTAAGACTCTGTGCTTACCCATTAATAAAGTCCATGCCTATATCCCATCCACTAGGAAGAGAATCCATAGCTTTCTGGTAGTTCTGATGTGTATTCTCCAGTCCTTTCTCCATCCTTTTCTTTGCTTATTGTGCTGACTTCTCTCTCAGTTTGTTCTCCTCTATTTCTTTCTTGATAAGTTCCATCTCCTCCCCATAAAAGAGATTTCTGTTCTGTTCACACATGCTTTTGGATAATCATGATAACATTCATGAAATGTTTTCAGTTTTAATAGACAGTTCAAGACAATTATCTGCAATGATTTGGATATTGTTCAATTAATCAGGAAGGTGTGCTGGCATGACCTCGTCATTATTTTGGAAAATAATCTTCACACACATCTTCATGTAATCTTCAACTTGGGCAGTATGGAGACGAATTTGGTCCATGCTCGTATGGGCTTCATTAAATGCCCACAAACCAGAGTTACACACTTGCATAAGACAAGCTCAGAATAATTTTTTGGGTATCTGATGTATTTGTAACCAAATTCTGGATTTTTATTGATGGAGAAATTTGATCCGGTAGAGATAAATACCAGCTCTCCCAGGATAGCTAGGATAGTGTTGCTGGAGTCAAATAATCTGTTTGCATAGTGCTGCATTATAAATTTGGTGTGATTCTCTGTGTCCTCAGCAAAGGCAAGCTTCTGAGTTTCTTTGCAATGTCGGTAGACAAAGCAATTCTTTCCCTGTTCAAAACAAACAGAACAAAACACTCAAAAATATTTTTTAAAGGCAGAATATGCAATAGTTTGATTATAACACTTTTTTGTTCAAACACAGTTGCCATTCTTACCAATAATTAAGCAAATAATTAAAATAAAATATTGTTTAAAAGTATAAAACATTAGTTATTTTTTTTAATTACACCGTAACAAATGACATATTTAATGTCATTTATAATTTATAATTATAATTTGGGCCCATAATAATTTATGGGCCCAAACTTTTATTAATGTTTAGTCATGATTACTTGTTTGTTTGCTACATTTACAGTGTACCCTTTTTGATGAGTCTCTCATTTGACTAATTGACGCAATACACACAAATTCCAGTAGATGGCGTAAGCCTGCAGTGCAATTTCAATTCACTGCTTCCTTAAAGTCACCATGAAACGGAAGTTGCGATTGACTTCTTTCCATATCGTGACATATCCGAGAGAAACGGCTTCTAAAATTTGGGGAAAATTTAAGGCGGGGTTTTATTTTCCCTTTTTCATTGGGATTGTTGTATTAATTTCGGCCTGGAGGGGAGCGATAAAAATGCCTGGCCATTGAACATGCAGTATAGCTTTTTTTATCGCTGAAGTCATGTGGTGAAGAGTTGTTGAGAGGGGGAGTGGAGCTTAATGTTTTTGATTAAACATTCGAAGTGCAGATGAATAAAAAATGTATAATGGTGTGCACAGATAAATAATTTATAATAATCGCTTCAACACTGTAAAACACTTTTGAATTTTCCTGTTTGTATTCAAGGTGACTTTAACATTTACATTTTGGCATTTAGCAGACACTTTTATCCAAAGCGACTTACAGAGAGTACAATGAGCAAGGCAAAAAAAGAAAAGCACTATCAGAAAGTGGCACGTTTGTGAGTAAATATATTGCATGAAAAAAAAAACATTTATACACTTGACAAAATGACTGGGTAAGTATCGCTTTAGCATTTAAATGGTTGATCATAAGAGGTTAGCTGTTTAGAGGTTTATGTTTTACCGCTGTATAGTTTTAAGAATAAGGTTCTTGGTAGATCACTGTTCTTGGTAGTGTTTGTTTTGGTAAACATGAATCCTGTTCAATGCATCATATTTCTCTCTATAATAATGATGATGCCCATCAAAAATGTAGTTTGCATGTGTGCTACTGTGGAAAATCAAGTTCATTCATCGATTTACAAATTATCAATCATTAATTACTTTATGTCAATGTGAGCACCATGTTTTAACAAATGTAACTTAATTTTAAAAAGTGTGTGCATTCACTTAAATGCAATAATTGAGCCCAAATATCAACTCAGAAATTCATATTTATGCTCAATTACAGTGTAAAATGACCCTACTTTTAATCAAGTTGTGTGTCAATTATTCCAACTCACTATTTCAAATCGTGGATATAAATCGCTGTAACTTAAAATAAATTGAAATGTATTAACACTGTGCTGGTTTACATCAACTGCATTTCTATTTCTAATATTTTTTTTCCTTTGTTCTTATTCTTTTATATATATATATATACACTCACATTTTTTATAAATTTTACTGCTGTTTTATTGTTTCTTAAAATCTAAAGTTGTATTTGTGATCTGAAATCATTTGCATTTTAAAGATATGTCTTATTTCTCTTTGTCAATCATTTTATGTTAAGCACTTTGAATTGCCCTTGTGTATGAAATGTGCTATATAAATAAACTTGCCTTGCCTAACTTATTTTAGAGAATTCATGTAAAAAATATATGGTTGCAATAATTTATTGATTACATTGAGACATGTCCCATTGTAGAATATGGCAGTGCACCACAGTGAATACCATTATAATAGGTTTATTAAAATCAACTTTGACAGAACAGATTAGCAGGTTTTACAATACATTTTGCTTCACAGCATATTTACAGTAAATGGATGTTTCAGTGTTGTAAGGAAGTATTCTGTTATCAGTTAGAGATGAGTGTCAGACAATGTCCATACAGTATAATACTTAGCTATAAAAGATAACAAGCCATCTGGTTGGGTAACGTTGTTTATTTAGTCAAGTGGACACATTGAATATGTTAAAATGGATGTACTGACAGGCCCCTTCACCATGTCAAGACTGGTACTTCCTTCAAATCTCTGAGTTTGTTCCACCTCTCAAAAGCCATTCTGATATAAAGCCCTGCGTACCGTGAGCTCTCTCACATTTTTGCTGGCAGGCTCTCTGCAGTTTGAGATTTCTTGCAGGTGATTTACCAGACATAATCAAAGTAAGGACTGTAAAACTTTTATTGTTTATGAAATGTTATTTTTAACATTTTATATATTTTAAACTCTTTTATAAATGTACAATTTGTTCACGGTTGACTTTAATAAAAAAAACAGACAGAAACCAATTGCCTCAAAATTGCTAAGCAAAATAGTAGAAATTTGTTCTAAACATTTGGTTTGACCAACCTTTAATGGCTTTTTTCTAGTTTTTTTTTTGTAAAGGTAAAATAATCTTAAAGGAATAGTTCACCCAAAATGCAAATGATGTAATTATTAGCCCTCAGATTGTTCCAAATCTGTATAAATGTCTTTGTTCTGCTAAACACAAAGGAAACTATTTGGAAGAATGTCAGTAACAAAACAGATCTCATCCCCCATTTATTGCCATTTAGGGATACTATGGAAGTCTGACTGGTTACTGACATTTTTCCAAATTGTATTTTTTTCTTTTTTGGGGGGGGGAACTATCCCTTTAAGAATTGATAACTCAGTTTGACAAGTTGAATGTTGTTCAAAACATTCCAATGTATACCAAAAATCCTTAGTACTCTTTTTTTCATGTACAGTATGTGCACTGTTGCAAACTGGCAGTCTATGAAAGCAGTTGATTGACAAGTTGATGACCGTCTGCAATAGGGTATTTAGTCCATCTGTAACATCACTACGGGCCTCGTTGAGGCACATGTAGACCCCACCACTGGTATGGTGTAGTATGCAAGTATTTATTGTCACTTATTTGTTAAAGTGTTTGACTATTTCTTGTTGTTAATGTTAATATGTCCGTTTCTTGTTCTGTTTGAAAATTTTGGACTTTTGCCTTCATGATGTTCTTAGATCAGTAATGGCTGTAATTCAAGTAAAAGTCTCAGTTGTTATTTCATACCACCTGCATCTATATTTTATCTTAAGATTCCCACTTGTAGCCTACTGGTTCAGTATTAGGTTCATACAGACTGGAACTAAACCAAGAAGCAGACATGAGAAGGCAACATTTAGATGTCATTTATTAAAACATTCTTTATCATGTTTACAGACAGAAATACTTTCTCAGACAATCAATAAGCAGAGTTCTATATTCGCACCTTTACTTCAAAGTTCTCATATAATTATTTTCCATTAAGTGACAAGAGTTAAAAAGAAATAACAAGCATGCATATGGTAGGTACTATATGTTATTAGAAACCCATTTTCAATTCCCCTAATTAAACAAAAAAAAACACAAGGCATTATAACTGATAATTGCATGTATAACTTTTTTTACATTTGCATGTATAACTTGGTTTGACAAAACTATCCTCACTAATGCCTTTTCTCTAATTATTCATCCAGCTTGAAAAGTATCTTTCCTGTAGCTCAGTGGTTAGAGCATGGCGCTAGCAACATCAAGGTCATGGGTTTGATCCCAAAATTGCACTTTCTGAGAAACAAAAATATTTTGTATAATGCAATGTAAGTTGCTTTGGATAAAAGCGTCTGCCAAATGCGTATATGTCAAAAGCTTTGCTTTGGATGGTCATCTTATATTCAGTTAGGCAAACCCTTGGTTTATCCATCTGCAGGATGTCTTTTGTTGATTTACTTTGCATGTGATGCAATGGTTCAGTACCTTTTCCTCAGCATGATGAGCATTTGTTTTCCTCCACTGTAGCCCTACTGTTTGTAAATATTCTTCAAAATTAATGTTGAAATGTAATAATCTAGGCAAATGTTTCATTTCTTCAGGCATTGCAGCTTTACTTGTTCTAAGAGAAGTATGCAAGAAATTTATCCTCATGCATTTTTGTTACTTTTGATTAATAAGGTGATAATCTCTGCTAGTTAATACAGCACGGTGGTGGAAAGCTAAATCTAATCTACAATAACATTATGCGTATTTGTACTTGTTTATGATTTCAGCTCATGTTCTCAGTAGTATGATTCTGCTTCCTCCTCACTGAATCCAGCTTGAACAGCCTCTTGAATTTTCTTGGTTTCCTCTGGAGGAGCAGCAGGCAGAATGGCTAGCAACTCTCGATCAATCCTCTCCAATCTTGCAGCGCTCTTCCTTTCAAATTCCTCTTTATTTTTCAGAACAAGCTTTAAGATTCCTTTTTTGTGCTGCATCACAGGAGTTCTGTAAATTAAGTCGCTCCTTCAAAAATTCTGGTTTATTTTTATCCATGACCATCAATTTGCCCAGTGAACTGACACGGTCCATCAGATACTTGTTGGAAATCTCCGTGTATGTTCCTGAGATCATATGGACCAGACTGGCAATGTCACAGGCTTTGAAAGCTTGAGTATAAAGCAAATCTTTTGAGAAGAGCTTTGCGTTGTAAGAGAGGGCTTGGGTTTTCTCAGATGCTGAAACAAAGTTTTTGAGAGTTGTGCTAAGGCTAGTTTTAACTAAGTTGGAAACCATCTGAAAGAAGCGAACCATCTTTTCCCATTGTTCCTTCACTCTTCCCATGGCATCCATACCTTTGACCAGCATCTCGATGGTGGTGTTGAAATCAATCTCTTTGAGTTCACAATTTCTCATGGAGACCAAAATTTCTGTTAGTTCCTTCTCATTCTTCTCTAGATTCTCTGCACACTTTTCATAGTTCTCCCTTGTCTTGTTTAACTGAGCTCGGGTCTGCTCTATGGCGAATCGTGCATTATCTGTTGCTAGCTGTGAAGGACTGTTCACTGACCGGTTTTCATTTTTATACATCATTGGAGGTTTTGAGAAAATGGCTGGTGATTTTGTTTTTTCTTTGCTTTTGCTGTCAAAAACACGTGCTGAGTCGATCAAATCCATGATGTCCTGTATTATATTCATGTTTATGTCTTCTGCACATTTGCCTTCTGGTGCATATTTCGCTAGTTGAGTGCATATGTTAATGCCCTTCAGGCATAACACCTGAGCTTCAGACTTTCCTTTGCAGTCACTAATTTTGTCCAATTCTTCATTGATTCTTCGTAACTGCCCTTCATTGAAATCAGATTTTGTGGTTTTCTCCTTCTGATCATAAAGATTTTTCCAGTCAATTGTATTTTCCTTGCTGCTCACATTCATGTGCACTTTGATTTTCTGTACACTTTCTAGAATTGCTGCAGACTTACTACATGAGTTTATTTCATCAACCACATCTCCTACAGGTTGTTGACCTCTAATGTGTTCCATAGTTTCAGAAATCTTTGTTGCTGCACCACATGCATTTCTCACAGGGTGAGTTATCAGGTGTGTCACTCCATTAATAAGGCCTGTAACACTCTGTGCTAACCCACCAACAATATCCATAGTCATCATACTCCAACCATCAGGGAGAGATTCCATAGCTTTCTTATACTGCTCATGAGTCTCCTCAAGTTCCCTCTCAATGGTATTCATCGCCTTAGCCGTATTTTTCTTTGCTTCTTGTGCTGAGTGCTCTCTCAGTTTGTTCTCCTCTATTTTTTTTCTTAATATTTTCCATCTCCTCCCCATAAAAGTGCTCTGCGTTCACACATGCTTCTAGAAGCTCTTGGATAATCCTGATGACATTCATGAAATGCTTTTCAGTTTCAGTAGACAATTCAAGACATTCATCTGCAATGACTTGGATATTTCTCAGTTGATCTGGAAGATGTGCTTGAACGACCTCGTCATTGTCATGGAACAGAAACTTCACAGCTGTCTTCATGTAATCTGGAACTTGGGCAGTATGGAGACGAATTTGGTCCATGCTTGTATGGGCTTCATTAAATGCCGTCCAACCAGAGTTACACACTTGCATAAGGCAAGCTCGGAAGGATTCTGGGTATCTGATGTATTTGTAACCATCTTTAGGGGAATTCTTATTGATGGAGAAATCTGTTACAGAAGAAATGAATACCAGCTCTCCCATGATAGCTATGGAGAGAGGCGCTGGTGTCAAATACTCTTCCCAGTTGGCATAAGGCTGCATCATAAGTTTTGTTTGGTTTCTCATGTCCTCAGCAGTAGTTAGGCTTTGAGTAGTCTTTGAAATGATGGAATCCATAGCTTCTTTGCTTCTGTTCAAACAAAGAATGATAAAGAGGGATTTTGCAATTTTTGTTTCAAATTTGATAAGTACAACATTTTTAAGACATGATGATAAGACGTTTTTGATTAAAAAAAATTGTGGTGAGAAGGGAATGAGATGTCGCCATAGCAACACATTGGTCTTGGGGTGAATGTTTTTGAGCACTTATGTCAAAATCAGTGATGGTTGGTGACTTCTCTTCCAGGGAGCGAATTCCAGGGATGCGAATGTATTTAGCCCATCGTGCAAGGGGGTCGTCTTATCAAAATATGTATTTATTTTTCCAACAAGTTTATACAGAAACAATTTATTAAAGTATTGTTTTTATCGTCTTTGTCCCAATCACTTTTCAAAACAAAGTTACACCATTGATGTGCGCAGTACTCGATTTGAGGGGGGATGAGGGGGGATGGCATCCCCCTTTGAAATAAAGATGGTCAAAATCATCCCCCTTCTAAAACGGCCATCCCCCTTCCCATCCCCTGTTATTTTATCAATGAATGTGTAAATATTACCACTATTTCAACATTTAGTTTTTGTGAATATTGAATAGGCTTAAATACTGTGGACGAGGGGAACGTGCACATATAATGACACAACGATTTGTTTTAAATTGACGTCACGTCAGCGCAGGTGCTGGTGCCGGCGATTTCAGCATAATGGCCAAGCAACATGGACAGCTTGACCTGAGGGACTTCGGCTTTAAGAGGGCAAGAAGTAGCAGCACTGAAGGTATGTCAAGATCAGGAATACTTTTGATATGTCACCAAGGGCGGAATCTCTGGACAGAGGCGATAACAACACAGTTAACGCTTTTAGTTAGTTTGAGCTTTTTTTCTTGTTAGGTAACGCCAGCTAGCTAGCTAAAGTCAGGTTAGACTTTACATTCACAAAGTTAATGTTAGATTTTGTTTTTGTTTCACCTGGAATATCTTACTGCAGGGTTTAATTCCCACAGCACTTTACAGCGTCCGCCTAAGCAACACATGCCTACCTCCTTAACTAAACTAGCCTAAGTAGAAAAATAATATTTTTTTATGAGCGTTATCCGCCGTTTACTCCTGTCCGATCAGCGGCATCTGGTGGAACGCTATCTATCATCGTTCGCCAAACATTCTACAACATGTAA
Organism: Triplophysa siluroides; assembly: GCA_006030095.1. Lineage (NCBI taxonomy): Eukaryota > Metazoa > Chordata > Actinopteri > Cypriniformes > Nemacheilidae > Triplophysa > Triplophysa siluroides. The sequence continues at coordinate 178,736 of VCII01000558.1, forward strand.
TGGCAGGTGCAATGAAAACCATGATGCCATTGTTTTCTTCATATAGAGGATAACCATGGCGAGGAAGCAGGACGGAGAGCAGTGTATACATAAAATACATATTATATCAATAGCATGCATGTCGTTTTAGAATAATATAATATAATATAATATAATAATAATAATATATATAATATATATATATAATATATATATATAATTAATATATATATATATATAATATAATATAATATATATATATAGATAATATAATATAAATAATATAATATAATATAATAATTATCTTTGTGCTTAAGCAATAATCAATAAAATTTGTTTAGAAATGTAAACGCGATTGTGCTTTGAATAGCGAAAAATAAACCTATATATTTCTGGACCTTAACGTTGCTGCTGCAACAAGAAGCAGCAGCTCGTATGAACTTAAACAGAATACATTGGACATTGTGAAAGGACAACTCGAAGGACGCATTTTAAAAAGATGTTCCTACATCTCCGCTATCCGTCTCACTGCAGCAGCTGTCGTGGTTTACATTTTAAAGTTCTGTCAGTCATCTCCGTCATATTTTAGTCTTGACTCATTGGCTGTTGTGAAAGTACCGACGTCATCATCCCCATTGAAAATTCTAAATATCAAACATGTTTTATATGATCTGGGCCGTCCCGATCTTTCTCAGAGCAGATCGGGAGATGTAAGATTTGACCCGTGAATGGCTCACATTACGTGATAATCTGAACCGAATATCCGATACGAACAGTCTGCCTCAAACTACAGGATTCTCGGCCAGATTTTACCCAGATTTCCCCTCCAGAGATTGTTTGAAAAAATCTTATCCATGGTCTCGATCGGGTCGGATGTACCGTGATTATGCATGCTGGTAAATCCTTTTTTAACATTTATGTAAACACAATCATTCATATTATGTCATTGTCTATATTCAATGAATAGATCAAATTAGATAACTGAAGATAAAACAGTCATGCACAATTTTTTTAAGTTAAATGTTTAAATTAAGCTAAAAAAAAAATGTAATACAGCTGCAGCTACTACTACTACTACTAAATAGATTTTTTTTGAGCTTGTAAATAAAGCTAGCATTACTTGAGTATGTTTTACAAGGAAGTTTAATTTTGTCTTTCTACTTTAAATTGTCACTTTAAATTCAATGTGTTACTTGAGGTTTCTCTGTAATTATTTGTGCTCTAATACATAAGTAAATCTAAATGAAAATGCCAAGTAATAAGTAATTAAGCGATGTTTAAAACTGCAATAGAGGGCCATGTTGGAGGCATTGAACGTAAACACTGCTATTGAACCTAATGGATATCGTAGATGATGCTGGAGAAAAAAAAACTTATTTAGAAATATCTGAAAATAAAGTGCTTTAATGCAATTCGATTACACCCGAGAATCGCTATAGCCATATGCTATAACATCACGTGCTGTATAATTAGTTATTTTATACTCTGAACTTCACTCACGAATCAGTTACTGTGTGTAGTTTAATTTAGGCTTCCTATTCTACATGGATGTAGACACACACATTCATGAGAAATAATCACTGTAACACAGTTAAGAAGTATGCGGTTTCATTAAATAACTTAGAGGTGATTTAGTTAAAACTAAACGTTTTCTTGCTGGTTTGTTTGAGTTCGAGTTCTTGTTATTGAGTCTCTGTATTGCTTACATTTCCTGACAACGTTTGCAAACATGTTTTTTTTTGTATTATGCACATGGATAATAGAATTAACGTGATGCTAAATTAAGCTATTAATACTTTACAGTGTTCAGTTTGCTAAACGTAGTGCCAACTCTCCTATGTCTAACATAACGTAACTTGTACAATCAACTTGACCGTGTAATGCATATTCATCAAGTTAAATCAAGTTTATGCTCCTTATATAACCAATATAATGATAAACTTGCAGTAGGCTGCTGTATGTGAGTGTTAACTCACTGTAAGAAAAATATTGTGAAAATTACAGTAATTTACTGGCAGCCATTGACAAGTAATACACTGTATTTTAAAATACAGTAAGTTACTTGTTAACGGCTGCCGGTTAGTAACTTTTTTTTTATTACAGTAAGTTACTTGTCAATTGCTGCCAGTTAGTAACTGTGTGTTTATTACAGTAAGTTACTTTTCTATGTCTGCCAGTTAGTAACTGTGATTGTTTATTACAGTAAGTTACTTTTCTATGTCTGCCAGTTAGTAACTGTGATTGTTTATTACAGTAAGTTACTCATCAATGGCTGGAGGTTAATTATTGTGTTTTTACAGCTATTTTAATTTCCAATGGTTGCTACTAATTTTTTTTACAGATAATGTAGGTGATATGGAAACAGCCCCTGACTTAAGAATATAACTATTAATGTGGTTTTAGTTGACTAACTTTCTTATGATTATTGCTTAAACGTGAACCTAGACCCAAAACCAAAATGTTCCACAGAACACTTCTTCTGGTTTGTTAATAATCAATTAACAAAAAGTTACAAAACAGTTCAATGTTAAATGTATTGTTGTGATAGACTCAAAATAAAAAATAAGCTATTAAAATCTTGTGTGAGACATTTGTATCCTTTAAATAATGATCGTACTTTGTTTTGGAATATGTCCCATGTCAGAGGTGCCCTGAAAATCACATAAAAGTTTCTCAATTCCAAGTTTCACTGTAATACCTCTGAACAATTGTAATTATTTAAACCCTTTTTAATATAGAACTGTGAACATTCATTGTTATTGATTGTTGTGATTTACCACAGGCCAGTGTTGGTTAGGTTAACAAAGTCGTTTGTTAACCTAACCAATGTGATTTTCACAATATTTTGATCAGTATTGTTGTAATTTCTCATTGAATATAATTTAATGCTCTGTGACCCTAAATATGTTATTTCCAGTGCATGAACACAGTAAATTACTGTAGATTTCACATAGCACTTGTTTGTTGTGACTTCTTCTACAGGACAGTACCGGTTACTGTGACTTTGTACAGCACATTCCTCTTCAATGTGATTTTCACAATATTTTTACCAGCATTGTAATTTCTCATTGAATATATAGTAATTCACTGTGACCCTTAATACAGTTATTTCCAGTGCATGAACACAGTGAATAACTGTAGATTTCACATGTACCTTAGCTAACTCTGCCTTAACTAGCTCTGAACTGGCGTTGTTTTTACAGATAGAATGGTGGATCTTGAACTAATTGTTCTAACATTTAAAAAGTGGTATAACGTTAGCCTATGTTCAATGCATTAAGGTCAATTAGTTCATTTGATTTATTAATGACAAATAACCTAATTGTGGCATTGACATCCACGTTCATCTGTTCCTCAGGTATTGGTATCCCCAGTCTCACCAAAGCATCTGCCAAATGCATAAAACATTTTTAACTGATGCCAGAGAAAATGTGAAGGTGGTTTAATGGATCTGAATTGTTTTATTTGATTACATTTTTTAATTTATTTCTCTGTTTTTTAAATAAGCTGTTAAATATTTGAATTCAAATATTGCATAAAAGTATTTTTGCGATATGCCTGTCAGCGTTTTTGGTGTTTAGATACATTTTACTTAACAAATATGAATACCTCATAGATGATTTCAAGTATAGGGATGGGCTATATGGCACTACAACTATCACGATAATGTCTGGGTTTTTTTGCGATAACGATACAAATGACGAAATAACTAAACACCATCCACCCCTGTTTTTTGCTACAAGTAAAAGTAGCTGAATTTGTAGTCTAGAGCCTCAGAAACATTAATCAAAAAGTAAAACTTAGGCCTACCCCAAATCAAGCAGGCTCCTACCTACAGTATTTTTAGTAAATATAATAGTGACATTAGACTTCAAAAGGTAGTAAAGAAAGATGTAATAACCTAAAACTCAATAAACACATCATGTCATGCCTAAACTGTAGGCCTATATAGCCTATTGTTTGGTGGAAACGATCGCATCACGCTGTCAATCACTCTCTCTCTTGAACTGTGTGAACCTTCTCTTCTCAAAGCAACATATTCTGAATCTGTCTATGAGCACTTTTTCACAATCGCGCCGAATCGTTCTCGTTGATTAATCGTTCCACTCCTTGGCGGTCCATGCCAGCCGGTACTGTACGTGAATGGTTATAGAACCGTGCTGAAAATTCCGAGCCGAGAACAGTTTGTAATCGTGTCGTGTCGAACCAGGCCCACGTGGAAACATAACTGTAACCGTTGCAGACTGTGCTTAGAACGATTTGGCGCGAGGGTGGAAAAGCGCTCTATGACTCGCACAGAAAGAGATCAGAAAAATGCGGATAAAATAAATCAAATTAAATAATCTACGCTTGCATAGGCTCATAAACGTATTTAAAATAACGTAATACTAACTCGCATTTTGTACTGTATGTAAACCTGCAGCAGTGCTGTGCGCGCTGTGTCGCTGTGAAATAACATGGTGGCGCGAGCTGCGCAAGGGACACTCCGTTCATCCTGTATATATAACATGCAAGAAATCGTATTAAACAATTTGCACACGCGCGCATAACATCTAACGAATATTTAAATAAATACTTTTAGCCAAACGAAATGTTGTGGTGTAACATATTATGACTATCAACGAATACTTAACAAACGAATTAAATAATACGAAAGTGAAACTACATATTAACTCGGATGCATCTATAGTGCCAAGCTAAACGAGATTTAGAGCTCGTCTATTAGTGCGAACTCTTTCTCAGCTTCACGTCCGCCCTCCGCCAGGCCTGCCCGTTTTCACTTAATAAATGAGCTGTCAATGGTTCTCACAAAGAAATACGTCATCAACTAGAATTTATCGTTTATATCGCGGGAAGACTCATTCTTATCGTGTGGATAATTTCTATCGGTATATTGCAAACGATGTTATATCGGCCATCTTTACTTTCAAGTAATATTCACAAAAAGCGAACAACTAAAGACTACTTAGAAAAAATATAGGACCTGGCCCGGCTCCTGCCAGACGCAAAAGGGTGGGCCAGCAGATATCCTGGGTGGGCATTTGTCACACAAAGCATATAGCCAAAAACAATTAAGAGATCGTATCCAAAGTTTTTTTCTGATAAGAATGTGTTTTGGTAAAATTATAGATTTTTTTTTATTTCTGTGAACTTCTGACAAGATTTCTCCCAAATTTCATATAAAAATATTGTATTTTTTGCAGAAAATGAACTGGAGAAAAAACGGGTCAAAGCAACAGAAAAGACGATCGTCTCGGTTACTTATGTAACCTCTGTTCCCTGATGGAGGGAACGAGACGTTGTGTCGAGAACGACAGATGGGGTTCGCCCTTGAGAACCAATCAACTCTGACTACTATAGAAAAGGCCAATGAAATTTGGCGAATGAAATTTGCATGCCAGTCTCCGCCCCCGGATGTCCGGTATAAAAGGAAGCCGGCGTGCAGCATTCACTTACCTTTTGTTCTGAAGAGCCTGAGAGCCTCTCACGACTGCAGCAGAATACGATACGTGTTAGTGGCATAAGGGACACAACGTCTCGTTCCCTCCATCAGGGAACAGAGGTTACATACGTAACCGAGACGTTCCCTTTCTGTCGGTCTCTCGACGTTGTGTCGAGAACGACAGATGGGGTTGCCTATGGAAAACGCCACAACGCTGTATCGCGTCACAGTCTCTAGCGAAGCGACGGTAACAGGCCTGGGCATGTCAGCTCGATGCTTTCGCGAAACTGTAACCTTCCAGTGTGGTGTCGGGGGGTTCCAGAGCTTTCTTGGAGAAAGATGGGAACAGCCCTGACCGGTAACCTTTCACGGACGGAGGCCTTAGCTCTCTACTGGCGAGAGGCCATCCGGCTCGGGTTTACACCGGGTAAGCGCAACTTCCTTAATTAGGGATGCGCTGCAGAGGCCACCTCCTACCCGTGGGGAGGAATACGGTGGATAAGGTATGGTCTCGTCCTTGGAGGAGAACGCATGGAACGTGCGGGCTGAGTAGTTAACCGCGAGGTGGAGGTCCACCTGGGGAAGCTCATGGGTTACCAGGAGTGGGAACCATATCATGAGGATACATCAGACGGAACAGCCCACGGGGGGGGGGTGTTACAGGCGTCCGGTAGCACTAGGTCCGGTTAGAGCCAGGGGATGGCTCACATGTTATCCCGGCCTAAGGGGGAAGGCTGCTCTGCCCAGCCAACCCCCAGGTGGTGCTTGCTTAGTGATGGATAGAATGCCTATTCTTAACCAAGTGGTTGGGTAAGAAGGGAAGCGGATAGGGTACCTGTCCTTAGCCAGAGTAGGGTAAGGAAAGAGGTAGATAGCACACTGACCCAGCCTCCTAGAGGGTGGGGTGATGCTTTCGCAGGCATACGCCCCGCCGGATGCCAGTCCTACATGTTGCCACGCAGGACGTGGGCTGACACCGGTTTACGCGAAGGTTGTTTAACCCTTGCGAAGGTGTTTGGGCGTAGCCCAACCCGCAGCTCTACAGATGTCTGCTAGAGAGGCGCTTCTGCCAGTGCCCAGGAGGTGGCTATACCCCCCTCAGTGGGCATGGGAGATTCTGAGATTGGAATGTCGTCGTAACGGCATCCACGACTCAGTGCGCCAACCTCTGCTTGGAGACAGCCTTCCCCTCTGCTGTCCTCCAATACAGACAAGGAGCTGGTCAGAGCTACTGAGGGCCTGCGTGCGGTCCAGGACACAACACGGATGGGGTTGGGTCTTCCTCCCCGATGGGGAGCGCCTGCAAGTTCACCACTTCGCCCCGAAGGGAGTAGTGGGAACTTTTTGGGCACGCATCCAGGCCTGGGTCTCAAGATAACGTGAGAGCTACCAGGGCCGAATTCAAGGCAATCCGGGGACACGGAGGATGCTCGGAGATGCCCTACCCTCTTGAAGGAAGCGAGCGCCATCAGGAGGGCTGTCTTACTCGGGTGAGGAAGATCGGAACCTCCGAGGGGCTCTTGGGGGGCCCAGAGGCCCCCCTGAGGACCCCTTAGGGTCCCAAGAGGGTATGGAGCGGAGATGAGGCAGGAGCCGCCCTCTCGCACCCCTTAGGAACCTGGTGACCAGGTCGTGTCATCCTAGAAACTTTCCATCAACTGAGTCGTGATGAGTGGCGACAGCGACTACATACACACTCAGTGTGGAGGGGAGATGTTAGTCTCCAGTCTCGTAAGAAGGACAACACAATCCTGATCGAGCACCTCAGTGGGTCTTTCTCGTTGAGAGAGACACCAGGACAAGAAGCGGCGCCATCTAGAGGCGTGTAACCGCCTAGTAGATGGGGCCCTAGCCTGGGTGATGGTCTCCGCCATAGAGGGGGAGTAGCCAAACTCAGGATCTTCTCGTCCCGTCTAGAGACCAGACATGGTGATCCAGAGGTCTGATCTGGGATGCCAGAACGTGTCCTTCCCCTGAGAGAGCAGGTCCTCTGTCAGGGGAATGGGTCAGGGGGAGTCGCTGTCCAGAGCATCAGCTCTGAAGCCAAGTGCGGTTAGACCAGTGCGGTGTAACCAATAACACTTGGTGCTCCTCTTCCCTGGCCTTGCACAGTGTCTGTGCAAGGAGGCTCCTGGGGGGGGGGAAGGTGTGCTTCCGCCCGTCCCGCGGTCAGCTGTGTGCAAGGACATCCGTGTCGAGAGCCTCGGACAGGGAGTACCAAGCGGCCTGCGCGGGGGTGGAGTCGCCACTCTCTACGAGGCATAAACTGACAAGAGAGCGCGTGGGCTGTCTAGTTCAGTTTGCCCGGGGTGAGTGTGGCCCACAGGGAACGGATCACCTGTTGACTCCACCGGAGGAGGACCCCTGCATCCTGCATTTTCCATTACACCATATGAAGGGCTGCCTACCTGTGTATATTCAACACAGAAACTCCTGTATTGAAATAAGCTGTGAACTTGAAGGATCAATTCTATTGTTTGGCAAAAAATGAGGAACAAAAATTAAGTAAATTTCTGAAAAATATTAGTGGTTTATAGATTGGTTATCACTTACATTCATTTGTTGTTGGAGATAAACAATTCAGTCTGCGCCTGCTGCACTACCGGTTGCTGGGGCAACAGCAACTGAAGACACGTAACAAAGTGTCACGCGCAAGCAATTTTGTAACGGTTTTCAGTGCTTTTCATACAGGCACATACAAATGAAGCCGTGTCGTTCTTAATATCTATCTACACGGAGTTTATGTAACTACAAAATGTTCGCGTATGTGCATTATTTAGACGACGGTCTTAAAGAATCTGTTAATGTTAAAGACATTAAACATTTTGGTCCAAAAAGTACGACGGATTTCTCATCGACTCACACTTACTGGATTCTCCGAAAAGGACGGTTCGCAACAGGACAAATTTTATTCATGAAAGGTAAAGTATTAAATTAATTATCTCAAATGTGTAGAAGAACAAGTAAGCAAACAATTCTGAGGAGGTTTGAACACGAAAATGCGCAGCTGTTAAATCAAGCTAACGTTATGTTGCATGTTGCTAACATTTTCTGTCAGTTAAAAATATTTGCTTAATGTTGCTTAATCTTACAATTTAAATATTAAAGTCATTTTAAATTAAAGGACAATTTAAAGGTTATATATGAATCAAGAAATACATACAACTTTTAGACTGAAAAGAACATACAAAAGTGCTTACAATCATCTTTGTTGTTTTTTCAGAAACTAGCGAAGAAATTGAACAATTTTTGGCAACCGGCAAAAGAATTCGAGTGCCAAAGCTGCTTGATAAAATTCCACCAGCAAACAAAACTTCAGAAAGGAAGGAGGCTAAAGAAAATGCGGTATGTAACAGTAAAACTGATTAACACCATTAAAAAAAGAGTTCAGATGCAAAGTCCATCTTACGAGGGGTAGCGAGTTTTGAAGGAAAAGTAATTGAGTACATAAGGTAAAACGTGACAAAAGGCTCCATCGGGTAAATGGCTCCTGTGAATTTATTTTCCTGTAAACTACATTACACAAAATAAAAAGCTGTGGCACTTTCCAAAACATGTACTTTTCCCTCTATATTTTATGTTTTTCGAAATGTCACATCAGAATTGGTAAAATTACTCGATACATTTTAGGATAAAGTTGTTAATGATTTTCAGTTTCGTAATGAGAATTTCAGTAAGTTATGAGATCTCTATAATTCTTTCAAAATCTTTACTTTTTTTAAATAAATTTTGTTTTTGTTTTTATATATTTCGATATTACCATGTTTGAATGAAATTATATTTATAGAACAAAAGTTAATTATTTTTTATCAAGATAAAGAAAAGTAGTAGAAAGGTAAAAACTTTGCTATAAGTGATTGTTTTGAACAAGTATTAGTTAATCAATATTAAAACTATATTCTTTTATTTAAATTAGGCTATTTTTATCAACAACTGTATGCCCTCTCACCACCACATACAGATATAAAAAAATGTTTCATCTAAAACTGAATTTAAAAATTTCTTATTTTCTTGCATTTTCAGACAGCACAGAGGTCAAGCATTGAGGAAGGAAAGCAGACTTTTCTGATGGACATTTTAAAAAAGAGACAAGCCTTGAAAAGGAAGCAACAACTATGTCATCATCATTCTACAACAAGAAGGGAAAAAAATCTTGTTGACAATGAGATATCAAGTGAGAGTGAAGATGAACTAATTCCAAAATCTAAATACAACGAATTGGATAAGAGGTATAAATTGCTCTCTCGGAAATATCAAGAGGCCATTGCTGAAGGAAAGGAACTGAGGAAATTAAATGTTGAACTTCAGACATTTGCCAAAATTCTTTGTGGGTGGTAATTAAAATTATTATTATTATACACTTATACTATATATACAAGTATACACTCAGGTTACTGAATTACTTGTGTCTGACTATTTACACACACATAATATTGTTTGTGACTTGATTTTTCAGGAAGCAACACATCTCCAACCTCCATTCCAGACCTTCCAGTGACAACTGGTAAGATTTTGTGCATAATTATAATAATACACTCTAAAAAACGCTGGGCTGTTTAAAAACAACCCAGCAGTTGGATTGAAATAACCTAGCATTGGAAAATGTTTGCACAGCAATGTGTTCTGTCCAATATTTACCAAACATGGGTCAAAAACAACCCAGCACTTTAACAAAAAGTTAAAAAAGAATAATACATGTATAAATATAAATTAATTTATGGTAATACTAATCCTAATAATGGATATTAATAGTATCATTAATTTTTACTTCACTCCGGTTACTGAAATTACTGGTCTGACTATTTTCACACACATTTGTGACTTGATTTTTCAGGAAGCAACACATCTCCAGTCTCCATTCCAGACATTCCAGTGACATCTGGTAAGATTTTGTGCATTAAATAATAGAATTGCAGAATTGTTTTGTAAGTATGGAATATCAGTGCATTTGTTTGATTCTATGCAGAGAGCAGCCCCACTAAAGAAAAAAGAAAAAACCTTCAAACAGCAGTTGGTAAGATCCAAATGATATGATCTTTGCAGAATTTTTTTATTTAATCAGTCACAATTAATATTATTAGTATTATTCGCATTGCCCATTTTACACCCTTTCCCACAGAGAACAGTTCTGCTGTTGTTACCTATCAAAACTCTGAACAAATTTTGGAAAACCAAGAGGTACATATTTATTGAATTCAATAGTATTTCTGTTGGGCATTTTTGTAAATAATGTACAAAAACACCAGAACATCATTTTGGCTAACAAAACTATAATAATTTGTAAAACATTACAACATATAAGTGTGGTCTATTTCTATGCACTTCTGTAGATAATAGCAACAAAAATATTACACTAAAATAAAAAACTATTGACTAGCTCTTTAACCCTACTCCTGGAGACCCACTGCCCTGCAAATGTTATTTCCAACATGTGGCCTGCAATTCTTTTCACGTTATCCTGAAGCACATGAGCTGGTTCATGTGTGTTTGATTAATGTTGTAAGTAAACTCTGCAGGGCAGTGTGTCGCTATAAAATCAGGACAGAAGATATTACTTTCTTTGAGTTACTGGTTATACATTAAGAATAAAAGACTACAATTATTTACATTTCTTGACTACTGTTGAATGTTCTTCCATACAGGTTGATATTGGTGAAGGTGTATTAATTCACAGTGAAAAATGGAAGAAGATTCAGGCTAATTTAAAGGACAGCTTGTTTGTAAAAGAACTGGCAGTGTGCATTTGGGGAACAAGCACACTGGCCAACCGTAGCCTGGAAGGAAAAAGTTGCCCCACTACAAAATCAGATCCTAGGCCTCCTCTGACACCTCACAAATATAGAGCAATTAAAGGTAGGTGATATGTGAACTGAAAAGAAATTATACCTTGGACAAAACTTTACTCTAAATGACTCTAAATTGTACAGCCATGCAGCAGTTGTTTCCCTTTTAAACAAATGCTTTACTCTTCATACGGTAACTTGTTAAATCCACAATTAGCAAATACTCATTAAAATACAAACTGAACTGAATAGTTAACATTCAAAATCTCATCCTGTTCTGATCTTGATGTATATGCATAAAATAACACTTATTTTGACATTTACTCTTACATTTACCACTCCATTGATGAGCATGCTGGAAATTGAATATCTCATAAGTAATTTCAGAAAAAAAACTAATAAAAATACACCACTAACACCATAAAAGTGTCACTGTCATTATAGGATCAATATTGACCAAATACAGTAATAAATTTACCTGGTTAGGGAAAATGGAGATTTATAGGATGCTTCTTTCACAGTCCTGTCTGGTCCCTGTTTCCCTATGTTTCTCTCCCTCTATTACCCAATGGACTCCATTTAGCATCATCCTCCACTCTCCTAACCTATCTCCTGTCTTCAATCACCAACAGCTGCACGTCTTCTCCCTCCTCAAGTCCTCTCTACATTGCTCCCTCTGTTCTCCTCCTGTTTTCTGGTTATGTTGTGGATGTACTCTTGTTTTTGTAATTGTTAATAACAACTCTGTTTTGGATTATTCGTCAATGCCTTCTGTGAAGTTAATTCTGTGACAGCTATGCCGCAAACAAAATAATTGGTTCTTATGGATGTTTCTATTCGACAACTTTTATTATTTTATGTCCTTAATGTTTTTAGCTGTGCAATTGATTGATCTGCTTATGTCCTTTCTCCTAGGTTGCTTTCAAAAGTGGCTGGAAGGCAAAAGTTTGGAAGAAGCAGAGCTGAAAGCCAGAACTGGAAAACTTGGGCGATATTTAACAGAAAAAATTCAAGATATCAACAAAAAAATTAAATCAAAAAAGTGAATTTGCATATATAATCTGCCAAGTAGTTGTATTTCAGTTTCAGTTCAGGTTATTACTGCCAATTATTAAGTACTTTATCTCATTTAAGTTATACATACACAAATTATATTTTTGATGATATTCACATAATAAAACTTAATTATCCTCCTGAATGTCTGTGTTTGTTTTACATTTTTAAAGCAGAACTGGACATGTTTTATAACTGGAAGCTGTTGTAAAAACAGGTGTTAATTATTCATCATTATCTCGCTTCAGATTTTTTTTAACACAAAAAAAATGCAGCTACCTGCATAAGATGGATTTGGTTGTTCTAACCAGCAACCAGCTACCAGCTATAGCTACCAGCTGCCATGTTCCAAAACACAGCTTGAGCTGGTCTAGCTGGTTGACCAGCTTGACCTGGTAGCTGGATTTTCCAGTAGGGAAAGCAAGCGTGCAGTGCGGCTAAAATTCCTTTGCCCAGTATTTTGCTTCCAGCATGTACTGAAGCATGCTTCTCTGTTACAACTAAAGTCGCTATGTGAATAAAAAGTGACGTTGCTTCCAGCCAATAGAAAAATACTGCAATTTTTGGTGTTATTTTTGTATTCTCATTGGGTGGGAAAGACATATGTTTAAGTGGGCTCAGCCCACCCCTGACCATGTCTGGAGCCGGCCATGACTAGGACTCTTGTAAATAAATATTAAGTAGCCTATATTTAGAAGCATTACTTTAATAAAATTTACAAACAAAGGATGAGTAAAATGTACTTGACCCCGTACTTGAAATATCTAGTAAACGGCTTGTGCCTTTTGAATAAATAACAGTTACAGTTTGAGGTTAGTGGTTTAGCATTTGCTCGGTTAAAATCAATTTTGCCTTTTAAATTACTGGAATTAAAAGTTACATAGGCTTCATTTCAGGGAAGCTTCATATTTTTGATAAACAGTTACGCTTTCACTTAAGTTGCAAAATTACTTTCAGTGTATTATTCAATATTATTTTAAATGAATACAAATTAAACGGTCTTACCCTGTAGAAATTCAAGAGGCTTTTTGTAAGGTTCAGATTTTTCCAACACTGAGGGATTGGATGAATGCTGCCCTGCTTTTATAGGCGACTTGATGGGAGAAAATATTTGTACACACCCCGTACGATTAAAATAAGTTTTGCTTTCAGTTTTGAATTACTGGAACGAAAGATTTTCTTTTAAGCCACCCCTTATTCCAGTAATTTAAAACTGAAAGTAAAATGATTATGTTTGTACCTTGTACGGGGGCTTTTGTGTCTGAAAGCAAACTGAAAGCCACCCCTTATTCCAGTAATTTAAAACTGAAAGTAAAATAATTATGTTTGTACCTTGTACGGGGGCTTTTGTGTCTGAAAGCAAACTGAAAGCAAAAACTGAAAGTTTTGCTTTCAGTTTTGAATTACTGGAACGAAAGATTTTCTTTTAAGCCACCCCTTATTCCAGTAATTTAAAACTGAAAGTAAAATGATTATGTTTGTACCTTGTACGGGGGCTTTTGTGTCTGGACGGAAGAGCTTGAGACCGATACCTTCATTTCTTAATTTTTTTTTTTTAAATAAAATAACTACAAGGTGAATTATATCTTTATCTAATTAACATTTAATGTAACAGTTAATGATCATTCCGTTTTCTAATTTGGATGAGGAGGATCAGTGTACATGAAAAAAACAGCATCATGCATGTCTGTGGACACTGCTGCATATGGCAAAAAATGTAAACCTTATGCGCTCCCTTGCACTCTTTTGTAATTTTTTTGTAATTTTGGCTGTGTTCATGCAACAGCGTAATTTAGCAAAAGATGTGTATTTTTATTTGAATTTTAATATTTTGCTCTAACATGCTTTCATAAATGTTTTTAGGGACACACAATGGTTACACGTGTGGATGGACAAAAATATCATCATTCAAACCCATTAAAACTATAAATCTTAATCTGTATGCCATTTAAGCATAAATCATAAATTCCATATAAAAATGATCTTCATTATGTTGGCAAGGGTTTAAAATGATGAAGAATTAATAAATTGCAAGAAAATTCAATTTTCAGATCTGTTTACTTTTGATCATGCCGGTACAGTGTAGTCTATGAAGGAAGTATTTACTTCTCAGTTTTTCTGCTTCTATATTATAAAGCACTGCAGGGCAACTTAACAAAATATACAAATAACTGTGTTTGTATGTTAGTATACATGTCCAAGTGTGGTTTGCACGTGTGTACTTAAACATCTATGTGTGTATGTAAACAATTTCAAAGAAAGTCATCATATTTACAGCAAATCACATATCCCTCTCTGAGTATTTGATTCACTGTAGCTTATTGAGATTCAAATATGTTTTTCATTCATACATGTTTTAAAGACCGCTATTGTATCTGTTAGTGTTCCTATTATGACAGGTCCAGCCACAAAGTGTTGTTAACTCCTTTTGTATCCTACTCTTCTTTCTCTGCCATGGCGTCTGTGGTAGCCCATAGAGCTGTACATAGGAAAGTTATGAATTTTGCACACAGATAGCAGGCCCTGAAGGGGCAAACACCCATTTTGTGTCCATTAGTTTTCTTCTACTTCTTCTTCCGCCATTGCATCTAAGCAGACCATAAAACCGTTCATGAAAGAGTTGTAGGACAAGCTATCCCGTAACTGTTTGTTCCCACCAAACGTGAACGAAGCGTGGTGAGATATCAAAGACAAAATCACATCAATGGCACACACCCAACACAAACAAGAGATGTTATGTTTTGCTCGGCTAAAATAAGTTTTGCTTTCAGTTTTGAATTACTGGAACGAAAGATTTTCTTTTAAGCCACCCCTTATTCCAGTAATTTAAAACTGAAAGTAAAATGATTATGTTTGTACCTTGTACGGGGGCTTTTGTGTCTGGACGGAAGAGCTTGAGACCGATACCTTCATTTCTTAATTTTTTTTTTTTAAATAAAATAACTACAAGGTGAATTATATCTTTATCTAATTAACATTTAATGTAACAGTTAATGATCATTCCGTTTTCTAATTTGGATGAGGAGGATCAGTGTACATGAAAAAAACAGCATCATGCATGTCTGTGGACACTGCTGCATATGGCAAAAAATGTAAACCTTATGCGCTCCCTTGCACTCTTTTGTAATTTTTTTGTAATTTTGGCTGTGTTCATGCAAACAGCGTAAATTTAGCAAAAGATGTGTATTTTTATTTGAATTTTAATATTTTGCTCTAACATGCTTTCATAAATGTTTTTAGGGACACACAATGGTTACACGTGTGGATGGACAAAAATATCATCATTCAAACCCATTAAAACTATAAATCTTAATCTGTATGCCATTTAAGCATAAATCATAAATTCCATATAAAAATGATCTTCATTATGTTGGCAAGGGTTTAAAATGATGAAGAATTAATAAATTGCAAGAAAATTCAATTTTCAGATCTGTTTACTTTTGATCATGCCGGTACAGTGTAGTCTATGAAGGAAGTATTTACTTCTCAGTTTTTCTGCTTCTATATTATAAAGCACTGCAGGGCAACTTAACAAAATATACAAATAACTGTGTTTGTATGTTAGTATACATGTCCAAGTGTGGTTCCCCTTCAGTCGGTCTCTCGACGTTGTGTTGAGAGGCAGCCTTGGGTTTGATCTTGAGAACCTATCATCTCCGAGATAAATTTAAACCGCCAATGGGCTTGGCGAATGCCACACGCATGCCAGTCTCCACCACGTACATATTCATGGGTATAACATGAAGATGGCGGCGGTCATTCAATCACCACAGTCTGCTTCCTGAGCACGACTGCCGGTTCGGCGAGGTCGACCGCTTCAGCGAGCGTTGGGGTGATCGGGGATTCCCGTGGATGTCACTGCGCCAGCTTCGGCTCGCGGATCATCCATGGCCTGGCACTCTCACCTGGCTCGTCTAGTCTAGTCGAAGTTAATAGGTTGTCAAGGGCGAACCCCATCTGTCGGTTCGACACAACGTCTCGTTCCCTCCATCAGGGAACTGAGGTTATATCCGTAACCAAGACGTTTTCAGATCTGTTCTGTTTACTTTTTGATGATGCCGTTACAGTGTATGTAGTCTATGAAGGAAGCGTTTACTTCTCAGTTTTTCTGCTTCTATTTTATAAAGCATTGCAGGCCAACTAAACAAAATATACTCATAACTGTGTTTGTATGTTAGTATATACATGTCAAAGTGTGGTTTGCACGTGTGTACTTAAACATCTATGTGTGTATGTAAACAATTTCAAAGAAAGTCATCATATTTACAGCAAATCACATATCCCTCTCTGAGTATTTGATTCACTGTAGCTTATTGAGATTCAAATATGTTTTTCATTCATACATGTTTTAAAGACCGCTATTGTATCTGTTAGTGTTCCTATTATGACAGGTCCAGCCACAAAGTGTTGTTAACTCCTTTTGTATCCTACTCTTCTTTCTCTGCCATGGCGTCTGTGGTAGCCCATAGAGCTGTACATAGGAAAGTTATGAATTTTGCACACAGATAGCAGGCCCTGAAGGGGCAAACACCCATTTTGTGTCCATTAGTTTTCTTCTACTTCTTCTTCCGCCATTGCATCTAAGCAGACCATAAAACCGTTCATGAAAGAGTTGTAGGACAAGCTATCCCGTAACTGTTTGTTCCCACCAAACGTGAACGAAGTGTGGTGAGATATCAAAGACAAAATCACATCAATGGCACACACCCAACACAAACAAGAGATGTTATGTTTTGCTCGGCTAAAATAAGTTTTGCTTTCAGTTTTGAATTACTGGAACGAAAGATTTTCTTTTAAGCCACCCCTTATTCCAGTAATTTAAAACTGAAAGTAAAATTGAGCAAAAATGTGCTTGTACTTGGTTTGAGGGCTGTTGTGTCTGCACGGAAGAAATTGACATCGATACCTTAATTTCTTTTCATTTTTTTAATAAAATAACTACAAGGTAAGTTATTTCTTCTTCAACATACCTAATGAACATTTAATGTAACAGTTAACAATCATTAAGTTTTTCTCATTTTGACGAGGAGGATCAGTGTATATCAAAAAATAGCATCATGCATGTCTGTGGACACTGTTGCATATGGCAAATTATTTAAACGTCATGCGCTCCCTTGGAAATGTTTGTCTCTTTAAATGTTTTGTCAATTTGGCTGTGTTAATGCAAACAGCATGAATATGACAAAATATGTGTATTTTCATTTGAATTTTTATATTTTGCTCTAACATGCTTTCATAAAGGATTTTAGATATTCAATTCAATTCAAGTTTATTTATATAGCGCTTTTCACAATGTGCATTGTTCCAAAGCAGCTTTACAGGAGCAAATAAGAAAACACAGAGGTAAAACACAGCACAGTGTTTATAGAACAAGCAAGATCATTCTAATAGATAATCCATCCATCCATCTTCTTCCGCTTATCCGGGGCCAGGTCGCGGGGGCAGCAGTCTAAGCAGGGACGCCCACACTTCCCTCTCCCTAGACACTTCCTCCAGCTCTTCCGGGGTACACCGAGGCGTTCCCATGCCAGCCGGGAGACATAGTCCCTCCAGCGTGTCCTAGCTCTTCCCCGGGGTCTCCTCCCGGTGGGACATGCCCGGAACAATCTCTCCCCCTCCACACTGGAAGTGTATGTAGCCGCCATTGCCGCTCACCACGACTCAGTTGCTGGAAAGTCTCTGGGGCAGCACGACCTGGTCATTAGGTTCCGCCTCACCCCGCGCTCCATACCCTCTCAGGACCTTGATGTGGTCCTGGCGGGCCTAAATAGGACCCCTTCGAGCCCCTCGGAGCTCCCGCTCTTCCTCATCTCACGATGAAGACGGTTCTCCTGATGGCGCACGCTTCCATCAAGAGGGTAGGGGACCTGCAAGCATTCTCCGTGTCCACCGATTGCCTTCAATTCAGGCCCGGCGATTCTCACGTTTTCCTGAGACCCCGGCCTGGCTACATGCCCAAAGTTCCCACCACTCCTTTCCGGGACCAGATGGTGAACTTGCAGGCGCACCCCACCGGGGAGCAAGACCCAACCCCGTCCGCGTTGTGTCCAGTATGCGCACTGCGCCTCTACTTAGACCGCACGCAGAGCTTCAGGAGCTCTGACTCTGATCAGCAGAGGGGAGGGCTGTCTCCAAACAGAGATTGGCACACTGGATTGTGGACAGGCGCCTCTCTGGCAGACATCTGCAGAGCTGCGGGGTGGGCTGCACCCAACACCTTCGCGAGGTGTTACAACCTCCGCGTAAAACCGGTATCAGCCCGTGTTTAAAATGGCAACATGTAGCGCCGGCAGCCGCTAGGGCGTATGCCTGCGAAAGCACCACCCCCCCCCTTCTCGGGTGGGTAAGCGTGCTTTTTTGCCTCCCTTCTTCCCCCACTGGGTGCAGAACAGGCATTCCATCCATCACTGAGCAAGCACCTCCTGCGGGCAGGCTGGGCAGAGCAGCCCTGCCCCTTAGGCCAGGTACTATTTGAGTTATCCACGCATAGCTCTAGTGCTACCGGACGTTGTAACCCCCCAATCGGGCGGTTCCGTCTGATGTATCCTCATGATTGGTTCCCACCTTGGCAGCCCATGACCTTATCTAGGTGGACCTCCACCTCGCGGTTAACTACTTCAGTCCGCACATGTTTCCATGAGTTCTTCCCCATCGGTGAGACCATGCTGATATCTCCACTAAACTCCTCCCTACGGTAGGATGTGGTCTCTGTAGCGCATTCCCCCTTGGGTAGACAGCGCTTACCCAGTGGCCCTGACCGGCCCCACCTTTATCCAAGAAAGCTCTGGAACCCCTGACCTATCCACTGGAAGGTTACGATTTCGCGAAAGAGCTCATGTCTGACACGCCCAGGCTAGTCACCGTCGTTTCGCTGGAAATTGTGACGCGGCACAACGTTGTGGCGTTTTCCATAGGAACCCCATCTGTCGGTTCGACACAACGTCGAGAGACCGACAGAAAGGGAACGTCTTGGTTACGGATGTAACCTCAGTTCCCTGATGGAGGGAACGAGACGTTGTGTCCCTTATGCCACAACATGTGCCGCCCGCTGCAGCAGTCGTGAGAGGCTCTCAGGCTCCTCATAACTAAAGGTGAATGAATGCAGCACGCCGTCTCAGTCTTATACCCGGATATTCGGGGGCGGAGTCCGGCATGCAAATTTCATTCGCCAATTTCATTGGCCTTTTCTAGTCTAGTCGAAGTTGATTGGTTCTCAAGGGCGAACCCCATCTGTCGGTTCGACACAAACGTCTCGTTCCCTCGATTAGGGAACTGAGGTTACATCCGTAACCAAGACGATATCTTTCATACAGAAGTTCTCTTTATTGAGGACTCACTGTGCGTTGCTGCAGTCATCTCAGTCTGACTTTTAGTTCAGCACAGTAGAGTTTTATACCTTTCAAGGGGGAGGGATGCATCGAGGTGGAGACAATTTAAACAAAGCATGCAAATGCAGTACAGGAATCAGCCCGTTACAGGACTTGTCCCAGCCAGGATCATCATAACAGTGTCATTCATGTATAGGTGCTAATCCAATCAGCCTGACGGTATTGCCCATACCTTCCAATTATCATGGTGACAAAGGCTTAGCTGTGCCTTTAGCCTAGCATTCACATTTAACTTGGGACCCTGCCCAATGGTCAGGAAGTGCATAAAGACAAATGGTAAAGTCTCAGAAACCTGGGCTGCCTGACTTGATCTTCTTTACCTCAAAATGTGAAACACAATGAACATAACTTTCTTAGTTTATATATTATTACATTGGAACCTAGATATAACCTTTTATACATTTGTAATCCCACAATCCTAAACCATTCGTCCAATTTGCATGAAATTAATTTTCTTAGCATCTAGACACACGCCTCATAAAACTTATGGAATTGGTCTTGATATCTCAATTTTCATATACCACTTAAACAAATTTGATGGCGAGAACGCCAAAATGGATTTGATGCTGTTTCTTCACCAAACTTTTGCATATTGATACAAGTTCTGTATGTGTGATCATTGGCATATCTTGTTCACCTCACAAAAGTTTGGTGACCGTGCCACCTAATGGTCAAGTAATAGGTAATAACACCTAATAAGTATTTATATTGGGTTCTAAGTGCTTTAACTTACGTTTTAAAACGTGCTTTTTTTTGCTTTTCAAAAACTCATCAGAACTGTCTACATATATGCCCTTTTTGCCTTACTGGGCCTGAACTGTAATTGCTGCTTGCAGCTATATTTCTTATTTTTTCTTCTTCTTTTTGCAATTTTGCACACAGATAGAGGACAATATATCCCGTAAGGGTGGTGAATTATCAAAGACAAAAGCACATCGATGGAACACACCCAACACAAACAAAATATGTTATGTTTTGCTCAGCTTAAATACGTTTTGCTTTCAGTTTTGAATTACTCGAAAGAAAGTTTCCTTTCTGTCGGTTTCTTGTAGTTGTGTCGAAGCGACAGATGGGGTTCATCTTAAGAACCTATCATCTTCTGACTAGTTTTGAAAAGGCCAATGAAATTGGAGAATAAGATTTGCATGCCGGACTCCACCCCCAGAGATATCCGGGTATACAAGTGAGAAGGCGTGCTGCATTCATTCACCTTTGGTTCTTCGGACCCTTCGATCCTATGATCCGTTCGTCTCTGACTTACATTTATGCATTTTGGCAGATGCTTGAAAGCGACTTACATTGCTTAATCCTATACATTTTACATAGGTATTTGCAATCCCCTGGGATAGAACCCACAACCTTGCGTTGTTAACGCAATGCTCTTACCACTTAGCTACAGGAATTCATACCACTTCCGTGGCAGAGTGTTGTGTTAGGATTTTATTTGTGGATTTTTCCTCCGCTTTTAATACTGTGAACATAAATATTATTTTGAGGCGGTTGGAGGAGTTGCAGGTGCACCAAACTCTTATTTTATGGATTCCGTTTTTTACGGGACCGTCCACAGCATGTATCGGTAAATGGCAAAAAATCTGAGAATGTGGTTTTAAACACGGGCCTTCCACAGGGATGTGTTTTATCACCAATTTTATTTTCTATTTATATAAATGAAATGACCTGTGATAATGATAATCTGACGCTTATACAATATGCAGATAATATTGCATTAGTGGGACGTGTAAAGAATATTCAGTCACTAGATACTTACCTTAATTTTGTTAACTATATCACAATTTGGACAGAGGAGAGTTCTTTGCAGCTAAATATTAGTAAAACCAAAGAATTGTGTTGTGGGGCAAAGAGTGTATAAGCACTCTGTGAACCTTTGTTAATTGGTGGAGAGGAAGTTGAACAGGTGGGGTCTTTTATATATTTAGGTACAGAGATTGATTTTCAATTTTCATTTGATAAGCATTCAGATAATGTTTTTAAAAAGGCTTATCAACGTTTAGGGTTATTGAGAAAACTGAGTAGTTTTAACATTGAAAAGGACATTTTTATGGTTGTATATAAATCACTTATTGAATCTGTTCTTACTCTTAATATTGTATCCTGGTTCAACTCTCTCACTGTTAAAAGCAAAAATAATTTTTGGAGGATTATAAATGTGGCAAGTAAGATAATTGGTGAGAGACAAACACCTCTTTCTGATCCTTTTACTGTGGCATTAAAACGAAAAGCCTTAGTTCCCCTTCAGTCGGACGTTGTGTTGAGAGACGGACTAGGGTTTGATCTTGAGAACCTATCATCTCCGAGAGGAATTTCTAAACGCCAATGGAATTGGCGAATGGTACGCCCACGCCAGTCTCCGCCCGTGCATACGGGTATAAAAGGAAGATGGCGGCGGCCATTCACTTACCTTTTGTTCTTCGGAACCTGCACGACTTTATATGTTGCATATCCTCTTCGAGAGCGTTTTTCTTCACCCAACGACGCGGAAGCAGCGGATCCCTTCCAGTGAGGACAGCCTTTCCCTCGACATCTCGGCAGAGTACCACAGAGCATTTTCCTCTAAAAGAGCATATTTATACAGCTGTGAGCATGTCTCGCAGCTGTTTCCTTGGGTGTGGCAGACTCATACCCGAGGACCGCCCATGGACCGCATGGACCGCCCATACCCCAGTTCGCTCACCTGGTGCGTCCCCGATGGACGGCGGTAGACCATTCCATAGCGGGAAGACTCGCAAACGAGATGAGGATGAGATCTCTGTTGCCGCATCGGACAGCTACCTATTGGCATCTGACGCGGAGCCCACAGGCGGTAGAGCTCGTGATGGGACCAACGTGGAGATGTCGGCCATGCTAGCCCGGGCGGCCGCAACAAATGGTTTCTGGGGTCGGGGCGCGGTTAAAAACTGCGGACCACCCCGGTGCTGTTCTTCCCGGAGATGCATGAGGAGCTCACGAGGTCGTGAAATGCACCCTTTTCGGCACGTTTCACACTCGTGAGTTCGGTAGCTGTGACTTCCCTGGATGGCGGAGCAGTAAGAGGCTATGTCGACGTCCCCCGGGTGGAGCGTGCTGTAGCGGTGCACCTGTGCCCGCAGACGGCTGCCACCTGGAGGCGTCGGCCATCGACTCCCGTCCAGAGCGTGTAAGCTCTCCTTGACCCTAAAGCCCTGAAGGACCTGGATGAAGGGAAGCCCGACCCCACTCGCATGAGTTAGCTGCGCTCTGTTGCGACGAAGGCCATGGCAGGGGCACTGGCTCGGTCGATGTCCACTATGGTGGCCCAAGAAAGGCATCTGTGGCTAAACCTCCGTCCTTCTCAGGGCCCGGCACCCACCCCCTTCGTTAAGAGAGTTGTCTTCCCTGGGTTCCCTTCCTCCACAGCACCCTCAAGCAGACGTTGGCGAGGATGGATAGCGCGGCTGAACACAACCTTCACGCGACGTTGGTCGACCAGTGCCACAAGGCAGGTAAGTCAACAGAGCCGTCAACCTCCCGCTCCGCCCGGTCTGTTACCAGAATGGCAATGCTTAGTGATGGAATTCCTATACTTCACCCTAAGGGGGAAAGTAGAGAGGCTGTATAGCGCACTGGACTCACCTGAAAATTGGAAAAGTCGCTTTTGCAGGCGTACGCCTAGGCCTGATGCCTGTCCTATACAGCGGTAGCGTGTAAGACATGGGCTGACACTGGTTCCACTCGGAGGTTGTAAACCCTCGCGAAGGTACTGGGCGTAGCCCACCCCGCAGCATTACATATGTGTGCCAGAGAGGTGCTTGAGCCAGTGCCCACGAGGAGGCGATACTCCGAGTTGAGTGAGCTCTCACTGCCAGTGGGCAGTGGCGCCTGGGACTGGTATGCCAAGTAATGGCACTCACAATCCAACGCGCCAATCACTGTTCGGAGACAGCCCTCCCCTGGTGCTGTCCTCCAGAACAGACAAGAGCTGCTCAGAGCTTTTAAGGCCATGTGTGCGGTCCAAATAGATGGGCAGTACGCGTACTGGACACAGCACGTTGGAGGTTGGGTCTTCCTTCCCAGAGGGGAGCGCCTGCAGGCTCACCACCTGGTCTCGGAAGGGAGTGATGGGGAACCTTAGGCACGTAACCGGGCCGGGTGTCTCCGCTAACTTTAGAGTACCGCCTGAATTCTAGGCACAAGGGAATTCTCCCTTACCCTCTTGGTAGAAGTGAGCGCCATCAAGAGTGTGGCCTTCGTCATCAGATGAGGAGACTGGCGTCTCTGAGGGGCTCGAAAGGGGCCGTACCAAGGTCCTAAGAGGTATTATGGTCCTAAGAGGATACGGCGCACGGCCGAGGTGAATACACCTCTATCATGCCCCTGAGGAACCTGGTAACCAGGTTATGTCGACCAAGAGACTTACCCTCCACGAGGTTGTGATGAGCGGTAATAGCGGCTACATGCACTCTCAACGTGGATGGGGAGAGGTTACTCTCTTGTCTCTAAAACATTGACCTGACCAAGCAACTCCGTGGGTTCTCCCCGTGGAAAGAACACAAGGGCGAGAAGAGACCCCAATTCTAAGCCTACAAACGTCTATTGGCAGGGGCTCTAGCCTGCAGGACGGTCCCTGACCGCTGGCCGCAAGCTACTCGTCCCGTCCAGGGGTCAGGCATGGAGATTTCAGAGGCCTGGCTTGGGGTGCCAGACCGTGCCCTTCCCCTGCGACAGGAAGTCCTTCGCCAGGGGAATTGGCCAGGGGGGGCTGTCGTCAGAGCCATTAGGTCTGAGAGCCAAGTCTGGTTGGGCTTTTAAGGCGCAACTAACAGTACTTGACACCACACTTTCCTGACCCTGCACAGGACCTGTGCAAGGCTCACTGGGGGGAAGGCGTACTTCTGCTTGTCCCGCGGTCAGCTGTGTGCTAAGGTATCCGAGCCGAGGGGACCCTCTGTCAGGCAGTACCAAAGCGGGCAATGAGTGGAGTCTGGGGAGGCAACAGGTCCACCTTTGCCTGACCGAACCGCTCCCATATGAGCCGTGCTGCGCGGGGATGGAGTCACCACTCTCCGCAGGGCATTCCCTGATGAGAGAGCGCATCAGCTGTCTTGTTCAGGTTGCCCGGGATGAACATGGCCCACAGGGATTTGATCACCTGCTGACTCCATAAGAGGAGGCGTCGGGCGAGTTGTGGCATCTGCCGTGAGCGTATGCCACCCTGATGATTGATGTCGCCACGGCAGTCATGCTGTCCGACCGGACTAGCAAGTGTTTGTCCTGCACTAGGGGCCCGAAGCCTCCTTAGTGCCAGAACGACAGCCAACAACTCCAGGCAGTTGATGAGTTGGGAACCCGTCCTTTGGCCCGCTACTGCGTGCCCGTTGCACACTGCACCCACCCCCGCAGGGAGGTGTCTGTCGTTACCACGACGCGCCTCGAAACCTGCCAGAGCGGGACCCCCGCTCGGAGAAGGGTCAGACTTGACCAGGGTATGAGGGTGCGTAGACACTGAGGCGTAACCGTAATCCGCCTGGTGCAGGTGTGCCACGCCATCCAAGGAACCCGACTTTGAAGCCAGTGCTTAAGCGGTCGCATGTGCATCAACCCGAGAGATATTACCCTTGTCGTGGACGCCATGTGCCCCAGGAGCCTCTGGAAGTGTTTCAGCGGGACCGCTGGTGTGTGCCAAGATAGCCAGTCGTCGAGATAGTTGAGTATCCGCACGCCTTGCTCCCCGAGGGGCATTAAGGCGGCCTCCACGAGTTTGGTAAAACCCCTGGGAGACAGGGCCTGACCAAAGGGCAGGACCTTGTATTGATACGCTCTTCCCTCAAACGTGAACCGCAGGAACGGTCGGAGTCGAGGGAGGATGGAGAGACGTAAGAGTCATACGGGTCGATTGCCACGAACCGATCTTGGAGACGAACTGAGCCCAAGATGCGCTTTTGCATCCTGAACGGCAGATTGTGTAGGTGCTTGTTCAGGAGGCGCAGATCCAGAATGGGGCGCAGCCCCCCCTTTAAGGCACTATGAAGTCTGGGCTGTAAAACTCGGAAGGACAGGTTCAATCGCACCTTTCGCCAGAAGGGCGGCAACCTCGGCCTGAAGTATGATAGCGTTCTCCCCTCGCACCGAGGTTTGGAGAATGCCTCGAAACTTGGGCGGGCGCCTGGCGAAACTAGATCGCATAACCGAGACGGATCGTCCTCTCTAGCTAGCATAACGGGCTGGTGCACTCTCAAGCGCCAAAGAACCGTGTGGAACCAGAGGGACGATCTGCTTCACCGTGCCATGGGAGGCTGGTTCGGTGGCTGACAGATCGGTCACCTCGCACAGGGCGGGACCCCAGAGGTAAGCGAAAAGTTGTCAACCTGTGCTCCATCTTATCGAGAGTGCTGCTGGGAAGCCCGGAGAGAGAGAAGCTCTTTTAAGAGAGAGTGGGCGCTTGGGAAGGCCCACCCTCAGATAGTGGGCTTTCTGTGGCAGAGATTCGGCCAGGCGGCCGCAGATCTCTTCGCCTCGCACGAAAACGCCAATTGTCCTATATTCTTCTTGCTACGGGACGAGGACGCACCCCTTGGCGTGGATGCGCTAGCCCATCCGTAGCCACGAGGGCTGCTCTATGCATTCCCTCCTCTCTGCCTGATACTGCCTACCGTGGCCAGGGTGAGAGATCAGAACTTGTCTCTTCTCCTGATAGCACCAAGGTGGCCCAAAGCACCATGGATGGCGCTTGATTTCTCCTCTGTTGTATGCTCAGCCATTGCTCCTCCAGCTACGCACTGACCACCTGTCACAGGCGAACAGGGAAATCTACCACCCCCCCGGACAGGGTGGCTCTCTGTGCCTGGACCGTGAGACACATTTGGGCTTCCTGCTCGTGTTATCGCCACTATTCAGAACGCTAGAGCCGCTTCTATGCGGCCTTTGTATGACTGTAGGTGGCGCATGTTTGAGGAGTTGTGTGATGGGTGAAGGTTGATCGTATCAGTGCTCTGTTGCTGTTATTTTTGCTTTTTGCAGGACTTAATAGATTAAGGAAGACCCTTTTCCAATATTTAGGTTTAATTAGCAGCTATCGCTGAGTGCCATGTCGGGTTCGATGGCACATCTGTAGGGAAACACCCTCTTCTTCGCACGTTTATGATGGGTGCACGGCACTTTCTTCCCACTCCTGCTAAAACTGTGCCAGAGTGGGACCTCTCTGGCATGCTGGAGGCTCTGTCTCGTCGGCCCTTTGAACCTTTGGAAGACGTGTGGCTGAAACATATGTCTTTCAAAACAGTATTGATTCTGGCTCTGACCTCTGCCAACCGAGTCAGTGTTTAGCATGCACTCTCTGTTCATCCTTCGTGCACACAATTTTATTTCAGTGGAAATAGAGTTTTTCTATTTTTCTAGGCCTAACCTGCCTTAATGTCTAAATGCTTCCCAGCAGTGACGTGTGAGGTGATAGAGCTATCAGCCTTTCACCCACCTCCTTTTTCCTCTGCAGAGGATGAGAGGTTACATGCTTTGTGTCGTGTGCATGCCCTGCAGGCATATATGGACAGGACTAAGGCTTTTAGAAAGAGCAATCAGCTCTTCATTTCCTGGGCCCCCCCTCACACAGGGAATCCCATTTCCAAACAACGCCTCTCTCATTGGCTTGTGGAAGCAATTTATATGGCATATGAATCTATGGGAGTGCAGCCCCCAGGGGGCCTCAAAGCTCACTCTACCAGAGGCATGGCTGTTTCATGGGCTATGTTCCGGGGTTGTTTCGCTACAGGACATCTGTGCGGCAGCTAGTTGGACTTCTCCTCATTCGTTTGTCAGATACTACCGGCTGGATTTTGACCCCGGTAGCTCATTCTGTTTTAGGTGTGGGCTCATCATAGCCTTCTTTAACCCCGTTTATAGCTTCGTGGGTCAGGCTTAGCGCACTTAAGTCACTAAGCATCTCACTTCTTACATATACCGGCTTTCGTTTGGCATCTCACATTTTTCTTATGTGCATTGTCAGCATCACTTATGTGTGCATGCTTTCGCATGTCACCTATAAAGCCGTCTTCTGTCTTGCGGACCTTCGTAGAGCATATTGGGCAACCAGGGAGCTGTCCAGTTCTCCCATAGGTGGATCTTGAAAAGCGATGATGATAGAGAACAATAGGTTACTATCGTAACCCCGGTTCTCTGAAACATCGAGTGAAGAGATCCACCAAGTTTGCCCCCCGCTTGCTG
The DNA here is from genome assembly GCA_006030095.1 of Triplophysa siluroides. NCBI lineage: Eukaryota > Metazoa > Chordata > Actinopteri > Cypriniformes > Nemacheilidae > Triplophysa > Triplophysa siluroides. Next base: position 206,575 of record VCII01000558.1, read on the forward strand.
ACAAGAAGCGAATATGCTCACTAAGGAAAGGTACCATGTGCAGTAGCCTTTATGCATTAGGTGAGGGGGCGGGTCCCCACCTGGCATAGGACGCGCTCCTGTCTGTCTAGCCAGACTTGGTGCAATTGGATGCTACTAAAGAGATCAGGTACTTCCCATAGGTGGATCTCTCCACTCGGAGAACCGGGGTAACGATAGTAACCTAGTGTTTTACATTCCAAGTAACCTAAAGTGAGTCAGTTGACAACATTATTAAAAAATGGCCACAAATCTAGTGTTTAAGCCAAATGCTGTGTCTCCTATTTGGGCACATTTTGGTTTTGAATCAGAGGTTAAGAGGCAACCGGTAAATTGCAACTCCATCGAGCGTGTATTTAGTGCTGTTGGCAACATTGTCACTCCGTTGAGAGTAGGGATGGGCATTTTTTTTTATAATTTCATATTCGAATATTTGAGCTCATAAAAAACTAATATTTTAATATTCGTTTATTTAATTTAAGTTAATAAAGAAGTATTTTTTAATATTTTTATTTTAGCACAATTTCACATCAAGCCTATAATTATCTTTAAATTATCAAAAAGCATTAATATTATATTCTGTATAAAGGTTTTTCAATGTTGAAAAACTAGCAACGTTGGAAAAAAAGAAATTTTTGAAAAAACTGCATTTAAACTTGCGCAGAATGGTATAATACAAAAACATACAAAAACATACAAAACAAAACGAACAAAATATGCATCGAAAGTCTGAAATAAATATCGTTTACTTTGTCTCTCATGGTCAGTGTCTGTCTTGTTTAGCTTTGCATTGCATTTGTATCAATAAATAAGGTATTTATTTCAATTAAGGTAACTAGGAAATCATAGCGCGTTTTAAAACAAAAAAGAAAACCATCCGTGCGAATTTATTTGCAGGCTGTAACCTGAAAGCGACCCTTTGAACTTCTTTGAAGGAACATTCTGGCTTTTAGGTATGGAAAAAGGTACCAATCTTATATGCTAAGGCCAAATTCATTAACATAAGATGCAGTGAAATGTATTTTCATGTTTCAAGTTGTTGAAAGGAACGAATGAATTTACAAAGAATAACCGCTCCGAAGTTATGCTAATAAATGAATTATTGTTAATCATTTAATATTACGTTGGTATTTTTATACAAAATGCAAGTAAGGTCAACGAATTCTGTGGCTCACCAGTTTTGAAAAATTGTAATATGGTGATGTGATATGGAGTTTTTTTTTGTCTTTTTTATTCAATCAAAAATTCTGTGTTTGAGAGTAAAACTAATTATTTTGTAATTTAAAAATAAATGATGAGTAAATGTTTAATGTCTGAATACACTGAGTGAATATTATTAAACATAAGAATGCAGTCGCGATTTCTTTAAGATTGCAAGGGAAGCTCAGCTTCCCCTATAATTGTCAAAAAATGAATGGTCAAATATATGTACTATTATGTTAACATTTTATTGACTAAAAATGCGTTAAACACGTTCATCTCGAACAAAAACAATTTCGTTCAGAATCAGCTACTTAGGTCGGCTGACTCGATTTCCTTCTCATTCATTCCCGTAGCGTACAGTGCATTACTCTGTTGAAGCCCAGCGTCCATTGACTTCAATGGGGCTGCTTTAAAGGTACAGTGTGTAGGATTTTGAAGGATTTATATACCAAAATGTAATATATAATACAAAACTATGTTGTGAGTGGTGAAGAAATACCTTACAAAATGAACCGAAATGTTTATATTGCCTTACAATGAGCCATTTTATGTATATACACGCGGGCACACCCTTACATGTAATTTATCAATGTGCACAGCCATGTTTCTATAGTATCACTACACGGACAAACTAAGCGCGTTTCGTAAAACGAAGGATGCACGGGACTAGTTCTTCTTCTTCGGCTGTGTTTTGAGGCAGCTTGCAAAGCGACTACATAGAAGGATTAGCAGAAGAAGAGGAAGAACAACAACAGCATTTACTTGTCGTGTTTTTTATTAGAAATACAGTTGAAAGAAAAAGTATGTGAACCCTTTGGGCTTACTTGGATTTCTTCATAAATTGGTCATAAAATGTATTCTGATCTTCATCTAAGTCACAACAATAGAAAAAAAACACAGTCTGCTTAAACTAATACCGCACAAACATTATACGTTTTCATGTTTTTATTGAACACAACATGTAAACATTCATAGTGCAGGGTGGAAAAAGTATGTGAACCTTTGGGTTTAATAACTGGTTGACCCTCCTTTGGCAGCAATAACCTCAACCAAACGTTTCCTATAGTTGCAGATCAGACCTGCACAACGGTCAGGAGAAATTTTGGACCATTCCTCTTTACAAAAGTGTTTCAGTTCAGCAATATTCTTGGGATGTCTGGGTGTGAATCGCTCTCTTGAGGTCATGCCACAGCATCTCAATCGGGTTGAGGTCAGGACTCTGACTGGGCCACTCCAGAAGGCGTATTTTCTTCTGTTGAAGCCATTCTGTTGTTGATTTACTTCTATGCTTTGGGTCGTTGTCCTGTTGCATCGTCCATCCTCTGTTAAGCTCTCCCTCATCCTCTCCCTCTTACTACCTGTGTAAAGTCCTCTGATTGACTCTGTGATGATGAGAAAAACGTCTGCTAAGACATTCGCGGTTAGATTACACGCCTTTAGCATTAGCAAGTGGTTTCAATAGGCAGTAAGTTACGAACCAAGTTACCGTGCCGAAAAATGCTATGCAAAATAAGCGAATAAATCACTGACACAATGCTAAACAAGTAACAATAATATTCACTATAACGATTAGAGTAAATAATGAATTAAGTCGATTTAATTTATTTATTTTTCTTTGTAAATAAACCTCGTCACTTGACTTGCAAAGGTTACTCTCTGCTGTCTCAGATGACGACATCTCTGTCCTGTGTCCGTAGCTTCAGTCTGTTGTTCGCCTGTGAGACGTAGATTGCAATTATCAACACCACCGATAATGGCCGCTATCATTTACGGAACCCTTTTGTCCTGTGACGGCAACCGTAGCTTCTCTAATGGGAGGGAGAGGGGGGTATCGGAGCTGTAGGTTGCAATTTCCTACATCGCCAATAGTGGCCTCTGAAACTTACACACAGAACCTTTAAACAGTTTTTTTCAGTGCTTAGAAACAAGACGGTCATTGGATAATGCTGCGATTATGTCCCGCCCACGGACGCTCAGCGTCTCTGGGATGAATGGAGGAGTGGGCTGGCCCGGACTCCGAGCGTCTGCGTGATGATTGGAGGGTCTGTCATCTCTTTTTAATCCACTTTTATGTCCTAAAACGCTCGTTTTTTGGGGTCGACAGCTTATAAAAACGTATTTCTTGTTTTTTTTAGCTTGTTTGCTATACACATTGTCACATATCAGCTTTTAGACATTTTTTTTTTTTTTTTTGTTAAATCATAAATAACAAGGAGGCGGCAGCTTCTCGCAATGCAAAGAGACGGTTGGTGTGGGCGTGGTCTTCAGATTATGACGCGTATCACTCTGTGTCTCCATTTCCAACTCAGTCCCATCGCGGATTTTGCATGTGTAGTCGAAACCTTCATCGTATATTTCACACACAATTTCACACCACATTCATTGTTTCAGTTAAACATAATTCCCACATTTCCTCCTGTTGAGTTAAATATATATATATATATTAGATCGTTTGTTCATTAATTCATATAGTCTGAACTAGCCAGCTAGCAAACTGCACACGATGGCAGACAGTGCTAATATTGTCGACCTGATTTTGGCAAAGCCATTAGAAAGTCTTCCTTACGAGGAGAAACTTAGAATTAAACAGCAGGGCAGATCAACACCTAAGATTGATTTAGTGCAAAAGATAGGGAAAAGTAACAGGTCTTTTCAGCTCTCCTGGTATGACAAAGTTAGCTGGCTGACTGGAAGTGCTGTGAAAAAGAAAATGTACTGCTGGCCATGTCTCTTGATGAAACCATCTCATGGATGTGTTGTTTGGTCAAAATTGGGGTTTGGAGATCTGTCAAACTTTGACAGGGCATATAAAAGGCATGAAAATAGCAATGAACATGTGAGTGCATGTGCAAGATTAAGTTGCATGGGCAGGATCAGGGTTGAGCATGCAATCAATGAAGGTGCTCGCATTCAAGTGGCTAAACATAATGAAACTGTTAAACAAAACAGGGCCTTCCTAAACCGACAATAAATGGACAATTTTTATGATTTAGGCCGAAAATGAGCTTCCCCTCTTTAAAAGATCAGCAGCCGCCACTGTAAGAATGGTAATACTATCTATCTGTGTAAGACTGTTGCTTGTATAAAACCAGGGCGGGAAGGCTAATCTCAGTCAAAACTAACTTTATCGTGCTGAGACAGCAATCATAAAACAACGTAAGTTAGTTTAACAGACTCTAGAAGCTAAAGCTACTATCTAAGGCTAAGCTATCAAGCTACTAGCTATTAAAACTATACAGAGGTGTTACTTACTACTACAGTAGCTACATGAATGGTTACACACGAGCTATCCACATGTATGACCTTAGTGGATGTATAACATTATATAAGGTATTAAAAAGAGCCAAAGTACCTTGCAAATGACGTGTTGCTCTTCATACCGCTACCCTGCTCTCTTACTGTCTGCTCTGGCGTCCATCACGGGGGAGGGTAGTGGGCGTGGCACTTTGATTGAAAGTGACCAATAGAGAGGTCTTTCATCCTGATGTGGATGCCCACTGAGATACAGCTTTATTCGCAAGCAAAACTTTTCAACTCGTAAGCAAAACTTTTCGATCAGCAAAAAAAGACAAAAGTTTTTTTTGATAAAAAGTTTTTGATGTTCACAAAGAAAAATGAAATATCTCAAAGATTTGCACGTAATGCAAATATTTGTGTTATCAATTTCAGAGTTTTTTTGCGATATTTTATTTTTAAATCACAAAATAATTAGTTTTACTCTCAAACACAGAATTTTGATTGAATAAAAAAGACACAAAAAACCTCCATAATGTGAGTGAGCTCAGTGTAATGGTGGTAAATTTTTAAAGGGACTTTTATTTTGACGGGCTGCCCCGTTCTCGGTATGTTCGCGGGTAGTGCAGGGACGTCTGGGTAGGAGAAGGGGGAGAGACACTAAGGGCAGATACGCCATGATCGCAGCGTGAAAAGTCTGTTTTTTCCAAATAAGATTTTATAAAAGACAGTGGTATGTGGTCAGTTTGACTTTCGTGAGTTTAATATGCACTGACGTTTTCGTGTGAGACTAGAGACTTAGTTAACACAGAAGTTTGGTTGAGTGCGTCATCGGAAGCAGGACGGTGTTGGAGGCCGGCGTTACGGGAGAGAAAGAGTTGCGGGAGCAGTGAGTCCCATCCTGAACACTGTCGTTCTTATCACCCCGATTATGAGTATTTTTGAGGGTTTCATTTTTTTGGGAGACACTGAAACCGTCACGATCAAGTTTTACTTTTGAAAACCCCCTTTTGAGGAACACTGCAAGCTGTCACGTGGGTCCCGTGCTTGAGCGCCATTTTGTTCCAGAGAGTTCCGAGTTTTCCTGAGTCGTGCTGAAGCCTCGCTTGTTTTTTGTTTATTACCCTGCCATCATCTTGACATCTCACTGTCCTGTCGCAGCTGTTCATCTCATTGTTGTGAGTCATCTCAAGTCATCCCAAGTGGACTCGTCAGTCATCGCATCAAAGCCCCCGTTGCCACAGACTGATACAAAAGTCTGTTACACACACACACAAACACTTTGCTGATATTGATTGAGTCGAACTGAGTGTTTAAAAGAACTAAATAGAACTGAGAGTGTCAATCTGAACTGTGACTGAGATTACTGAATCAAAGCGAAACTGAATCCATGATTTATAAGAATCATTTGAGTAAAGTCACAAATGTTTTGTATTTGAAGTGAGGTATTTGGTGTGAATCATTTGTGAACTGATTGTTATTTTAGAGGTGCACATCCAATGCAAGCAATTCTGACTGATGCTGAATGACAACCATATCAGTTCACGTCTCTCCTCCAAACTCCGCCCTCAAAGTCTGACTGTTCTCTCAGACGGTGCACTCGGGGCCGGGATGCACAGGACATACTTTGACAAGTTGTTTAGTACAGGGAATTGTGTGCGCGCGACCACTGTATGATGTCAAAGGATGTCGCGAGCGGCGGGACTGCTGTCAGAAAGCCCGCTTCCGTCTGAAGTTAAGTTACTGACCGGTAAAGACGCTTTCATTCGGAAATGTACTTCCGTCCGGCAAGTCCCGTGCTTTGTCTTTCTCTGACACTTTAAAATGCTCCACGCACACTGCCAGAATGTTTGCGGCATTCTGGCATGTAATAAAGCGCACGTGTCTCTCTCTCTCGCTTTCTCTCTCACTCTCTCTCTCTATGCTCTGGTTGCTAGTTGATCATTTATCGAGTCATGTTCGGTAAAATGTATTCGGCCATTTCACATATTTGGCCGAATATCGAACATGCATTTTTTGCTATTTTCGGCCGAATATATTCGGTGGCCGAACATTCGGTGCATCCCTAGCGACATGGATCACAAATGACAGATTACTATCGAACTATTATAAAAATAATAATCAAACAATTATAACCATGAAAGCAAACAACGCATTTTCAAAGACCCAAATCATTCTGAATTAAAATGTAAGATGCATTTTAAAGTCCATATAAAAAGTATATATTGCATTGCATAAAGTAATCAATCATTTGCACAATTCTTCAAGTAATAAACAGACCTTTGTGACTGGTCTGTCCAAGCAATTAGTTTTTGTTTTAACTGTCACTTGACGAACTAATAAACTTCAACATTTATTTTGATTGATAACCATTTTTGCCGTTGTTGTAACTGAGGTAAATATTCCTCTGTCCACCTCTTCCAAAATAAGTCAGACATGTACTGGACTTGTCGCCATCTACGATGTACATATAAGTCTTTCTTTTGAAACAGGCCAGGAGGTAACAATGGTTGGGTTTTCAAAAGAAGTAAATGATTGGGCGTTAAAGCTTCCAGATCATTAGGATCCATAGATGATCTAGTGATTGAATGATCATTAAGAATTGACTCCACTTCATAAAGAAACGTATGAAGACCCTCTTCATCCAATCTCTGTCCCTTTACCATGGAATTCAATATTTTCCTAACTGATCTGATCATTCTCTCCCAAATGCCTCCATAATGGGATCCAGTGGGAGGATTAAAGATCCATTTAATCCCCTTCTGGATGAGCACATCATTGATTTTATTGTGATTCCAGATTTTGATGGCTTCTTTCAACTCAATCTCCGCTCCAACAAAGTTGGTTCCATTATCTGAATACAACCCTGATACTTGACCTCGTCGGGCAATAAATCGTTGTAAGGCATGAATAAAGGAATCAGTGTCTAATGATGCAAGAACTTTAATATGACCAGCTCTTATAGACATGCAGGTAAAAATAACTCTGTATCGTTTTACTGTGCTTCGTCCCCTTTTGATTTCAAATGGACCAAAACGGTCTACTCCAACTCGAGTAAATGGTGGTTCATCTGGTAAAACTCTACTCGAAGGTAAATTTGCCATTTGATGACTTAATGCTGGTCCTTGTACTCTTCTACAGGTTACACACCTGGATAAAATCCTTCGTATGGCTGAACTGGCACCTGGAATCCAATATTTCTGACGAAGCTTTGCTAGCATATCATTTTGTCCATTGTGTCCAGTTTTCTCATGAATATGCCTTAAAAGTAGGTCAGTGACATGCATATCCTTAGCCAAAATGATTGGATGTTTGAATTCCTCAGGCATAACTGCATTATCAAGACGTCCATACATTCTTATAACACCTGCTTCAAGTATCGGATTGAGATTATACAGAGGACTACTTCTCTTGACCTCGCCATTTCTCTGTAAAGCCTCCAATTCCTCTGGAAACCTCATCCTTTGGGAAAAGCGTATGATTTCTAGTTCACTTTCCTTCAGCTCATCTACTGAAAGATATCCTTTACCAATACTGGATCGTAATTTGTGCATGTTCTTACCAAGATCTCCCAATTGACTCAGTTTTGAATCCAGTTGTTTCCTTCTCTGACTTAGATTTAGCAGAATTTTCTTTAGCCTTAGTATCCAGGCTACAGCCTTTAGAAGACATGTCCATGATGAATAATAGTTAATAAGACGTGCTACAGCGTCTAATCCTTGAATTTCAACTTGCAGCGTATTGACCAAGAATTTCTTCTTGATTTCTGGATCTGTAAGCATGATTTTCTCAACATCAACTGGATTAGTTGGCCATTCTTCCTGGGATCTGACGAGAAAAGAAGGACCAGCTATCCACGTCTGCTCTTTAAGTAAAGAACGCACTCTTAATCCTCTTGAGGTGAAGTCTGCAGGATTAATTGAGGAATTAACATACTTCCATTGAGTTGTGTTAGATGTTCTCAAGATCTCTGAAACTCTGTTTGCAACAAAGCACTTAAATCTGGAGGACTCATTTTGAATATATTTCAACACAACAGTGTTATCAGTCCAAAAGACTGAATCTTGTAATTCCATTCTTAGATCCCTTTTCCACAATTTATCCATTCGACTGGCAAAAGTAGCTGCAGTAAGTTCCATACGAGGAATAGTGGAAGATTTTAATGGTGATACACGAGATTTACTCATCAAAAGGGCAGAATGCACCAAACCTTGCTGGTTGTGCAAGAGCAGGTAAGATACCATATTCCACCATTCACACCATAGCCATTTCCACTAGCATCCGAGAAGTGGTGTAGCTGAGCTGAAATGACTTTTCCAAATTCTCCAGGTTTCACACATCTTTTGATCTCAAATCTTTCCAAGTCATGGAGATAGATCATAAATCCAATTTCTCCATCTGTGAACATATCTTGTAGGTATCATAGTGTCCCATCCAATCTTTTCTCTACAGAGATCTTGAAGAATGTTCTTTTCTAATAATACCACTGGAGACAAGAATCCTAGAGGATCATATATATGCTACTAATCACTTAAAGAATCCCTCTTCTAGTGAAAGGTCTATCTTTGAGTACTACCTTGAATTTAAAGGTGTCAGATTCAGCACACAACTGTACACCTAATACTCTTTCCATGGGAAGCATGTCAAATCAAGGTCCTTCACTTCTTTTACTCTCTCTTCTTCGGGAATGGCGCTCAGCGCTTTACGACTGTTACTCATCCATTTAGTAAGGTGAAAACCACCTTAACCACACATCTCCATAAGTTCCTCATACAGTTGTATAGCATCAGATTCTGTAGGCACTGAAGTAAGGCTATCGTCCACATAAAAGCAATTCATTATGGTCTCAGTTGTTCTGGGGTGAAACAAACTCCCATGGTCCTCTGTACATTTCTGAAGTGCATAATTGGAGCAACTTGGAGGAGATGAGGAAGCTCCAAACAAATGTACCACTGTTCTGAACTCTTCCAAGTTATGGTGTTTTACTAAACTAAGTTCGGGAGGAGCAGGAGCAGATAATTAACTCGGCTGGTCGGCTGTCAGCAATCACAACAATCAACCTATCACTTCAAAGAGAGAGAGTGTCTCTATAAATAGTCAAGACGTCTTGCCTTCACTCTCTCTTCAGTCTCTAGCATCCCACCAGCACCCCGGCTCCTCACCTGGAGCCCCTCGTCTCCAGCAGGACACAAAAGGGGGGGGGAGTGTTCCGGGTTCAGGCTAATGCCGGATTCGGAGCCCTCACCCCGGACAGCATTCCAAATACGCATACCCTCAAACTACTCTATTATCTGTGTAGGTGAACTCGTGAACTTATTTATAATGCCCTTTGGCCATCACAGAAACCTTAAAAGGTCAGAATCCTCTGGAGGAACTCTTACTTGGTAAAACATGGATTCTACATCAGCCATTAAAGCAATGGGTTCCATTCTGAATCCTGTAAGAACACTTATAAGGGGACTTGTCAAGTCTGGACCTTGGAGCAGCTGTAGATTCAATGAAGACCCCTGGTATGTGGCACTACAATAAAAAACAATCCTGATCTTTTTCTTTTTTGGATGGTAATCCCCATGATGAGGTATGTACCACACACGTCTGTCCAGTCTCTCAAGATCATCCTCAGGTACCTTTTCAGCATAATCTTTAGCAATCACGTCCTCTATAAAGGCAGCATAATCTTCCTTAAAATAACAGTCCTTCATGAATCGCTTGAGCAAGTTCAAAGCCCGTTGTTCAGCCATTACTTTGTTATTTGGCAGGACCATCTCTTTATTCTTAAGCGGCAAACCAATGCTGTAATGACCATCTGTTAACTTTACTGATTGAGATACCAACTCCATGAACTTGTCATCTTCTTTAGACGTCCCTACCATATCATCTAGAACACTTTCAGGGAAGTCATTCTTAAACTGCTGCTTCCAAAGCTCATCCAATTTTACAACAGAGATTCGGTTTACGGTTCTATGAAATTTGTCATTACAGGCAATTACACTCCTTTCCATTCCTTTGAGTGGTCCATTCACTGTCCATCCAAGTACAGTTTTTACCGCATACGGTCCATTATTTTGACTGCGGACAACTTGCCACGGCTCTAGAGCTTCTGTTACATTAGATCCTATCAAAAGCTCAACTTCTGCTTCAATTGAAGGCAAATGAATGTGCTTTAAGTGAGGCCATTGATCAAGATCAGTTTCTGTGGGAATATTTGATTTAGATACTGGTATACTTTTCTGTGTATACACTTCCGAAAGTGAACAGTAATGTGTCTGTTTTAACCCAGTGTGGTAGGGGTGACACCAGACAGGCTTTGTGTTTACAGGCGAAAGCTTGAGTGAGCTGGAGTCGAGCTTGGGTGTCCATTAGGAATATTTTGGGGGTTGGCTGTGTGCGTACCCGACATACTGAACGAGTTGTCCTGCGCACATTTGCATGATTACCTGATCCGCGGAGTTACGAGATCAGATGTGTACGGTACGTGGGTTAAACCTCGTCCCTGTTAGCCACTGTAAGGAGTCGCTAACGCATTCTATTTAGATTTCATGATGGTGATGATCTTGCGGTTTCTGGCCGCCTAAATGAACTCTGCCTACAGATTGTTGAACGAGCTGCAACCGTCCAGACATTCATCTGTTGTTGCTTATCGGGGGTGGGGAGATTCTTCATGGTATGTACTGGAAAAGTTTTATCAGGATTGTAATTTGGTTTAATCGATCTAACTATTTATTGAATTACCGACAGATTGGTCGTGCCTCTACCAACGGGTAGTTTTCACGCTTTGGAGCTACATGAGAGTTATCCGCTGTTGCTTTACCCTATGTTATTGTTTAATTTTCTTTAGTTTAATTTGTTTTGCTTGTTGTGTTTGCTGTTTCTATTTTATTCTTTTTTTCTTATTTTTACTTTGCCTGGTTGGCATTACTGTTTTCATGTTTTTGCTTTCGTTTGGTTAATTGCTGTAGTCCTGGTGGTGTTGCTGTAGCGGCATATTTAATTTAATTTGATTCTATTATATTGTTTTCTTGATACTTGTTGTTTTTGTATTTTGTGAAGCTGCATTGTTGTGGGCAAGTAGAGCGCCTATTTGCTATATTTCACTGTAGTGCCCTGTACCTGCAGAGTGCCTGCACCCTTGAAGTTTGTGCCAAACTTGTCCCTATCTATTTTCTTCACAGGAGCTGAGTGCCGAAGGCGGGGGGAGTTTGGTGTGGTGGTGTTCCCCACGAGTGCTGTGGTGTGTGTGTGCGCGTGAGCGTGTGTACCCCGGTGTAACCAGTGTGAGGTGTGGTGTGGCCTAGTGTGTCCCTAGACCCCGCGGTCGGGCCTCAGCTCCTGTTCTATTTTGTTTGGCCTATTTGGATGGGTTTGTTGTCTCAGGCTGCTTACGGTGGTATTCTCCCATCCTAGTATTTTCTTTGTTTATATTTTATTTTTCTTTATTTTTAAGTGATTGTGTGTCAGAATCTTTTAAATAAAAGTATATATATTTCTATGCTCACGCCTCCTGCCGCCTCCTGAAGTGAACTTGTGTGCTTTAAGTTATAAGAATCTCTATTTTTGTCCCTGGCAAGTATCCAGGGTGGCGTAGTCGCTCCATTTTGTGGTCGATTGGCATCAGGTCACACCAGCAACTTCCAAATCTTTTAAAACATAACTAGAAACAGACTTATCCTGATTCATGGTTTTAAGAAGAATACTCATTTTCTTTCCAGACAAATTAAGCTTATGCATGAGACTTTCAGTACAAAAAGTGGCTGAACTGCCTGGATCAAGGAAGGCATACGTCCTTACAATCTTACTCCCATCCTTAAATTTAACACATACTGGAAGAATGGATAAGGCACATGAATCTTCACCGGCTCCAGTTAGAACACTAAACTGGACAGAGACCTACTGCTTGATTATTTTCCTCGGTCTTGTCATATCTAGAGATATGGAGAATGCTTGGATGTTTAAAGCCACATACTTTGCAGGTAAGTCGCTTCCTGCAGACTTTGCTCATATGGCCTGTGCATAAACAGCCAGAACAAACACCTTTCTTCATTAAGAAATCCATCTTTTCTTTATTAGTTTTCTTGGCAAATGTTGCACATAAGTCCGCTAAATGTTCTTCACCACAACACAGCCTTTTTACCCTTTTCCATTTGAGAGACCGTAGTGGCAAAGCTATTTCCTTTGGTCTTGGGGCGACTCAAACTCGACCTCCACTAGGAGGGATTTCCAAAATGTTTCCAAAGATAGGATCAGTAAGGATTTTGACTTGTTTCTCCACAAAATGTACAATGTCCTTGAACACAACTTGATCACTGTGGTTTTCCTCCAAATCACATGCCACTGCTCTCCATTTATCTCTAAGCTTGTAGGGCAGTTTCGAAAGGACAATCTGCATGTTGGTAGACAAGTTTAATTCCTTCATATGATGAATACTCTCCATGGCATTGCAACAAGCACGAAGGAAAAGATAATAATCTTGTAAACCCTTTGTATCTTCAGATTTTATGGACTTCCAAAAGAGTACTTTGTCAATGTATCCTGCAGATATCTTTTGTTCATGTCCGAAATGATTCTTTAACAAAGTTTTGGCCTTCAAATAACCTTCACTAGGAGAAATATGTTGACAACTTCTGATAAGTTCTTTAGGTTGACCTCGAGTACATTGCTCAAAGTAATAAAGACAATCCCCATGGTTGTTGATTTTCTTCTATACTATCTCCTCAAAGGCACGTATGAAACCTTGATATTGCAAAGGGTCCCCGTCAAAAGATGGAATTTCTCTATGAGGGAGTAATAAACTATTACCCTGTTGTACCAACATGACAGTGATGTCATTTTGTCTTTCCATAAACTGCAATATCTCTTCGTGTCCCTGATCCATTATTCGTGGTCTTGATACATTTCCATCATTAAGGGTAACAGGGAGCTGTGCAATTGTAGATACAGTCCTCTGCAATGGTGTTCCTACATGTGCTTGTGAAGCAGAGGGTATCTGAGAATTACTTGCTCTGGGTCCCCTTGGAATTTGAATTAAACCAACATTGGACTGAGATTGCAACCCAGCATTTCTGTTAACTTGTACTGAAGACATTATCAGTACGAGATGGAGTCCTTTTACCATTTTCATCCCTTCAGCCATTTACACTTGTTGAAATGCTTTGATCAGCTGCAGCGGCCATGTACACATCAATTTTGGCTCTAGATGCTGCTATTTTAGTTTGAAGCTCAATTTGCTCCTTTTTATTCCTTAAACGTTCCTCTTCCTCTTCGACTGCATGCTTCTGTTGTAACATCTGTTGACTGGCTAATAAGGCAGCCATTTCAGCTTCAGCTTGAAGACGAGCAGATGAAACCGATGACCTACTAGCTTGTGAACCAGAATAGTGACTTCTATTGATTGATCTCTTGCTGCCCACATTTGAAATACTGTCATTTGGTTTAATATCATCAATATTATGTGCAGATGTCTGAATGTCCTCACTTTGATTTGGAAGACTCTGCGAAATTACACATTCAGTAACTGTATCAGCAGGCAACCGATCACCCAGCAGAGAAAGTCCCCGAGCAGCCTCAGTCAATGAATCAGTTTCATCTATCACGATCTATATCATCTATAACAAACAACTTTCCACAAGAATCCATTCAATTATTTGTGCACATTGTCCAAGGGCTGCATGTAACCATAGCAATGCATTTCCAATCCACAGTAATTCATCCAGTAATCCAACATCCACATGGCAACATTTCGCATTGCACATATTTTTACTGGAATCTCCTGGGCAAAACACTTCACTCATAGCATAGCATGGCAGCTATTACATATTGACAAACGTAGCATTCATAGCACGGCATAGCATTCATAGCACCACATCATAAATTCATGGCATCCAATAGTATTCCGTCATGGTATTCTAAGCATCTTGTTAAACGGAAATAAATTAATAACTTCATTCACATACCGCTTCTGGTGCTATGCTTCTGGTTTACGTTAATATCCTGTTTCAAATTGGCGACTGCACTCCAATCCAGTGCTGCCGAGGCTCCATTCAAACCAACGATAATCCATTATAACAAGCGCCAAAGTTTTCTGTTGACTTTTGTTTCTGCATCCAACCATTTTGCCTTAGAGACTGAGAAACGGGGACACTTCTGTACACGTCACAGTAGTTTTATTTAACAAAACAAATATTTTGTTGTACGGTCAACAGAAAGTTGGCCATCCCATCGCTCACCCTCTACCAACATGCCCAAACACATTAACAACCCGGATATAAAGGAAACGAAAGTGAACACACCAAAAAACACATGATTATAAATAACCAATAAGAAAAGGAAAGTTAATTAATGCCACTAAAGTCAGATAAATAAGCCTTAAACCATTTCAAACCTACTCCATTAATGCAGACGTAATTTTCGAGTCTATCTAGAAGTGTGCTGTGGTCAATGGTGCCGAATGCAGCACTAAGATCTAGCAGCACCAATAATGAGATACAACCTCAGTCAGACGCCAATAGCAGATGAGTTGTAACTCTGATCAAAGCAGTCTCTGTACTGTGACATGCTCTAAATCCATGAATTCTTCATTGATGTCTTTACTTTGGAGGAAGGAGCATAATTGAAACTACTTTTTCCAGAACTTTAGATATGAAAAGTAGATTTGATTTAGGCCTGTAATTCCCTAGTTCTCTAGGGTCAAGTTGGGGTTTTTTGATACGGGGCCTTATAACAGCCACCATGCTTTAGGCACATGTCCTAATGTCAGAGATGAGTTAATAATACTAAGAAGGGGATATATAATTTCTGGGAGCGTCTCTTGTAGATTTGTAGGTATACGGTCTAGCGTTCATTTTGTTTATTTAGATGATCTAATGATTTTAGACAGTTTATCGTGATCTATGGTAGAAAAGAATTGCAATTTCTCCTTATGGGCGCTGTAGTTAGTTTGTTCAGCGGGTTTCACTTCTGGTTGCATTGTTATAAGTTTTGTCTCTAATATCTTGGATATTATTTGTGAAAAAGTTCATTAATTCATCACTGCTATGCTGATATCCAGAATCTGAAGTGGCTGATGATTTATTTTTTGTTAATTTAGCCACTGTGTTAAACAAAAACCCAGGGTTGTGCTGGTTTTCTTCTATTAGTAATGAAAAGTAGGTGGATTTAGACGTTTTTAGGAATTTCCTGTATTTTCGAATACTATCCTTCCATTCAGTACGAAATACCTCTATTTCAGTTTTCTTAAAGTTGTGTTTCTGTTTTTGGGCTGCTTCCTTTAGAGCCTGAGTGTGTTCATTATACCACGGTGTTGGGCTGCCGTTTTTAATCTTGTTTAAGATACTGTGTCTATCGTTTCTGAGAATGTAGAGTTGAAATTTTCAATGGTAATGTCAAGATCTTCAACGTTATTTCTCATGCTAGGGAATTGAGCTAATTCAGGCAGATTATCGAGAAACGCATCTTTGGTAGGTGAAGTTATTATTGTTCTACAATATTTGTAACAAGGAGTTTCATTTGCAGCCGTAGGCCAGTGAAGCATACATAATACCAGATAATGATCTGAAATGTCTTCACTCTGCTGAAGAATTCTAACGTCGTCCACATTTATACCGTAAAACAGTATTAAATCTAAAGTATGATTACGAAGGTTAGTGGGTCATGACACATGGTGACTAACACCCATGGAGCTAAGAGTGTCTTTGAAAGCCATTCCTAGGGCATCTGTATCGTTATATACATGGATGTTAAAGTCACCAACTATAAGGACTCTATCTGCGGCCAATTCTAGTTCTGATAAGAACCCACCAAATTATTTAATAAAATCTGTGTGGTGCCTGGAGGCCTATATACAATAGTTAGAATAAATTTAAAAAATGTTTTATCCTTAGTATTAGGTGTTGATACATGAAGTACCATGACTTCAAAAGAGTTGTATTTAGAGTTCGATTTCTGGGAAATGGTAAAAGAGTAATTGTAAAGTGCTGCGACACCTCCCCCTCTGCCCTTTAGACGAGGCTCATGTTTATAATAATAATCTTGGGGGAAAGATTCATTTAAAGTAATATAATCATCTGGTTTTAGCCATGTTTCTGTCAAACAGAACATGTCTATTTTATGATCTGTTATCATATCGTTAACAAAAAGTGCTTTATTAGAGAGAGATCTAATATTTAGCAATCCAAGTCGTAACAGTTGATTATCTGTAGTTTGTTAATGTTTAATTTGTTTAACCTTTATTAGATTACTTTCAAGAGGTTTACGCATTATTTTATGTTTGCTAATCCGGGGGATGGACACAGTCTCTATTTTATGATGTTTGGGAGAAGGGATTATTACATTACCTCAGTGAGTTTGTCTCATCTCAGATGCTAATGAGACCCACCACAGACATGTCGTCTGCAAACTTGATGAAGAGGTTGGAGTCGTGTGACGGTGTACAGCTGTGGGTCAGCAGGGTGTAGAGGGGGGGGGGCTATGCGCACATCCTTGGAAGGCCCACTTTTTTAGTGTGATGGTACTGGAAACTGTGATGGTACTGGATACTGCTGAAGGGAAACATGATTATTTAATTAGGAAAAATCTCTTGGTGTCACCCTGCCCCAAATCGTACAAGAAGGTTAAGAAGGTAAAGGTATTGGCAAACGGCAAAACCCTAAGAGACACAAAAATAAGGAAAATTTAATTAATAAGTTTAATTTTTTTAAAGATTGGCTTAAAGTTAAAAATATGTCTGTAGAGATTTAAAAAGGGGAACAAGACAGCTGGCACAATTCTTTGTAAAGTTTTCTTTCATTATGCTTAACCGATCTAACAAGGTTGTTGAATATGTTGAATAAAAATTATAGATACTTGCTTTCCTGTAGCTCAGTGGTAAGAGCATTGTGTTAACAATGCAAAGTTGTGGGTTCGATCCCAGGGGATTGCAAATACCTATGTATAAATGTATATGATAATACGATGTATGCC
Source organism: Triplophysa siluroides (assembly GCA_006030095.1). Taxonomy (NCBI): domain Eukaryota; kingdom Metazoa; phylum Chordata; class Actinopteri; order Cypriniformes; family Nemacheilidae; genus Triplophysa; species Triplophysa siluroides. Next base: position 223,984 of record VCII01000558.1, read on the forward strand.
GCTTTGGATAAAAGTGTCTGCCAAAATGCATAAATGTAGATACTTCACTTGTATTTATGAAGCAAACATTGTGCTCCCTCTCGCTCTCTGATAACTCCATGTACAGACTCAAGCCTATGTTTACATACTTTGAAACAACATTTTGGAAATATTTAGCAATTGAGGCTTGAGATGAGATGTGTAAGATATTAGTCCTACCACCAAGAGCATTCCTTTACAAATACCTTACAAATGTCTTGAAAAAAACATCTGAACAATGTCTTGTGGTGTGGTAACCGTGGTATGATTGATTCTGTACCGTTTAATTATGTAAGTAATGAAGTACAGAGGATGTGCTTTAACGTGAATAAACCACGACTCAAGGGCGTTCTGCTTCGCGTCGCATGCCACACTGTATTTCATGAAGTAAAATCACTTGAATTTTTCCTTCTGCTTATAAAATCTCTCTTCAATTCTCTTCTCTTCTTTTTTGTTTATTTAACAGATTAATATGAGCCAGACTTGCCTTTCTGAGTGAGTTTTAAATATCATTCTTGCACACATTAAATAATGATGCACTTTTGAAATATTATAAATTGAGTATGATTGAGTATGACAAATTAAAAATGTAAGCACCACTCAAAAGTGTTCATATTTGTCTCTCTCTGTCTTCATACCATGTTTGTGCAGTGTTAAGGATTTGCGGTGTATAGAGGCAGTTGGTGATCTGCAAAAGGGTATTGAGTCCATCCGTAACATCTGTATGGCCCTCCTAAATACACCTGTTGATCGAAACACTGGTAAATGTTTCAATTATGATCAAATCAGGAAACACATTGAGCATGCGGAGCACTGCTTAAAGACATCAGAGAAAAAGAGATTAAAGAAAAACTGGGAAACTTGGATGAAAGCATGGAGCGCTTTCTGAAAGAGAAGGAATGTACTGAGCAAGAAAAGAAAGCAAAAATACTGGCCATGGATAAACTGTCCAAACACAAGTCATGTGCTGAAGAAATCCTGCATCAGTCAAAGAGGGCTTTGGAACAAGCAAAAATAAACCTAGGCTGTGAAAAAGAAGCTTTAAAGAAAGAAGAAGCAATGAAGAACTCAAGTGAAAATTTGACAACTGCAGGGACAGTGATGTTACTAATTCCAATTTTTGGATGGGTTGCTGGTAAGTAATATAGCAAATCTACTAATTTTCCTCAATCATTATTCTAAATAATATTGCTGACCATTTGTAAAATATGCAACCCAGTGTCAAGGCAGTTCATGGCATAGGGGCGCACGATGGAATATATTGATTTGTCTTTATGACATGAATTTACAATTTTCTTTGTGTCAGTCAACACAACTTTTTTTTGTCATTCAGCACGACTTAATACACTGACGCGTGTATGTACAATTATTTGTTTATAACCATCAAAAGAAGTTGTACAAATTTTAGGAGGTGGCTAACCAACACCTATCTTACCCTAAACCTACAGCTGCAAAGGTTAACTTTGATAAAAACGCGAGTTTCATGAGGTGACAAAGAAATGATAAATGCAAACTGGTCTTATAGGTGTGGCAGGTGGAGAGACGACACATAGACCAAAAAGAGTTTCAGCCCAGGCGGGGAATTTTATTGTAGGTAGTGTGTGGAGTGCTCTGTGCAAGGTCCGGTGGTTCGTGGATGCCAGGCGTGGGAGTGCTAGCCTGGGAATTCCTCTTCCAGTCCTGCGTGATCTCCGTGCCCAAGTGCTTATCCGTCCACCGTGCAGTTGTGCTTTCCGTGCGCGCTGTCGACTGTCGACTGTCGACCGTCCGAGCCTGGAACCAGAAGACATACACATTAGCTACGGCTTGCATAGGAGTGGTAGCTCCCCCTTGTCTTCTGTTCCGCTGGCTTTTATGCCCGTTTGATTGACGAGTTGACGATCGACAGCTGTGTCTCGTCCGTTTCCCTGGCGACGCTGATTGCGCAAGGGCTGACTCGCCACATAGGATATACGTACCATGAGGTACATACTGCAATCAAGGATTGAAATTTCCAACAACAGTAATGTTAACAACACCAGTTTATATTATATTGGAGTGCAATGATTTTGAATTTAATCAGACACTGAATTTTGTTTACGTTTAATATTTCGTTGTGTTACAATGTGAGCACGTAACCCAACCCTGCCCCTAAACCCAACAGTTTGTATATTGTACAATATAAAACACAAAACATAACATGAAGTTGCGGCTACATATGATGTTTTTTCAAAATGTGAAATTATTCCAAGCGTTCCAAGGACAAATAACCGACAAAAATGCGCTACCCTTCTCCGTCTGGCATGAAACTCTCATCCGGACCGGCTGTGCACGGTGACATGATTTTTTAATTGGCACCGGTGTGTGAACCGTTACGTCAGTGTCGACAGTGAAATGGCTCTCATGTGTCTTGAGGTGGCGTCATTATTCTAATTTATGAAATGACACTGGCTGTCACGCTCTGATTGGGTCACGCGTTAACCTTGAGAGTAGCCTACACTTAATAAAAAATGACTGGGTGCGTTCCTGGAGCGCCACAAAAAGTATTCAGAGGTACGATGTTTCTATTAGACCAGATTGGATAAATGGCTGCCCCTAAAACTAACTTCAAAGGGGCAAAGTTAAATCATCTACAAAACATACAAATGAGATCGTAGGAATTCACACTAATGAGATACCAAAAGAGGTATGAATTCCCATCAGATGCGTTGATATTTATTCATATTAAAGAGACCACACATATTAAAATATGTTAGATTGAAAGTCGTACTGAGTGACACAGAAAAATGTTTCTTACTGACACTAAAAAAATGAAAATTTGTGTCCATGAACACAAATTAGATTACAGGTTGTGACAATGTCACGAATTCCCATGAGACCGTGTTGAAAATATGCACTGATCTTCCTTTTATTTCTAGGTCCAATAATGATGTATGAGGGACAATGTGGAAGGGACAATGCTATAAAGGGCATCATGACTGCGGAGAAGGAGATAATAAAGGCTAAATCTGAATTGAGGGAATATGAGTGTAAAGTGTCTGATTATCAATGCAAAACCTCTGAGGCTCAGAAAGAAATTAATAAAACAAAGGAAGATCTGAAGAAAATTCAGGAGGAGATTGAAAGACTTAAGCAGGATTTAGTGGACGCAGCTGAAATTCAGAATACAGTCAGGCAAGCTGTGCACCTTCTGAGTATTCTTAGTGGAAGAGTCACTGTACTGCAGAAGCAAACTCAACGTTTCATCTTGTGGGAGCCTGTGGTGAATGTGGTCAAAGAAGTGATGAAGGCAGCAATAAATATAGCAGAGAATCAGTTCCTCTATAGTCGAGGTCTTCCAGGTCTTAGAAATACTTTGAGGGAGAATAATGAAAGACTGTTGGCTATATGCAACTCACCCAACAATTCTGAACATGACAGCTATTACTGACAAGCTTCTTTTAATGTTACAACTCAAACAGAAATCCGCATTCTTTTCAAATTTGTAGAAAATTACATTATCACAAATTACATCTTTACATATGAGACATTGTAGAGATATGTAAAGCATGCCTCCAGGAGATACTGACACATGAATAAACAACAAATCCTTTGTTTAGCCAGAGTACATAAATAGAAATGCAAAGATTTATATTAAAATCAATCCCAAATTAGTAAATTGTATAATCTTTACCTTGTATGTTAAAATGATGAAATAAAGCTAGAATTAAAACACATTCAATTATTATTTGTATAGTAGTTTTTGTTCTCCTGTTGCCTCTTGTGAATATTGTGATTTCTACATAAAAATTGTTACAATTTAATAATTTAATAAATAAAATAAACTTGATACATTGTAAAGCAACTTGCAATGTAATATGATATACTTTATAGTTATGATCACTCTAGAATGTAATTGAACTTTAAATAAAAAATTCGAACACTTGTACATACAGTAGTTATTTACTGGAGTCAAAGTCATGTTTGTGTATACTGAATTATAGTCTAAACATGTTGCCAATGGTTACACCAACAATTATTTTGTTGGATATACTTTAGATACTCAAGTGTCTATCCAATAGCCCCAGCATGCATTGCACCATGTTACATTATGTGGTGATTATAAGGAGACTACTTATTAGGAGACGACTGGTTCCTGCAGATGATGAATTGATGACTTACATATAAAAAACGGACACCCAAGTTTAACAGAAATTTTATTTTAATTAACTTTTGCACTAAGCTCCTGTTTATTCTGCACTAAGCACCTGTCGCCTAGTCAAATTCCTTGTGTGTGTAAACGCAATTGGTAATAAAGCTTTTTCTGAAATTTGACCCTTGCTCAGCTCCCGTCGCATCATGGGACAGACAAGTGTCCATCTGATGCACACTCACAAATCTCAGCGGAAGAAGTAGATCATCCAGGTATTTCTCGACCTACTGTTTTGTGCATACTGGAGGTTTCTGACACTTCTTGTGACTCTAATTTTCCTCATGCCTCTATTAAACACGGGGATTTGTTAAAAAAACACATCGCTCTAAAAAGCAAGGTGTGCTATTGTAACCGAAACGAACTATACCGCTCTCAACGGGCCTCCAACCGGGTCGTTCCGGCATTGGGAGTCGGGCGCTCTAATGAGGAGGCTAAAGCCCGAAAGGGCGTCACTTGAGGTCGGGAGTGAGGTTTACACACTGCACAACTCTTCACTAGATGACCTCTGTTACACTCTGATTGGCCAGTTAACCAGTGCGTAGTGATTGGTCGAATACTGTCGTTTTCACAATGACGTAACTTAACTTCCGCCTTTTCGCAAAGCAGTGTATCAAAACATCCGTCATGCAACAAACAAGAAGAAGAACTTCCGTTTTGCCGTCGCGCTAGAATTTAACAACATTGAAAAAAAACTGACAGAACAAGTATTCAAGTACTTATCCTAGCACCTTCGTTAACACAAAAATAAAACAAAACATTACCTTCATAATCAAACAGGTACTGTTCAACGAAGAATTTGTATCCTTTATCTAGCTTTGATCTTGTCATAAGCGAAAATTTGTCTGCAAGATGTTGTACATCATCTAGCCGTATTTGTGGCAGCTGTGCAAGGGACTTGGTAAACTCCATTCTGAGGCGCTAGCGGAAGTAACGATACACTGCTTCGCGGCACAACGGAAGATGCGTGACGTCATGTGAAAAGGGCTTATTGTACTGACAGGTGATACAATGTCATCGGTCATTTCCCTATCAATTCGAGCCCGGATCTGATCCGGAAAATGATCAAGCCAAAACATTGCGACTTGTGCAGGATGTAAAGGTTTTGTAAAAATGTGTAAGGTTTTAAAAAGATATATGTTAAATAGTTAGTGATCAACCTCACTTAGCGGAGCACTCGCTCACCTCGGCGGGACTTTCCTCGGCTAGCGCGACTTTCCTTACTCAGCGGAGCACTCGCTTACCTCGGCGGGTGAATGACTTTCCTCGGCTGGCGAATGGCTCTCCTCAGCTGGCGAACGACTTTCCTTACTCAGCGGAGCACTCGCTTACCTCGGCGGGCGAATTAATTTCCTCGGCTGGCGAACGACTTTCCTTACTCGGCGGAGTACTCCTCGGCTTGCCACTTACTTTTTTGTGTGTTAAATGTACGTGGCCCAGTCCGTGAAACCCAGCTAAAGCCATTCTCTGTTACTGTTCATTTTACTTAAAACAATCTACATAATTTAAAGTACATCTGTGAAAGTGTAATCTTGATATCTTTAATACTGCATGAGTAAAACCATGTTAAAGATTGAAATGGTAATTTTAACAGGGGCGGCTGGCCCCTAGTGGGCGATAGTGCACCGCCCTCCTTCAGCCACACGAAAAAAGAGTGGAAAAATATTTTGCCGGTCTGTCGCTACCCGATCCGTCCCGGAAACACGATTTGTTCCGCGCATGCGCGAAAGTGCGTCTACTTCCGGTAATTCCCGTTTTTACGACAGTCGACTCGATACGTTCTAATTGGCGCTGTCGCTACCCGATCCGTCCCGGAAACACGATTTGTTCCGCGCATGCGCGAAAGTGCGTCTACTTCCGGTAATTCCCGTTTTTACGACAGTCGACTCGATACGTTCTAATTGGCGCCACTTCCTGTTATCACAGACGTTTTACGACAGTCTGTTAGTGGTGATATTGGAGAGTTAAAAAATGGTTGGAAGCGCTATGGATTCATTTGCGTTTTATGAACGACTTCAGAAATTTCTCTTAAAAGGAGAGATTCCTGACTGTCCTTCAGAGCGTCGGAAGATGAACCGGTTATCCTCAAATTTTACCATCAAAGGTAATTAAGTAGTGTTAAGAGATTTTATCATTAATTACAGTATCTGAGCTACCCTGCACATGAGAAAACAAGAGAAACCTTCACAGAGATGCTAATTTTGTCCATATATATTACTCTGAACCATTAGCTTTTACCATTAAACCTTTACAAAATTATGTTTGTAGAGTGTTTTGGGAATTATTCCTGTAGGATTTAGTTGTGTTTTGTTGGTTCCAATCTGCAAGATGATCTTTCACCAGCAGATCCCAACACACAGTAGAGACCCACAGACACCGTTATAGTTTTCATTAAAACCAATACAATTTCCATTGAAAGCATTACATTTGTATATAAAATTGGTTTAATTTATGTGATGTTTTTATTGACCATTATGGAGTCTAATTTTAGTCAGATGTCATATAATATAATTTTTTTAACTGCAACTTTTTCAGGCTTTTTCTTTCTCCCTCTTTAAACAGACGACAGACTCTTCTACACTGCCCCAACTAAGCAGTATTTTCGGCTAGTTGTCCTGTCAGAGGAAGAGAAGTGGTCTGTTCTTGCAGAGTGCCATAATAACCCTGGAACTGGCAATCTATTTATCTCTGAAAAGTTAATTTATAACCATTAATTAATCATATTAAACATTCTTCATTTTAAGTTAAAGTATGTGTTGGAGGAAAATCGGCCACCAGGAGAACTTATTGCCAAGGAAGGCAAAATTTGCCTGACACGAGAAGGCTTCCGTAGCCTGGGTTTCAGCCAGTTTATGGAGTCTAATGTGCGTATGTTTATTGTGTTACTTTACGGCACAAAAACTAATCTCTAGAAAATGCATTGTTACGCATGACAGATTTCACAGGCTGTAATCATTCTGTGTTTCATTTCAGATTGGAAATGCTTGCCTTAAAGTTGTGGAAGAAGTTGCACAAAGACATGTACTGTATTACAATTATATCTTTTAAAAATATTTATTTTGATGCATGCATGTTTAATCACTGAAAGCGTTCTTTCCACCAGGGAAAAAGTGTTCACATTATGGACCTTTATGTTGTGCCAACCTGGTGAAAAAGAAAATGTGGACCCAGTGCATGTTTTGCCGGTTAGTCATTTTTTGCTATAATACACTCATCAACCGAGAACTAGATTTGACAAAACTACTTGATTCCGATTGGTCAGTTGTGACATTCCAAGGTACCCTGATATTTCCCAGATAACAAGCTCACAAAACACATGGTTAACCCAGATGCTGCAAATCATTTTGACAGGAACAGTTTAATATTACACAAAAATGAACTATAATTGTCTTTTAATAAAATTTGACATTATATTTACATGATTGAACCGAATTGCCTTTTCCTGTCATTTGAAAATCGTGTTTTGCCTTAAAACTGAAAGGTTTTCTTGATGGAAATTGTATATTCATTAATAATGATCTAAAAATATATATCAAATCAATATATCATGTTCAATAACTAACTTGGGATGTAACTAGCTATGCAATAAGTCGTATAATGTACACACAGCCAGCTGATCGCAAAATAAACCCTTCAGTGTGATACAAGACCACTTCGTGTCTGGTCCTGATGGTCTGGGTTTATTCTGGGATAACAAACTGCTGCCTGTACATCATCCCTTACCTAATAATAGGAGTTGTTTTTAAAACTAACTGGATGTATTTTTGCTTTTCCAGTTTTTTCCCCAACAGTCCAGTAGGGATTCTTGTGGTGTCTACATGTTGATGGTAAGAATGTTTAATTTATCAAAGCTGTTAGATAATATTATCAAAGTCTTACAGTGTTATTTGTGTTTCACAGTATGCTCTCAGCATCTGCACATCATGTCCCTTGACATTCACAGAGGTAAGCTGGAATTTTGCACAAGTATATTTATGAAGTACTGGTAGGTTTAAATTTTTTTTAGGAAGATGTCCCATTGATTCGCCAGTGGTGGTGCATTAACCTCATGGAAAGGTTTTGCCTAGAAGGGTATGATAGATTCTACAGATATAATTTGAGTGTCTTGGCTGTATTAATTTAGTTTAAGCTATTATATAGAGTGCATATACATTTACATATTTCAAAGGCATGGGCAGAGATTTGCATTCTGGACCGAAGAAGCATCCCAACTCCTTCAGGGGACCCTTGAGCCGGTTTTCAGGGTGTCGAAATTCACCACAAGCAGAAGAGTTGTGGATGACGAGGAGATTGATAAGGTAAATGATTATAGTTTATATGAAACAACTGTAACATTTGCATACATGCGGAATAAACAGTTTAACTTGTTATTATTTAACTGTCTATTATTTAAGGAGTAATTGACGATGGGCCATTAAATGAGTCAAAACATTATGCACACCTTTAGAATGTTTGTCAACCAATTACAACTAAGCATAAATTTAATTTACTTCAACAGGTCCAGGAGCCAACCATTGTGCGAGACCTAAATACAGCGTGGTGCTGGGTACAGAATCACAGACACTTATTCCGTGGGGAGGTGACGGAGCCTGCCTTTTTGAAGATGAACAAGGATGATCAAGAAAATGCTCTAAATAACCTCCTGGGGGATCAAGTCTCTGAGGCAAAGGATGACTTTTTGTTTATATTTTACTGCCAAGAAGACATGGAAACATTTTTGTCATACTGTGTTGATGAACAAGGCCTTAAGGTCAGTGCAATGTTCTAGAGTGAGTGGTTGGGCGAGTGAGTTGTTGTTCGAGCGAGGGTGAGTTGTTGTTCGAGCGAGGGTGAGTCGAGCGAGGGTGAGTTGTTGTTCGAGCGAGGGTGAGTTGTTGTTCGAGCGAGGGTGAGTTGTTGTTCGAGCGAGGGTGAGTTGTTGTTCGAGCGAGGGCGAGTTGTTTTTCGTGCGAGAGAGTGAGCAAACAAGGGTGACTGGGTTAGGTTGAGTGATTGGGTGGGTGGGGTTTGGGTGGTTGTTTGGAATAACCAAATGTGTAAATAAATGTAATAAATACATAAATATATTTTTCTGTGTGTTTCTTAAATGCAGACATTTGTTAAAATATAAGAAAAGTTAGGTCAATGCCCTGTTCCTCAATCAGCAATTTAAGTAGATGAATAGATGTTTGATTGTGTGACTGAGAGAGGCTGGGTGGGAGGTTGAGATTTAGTGAATGACTAAAGAAAATAAGGAACAAATGTATAATAAATTGGATGAATTCTGAAAATCCTGCTTGTCAAGGGTAACCAGGTAAGGATTTCAATTATTTAATTAGGTTATCAATTTGTGCCACATATTAACCTTGACATATTTTGCCAAAAAAAAGGTTTTAAGAGAATCACTAATAAACATATTCATTTTAAGTTTTATAGTTTTTCTATAAATAAAGAAGTATTTTTATATATAAAAATCAATTTCTCACTCCTGACATATAATATTTTGTCATATTGTATTTTCTTGGAATCAAAAAATATAATAAAAAGCAACAAAGATTATTAGAGAAAAACTACTTTCCACTCTTTACAGGATTCTTTGTGTATCCCTCGTACGTTTCACCAAACCATTATAATTTGTAATGTGTTTAATGTCTTTTGATGTTAATTGGTCTTTTTTTATAAAGAGTTTATTTAAAAAAATATTGGACAAACAACTTTTTTATTAAAACTGCCGTAAATTGTTTCGAACAGAAGTAGACGGAGTTTCACGCATGCGCGGAACAAATCGTGTTTGCCGTAAATTATTTCGGCCGGAAGTAGACGCACTTTCGCGCATGCGCGGAACAAATCGTGTTTCCGGGACGGATCGGGTAGCGTCTAAGCCTTAATCATAGAATGTATAAAGGTCTTAATACTATTGTCCAATCAGCAGCCTGAATATCACTCTCCAACCATTAGCCCCGCCCCCTTGGGACGATATCAGTCAGATTGAAAATCTCCGTAGTAGTACGGCATAAATATTAGGACATCGTCAGACCTCAGCGTCAGTACTCCGGTATCAGACAAAACGGCATCAGTTCTCAACAAAACAGCGTCGGCGCTAAGGTCTCGAACAACAAGGAATCGGGCAAAAAGGCCTCAGACTAAAAGGCATCAGGTGACTCTAGAAATGGCAACTCCCCCCGCGTGACGTCATTGCCGCAAACCGTTTTCGAACAGCACTTTTACGGCAGACAAACAGGTACACGCGAAAGGTACACATTTCCATGAGTTTGTTAATTAATTGAAAGAACTTGTTGGGACATTTTTCAGCGAGTTCAATTGGAGGTAAACAGCTTTTAACATTGGATTGTAAACTATGTACAATCCACTGTTGGCGGTGTATTGCAATTTAAAACATTTTCCGATTTTCTTGTATTGTCTTAAAAGTTACAAATGTTTGATTGCTTAAAATGTTTACTATACGTTATGGCATTCTATAAATACACTGTATGACTTGATGAAAACGTTAAAAGTAAACTATTTAAGTATAAACTGGTGTTCTGCTAATCAAAGTGAAATGTGCAAACATCTTTTTCTTTGAAGGGATAGATAAGATAAAAGCATACGATGAATTACGTAAACAACGGAAAATGGTATGTAATGCAAACAGTAATATTACATTATAATTGCTTTGCTTGTGACTGGATGCATACTTCCGGTTGTAATATGCTTGAAATTGATTTGTTACTCAATTTTATTTCTAGATGAACTTACACAAAAGGGCTTTGATGCAAGAGTAAAACATTTATTGTGTGGAGAAGAGGCACATAGTGAAGGAATTCAAGGAACATTAGGTATTCCACTTTTTATTCACCTATTGACCTATTTTTCCTTATTCCTTTTGCTCTGTATTTAAAATATTTCCTTCTAATTTATAGAGACAAAATAAAAAAAATGAGAAGGCATTTATGGGTAAGGAGACACAATTAAAAGTGAAATTAATGCATCATAAAAATGTTTTTTTGTTGCTCAGTTGCCAGTTCTTTTATTTCAGGGTGCTGTTACTGTTTGTTACTGTACTGTAGGAAATATTAACCAATCTCTTTATTAAGATTCAGCACAAGTATTTACGAAGGCAAAACATTTAATAAAACCCCAGGTGAAAAAATGTCAGTTTCCCCTTCGTCGGAAAGAAAAATCCCTGTTCAAGGTGAGAGTTTACGGTGTTGTTATAACTATTTAACATGATAAGTGTTAGCTTTAAGGAATGTTACCAACCTTATATTTCTATTGTATTGCAAGATAAAAATTTGTCCCATGGAGTGGAAACCACGAACATCCAAAAACCCAGGCAGATATCAAAAAGTCATTCTTGAAGAAGCCCCCCAAAGAATCCTGGTGGCCGCACAGAAGATTATGATGAACTGATACGTATTGCTCAGGATGCATTTTGGACAGAAAAGGAAAGAGAGGGAAGTACATTTACTCTTTGCCATTCAGATGGCTCAAGGTGGACAAAGGAGCAGTTTAGCCAATAATATGGATCCGTCTCTGAGATTCCAACTCCCTGGAAGAGAACATTTTATATTGGACGTAGAGAAATGGGTATTGTACTGTAAATTTCGAAAGGAGATGTTTAATGTCTGAGTTATGATCCCTTTAGTTCTTATAACGTATCTTGTTGTGTCTACAGATATTATCTGCCTCAGTGAAAGCAGTTCAGCATTAGGTATGTTTTCAATTCCAGTGACAACATTATGCATTTTGTTAATACCACTTTATTGTTGCTAATGATTTGAAATTAATGTATATATATCTATTAAATGCTCCTTTTTTCAAGGAAATTATGAAATGGAAGACTCGGACATGGTAAAACAACATTAATTGGTTAATTTTGTCAATATTGTCTCTATAAACAATGTCTTAAGAAGATGTTTAATTAGGCCCTGATACTTTTTTTGTTTTTTTTGGACGGTAGGATTTCCAACCTAAGGGATGTAGATGTGTAGGAAGATCATCACAACGAAGTGTATAAAGATATATGGTAGAGGTTCAGGGAGAATCGTTAAGTTTAGGTAAAAGTTCTAGGAGAATCACAAGTGCTGATTCAAAGAGATCTTTGAGTGGAAGCACAGGAACATCCACAAATTCAGATCAAGGTGGAGCAAGATCCGCTAGAACTGATTCAGGTACAGGTAAATCCTTAAAGGAATAATTCACCCAGAAATTAGGCATCGTCCTCATGTTGTTCAAAGTGGCATTCTGTTATTTTTAGTGTGGAACACTAAACGTTTTTTGAAACACTTCTTTATGCACCTAAATTAAATAGTGAAAAGCTCAGGTCATTAATGATTGGCTGACATTACATTAAAAATAAATAAATAGACGTTAAATATTGTCTTGTAATAATTACATTTAAGCTGCTGTAAGCTGTTCAGTATGGATGAATAGAACAGAGCTCCACAGGAAGGGAAGATACTAAGTTAATAATATGGTTGCTATGTTATCATATATCTATTGAGGATTCAGAAAAAAAGTTGTATGGATTCCTTTCTATAGGATGCCTGACAAACATGACCCTAAGAACTGTATGTAGGAGAGCTAGGCAAAGTATTTTGTATAAAGTGTATGTTTGACATCATTTTCATTTTAATATTTTCTTAATTCCAGATCAGGGTGCAAGGGAGACCTCAGTTCCAGAGATCCAAATTGCAACTCCTAATCCAAAGAGGCCCATGGAAGAAGGTGTTTGCCCACAAAATGAGGTGTTTTATGTGTCATCTAATGTAGTCACCATTTTACCATCATGTAAGTAATACAACTAGTCAAGTAATACCCTATGTTAAAAAAAAGATTCTAAAACTGGAATCATGCCTTGCTTAAAAAATACAAAAATGGTTAAATGTTGACGTAGATTGTCTTCGTTATTTGATATCTTACAGTGTATTATCAACGCCTGCCATTAGTGGACGAATCACTAATCAGTTACAGTGAACAGAACCTGTGGGTGAAGGAACATTTGGGAAAGTATATCGAGGTTCTTTTCAGGGAACCCCAGCTGCCATAAAGAGGATTCCATATGGCATAGCAGGACTTCAAGATCAGGACATACAGCATGAGATTCTCGTCTCAATGTACGATATTTTTGTATCTTGTTTTTTGCATAGGCTGGTAATAGCCTGCAAAATGACTATTTTACATTTATAATATGACAATTTTACATGTATGCATGTATGTAATTTCTAGGCGATTGAGCCATCCCAATACTGTATGACTTGTGGCAGCAGCCCATACTGAAAACACGTTCTTGCTGGCCAATGAATACATTCACGGTACAACCCTGGATAATGTGCTACACAGTGACAATGCTTGTGTTAAGGTGAGTCTGTTTTGAGACACTGAAAAGAACAAAAATTAGTTATTAAGCAAGTATATAAAAAGTGTTTAAAACGATACAATGGCTTAATAACAGTAATAGTAACAGTAAGTTGTGCCTAGGTGGTGTTCATTACATGGGAACTGTTATTTGGAGGTTATTTCACTTTAACACATGTAAAGAAACCCACAATTTATGGTTTAAACAGGGATGTCTACGAAGAAGTTACAGATCGCAGAACTAAGTGTAATCGTGCAATCATTTTTTAGTGAATATTGGGTTTAACCAGCATTTGACATGCTATTGAGTACATACATTTACACTCTTCAATAAGGTTTTTATCTTAGCTCCTATGAGGTTTTTTTAAACATGTACAGTCGTGGCCAAAAGTTTTGAGAATTACAAAAATATTGGAAATTGGAAAAGTTGCTGCTTAAGTTTTTATAATAGCAATTTGCATATACTCCAGAATGTTATGAAGAGTGATCAGATGAATTGCATAGTCCTTCTTTGCCATGAAAATTAACTTAATCCCAAAAAAACCTTTCCACTGCATTTCATTGCTGTCATTAAAGGACCTGCTGAGATCATTTCAGTAATCATCTTGTTAACTCAGGTGAGAATGTTGACAAGCACAAGGCTGGAGATCATTATGTCAGGCTGATTGGGTTAGAATGGCAGACTTGACATGTTAAAAGGAGGGTGATGCTTGAAATCATTGTTCTTCCATTGTTAACCATGGTGACCTGCAAAGAAACGCGTGCAGCCATCATTGCGTTGCATAAAAATGGCTTCACAGGCAAGGATATTGTGGCTACTAAGATTGCACCTAAATCAACAATTTATAGGTTCATCAAGAACTTCAAGGAAAGAGGTTCAATTCTTGTAAAGAAGGCTTCAGGGCGTCCAAGAAAGTCCAGCAAGCGCCAGGATCGTCTCCTAAAGAGGATTCAGCTGCGGGATCGGAGTGCCACCAGTGCAGAGCTTGCTCAGGAATGGCAGCAGGCAGGTGTGAGCGCATCTGCACGCACAGTGAGGTGAAGACTTTTGGAAGATGGCCTGGTGTCAAGAAGGGCAGCAAAGAAGCTACTTCTCTCCAAAAAAAACATCAGGGACAGATTGATCTTCTTCAGAAAGTATAGTGAATGGACTGCTGAGGACTGGGGCAAAGTCATTGTAGAAAATCTCAATAAAAGGGAAGGAAGGAGTCGGGAACCGGAAGACATTTAAACATTTAATAAAGTAAATAAACAGCCGGCAGCCCCTCACGGACGACTGCCGGCGAATAACACAATACATAAACATAAAACAACTTAACACATGTTCGGGCCCGGTCCTCTCTCATCGACGGTCCGGTCGCTCGTTCCTTTTATATGCTCCCAATCTCCTACGTGATTCGAGCCCGGTGTGCGCACAGCTGGCGCTTATTCACAATTACTCACCGGTCTCGAACCACGGTCTCGCCCCGCCTACCCCACTACATACCCCCATCGCCCAACACAGGCCGGGGGGTACCCCCGAGACTGTGCTTGCTCCCCCCCTCCCTCGGGGGGGTCTCCCAGTCTCGGAGTACCTTTCCCCTGGGGGTATGTAGCGACGAGACGAGACAACGGAGACGGGAGCCCTCGGAGCGACCGGAAAGAGAGAGGAGAAAAAAAAATAGTCCGGTTCCCCGACATGCTGCCGCTCGTTCCTCAACCAGCCGGGGTTCTCTCCTTCGCGGTGCCTTGCGGTGGCCCTGGGGCTTCGGTGGACGGCTCGACCGTCCGCCCCCTGGCGGCCGGCGGTGGCTCCTCCTTTATCGGGGGAGTCGGGGCGAGATCCCCGTCCCCTGCTCCTCCCCCTTGGGCGGACGGACGCAGGCTCCGGCCTCTGGCAGGCGGTGGCCGTCCTCGGCGCTTCCGCCCCCTGCTCCTCCCCCTACGGACGCAGACGGACGCAGGCTCCGGCCTCTGGCGGACGGCGGCAACTCCCCCGCTCCCGCTCGGACGAAAGCCACCCCACCTCGACCCAGGGGCGCGGCAGCAAAGGTCGCCGTCGCACCGAAGCTTTGGCGGTGGCCACACTGTGCACTTCCGTTTCCCCAGAGCCACCGCTTCGGGCAGCCACTGGCGGACGCCCTTCGTCCGCGCTGCCCGAACTCTCCGGCACCGCGAGGCCACTCGGCGGCGAGGACTCTCCGACAGCATGTCTCTCCTTCTTCCCGGGTTTCGGCACCACTGTAGAAAATCTCAATAAAAGGGAAGGAAGGAGTCGGGAACCGGAAGACATTTAAACATTTAATAAAGTAAATTAACAGCCGGCAGCCCCTCACGGACGACTGCCGGCGAATAACACAATACATAAACATAAAACAACTTAACACATGTTCGGGCCCGGTCCTCTCTCATCGACGGTCCGGTCGCTCGTTCCTTTTATATGCTCCCAATCTCCTACGTGATTCGAGCCCGGTGTGCGCACAGCTGGCGCTTATTCACAATTACTCACCGGTCTCGAACCACGGTCTCGCCCCGCCTACTCCACTACAGTCATATTCTCCGATGAAGCCCCTTTCCGATTGTTTGGGGCATCTGGAAAAAGGCTTGTCCGGAGAAGAAAGGGTGAGCGCTACCATCAGTCCTGTGTCATGCCAACAGTAAAGCATCCTAACACCATTCATGTGTGGGGTTGCTTCTCATCCAAGGGAGTGGGCTCACTCACAATTCTGCCCAAAAACACAGCCATGAATAAAGAATGGTACCAAAACACCCTCCAACAGCAACTTCTTCCAACAATCCAACAACAGTTTGGTGAAGAACAATGCATTTTCCAGCACGATGGAGCACCGTGCCATAAGGCAAAAGTGATAACTAAGTGGCTCGGGGACCAGAATGTTGAAATTTTGGGTCCATGGCCTGGAAACTCCCCAGATCTTAATCCCATTGAGAACTTGTGGTCAATCCTCAAGAGGCGGGTGGACAAACAAAAACACACTAATTCTGACAAACTCCAAGAAGTTATTATGAAAGAATGGGTTGCTATCAGTCAGGATTTGGCCCAGAAGTTGATTGAAAGCATGCCCAGTCGAATTGCAGAGGTCCTGAAAAAGAAGGGCCAACACTGCAAATACTGACTCTTTGCATAAATGTCATGTAATTGTCGATAAAAGCCTTTGAAACGTATGAAGTGCTTGTAATTATATTTCAGTACATCGCAGGAAAAACTGAAACAAAGATCTAAAAGGAGTTTAGCAGCAAACTTTTGGAAAACGAATATTTATGTAATTCTCAAAACTTTTGGCCACGACTGTTCTCTGTGTGAACTGTCATGAGATTTGTGATGCAAATAAAAAACCCTTCAATATTTTGTAATTTTAATTTATTTATATATGGGGATGTTAAAATAATTTATTAAATGTTTTTAAGGGATAGTTCACGACAAAATGCAAATTCTGTCATCATTAGCTTGTGTAATTTCAAACCTGTATGACTTTCTTCTGCAAAAGGAGATATTTTGAAGAATGTTTGTACCAAAGGCCGATGGTCCCCATTGACTTCTATTCAATGGACACAAAGTGAATGGGGACCAGTGGTTTTCTGTTACATACATTCATCAAATTATCTTCTTTGGTGTTTTGCATAAGATAGAAAGTCATCAAGGTTTTAAATGACATGGGGGTGAGTAAACAATGACAGCATTTTCAATTTTCATCTCCTTAGAGATTTGCCAAACTGCTTATTTTTCCCATGTTTTTTTAAAACAGGTTGACCAGTTCTCCAAAAAGGCTGTGCTTACTGACTGGGGACTTGCCAACATAAAGGGCACAGTTTTATTGCGGCAAGGAAGCAGATTCACTGGAGGGAAAATAGGACCAATAGGTGGGACTTTTCTTTACATGGCTCCAGAATGTCTAATTGAATTTGAAGAGGCTTCCAGAAGCTCAGACATCTGGTCTTTGGGAGTAACATACCTTGAACTTTTTACAAAGTTAAAGCCCTGGACAGTAAAAAACCAGAAGCAGTTGTGCAGCCTGATGACAAAAAATGCACAGCCACACGCTCTGGAACATCTGTGTGAAAGATACAGTTTCATCTATGATGGTAGACTATGACCCAGCATCAAGACCTGAAGCTTCATCTGTTGTTCTTTCCTTAAAAACTGTTGAGGGGCTAGATCTCCAGAGCCGTTATGGTTACAAATGGTAAATAACAAATGTGTCAAAAGTTTACATATAACCTGCAGAAAATGGAAAACGTTGCAGATATTGGTTTGGATGAGAAAGTACCATGTACAAATACTCAGTAAAGATTACATCTTACATATTTTGTTTGGACATTTTTATTCACTCATATATTGTATTATATCAGCATCTACAGATTTTTTAAGTACCTAAAATTTTAACACCAGATCATTTTAACTACTACAAGGTCTCATTAGCCAGTAACTTGTATATTTTATTTGCTTCTGCAAATGTGGATGGTATGGGAATGTCTCTTCTCTCCAAACGTGTTGTGAATTTCTCCACCAACATGAGGTAACCTGCCAGAGACCCATCTGGAGATGATGGGAAGCTTGTATCTCGAAGAATGGCCCCAGATATTGTTTTGAATGCTTCATTTGCAACCAACAGTGGTTCATCTGCAGCACACACAAATTGTTTTGCATATTGGAGAAGGTCATCATCCACTCTGCAAAGCATATCACCAAAACCTACATCGAAGAGAACATTTTTTTAGAAATAGACTACCAGTTTGCATCCAAGCATTTTAAAGGAAAAGTTCACCTAAAAATTAACATTTTGTCATTATCTGCTTACCCTCCAGTTGTTACAACCCTGTAACATTTCTTTGTTGTGCTAAACACAAGTGAAGATATTTTAATTAACGTATGTAACTTTGTCTTTTGTCAATAGTGACCCAAAATTACTTGGATACAAACTTTCATTAAAATACCTTGATTTTTGTTCAGCATAACAAAGAAATGTTTACAGGTTTGTAACAACTAGAGGGTAAGCAGATAATGACAAAATGTTCATTTTTGGGTGAACTATTCCTTTTTATTTGATCAAATTATGTGATGTGAACAGAATGTCTGGCTTCCCAAATGGACCTGCAACATTCTGTTGCTGGCGAATATCATGAATGTTCCATAGTCTTTGTTCTAAGGTCAATTCTCTCTGAAGAAGGGGAAGGTGTGTGTGTTGCAGACCATTTCTGTTGGACAGCATCCATTGGTTACTTAATTTGTTTACTGCAAATCACACACGTTTTAGAGTCTGTTGAGTAAAATTATTTAACTTACATATGTACAGGATTGTCCAAATCGAGGATGCCTGATTCCATCATTCATAGTCTAAAATAAATATACATATTGCTGCCATCTTTTTGGTAATTATAGTCAATCAACATTTGTTGGACAAAATTTGCAGATTCAAGCAAATCAAATCCTTACCTCAAATGTAACCTGCCATTTTTTAATCCATGTTTTCTTCAACATGGTATTGAAGAATTCAGCTCTCTAAAACCATGTAAAACAATGCACAAATCACTGTAAACATTTATACAACACTCCTGCCTGGTTGCACAGACAAGGCTTAAAGGTTTCAAATGACACGACTGAAATGAATATTATGGTTTGTTATATAGATGTAATGCAATGTGTTAACATGTATTTACGCTGTATTTTCCTCATACAGTGCATGTTTGTGTCTCCTCTTTGCTCCGCCTCTCTGAAACACGCAGATTTTTTTCAAAGCTCATGGCTCTGAAAAGCGAGGTGTGCTGTGATTGGCCAGTTAACCAGTGCGTAGTGATTGGTGGAATACTGCAAGCGTGTGACGGAAATGAAACGCCTCTTACCATATTTGGAAAATCACGTTCCTCTTCAATTGTGCTAACAGGTATGCTCACCTTACTTGTGTATACATTTGGGCGGTCTTAGTCAAATCATACCACCAACTGACGTAGATTTGTGGGGGTGTGGTTACACGAGGCGTTTCAGGCAGGTCTGGGTGAGCATTCGCTTTTACATAGAATGACTCTTTTGTTCCCACACTTTCATTTCTACAATTTCACGTGTCTAATACATGCATAGGCAACTTATAACACACCGAAGACACATAAAAACACGTGTTTGCGCCATATGACCCCTTTAAAGTGATAGGTTTATTAAGTTTCTTATTAGAACTTATAGATAGATAGATAGATAGATAGATAGATAGATAGATAGATAGATTTTTTCCTGATTATGTACTGACTTGCCCACTCTGAAGGAGTCTCGTCCTTGATCACTAGCCTGAAATGAAATGCCACTTGCATCTGTCCAACAATTAGGTTCTCTGTTCCCCTGTCTGCCCTAACAATCCGTGGGCAAACTAAAATAAAATAAACAAAAGATATGTAAGATATTTAAACCCCATACAGATTACGTTTTGGTCAACTAGACAATTTCTAGCAGTCAAAAAAAAAAAACTTACCACCGTGTTCTCGAACAGCATCATAGAAGTACTTTGCAATGAAGCTCTGTTTTCGGTTAGAGGTGCCAGCCTTAAGCCAAATAATGTTTCTAGAAAATCTATTAAGACATGGCAAGTATTTCAAAGCAAACAACAGCACGGGCAATAGAAAAAACTGCCTCATAATAAATACATTTTTATACATTTTTTACATTACACTTTTCTTTTATGTACAGGTTACATACCCATCAATTCCAAGATGCACCCATATTGCAAAGAATTTCTATTTATCATTTCCTATAACCAATATAAAAGATTTTCATAGAAACATTATAGAAGGCATCTATAATTGAAACAAAGCATCAACAGTCTACTTTTATGTACCCATGTCTTTAAAAACCAAATATATTTTCTTCTGTGGACACAAAAAGTTAATACAATGAAAGTAAATGTTTAAAAGTTTCAAGGCTTACATCAATTATTCCTTTTACAGTTATCTATCCCTTTAATAATCCTTACCATCAATGTGCCAAATATGATTTGGTCCACGACTAAAGTACTTCCTTCGTTCAATTTTCTTTTTTCCAAGACATCTTCTGATAAGTCCACTGGCATTAAGCTCTGCCATTATTACACCCACATCATTCCTAGAAATAGACAAAACAATATAAGTATTGGCATAAGGAATGTGTCTGGGCTAAATCTGACCATGTTTGTTAAGTTTAAATACATGTACCTGTAGCGGATTCTTCTGACATCACGTACCCGTTTATGCATTGCACGGATACCCTGCCAAGGTGACCAGTGTTTTAACTCACTCTGAAAATAAACACAATTTTGCATTAGACTCATTAATTAAATACAAAGGAACTTTATAAAATGTATTTTCAAAATCAAGTGCAATTTTATCATTTCATCCACTTAAAGTTAAGGCAATTTTATTTAATTTATAAACTGCCTAGCACATTTAACGTTGAAATTCAGTGGAAAGTTAAAATTCAAATAAACAAGATTGATCAATTCTGGGCTACAAGAAAAACATAGTAGCTACAAAAGTTAATATAATAAATAGTCTGTACAATAAATCTTGTAATGTGTAGTAATAGTAACGTTAGCCTTCAACCAAGCTAAAACGGATACTTCTCTCTGTCTCCATTCTTGATTGACTGTCATAAAAACACACACACAAATATATAAGAAAGATAAGGAACATCCATTTAAGCATGCTTACTGCATTAAGCAATTTAGGCTAGAACATGTTGCATATATATAAAGTGTAACGATAAAAACTAGTAAAAACTGTGTACCTCTTGCGTGTACCTGTTTGTCTGCCGTAAAAGTGCTGTTCGAAAACGGTTTGCGGCAATGACGTCACGCGGGGGGGCATTGCCATTACTAGAGTCACCTGATGCCTTTTAGTCTGAGGCCGTTTTGCACGATGCCTTGTTGCACGAGAGCTGATGCCTCTTAGTCTGAGGCCGTTTTGACCGATTCCTTGTTGTTCGAGACCGATGCCGTTTTGTCTGAAGCGCGATGCCGTTTTATCTGATACCGGAGTACTGACGCTGAGGTCTGACGATGTCCTAATATGTATGCCGCATCCCAAAGCACAGAACAGAACATGACAATGAAAAATAAGTAAATTGACGAGTAAAAACAATGTCCAAGTGGATATCGATTATCATTTAATCTCTGTAAATATTTAAGTTATTTAACGTTGCCTGAGAAGTAGTTCATCATAATAAAATATCAGTTCACCTCTAGGCCTACATCTTTGGCGCTTATAAAATAAATCTGTTTGTTAAGCTTTAAAAATTACATTCGGGAGAGTCTTAGACGGTTGTAAAGCTGTTAAGTCTCCCACTATCACGCAGTTATCGGGTTCTTCGTTAAACGTCAGACCCGTTTTCCTAATATGACGACGCGAGCTGTGCAGTTTGAACGTCAGGCCAGGCCCCTGTTCTTCACACAACGCGAGCAGATGCGTCTTCTGCAAACAGCGCGCAGAGCACCGGAGAGATTGCGTGTGGTCACTGAAACAGCGCAATGATTGACAGGATGGCAGAGACAAGAGCGCAAAAGAATGTTCGTTAGTAAAAATAATTTGAGCCTTCAATGTAAGTGAGTTTGTCTTTATTTTACTTTAATGATGTGTTTTCATAAAATGTGAACCACAAACTAAAACATTTTAAAGCAAGGGGAAAATCCAAATATGTTTTATTTATTTGCGTTATAATGTCTGTTATCCATCTTATTTCGTTTTCAAATAAAATTTCAATTATAAATGCACAACAAAGGTATGTTTAACATAGGCTATTTTATTGTTGTGTTTTTATTAAATATTAATGAACCACAAACTAAGCATTCGTTTTAACGTAGGCTTAAGTGAGAAAGAAACATAGACCGTTTGTAGCCTATATTTGCGTTATACAACGCGAGTATGATACGTATCATACTTTTTGTTGAAGGAAAAATAATAATCTATGTATAACTTTGAAGATCGAAATAAGTTTATTTCCTCATCAGCACATCTCTAATGGGCTATAACTCGAGTGTTACTTATATTTAGGATATTTAAAGAAGTTTTATTGTTTAAAACTTGACAAGCTTTTTTGTTAACGGTTTTAAATGTCAAAATTCTACAGAAGTGAAACTCACTTTTCAAAGAATACAATAAGTAGCCTTATTTGGGGTTTTATTTAGTTATTATAAGCAAAGTATTAAATTAAAAATAGTTTAGCCTGTTATCCGATTAATCGAAAAACAATCGTCCGATTATAAGATTATAATCGTTAGTTTTAGCCCTAATTTATAGTGTATGTCTGAACCTAAACTTGATTTACTTTTGCTAATTTTTGCTCCTTTGTTTCATTAGTTTTCAGATTGTTATTTATCTTTTTAAAATTGTGTGTCTGTTTTCAGTTTTTCCCAGTTGGAAAAGTGTTTCTGTGAATGGAAACTTTATGCTTCGGTTATAGATGCAAATCTGATTGTCACCTTCACATGATGTAAAATTTTTTGGATTTTTGGATTTGGATTCAATTTATTGTCATTACACATATACGAGTACAGTGTAACGAAATGGATTTAAGAAGAAAAATACAGCATAACATGAGGAATGTGGGGAGAAAAACAAATACACATAATACACCATAGACACGACTTGCAACAGGGGAAGTAAATCCAGCTCCGGCAAGCAGCCATCCGGTCCAGCAGCCATCACGGCGCCGTTCACAGACCCGCTTGTCAGGCTGGTGGTTCAAAGCGACGGAGGTGTGGGATCGGGTGAGGGCAATGTGTGTGTGTGTAATAGTTGCAACCGCCTCAGTTGAGTGCGGCATATGTGTGTGTGTATGTGTGATAGTTTGTGGAGACCGCCTCAGTTGAGTGCGGCATATGTGTGTGTGTGATGGTTTGTAATCAATCAGCAGGTGTCTGTAGAGTGGGGGAGGAACGCAACAGCGTCTCACTGCAGTGCTCTTCACAGGGTTGATTTTCCAGCAGCGGCCTTGGCCGAGGCCAGTGCTGGTTCCGGGGAGCCGAAAAAGATAAGATTTTGATTGTTTAGTCTTGGGGCGAGTAAACCGCATTCCAATTCCGTGGCTACTCTCTTTGTCCATTTTGGTCTCCAATACCATCAATTTTCCTTTGCAAAGCCGTGAGGTTCTCCATGATAGAAACCATATTGCGGTTAATAGTCTCAGTCTCAATGCTGACCGCTCTTCCCACAGCTTCAAACGATACGGGCAGCCTTGTGAGGCTTTGGACAGCTATTCCCGTTTTATGAATTCTTCGATAACCCAGGGCAAAGCCTAATCCAATCAGCACAAGACCTGTTATCATGGTTCCGAATAGGTAGATATCTTCGATGTCCTCCACGGAAAGAGCCGCCAGACACACGATCCGCCATCTGTCCCATGCGTCCATCGTGTAGCCAGCTGCGAACGTTCCGTCAGGGCAGTTAGGTTCCCCCGAACCCAAGCTTCTCGTCGAGAAAATGGTGTCAATTGCGTTGAGAGAACAGTTGATCAGATCCATAATTTTCCAAGTTTGGAGAGCAGTGCAGAGAGAGTCTCTCAATAGATGAGACGAGACGAGACAGGAGACAAAGTAGGGAAAATAAGGGCAAGGACGGGGAGTGAAAAATGCGACCGCCTCCGTTGAGAGAAATATAAATAGAATGACTCCACAGTTAATATACAACTTGACAGCAGATATTTTATTTGTTGTGTGTTTTCTATATTGGGGTTATCGATGGGGGGCGCCAATACCGATCTTGCATACCCCTCAGAAAATGTGCAGTTGCGCCCCTGTATAGGGTCTAACCTTTCTAATGTTGAATAAGGCATATCGGCATGACCGCGATGTCTTTGTAATGTGATCATTGAAGGACAGCTGTTCATCAAATATGACTCTGAGGTTCCTGGCTGTTTTGGAAGGAGTGATTGTGGTATTGCCAAGTTGGATGGTGAGATCGTGTTGCACTGTGGGGTGTGCTTGAAACACGAGTAGTTCTGTCTTGGCCGGGTTCAGCTGGAGGGGATGCTCTTTCATCCAAGCTGAGATATCCTCTAGGCAGGCTGTGATGCGAGCTGCTAGAGTTGGAATCTGCTTCCAGAAGACATCAGACGTTCACCAACAGTAGCTACTTTTAAATCCAGATTAAAAACACACTTGTTTAGCTGTGCATTCACAACCTGAGCACTGTGCTGGTTTACATCAACTGCACTTTTATTTCTAATTTATTTTTATTCTGCTCTTATTCTTTTTATATATACACTCACATTTTTAATCAATTTTATTGCTGTTTTATTGTTTCTTAAAATCTGAAGTATTTGTGATCTTAAATAATTTGCATTTTAAAGATACGTCTTATTTCTTTCTGTCAATCATTTTATGTTAAGCACTTTGAATTGCTCTGTGTATGAAATGTGCTATATAAATAAACTTGCCTTGCCTTGCCTTGCCTAGAGTGGTATCGTCTGGGTGAAACGAGATGTAGATCTGGGGGTCAGAACAGTGATATGATAAGCCATGTGCCCATATGATGGGTCCCAAGGATGTCGTGTAGATGGAAAAAAGAAGTGGTCCAAGCACCGATCCCTGAGGGACTCCAGTGATCAAGTGGTGAGCAGTGGACAGCGAGCCCCTCCATGACACCCTGAAGGATCTGCCGGAGAGGTAGGATTTGAACCAGTGGAGAGGAGAGCCTGAGATTCCTAGAGATGACAGGGTTGCTAGCAGTATCTGGTGATTGACAGTGTCAAATGCTGCAGAAAGGTCTAGCAGAATTAGGACCGAGGATTTAGATTCCCCCTTGTCTAGCGACAGTGTTTCTGTGACTGATAGCAGTGCAGTCTCAGTGGAGTGGTTTGTTTTGAAGTCAGACTGCTTGTCATCCAGTAGTTTGTTCTGGGATAGGTAGGACGACACCTGGTTGAAAGCTGCCCTTTCAAGTGTTTTTGCAATGAATGGGAGAAGAGAGACAGGTCTGTAACTGTCGGTTGTAAAGGGGTCCAATGTGGGTTTCTTCAGTAGGGGCGTGACCCGGGCCTGTTTGAATGTGGGGATTGTCTGATTCAGTTTATGTGTTCGCGTCCACCAGATGTTAAAAAGTCCACCACAGTAAGTTACACAAAACCACACCACTCATTCACACGTAGAACAAGCAGATTGCATATTTAAACAGCAGCTGAGTAATTATTAGCGCTATTCATAGCACAATTTGAATTTCATAAGCTGTTCAGCTGTACTTTCTGGCGTGTTTGCTTCTTTCCATCTGTGTTTTCGGCTTCACGGAAATCAAAGGGCCCTAATAAACCATCGGTATCTGCCTTTTTCACACTATTGCCGACATACTGATGGTGTTAAATTAATCCAATATCGCCCGATTAATATCGGCGGCCGATACATCGGTGCATCCCTAATTTATTTAAAAAAACTTGAGGTCGTTCAGCCCCTTTAAGAACCATTTGATCAATCAAAAAGCATTTAATATATTTTTGTTAGTCCTGTCTCCAGATGTTACATACCAATTCTTGTGCAAATCTGACACATTTTGTTGGAGTTAGAGAAAATATGTGTTCTAATAAAAACACGTACAGATACAATTGGGGTCTTCACCCTTCAGGGCTTTACCCAGCAAGCTTTCTATGCCACTGTCAGAATAAAAAGTTGTATATTATATACAGTAATACTTAATATGTATAAGAAGCATTTGACTTTCAGGGTATCATGTTGTGTGCATGAGGCTGTGAATTCTGTGTACACCACTGGGTTAAATTCATCGCAGCGTTGGGTCAAAAAGGGACAAACCCAACTGTTGAATTGATATTGAACCTATGCTGGGTCGTTACAGCCCAAAATGCTGGGTTGTTTTAACCCATTGTTGGGTCAAATGTAAACAAATTGCTGGCTCTTGGCACGTAATGTAAAACTCAAATCTAATTGGATAGCCCGTTTGACACACTGTTACCCCCCTAAAAAATGTACATAAATGTTTGTATTTCTATTTTGTGGAGGACTATAGTCTTATTAACTCTCATTTTTTTTCATTTTAATTAACAGATTAGAATGAGCCAGACTTGCCTATCTGAGTGAGTTGTTTTAATTAGCATTCTTGCACAAAAATTACACAGTGATGCACTATTTATATGATATTGTAAACTGAGTATGACAACATATTTAACGCAAACACCACTCAAAAGTTAAAATCTGTCTCTCTTCTCCTGTCTCTATCACATACCATGTATATGCAGTGTTGTGGATTTGCGATATATGGAGGCAGTTGGTGATCTTCTGCAAGAGGGTATTGAGTCCATCTACAACATCTCTATGGTGCTCTTAAATGCACATGTTGATCAAAATACTGGTCAATGTATCAACTATGATTAAATCTGGAAACACATTGAGCATGCAAAGCAGTGCCTGAAGAAGTCAGAGGAAATGATGAAAGAAAAACTGGTAAACTTGAATGAAAGCATGGAGCTCCTTCTAAAAGAGGAGGGATGTACTGAGAAAGAAAAAAAAGAAAAAAACCTTGCCATGGATAAACTGTGCAAAGACAAGTCATGTGCTGAAGAAATACTGCACCATTTGAAGAGAGCTTTGAAACAGGCAGAAAGAAACCTAGGCTCAGAAAAAGAAGCTTTAAAGAAAGAAGAAGCAAGGAAGAATTCATCTGAAAGCTTGACAATTGCAGGGGCGGTGCTGACTGTAATAACAGTTGTGGGATGGATTCCTGGTCAGAAATCTAGTCGTTTTTATACTTAATTGTTATTCTATATAATAGTCTACTGCTGACCATTAGTAAAAATATGCATTGATCTTCCTTTTTACTTCTAGGTCCAATAATGATGTCTGTGGGAGAGCGTGGAAGGCACGATGCAATAAATGGTATCAGGACTGCGGAGGAGGAAATAAGAAAGGCTGAATCAAAAGTGAGGGAATACAACACTAGAGTGACTGATTATCAGTCCAAAATCTCTGAGGCTCAGAAAGAAATGAATAACACAAACGAAGATCTAAACAAGATTCAGAAGAAGATTGAAGAGCTGATGAAGCATCTAGCAGACGCAGCTGAAATTCAGGAAACAGTCAGGCGAGCTGTGAACCTTCTGAGTATTCTTAGTGGAAGAGTCACTGTACTGCAGAAGCAAACTCAACGTTTCATCTTGTGGGAACCTGTGGTGAATGTGATGAAAGAAGTGATAAAGGCAGCAATAAATATAGCAGAGAATCAGTTTCTCTATAGTCGAGGTCTTCCAGGTCTCATAAATACTTTGAGGGAGAATACTGAAAGACTATTGGCTATATGCAACCAGTGTTGGGTGTAACTAGATACTAAGTAACTAGTTACTGTAATTAAATTACTTTTCCTTTGAAAAAGTAAAGTAAGGGATTACTCTATGTTTTCCTGTAATTTAATTACAGTTACTTCTGATGCAATTAAACTAAATACTTTGTGTAATATTTGTGTGTGCAAACATGGAATTGACATCAAAATTCAAAGTCTAACTTAAAAATCCATGCCTTAATGTATAATTCTCACATTTGTAATAATTTGGTCAGTTAATAATACTACTTTATGTAGTTTTATATTATTGATTTGAATGAATTAAAAGAGCCGTTTCATGTCTATCCTTGAATCACTTAACTAATCAAGGTTGATATAGGATATAGAAAGTAATTAGTAATAAGTAATTAAATACTTTTTGGACAGAGTAATTCGTAAAGTAATCTAATTACACTATTGAATATGTAACTAGTAACTAGTAATTAATTACTTTTTCAGAGTAACTTACCCAACACTGTATGCAACTCACCCAACAATTCTGAACATGACAGCTATACTGACAAGCTCCTTTTAATCAAAATCAACCAACTTTTTAAAGTTTTAGAAAATGTTTGCCATCAACAGAAATGATAGAGTTACATATGAGCAATTGTAGAGATAAAGCATGCCTCCAGGAAATACTGAGAATAAACAACAAATCCTTTGTTTAGCCAGGGTACATAAATAGACATGCAAAAAGTGACCAATACAATACATATTTTAAACAATCAATCAGGGACACAAAACAAAACAAAGTAATTATGTTGTTTAATGATTGCCTTGTATTTTAAAAGAATCAAACAAAGGTTGAATTAAAACACATTACATTATTATGGGTTCAATATTTTTTTTCCTTGTGCTTTTTGTGAATACTGTAATTTCTGCTCAATTAACATTCTGCTCAAAAAATGTCTCATTTAAATACATTTGATACGTTATAAAGGAACTTGCATAATAATAATATTCATTTTTATAATCACTATAAAAGGCTCTAGAATTTAATTGAACTTTACATTTTGACTGACATTTGAACATAGTTATTTACTACAGTCACAGTCATTTTTGTGTATACTGAATTATTGTCTAAACATGTTGTTAACAACGATTATTTTGTTGGACTTTGATTCTCAAGTCTTTATCCAATGGTCCCAGCATGCTTTGCAGCATGTGACATTAAGTGGTCTGTGTTATTGCGTATCACTCTGGTTCTTATACATTCCATCCTGCAGATGATGAAAATCAGCATTTTTTTACACAATGAAAAGCATACGTTTTAATTGTTTTATTCAATATTCAGTCAAATCAAAATACCACACAAAATCATTTATCCTTAATTTGTTGTAGCTATCATTTATAATTTTTTATTGGAGCAATTTTTTTTAAAATAATTTTATCTGTGTTTTATTGTTATTGGTATTGTTATTATTTTAGATGATTATTTTAATTATTTTTATGTAAAGCACTTGGAATTACCATTGTCTATGAAATGTGCTATATGAATAAACTCGCCTTGCCTTGCCTATTTGACTGGAACCTGATTCAGCTGTTAAGTCACTGAACAGTAAATGAAGCATATAGGGTTTTTTTTGTATTCATAAAGAACTAAATACTTATTAAACTTACGGTTTTGGGTAGCCTTGTACAGTTTGCGCAATTTTCGTAAGCCTTTTTGTCTGCTACTGTACAGAAAAAGCAATTAAATTATGTTATGATATTTCTACAGAGAACAAACACAGATACTTTTGTTGTCATTTTACTTACCACACACTTCATAAACATGTTCTGTGTCTGTATTCTGATCTTTAAAGTCAGTTGTTTTAATAGGACTGTTGTTCAATCGGTCTCTTGTGGGCGGCTGTTTCGACAGATTCATCATATTATCCTGATCTGTAAGCTCAACATAATAGTTTCATATCACTGCCACTGTTATACATATTTTACACTGTTGATATAATGATGTTTTTCATGTAGGCAACATCTGAAGTTCAGACTCACGATTTGCTTTTCCTCTCACTTTGACGTGCCTGAAACGTGCATAAAATATTGTTAACGTCTGTTGTTTTCTTACGTACACATTTTCTTTAGTACTCTTCTATGTGTTTTATCAAGTTACATTTCGGCTTTACAGTTATAACGCATCAAGTTTTTATCATCATTAACACAATTTATTCTACAAAAACTGTATATTTTAATGACTTCAGACAATATATGACAAGTTTTAATCATATCATATGTCTTGGTATACACTTGATAATCAGGTTTGCTATTTTCCTGAAAATTACTTACCGAACGTTAAAAACTACACTAATTACTAACAGCAATGCTAATACAACTCCCACCACGATCCCTGCTATTTCTCCAGGACTCATTTTGTTTGAAGTACCTACACAGAGACAACCAACACATCATCTACATTTGCCGAAGTATTCGCAAACTTAAACCACACCTAAAAACGTCTGGATGTCTTTGCAGACTATCAAAATATCAAACATGGTGTTTAAAAAAAGTAATAATCCAAATGCTTGTTAGGTTTCAAACTATAAAAACATGGAAATATTGTTCAAAATGTAATCTTATTTTCATATTAAATAAGGTATTATTTAATAATATCCTCATGCATTATTGTATATTATATTAATAATTAATACAAATTAATACTATAACTATTTTGATAAAAGGATAGGCTGTAGCACCGTTCATTTTAAGATTTGTTCTAATCTAGATCTTGTATCTAATACAGTTTGGACATTGAACAATTTTAAGCATCTTAAAGTGCAAAACATCATAGTAAATAATGAAACCGTACTTCACCATAGCAATAATGTCTTCCTTGCGTGTTCTTCTTGCTTCAGTTGTGGACGTTATGTTTTAGCTAAGGGTCAACGCCATTATTCGAGTCTTAATTAAGAATACTGTTTAAAAACCTTATTTACCTCTTACTGTGACTGTGTGTTGTGCAGAGGTTGTGCGTCCAGTGATGTGGTTTGAGGCTGTACACGTGTAGATTCCACTGTGGTTCAAATTGCTTCTCTCTGTAATGTATAGAGCTGAATTTCCAGCATTCACATCATTTACTGTCCAGGTGAGAGTAGCTAGAGGTACAGATGACACTGAACAGTACAGAAGAATGTCTGAGCCTTCTTCTAATATCTCTGCTCCAAGTATCTTCACATCAGGCCCATCTGTCACACAAAACAACCTTATCAATGATCAATCACAAACACAGCTTTGGACTCTGTAGTTGTGAGATATCATGGTTACTATTGGGAAATCGTTGTTTTGCTAGTGGGAATCTATATGCCAAAAACAGTTACTACACTTCTGCTATAGAAAACACTTTGTAACTTTGTGTGGTTGTGGTTGTGGCAACGCATCCAAAAATGAACGAGTTGCCATCTATATCATGTTTATATTACCATATCCATGTAATTTTACAATTAATGTCATGGTTAAACCTCTGTTCGTGTAATGAGAGAATGATACATGTCTGTTTATAAGGGTTTTACTACAAATAACACAGTAAACCCATGACAAATATTCATGAGGGACATTCTTTGGCTAAACCTCTTCTTCACAGCGCTACTTAGAATTGATTTTGTTTCAAAGAATAGCACAATGGTGAGTTTATAAATGCATTGTCCTTTTTGGGAGATGTTAATAAATGCATGACTCAATGAAACAGGTAAATTTACTTCAGATGTCAGTTATAAAGTCAATATCTGCATTTACATACACTGAAAAAAGTAAGACTTTGGATCAACTTAAAAAAATTACTTCAACATGTTACAAGCAATTTGATTAGTTGTTCTCAAATTATTTGTATGGCTTGGTTCAAATCAAAATTTACACATTTCAACAAAACACGATTATTGTGATCAGTGTTTGCTTTAGTTGGGCTCTTGACTCTTATATTTTAATGATAGGTTTTCGTTGTCAGTGTGTGTAAATACATTTGTTTAGGCAATGAAAACGTCTCGGTTACGTATGTAACCTCGGTTCCCTGATGGAGGGAACGAGACGTTGTGTTGAGAGACAGACAGAGGGTTTGATCTTGAGAACCTATCATCTCCGAGAGGAATTTCTAAACGCCAATAGGATTGGCGAATGGCACCCCCACGCCAGTCTCCGCCCCGTGCATACGGGTATAAAAGGAAGATGGCGGCGGTCATTCACTCACCTTTGTGCTGAGGAACCTGAGAGAGAGTCTCCCGGCCACTGCAGCGGGTCGGCGCAGTGATGTGGCATGAAGACACAACGTCTCGTTCCCTCCATCAGGGAACCGAGGTTACATACGTAACCGAGACGTTCCCCTTCAGTCGGTCTCTCGACGTTGTGTTGAGAGACAGACTGGGGAAGTATCTACACACGGCACTACGCCGCATTACGACCTCCAGCGGAGCGACAGTGACTGGCCTAGCGAGTCTTGATGGAACGAGCGCCGACAGGAGCGCAGTCTTCATCGTTACCGAGGAAGAGAGGCGTCTCCGAGGGGCTCGAACACTCAAGAGGGTGTGCGAGGTGGATTTACCCTCCTCGCACCTAGAGGAACCTAGTGATCAGGTCATGCTGACCGAGAAACTTACCCTCCAGATGATCGTGCTGAGCGGCTAAGCGGCTACACACACTTCAATGTGGACGAGGAGAGGTTACTCTCTAGTCTCTGTTGTAAAAATGTCAACACTAACCCGATCGGCAACTCCCTGGGTTCTCTCCTTGGGAGGAACACCAGGATGAGAAGAGACGCCACTTGTAAGCCATAAGCTGCATGGCGGGGGCTCTAGCCAGCCGGATGGTTTTATGGACCGTCGGCGGCAAGCCGCTTAAACTCTCTCGTCCCGTCCAAGGACCAGGCATGGAGGATCCAGAGGCCTGGAAAGGGGACCACACCGTGCCCTTCCCCTGCGGGAGATCGTCAGGGGAATCGGTCAGGGGGGGGCTGTCATCAGAGCCATCAGGTCTGGGAACCAAGTCTGGTTGGGCCAGGACGGCGCAACTAGCAGGACTTGATGCCGCTCCTCCCTGACCTGGCACAGGTCTGTGCAGGGAGGCTCACTGGGGGGGAGGTCTCCTCTTGTCCCGCGGTCAGCTGTGCGCTAGGGCGTCCCTGCCGAGGGAACCCTCAGTCAGGGAGGCCCAAGCGAGAATGGGTGGGGTTCAGGCAGGGTACAGGATCACCTGTGTCCTGCCGAACCGCTCCCATCAAGCCGGACTGCGCGGGGATGGAGTCGCCATTCTCCACGGGGAGTTTCCTGCCGAGAGCGCATAGCCTGTCCGGTACAGGTTCTCCAGCATGAATGTGCTTGCAGAGACTTGTTGACTCCATAGGGAGAGGCGTCGGGCGGGTTGCGACTTTCGCCGTTAGCGTGTGCCGCCCTCGACTGAGTATGCCACGGCAAAATGTGCTGTTCGACCGGACGAGCACATAAGTCCTGCACTAGGGGCAACAGCCTCCTCAGTGCCAGAGGACAGTCAACAACTCCAGGCACTATGTGCCGTCACAGTTGGGACCCGTCCAGTCCGCTACTGCGTGCCCGTTGACGCCTCATCCCTTCAGGGAGGCGTCAGCCGTACCACGACGCACCTCGACCTGCCCAAGCGGAACCCCTGCTCGGAAGGGTCAAATCTGATCAGGAATGAGGGTGCACCGGCACTAAGGCGTAACCGTCATCCGCCTAGCGTCGGGGTGCCACGGCGTTCCCGGAACCCGACTCTGAAGCCAGTGCTGAAGCGGTCACATGGACATCAACCCGAGCGGGATACCCTGCCGAGGATGTCACATGCCCCAGGAGCCTCCGAAGTGTTTCGGTAGGACCGCTGGACCCTACCTGATCCGTGCCAGGTAGTGCAGCACTGACTGTGCGCGCTCGCAGTGAGCCGCTGATCCAGACAGAGTCTAGTTCCATACCGAGAGAAGAGGAGCTCAGCGTTAGGGTGAGCAGGCTCTTATCCCAGTTGACCTGAGGCCCGAGACGGTCTAGGTGCCGAAGCACGAGGTCCCTTGCGTACCCAACATCTCACGAGTGTGCTTAAGGCAACAGTCGTCGAGACAGTTGAGAATTAGCACGCCTGTACCCGGAGGGGACAAGGCGGCCTCACTGAGTTTATACAAAGCCGAGGAGGCAGGGCCAGACCGAAGGGTTGGATGCTGTATTGCCACGCTCTTCCCTCGGGCACGAACCGCATAACGGTCGGTGTCGAGGGAGGATGACATATGCATCCTTCAGGTCGATTGCCATAAACCAATCCTGGTGACAATTGAAGCCAAGATGTGCACCTGCGTCAAGATCCTAAACTGCAGCCGGAGGTGCCTGTTTAGGAGATGCAGATCCAAGATGGGGCGCTTCCCCCCCCCTTTTTTCAGGCACTATGAAGTATGGGTGTAACCCCAAGGACATCTCGGTTATCGGGACGGAATCGA
Source organism: Triplophysa siluroides (assembly GCA_006030095.1). Lineage (NCBI taxonomy): Eukaryota > Metazoa > Chordata > Actinopteri > Cypriniformes > Nemacheilidae > Triplophysa > Triplophysa siluroides. The sequence continues at coordinate 258,192 of VCII01000558.1, forward strand.
CCGCCGGAATCGACCGGCGGGGCGGCGACCTCCTCCCGAAGTGCGGGGGCCCTTAGTCCCTCCTCGCACCGAGGTGAACGGAATGCCCCGAGACTTCGGTGGGCGCATGGCGAACTGGATCGTATAACCGAGATGGATCGTCCTCTTCAGCCACCGTGACGGGCTGATGCACCGTGACAACGGGGTCAGAGGGGCGATCTCCTTCACCATACCTGGGAGGGCTGGTTCGATGGCTGATAGAACGGTCACCTCGCACCATGGGGGAGGTTGACGGCTCTGTTGATTTACCTGCCTTGTGGCGCTGGTCGACCAACGTCGCGTGGAGGTTGTGTTCGGCCGCGCTATCCATCCTCACCACCGTCTACTTGAGGGTGCTGTGGAGGAAGGGAACCCAGGGAAGACAACTCTCTTAATGAGGAGTCGGGTGCTGGGCCTTGGAAAAGGCCCGGACTTGATGGAGACGCAGCAGGTAGCGTCTCGTCCCGACCCCGCGAAGAATGGCAGAGTCGGACCCGATGTTTCCCCGGGTTCGTCCCGTCAGGGCCGCTAGGGGTCCTCCCTTGCGGGCTGCTGACAGAGGGGGTCGCTCTCCTCCGCGTTGGTCTGCGTCTGGGGCGGGCTGTCCTCTGGGAGGGCCCTGCGCCGGAGGCACCACTGCGGAGGGGCGGGGCTGTCGGGAAGCAGGCTGCGCTCTGGGACGTGACCACCTGTGGGTGGTCATGCCGCGGCGAGGCAATATCTGCGGTATTGCCTCAGTCTGCTTCTGCACCGCGGAGAACTAACGTCCTCCACGGTGTCTCCAAACAGCCCGGCTTGCGAGATAGGCGCGTCCAGAAGGCCTCGTCCCGACCCCGCGAAGAATGGCAGAGTCGGACCCGATATTTCCCCGGGTTCGTCCCGTCAGGGCCGCTTGGGGTCCTCCCTTGCGGGCTGCTGACGAAGGGGGTCGCTCTGCTCCGCGTTGGTCTATGTCTCGGGCAGGCTGTCCTCTGGGAGGGCCCTGCGCCGGAGGCACCACTGCGGAGGGGCGGGGCTGTCGGGAAGCAGGCTGCGCTCGGGGACGTGACGACCTGTGGGTGGTCATGCCGTGGCGAGGTAATATCTGCGGTATTGCCTCAGTCTGCTTCTGCACCGCGGAGAACTAACGTCCTCCACGGTGTCTCCAAACAGCCCGGCTTGCGAGATAGGCGCATCCAGAAGGCGGGCCTTCTGGACGTTACCCATCTGCGCAAGGCTTAGCCACAGATGCCTTCCTTAGGCCACCATAGTGGACATCGACCGACCCAGTGCCCCTGCCGTGGCCTTCATCGCACGGAGCGCGAGGTCTGCGGCAGTGCGCAACTCACTCATGCGAGTGGGGTCAGGCTTCCCTTCATCCAGGTCCTTCAGGGCTTTAGCCTGAAAGACCTGGAGGATTGCTATGGCGCGGAGGGCGGAAGCAGCCTGTCCAGTAGCGTTATAAGCCCTCGACCTGAATGTCGAGGAGAGCCTACACGCTCTGGACGGGAGTCTAGGTCGACGCCCCCAGGTGGCAGCCGTCTGCGGGCACAGTTGCACCGCTACAGCACGCTCCACCCGGGGGATGTCAACATAGCCTCGGGCCGCTCCGCCCTCCAGGGAAGTCACAGCTGTAGATCTCATGAGTGTGGAACGTGCCGAAAGGGGTGCATTCCACGACCTCGTGAGCTCCTCATGCACCTCCGGGAGAACGGCACCTGGATGGTTCACGTTTTTTCACCGCGCCCCGCCCCAAGAAATCATTCGTTCAGCCTTTCAGGGAGGGCGTGACGCACCTCAACCCGATGCTCGCGGCCGCCCGGGCTAGCACGGCCGACATCTCCGCGTCTGTCCCATCAGGAACTCTACCGCTTGTGGGCGGGAGCTCGGAGAGATCGTCCGCGTCAGATGCCAGTAGGCAGCTATCCGATGCCGCGACAGAGATTTCGTCCTCATCCCGTTTACGAGCCTTCCCGCTATGGAACGGTCAACCGCCGCCCATCGGGGACGCACCAGGTGAGCGAACTGGGGTATGGGCGGTCTGCCAAGCCGGAGCTGGCGGAGCGACATCCATAGAGGTCCCCATATCATCCCCGCTGCTCGTCGAGGCGGTCGACCTCGCCGAAGCGGCAGTCAGACTCGCCTGACAAGCGAGCGGGTTGGCGGCAACAGTCCCGAAGAACGTCGCCAGCCGTGACCGCAACACCTTGATAGACATGTCCTCGCAGACAGAACATATCATATCAACGAAACCGGCTTCAGCATGCTTGATGCCCAAACATGTGACGTGGGTTTCATGGGCGTCTGACACGGGGATGAGTCTGCCGCACCTAAGGACACAGCTGCGAGACATGCTCAACAGCTGGAGAAATATGCTATTTTAGAATAGGCTCTGTGGTAAACTGCCGAAATGTCGAGTGGGAGGCCGTCACGAGAAGGGATCCGCTGCTTCCGCGTCGCGCCGGCAGGAGAAGAAACACTCTCGAAGATAATAACATGCAACATAAATTGCACTAATTCCGAAGAACAAAAGGTGAGTGAATGACCGCCGCCATCTTCCTTTTATACCCGTATGCATGGGGCGGAGACTGAGGTGGGCGTGCCATTCGCCAATCCTATTGGCGTTTAGAAATTCCTCTCGGAGATGATAGGTTCTCAAGATCAAACCCCAGTCTGTTTCTCAACACAACATTGAGAGACCAACTGAAGGGGAACTAAGATTCATTGGGATCAAGTGATTGGTGACTTTAATCATTGTGTGTTTTTTGTGTGATCGTACAATATTGTGTGATCGTACAGTGTGAGATTTAAACAGTGGTACTAAAACACAAAATGAAATAATAGAAAACACTCAAAATTGTTAAACTGCTGACTCAATTAGACATGAAGAATCAGTGTATGAAAGACAAAAATGGTGACAATCAACAAAAGAAAGCTTCATGCTGCAATATATGCGGGGTAACATCATACTGCAAAACTCACTCATGACTCCCATCATGCATTGCAGTTGACCTGTTTATCTGAATTAGTTTGATGATTGTCACCATTGTTGAAATTTGTATGATGAGTGTTGATGTGCCAAAAAGTGTGCCAAAACAATTGTCTGTTTATTTTATCACGTCATAAAAGATCAACTTCCGCATTATTTAGTGTCACTTCTCATTTTTATCAAAGCTTGATAATCATCACAAAAACGTAAATTTAAAGCATCTCTTCTGTTCTTATTAATGCACGAGTGTTCTTATTGAAATGCTATTTTAAACACTAAAAGAGAAAAGAGATTTAATTTATCCAAAGTCAGTGATCAAGAGCCCAACTAAAGCAAACACTGATCACAATTATGGTGGTTTGTTTAAATGTATAAATATTTATTTGAACCAAGCCATAAATGTAATTTTAGAAAATCTAATAAAATTGCTTCTAACAAGTTGACGTATTTTTTTTAAAGTTATTTAAAGTAAAAGTATTTTTTTTTAATTGATCCAAAGTGTCACTTTTATCAGTGTATTTAGATTTAGACTGAAAGACTATTGCATACTCACAGAGCACAGTTATGCTGTAGTTAGCCATTTTAGAACTGATAGGATTGCTGTGAACACAAACATAGTCCCCAATGTCTGATCTGTTTACTGGATTGATCAACATTGATCTGTTATCAGCTGTGAAGGTAATGCTGTCACTTTCAGACAGATGTTGACCATCCTTTATCCACTGAGTAGTGATGATAGTACCATTTCCATCACAGTTGAGGTTAGCCGAGCTTTTACCTTCCACAAGTGTAGAGTTTGGGCCTACGATATTTACACCACTCACTGGGACTAAAATAAGGAAAAAATAAAGTGAACCAAGAGCTTAATGATTTTTATAGTAATTTGTGAAAGCTAATAGCAGCATTTCACCAACAGTGGATTACGTTCTTATTGAAACAAAGGAGTCATAAAACAGACAAATATTACCGACCAAACACTTGTAAATCAGTCCTTCCCTGTAGTGTTTGTGTTCCGTCTGCTGGTGTCAAAATCACAGTGTAAACTCCAGTGTCATTCAGCCTTAAACTTTGTAATGTCAGAGCTCCAGAGGTTTTGTTTAGAGACACTCTGCCTTGATATTCTGAGCCCACTATTTCAGAACCTGAAAGGTGTGATGTTATGATGTTTACATTTCCGAAGCTCCAGACAAACGTCTGAAATTGCATAAGAGGAGAAGTGAAGGTGTTGAACTGCACTTGTTCTCCTTTTTCTCCATATATAGGTCCTGGAAACAATATGTTTTCAGCCCAGCTGTTTCCTGAAAAGATAACAGTGGTTTTATTACAATATCTTTCGGGAATGCATACACTTCCTTGTTTCCTGGTGGTTTAAAAGCACCGATTAGAGCAACATGCGGGACAAACAAAACATTTTTTATTTCCTGTTAATTTTCGATCTTATATATGAAGAGTTCAGATGCAAGAGCTTCTTAAAGCCACCTCCATCAAACATAAGATTATGAAGTTGAGTGAATGCTCTCCAGTCTCCACCCATAGTTTGGGCCTACTCAAATAATTTTGCTAAATAGCACACTCAACCCAGTCTGAAATATCTGGTAGGCCTATTTCTGAAAGTAAGTGTAGGAGCATGATGAATATGCTCATTTAAACGAAAAGGCGTCGGACGGATTTAGAGGGTTTTGCATCTAAACTCTTCATATGTATTTGTATGTGTTAGGGCTTTCGCAGATCCATAACTATTTAGAGGATGTAGCCTACCTGCTTTTTGAAGTGTTCGGACCCAGAAATATAAATTATTCACAACATAAGTGTATGACTGGTTTAACACATGCCACAAAACATTATTGTTAAAGTGTTACAAGACACAGACATAAGGCGTTTGATACGTGTGACTTTTATACAACAAGATACTAATGTTTTACATGACCTTTTGTCAGTCTTTCACATTGCTGTTGGGTGAATTTCCTGGGTTGTGCTTTTGTTGGAACTCAACACACAATGGAATGGCAACCATATCTTTCTATCTCCATTATTATATTTTTCATACTTTGTAGCCTGTTATTTTTTCAGTTATTTATTACACACAGCCTAAATTGCACATACACCCGCAATACACAAAGCATCTCAAATCTAAAGTTTAATTCCAAATAACTATACACAAATGTACAGTAGTCTGTACACTGTAAACCCAAATGTTCAAAATAATCAAACAGATTAAGTAATGTAAACTTAATTTTATAAAAAAATTATACTTACTTAAATATTTAAAGTTCCTGAAACACTTTTTTACTTTTGAGTGAAATATAATGATAATTTTTGATTAACTTGAACTTTTTACTAAAACTCAAAAAATTGATTTACTCCTTGTTCAATTTACTTAATTTTAAACAAGTTAATTAAAATATTTAAGTCGCACTTGATTTGGTAAGAACTTTAACTTAGCAGTACTCAAAATTTGAAAGTTCTGCTTACTTAAACCAAGGACCTCTAAAACTCAAAAAATTTTGAGTACTGCCAACTTATCCGAGTTTACAGTGTAGGCTATTGTACATGTGTGGCAATTGCCCCAAAACCTCTACTTGACAACTAGTCATAATCTATCATACATCAGGAGCATTGATTATGACAATGGCTAGATCTTTTCTGTTATTCAGTGTATCAGAAGCAGTCCAAATCTACATGTGCATTATGTACAAAGAGTTTCCTTTATCATAACATACACAAATATATTGCACTCCAGAAAACAAAGAGAGACTCAATACCTGTTAGTAGGATGATGGTAAGACTGGTCATCAAAGTTCTGGTCATGGTGACACTGTTCTTCTGATTTACTTGAGACTGTGTAGTTTGAGTTTCACTCACACATTTTAAAGCTCTTAATTACCGGTATAACAAGGAAGTGCCTTTTGATTTATGTTTGCAGATATGTTATCATTTGATAGTACTGACAAACTGCTCAGCATGTAGGCCTTAGAAGCTTAGGCTTTTAAAAAATATATTTGTTTGTTCGTCTGCAACCAAATGTTTTTTCTATCTTCATAAAAAGATAAGTGATTATTTAATTAAATCAGTATCTAAACAGATTTCATCTGGTGCATATTACAAATAAATACCAAGTATATTGCAGTGGATTCCACCATACACAATGAACAGTAGATGGAGACAATATCTTGTATCTACACTAGAACAAAAAATTACCTTTTTTATACAACTACACAGTTGTCAATAATGTTTGCTTTCTAAATTACATTTTTAATGTTAATATGAAATGTTTAATCACTGCATTGTCACAGTTAATCATTTAGAATACTGTAGCTTGTTGCACTGTATACATAAGATTCAATACAATCACAGTAATAATGATAACAAAAATGAAAGTAATGTTAAGTAATAATTAGGGCTGTCAAACGATTAATTTTTTTAATCTAATTAATCCGAAGGTTTCTTGAATTAATTTCGATTAATCAAAATCCTAAATATGACTGAAAAATTCACATTTTCTCTGTACTGTTCTCAGAACAGAAAGATAAATGACAAGAAGCGGATATTACATTTGTCTCTTCTTTTTTATTAATGACAAATCCAAAAAATAATTTAAATTCTAAACAATGTTGGCAATTTAGCCATTGCTCTTAGCAAATAAAGGAAAGGTGAATGGAACGTTTTTCTTTTGAACAAACAATTCGACTTTCACACAATTGCATGTGGCCCTTTTATCTTTTATTTATTCATCTTTGAACAGGTTTTAGTGATGTGATGCGCCGTCACACCCAGATAATTGTTGTTACTCACGGAGGTCCAGTGGTCTCCTGTCAAAGCAACATATTCCGCTGAAGCTAAATCCTCTTCCTTTGTTTTCTTTTTAGCGTCACATAGTTCGTTGATTTTAGTCATCACTGTGCCTCTCGACGGTGGCTTGAAGAACGCGTCTAAAGTTGCCACTTTCAAAACTTCCGCGAGGCCCGTGTCCTCGACAATATTAATCGGTCTACAATCCTTGGCTATCCATCTGGCAATTGTGTCTGTCAAATTTTCAGACGTAGACTTACTTAATGCCCTGCGTTCTGTGAAGGTGGTCTGAAGCATGCCAGGCTTTACACCTGAAGTTGAAGCCCCAACAAATGAATGCTTGGCGTTAAGATGATACTTAAGGCTCGAGTTGCTTCGGTGACACGAAAAGTCCTTCCTGCAGTGTGAGCAAACCACAACATGTTTGTTTACTGTTCCATCTTTGTTTGTTTTATATTCGAACAGTCCATCCAGAGGGCCAACGGGTTCTTCGGAGACCTCCATCTCGCTCGTGTCAGCCATGATGTTTACGCGACGAGGAATGAACGCGGCGGGATTTGAATTGTGGGTAAAACATGGCGGGAATGCGTTAATGCGTTAAAAAGATTATCGCCGTTAATGACAGAAATTAATCATCTCGCGTTAACGCGTTAATTTTGACAGCCCTAGTAATAATGATAACAATGCTGAACAGAAGAAAAATCTGGTACCAGTGCAGGAAAATATGTCGCTATTACAATAAATATTGTTTCCCTTTTTGGTATACTGTGAAACATACCTCGGGTTCTAACCTGAAACAAGCAGATAATCTATTCTGTTTGTTTATTGTTTATCACAAAACACTTGTGTTTATATTTTTAAAATCCTGCTTGTAATTAAACAGAAGTCTCTAAAAGATTTAAATAATCTATTTACGTGCAAACTTTAGAAGTGTCAGTCTAATTCTAATGGTGCTTAATATTAAAAAAAATGTAATGACAAAATATATGTGCAACACGAAAAGAGTAATTCATATCTCGTATGATAATGGTGTAAATGTTATATTTAAAAAAAAGTATGCTATTGTAGATATACTTATAAAATCTAGATTTCCCAAGTTATTCAGAGCCATTTCATCAGTTCAGAAATACTATTAATTCAAGTAGCTTTTGTAAATGATCAGTCCTAATCAATCAAAATTGTAAAGAAAATATCCTGCTCTTTGATGTTTGGTAAATTATCTGCTTTTGTTCAACAGACGTGTGGCTGCAGAAATGCAATAGATCTTGTGTGTTCTTACATCATAGGAAATAGTGTTTCCTTTTGTGCACCCTTTGAATTTCCTGTGACATTCCTTTATAATTGAGTGATGGAGAGCAGGAGAGAAGGACATTGAGTCTCTTTATCTTTCACTTAAAATGACATTTCCTAGGCAAAAAAAAAATCCATGTTTTACACACCCTCAAGGCAAAAAAAGTGCATCCATCGATCAAAGAACTGCTCAACACGGCGCTGTGGTCTTAACAAAGGTCTTCTGAAGTGAATCGATGCGTTTGTTTAAGATAAATATCCATATTGACAACCCTATTAACGATAATGTCTAGCTTCCGTTATTCTCTGCTCCGTGTGAACCAGATGCTTGTTTTTCCGTCAAATGACGCAGTGATGAAAGCTCCCGCACAGAGGAGACGGTATCCTTTTGGAACAAAACAAAAAATGCCATGTTTGTCACCAGAACTTACGACACGCCTGCGTCATTTGCCGGAAAAACAAGCCTCAGGTTCACGAGCAGCCGAGGAATAATGGAAGTTGAACATTATCCTTAATAGCGATGTCAATTTGGATATTTCTCGCTTCAGAAGACCTTTTTTAAGACCACTGAGCTGTGTCGAGCTGTTCTTTGATCAATGGATGCACTTTTTTGGAGCTTCCAAAAATTGCCCCCCATCACTCCCATTCTACCGCTTGGAAGAAACATCATATGTTGTATTATAACTGCATTATTATAGGAGAAAGTCATATTCGGTTAGGATTACTTGAGGGTGAATAAAACATAGGGAAATTTAGTTTTGCCTCTGAAATATCCCTTTACAGCTCTTTTACACAGTCACTTTCTTTATAACAACTTCAGCGTAGTCATTAACCAAAACTAAATTACCTTCTTGTCTTTCTCTTCTGGCCTTCATTCTCCTCTTTTTTATCAAGAAACGGAAGGCAAAAACCACAGCCACCAGTCCTAAACTGGTAAGCAGCACTACCAATCCAAGAGTCAGAAGGTGTGATAGACCACTGTTCTTATACATCGAATGGTCCCACAGCCCTACTGTCACCATGCTCAAACCAACCAGAGTTCCCCAAACCCCAAAGATCAACATACAGGAACTACAGGACAGCTCAGCTCCTCCAGTGATCACAGTGACACCTGCCACAGAAACAATTCCTTTTGGTAACGTTACAGTCTCAGACTTTGGATCATAAGTCACGGTTTCGGTCAGGTTAGAATGATCTGGAAGGTCCATATTGGCTGCCATCATGAATACGTTTCACAAAAATAATCAAATCAGAAGCGTGAAAAGCCCTTTAAAAGAGTTTGGGCAAAATCTCTGTCGTGATGTACTCCCAGGGTGTGATTTTTCTTTAAATATGTCCTTGCTGCTGCTGTGTCTTAATTGTTTGTTTGTTTGTTTTCACTGATTTCTCCTGTACAGAAAAGAAAATATATTTCAACATATATTACATATAAAATATCATGTAAAAAGAACATTTATGGATAGACCAAGACAGCATTAACCAATATCTATGTTAAAAATACCATAATGTATAATAATAAATATTAATAAAATATGTTTTTAAGTCCTAATGGTAAAATTATTATTATCTCTACTAGTTTAATCATTAAGTGCTCTTTCAATGCATATCATAAAAATGACCTCACATTTGACTAAAATGTCAAACAATATCGTTTGTACAATACAATTTAAACTGCTTGCAAGGATTCGATTGATAAACTTGGATTCCGAATCATGAGGATAAAAATATTTCCCTTACCAAATATATTAAAATAAGGTTATAAATCCAGGCTTTTTCTTCAAATCCATCCGCACAAATACCAACTTCATGGACATGTTTCCTCTCACACAAGAACAAGTTGAATGGCAGTACAATGTTTCTGAACTATTGTGTTTACCGTATGTAGACCAGCCTATGCCAACACAGAGCCAGTGAACTGTTGTTATTATTTTGCTTATCATTGTTTAGATCCATTGCCCTTTATGTATTGAAGGAAGACGACGTCTGTCATTAGACATCATTATGACCCATTAACTTGTATTTATCTAAGATCCCCTCCCTTCCTCTGCTTGGATTTTTCAAGGAGGTATTGTTTCCAAGGCAGAAAGTTTGAGAGAAATGTCCCTTTTTGATATCTTTAACCTTTGTTGCATTTCAGTCTCTATCCCATGTGATTGAGACTTACAACGAGATTTCATTAAATCACCTTTCAATCAACTCTCACAATAATATCTGGAAATATCTGGAAAAATATCTAATTTAAACATTCCCTAATAAAAAGTATGCCATACATTTAAAGAAACAGTGACATTAAAAATGCTTACATAAGAGGGTGGATCCCGTCATAATCCAGCTGGTAAAATGTAATTTAAGAGAGGGTGGCACAAAGGACATGCAAAAAAAGATCCTTTTGTTTGCAGGATGCACATTTTTTTATTAATTTATTATTTAAATGTAAAATATGACATAATACATTTTTGTTTGGTTTGTTTGAATTCTGGTTCTGTATACTGCATGTCACAATTAGCTTTTAAGGTGGGCATTTAGCTCTGACAGTTAATCCAATATACGTGTGCTCTTGGTATTCCTGGAATAGCACTGAGAAAATCCCTGTGCCAAAAGAGGGAAGAGCGAAGTCTGTCTGTTTTTTTCAAAGGAGTTAAACAAATCTAGATTGATTTGTTGGGATAGACCTGTATTAAGTCAATGTTTTGGAAAGTTAACGTTACAAATACAGCTTCAATTCTAAATATGTTACAAGTATTGACATATGGATAGGGAAAAGTAGACGGTTTTTACTTTTCTTCTCTTTGAGGAATATGATATTGCTAACACCTTACAATAATGTTGTATGTTAACAATTAGTAAATGCATGAACTAACAATGAGCAATGTATTCATTCAGCATTAGTCAATCTTTGTTAATGTTAGGTAATGTCGATACAATTATTCAATTTAGTTCATGGTGCATTAACTAAGGTTAACAGTTACAACACTTGATTTTAAAACTGTCTTATTAAATGCTAAAATTAAACTAATATTAAAGGGATAGTTCACCCAAAAATGAAAATTCTGTCATCATTTAGTTGTTTCAAAACTTGTGTAAATTCGGTTTTCTGCTGAACACAAAAAATGGTAGTTGGAAACGTGTTTGTAAACAAATCGTTCTGGGCACTATTGATTTTCATAGGGGAAAAACTATGATAGTCAATGGTGCCCAAGAACTGTTAAGTTTCCCACATTCTTTAAAATATCTTTCTTTGTGTTCAACAAAACAGTTAATTGTATACAGTTTGGAACAACTTGAGGGTGAGTAAATGATGACAGAATTTTCATTTTTTTGTGAATTATTATGGTGAATTATTCCTTTAATAAAGGCTGTAGAAGTATTGTTCATTGTTACTAGATCATGTTATGCTTTAGCTAATTGTTAACAAATACAACTTTATTGTAAAAGTTACAAACATATTTTTATGACATACAGCAGAAACTGTTGTAAATATATAGCATGTATATACATATCATTTTCACAAGGAAACATTGTCATGACCAGAGAAAGCCGAAAGGTTAACCAGAAGGTACAGTCTTTGTTAAGCATGCTTTTAAAGTAAAATCAGCATTTATTTAGAACATCCCAACAAAAATGTTTGCTGTATTGAACAATTTTAATATACAAGTCAATCAAAATGACTGCTGTCAAAACAGCTTTTTAATTCTAGAAATATCCTTTACAGTTGTATCCTGTTTACAGGAAGACAAGAACGGAGAAGACCTCTTTCTAAACACAGACAAAAACAACCTCAAAGTATACTACAGGTGTCAAAGGTGAAAAGCATTATGTCGAACATCCTAACAGTGACAAGAATAAAGCTGCATTGCTTTTAAAGATGAATGAAGTCAACCACTAAAAAGGAGAGGATGGAAGAGGAGTTACGAAGGGGTCAGAAGATAAAGTAAGAAGATTTAAACCCGAATTAGGGATTGTTCCTGGAAGGGAGGGTATGCATTATAGCAGATGTCAGCTCTGGGCTCAAGGATCCCCTTATTACCACATGCTACTGAAACACTACCAAACAAAACTCATAAACCAACATAAAAAAGAGTGGAGTCTTATTTGTGTTGCCTATGGAACACTTGTGTAAGAGTCAATACGTCAAGCTGAGGGAAAATATAAACGCCTCACAACAAGGCCTTAATTTTTCATCACGACAGACAGGTCACTTTGGTTGTTGGGACGGCAGTCTCTGGGCTGAAATGTCTCTGATGTCTTATTGAGACTGTCAGTTGAGGACACAATGTGTTTAAGACTTTTTGTCTTCAAACGTGCTTTCCCTGATGAAACTATTTGGGGAGGAAATTATTTCGTATTGTCTTGCACATGGAAACATATGCTTTATAGGACAAATGATTAACTGTGGTTCTAGTGAGCTGTATATTAGGCTATATGGGGACTTGGAGTTCAAATGGAGTTATATTTGAAATACAAGACATCAATTATACTATTTTATTGAATTTGTGATGTAAACTAAAGGTTGTTTTCCATAACTGATGCTGAGAGCTCTATAATTGTATCCAGGCTCCGTATGGAAGGGGATGGTCCCGAGCTGTTGATTTAGGGCTCAGAGTCTAAGACATGTCAAATCCCTCTTTAAAGACTTAAACCTGCATTCAAAGGTAACAGCCTAAGGTAACCCGCTCCACCCCCACACATCACTCCATCTCTGCCAGAGCCATCCATCTGTGGGTCATTTCACGTTGTACATTAGTGAGCTTCATTCTGAGGACACTTTACATCAGGCGCTGGTCTTCCTCCGCTAACACTCGCTACTCAGTCGCTCGATCCATTGGCCATATTACAAGATTTTTATGGGATTTTATTAAAGGCACCTAAGACAATACAAAATTATTGTGAGAAATGGGGAACGCCAAAAGCAGCGCCATGTCCAAGGTGATCTTGGAGGATCTGAAACTCAACACCAGATTCACAGAAGACGAGCTGTCACAGTGGTATGAGAACTTTCAGAAGCAGTGCCCATCCGGCCGCATCACGCCAGATGAGTTTTCAAAGATCTACGAGCGGTTCTTCCCAGACAGTGACACTACGTCTTACGCCCAGCACGTCTTTCGTTCCTTTGATACAAATGATGATGGGACACTGGATTTCAAGGAATACATCATTGCTCTTCATATGACGTCAACTGGAAAGACAGAGCGTAAACTGGAGTGGGCCTTCTCTCTCTTTGATGTTGACAAGAATGGCTATATCACCAAGACAGAATTGAAGGAAATCTGCCAGGTATGTGCTTTATGAAAATATATAAACAAATGGGAGTGAAGGTATTTAAATATTACCTAACATCTTAGAAAATGTAAAGATTAAGTGTCAATATTGTGTTGCATCCCTTCAAAGTAAAAAAATGTGAGTTTGCTATGTTCATGGTTATTTAGCTAAATCTGTTTTAAGCAAACAAATGTTTGGAATTTATACATTTATATCTCTTATGTGTATATTTAACATGTGACAGCTTGCCCCGACCTGTATTATCAATTTATATAAGATTTACTTTCATTATTTTAGTAGAGATTCTAGTCTGACGGCATACTAGGGAGGTTTTATTGTGTTTACTTGTTTACCTAACAAATACTTCACAATTCAAATAAACCTCTTTGTGACAACAAGCCCCAGCCCTCATATATAGTGTTGCTTCACATATTGTCTTTTTGAGTTTTGTTTAAAGGTCAAACTATTTCTGCTTATTATTGGCAAGTAGAAATATTTCTGCTTGCCTACTTGAACATGAGACCTCGAGTAAAGAGAAGCCAAATAGCTTAAGAGCTTTGACTTAATGAGTCAGTACCTCATAGTTTAGTACCAATTGAATCCTCCAATCCCAAAATAACCTATCAGATAAGTGGTTTATAGCTTCAACAATAAACGTACACAAAGACCTTTAAGGAGGTAGACAGTATTTCTGCACATGCAGAGACAGGTGTGTGGGGGGATTACTGTGTGGGACCCTTTTTTTTATTAAGATGGATAAAAGGGTCCTACCCCTCTGGATAGATTTAACACTGGAAACATAAACGCTTATATATATATATATATATATATATATATATATATATTATATATATATATATATAGACGCTAAAGTAACTAGCAGTGAAGTAAACAAGGAAAGTGGAGTGATGCAGAGATGCTACCAAAAATGCCAAAGATGCTTTTTATTCAAAAGTCAACAAAAAGAAATACCTAACAATGTAAAGTTTTTTATTTAATAATCCAGAAAAAAGGAATGGAAATCAAAGCAACAAATTAAAATCGCCACTTTAAATAATGTTTTAAATATATAATAAATATATGTCCAATATTAAGACAAGAGCTTCACTTTGAAAATAGATATGATATTAATAATTGGTGTATATACATTGGGTGCATATACATTGTGTGTTTTTCTTGTTCCTGGTTATTCTTTGATAGACAGTGAGTAGGTACTTAAAAGTCAAATAAATGACCATCTGGACCTCTGATTATCCCCGACCTTAGATCAGGACCCCTCATCCTTAAGCCCCTCATGCTATCTCTATAGACTGTAATTGTGGTTGACCACAGCCAATATGGTTCTTAAGGAATGGTCCTTTAAACTCAGAAGACATTATCTCTGACACTTAAGACAAATAAGAATAATACAGATTAGACGCAGTGCCAAATCTCCTACCGAAACCACACACTGGCCTAAGCTGATAAACATCAGATTTAATATATATAGTAAGACTATAAATTGGAGCCACAATAATTATTGCACAAAATCCTAAATGTCTGTACTGATACCAGACCTACAATTAAATTAATTATTTAAAAAATAAACTTTTGCAACCAAAGCCACTAAGCATGCAGATGCAAATCCAGATAAAGGGAAGACAAAACCATTATAATATGCATATTACAATGGCTTATGCTACATTTGTTTGTTTTTCTGATAATCTCTTTTGAATTTCAAGCTTAGAAATATACAAGCTGAGAAACGCTTATAGAAATATTTACGATTTTTTTCTCAGTCCAGAATAAAGGTTGACACTTCTCCATTTTTCATTTTCAGGCTATCTTTAAGCTTATCCCCAAAGAGGAACAAGAGAAGCTTCCGGACGATGAGAACACTGCAGAGAAAAGAGCAGACAAACTATGGTCTTTCTTTAAAAAGAACGAAAATGGTAATATTTTACAACTTTGTTTAAATACATATTTAAAAGTATCCATATTATAACAAAGCAAATATGGTTTTATGGTAAACTTAGTTTTGTTAGTGTAAGTTTGTCCAGTAATACCGATGGTTGTTTTGTCTTTTTCTCTTACAGATCGGCTGGCAGAGGGCGAGTTTATTCAGGGCATTCTTGACAATGAAGATGCTCTTCACTTTATTCAGTACGAGCCCCCAAAGTAAGAAAAATAGAGAGTGAGCAATACAGTTTTATTTTGGATTTCATGTTGTTTCCTCTGGCCACATGCTTTTTTCTTTTCTCACTTTGCTTTGTTGTAACGGTCATAATTTTACTCTTCACATCTGTTTTCTTGCATCAGTGCTACATTCCTCATTACTGTAAATATTATCTAAAAGCCTCCAGTGTGTTTTGAGTAAGACGTGGTAAAGGCATGATAGAAGTGCCAGATTACGTTATATTTATTATTAATAATGATTTATAAAATGTAGAAAACAGATCACTTATGAGATTTCTGAGTCAATTTCTTAAACAAACACATTGTCTAAAAACCAAGAGACAAAAACGTCTGCTATTGTGCATGTGACACAGATAAAATATAAATGTGACCAATACAGCCACAAGATGGTGTTAAAAACAAAAACTACAGAATGCAGAATATATTAGACAACTTGTGTGACCATTTGTATAGTGCAAATCTTTGTTTCCCATTGAGAATTTGTGTGCTGTGGAATAAAACCAAAAAACATCTCAAATGATTCTCAATATTTTGTGTGTTTGTACATGTGTTCCACGTTCGGACAAGGTAAACAGGCAAGACAACCACTAGGACGGACTGCACATTAATCTCTAACTGTCTAGAGAGGTTTTACATTCGTGTGGCAATATTTACCCTTAATCCTGGATTATCTCTGTGTGTGCCAATCGCAGAGTTGGTCCAGACAGTGTTGAACACAGAGTTCTGCTGCATCCACACAGGTAAATGTGAGCCTGTGCACATGTAGATTTGTGAAGGGAAGTGGGTCTGTTAAACATCTCTGAAACCATTTTGAGAAAATTTTGTTTTCTCCATTTATACATATAGTCCAAGTATAGGATTACTGATATAATCGTCTGTTCAACATTGTAAAAAAAGGCCAAAATCATCAACTTCCATTCCTCAACCAGCATCAGTTTAATCTCTGTAATAGCTCATATTTGTCATATTGAACATTTGTTAGCATATTTCACTAAAAAAGGCAGAACTGATGAAAAATACATGGAGAAATACTGAGAATAAGGAAAAACTTGTTTTATATTTATTTTCAATTTAATTAAATACATTTTGTATAATTCTAAAAACGATTTGTTTTAATTTTTTATGGATTTTAACGTAAACAAAATGCATAACAGCTTTTACAGCAACATCTTTGTAAGTTACTCTAACTCAACACCCGAGACACGACAAAAGACATTAGAAACGCATTAGAATCCATTATAATTTCAAATTTTGTCCACACTGGATGCGGCGCAGCGCGACAAACCCATTAAGAACAAACAGGTTGTCGTGTCGCGTCACGCTGTTGCGACCGGTGTAGACACGGTGTAAGAAGAATATCATTAATATAGTTTGTTTTCTTCTTGTTAGCTCACATTTCTTTGAGCACACCTATTCCTCGTTTCCCAATATATAATCTGATAAAGTCAACAGTTACTGTATCTCGGTCATAAAAACCTTCCGTCAAAAAAACAGGAAATCTGATGGATAAACACAATCAAAGCAATTTAGGCTATAATATATACTGTATGCTGTATAGAGCATGGTGCATGTATACCTTATATAATCCTTACAAAATCACTTGCAGTAATCGTGTTATTAGAAATTACAAAACATTATCTTGTTAGTTGCATTATTGTGATACAGAGATGAAACAGTAATCTTTTCTCTTTGCCAGTAACTGTTTTAAAATTTGGGGTTTTATATGAATTGATATGGCTTGGGAGTATAGGCAAGAGATAAAGCAGAGAAAAACTGAAAAAAAATTGACTGCAGACCTGACAATAACAGGGGCTTTGGGATCTGACATTATCTCTCAGTAATCCAATCGAGTCTCATAATCTTCAAAGCATCATAAAATTTCTCTGAATCCTGTCGCTGGGAATCCACTTATTGCAGGATTACGCACACAGGGCAACACCTGTCTCACACCTACTTTCCTCTCATGTCCAGATTTCAGCCACATGAAGGTCGATAAAAACATGCCTTAAAAATCATGCTACACTTCCTAAAATTCAATCCGTTTTTTGCAAAAACAGTTTATTAGCTCATTGAATGTATTCACATCATTCTCTGCATTAACAAGGGGAGTCTTTTCCCTTCAAGGCCTCTTTCAACTCATCCATCTCTCTCTCGCAGTCTTCGCACGCATCTGTTCCACACCCACCAACCAGCACCAGGGTGGGCACATCCCGTTCTCCCATCATTCCCAAATTCCCATCTGATGCCCACATAGGGTCTATCATCCCATCTGGGCACTGTAATAGGCCGCTGACAGAGTATAATCCACCCCCTGGAACCACCTCATCATAGGAGGGGGCGTGGCTTGTGGCACGTGCCCCTCCTCAATCGAAGCCTCTGGCGGTGACGGAGCTCAATGACTGTTTTGGTGTAAGAGTTAAGGGTCATAACTGCAGCACCCATGCAACAGCTGAAAGACACCCATGCCAGCCTTGGAGTCGAAGGGGCAAGGGACAGAAGAGAAAAATGCAAAAGAAACAGAGGATAAGACATGGCTTACATTAAAAATTATTAAACTGTTACTAAAATCCTCAGCTGTTTGCATGGTGTCTTATATACAGTACTATATTTATTTAAAACAGCAACATGCCTACAAATTTACATGGAACACTTGTACTGGCCCATCACATATTTAAATTGCAAGAATCGTCTTAAAGGAAACATTTAACACCATAAAGCAGGCAATAATATATTGAGTAATCTGAAAATGCGCTCACGCAAATGACCAGCCATAGTCCCACGTCTGAGGTCTCCAGTCTTTAGGTCCCACAATCACAGTCAGCTGAAATACAGTGGTGTACATCATATGAGCCACCATCCCCAATAATCCTGAGGGACATGAATGGAGAAAAAGGAAATATTAAACAACTGGTATCAAAACAATGCTTTGAAAGCAAGAGAAGAGTGCACAGAGGACACTTAATGTTTAAGGTCCTCTATGGCAAAAGCTACTTTGTGATCCTGGGAAAGGGGGCCAAACCATAAAAAAATTGTCCCAGGCACATAGAAATGAAGAGACAGCCATCTATTGAATAATAATACCCAATACATGTACTGTGGTAATATAGAGACAAAAGACTATGGTCTATCCCGTATGGTATAAACCTAGTTCTTGATCCAATAATTACTGTAATTACCAAAGAAACACACACATCTCTTACCTGAGAGAACAATGCAAATGGCTGCGAAGGCGTTGATTTTGAGCGCATGCATTTCTTTATGAGAGCACAAGACTTCCACCCACATGAGTAGAAACCCCATCCCCAATAAACTGATGTACATGAACTCAGCAATCATTGACAACCACAGAACACCTGCGGCAGGTAGAGAAAGATACATGAGCTTTTACACCCACATATAGAGAAAGGCTTGTATGTACACATAAACCATTTATATCTGTTCGAGTACACACACACTCACACTGCGCTCTCACCATGAGTCTCTCCGGGGGTAAGATCTAAGAACCTGCGGCATCGTTCTCCTGTAAAGTAGAATGACACCAATGTCAATGATATTTAATGTTATCTATTTATCTCGCTAGAATCCACCTCTATTCCACACACTCCATACATCAGCATGATTACAGACTAGATCAAATGTAAATTTACGTATTGTTAAAGAGAAAATATGATGTCACTTTTGGGATGAAAAATAAATGAATAGTAGAAAACTTCTGTGTGAAAGTGAGAAAGCCTCTTATGCATGCATGGGTTTTGTATGGCATGTTGCACATCGACTACAGGAGACACTTGTGCTCATCCTATGCACTGTCAACTATTTAGATGTACACACAAGTGAAATGTGAAAAGAGAAAAATATGTGTAAAAAAGTTTCATTTTGGATCATTAATGTCACCTGGTCATACACATTTCCTTTCATTGTTCAGTAAAGAGCATGCTAACATCTCCTTTTCTGCATCACGGATGAAAGTAAGTCACACTGGTTCTGGACTTTAAGTGAATATTTATATAATGACAGAATTTTATATTTTTTATTGTACTATTCCTTTACAGGTCAGGTACAAGGCTGGTTGGACTGGAGGGAAATCAGATATTTAATTTGATGCATAATTTTCGTAATTTTTCTAGTTATTAACTGGACATTTTTGGAGGAGCCAACAGAAAATCAGGGGCCACCACAGCTCACCCCTAGACCCGGCCCTGTTCCTCTTCACTCTTTGTTCTTACCATCAGCATGCTTTTCACAAGATTCCCAAAATCCTGTGTGGAAATATCGGAAAGTGTACTTGTCTTCTCCTGTTTCCCAAATGTAGTGGACTGCATTGGCCAGCTGCCTCTGTCGAATTTTAGCAAGTTCCTCCCTTCGCTTTGGTGATATTGTTCTATTGGATGGACCCCGAGGATCTGGGGTGGGACTATCTGAGAAGAACAGAGAACACTGGGTTGGCTTAACAATGAATAAAATGAATGGATGATATTGCAAAGTATTAGGACAGAATGGGTAAGACTAATGTGGAATATGTTATTGCAGTGTTATGTTTGACGATGAGAAGGCATCATATTGTTGTGCTTATATTGTAAATCAATAACCAGGTAAGGCAATGTATTACAGTGATTTTAACAAAGGTAAGAAATGTCAAAGCACTAAATACCTCACAGTAACACAATTTACGGTCATAAACAGGCTTATTACAGAAACAGCAAAATGATACAAGTTAATAAAAGAGCTCAGAACAAAAGCCTGTAAATTCCGTTTGAGATTTTTCTTCTACTAAAATTATTATTTTTACCAGGCTCCAGTGCTTATACTAAAAGTTGTTTCACTTTAATGAAAAAATTGAGGATGTATTCATTGCTATTAAAGTGAAATCATATGGAGCCTGATCAAAATTGCAAGAATTTTTTTAGCATCTGAAATCTTCATATATAGTATACAAATATTTGTATGAACAACAATAAATTAATTTCTCCTGTACTTAAAGGCTAACAAATATAAAACTAACATATAAAAAGCTAATAACATTTTATATAAAATTATTATGTAAAATACAAAATGTATGCTCTTTCACTGTACCCCCTCCTTTGGAAAACTTTCCAAAAAAAATTTGTTCCAGAGACGAGATCTTATTTCCAACAATGACACAAACACAACAGAAGAAACATGCCACGTATGTCAAACCTGTAGTGTATGGCTCGCTGTTATTCTGGCCGCAGTTCTTCATCTTGACAGGTGAAAGACAGAGAGGTTTGACCACCTTGTGCGTTCCCTCACACCAGTATGATGTGCAGAAAGCCAGCACAGATAATGCCAGAGCGAGGGAGGTCAGGAAAAGAGAAAGCATGGAGCGAGAACGTCTGGACATGTGGTCCAACATGCTAACCAGAGGAAGAGCAGAGGAGTAGAAGTGTTGACCAGTTGAAGAATGTCAGCTTGAAGATGTAAGTAGAGCTTTTTCAGAAGGGCAAATAGGGATATATATGACCAAGCACAAACAATCCCATGGGATAACAATGACACTGAGGATATTAAGCAGAAATGAATTATAAAGATTCCTGTGGCAGATGGCACGCTAAATGAAGATGTGGATTTAAAGACAGGGTCACATAAGGGAGGAACTTTGGTTAGAGAGGAAAGAAGGGCATATGTCACAGGCTTAAACTGTACATTTAAACTATGTCCTTGGCACAGGTTTTCGATCCAAAGCAACTTTAAGAAAATGGGGAAGACAGATTAGATTGAACACACATAAACACCTCTGGAGTACTGTATTAATGCTGCTTGGCACTACTAAAATTGTAGTAAGTAGTTTATTGTTTTATTAATATTTTATTAGTACTAATTTCATTGTGATTTGAAAATATGTGTTTGATATATTATGCAATTTTAATTTAGTCATATTTTACTCATGCAACAGACGCTTCAGATAAATCCCATTACATATTTTCTAATTAAAATGTATTTTTTTTACTTTTTTATTAAAAAATATAATAATGACATTGTAAATGAATCAATTTTAAAAAAATTCAGTATGATGTATAAATTATATCGAATTATTCCATTTTATTGACTGATGCATCGTCCACCCATGCGTACCAATGAATGGGATTAAAAATGAGAAAACGAGAGAGAGGGAATTCAAAGGATTACATTTGAAGTTACGTGATGAAACTATTAGATGAGCTCCTGCATTAAATCTAACTTTACTTGTAATCCTCTAATAATCTGTTTTAATCTGTTTGGGTTTTGTAGGTGTCCCTGTGTTTTTTTCTCTTTTAAGGATTCCCGCAATGAAGAAAATGTAAAAATGATCTATTGGCTATGTACTGTACTATGTCTACCTTCAAAATACACTCCTACTATAATTTTTAACCGTGCAAACAGTAAATCTGTGCTATTTTATTTGTAGATCATTTTAGGCACTCAAAACACTCAACGCTCATTTCTTGCTAAGAATTGCTAAGAAAATAACAGTACTATGTGCCTCCCCAAAAAAATGCATCGTGATGTCAAAGGCAATAAATTGGCACATTACATGAATTATTGTACATTAATAAATGTGTGTCTGCATCAGCATCTTTGCAATAAGATATTCAACAAAATTTAATTTAAGCATAAAAAGTTCAATTTTACCTGAGCAGCTCGGTCTTCCTACATCATGCTCATTGTCAGTTTCTTCCTATTTGAATCTATTCATCTCCTTTCCTTTTTTTGTATCTTTACATGTCCTTGCCTCTTTGGTAGCAGGCAGCTTTCCTCATTATCCTTACGCTCTTATTTTAGGTTTTCCCCTTTTTTGGTACAATCCTGCACCAATCTCCTCCTTTTCCTGCCTTTCCTGGCAATTTGTGCCACAGTCTAACCCCAGCACTCATAATCCCTGTTCAGTCCATCTGTTAGCCCCGTCTTCATTTTTCTATCCATTTTTCTTTTACATCACTGCATTCCACCTGTTCTTCACACCCTTGTACATACCCAACCCCAGATCACGTGACCTATTCAGCCATCCCCAGGCTAAAAGTAATCTACTGTATACTACTGAAAATCACAGAATGTCCCGCCCTCTGTAGATTACTTTATCATAAGCTTCAAATCTGTTGGTATGAATTCCATAAATTTCCCCAACTCTTCTCTGCTTTAAAATTCACAAGAGATGACACAATGTTTCACAATATTATTTACACTTTATTATTTACAACAAATAACACCGGAAAATCAATAAGTTATAAAAACAATGATGATGTGTAAATGGGTTTGTTTTGATACTGTATGTGTTAGGTGTCACATAAGAAAGACAGTGGGAGATTTGAGATAAAGAGAAATAAGATCATCCCCAGGCCTGGGACTTGCAGTAATGGAGAACTAGTTTCCCATCACTTCCAAAACACTGTAACACATGGAATAAGAAAATACAAAAGTCACTTTCAGCTTTGTGAATAAAAAATGAGGAAGATCATTTTTGAAATTTGGAGAAAAAAAAACATCTCAAGAAGCATACCTCAAAAAGCACACCGACTTCTTGGTCTGGTGACGGAGAAAATGACTGATTGACGTAAATGAACTGATGGAAGATAAAAGGTAAAAAGTGTAAGCAAACTATACATCTAGTTTAAAAAATAGCAATGGGAAAGTTTTCAAAAATCTGCTACAGTGATAATAGATCATAAAACACATCCTGGAACAATATCTCAAAATAAACAATTGTACTTTAATATGTCTTCATATAGTACATGCATGCAGTTCTCCCAAATTATTAGAGAAATTTGTTTGTATTCCTCTTAAATGAAATAAGTGGCCATGACAGAGGTAAATGTTGTACCAGTTGTTCACTAGGCTCCAGCTTGAGGAAGCGTGAGATGAACTGAGCAAGGGACTGTACTGTTCTCCCTCTCTCCACAGCCCATTTCTTGGTCTTCATGATGGGCGTGTCACCGACCGCCTTTAACAGTATGTCAACTGGTCGAAATAAGATAATAAAAGGATAATCATTTAGAAACATTTACAAATGTCCTTAAAAGTTATTCCATTGTTTCTAATCATTGAAAATGTTCCAGATTGCATTAGTAAAAACTTCCATATAAGGATATAATAGATTTGCAGGCTATTAAAAGATGTCACGAAAATAATTGCATAATAGCTTGCAATGGGTAATATCAAATCATGACCCTGCCTTTCTATATAAAGGAAAACGCATTATGCAACAAAAACAGGTTCACTGCTTAATAACAAACACACAATTGTGTACTACTGACTATAATTTACTGTAACTTTGTCGGATCTTGTCAACATATTATTTTTATTATATAAGGCTGAATTCGGGTACATTTAGACACCTTCTGAAATCCATCTCAATTTCAAAACGTATCCCGTTTTACATGACTTCACCCTATATGTGCAGTGGCAGCTTTCAAAATGCCCACTAAATTGGCCCTTAAGCTAGCTTTAGTTCGGAGCACTGTATGACTGAACATTCAACTCATAAGCTAATGTTCATATTACACAATAATTGTTTACGTCTTTGAATGAATAAAATAATGCTAAGCAATACATTTCTATCAACTATCTTCGTTTAAAGATTAGTTAGCGCAGCCACAACTCTTACAGACAGAGAAGCACATTCCTATCTGCCATTGGCTGTGTACAAACAAACCGCAACTTCATTGGCTCGTACAGCTGTCAATCTTTGTGAAATTGCGGAAGTAGCCAGCTGAAAACATAAGCAGCATTTAGAAATGTAAAAATATGTATCTTCTACTGTATAAAAACGCTAAAGCATACTCTTTTTCTTCTCGTCCGGTGATCCCGCATGCTCAGTGACATTGTGCTGTATAGAAGGTTCATCTTTTTGATTTTCTGTGGGAGATTCTGCGTTGTCAGACATCCTCCAACAAACACAATCAGCAGCACATAACAGCTACAGCTAAAGAGTGTCTGTGTCACTGGGTTTTCAAAATAAAAGTTGAATTAGGTTGTTATTGAATATAGTTGTAAATGTTGCTTATAAAATAGAGTAACTGAAAAGATTGAATTGTTCATTTTAAATAAATATTAAATCAATTATTTAATGTATTAAATTAGTTGGTGGTTAATTTGCGCCAGCAGATTTTAAGAAAAGCTTATACCCAAAAAACACCACTAGATGGCAACATTTACAAAAATATGTCAGATTTGTACCCTTTTCTGCATGTATGTTTGTAAATTATTTCATATTGTGTAATTATGTCTGTTGGTATTCAAGTCACGTTCAAGATACTGAATCAAATCTATATTGGGTTGGATTGGCCAAACCGTTCATTTCAGTTTACTTTAAGTTTGCCTTTACTTCTTGGCTTCACATGTTTTTGTTAGTACTCAGCGCAACACTTAAGCCACTATATCCACCAACTATGTATTACTTTTGAATTATAGGAAATAAAATTTGAGTTGAAAACAAATCCACTTGAAAAAACAGTTAATGTTACATGCACATGTTTTACACAATAAAGACAATGTGTTTTGTCTCATTTTGATTCAGGTAATTTAGTAAGCCACTCACTTCAGATCTGTGGGTTGTATGATATCATACACTGGCAACACTTTCATCCTTGACTCATTGTTTGGTATTGTATGGAGGCTTTAGTAGGAAAGCACTGTGCTGAAAAAGAGGAAGTGTGATGTTATGTGATTCATGGCTCAGCTGCAGTATCCTTGAATTCTCTTCTCAGCCAGGAAATATAAAGCACCGAGAGCTGTAAAGATTGGTCACTTTTAGCCTTTAGTTAACATCCAGATACCTATATGCTCTAAAAATGAAACTGAGTTTTCTACCAAAAGAATACCGACTTTTTCATTTATTTCTTTACCATGACCTGTACAAGTCAAACATCAATGAAAGCTTTCTGTGAAGAAAAAATAATAGGAGAATATAGGAGATTATGTAGACAGGATCTGCTTCAAAAAGCAAACTATGAAATATTGAAAGACAGGATTCCACAAGTGTTTTCAATAATTATTATGTTATGTTATTGCGTAAGGCAATAAATGCAAAGAATATTGCACGCATAATGTTGCAATCACTTCTATGTAGATTAATAACAATTCAATGAAGAGTTTTGATATAAAATGTCCTACTTCTGGTTTCGTGACCCCCATTTTTGGGAGATTATTACTCTGATAGACCTATGATGATGTGTTCCCCCAAATTTCAGTTCATTTCCTTGCACACTTCGGGTGGTTTGAGACTCCAAGAATAAGAAAAAATGTCTCTACATAGCAGATAGTCTGAATAAATCTCGTTCTAAAGGAAAAGAATGAAGGCAGCAGTTGCGTCAGTTCTCACTCACTGTTGGAGCCATAGCGCTCCCAAGTCACGTCACTTCCTTGCCCATCCCAAAAGGAAAAAAGAATATTGGAGAGAACACGACGGTAAAAAAGTCAGTAAAAGAACGAAAGAGAAGGCATTTAAAGAAACGTTTGGTTAAAAGAGAAACTAACAGGTACAAGCCCATTGACAAGCACGCGCGGAACAAAGTAAGTTTTCCCTCGTTTTGAACCAAACCTATTCTATAACTAGTGAAAAAATAGTGGGGCGTGCAACTTTTGCAGTTATCTTACACTCAATGTATCAGGCATACTGAACTGTACTATGTTGTAAAACTAATGTTTTTGTTCTGTTACAGCTTTACTGGACAGGACAAAGCATTCCTGGACAAAAAGGCAGGTCTTCTTTTTAGGATTAGCACTGTTAAGGTTTTCTGCCAATTGTTTGACCCTTTGGTTTAACCTAACGTGTATAAACTTTTTAAGATTATGTTTTGTGTTACACATATATGTTAGTTAAATGAACCTCGGGATTTTACATTTTAAAACCTTAATAAACTAATTTGGGCGAAGGCGGACAGTATTCCAGCTGTTGCAGTTGTTTGGTTAAGTCTCAAAAAAGTGGCGATGTTGCTCGAGCCGCATAAAGTAGCTTAATGTTTATATATAATAGTTTTTTATAATACCTGTCAAAAAAATAAACTAGCTAATAATAAAAACATGTTCACCGATATCATTATTAGCGTAAGTGAGGGAAACTGAAACTGTTGATCCTCGAATCCTGCACTTTTCCCTTTGAATTATCTTTGCTTAACTTCGGACTGTTGGTATATCTAACAGCTTAACCCTCAATTTATTACCAAAACATTTCCATACAGATGTAAGAAGGTGACACGATCATAATGATCCTCTGAGATTTCGCACGAGCCTCAGGGAAGAATGCTTTTAAACACGCTTTCACATACAAGTTTGAGCTTGGCGTTGGCGTCTGCAACTCCTCTTTTTCGCAATTGTTACGCAATCTGAGCTCTTTTGGCGCTTCATATGCGTAACGTGCTGTTGTGATAATAATCATACCTGATAATTAATACTTTAAACGCCCATAGATGAGCGTGAGCGTAAGAAATTTAGTCCATCCCACCGTTCAGCTGAAACCCACTGCATTTTGTTACAAGAATAATATACTGGAAATATATTAAACAAGACATTTCCATATATTAGAACCAAATGCTTATCATTTCAATACGTGGAACGCGGCAATTCCTTATTATTCAATATATTGTAATATTGAAAAAAAACTGTACTATTCCATATATTTTCAAATATGTATAATGATTCCATATATTGACAGTTAATATAGGAAAATATGTGTTATTTGCATTAGTCTTTACACGTCATAATCACATTTTTACTGAGAAATCATTATCACAATGTTTCATTTTTAATGATCTATTTTTTTAACTGCCATTCTTTCTCAGTTGCTGCCATGCCTCTCCACAAATCATCTCGAACCCCCCGCCTGGACCCCACAATGATCTCCGCCCCACTGGGTGATTTCCGTCACACCATGCACATTGGTCGAGGTGGAGACGCTTTCGGTGACACCTCTTTCCTTTCCAGCCATGGCCCTTCTAATCCTAATCCCAGCTCTGTTCCACCAGATGCTTCACCCACAGAAATGACCTCAGAGATTGAGATGAACAATGATGTTAAAAGTGGATATGCAGGAGAGACCTATTCAAGTGAGCTCCGTCATGCAGATTCAGTTTCCTCCTTTGATCTTGACCTGGATTTAGGGCCGTCTATTTTAGGAGATGTGCTGGGGGTGATGGATGGACTCGCAGTGGGTTCTGATTGGACGGGGATCAAAGACAATGAAGAGGTGTTTGGTCCCAGCAAGAGCACAATAGATGTGATGATGTCACCAAGGAACGCTGCAAATGAGTTGAATGAGAGGAAAAAAATGGAAAGTATGACCAAAGAGGTGAGCCAAAGAGATGACCAGCTAAATGAGATGAATGGAGTCAAATCAAAGGGGCTCAGGCCCAAAGTGCGATTCAGTGATAAACGAGACGAGATAATCGGTCGACAGGATGTAATCGAAGGGCTAGGTGTCGAAGGTGAAGAAGAAATGCTCTTGAGGCCAAACAAAGGGATGCAGGAGGTCAGCGGGAGAATGGGTGACCCAAACAAAAACCCAGGACAACTTGAGATGAGTAATCAGGGGGTGGACAACACTCCAAGTCCCTCTTCATCAGTTAGCTCAGAATATGAAGAAGTCTCACCGTTGGACAGGAGGAGAGAAGACCAGCATTTTCCAGAAACGGATTCAGAAGAGGAGAATGCCAACGGAGGACAAGGATACACTTTTGAGGATGAGTTTGATGATGAGATTGGCCTATAAGGCGACATTGTGAGAGACTTTCGGACCAAAGAGAAATAGGATCATTGGACATATGGCATCATGGATGGGTCATAGCATATGAACAATTCTCCAAAAAAAGAGAGTTAATGAATTCTACATGAGATAATAACTGGACTGGATGGAATTTTTATTTTCCAGACTTTCGAAGTTTATGATTTACGATGGGAGCTTTTATGGAAAAACGGACATCTTACAGTTTTTTGAGGCTTCAACTTTTCAATATGTCTAAATCCTAGCTTGGTTATAGGACAGCCTGATCATAGTTTTGATCTCGGTGGAGAATGAATATATGCAGTTAAACACCCCATGAAATCACTTGACGAGCACAGTTGTATATATTTCTGTGTTATAAAACAAAATGTTGGGGCTTTCCACTTTATAAATAACCAAAAACCTTCAGTTTACATTATAGGCATGATCCAAGATTTGCTACTTGGCAAATATTGGTTATTAACATTTTTTATCAGTTTTCCCCAAAATGTATGATGCTTAAAATTTGTATACTTTTAAATCCAAAGTTATAAATTATTTTTTATATTATGTCTATACAGTGCCTTACACAAAGATGTTTTCCCCTATAGATTTTGTATTATGTACCTTGCTGTGATAAAACTTTTTGAGTGCAGGTGTATGGTTGCTTATGCATTCACAAACGCTGGATTAATCTCTTGGGAGTTTTGTTGAATATTAACATATTTTTGGAGGGCAATTAGCTTATTGTTTTGAATACAACATAGTTAACACTTCAAAAATGGGAAGATGAATAAGTCAACAAAATTAAACTGTGAATAAAAAACCACTAGCCTATCTGGTTGGTTTATTTAACACTAGCTGACAAACCAAATGTATTTTTTAAAGAATATATAACAACACACAATCAGTTCCTTTAAAATTGCCCTACATATAAGTTTGTATATTGAGCTAGACCAAATATAAAATTAAAATGTCATTAAAAAATCCTTGGTATTTTGTATTCCTTAAATAAAGTCAACACAGTTCTTTGCAAGTATGGCATACTTTAAGCACTGAAGGGAATCATGCTGATATATTACAATGTTTACTCTTACTCGAGATTCACTATTCTCATTAGATATCAGAAGGTATATTCAACTTTTTTTCTTTACTGCAAAAATAAACGTGTAAGTTAGTCTTCGGTATTAGGACTTCAAGCTAAAAGCTAATAAACAACAGACAGAGTTGTTACAACAACAGAGTAAAAAACAGAGTTTTATAGAGCTGTAATGGGCACAAATTTAGAATTTATTACATACATTATTTCTCAAGAAATAACTTGGAGAAGGTCTGGAAAGGGGAGGCAAAAAAATATATACATGAGTCACCCATACCTGGACATTCTATTCATCCACCTATGTACATTTAAAATCACATGCATGCACGTATTTTAAATTTGTTTGAAACGAACAATTGTCCTATCACTCTCTTACCCGGTCACTTACATAAACATTATACAGAGATAGTTCGGAAAACGTTGAATCCTGATAATGCTGTGGAAATGAGAACTCCAGGAATCTGTGGGTGCCAGTGGAGTTCCTTTACTTCTTTCTGACCCTGGTGGAGGAACAGCAGCTGTGGTGGAAGTTGTTTCAAGTCCTCAGCCTGTTGTCCCACGTCACATGACTCCACTGACAGGTCCCATTGGCTAACGACATCATCAGCTCCGGAGGCAGCAAACACACTGGAGTCAATAGGGCTCCACTCCACTGAGGTCACAGGTCCACTGTGCTGCTTAAAACTGGCCACTGGACGTCCGGACTGAGAACAATAAAACAAAAAAGATGAAGAGCACGAGCAGATTAAAAAACGTAAATATTGTAAAATGACATTCATATTTGTTTACTCATGTTCACGCTCACCTGGAATTGCCTTAAATCCCAAACTTTCAGGAGGCCATCATCCCCTCCAGATAAAAGGAAAGGTTCGGTTCGGTTCCAACTGATAACATTAATGTCTGAAGAATGTGCCTCATTGGCTGAAAGCCTTGAATTAGGTGGCGCCCTTATGTCCCAAATGCGAATGGACTGATCCACTGAGCAGGATGCAAATACCTTGGGGGTGAAAGTAAAGCACTAAGGTAACCATTTCGTCCTTTTATGTAAATAACAGGAAAATTTAATCGATTTATTAATATCTTCTTTTCTTTTAATTGACATACTGTAGCTTCAGTAGGTGACCACTGTAGGTCTTCAACAGACTTGGTGTGTGAGCTGAAGGGTCTTTGGTCAATCTTCCAGCTAGCCCCACCCTCCTGCGGCTCCCAGACGTGAATGTTCTTCTTGCAATCGCCACTCACCAGCCGCCCTAGAGCAAACAATTATGTGTAAATAATACTTCTTCTTAGTAGTCTGATCAGTCCGCTCATCCTTTCATAGGGTAAGACCCTGTTCTGTATGTTCAATTAAGTAGGAGGAAAGGGTCACCCATCGTATCACTCACCTGGAACCTTCGGTGACCAATCAACAGCAAATCCTTCTGTCATGTGACCAGAAAAACTGAAAAGAGGCTTGGCTTCTTTTTGCTGCTTGATGAAGGCAGACATCGCTGAGGAACTGTGCACTGCTTCCAACTGAGATCGAAGGTCAAAAATCTCTACCTGCCCTTTTTCTGACCACACAGCGGCCAATGTCTGTTCACCCCGCTGGGTGACCTGATAAAAAAAATTATTTTGTATTTAAAAGAAACTCATATCAGAACTTGTATAGTTCCATAACAAACTCATTTTAGTTACTAGCTGGATTTAGTTACAACTAAGGATGAGCAAGAGAAACTACTGGATTGAATTCTATTTATTTGATTTATATATGCTGCTGGAAAAGACCTCTTAAAACATTACTTTACTAATGGATATTGACAACTTCACTTACTCGGATTCTGTTTATCCCACCATAATGTGGCATCATGGCCAGCTCTAACTGTGGTTTCCGGTCCTCATCCTCTTCATCACTTTCTTCATCACTGCTTTCATTCTCTTCTTTTTCTTTGCCAGTTCCATAAAGATTGTGCATCCGCATAACAATAAGTCTGTATACAGAGAATACTTTGTCATCTACTGGTTTTTGCTGGATGTCATCACAAATCTTGGTACGCAACTTCTGAATTCTACTGGAAATTAGTTGAAAAAGTACCAAGCTGTTCTCGTCAGTTTACCTGTTACTTAATGCAGTATCTGCTTGAGTACCAGCACACAGCACCATAGAGAGAGGAAACTGCTCCCAGTCATCTCCTTCACCATCACGCACCACATCAAAACTCAGACATGGGGAACCTGCAGGAAAGGACAGTGGTAAATATATAAATATACCATAGTATTTGCATGACACTTAAATAAAAAACTTCTATGTAGTCTTACAATGCCACCATGCCCTACCAAAAACACGTTTGATACTTATTTGTTGGTGACAGCAAAAGCTAGATGCTGACCACCTGCAAACATGACCAAATAATCGATCACAATAATGTTTATGGTTACAGTGATGGGGCACGTTCAGCCACACTGACCTGTCTGGCACTCGTGGTACATGCGGTAAGCGGAGTGGTCCATCTCGAGCTCTTCTCCCGGCTGAAGTGGCTGCAGACCGGGAATATAAACCTTACTCTCAGGTCCCACGTTCGGCCCCTCTCCCTCCATATCATCCTCGTCGCTTCCACTCGCCTCCATCTCCTCAAACTCATCATCCTCTTGGGGCAACGTGTTTTCATCGGCCGCGGACATTTTGAGAGAGCACAGAGAGTTTCCGCTCTGCGTCACGTGGTTTAAAGAGCACGCTGCAACGAAGTTCCTTTACAAAAGTCTCTAGCCTGCACTCTGCGGTCATGTTTGCATCGCCACCGGGCAGCAAACTCACCCTTAGTCACCTCACTTTAATGGGATAAGTTTACATTCTCTTGCTAATTTCACAAATAAACCATACATTTACGACCAACAATTAAACCTGACATAAACAGTTAGATAAATCGAAAAATAGTTTGCGAACTTCCTACAGTTTGCTCCGTCCTGTATACGTATAGTCTTTGGCTGTACCCTAAAGAGTTGGAAAACACCCAGATCCTCGCGCTAGCGGGAATAGGTGTAACAGAAATATTTTACAGTAATCTTCAATAATACCTCTTGCACTAAACCCAGATTTATAATAAAATAGTACAATTGTGAAAGTTTATTCTTAAAAAATGGTTAGAACCTTTCTGCCCAAATATGCACAAGCTTGTTCAAGTCAATAAATGCAACCATGTGTCGCATGCCCTTCGGTTCAAATATGGTTTCTAATGAAATTCGAGAACAACCCATAGAGGTTCAAACAGGGGCGGTTCTAGGGGGGGGCAGTGCCCCCGTGTCAGCACACTTGGCCACCCCCCTGGCCCCCCTAAATCTGGAATGATATTTCACCAAAACAGAGCAATTTTGAGCTGAACTTGTTTTCACATGAAACATGAATGAAAAATAATCATGACAACAAATGTTAGTGTGCCCCCTAAAAGCATAAGTGGCCCCTGCCTGGCCCCCCCAGTTACAGTAGTCTAGAAACGCCACTGGGTTCAAACAGAGCATGAAGCTGTAGGCAAGTGGCAATATAGCTCTGAAAGAATATGTGTTTGATTGCAACAACTTGTATGTAGTTAAATGGTAGATTTTATGTGATGCCTGGCCTGTGTTTGCATTTTAGACGTATGTGACCCAGATGTCCAGTGTGGTAGGACATTAAAAGTGTGCAAACAAAAGCTCTCTGTGGTTTGTGCCATCATCTGTTAGTCCCTCCATCCAGCTGATAGAGAAAGTCCTCATATACACATGGTGACAAACAAGAGTAAACACCCTTTCAAAAAAAATTGTTTCACCTGTATAATTCTGGTATAATTTAATTGCACATGTTAGCCAATGCAAACAGTTAACACAATCCGAAGAGATTTTATTTATATATAAAAATCTACATACAAAAACATTTACACAAGACAAGCTATTCAATTCGTATGAGTAAAACATTGGTTGTGGTTGCATTGACAAAAGCATCATCTACAGTCTTCAAAGCAACATATCAATGAACGTAAACATGTCATAGCCATTTAAAAATGTATTTTCTAATTGAAATAGCTTGCCTATGCCTACACAGAATGCTGCAAAACTAATATAGTCTTAATATATTTTATTGCATTTACTGTAGCATTTACTGGGTGTGGTGTGTGAGAGACAGGCAAGGAAAAGAACTTTTGGCTTCATGAATTCTTTCCCTTTTTAAAACTACATTCAATGTAAAAAATATTCACGTTTCACCAGAACTACCATGGATGTTGACATATTTTTATGATGATGGAAAGTGACATAAAAACAATTAGTGCAAAAAATGTTGCGGACACCATACATGTTTGTACAGAGTTGTGTTGTAAGTGAACCGAGTAAGACATCACATTTTTCCAAACATGCACATTCCCCTTTAAAACACACATTCCCTTTAAAAACACAGTCCCAGTACTGGCAGTCTTCAGACATCTCTTGATCATCAACCACTTGATTCAGAAAGTAACTTCCTTGAAACTCATTCAAGCAGACCCAAGTCAAGGCAACACAGTAGCTGCTGTCGGGTGACACAGATGATCAAATAAGACTTGCACATGTTGCTATCCATAGAAAAGATAAGGTCCACTGAGACACACCTGGGAAACATACCTCAGTATATCCATTGGTCGGACCAGGGTCAAACTGTATTTTACCCTTAACTCCTTCTATAATAGGCTGATGCTCATCCACCTGTTCATTGTTTTCCACATTTTCCTCATCTGATATCAGATCATCGTCCTCTTCTTCTTGACTTGGTATGGGGAAGATGCAGCGATCCTTTCTGAAAGCACAATCCAAACTGAGCCATCTTGAAAACAGGGAGGAGGTGAAGGAGAGCAAAGTTTCTGGTGTTGACTGAATCGTTGGGAAAGCACTGACATCTGGAGTTTCCAAAAATGTCTGTTTACAGAAGGATTATAAAATGCTCTTATTAATAAACATATGCTACTTAACTGACATGACAAATAACTTACTCGTAATTTTAAGAATAAATAAACTTCTAGAAGCAAATTCAGGAGAAATCAAAGATATATTTGGCAAGATCACGTGGAATAATAAAACGTATTACAAATATTTTCCTGACCTCTTCTGATATTTTGTCCAGTGTGTATATCAGCTCACTGATGAACATGTATTTGAGGTGAACTCTGTCGAGATACTGGAAAAGCTTAATCCAGGAATTAGACAGAAACACAGCAGAGCTGAACACACAGCACTAAACACCGACAGAAACACAGAAAAGTACACAATTTAGACAAGTGAAATGAAACCAAAATGAAACGGGTCACTCAGTGGGGACTACCGTGACATTTTTGTCTAAATATCTTACCGACTCATTGCACGCAGCGCTGTCGTTGAAATGATGAGACACGACGTAGTTCCTTGGAAACACTTGTGGCTGCAACAGATATGAAAATGATTCATGTTTGGCCAACATTTCATGAGGATGAAAGCACAAATAAGACGCAATTTTTCACGTTGCGTTGCATCTGACGATAATTTAACGACAAGGTGAGCACAAAATGAACGTACGTCACATCGAGCATAAATGACTTAAAGCTACTCAGCAAGGACCGGTTCGTTTTATCGTTAACGTTACATAAATAAAACGCGCAACTCACAAATCCAGTCGTCTTCTCCCTGTTGATGGTGTGCTGAAGATTTTTCACCGTCGTCTTCATAAAATCATCGCACCCAGTTCCTTGAGCAGTCAATACTGATAGAAGTAACAGCACTGAAAGGGCGAACGATGCGTGTTGATCAGAGCTCGCATTATAACTGTCTACTCAAGATTGATAACATGCAAAGGCTTGTTCTGCTCCTAATGACGCCATCACATACTTGACAATGCATTCATTTAACATGCGCATCAATTGTTATATAAGTCGTCACACCAAACATGCGTACCTGTTGGTATCATGCTTCTACCGGCCAACGTGGGCTATTCCCCATGATCTTCTCAACGAAGTCCAGATATCTGGTGAAAAGTTATGAAGGAAGCTCAGTTCTTTTTATTGTGGTTTCCTTTTGAAGAAACTACAAGATGTCACTGCTACTCTTTCTTCTTGACCCAACATGAGAGCTGCTCTCCATATGATGTTCCTCTGGTTCAATCCCAGTCACACACTTGAAATCTCCTGAAAAAAAGTCTTATGCATGGCAAGATACTCCTTTGTTTCGGTTGACTTTTCTTCTTTTTCAATGACTTTAATTGAACCTTACTCCAACTGCTTGCTCACTGAAAGTGAAAGTCTCAGTATCTTAGTAATCCTCTCCTCTCTCTCTCTGGTCTCCTGAGAGCTCCCCACCCCTTTACCTCATTAGCCAGCACGCACTCCCCCTTCCCTCCTCATTTCCCAATACATGGTCTTTCCCGGACATGGTTGTGTGTTTTGGCAGTCTGTTTTTAAACCCCGCTACCCATTTGAGGTATCTGTGCCCTATTCCGTTCGACCCAATCCGACCATGCATGGGTAAAGTGATGACTAACTGAACTAAAAGCACTTAATTGGATGCATGTTTCTGCAACTGACATTGTAAAAGATGAGTCATCGTCAGACATGTGATGGCTATAAAATGACAACTCATCTATGTGTCATTTTATGAGACAAAGTTTGTGGAATAGTGGGATCAAACAGTCACATGATTGCATCAAAGAAACATCGTTCTGAGTGCATAAAATGTGTGTGCATGGCCTGCTATACAAAACTGTTGAATGGAAATAAATCAGTGAACGTGTTTCATCAAAGAAACTGTTATGCCAAAGTAAACATCATGTGTGCATCTGAAATAAATGAATGCACGGTTAACC
This sequence comes from Triplophysa siluroides, assembly GCA_006030095.1. Classification (NCBI taxonomy): domain Eukaryota; kingdom Metazoa; phylum Chordata; class Actinopteri; order Cypriniformes; family Nemacheilidae; genus Triplophysa; species Triplophysa siluroides. The sequence continues at coordinate 294,292 of VCII01000558.1, forward strand.
GTGCAAAGCAGAATATATCCTGGCAGTTATCCGGCAAATCCTATAGTGCAGTCAATCAGCTGTGCAAACAGGAAGAAGGATCTTGCAATTTTGCTCCTCATGGCAACGCTGGTTCTGCCACTGATAAATTGCCAAAGTGATAAATCAATACAGGCACTCAGGAATTGTACAGCAGTTAACTACTATTACCCTCCAGCTGTAAGAATTTAACTTGAATGATCATCTTGATCTTGCACACTTGAAAAGGGGGATTACCCTGATCCCTATAATTCCAGTGAAAAAGTAAAATGAAAATCTAACACACGCTTGCGTAAACGCTATGCTTCTATTGGAGGTACAGTACATGTTAGCACAGGGTTTATTGCATGGCTTGAGGTTTTACGCTGTAAACAAATTTGTACCTACAAAGATGATACTTCAGCAAGTTCAATAATGAATTCTAGCTTTTAATGTTTACAAGCAGTCTCTTTATTTAGTATGTCTGAGGTTAAAGTAAAAGCTATTGATTTTAAATAAGTTATCAAATAATAAATAAATTGCTCATAAAATTTTGAATTCTCTCTCAGACGAGTCAGGCGAACAGATCAACTGATGATGTGAATTATAAAAGGCACACAGAAACTATTAAGATTCACCAATACACTTCTAGCAGTCATCTGTCAACTGATCCTCTGTTAGGTTAAACAGAGCCAGTGCACTGTTATCCTTCATTTGTGTCCACACACATGCACAGTGAAAAAGACAGAACATGGACGTGTCTGGTCATGACAGCAAAACAACATTCCATTAAAATGCACACAGCTACCTAAATGTTTTAGGGGCTTCAATTACAGCGATAGCTTTCACGTTCTCTGGAATAATTCCTCTGTTCTACGACCCAGGCCTGGTCCCCATTCCAGTAATTCACACATTCACACACTTTCTTTTCATCCAACTCGAGCAATGAGTCCATTGTCCTCTCTCTTGTTCTCTCTCACTGGCTCAGTGTTCTCTCTCCAACTCTCACAGCTGTCATCAGATGGCTCTTGTAAGTCTTGCTGAGCCCTGTCATCCAAAACTTAAGAAGCCGTACATTGTCCTCTTCTCCCGGCCCTGTGGCCCCCAGCAGGGCTAAAATCTTCTGAGTGTCCTCTTTACCTCTGCCATCCACTTTGGAGAACTTAAATAACACTTTTACTTTGCTGTAACAGAAAACAAGAGAAGACGTTGAGAAACAGTTCAAAGGGTCAAGACAAGAACAATAGACACAGATGAGGAAAACAGGACACTGAGGAAATTGGGAGTTGATGAAGGAAGGGGGGAGGAAAGAAAATGTGGAACATAAAGGGAAAACTGAAAAAATACAATGAAAGTACCACATTATTTCCCATTTATTAATGTGTAACATATCAGACATGTCTAACATATCTAAAGTATCAGATCACTCTGTAAGATCCCTTGAATATTTTATATTTCTTTTCTAACAGTATATCAAAGATTTAAATAGTTAATAGGAATAACTGGGATAGTTCACCCAAAAATTTAAATTCTGTCATCTTTTACTCAGCCTCTTGTCATTTAAAACCTGTATGACTTTTTTTTCTTCTGCAGAACACCAAAAAATATATTTTGAAGTATGTTGGTAACCAAACAATGGTGGTACCCATTGAATTTGAAACTGACTTTGCCATTGTTTGGTTAAAAATATCCTTCAAAATATCTTCTTTTGTGTTCTGCAGAAGAAAGAAAGTCACAACACTAAGCCAATATACAGTGGGCTTCAAATGTCTGAATTTTCTAATTCAACGCCATTTAAAGCTAGAAATTATATGATGTCAAACCATTTGAAAAAAAGGTCAAATTGCTAAATTTGTTTTGACATTTCCCATTTCTTTAATAACATGCACTCCAGCTGGCATGAACTTCACAAATATGTGCAAAACCTAAAAAATAGCTGTACATTTGCTAAATAACTAATTACTTTTTTGTGTGTCTGATCCTACTGTATATAATTACTTAATAAATTAAAAATAAATGTAACTATTGTATATCAAAAAAAACTATATGACAATTGTTTTTGAGGGATTGTGCAATTAAAGATTGTCAGGCATCTCTATTTATTTCAGAGTAGACAGATTTGAATTAAAATACAAAACGTGTGCTTACTTCATCCACTCCTCTTTTAGACAGAGCAGGCAGAGAGACACCACCTCCACTGACAGATTCTCATTAGAAAGAGCCACTTCAATCTTATTTAACAAAGTTGGGCCTGAAAAACGATAAAAAGAAATTAAGGTATTTGAGAAAAACATAGTGTCTTTCAGGTCATGAGTTAATAAATAAGCCACATAAAATTAGATTTGAAAATGTCATTTTGTTCTCCCCCAGCATTTACCTTTGTCCACAGGTTGGTTGTTGGCACTGCTAATGTTGAAATGGTAGAGTGAGAGAATGTAATCGTCCACGGGATTTACGCAACCACGATCGGCATTAAGAACATCCACCAGCACTGAAAACTCTGAGAGATTGAGGGAGAGAGAAAGAAAAATATAAGAATGATGGCTTTTATTAATGGCAGTCTGGTAATGCAGGGGCATCCTATAAGCACTGAACTTTGAGATGAACTGGACACTTGAGTAATGAAACATTTTCACAATGTTTAGAAAGAAAACAGACACACAGAAGTTGAGAAATACGCTGTAAATCACATTATGACAAAGAACACCCATAAGTCTTCCCCGTATTCCACTGTGTGTGTGTGTGTGTGTGTGTGTGTATATGCGTGCGTCTTGATTAAAATGTAACATTGTGTTATGAAAATAGTCTGTCCACCTAGAATGAGTAGATAAAGATTATGAAACATTTTTACTTGTGGAAGGAGCACAACTGTTATTTGTCAGTGTGACTAATGTGTGCTAGTGAAAGGGAAACACAAAAAGACAGCTGTGGGTATAGGTTCAAACCCTCAGGGTTAGGGTTATTTGTTATATGTTATGTCTGTTTATGAGGTGTTGAGAAAAGGGAACATGTATTGTGTTTTAGTGAGTTAAATTAACCAGTGTTGTCGAGCAAAACCTGCAGATGTTTTACAGAGTAACAACAGTTACCTGAAGAACTGACATGTGCTGGGATCACTACATCAGGACTTAACCCAAGAAAGTTGCATCGATATGCTTCTTCATATTGAGGACTGTATGGAATTGCTCGCACACAGCCAACTGGAAGCAAAGCCTTTGGAATGATAAGAAATTAGGATTAGAACTGAATTCACAATTATGATTTAATTATGATATTTATTGACATGTTTTAAAAGACGTAAATAAAGCTTTTAGTCCAATTCATCTTTCGTTTTTATTTTGTTCACTCTTTTTTGGCCAATGAATCACACTCAAACTACAAGTGTAAGGAATGTGGAGAGAGGAAGTAAGCATTTTAGCTCTTAAGGCAAAACTTTAACTGGGTACATAATTAATTACGATATTATCAAATGATGTGTAGTATTAACATAATTTTGATAATTGTCTTTTTTATATCACAGTAAAATTGTCAATCCCCATATTTTAAAGTATAGAGCTGTGCATTAGTGGGAGTTACACATGATGGAATCAGTTATTTAGCTGACCTTTAATACATTAAAAGCTGACTGTATGAGCCCAGGATCAGCACTTCTCCATATGACTTGGTTTCCCATGAGAACATGCCATGCCAGTTGTCGAAAATCCGAGGCACCAAGGACCTGACAATCAAAAGTAGTGTGGTTGGATAAAACATTTATGGCAGGTACGTAACATTTAAGTTAAGTGGTGGTGTAATCTTTTACCTGTCTTAAATGTCTCAGTGATTTAAACTTTGGGCCAGAAAGGTCCTCTTGTCTCCCGTCATCACACTGATAATCCGTGCCCTGCATGCTATCTGATTGGCTTTCTTGTGGTTTCGATCCACCCCCTTCAGCACCATCCCAACCAATCATCTCTTCTTCTTGTTCTGAAAGACAATTTCAGAATTTCACCGTCAACATTACATTACAGTATAATTTTGAATTTCGGTAGGTCATGCTGCAAACAATCTCCCATTATAGAAAAAAATATTTTTATTCTTTTTTTTGCCTTTTAGCGTGACATTATGCAAAATGGACAAACATTTTAGGAATATTTTGTTTTTTATATTAGTTTGTTTTCTTATTTTTCTAGCCTAAACTGACATGTTTGTAATTATTTTTTACGGAATTTTACTGAATTACTCAATTTAGGAGTGTTACCAGTTTGTCTTTCGATGAGAACCAATGTGTCTTCTGTAGGTGCTCCCTCTAAAAGCTTCTCCGTCAACCGACTGCCACAGGCTTTCAGCAACCTGCAGAACATAGGAACATTAACAAAGTGAAAGCTGGAAATAGAAATGACATGCACAGCCAATGCTTATGTATTAGTTATCTAAACCTTAAATTGTGCAAAATATTTTAGAGATACAAAAAGTTGATACATATTGTAGAGCTTGAGGTGTCATCACATGTTGTTTCAACATACAGTATTTAGTGTTTAAATGTTTTTTTTTGTTTTTATTTGGGGTTTTTACTGCTTTAGGAAGACCTCTCTTAAGATTTAGCTTCCTTAATGCCAGTCTTAATAAAATAAAAAGTTACATTTAATTTTTCTATCTATTTACAAACAGATCCAATAAACCTTGTGTGCTGACAATTACATAACAAATTTTATGTACAACAAAAACTTTATTGAAAATGTTTAGAATAGTGTGATACTTAGTGTATTGTTACGCCCCTATTTAATGATAATGAGAAATTGAGAATTGCATGGACAAGCAACACTCTAGTTTGTGTTTTCACCTGCTCACATTTAAGTAATCCATAATTATAATGGGTTCTAATTCTTTCTATTGTCTCTTGTGGTGTCACATCGCGCCGCATCTGGTGTAGACACGGTGTAAGACCGCATCTTAACAACTAGTTTCACTGACTATTGGACTAATCTATTGGAGAATTGGACTAATCAGTCTTAACTTTCGTATTTCAATAAGCCCAATCTACCTTTTTATGTAACTGATTTAAAGAAGTTATGAATAGTCTTGAAGAAAAAAATGACATGACTAGTCTAAGCAGTTTGTGCAACCGGCACGTTTTACGTACCAGCTGAATGAGGAGTGGAGACTGGCCCACAGGTCGGGATGCTGAGTCAGGGATGTGAGCGAGCGGGCTGCATTGCCGCTGCGCTGATGAGGGAACACTGCAGGAGAAAATGCGCCGTTCATACGCACCGCCCTCTGAGGACACACACACTGCTCGCTGTCAAACACCTGCAGGTCAAAGTAAAAGTTATTGTATGGTCTTTCATAGTGACAAAGGATACAAATTGGTGGCAAGAAATGCTGCATTGAGTGCCACTTGAGCTAAAACAACCAAAAGCTGTGAGAATCATACTAAAGGTGTCAGAGTAAACTGCATTTATTTCAACTAAAGATTGGGAGCCATATTCCAGCACCTTGAGAGCTGTGCTTTGTAGACTCTGAATGGTTAGCCGCAGGTGGCGTAAAAGGAATGGCCAGGAGTTGATGAGGTAGATCCTGTCCATGGCCACCACGACAATGCTGTACCAGCGCTGGAAGCCCCGTGCGAGGCTGTCTTTAATAAAAAACGTATGGGAGAAAACAAATCCATGCTGTTCGTCCCCAAAGAAGATGGGCCCTTCCCTACCAGGACAAACCTAAAAGAGCAAAAAAACAAGAATGAACATAAACAATTTATTGATATGAATATGATCTGAACCTAATATGATATGAATCTATTCAAATCAGTCAAGTCATTTTCTTTTTAGATTAAGATTAGACCAGACAAACTGATTGATGTAGACATTATAAATAGACATTATGTAAATGTTCTCTCTCATAAACATATTCACCTCACAGCTAAGGCTCCGCACGCATGCCTGTCGCACCACGCTAAAGAGCTGCGGCTGGCGTGGGTGTTGATGGCTCAGATAGCGAATGCCCGTCTCGCTGTCCACACTCACAAAGCCTGGGTGGGATACAGGTAGAGCGCGACAGCCCTGGTGCAAGAAATATAGATATTAGAGATGTATGAGTAACTGATACCATTTCAGAAATACAAGACGAGGTGCAAACTAGGGTTTTATCTGTATATGCATATACGCCACATACTGTGTACTTTTTCACTTACCTCACACATATCAGCCCTTTGTGTGGCAGAGCTGTTGGCCCTCATGGTGAGACCCTCTCCCTCCCTGTCTGCCTCACGGTCCCGGTCACAAGGAATGGCAGATCCAGGCTGCTGGGGAGATGGGGAGGGAGGGTGAACCGCTTCTGTACAAAACAGTGTCCGTGGGCCATGGAGTTCACAGAAGTGGCAAAGGGCAACTAAAGCGTTCATCTAGAGAAACATCAAAATATTATTTTAGAATAAACATCTATACCTTACACCATATCAGATTTTGAACATTACATAAGGCTGCTTTTTAGAGGCAGATCATTAGATCATATCACTAAAATACCATACTAAAAATTACCTTATATCATATTTTTTTATAAAATGTGCAATAAGTGTATACACTTTATTTTGGATGCGTAATATAAAAAAATCCTACATTTATTAAAGTTGACTATCAGTAAATGTCTTTCTAATATAATGTACTAAATATAAATTTAAATTCCTTACCTTTATTATCAAACGGTTACAGCTATAACCCGACTTCCATTAAACTATCGAGAACAAAACACTGCAACGGGAGCAGTGACAGCAACTTATCCACAGGCTGTGTTATGATTATTACAAACAATATATTAGTTTCTTACTACGCGACACAGTCAACGTAATGGGAATGGCATCTTCAACGATGTACTTTCTTAATCGTTGCCAAAACACGATCGTAGTTATTAGTTTTATTGTGTTTACGTCGTAAGCCCATCCTGTCTCAGTCTCGTGTGTCATGTGATGGTGGATGTCACGCGCTTGAAGCACAACAGCGTGTACGTGACTCACACACAGCTGGTCTTGTCTCTCACACTGAATTGACATCTATGCATTTAATTAAAACCAAGGTCATGTTTTGTTATTGTAGGCGTTAAACGTCAAAGCCACATATGTGTTTGGTATGTTACGTGCAGTCATAGATTACGCACAGCGTTTTAAATCCGTGGAAAGACTCTAGACAACTACAATTCCCATAACCACACGCGAGGTGAAACCGGAACTTACGTTTGTGACCATTACCTAGGCTAGCAGCTCTCCTGTAAGTATCAAGTATGCTTGAACAATCACTGTATTATATAATCATACAGTAAAGTATACTTAATTTATATACAGATCGCATGCTTACAAGACAACAGTTGAGTTAAGTACGTTTCGAGTTTTGTTGTGTCCTTTTTATTATGTGTGTATAATGTAATAAGTTAAGTACAGAATTACAACTACTGAATGAGTCATTTGTACCGGATGATGTCATTATGTACATTTTAACACAAGCTTTCAACCTAGTTGTGTGTGTGTCTGAAAGCAGGCTAGTTCAGCATCCCAGATATTATCTAACAAATCTTTAGGTATATAAAAACGTTATCGCATTTTAAACATTTGTATATTCTGTAATTGATTGACTATGAATGGAATGTATGTGTTTCAGTGAAGCTGTCAAATATGGAGTTTAAGGAAGAGAGTACAAAGGAAAGTTTTACAGAGGATTCTGACGGACAAATCCACAGCGGTAAGTCTTCAACTAAAAGTAATCATTTTCTGTTGAATATTGACTTTGTCATATGAAATTAAGTGTATAGAAACTGCTTAATACTTTACAGCAAATTAATTAAATTGTTTAGTATGCTTTAATGTTGTTTTAAGTATCAGTATTAGTATAATTTGGTTTGTTATACACTAAATTGGACTAATTTATCCAGTTTTTTATCATCTTGTATGTTAGAGTCTTTTTAAAACAATAAATGTGACGTGAAGCTACAGATTTAGTTCTTTTGTCCACTATGCAAATGACCTAAAGATGGCAGTAAAAAGCCTTTTAAAAGTTGTTTACCCTGTCAAGTGTATTCATATACTTTCTTAGCCAGTAAATGTAACTGTAAGTGCGGAAACATTATGCAAAAACTCACAAATAGAGTTCTACTTCACTTCACTACTTCACAGCCAGTATTGTGCCATTAAAGCAGTTATTGTGCTGTTATCAATTAAAAACTCCTCATCTGTGAGCTTTCAAAAGGTAAATCTGTGCTGCACTGAGGCACCTGAATAATCATTTCTTGTTAGGCATTTTTAGAATGTAAAGGTGTAAGGGTAATAGGTAAGGGTTGTAAAGGTTAAAGGTATGTTTGGTTATTACCTCACACCAGAAATGTTAAAGTGTAGGTGGGGTTGAAGATAGGGTTGGAAACAGATACATGCTTTAGAAGTTTAGTTCATCACTCCTAGACTTGCATCTTTACATACAAAAACACGTCTAAATAAAAAAGAATATGTACTATAATCCATCATAATTTACTGATTCAGGCTATTCGCTTCAAGTTTAAAACATGTTTATGCTGTGTAGGGTGTCCATATATGAATGTACTGTATGTATATTGGTGAACCTGGCCTGTGTTATATAACGTTACTGTACTTTACTTTAGATGAGCCAAAACAAGAAACAAGCAAAGGCAACATTTGCCAGCACTTTCTCTTGGGCAGATGTCATTTTGGAGACAGATGTCGACTATCTCACAGGTCTGTCATTCACTTTGGAGAGTAGACAGCAATGACTAGTCTCATTATAGGCCTGCTAATTTTTTAAGATTTTCTGTATCTGACTCATTTTGTGTGTGAGCGAGATGTAAATGTCGATAGGCCTTGGGTATATTCAGTATAGCTTCTAATCTGAGTACATAAATAATGCATCACTCTTTTCTGTCTTCATAGTGTGCCTGATGTCCCTCAAACCATACAGTCAGAGGAAAATGACAAAACGGTTACAGAAGAGCAGAGCAAGAGCCGGAAGAATGGAAAAAAGATTCACACCGATAAGATAGAAAAGCTTGGCATAAAGACAGCAAGAGAAGGTGTGATACTATATTTAACAACGAAATGTCCGTAAAATAAAGGCAGAAGCACTGTACCTTTCAAATTTCCATATTATGATTAGAAATAGTTTTGCTTTTTCCCTCAGAGCGTATGAAGAAACCACGCATGCGCACTGCAGATGATGTTATCTCTAGAATTATATGGGACCCCACAGTGGACGCAGCTGATTTCATGGTCGGTCATCTGGATCGTTTTCTTGGGGTGCTGGAACGCCCGTTCTCTGACTTCTCATGGGATACGCAGGTGTGTAAAATCAGAACCACGTTCATATGATACATTATCATGTGTGAGGTTTATCTAAGGCCATAGACCAAAAGTAAAATACATTTTAGCAGTATCTCACTGTTCTCAATAGGTGTGTGACTGTGACTTCTATGAGGAGCTGGCTCTCCCACGTCATAGGATTCAATACTTTAGCTACAAAGGCCAGCGTGTGTGGGATAGAGACAGTCGTACTGACAGGGTGTTCGGCTCCACAGGGCAGACTATTTTGCCTCCTTTTAGTGGTGTAAATCAACAAGGTAAAGGTCTTATATTGGCTGAGAAACAGACTTTAATACTCCCCTTGCTACTAGTGTTCTGTTTACCAGACTGGTAACTGCAAAATATTATGCTGGAGTAAAACACTAAAAAATTTCTTGCATTTATTCAATCTTCAGACAATTTAACACCTGACAACGGGCAACACGAAGAGACTACCAAAACAGCAGATGTTTCAAACGACCTAGAGGAAACTGCTTCTGAGTTTTCTAAGGGACAGGGTGATGTTGCAACAGAAACAAACAAACAAGAGCTGGGAGATGACGGAAATACGGAAGATGAAGTTTGTAATGACGGATCACTTTTGCAAGAATCTGTGCAAAATGAAAACAAAAAGATGGAGGTTGCTGAAGATGCTTTGACTCAGTCGGCAGAGGAGCTATCTATCACTAAGAAAGGAGAACAGACTGAAATAGAGGAAGAATGGAAGGACAGCTGTGATAGGGGGGGAGATACAGAAGCTGAGCCTGCCTCATCCATACCGCAAGAGCCACGGTCCATCCGTCCACCACGCAGTCCCACTCACTTCATCTGTTTTCGCGTGGACTCCCCCGCTGCTCTTCTGGCCTTCCAGCGGGTTCAGAGGAAAGTTCTGTCCCACCTTCCCCAGTCTGAACCACTGTGGGTCGACCCGGCGACATTACACGTCACTCTCTCCCTGCTCGTCCTCATTGGCCCTGAGGAGGTCAGTGGTGCTGCCGAACTCCTTCGTGCCACAATCAGAAATTCCCACAAAGCGCCTATATCTGTGTCCATCATGCCAAAACTGAAGCATTTCAATGGGACTGTTCTCCATGTGACCCCTCAACCCCTCTGCGATATCCAGAGCTTGAATTCCCCTCTGCAGGAGGTTTTTAGGGAGAAGGGCTGGCTTCATCGCCATTCACGATGTCCCTCGTACCATCTCACCTTGGCCAAAGCACAGGAACGCAGGACAGAGAAGATGTTTGAAGGAATAGGGTCTGTGAAACTGGCCAAAGATGTGAACTTTGGAAAGCTAGAAGTAAATACAATTTATCTTTGTGTAAACGGTCATCCTAAAACTGAGAGCGGTTTCTACCAGGCTGTATGTGCTGTGCAGTTGCCAAATGTATAAACGTGCTTGGTTTTTTATCACCACGACCCAGTGATAATGATTATATAATTGTTTTAGAATCTAAAAACGAAAATCTTAATCATGTCCCCCAATATTAATTTTGAATATATTAGATACTAAGCATAATGCATGTTCTTAAAGGGATAGTTCACTGTAAAATTAAAATTCTGTCATAATTTATTCACCCTCATATCATTTAAAACCTGTACAACTTTCTCTCCTCTCCAGAACACAAAAGATATTTTTTGATGTGCATTGGAAGTGTATAGAAGCAATAGAAGTGAATGGTGAACCAACGGTTTTTGTTTACCAACATTCTTTAAAATATCTTTTGTGTTTTGCAAAAGAAAGAAAGTCATACAGGTTTAAAATGACAAGAGGGTGAGTAAATGGTGACAGAGTTTTAATTTTGGAGTAAACTATCCCTTTAAGGGCTGAATCGGTTGATGTTTTTTAAATTCATATTTTTTAACACAAAAGAAGATATTTTTGACGTGCATTGGAAGTGTATAGAAGCAATAAAAGTGAATGGTGAACCAACGGTTTTTGTTTACCAACATTCTTTAAAATATCTTTTGTGTTTTGCAGAAGAAAGAAAGTCATACAGGTTTAAAATAAGTAAATGGTCATTTTGGAGTAAACTATCCCTTTAAGGGCTGAATCGGTTGATGTTTTTAAAATTCATATTTTTTAACCAATATTACCCATGTTTGCATTTTTTATTGCAATGTGAAAACTTTCCAAGCATTGATATTACTGAAACATCCTATTATTATCATTAAGTCCCATTTCAGTTGCTAAACTACATTGAAATCTCTAACTTACATACCTGAATACAATTCAGCTGAATCTTCAAATTATACATTTTATACTAATTTACATTTGGTATTTAATATTTTGTACATTTATCTACAAATATAACATGCTTCTCAATTTTGAGGTTTGTGCATTTATTTACCATTGCTGTGTTAAACACACCCACTAACATATCTGGTTCTTGTATTTTTTTTATTACTGTTAATTGTAAGAGCCTCAGTGGCTCTAACCCTGGCAGTATTTTTTGATCACTTATTGAATTAGACGTGATGGCAAGAGTGTAATTTTTCTTGAGAGTGGACGGCATATAAATAAGTAAACGCCATGTATTTCAACTGTTTTTATAGCACAAGCATTTAATAATTTAACATTCAACAAACAACTCTGAACAGCTGTACATTTAGCTCCTTGAATGTCTTGAGATCTATTATTTAGAAAGAGATCTTATCAAACTAAATTAAACATTTTATGATTTCTTTCTATGCCTTGCAATTGTGTGTGCTACAGTAGCAGCACTGTTTGAGATATCACTGGGGGAAGTCTTACGTACGTAATATAATTTTGTATTTCCTCTTGGATACACAACGCGTACATGAGTGGTTGTGTGCTCTCTTATTCTCTCCATCCCTCCCTCATGTGCTTCTCTATCTCGCACCCTTCCCCCATCCTCTCTCGCTTTCTCTTTCAGTGACACAGAAAAACCAACACCACCCTCCCTCTCTCATGCATTCATGCCCCCCATATTCCCCATACACACAAATACCCATCTCTCCATCCCTCGCTCAGCCTGTTGTTTCTTAAATCCCTCTATCTCGGTCAAACCACAGAGTCTGGCATCTCTTTGTTGCTTACCATTCACTTTCTTTATTGGTAAATGAGACCACTAAAAAATAAATAACCAGAATTATTTTCAGCTCTTCCTGGAGAATTCATGTTAAACTGCACAAATTAAATTCACAATAAATTGTCTTCCTCTCAGTTTTCTTTCGACATAAGAGTTGAATATCTGTAGGATCCTCATAATCAGTCATATCTTGTATTTCAATCTCTATCATAATGTGCTCTGTGTCTAAATACAGTTCATGTGTAAATCCCTTCCATCCCTTGCACACATAAACACCCAAAGAGAGAGAGAGAGAGCGAGCGAGAGAGGGAGGGAGGGAGAGAGAGAACCAAAGCCAACTTCAGTCCTGATCAACGGGACCCTCAGGACCACACCAATACCAATCTGTCATTCATTCACTTTCATAAGACTCTATAATAAAAAATGTAAAAAACAAAAATAAATCGACATTTCTTTGGAAGAAATACATATTTATTTCTCAAACCTTTTCAATGGACATACCGCGTTTGATGGATTTTATTTGCTCTGGATGTTATGGATTCCTCATTTCTGCACACTGAACATCTCTCTCGCGCGGATGCCACATCGACGACAACACAGCTGTGGATTTCTTAATGCGAACTCTGACAGACAGCAATTCATTTCGGAAGTTTGTCGTATCAACTAGTCTGGGAAGCTATTCAAACACATCCTCGTCGTGCTGTGGACGATTAATAAAGTTTTCATTGGATTTCCCATCTAAAGGTGCGGTATACCAGAGTGAAACAGAGGAACAAAGAGTCATCTCTCACCTAAAGCATCCTTCGAGTATTCTCCTCGCTCTCTGAAGACCTGTTTGTCATCCATCCACGAGCACATCCTTCAGCTGAGAGAATAGGCGCAACCTGGAACAACAAAATACAGTAGTTCCCCTTTGACATTCAAGTTTGGTATTGTAAAAATGTACATTTTAAGGAAAGCGCAAATGAGCAAAGCTTTTCACTCAGGATGTAAACCTTTTTAAGGCTCATCGGACAGTCACACTAACTGTCTCTAGTCGAAACAAAAGCACACGAGCGCGAGAGACTCGGAAGCACAACACATTAAGCTGCAAAGTAAGGTGGGCTGAATTTATGATTTATAGCCAATTTATAACCGACTGTACGGTTCGTTTGCAATGTCAGTGGTCTGACAAATGTGTGAAAATGAATTTACGATGAGTGAGAATAATGAGACGTTCAAACAAAGATTTAACATACTGTCCAGACGCCAAGACAAAGCGCTGTATGTGGGATATGACTGTCACATAGCCAAGAGTGTATATCAAAGAGATTGAGATCGATCGGTCTCATGGTCAACTCGAACTAGTGCGATCAGCAATCAATTTTACGCTAAATATTGAATAAGGATAAGCTTTATTGTGTTGAATTGTTGTAAATTTGGAAACATATTGATTCACCTTGAGCTCCTTTAGTTAAGTTGATCTGTGTGTACTTCCTATGGACCACACTTGTTTGGTCATACGTTGTGATTCTAACTGGTCTTAATGAAGAAATTGTCCTGATTCATTTGGCAAGACTGTGGCAACTAGCTCACGTAAATGAAACCTTTAATACTATTACAAAGACAGATTTGCAATACACTTCTGCATTTTTAACATAAAGCAGATGATGAGTTTGACAGCTGATACAAAACCTAGTCCTGTTACAGCTGTGCTTCATGGTTAAAGGGAAACCCTGAGTAGACAAGTGTCTGAGAGCAGTCAGCTCATTGGTTAAATAGAGTTTTATAATAGCCTTTTTCATTGTTAATGCTGTATGACTAACTACATCATGGCCGCGTCATTGGTCTTTTGTTGGAACACTTCAGATTTATTACCTTTTAAAGGCATTTTAGGGTTTGTAGACTCAACAGGAGCCAACGATCTTAGACAAAATTATGACTAAGGATTTTCAAAGTGAAAGAATAAGTACCATTTTTGTTATATTTCATCATTATTTCACTTTATGTAAAATTTCATTTTATATAAATTATGGCTAGTGTAATTTAAAAAAGACAGATAATAATATCATGAAGTGGTCATTTAAATATAAAAGGGCTTTATTTGGATGACAGAACCTCTTAATGATGTCATTACTCATTAGTAATCCATGTCTGGAAACCAACAGTTAATACTGCTGTCATGGATAATTACAGTAATGTTACAGAACGGACAGATGTTGCTTTTAAGTATTTTTCAGCCAACAAATGTTTGGCATCATTGCTCCGTCTCCAAACAGACTTCATTTTCCTTACGCTATGCAATGTGAACCATCCCTTATAACTGGCTGAAAGAATGCGTTATGATCAGATGTGCTGTAGCATTCCAGTATGAGTCATGGATGTTTAACTGTTCTTTAACACTTTTTCACATTAATTAGGTTTACACAGATGACACTTTCATTGTGATTCTGCAAGGTTTAATCATTTTAACTAACCTTACCACAATTCATCAGCTTATTGCCTTGACCCACTGCAGGCTGATAGTCTGCTATGATTCTCAATGAACATAACATCAATTTCAGACAAGGGTTATTAATGATGGATGCTGTAGTTTTCTGTGAGATGCTTAACCTTCACCCAAAAATGAAAAAGTCTGTCGTCATTCACTCAACTTTGAGTTGTTCCAAATCTGTATTAATGTCTTTGTTCTGATGAACACAAATAAAGATATTTGGAAGAATGCTTATAAGTAGACAGACTTTGCCCCCATTGACTCCCATAGTAGGAAAAAATACAATGGTAGTCAAAAGTGCCCCAGAACTGTTTGTGTGCTGCCCCTACATCTACAAAATGTCTTCTTTTGTGTTCAACAGAACAAAAAAAAAGATAAGTTATTTTCCCTACTATGGGAGTCAATGGGGGGCAAGATCTGTTTGGTTATAAGCATTCCTCCAAATATCTTTCTCTGTGTTCATGAGAACAAAGACATTTATACAGATTTGGAACAACTCGAAGATGAGTAAATGATGACAGAATTTTCATTTTTGAGTGAAGTATCGCTTTAATGACACATCATAGTGTTCAAAAATGGATTTCTTTGGACAGAGATGTCTGGGCAGCTCTATGGTTCAATGTCAACTATCGGCTCAATAGTGCGAGTAGGGGTCATCTGCCTGTTTCGCCAAACAATGGATGCCAAAGGGTTGGAAATGATTTGTTAGTTTGTAATGCAGAAACCACATGCTTAAGGCTAAATTCCTGACCTGTGATTTCTTATCAGCTATCTGTACAGTGAGTTGTATTTTCCTCATACATAATCAAATTAAACGTGAGATGTTTCTAGCTTACAGTCAGTGCTGTGGGAGTGCTCCTTTTGCATCTGCTTCAGACTGTTAGAAGGTATAGTCCTCTCATGAGGTTGTAATGATATTGTAATGATGTTGTACAGGGCCTGAGGCTACAACAAGTTTGTGGTGTACAGACTATTACCCTCATGAAGTCATAATAATGATGGATAATCGTACATCCGATAAGGTTGATAAATAATTGGAAAATATGAGGTGACATGTATAACAGAAGGCCCCAGTCATAAATAGATTCTGAGGAATTCATTGTGATCTTACAATGTTATACCATTAGGTCATACAAAAAATTAGGTGTTCTTTTGTATTTGATGATGTCATAGTAATTTGGGATAGTGTAGCTCTGATTTGGGAAATGTGTAGCTCCATCATGTACTGACATAATTGTAATCAAAATGCATAACCTTATAGGTTTTTATGGTGATTTAAGAATGTGCTCCTGCATGAGTTCATACTTATTTTTGAACTTGACCTCCCAAATAAGGATTTGAGCCCATTGCTTAGTTTCTTAGTCATTTATGAAACATCTTCTTGTTAAATTGATGTTTTCTTAAACCATGTTGCAGTCCCAAATGGTCCTCATGTTCTTGTAATGAAAATATTTGTCTGTGTGTGTCTGTACGAAACCTTTTTTTCTTCTGTGTTTTTTTCTGTGCTGCACTTCTCCTGTTTGCTTTTTTCTCCATGTCATATTTACAGCTGGCTCGGTACATGTTTTTGAGTCTTTTTTTAATTAACATGTTTCTCAACTATTACAGACACTTTCAAAGTTTGGTAATCGACAGCAGACATGGCTGCCATAGCAACTGTCCCCAACTACACCCCATCGGTATGGGTACGGTTATGCCATGCCATTCCCCGCCTGGACTTGACCCTCCAGACCCGAGATAGTGTGTTCACGCCAGACAGCTGGGAGTATCAACAGGTATTTCTCACCTGACCTCTCTTTGTTTCTCAAGCAAACATTAGCATGATGTAATCGGTAACGAGAGCCAAAAGCATTTCGCATTCAAAGCTGACGTAATGACGCTGTTGTTATTTAATAAATAAATGTGTTACATTTTGAAATGTAAATCAAATCACAACACCCGCTATTATGGCAAAATAATACCCCAAAATGTACATTTTATAATAACGGTAGGCGATAGTTTTGCCTGCAGCCGGGAGAGGCGCTGATTTCGTAAACGCTCGTGTTGTCGTTTTTGAGGAAAGGACAAATGACACACAGTCGTATGGGTTGGAGGATACACTCTTAAAAATAAAGGTGCTTAAGGTTCTTCACAGCGATGCCATAGAATAACCATTTTTGTTCTTCTCAGTAAAAGGCTCTTTCAAGAACCATCTCTTTCTTACTTTTGACAATCTAAAGAACCTTATTCCGTCACAAAGAACCTGGAACCGTGAAACAGAAAGGTTCTTCAGATGTTAAAGGTTCTTTATGGAACCAAAAGGTTCTTCTATGGCATCGAAGAACCTTCTGAAGCACCTTTTTTAAAGAGTATAGGTTAGATTATACAAAATTGTATCGTTGTTAGGTAAAATGTCAATCTTATACTTTTTTGTACTGTGTAAATGACCAGCACATTAGTACCAGAACTGTAATGCAGTGACAGACATTACTTACAAATATTACAGTTTTAATTTAACATTAAAAGAAACAACTGCATGCAGCTTGATTGTTTAAACTGAGTCTAGCCAGGATTCTCCCAGGAAAAGAAATTCCCAATTTGACCAGAAATGCAGACAAGAGGAAGAGACAAAAACAGATTATAGGATGGAAGCTGGAATATCTTTACAGGATTAGAGTCATATGATGAGAGAGAGAGAAATAGATGTGCTAGAAAGAAGAGAATGTGAGAGGGTGAGGTAAGTGGAAGAGAGAAAAAAAACTAGAGTGAATTGCTTGTGGAGAACAGTGGGAATCGCGAAGAACGACGAATTGAACGACATGGATGCAAAGAAGCCGAGATAGTGAGAGAGGCAGAGGGGGAAAGCAGTGAATGTTGTTAAGTAGGTCACAGATTATTAATAGAGATCCAGTGGTGTGGATAAAAAGAATGAAAGGGGGAGAGGAGTGAAAGAAGAGTGTGCAGGACAGAACGTGTGTACAGCAACTCTGGGTGAGGATGAGAGAAGGAGAGTGGGGAGAGACAGATGAAGAGAGACATTTAGGGAAATGGATTGGGACCAGATTGCAGGAATATAGTGCATGAATCCTGAATGCACATGAATCTGACAGTAAACTTGAATTACACACGCCCCCTTTCCCTCTCTTTGATTGGAGCAACCATGTTGTATCAGCCAATAATATAAAAGAGACATCCTCCATTTTATAGAATGCTGCTTTCCATACAAGCACACGTTTTTTTATGGAAATAATCATGTTGAATGTGTATTTTGTGTTCTGCTTTATTTTTTGCATTTTTTTTAACAACAAGCCATTAGAGGCATATTTTAGCGTGATTTGATTCAAAACTCGATTCCATTGCTCATATTTCTTTTTGGAGACCAATGACATCAACAAGTATAAAATCAGTACACCAACTAATTCTAATGACAGCGTAAAATACTGTAAATTAGAAAACTGCATACCCTTAATGTCAAATCTTTCATTTTCTGTTTCTCTAGACACTTTTGGTCCTCTCCAGTTTCTCCGCCATTGCGCTCGTCCTCTCGCTACTTGTCGTTCTTTCCTTCCTCATCCACTACTGCTGCTGCCATCGTGGTGAGGGGGGCAGAGACGCAGAGGAAGAAGAGGAGGATGACGATGCCAGCGGTGGCCATGGATACGGCAGCAAAAAGGGGCGGGGCATCTGTTGTGTCACATGGGTATCGGTTGCAGCCGTGACGTTGTGTTGGTAATTCCTGTTAATGACAGTCATTTTCATATGTTCTACATTATTATTCTAGTGGGCAGAAGTTTTACATTCCTTTACAGGCCGGACCCATCAAACACACCCAACAAAGAGATGACATTTTGTCATCATGTATCACTTACTCACCCCACCTGTATGACTTCTCTCTGCAGATCACAAAGGGAGATAATTAATCATACCGCTGAATGAATTCAATGCAATGCCAATGCATTATGACTCACTTTAATGATTTTAAAGAAAACTAAAAAACAAGCTCAGTCATTATTTTCCTCATGCAGTTCTGAGATCACTTCACGGTTCTTCTGTATATATAGAGAGAGATAGAGAGAAAGATGTTCGGTACTGTTACTATTTAACATCTTCAGAGCTATGGATATGATACCAAAGACTTGTTCATGCCTCATTGATCCGACCCATCATTATGATGATTAATATTAATGCAATATCACACATTTATTCGTAGAAGGTGGCATTGTTTCTTTGAAAGAAAGCAGTTCTGGTTTTTACTTTTCTATGTGATGTCATGATGCAAACGTTCTAACGTGGCAGACACATAGACGCACACTTGTTTTTCTATGGCCTAATCTGGGTCAAACAGTTAGCGAGATATTGAGTCATACTATTTTTGCCGGGGTGGGAGGGATTGAACAAACATCTGGCCCAGGGCTCAATCTGAATATTTGAAAATGAGACAAATATGTAAATGAAACAGGATTTAAAGTGTCGATGATATCGACATAGTATGGATTCTTCCAATACACTTTCTTAGTTGTGCCTTCTCCAAACCGTCTATTTATACAAGATGTTTAATATGTACATAAAACTAAATTAAAATGTCTCATTTTGTTTCCCTCTCCGTTTCTCTCCCCCCCCTTTTTGTACCCTCGCCCTCTCCTTTTTTCTTTCTTCATATTTTTGCGTTTTGTAGTGTTGCCATAGGCATTGGTTTCTACGGCAACAGCGAGGCGAACGATGGGATGTATCAGTTGACCTCATCCTTGCTCACTGCCAATTACACGCTGGCTTCCATCGATCTACTGGTGAGAACACAAAGACACACACACATGCAGAAAAGCTTTTTGCGTCAATCTCCCTTTGAAGCCCCATGGGACCACAAGCTTAAGAAATGCAGCATGCTCAACACACATACAACAAGCATTTATTAGGCTCTGATCGCAAGTTAGCAAACTAAGGAATTCAGATTACCAACACATGTATGTGAGAGAAAGAGCGAGAGAGCTTTGAATGCATTTGTGTTTGAGAGCGTAAGATAAAATCCACTACGAATATTGATTTGGCTGGTTGCTCATACCGTCAATCGACATCTATGTGCCAGTCTGATTAATGACCTACTTCACTTCTACTGTACTTTTATATTGAACATTTCTGTACATTTTTCAAGCACTTCAAAATAAAATTAATCATCGTAATGCTCTGTTCTTTAACTTCCAGGTCTCAGACACTGTAGCTGGGCTGCAGCAGTCAATCTCAGGGCCCTTGACCTCCATGGAGGAAGTGTTTGGAGGACATAAGCCGGCACTTGTGCCCACACGGTCCTGCAGGCGTCTGTCAGAGCGGGTGGTGTCTCTCCTGTCCAACCTGACCCTGGGAAGGGGTCTGATCCCCATCACTGATGGCATTTACAGGGCCAATGGGAGCGAAAGCATAGTGGGAGCCCTGACCCCAGCTCCACCATCTGTAACCCTCACCCTTAGTCCATCATCCAACAGCGTTCCTGTGCCATTCTCTCCTGGCTGGGCCGCCAACACCCTCATGGTGAATGAAGACTACAGGTAAGGGAGTACAGGAGATGTCAAAAGCATTCCTACTTCAGTTCATGGAAAAAGAATTGTGTCAATGTTGTAGAGTACAGAGTATTAGAGTAATGTGAATATAACGTAAATGTGCTTACAGTCCTCTTATAATATCATGCTGTAAATTGTATCAGTATGCTTGTTCTTGCGGATTGCACTGTTTGAAGGACCCGGTACAGAAGATGTTCTGAAAACGTGCTGTGTTTTTTGTTAAGGTGGCTGTCATACGTGTTGTTGCTTCTGCTGGATCTGGTGGTGTGTTTCTTTATCCTTCTTGGTTTGGCCAAACAGGCCCGCTGGCTGCTTATCCTGTGAGTATCCGTTGATCTGCTCTCTGTTTTTAAAGGGGTCCTATGACACGGCTAAAATGAATATTATCCTTTGTTTTAGATGTAATGTAATGTGTATACACAATTTAATGTTAAAAAACGCTGTATTTTTCACATACTGTGCATATTTGTATGTCCTCTTTGCCCCGCCTCTCTGAAACGCGGGGAATTTTTTTATACAAAGCTCATCGCTCTGAAAATCGAGGGGTGCTATGATTGGCCAGTTAACCAGTGCGTAGTGATTGGTCGAATACTGCAACATTCGACGGAAATGTAACGCCTCTTACCATATTTGGAACATCAGGTTCCAAAGCAATTGTACTGACAGGTATGCCTATCTTACTTGCGTATACATTTGGGTGGTCTTAGTCAAATCATACCACGAACTGACGTAGATTTGTGGGGGTGTGGTTACACAAGGTGTTTCAGGCAGGTCTGGGTGAGCATTCACTTTTAGATAGAATGTATATTTTGTTCCGACACTTTCATTTTTGCAATTTTACGAGTCTAATACATGCATGGGCAACTTATAACACAACAAAGACACAGAAAACATGTATTCGTGCCATAGGACCCCTTTAAGTGTTAGTATGCCTATGTAGTACTACGCAGATTTCTGTAGTCCACACTTCATCTTCTGCATAACACAAAAGGGACATTTGTTTCAGGATGAAATCCGTAAGCTAGAAAATGCTGACATAAAAGGGCAGTTTTATTTTTGCTTACTGACACCCACGGTTGCACAGAGAGGCAGACAAATGTTTGTGTGCGTGTTTTCGCAGGATGACAGTGCTGACCTGGTTGGCTCTGTTTCTGAGTTGGGGTTCTCTCGGCCTGGAGATGGCCACTGTGGTGGTGAGTATTCAGGCAACGTCAACCCTGACAGAAAAACAACAGTTCTCTGCAAGTGGACCTCCAGAATCCAACCATCTGTGAGGGTGTCAATGAGTGTGTGTGTGTGTGTGTGTGGGGGGGGGGGGGGGGATTGTGTCAGTGCACTTTAAGGGGGCATTTGTGTTAACCAAAAGCCAAAACTCTGTGAATGTGACTTTTAAGTTTTAAAAGGTCAGACCAGCCAAGATGCAGTCACTTATTGTGTGCTTATGAAAGCAAGAGAGAGAGAGAGAAATAGAGTGTTTGTGTGTGCTACAGCGGAAAATGGTTGTCCTCTCTGGGAACTCAGCAGTCATGGCACAGTCCCAAAAAAAGAAAAACTGGAAAATAGGGCAGAGATTGTGTGTGTGTGTGTGTTGCTTAGTAAAAAGCAGAAAAATGGATGCAGAGTTGGTGTGTTTGTCAGCAGCAGAGAGATTTTTAATGCTTATAGTATTGTAAGATACGTTATCTTAAAATTAAAATGTCTTTATTTTTTCTTATTTTTTATCAAAATGTATATTTAGGTTAAGTAAACTTAAATTAAGATAAATTGTATGAAAACATCTTATACATTTTCTCAAATAAATGTATCTATTATTCATTTAACTTTTTTGGATGAGGAAGCTTGAATATTAAAAAATATATATATAGCTGTGGAAAATTTGTATTATTTCAAAATTTGTGTGTATGTGTTTGGGTAAAATAATCATTTTTGTTTCATTGGGTGAACTACTAACAGTATTTCGTCAAAATAAAAAAAAGAAAGCTGGCGAAACAGGTCAAAATAACAGAAACGATGCTCTGTATTTTTTCAGACCTCAAATACTGCAAAGAAAACAAGTTAAGATTCACTTTTAAGCAAAACGACAAGATTATTTGAACATGCATTTAAGAGTTTAAAATGTAATTTTTATGCGATGACCTCAGTTTTCATGTCTCTTGTCATGCTGTCAGTCTTTCACATTGCTGTTGGATGACTATCTCTCTCTGTTAACAGACAATACATCTCAAAATGCTGATTAAATGAAAATTTTAAATGGTCCCTTATTCTTTCTGCGACTGTAGATATATATCATAAAAAATACAAAGAAAGAAAGAGTGACAGGAAGAGATGGCAGTTGCTGGCTCTCAAAACAAAAGTTTCATTGTCCAGAACCAGCCAAAAGAAACAGTTGCCTCGCACTTCCCTTTTTAGCACATGCACATACACAGACTCGCTCTTTCTCTCTCTCTCTCTCTCTCTCTTCTCTGCACACTCGCTCTTTCTCTCTCTCTTCTCCGCACCCTCTCTAGTCCTCTTGTAAAGCTCTCGAAAATATTGAGTCCTTTTTACTTTGATTAATTTTACACATTCAGACAGACAGTAGAGAGTGATGTGAGAACTGGTACTGGTTGCAGGAGACAAAGAGGGGATAAGAAGAAAATAAAAATGAGTGATGATTTGTATGTGTGTCAGTGGATACAGTAGATCAATAGCAGTCAGTGAAAGTGAGAGAAGTATGTCACTTGGTCACTGTGCCACATTTTCTCTCCTATTTTCACTTTCTTTCGTATTTCTTTATTCGTTTTCTCTCTCTCTCTATCTCTCTTTCAGGCCCTGAGTGATTTCTGCTTCGACCCAAACACATTTGTTCTGAACTCCACACACTTCAACTCTAGGACGAGCTCAGGTGCAGTTTTGCGTGTTGTCTTGCATGTTATCTGTTTGTCTGTTTTTGACACACAAATCTGACTCGATCACTTGGTCTGTTCTCTACAATAGAAGTCCTGGCCTACTACCTAACCTGCAACAGGAGAATGAACAGCCCATTTCAACAGGTGCACAACCTTGCTATGTGATGCAGTGATGTCTTAGGAGTTGCACAAATAGATTTCCCTAAATATTAGAAATTGAAATGATGTCACAAAGCACAGATTAAGAAATAAAAATCAATACAGTTTATGTCTAGTGGGGGTGAACAGGACGAAAGGGGATAATGATATTGAAATATTTTTTTATGTCATCAAGACTCAGAATTGAACAATTAATTAAATTATAAGGAGGTTTTATTTTGTGAAATCCAGTATTTTCAGCAATAATTTTGTTTGTTAAACTGGCAAAAGCTACTGACCCAGTCCCAGAGAGCGCTGTCTAGCATCCACTCCCATCTGTCCAGTCTGGAGAGAGACGCCCTCCCGCGCTTTCCAAAGGCAGAGGTGTGTTAACATTTGTTTCATTGCTAAAAAGGCCGTCACGGAAATATGACAAGCACAGTCAATATACAGGCTATACAGAAAAGAGGATGCAACATGCTGTATTATTTTTTAGAAGTCACTCAGGGAGGTACAGCAGATCCTCAACTCCACTGAAGGCAACTTCCACCAGCTGGTAGCACTCCTTAACTGCCGAGGGCTGAACAAGGTAACCATAGCAACATATTCTCCATCTCAGCCTGACTGAAAGTGTGTAATTGAGCTTCATGAGCTATATCTTACTGTTAAGTAACTACTTTCTAAATCTAATCTGAATTTCTCACCTCATGTGCTTGTCTCTCAGGATTACGTTGACTCTCTGAAGGGCCTGTGCTATGATGGGATGGAGGGGTTGCTCTATCTTTCCCTCTACTCGTTTCTCTCCGCTTTGGCATTCACGGCCATTCTATGCTCGCTCCCTGGAGCCTGGAGGAGCTTTCACAGGTGCATTTCATTCCTCCACACCTTCCAACATCTCATCTGCTGTTTTTACAGGGGTGGCATTTTTCATTATTCATGAAGACTGTTAAAATTAGGTGAGCGGAAGACTTTGTAAAAACATTGTTTAACTAGCTGTCATTGGAGAATATCACCTGGCTTGTGGGCCACAGGTAACTTTAAAGGGATACTCCATCAAAAAATGATAATTCTTTCATCATTTAACCACCCTCAAGTTGTTTCAAACCTGTTTACATTTCGTTGCTCTGTTGAATACAAAGAGAGATATTTAGAAAAAGGACATTTCTGGTACATCATTGACTTCCATAGTAAAAAAATTGTTGAACACACACAAGTTAGCAAAGCAAACAGTCCTGGGGCACCTTTGACTACCATTTTTTTTTTATCTCAATGATAATCACTCACTTTTTTCCAAATATCTTTTTTGTGTTCATCAGAATTAATCAGAGTACATACAGATTTGGAACAACTTGGGGGGGTAATTCATAATTCATGACAGAATTTTCATTTTTGTGTGAAGTGTCCCTTTAAACGCTTGTACAGAGAAAGATCAACAAAACATATTGACAATTGCAAGAAAGCACCGGTTTTGCCACATCAGTTTAATATGCCACAGAAAAAAAATTAACAGACCACGGCAAAAATGTTTTCAGTTTTTCTAGATTTACAGTTTTTAGGTGCTTATTTACGTAAATGTATCTTCTTTTTTTTGGTTCTGTAAACTAGTGACAACATTTCTCCTAAATTATAAATAATGTTTAAATTTGCTTGATGAAAATTAAAACAAAAAAGATGCAATGTTTGCAGAACTTAATACTGCAAATAAATTAGTTCATATTCATGTTTAAACATCACAGTACTAATGTTTTTACATGCATTTTAGGATCCGTTAAAAAATGCATGCTGTCAGTCTTTCACATTGCCGTTAGGTGACTTTATGTCATTCCTGAGGTTTGTCTCTGTTGACATACATCAGGCACTGGCCTGGAATTCTCACAATACATGTAGAAATGCTGATAAAAGGCAAAACTAGAGTGGTCTCCTAATTTTCTTAGTGGATGTATATAGGAAAAATTGCAAATGCAGCCATGATGTTAATAGAGATTGGCCAACCTACACTTGAGTGCAGTTTGGCACAAATGGGTCCGTGGTAACAGTAGATGCTGTCAACCGCTCTCATCTAAATGAGAGAAATATGATCTTCCTTAAGGACATTAGGGCTTAAATGCACTTCGCTGCTTTTATCTGGATATCGTTTTAATTCTGCTATTACCATTAGTTCCCTTTATGTGCTCAGTCACTTATCATCGATTCAGCTCTACTTGGTACCCCCGCTCGAAGTGCCTAAATTTGTCAAATCCAATTTTTTTGTAACAAAGGTGACTGCAGTGTTTGATTGCTGTAAAACTATGCCTAGATAGAATCCATTTGCACAGACATTAGATGACAGACGCATAGATTACTGCAATAGCGAAGAGCAAGGTCTCAGGACCTGAAAGCGACATGGATTAAAGGATTACCAACCAGGCTGGGATTATTTTATTTTATTTGACAATATCAACATGTATAGTTAAGAGCTACATTTGTGATTTTCCGTAAATGCTTTAAAGGCTTTTGTTTCGCAAATGCATAAACCTGCAATTTTATAACACTTTTTTTTCATTTCTATAACTCTGGCTGGATGGCACAGCGATTCAGAGGAATACGAGGACTCGGACAGTGAAAGCGAGGACCCCTTCACTTCTCATCAGGCACGTAGACAGACGGCCACCGGCTCCCAGCGAGGGGCCTTGACCCCCTTCTATAATTACCAGGGGGCCGCCTGGACTCCCCCCTTTTCTAGCGCGCCACCGTTACCGTGAGTAGCACACGCACAGACACACAGACAGACAGACAGAAACCATACCTCTACACAAGAGGTTGTGTAGATCACTCACAGCAAAGCCTATGGGACAAGACGGGCACTAATGGCAAATCATATTATACACACTAGATCATTATTCAGTCTTTCCCGAATGTTATACACAAGTGTAGGTGTTAGCAGAAACGCAGGGTGTGTTACAAGTGACCTTTGCACCAAACACATCAAATAAACACACGGAGGCTTATACACAACACTAATAACCAGCATCATTTGTGTCATGCACAGACAGGCAAACATATAAAAATAGAAAGACACAGATAGGTAGACAGGAAGGTGCTAGATGGAGCACACCGCAGACAGACAGACAAACAGAAACGCATACACGCACAGACAGACAGGGGTATATGTCAAACACAGCTTAGCCCAAAAACAGACATGAGTTTAGAGGTCTGTCTGTCTGTGTGTCTGTCTATTGGTCTGTCCATCATTCCAAGACAGACGTAGATCCACTAATCAGACGATGCACAATATAGGTCAATCCCGCCCCCTACAATACTTGTGTCAAAAACCGCATCACTCGTTTCAAATCTATTGCAATGTGCCTTGCTGTTTCTTTCCTCCTGCTTTTCAAATCAATCTTTCTGTCTATCTATTCTTCTTTTCTTATAATAGATCTATGCAACATAAACACTTTATCTCAATGACATTTCCATAGGCTTTAAAACAGCGGACTACTGTTTTTTTTAAATGGCTGCAAAAGTATCCAAATTCTATTACATTACAAACTTAAAATCAGAGCATCAGAACAAACTGCAATAATATAATTATTAGGCAACATACTCTATTTAGTGGTAATTCTTTTCTATTCGAGTTATCAGACTCTGTCCTCTTCAATAAAAATATAAAAAGATTCTTAAAGTGAAATGTCACATCTCTAACTCTCTTCTCTGTTTCCACCCTGGTTCCCGCTTCTACTTTCCCTTGGTGTGGGAATGTCACTGTCTTTTCTGTCTGCTCCATCATTTCCTTCACTTTGTTCCTCTCTGCACCTCTCTCTTTCTCTATGTAGGACTCCAAACGTTTCCTCCAATGGCAACCCTGGTTATGAGAACCTGCTTTTGAGTGACAGGCAGTCCCCACCCCCCTCTGTGAGTTCCCTTATCTTTGTGACATTCTCATGATTCACTGTGTTAAGATTGTAAAAGAATGACTGTAAAGCCCCGCCTGTACAATATTACTGATCTGGGCCCAGTTGCATAAACTTAGCCGACTGCGTCTTGATGACTAGTCTCACTGACTAGCAAATTAGTTAGGACTAATCGGTCTTACTTTTCATATTTCAATAAACCCAATCTATCTATTTATGTAACTTATTTTAAAGAAGTTATGACCAGCCTTGATTAATTTTTTATGACTAACTTCCAAGACTAGTCTGAGCAGTTCATGCAACCAGCCCTAGTTTAGAAAATCAAGGGGGCGGAGCTTAATAACGAATCAGTTGATTTTAAATTGTGAGAAACTGCAGTTAATGCATTATTGAAATTTTCTTTCCATTTTCTTTATCCATGGATCCTCTTCCGTCCAATTACATCTGGGTTTCTGAAACGGCAGTACTCTCCCAGCATGCTGACTGGCTACGGCAGCAGTCAATCACACTCCAACCCCGCCCATTCCAGAAACCTGTACTCCCACTAATTATTTTTTATGTATAGTAGACAAAAATGTATAGGAAGGTTTAGTTTTCATATGGATGGACACTTTACGAGAGACTAATTTAAAATAAATTTTAACTCTAGATGTTAAATATCTGTGTGTAACGTCAGTACCATTGAGTCCTGGAAACCAATGGATGTAACAGATTTGTAAAACAACTGACAGTCATTCCCTTCATTTAGCCGTATGAGCCTCTCACGTCCTCTTCCTCTAGTGTCATTGTGTACATCGCTCTGGGGTGGAAACAGGATGGTATTGACGTTACAGTAGTGCTCTATTTTTAAATGTATAACCACTTTATTTTGGAGTTTTTATATTGTTATATGTAGTCACGGATGCGTAGTGGCAATGGCACAATTTCTTTGTAAGATTACGCAGTTTTCTTTTCACTTTTGTTTTTTAATATTGGACAAAATCCTGTTTTATAAGTGGCAATTCTGTATTATCTTGTAGACCCTCTGATGCTATATAATAATACAGAAATTATTTATATAATTTAAATATAAGAATATATATTCTATGTATAAATGTTTGATTGTTAACGCATTTTGATGATCAACAAAACACCAGTAAAAAACATTGTTGAGGGCTGGTATCCTTTTCCTCTGCTGGCTATGAGCAATACAACCACATTTTGCCAATTGCAAAGCAATGGCCATAATTGTAAGCAGCAATAATCATCAGGACTTGCAAGCACCGTCTGTGTGTGTCAGTATATACATTATATAAACATTTGAGATTGCATTGGTCTCTTGGCCATCAACCTGATGTTAATCCCTTGAAATATGTTTCTATGGTTTAATGCTCCTTTTGAATGGCATCCTTTTTCACAACAGAGTCTAATAATAAATAAAAATACAGTAACTAAAGTGGAATGTCTCCTTATGTTTGTTTTTACAACTGCCAATACAGCACAAATCTCGCTGAATAAACAGACAGTACACACTACATGACCAAATATATGTGGTCATCCCCTTAAGCTACACACACACACATTCTTTACATTTTAGTAGAATGGGCCTGTTTTCTGTTCAAGCATAACAATGGCATTTTGCATGAGGGAAGATAGAGACATATTTTACTTTATCTATGGGATCAATTGAAACATGTACTGCTACCCAGGCCCACGTCACTCAAAAAACAACAACAGGAGTGTCTAAGCAAAAAAAGAACCTTCAATAAGCACAAATAGGTGTGTCTGTGTATATACTGTTGATCATGTAGTGCACATTTATTTACTCATGAACTATGTATTTAAAATGTATAATCATGTCTGCAAAAGTATATGATCTGCTAATTGTTGCTATATCATTGAAAAGCACTCTGGACTTTATCCCAAAGTGCATAAAGATAAAAACTAAATAAAATCAGATGAAAGGCTCTGACAGAGCCTCTAACATAATTCAACAAACATTAGCGATGTAAACTAGAAACACTGTAAAGTTCTTCCGATTTCTAGCACAATGAGTCATATCACACGAGTAAAAACACTCAAAAGAGAAGCAAGAATTCAAATCAATAAAATAAAATAAAACAAATCAAATTTATTCTTTGTGCCTCCATTTGGTGGTTCTCTCCAAGTCGATGTAAATGAGGCAGTTTGTGAAAGAGCTTAAAAGCTAAAGGACACGCGCATGAGACAAGACAAACTCTTCATCGCTTTCGTATGTGCATAGTAAAATGTGCACACTGACACTGACATCTAAAAGGCAATCTACCATACATTGAGTAACATTAGAGTACCATTTCTGTGCATAGTCGTAACAAAGATGCACAAATCTTTGAGCTACTTCAGCAGTGGAGTGCATAGACAGATAAAGTGAGAGAACATCGTTCCTGAGAGGAGAAAGATCGAGAGACAGAGAAGAGTGATGCAGTTGGGACAGCGAAAGTAGTGTCTTCCCACAAACCACACAGCCAGTCAACAGTTCCTTCAAATTGGGTATGGCATCCCTTTGATTTAACACCAGATCAGTCTCTCACATTCATTTGTGTCTGCGTGAATGAATGTGAGCACATTACCCACAATCATCTTGTAGAGCTCTTCACGGCTCATGATATAAATGAGCCCTTCAGTCCTCCAGTGTCTCTCATTCAGTTACTTGGCTCCACATTGAGAGAAAGAGAATGTCTTGTTTCGAGAAATCACTTCCTGGGGTCGTCTGGTTTCAGCCACGTGCCATCGTCTTCTACTTCCTTCTGGACGACGAGGAGCATCTCTGCAACATCCTGAGAAAGCTGTTCAATGAGAAATGACCTTGAAGGAAGAAAAAGGAAGGAAAATTAAGATCGAAGATGTGATGTAACCCAAACGTCGCCACCGTCCTTCTGAAACCTCGTATCTCAAAATGTTTTTAGGAAAACATACTGTGTTGTCAAAGTTGACAAGCTCTTTTTAATACTTTTAATTGGTTAGATATTTGCAATACCCAGTGACAAATATAAAGAGTGACTACTAATAATGATTTATGGCAAAAAATCATGAAATATAAAGATACGGGGTTTCGGAAGAACAGCAGCGATATAATTATTAAGGGGAGATGCAGGACAGTAGAAACTCAATAATAACACAGGTAGGTGACAGGTGGATCTTAATCTCACAGAAACAATGTATATATATTCACAGTACAGCAAGATCACATGATCTTACATCTGGTATTAGTAACATCTGTTTACGGTAACAACATCTGTCTCCGCTGAGCCGTTCCCAAGTGGCCAAGAAGCCAAGGTTGTAATTTACACCTGGAAGTAACATACGACTCAATCGCATTTTCTGTGACCATACACAAGAGTCTCCGATGACTGCAAATGTTAGAGCACTAAAGAAGTCCTAATAAGAAAACAGTATCTAACAAAAACAATGTGTCTGACTACCACCAAATGTGGTTTGGTTAATCAGAACATAAATTATTTTGGATCCTATTAATCTGTATTTAGTGATCTGATCACATCACCCACTACACGTATTGCAAAGTCTTTATTTCTCACCTGAGTTCTGTTTCACCGCCAATACAGGCAGGCCCCTTTAATTTGGAGTCTAGGTTATAGTACTGTCCATTGACCTCTCGTACCGCCAGCCAGTGTCTGCGTCTCAGTGGGAGAGACACAATTCCCAGCGACACCCTTGATGGGACGTTCAAAATGAAGCCTTGAATTTTGTCCAGGCATAAATTCTGTACAGACCTATAAGACAGAAATGATCATGATTTATTATGACAAACATTCACGCTTAGAGTCACAAGTTACTGTCATACCTGCGTTTGTCCCACCATACAGCAGCAAGCTCCCGACTCTGCAAAGCCGCCATAATCACATTTACATCATAGTTTCCTGTGCCTAACACTGAGCGGTGTGGATTCATCACACATTGTGGGGCAAGCCTGTAGGACATTTAAACATAAGTTTACACATGCAACCAGCCCTCTCCACTTGAATAAATGACACCCAAGTTTCCTGTAAAAGCTCTATTCATCTATCCATCAATAGCCTGTGTCTGTGCGCGAGTGGCAGTTTGGTAAGCAATAGGTATTGCTTACGTTTGCCTCATATTGCATTGTTTTACATGCGATTAAATATGTGCATGCCATGTGCACTTTTACACATATTGGTATGTACACTGCAAAGTGCAACAACAACAAAAATACCAGACAATGTAACAGAATTCAATAGAATAAAATCCTAATGCTTTGTTTGGAGTAACTGGTTCATCTTAAAGGTGCCGTGAGTATTTTTTCGGAGGATCTATTGACAGAAAAGCAATATAATATACATTACTATGTCTGTATAAATGATTCCCTTAGAATTTCCTTCTACATACACCTTAGCCCCAGATCTCCTTACATGGAATTCACCATGTTGTTTCAACAGTAGCCCTAAACGGACAAACTGCTTTAAAGAGCATGTCTGTAGCGTTATATCCTTCAGGAAAGAAGCGAAATCGTGACAACATCTTAGTTCTGTGTCAGCAACCGTAGTGCTTCGAAAGGGCACAGGTGGAGTGAGCCGTTGATACCACTAGATGCCGCTAAATGTCATACACTGGACTTTTAGATATTCAAAATGTTTGAAACACACAGACAAACCCTCACTTATGTGACCTGTATATATGATCATCATTACTCCTCAACCCCCTTCCACACACACAGCTCACCGCTTGCAGATGTCATCTGCTGTCTCCTTGGTGAACACTCTCTCCTGAAGCACGTTGTTCAGGGCATGGATGGCGCAGAGCTCCAATCTTTTTTCTCATGAAACACCTCGCCCCCACTCATGCTCACCCTACATGAAAAACAAGTCAAATTTTGGACAGATTGACCCAAGGTTCATGTTTAACAACGTCAAAAACGTACTATATCGGAACACATTGTTTTTACATGCGTACATGTCCGTTCAAGTGAAGACAGCACATGAAAGCACATGACTGAATGTATCATAGGTTACCTTATGGAAGGCAGAAGCCGCAATGCAATGACTTGTCCAGTTCAAAGAAATGGTACTGAGACGTACCGTGATTTTACTGATGTTTACTGTAATATTAAAAGCATTTATGTAATACCCTGATAATAACTTAACTTACATAATATCTGGGGATACTATCGGTTTCTTGTCAGTAGCACTAGCCGCTCTGGCGGAAGTTATTGTTGTTGTTGCGGTGACGCCCCGTATAGTCATAGGGAGAGTCACGTGAGGTCCGTAGGGGGCGCTGTAAGCTTCAAGCTCTATGTTGTTGCTCTGGCCCTCAAGGTAAGGCTACTGTTCAATTTGATTTCTTATGACTTTGTGCTAAATAACATGGATGCCATTTTAAACTGAAAGGAGACACGGTTAAAGGATAAGTTGAAGTGTCGTAAAATACATAATACAAATATTTTAGTGAAAAACTAATGGACCCAAAACGAAGCGTAGAGCTCTCTCTAGTGGCGATTCAGTGCTACTACCACAAGCGTTATTTATTTATTTGAGGGTTTAGTGTTTGTTATATAACCGAAGTGCACCGATTGAAATTGCCCATTTTAACATAATGCAGTAATATAGTAATGTGTAATTCGCCCATTAAGCCTAAATCTTAATTTAAACGCCCCATCTACATCTCTAATTTAAACTTAAATGATCAATAAAGATTCAAGTTAAATGTATTATAAATTCTAAATAAGAGATTGGTATGATATATAAGACTTTATTATAACAACAGACCAGATTTGCGCTTTTTCCAAGATGATTTTTATTTATTGTTTTGAGAGGCTTATGTAACTAGTTTTAATTTACTATATTAACATATAGGTCAAAATAATATACTTTGAATAAACTCTTTACAGGCAAAATGCTTCCTAAATGTTTAGTCCCTTTTAATTTCATTATAAAGTCATGCACACGTCTTTCTTCTTCTTCTTCCTCCAACTTAAAAGGTGCACTTTGCAAAAATTCTCACACGCCTTTCATTGGAGCCTCATTTTAAATAGCATTTGTCCTGCCTTTGGGAGGGCACGAGTTATTCAAACGCACCTATTACCAGGGAGCATTTTTCGCATTCTCCACTTTCTCTGGTCCGTGGGTTTCTAAGGCCTTCTACGTCAGCCCAACCCCTGTTCCTGGTTGGTTACAGTGCGCCGATGGTTAAGCGCGAGCATTCTTTATCAAATTCTGATTGGCTAAAAACACATTCGAACTGCATCTTTGAAGAATTGTATTTTTGTTCCTGTGTCAAAGACTGCTAGCTGATAACGAGCCACGGTAGCCGTCTGTTTTTGTTAGCTATCGAACACATCAACTTTATCAGAGACGAATTTGACTATTTATTGGATGTTAAAACCTTACACGGAATATTGTATCTGAGGACAACGTCGAACATAAATTTCACGAAGGAAAGCTTGGAGTATAGCTTGCTAACTTAATAGGTTAGCAAGCCTCCTTAGCCTAGCCTGCTTGAATAGCGACAGTAGCAACTGCAACAAATTGGTTCGGAAAAGGTCTCGTCACACTCCAAATACTCGGGGGCCTTGATTAAATTTGTAGGTTGGACTGTTTATAACTTTTAGATCGGTTATAGCTGATCTCAGTCGCTCTCGCTAAAGATCGCGAGTCGCCGGCTAGGTAGCAGTTGGCTCATTTTTCTTATTCGGGACAAATTTGCTGACAACTCCGCTACATACAGTTGGAAATGGTATGTTTATTATATACGCTGATTTGTAACAAATAATAGTATTTGATCGTGTGAAAGAGTGTCTGTACAGTTTATACTTATCTTTACAGTTTAGCTTGATAGCAAATAGGCGCAACATACTTTGAAGGGTTTTTTGGTGCTTGTCTTGTTCACTTTTCGCAAACTTATTTGCCTTAAAATGAATTGTCATGTTTTTAGTCGTGTTTGGCTTTTTCCGTTTTTATTATTCTGGGTTATTATGAAAGAACGCAGGTTGTCGTAGTCTGCTATGAGCTAATATCACCATATACCTTTCACTAGTTAATATCGTTTTTTTTCATGTTTATACTGTTAAGTTCGACACAGTACACTTACAATTGGCGCAAAAGTGTACCCACAAATGTCAATTCTCACTTTTATCATGTGACACTCATTTTTTGTGTGTAGAATTCAAACGTGGAGAACTTGCCCCCTCAAGTTTTGAGACTAGTCTATAAAGAGGTTTCTGCCTTGGCAGCAGATCCTCCTGAAGGGATCAAAATCTTCCCTAGTGAGGAGGATATCACAGAGCTTCACACTGCTATTGAGGGCCCAGGTAGGAATTAACATTATTATCGGTTCATTTTTAAATGTTTGTTCTTTACCCATGACTTAAAATGTCATGTTTGCTGTTGGCACAACAGAAGGAACTCCCTACGCAGGAGGGGTATTCCGGATGCGGTTGGTCCTTGGGAAGGATTTTCCTGCTGCACCTCCCAGAGGCTATTTCCTCACTAAAATTTTCCACCCTAATGTTGGACACAAGGGTGAGATCTGTGTCAATGTACTGAAGAGGGACTGGAAAGCAGAACTGGGCCTGAGACATGTATTGTTGGTAGGAAGATTTTTTTTTTCTTGCTGCTGTTCTGTTAAACACAATTTCTTATATTGTCATTTAGTTATTAGTTGAGTGACTCTCTGAAGTATACTTTTTTTTGGCATGAAGTTGAACTGCACAACTGTTCTATATAGCGAGGCTGTAATTGACCTTGAAAATCACGATCGGTCCAAATGTATCAAGAGTTTGAGTTGATATTTCAGAGAAGCTGTGTTTTACAACACTGACAATTCTATCAGCCAAGACTCTAGTAGCCATGAAACAAGACAATTTTATATCTATCTCCAGATTTTTTCAATATTAAAATAGATTTTCTGTATTTTTTTTATAATTGATTTAAACTTTATTTAAAAAAGTATTTATACTTTTTTCCATTCATTTGGTTTGTTTTATCCAAGGTGGAGAATTTGTGTCAACCTATCTCTATAATCAAATTGTATTTACCATCCACTCCTTTGTATTTTCACAGACCATCAAGTGCCTTATGATTCATCCTAATCCAGAGTCAGCTCTCAATGAGGAGGCGGGCAGGTTACTTTTGGAGGACTATAAAGAGTATGCATCCCGGGCTCACCTTCTAACAGAAATACATGCTATGGGAGGCATGTCAGGGGCTCCTCAGGAGCCAGCTGATGGACCCCAACCCAAGAAACATGCAGGAGATCCAAACAAACGTGTAGCTGGGGCCGGTTTGGCAATAATGGCTGCTGGTGCCAACAACTCGAATAACAGCAGCACCAGTGGCACAAGTAGTAGCAATACTAATATAGTTGCAAAAAAGAAAACGGATAAAAAGCGAGCGCTGAGGCGACTATAAAAGAGTGAATCAGTGTTTCTGTGTACATATTAATGTATTAATTATTAGTGTGCAGACCACCATTTCTTCCACATCAAATTGTCTTTGCATTTTAGGAAAGCACATTCGTTTTATGATCCTACCTAATCGCTCCTTGCATTTGTTTGTTTCTTTGTCTGTTTGGACTTACTCTCAGGACTTGAACTGTTCTTGTGACAATTCTTTCTTTTTTTTACTCATAAACCGGGTTTTATCTGTGTTTTCAAATGTTACAGTTGTTCAGATTATGAAAACCGCAGTAAGGATGATTGAGAAAATCTATTATGTAATGCCCATCAGTAAGAATTTTGTCTCGTTTCCTGGTCTACAAGTTCCAGGAAGCATTTATTGCTATGGTCCCCCCATTCTGGCGGCGAGTACTGTCAGCACAGGCTTTCTATGAACAAGTTACCTTGCACAGCTTTGATATATATTTTAATTCCTAGAAAGTTTGTTTTTAGAATTCTGTCCCTTTTCTGTTATAGGTATAGCTCACCTAAAAATGAAAGTTGTAATTTATATGTTTGCCTTTACTTCTGTTCTGAACCTGAATGCCTGTCTTTCTTCTGTGCGACACAAAATATGTTCGACAGAATGTAAGTGACAATTCATTTAAATGGCATCAAAGTACAGCGACAACATCTATTCATTTCTCCTGTGTTCTGCAGAACAAGGTAGGACATACAGTTTTGAAATCGCATGATGATGAGTAAATTGACAAAATGTTCCTTTTTAGGTGAGCTGCGCCTTACAGCTAAAATGTAAGGGTTGAATTTTGTTCTTCAGGGTATTAATAAGTAATATTAAGCAAATCATGATTATTGTATGTGTGTGGTGGAAGAGATGCAAAATTATGGTAAACAGAGTGGTTGAGATGTGGTCTGAATATAACTCTTGAGATGTCTGTTTTTTTTACAAGTTTCAAGCATTTCTTTTGTGTGCGTTTGTGTTATTGTTTCCAGATTTTGTTCAGTTCTTTTCCTTGTATAGTCCACTTTTCAAAAAGTGTTTTTATTTTAATTGAACAGCTACATTTTATCGGACACTTTGGGGTTTGAGTTAAAGTGATTACAATATTGGACCAGTTGGAATAGAGCAAAGGACAACTCTTTAATCATAAGATTAAATGCCACTTCTATCTTATCATTCAAGTATGTCACATGCTCTGTCTAGGTTCTGTTTAAAAGTCTTTGAAACGGAAAAAGTCATTTGGCTGTTTGAATGCTGAATATTTTATGACCACAGCTGCACTTTTCTCTAGTCCTACTGGTCTCTCAATCAAAAGGCTCTTAAGAAAATCTGGGGCCTTTATTTCCCAAAGATCCTGTCTAACTAAATGCTATGAATGTTGGGCAGGATGTGCTTGCAGAATGAGATTTGCCCATCTGTAAAATCTTGTGGATGAACAATAGGGCATTTTGTGGCCATTTAAGTTATTTAAATTAATTAAAATAAAGGAATTTTAGAGAAATATGACCTTTTAATGTTTTGTGTGAGTGAAAACATTTTAAACAGTTTTATTGTTTACTTGTTGATATCTTTATAGTTAAGATGTAAAACACTGCCAGCAGCACTCTGGTTTCATTTTTAGTCTTTAAATATCTTTCATATGTTATTAAATCTTGAAGATGTTCTTTTAATATTTTGGTAATAGATCTTCTGTTGGTTGTATTATGTTCAAACGTTTGTTCAGTGTTGAAAATTGACCCGCGTTGTTTAAATGTGTGGTCTAAATGTGACCATGTGACAAAACCATGTTTTATTGGTAAATTTTTAGAAACTGAGATTTTTACACAAGCTTTCTCTTGATGTATGGTTTGTTAGGATAGGAAAATATATGGCGGAGAATAGATACAACCGTTTAAAACTCTGAAAAATTGCCTTTGAAGTTGTTAATCAAAGGCACTAGGCCATCCACACACAAACATAAACGTTTTTATATATTTAGGGTTGGAAATTTACAAAATATCTTCATGGAACATGATCTTTAATTGTCCTAATTAATTTTTGCATAAAGGAAAAATGGATAACTTTGACCCATAGAATGTATTTTTGGCTTTTACTAAAAATGTTCCCGTGCTAAAGACTGGTTTTGGGATTCAGGGTCATGTATGTTTTTACTGGATTTAAAAAATTTTTTTACATCCTGAGCCTTTAGAAGGACTCTGACCCTTTTTATTGCATTCACAGCACGCTTTCATTTGTCATCTTTTTTAAACGGTAATATTTCCTACGGAAGCCTCGCAAGAGATGCTCATGCGGTGGATAACAATCCAAGTCATTGTATTTTTCCTGTTGAAAAAAATGTTACGTTTCTCAGGATTTTCTGAAAATCAAAGGCCCTCGTGCAGACTAGAATTTGATCGAGTTATTAACGGATGAACGCATCTCATCGCAGGTTGCCTGAGCGGCCGAAACGGCGGCCCACTCACCTGTATAGGAATAGCTAATTGCTGTCTGTAGGAAGGAAAGCCGATGAGGGCGACAGGTATGAGTTTGCTGGATTCGAAAGATTCAAATCATTTATTCTGAATAAGGCAAAGTTTTCAATCTGTCTACGGCACACTCGCGAATAAAAACTAAAAAAACGTTTGGCCATTTTAACCTGTGAAGAAAAACGAACGGATTTATCTGTCACTGAGTGGTTGATATTTCATGTTCGCCACGGATGATGAGCAGTGCAATGCGGTACACACGAGCTGATTGCGCCGCTCTCCATGGTGCTGAAATGGCGATTGACGGCTGCCGGTGTTTACAATGGAGGCGCTGATAAAACTCCAACTAGACCCTGCAGATATCTGTACCATGGCAGCAAATACTTAAATTAAAACTCATTTACATTAGGTTTACAATAATTGCTTATCTAAGTATGCAAAGCTCTAATATTGAATGCATATTTAGAGACTTGAATATTTCGTTTAAGATGTAAAGTTTTATAAACTGTAAAACTAAATTGTTAAAATGATTCCTTAAGAAGTCAAATACTGTGATTACGATATGTGTCCATGAAAAATGCGCGCTTATTAATCGCTTAGGCAGTGTGCAGAATTACATCATGAGATAAATCTATATTCTAAGTGTTATGTGAGCATTACGCTTTTACTATAGGCGTATTGCAAATATATAGGATAGTGTATCCATGCCCGTTTTTCTTTATTTTATATAATTCGTTCTATATTTTACTATTCACATAGCAAAGGCGTGTTATGCTGCGTTGCTTTTTCCTATAACCAATTCTTTAAGGCTAAGGCATCAAGATTATTAGAGTCACAAACAAAATGACATCGTTGCTATGGCAACCGATCGGTGTGTTTGTGTGTGTGTGTGTGTGTGTGTGTGCCCCCCCTCCTCACACACTCGCTCACAGTCACAGCATATTGCTTAGCCAGCCATAATCGCAGAAAGGATAAGTAGTTTGAGAAACGAAACACTTGAAGCGATCGGGATCTCAACGTATCAATCTCTCATCAACACCGTCTCGCGAAACCAATAAACGTACTATTCAGCGCAGCGGACCTCCGTGAGACCACCCGCCTCATTCCTCCGGTGTTTCGTGACAGAGTCGGAATGTTCTTTCGTGCACACTTTGCAGGTTGAGTCGATTGACATCAACGCGTATCGTTTCGGTGAACACGAGAGAAATAGTGGCAACAGGCATTTTGTTCATCTTGTGCATTTTTCTAAGCGAATACAAAATAACCAGGGACGTATTTTGGTTAGCCTACGTAGGTAAAAGGTCTCACCTGGAATACTTTCACACTACTAAATGAATGAGGGAGAAAGCAAACAAGTTGAGCAGTGAAT
Organism: Triplophysa siluroides; assembly: GCA_006030095.1. Taxonomy (NCBI): domain Eukaryota; kingdom Metazoa; phylum Chordata; class Actinopteri; order Cypriniformes; family Nemacheilidae; genus Triplophysa; species Triplophysa siluroides. The sequence goes on from VCII01000558.1 coordinate 333,790, forward strand.
GTTGCCTTAAAGCATGGAAACTGGGGTAGGTGAGAGGAAAACCTGGAAAGAAATTAGTCACTACGGATGTTGTTTTGTTACTAAAGGAAGTGTCTAATATCACTAGGGGGGTGCTGCAACAGTTTGTGGGAATAACACAATTTCTCAGCCATCATCGTCGCGCACAGATGAATAAGATTTGAGACCGGAGGCGTCGTGAGGCTCAACACAATTCTGTACAGGTAAGTCACTCAAGTTGTACTTTATTCCCGCATGTCATCTAATCGTCTGATCAATCGATGCTCGTGTCCATGCTCGTGCTTTTTTCGATGGCTCTCTGTTATTGAAGTTCCTGATCCTGCTTTAACATTAACCTGGTTTGCATGAGCGCGACATGCTCTGTCATGAAAATATTTAAGAGGTCACATTTTATGTTTTCAATTAATTAGAAGCGACCGGAGGAAGATGTTCACACATATGTAAGTGCAAGGTGGCTACACATCACCCTCCGTGCAAACATGCATTCACGCCTACGCAGACGGCCATTCATTGCTCTCTCGCTGGTTGTCATGTCCACCTACTCACCCTCGTGCGAATTACAGGTCCACAATCCGCAAGAGACACGTCGATACACGAAAGTCATCGTCTCGCTTTTAGATTAACAAGTTATGAGAAATGTATCGAAATAATGTGAAATGTGGTGTCTAGACTAACAAAAGTGTGATTGGATGTGGGTTGCGCAGAGGACTTAAGTGCGTTTCATACTGTGTTTGTCTTTAAAGGTATGATGTGTGGTGTTACCTTACCATACATTGACAGGATCGATCTGTACCTTGTAATCCATGGTTATATATTCAAGCCTAGACAATTTAAACATCCACAACATAATTGTGGGAGATCATGCCATAGGTTTAAAGATGACATAACTGTAAAAATGATAACTTACCCATATTCAAAATGATTTACATACAGCAGCATTTGTAACAGAAGTTATATAGTCGATTCTGATTGATTTAAGAGAGTAAAAAATAATTGCCATCGGCAATCCAGTTGAAGGCATTTTGCCAAATGGTGTTAAATAATGAGGTGAACTCTTATTCAAAACAGACTAGCAGGTCTATAATACTTAGCCAATTACCTTTCCAGTGTTAATCATTTATAATCATTTATATTACTGTTCACTTTTTTAAAATATGGGTTAAGTGTCATTGATTTGGTTTCTTTTGGAGGCATCAATTACAACATTTCTCACCACATTTAATTGAAAGCTTGCCAGGAACCATTTTTCCCCAATAGCTTTGTTTGCACATTGATGCAAACTAAATTATATTTTCTTTCAAGAGTCACCAAAAACAACACATTTTTTATTTACAGCCATATAAATGGCAAATGGCCTGCAAAATATTTAACGTATGAAGTCAGATTTTAAGGGGTTGCTGCACCTTTAACAAAAGCCTTTCTTTTTTGCTTTCTTTAATTCGTCCTATGTGTAATTACGTGCTTGGCCTTCTAATGCCTTCGGATCCTGAGCTACAAAGTAAAACATGGTCCATGATGCACAGCGGCATACACCTTATATTAATTTAATACTGTGGACTTTAGACCAGATCTACAAATGGCAATGTATTTGATAAACATACATTTTTACATGAGGAGATGATGAAAGCGAATAAGCTTTTGGATGTGATGGACTGCCAGGCTCACAAATAGCCCCAAGTGAGATGATCTGTGTCACAGGGGTGTAAAGGAAAAGGGCAAACTATTCTTCTATCAAGAGGAAAGGGGGAGAAGGCGGTCTATTCATTCTATCTATCATTTTCTTTCTCCTTCACTCCTTCTATACAAGTCTGAACTACTGCAGTGCTATTCTGAGAGAGAGTGAGCTGCCTCAACCCACGCACCGAATATCACAGAGAGAGAAAGAGAGGGAGGGTGATAAAGAGAAGTCGAGAGAACATTCAAAACAGACATGTTTTGCAACGGAACTACAATAAAATATCGAGAGAGTGGCACGATTTCATATTATCAGATTTAAAGCGGATGAATTGTCTGTAATTCCGTCGTAAACTCGCATTTCTTGCCGTTCTTGAAAGTTTTTGCGAATGCGCCACATCTTCAGTGTCACATCTCTTAGAAGTCGCCCACAGTGCCTTGCTGATTGGGTGCCGTGTTCAGGAAAAGCTAATCCAGTTTATAGAGACGCATACTGTTTCACATAGACGAGAAGGTGTTGAAATGGCCTACGCTTTATTATGTATATGCAAATGAGAGGTTACTGTTTTAATCGCATAGACTGTTATTAGGTTTGTTCTCTCAAAAAACTGTAAATGGCTCATAGATCAGCACATGAATCATACAGCAGCACACCTGTTAAGATCAGTGTTTCATGCATGTGCAAAAACTAGAGATGCACTGATACCAAAATTTCTTCAGCGATAGCGATATTTGCCGATACAGATTTTGAAGATTAAATTAATATTTCATAACTTTCTGAATGTTATTAATTCATATTCCATTCCATTCCATTTTCTACCGCTTGTCCGAACTACCTCGGGTCACGGGGAGCCTGCGCCTATCTCAGGAGTCATCGGGCATCAAGGCAGGATACACCCTGGATGGAGTGCCAACCCATCGCAGGGCACACACACTCACTATTAATTCATATTGAGTATTAATATTTGAATTTCAAACTGGTAATGTTGCTTAACATTTTCTACAGAGCACAAATTCATTGCATTTTCCGGTTCTCTTTTGATTGACAGGATATATCTGCCCTCATCAATTCCTGTTTTTAAACTATCTGCTGATAGCCGATAATGTGAAAAATTGCTTTTATCGATTGATAACGATTATTGCCTGATATAAAGGTGCATCTCTAGCAAAAACACAAGAAAAACATTCTTTCCACATCATGCACGTCACCACATCAAGTCGAGTTATGTATGGTGCCCATTGCCCTGTATGTGCAGGATCTGTGTCCTTGAAAAAACCTTTTAGATGTACGTTGTCTATTAAATGCTTCCATTGTTATTATGATTCAATTTTGGAAAATAGAGGTAAATACACAAAAATAATATGTGTTAATTATCAATCTCATCAAATTGCTTGTTTTTTGGGTGGCAGTGACTCTGAAGGATAATGGCCTAGCTTTAATGTTTTCATGTTTGAGATTTTAGTTGAGTTCCGAATGCTCAGGAGAGTTTTGACAAGTGTAATATTTGTGCATGTGTATGTAGTCACTACCATGTTTTGTGCTTATTTTCAATCTATAAACTGGACTGTAAATTCATATGAACAAAATGCATTTATTACATTATGATTTTTTTCGTTGGCAGAGCTAATTATTAGATGTTCCCGTAGATGTTTGGTAGAGCATCTTAAGGATCGTGGGTTCAGTCAAAGGGAACACACATACTAACAAAATAACTAAACTGTACATAAATAATATATTTAAATATTATACATAGTAGAAAATATAATAAAAAACATAAACATAAACGTAAATAAAATATAAATTACACAATGACAATATTTTTTTATTCATAAGAATGATTATTCAATCATTTTTTTTATTGAATTTCATGTTTTACGTTAAATTGTTCCGTGTATCTGTTTTTTGCAGGGAGATTGAAATATGCACATCAATCCAGATTTAGTGATTTAGTGAATGAACTATAGAGATATTACATATAGTTCACTTTTTTATATACAAGTGTGTTTTGTATTTGTGGAATGTGTTGTCTGTTCTGTATTACAAGAGATGTTAGTATTCCTTTACTATGTGCGCAAGTCTACTGTCTGCATGTGTTTTAGTGTCTCTGTGTTTGGTGTTAGCACTGTATGTTCCCGGTGTTGTGTATAGTGTGTGCTGTGTACTGTATATGTGAGTGTGTATTAGTAAGTGGTGTCACTGAACGCTCTCCATTCTCTTCCACCCACTCACTGCACTCCCACTTACACACACATACACAAAGCACCTCTCCTCTGTCATACCTCTGTCTCTGTGCATTTCTGCTACGCTGTGCTCAAATTAAAATCTTTCTTGAAATTCTTTCTTTCTCTTTTATTTGCTATCTTAATGTTTTTTCAAAGGCCTCAACAATTGCGAAATATAAAGCAGACGGGTGTTGATTAGAGCTAATAGAAGTGACAGAACAGCTTTATCACAACACTGTCTTTTTAACTTCCTCACAAACATTCTGACACATAGGCCTAGTGTCAGGAAAGCAGGATCTCTCTCTTACTCTGCTCCCGCTCCCCCTTGTGTAATGCATCATCATGCTATGCTCTCTGAAAGGAACTGATCACTATTTGTTCAGATCATTGCTACCATTCACTTTCCTCAATGCTTTTTGATTCATGGTGACTTGTAGTAACACATTAGACAAACGGTCATCATATCATGTCGTCTTGTCTTTCTTAGATGGTGACATCAGAATTTGCAGCTGCACTGTGTGTAACAGTACAGATCCGCAGTACAAATATTATGTTTAAGCTCATATTGAAAGGATAAATATAAAATTTAAACTTACATTTGTATTTTCTATGTTCAGGTAGTAAATGTATATCTAAGGTGTAAATGTTAGAATACAGGTAAAAATAACTGAAAAAAATAAATAATGATAAAAAATTGTTTTTAATTCAAATAATAATTTAGACAAGACGTGTGTGGCAAATGGTGCAGAAATTGATAAGAGCACAATCATAATGTATGAAGACTGTTACAATAGTAAACTACATTTTATTACAATAATAAAAATACAAATATAAAAGTGTACATGCTCTGTGCAGAATCACCATTAAGCATTTTATTTGTCTGTCCACTGGAATATACCCGACCCATGCAATAGTTCCAACAATGTTCTAGAATTGTGTAGACTTTTACATTGATTACATTAGTTGCTGTATGTCACAATTAAAATATTTTGTCATGCAAATGACGTGCTAACGGTGATTTTTCAAAAAGTTTTTATGTGGATTTGTGTGTTCATGTATGGTAACACGTTTTGTGTTCATTTTTTCAGAGGTACATCTTTCTATCGTTGAACACTCAATTGTCAGTGGATTCCAAGACCAAGCCTGCCAAAATAGAGAGGAAACAGCCATGTCAACACTGTGGGAGTATAAACCATTTCTTGAAGACATACAGCAAACAATTTCAAACATCTCCCAGTCTCTGTGAAAACTGTGCTTGTCCTTAAAGCAAATCTCATACTGGGATCAGGAGGTTTACATGCAGTGACTGTCCTTGAAAATAGTCATTGTGAAGAGAATCTTGCCTTGCAAACCTTTTCCTTCCAACATTAGTTTATTGAACACTCTCCAATAGCCTAAATACCTATACGTTAAAAGGCATATTTATTGTGCAACAGGTTATTTTAAATTTGCACATGAAGCGGGTCAATGTTCACATGCTGACTGAAGAAAGAGTATTTATTTTAGTTTGGTAATATAGAGGTGTCCAGGCCAACATTTAGAGAAACCTCTTAACAAAATCACAATGATTCCTCACCATAATGTCCTAAGTGACTCAAAGGAGTTTACCGTGCTGAGTAGTCCTGTTAAGACGTAAACAAGTGCAGTAAAACGAAAAGATTACCAGTACTTTTTGATTTAGTGGGTTATATTTTTCAAGTGTAAAGAAATTGTTTATGCTCAATAATTTTAGACAAAATCAGGGAGCTTTGCAGGTCAGGAAATTTTGCCTAAAGACATAAAGTGCCATTGTTGAATGCCAAAAATACAAAACAAAAATAGGCAAAAAATACATGCGTTTACATTTTTAAGATGTTTACATTTGCCCCTCTCTCTTAAATTTATATTTCATTCTAAGAAGTGCCAAAACAAAGGAATTAACGTCAATATAATCACTACAGCTTAACTGCCTTCATGTGTTATCAAAACTATATACTGAGTAATAGAAGAAAGATAACGAGAGAAGCCATTTCTTGTTTGTCGGTGGATATGTAAAAATGTATATTTTTGACAAAGATCATAAAAGGGAATATTTCCCTCCGCCTTGTTAATACTTGCAAAAAATTTGACGTTGCCTGCTATTAATATCGTTGCCATTTTTTTCTTATAGGCCTAATTTTCTCAGTAACTACATACTAAATGTAGGCACAGCATGTTAAGAATGAGAGAATGGTCACCTTGAAGCTGAAAGCAAATTTGTTTGTTTTTGTCTCACACTGTCTCTCAGTGTGACAGTTCACAACAGATCCTCAGAACAGATTTTTCTTTTGAGACTGTTTTGATATATACGTTGGAGGGCTGCTACAAGAATATTTTACATATAGCGTCGAACGGCCCGTTTTTTATATTCCACATTGAGCAGCGAGTTGAGTCAGTGAGAGGAAATAGCAGCGTTAGTCATGTAAAGATGATGCCCACCTTGGAAGCCCGAGTGCGTGTCATCGTTCTCTTCCTGCTCATCGCTGTCCCACATAACACTTTCTCAGCGAGCATCCCCGGCCCCTCTAGAAACACACCAAATGGGCCCATTACCAACACCCCGACGCCCAACCCCAGAGCTCAGGGAAGGGGCTTTCTAGTCCCGCTTTCCAAAAGTGGTGGGAACATGCGAGGGAAGTCTATGAGTCGTTGGCCAAAGCAGCCAGCTGGAGCAGTAGAAATGCCCCCCAGGCCGCTGCCTCAGAAAATGCAGCCAAAGAATGTAACGGCCAATGCGCTGGAGCCCCCTTTTGAAGGAGCGCACATAGCTCCGCCTCCTCGCAAACTTGTGGAAGTGGACGTGTGCCGGGGTTACTACGATGTCATGGGCCAGTATGACCAAACCTTTAATTGTTCCAAGGATGACTTCATCTACTGCTGTGGAACCTGCCATTACCGGTTTTGTTGTCCGGATCGTTCCCGAAGGTTGGACCAGAACCCCTGCAACAAACTACCACTCCCCAGTGTGGGCCAATACTGCCCCCCCAGCAACCAGGGCACCACCGCAAACCCATCCCGACCAGAGCCGAATTGAGCAGAGCAACAACACCGTCTATGTGATCGGTGGGGTCATCTCGTTCACAGTGGCAGTGGCTGTGGCCATTAAGGTGGCGTTCCACAAGGCATCACGACAACCTAGGAACAGAGAACTCAACATGCCCAGGTGAGAAGAAACAACCAATGACATTATAATCAACAGTTCTCTACTGATGACGTTCATGATTAACATGTTTTTTTTGTTATTCACCAGGACTTTTTGTACATTTTTTACCAAATAACACAATAATAATTTAGTAAATGAAAAATGCTGCCTATATTGAGCCTCGAAAGGGACATTGGCAAAAAAGAACATCTGTACATACGTTTGGATGTGTTGATAAAAAAAACAATAATGCTGTGGGTCCACTAGAGCATGCACACAAACACCATACAAGATTTAAAGGGATACTTCAGCCAAAAATGAAACTTATTTCATTATTTATTCACCCTCATGTTATTTTAAACCTGTATTTTGTATCTTTCTGCAGAACACAAAATAAGATATTTGTAAGAATGTTGGTAACCAAATAAACACTGGTCCCCATTGACTTCCATTGTATGGACAAAACCACTGAAACGTTTCTCAAAATATCTTCAATTGTGAAAGAGTCATAAGTGTGCATAAATGATGAGAGAATTTTTATTAAGGGATGAACAATTTTTCCTGTAGCTCAGTGGTAAGAGCATTGTGTTAACAACGCAAGGTTGTGGGTTCGATCCCAGGGGATTGCAAATACCTATGTATAAATGTATAGGATAATGCAATGAAAGTCGCTTTGGATAAAAGCATCTGCCAAATGCATAAATGTAAATGTAAATGTTAAATGCTGATATGTCAATATGTTTATGGTGATGTAGTTGATTTTAGCCAGTATGGAATGATGAGACACACACTATGGTTTAATATAACAAGCTAACTGGCACACTTGGCTTCCTGTTATCCACATGGACTTGTAGTGAGCATGTAAAATTATTGACAGATGAAAATGGAAGCCTCATCTATTCTCTTGCTTAACCATTTCTACCATGTTTCCTGTCAGGGCTCTTGTGGAAATGCTGCGTAACCAGTCGAGTCCAGTCCAAGAGGGAGAGAGAAACAACAGTGTAGCTATAGGACCTGGAGGAGGAGAGGGGACGCTCGGACGACCTTCCAAAAACCTCTATCCTACACTACAGAGCAAAGATAACCGACGTAAGACTACTATTTTCATATGTACTCCTTTACTCAGGTCATCTATGATTTATGATTAATACATATTTTATAAGTAGACCAAAAAAGCTGTTAGCCACATGTCAGCTGCTATAATCTCGACCTTAACGCACTGAGTCAAATATTAAAAAAATTCAGTTGGCTCGTGTTTTTGCATTATGTGTCATGTAGAGTTCCTTTCAATGTTTCCAACTCATCTTGTGTTTTGTGAACGACCAACGGTCATAAATTCAGGACAAGAGAAACATAGGGAAAAGCAATAGCCAAATGATGAAAGGGCATTTGTGAATTATTTAGCACGGAGCTGTATATGATGGCATTTGATTGAACAGACGGTGTAACAAGACTTTGTGGACCATATAGAAAGAGCTTAGTAGGGCAGCATTTAGAAAATGGAGTGTACTTTATATTCATATTAACATAACTTATTGGTAATTGTGAATTATTGTTTATAAGGACATCTCCGGTAACATGCGTATATACAAGATTCATTCAAAATTCCCCTTACCCATGCCCATCTATAAAGCAGTCATTCACAAACTGGGTGGTCATATTTCATTTTATAACCTTTGGGTAACCTCCTTTGGGTAACCTGTGCAGAGTATTGTGTTTTGTTCAAGTTAAATGACTTGCATGCTTTTCATTTTAATTTTTTTTACATTTTATGTTGTTGTTTTTTTAACAGTGGGAAATCTGCAGCATAATTACATAAATACCACAAGCTCCAGCCCCAAACATACAGCCACCATTGGTAAGTAAATTAAATTAGTAAAAACATAAATACGGTTTGAAATACCGTTAACATCCATTATTGTTGGTACGTGTCGTTACAGAACGTGCACCTCGCATGAACAACATGCAGATGGGCACTGGTGGCACGTTGAAGCCCAGCAAGCATACGAACGCCATGAAGCCCCAACCTTCCTTTCATCACTCTTTACACAACCTGGCTCAGCTGCCTCCGTCTTATGAAGCCGCTATGAAGCCTGACATGAACAGATACTCTTCTCTCAAGCGTTTGGGTAAGTGCTGGATTACCAAATTAAGTGAAATGTTTAAGGTTTAAATTTTATGATTTTTTGAAAGAATTACATAAGGTTTGTAAGATTACCTTCTTATTATATCCCACCTAATTTTAAAGGCATTACAAAACATCAAAACCAATATAGAGAAAAGAATGGACTAATATAAAAAAAGTGTGATATTTAGTAATGTTGTGTTTTGAAGGAGAAATTGCCTGCTCAATGATGAGGATGTCATGTGGGACTTAAATTTAAAGCAATGTCGGTGTTTCATTGGAACACTTGGGAGATGTAAATGTTTGTGAAGGTCAGTTTAATAAGGGGAAACTATTGCAAAGCAACCGCAATCTGTACAGATGTATACAGCCTTAAGGCCTGTCTCTCAACTAGACAGCAAACCCCCTGGGAAGTGTGAGTTACAGTTGGAGGATAAGAAAGTTTGGCATTGATGAAGATATACAGATACAATGACATCAGCCAAAATATGAAAGGGGTCAGAACAAAAAATATTGATATCATTATATTAATTATTATGCATAAAACTGGATTAGAAGTTGAAGATTTTATATTAAAGGTCAATTGTGTTATGCCACATGGAAAATGTCCATATTACCTGTTTTGAAATGGATGTTTTCCTCTACCTACAGAGAAAGGAGGATTGGAGGACTATTCAGGTTACTGTACCACGAAACGGAGGCCCAACAATGCCCCTCCATCCTTTCATTCTTCCCAGCACCATCTTCCCTGGGGAGGTGACTACACACTGGGTGGTCGAGGCACACTTCCCACCCATGCCGCTCGCCCTCGAATACCTCATCCTCAATCTGCACCAAGCCACACCCCAAATCCTTACCCTCTAGATCCACCAGAGACTAAGCAAAACCAGAATTACGACACACTTTCCAAACCACCACGCCGAGTAAAGTCAACAGACCAGCTCCTTGCCCTCGCTGAAGGAAACACCTTATCAAGACTCTCCAAGAACCAGCAGCACCAGTACTACAAATCGAAAAACTCCAATAACCAGAACACCCTGCAGAAGTCCAAGGAGAGGCAGCTAATGTCCCCAGATCATCTAGAGGAAGCAATGGAGTATGGCAGCAGTACAAGTGGGATGGGGATGGGAATGGGTGACTACACATCTGGAGGGGGTGGCGGGAGGGTTCCCACCCTGCCCCGCGTGAGCCATCAGAAAGCTCAGTCGCAGCAGAACGTTTGTGCAACACCGTCGCTCGACCGCCATCACATGATCAAGATGAATTCGCACCCGACGTCGGGTCGAGAGCAAGAGCGAAATTCCGCAGCGATGTCAGGTCACCTTGGAGGAGGCGGGGGTGGAGGAGTGGGATGGGGCGACATGCCAGGAACGGGGGTTGTCATGGGAACAGGAACTCTTGGCGGACACAGTGCCAGGAGGCTGGCATTCGCAGCTAAAAGGCAAAATACCATTGAACAACTTCACTTCATCCCTGGTGCCGGAGGGAGTGGAGGGGCAAGTAACCAAGGGGTTAGAACAGGAAGCAAGAATGAGGTTACTGTGTGAGCAAGCTAGAAAGGCTATCGAGAGAATTAAGGGGGAATGGAGAAGATTTGTGAGGGATAGACTGCGTGAAGAGTTGGAGGATGGTAGAGACACTGTGGGAGAGAGAGAGAGAAAGTGGGCGGAAGAGGGAAGAAAAAACGAGAGACGAGAGAAAGGAGTTGGAAGATGTAAAGGAATCAGAGCAACAGAATTTGAAGGAGGGGGCCACGAAGTGAGAGAATCTAGATAAAGGAAGGAGGATCGGAAAGAGCCAACTGGCACCATATTTTTCACAGATATATGTTGTATATGGTGGCAAATTCATCGAATGAGATTAGGTAACAACAGTTCTAAGTCCGAATTTGATAGAGCTTCAAAGTTGTTGTGCTGTTTATGTTCATGAAATTGCCGCTATAAAATTGCCATATAATGATTATTTATATGTGTAAAGTTTGCCTATAACCCATTGCACAGAATATCAATAGAGCGTGATATAAATTTCACACAAGGGATGGATGAACTGAAACGGTCATTTTTTATATATTTGAGTCATGTTTTTACTCTCAAATATTGTACATTACACATTTCAGATATAGCTGCTATGGAGCCATATATTAAGAGAACAGCTCTCATCTTATAAATATGATGGAAACTTGTGCACCGTATGCATAAGAGGAACTGTTAATCAAGGAGCGATAACCTAACCTGATTTATAATGTTATTTACATATGGACAAACAAGAATTAATGAGGGGGAAAATAATGTATGTCAAAATTAAGTGGTGTTGGAACAATATGAGGAGATGAATTCAATAAACTGTCAAGAATTCATTGAACTTTATAATGAAGTTTGAAGAAAGCAAGCCTTACCATAAATCACCTGCAACTTATTCAGTGTGAATTTAACATGGATGTACCAAGGGAATTGCTGTACAACTTTTCTCTGAAAAAGTTTGTTCTTCTGCAGATTGCTTTGGACTATCAATGAAAGCCATTTTGGGACACTGAGGGCAGGAAAAGCCCGTGATGAAAACCAAGAGAAATGTCTGACAATCATCTTTTTCGTCATCCTTAAAAAAGACTTATTAATGATCAATGGCACTTTGTTTGGATTCTGAGCCACCACTTTCTACAATGTTCAAGTGTAGGGATTTGTGAGGGAAGTTCATCACAAGGGGCCCTGGACTACCAAAAGCACAAGAATAATTCATATAGACCAGATCCCGTAATGTTGGGTACTTGCCCGTTTCTGCTCTTTTTAGGTAAAGTAGGCTATGTGTAGACAAAAGGTTCTCGATCGAGAACACCTTAAGCTATTAAATGTGGATCTGAGGAGAAAACAACATAGGAGTAAGGGCACTCTTAATTGTATTTTATGTTCATATTTTGACATCAAATCAGTTTATAACATGGTACATGGTAGTCTCATTATCTCGCTCAGGTGTGTAGGCATTTAAATGTGCATGAAGCAAACCTCCTGGACTGCTTTTTGAATCTCCATGATGAAGCCATGTGTATATGCTGTTAAAACTGAGACTCTGAACAGACTGAGAATACAGGTGTGCCAAAACAACTAACCTGTATTTTCATATCCGCTGTTACTGATATATCACCTGACATTTTCATAACCAATAACGCTTTTCAATATTAAGGGCTATACAACACACGCGTTAGTGATATGTACAATGGCTTATTACTTAAATTACTTATTAATGTAATTATCTGCAGAAAGATATAGTTCGCAATTATTTACAAAATGTAAATCTTGGATCGGTCCTTCACTAAATGATTCTGACCTCTGAAAAAAAACGTCCACGTCTCATTCATTCACTTTACAAATTAAACATGATCATAATCAGCATTATCATACAAAGTAATTCTACAAACTGATCGTCTATTTGTCATAGATTTTATACCTCTTGGTTAAATTTCATTGTAATAAAAGTATAAGTTACAGACCATTTGCATATTATGACTCCGAGTAAATATGTTCAGGAGTAGTTTATATTACATCAGAAGAGGATCGGTGGTAACGTTCATTTAACTTTTCACTGGAACTAGTGTGTATCTTAATAAAATAGGAATAAAACATAAGGACAATCTTCCTAACAGCTCTGTAATACTTAGGTGTTTGTTATTGTCATTACTATGACAGTTAATATTATGGTTATTGGTGATTTATTCTTGTTGTTATGGTTATCTTATGATTATGATGGTGATTTATTTCCTCTGTGGTTTTACTGTTTTAGAGTGGTTTTTGTTTTATATATCTTTCTCATGAAATTCTTTTGAAATTATGAGTAGAAAATAGAAGCACAAACTTTAAATCCACTCATTTGCCAATTCTTCTTGCATTCCTAATGATGAGGAGTGCCTTCAAAACTTCTTAGTGTAATGTCATATTGTAATTGTTCTGAGCCTGCAAATGTCATTCCGTGTTGCAGAGACATCACAATTGGTTTATAAATGATGTCATAGGTTGTTTGTTGTATGTATGTAACTGAATGTCTTATTTTGTTGATTAAGTAAAATATACATTTTTTTAAATGTTTATTTCAGGGACAATTAGAATCAATTTAGTATTTTCTTGTCATAAAAAGTCTGTAGCAATGTCTGTTCAGTTTTGTATTCACAAGCCATAATTATGAAATGTTTATGAAATTTCTTTACAAGGCGTATTACTGCAGAAAAGAACAAACACTGGATGTAAAAATAAAGCCCTGAAGCGTTTTACAAGGTTGGTAGTCAACAATGGAATGTGCATTGATCGCACAGGCAAGCAAGAAAACGATGTGCAAAGCAGAATACCTGTTTGAGTAAATCACTTAAAATCAAGGTTAAAGCCAATTATGTTACATTTAATTTAATATTATAACAAATGTCCTCGAGATATAAATATTTAAGGAATCTTTGTAGAATAAAATTAACTAATGAAACTTTTACCTTAAATGTCAGTAACGTACATAAACAGTTGAATTATGTATTGTATACACTTGTGAACACCTGGGGCCCGTTTCAGAAAGCAGTGTTAGTGCAAACTCAGAGTAAGTCAACCCAAGAAAACGGAATACTCAGGGTTTTTGGTTTCAGAACGCGAGGTATGTCAAACCTGAGACCGCGGGGTAAGTCAAGCCCATTTCAGAAATCGACGTATCTTATACTCTGAGTGAGTAACCAGAGTAACACACTCCGTGAACCTAACCTGGTCGGGAGCAGGTTTTATTCCGCAAACCCAGGGTTTGTTACAATCTCCGCCCCCCTTTTCGAAGCGCGAGCGGTGTTGAAACTGCATACGCCATTTGTTTATTGATTCGTGTTCCTAATCGCGCTCAATTTAGTCACCCAGACCTTAAAATGGCATGTCCGTTTATTCAGGAACCCGTAGATGAGGAAGCTGCATTAATTCTCAAAGAGTTACATTTATGTCGGTAGAGAATTGTGAGGCACGGTTTGAACGTTTTATCTTAACTTTTAAGGGCAGTTAAAGTACCTTATTTTCCGCACTATAAGGCGCACTCGATTATAAGGTGCACCTTCAATGAATGGCCTATTTTAGAACTGTTTTCATATATAGGGCGCACCGGATTATAAGGCGCATAGAATAGAAGATACTGCATTTGACTGGTTTTGCGTTATGCATCCACTAGATGGAGCTGTGCTGGCGCAGGTCATCTTCTTGCTTCCTCCACTTCCGTACCATTGATTCATTAATGTTGAATTCTCTCGCTGCTGCTCTATTCCCATATTCGACTGCGTGACCAACAGCCTTGAGCTTGAACTCTGTGTCGTAAGCGTGTCTCTTGAAAGGTGCCATTTTGGGGTCTTTATACACACACAAGTGGTGTGGGACTGTGAGTAAGCACAGTACCGGTGTTTACTGACTACGGTAGCCGTAATGCTGCAAGCGGTGCGGCTTTGTAGTTTACCAGTCGTACTGAAACATTTTATTATTATTAAATTGTTTTTATTGGTTTTTCATACTGAAACATTTTGACCGAGCGCCTTGATCCATATATAAGGCGCTACGGATTATAAGGCGCACTGTCGTTTTTTGAGAAAATTAAAGGCTTTTAAGTGCGCCTTATAGTGCGGAAGTATATTTAACATTTCCCAATCAGGCATCCTACTAGCAAGAGCATTTTATTTCTGTAAACTTTCCTGAATGAATGATGTTATTGTATTTCATATTCAGCTGCTGCCTAGATCTTTTTATTGCAGAAGGATTGCACCTACATTAGAGAGAGAGAGAGAGAGAGAGATAGTATAGCCCCTATAGCAGAGAGCGAGACGAGAGATTTAAATATAATTCCATTTTCAACAGTTTCAACAAAATAAATATAAAAGTGATTGACATATAAACTTGCGCATTAACACGTGAAGCACTTTTCTCCCACGCCAACTCTCTTTCTTTTGCTGCTGCGGCTGTGTTGCTCTTTTTTCTAAATATCTCTTCATATTCACCGTACGCTTGTAACAGTACCTTCAATTCTATTGGCGAGAAATGAACAGAGCGCTTTTTGTCACGTGCCGTTGCCATGGTGAATCGTGCTATCTTCACTCAATTGATGATGGCTTTTCATCGCCATGCTGCACGCGCATAACCTAGAGTGAACTTACTCAAAGTGGATTGAACTAACTCAAATCAGCTGGTCTGAAACTGAAAACTCAGAGTAGCGATTTTCTGAGTAAATCAACTCAGAGTTCAGATTTAAACTCGGTGTTGGTTGAATTTCCTTATTGAAACAGGCCCCTGTATTCATTCATTTGTGTATTATTTATGTTTATTTATAACTCATTATTTAAATTAGCTTTTATTATATGATAGATGACAATCTTACGTGAAACATCAGGATAAAAATAAGGCTAGGAATTCCAAGGCAGCCATTTTGATAAGGACCAGAATGAATTTGAGCTGTCAGTATGCGATAAAATGGCCACTATAAGACCTCGTAATGTGAAAACATGAAACTAAAGGCAATAAAAAAATAAATGGACACAGAATGTATTATATTGTATCTTATAATATCCATCTAGTTGTATGTCGAATGTACCCCTTAGTCCTGAAAAAGGTTATTGCTAGCTTGCTAACAACAAAATTGACCACCACCACCACAACACACCAAAACGCTTAATTCAACCGAACGCTAATCGCATTCAATCTAACGTTACATTACATCAGAAAGACACGACTCCTATTGTTATTATGAGGCACATAAATACAAAATAATGCGACCATTACGTGTTCTTGTTTCTGACAAATACAACAACAAATCTCCACAACAACACAAACACAGTGGACAGAAGTCAGGGTAGCCGGAAGTGTTACAAAGTCCGGAAACGACCAATATTGAACGCTCCCACGTCACTCGTTCCTATATAAAACAACAATATAGACCGTCCAAAATATTTTAGCTGACAAAAAAGACATCTAAAATACTTAGAAAATAACAACAACTAAAAAAAACATAGGTCGTAATACGGTTTGACAAAATATGCACAGAATATAACTACGATAAGTTCTTCAACGTGAGAGACGCTCGCGGTCTCATGCTACGATCGCAGCACAGTTGCAGTGGAGTCTGCTAGTTAGCTGTAGCTAAAAGGCTAACCACCATTGGAAAACAGCGCGCAGAGCTGCTGGGGTGCATGAGCGAGGGGGCAGGGTGGGAGAGAGAATAGCAGGCCCCGTTCATCTTGACCAGGCTAAAAGATGGATGCATAGGTAAAAAGGCCTATTTTATTGTCTCGACTTTATTGCCATTATGATGCATATACTTGGGCAACATTAACGACCGTTTAGCTCCTGCAGTATCGGGCTTGCTATTGTTAGGTCGCGCATCACATACCGACTGCAAGCTTAACTGAGCCCCTTTGCTTAATATGTTGTATTAGCCAGCTGTTTTGCATGCTAACATGTTACACTTAGCAACAGCGCCTGAAGATTTCGCGTCCATTAATGCAGCGAAGATCATTTTTCCAAAGTATAACTGACATTTTATTAAATTTTCTTGATTTGTAGACCATTTTCCTTTACTTCTTTGAGTGTATCCAAATGGACATTTTATTTTCTTCAGTGATACGCAATGCATTCAAAAGATAATAAATACGAGAAATTCACCTTTACCCCAGACAATTCACAATGCACTCAGCATCTTTTCCGCACAACTGCTATACCAATGTAAGATGAAGTGATACGAAAGACTCGATTAAATATAAGACGCGTTTAATATGAGAAAATTGCGTAAACATTTCGGATATGATTCACATGTTGTCCAGCTTTTTTCGCAAACCTCTCCGAAAACATTTTACAGTAGTTTGGTCTAGTATCAGATGTGAATAGAATATGACACTATTGCTGTTGTTAATGACATATTTGCAAGAAACGAATATCAGTTGAGCATGACGGCTGTTTATAATGCTTTCATTAAGATTTGGCTGATTTATAAGATGTAATAGTTTAACACTTCATAATAAACATATGAATAAAAATTCTATTTTGGACAGAATTGTTAATGTTTGTTATTTTTCTTGTCAATATTAATTATTTGATTTCAATCATTCTTAACAACAACTGTTCTACTATTAGACTTTTCCTTGAATAGGCCTATTACAGTTTTGTGTGTTGAAAACGCTGAAATGAGTTGTTAATGCCGTTTTATATTATTATTATTATTGTGTAAATATAAGCTTGTTTTTATGTTTCAAATGAATTGTATCAGTCTTTGTGTAAAGTGGGTAATTTAACACATCACTCTGTTTTTCTTGCAGTAAGAAGAGAAGAGACAGAAAGGAAATTGTTACAGCTCACAAGAATGGTGAAGGAGGATTTTGCTTTCAACTATGAAAAAGAGAATATGGAAAATATATTAACTGACACAAGGAAACAGAGATTTAAGCCACTTTTCCCAAGAGTGAATGAAGAATGAATAATATTAATTGAAATGGAGCCCATGGAATGTGGAGGATCAATCCAATTCTAGTATGGTCATGAACTGAAAAAATGTGACCATGCAAGTGGAATTAGTTTTTCACTCTAAGCAAACTATGTGAAGCACTTAAATGCCCTTCCGAAAATGTGAACATGACATTGTCACATTTTTCTACAATTTGTTTTGCACTCTTACGGCACATTTGTACTGAAATGTTGATACCAAAAGTGAATTATTCAATGTAACTGAGTATATGGAATCCATATGAACTAAACAATATAACTGGGATTATGTGGAATTCAAGTGTTGAGACTAAATGGAGTCAAGTCTGTTCTTTCCACAGAGTGACATTACCATCCATTAAGAAATAAAATACAGATTTATGGCTCCAAACACAATGAAAACAGTTTTATGCAGAAATGACAAATTCATGACACAATCAATACAAAAATGTCTACACGTTGCCTCACTGGACTACTTGGGGCAAAAATGGAACACAGGGCATTATTTTTAAACGAAATAACTTCAGTAGCATGAGAAGTACTAATGAAATTGAAGGTGAAGTGCCAGCCTACTTGTGAGGTTGCTGTGTTTTTAATATCGCTTCTGCCTTTTCCAACCTCAACGCATTAATAACACAGCGAACATATTGTTGCTGCATAGAGCAGAAGGTGTTGCCTTTGTGCGCCCATGTTTCAGTGACTGGGAGATGTACCAGTTTGGAAAATACAATGTGGACATCATAGAGATGCTGAGTGGACACCAGGCCCATCAGTTTAAAGGTCTTGGATTAGAGCGACAACTTCAACACCAACAGCAAGTCCAGCTTCACCAACACCAGTTACAGCAGCAACAACAGCAGCAAAGTGAAACGTCTGGGTCACTTTTTTACGGGACTTGGCTTAGGCCCGCTACAAGGATCTAGAGGCAGTGCCTTTTCAGATTCTGCATCACTTTTTGCAAAAATGAGTGCACCTCCCCCACCTCTGCAACAGCAATCTCTTTCATCATCCTCTCAGACTTCAAGCAAATCAAGCAAAATGTCTGGTGGCAGTAGTAGTGGTGGAAGTCACGTGAGTGGATACCCCCAGTTTTTGCGCTCATTTCATCCAACTGAGGCAGCCCTTGCACAAGAGCAGCTGCACTCAGGAGTCGGACGATTTGATCATTTTGCTAGCAGTGGTGGAGGTGGAGGACTGGTTTCATCTGTTCCACCGCACCCACCCCCATTGCATCCTGGCCTGTCAGGACCTCAGGCATCCCCTGGGCCATCTTCCTCCTCCCCATCTCCATCAAGTTCTGTTTCAACCTCCAATAACCCTCCCAGTAGTAATGCAGTGTCTACTTTAGGTCATCAGTTGGCAGGATCTCAGTCTGATGCCCGGAGCCTCCATCAACAGTTTAGCTGCATGTTAGCGGCAAATCAGTATTTTCTTTCTGGAGTACCAGCCAATTCCAGTCTAGAACAATTTTTAGTTCAGCAAGGCAGTCACAACCATCTTGGTCTTGGTCTGGGCCAAACTGCATTAGAAACAAGTTCAGCTCTTGCTCCACCCCCTGCTCTTCATTCTTCACACACCCATGGTCATTCAGCCACTTTATTACAACCCCAGCAGCCGACGCCACAGCAGCAGCAACTGCCATCTCACACCCTGTCTCACCCTCACTCGCATCCCCACCACCCACTGCACTCCTCCCAGTCCTCTTCACTAGGAAGTTTTGACTTTCAAGGAATCCCAGTACTTTCCTCCAACCAGCTGGCATCTCTGATGCAACAGGAAGCTGGTTTACCCCTTCCTCTTCCTTTACACCTTTCTTTATCTAAAGAGGAGGGAAAAGTGGATAGTACTGGAGGAGGTGGAAGTGGAAGCAGGCGGAAGAAAGCAATGGCTGGCTACTTGCCCCAGAGAAAGAATGATTGCAACAACAGCAGTAACAGTCACAGCTCTGAAAACCCCAACTCCAACAGTAGCACATCAGGGGCGCTCAACCAGGATAATACAGCAGGCTTGGATGGAGGTGGGGGTGTCGACTTGTCTGGTATTAGTGGAGACCCTCCTTCCCACCTAACTTCCTCATCCTCCACCTCTGTTGTCTCATCATCTTCTACATCAGCATCAGTCTTAGTGACAAATGGCTCTAAAACAGAGAACCATGGTTCCATGCCATCTCAGTCTCAGCCTGGACAAGAACACCTTTATCAGTGTGGAGAGAGTGTGGCAAAACTTTCACACATCTCTCCAGTCTGCGCAGGCACCTACGCAGTCATGAATTAACCACAGCTGGCACAAGTGGCACGAGGCGTAACATTATAAACCCTATATTGCATCCTGCTGATCCAACTATTCCCCATTCTACTCAAGAGGCATCAGCCTCATCTTCGTGTGCCAGTCCTGACAAGATGTTTCGTTGTTCAGAGTGTGGCAAAGGTTTCAAGAAAAAGGGACACCTCCTTCAGCATGGTGTTATACACTCTGGGGCGCGGCCCTATGCCTGCACAACTTGCAGTCGTGCTTTCAATCGCCGTGAGTCACTCACCCGCCATGAAAAGATACATGAAGAGAAACCGTTCCGCTGTCCAGCTTGCGGTCGCTGTTTTCGGGAAAGTACTTCCCTTTTAAACCATGCAGCTTCAGGTACCTGTGGAAAATCAGGACGTACACCAAGATCTAAGCATGAAAGTAATGTAGTTGAAAGCAAGAGCAGTAAAGCTGGGGGCTCCCAAGATGGAATAGCAACTAATGCAGCGGGTGAGTAATGTATAGCGAAGTGTATATTTTTAGTAAACCCAATCAAAGTCAAAACTTTCATTAGACTCTGATGTGAAAAATTTGTGTGCATAGCATTATTACTGTTTAGTCTGTTGTGCAGGTTCTTACCGGAGCGATGGCTTCACTGATGACTACAAGGACCAACGCTCTCAGGGGAATATATACTCTGGAACAACTTCATGTAGTAGTGGCAGCATGACAGGGCCTGCACTTAGGAAGGCACCCTTAGCTCCTACTCTGCATCCACACCCACCAAACCAAAACCAGCAACAGCATCACCAACAGCCGCACCTCCCACTTTCATCTCTGCTGGATGATTCTGAAGATGACGTCACTAGTTCGGTCAACAATGCCATTTCTGCCATCACTGCTGCAGCTGCAAATTGTATGAGCAGTGATCTTTCTCATAGTGGAGGTAGAGGGGAGGATCGAAGGGACATCATTGGTGGTTTGCTTGGAGGTCTTGGTCTCGGGCCCCTTAGTTCACCTAGTGGTCCATCCTCCACATCTGGTCTGGAGAAGTCCTACAGGGCTAACACTAGCCAGAGTACAGCGATCCTCAACCAGCAGCTAAATCAGCAGGCCGCTCTTGGAAAGCCCAAGCGCCCTCGTAAGCCCCGCAAGAAAAAGGAACCTGGTGAAGTTGGTGTTGAGGCTCCTAAAAGACGACAGTCCACTCACAGACCAGGAGAGCCTGGTGGAGATATTAGACCGTATTTGTGCAGTGTCTGTGGTCGAGGATTTGCAAGGAGAGAAACATTGCGAAGACATGACAGAATACACACTGGAGAACCTCACCATTGTACTGTCTGTGGCAAGTACTTCAGAGAGGCATTTCATCTCAGTAAGCATCACACAGTGCATACTGGAGAGAAAAACTACAAATGCGTCCTCTGTGGTAAAGACTTTGGATATGCTCAGAGCCTTAAAAGACACGGCAAACTACACCAGAAAGGAGAACTGGAAGAAGTGCCAACAACACCAGGTGGGGAAAACCTTAACAGCTATACGTCCTCCGGTGGCAGCTTGATTCAGGGCGGTCAAAGCAGCTCTTCGTCATTCTATTCTTACGTTCAAGACATCAAACCACAGACATCAAATGCACAGCCCCCCTCCTAGACTGTACACATGTGCTATATGCTGGAAATCGTTCCGCCATCACTTTCACTTGACCGCACATCACCAAACGGTTCATGAGGGGGGGGGTGAAAAGCTGTTTTCTTGCGAGATCTGTGGAAAGGCTTTTGCATACTCGAACAGCCTTACAAGACACAGGCTTTCCCAGCATGGTTTAACACGGACTGGCCAGGCAGTTGCTCAGAGGTGCACAGGGGAAGACAGCAGTGTCGGTGGTCCAATATCCGAAAACGAAGCTGCTACAAATGCTTTGCTTCAGCTTGCACCACCAAGTAACACACATGGCGAACAACAGTCTCATGGTGGTGTTCTTCACAGCCAGACTCCACCTCCACAAGCTGGCTACTCACCTTTCTTCTACTTGCCTGATTCCAATACATCGCACCCTTCCTCATCCAATGCCTCAACTTATTCCCATTCTCTGCCCTCAAGTTCCACAGTGCCTCTTCTTTGTAACCATCAGCAACAACACACCGGGGTAAAGGGTGAGCCCATTTACCAAACTGGTCACGGGCATACTCTTAATACAAACTTACCTGTGCATCCGCTTGCCTTGTCTCTATCAGAGCCACACCAACAGCACCACAATCCCCAACAACATTTGGCTGAGATTCAATCTACACACCACTCCACTTTTCAAAGCCAAGATGAGCTGAGGAGACGAAAGAAAAAAAAAAAAAGACGGGAAGAGAGAGGGGAGATAGCCTACAAATGGAACCCCGCTGCAAGAGTGGAGAGAGAACAGGTGGAAGTCTCACTTGGGGAAAGGCAAAAAAATGAAAGGAGGAAACTACCGAGGCGGAGGAGGAGAGCGATTCACAGGACACACCGCAAAATTAAGGAGCGCATGGATGTGCTTGTGCGAATTCGACGAGGACGTGGAGGAAGTGCTGTATATGAACTTGGCCTTCCAGGTGGACTAAAGCTTAACAGTCTGCGTTCTCTCAAAGTTCCTCTAAAACGAAAGTCATGCCCCCTTTGTCTTGGACCTACCTTCTCACAACAAGCAGCACTTAAAGTTCATATAGCAGCTAGACACTGTCCCAGAGTGAGTGGCCTTCGGCATCGTTTGCGATGTCCAGTTTGTGGAAAACAGTCTCGCAAGTTCCTCTCAGCCCTTATTCACAGAAGCTCCCATTTAGCAAATAGAGCATTTTCTTGCAAACATTGCCCCTGTCGTTTCTGGAATGCCATGCTCCTCACAAGGCACAAAAAAGTGTGCCGGGGAACTCTGGACAGTTTTAAAAGAGAGAGGGCTCTTTGTGTGAAATTAGTGATGGGATCGACCTACAGAAGGTTTGAGTGTAAAGGGAACTCTTCAGCATTGCTTATGGATTACAGTCAATAAACATTTTCTATGTTGAGGTGGAGAGGACATACATAGTGTTGGGATTTTCATGATGAAAAAGAAATTGAAATGTTATTGAATTTTTCATGTACTCATTTAGTCTTTGACTTTGTGTATGTTATGAGAGCTTCTTTATCTCTTTCAATCAGTACATTTTCTCTCGTAATGTGGACCCCTAAAATGAAGACCCCCAACAAACTCACGAAAGATTCAAAGGCATTTTAATGAATCTTTTAGCAAATGTATCTCCTATACCACACCAATCGTCTGACGGAAAACTTTTGTTAATATTGAAATTACCCTTCTGCACTTGGCTGGCAATAGATAAAGTTTTAGTGATTTGACTAATACTGTGCTTTATCCTAACAGTTGGCTATTCCTTACTGTTGTTCCTCAACAAATGCTCTGTAGAATTCTTTTGTCTTTAATATATATTGTGTTGTTGATGTTCAGCAAGTGTGGAGATGTGATTTTTTATGTAAAAAGTGCATTCAGTAGTCAAAGGATAAAAGATGGGTCCTATTAAGGTCCCAGTGTTTTGTTTAAAGAAGTATTTAAATGCATGTTGGACATGAATGTCCATGTGTTGAAAGGTCAGTTTGAGTCTGTGGACTCTGGTGGTTACATGACAACAACATTTAAAAATGTACTCGCTTTTAATGGATGAATCTAAACTAAAGCATCATAACATGGTAAATAACAGTTTATAATAACAAAAAATGTGTCCAATAATTTGCCCTGTTTTGATTTATTAATTGTCTGGAATGAATACTAGCATTAGGATGGTTATGCCGGCACTTAAAGATTCAGCATAACTAGTCTTGAGGACAAAAAAATATGTATTTATATCTAAATTGACTTATTGTTTGCCCTAAATTAACTTTGGGCAAAAACCATACCAAATTGAAACAATTAAAAAACACATTTTATTGGTAGTACAGTGTAGCATTCATGTATAGAGTATAAACGAGAAAAGAAGAGAAATAAGTGTACTGTATTGTAAATTGTGTCAACATTTTATTGTTTTTTAAGCAAAATTATCTTTATATTATAGATACACTTCAGGTAGAGTGATTGTAGGAGCTTCACTTTAGATCAGGTTTTGATTAAGTGTATTAACGTGTGACAGTCGGTCCACTTGCCAACTATGATCTTAACCCATGTACTTTTACTCACCTTTTATGTAGAGATGCCAAACAACATAGCCTCTTTTTCTTTAAAAGAAGTAATAAGTGCGTTTCTATCACTTTATTTACACATAAGCTGTTTGTTTATAAAACCCAAGCATTTAATAAAGTTTTAAAATATATCCTCATACATTCTGTGCATATTATTTGATGTTTGTTTCCTGATTAAGTATTTGAAGATATGTTTTATTGTACAATATTTGTAAATTTGCAGCACAAGTGTCACAAACACTGGATCTAAAAGTCCCTTTAAACATGTCCTGTACTTGTTTTGACCTCGTTTTAATTTACAAAACAATTTACGAAAGGATTGTGGGGACATATTTTAAGGGCTGTAAACCTTAAAGGGACAGTTCACCCAAAAATGACAATTCTGTCAACATTTACTAACACTCTTGTCATTTCAAACCTATATGACTTTTTTCTGAAAAAAACAAAGATATTTAGAAGAATGTTGGTAACCGAACAACAGTGGCACCCATTCACTTCTATTGTATGGACACAAAACCAGTGCAAGTCGATACCACCATTATTCGGTCACAAATATTTTTCAAAATATCTTCTTTTGTGGTCTGCAGTAGAAAGAAAGTCATGCAGGTCCCTATACCATCCCTAGGTGTTGTGTTTCACAAATCATTTCAGCAGTGTATTCTATGCGGTCCATTAGGTGTGTTTTATGCTCCCACTTTTTACGTATGTGTCTAGGTTCTCCCAGGTAAAAACTCAGAGGCTAACACCTTTGTGTGCCACTTATGCTATAACAATGATGTTATCAATTACTCATTCTTAGGTATTTCCAAACAAACCCATATAAACTTTCTTCAGTGGAACACAAAATTCTGAAGCCTGAAACTGCTATTTTCCATGTTCACCAGATGGTGGCAGCAGGGGATCCTATGGAGTTTCAGGAGTGCACCTATCAAATAGATTTAAACGCAGCTAGTGGGAGGAAAACAAGTACACTGGGTGCTAGTGTGCGCGTGAGGGGAGGCATGGAATGAATGTGAGAGGAATACTGGCCTACTGCTTTTCAGACAAACAAAACAGCAAAGAGTGATTGAAAAATGAACCGTCCGCAGCAGATGTATTTTAATATTTTTGTTGTTTGAAAACCAGTGATTTTATTAGAATTACTTTATTAATACCATTTTTTTAATAATCACTGAAAAGCACATAATGTAACAGTTCATTTTGCAATAAAGCAATCTGGAATACGCATTATAATACTTTGATACTCTCGTGAGGCTGGGTTCACCAGGTTCAGCCCTAAGCAAATTTGTTTCCTTCATTTCTGAATCTTTAGTGGGTGTGCGCCTGGATACACGCTGTTTCTGAATTCTCACGCGGCCGTAGCATCGGTGGGATCTGTGGGCGGAGCGCTATTCTCAACAGTAGCCAGTAGCGGTGCGAGAAGGGAGGAGTTTGCCTTTCGGTCAGCCAATCGCTGCGATGTATACGCCAAGCTCAGGCGCGTCTCCGCGTGCGAGCACCATGTGCCCTGGAGAGCGCGTCTGTTTCTGAGAGTCAACGTGTAGTAGATGTGTCTTCTAGTCTCATGCTCACGTTTCCCGCGGATTACTACTGAAGTGAAAAAGTGCGCTCATTCGTTTGACATTTTTCCACAGCAAATGCGTAGCTCTCTGATAATCATGCAGACCAGAACAGGGAGGACATAAAACGCAATCTTGTATTAAAAAGGAAATTCGTGTTTATATTTTATACTTTTGATGATCTTTAAAACATTTAAACTGCTTTTTGGCGAATAAGTGACAACACGTGCGTGCTGTTGTTTGTTGCGGGACACAAGTGTCATCGGGAAAGCTGGGAATGAAGGTATCGACCGATGAAGGTATCGACCGATTTGTTTTTAATCAGTGCTGTCCACCCCAGAGAAGCGTGCCTGTCACGAGGAGGTGTGTCGTATTAATATGAAACGGTGACGCCCGCTGTGCCGACTTCGCGCTTCTGCCCGTGGGGGTGTGACGTCACGTGAGTGGCCCGTGTTCGTTCCAGCTGAGCGAAAGCCCGGACGGCTCGAGCTCAAAGCGTGCGGCAACACACACGGATGAACAGGAGGAGGTTACCACAGGGGGAAAAGCCAGTGACTGAATAAAAAATAATAACGACAGCATCCAGCCAATAGCACAACGCAGCCGAAATCGACTCGGCAACACTTAGTGTTTTTTCATTTGTTATTTGCGAGACGACGCAAGTTTCTTTGCTCCGTTATTATTTGTGCTCGGACTATTGACGCTATTGTTTGCGCCACTGGATTTTAATTCGTACAGATTTGTACATTCGCAGTTGTTGTCTACTGGGATTGTTGAATCCTGTTCATTTGTTGAACGGTGGACTTATTTTTAAACTTCCACAGAAGCTCCCGAGACTTTCTGGAAATATTGGGAATGCATATTCGTATCTACACGACGAGTCTACAGTCGGATGCATTCAGAATGGCACACTTCAAATAAAGTCTTTCTTCATTAAAGGTAATTTTACTTTAATGTATGTTTATGTAATGTAAAATGCATTAGCGCACGTGAGCCGCAGGTCTTTTCCGCTGTGTAATAAACAGTGACAGTGACAGTGAACACTTGTGTTGCATTTAAATGTATGTTAACTCTTATAGAACTGCGAAGATTTTCCTTAAAGCAGTACATTCCATATTGTTATGTCGGGCAAAGTGTTAATGTCTTTTCTGTATTGCTGTTTCTACTTTGAATCGTCATGTGATTGATTAAACGGTCGTTTATAGTATTGAACCATCCAACCATCTACCTGTCACTGGAGTTCAGTCCGGCGGACGTTGAATGATGGCCAGGCCGCTTTCACAGATCCTTCCCCCGGACCTGCCCTCTGCTGGAGCGAGCCCCCAGTTCGGTAACAGTAGCCAGGCAGGAGGCTTGATTGGAGGTGGGCACAACTCCACGGCAAACTTAAAGTCTCTCCTGCAACTTCCCGTGAAGGCTGACCAGCGAGTCAAAGACTGTTGTGAAATGAAGGGTGAGAAAAACACACCTGACAAGAACTCCATGTCTCAACATTTTGGTGTTATGCTTTATGCTCGTGTCCTTTCAATAAGTCTAAATGTCGTATTAATAGTCAGAAGTCAAGCTAGTTTCATTATTACTGTTTACCTGTGTATAACTGTGTAAAATGGCAGGTTGATGTGTAATTCCACAACATACCAATTAGACAGGACATCACATGGGACTTAGATGAAGAGATAAACAGGGCTGGGCCATTCAGCCTCTTAGCTCACCTCCCAGGTACTTTAAGGTCATGTATTGGCTAAGCCATTCTGTTTACAGGCCTATGCAATGCTTTTTAAGCTTACCCACACCAACAGATTTCTTTCCACTGCTTGTCAATACAATATTGGGAATGGCACACAAGCTCCTGTGTATTGCCATACTGTAGTTACATAGTTATTTACTTAAACTCTAAACTGTTAATACAGTAAGGCAGTAAGGCTTGGTAAATGATTTTCGGGGGAAAAAAACAGCATGTTACCTTGTTTTCTGCAGTCAATGTTTTAAAATAAAAGCAGTTGTCCACATTTTGCCTTTGTTTCAGGCTTCGAAA
This sequence comes from Triplophysa siluroides, assembly GCA_006030095.1. NCBI lineage: Eukaryota > Metazoa > Chordata > Actinopteri > Cypriniformes > Nemacheilidae > Triplophysa > Triplophysa siluroides. The sequence continues at coordinate 361,472 of VCII01000558.1, forward strand.
ATGTTTATTGTGATTTAGATACTTTATATCGGATATTGGCTTACAATGTTAAAAAATGATCAGTTATTGTTATCTGCCAAAATTTACATATCGAGGAATCTCTATTCCCTACTAATAAGTCTGGGAAAAAATCTTCTATTTATGTGTGTTTGGCATATAGATGCTGTTGTTTATCATTATGACCATGTAAAACAATAATGCAGTTACTTTGGACACTGTGATAGTGTTATGTATGACAAATTATTCAACAGTTATTCTGCAAGTGACAATCTGATAGTATTAACATATATATTAAACTAGATGAAAACACTAACAAAACAGACATCGCAGTTACATGATTGTTTTTATGCACGGTCAGTAAAACAGAATTTTTCATAAATGTACCAATTTATTCTGTCTTTACTGATCCTGGCTTCCACACCAATGCACGGTAAAATGCTTGATTTAGCCTAACTTGTGTTGTTATAAGATTGTAGACCCCACCCTAGAGTCTCTCAAAACCCAAAATGTTTTAAAACAGAAACCTACAGAATTCAGTTACAAAACTTATATTCAAGCAACTGCTGATGTTTTTTTTTTCGCTTTGTCATATTTTAGTATATTTTATCTTAACCGGTGGCACTACAGTATAGCTATTCACATGTGTTGCTATTCACATGTGTTGGCATTGCAGAGGTAGTTCTCCCAAAGGGATGTGAAAGTTGCAGTGGAAGTGTTATTTTGTTCCTTACTAAGAATGATCAAATAATCTGAGAACCATCAAAAGATCAGAAACGAAATATAGCCTCTCCTAAAATCTGGAAATGGGTCTGAAGGAAATCAAATAATATGGGGGTATTCTTTTGCGTCTTACCGATCAGAACAAGAGTTAGCATTTTTTTTAAAGATGAGCAAGAGTGTTAAAGTTAATATTCCTTTAAACTGTATGATAAATGACAGCATTTTGTAACATTCTTGGATGTTAAAATAAAAAAAATAGTATTTTTATGGAATATTGCAATGATTTTTAAAAATGTTTTTTTTATAAATGATGTATCCATTAAAAATGAATGTGCTGTCATAATCTTTGATCAAAAACATTAACCTCCCTCCCTCCAAACGACATCTCTTCTTTGCATGACTTATGTCTCGGTCTGGGGGTAGGACTGTCCAATGGCAAGGCCTCCCATTTCCAACGATCCAATCAATTACCAAAGGACTAAATCAATTCCTGCCCTACATTTTTTCCCACACCACTGCAACTTCCGTTTTATGCCGACTTAAAGTTGCATTATAATAAATTGTGTCTTTTTCTCTTTTTTATTTAGGTAAGGACAGGTTGGATATTAACGAAGACTCTCTTGGTCGCTGTCCTCCGCGCAACGGCTGCAGCAATGGACTAGTTGCTGACAGCAACGGAGCAGGCACGGGCAGTTTCTCTAACCACAACAACAATTCCTTCCTGGGCCCGTTGCTATGGGAACGAACATTGCCATGTGACGGCGGTCTGTTCCAGTTGCAGTACATGGATCTCGAAGAGTTTCTGACGGAGAACGGCATGAGCAGTATGCACAGCACCTCCAACTCCACCTCCGCTCAGATACCATCCCAGAGCTCTCAGTCTGCCATCCCTAACCAGGGCTCCCAGTGCCTCCCCACCTCCCCCCCACACTGCTCCTCTTCCTCATCACCTTCATCAGCCACCGCTTCCTCCTCGCCATCGCTGCTCGGGCTGGACATGCACACGCCGCAAGGCATGATGGGAACTGCAGACTGCTTGCACAGTGAGTTTGTTTTTGTAGCTCAGAGAATGACGTGTGTGAGATGAAGAAAAAGTACACGGTGTCCAGTTGGCACCACATGAGGTGTACACGGTTTAAGCACCTTCCTTATCCTGTTCCCCAAATTTCTCTTGAATTTCTGCTTGTGTGCGAGTTGTTAAGTAGCAGACTCTCTCTTGGGTGTGTGCTGCTGTAGTTTCAGAGCATTAATTGTGTGGGTGTGAATGTTGTTGTGACTGAATAGATGCTAATGGTGTGTATGTGCACGTCGCCATACTTGGTGTGTTAAGAGTTTTCAGCGTTTTTGGGGAGTGAGTGTTTCAGGGCGTGCGACTGTAGTTTTTTGTAAACAGATGCGAGTCGTGTTTTACAGATATTTGAACATTGTGTACGTTTCTTATCCAAAACGTTTGGATTGTGTGTTTGTGTGAGGCGTGGGTTGTATAAAAGGTGAGTTGGGGATTTGCATTCGTGCCTTTGTATACTTTTGTTGTTTGTAAAGAATGGGACGGGTTCGAAATGTACATAAAGAAATAGTGATGTTTGCATGGTAGACTTACAGTGGGGAAAAAAGAAGAGACGTGAATAAATAGAGAGACTAGAGAGTCAAAAGAGAGGAAAATATTTTTTTCTTATAGCCGAGAATGAAACTGAAAGGTTGGTAAGTAAACAGTGAGATAATGAAGTGTGGAGACACAGGTGAGCTAAACCAAAGAATGAAAGGGAGAGAAAGCGTGTGTGTGATTGAGCTGGCATGTTTTTAAATCTCTTCCTCTTCTCACACGCTTGGTCCATGTGCGCACACACCGTCACGTGCGGAGGCAGGCAGAGTGAGAGCGGGGACAGGGGAGGAGCTGTGTGTGGGAGTGTGTGTGTGAATACAAGAGAGGGAGAGATTGAGAGATTGAGATGGAATGACTCACTGTGACTTGATACTGTACTTCCGATTAGACGTTTGTTTACGTTTCTGGAGTAGCTGTGAAGGGAGGGATAGACAGACCGACAGAGAGATAGAGAGAGATCAAAAAGACTATTGGTGTGTATTTCGTGTGTGCAACACAGTCACAGTCATCCAAAAATGTGCACAGAATTTATATATTATATTACATTAAACATGTATGTGACCACTGGGGTAGTTGACTTAACCAAGGTGTCTATTTTGTGTGTCTGGCACTGTGCCAGGCAAGATAAAAGAAGCATTAAACTGATGTGCCTAACAGTCTGTATAGGAACGCTTCTGTATAGGATATGTGTGGGAGGACTCGGCGAGCGATGTTTTGTAAGGGCTAATGTGTATGGGGGTATATATGTGTGCGTAGGACTCAAGTCTATATTATTTCCATGCAGGTCCTGGTATGAGTGAATGTGGTTGTTTTTTGTGGTTGTTTAATGTCTATGATTCCTTTAACTGTGAGGTTTTCCTGTGGCTCAATTGAGAATAATGCTAACAACGGCGAGGTGATGGGTTCGTCTCCCTACACAGATAAACATGTATAGCCATTTGCACTCGCTATTCATAAGCCGCTTTGGGTAGTAGCATGTGCCAGATTAATATGAATGTAATGTATCAATGTTAGGCTTTTGATACTTTTGTCTGTTTCTATAGCGTTAGGAGCGGTTCAATCTTATTTAAATCATATTATGTAAGGGATGAAACAAATGTATAAAATAAAACCACTAATAGAGTACTAGTAGTTAATATTTTTTAAATCACAGAATTTGGGGAAAACAAGAAAATCGTTGATTTGGGGTCATACTGTCCTCTTGTGGCCACTTTGGGTACTGTTTTAAGAATGAGATTCTTAAATAAAATATACATAAAGTAACTTGATTTAACCAAGGTGTTGTCTTCTTTCTGTATTCAGGCACACCACCAGGTAGTTTGGAGCCGACGCCCTCACCTTCCTCCACCACCTGTCCACCACTCCCTACTTCGCCCATCATCAACAACAACAACAACTTGCCCTTTGACCCTGACCCTGCGGACGTTGCACTGTCAAGTGTGCCTGGACAGGAGGCGTTTGACCCCCGCAGGCATTGCTTCAGCGAGGAAGAGCTCAAACCTCAGCCCATGATTAAAAAGGCTCGTAAGATGCTGGTCCCTGAAGACCTGAAGGTGAGAACTCCACCATAAACATGCAGCATCACGTTATAGTCACAATCAATATCATTTTAACATAATAAACACTGAAAATTACTTTCTCATACTGGTGACACATAATGTAGTTTCTGACTAATTAATTTCTGGTGGAACATGTTCATTTAATCCTGCTAATTGTATTGTTATTTCTAGGCTTCTTTACATAACAAGAACATGTGAACTGTTTGGCTCATAGATCTAATGACACATTGTTGTGTTTTCAAAGATAGTCCACACAAAAACAACATTTTTGTCATGAATTACTCATCAAGTTTTTCTAAATCTGTATACAATTCTTTGTTGTGATGAACACAGTGAAAGATATTTGAAAGAATTCTTGTAACTAAACATTTCCTGGCCACCATTGACTACCATAGTCTGAAAAATTGTTTAATGAATTTCTTTGTTCTGTTAAACACAAAAGAAGATATTTTGAAGAATGTAGGAAAACAAACAATTCTAGGGCACTTTTGACCACCATTGTCATGTTTCCAACTTTGGGAGCAGGCCTTTACAATAGCTTTACGCGAAAGCTATATTGAGCATGTTTGCGTCAGTAGAAGAGAGTTTCAATCCACATATTTTTATGCCCATCTTGGGATATCACATACTGTGAAAAAGGTGTATGGAAACACCAGGATGCACACATATTCAACATTTTTTTGCAAAATAGTTAAATAATATTTTATTTGATAAGATAGATTAAATGTGCTAAAACTTAGATAGTGTCAAAAAAATGTGAAGCTGCCTCACTGATCGGCAAAACAGGACTAACCAGCTGCATATTCCAATTTTAAATTCATTACTTTGGATGGAAACACAGACCATAGTTAAAAAGGACCCGTTACGCATAGGGTCGGGTTTATTACATGCATAGTTTTAATATTATGAAGCAACAAACAGATTTTTATAAAGCATGTAAGATTTTTGTCTGACATTTTCACATTTGATTTCATTGGGGAATGGGTGGTATCTTAGCTTGTGTGATCATATCTAAATATTGAGGCAGATGTCTTGGAAACTCTGATTCTCGAATATCAGATCAAATTTTGTATAAAGGGCACAGCAGTCAAATTGAATCACAGTGTAGAGAGATATGACCTCTCCTCTGGGAGAAAATGATTTGAATACTTGAACAGGAAGCAACATTCCTTTATGATGTTGTATTTGTTGTTAAATGTAAGCTTTTAAAAGGAAGATGGCAAGCTGATTACAAAAACGCAGGTTTTTTGATAAGCACTATGTTTGAAATGATCTAATACAATTTAAAAAAGTTAAAATTATAACATTGTAGGAACTACAAGTTATATTCATCATGTTTTTAACACAAGTTTTGTGCATGATCTTCATGTGAGATCTTACTGCTGCTTATTACTCTTGACAGAGTAGTGTGAACCACAGCCCTGTGTCTGGCACTTGTGACAGCCACAAAACCACAGGAGCACTTTGTGTGTAGTCCTAAACGAACCTCAGGCCTTCTAATGGTTCAAAGACGTTTCTCACTGGAATGTCATTCACAGCTGTGAAGGCGACAGCTGTGACTACTGAGACTACTGTACACATTAATTCACTCACTCACACCAATACACAACTCCCAGACACGGATGCAGTTTGCAAAATTCTACACATGTGATGGTGGCTTTATTGGAGATCCTACACAATCAAGATTTTCTAATTTAATCTTTGTGTAGTAGGAACTGTTTGTTATAACCTCTCTGTTTTTCTTTTTTTGTGTTTCCTCAAGGACGAGAAGTACTGGAGTCGACGTTGCAAGAACAACGAAGCCGCGAAGCGTTCACGCGATGCCCGTCGACTGAAGGAGAACCAGATCTCAGTGCGTGCTGCCTTCCTTGAGCGTGAGAACGCTGCACTCAGACAGGAAGTAGCCGACATGCGCAAAGAGCTCGGCCGGTGCCGGAACATCTTGAACAAATACGAGAGCCACCATTTGGATCAGTAAGAAGGCAAGGAGGAGAGGAAGAAAAGATCTGTAGGATATGAGATGATAGACAGAGAACGCAATGAACGTTTATATGATGACTCTGCTAAAGAAAGAGAATTCAGAGAACTGCAGCCAAAACATGGAACTGAAGTATAAAGATGGCACAAGACCTGATGTTTTAGACTGGAGTAAGAGAGATTGTCATCTCTCTTTAATTTTTGTTTTCTGTAAGGTACAATGGCAATGATTTTAATTATGGAGAGTTGTATATTTTTATACGATAGAAATATGATTCATGGGGAAAGGAACATTTAGAAATTTTTGTATATTTTCTATGTCTATGAGGTGGGTTTTATGCAGAAGCAGAGAGATAGAGTGAAGTGGTTGAGGTTTTACTTGTAATAAAATGTTAGAAACAATCAGCAAATGGGCAATTTGAGTTTTAGAAAATAACTTTCTAGAGAAATTAGCTGTAAAATAATGAGACAATATAAATTTGTATAGAAATGTTGTTAATATACTTTTATTCAAGCACTTATGTTGTGATGAACCTGATTTGGCAGAGATGGTGGACAACCATGGAGGACAATGACAGGTGCATCTCAACTCTTTGGACAAACCATTTTCTACTGCTGCCATTTGTTTTACTCAAAGAAAAACTGAGCATATATTGGTAGTCAGAAAAATTAAGACTTGCATTAATTACAACACATTTTATTGGCATTTTTCTTATGTGAGGTGAATAGGATTTTTCATGTTTTTTTCTCTTTGGTATCTTTCATCTACGATGTACGATGACTCACGGTAACACAAAAAAATCAAACAACCAGGAGCCATCTGAGCGCCAACAGCACAATGTGCGTCGTAACATCTCACGTGAACTTGCGGAGGCTGTTCTTGCTGTGCAAAAACAACATTTCGACCTCTCTGGATTGAAAAAATGGGCTCTTGTCTTATTGTATAGAATGATTTTTTTGTATTGGATGTACAGGAATTTGCATTTAAAACCGGTTGATATGCATACAATAGTATGTTGCTTTTTTGCTGGTTTGCACCTGTATATGCAAACATATTCAAGCCAATGAGCTGTCTCACTTGTATTGGAATGATTTTGAATTTTTATCTGTGTTGGAATTATTTTTAATCTGATCACTAAAATCAGTCAATTGTTTGAAATTCCTTTTGTTGTTTTGTTTTGTGGCTCTTTATTTTTACAGTCACTCCTGATTGTTTCCTTAATGACCATTAAAGTACATTGCATATTATGAATTGTTATTATTATGATATTGACTTATTGCTCTGTTCATTATTACTGTTACAAATACGATGATTGAATTATTTCTGTTGTTGTTTTATGTTCCTTGATATTGTATACTTTAAATGTTCCTTTAAAAGAGAATACAAAGGTCTCTTGTAAAGATTTTGTCACTTCCTGTTTATTGCATTTATTGTCAACACCAGCTGTAGAAGTGTTGCCATGACGGGCAGGTCAATTTGTATATCTGAGGAACACTTGAAAAAACTTGCCCTTGGCGATCAGGAACTTTGATTTCCCCCAAGTAAATAATTGTTTTGTAAGCATAACAGTACAGAGCCCCTTCATACATTTTCTTGTTTTCTCTTTTTTGTGTATTTAGGTATTTGGGCAAATTCCTTTTTGCTCCTTAACCTGCCAACTTTTTTCTCATCAGTGACAGTATACTCATGCAGACGACTTGTGGGTAATGTTGTCCTCACTTGCTGCACTGCCACATGTGGATGACTCTTATGTTGTGACTCTTGGTTTTTTGATGTACAAATGCCCTAATGCATCAGTGTACCAGCACTGCACCTAGCCAAAGTAATGCAGGGGAATGTAGTCTTTTCTCCAAGACCGCAAATAAACAATTGTCCTTACTCACTAAACATAAAAAGCTGGTTATTCTCTGCCATGCATACTACGCCCTTTATTTTAAATGTTTATAATTAAACATGTGCTTGATAGTGCCAACCTGGAAGATGCTTGTTCTTGAATTTTACTTGGCATGTAAAGAGCACCACATATAGATGTCCCTGGCTTGTAGAACATTAAAGTGGTTAGTAGAACATTTCTCAGTCCCCCAGCTCAAACACAAGACTGTTATTGCAGTCCAGAAGAGGATGTGGACCTCGGAGACCCATATTTCAAAGCAATATTTTCTGCTGTCCAGCTGAAACCTTGTATCTCCATATTTTGTGATTTTGTTTTTGTTGCCATAAATCGTTAGCATTAGTCACCATTTTGTCACTGGGTTTTGCAAATATCTTATCAATAAAAAGTATTAAAAAGTGCTAGTCAACGTTGATAACACAGTATTCAATGATTTCAGAAGGGCAGCGATGATGTGCAAAAATAATAAAAGACAAGAGGTGCAAACCAAAATTAAAATGCAAAAAGCCTTAAGTACAATTTAGTTTTTAGAAAGAAAGAAAGAAAGAAAGAAAGAAAGAAAGAAAGAGGAAACAGAATGCAATAGATGTACTAAAGGGTGTCTTTATTGCACAGGTGTATGGTTATCCAGAGCACTGGCAGGGATCATGGTACTTAAAAATTTGTCACAAAACTTGTTTAATTATGAAGGCCTCACTACATAGTTATATACAAAGTTTAAGTAGCTTTTTGACCCTTCCCATCCTCAAAAGACAACAGAGTAAGACCAACATGGCCTTCAAAGTGCATTTATTCTTGGGGTTCTTAGGTTTAAAGAGCAAAAGTGAACCCTTCCTAAAGAGATACTGACGCTTCACAGAAAACAAACACAAATGTGGATGTTTGCATTCATCCTTGAGAGAGAAAATGAGACAAACAGGTATGTGACCAGTGTGACATTTATCAAACGGGTGAGATGTACATGTAAATTAGTGGATCTATCCTGAACATGTTGAGCTTTTGTTGGTTTAGATGGTCGTTCTGTGATGGGAGTGCCGTCACGTTTATTTGTTAAAGTGTTGTGTGTTTACTCTTGCACGAGAAGCAGTTTCCTTTATGCATAGGATGCTGAGATGTTTAGTGAGGACCTGTGCTCTTCTCTGACAAGATTCTGCGATGGGTAAACGTAAGGCGGGTGTGTTCTTACTGTCCAGCAGATGCTTAGTTCAAGTATTTGACTTGGCAGGGCACGTGTGGATGTGGACAAGAGTGTATCCATGTGGCCCGTCATTTAATGTGGGGTGAATGTTTGCTCTCAATTGGCATCAATGGAATTGGGTGAAAGGTCTTTTTTCTACTCACCATTCAAAACACTCAATATGATCCAGATGTGTGTGTTCTCGCATGTACCGTGGCTCCACTCCTCCCTCACCATCACAGTACCCCCTCCTCTAGACTCTCCCCCATCTTTATATTCCCCCTTCTTGTCCTGCTACCACTTTCATAACATCTGCAGTGAGTGGCTGGTAGAGATGGAGTCATCTCTGCTGTTCTATCTTCTGTGTGTGTGGGCCCTCAACTGCCCGTCCATAGCATCAGGTGAGTGCTGTGTGCCTATTTCTGCTGTATGTGGGTGTCAGGGAGGTGTAAAGGATTATAGGTAGCTTTTAAAAATGATTTGATCATATGAATGAATGATCATGTGTTTGGTTTTTGTCTGACTGGTAAATTGGTGAAATTTTGTTGAAAATGTTCTGCAAATATTGTACAGTACATACACTACCGCTCAAACCACTTGACTGAAATGTATTTTGTGATCTTAAAAGAAATTTGATCTGAAGGCATTTGCTTATATATTTGAAATCATTTTTGTAGACAAAAACATTATTGCAAAAATGTATTTTGTCAGAAAAGTTAAAAAGTTTTTGAAATGGATAATTTGGACTAAGTAATGAGGAAAAGGCAGACAATAAGAGCCCAGAATAGATGGGAACTACTTCAATACTGTTTCAAAAGCATCTCAGGGTGAGACCTGAAGAAACTGGCTGATAAAATGGCAATTTTGCAAATTTAAGGCAAACTTTAACAAATTATTTTACTTCGTTTTTTTAAGCTTTCCATGCTTTTCTTTAATAGCTTAGACAACATTTTGAAAAAGTTTTTTAGTCACTATAGTTCTCATCATCTTTTTATTGTTTTGATGAGGTTTTCATGATTATACAATCTGGAAAAATATGAATAAGGAATGAATAAGTGATCATTTGTGTGATAGTGCAGGGAAAATAAAACGAGAGTGTCAAATGTGTGTGGTTTTGATGTTTTAGTATGATGAATGTGGAGGAACATGTCTCTACCACCATCTCCGCCCTTTTTACATGTCATGCCCTGACAAGCAGTTTCCTAGAATACTTGTTTCTTCCCATGAAATATGGTACACACATGTACACTGTTCATATTCCGTTTTAAGTCCAAATAATTTCATAACAAAAAACGAAATGATATTGAGAATCTTTACTGTTATAGATAGTTCCCATATCTGTGGGTGATCTGCTTTGTGATTACTGTAAACTCTTTCACTCCTAAAGGTTTTTATTATGATGTGTTTTATTGTATCTTTTGAAGAGCTTGTAAACATCCAGGTTCATCTATCACTGTCAGGTTTATATAGATGTATTGTGTATACAGTACTGTACACCTGGTTCAGCTCAGAGAATGGTGTCTTGGGCAGACAGCCAAATACTCAACCGCCTTCTATTTCATGGCAAGGATTCAACAGTTCAATAGACATCAGTACAGTTTGTGCTTGCCTGAAAGAGTGTGTTTCAGCCCACCTGTATGTGAAGTGTGTTGAGTGTTTCATTAGAGTGTGGGCATTTGTATGTACAAATGTGTATTATGCATCTTTAATTTTTGTCTTTATGTTGATATACTGTATCTTGTAGTGGAGGCAATGGAACAGTGCCCAGAGAGAATCCTGGGTAATGAAAGACGACGAGCATGCCCCAAAAAGTGCCTACTAGACAAAGAGTGTGGCAGCAAGCGCCAGTGTCTCTGTGACGGGCAGTGTGGACTCAGCTGTGTTGCCCCAGGTTAGAGCTAGAAACCCCATAATGCATCTAATAATGTAAATGAAAAAAATGGAAGTGACTGGCTACATCTACATTTTTCAACTGGCTCAATGGTGAATAATCACTTGTGGCATCAGACTGTTACTTCAAGGGATAGTTCACACATGACTTTCTTTCTTTTGCAGAATACAAAAGAAGATCATTTGAGGAATGTTGGTAACCGAACAACGGCGGTACCCATTAACTTGCATTGATTTAGTGTCCATACAATAGAAGTGAATAGGTACCGCTGTTGTTCGGTTACCAACATTCTTCAAAATATCTTCTTCTGTGTTCTGCTCAAAAAAGTAAATTCAAGAGGGTGAGTCAATTATGACAGAATTTAAAGTTTTGGGTGAACTATCCCTTTAAATTGACAAAACTTTAACTGAGCCAATTAAAGCTTGAGGCCAGATTTTTTTACAGTGTAACAGCAAAATAAAGTTTGACTATTTTTACCCCAGGGATATTCTCTAAGATCATCTTTGCTTGAATTTGACTTTCTTTGTAAACAGGTCGTACGTGTCCGTGGCCTCTCCCACCTGGCAAACATTGTGATGTAGCTCTTCTTTCCCCTTCACCCTCTTTCTCCGCTCTGCTCGAGGTCCGTTGTCAGTCTGGGTACACCATGTCGAATGGGCTGGACGTGATCATACGCCGTTGCCAAGGTGACCGGCAGTGGAGTGGAGATGAGCCTGTTTGTACAAGTAGGTTAAATTAAACATTTAAACTGTTACATTTTGTGTCTTATTTATATGTTAGTGCTTTTAACCGTTTAACAGATCATCATATACCAGTCCACAAAAAATCTGTTTATTGGCTTTTCATGAAGTGTAACACAAAGCAAATATTTTAGAGGTGGAATGACTTGTTTATGGCACCATGGTTGTTTATAGCACCTTGGCAAATAACTATATTTTATGAAAATCATTTTAAATAAAGAAGTACGGTTAAAAAGTTGATGTTTTTCATGGAGATGCTTTACATCCTTGTTCATCCATTGGCAAAAGCATCACAAATTTTGGTAACACTTTCCTTGAAGCATGTACAGTATGTATAATGCATTATAAAGGGTTATTAAAGGGTAAAATGCTTTATAATTCTTCATAATGTGTGTTGTAATGCATCATATGTAGTTGTAAAAACTACATTTAAATTTAAAATGTGTAAATGCTAAGTGTTATGATGCATTAGCTGTAATAACAACTATTTATAAGACATTACAATGCATTAAAAGGTGGATTACAATGCTTTAAAACTACTTTTATAATGCATTATACATACATGCTTCAAGGAAAGTGCTACCCAAATGTTTTCCAAAAACCCATGAAACATAGTTTCTCTTATGATATCAAGCTTTATTTGCAAGCTTATATTCCATGCAGTGTACTTCATGCAAAACTTGAGATGAAGGCATCAGTCCTGCTAGGTCAGAATGCCCTTGTCTTGCCTCCAAAGTTATGTCAGTATTATGCAATAGAAGGGAAATGCCTTTACAGCAGCAATAGTATCTGCACATGATTGAGTCAACTATGACTGCAAAAAAAAACTGAAAAATATGTGTGATATGTGTCTGCGTAATATGTTTTAGGAAGCGTGAATAGTTTATGGAACAAAAAGCTTAAAGCCAGTGAACCTGCATACACCAATGAGAAGCCTTCTACAGGGTTATTATAAAGACCCGGTTCTAAAGAGAGGAGGCGTAAATCGGCAGAGCTCCAGCCTGCAGCATTCCCACACATTGACACACACATTTCCTGAAGTAACATGAAAGGTATTTCTAGGAATAAGCTGTCAAAGAGCTGAGATGTGGGCGTTTGGGGTCTGAGGGAACCGTCCTGTTGCGATTCTCTCCAGCACTCATAGCACATTTAACAGCCAGAGACAGGCATGAAGATTCACCAGATACACACACAAAGTTCAGCTGCACTCAAGCTGAGCTGATGTGCAATGGAAGTTCAGCGTGTTGGTTCACATTCACTGTGTGATTTCCTCCCCCCCCCTTATCAGTCATCCTTATAAAAAGGGGAGAGATCTGATACATAACTGTGTGACTCAACTGCTCAAAAGGGAATGTGAGAATAGCGTGTTCCAGATAGATTTTTCTCAGATAAAACAGTAAAAGATGCAGCGCACACGTCCATCTATCATCTGTTTACTCGCTCAGTCACATGACCTGTGAACCTGTTCCATAATAACCAAACACACGCACCTGATCACACCCTACATACCCAAATGCAGTGGGTGAAGCATTCCTGCCACAACCACATAAGATCAGGGATACAGAACATCAAAGGCATGCTGGTCATAATATCGCTGTCTTCCATCATCCATTCTTGTTTGACCTAAACATGCATTTAGACTAAAGCTTGACAAGGACATATGACCCCCCCCCCCCCCATTGAAGTTTAAGTGTATTGTAATCACTGAACATAATGTACATTTCAATCTGCATTACACATACTCAGAAGTGTATACTCAGAACTATTCTGATTTTTCCACCAGCCTCCCAGAATGGAGGTCGTGCAGAAGAGCCAGATCGGGTTCCTGTGGCGTCCTGTTCATTGCCTGACGATGATTTGCTGTCCGTGCAGGGCAGTGCAGCTGTTGGATCCAGCATCAAGTACCACTGTGAATCTGGGTGAGAAATGGATCAAATTGAAATGAAAAATGTGACTGATTTTATGCACATATGTACAGTAAATGTCCTCTTTTCTGTACAGATATGTGCTGGTGGACATAGCCAGAATATCTGTCATGAGAACCAGACGTGGCAGTACCCTCACCCCATCTGTCGCCGTAAGTGACTGAATGTGTTTATACACCAGGGGATCTCAACTCTAACTCTCGAAGTCCACTTGCCTGCAGACTTTAGCTCCACAATGAATGTATTACATCCTTCACATGAGAAGGGCTAACAAAAGCTTTTTACATGTGTTGTGTTGAAGTTAAAAATGTTAAAGCAATCTTTGTATGCTTTTGCAACATGTTACAAGGCAATGATAGAGAGATGAGAGGAACAGAGGCAGCGAGAGAAGAGCAGTAAAGACTGTGTGGGTGTTTTGAGTAGGTGGATGAGACACTATGTGTAATGTGTCTGCACAGTATATGTGTGTGTAGTAGCAGAGTGGATTCTTAAGTGGAATTGACAAAAATCCATTAGTGCAATACTGCCCTCTGTTGGATCAAAAAAAAAATGTAAAGCCTTTACTTGGACAACAACAGGTTTTAAAACCATGTTTGTCAACTAGAGGGCTTCAACAAACTTCCCAATAGACCTCAAAATGACTTCAAATTATTTAAAATAAGCCAAAGCAAGCACTTAAATTAGCAAACGCAACATTTTGTTATGAAAATAGAGTATGGTTTTCTGTGAAGCTCTACAATATGGTTTTGGGTAGAAATTGCTGTGGGGACCTATAAATATTACTGTGGACAATGGGGGCACTTTGATGAAAAACGTTGAGATCAACTGCACTAAACCACATTCAAATGAAATGCCGGAAAATATGGAAGTCTCTATATTCAACCAATCAAAAACCGGGGCACACGCAGTATGATCTAGGTTTATGTTTTTTTATGATCCTAAACTCCTTTTAATGTACAGTAAATGCTCGAAATTGTCACAAATTATGCATTAATTTCTTCACAAAACAATAACATTATAAAGAACAGTTTAACTATGTGTTATTGTAAGGCCGACTGTAAGTGTGTGCACATGTATTTTCTCAGGTGTGTTTTGTCCTCCTCCTAAGGAGGTTGATCGTGGACACCTGGTGGCTGTCCAGAGAGCTGAATATGAGGTGGGCAACACAATCTATTACTTGTGCAAGAAGACCTTCTTGTTGGATGGGCCAAATCAAGTAACTTGTCTACCTAATGGCACGTGGAGTGCAGTGCCTGCTTGTCGGGGTAAGGAAAGCTGGTATTTTCAGCTGGGGTAACAGTAATGCAGACTTGAGACAGCCAAATAAACAACACAACATCATCAGAGCTGATATTGAAAATATAATGGTCTCCTACCTAATCTTTTCATTTTGACATGATGACAAATTTGTTTTATAATTCTGTTCATTATTCAATCCCTTGTTGTACCATTCCTCTTCTGATCAGCCCGATGTCAGGTCCCAGCGCAACGGAGCAGGGTTATAGTGGGCGGAGAAAAGCGTTGGCCATATGATTTGACGGATGGTGTGGTTGCTCATGGAGAGAATGTGACGTTTTTCTGTCAACATCCTGAAAAGCATTGCAGCTTCACCGCCACAGAAGTCTGTGTGGATGGACAGCTAATGGCACCTAGTTGCTATCTTGGTACAAAAATCAACACACAACCACATACAAATACATGAAACCCAACTTATGAAACAACACTTCATCTCCCTCTTTTGTCTGTTTATCTTCTCTTTAGACCCGACGTGGCTGCAATTCAAGCTCTTTCCTCATCGGCTGGTCTCTGAGATTGATGCGTGTGACCCTGCTGACCTTCAGTGAACTCATCAAATCAACAGACTTCACCAGATGATCTAAATGAAAATAATAATAAGTATTAATGCATAAACTCTATGACTGGATCCTAACTAGTGGGATCTTACAGTTTTGACTTTTTAATGTAGCTTTCCTATGTTATGTTGCATTGACAAAGTTACCTTAAACAGAGTGTGGGGTGGTTTATTTTTTTGCATGGTTTACTTTGCATTTTATTTTGTTGTTATTTTTTTCTGATGTGTAATTTATCTGAACTGGTCAAAACAAACTCTGAAATCATGCATTCAACAAATGCTTTTAACTGTGCCTATTTCAAAACGCAGTCAACAAATATTATTTCAAATATTATTTGAATATGATACTTATTGTTTTATTAGTTACAGTACCTTTGAGCTTTGAACATTTTGAGTGGACTGCTTAATCATATTATGTACAGAATAAAGTAGAACTGGGGGTATTATAACAGAAAAGAATAAGCTAAATTATTTTATTAATAATGATTCTGTACTTTCCATTAAGTATAGTTTACAATGAATCAATTTTAAAGGATTTGTTTTCACCTCAATGTTAAGATTTTACAATAAAGAAACAAGAACATGTTTGTTGTTTTTAAAGGTATTGATTTATTTATTAATCTGTTACATTTTCCTTAATGTACTTGTGATCTTTGATGTATACACTGCTCAAAATAATTAAGGGAACACTTAATCATCACAGCTTTAAGGAGCCAGTCTTTTGCTGTTTATGAGGCTTTTAATATGTTTTTGTGTGTTTAACAATGGAAGTTCATGTTTCTAATTTAAAAACACCTTTATATTTCACATATTTCAAGTCTATTGTTCACCGCTGTCCCTCTTCTCACAAAACGACTGGATTTCTTTCGGTCTATATAAAGTCCCTCCTTCAGAAACGCTCTGATTGGTAAAGCTGACCAGGTCTGTCGTGATTGGTTCCCCGCTTAGAGTGTGTGTGACGATGTCTGACCCATACAATATCATCGAGCTTCCGCTTCTCAGGCTGTTGTGATTGGTCGGTGACCCTCTCAGTGCACGTGTATTCATAAGCTTTGGCTTTAAGCAATAAACAGTAACAATGGCTCAACTTCGCTTTATCAGTTTAAAACATACGGATCGTTCAAAGTGTAACGGAGGTCTGCTAGTGCATGTGCAACGTCAATCTTTGTTAGAGATCGTAATTTGTTTTCCTACTATGACACCGGACCGAATGGCGTCAGAGCAGTTATATTAATTAACACTTATAACAGAAGCGTTAGTTTTGCTTTTTTATATTGGACCCGGGTTGGATAATAAAACAAGCAGATTGACCAGGAGACATTTGCAAGCAGGACTTCAAAGGACGTTTCATAGAAGTGTTTAAGAGGTATGCGCGCACACACTCAATATGAGTGTATTACACAGAACAGCTTCCACAGCTGATGTTACAGTCATGGAAGCTGTTATTTTGCGTTGGTTATCTTAGAATGTGTGTAGCTGAATTCTTATTACCAGCTGTAGGACTATGATGAAATTGAAAGTAGTTTAGCGTAGTTTAGTTCTCAGTCAAATGCTTACAATCTCTGATAACCAAACACTACTCTAGCGGCTCTTCCTCTTCTCTGAGGAAGGCCACGCTCCTTTTTTGGCGTATTCCTTTGGGCGGAGGTTTTTAAAAGCACTCGGAATAGTGACAAAATGTACCCGGGAAGTATAGGGCTGTAGTGCGATTCCAGCCGTTCTCTGTAGTCCTTGAAAAGTGAATTCTGTTTAAGACAATATCCCGCTTGGCACTGAACTTTGAGCTTTATCATTTTGCAGGTATTGTTTATGCATTGTTTATGCAATATTACACACTAACTAAAGGTTGGAAAAAGGGATTGTGGGGAATGTGACCTTTAACACCAAGTCAGTTAACCTTGAGCAAATCAACCCGGTAAGGAAGCATTAGTGATTGTGAACCATTTTTACTTGTTTTGGTGCAAAAAAAAAAAAGTGACAACAGTTACACTGGACAGGCACAGCAATGGTGGTCTGCGGAGGACCATCCTGTCTCACAGACCTCCACGTGCTATAAAGACCAGAGTCTGTAGGGAGTTTCTGGACTATGAAAGCATTGATGCCATTGGCTGGCCTGTACGTTCAGACCTGAATGCAGTTGAGAACCTTTGGGATCTCATGTATCCGAAGCCATCAAGTAGCACCGTAAACTGTCCAGGAGCTAACTTATGGTCTGATCCAGGTCTGGGAGGAGATTTAAGGACATGTGCCATCTCATCAGGAGTATGCCCAGATATTGCTGGGGATTCATACGGGCACGTGGGGCCATGCACATTACTGACTTAAATTATGAGTTACCGTGGTGAAATTCAAACAAGTTGAACGAGCCAGTATTATAATTTTTTACAGTGATTTTACTGTAATTCCTGCCCTTAAGATGTTGGCTTTCATTGACCATTGTCACATTATTTTGTTCTCACAACATTATACAAAGTATATAAGTCAAGAGTTTTAACCAGTATTTTCATTCATTGAGATCTAATATAGTGTGATTTAGGTGTTCCTTTAATTTTTTTGAGCAGTGTATATGAGTAGTGTCATGTTCCAGGTTTTTATCTGGGAATATATGAAAGTAAAAATAATAATAACAACAATAATGATATTAATAATAATAATACATTTAAGAAAAAAAAAACATTTTACAACAATTAAGATTTGCATGTGCCAAAAAATTCACAATGAAAATAAAACATTCTCATTAATGTTATACACTAATGAAAACCATCCTTTTGTTCTAGTGAGCTCCCCTCATGGGTCATAGATTAAGCTTTCTGTCATTTTGCCAGTCCACACACTGTTGCATCCCAAAATTTAAATCCTGTCCATGTCTAGGTCGGACGCAGAAAACTGCAACACCACTACTTTCCCCCTCCCCTTCCCTCGCTCTCAACCTCTCCGCCCAGCCATTCATTCATATTTGGTCTTCCGGAAGTATCTCAGGGTCGGGCCAGTCAGTGACTGCGCGAGCTGACTCGTGGGGTGAGAACAGTTTCATATTCAATATTTCAGTTATTACGAAGAAATGCGTGCAAATATCTGTAAGCGTTTGAGAGGAAATGTGTATTATTGCAAGTAGCAGTTAGAGAGCGTTGGTTGTCTTACAAAGTTTGCAGTGAGGTTTCCAAGGCAGCAGTGTGTCTGAGCGCTGTCACCGGTTCGAACCCTCGGTACGCATAAAATGGCTGGTCGCAGGTTCGAGCGCAGTCAGTGCTTTTGACCAAAATATGCGAATCATTTAAATTCAATTCAAATTACTACGATATTGATGGTGATATCACTCGGGTAAAGACTTGAGTCATATAATGCCAGGGGTTCGAATCGCTGTCTGGACTCCACAAGCATCAAAGCGCGGTGTTTCGCTATACCCATATTTTTTCATTCTGTAAACGGACCTCCGACGCGTAATGGCGTCGAATGTCCCCGTGTTGATCTTTACTTTCCCTCAGTGCTGCATGGATGTGTACGGACATTGGTGTCGAACCCTGAGCCGTGCGCGCTGACATATGAACATGCTTTATTTGTGATGAAAAGCAAGGGAAGGAGGACTGGAACTGCTACCATGACAGCGCGCCAGTCGCGCGCGCTTCAGCATTTTACATTACTGACAGCTGCGCGCTATTAAGAGCACTTTTGCCAATATTACAGTAAAAAAAGTTTACTTGTCAGAATTTTTAAAAAAATTCCACACTGACGCGTTGGTATCCGGTTAAACTTTCTTTTTCTAAAGAATTGATGGTAATTATACTTCTCTGCTTATGTCATAGTATTGTTATATTTATTAACTTCTCATACATGTGCTGTTTTGTGTTTATATAACAAAATCGTTTTAATAACAAATTGCAATCATATTGTACAAGTCATTCATTCTAAAAGGGACAATTGACACATTTGCTATAGGCTATAATCCTTTGTAGATGTGCAGGAAAATGATGAGTTTTTATGTGTTTTAGGACTCGTCAGGAATGGAATTAGCCATATCAGCGAACATCAATGTTGTCTTGTTGTGTACAGAATCTGAAATTAGTTAAATGTAACTGCAGTATAGTATGTATGTAGCATAAAACAACTTGGCAAGTTTTTTTGGTATGTTTTTTTCTTTTCCCACCAATATTATAATTGTGACCTATATTTAAATGTTTTTAGGCACGAGTATATAGAACAATGGAAAATTAAACTTTTGTTTGAAGTGTTTATATTATTATTGATTCATTATAATAAATGTACAGTACATAATAACTTTATTTAAGGGATAATAATAATAGTATCCCTAAAATATGTATTTAATATGTATCTTTCAAGATGCATTATATCGCCTCCTCACTCTGTTTGTTTAACTGCAATTGTCTGTAATGATACATTTATAAAGTCATGGATGCTTACTTATTTTAAATAAATGACAGATCATGAAATAATTTTTCCAATAACACCAAAACGTTCTTATCATCCATTTGTTCGTAATCCCCCAGGTTTTATAATACAGCTGCGATTAACTTTAAAATTTTAATTTAATCATAATTTCTAGATGTTTTGTGGCTATTCCAGTCCATTGTCTGTTGAATTCCAGCAAAATCAAACCTCAGGAGTGACATAAAGTCATCCACGAGCAACGTGAAAGACTGACAGCATGGCAAGACACATGAGGTTATTGTATAAAATATAAATATTACTTTTGTATTGCTTAAAGGTGAATATGAACTTTTTTTTCAAGATATTTAAGGTCTGAAAAAAGACAGAGCATCTTTTCTGTTGTTTTGACCTGTTAAATTTTACTTTTCTGCAAATGAAAAATGAAATTCAAATAAATATTGTCCATATTTTACAGAATGAAACAAAAATGATAATTTTACCTAAACATATACCTGTGAATAGTAAATTCAGGAAAACTGAAAATAATTTTGGAATATTTGCGTGGTTGTATACAAATTGTATATATTTAAAGTATATAATATATGCTTTTACAAAACTACAAGAAACCTATAAAAACAAACCTCTAAACCCATAATAATGGGAAACAACCAACTATGTATTTACCATTGTTGTTTTACAGTGCATTCATGTTTTCATTTTTAAATTTTTTAGATGCCTTGGATGAATGGGGGGGTCCCAAGGGAGGCTCAAGGGAGTACCAGAAACATGGACGGAAATCTACACTTAGATCAGAATGGCATGGAACTGGAAAATGCGCCATTTACATGGATTCAGCAAGATCCTTTGGCCCTACCAGGCAATATTTCATAATTCTCTCAGGTTATAAAAAACTGACTTACTGCATGGGTACAGAATAATATGATTTCTTTACTGCTGAATGTACAGATGTTGCTATGCGCAAACATTGTGCATTGGACAAAATAGGGGAGGTCATTCCACATTTTATGTGGACTGATTTTACTGCAACCAAAGATTGCCAAATGTCAGAAGGTCAAGAGCTCTCGGTGGGGACTGAAGACAGAGTCAACCTTAATGTGTTTTTTGTTCCATCACAAGATCAGACAGTGGTTGTAAAGGATTACAGCAAGAAGAGCTCACCAAATCATATCCTTGGTTCAGAATCAGACCAGGCAACTCCTCTTGAAAATAAAAGTGTTAAAAATAAAGTCATTACTTTTGAGGAGAACACAAGGAGTCTAGCAGTAAACTTGCAGTTGATACCCAAGGCGGAGTCTGAGTCTCTTGGTACTGATATTTGTGAAGTAAAAACCAAAGCTACAAAAATTGTCAACATCTCAACCAATGATTTATTAGAAATTAAGGTTAAACGACAATCTGTTTTAAAAGAGGGTTTTCACAATGACAAACTTCCAACGGCTGCCAGAGTCAACCACACCAACAAGGAGCCATGGACTGAGAATAAGACACGGGTTGTGGAAAAGCATGGGACACTGGAGATGGATATAAATGCACAGAACAAAAGTTTAGAATACAGTAAGGACGACAGTACAGATTATAAAACACAAATTTTATATCATGGAGGAACCAAGATGTTTGATATCAAAGGGACCCAGGCAATAACAAGTGAAGGATATTCCTTGGAAGAACAAAATGAGGTGTTAGATTTAAGCCTACCAAAAAAGAGAGAAAGAAATAAAGAGAGGCAGTGTGAATGGGTTGTGGACCCTGAATATGAAGGTTCGCTTCATATGGAAGTTGATGAAATTGAAGATGAGCCACAGCACGTTGAAGTGGAACAAGAGGACCATGATGAAAATTGCTGGATTCCATCGAATGATGCTCATAAATATCTCTCACAGCACTGGGATGGACAACAATCCTCCCCCTGTCCTTCCGTTACGCCAACATCTACGTTTACCAACATAATGACTCCAGATCCAATGGATACGCTACTTATAGATGATCAGGGCATTCCTTATACACTAACCCCGGATGGACAGAAAATTCCACAGATTGGTAATTCACAAGACACTGAGGAGCTGTCTGAACAAGAAGATCCAAGGCAAGGTGAAGATTATGTCCAGGGCATTACAGACAATGCAAATCCACTGTGTCCAAATATGTCTCTAGGTCCTGTTTCTTCAGTTGAAGCTTCACAAGTTGTTCCAAACCTGGAGTCAAAGTCTTTATGCCCTGTCTCACCTGCCATGTCCGACTTGGCGTCGATTCCCATTCAGATTGTGGCTAATACTACAGGGTCAAACACTCCCATTCTGCTTCTTTCTCCATCTCAGCTTCAGTCACTTTCCTCACCAGCATCCAAGAGTAATCCAGGCCTAATCACCCTTTCTTTACCAGTTCAGAGAACGCAGACCTCCTCAATGTTCCTTGTTTTGTCATCTCCTCAGGTGTCCTCGACTCAAAGCTCACCCTCAACAGGGCAGTTATCTCAAATTTCCCCCTCTTCCACTGTTGCACTTCCTCTAGCTGCTTGTCCGCTTGACCTGGGATCTATATTTTGTGCACATCCCTCACTTCTCAGCCTCGGCTCGGTTTCCTCTGCCACAGGTACAGACATCTCAGGACTGAATAACCCCTCAAATCTTCCTCTTAGCCCTACCTCATCAACTGCTTCCTCAAGCACTTCCACAGTGATCTCTACAAGTCCAAGCAAGCAATCCTGCACCGATGCCTATTCTGACTTGCCAATGCCCACTTCTTTTCGAGAGGCCCTACTCAGATTAGCCGTGTCTGTTGAGAAGAAAAATGAAAGCCATGCTCAAAATATTGAAACACAATCGGTCGCTACTCCCTCCTCACATTCTGAAGATTCCTATGATATTAAAAACCATGAAACAGATACAAACTGTGATGACCAGACTATGTCTACTTCAGTAGACCAAACAGACTCATTAGGCGCCATCTCCAATGACACCTCACCGCCTCGTCCTGCGTCACCCTTATTTCCCATGGATAACTCGCCGAACCAAGACACGCAAGGTCCACGTCGCATCCTTTACTGTCAGTACTGTCCACGGGTCTTCTACTATCTCTCGGACCTCGAACGGCATTCCATCACGCACTCGCAAATCAAACCCCATGTATGCCAACTTTGCGGCAAGGCGTTCAAGCGATCAAGCCATCTCGAGCGACACAAACACATCCATACTGGTCAGAGAAACTTTGTGTGCCAGCTGTGCCCTCGGCGTTTTCGGGAGTCTGGAGAGCTAATGAGGCACCAGAGAGTACACACGGGTGAGAAGCCCTTTCAGTGCTTAATATGCCACATGCGGTTTGCCGAGCGCAATACGCTGCGGCGTCATATGAAGCGCAAGCACCAAGGTCAACAGCAGGTGGCGATGGACATGAATGCGAAACCTCTAGGGGCAGGGATTTCCCTCGCTGGTATACAGGAAGAGCCAGAGGAGAATGCGGAGTGGTACAGCTCAACGCTTCCTGAAATGGAGACTGACAGTGACACGGGGTGAATGAGCCGCTTGAGGGCAGAAACAATAGAGGTTTAACATTTTAGAAGAAGCATTGCTGTAAATACATTTTATTTATTCTGTATTGATATAACAGTTTCTTTGATATAGTCTCAAATTGTCTGCATTTCATTCCACTTAAATCTTGATGACTGAACCCAGCAATGTTCACTTTTAATTGTATTAAGCTTCAATTATTTAGCTGACATTTATGTTTTAATTCTTCATCTTGAGTAAGTTTGAATTGGCCTTATCATCTATCTATTTATTTATTTATTTATTGTTGAATATAAATTTTTGGTCGTGTATAGCATCTTTCCTCAGGGGTGTGATATCATGTTAATTATCATTATTTATTATTTTATTACTTAAAGTTACAGGGAATGACATCTGATAGATTGATCTATAAATTTATCCCCAGTTTACAACTAGGACTCTTTCTGAAAATGTGAACAGACTTTAGGAACTTGTTGTGCTTCTTGTTCATTCATCCTTTTGTTTCTCTTTATTTATTTTAATATTTATTCATTTATTTCAAATATAAATCTATTTCATAAACCCATTGCCTTCTTCAGGGACCTGCTATTTATGTAGCTTGAAATTATGCTTTTTGTCTGGACAAAAACTTCTTTTACTTATCATGTTGGACTCATTTATATAAACAACAGCTGTTAGAAGTCATAGCAGAAATGTAATGTTTTGAAGATCCTTTAAATATTTAGGGAACTTTTCACTGTGTCATGTCAGAAATAAATGTCTGGTGCCCACGTCAGTAGCTGAATTATCACATAAAAAATTTAAACATTAGTTTACTAAATGTCTAATTTACCAATTCTGTAAATTAAAAAGCTGTTCCATAAAGCAATTTTTATATATCCTAAATATATATAAACTCAAGTAGACTCCAAGTAATTTGGCATGTAAATAACAAAAACATTCACACCAGACACTTTGGGCTAATCTAAAATACTGTTGTTTTCAACTGCATCTCGTTATTTACGCCAAACTCGTAAGTTATTATTTTTCTAATGGTTCTCATGCTTGATGAACTGTGCACTGTACTTTGCTTTAGGCTCACTGCAGCACATATAATACTGTGTCCGTCTGCTCAACAGTATCACTTAATGGCTCTATTCGGTTTGCACAGTTATTTGCAAATTACTTTTACATTCACATATTATATATTCAGAAGGATTCAGTGTTATTTATTGAGCTCATTTCACAGTAGAATCAAACATTTATTAAACGTTTGAATCCGTATTACAATTTAAAGTTGCTCAGTTGTTTGAAACAAACACCAATTTTGCACCAAGGAGAATTATTTATTTATGGTTGAAATGTAATATATTTAAAATGTGTGTAATGTCAAAGATCACTTATATATTTAATACACAATTTAAAAACGAAACTGCAGATATTAATCAGCCTGATTTCTGTAACCTGTTTCACAGGATTTGGAATAAAATTGATCAAATCCAAATGCTTGCAACTCATTCTATTTTCATAAAAAAGGTGTCTTGTTTACTGCTGTTTTTAAGACTTTGTGAGAAGTTTAATATACTTTTTATTGACTTTATTTAATAGACTTTCTGAGGAGAAAAAGTTTTTTTGAATTATGCAATAACATTCTGCCCTGAGCAAACTAAACGCATTTGTAGCATTGTATACAATTTCAGAATGCAGTTGTATTGCGTATTTACTTTTTAATAAGCATGGTAATGCAGATTTATAATGTTACACTCTATTACCATTCACCGTGTAATGTATCCCTGGGTAGAAAAGATATGGTGTTGAAATTTCAATATTTGGTTGCCATAGTAATTTATAAATGAGATTTAAAGTGCTTAGGCATGGATGCACTTAGCCTCCTTTAACCTTACAAGATGTGCTAGACAGGGCTGTCTGTATATGTGTGAGTGACAGCTCAGATGTGCCTTTGGTCTGTGTTCCATTTGGCAGCATCAAGGAGAGTGGCTCCCATAATCAAGCCGACAGCAGGTGGCTTTAAGTGTTGGTGTGAATGCGTATGTGTGTGTGATGGAGAGAGAAACAGTGAGCGATAGAAACAGTACAAAATCTAGAACACTGTAAGATTACATGCTTGCTATAACAAAGACCCTTAATAATGCTTATTACTTTCCATTAATGTGACGTGTACACAATAAAATGAACAAATCATATGAATGGCAGGTAGCTGTAAATTGTATTCCTCCAATTCTAGACAGCAGTCGCATAAGTAAAATCTGTTATCTTCACTGCACAGAATGCTACACATTAAAAAATAACTTATTAAACTTTTGAACTTTAAACATGCTTGCATTCCTTCAGGAGTAAAAATTGAGACAAGCAGGAATGCTTTATGTGGGAGGGTGGCAGCTGAGCTTGGGTGTAGAGATTCATTAAGGAAACATTACAGTATGTTTGTCCCGCACTAGGACAATGTTTCTATTGTGCTGTTTAAACAACATTATGGTATTTTTTGTCCATGGGTTAAAGTCATTACAGTGTTGTTTTCTTGAGCATTAGGCGTTAAAGGAACAGTTTACCCAAAAATGAAAATGATCTCCATTTACTCACCCTCAAATTGTTCCAAGTCTGTATAAATGTCTTTGTTCTGTTGAACACAAAAGAAGATATTTTGAAGAATGTAGGAAAGCAAACACCCGTGGGACCCTTTTCGGGTGGCCAAGCATTCTTTAAAATATCCTTCTCTGTGTTCATCAGAACAAAAATATTTTTCTGAGGAACTCGAGGGTGAGTAAACGAAGACATAATTGTTTTTTTTTGATGCACTGTCCCTTTAAAGATTCATCTGTTGCAATGGAGTCCACAAAGAAAATCCAGGGTGACACCAAGTGTTTTCACTCTCTTGGTGGTGATTGTGTGATCTGAGGTAGAATGATTTGGTGAGGGAGACCTTGGCTAAAGAGGAGTTTAGTCAGGATTTATCTTAATGTGATGGATTGACATTCAAGTCATTCAGACATTTAGTTGTCACAGAGAAATGCAAATGACATGAGCTTGCAGGTACAGAAACCAAAGTGGCAGGTTGTTAGCACAGAGGTGGCGAGAGCAGATGTGTGATCGTATTACCTGGGTGAGGCACAGAACCTTCTGGAGTGTGATCTTGAACAGGTTACCATATTCAAATATGCTATCATAGTACGACATGGAATATTAGGAGGTTGTTACATACTTAGCCACCAGGGGGCACTCTCACTCCAGGTTTACATGACGCTATCAGACTTAATGCTGCAATGCAATAAAACTGGAAACGTAACTAGCTGTGCAACATTTAGAACTGTGCATCTGGATAAACTCTATTAGACTGCAGGGGGAAAATGTCCTCTTTCATTTATTTGAACACATCTTGAGATGACAATCACACAGGATTTTTTTTTAATATAGGCTACTAGCTGTGCAGAATTTAGTATTTAAGATGATTGAATATTACCGTTCAGCAATGCTTTAAGTTTTTCAATTCCTCCTTTAAGTGATCAAAACATAGCCTTCTATGATGAAAACTTCAACATTGTTCGACACTATTTTACTTCTAACCAATTTCAACCTATGAATAAATGTCACCAGAAGGACTTCATCATCATAACTGTGGGCAAGTTATATTCAGTTTAGACAGGTCACACATTCATTTAAGTCATAGACACAAAGTTTTTTTTTAATTAAGCAGGACTGTGCCACAAAACAACACAATGTAGCCTAACTGAGGTGAGCAGAGAGGGATGACAACAGAGAAACAAACATGGACAGGTGCAAATCACAGAGGGTTTCCCGAAAGGGGGCTGGGAGGGTTGATGGAAGATAGGATGATTACATCACTTTCCCCCCAATAGCACACAATGACACAATTGTGACACACAGGGGTCTGAGTGTGTCAGTGCTGCCATTCACAACCTTCAAACTCATAGTGTTGTGTCAACACGCAGGTTGTGTACCCTTTTCAGGTTCAGTATCAGTTTCAAGGTTGTGAAAAAGTTTATTGTTAAAATGACTTCACAGAAACACTTCACTGTGCAATAGTGGAGCAGGATTCACCGTCTCCGTCTGTATAAAACTTTCTGTGTCTGTCTTCTTTTTCATTTCTGTCTCATTTTCTCTTTCTGTCTGTATCTCAAACCAACAACATATAACTTTTGTATATTGGAATGTTTTGTCATTTCTTACTTTTCTCTCTCTCTCGCTCGCTTGCTCACTCGCTGGCTGTGTTTGCCTGACCTGCTGATACAGCAGCACACACCAACCTGTCTGTCAAAGCTACCAAACAGGTGGTCCTGTAATGATCTCCCTTACCCCCCAGCCCCCCATAACACACACGCACATACACATCTCACTGCATGTTTCTTACACACAGACATACATATTCCCATGTTTGTTGATTTAAATGTTTTTAATAATGGAGTACATTATAGATCTAGACACAGAGCTATGGAACACAGTCTTTTAGAGTTTATTTTAAACCTCACGTCTTTATGTACCCGCTGGCAATATCAGTGTTTTCATAGCTGCTTTTGGCAATACTGTATGCTAATGCATACAGCCCTTCAGTTCAAACCTATGTTTTAAGGTTTGATTCAGAGCATTCAAGATACTTCACACAGTGTCACACTTCACAATGACATACAGCCAAGTAAAAATAAATAAATACAGGTAGCATCCATCTGACGGATTGATCCAGCTGTGTCCACACAATATGTCACTGAAGGTCACTGTTTTTTACAAGCTCATCCAGCTACCTATGGGGGTCAAGCTTGGCCTTGTCGCCCCAAAAGAGACAGGGACCACCACAAGTTACCCACCCAGTGTCACCCCAATGAATCTATCAGCAGATGCGCATGTGTGTGTGCGTCTGCTGTGAGGGTTCTGAGGGGGCAGGGTGTCAGGTGCTCTTTTGATAGCCCAACACAGTTGGCTCAACTTCTCGGTGTGGGGGTAGAGAGAGATAGAGAGCGAACGAGGTGCACAGGGTAAATCTGCGTGGAGGAAAAGAGGAAGAAACACAGGGCCCTTTTTCTACCCGGATTCACCTGTGGACGGGAATGAACAAACAGGCGAAAAGGAAGATAAGGAACAAACTTGTCACGAGTGTTATCGCAATTTAACGCCTCAAGTTCTGAGCTCGTTTTCCACCTCGACTGCAAGAATCCCTCTCTGTCTCTCTCTCTCTCCCTCTCTCTCTCGCTTCACTTTAATCTCTGTTAAACGTCACTCTGTCAGCCCTCGGGGGAGCTCAGCCTGAATCTGTGAGTATTCCCTTTGCATTCATCTTATTGTGTCTATGCATTTTATGTGGGAATATTTGTGTTTCTTTTGTGAAGGCATATCTGTGTGCGTCTGGCTTTAAAGACTCTGTTTAAAAGACTAACAGCTGAAGATTTTGTGATCTTCAGTGTTCGAAGGCCAATTCTTTGCTTGAGTCGGTCCACTGGGGACATAAAGTGAACCTAATACAACTGCCATTTACTCATCTCCTTGTTATACCAAACCTGTATGACTCTGTTTCTTTGGTAAAACACAAAAGTGACTGTCAACCTCAGTCACTATTTACTTGTACTGTATGGAATGAACAACGATAAGCATCAGTACTATGTACAAATGCTTTTAATATCAATGAGAGATGCACTTTGACGTAAATGAAATCCAGTTCTTGGCAACATGAATAAAGCCAATTATTTGTGTAACTCAAGCCTGTGTGCACGCACTCGCTCTCATCTACTCCAACTGTCCGATTCATCCTCTGCTGCTCAGGCAAACATTCCTCCCATCAGAATACTTTTAAGAAAATAATCTGTTCAAGTAATGCTGTTTATTGTCTGTTAGAAATAGTTAACTTCTGATTCCTTCTGTCTGTGTCAGTCATAAGCAGAGTCATAGGTGTTTCTTTTCCCTGCTGCTCTCTGTCTGTGGCTAGAAAAGTACAGGCCAGATGTCCTTTATCTCTTCTGTGACTTCTCTTTTGCTTTCTCTGTCTTAAGGGAGAGGAGGGATTTAAGAAATCACTTTTAATACCCGACCTGCAGGAGGAAGCTACATCTTCAAAAGCTCCATCCATTTTTCCTCCTCAGATATCTCCATTATGACCTTGCTGGCATCTGAGAGGTCATTGCTCATCCGCAATAAGTTCCGCTCCGGTAAGTGCAGAAGATTACTGGAATGCATTGGAAGATGTGGGCTGGTTTTGTGTTGCTGTTTGTGACACAAGTCTGGTTGAGTGTGTGCATGGTTGTGGAGTAACTAACTAGAGCTAATGACACAATACACTACATTGTTTATGTTAAAGGGATACTCCACCCAAAAATGAAAATTCTGTCATGATTTACTCACCCTGGAGTTGTTCCAGACCTGTATACATTTCTTAGTTCTGTTGAACACAAAGAAAGATATTTTTAAGAATGTTAGCAACTGAGATTTCCGGGGTAGTCAAAAAATGGTAGTCAAAACTGTTTGGTTTCCTAAATTCTTCAAAATATCTTCTTTTGTGTTTAACAGAACAAAATATGCAAATATTTTTTTTCTGCTATGATAGTCAACTAAATCTCAGTAGGTAACATTTATCCAAATACCAGCAGAACAAAGAGATTTATACAGATTTGGAACAATTTGAGGATGAGTTATTCATGACAGAATGTTCATTTTTGGGTGGACTGTCTCTTTAATCCTTTTTTTTTATTAATTGCAGCTTTTGTAATCTATATTGTACATGAGAGCTGAGAGTAATAGCGCTGACCCACTCTGAAGCAAAAGACTGGAGGAATACAGCCTTGTGTCTGTGGGTCTTACAAAGATTGTTGGCAATTTGCAGTGAAATAATAGATAGAAATTGTACAGGTAGTAATAATATAATTTTCTAGTATTAATAGAGAAATTATAGAATTTAGTAAATATTATAAAGAATATTGTAATGAAACGAAGTATTTCCTGCATCCTCAACATACAAAATATTTATTTCTGAGGTTTCATCTCTCGTGCTTCTGTATATCCATATTGTTCAAACACGGCCAGCAGTTCTGTCCTCATTGAAGGACATGTAGACAGTGGACAGATTGTCTTTGTTGCTTCCCATCTGTGGTTGGAACCCCTTCAAAAGCAGTGCCCTCTCTTCTTGGGTTCCCTACAAACATCATGCTGGCAAACTCCTCAGACGAATGAGCAGTCACACTCTTTGGTCATGGCAAGATTCTGCAGTCAAAACTGCAGTGATAAACTTTTTCAACTTTATTATGGCAATAGTTCAATGATTGGATAATGTTGCTAATCCTTTATTGATCTTTACAAAATCTGTATTTCGCATGCCTCAGAGACTACCTGTTTGAGGCATTCCATTGACATTGCAAAGTAGGTTTTGGATGCCTAGGTTTACGTGCAGAAATTACATTAATGTTTTTAAACCACATTCAGCAGAAACATTATGTGAATTACTAAGATTACCACTGCTTTTGTGGCAACATTTTTAATATGTTCATATGTTAAAAATATGTTTTATATGTAAAATTGTTCAGGAAAGGTTTCTTTAAAGGTTTCATGAACTGGCCCTTTTTATTGTTTTATACTGTTGTCTGAGGTCTACTTGTGACGTTCGCGTCATTTTTACATTCCAAAACCTCAAAATCAATAAGTCATAGGCTATTTTCTACCCGGGTTTTGAGGCCGGGTCCAAAAACCCTCGGTGTTAAACCAGTAAACGCCCACTGCTATGATTGAATAGCAGTTGCGTAGTAAACTCAGTTGGAGGCTTCTATGAATTTGGTTAGACACGTAACGTTAGGTTACACATTATCAGGACATATCAAGCGATCTCTAACAAAGCAATAGTGATGCAACGTACATGTATTTTTACTCACATAACATTCCTGTCTGATCCAATATTGACGGCACAGCACTGCTTTTTAATCTCTCTTCCACAACCAGGCACTGCACAATATTTTTCAATCTTCAACGGCATGTTTCTTGCTTGCTCGCTCTATCTGGTTTTACGCCACTTGTGTTACTTCAGTACTGTCATGCGCAAACTAGTGGGCGGGGCTAGAGAAGCAGTCATTGATATTCTTCTGAGGAGGCGGTGTTCAACCTATCAATGACGTCATAGATAGGTGCATACCAGGAACTGCCATTTTGGGCCTGGTGTCAATAACAGTTGTAATTTAAGTAACAAGGGTTTTTAGTTCTAACACTTACAGGATGTTCGCTTGAATGCAATTCCCTCTTATATAACAAAAGCTTGTGTTACAATTGATGTCTTAATTCATGACACCTTTTAGGAACTGTTTCTCTTCAGATTTTTGTAATCAAATACAGGCTATGAATGTAAAAAGGGCGGCTGTAGAAATAAAAGGGAAAAGACCACTCCAATGATGTCAGAGATAATGTATAACAAATGCATAAATAAGTGAAAGGGTATAAAACCAAGTGTTTGGGCGTCCAGGAGCAGGAAGGTGCAGTTAGTTCAATTAGCAGGAAGTGGAAGCTTCTTCAAACCGCCCAGACTCTGCCTAGAAAAGTTCACCTTTCTGTGCAAACATGAAGAATAGTCAGAATGGAGAAACAGAATAGAGTAAAATTTCACCATTTAACCATAGAAAAAGCTTGACACAAGTAATATAAAAGGTGTCCTCTCTCTTTGCAGTCTTCAAACAGTATATGCAGAACTACAACACAGTTACCCTTAAGGAGCTGAATGACTTTACACAATATTCTTGATGAAAATTAATAACATACAATAGGGTCCTTAACAGGGGTGGACTGGGAAGCTATTTCGGCCCTGGACCTTTTTGCCTCTAATCGGCCCTCCACCAATTCTGTCAACGGGGGGAGGGGGTGCTGCGGGGTGTGTGGTAATGTTAGATGGTGTTGTATGTAACGTGTGCATTGCGTTACATGCATACGTGTCCAATTCGCTAATGCCTTCGCGCTGCGTGCATTCGCGTAGGCCGTCAGTAGGACGGCCGTTCTGGACTTTGATAGGATGTCCTACTGGTCAGTCCGCCCCTGGTCCTTAAATCTAAAGGTCTGTTTTGAACATTAAAGAGTACATAACTAGGGATTTTTAAAGTCCTACTTCGGTTAATAGGTAGTTATTCTTACCTTACTTCTTGACCGACTCTCAAATGATTCATTCCACGATTCATCTGTCTGATCCCCTCCTTTGCGCTAGCCTAGTCTGATGTGATTGGTCAGATGGTCTAGTCTGCTGTGATTGGTCTACCACGAATGCTACAGTGTTTGGGGGAGAAGAGTGAAGTTTTCGCCGGCAGTCCTAGCAAAACGTTGGCGGGGACCATATGTAGTGACGTTAATCCACGGCGGTTCGCGAATCGGACTAGGGACGACTCGTTTGCGTGATTGAGAGTCGACTCCCTCTTTTACAAGCCAATAACTTGTTTTTTCATTCACCTTCGGGTTTACAACTTTGACAGACTGCTTACTTTCAAACACGGCAACATTACACAATGCATGAAATGTAATTTTCATGCTCTTATGTTATGTGCTCTTTAAGCAAATGGCAAACTGCTATTACACCATAAGCAAAATGATTGATTGCCTTGAGGTATTTCACACCTGTAAGATAGGTGGCGCTGATTGACAATGGCCACTTTTTAACGCAACTGACCAGCTGATCAGACCCCGACTTTCACCATAGAAAACTTAATAAACCTATATGTGCCAATAAGCTTGCTGTTGTACGGCTTTAAAATTATTGCTTCGGTAGTTGTTGGACTCATACTTAAAGGAAAAGTTCACCTTCAAAATGAACATTTTGTCATCAGTTATTTACCCTGTTGTCGTTTGTATGGTGATCACGTAACCTGCGTGATTTTCTTTCCTCCTCAAAACACAAAAGGAAATATTTTGAAAAATGTTGGTAACCAAGAAACATTGGTCCATTGCTTTCTATTGTATGGACTCAAAATATCTCTTCTTTTGTGTTCTGCAGAAGAAGAAAAAAAGTCATACAGGTTTGATATGACAAGATGGTGTAAATAATGACAGAATTTCCATTTTGAATGTGAACTATTACTTAAAATACACTGGGAGTTAAACAGACCTACGGTATATTTAAGGAAACTATATCATCATTACACAAATAAACATGACATAATGTCAGAATGGTTTCAAGCCAGCACACAATTTTAGTTAGAAAATGGTCTGACTGGTTATGACTGCTGTTTATTGTACCGAGCAATATTTATTTGACCTGAAGAGCTATAAAACCACTTGTGAAAACTCTTCTGTTTTGAGTTTTTCTAGTTTTCAAATGTTAAATTTTTACAATTTGAATTATACTTCTTACTTTTAATTGAAGACTTTAATTTTTGTTTATTTTCAGAATTTAGATTCTGAATCCCATTCCATTCCATTTTCTACCGCTTGTCCGAACTACCTCGGGTCACGGGGAGCCTGCGCCTATCGATTCTGAATCCCCCCTGCCCTAATTAACAAAATTGTATTACAATTTTTTTCACAATAATGAATTAAAACATTCATAAATACATTTCACACTTCTGTGCTCGAATGTTCAAACTGAATCTATGTCTTACATCAATGCCATAATTTTAGAGTGAAAGAATCATCATTACAATAAGTTTCCAGGGCAGATTCACAGAATTTTAAATTCCAGTAATCCAATATGATTTGGCCTGGTGCCACTCAGCATGTAGTTCTCCTCTTCGGAAGAGTAAAAAGAGGAAGAATTTACTTAGCGCAAATGACAGCAAGGAAGGGAGAGGAAGACTCACACACACACACAGAAAGAGAGAGAGAGCGAGAGAGACAGCTGGAGGGGGGATGGGTAAGATGACAGAAATAGACATTCAGATGGATAAATAGTTACCCCCTTCCGCACGTCTACTCTCAGATCTCAAAACTCAGCACAGAGGTGCATCATGGGTAGAGTCACCATACCTCATGACATGGGAAGAGTCACCATACCTCATGACTTCTCTCACTTGACCTAGCTGTAATTCACTCAAGCAAGTGCGTGTGCTTGCGTGTGTGTGTGACTGCAATCAGTGATTTCACATTTGTGGGTGATATGAGTAGTGATTGGCGTATGCCAATCTGGCCACATGCTAGAATAGTTTAGTGAATAAGATGCGTTTCTTCCAGTAGATGATTTATGGAAGTAATTTATGATCATTCACAGACACAGAGTGATACGATTTACTTGGAATGTGATGGACGTGCGGTCATAAAAGCTGTTTGATCCACACAATTTAACATGTTATGGTTTTCAGTGTGGGAGCGGTTTTAAAGATGGAGATTTATGAAATGCAAAGTGTATTTTAAAATAAGCACAATACACATTATTTCAAATATACTGTGTCTGTTCCTTCAGTCCTGCAATTGAGAATTCAGAATCGCAGACAGCAAAATGAACTCAATGCAGAGTCTGGTAAGTCTTTATTAAATTCTGATCGTTAGACTTGGCCATCATGAAATGTTCTCCTATATGGGGCTTCTTTGATTTACACTTTAAAATTGGACTGCTCTCTTTATGTCATTTCTGTTCTGAATTACCATTTTATTACAGTTCTCTCTCTCTCTCTCTCTCTCTCTCTCTGTTCTTCTACTGTAGGAACAAAGACTTCTGCCCCTGACAAAGTTGGGGGAAAAGACGTCAGCAATGGCACGGTGAGACATTACTTACCTCTGTGTGACTAAAAAAGTTTATGAAATTGAAATAAAATTAACTTCCATACTCAAATATAAGGTGCTTGCATCAAATAGCTTCCATGCTTGGTTGCTCAGATATTCTTCACTCCGTATAGTTAAAAGAGGGTTCTGATGTAGATAATAAGCGAAAAACTTCCAAATACCCAAATTGTTCTGTAATTGACATGAGTGGGTCTTTTCCCATTAAAGCATAATTTAATGTTTGTAATTACATGTCTAGTTGCTGTTGCAAACTATAAGTATTAGCCGTGAAACACTGTTAGCACAGTTAATTGTGTTGTAGGAAGATAGTAAACAGCAGCTGGTTCAGGATAATTACTGTCAGGATGAACAACTCAGTTGTGGAGTCTCGGATACTTTTGGGGGACGCCACTATACAAAAGTGAACAATGACTTCCATATGGGCCTCTGTTCACGATTCCACCAACTTTACCTCTGTATCTGGGCTGTGAGTCATTCGGAATAACATTCTGCATTCAGGATGCAAAATGAAAATTGAAATGAGAATAAACTATAGATATCATTAAAATGAATTCAAATTTAACTTATATTAAAAGCTCTTAAAGTTTTGAGCTTGAAGGTTTAAAACAAGAAGACAGATTTGCTTGAAATATAGACAGTACACATTTTAACAATTGAATGAGTTTATTGTTATATTTCACAGATAATTGATTAGCTAGGATAGAAAAACTCTCAAATTCCCCAAATGCCAGTAGATGAACTTGCTAAATTTGATCTCGGTAAATGGGTTGACCATACAGTACAATACATATGTCCTATGCTGTGAGAGCAAAAACTTAGAAAACAAACTGTTAAGACTATATTATTTTATATTACACATTTTGATATTTATGATATAAAATGCCAATATAAATATCTCTTTTTTTCTAGATTTTTGCATTCACACCATAGGACACATAACACAACTACCCACTTTCTTTGTTTTCAGTTCAAATTCCTGTGTGGTGCGTCCAATTCAGTTAACGCTGAAAAAGCTAGTCTTTCAATTAAAATAAGGGATTTGTTGACATTTATTGAACTGATTTTATCATTTCAGCACAAGACAAAGAATGGCACTGCTCAGAAGTCACCCCCTAGTGGCATAACAGCTCAAACTGCACCAGGTGATGCATCATTCACATCCATTGAGTTTCCCAATATTTCCTGACCTTCAATTTGTAAAGACTATCCCAACGCATGTACTGAACGAAACCCTAACCTTAAAGCAGAAATGAGTGGTTTGTCCATTAGCTATTCATGAACCTACTGGTCTCCATTCATAAGACACTCCTTTGTGTTCGCAAGTCATTCAGCTGAAGGTCCTTCAGTACTGCATGTATTATCAGAAGGCCTCTGAGTGTCTGAATTGGATTACCTAAAAACAAATTCTTTTGTAAAAAAAATCATTCATACAGGCTTCCATATGGCTCAAAAATATATATTTCCGTGCTCTCTTATTATAAAACAGAGCAATTGATTTGCCATTCAAATTCCCCATCTTCTTTCTCTATTCATAAGTTATCTCTCTGAAGTTCTCTCTCTCTCTCTATGTTTTTCTATGTCTCTCTCTCACACAGACAGGGGTTATGGTGCTGTTCACAGGCAAAAGAAGGCTCGACTGGCTGAGGATCTTAGTGAGAAACTCCAGAGAAGGCCTGGAACACTTGAATTCCTGCAGAGGCTGCCTCTAGAGAACAGTGAGTTACCTAAAACAACTTAAAACATGCCTTACATGAAGTCAAATCTCCTCAATATACATAGACAAACACACAAACACAATGTTAATTCCACTTACCAAAAAACGCATGCCGACTTAATGCTGTGATATCTCCTCTGCCCACAAATGGGACTTCCTATTCATCTTCAGATCATTGTACACTGTTAAACAACAAAGACTTTACACAGATCAACAGTCTATTGCACAGCAAAGTATTTGCACATTTACCAAACATTTGTGCTACCATACCAGTCACTATATCAGAACACAGGCGTAGAGACGTACAAGCACAAGGTATTTCATCGTAAAGTGTTATTCTGTGCTCATGACAAAAATTTTCTTACTGTAAATTATGTACCATTATGTACATTTATTTATAATAATATATAATATTTTATTAAATGAATTTTATAAACATAATTTGTAATGATATATAATAGTTATAACTCTTTATATATTAAAAACATTTATATTAAAGTTAATTTAATAAAGTACATGTTTTTAAACAATTTTCATAGAAGACTAAGATTTTTGAACATTCATTATATCCTCATACATTACTTCACAGAATGTGTTAAAACCTATTAAACTCATTTTATATAAGAAAACTACACTCAGAATTGTTGCAGATTGTTTGCACTGTTAACCGTTTTTCTTTCTCCTTTCCTTTGCCTCAGATCCTTCGTTGCAATCAGACGTCTTTGAAGATGACCGATCTTCCTCCTCCTCTGCATCTCCCGAGCAACTCGGGATGCACCAGTCACCTTGCTTCTCATCATCACCTGAGCTAGCCGGAGACCAGTCACTTAGTGATGTGTCACCTGTTGCTACACCCATCAGCCCAAACAGTGAACAGGTAAAGATGTTTTAGGAGGCATGAAACAAAGATACAGTATCGGACTGTGGTTGTTGATGTAGTGCTTTGTATATCTTCTTCAGTTTAAAGATTGTGTAAGTATTTGAATGTTAAAGTCTATGCCAGTCTAAAACACACTGTGGCACTATCCAATACATGATTGCTTGAGTATTTCAACCAGCCGGATGTAGCAACAGTGGTTTAACAAATGGCATAGGTTTTCAAACAAAGTCAAATGTTGCGGTGACTTGTTTTAAACTTATAAAAACTAACTGAGAGAAACAAAGTAATTGTTTAGTTGTGAATCTAAACTCAGTTTCTTAATATGGAATATGGTTGTTCCACATTTTCAACACTGTCAACCTATCTATTAAAAACAGTGTAGGTTGGCGTTGCTCCCGGCAACCGAGTGCATCAGCCAACCAATGACCATGACAGTAACAGGGTCAAACCCTATATCATCCACTGGGAGACCCAAAGGGATGCACATGTCCTCCCAGACCCCACCACTGCTGCCAAAGGTAAAAAAAATCACAGAGATAGAAATACAATTTACTTCTCACTCTGTTTCAGCTTTTATTATGTCTCTCATTTCTTGTCATTTCCAAATTGTGTTTCTGACATTCTATATTTGTATACCTCCAAGACAGCGCAGCCTTCGGCTCTGCCTTCTCATTCCATTCTGGGTGCGTCCTTAACATCATCCCGCCCACCTCGCCCACGAAAGCCTCGGGATTCAAAACCCAAAATGAGGAAGCTGAAATACCATCAGTACATTCCCCCTGATCAAAGGGGTGGGACTGGAGGCGGGTCTGGGAACACTTCGCAAAGGAATAACAACAGTCAAACTCCGCTCACTGATACTTCTTATTCCCAACTTATGCAGCAACAGATGTTCCTAAAACTGCATATACTTAACCAGCAACAACAGCTCACTGTGACAAACAGGTAAATCACAGAAGACCCATAACGCAAAAAATACAGAATAACAATAATGTAAACAAACATGTCCCTTAAAATGTCCAAAAGTCAGATCAAGAAAAATTCACAAAGATCTATTACATCTCCAAACAATAGTGAGAATCAGGTGAAGCTTTCTGGAACCACTCCTCAAAGCTCCCCTCAGTCTGGAACACCATCAACAAACCCCTCAACCCCTGATACAAGTCCCATCCACCAGGCTGAGGTCCTCCCAACCAACCTCGATGAACTAACAGTAAGATTTCACTATGATATAATAAATATTTCTCAAAGGTTGAGCTCAACTTTGTAGAGAACATTTAAAGGTCCGGTTGAACGCACAGTTTCTGCCAATCTCATATTAATCTTAAGTACCTATAAAGTAGCATTGCATACTTCGTATCTTCAAAGAATATTTCGTTTGATCACATTTAGAAAAGATAGATTCAGCTGTATGATTATTTCCGAAAACAGACAACATCATGGGGGTGTGCGGGGGGAGGAATTAAATCACGAGCACACAATACATCATCGCATTATCACTGCATAGCTGTTTTGAATCACTATAAGATAGTGTTGTTTTATATTATGGACGGACACGGCAATTGCCAACAAAACACAGACATACAGTATGGCTTAGTTTCACTTACCGTGTGCGTTTCAAGTCCGGCAACTTTTAGCGCTGGGACCACTCCATCTATCAGTTTCAACTGATCTGCAAATCCAGTGTTATATCCACCGTTTATATATATCCAGTGTTTACATAACATCCATCACTGTAACACACCTCAACTTCTCTTACTATCGCAAGAGTAACGAGCTGCAGCTGCAGGCCCACAGCGCAGCCAATCTTGACGGATCATGATGTTTAGCAGGTCTTCCTCACGCACGTTGGTTGACGCGTGGGCAGGCTATTTCTTTCACCTTGCCGTGGGTGTGCTTTTCCGGGAGAATTGCCCAATAAGAGACTGAGAAAACTTGTTACATAACGGTTTTTCATGTTCGAAAACAACTTTCCGAAACCTATACAAGTGTATCGAGCATAGAAATACTACGTAATACGTCCAAATAGTTTTTTGACAAATTTACCATGTTAAGCATGAGAAGCCAGCACGTTTAACATTGTAAAGAAGTCAGAATGCATGAAACAGCATTAAATCTACCCTTTAATGTACGCAATTTTTCTTCTTTCACAGGTTTCGGTACTCCGTCAGTATTTGAAAAGCCTTGGACTTCCTGTTTCTGGCACCAAACCTGCACTGCTGGAGAGACTCCGCCCTTTCCAGATGCCTCGCGCCACATTAACTCCTGCTCCACTTTGCCAGCTTGGTGCCACACTAAAACCCTCTCACCCTGACAGCCTCAGCATGATCCCCAACAGTGTAGACACCTCCGCAAGCCCGACTCAGATGTACATCCATCCCTCGGGTTTAGCAGAACAAAGCTTGGCTAGTGATAGTTACCTCACTTCATCTTCTGCTGGCTCAAGCCCCAGCTTACATACATCCTCCTCTCCAATGCCCTCGGGTGCCACGTGGAGGCCAGGCCAGGGAGTCGATGAGCTTAATGGGGGGCTAGAAATGCGAGAGAGGATGAGGAGCAGACAAAGAGAAGGAGCAGAAGACACTCAGGTAAATAGCTTTGGGCAACACGAGTTTGAGCTTTAGGTCCAGCGGCATCGTGCGGTAAGGTTGCGAATTGCAACCAACGGCTCACTTCACCCCTCCCCCTCTCTTTCGAAGCACTACGGTGGCTGACACAGAACTAAGATGTCATCACTTTTTTGCTTCTTTGCCAAAGGAGATAACGTATTTCACGAAACGCGCTCTATAGAGCAGTGTTTCCATTTTGGCGCTACAACATGTTGAATTCCATGCAAGGGGACCTGCGGTGTATATAGAAAGAAATAGCTCATTCTAAAGTGATAAAAACATAACACTTCGTATATTGTGTGTAATATACTTATGTATATTGCATTGCTGTCAGATCCTCCAAAAAATTACACATTAGACCTTTAAGATTTTTGAATGAGCTATAATTTGTTGCATTTTCTTTGATTTTCTATCTGATATATTGTGCTTTTGTTACACTTTTTATTTGTTGTAAATTGATTTGGTCATAAGTATTTCAAGTACAGTATCTAAAATACTATTTTATTTTTTCTCCAGCCAGGTGGTGGTTCCCTGCATCCATTCCTGCAACAGGACTCAGGATGCAGCAGAGGAACACCAGACACAGGTGGACAGGAAATGCACTTTGCGTACTGCAGTGGGAATGGGAAAGTACGTACTTCAATCATTTTGCAAGATAGTATATTGCAACACACCGGCAATACTGTGGCGCAAGCAGTTGAGAGCTATGCTGGCCCAAAAAGCATGCATGTCATTGAGCTTAATAGCATTCCTATGATTTATTTCTTTAAGGTAAACTGCTGTCAGCTCTACGAAGGGATTGGCAAAGACTTTGATTTGCCCATGCAAATCACAGCTAGTCCAGCACAAGCCTCACCGACCGTTCGCAGTTTAGAGGAGGAGCTCCAGGAGGCTATTCAAAGAGTACAGGTGAGTGTATTTGCGAGTGTGTGTGTGCTGT
Organism: Triplophysa siluroides; assembly: GCA_006030095.1. Classification (NCBI taxonomy): domain Eukaryota; kingdom Metazoa; phylum Chordata; class Actinopteri; order Cypriniformes; family Nemacheilidae; genus Triplophysa; species Triplophysa siluroides. The sequence goes on from VCII01000558.1 coordinate 402,531, forward strand.
CTGCTCTTCATGCCACTATTGATGTATTGAGTGCTGTCCATCAACTATGAGAACTAAGTGTTTGACTTTCTGTCTGTTCTTTCTTTCACCATGCAAGATGGACCCTGCTCAATCCATAGATGACATTCTGGAAGATACTATTGGTTGTACAGGTAAAGAAAATGTGTGACCCATGAACATTCCAACATTCCGGTCATTGGCAAATAGGTTTTCTTCAACATTCCAAACACAATTTCACATTCTTATCTTTCAGATAACAATTCTCCCATCACAGATCTCCAATCAACCACTGCTGTCCTTTCAGGCTCCTCCCCTGCCCCACAGCTCGACCAATCACAGTCCGCCAAATGTCAAAAAGAGGTCAACTTCCTTTCTTCTCCTCTGTGCTCCTCGCTTCTCCTGGAGCTTCCTCCTTCGCCTAGCAACGTTCCACCCCTCGCTTCAACCCCAGCTCCACTTCCTCCTCCTTCCATCTGCACCACTCCTCCATCCAAATCAAGAAAGAGAAGGTCAGAGGTTCCCGCTTTTGACCCTGCCGATTGGCTGGAGTCTTTAACCTCTGGCCTACACCCGCCCACACCCCCCACTGCTCCATTTGTGGAGAGCGACTTTGGCCTTGACTCAGACCTTAACGTCAACAGAGTTCTCGACCTGATGGTGGAGCAGTGGTGAGGAAAGGGCTAAGTGTGCGTCCGTATGTGCGTATGTCTAATTGGATGCATGATTGGAAATTAACCACCTTTCAAAACGCGCACCCCGGAGAGGTGACCCCCATATCCTCTCGTTCACTCTTCCATTTCTGCATCCATCCATCTCTGTCAACCGATGTGACCAAACAGACCTGACTGGTGATGACTGCTAAGCTCTACTCCACGCAATGTCGAGAGAAAGAGACGAAAGAGCAATATAGAGAGAAAGACGCTTTGGTACCTTGTTCAGAAAGATCCACAAATCTTTGAGCATGTGCACATACACCACACTTTCACTTTTTTAAAAGCATACAAACCAAAAATAAACACAAAAAAAGTGGGTTTCCCCGCTAGTTCGCCTCTTGCCTCGGTGCCAGACAAAGTGTCGGCATGTGGCAACCGCGTGGAGCAGCGGGAGCATCAAACAATCTGTGTGTTTTTGTAGGGAAGTGTATGCGCTCCCTTCGTGTGTGACTACGCTTTTGGCTGCTTTAACACTATGTGTTGTTTGTGTTGGCATCTTTCAATGCAACATAATTCACGGCCTAAAGCACCCAAATGCACTTGTTTCTGTTTATACTGGTGTACATTTTTTCTTCCATTACTTTCAGTTACACAATGTTAGCATCAATTGATATTCAGCTTTATCTGAACTGGTGCTGTTGGTAACTGAAAAGCTTTGGCTCCTCTAAACATTTGAGGGCAGAAAAACCTTTACTACCTTTAGGCACCAATAGTGCAAACAAATACTGGTCTAAGGCCAACACTGAATGTAATTAAGTAGGACAAGTATTTTGAACAGATTTATCTCACCTATCCAAACAGTGTGTACAAGTAGTGATCTTTAAATTTGTACTGTTTAAAGTTTCTTAATGGGACCCATGCAACATTGTCTATCATTGCTGTTTACATGGATTTAAATTTTTGTCTGCCCGTTGTTGGTTTACTTCTCTGAACAAGTACATTACTAAAATGCATCCAAGAAAGATCACAATGATGCAAAACATGTCCTGAATGTTGTGAAAATGTGAAACTCTTTTTTTCTGTCTCAGTCTTATATGTGAAAGTTATTGTGCTAGGACAATGTGTTTGATAATCAAATATATTGTCTAGAGTTCAGTATGCAGTCAAGTGTTGGAGAATCACAGCATTTGTGCAACTGGACCTTTAAGGTTCTCAAATGAGTTGGACTTAAGAAAGGGATTTTTTATTTATTTTAATGTAACCCCACAACACACAACTATTGTTACTTTTAAGCTACATGTTGTGTTAAAGTAAAAAAAATGACCAACCAATCAAAAGGCAATTTAATATATTCATTCAATATGTTCATTGATATATAGTATTTATTAAATAATTTATTGTAACTCTGTCATCCATTCACATTAAAGCCATATTGTAAACTTAAAAAAGTTAAATTAAAGTCTTAATTGATTTTCCCACCTGTATTTTTCATTGTCGTTTTTCATCAGTATTCTACCTGTGAAAGCATTATTCTCAGATTAATGGAATTTAAAGTTCCATCATTTTGTTGGTTATCAAGCTTGGTACACCTTATAAATGACAGACGTATCTTGAAAGTAACATCATTGTATTTTTATTGCTCAAAGTAGTCAGGGTGGGTTTTAAACAAACTCTAAAAGCTCCCTTGGCGACCTCTCGGTGAATAATTTCCTAGCTATAGTGGAGCGTCAGCAATAAAGTGGCACTTATTTTCTTTTATCTACTCATTTTCTTTATCTATCAGTCTGTACCCTACAGGAGCCATGAGCATCATCTGAGCAATTGCCCTCCATTCTATGAAATTCTTTAATTTCCAATAAAATCTACATTTGTGGATTGTTGGAATGTAGTTTGAGCTTGATTATTTCTTTGTCTAGATCAGACCTGAACGGCAAATTATTTGAACAGAAATGGCTTTTAAAATCCAAGCACCTGCTTAAAATTAAAAAGGTGGGAATGATAAATATAGCTCAGGCATGTGGTGCCGTATGAAAAATCTGCTTCCAGAATTGAAACACACTCAAGAATGATCACAAGAATTAACAGAAGCTGATTACTGATTCAGTGATCCTAATAAACACAGTTTACACAACCATGCATTATTCATATTTGTTACCTTTTCCAAAGTAGAAGTTCAGCTTCTCTGTGCTTTAATTACTTGAATGTATTAATTAGGTCGCTCAGAATGTTTGACACGGGCTGTGAGCTCACTAACACAACATGACAAATTCAATATACACTGTGATCGAGGAAAATATTGGTGGCAGCTTATAAGGGGCGCTGACATGAGATTATGATTTATTAAGGGTGAGAAAAATGTGTCCCCTCAAAAAGGATTCATGAATATTGTTGCTCCTGTGATGCTGGTGGTGTTTTAATTTGCATTTCCTCGCAATCCAGCGTTGTTTTTTGTCGTCTCTTTCTGAAAAAGGTTCACATCCATATTTTATGAAGAAAGATATTATAAAAACTAAAATCCATTGATCTGTTGGTTTTTGAATAGTGTAAACACAGTGGATCTGGGGCCATCAAAACATTGCTCTGTTGTAAATAGCACCCTGGCCCAACAGAGCAACATTGGCCCAACCAAATGATTTTGCACAACCAATGACAGGTGGGAGCAGTTTTTGGGAATCCTGTTTAAAAACAAAGAATATTTACAAAACTTATCATAATTTTACAATTTAATTTGGTCCCTATATGGAGATGCAAAATTATATGTAAAATCTATGTAAAATTAAACAGCTAACAAAAAGTGATTTATATTTTATTAAAGCAGCAAAATATAATGTCAGAAAAATTATGTTAGTGGTAGAACAATTCTTAACCGGACGAATTCTACTGCCTTTGCTACCTGAGCAGCCTCATGGCGGCGACAACCACACTGTAATTTCTGTGTTCGAGTCGGTACACACAGCCCCGCACATCCCCAAAAAGCAAGTATCCCAACCACATTTCTGCATTCGTTTTATCGTTTCTGTTCCATCAGCTTAGTCAACAAATTCACCTGTATTGCACTGCCCACGGGGAAGCTAATATAGCGACAGTATTTAAGACATTAGTAACAGGCAATTGTGCTTATCAACCACATGGGGGAACCCGTGAGCAAATGTTCCAAAGTGTTGCTTTAATAGGAAAAATAATTACTGATAAAATAATTGAATGGCCGGTTCGCAATTCCAAGAACGCAAAGAACAGACTTGTGTCCTTGTGGAGACCGGTCTTGTGAGGCAGCCTCGGAAGAGTGAACATGGATGGACGCGACGCAGTGACTTCTGGGACTCAAGCCACCATACATGATGCATATCAAGAACATAACAATCAAATCTTGGTTCTTGAGTGCAACGGTTAGATTACTAAGATGAGCATTAGAGACACCGAAAGTTACTGACATGCTTAGACACATGACTGGAACTTGTGAAAGAGGACTTTATGAACAGAATTTACAAAATTTTTTAAATGAGTTCACTTCACCAAGGTTATTGTCACATACACGGCCTCTTGTCATTTCAAACAAAACAAAAAAAGAGATTTTGATGCCAATGATTGGTAACAGATTGATGACAGCGAAAACAGCATTTTGGATTTGTATGGTTGAATTTATTACAAGGAGTCATTCACACAGCAGTTTCTAATTAATTCAAGTGAATGGTGGCTGTTAACTGTTCTTTGTGTTCTGCGGAAGAAAGAAAGTCATACAGGTTTGAAATGATAAGAGGGTGAGTAAATAATGACAGAATTTTCATTTTGAAGGTGGTCTACTCCTTTAAATATGCCTCTGTTTAAGCAAGTATTTTTTTTAACGATGAAAGGTTCTTGAACGCTCAAACTGTGCCGAGATAAGATAACCATCGAACAAGCAGTGTGATCAAACATAAATCAAGCATTCATCCGTCTCCATGCTGAAGTTGTCGCTTGCCCTATCTAGCGATTTAACGCTCTACTCATGTGAACGGTATGTAATGAGTTTCCATGTAATGACTTCTGCTGTCACAGATAACCCGTTTTCTTCCGTTCTGCTGAGCTTTGCTCCTGCTTCATGCAAATTAAACACCAAAACTTGTGTTTCATGTGCAAACCTGCCAAATAAAGGTAGAGATGGACTGGCCTAGTCTATGCGTATTTGCCTTTCCATGTGCTCGCGTTTTGCATGTTCATTCTTTCTCCACTGGGATCCACTGTAGGGTAGATCACTAGAAGAAGGTCAGACTACTTCGATCGCACACAACCAACCCTGCTCTTTCACCCCCTCAGGCGAACGAATGGAAGCAGCGTTTAATTGCTTGTGTTTGGTGCAGCAGAGCATGATCAGATACTTGGTTTTCTACTGTTAGGCTCACAGTTTGTCCTGGTGGCCCTGAATTGGCAAAAAGTCTACCGGGGAATACCTGGGTCTGAGATGTTTATGTATGGTCTATGAATGCATTTATGTTTGTTTGTGTGTTTGAGAGAAAAAAGAGAGAGAGAGAGAGAGAGAGAGAGAGAGAGAGAGAACAACAAATAAGCTCTGTAGGCCTATGCCTTTCTTACCTTGACCAATTATAAATTTTACAACTTGAGTCATCCTTATCCAATTTCACACTAAGAACAGACCACATACAGTATCAGTATTATACGAGAACTTTACTTTGTACTTGTAATGCTATTTTAATGAGATTTTAGGTACAGCTTAAAATGACAGCTTTAAAACTACGTGACCTGTTTATAGCTAAAAAACATCTACGTATCCCATGGAGTGATAAAGAAGGAGTAGACGTACTGTAGGGGCTCTATTTCAATGTCTACATGTCATTATGAGTAACTGCTTTATAAGACACTGCATGCATGCAACAAAGTAATTGTTTTTGATTATATGTGCATCCATGCATAAGTTTGAGGGGGTAGAATGCAGGCAGGTGGGCAAAACAGATCCTACCCCAATATTACCCCCTTGAAATATTATCCTGTCATGTGTAACATGTAGAACATGTGGACTTGAAACTAATTTTAAGAAATTCTACAGGAGACATACAGTGCATTAAACTTATTGTTTTAGACTATATGTGCACCAATGCAAACATTTGAAGCGGGTAGAATCCTGGCAGTTGTGCAAAATAGATGCTGCCCCAATATTACCCCCTTGAAACCCCCTACAATTTTTGTGTTAATTCAGCAGATTTTTTTGTATCATATGCAGGAGTGTCCGTTTGACCTGTTTTTTCCGAAAAATTCATTGTAAAGTGTAAATCCAAAAGCATCAAGAGAAATAAAGACCCAATTTTTCTTTCTTACAGAGCATTTCCAATGTAAGACTAACCTCCTCCAGCTAACTTTGAATGAAATACAGTGGTAAAATAGAGCCTCATCTGGGCTGAGTTATCAAGCTGTGAATACACAGGCTGCGTTCCAAAAGATAAATAGATACATTTAGATATTCATGAGCTCATCATGCATGTATTATGTAAATGAAAACTGCAGCTTTCAAAGGCTCTGGCAGTCCTAGGTCTTGCAACAACCTTTCATTATTGCCATTCGCAGAGAATGTGCAATAATGATTAATCGCAGTGCTAAAGAGTGATTGTTTTCAACTGTCCGCAGAATGTGTTTGGGTTTGCCATGTCTGATGGTCAACGGTCCCAGTGAGTTCATTTATAAAGCAGCCACTAAACATGAGATAATTGATGGGTTAGTAAAAATAACCAATTAGCACAGTGCTGAGAAAACCAAAGCAATTACACTCCAGATCAGCTGAACTCACTGACCCTCAGTTCCTCTCAGGCTCATGAGTCATCAACACAATTGTAAAGAAGCTGCCTATGGGGAAAATTACTGCTGTGACATCCAGTGATAAACACACATACAGTAAAGATGAAAACGTCTTGGTTACGTATGTAACCTCAGTTCCCTGATGGAGGGAACGAGACGTTGTGTCGAGAACGACAGATGGGGTTCGCCCTTGAGAACCAATCAACTCTGACTACTATAAAAAAGGCCAATGAAATTTGGCGAATGAAATTTGCATGCCGGGCTCCGCCCCCGGATATCCGGTATAAAAGGAAGCCGGCGTGCAGCATTCATTTACCTCTTGTTCTGAAGAGCCTGAGAGCCTCTCACGACTGCAGCAGAATACGATACGTGTTAGTGGCATAAGGGACACAACGTCTCGTTCCCTCCATCAGGGAACTGAGGTTACATACGTAACCAAGACGTTCCCTTTCTGTCGGTCTCTCGACGTTGTGTCGAGAACGACAGATGGGGTTGTCTATGGAAAACGCCACAACGCTGTATCGCGTCACAATCTCAGCGAAGCGACGGTAACAAGCCTGGGCGTGTCAGCTCGAACCTTTCGTGAAACTTGTAACCTTCCAGTGTGGTGGTCGGGGGGTTCCAGAGCTTTCTTGGAGAAAGATGGGTACAGCCCTGACCGGTAACCTTTCACGGACGGGGCCTTAGCTCTCTATAGAGAGGCGCCGTCCGGCTCGGGTTTACACCGGGAAAAGCGCAACTCTTAATCAGAGAAGCGCTGCAGAGGCCACCTCCTACCCGTGGGGAGGAATATGGTGGAGATATATATATGGTCTCGTCCTTGGAGGAGAACGCATGGAACGTGCGGACTGGGTAGTTCACCGCGAGGTGGATGTCCACCTGGGGAAGCTCATGGGTTACCATGTGTGGGAACCATTGTCATGAGGGTATAGCAGACGGAACAGCCCACGGCGGGGGGTGATACTGCGTCTGATAGCACAGGTCGGTTAGAACTATCTGTGATAGGTCATATGGTATCCCGGCCTAAGGGGGAAGGCTGCTCTGCCCAGCCAAGCCCCAGGGGGCTTGCTTAGTGATGGATGGAATGCCTGTTCTTAACCAGTGTCTGGGTAAGAAGGAAGGTTGGTGAGGTACCAGTTTCTTAGCCATGTGTTTGGGTAAGAAGAAAGGTAGATAGCACACTGACCCAACCTCTTGGAGGGTGGGAAGATGCTTTCGCAGGCATACGCCCCCCGGATGCCAGTCCTACATGTCGCCACGCAGGACGTGGGCTGACACCGGGTTACGCGAAGGATGTTAACCCTTGCGAAGGTGTTTGGGCGTAGCCCAACCCGCAGCTCTACAGATGTCTGCTAGAGAGGCGCTTCTGGCCAGTGCCCAGGAGGTGGCTATACCCCGTGTGGAGTAAGCCCTCAGTGGGCATGGGAGATTCTGAGATCGGAATGCCGTCGTAACGGCATCCACGACCCAGTGCGCCAGCCTCTGCTGGAGACAGCCTTCCCCTTCTGCTGTCCTCCAATACAGACAAGGAGCTGGTCAGAGCTACTGAAGCCTGCGTGGACAGGGACACAACACGGATGGGGTTGGGTCTTCCTCCCCGATGGGGAGCGCCTGCAAGTTCACCACTTGGTCCCGAAGGGGAGTAGTGGGAACTTTGGGCACGTATCCGGGCCTGGGTCTCAGGATAACGTGAGAGTTACCAGGGCCGAATTCAAGGCAATCCGGGGACACAGAGAATGCTTGGAGGTCCCTACCCTCTTGAAGGAAGCGAGCGCCACAGGGGGGCCGTCTTACTCAGGTGAGGAAGATCGGAGCCTCTGGGGCTCTTGGACCCACGTTAGGGTCTCAAGAGGGTATGGAGCGGAGATAAGGCGGCTTCCGCCCTCTCGCGCCCGTTAGGAACCTGGTGACCAGGTCGTGTTGCCCTAGAAACTTTCCATCAACTGATTTGTGATGAGTGGCAATAGCGACTACATACACTTTCAGTGTGGAGGGGAGATGTTAGTCTCCAGTCTCGTGAGAAGGGGAACACAGTCCTGATCAAGCACCTCAGTGGGTCTTTCTCGTTGAGAAAGACACCAGGACGAGAAGAGGCACCGTCTAGAGGCGTGTAACCGCCTGGTAGATGGGGCCCTAGCCTGGGTGATGGTCTCAGCCGTATAGGGGGAGTAGCCATCTCAGGATCTTCTCGTCCCGTCTAGAGACCAGACATGGGTTTTCCAGAGGTCTGATCTGGGATGCCAGAACGTGTCCTTCCCCTGAGAGAGCAGGTCCTCTGTCAGAGGAATGGGTCAGGGGGAGTCGCTGTCCAGAGCATCAGCTCTGAAGCCAAGTGTGGTTAGACCAGTGCGGTGTAACCAATAACACTTGGTGCTCCTCTTCCCTGATCTTGCACAGTGTCTGTGCAAGGAGGCTCCTGGGGGTGGAAGGTGTGCTTCCGCCCGTCCCGTGGTCAGCTGTGCACCAGGGCATCCGTGCCGAGGGGGGCCTCGGTCAGGGAGTACCAAAGCAGACAATGGGTGGTGTCGTGGGAGGCAAAGAGGTCTATCTGTGCCTGTCCGAACAGCACCCAAATGAGCTGGACCGGGGGTGGAGTCGCCACTCTCCGCAAGGCGTATACTGACGAGAGAGCACGTCGGCTGTCTGGTTCAGTTCACCTGGGATGTGTGTGGCCTGCAGGGAGCGGATCACCTGCTAACTCCACAGGAGGAGGCGTCGGGCAAGTCGTGTTAGCTGCCGTGAGCGTACGCCACCCGAGCGCACGATCCACCCGTTGTCGAGGGGAATCGAGACATGAAAGTAAGCGTCCTTCAGGTCGATTGCCACGAACCAATCCTGACACCTGATAGATGTCAGGATGCTCCTCTGCGTGAGCACCCTGAACGGCAGCTTTGTGAAGGTGCTTTTCAGGGTACGCAGAACTATGGGGCGCAACCCACCATCTTTCCTGGGAACGATGAAGTGCGGGTCGTGACCCACCGAACATCTTGGTTTTGAGGGACGAACTCGATGCCTGTTTTGCCAGAAGGGTGGTGACCTCTACCCGAAGTCCGGAGGCGTCCCTGCCTCTGACAGAGGGAGAGATGATGCCCCGAAACTTGGGAGAGTCTCTGGTGAACTGGATCGAGTAACCCCGGACCGCCCTCATTAGTCAGCGAGACAGTGTGGGTAGCTCTCGAGCTCCCAGGGACTGTGACAGGGTGACCAAGGGGACGGTCTGCTTCATCATTCCCATGGTGGGTGGTTCGTCGGCTGGCGGAGCTACCCTTCTGTCACGGGGGGTCCCCGGAGGGAAGGTTGGCTCCGCCTTTTTTACCTGCCTGGCGGGACCGCTGCACGCACTGTCGATTTGAGAGTGGTGGCAGCTGTCGTGTGTGTACGACCCAACGCCTCGCCAGGGCGTAAGGTCGGGTCGCCGGGCACAGTCAGTGGAGTGTGCGATCGGCTGTAAGTACACCCGGGGAGAACGGAAAAACTCTGCGAGTAAGTGGGCGCCAGGCCCTGAAAAGGGCCCGGCTTTGGTGACGAGGCAGGAGCCGTCCCGTACCGACCGATCAGAGCCGTGGCTGTGAAGGTCGGGCCCGATGTTGTTCTCCTTGGGGTCTTCCCGTCAGTGTCCCCTCTCGGGAGAAGGTTGCTGACGGGGTGGAGGATTCCCCCTCGACCTCCGCTTCCGGGGTGCCGCCTGTGGGGGCACAGAAACCGGAGCCGATGTCGAAGGGGTCCTGGGTTGCCGGGAAGCAGACGTCACGCGGGATCTCGGAGGCCTAGGCGGCCGAGTCGCGGCGTGAAAAAAAATGTGGCTAATTGCCACTGTCTGCTTCACCGTCAAAAACTGCTGAGCGCAGTCCTCGACGGTGTTACCAACAACCCACCCTGCGAGATGGGTGCATCAAGAAAGCGGACTTCCTTGGTGTCACTCTTCCGCGCAAGGTAAAGCCGGGGGTGACTCTCCTGGACCACTACCGTGGACATCGTCCGACCCAGGGTCCGTGTCGCCGCCTTGGTCGCCCATAGAGCGCTGTCAGCGGCGGCACGGAGATCCTGCATTATACCCGGGTCGGCCTTACCCGTGGAGCTCTCTCAACGCCTTGGCCTGGCGGACCTGCAGGATGGCCATGGCATAGAGAGAGGAGGCAGCCTGGCCCGCGGCATCGCAAGCTTTCGACACCAGTGGTGCCGAAGTCTTACGCGCTTTGGACGGTAGGCGTGGCCGATTCCCCCCAGGTGGTAGCCGTCCGCGGCACAGGTGCACCGCAGGCGGACGTTCCACCCGGGGGATCTCGACGTAGCCCTGGCTGCCCCACCATCGAGGGAAGTAAGGGAGCCGGAGCTGGTTTCACCGGAACGGTCCGTGAGTGGAGCGCTCCAAGTTTTACACAGCTCCTCATGCACCCCCGGGAAAAAACATGGCACCCGGGGTGGGCGCGGTTTGCACCGCGCTCCGACCTCAGGAACCACATATCCCCGGGTTAGCACGGATGACATCACTTCTGCTTCCTCCTGAACTCGACCGCTGGGGGTGGAGCTCGGATTCGTCAGAGTCGGATGCCAATCTCCCTCCGATGCTGCGAGCGACATCTCATCTACGTCAAACATCGTTTCCGAGTGTGTGCGTGAGAATCCGGACGGTATGCCACCGCGGTTGGGGAACGTTCAGAAGAGCGAATCGGGGTGCGATCGGCCCGTGAGCACTTGGCTGGCGGGTTTACGTTCGCAGAGTTCCCCCATATCACTAACGCTGCTAACGTGGGTGGTCATCGGGGCCGTAGCCACAGATGTCACGCCCGGGTAGCAGACGAAATGGTGGCTGGTTCCCGTAGGAAGACAGCCACCTGTGACCGCAACTTCTGAATGACAATCTGCCCGCAGTGCGGGCAGATGTGTCAACGAACGCTGCTTCAGTGTGCTGGACGCCCAGACACCTAATGCAGCGATCGTGTCCATCCCCCTCCTCGATGAGGGTGCCGCACCCAAGAGAACAGCGGGACATGCCGCGCTGGAAATTGCTCAGTCAGTCCTGAAAAGGACCTTTTAGAAAAAATCTCTATCACCTCCGGAACTGCCGAGACGCCCAGGGGAAGGTCGCTGCAGGTAGGGACGATCCGCTGCTACACGTCGTAGATCCAGCAATGTAGAAGAAGAAGAATCCATAGAATTTGTTCTGTTCGTAGTCATGAGCGAAGGCTCTGAAGAACAAAAGGTAAATGAATGCTGCACGCCGGCTTCCTTTTATACCGGATATCCGGGGGCGGAGCCCGGCATGCAAATTTCATTCGCCAAATTTCATTGGCCTTTTCTATAGTAGTCAGAGTTGATTGGTTCTCAAGGGCGAACCCCATCTGTCGTTCTCGACACAACGTCGAGAGACCGACAGAAAGGGAACAGTGAAATGATGATACTCTTGGAACTACTTTATTATGAGAAATTATCTGTTGTCTAGATGGTTCATGAGTTAAAAAGAACCTGTTATCTAAATAAAAGGAAATATAAAATGTAGAAATATAGAAATCATACACACTACACTAGGGATGCTCGATGCCATTTTTTAAAGACAGAGTAACAATTTTGTTTTCTGGTACTCGCCGATACCGATACCTATACCTGTATTGCTTTTTGGTGAGGTGGCAATTTTCCAAGCAAAACACACTGAAACTAATACAAATAGAATAGCTAGAACAAATCCGCCTCCAACACATTATGAAAAATGACATAATTGTATGTGCTTGTCACAAATTTCAGTCAGTTCAGTCAGGTATGTCACGTGAGGTATGGATCTTTGGTATCAGTGTATCTTTACGAGTAGACTAAATGAGCATGGAATCGGCCCCAATTATAATAACTTAGTGATGAATTATGTGAGATTTTTAGCCCATTTTAGAATGAGCTCAGATTTTGACACTTCTTGTTAGCCATGTTGTTATTGCTATTTGAATGAATGAATCAAGGCTTGTATTATTTAAATGAACTGAGTTCTGTTGTTTCATCTGTATGTGACATTATAGTAAACAGTATGCAGCATAAGCATTTTAAAAACACATTTTCAAACATTGCATTGGAAAGGGTTCATTTTAGTGTCATGGGATTTCTGTGGGCTTACAAAGGTCATGTTTGAATAATGTGTTTTTCGGGGGCGAAAACCTGCCACAGCTTCTGTGGCAGGTTGAACTTCCTCAACTGGCGCAGGAAGTACAATAGACAGTTTTGACAATAGAGTCAATGTGAATGTCCTACTTCAGGTCCTGTGAGATGGTGGTGCCCAGGATCCTGAATGACTCTACTGCGGCCACAGTGCTGTTCATTATGTGAGAGAGTGGGGGGAGTGCCGGGGGGTTTTCTCCTTAAGTCCACTATCATCTCAACTGTTTTTAAGGTGTTTAGCTCCAGGTTGTTATGACTGCACCAGACAGCCAGCTGCTCAACCTCACTTCAAAAATACATTTTCATCAGTACACTGACGACACACAAATCTCCCTTTAAAGCGCAACCGCAGATCTGCCTTAAAGCCTATTCTAAACTGTGTAGGCGAACTTAAACTTGGGCTTTCTCAACAAGAGCAAGACTGAAATTATCTTGTTTGGTTCAAATAAGCGCAGTGTTCATGATCTCGATCTTGATTTTCTGTCATCCTAGTACAACCTGTGTCCCGAATCTTGGGGTATCGCTGGATAGCAATCTTAAATTTGACAAGCAGATAGGTACTGTGGTCAAGTCCTGTTTTTATCACCTTCGTCTCTTAGCCAAGGTTAAGCCTTTTATGTCTGCTAAGGACTTTGAAACTGAAATACATGCGTTTATAACATCTCGTCTAGACTATTGCAACTCATTGTATATTGGAGCTTCTCAGACATGTGTCTCAGATATGTGTCTCCTTAAAGGGAAGCGGAAAAGTTCACACATCACACCAGATCTGACTTCCCTCCACTGGCTACCGGTTAAATACAGGATGGATTGTAAAGTTTTGTTATTTGTTTTTTAAATCCTTGCGAAACCAAGATATATCTCTGACTTACTCCATCCACTCTCTCATTCAAGAACACTTAGATCCAGGGACTCTGACCTGCTTGACATACCCAGATCTAGACCTAAAAACAGAGGTGACTGTGCCCTTGCAATAGCTGTACCTTAATTATGGAACAGACTTCCGGCTTACATCAGTGCTGCCCAGTCTTTGTCAACCTTCAAATCGGCCTTAAAAACATATCTATTTTCATTGGCATTTAACATTCCCTGATCCATTTCTACTGTGGTATTTTTATTTTTCTATTTTTTATGCGTCATATTTTTTGTTTTGTCTTGTTTTATTTTAATTTTATTCGTTGTGAAGCACTTTGGTCAACATCTGTTGTTTCTTAAATGTGCTATGAAAATAAATGTTGTTGTAAGCAGACTAGTCACCGTCCTGGATGAGGCCAATAACTGTGGTGTCGTCTGCGAACTTTAGGAGTTTAGGAGGGTCCAGTAGAGGTGCATACGTTGGTGTACATGGAGAAGAGCCGTGGGGAGAGCACACATCACCAACGACTGCACCTGACGACTGTAAACGACTGTTTACACATGGTTATAAGATACGTGTCAGATGTGTCTCCTTTAATCACATTGCTTTGGATTCTTGTGAGAAGGTCTCTGATTTCATTACTGCTTACAATAGTTACAACACGTTGTAAGCTTCAAAAAATTAAATGGATGAAAAAGTTTCTCCCAAAAGGTCCTTTGATGTTGCTCTGAACACATTCGACCATGTGAGTGTTTACTCTACCAGTGCAATATGGATAAGGTTATCTGGCATCAGATAAGGTTGATAGGACAACACCAGACACCTTTTATGGGAGCTGGGATTGGAACATCACCACCAGGCGCTGCAGAGAAACAGATTTTCGAAAAGGTGACCATTAATCCCAGGAACACCAACCTTTATCCCATGGTGAAAGTCATCCATCCATTATACAGTACAGTATACAGTATGGAAGTTAACTAATGTGCCTGACCTTTTTATTAAGAATTATTATTTTCTTGCCTTTATAGCTTATATTATAGGATAGTGGAGAGTGAGACAGGAAATTTGGGGACAAGAGAGATGGGAACAGGAGTCAGGAAAGTACCACAAACTGGGACTCGAACTCAGATCACCCAAGTAGCCTACTATTTGCACAACATGTGGCTGCACAGTCCACTGGACCACCGGCACATGAACATATGCCTAACCTGGAGGCTGAAACAAAGAAAGGACAAAAAAGGACAAATCTTCAAACACATTTATTTGTCTAAACATTGCAGTTGTCCTTGCCATACCAGCCATTTAAATATGGCCAATATGCACCTTATCGTCTCACATTCTTCATCAGGAAAAACCCTCTCTGTTTTCCAGGAGTTTAGCATTCCCACTCAAATATTCTAAAAAACGTTTATTGAGATCGTTAATTAATTTGAATGTATTATTTTTTTAATGAAAAATTTGATTGTCATTGTCAGAACGTAGGAATTAAGTGGCGACACAATTTCTTTTTACATTTTAAATCTTTAAACTTAACACATTTTCTGAATTATTGTTTTAATTTCGTATACATTTATTTAACATTTCTGCCTATTATTGGCCTACACACTGCTTATTATGAGAATTCTGCACAAGATTTCCTATGCACTCGTACTGCCTCTACGAGTAAATACAAATGCCAAATAAAATAAACAATCGTATTAAATTAAAGTTTTCTATGTAAATGGCGGAGAGAACACTTTACTTTTCTGATATCACGGCATGATACTGCTTCTGCTGTGGAACGAGCCAATGTCGCCTTCCGGTGTGACACAAATACTGCACGACTGCTCGAGCGCAAAATGCTGCTCGATCGCATATTTTTGTTAAAAAGAACTTAATCTATAATTTTCTCTAAGGAAAAGTGCAGTTCACGTAAGCCAACCCATCAGACATTTTACGGATGTGCACACCTTTGGACTAAAAAGCCACAATGTACGTTGTTTAATGGAACCTTCGTGAAGATGAGTCTACCCGACTAACTTTACATGTCATTGGATAAACGCCTGTGGCGTGTATTTCAAAATACAGGTATGATATTTGCTTTATTTCTTCTTCGTTTCGTCAGGGGAATATGGCGTAAATGTAAAAACATGTTGGCAAACTGAACGGTTTATGTTCTGCAAGAGTTGAAATTCGGTAGCTGGATAGTAGTAACGTAATGAGCTCGACTCGATGTGTAACGCTCCGTTCCTGACCTCGGATGTAAGACATTTCCTATCTCAACTCGGAAATAAATTCTGTCTTTTTTAAATGTTACTAAATACTTTTAATGTTATCAAGTTATTAGTAACGTTACTGTTTTATCGTACTTAATACTTTTTAATGTTACTAAATCCAGACCTTATTTACGAGTTTGAGACGGGAAATATCGTAAATCCGAGGTGCCTGGAATTAACCACAAACATTAACCACGGTTTTACAACAGTAAATATACTTTAACAATAGTTTTTAGTATTGAGAAGGTTTCAGATCATCAAATTAAACACAATCTTACTTAAAGGAGCTTTGATATTTGTTGTTAAAACAAAAGATATCCAGTCTGTCAAAAACATGATCACTAAACCTTTTAGGTGTGATTAAGAAGTGTTTGTCCTTGGCCAAATTATATAAAACTAAACGCGCAAGAAATTGATGTATCGCTGACGCTGTGACATTGAATCAGGAGGGATGTAAGGTGTCGCATTGCCTACAAGTGGGTACAGCTTGAATCCAGCATGGTGCACCTGGCCTCTTCTCGTGTCCGTCCCTCTTTCACCTCACCCGTGCCCTCATATTTCGCTGCCCCCACAGTGAACGTGTAGAATGGAGGTCAGCAGATGAAGTAGTCAGTGTTTGAGCGTTGGCTGAGTAGAAACACATTGTGGTGAATCTGTTGTCCCGGCTGGGTGCCTGTTTGAACAGGTGGAAGCGTGGTGGCCAGATGAACCCAGAGAAAATGATTACATAATGACCAACACATCATTACCTTACATATGTCAAAATCACCATGCGTACAAGGTCAATACAGCTTAGTTCTTCTCCCTCTGTGAGTTCTGTTCAACACGGCTCTGTTTACCCGAACGGAGGGGATTTATTCCGTCTGCGCAGTTTCAATCGAAATGTTTTGATCCGCAGACAAGGACTTAACGTTCTGTTTAGTGAGGTCATGTTTAACGTGATTATGCTTTTTTTAAGATCTGAAATTATGTAAGGGATGTTATTTGGATGCAACAAAGTGCAGTGCAGACGGTGTGTGATTTGTAGGTCAGAGGAACGGCGCTGTAGAGATGAGAGAAGATGTTGGAAAGACTTTAGCAAAGAGGGCTAGAAATGAAAGGGATAGGTCTCTCTAAATCTCAGGAGCTGTGCCTCTTGAGTAAGTGATTATAAGCTCTTTCACTATGTAGATAACAATCTGAACAGCATGGCAGGAGTGTGTGTGTGAGAGAGAGAGTAATTACAACCTCAATTAAACAAGAGAATGTGAGATTAGGGTCAAGAGCTCTATCACGCTACATCGGCGAAACAACTCTGCCACTTCAACGCCTCCTTTGTCTCGTGTCTTATTCTCTTTTCTCCAACCCTCTTTCTATGTTCCCCCTCAACCGTGTTCTCCCCTTGCGCTCTTGTTTTGTGTTGGTAGTAATTCTTACTTTCATGGTAATGTAACTTTTGATATGAGCTGCAGTATTAGACCCCTGGGGAGATGGCCCCTCTCGGCTAATAAATATTCATGATCACAGTCAACTATCTCCCCCATCCACTGAAGGTCAGCCTTTCTGTAGTGTCCACGAGGGCGCTGACTTATCTGAGAATCTGTACATAGGAAAAGTGCTTCGGGGCCCTTTGTGTCCTATGGGAGGTGTTTTAAGATTATGTGAACAGCGAAGCATTACTCCGCCAGTTCAGAATTTGCCAGAGGGTTTTCTCAAGGTATTCCATCGTGCTACTCATTTTTTGTACTTCGGGATACTGGATGTGTGCTAGCTTTTTTGTTGTTGTGTAATGATTAATAAATAATTTGTACGCTTGATATTGATTATTGCCAAATACTTTTTCTTGTTGATGGAGCAGGAAACTAAGCTTCAAGATCCATTATGCAGACCATAATTTAGGTCCATTATGCAGACTGGTGCATAATTCAGGAATTCAACTGCTGCTTTCTCTTCCTAAGTAAATTGAATGGTAGGGGAAATTTAAAGCTTTGATGATGCAATGATTTCATAATATGTTGGTTTATGACCCTCTGGTGTGCAATGATCCTTAATTAAAGTGTAGAATATATGACTGTGTTTATGTGTGTACACAGGGACCCTTGACTGAACAGATGGTAATGATGTCACTTGCATCCATCCTTGCATATTTGTTTTCATATATCAATTTGCAGACAAACAAGTTGACTTTTGACTTAATTTTGCTAATGGGCAGTAACACCTTAATAAATGTGACATTTACTGTCGAAACATGAAATATAAACTCCCAAAGAATATATTTACTATTTATCACTAATATACTGAACCATCTGTTTGTATTTTCATAAACACCTGTTGATAGAATCCAGACAACAGACAAATATCAGTCTTCTCACTTGTTTTTGAGAGAAGACATACTTTGTAGGATTTCTGTCAATGGTCTTCATACATATAACAGTTATTAATACAATTATTTTTCATGCGTCCCTTTATCAGGAATACGAACCGTTATAGATGTGACAGTTCTACCATGGAAAAATCATGCTTTAAAAGTGCTTTAAAAATGTAACCCCACGTGGGTATTTAAATCACCAAATATTGACATCTGAACTATCAGTATGAAGAAAATCTTTAGGCCTTTGCATTGAATTGCACGATCCTCTACTGGAAAATAATTATTATATAAATGATATATAATATAAAAGGAAATGAAAAGAAAAAAGTAAAGAAAAGAATGAGAGAGGACAGAAAAAGGAAGCAATAAGGTTTGCGCGGTTTGCTGGTGGCTATCAAATGTTTTAATAGCTCAGCACTAGTGAAAGGAGAGCGGGTGGAAAGCAGCTGGACAGGGTCTCATTGCTATTCCTCTCATGTTTTGGGTGGAGAGGCTTTTTGGCTGCTTGTTGGTGAAGTCTCATTATCACATGACATATGTTGACCCTTGTATGTCATGCCCTGTGTGTTTTTGTGTGGGTGTGTATACACATAATGTCCATATAATGACCAACAACTAACTATTTCATTTCCTCCTCTTGTTTGTGTCCATGACAACACTCTTTACCCCTTGAGTGTGTGTGTGTGTATTTGTGGTTTTATGCGTTTGTTTGTCACGTCCCTAAGCCTGTGTGTAGGTACAGTATACAGGACCTATTAGGATTATGGAAAAGTGTAATTCCACCTCTGTGATTTAATAATACGTCTCTATTATGACCCATTCGGCTATATTAGGGAACATATGCTCTGTTGCAGTGCGTTTGTGGTTCTGTAATTAATGGGCTGGGGTGGGCCAATTAAATTTTGGTCCTTTATGGTTGTGCTGATTGCCATATTTAGGGTCTGAATTTCAATGAATGCCTCCCAAACATTTCCACCCTCTTGGGGGAGTATGTGTGTGTATATATGCATGCCACCGCATTTGCTTGCATGAAGGTATGCTTGTGCCTGTGTGTGTCGGTTGGGGGTGGCTCCAGCAATATAATTACTGTTCAAAAATTACCCTTGAGATTCCTTTTAACCCACCTATACTTCATTATGATAATGATGTTTAGAGAGCGAAACGAAAAGCATCTGTATTCAGGTCAGATCACGGGGCTTATTTTCTGTTCTCTGTCTTTAATAGCTGACCCCAGAACAGCAGATAATCTTGATTCTGAGATTTAGACATTTTTTGCAATTAGTGATGTTAAGTGTAATGTAAAAATCTGTATGGTCTGTTGACATTTAATGGCTGTGTAATACTATGCAGATGGGTGCCCTTTATATCAATGCCTGTTCTGAGAATTAATAAATACATGTATCATGCAGATTGTAGTAGACTAGATATCCTGGAGAAACCTGACGAACATGTCAGGGTCTTGCCAATTTAGTGAACCCTCTTGAGTGAAGTGGTAAATGCTACTTAATAATTTTGAAATTCTGTTGATTTAGTAAAACAAACTATAGAGAGCATTGGTCCAGAAACACTCCTGTTTCAAATTTTTTACACTACACAAACAGGACGACAAAATATATCCAACAGAACATTTAGAACTGAATCAAAATGTTAAATGAGTTATGAACATCTTTAAGACTTAACTATGTGGAAATTAATAAAAAAACTGAAACACAGAACGATTCCTCGACTAATTCGAATACGAAAAATAATCGAGGCAAATAGTTATGTTTTATTTCTGTTCTGACAACTGCGAGACTGCGACAAGCACTGGGTCTCATTCATGAAACATGAAAAAACACGTTTTTGTGTAAATCATTCTTAGTCGTTCTAACGTAAATTTCCGGATTCATGTAAAATGTTCATATTTTCAAGATGTTAGTTGGTACGAAAGAAATTTTACGTTACACCTACTCCATACCAATTGTAAATGGTGCGTAAAACTGCACGTAATGTTCTTTATTCTTTTAGATAAACTGATTGTCATGATTCCGCTATCATGTCATGTTTATTCTTGGTCTTGCAGCGGAGTCATGTCATAGCCTTAGGTTTTGTGTGAGAAAGACATGGCTTTTGTTTATATATTAGCTGGCCATGTGCTTTCTCGTGTCTCGTCTGTGTTTCCCGCCCTTTTGTCTCGTTTAGCCTTCCCTTAGTGTTTAATCCCCATCACCTGAACCTTGTTAATTATCCTGTGTTTGTCCCCCTTTAAATGATCCTCATGTCTATTGTCCTGTGCTTGTTCGTTTTGCTAGTTTGTGCCTTGTCTTGAGTCTGTGAGCTACGAGTCTTTGAAATATCCCAGAGTCCTTGTTATAGTACATTTACATTTAGGCATTTGGCAGACGCTTTTATCCAAAGCGACTTGCATTGCACTTATTACAGGGACAATCCCCCTGGAGCAACGTGGAGTAAAGTGTCTTGCTCAAGGATACACTGGTGGTGGCTGCTGGGATCGAACCAGCAACCTTTTGATTTACCAGTTCAGTGGTTTAACCCACTAGACCACCATCTCCAATAGTAAGTTTTGTCATTGTGTTATTATTTGTCTAGTGTTGTTCATTCTTGTTAGTTCTAGTCAGTGTTCCTCCCCCTTGTTTTGCATATTGTTTTACCCCATCGTGGGCTTTTGTTTGTTCCTGTTTTTGTCTAATAAATCCCTTCGTTAACCCCTGCGTTCCCGTGTCGCTGCCTGCATTTGGGATCTCCCTAAGAATTTGTGACACTGATGACACTGCATTTTGATGCACTGTGTACCATAATGATATTTTACCAGATTTTTTGCCCTGTCTTTTATTATTTTTACTTTTTAACTTTGGGTAAAACGCAGAGTTCGTCACTGTCCTTTTCTACACAGCAGTCCAATCACAGTGAAGAAGAGGCAGGACAAACACTACATTGACCAACCATCATAGAGAACAATGGAGAAGTTAATATTAATGGTTACTGCATTTTCATATTCAGTAATATTCTTCAAAATAACATACTAGTTACGAGAGTAGGCTAACTGTTGCGCATAATTTCCGGAAAATAAGGCAAAGTGCTCTCAAGTGCAACCAGCTGGTCGATCCAGAAGAGCACCAGGTATTATTATTTTAGCTGGCTAAAAATGCTTTGGTGGACACAATTGAATTCATTAATTTATTGGTAAGCATATAACCTATTAGTCTAGTGCATTTATGCAATATTATGTAGCCAAACCAGAGTATGAAGTCCAGAGCATTCGAGCAGTCCTAGATACGTAATTTGCGTAGCTGTATCCTGTCCCATAATGTTATGTTGTACAGTAGGCTATGTATTATGTCCAAAGGCTGTTTAAACATGCGCGCCTAACAGGGCTGTACTGTGCGGTAGGGGTGGGCGGAATGACCAAAAATCGATTTCACGGAATGAATAGTTTTATTTCACGGTAACAATCTCCTATTTTAATTCTATATCTTATACCTCATTTTTCTTAGATTGATTTCCTTTATTTATGTATTACAGTACATTTAAATGCTCACTAAATAGTTAAATTGTAGGAAAGTTATGAAAATATAATAAAGATATCAAATTAAGTTGTGATAATGGGATTTATTATTAATTGATATTTATTTTCTAGATATATCATATGTATACAGTAGGAAGATAGACAACATGTATAACAATAAAGTTTGAATATATGCACAAACAATGAAAGTACAGTATACGACTTGTGTTATAAACTGGTGTTCATGGGGTCTGTACTGTAGGTGTTTATCGCTCTTCACTCTCTATTTAGATACGCACTTTTAGTGTGTTGCGACTCTCTGTCTTTAAGTTTGTTTATTCTCGCGCTTGTCTTTGCAGTGCGAGTCTCCACAGTCCACACATGTATCCCAGTAGCAGCTCACGTGGCATCATCACGCGTTACATCGCAAGTTTCGCCTTGGCTCGCAATAAACTTTATTAAAACTATTAACAGCTTTACAAAGCGACCTGACTTCTGAAATACCTGAGAATTATTTCGCCGTAACAGAATATTCTGTCATTCCGCCCAGCCCTACTGTGCGGCATACATGTATTTACCAGTGTAGCACGCATGCGATACAGTTTGGAAGGTGCATTAAACAGAGCCTCTTGTTTGTGTGAAGTGCGTGTGTCGTTGTTTCGGTGTGACTTTAACCAATGGCTCACCGCTATTTTACTTAGTTTTAGTCTATTTTGCGAGTGAAACTTGTTTTCCAGTTGCATCGAGTCCATATAACTAAATAATCCTGTTATTTAAACATGCCCTCTGGCTACAAGCGTGATTCTCATGGATTTGTCTGTGTCTGCGCTGTATGAGGACATGAACACATGAACTTCATTCTCCAGAGATGCTCTGAGAGTTTATTTCAGAACATTTTACTGATTGAAGCTATGTGAAGTGAAGCTATCATACAAACACTAAACGACCTGCCTAAATCTGCCAAAAAAAAAACTGCACCATAAATGCACCATGCATACTGAAGTTAGTTGTTTACCTTTAAAATTATTCTTTTTATTTTCGTTTCATATTTATATTTTTGTATTATATTAAAAAAAAGGAACAAATTATTTGTTCATTTTAAGAGACCTGTCTTATTTTCTCTTGTATATTTAGTATCGCTCTTTAATAAAGAAAAAGTACTTATTATCCGAATACTCTATTAATCCATGTAATAATTGGTAGAATACTCAGCTACAGGCAGAGATAGACCACTGTATTGCCGTGCCCGATATATTGAGTCAATATTTGGAATTGTTTAATTATTGCATTAGACGATAAATGTTTACAATCTAACAATAATTTCAGTGTTCGGTTTTCTTTCGAAAAGCCCACTCTGATATAAAATCAGCATTTGACAAATAGTAAAATGACCACAGTCAAATGGATCACACAAGATGGATGAGAGAAAAATTGTATGGTAAGTACTTATAATACATTCCCATTTATTTTATTCATATTTAGCCCTTTTTAGCTGTCCAAGATTAACGTAATGTCATGTGTGCACCTTTTCATGGTTTCAAGGCTGCTCAAGCTACTATTACCACATAATGCACAGTAATTGTTTGTTTAGTTTCAGCAATCGGCCAGTCGGCAACATCAGTGCTTTGTAATATCGGTATTGGCATCAGCCATTTAAAAACCCATATCAGTCGACCACTAGAAACAGGGAGTGCTTCTTGACCCAGTGTTTTTGGTTTGCAATATGGTGATATATTAGTTTTAGTGTAAAACACTATTAGACAAATCTGGCTTACAATACATAAAGAACTACTAGCTACAAAAAAGTATTTCTCCTGTTGGTCTGGTGTGCCACCTAAAAAATATACGACTCGAAAGCATATGGTCAGTTTTTTTTAATACGTAGCCCAACTAGTGTAAATTGAGTGTTACAGAGTTCCTCCAAATGATAGCATTTAAATTACGAATGAAAACAATGTTGTAAAAAAAGTAAAATGCAAGGCATTTTATACCACAGTTCCATTCACTGTATTCCATTCGATCTGGCTTTAAAAACAAAGCTCAGTTGGAACAAACGCTTTAAGTTAAGCAAATCCTCAATTATCATTGTAAGGTCATTAACGCTAAGGATTTTCTTAGCTTAAAGTGTTTACTGGAATTGCTTGAAGATCTTTAAATCTGCCTGCACTAGCGGTCCTGCATCAGAAGCTTTGTTCTAATGAAATTTATACATCAGAAATGTTCTCCTGAGAGAGATAGACAAAATAAGATGTGAAGCAGGGGCAGGAAGCGCGGATATGAAGATGGAGAAAAATTGAAAGGGTGAGAGAAGCCGCGTTAGCAGAACAGCCTGAAGTCCTTTGAGTGCTACTAGAAGACTCCAGGAAGCGTGGATTCAATCTCTGTCTTCCACATCCCTTCATCAGTAAGATAAAAAGAGGAAAATAAAACACATGCAGTGAATGCATATAGCAATAGCCACAGGAGGAAGCAGCGAGCCTCTTTGTCATTTTGTGTAATGAGAAAAGGAGAAAGTTACTGATGACAGCAAAAAAGGCAGTTCCAAAAGACTTACAACACTCCTTCAAATAGTCTCAGACCTTTGTCTACGTTTTTTTGAGTCGTTTACTCCTCAAATAAGTGAGGAAGCGTTATGTTTTGCTATAGCATACCTTTAACTGAAATAATATTTTATAATCAAACTTCCCTTTGTTCCCTCAAAATTTTTATCTTCATGCTTTTTGGCAAGATATACTTGCCCAATACATCACAAAAAATGTTAGTTTAAAGATAATGTGTGTCATTTTTATTTCTGTAAGATTTTTATAAGAATCACTTTGTTTCAGAGACAAAGTAGTCATTTGTAGATTGATTTCCTCAAAAATGGGAGACTTGTTTGGACAGCCTATAACACGGATTCTCAACCGGAGCTGTTTGGTGCTGCTAGTAGCACTGACATTACACACGTTACCTTTAACCTGACAATAACTACAGACAAACACCCTATAAAACAATGCCATGTGCAAGGTAAACCCTCATATAATATCATAATCCATTCATTTGTAGTCCTGTCACCCGGAGTATATTTGCTAAAGAGGCTATTGTGTGCTGTGTGAACTATACGTCCGGTTACATTCTGTCACGGTGTTGATGCAGGTTTAAAGTTTACACTTAAAACCACTTACCCACCCAAAATTTCAGCTAGCCACTTAAATTTGCCATAATCCACATGATTAAGGATCACTACAGTCTTGTAGTTCTCTCATGAGAACATTATTCTGCGCTCTTGTTGGTATGTTGAACAAACCGCTTAGCCATTACGGTGAGGTGAATGTTCAAACCTAACAACTTCTCCACGAGGAAGCCAGAAACGATTACATAATCGCATATTTGAGACGTTCATATTTGGTGTACAAAATGGAATGTTTTTCTATTCATTCTTGCTGTCGTAATCCAGAATTCTGATAGGTGAATGGCCTTTTTATGGTGTCCACAAAAAGATATTGGCATTGGTTCTGACAAATCTGCATTTTTGGGGTTGTTGAGGTTTGAACAGGTTGAGGGGGTGTTACTCCGGAGTAGAGTTTAATCTGACGGCATTCTTGAGAGATGACGGGTGGGGTGAAGCGTCTGAAATGTCTAGGGTCTTTACCCCCATCTTTTTCAGTGACGACTCATCTGTAACAGAGATGGAGCGTGTGAAGGATGGGCGAGGGAGGGAGGGAGACGAATCTATAAAAGAGACAATAGAAGTTGTTATGGACAGAGCTGTAATATGTCTGAAGATCTTTTGATCGACAGGAATGTTTCTGTTTCAGCATGCTAACCAGGATGCAACAGCAGGGTTAGATGAGTCATGACTTCCATATTAACAATAAAGTTACATCACAGTTCTGACTAATCTACGTTAGTCTTTGAGCATCTTCCTGCAGTGTAATTCTTTCACCAACAGAGGGCACTGGAAACACTGGGAGATCTAATACATACCATCGTGCATTGAAAATCTGTGATTCAAAAGGTAGTGCTCTATGTATGAAAAATAGTTATAACTCATTTGAACAAAAGATAAGTATTGTATTAAATTAGTAGTCTCAGACTTTTGGACGTATTATGGAACCTGCAAACATTTGCACTTGCTACAAAAGTTTGGCATTCGCGGTTGACTTATTAAGCTGCCAGGAACACAGAGGGAACATATCTCATAACTCATCCATCACTACTGCCTCCTCAGCTCCAGTGTGTAAAATTATTTCTTTCAGAGTATCTGTACAGTTGCCTGGATTTCTTCTACCTCACACACGAGGGTGCATCTTTCTACCGTGAAGTCTCACATTTTTTATTTATTCATGGTTCAATGTATGTGTTTCTCCTCTCAGATGTTTAGTTCCTTCCTTTCTCTTCGCGCTCCAACATCTCACAAAATTTTTCCACTTTCTCTTTCATCATTTTTCTCCCACTCCCTCTGATGAGCTGTTACCTGTGCCGTTAACATCAGTCTTCAGTTTGCTGTTGGTTTCCTCTTGCAGTTTCTTCTCATACTGCCTCACCTCTTCGAGCGTCATTCCTGCAGGCACAAATATTGATCGTACATTTGTATTTGCAAAGAAATTAAGATTGCACACGCGCAGCTTTTCAGCTCTGGGGCATCAGGATTCAGACGTTTAATTAACAGAGCATGCGGTTAATTGCAATTACGAGACATTACATTTACCATGCCACTCGTCAATCCATGCCACGGCCTGTCTGTGTCCCACCAACAGTACGTCACGAATGTTCTAAGATGAAATCATAACACACCACAATGTGATGGACTTGCATGATTGAAAAGAATGATGTAAGGCAGGGCTATTGGGTTCTATTCCTGGTGGGCCATGTCCTGCAGAATTTATTTTCAGCCCTGATCAAACACTCCTGAACTAGCCAAACAAGGTCTTGGTTTATAAAAATTGAATATGGAATAAACACTTGTGTTAATAATTGTGTATGGCCCTCCAGCAATGACACTGAATAGCTCTGTCATAATGTATGGCGACAGCGATATCCCCTGTCATGAGAAACAGCGCTTTGGTCAGTACCCTGTGGATGAACTCTTCAGTTCTTCCCTGGAACCCGTAGATCTCAAAGCTGCAGGTGACTCTCTTGTAGGAGCACATGATAGGATTACTGCTGTTCCTCCAGCAACCCTCTAGGGGTCCCCGACCTGTTTTCTTTGACACCCAGTGACTCAGATCCTGTTAAAGCATCATGAAATCGTACATTTCTGAGATGTTAACAGGTACAACATTGCTGAAAACAGTAATTGGCCTCATTGAAGGTGCTCTGTGCAATTTTTTGGAGCATCTGTTAACAGAAAATGGAGCGCTTTTATTGTTTTTATTACCTTAGAATGAGCTATTTCTATCTACATACACCGCGGGTCCCCTTGCATGGAATTTGCCATTTTGTTTCTACAGTATCCCTAAACGGATAAACTGCTCTACGGAGTGCATTGCGTAAATACATTATCTCCTTCAGCAAAGAAGCAAAAAGTGATGACCGTAGTTCTTTGAAATGGGGGTGGAGTGAGCCGTTGGTTGCAATTCGCCACCTCACCACTAGATGCCGCTAAGTTTTATACACTTGGCCTTTAATTTGATTAATAAGTGAAAACTTCGCTATTTCGTTCTTCCGAGTTAAAAAGCAAAGTGTAAGCAACTCTATGAAATTTGAAGTAAATATGTTAATTCTGAGTGGTGATTGGGTGGAGTATGCATCCATATCATCAGTTTCTGAGTGTTTCACTGCATAACAATAAAAACAACTAGTTTGATCAATCAGTGTGCAATATTTACAGTTATTCATTTAGTAGACGATTTCATCCAATGCGTCTTACAAATGAGAGCCTTAACATGTAATGCATGAGAAAGTAACACATCGGTTGTCTGTTTGACTCTTGTTGTTGTTCAGAGACATGGGTTGTACGTGTGCATTTCCTCGGTGTAACTCAAGTGTTATTTACGTTTCCCTTTGACGCAATCAGAGCTGAAGTTTCGGTTTGCTGTGGCCTATTAACGCACATGGAAAATATGTTTGTAACATTGATTTAATATCGGACAGCTTTGTAAATTTGCCAATGGTCTAATCCGATTTTCAACTTTCATGTTACCATACCAGTTTCTGTTGATTCTACTGTCAATCAAATTTGGTGTTAATTCAGATGGTTATGTAAGTATGTAAATTTCATTGTCAAGACTACTCTTTTAGTTTAGTTTTAGGAGCAGACATGTCACTGTAACTGCTTATCTCTGCTAGCTATCCATTCCACTGTGTGTGTGCACACATAGTGTATGCATTGCTTTGTGCAAATTGTGCTTATTGGAACACATATTTTATGCAGTCTCCTCCCTCTTGCCATACTCTACCCACCCACATTTTCACAGTTGTCTATGCCCCTTATTTAGAACTCTTTTTAAATCGGAGGTGTGAAAAAGGAGAGGCGACTCACGACACTTTAAGTGGATGTACAAAAACTTCTGATTGAATTGTCTGTGTGTATTTGTACATTTGTGTACTGTGGATAGAAGGGGATGGACAGATTATGGGTCAATGTCTAAACTAATAATAGTATACTGAAACAACTGCGTGTTTGTGTGTATTACGTGCTGAAATATGGAGATAAAGTTTCGGAAGGACAGAAGGGATATGAATATTGCCTCTATTTAAACTAAATAATATCTAAATATAAATGGTCATTTAACAGTATACTTGAAAGCCATCATAAACATTAGCCCTATAGACCTTTATTAAGAGTAATATAATAATTTAAGATGATAAACTTGTAGAAAGTCTTACAGGTACTTTTTATTTAAATGAATGCAATACAAACACCTTACAGTAAATGGTGTATTATTTTTAACACATTTCTCTCATCAGTTGTTTGATGCACATTCATTTGATGCTATTTAAAATCATTAGTTTAAATGATTAAATTAAAATTATTATTATTGCTCCTAGAAATAAAAAGCAGTCTAGAAGAATACCAAGTAAAGCCCTGCTCTTAAGAGCCGAGTGTGTGTTGAAAGTACTGAGTTTCTATTGTTTGAAGAACTCTGATAATAGCTTGCCTTCGCTGCATTCAACTCATTGTCAACAAGTCTGAGCTTGTCTTTGGCATATCTCGACTGTTTCTTTTTCTTTGTATGCTGTAATCCCTTGGATTTGGCTTTTTCTTCACTCTGCATGTGACAGCTGTGGATATGAGGCTCCGCATGACTAAGTATGTGGGTGTAGCATGCTTCACTCTGATGTATTGTTTGACCACTAAAAAGAAGCAGATCTGAATATAACGTACCGCTGAGGAACATGACGTCTTGTCGTTTCTGTCTGCATTTAAACATTAGCTTTATGGGTATTTGCACATGCATGAGAGGGCAGAAACCAGGGGAATAGAGCAGTCGGATCATTGTTGTGTTTCTCCATGTATTTATTCATATATGAATGTGTATGTATGTACCTCTGATTCCTTGTAATGCCTGTCAGGGATTGGATCACTCAAAATGTCCAAAACGCAGACGCTGTCCTTTGGGGTGGGTTTACCGTCAAACACCTGCACAAGAGACATCAAACGGCACAGTCAGACAAATGCAACAATATATCACTGTTTTCTGTTTCCTAATGCTACATTTTCTGATAAAAGCAGAATAATGCGAGGAGAACAATTGCACTGGTCGGAGAAAAAGGGAATCTGCTTTGCTGTAGTGTCTGGAGTGCTCCATTTCTCATGGCGCTCTTAATATAAATATCACTCGATTCCACCAGTTAAACATTCTCTAGCACATTACAGAACCTTGACGCAATACGTAACAAAATGCCGAGGGCAGAGGCTTTGAATTAATGCAAAAAACATGGAAACAACGACAGCAAAGTCAAGCCTTCTACGGGCAGAGGTACTGAATTATGCAAACTACTGCAGGCCAGTGGAGCTTTACTCTGTGTCAGTCAGTGCAGGCCAGTGGAAAAAGAAACCCACCACATAGCACGTCTTAACATAAAACAGATTGCCTTGACTGTGCAGCATTGCAGGTGCTGTGTGCACCCGCTGGAAAGCAAGAGAGAAAAAACAACGAGAAGCAATAAAGAAAATGAGCGCTATTCGCTCATCTGTGACTGCTCTCTCTCTCTCTTTCTTTCAAACTCTTTTATAGTCTGTGTGTATAGTAAATGTTTTTATGCTTCGTATGGGTTAAAAGAGTGCAACTATTTATTTTCTGTGTTCGCTCATGAGAAAAGCCACTGTAATGTTTACTGATCGTCCTGTGTGATGTTGACAGATGCACCAGTGTTTCCATTCGCCTGACCGCATGTGGTGGCGTTGTGAAACTTGTGGCGAATGCGACTGCATGAAAAACAAGCGCTGGTGTTAATTTAGGGGTTGTGTGTGTTATATAAGTGCATTAGAGGCTGTACTCTTTTTAAGACTTACTCATTCACGAGTTCACCTCGCAGATAATAAATACGGATAATATGCGTATTTGGCATGCTTGTCCGGGGAGAGGGCCCCGGTATATGCCCGGACTCGGGTCGTTCACCCCTGTTATACTGCGGTAGAAACGGGCTGATGGTGAGGAGTTGGGGTGGAGGAAACCAGCCGGGTTAGTTTTATCTACAAGTGTTCCTTCCGAACTATGCTAATAAGACATCATTAAGTATAAATGTCAAAAGTGCATGAGGTCGTTTTAGGTGGTCCTCACACCGTGTCTACACCGGACGCGAGCGACGCGGCGCGACACGACAAAAGACATTAGAAGCGCATTAAACCCATTATAATTTTACATTTTGTCCACACTGGATGTGGAATAAAAGGAATAAAGGTTGTAGCTTATTTGTTAACATTAGTTTACTACAATACTTAACATAAGCTAACAATGAACAATACGAATCGTAATCTTAAATTGATTTGTAAAATCAAAAGTTGTATCTGTTAACAGTAGTTAATGCACAATGTACTAACATGAACAAACACTGAAATATCAATAGAGATTACAAAATGCTTTGAAAATATTTTGTTCATTGTTAGTTTCATGTTAGCTAATGCATTAACTAATGTTACTAAATGGAAACTTATTGTATTGTGTTACTATTAAAATGCGATTTGGCCTTTTAATTGTTTTATCTTAAAACGATTTAGGTGTCAAGGGATAGAACATTTCATTTAAAAACAAGTGCGAGGTGAGATCTCACTAGTAAAACTGTGTGTTTATATCAGCGTGTCTGTTGATGGATGATGAAAGTTGGATCAGTTGGTGGAAACTGATTTTATTTCTTTGGAACTTATCAATAGCGAAACTTACCCGCCACGTATTTGTCTCCCTCGCAGACAGACTTGCTTATTATAGCTTTGAATCAACGCTTTGTGGCAGGTTGGGTCTTGTTTAAGCTTTAGTTTTCATTTCCTAATAACTTGGAGTTCTCCAGGGCAAACTGCCTCTCCCTCTCTCTCATTCACCGAACACAATCAAACATATACACACAACAAACCAGTAATAATAATAATAGCTTCTCCACTCCAAAAATAAACTCCATTATATGAAAAGTAAATGAGTAGTTTACGGCAGCCTCTTTGTTGATGAAAAAGCAGCTGTGCATATGTAGACGTAATGACCTGACCTCTGCTTTTGAATGTTTTAGAAACAGACGCTAGCTCAAAGACCCTTACAAGGACGCGGTGGCTACGTGTGTCACCGATGAAACGTGGTCCTCCTTTAAGAGGATTATCTTCTGTGTGTGTCTTTGTGTGTGTGTTGCCGTACTCACTTACATTTTCGCTGCAGCCGTTGTCGTTCAGAAAGTGCGTCTCAATCTTGACTTGAAGCCTTGGTAGGAAGGAACACTTGTGGGATGAGCAGAGAAAGAGAGAGAAATGGGGAGGACAAGGCTAAATGATTATGTCATACATTTGGCGGGCATGTGTGCCCAAACAGACTTCACAAATCAGTGCAGATGTGAGAGAATACTTACTGTGTACTCTGTGGTAAAACGCCGATAGACGGATAGAGAGAAATGCAGAAGAGAAATGGGGTGTTAAATCACGACTGGTTACTGGTGCATTTAGAAGGATATGATGGATATTGGTGCCATGTGAAGTGGCAGGGTAATATTCAAACAGTGTTGTGTTTATTGCAAGATGATGCTTGAACTGACCTGTTATGGTGTAAGGATAGAAATTCCAAGCTGTTTCTGTCACATAAAAAACCATCGGAACAAACTTTCTCATCCAGTTGGGCAATTTGCTGAACAAAGACAAAAAGGGAAACATGAGAACAGTAATATGACACAAGAGACGCATTAAACAGGTCTGTGATAGATTAGCTGAATTTACAGTCTGACAAAGTGCTGGTTAGGGCAGGATAGTTATAGCCTTGTGAGGAAACCTACACACCAACATGACAAGCTAAATATCAGCACCCAAAACACAAATCGTACTGTTTTATAAGGTTGTATTTGCGTTCCTCTATATACTCTCAAAAAGGAGATTTTTGTTTTATGGAATTTTAACACATTAAAGGCGGTGTAACCGATTTCCGAATTACGCTTTAGACAACTGAGTCGGGCCGAGTACCAAAACAACCTTGTAGCCAATCAGCAGTAAGGGGTACAGTGCACAGGACGGACATTAGCTGAGCGCTAACGAAAGGGAAAGATGGGGTAAGGGTGTGGTTGTTTTGGTGATTTGAACATCAACAACGGCTAAGAGAATTCGGACACCCTGCCTTTCAAGGTTTCTGTTTTCTGTTTCACAGACAAGGTTTATGACTAGTCCCAGACTAAGATTAATGATTATTTGAGCTGTCCTTACCGAAAATAACTTGCCGTGAGTATCTTAAAATACGTCAGTGGCATTATTTTGTCTAAAGATGCACAACAGTAATGTATTTTTTTTCTAGGGCATTTTAATAAAAGCGGCTATAGCCTAAATTATCTAAGGCATAGTCCTGGTTTAGGCTAATCCTTATCTAGCCTAAGTGTCGTTTTGTGTTGATTGTGTGTTAAATAAATTAAAGGGACACACAAGGATGAGTTATGCTGTGTTCACACCAAACAAGAATTGAACCTTTTTGCGCCAGTAAATTACACAAAAAGTCAATGCAGAGACGTCAATAGATGCGAACTCGCACCGGGCGACACGCCACTCGTGCCGCCCAATGCACGTCAATTGCGTCTTCCATGCAGATAAAAGAATTTCAATTTTAGCGAGAAATTTGTGCGAATATAACGAACTCGTCCTGCAAGTGATATAGAGCGAGGAACACGATGCTTCACGTTTGGTGTGAACAGACAGCATTGCAAGTAACGCAAAATATGTTGTGCTTAACTAGACACAGTGTTCAATAAGGGACAGATTGTGTTGTTTTAACTAATCATACATTTAAATTTAAAGATAATTTATGTTATGTGTAAAATAAATATAGCATATATTTGTTAAAATATATGTATGTTTGTGTATTTACATGTAAATATATACACCACACACACATATACTATACGTGAATAAAATGTTATATAAATATTTTTCATATTATTACATATCTTATTGTAAGATATTTTTGCAATGAATTTGAGTTATGACCAGGGCCACACTGTGGTATGATATTTTGCTACCCAAGGAAATAACAATCATTGTTTTATGTGTGTCCAAATGTTTTTGGGCCCACCGTATTTATTAGTGTGTGTGTGCTTGTTTTATAGGCTGAAAGGTTAGACAGCCGTCATAACATTTACGTGTCTCATTTCCAGGGCTGTCTGGTACCAACAGTTTCTCACAAAAACAGAATGAGAGAGTGATTGAGAGATGAGAGAGAGAGAGAGAGAGAGAGATAGGGTCTATGATATAGAGAGTGAGATAATGAACTCAACACTGTAAGATAAGACGGCACAGACAGCAGTTCAGATTTACAGCCCGAGGACCTGAATGATGGATGGATGGATGGAGAAGAAGAGAAGAGAGGGGAGGAGCAGAGAACATGTAAATCATTCACGTTCAGCCAGTTGTGTCGCACTTTCTCACACTCCTTTTTTTCGTTCATATAGTGACAGACAGTTCCACAGAGTTTTCCACCCGACAACTGTCATTATATTACAAACCGCCAATGCTATTTTGATGACACAAGTTAAATTATTCATAATTACAATGTAGCAGTTCAGCATGATGTACGTGTAAACAGGACATAATGATCTCGTCTGTAGTGATATCAGCGTTTGAATTGGACTCGCATGCGCCACGATAAGATTTATTTGACCATTAGGAACTTAATGCTCTGCCCTTTTGGTCTTTGCCAACACATTAATGGTTTGAGAAATTTGTTTTACCGCTAGAGGTGCAGTAATTTATATTCACTACACATCTAATGATGAGTGTGTGTGTTTGTGTGTTTGGGGGGTCTTTCGTCTTTGTAAAACGAGAGTTTAAAGAAAAAAACAAGCAATTACAATAAATGTGTGGGTGTATGGGAGGATCACAATGAAAGTGTACATGATCATCAGCAGTGTTTTACAACCTGTTTAGTCTTACGTAACCCAATAGCCCCACACATAACTCAAGTACCCCTTCACCAAATTTACATACAGATTATTTGGACCCATAAAGCCATACTTAAAGCAAATAAAATATCCTAACAAAGTGTATTTTTTTATAATTATAACATAAGATTTCCAACAAAAGTTTGTTTGGTTTGTTTTTTAAAGAAAATGATCTGTGACCTGCTCTATCATTTTGAGTCACCTTGACCTCGAAGCTTTTTATGCACTTAAGTAGAAATGTCCACTTTCAAATGATACAATTATTTGTACTGTAAAACATTGCTGAAGTATAATCATTTAAATGTCATTCATTTACATATTCATTAATGTGTGATTCATCAGTTCGGAAGTTACATACATTATTTGACAGAAGTAGTTTTATACTTTATAGAATTACGAGATCAGTAATTAGTTGAGTAAAAGAATGTGTATGTGTGAAATATAAATATTGTGCAGTACTCTTCTCATGATATATTTTAGCCAGTTGCATTTTCTTTAAAAATCCTTTCAAGTTCTAGATTTATATAGATTTATTTACCCGAATGGTTTGTCCATATGTGAACTCACCATGGTTTGAAACAATCATTTTCTATAGACTGTTTCATCGAAGGAGCGTGCCTGGACTGCCGTTAAATAATTACATATTTATAGTTTATAAATGTATGTTTATACAAATTTGTATTATTATTTTATTGTATGATATTTGCATTAAATAAACAATTTGTTGAATTTTGATGTATGTCAATTTTATTAAATAAACATTTTTGTTGAATGGGTCCTGTAGGTTTGTCGCATTTAATGAAATCGTATGGGACATTGACATCTAGCGGTTGACCTTGGTATCGTAGTCTAAATTCTAAATATTGGAGAGGCGAGTTTAGCCCAGTAACAGTGTTTGTTATCAGAAATAATCTACAAGCACTCTATTATTTGTGAATGTGTACTGGAAGTTACTGGCAGTCCACAAACGCTTGCTTACGCAGTAATGTTTGTTTAAGTGTTGCTTTGAAACCGTCTATACATAAAACAAAAATGTTTAATACAAGTGTTGATATATCTGCTTATTATTGCATTTCGTCATAAAAACGAATGATCTTTTCTGACTCTGAATAATAGATTACATCACATACTATGAAATATATTTTGTTCTAATGTTTATTTATTGTATTCTTTCTTGTATACAGTATTACTTGTTCTTGCTTTTGTAATATTGCAACACAATCCTGCCAAATAAAGTCTTCAAATTACAATTGAATTGACTTCTTTTACTTGATCAACTTGGCACCAGTTGGTTACAGGCTATTGCAAACGTGGCTCAGAAAAGTTGACGACAAAGGTCCAGCGCTGTACTTAATGCTAATTAAAATTTGTAGGTGAAACAAAGCAAAATCGACACTTTCCCAAGAACCTCTGGAATGTGCTTTAAGTACACCCTGGGGTACACAACCCCCCTTTTGGAAGTCACTGTTCTGTAGAGCGCTTGCAAGCCACAGTTTGAACACAGCGGTTCTGTTATTCTGAACGTCTGCTGGAACATGAGCTCAACAGGAAGTCCAGGGAAAGTGAGCGACGGGGCTTTGCTTCATGTGTAAATGCGTTGACTGCAGTCATCAGTAATCATTGGCAGGTGGGTGATGTAAACCTTGAACGGAACTGGATGGCTCTTGCATGCGTGTATAATGCGTGTGCGTGCTCACCTGTTGAGGTAGATGCGTTTCTCTGTGATCTGTCCTGCTCCATGTTTGGGGTCTGTGCAAGGCTCATTGCGGACGACCTCCACCCCTTCACCTCCTCCGCTTTGTTCATTGCTGTGCTTGCTGATCATGTACAGCTGACCGATCTTATACTGAGATAGAGAGATTTCAAAAAGTCAAGGGCGAGTTGGTTTCTTTATCAGATGCGCAACAGTGCACCCTGCACCAGTTAACTGCACCAGTTGAAATCTAGCTTTTGCATGGTATAGATAAAGTCATGGTATGGAGTTAAATTTGGGTTAATTTAAATGAAATATCAAGATAGCAGTTGTTGTGTTCATGTCATTCCAAATTGATGACTTACTTTCATCTGCAGAACACAAAAGATATTTCAAGGAGCGTTGGTAAACAAACAACATTGTCCTTCTTTGACTTCCATTATATGGTTATTTGGACACTGAGATGTTTCTCAAAATATCGTATTTTGCGTGCCGTAAAGGTTTTGAATGACGTGATGGTAAATAAATGATGAAATGTAACATTTTTGGTGAACTATTGGAAAAAATGCAATGTATGTAAATAAAGGCTAATGTAATGATGAACTGAGTAATTGTGTTTTATTTTGGCCACAGGGTGTAAAGAGCAGCTTGAATCTATGTGCATAAACGTTGAGAAGCTTTGGCAAACAGGTGTGTTATCTGCAATGCATTGTGTTATGAGCATGATGGATAAATGACAGGTATCAGTTTGAGAATGTCATCGTTGGTAATTGTTCTTGGAATGGTTGTGAAAGGTGAGTGCCGTTAGCAGTCTTATCGCCTGCAGGCAGAAACTGTTCTAACCTCCATTCTTGACCTTTTTTGCATTCCCCATTTTTACATAAGTGTGCTTTTTATGAGATTCTTTTAAACACTCCTCATTTTTCACAAAACCCAAAAGTTGTTTATGTATCTCATGGTTCTTATCTTTGTTTGCCTGATTCCTCATCTGACATTTTTTCCAGATGTTGATCTAATAAAGAGCGCTGATGTGTTCTACATCTTTTCCACACATTTGAATGGAGCACCATGCTGCTGACACCTTTTTCTTATGTTATAACGCTCAAATGCTTTATGTGTACATTTTGTTGCTTTTTTCTCGTGTAGCATCATTATGGACATTTTCAGACAATTTTAAAGCTTCATAAGCGAATTGCCACAGCTTATTTTCCTGGTAATGGGAAAAATGTGTAATAACTTCATGGGCCAAAGCATCTGATTCTGATAAAGAGGACGTCAGAGGTGTTGTCGGACTTGGCACAAAAGGTGGAGCATTTTCTTTGGAAACCATGCTGTGTGCTGATCATTTAGGCCACAGACAACGTCTAAGTTAGAATGTTGGGTCAGGTGTGCTTGTGTGGACTTGTCTGGTCCGAGCGAGGGGAAATTTGGTGCTTAAGGGAGGTGAAATCTGGACAGACATAACAATTCTGACCTTTTTTCCAGAAATCCCAGGCGGTTGTATGAAAAGCTCTTGTGCTTTGTTCTAGCCTTGGGCTGAATAACTCAAGCCTGTAGTCGGAATGTAAGGACGTAACTGGTCAGACCCGTTTAGGTAAAGAAAACGACTTATCCAGAGATCGCTCAATGTAAAAATTATTGTGCATAGCATATACCCGCTGAGGTGAAAAACATGCTTGAGAAGTTTGGTAGCTGTAATAACACGACCTGAGCAAACACAAACTAAAACACACTTTCAGAATGAAACGATCAGTTTAGTTCTGACAGGAGAAGGCATGACTTCTCATATCCAAGAGACAAACATATGAGTGAGTACTAACATTCACGTTACTAAGAGAGCGCATGCGTTCAAGTTTTGAATGCTGCAGTTGTTCTCATTGACATCTGTTTAAACAGAGAAGAATAACATCTTAATTCCTTATTTGTTTACTTTCCTACACACTAAGTCAAAGGGATGCTTTACACACACTCATAGAGCCAAACACATGTTAAAGGTTACAAACTTACCTCATCGACAGTAAGGGGCATGCATATCCGATACTCCTTTACCAGCATGTTTCAGGTTTACAGAATTCGTTTTAATCCTCGTCTTTCTTTCTGTTTCAGACAGACTGTATGCCTGTGTATTTCCTTTGTCCAACTTTCAAATGAACCTCAGTGAGGGAAACTTAAGCGGTCACTGTAAAGCAACAGCACACTCCGGAATGCTGCTGTGTCTCTTCTAAAATCAGCCTTCCTTTTCTTTTGGATGTCGCACCGTGAGTGGTCCGGTAAACCTGCGCGTAGACAATCCACCGTATTTATTTTACTGCTGTCATAATCTCTCTTTCTCTATTGTCTTGTTTCTCTTTCAGTCTGTCTTTCTCCTGCTGTTTGGGAGCATGAATGTACTCCCTCCCTCAGTCAACATTAAGCTTTCCCGCTCTGGTTTTAATTTGCCTTTAATGTGATTGCGTAGATAGATATGGCTTTGAAAAGGCGAACCGAGCATTCCTGTCTGACATTCTCTCTCTTGCGTTTGCTTGCACAGAAGAAACAGGCCTTCGGTTTGTCATGTGTAAAGCCGTATGACCATGTTTTTGGCCCAGAATCCTAGGTCTATAAACCCTACGCGGGGGGGGGGGATCCGGAGCCCAGCTGCTCAGTAATCTGCATATCTTTTCGCTCCCGGGGGCTAAAATAGTCGTTCCTTGGCCGGCCGGAAAAATGGATCAGGCTAACGGGGCCATCATATCAAAAAGAAGTCCTGTAGGAGCACAGAGTAAAAGAACGGCAGGGAAAGGGGAGGCAAAAAGATCACGTGAAATCGGCGATGCGTGGCGCGAAGGTCAAAAAAGGTGGTCATGCGTACAGGGAAGCAGGAACAGAAGAGAAAGGCGAAGCTTGGACCTGTTTGCTGGCCCAAGTTCCTCATAAAAAGCTAATGTCCCTTCAATCATGGAAGGGGGCGGCTGTTTTGTGAAAGGTCATCGCTAACCACATGATAGTCTGTTATTTTCTGTTTGTTCTCGATGTATAGTCATAAAGCTGTATACTTTGCCACCCCGTTAAGCAACTGCTGTGCAGAATGCACTTTGATGTGTTAACCAGCTCAGTTTGGGGTCCGAGTGTGTGTTTCTCGTGTGAGGTGGGGGGTGCTTGGTCTCCACAGTGTTGACTTTGATGCCCTACATGGATATTGAAACTTTTCTCATGTGAAATTACCTCCCCATGAAGAAAACTGCTTAATAAACACGCTAAATAATGTTTTAATGGTTTACAGCTGGGTTTAGGGTTAAGGTTGGAGGATATAAAATTACATTAACTTGTTATAAAACAGTGCAGTCAAAGGAAAGTCACTGCTAATGGCTGCAAGGCTTCAACCCCTTCTAGCCTGATGTTAATACAGCTCTAATGATGCCATTTCTAAACCTAGGAAGTCTTAAAGTTACAGTACGCTTCTTAGCACAGCAGCAAATCAGACTGTTCTACACCGTCAATGTAGTTAAACGCAACAGTCAGTTTTCTATGGACTGCTGGTTTTGGATTTACGATGACTGGTTTAACTGGATCAGGCTAAACAAAACCTGTCGTCCTTCAGATAGCATTTAAGAAAACAAGAAAAGTAGGAGGTGTGAAGAAGCATAAAGGCATACTGAACACACAGGCTTTTCTTGAACTGTGAGAGGTGTTTGAGTGTAGATGTAGATGTAAATAAATATTTATGTTGCATGTTATTTTACATTCATATATATATATTATTTTATTACAAAAATAATATCAAAAAGCTGTCTTGGACATGCCAGGTTTTTTTAAAGTATTGGATTGATTTATTTAATCCTGGAGTTAAAGTGATAGTTCAAAACCTGTAAAAACAAATGACATATCCCATTGACTCCCATAGTATATATTTTCCCTGCTATGGCAGTAAATGAGGCATGAGATCTGTTTGATTACTGACATTCTTCCAAATATCTTTCTTTCAAGAGACCCCAAAGAAATGTATACAAGTTTGGAATCCTGAAGGTGAGTAAATGATGCCAGAATTTTCATTTTTGGGTGAACTATCTTTAAAATGATCAAGAAGAAAGAGCAGAATAGTTGACACACACTTCATGACTGGTACAGGCTGAATCTTTCACCAGCTGAGAGCACTGATTGGCTGGGTCCTTTACTGATATTTCTGAGAATCTCTGCACACACTGGGATAAAGCCCAAACCCCTGGTGTTCACAGTGATGAAGGACTTTCCAATCTTCTTGTTGAGATCCATCTGACCCGCCGAATACCTCTTGAGAGAGAAAGAGACAGAGGGGTCTTGAAAGATGCAGCATCATGCCATTATTACACTCTAAAAAGATCAGTAAAAATAGGGCACAATATATATGAAGGAATTTTCTGTATTCATTGTTACAGTTGTTTTACCTGTATTTGACATTTTGCACTGCATAAAATGTTATTTTAGCATTAACCGAAATGTCCGTTAAATAAAGGAAAATGTACTGGTAAATTTCTGCCAGTATACTTTAACCGTTTTTTACGGGATTGTTTTTACAGTGTAGCATATCTGAGGCTGTTCAGTGAGAGTAATAGAGTTTAAAACGGAATTATAAGTAATCAGAGAAATGATATCAGTGAGTGTAGGCCCACGCATTCTATCAAGAATGTATCCCCAATGAACGCAGCACCAAAACAAGCACGCTGAGCTTAAAAAAGGAATCATTTGTAAAGCTTTAGAAATTCACAAAAAATGCTGGGTTTGCTCATTACATTACTTATATCTAACTTTGTTTCCTGGACGCCTAATTTTGGTGATTCCACGTTTTACACGGGCAGTATTCAGTCTCACTGCGAAAGAAAAATCTTGAAGAGGAAGAAAATGTATTCAAGAAATGAAATGTATCGGATTTGAACAGAGCCTCTCTGCGAGGGCACCGTAAAGGATTAGCCCTATTCTTCTCAGAAGGTCGGTGACAGCTATTGCGCAAAAGTACTTGGTTATTTTCTATTACAGCTCGGACCTAGAAAAAAATTCAATCGTCGTCGAGGTCTCCCAGTGCGAAAGGAAAGTCTGTGTGGCACAGAATAGGGCTCTCACTTTCTCCATCTTCCCCCAGGCAGTTTTTCTCTTTAGTTCCTCTATTAGCTTCTTCTCTGCTTCTCCCTCGCGTCTAGTTGTTTTATCCGACACTAATGCCAGATGCAGTGTCGTAGGCGGTATTATTGTCTCAAGGCCTGCATTAACCGTCAGTGTGATTCCTATAAGCCTCTACATGCACCTCTGGAAAAAGTCCAAAAATTTCCGGCGGCTCAATTCCGCCATCTACTTTTAATTTGATTGAAGGGATATTTCTTTATCAACTCCAATCACAGTTTGTAAGTACAGGAGGAAAGAAACACCAACACAGACAGAGAGGGAACCGAGAGAGGGAAAGAGCGTAGCTTTTGCGTTCCCCAATTTGATTTGATGGGATTTACGTTATCAATGTTTACTCATCTGTTGTGCTCTGAGCTATAACTCAAATAACAGGACACATATACAAAGAGAGAGCAAAGGGCGCGAACATAAATTCCGCTAAATGAAACTCTTTAATGCGCGTTCACTTCACATTTGGCTTGGAGAGAACCATTTTAGCTGACAGGTTAACTTTATGTACAGTACTGTAACCTAACAATTACGACAGGTCCATCTGCTGTCTTGCAAAGTCATTGTGATGACGTGCTTTATAAAGGGTCTGCAATCCCTTATAATGAAACATCTATGAATGGAAATAAAAAGCTACTCGGGGATTGGATGAGGGAGAGTTTTACAGTGGCTCGTATGTGCCAGTCGACAGAAGATCTGGTACAACACGCCAAGATGGTTTGATTCGCATCCAGTTTGAGATCTTGGAGAGAGATTAATACGTCTTCATCTGAGTACAGGAGAAAACGGTCCAGTACCATATGCTTAAAAAGGCTGAACGGCATTTCATCAATAGCGCTGCGTCACGCCCGGTAATGTTTGTAGACCTTCTAAAAACATTGAGTATCAGTTATTCGAGCCCACTAAATAAAACACGTCGAGTGTCAGTATTAATCACGAGTTATTGAGCAATGTGACCGTGTTTACAGATAAAACAGAAACAATACTTGTCACATAGTGAATATTTGTACCATCATCACTTATTTCTTAGAAAATAAGCATCGATTCTTTATCGATACCCCAGCGTAGTCACCAGTCGGCTCAATACACGGATCATTTCCTTGGCGTAAGTAACGGTCACTCTCCAATAAACGCGCGCGCGCACACGATCAGTGCGTATTTCGCCCGATCACGCCGTATGGAGACATGCGTGTCTAGCGTTCGCATGTCGACGGACGGTCATTGCAAGGGACGCACAGCGTTTTACTCACAAGCGGCGATACGGCACCATTGATTCGCAGTCCGGGATGATGAGACGCGGAGGGGGGTGCGAGGGGCATGCAACAGAGGACCGAGTGGCTCTTGTAAATATTTATATTGCATGATTATATGCGAGGGAGAGGAGGTGTGTATGCGTGCTTTGTGGGGAGGGGGTAGAGACAGGCGGAGGAAGAGACCTCAAGCAACCCAGTTATTAATATTATTCCACACCGCTAAGTTTAGCATTCAACACGTGTCGCTAGTGATGGAGAGTGAGGGAGAGAGAGAGGCGGGAGGCGCGCGCGCGAGAGTGAGGGAGGTTGACGGTTGCTAGGTGACGAGGCGCATATACTGAATTTTAACAAAAGAGCGGAGAAAGAGGGAGAGAGGGAGAGAGAGGAGGGAGAGGGAGATAGGTAGAGAGAGCTCGCGGAAATTGAATACATGTAGAATATAATATATTTCTAGGTGTATTTTCCCCGGAGAAACAGCAAAAAGGATACCTCGAGGGGAATGATGTGAAGAGAATGGAGGGCCGATGGAGGACAGGCGAGTGAAAAACACAGTAAGTAACAGTTTATTGAATACCGCTGTGCTTCTGCATGGACTTGACTGAAGAAAAATGCGTGGAGCGAGGACATGCCACTCACAGGGCACCGGCGGTTCCGGGTGAGGGTACTTTGATGCGCTGTATGTGGAAAAGATGGATGGCACGCGATTGAGAGATGGATACGGTCGGCGCGCGCGGGGTTTGACCCTTCTGTCATTGCTGCACGCGCGCACATATGCCAGTGCTTATAAACCCACTTGTTCCTCAGTGAAACATGCACTCACGCAGTACATAGCCTACTTCGACTTTCCTACACTCTTGCCGCACAGATGCGCGGACAGGTTACAGCAACATGCAGAAACGCACAGGCAGCGCCTGGAAACGACACGGAGACGCGCGCAGTCTGCGGGCATAATTAGTGCTTTTCATACAAATTTCAACCGCAAAGCAACTGGATATTAAAATGTGTCTAAAATGCTCCGTGCGCGGTACAGTTTATGATCATGTTTCTGTGCGCGCTGTCAGACCACTCGGTTCCAGTTGTGTATGTAAACTGCGGATTTATCAATATTACTGAGCACAGTTATCTGTGTGTGTGTGTCTGTGTGAGAGAGAGCTGATACTGTTGGCATTTCGGCACCATGCAAGCTTATTTCAACATTAGCTTGGAATAATCAATTTGACAGTGTTATTTTTATTTGTTCAACGGGAGAATGGAGAATTTATTCTAGATGTGCGCTTTCTATTACTGTAATTTTTCAAAGTCTGGTGATTTGCTTTTTAATAGTTGAGTAAGGAATCTGTAAGATTTATGAACAGCGCTCATTATGTTAATTTCATATGAGCCCTGGATAGGCCCGCCGTTTTCCTCGTGCGATATGAATCAAACCGTTGGCGTTTAAATGAAGCAAAATCGTTTATATGGGGCTACTGCTGTATATTCCATAATAAGTTTTATTCCCTCCTTGTGCTTAACTTATTAAAGCTTATAATGATGGAACCTGGAGTACTGCAGAGGAAATATAAGGTCTTATGTCCACCAAAACAGGCCTGAGATCAGTGTTAAACTGTATCTATCATACACAGAAAACATTTAAGTTAATTTAAGTTACAGCAATATGACCTCGCTGTCATTTGTTAAACCTTACACTGTATTTATATCCTACCTTAAAAGTAGGTTGTGAGATATATCTTAAGCTGTTCTGTAGATGAAATAGACAAATAGTGTGTTTTGGACACTTGTCACTTGAATCATCGTGTACTGCATGCACTCACATACACACACACTGCAGTGCTGTAATGCGCACAGTGATGTTAATGTGTTGCCTTCAGTGTCAGCTTCACTCCAGCGGTCTGTACAGCTGCTTTCCAGGCTTTTACTGTAAAGGAGGGGGAGTGAAAAGACGAAAGAGTGTAGAATGAAACAAGGCGTAAAAGAATAATGCACAGAATGGATGATGTAGCTGGAAATG
Source organism: Triplophysa siluroides (assembly GCA_006030095.1). NCBI lineage: Eukaryota > Metazoa > Chordata > Actinopteri > Cypriniformes > Nemacheilidae > Triplophysa > Triplophysa siluroides. Next base: position 446,687 of record VCII01000558.1, read on the forward strand.
TGTCGATAAAAAAGGACACAGAGGGAAACATGGTGGGAAAAGGAATAGCTTAAATCGAAAAGCTTGGAATAGAGAGGAGCGAGGAAGAGAAGAACGTGGTTGGAGGGAGCAGGCTGAGAGATGAGAGTATCTTGAATCAACGTTTGCATTTCCATTTCCCTTTACCTTTTTCTCCTGTTTTCAGTGCATTGATTCTTTATCTTCTCTTTTACCTTTGCTCTCTATCCTCTCTATCTTTTCTTCCCTGGGGCTTTTGATGCTCTAGAGCATTCCTGCTTTTTTAACATCTCTTTTTTGCGCTCTCTTTCTCTGCCGGATCCCCTCTCCTCTTTTTCCTTCAGCGTCTCATCAGCATCTGTTGCCTTGTTTCTCCCCCTCTTTATTAACTCTATTTAGTTCACATATCTGTGCTGATAAGTCCAGTATATACCCCAAACTGCATCCAACTCAGTATCCAGTATCCCCTGTTCACTTAAATGTGACTAATTATGGTAAAGCTCATTAACACAGAACATCAATTAGTCTTTAACAAGATCATAGGCTGGTGTGTGAAAGAGATTACATTGCTCCTCACTCTCCTAACTCCCCACCGGTTAGACTGGCGTGCTATTGATAAAGGCCACACTAATTTACATTAGACCTCAGACAGACTTTGGGTGCACAGGGTCAGATGTAGGAACTGTAAGCGCATGGGACCACACAGTCACTAAGACATTCAGGCCTATGTTTTACACACAAACCAGGTCAAGATGTTTCTGCTTTATGCTGTTACACAGCAGAAGCTGAGCCAAAGGGATAGTTAAGGAGAGCAGTATGAGAAGAAAAAGAGTGTTTCTAGTATATTTTGTGATGGTAAGGATTCTGAAAACGAACATAAGTGTTATTTAACAAAAGCTGGACACGTTAGGTTGTTAGGAGGAAATGTATCGCTGTTAACATAGAAAGTGTACCACTTCGGCATCCGGTTCTAAACAACCACGAGTTTCCTCAGGAAGCTGAGTCCTCCCTTTCCCCCATCTCCACGGTTACAGTAACCACGGATATTTTGGTCTAACTACAATTGCAGGCCTTTACAGTTACCACGGAAATCCCTGCCAGACCTCTCTCACTTCGAATGCACTATTCACCTGACAGCTGAATCTTAATCTGAGTTAACTGACACCCTGGGAGCTCACAACATCCTACAGTTCAGTCTTCCCCAATACCCAATCAAAGAAGAGTCAATATAACGTTATTGACATGTTTAAAATATTAATGGTTGGGTATCATGCCAGCGAGGCTGCGCCTTTCCCTTGGGAGGGCTGTGGTGATAAGACAGGTATTGTGATTCTGTTTCTGTGAAGTGGCGAGGGGCTGTTGGCTTATTGCAAGGATGTGTACAGCAGCTGTTGGGTGAAACAAGATGAGATTCTGGGGCAGTGAAATGGCACGGATAATGGTGGACCAGGCTGAAACATTTTTGGCTTGATGTATTCAAGGTGCGTATTGATTGCATTGACAGATTTCTGTCCAGTAATGGATGCTACGTTATGTTAATGGAGAAAGAAGGACAAGAAAGAAAACATGCTTCTTAAAGATCAAATAAGAAAGGAAATACTTCACAGATATGATTTATTGTCAGAGTGCATGCTTGGAAATTTGGCATAAAATGGTCTAGTTTTGTATTTGTGTGTATTTTGTACGAGCAAGTAGAGGACTGCATTGGGATTGGGATCCCACGGGACCCAACGCAAATCTCGCGGGAGCATATACTGTAGTGCGGGTCCCGCGAATTATAGCCGCCTGCCAGCAAGGATGGAGCAGGTAAACAAAGTAGAGAGGAAGATTAAAGCGGGGATTTACTGCACAAAACAGAAGCAAGGCAAGTCCGACATTTGAACAAATATCTCTATTGTTACTGACAAAAGTGATAAAGAATTAGAATTTGTAAATTGCAATAAATGTGCAAAAGTGTTAAGATACAACGGACACTAATCTGGCACGTTTGAATACTATGTGTGCTGTTATAGGCACAGCTGAAGGCTAAGAGTTCCGGTGTTGTTTATATAGCCTTTCAGAAGCAAAAATTTGAGGGGGGATTAAAAAATCAGTCCCGCGCAGGGCTCTACTGGAAAGTAAAGGCTGGATTTCACAACTTTTATCTGAACTGAAATACTGTATTATAATGCTAGGCATCACACAGTTGTCAACATTGTGAACAGCTACAAAATAAAAACACTGTGGATGACACGCTAACTGACTGTCATCACACAAACTTGCGTGGAAATAAATGCTTTACCATAGTTAGGAGGCGTGTGATGGATTATTCAACATGGAGGCATGACGGCTATTCTAATTGTTGCTGTGACTCTGTGTTTTAAGTAATTTGGTAGACGGTTTTACCTTACAACAAACTTTACAACAAACATTACAAGCGCACTTTTGTGACCCCAACTGAACTTCCAGTATACATTAACAAACAATAGAGTGCCTGTAGATTATTTCTGATAACAATCAATAGAAACCGTTAAACTAGCCGTTAAACTGCCTTAACTCGTATCTCCAACATTTTGAATGTAGACTCCGATACCAAGCTTAACGTCCCTGTGAGCTGGAAGTTGCGGTCGTTTTTGCTTCCGTATTTTGATGCATATTCGAGTGAAATGGAATTTCTAATTAGAAAAATAATGAGCGTGGCTTTTGTCTTTCTCTGCGATTTGATTTATAAAAACGCCGTTTTGCAAATGAACTGGCAGCAGACTGACAGTTGAATGGGAGGAGTTATCGGATGCCCTGCCCAAGCCGTCTAACATACGTAATTTAAGATGGATAGTCATTACAGGAAGGAAGTGCATTTTCAGATTGTAACTAAAGATTTTGAGGGCAGACGAATTTTAAAAAGAGAATGACCCACATTGATAAACTATTTAAAAGAAACGCTGCAACATTTCATGAAAAAATATTTCAATTTTTAATTTCAATAGGACTTTAACCGCTAGATGTCAATGCTAGATGTTAATGCGACCGAACCACAGGACCCTTTCAACAAATTGTTTATTTAAAAAAATTCAACATCATTTATTTAATACAGTTATTATACAGTAAAATAATAATATACATTTATATTAACATAAATAAAATAAAATAAAATAGAAATAGTTATATTATTAGACACTAGCCAAACACAAAGCTAACTGTGGGTCAGGTGCGCGCGTCCGATGAAACGGTCTATAGACTGCAACATGAGCTTTTGGAGCGTTGCGACCCATTATGCTTGATTTTCCTAGGTCGGTCTGCATAGTTAAATTTCACTAATAAAACCATCATTTACACCCCCTTGACTTGTTCCAAATCTGTATAAATATCTTTGTTCTGATGAACAGAAAGATATGTATAAGAAATTAAGAATACTTAACCAAACAGTTCTTGGCCACCATTGACTACCATAGTAGGGACAATGACAAAGGTAGTCAAAAGTGCCCCAGAACTTTTTGCTTTCTTACATTCTTCAAAATATCTTCTTTGGTGTTCAACACCAGACTCTAGACTCATTACTTTCTCAGTAGGGCGCACCAACTTACAATTTGGTCGCACACATCATAATGACCTTGCATAATGACCTCAGTTGATGAATCGTTCTGTTATTTTTTCACTCTGTCTTTTAAAATAGTTGGATATAGAACGCTTCATAGTTGCGCTGTAACACTTGCGAGCCCAATAAATCCAAATAAACGCAAAGAAACTTTGTATTTGTTATTTTATACAGTTTTATATTCAAGTGATATATTTGCTATGAAATGTTCTGACACAAATTTAACCTGTCACTCTTCACAATCCTCCTTTATTGCCCTCATTGCAAAAAGCTGTTTTGTGCCACTGGCCTTCGTTATTTTTACCACATAAAATTGTATTAAATGATCTAGCTCAAAACTCAAAAGTAACTCAGAACGAAATTATTATATATGTTTTTTTATTACTACACATTGTTAAAAAAACTTTAAATACTAAATCTTACAAACCACTCTTGTCAAATGGTCTAAGCACGCTTGTGTTTTGAGTGACTGATTTGATGGGTTTAGACCATAGACTGTATAAAAAATAGCTTGATGTCACCCGTAGGTTTGAGGAGAGTAAAAATGAAGCCTAACGTAGGCGCAGGCGCTCGTCGCCATCTTGGCATCGCGCGTCACTCCCGGATAATCGAAAGGACGTGGTTAGAGCTGAGGTGCCTGGTTTGCTGAAACCACTTGTCAGTCTAGTGGCCACGCACCTAATTTGCAGAATTTTAAGGCTTAATAAAAGTTAAACGGGTGAGTTATAAAAAACATCACCCCCCTCAAAGTTGTCATGAAGGGTAAATTAGATTTCTAGACCAAAATATTTTTTGGAACCAGGCTGTAAACGTGTTTTTTTTCTGCTGTAAAGATGTCCATTGCTCTCTTTTGGAGCCAGCCTCTAGCGGCAAGTCGATAAATTGCAATTAAAGTCACTTCCGTGTTGGCTTCACGGGTGAGACCGGAAGGTTCCCCCTCGGTTTAGACAGTGAGTCTCGTGAGTTCAGTGTTTGACACATGAGTTGTTTCAAGAAAATTAATCGGTTCAAATGAGTCATTACATAGTGAATCGGACATTAGCGAACATTGACGCGCTGTTTGTTATTTACAGCTGTTAGGACATCGCAAAAGATAGAAGTTAACAGGGAAACACTTCATTGGATAGGATTTTTCCTTAATGTCGGCTGCATGTGCGGAACACTTGTCAGGGAAGAACCTTGCTTTTAATTAACGTGTGAAGGAGAGAGACAGTTCAGAAACCGATGTGTTCAACTTCATTAATCGCTGCGGAGAACGATCGGAATATGACATCAATGTTCCATGAGCGCGTTTTAAAAGCATATGGTGCACTCTGTCCTGTAGTGCTTTTATGCCGTTCGGTCTGCGCAACACCGAATGAAGCACACACTTTAATTTGGAGACAGAGGGAGTGCACGAGCAAACAAGTATGTTAGGTGAATTGTTCCTTTAAGCAAGATTTTCTCTAAGATTGGTTGGAATGCCAAATATGTTAAATATGAGTATGGCATAATCATACTCTTACATACTTTTTCTGTGAAGTCTGTCAACTCGGAATTGGAGCAACAAGCTCATCACAACTGCAAATCGGGCCAAAAATTAGACTTAACTTGTGTTGTGTAAAGCCTTAACAATGCACAGCATGGACATCTGATGGGCTAATAAGAGATCCAGTATGCAGTTCCAAAGGATGTCCAGTCATTCTTCAGGTTCTAGGTCATTTTGGCCCTGTTTTGATGTTTGTAAAGCATGTGATTCTTTGGGGGGAATCACTTGTTCACAAATTGCTCATACAATGTATTGCTATTAAAGTGTTAAACATCAACTTTTGATGTCTTGACCATATTACGTCCTGCTCAATATCAATTAAGAATAAATGTAAGTGTTTTCAAAACAGAATTATTGAAGGCATGAAATGAACATACCCTTACTACAAATTATAACATAGGTTGTTAGTTTAAAGCATTTTTAAGTACACAGAGCCTCTCCCTCCACCCAGTTGTGTGTGTGTGTGTATGTGTGCGTGTGTGTTTGAGGGAAGGATAGATAGTGAGAGAGTATGTGTAATCAAGCGTGTGATGCCCAGGTGTGCATTTTGGTGCATCAGTAATCTGATGTTGCTCTATATGGGCTCTCTTGTTGCTGCCAAGTGTGTATATGTGCATGACTGTATTTTTTTAATAATTGCTCTCATGTAGTTTTAATAATATACATATATGGAGTGTCGCTTTAGGGTCAACGCTTCCCTGTTCTGTTCTACATTCACTTATTCTGCTATCTGCACACACTCTGTTAAAGAATGCTGATTGCTTTTTATTTGGACATATACATTGTCGCTGTGATTGAGGAGAGTGTTCTTGTGTTATTACAGCTATAATTTGCTGGTTAACTCACAGCTTGAGTACTGCTGAGCATGAGAGAAACTGTCTCATTGGGCAACAACTGTCTTCTGTTTAAGAGAAATAAGAGAACGCTAGGCAACATTCTTAAATTGACGCTTTAATGTGAAGTGTGTGCTACTCTGACATCAAGCATTTCTTCCATACTTACCTCCATCATGTTTTTCCGAATAATGTTTATGAAAAGTACAGGAATTTAAGCTTTCCCCGTTGCTCTCTCTCTCTCTCTCTCTCTCTCTCTCTCTCTCTCACTCATCATGTATTTTTCCCCGCTGCACTTGATAATTAGGGGCAATTGCACAAAAGCTACCTTGAGAGATTACCTCAAGTCTAATATACAAACTAATAACATGGTACTTAACATGTTTAATAAGCTCACCCAGACAGCTCAACGCACAATCTTCAAGAACCTAGAAAGTGATGGGTGTGGCATAGCCGAGGATTCCATCCAATGAGGATTAAACGTGGAAAAATGTGTCTTCAGATGCTGTTGCCCTTAGGCGTTTTCCCTTCGTTTTATTTGATGAAGTTGTCATAATATTTATTTTATTCCCCCTCATGTCTCCTCTGTGCGTTTTCATTAACGTGGATTCATGAGGCACAGTGACATGCAGGGGAACAGACGTTTCCACGACAGCCCAAATGACACAAAGCTGTGCGGCGGGGAGCCTGTGTCTCCTGTAGAACAATCCAAACCGCTTGTTTCACAGCAGTTAAGTCAAAGATTTGAGGTCCACGACAGGCTTTTTGTCATGTTAACAACAATCCCATTGACCTTTAAAAATGACCATGTCAGACATAAAGTCAAAGCGGTTCTTTAGCGGAGGGCAGATCGGGCCAATAACGCAACCATTTTCGATTACATTTACATCAATTGTCTTGGCAGACACTCTCGTACCAAAGTGATTTGCAGGAGGCTACATACATTGTGCTGGGGCTGACCGCAGCGTGTTTGTGTGTTGTCTGTCCATGCGGCAGAGTGCCGGGGTGCACATGAGTATAATTGTCATTACACTCATGGCATTTGCGAACATGTGCTTCCTATCACAAAATTTATAGTGTCTGTCTGAGTGTGCCGCATGTGTGTGTGTTCGGCCTGCGCATCTGTGCCTGAAATTACACGTTAGTGGGAAAGCCAAGTGTCCACTTGCAAGACTCTGTGCAAGTGTATGTCTGTGTGTGTTGTTTTGCGGCGGGCACAGGAGGAAGCTGACAGCTGTTAGAGTGTATCCGTGTCCATGAAGATTGTGTTGATGTGCGCACTGTGTATCCGGCTTCTTTTCTGGCACCCGGTGTGTGTGAGGACAGGCCAGATGTGGTGTGAAAGCATGTACGTGTGCGTGACTGAATGAGAATGTGTAATTTGTCTTTTGCGTCCTTCCTTGTTTTGAGTCACTTCTGCTGTTCTATACCAAGATATAGATTTACACAAACTGATTTAATCTGTTTTAAAAGCACAGGATGATTGAGTGTCGGTGTGTTTGTAGATCAGCCCAGACATTGTGTTACTACGTGTGTGTGTTAAGTGTTGTAATGCAGCATTGTGGAGCGTGTCAGTGAATCTCTCGCAGCGGCGTGCGTCTGAGAGGTGTAAGGAGGGCTGGTGTAAGAGCGCCAGGTTTCAGCTCTACCTCTCCTCCATCTCCTCTCATCAGCACCTCCCACTCAACCTGTGCCACTCCACTGGTTTCTAATCCATTCAAACCCCACCACACAGAACAGATAGGAGCACAGCATTCACTTCGGCTTATGTAGAATGGTAACCACCTTTCATTTCTCGATGCTCGTCAGATGCTTCATTAGGTTTTTCGAAAGGTTCATTCTCAATTTGCCAAAATGTAAAACAATTCGCTTGTTTGACGACTCGGCTTTCCTCTCAAGAAAACCAGCGAAACGTGCCGATCTTTCGTTCGGGAAAGAAAGAAACCTAGATTTCACAACGGTTGGGTTTATTACTGCATCTGAATGTGTGTGGTTTTGTTGGGTAATGGTCTTTTTGCTCTGTAGCTCTCATAGAACACGCCGCTCTCCCTGATGGATTGCATCTCCTGGCTTGCTTATTTCCCCAGCTCTCGACTCGAGAAGTCGGGTGTCTCTCTCCAGGGCAATTTCCACTTTAAATCTCAATCATATTCAAATGGTAAAGTGGCACAACACAGGGCAACGGGCTTTCCATTAAACCTTCAACTAACTTGATAAGGTTTTTCAGGTTTTTTTCAATGAAACTGTGCTATTAATCTTGGCAACCAATGAATAGCTAATGCTCATGGTGGGCAGTCAATTATCTGTGGATAGAGGCAGGAGGAGGCCACTTCTGGTCATTTATAATTAAATTTTAGTTAAGTGTCCGTTTGAGCCGTCCGTATCCGTAGAGTCTCGATGCAACAGCCGAAGCTTGGCTCACACGCATCATTTGCTGCGTTGTTGGATGCTGGCAATCTTTAAAAGCTGAAATAAATTACCATCTGGGGTTTAACCCACCTGTACGAGAGAGAGGAAATGTCGACACGGGTTATAAAAATCCATATCCAGCCTTGAGGTGCTTCTTTGTGTCTTCCCCAGACGCTCAGATCTTTTGAGGATCGGTGGCGTTATCGAGGGGGGAAGCAGGTCTTAGAGCAGATGCACTCCAGCTCAGATTTTAGATTTTTTATGATCCGAGTTGACTCAAGGCATTTCCCCCAGTGTGTCCTTAAAACAGCTCTAATCCTTAAAACACTCCATTGTACTTGACAGAAAGGCAGAATGCAAGATCTCAGTGGGGCCGGGAAGCTTAAAGGGATGCGCTGGTTGAGCCAACCCCAGGCAGGGCATCATGTAGAGACCGCCACGGAGGTTCATGGTGCTGAACTCTACTCGAGGGTCCTCGGAGCCAGCTGCTGGCTAGTAACAGTTTCCAGGAGCCCATTAATCAATGCAAGGCTTCTGAATAGCTGCCAAATATTAAAGACGGGGGGAAAGCGCTGGATACAGACAATTAATGGATGCAAGGCAGTGATGTTTGAAGTATTGGAACTGCTTTATAAGAATCAAGTGAGTTTTTTTATTTGAAAAAGTTAAAGGCAATAGTTCTTTAAAGCGGGGTGATTTAGGACCACCGTTCTTTTTTGAACGCTGTGAATAAATTGCGGGAGATCTGTTTTATTAAAATGGCTTGTGAAATTGTTCTTTCGATGTGGAAGGGAAACTTGTTTTCTCAGCATGGCTAAATTGGGCAAATTAATGTCTTAGGTTAAGCCTGTTATGTTAATTGAGGCCATGGGGGTTGTTTTTAGTGAATGCAAGTTATTACGGTGCTGTTTTATGAATGGAAACAAATTATAGGTGTTTCTTTGTTTTGTGAATGAGACCAGAGGAGGCTGCTGGATTAAATCGACTCAGCGTAAAAAAAGAAAATATGCATGTGTGAGGGAGAGGCACGATCAGGAAATATCAGCGAGCCACCATGCTACTGAAGAACATAGTGTTCTTCAACCTCTAAAGCAGTTTGGGGCCTTCAAACCGAAAGCAGATGGAGAGTGGGAAAATGTGAGTGTGTGAGAGAGAGAGAGCAAGTGAGCAAAAATGCTGCATTGAGGGCTGTGTGTAAAGGGCAGCTCGCAGATTTCTCATTTCAGCTCTCAGGTTATCCAGAATGAATTGAGAAAAATGATTCACGCTGAGAGTTTTTATTTTTTTGTGCCGTTGTTGTTGTTTTTGTGTTCAGATGTGGGTGCTGTTTGTAACATCTCTGCTTCCTGCCTTCATCAGGAAAATAAATTACAAGATAATGAGAAAGAGGCTGCCATCGAGGACATGCTATTTCTGACAGTGAATGTTGTTACAGTTTTAAGAGATATTGGAGGAAAGTGGAATGGTTATTCAAGACCATTATCAACATACAGAATATTTCTCAATTTGAAGGGACTAAGAGATCTGTCACCCGGCTGTTCATTTTTCAACTGTTTGTGTTTTATTTGTTTTAAATTGTGTTATTTACCAAACAACCCAAATTAAATATATTGTGTTTGATAATATTAATTCAAAAAATAATATATACTCAACTTTCATGATAAAATTTTACTAGTTGACTTGTCTACTTTGTACGTGTCTGGATTCTTGACTCTCGCTGTCAAGTCCAGCACTGCGTTGATGGAGAATGTGTGAGTGGAGAGAAAGGACGCACAGCTGATATGATGAGGGTGAGAAATATATGCATAGATTTTCAGATTTGTGTTGCTCACATTGTCATAAATGGTGCATAACAACAGTCCTATACCTCTCATTTATAATGTCTGACAGCATGTGGGCGACTCTTGATTAGTTTCAGAGCGGTCTGTGGAAATGTCCAATTGTATGCGAATGCTTTAAATGAACTGTGACGTCTGACCATCTCTGATGTTTACAGCACAGCTTGGTTTGTTTAACCATGCTTTGTGGACTCATGGAGCAATGTTCACTTTGATTATTTTTTGTTGCATGTTGTTCTACAGAATGAATGTCATGCCATTACAGTGTAATGCAGTTTGTGGGGAGAGAAAATTTCATCCTGCTGTCACAAACCAGCATATAGAGCATTCAACTGAAATCATGTGATTTAGTCACTATGTAGGCTACTGTAGACTAGCAGCAGAACTCGAATACTTCTTTCAACCCCGTCATACATTTGTTTACTTGCACTCAATGTCTCTGTTTCTCTCAAACATCTGGATCATATTGTCTAAGAAGGAAAGAAGTGAAAAAAGGTGGAATCAAGCCAAATGAGCTCTGTGTTATGCTTTTGGTGAAATGTGAAGCTTTAGAAAAGCGGCCCAAGAAGTGCTCTTATATTGCCTCTTTTTCTCCTGGACCTCTGTCAGGGTTTGAAAGTGCTGAATTTTTCTAAATAATATGTTGGTAGCCCTTATGCTACTTCATCGCATAGGACATTTTATCCAAGGAGTACACTTATTACAGGGACTGTCCCAGTGAGGGTTTAGTGTTTGGCTCAAAGGCGCAATAGTTTATGGATTGCTCATTGTGGAGTGCAGACCTGCAACGTAATGTCTCTCTGTGTCTTTAACTGATAGGCAACAACATTTACTATATATTTTTAGTATTTTTTTTTAGTACATATTTTTTTTAAATAAATTTTAAAGCTGCTGAGGAAGTATGTAGAAACTATTTACCAACTGGTGGAGAGATTTGCTATACTCAATAAAATGTCTGGTGCTTCTTGTTATTTGTATTTTTATAACTTTTGATACACAACGCCCGAAGAATGGCACCATTTTCTTGATTTTCTTTAATTTGATGAGCCCCAGAAGTCTGCCATCGTTTAACACCGAAGAAAGAATTTAGGGATACGGCCCGTTTTCTCTCAGTCCCAAGCGATTGAAGGTGAAAATCAGGTGAAGATTAGAAAGCTTTTGTCTGTGGGTGAGACTTCTCTGAACAGCACTTTTGAAGTAGAGATCTAAGAGCTGGACCAGATTATACTCACTCCTCTGTGGCACTGCAGCAGGGTCTCTGTTGAATGAGTTTAACTGACTTACGGTGTATAAATAGTGTAGTAATGTTTTTTAGACAGTGTTGCGTTTGCTTTGTTATTGTAAAGAGGGTTTGCTTGCGTGTGGACGGTTGATGGACGACATGGCCGTTTGTCAGCTAAAGTGCTTTCTGTAGCATTGGTCATTGGATGTATGCAAAGCATTTTACAAGCAGTGTTTACTGTGGGGCGGTAAATGCGGAGCGCTCTCACAGCCAATGCGGTGTGCAGGTAATGCAGCCATGATCTCAACTCTAATGATCGCGAGCTGTCAATGCATATGGCCTCAGATCCAGCTTGTGTGCGCACTGTATGTGAATACATTACATTCTGTGTTCTGTACTGTGAATTTATTTTGTGTGTGTTTGTTTTGAGAAATGGCAGAGCTATTGGCAGGATGCTAAAGGGAGTCTATTTGGTGCAGTGCTCGAGTTTCAGGAACTAAGCAGCATAAAAATTATTAGCAATTCGGTCTTTATGTAGTAAAGAAATGCATTGATTTTACTACCACAGGGGTCTTCAACCATTATCTGGACAAGGGTCCTTGTTGAATAGATGGGTATGGGTATGGGCCTGTATGAAATTTTGACAGTATGATAACCTTAAGTAAAAATACTACGGTTTCACGGTATCAGAGTATTGAGATATGTAATTTTTATTGTCTTGGTAAAAAAACCAACAAAATATATTTTATTTTAAGGAACATATTGAATATTTGGAACAATAATAATCATATGTCAGTAACATGTAAATGTAATCATATGTCAGTTAAATTTAAGTAATTTAAAAAAATAAGTAATTAAATTCTTAATTAAAATAAATGCATAGAGGGAGGGGTCGAGTTACTCTCATGCTGCACACAGCCTGATGGATTTCTGCACTTTTCGTCATGTTCCGAGATGTAAAAAAAGGCTCAAACAGCAAGAATGGAATGGCGTAAATCTTTTGTGGTTTTAGAACCGTGACTTTAAACCTTGAAACCAGCCTATGACTAGCACTGGTTACTTATTGTATTGAGTTTAATATTTAAAGAAAAAGTATCATCATTTGTTTACCCACATGTCAAAACCTGTATGCATTTATTCTGCAGAATACAATAACATTTTTGAGAAATGTCTAAGCGGTTTTGTGTCCATGCAATGCAAGTTCATGGTTCATGGTGATTCATTGTTTAGTTACCAATGGTCCTCAGCTGCTGGAAAAATTAAGAGTCTATTACAAAATGTGACCGGATCTGTGAAAACCTCTTGAATGTCACGATGCAATGTTTTCTGGAATGATTAAATGTACGTTTTTTGTCAAAATTAGGTTTTCATTAAATTATGATTCGATAACATCATATCTGTCATCTCTGAAAATATATTGGCAAAATTCAGTTGTTTTTTGCTAATAAAAAAGCAATTTAGAGTGGCAAATAACATATCCCACGAAGGTGCAAAAGATTGCCCAGAGTGTTCCCTCTCTTAATATTTCAACGACAGTTCACATATCAAAGTAAACCACATAACATGTAGAATGAATGTGTATCAATGCACATTTCCGGCCATTCCTGTGTAAACCACTGCATTCAAAGTTTTTTTATACAATGTTAATGTGAGATGGCGGAAATCGCCATCTGGTGCACCAGTTGTTAGTGACAACAAAATTCCAAATTAAAATATTTTTTTATATATTTGCAGAAAATTTGCTCAGACAAGCTGGTCAAAATAACAAAAAAAATGCAATGTTTGCAGATCTTAAATATTTGAAAACGTTCATTATCGCTCATAAAGAAAAAAGTTCATATTAATGTTTAAACAACACAATACTCAGTCATGTATTTTAGTTTCAGTTAAAAAATAAATATATGATGGAATAAGTCCGATTTTTACTTTTATTCTTTCACATTGATGTTGTTCCTGATGTTTGTTTCTGTTGAAATTGAACGGACACTGGACTGAAATACAATATTACTTAAATGTTTTCACAAAACTTAGCTTGATATCCAGCAATAATTCGTAGACCACCATTGAAGACCACAGCACTAGTTATTGTATCTTTATATCTATCTAATATATATTGTGTGTCCGCTACCATTACCTTCGGCACCCCCCGTCCCCCTTGAAGGTCAAGTTAATTTAATTTTCTATATAGCGCCATATCACAAGAGAAGTCATTTAAGGTTCCTACAGAACATGTCCTTACGTTGTTATTTTATCAAGTAAGCACACTCCCACCAGCGTGGACAGAGAGCATCAACCACCTGCAAAGCAAGCAGATAAAAATACACTGCCTGTCCAAAAAAAGTCACACTAATATTTAGTTGGACCGCCTTTAATTTCGGCACGCATTTGCTGTGGCATCGTTTCGATAAGCCTCTGCAATGTCCAGAATGTCACTTTTTTCCCATCCAGAGTTGCATAAATTTTTCGCCAAGATCTTGTACTGATGATGGGAGAATCCGACAGCTATGCAAAGTCTTCTCCAGCACATTCCAAAGATTCTCAATGGGGTAAGCTGTAGACTCTGTGGTGTCCAATCCATGTGTGAAAATTATGTCTCATAATCCCTGAACCACTCATTCACAATTTGAGCCCGATGACTCCTGGCATTGTCATCTTGGAATATGCCCATTCCATCAGGGAAGAAAAAACTCATCAAGGGAATAACCTGGTCATTCAGTATATTCCGGTAGTCAGCTGACCTTATTCTTTGAACACATAACGTTGCTGAACCTAGACCTCCAATCCAATGGGAGGCTCTTACCTATTTGCTTATAGTTAAACCCAGGTGGTGACTTTTTTTGGACGGGCAGAGAATTTGCGTGTTTAAACGCTCCCATTATGGTGAAAATGGCAACATTCGCTCTCGTGCGCCGAGTCCAAGTACAGAAAAGACACACGCCCTGCCCCTGACAAGCAGCAACAGTCCTGTCCAGTCACCAGCGGATGACAGGTTTTCCCCCAGTTTGGCTTCGTTCCATCTGCACCGCGAGACATATTGAACCATTCAAAACATCAGACTATTTCTGTAGTTTAAATTGAGTAGCGCATCTACATAACTGAGATGTACACATCACATGCACTCAGGGACATTTATGTTGATATATTTTGCCGCTAGCCTATATCTTCTAATATCTTTATCTAGCGCCAAACGCGCTTCAAGAGCAGGTACATAAAATTACACTTGTACTGAAAGCTTAACTAATCGAAAATGCTGCAGTAATAAAGTATTTTTAACTGTCAGTCAGTTAACTGTTTGCTATGTAGGTTTATGACAGATTATAAACCACAAGGTCTTGTATCTACATTTAGCATTAATGATATTAATAATATTAATAGCATTAATAATCAGCATGTTAATAGCAATTCATAATGAATCATGTTTTAATCAGAGATTATTTAGAATCAGTATGAATGACTACTTGTAAGTAACTTTGTAAGTACTTCAGCTCATGATAAATTCATTCCAGTTGTTACATTTGGTTGTCAGTAGTTTTTTTTAAATATTAAAATAGGCCACTAGGACTTTGCTTTAGCACAAGAGACTACAACACATTTTCAAAGTTAGCAGGCATTTCTGTTTCATACATACTATGGGTATCAGAATATAAAACAAATGGCCTGAACATTTTTTTTTATATACATATTCTTCTGGGCTCAATTGATTAAATATTATTTATTTAAAGGGGTCATATGACACGGCTAAAATGAATATTATTGTTTGTTTGAGATGTAATGCAATGCGTTTAAGGTTCAAAAACGCTGTATTTTCCAGAAGTCTTTTAGAAAGATTTAATTTTTGCAATTTCACGTGTCTAATACATGCATGGGCAACTTATAACACAACAAAGACACAGAAAACACGTATTCGTGTTTTCCTGTAGCTCAGTGGTAAGAGCATTGTGTTAACAATGCAAGGTTATGGGTTCGATCCCAGGGGATTGCAAATACCTATGTATAAATGTAAAGGATAATGCAATGTAAGTCGCTTTTGATGAAAGCGTCTGCCAAATGCCTAAGTGTAAATGTAAAGCCATAAACCTATGGGAAACACTTAATGTAAGTATATTTTATAGGCCTGACAAAAGAGCTCAAGATGTGATTTTTGTTACGTAATATTTATACAATTATACTGTATTTGCACATTTTTCATTGATGCCATGAGCTTTTCATTGGAAATATAGATAATGAAGAGATGAACTTAACATGTCCTTGAAAGAAATAGTTAAAAGCATATTAAATAAGCCAAGTCAGGGTTACATTTATATAGAGGGATGTTATTAACTAATGTATTTTAAAATATAGTAGAATAGCCTGAGGTGGCTGTATGAGGAAAAGAAAAGCAAACACATGTCCCTGCTTTGTAGAGGATGTATGTGAGATTTTTGGCTGTCTTGACTTCTGTACTGTGTGCACTTTCCTCATTTCCTACTGTACAATGAAACCTGCGGAAGCGGCAGTAAATTACTGCTCTTGCACAATATTAGCACAGTGGGTTTCTAAATGACAGCCAGACTGTGATTACCACAGGTTTATTTAAAGTGACTCAAAAACAGTAATATGTTGCCATGGAATATTTTTGGATGCTCCCACCTTCCCCCAACCCACCTTCGCCAACCTTTCTGAGAGCCACACAGCCACACACACACACTGTCCCTTGTCTGTCAAAACTGGAGAATTGCCAGCATGTTTGCACAAGCCAAACACGTACACACATCCTGGTAATCAATATTTCTCTCTTTCCCTCTATTCCTCCATATTTCATCCCTCTCTCCGCTCCCTCTGTTTTCCTCCTCCCCCGTCTCCCCTCTCTCCTCATCTTTGTCATTAGGACTATATTTACCTTCTTTGGACAAATAGAATTCCAACGTCTCTGTCTCTCTCCGTCTCTTTCATATTCTATTCATTACACTGTTGTCTTAAAAGGCTGCTTAATTTTTCCTCTTATTTATCTGAAGGATTCGTCAGGGTCAACAGACCTAGAGATAAATAATAAGTAGTGCAGAGGGACAAACAGAATGCAGCAGAAAGAGAACAAACCCAAAGAGCAGAGGCAGGATCGGGAGAGAGAGGGAATATTATGTCAGAGAGCCTGGCCATTCCAAGCAATTGCATTAGCACCTGATATCGTGAAACACAGAGAAGGCAGGGGGAGGCTGGCACAAAAGTAAATTGAAAATGATTTGCTCGTAGTGTGTGTGTGTGTGTGTGGTTGAGATAGAAAAAGTAAGACAGCGTGGCGGGCCTTTCTTACATATCAACTGCTCTAACCTCTATCACAGTAAATCACTTTGTACTGTGTGCACGTCTGTCTGTGTTGGTTTATGTGAATGTGGGAATGAGGAATGCTTAAATAAAGTGGGGTCCGAAATGCTGTGATAACATTGTACATCTTGGATGTTTTTGGACTGCAAAAATTGTAACATAATTGTTTTTTAATACATGTTCTAATTAATAGGGATGGACCGATATATACATTTTCGCCGATAACCGATAATTCTTTAACATTGGAAGCCAATAACTGATATATGGCCGATATACAGTGTCTAAATATTAATATAAAATTCCCTAAGACTGAAACAAAAGGCTAAAAGTGGACCACTGCTTTTTTTTTTAACATTTACTCCAGAAAACAAGGTAACCATTAGTCCTCTTTTTTCCCCCTGAAAATCATACCAAGAATACTTTACACTAGATAACGATTCTGTAACCTTCAAAATGTTCTTTATAAACAAATTTTAGATGTTCTTCCCGAGCAACCCAGAAAGATGTTCTTTATAGCCACATGTCTAACAGGTCTGAAGACAGAAAGCATTCAGACAGCAGTCTCATTCAAACAACATACTTTTGTTCCTATAATTTACACATTTCATAAATACTGTACATACTGTGCCTACAGCAACAATGTTTTGCTAATAGCATTAAAAGAATGATCACAACAGAAGGAAATGACTGTACTGTATTTAACTGTGAGCAGCATTCAGCTGAAGAAATTTAACCAGAGGAAATTATTTACGATTTATCGGCTATAATATATCGGGCTAAATTTAATTATCGGCAGATACAGATAACATTATAAATGACCATCTATCTGCAGGTACCGACATGGCTGATGATTTATCGTGCATCCCTAAAAATGATGATGTAAAATTAAGAAAGACATTTGACAGGACTCAAATAATTTCTAGGTCATTTGTAACCAGGGGCGGAGCTACCGGTGGGCCTAGGACCACCCAGATTGACTGCTGGGCCACCCAGTCAGAGCCAAGAAATATATTTGTAATATTATGAAATATTACCTTTAATTTAATTCTAAATTTGAATTGTATAAATTAAATAAAAACATTTGAATTGTTTGTTTATTTATAATAATATCCAAATATTATTAAGAATGTGCTCACTTTAAGTCAGTTATGTTAAGGCCATTACGCTGCGTGCCAATATCGCTGTCTGTAGATTCTCTTTCAATGATCATGTAAACATGGCTAATCGGCTATCCATGTGGCAGTTTTTCAAAACAACACATCTAGACAATGACGCTGAAGAAACGCACACCAAGGAACCTGGAAATGAAGTTGAAATACACACAGCAACATCCAATGAGTCGAGTGCTAATGGCAGCATTTGTGCTGCAGCCTCCACTGATATTCTCACTCAGCCGGCTTCCGAATCAGTAAATCAAAATCGTCCACAATAAATATGCCATATTTTGTAAAGCATGCAGACATTTTCCTGAGGTGCACACCGAGTTTACTTTCACAAGAGACCCTTATAAAAATTGGAAACGCCTCTGACAGGCCTGTAACAAACATAAGTCTAGTAAACTGCGCAGACTTTTGGCGCATACAGGGAAAAGCATGCACCGCAAAGCCGTGGGACCGTGTTAAATCAACTGCATAGTGATGCCGTTTCATTTGTAGAGCGAAGTTTATTGAATTGCATTTGACGCCACAGTGGGAGAGAACACCGGTCCAACAATTTTTCTTAAAAATTACTTCGGTTGAGATGATGCGAATTATTCCGGCCCACCCACAATTTTACAGGCCCACCTATCATCCGCCTCTGTTTGTAAGTCAAAAAAAAAAGTACAACTTGTGGCATTTAGACACACAAAATAGTTTTGCACAAATTTGTAAAGTCTTGACTTCACTGAAGCCGAAGGAGGACAGATACTAAGGGCCCTACCATACACCCGGCACGATGCGGCGCAAGTGTTTTTTGCTAGTTTAAGCCCGCAGTTTTCATTTTCACGTCCAGCGCCACGTTGTTTAAATAGCAAATACATTTACGCCCATTTGTGCGCCCATGGGCGTGCTGGTCTGAAAAAGAAGGGTTTGCAGGTGCATTGTTGGCGCATTTGAGGCAACTGAAATAGACTGCGCCATTGACCAACTGAAACCTGGTCTAAAGTCAGCGGCGCAATATATATATTTAAAATAGATTTAGAAGGCATTTCAGTAATATGAAGCGTTTTCTCTCTGGAGAAGCGTTCAGTCTTTGCTCGTGCAAATTCCGCCATGTAAATAGCGAATGCCATTTAGCCAGCGCAACTGGCTCTTAAAGGGAATGGGAGATTAGGCTCTGATTGGTGTTATTGCATGTTTCTCCAGAAACACAACAGGTAAAACCCATTAAGACCATGCGCCGGACACGCCGACCATTTTTATAGGTTCAGAAATAGGTGCAACCCTATAAGACCATGCGCCGGACACGCCGACCATTTTTCCCATCTTTATACTAGCAAAAGAGGATTCAGACACGCTCAAGTGCACTTACGCCATGCGCTTAGTTCGTTAAAATAGGGCCCTAAGACATTTAGGTGAAAAGTCTATTTATAATTAAATTTTTCACTCAACATTTTTCACTTGTCATAAAAGTGTTATTAAACTCGTAAATAAAGCAAATTTAAAGCATTTTCATAAGTGGTCTTATACACTTAGACCTCAATAAGTTATTTTAATTTTTGTTATTATTCAGCTAACAGTAATAACATCCACCCACTCATGCCGCCGACTGATTTAAGCACACAAACATTAGAGTTTCTCTCTATCAATTACCATCTCTGTGTTGTTCTGTTTCTGTGCTGCTCTATTTTAGCCTGTGGCCTGAATAAAGCATTTCATTCTTCTCTTTTCTTTTGTCAGTTCTGTTCCTTTCTTTTCTAACTCTCTTGTTCTACTTCTTTTTCTTTCTCTCACTTTTCTTCCTAATTGCTCTCTCTCTCTGTCTGTCTCGTTGTAATTGCTCACTTGCTGTCTTTCACTCACGTTTTGTTTGATGTATGCCTTGATGTAAACATTTTTTATTTTAATCAGTTTTCTTTTCTCTTTGCACTTAGGCTTTCTCTATTTGTGCCCTCTCGTTTGGCCTCCTTGTTTGTTGCCATGGTCACAGTACCCACGCTATCTCTGCTATTGGCCCTGGTAGAATGGGTGGGTCAGACCAGCTCCTCCCCTCATCTCTTGCTCCGCCCTCGAGAGCGTGAACGGGACCCGGTGGCATCAATGCACTTCAACATTGCAGTGATCCACGCGGGCTCAACGGTTCAACAAGGGGAAGCGGGGGCTGCGGCGGCTCCGGGCAGGGTGCCTTTCGCGGGCTTCGGACGTGTGCACAGCAGCTTCGGCGAGAGCGTCGTCACCCAGTGGGGATCCGCAAACGTAATCTGGCTTCAGGTCAGTTTGAACAGGGGCTTAAATAATTACAAGTTTTAATGCTTTAACAGAGTTTTTTGGACATAGTATGGTGTGTGTTCAATGTTTAGTCATAAATGTCAATGTGGTGTGAACGCAAATGTAAAGTGAATGTGAATTGACCGCAGGTAAATGACAGCAGCCCAAGGACGTTGCTTTCTCAGCTATGTGACCTGCTGGCATCCAGACCCCTTCAGGGACTTGTGTATGAAGATGAGAGACCCATCCCGCTTGCCTCCGGCCCTCTGGCCCCCATGCTGGAGTTCGTCTCGGCCCAGACCGGCCTCCCCATCGTTGCTGTGGGAGGGGGAGCGGGTCTGGGCAGGGTACCACAGGTACGGCTAATATCAAAGATTATACAAGTTAATTTCAGAATTTGAATTTGTTTTCTACTGAAGTGCACTTGGAAGTAAATCAGAAATCAGTTGGTGTTATTTTCCCATGATTCAATCCTTTGAGTTAAATGAATTTGGCTCAGCCTCTGTATTGATCTAACTGTAAGATTAATATAGACTAATATAGAATAGCGAATGATTTAAAATACAGATGCAGTGCAGATCAAAACTTGTTCTATTTAAAGTATATCCTGTAACCCTTGTGATTTAGACTAGTGTCAGCAAAGTGCCAAGTACAATTCTTCTTAAGAGCAATCTTACCCAGACGAATTGATTCTGAAGTAGACAGTAGCTGCCTATTCTTAAAATAAATACTGTCTATGACATTTAATAACCCAACAAAACAAGGGCATTAAAAAAATCGAGGATTACTTACAAAAGACCTGCCTGAACAGTTTCAGATGCGTAGCATTTCTCGCACGTTAGCTGTGCTGAATCATTTGCCAGCGTTTTTTCTTGTTAGCAGCTGAAAAAACAAATATTGGAGTTTCGTTGAACTGTGGAATTTCTTCACAAACATTTTTCTCTGCGAGCTCTTGGCGTTAATGAGCTCCAACACTTGCAAGATAGTGTTTGGGTTGCCGCGGCGCTATAAGAGCATTGTTTGTTAATGGCACTGCCTGAGGAGGAACGTTAAATGGACAGAGATGGGGCTGCTGTTGGCTCTGTTGGGGGCTGATCGGGGCACATCGATAACCGGAGGTAGAGATGCTATTGCTAACATATCCATTTGGATAAACAGCAAGGCCAGAGGTGAGGCATTACCGCTGCAGGCCATGTAGCCCTTTGTTTTTTTCCCCGTGCAATTTCAGTTGCACATCTCAGCACATTTATAACACGTCCTCTTTAGCACAGTGGAAGTGAAACAAAAGCAAAACGATGCAAATGAAAAATTCATGTCTGTTTTTTAAGTGATTAGTCTGAGGAAATGACATTCAATCCTTTTGATGATGTTGCGTCGAATACTACACACTCCCGTAAACACGCATGCACTCGGCGCTGCGGCGAATTGAATTTAAATCTGCGCGACATACTCTGGTGACGATTAGAGACTCACCAAAGTACCTCCCTCCAGTTCCTACACTGTCTGCATGTCTGAGAAAACTCTTTACCTCTTAAGAAATTGAATCCCTACGATGCTTTACAAAGGCAATAAATAGTCTTCAATAGTGGGAAATGATTTATTTGTTCTCCTTAATTGCACTGCAGAAGACAAGCTCTGTCTGTCTGCTGTTACCATTAGAGGATGTTGTGTAAGATACACTCATAAGAAATTCAGTTCCTATGATGCCGTACGCTGGGAACGAATTGAGTGCAGTGTTCAGTTTTGGGATATACTCAGTTACCCTTTTAATTACTCTACAGGAGACCGGCTCAATCTTCCTACAGTTCAGCTCCTCCACCACTCTCCATTTGGAGGTGATCTTTGAGGTGCTGGAGGAGTACGATTGGACGGCCTTCTCAGTGGTGTCCACACGTCACCATGGCTACCAGGACTTCCTGTCAGTGGTAGAAGGTTTGACTGACGGGTCGTTCATCGGTTGGGAGAAGAAGAGCGTGGTGATGTTAAACTTAACCGATGACCCAGGAGGAGCGCGCACACGGCGACTGCTGAAAGAGAACGAAGCACAGGTACTGTATAGAGAGAGAGAAAGAGACAGAAAAGGTCAATGTGTTCTGCCTCACTTATTTACTTACTCATTCATTTAATCATTCACTTAATCTTCCTCTCCTCACCTGACATCATTTCCTGCCCCCCCCCGCCCTTTGCTTGGTATTCTGCACTACAGTGCCTCGTGCACCTTTTCTCTCTGACCTCTCGCCGTCCTTTCTCTGTTCCCCTCTCTTTCTCATTGCCTTTCCCGTCTTCACCTATATTTGTGTAATGTGTGTGTGTTGCAGGTTGTCCTCTGTCTCCCCCTGGCTCCAGGCTGTTATTGTCTGGTGTGTGTGTGTTAGGGGTGTTATTGTGCCTTGTGGGTCCCAGTACATTGATGTCAGTGTTAATATAACACAGAGCCTGTGGCGGTGCAGCCCAGTGCCGTATGCATTAGATTCAGTCTGCAATGCTTCTGCTCAATTACACACACACACAGAAATATACACATTGGAATAAATATTGCACTGATGCACCTTTAGATACATAAATACACATGTTTACATGCCCAAGTTAACAAGTGGAATATATACGCCATATACACACAAGAAATCAATTTTAAGTTAAAGGAATAACTATCAATGTACAATACCTTTCTATGGGACACTTTAAAGTGATAGTTCACCCAAAAATGAAAATTCTGTCATCATTTACTCACCCTCTTGTCATTTCAAACCTGAATGAATTTCTTTCTTCCGCAGAACACAAAAGACGATATTTTGAAGAATGTTGTTAACTGGCACCCATTCACTTGCATTGGTTTTGTGTCCTTGCAACAGACTTGAATGGGGGCCAGTCCTGTTTGAGTACCAACCTTCTTCAAAATATCACTTGTCATACATAAAAGTCATACAGGTTTGAAATGACAAGAGGGTGAGTAAATGATGACAAGATTTTCATTTTTGGGTGAACTATCACTTTAATATAACTGTATTTAATATGCAGTAACGAAAGTGAATGAGATTAACAGTAAATTATAATTTTTATACTTGTTAATGCTTGTTTGTCCTTTTTTAATATGCTTTAATTTACTTAATTGGATGCAATAGAGGTGCTTATTATACTACCTTAAATGTACAAAATTTGTAGGTAAACTATTCTCAAAGCCTAGCATCTCTGTCTAATCCAAATAGTTTCTCCTTTCCTATTCTGCTTCCTCCTCATGGTCTCTTTCTCTCTTTTGACCTCTATTCTCTTGTTTGCACTCTGTTTTTTATGTTGCTCCTGTTCTCTGGTTTTCATCCCTGTCCTCTCTGTCTTCATTGCCCCCGCGTCTGCTCCAGGTGCGGTTGTTGTACTGCTCTCAGGAGGAAGCAGAACAGGTGTTCCAAGCCGCTTGGGCAGGTGGTCAGGCCAGCGCCTCCCACATATGGTTTGCGGTGGGTCCGGCTCTTTCTGAACTGGGCCTCACCGGACTACCCAATCGCCTATTTGCGATCAGGCCGCAGGGCTGGAGGGACGAGCCCCGCAGACGTATCGCCCGTGGCGTGTCCATCCTTACTCATGGAGCTGTTGCCCTGCGCAAGGACTACGGAGCGACTGGAGGGCCACACTTTGTTACCAACTGCCAGACGGATGGGAACAGGACGCAGAGGATTCGCGGTAGAATGAAGTAAGAAACAGTTATATATGTCGATACAGAATGAGACTTGTTCGCTCTGCCAAGAGCACAGAAAAATACAATATTGTACGTCTCACACCAAGCAGCACAAAACCTTCAGCTGTACTCTATGGACGCCATCTATGATAACATTATAAACAAATATATAGCATGACTGGTATGTACTATGTGTGTCCTCGACTAAGGATTAGTCGAATCAGAATTGTCACGTCTTGCCTTTAGTCAACTGATAGTTGTGTGTGTGTGCGCGTGGGGACGACACCAGGTGGTTAACAAGGGTACAGCGCAAAGTGCAGCACAACATTGATGCACCAAAAAACAATCAAAGATAAAATTACAGAATTTGTTTCGCACAGAATATACCTTTATAATAAGTAAAAATAAGAAAGAGAAATAAGCCAGATTCTAGTCACAATGTGCAAATCTCGCCTCAAACTATTTTTAAAACTGCTCGATAATAATGAATTATATACTGTAATACTACACGTTCATTACCAATGAAATTCCAATAAAGTTACTTTATTAACCACATGTAATGGAGGAACGCAATAAAGCATCTTACCATTTAAACAGTCAAAAAGTCCCTTTCACCTTTTTCCTGCGCACTCTTTCTCCGTCCTCCTGGCTTTCAGTGCAGTAAATGACAAGTTCCAAAAGTCTGAGCCGTGCTTGCTACATGCGACATTCAATAAGTGACTAATGTTTGGAAATGGTGTACACATTCATTTGCAAATACCCTGCGGGTGGATGTGGAACGTGCTGCTTCTCTTCACCGGTCTCACAGCGCAGAAGACGCGGAGAGACGTGATCCTGTGCTGGGTCATAGCCGTACCTCGCGCTCATATGCGGCGGGGTTTTTGGTACACAACCCTAAAAATGTCACATTTCTTTACATCGTAGATAATATTTTTTATATAGGCCCGTTTGCTACGCCACTGCCTATATAACCAAAAGGGCATGATCCACATTGCATGACACCTCTGCGAAGATTCGACTTTGAGATTGGTAGTCGAATCAGGGTCCTCCAATCGAAGCATCGAATCTTCGACTATTTGGCGTCACCCCTAGTATGTACTACGACTTTTATTCTTAAAAGAGATAGATTCTTTGCTGAATTGGTTAAAAAGGTTTCTTCCATGCATATATAACTTTTGCAAATTGTTCAGAGGAAACACTGGACTATGATATTGTTGGCAATATTGTTTTTACTTGTTGTGTGGCAGTTTAAAAATGCCTTAAAGGAAAAAAAACTCCTTGGCTGAACATTATAACAAAACAAATTTATGAAAACAAACAGTAAAAATTATGAAATGTTGTGTAATAAAATTGTAGGCAATAAGAAAATAAAGCGAAGAGTAGCCATACTTAGCTGTGGCATATAAATGATGGATGTGGATGCTGTAATGGTGGTAAATTATACTGCTAGATCTTGATCTCAAAGAGGCAAATTTCTTTGTTTATGTTCACCCTGAGAACTGTGTTTAAAGCTCATCTCGTTTAGCATTAACCTTCAACTTTTCTGCTTTGGTGCATTTATAGTAAGTCAGTTTTTCCTAATGGCACACACACTAATTAGAGTGAAAGTGCTGCACCTTTGGGGCACAGATGTCCTTTACTTTTCCGCCACAGGGACCGTGGGGGTCGTTCAACATGCGCCATGTACGTGGGTGGGAGGCACAAAACAGTAACAGTATGTTTGACCAGCAAGCCCCATTATAATCAATGTATGTGTTTGCACTGCAAGCTTGTGGCAGCTTTATTGGTTACAATACAGCATAGTTTTGTCACATCAGGAGAAAGAACAAAAGATGAGCTGGCCGTGGCAGTAAATTACTCAAATTTCTGATTGACAGCCTGGATAATTTAAAGCACTATTAGCTATTTAAAAGGCAAGTGCTTTGTATGTCAAGACGTAGAAATGAATGTCACCGGATCATCCCTGTGACTCACCACACTCAGTACATATCGGCTGTTTGAAGAGGTATGATGAGGAGCTGTTTAGTGTCGCTGTTGTAATCATTTAACTTCTGAAATAAGTACACAAATCTGCTTTTTCTGTTCAATGTTCCCTTTTCATTTGATGTTCACAGTTTCATGATGCAGACATCAAACACCAAGTGTTATAAAGGTTGCTGGCACAAAGGTGTAGCTTTAATCTTCCTGTTAAAACTGACTCGCTCAATCGTTATTTCAATAAATTTCAACTTCAGGTCCTTTTATTTATTTGGAACTATTCTGTTTTATTTACAGAGAGGTTGAAGGCATTGTTCTGTTAACATAGTAAATAACTAGTCATGTTTTAAGTGCTAAACACAATTTTTGTCTTGTTATATTTATTGTTAAATATAGCTTTTTTGTATTTTATTGTTCACATCCTAATTTTGAGGAGGCACTGTTTATTGCCTTGGCTATTTAGACAAAACAGCTATACATATTCATTTTGCGTGGATTTGGCAACTATAAATACGGTTCAATTTAATTCAATATATAAATATTCCGCAATTTACATAACACATTGTTCCAAACTATGATGCTGAAATAAAAGAGAAGAAAGTCAAAAATAGTGCCTCACACCAAAAGCAACAGAGGTGAGGATAAACTCCCTACAATTACTAAGTACATAAAGCAAAACCTTGAGAGGAATCAATGCTGAAACCACAAGTTCTCTTAAATCCAAATTTCAAATCATTTGATTCCCGCAGTAACAGATGCTATACGTAATATAGCAAAATATGACCAAGAGGGGTATTTGAATAAAAATGTAGAGATGGATTCCAAATGTGGAGGAATGGTTTGTGGGAGGGAGTATCTCTCTAAATAGAAAATGTGTGTTCATTTAGGTGACCACAATGTCTGTTGTCAGTTTTTCATTGCAAAACCATTATACAATTCAAGAAAAATACTGTACTGTAAGCTCCCCATGCCTGAAATTCTAGGAAAAATATTGGGTGTATTAATAAAAACAATGTTGCCAATAATGTGAAATGTCCTCAAAAATAGTAGCTAGACCTGACCTCTATAACAAACAGCTTGTGCAGTCTCACACACATTGAAGATGCAATCTATAACGTTTGCCTGTTATTTTCTTGATATGGTTTGTGCGAATCTGTCATCGTACCTTGATGTGACAGCAAGACCTATGTCCTACAAGGCATATTTCTAAAAAAGTATTCTGACCAAATGAAAGCGTAAATGTTTACAAATAAATGTTGTTCCTGACGTCTTACCTGCGCAGCCTCTGCGTCAGTTCTAAATCCCTACAGTTATCAGAGTTATCGCCCCTTCACACAAGCCTCACTGATATTTTTTTAGCACAGCGTTGGGTTGCTTTGCCTTTTTAACTGCAGGTTCTCTGCGTTTTCTTGGTTTTGAGCCGGTTGCCGTTCTTTCTGTTTACGGGTGGGATTTAACCACGCAAAGGCGTTTCCTTTGAACATTTCCTGTGAAATCCAACCCGACCACTCAAATACTAAATCGTTATTGTAAGCAGGGGCAGCGCTAGTGGTGGTCTAAGGGGGCCGAAACCCCGAAAGTTTTCAGTAAACTCTCAAATGTTTTAATTACCATGCCCTTTATGAATAACTTAGGGGCCGTTTACATTTTGCATCTTTTGCATGTGCAAGTTCGTTATTTGAAATGTAGACACGGTTGTTCGTGTGGTGCGGCACGCTCTTTATTCCTATCTCGTTGTTTCTGAAAATCTATCCTTTGCCGGAACGACGAGCGCAACTGATGGTTGCTTCGAAACGGCAGACGCCACAACAGCACAAGCTTCCGAGCGCTTTGAAAAAAAGAATGCGGCGGGCTCATGTTTTCCACTCTTTTTTAGATGCAAATGTGTATTCTGACACATTTATGGATATCTATGTGCTATGCTCCAGATCTCCAGTCACCCTAGAACCGCCCCTGATTGTAAGCTTATAATGTTGAAAATCATGGTTAATGAGTTTTTTACATACTTAACCCAAATCTATTTGCAGCTTTAGGATTGCAGCTTGCATTTGTCGACTATGGTAACACTACTGTGTGTGGTTGCAGTTTTTATTTCATATACCACCCGAACCAAAACCTGATCACTTATTAACCCCGCTCAAACCAATGGTATAAGTCATCAATAATCACTTAAAAACTGCATGTTTTATAACACAGACATAGTAGAAACAGTGCTTATAAGAACAGTGCTTTCTTGCTGAAACTTGCTCACCCAGTGAAATTGTTAAGTGTGCAGTCTTTTCATTGTGCCAAAAGCATATTGGATTTAAGATAAAAAGATTAATTTGAAGCAGTCAGAAAGTGCGTCACATTTTCGATTTAGACGCCGTTCTGGGTATTTTACTGGTTTAGATTAAGTGCACGAATGTCTGCTTTGATTTCATTGCTGAGGGAAATAAAACGGTTACCTTCTCCACACTCTCCCAATCTGACCTAATTAGAGTGTTTGTGAAATGTTCTGTGTGAGATTTCCACTTTGACGTGTCCTAAGAGTCTTTTGTACTAATTCTTTCGGAGTCTCTTCCATCTCAACACGCTCTCTCTGTTTTGCTCTTTCTGCCTTGCAGGTATTTCAGTAACATCACTCTCGGTGGGCGGGACTATTCGTTTAATAATGAGGGCTACCTGGCCAATCCCTTTCTGGATGTCATCTCCTACACGGCCGGGAGTGGCTGGGAAGACGTAAGAACTAATCAGAATTCTATTTCTGTTCGTTCTTGTGTAACCGCTGTTATGGATCTGTAATGTCCAGGATGAAAAGCAGCATTGCCGTAGCCATGCTGTGCACTGCAGTGCTAATGCACCGCAATGGATAAAATGGCTTTTAGCATTTGAAATAGGTTAAGAAGAACCTATTTGACCACGTGTCATATGAGGTTTCTGTGAAGTGGTTCTCTTTTATTGTACGCTATCAATTATGCACGTGGCTTCGTCTCCGAACGATATTAAGGACTGTGGCGTTTGTATTTAAAAATAACGACAGCGCATTAGTTTGATAGTGATTTTAGGAAAACGTACCATTTGCTTCAGCGTAATGATATACTGAGAGGCGAAAACCCAATGTTCCTGTTTGCAGTAGTGAGACGTATAGATTAAAAGGAGTTTTAAGATGATATACAACTTGACACTATGCTCATTTCAAAAACCATTTCCCATGACAGTTCACAGAAGAAAAACCCTATTACAATTAACTCGGAACAATGCATCACATTGTGAAGGAAAGCAAGCGGTGTGGTGTTGACTGTACACTTCGGCTGCGCACAATAGCTACAGCCTTGATGATATAAACATATAATTAGAGTTTCAATGGGATGTAATATACAACCAGCATATGTTTCTATTTGGCCCTATTATCTATACATGCTATACCTAGCCGCAGTATATTATTAAAATGAAAACAGTGGGATTGGCAATGCTTCTCTAGCCATTATTATCTCTATTATACATATACAACAATAATAAGGAAATAATTAATTTGGGCATAGTTTAAGGTCTAACTCAAACACCTTCTTTCTTTTAGCCGTGCCTGTGTATGCCTGAGCAGAAAAAGAATAAATAAGAAAACGAACAAAAAGCCTTTCAAATTTATCAGCATCTTGTATATCAGCGTATCAGAGGAGCCACATGGGACATTGCAAATCTACATTTCGCTTGCAGAGCGCTGCTGTCATGAGACAAAATGACTGATACCAAATCCACCTGAGTAAATATAACCATAGAGAATGTCATATGCATGAAGGTGCCACTCATCCCTATGCATAAAACCGAATTATTAATATTAAGATGCCACTTAAACAAGCGTTGAGACTGAAAATTGTAATCCCTGCCAGCGTTCGCGTTCTCCACCTCTCCAATCAGTTAACAGAGGGAATGACAGCGGTTGATGTACTTGGGAGAAATTTAGATTCCTCTGGGCACTATTCACTGACATTGAGCCATAACTGCAGAAAGTTTCAATGCACGGAGGGTTAGTTTTATGTTGGACTCCATAGGTTATGGCCGACTGTATTTACAGGTAGGCATTATTCTCGGTGTGTTCATCAGCACAACACGGCTTAAGATCATTGCTTATTAGCGATCGCAGTCATAACAGCAGCGGGTTCGGTCTGCAGACAGGTTCACGTTAACAGCAGCCCACGGCGGGAGAGTAAGAGGCTGCGTGGGGATTGTGTTGCCCAGGGCGTCTTGAAAGGTCTAATGTTGATCGTTGCTTTCGCCGACGTTCATCTGTAGGCTTTATTTAGCTGCCAACTTCTGAGCTGAGCCCAGCTGCCACTGTTCTGCTTTTAGATTGTTATGAATCTGACCAACTGTCATTCATTTGCTTTAAATCTTGCATCGTCTAGCTTTTGATCAGAATTCAGTCTGTATGCTGAAGGGAGAACCGATGGTTGCGCAATCCAGTTCAGCCACACGCTAAACTTGCTGCAATATCATCGCGCCATAAGTATTTAAATAATTTAGTCATTATCCTTATTTTCAGCACAAACACGCCTCCTTTCTATGCGAATCCGGCTCATTGTAGATTTCCCCTTATTCACAAAACCGAGCACTGGTTGCCTGCTGCAATAATTGCTGCAGTATTACCACGCACACAAAGCAGAATTTTATTTAAAAGAGACGTCTGTATACATTTTCTAGCGGTTATGGCAGCAGTAATTCATCAAATGGTGGAGGAGAGTGTTACAACGAGGCATTTATCCAGACGTGTCGTGGAGACATGCACTTTCAGCATTTTAAAAAGCCGATTCAGGTAGCCGGACTGCAGTGGTCGACTGAGGCTGTTTACAGTCCTAGTGTTGTGGTCAACCCCGCACTCCATTCTTCACCATCTAGCACTCACAACCGGCCTGCAAGATGTGTAATTATGTTATACGAGTTACAATCAGCACTCATTTTGTGGGCATGTTTGTGCCGATACCCGATTTGCATAATTGTTTTAGTGAATCGGGTGCTAAAATAACGGCAACACCGAACGATGCAAGTTGTTCTTGCCGAATTCCCCCCTGAATACCTCAAATCCCCACAAACTGAACTTATGATGATGCAACGGCACGTTGAGTGTTGCAGGATGCCTGTGCGTTTTCCGTTTCATTTGCAGATGCATTCTGGAGAGACGTGCTGTTAGAGCTTTGGTGCTTCATAGAGTCACAGAGTCTTTGTGATTCACATAAAATATTTAATGGGGCGCCATAATGTACATTTAAAAGGGTTTCACGCTGACTATAGGAGGTTTTCAATTTCCATTTGTTGAAGAAGGATGCTCTATTAAAACTTGATGCTCACTGACTTTGTCTTCGCTGTGTTTTCGTCTCCGGGTCTCTAAATGCGTTCTGTCTAACACGGAGTAGACAAAGGAGGAGGATGACTCATTTTTTTTAAGCCTGTTGTGCACAAAGCACTTTATGTGATGGCTTGACAAGAAGCATTTATAGCTGTTTAACAAATAAAGATCAAACTAGCTGGTACAGTACTTTTGATCCCATTTTTCTGTCACAAAACCAGCGTTTCAGCAGACCAGTGAAATTTCAAGCTTGTCAGTGACGGTTTCAATACTGCAGCAAAAACTAATTTGGGGTTGAGCATACTTCATTTATTAAGTCATATTTTTTCCCGTAGCTCAACTGGTAGAGCATTGTGTTGACAATGCAAAGGTCATGGGTTCAAATCCCAGGAACTCACTTACTGATAAAAAATTTATGTTTGCATGCACTGAAAGCCCCTTTGGATTAAAGTGTCTGCCAAATGCATCAATTTTAAAAATGGAACAGTTATGTCTCGGATCTGATTGAATGGGAGACGTTTCAAGAGTGCTGATATAGGATTACAGCAGCATTGGGACACTTATCTGTCACTCTCTCACAGTAACTGTTGAAATGATACTGTACTATGAAAGACTCTATTTGCTCAGTGGACGTGTCATGGCTCTGTCATTCTCTCTTATACACGTCCTGCCTCCGTGTTACTCCATTAACTTTTCAGAAACAACCCAAGTCTCTTGTTACTAATTAAAAAATGGCATGTTAGAAGTAGAGGCTTGGATGCATCTTTTAGATGAGCAGGATCGTAAATCAATGCCGTAAGGAAGAAGTTCCTCACACAACGAGGTTCTTTATAGTTTATACATAGCAGCATTCAGTGATTGTGCAGCCCCGATCAAAAGTGGTGTCCAGTTATGGTCAATTGACATCTTCAGTTTTAAAATATAGTGTATTATGTATTAAAACTTTCTATTCGTTGCATAATGTGGGGGACTGCGGATGAAAATTAGCCTGCGGGCTAAATTCGGTACGATGCATGTTATGGAAATATTTATGTTTTAATTGTACATGGTCCCTTTCAAATAAACTTGCTAATAATAATGTACTTGGGATATAAACTTAAACTCAGCTTTAAGAAGCATTGTAAAGAGGCTTGGCAAAAAAATTATAACAGATACATTTTTAGTTAATATTTGCTTTATTTCCTGCAGGCTTTATTTTTCTATGCATTTTTTTGTATATTTGAAAGCCATATTACCTGATAGGCTGTAGTTTGTTTTTTTGCCAAAAAAATTGTCCATGAAATACCTAGAAAGTTATAATTTTACAAAAAAAATTTACAGTACTGCCAGGCTGAATGCATAGACCCTTTGTTTTGACATATAGTGAAAGTCTGGAAAAGTTTACTCATTCTTTTAGATTTTTCCACTTTTTAGAATAATAGTAAACTCATGAAACTATAACTGTGGGAATTTGTGTTACTAAAAGCAGCTAAAATAATTGACATGACATTTTATAAGCCAGCTTCATGAGTTCCTGATCTTTTTAAGGCTCTTGGTTGCTTTTTTCTTCCATATTTGGTCAAAGACATCCATTTTAAAAATATAAATTAAATATTTGTTTTCTGTTAAAAGATATATTGGCATAATTATATTTTCGTGTACAAAAGTAATTTCAAACATACACCTAAGCATACAAGTGAGATTTTTATGATCATTAGAAACATTTCAGTGAAGCGTTTCCAACTTTTGACTGGTGATGTATTTGTTGTTTCTGTTTAGAATCACTTCGTCCATGTTCATGTTTTTAGGCATACATTTTCACCCACAAAAATGCATTTGTTCGTTCAGGTGTTCAGTCGCATTACCGCGAAGCACAAGCGTATGCTCGCATTCGACAACAGCCGCCTGTTAGTCCGACAGCAGTACCAAATGCAGTCTGTATTGTTTTTCTGTGTAGACTTTGTGTAAAGTTCTGTTACTTTTCACATTGTTAGTCCACACAGTTCTTATGAATCAATATGTCTCACGGGTGAGAAGTTTATAAAAAAAATCCTGAAATGCCAAAGCTCTTTTGTTCCTGTCAGAATGTACATCTGTGTTTATACTGTGGCAATCCTGCCAGGGGATTTGCAAGGATCGCGCTGGGGTAAAAGCACCTGGTTTCATCCTCTCTCGAGCTGGCTCTCAGAGCCACGTTCACAAGGACGGGGGTGTCACGGAAGCGTGTTTGTATTTCGCCCTGTGAAGGTATTATCCGTTCCCGGGGGAGACGGTGTTTGATCAGGGGTCTGTACTACCTCTGCCTGCATGAGGCTCTGCCCCCTCAGCTTGCGCCCAGATCTCTGCTTCTCAGACTCTTTGTTATGCACCGCAGGATCTTTGGTTCTCCACACATGCTCCGAGACCCTATGTCGGTCGTTTTGTCGGCCCACGTTCTGAAAAGAGTTGAGACGTCTGGCTGCCACTGACACAGATCGGCCATGAGCGCTGAAAATGTGGAGGTGTGGGTGAAAAGAAAAAAAATGAAAAAGAGAGAGAGGGCAGTCAGAGAGATAGAGGCACGTTTCCACATACTAAAGAGTTTTATAAGGCCATGACACTAAAGACTGTACGTCATTAGCATTTACATCCCTCAAGCGATATCAAAAACCCACTAATATACAGACTCACACCTACCTCGCCAGTGCTACTTTCTGACACGGCATGCATATTTTATAACGCTGTTCTGACATCCTTAATACAAGACAGTGTCACCTGTTGAGACGTGTGGATCTCTTTCTGCTGCGGAATCCGGGCCAATGCTGTCTGTCAGATGTTCACACAAGCTAGCAAATTCAACATTGCCTTCCTGTTCCCTTCCACTGCCGCTCTGTGTGCACTGGCAGCCTGCTCGCCGAAAATGGATTTTGGGTTAACAGACTGTAAAGGTGTATGTTTGAGAAGCAGGGGAGGCGGATGAGCAGGCAAGACAAATGGACAGTCAAAGTGACCTAAGCAGACAGATTGATGAAGAGAGGATGAGACGGGGACCAGGTGAGGCGATGTCTCTGAATGGCTTTTTTGTAATTTCCAGTGATCCGGCCCGGATGCGTTTGATTTCAGCGCCTTCGTAGCAGAACGAGTTGAAGTGGGATAACTAGCCTGATGAGACCAGGGCTTCAGGAATTCACATGCTGACTGCTGCCATTTCCTACACTATTCCTTTCAATTAGATGCCTCTGCCCTGATCCTGTGCTAATATGCAAACTCTTCTAGCAGCCAGCCGCTGGCTGATATATTAGAGTCACGCACACACATACATATGCGCGCGGTGTAGGTGAAGTATATTTATTCTCTGCCTGCCACAGAGACTTTGTAACATTTTTCCAAGAGCTGAGCATCTTTTGCTGTATTTGTGGCTTGTGGATGGCTCTCGAGGGCTGCTTTGGTGCTGATAGCTGCCACTGCTGGTGTGTCAGTGAGAGTCCTACAGCTCAGCGCTGCTAGCAAAGTCTGAGTGTAGGGATTGGGGAAAGACAGTAATATGTGAAGTGTGTGCTGCTTACGAACCGCAGAGAGGTTGTTGTTTCTTCAAGAAACAGTTTGCAGAAGAATGACAATTCTGTCATCTTAAGTCTGTCTGCTGTTGAAATGCACAACAAAAAACAAATCTTTGTATGGGAACAATTCGTGTCAAATTCCTCCAGTGACAGTTGAACTGTCGCACTTTAAAAGAACAATAGAAATAGTTCATTGGACTGGTGTGCAGTTTAATCTTCCCTTCCGCTACACCAGACCCATTGAGAGAGAGAGTTGCGACAACAAAAGTTACATTTTTTCCTGTGGCACGTGATACAGCCTTCAGATAGTTCCAGGAAGTTACGTTTTTTTCTTTTAATTCTTTATTTCTTAGATTTTTTTATTCATTAAATGACTTTCGTCTTTAAATGGGTTCAAAGTTCACCTCAATCGGTCTGTTTTGCTGCAGCTCCATGCGTTGCTAGTAACTTCCGGGAGCTACAGGGAGGCTCCATGAACTGCCATTACTGTGAAAAAAACGTCCAGTGACGTCTACGGAGTTGACGTGTTTCTCTCTCTCAATGGCTCTGGGATACACCAAAGACAATATATATTAACAAGATGTGCCACTACTGTTACTATGCATGGGGAGGGATTGCAACACCTAATATGGCCACTCTAGCAAAGAAAGTCCCGCCTTCCAGTAGTGACGATTTTCTGGGCCCGTGAGCATTGTTGCCAACTTAGTGACTTTGTAGCTAGATTTAGCAACTTTTCACCCCTTTAACAATGAATTTTCCAAAAAGTGCCTAGCGACAAATCTAGTGACTTGAATTAACCTTAGCTTCACATCTGTATACATTTTGCGTCACCTGTACTGCTCCGCAAGAGCGAGGTTTGGCTTTCTCATCACAGGGCTCACTGTGTCTTCTCTGTTCAGAAAGCGTTTAGTTCAGACCCCAATAACACTTGAATGAGAACTAGTCACTTGTTGACCTTGTTTGAGGCTTTTTGGTTAAAAACATACATGACTATATGGACATATAAGAATGAATACAGCAGTTTAGTGGAAGTGACTTGTGGAGTGTAGTTTTAAGTGGTCCAGTTCACTTACTATAACATACGTTTTGTTGTCTGCCAGTGCCAACAGAAACATTTAAATTAGTAAATAAGAATATATTTATTGTGCATTTGGCTGTATTATGATTTATACTATATATGAGAGGTCAGACAGTAGAGAAGTAAAAAGACCTGATGCGCTTACGGTTGTCAGCAACCACGGGATGATGTCACTGATATGCTAATTAGCATGTGACGTCATCTAGTGATATTTAGTGACCTTCCCGGCAGGCTTTAGCTACTTTCCATTAAAAATAGTTGGGAACGCTGCTTGTGAGGCGCTTGCCAACCTGTGCGCAATTGCAGTAGCTGAAGCAACCTCGAAAAATGAGTTTTTTATGCAATTTAATCAGTTGATGTCAAGTTAAATTGTTGGTCGGAAATATGCTATTTAATTGTGTTTGTTGCTAGCTCTTTTAGAAATATCTTCCCCCATTCAAGTAGAAAATGACTGTGGTCTTGCTTTGAATGAAATGCATTTCAAACATGGCCACTGAGTGACACGACTTCCGTAGGCTACACTTAACAAACTTAGATATCTGACATACAACATGTGCCATAGTTGCCTTGTTTAAGTCAATTCTTGTAGCAAGATTATCATCTCATGTCATACAAATTTGCAAGAGGTATTTTGTGTGAATTGTCCCTTTAAATTGAATAGTCTAGTGCTTGATAATCCTTATGAGTTGTTTGTTTTATTACATGCCTCATTTGTCTCCTTTTAAGACTCTTGTTAAATAAATATATGTAAATTGATACTAATTATATAATACACATTATTAATTTACTAATGGATGGAATAACCTGACAACTTTGTCTTGATTTGTTTAATGCGAAGCGTTTCGTGTGATGCACACTTTTTATGATACAGTACATGCAGCGCGACTTCTGTGTATGGATTATGAGCTCAGTTGTACTGCTGTAGCCCAGCTTGACACGTTTTACCCCATCTCTGTTTTTCTCAGCCTCGTAACCTTTCCTTCTGTGGCCCGTCACTTAGCCAAAAATCCCTTTCTTTTTTTTCGCCTGAAAGAAAAATCTATCCATTCCCTAGTGAGTAAAAAGGGCACAAGAGAGCCCTGTTTTAAGAGAGCCCTCAGCTGTAAGCTCACAGAGGAACGTAGAAGAGATAGTCTTCTCATTTTCACTATCCTTTTCCCACTTTGTAAGATTATTCTGAGAGAGAAAAAGCCTGTTTTTCTGTTATCGTGCCTAAATGACTCTTTCAGAACAGCCATTTTAAGTGTAATGTGACTGAAAAGGACTTGACATCTGACTTTCATGTTTTATTTCATTTATGTACATTAGATAAAGAGGTTGTTAAACATAATTTACAACGATCTTTATAAGCAAAGCTTTGCATTGATGTCTCTGTTTATTGGACATGTTTTAGCAACTCTCCCCTGGAACTTGATGTATTTGTGGTATTAGGTAGGATGGTGGGAGAACGGGGTGTTACGTCTGAGATACCCCGCGTGGTCTCGCTACGGCCCTTTTCTGCAGCCACCCGATGATGCCCAGCACCTGAGGGTTGTAACCCTGGAGGAGCGCCCCTTTGTTATCGTGGAACTGGCAGACCCTGCTTCTGGAACCTGCATTAGGGACTCTGTGCCATGCCGGCGGCCTCTCAATGCCAGGTTAGTACTGATCACATTGTCACTGACATTTGTCATCCTTTGTCATATGGAGGAAAATGTATATGTTGTTTTACTACTGAAGCAAAAGTTGAAATAAAACAATTGAGAATAAATAAATACAATTCAGGTTGGCATTTTAAATAAGGGCTGTCAACCATGTCAAGGTTAGTGAATGTTTAATGACATGACAATTAGATAAAGAATACATTGATTTCTACATTCTAATAGCAATTGATTGTTTTATTAATGTAATAATAACACATTTTGTTTATTTTAAGGCTTTTCTCAGCATTTATTGATACAGTATATTGATAAATTATAATGATGTTATGTTGGGTTTTCACAATATCAGGTTTTTACTTCACTGTGATCGTGGCCAAAGAATTTGCCATAACTATATTTTTAAATATATTAAATATACTATATTATCGTGATATCTATTTAAGTTTTTATTAATGAATAATTGTATCAATCAAATTCATCTTTATGTAGTGTTTTCTCATTTTTGGCAAACAAATCACACTTAAAGTGATAGTTCACCCAAAAATCTAAGAATTCTGTCGTCATTTACTTGCCTGCGTGTGATTTCAAACCTGTATGACTTTCATTCTTCTGCAGAACACAAAAGATATTTTGAAACTGGACCCCATTCACTTGCATTTTTTGTGTCCATACAATAGAAGTGAATGGGTGCCGGCGCTGTTCGTTGTTCGCAGAACTTTCTTCGAAATATCTTCTTTTGTGTTCTGCGGAAGAAAGAAAGTCATACAGGTTTGAAATGACAAATGGGTGAGTAAATGATGACAAAATTTTGATTTTGGGGGAACTATTACTTTAATATTCAAGTGTAAGGATTAAAGGGAGAGTTTGTAACCATTGTGGCTCCGAATGCAAAATTATACAATTATTATTTACAATCGTTTGTCATTTTAACATTTTTAATACACATTTTAAGAACATTTTTACATGTTAACTTTCTGTGAGAGAGGCTACACGGCAGACTTGTTTTCTGGCCAATTTTTCATCAGTCATTTGTCACGATCTTTCAATTTTGTCTTTATCTCTTTTTTCCAAGTGTCTCTCGCTTTTTTCCAAGGTGTCACACTGAACTTCCAGGGGCTAGACTCACCTATCTTAGCTTTGCAATCGATCACTCGTTTCCTCTTTCTCCCTCTCTCTCTCTCTCTCTCTCTCTCTTCCTCTACCTTTTATTTTTCTTTACCTTCTGGCGATCTCTGCTCATGGTTAGCCATCTTGTTGCTTGTCAATCTGCACAAACTCTTGCCGTGTCCACATGCCTCTGTGGACGCTGCTTCGCTCACCCTCGCACTGCTCATGTGGATGTCTGTTTTTGTCTTTTCTCATTATATCGTTCTTAGTTATGTGACTCAAACATATCACGACCATATTCATACAGTCTCTTCCTATTCTCCTGTCTTTTCGCTTTCTTTTTTCCCTGTGTGACTCTTTGTCTCACTGGTCTGTTTCTATTGTATCCTCTCTGCTAACATCATGGAGTTTGTTGACATATGCATTATTAACCCTAGTACATTGAAATAGGATTTGAGTGCATGTTTATCAGCTTTAAAGCCATCTTTATGCAATGACGCTTTCAACAGACATATGCATTTAGCAGATATATGCATTTAAATGTACTGCTATTCTATTCTGTTCAAATGTACATGGCGATGACTCATCACAAACTATACAGGTTTTTTTCAGTGTATTGCTGTGTATGTTGAGATTATCTCTCCCCATATACCACCTGCAACCAACTAGGATCATGGCCGCAATAAAAATAAATGCATATTGTCTATTTTAAATAGAGGCAAACCTTTTAATATGCTCTACCGAAACATCTGAATTCAATAAGAAATATGTCAACACAGGACAGAAAACTCATCAAGCGCTTTAAAGCTAATTTGTTTTATTTATCTTATTTTCTCATTACAGTGCACTTCAGGAAGGGGTGGCACCTATGAAGCAGTGCTGCAAGGGATTTTGCATTGACATACTTAAGCGACTGGCCAGAATTGTGGGCTTCACCTATGATCTCTACTTGGTGACAAATGGGAAACATGGGAAAAAGATTGACGGAATTTGGAATGGGATGGTGGGAGAGGTGAGTCAGGCTTTATTTTGTCTTTCGCTGCCCTGTTTGTTGTATTCCCTTCAGCGCCTCTCTTTATTCACGGCACTGATGAGCACTGTCAGCAGTATCCCTAAGAAGACTGCACTTGCTTATGTAAATACAAGCGTTAGGTTGGGAGCAGACTACAGATTAAAGGCAAGACTGCTATTCCCTGTAGTATAGTACTCATGATGATCAAACACTAGGATTATGGGATAGATGAGATATTGGTGCATTCTGTGATAGAAGAATTTGCAGTGTAGAAATCAATGTAGAGACAATGTTCCAGTTGGTTTATAGTTTACATGTCTTTTAGCTCATCTGCTATTTTGGATTTCTTTTTTAATGAGTTTGTTGTAGTGCATCGTGGGATTGCTTTCTCCGCAAGGGCTACAAGTGATTCTGCATTAAAATTCGGTCTAATATGCCTTTACTTCTTTAGTCAGCTCACCAGATATTGGAACTGGGCAGTGTGTGCGGTTTCTTTCATTGTACGATAATGTGCGCGAGAGTGAGTTTGTGGTCTTTCTTCGTAGAAAGCGTTTGAACCTATAATTCCAGTATGCTGTGTGATGTAACACAGAGGTCACTTGTTGGCGTGTTTGATGACTGAATTCCCACCCGTATCTGCCTGCCTCCAGGACTACTGAAACACTCAAAACCCTTTTAACACAGAGTCAAGGGATTCGGCTAATGGTTCACACACACATACAGGTATCCAAGACAGAGCCCTGAAACCAGTCAACAGCGAGCTGTGGATGCGTGTGTATGAATGACAGACAGGAGGTTGTTGTTTCAAGAATAAGACCCTGCTGTGGTGCTCACACCCCTTAGTGACGCCTGTTCGAGACAGTTGCTAGGAAATGGAAACGGCTCTTTTCAGTCTCATTGCCTCTTCTTTTTTTGGTCTTATTATTTCTCACATTCTTACAGAATTTGTCTTTTGTAAGACTTCTAATTCTAAAGCAGCCCCCCCGGCCAGGCAAACATGTGCAAACGGTGGTGAGGAACCCACAACTCCAATTGAGAAAAAAAACCTTTGTAAGTCGTAAGGATCACGTCGACTCCAACTGTTTTTAATTTCAGCACATAATTGCGTGTTTTAGTCCCGGTTTCTTTTGTTTCTCCTATTGAAAGCAGCCATTCACGTGGAAAAGTGACGTCAATGCATACCCTCTATAATTATTGTTATAGTACTTATATATTACAAGTATGAGCAAGCTGGCAAGATACAGTATATGCTTTACATCCCGGCCACGAGCACACCTTCAGTCGTCAGAGAGAGCATCCAGCCCTTGCAGTCAAATTCTGTAATAAAGACGTTAGAAAAACACAGCAATCGCAGCAGGTCATCTACATCCATTTTTACAGCACGCAGGCTTAGAATTAACATAATGTTATCTTTAATGTCTGTTGGTGTGGACATTAATACAGTTATACTGTAGTAATTGTCATAGTGTGTCCTTCTCATATCTTTCTCCCTATGTATCCATCCACGGTATGTTTTTTCTTAACCATGGATTTAAAGGAACAGTTCACCAAAAATGTTTATTTAATCAAACTCGAGTTGTTCCAAATCTGTATAAGTTTCTTTGTTTTGTTGATCCCAGAGAAAGATATTTGGAAGAATGCTTGTAACCAAATAGTTCTTCGCCACCATTAACTACCATAGTAGATTTGTTATATTGAATATTATCATGCGGCATTCCCTTTTGCAGGGATTTTCTGCACATATATTTTTATTTGTTTTTAAGTTAAATTCAAGTTAAGAAGACAAGTTATTTATTTCTTTATGTTGTTTAAAAAGTCAGTGAGTATTCATGTTTCAGTTAAAAATCGTGATCACAATTTTGGCCAAAAGTACTATAGTTGTGATTGTCATAATCTAGCTGCCCTACTTCAGTATTGAATAAATTCCATTTCCTCTCCCATTTTATTGAGTTTTATTGAGAGCAAAGAAATAGAGTTTGTTGCAATGCATCTGGGTTGGCTCCAACCATACGGGATACATGCAATAATGCCTTTTATTTTGGGCAAAATTAGGTGTCTTAGGACCTTTTGTAATGGGCTTTGTCATTCTCTCTCTCAGTTTGTCTCTCTCTCTCAACATTTCCCTCTTCAAAATCTTCCCTCGTTTGCTTTTGGTCTCTTCACTGCATGTTCTGATGCTCAGCCAATCAGCTGTCAGCTCCTGTAGGCGCAGTGCTAAGGGTTATTTTTTCAGGCTGCGAGCGTGTGTGTGTGAGCAGCTTTGATCTTCTATACGACAGGTCCACATTTCCCCTGTGAGTGCGCTGGCCTGCAGCAGGACCAGGGCTGCAGCACGCTCGCTGCTAAACAACTTCATCAATGTTCTTTCCACGCTCTCCGCAGACCAACAAACGCGCAGGGTCACTTTCCACGAGGACGCAAAACCCACTGCAACACCACAGAATGGAAATATTTCCTGAAAATCTCTGATGCAAATGCGCACATGAGTTTACAGTACGTGCACAGGCAGACGTGTGTTTTTCGGAATCAAGGCAGAATTCGATCCGTCAAAAGAGCTTTGGAAGAGACTCAACCCTGCACCGTCGCCGTAAATCCCATCCCTCTGCATCATGAGCTTTTCACACCATTCAGGAATATAAAACAGAACGCTGGGAGAGAAAGGACCTCAACTGGAAAGTAAAGATGTTAATGTTGTCCCACCTTTTTGGTATTCCTGGGCATGCTTCCCTCTGTATGGGGTATACTGTCTAGAGATGGATAACCTGCCTCCTGTAGCTTCTGTGTGTGCAGGCATCTTAGTACACTATCTGCCCTACCAATTTATGGATACTGGAATGCGGCCAGTATGTGGAATGAATATTAATTAGATGTGGAGGCTGGAAGAGGTTCTTCGAATTTGCAGATAGACCACCTGTTACATGCCGCATATGGTCCCTGCGTTGAGACGAAATGCTGATTCCATGCTGTGGACTCATCTCAGTTGATGGCTCCGCTGTGAGTGGTCCGATGTACGTAATCGAATGACTCGAATGCAGTACGTTGTGTTTATTGTGTTTAGAGGAGTTACACTAAAACTTATACTGAGTCGCTTTGGTTCTCCTGTGCGCAATGTCTTGTTTTCCCATCTTGTTACAGTCTCACCTGCGTACTGTATCATTTCAGTGAGATAAGATGGGAAAATAATTCCTCCATTTCGTCCTGTTTACTAGGTTGTGTACAAGCGGGCGGACATGGCAATCGGCTCCC
This sequence comes from Triplophysa siluroides, assembly GCA_006030095.1. NCBI lineage: Eukaryota > Metazoa > Chordata > Actinopteri > Cypriniformes > Nemacheilidae > Triplophysa > Triplophysa siluroides. The sequence continues at coordinate 489,367 of VCII01000558.1, forward strand.
TCACCATCAACGAGGAGAGGTCGGAGGTGGTGGACTTCTCCGTGCCCTTCGTGGAGACAGGCATCAGCGTCATGGTCTCTCGTAGTAACGGAACTGTCTCTCCTTCTGCTTTCCTTGGTGAGTTTGCGCCCCGTCACAGCCGTAATGCTTCACATTTGACTTTAATCGGTCTCTGCTACATGTGATTTTGATGTACGACTTTTTCGGGTATTGGTGCGTATCATTTCAGAGCTCATCAATCAGACTTGCAGTTCCCTTTCAAAACAAACTATTTATCACACTTCAGTGAGAAGCACTAAGTCAACATTTTTTCATCACAATTTTGACTTGATTTTGTTTTACACTATTAGAGTTTTCAGGAGGATCTGAAAAGTGGGAAAGGCATAAATCTCATCAGCCTCTCTCTATAAGTATGACAAGATTGTAAATCCCCAGTTGCCATGGATACAGTCATACTGTAGAAGATACAATTTGAGTGTTAAAAAACTAACGTAGAGCTAAAACCTAAACTAAACTTTGTAGAAATATTTTTTTTGTCGTAAAATAAATAGTTTAAAAACATTTCTGTGACAACTTTGAATATAAACAACTGTTCAAAAGTTTAGGATCACTCAATTATCACTTACTCATATTTTTTCTTCATTGTTGGATAAAAAACTCATATGAGAAGAAAACCAAAAAAATCTAACATATGATGTATTTTAATGTGTTCAAAAGAGAATTTATCAGCCAGTTTTTTCAGGTCTCTTATTTGCGTCTTTTTCTTATGATTTAGTCCAAATCATCCATTTCTTTTCTAATGAAAGATTTGGATTTCCCAATTGTATTTTTGTCTACAAAATCGTTTCAAATATATAAGTAAATGCCTTTAGGAAAATGATTTTAAAGATCACAATATACATTTCAGTGATGTGATGCAGAACTTTCGAACGGTAGTTTGTACATATTTAATACAATTATTTTTATAATGTCTTTTGTTATTCAAGTGTTCGCTTCTCAAAATGTTTATTTGTATGATATTTAATATAATTGTATTTTTGATTGTACATTCATTCAGGTGACTGCAAAAGCAAACGGCTGCCTTAGTAGCTCCTCACTGCAGAACACGACATCCAGGGGGCAAGGTTGGATCCAGATCCAGTCTCCTCCCATTGCATCCAGTCTCCTTCCAGCTCTTTTGCAGCTTTACCACAACACACATCTCACTCGTGTTGTTGTTCTACAATTTCCGCATTCCAAGTCGCAACTAAAGTTATTTCCTATGACGGAAAACAAACTTGCTGAAGACAAACTTTATTCATTTAACATATTTTTCATAACATATTTTATTAGATTTACGGTAAGGGTTAGTGTATTTTTAAAAACTTATTTTATTATGTTTAGGGTAAGGGTTTGGGTTGATAAATATTTCACTGCGATCATTACTTACAGGCGTACACTAAATGATGACATTGATAGAGCAAACGTTGGCGACCACGAATTGCAACTTACTCTCTAAATTGCGGCTAAGTACTGTATATAAAGTGGGAGGAGTTGGATCTAGATTCAACCTCGCCCCTGGATCTTGGGTTCTGCAGTGAGGACCATCTCTTCTGCTTGGTCTTGAAGGGGACAGTTCATCCCACAATGAAAATTCGGTCATCATTTACTCACCCTCAAGTTGTTCCAAATCTGTATGAATTACTTTGTTCTGCGGATCACTATGGAAGATCTTTGGAAACATTTTAGTAATTTTTATTTCTACCAGAGTCATTGACTACCATAGTAGGAAAAATTAAATGCTAAATTGCACATACTCAGATACAGTGTATAGTATATTGCAATATAAGTCGCTTTGGATAAAAGCATCTGATAAATGTAAATGTAAATTTGGAACAACTTGGGGGTGAGTAAATGATAGGATTTTCATTTTTGGATAAACTTTTCCTTTAAGTCAATGGTTTGCATGGCCAACTACATTTTTTCCTCACATTATGGTCAAACTCAAACCTCTTTAATATCGGCCCATTCTAAAAACATTCAGATGTGCCCCTTCTAGTCGTAATATAGTTGCTGTGCTCCTGGCATGTACTGTATGTGATCTGTGTCATCTCTGGATTGTGATGAGCACAAATGAAGCAGAAATTCATCTTTTGATATCTCTGTGTCCTCTGCTCTCTCTGTGTCTTCTCTCAGAGCCTTACAGCCCTGCTGTTTGGGTGATGATGTTTGTTATGTGCCTGACTGTTGTGGCGGTGACCGTTTTCATCTTCGAGTTCTTCAGTCCTGTAGGGTACAACCGCAGCCTTCAGAGCGGCAAGAGTGAGTCTGGCGTTCTCTAACTTCATCTACGTAATCTTTTAATAAGGCCACATTTTTTTTGACTTCAGTGTTGAGATAAACAAGATAAATGCGCACAATTCTTTAATTATTTAGGAGTGCTAATAGCAGCGCTCACACTTGCTCTTTATTGGGCTGGATGTTGGTTTGAGTTTTGTGGTGCAGGCAGTTTCTCTCAAACTCATGTATAATAAAAGACTGCAGACTTTGCTCCTGTGCTCTGTATTCCTCTCCCTTCATTGTTTGTTCTCCTCTGGCACAGACACTTCTCTCTCACTTCATCATCCGCTCAGGGCTGTAGGAATCCAGTTATTCACACTTTTGAGAACCTTAAGGTTTTCTTTCTTCCATTCTTTCTTTCCATCTTTCTTTCTTTCTTTCTTTCTCCAATCACCTGTTTAACAATGAAATCCTTTTAACAAAACTTTTCTCTTATGATTACTTAAGCCAATTGTTTCATTTTTTGTTTCTTTTTCTGTTTCACCTGCTTTCTCTCTGTCAGAGGCCGGAGGTTCAAAGTTCACAATAGGGAAGTCAATCTGGCTTCTTTGGGCTCTGGTTTTTAATAACTCTGTTCCAGTAGAGAACCCCAAAGGAACCACTAGTAAGATCATGGTTCTTGTCTGGGCTTTCTTTGCTGTCATCTTCCTGGCTAGCTACACTGCCAACCTGGCTGCCTTCATGATCCAAGAGGAATACATTGACACTGTGTCTGGCCTCAGCGATAAAAAGGTAAGGCCATAGGAGTTTTGAGACGGATACAGAGCCAGCTTGTGTTTATTAGTGCTTGTGGATGGACACACGCAGCGTTTTCATAATTCTGTATGTTGTGTCGACTTCAAATCAATACGCTTCATGACCACTGAGACTAAAGCGGTATTGATAAACTTCAGATTGGCAGCAGTTTCAATTGGTAACTGAGTGGATTGAGTAGGGTGGTACTACATTTGTCTCACTGTTTGTCTTTTGTAATGTATGATGCTTTCAGAGTCCTATTAGTGGCAATGGCACTAATTTGGCAAAAAACATGAATTGATGTCATTTAAAATGTAATTAAATGTGAGCTTTAGTTAATGTATACAGGTTTTTATGCAGTTATGTGACAGGTTGGTGCCTCCTTAGTTCTTTACATGACAAGCGGCATATCAGTAACACAAGAGCTTATCAAAGCTGACTAGAGCAATAAGGAAAATTTATACTTAATCTTCCGGCAGTAGCCAGAGGTTTTAGTATTGATGTGTCTCGTCTTGTGTCTGGCTTTGGATGCGTTTGTCTGCAGAGTTCAGCACTCACCTTCAGTGCATTTTTGTACTGTTTACTAATATGTTGTTTTTAGAGTGGAAACATTCCCTTGACCTTGACTCATACGTTTTGACCTTGAAGGACACTTGAGAAAACATTGTGCTTCTGTACACCAAAATATAATCAATTTGGGTCCCATTGTGTTTGTGTCATTTTTTTAAAAACACGCTACAACAAATCTCTGTAATTAAAGCAAGTTTACTTGAGGTGTCTTTTGTTTGTTCATTGTGCCTCATGTTCATTTTGTAATCTTTTTTAAATGTAAATACTTTCCCCCATCTGTTTTGCCCTTGTTTTCTTTTGTTAAAAGCAGAAGGAAGCCAATGTGCATCTTATCGTCACTGCTCTGTATAGTGTTCACAGTTTATGATGTATTATAATGAGTTTTGACAGCTGCGGTAGCTTTAGACCTGTTTCTGAAACGCATTCACTTTCATATATTTCTTGTCATTCTGGTTGTTTTTTCCTCCTGCTCTATTGTTTGCTCACTAATTACTATTTCTCAAGAAAAAGTGCAGCATTGATTTCAGTCCGTCTCTCCTCCTCTCAGTTTCAGCACCCCACGGAGCAGTACCCCCCTCTGAAATTCGGAACGGTCCCTAACGGAAGCACAGAGAAAAACATCCGCAGTAACTATCCAGACATGCACCAGTACATGATCAAATACAACCAGAAAAGTGTGGAGGACGCCATCTCTCACCTCAAGACTGGGTCTGTGTTGAGTTTCTTATTTCTCTCTCTATCTCTGATGTCCTTTATTATTTATCCAAGCAGCGGTGTTGTTTTGAAAAGTTTGAAGTTTTTGTGAATTTTAAGCATTTATTTTTTTATTTCTTCCTATATATATATATATATGGGTATAACGCACAAACTACATTAAGCAGTATTTTTAGCAACAGTTATTCATCACCTAGGCATTCATGATTCAGACTGTATTCACATACTTTGGCTAAACAGCTGCTAACTGCTCTATTATAGGCAAAATATATTTGAAGTGTATCTATAAGAGTGTTTTTAAAGCTGTTCAAGTAATGATCAAGTACACTTATAGTCTAGCTTTGGAAATTAATTTAAAAAGAGAACCCAGCATTGAATTAAAAAACCTATTTTCTCTACAATTTTGTCGGGCTTTATTTTTCCGTTTCTATTGTAGCAGATAATTGCAGTTTCAGTTTAATTTTCCTTTCCTTTTTTCAAAGAAAACATTTTGCTCTAATTGTTTTCATCTTTTGCCATAGTTCTCGTAAACAATAATAACCTTGTTATCTAACTCCCTTTCCTGTCTCATCTTCACACCTCCCAACCCCTCCGTGCTCTCACAAACCGGAGTTCCTTCACGATGTGTTTGCACATTTTTTCCCTCCTCCCACACTTCCTTTCACAAGTAACAGCCCTTTACATCGCACACACTCTTCCTCTATTTATCATGAGCTTTTAATCCACACCGTGGCTTTCCTGAGCCTGTCATTTCCTTATCCTCGTCCAATTTTAGCAAAAGTGCTAATATAATGCCGCAACGCTACAACTTCTCTCTTCGCTCTCCGTCTGTCACCTCGCTCGCCCACCTCTCACGCAGCGCTCTCTCTGTTCTGACTCCGGCTCTCTCTGTGATCTTTTTTCCGCAGCAAGCTGGATGCCTTAATCTATGATGCGGCCGTGTTGAACTACATGGCTCGTAAAGATGAAGGCTGTAAGGTAATGACCATCGGCTCGGGGAAGGTGTTCGCCACGACGGGCTACGGCATCGCCCTGATCAAGAACTCCCGCTGGAAACGCCCACTGGACCTGGCCTTACTTCAGCTGGTGGGCGACGGTGAGGGCCCAAAGATTTTGTGCCGTCAGTGAGGGGGCTAAGATTAAGGGATTGTATTTAAATGCATTTAGGCTGAGATTAAAGCCTTTGGGAGATTAAAGTCCTTTTTATGCATATTTAACAAGATTTCATTCATTAGCCTGTACTGCAATAACCCCTTTTCCATCCCCCTTTGCGTAATCCATTTCTCTTGATATGATGCAATATGTATCTCTGTTGTATGGCAGGTGATATTTGTCTTTGTGCTCCGGCTGCTCTCAGGCTGTTTACTGATTTAAAGGAGATTATAGCAGTTCATTGAAGCATTAAAGAAATGAGCATGTATCAAGGACTTAGTCTTGGGAATAACAGAAATGCTGTGTTTGAGAGAGACATTGTGTGTGCTTGAGATTCTGGGGATGAATTTACAAATCTACCCACAATGCACTAAATGCGTAATAACTGCTCATTGTAGATCGCACCTAGAATGCAGGTGGTAAATTGAAAAACATTTTTGTGTTCATTTTCTGTTAGTCATGTCAGCAGTTATTCAACAAATAATGATAAGCAGTATATATCCAATAGCAATCGCAATTAAATCTTATTAAATTCTCTTTTTGTTGCCAGTGTAGTTGTAAAAAGGCCTAAGTGTTTTAGAAGGATCATATATTCTCGCAATCTGTAGAGGATAAGCTGTTTTGGATTTGCAGTGTCCATGTGGAAGCATCTGATTCAGATGTACTTGTCCAAGTACTAATTCTTTAATTGTCATTTATACACCCTCCCTTCTGCCTTCTTCAAACACACACACATAAACACATGATCTATCTCACACTGTTTCGTTTCAACTGGATGGTTTGTTTGATTGCTGCTTAAATCCTCTTTGGCTTTTTAAGTGTGTCAGAGAGAGAGAGAGAGTATGGAAAAGTGTGTGTATGCCAGGTTCCCACAGTGAAATCGTCACAGTGGTGCCAGGTTCCATTAGCTAACACCACTGTTTAACAGCCCAACAGCTTTACATGAGAAATGAATGGTTATTTTTCTGTTTGTCTGGTTGGTGTTTGTTGAGGGGTGGATATTGTTATTTTCTGAAAATGCAAATGTGTTCAATTTTAGTCGCTTTTGTAAATTATATTGTTATTAAAAATGGAATAACTTACTGTAGTCACACTACATCATGGCTTGCTTTTACTTGAACAGTAACAAATTATGTGTAAAGGAGGTAGCTCGAGCTGAAATAGTTTACGAGGAGTCTGATATGAAGTCTTATGTATACAATATATGCTTGCTGTCTTTAAAGGATTTTAGAGGAATTAAAGTATTTTATGCACCTGTATAGGTTAAGTTGTGAGGCACAAACATTTTAGAGACCATTCAAAATTTTCATGTAATCAGCATTTCTAGATGCATTGTGGCCATTCCAGTCCAGTGTCTGATGAATTTCAACAAAATCAAACCTCAGGAGTGACAAAGTCATCCAAGAGCAATGTGACAGACTAACAGCATGACTAGATACATCAAAACAGTAATAAAAATCGAGGTCATCACATAAAAAAATACATTTTGAACTTTTCCTAAATACATTTACAAATATTACTGTTGTATTGCGTAAAAAGTGAATATCAACTTGTTTTCTTTGTAGTATTTGAGGTCTATACAAATCCAGAGCAGCTTCTTTTTTTCTTTTTACCTGTTTCTTCAGTTTTCATTTTCTGCAAATAAATACAAATCGAAACAATACTGTAATATAAAATTAGCAATATTGTCTGTAGTTCCCCGAATGAAACAAAAATGATAATTTTACCTAAACACATACCTATAAATAAGTAAAATCCGACTGAAAATCATTTTGAAATGGTCTCTTAATTTTTCTGTGGCTGTATTATGTTCCTTTACTGACTTTGAAAACAAACTTCCCAGACTAGAAACATTTATATTCATTCACATTAGAACGATGGCACAAACAAATTTTGGTTTGCCCTTGTTGTGCAATAAATCAAATCCCAGTTGAACACAGTAAATGATTAGTGAGTGATACCCAGTGGCAAAAGGTTTGCTTCTTTGTTATGCTGTTGTTAATTTTTGGCTTCTGAAGTTGCAAAGGTTGCTCTTCTGTATTAGTTTATTCATTGAGGGCGCATAAGTCAATTATCCACACAACTTCAATAACGCTATTCTTAATTGATTAAACTGTGCCAGTTCAATCCGAGGAATTAGCTGTGAAGCCCGAGCGTGTGGGAAGTCCCTACGGACGTATCGAATCGTTTGATGTCGTTTTTGTCATACTAACCTCCAACGGTAAGCCAGTTGCAGTGATTACAAATTGTACTTTTCGAGTTCTTCACGCCTTTATAAACCACAGGCAGCCACTTACCCATCTGCAGCCTTTTCATGTCTTTAAAACACTGCAGGTTACCTCATTGGTCAGCGGCACGTAAACGCACTTCTTCCCTGCTAAAAGCCCTGTTATTTTATCTCATGGCCAACAGCTTTCTTTTGCCGGGAATTTCTCGAATAGGTGTTCTTCAACCTAACAATTCCAACAACTCATTACAGCGCCTCGCCATTTCCAATGTGTTTATAAAGGTGTTGACCTTTAAGGCTGATCCAGGAGCGGTGTTTGCTTTGGTGTGATAGCCGTTCAGGTCAGGGCGGGATCAGAGGGGGCTTCACAGGGAACGGAGCCGGAGGTCATGCAGATGGCACCAACTGGCTGTCTGCCTGAGTTTAAAGACCTTGCAAAAGCATTAGCTGTTAAAATGTGCCCACTTAACCGTGCCAGCCCAAAGTCCCATTGCCAAACAGAAGCTGTTATGGCAAGAGCAGAGGTGTGAAAGCATGTGTACGTGTCGGTGGGTTCAAATGTGTTATGTGGGAGAGAATTTACATTTGTTTATGTATGCGAGTGTGGGTGTTTATTTGTGAATTTGACAGTAAGTGCAATTGCAGGAATGTGTGATTGTTTCTGTGTGTACGTGTCTGTATCCACACACAGCATGACACACCTGCTGAATTTGGCTGTGGTCAGTGAGGTGTTTTTTCCAGAACCACAGGCAGGAGTCTGTTAAGGAGGTGAATGGGCAGTGTAAGAGCGAGGCAGCGCTCGGTTCCCAGCCAAGCTTGTGCTGTTATCTGTTAGGGTCCCACATGGGATTCAGCGCCGCCATTCTCCGTCCTGCTTCGCTGCTTCTTCTTTTGTGAAATGTTTCATGTGACGTGTCCGCGGCCTCTCATCTACATTGTGATTAATGCCTGCAGGTTACGTCTTGCGGGACAGTTTGTTTTGATTGCGTAAGAGACAGACGCCATCATTCAGCCTCTGCGAGATCAATGCAACTGTCATTCACGGTGTGATGGCTGATGATGCGTTTGTATTATGTAGCATATGCAGAGAATAAATGCAAAATGGGCTTGTCGTGAATCACTCTGCGTGGGTTTTGCGATGACCCGTGTTGAGATAACCCGTGCTGCTACGCTATTGTCCAGTCTCAAGTATAAAGCAGTAAAGCAGCAGTACATACCTCAGGTTGGTCGGAGGTAATTGACAAGCTCGTCTTTCTGTAGATGGAAGGTGTGATTCTGCTTTTCTCCTGAGTTTGCAGCTGGCCTGACCATCTTCCGGCACAATTAAATGATTATGATCTCACCCTTTCACCACTCTCTTCCTCTCTGTCCTCTTGTTTTTCCACCCTCCTCCTATCACTCCTTTGCTGCTTCTATCTTATTTCATTTTCTCTCTTTCATGTTACATCTTTCACCTTACACACACACGCACGCAGACAAACAATATACACAACAGTCTATTTCTCACCCTCCTTTCTCTCTCAACATCTGTGTTCATTCCTCTTTTTTACCTTAACTGCTCTTCACTTTGAACAGAAGAGTTTCTTTTGCCATTTGCCATAATGACAAAGTCACTCCCCTCCTTCTCATCAGCCTCTTACTTATTACTCCACATCCTCTCATTTCCCATGACACAATGCAGCTTTGAAAAGACAAAGAACTCTCTTACCTTCTTCTCATTTACTCTCGGTGGAAAAGTGACTATGGGTAGATCATTATGCAGGACCTTGCCTTTACTAGCCTACAGGTCTCTCCTTCTCCTCGGCTTTCGTCCTCTCTCAGTTTTAGGATCAACAAAGGCTGCCCCTTTTGATCAGCTTCTAAACTGACTATTCATCTTAACAGTAGCGTTCCTTTCCCTTGCCGTGACCTCTAATAATGAATGCACTACCTGCTTTCCCTGACCTCTGACCTGTAATACATTCAATCTAATACTCAAAGATAAAAAAATAGCTGCTGACTTACGTAGCTGTGCTTAAAGTGGAAGAACAGTGTATCTGTGATTCTATGCTATTCTGTTCACAGTCAATAGTCTCAATAGCTGTAGTTTTAGTACCGGCATTTATTTTGATCCACATTGTGTATAGTAGTTCATTTGGACAAGAGCCAGCTTTTTAATTGTAAATGACAGACATTTTTAACCACCTTTAACAATCTTTAATAAATTAAACAAATCAATTTGCCACAGTAGTTAAAGGGCCAATAAAGTAAAGGTTTACTGTATTTAAATTAATTGTATAATGGATATAGGTATACAGTATATAGATTATATCACCCAACATGTTTTTACTCAACCTCATGCCGTCTTCCTTTTTAGCTGAACACAATCAGTTATAATAAATAATACCCTGGCTCTTGACAGATTTGAAATGCCAGTGAATCGCACCCCATTTTTTGAAGTTCCAAAAACACATATGCAATATACATATAGAAGTAATCCATCGGTAATACAAGTTCCAGGGGTAAGAATTTGAACATGTTTAGATAAGAAAACTGTGAGTAATGTTGTAATGTCTCTCCCCTATCCTCTCCCTTTAGATGAGATTGAGATGCTAGAGCGTCTCTGGCTCTCAGGGATCTGTCATAATGATAAAATTGAAGTGATGAGCTCCAAATTAGACATAGACAACATGGCGGGAGTGTTCTACATGCTGCTAGTGGCCATGGGTCTCAGTCTGCTGGTCTTTGCCTGGGAGCACCTGGTGTACTGGAGGCTCCGGCACTGCATGAGCAAAATGGGCCAGTCCGGCAAACTGGACTTTCTACTTGCCTTCAGCAGGGTGAGAGAAAATGTGTGTGGGATTTAGATATACAATTAATCAGAATGTTAAAGGTAAAAGTGAGTTTGGGTAGAATTAGAAGGATGGCAATGGGGATTGTGTTTATATTTTTACAGATGATGTGAGATTAATGGGATAGTTCACCCAAAAATGGAAATTATGTCATCATCTACTTACCCTCTTGTCATTTCAAACCTATATGACTTTCATTCTGCAGATCACAAAAGAAGATATTTTGAAGAATCTTGCTAACAAAACAGCAACAGTACCCATTCACTTTAATTTCATGGACACAAAACCTAGGCATCAATGGGTACTGCTGCTGTTCGGTTCCAAACATTTTCAAAATATCTTCTTTTTTGTTATGCAGTAGAAAGAAAATCATACAGGTTTGAAATGGCAAGAGGGTGAGTAAATGACAACAGAATTTTCATTTTGAATTTCATTTTATGGAAATGTTTATGGAAATTATGAGATTTACCATTATCAAAATGTGACTATTTTATGAACAAATGCCTGTTTCTCAGAATATCTTTTTTTCTTGTCTAATATATATTTCTCTTCTGTTTTCATTTCTTAGGGAATGTATAGCTGCTGCAGTTTTGAGGATGAAACCGCACAATGTGGGGCCAAAGTCACAGTTCCTACCCACCATCACACTGCCATGGTTCCTGCTTCTTCCTCCTCACATGTGGTCACATCAGCTGTATCCAATCAAGCCATTGCGATGGTGCAGCAGCAGCAACAACCACAGCAGCCTCAGCCTCCTCAGTCTTACAAAACACCTCTTCCTGGATCCCCTCCCACAATCGTTCATTCTGGAGCGACATTGGGTCCCTCAAATACTCAACTCATGGGAGCTCCATTGCCGTGCACTACTTTCTTACCCCGGCCGGATCGCAGGCTGGCCGTTGTGGACCGATGGAGACTACCCAAAACCGCAAGTGCCACCGCCCCCATGGGTGTGAGAGGAGGCCTTTCAGAAACGGGGCCATTACCTCAAAAGGTGGCACCTACCTGGGCAAGTGCTGGAGGTACAGGAAGTGGTCTAGATGGATATAAGCGCTACTATGGACCTATTGATCCTGAGGGACTTGGGCCATGCGTGGACCAACAGACAGGTTCTCAAACTCCAAAAACAACGGTCCCCAGAGCTCACCAACAACCCCCACCAGCCGGTGTGGCTTTCTACCAGGAGAAGGCCATGGACCATGGCATGGGGAAGAAGGTGGGAGTGGGTACTGGTGGAGGGGGTCAGGGTAGAGGGGTTAAACCTCTGGGGACTCCCAGGCTGCCCCCTAAAAGCCAGGCCCCAGCCCCACTCACACCTAACCCCCCACTGCAGCACCCCTCTCCCCCTCTCCCCTCAACCTTCTGGAGGAAACGGCGGCCAAAAAAGCCAAAAGAGCCCGGTGGTCCGTTGTACGAAAACATCCTGCCGCTGGGTCGGAGAGGTGGAGGTAGGGAAGCCAGTCGAAGGCCAAGACCCTCACCTCCGCTCCCCATCCCAGTGCCTGTCACCATCTCTCCAACCTACACTCCTCCATCCCCCTCTCCATCACTCCCCTGCACCTCCACGTCATCCTCGACATCCACCACAAGCTCCTCAACCACATCATCAGCCACATCCTCACGCTCCACCTCTCCATCATCCACATCTACAGATTCATCTCGCAGCACCCGAGACAGAGAGGCCGAGGAGGAGGATGAGGAGGATTTGGATGAGTTGACTGAGGAGTCCAGTCTTCTGCAGGGCCACAACAGAACTAGGGATAGAGAGCGATCTATTCTCTCTCCCAGGTCTCTTACTCACGGCCCTCCTCCTCCTATACCCCCACGCAAACCATGGGGCACTTTTGGAGACAGGGAACAAAAAAAGAACAGAGAGAGAGAGAGGGGGGGCAGCCAGCTAGCACAGCTCCAGGATTGGTGGGCGGGATGGGCGGAAAGAGAGAGGGACAGGGAAAGAAGTAGTGGAACCCCAGGAGACACAGACAGAAAAAGAGAGAAGAAACGTAGGAAAGAGAGAGAAAAGGAGAAAAAGAAAAAGAGGAAGAAAAGCAAAAAGAGGAAAAAAAGGGAGGAGCGTGAAAGGGAGAGAGAAAGGGAGAGGAAACGTCGCAAGGTTAAAAAGAAGAAAAAGAAGGCGATAAAAACGAGAAAGAAGAAGGTGTCCTCCGCCAAGCGGTCAGAGCCAGAGGAGGGAGATGTTGAGGCTGAAAGGGAAGGTGAGGGAGATGGGGATAGGGAGGGAGATTATTCTTTCACCAATCAGTATCGTGGTGGGTTTGTCGACAAAGGCAGCCTCTCAGCTTGGGAGGGAGAGAGGGAACGGGAAAGGAGAGAAGGAGATGAGGAAGAGGGGGATGAAAGAGGGGAGGAGAGTGGAGGAGGTAGAGGTAGAGAGAAAAGACCCAAAAGCTCCCATTCACGACATCGGCCACCCAGCAAACGTTATCCCAACCTCAACAAACTCCCCTCATCTGTCAAATTCTGGGTCAGTGGAGGAGAACCAGGGGGCACAGAGGCTCCTGGACCCTCCCCTCCCTCCTCTTTACAAACCTTCCTCTCGTCGTCTAAAAGGAGGAGGAGCAGTGGGGTAGAGAGAGAGGCAGCAGGGAAAATGGGAGAGCGAAGGCCGCTGCTCCTCCATTACGAAAGGGGAAGAGTAAACACCAGAGAAGGCCTGTCTTTCCATGAGTGGGACTCTGAGGATGAGGAGGACGAAAGAGAGAGGGAACAAGAGAGGGAAAGAATAGAGGAGAGACTGAGACAGGCAGGGGGTAGAGGTGCGGTTTCAGAATCTGAGCGGGACAGAATACGTGCAGAGGAAAGTTTCTCAGACGAAGGTTCTTCAGGAGAGTTTGGCCGTTTTGAGAGATATTGGGAAGGAAATGGAATGGGTGGAGCTAGTGGAATAGGGGGCGGGGGATGGTTTTTTGGGACGTACCCCGCTCGTGAAAGAGGTGGAAGTGTCAACAGTCGTGACGACTACATTCTGGGACGGGCTGAGGGGTGGGGTGTAGCAGGTGATTTCTTGGGTTCAGGTCCAGGGATCGGATGGGGGTCTGGAGGAGGCAGTGGGGGGCTGGGGGCGCAGTGGCCACCTCCTCCTACTTCACTCCCACCCCCGCGACGCTACTGGTCAGTTGACAAACTACAAATGAAGGGTGAGAAGCGTGGCCGCAGTGGGTCAAAGAGCAAAGGTCACAGGTCTCGAGACAGAATGCAGGACACGGCATCGTATGCACGTGCACAGTATGGACATGGTATGCCACATGTACCCCGTAAACACAGCAGTTCTCATTCCCACAGTCAGGAGGATCTGCTTCCTCACTGCCAAAGCTTCAGCGGAGGCTCACGGCCCAAACCACCTCCCAAACCTGACAAATCCAAATCTGGTAGCCAGTCCAACCTGAGCTCCCAGCAAGCCCAGCTCTCAGAACACATATCCCAGCCGTCACCCTCCCCACCCCAACCGCTCCTTCCCTCATTACAGATACCTTCTGCTCCCAACTCCTTATCCATGCCCATTCCTCCACCTCCATCCTCTGCATCTATGTCACCACCTGTGCTCTCCCCGGGGACTGCATCAGGCTCTTCCCAGGCAGCCACGGCCAGTGCTAAGCTCCAGTACCAGAGACTTCGATCTGTGCCCCAGCCACGGCGATTCTATTCCCCCCACTTGCCGCTCAAAGCCAAGAGCCTGTGCTCACGCCGTGGTTCTGCCCATTTCTCTAGCCTCGAGAGTGAAGTATGACACGGGGCTTCGCTGCTGCGTGTGTGTGTGAGCTCTACTGTGAAGCGCAGCTGGAGTGTGATGCACATACATGCGCCGCACCAAGACGAGGAAAACTTCCGCAATGGTGACCTGAGCAGCAAAGAAACAACAGTTGAGGCAGGGAATGGCTCGCCAAATCCTACCACGGTCACCACAGATACTCCAGCCGTGCTCCATCTTCGGTCTGAGCTGAGTATTATGATGTCCTCCGTGCTCCTCTCGTCCAATGAGAACAGTGGATAGGCTGGAATTTTCTGTGAGTAATGATGTCATGTTTACACATATACTCCCGCAAACAAGGAAAAGACATTTCTGGCATCATCCACATACAATGTGAGATTACGGGCATCGGATACTGCTGTGGCTCAAACTGGCTGTTCAGTCTATTTAGAGATGACTTGGAATTAATCTGTAGTCTGATCTGAATGCAGTATCAGAGAGGCTCAGATGAACAGCATCAACTCACTGACTGAAAGTGTCTCCATGGCAACCTGATGCACATAGATACAAAAATCCCCTTCTATGTTTCTATCTCTTTTTAGGCACATGGCAACAGTGATGTTGTACCATACATACTGGTTTGGGTTCCTCTTTCAGGGCCATGCTGGAAAATTGAAGTTTGACCTCAAAGTAAATAAGACTAAACTGTGTCACTTTGCCTGTATTTCTACAGCAGGCTTCAGCCAATCAGAATCAACATTTCAGCCGAGCTTCTGTTGTCCTATCAGAACTTTAATGCCATGGTGTCACTTTGACATCAAACAGAGATGGCGTTATATTATAAAGAGAGACGCTTCAAAAGAAAAACAATAAGAACACAAACAAAACAAAATGTAGCAATTTTCCCGTATCATTGTTTTCCTTAATTCAGGTTTTCTTTATTTTATGCTATTTATTGCTCTCACTGTGGTTGTATTTTAACAAAAGGGTAAACTAGCTGTGTCTGATGTTAAATAGTGGGATTATAGATGTGATGACAATTTTTACAGAGTTATTTTTTGATGAGACTTATCAAATGATCTCAACTAGATCCACGGTACTGCCCAGCGTGACAGTCCTATCTTTGCATATAAGCAATACTTGTCTTTCATCAAACGATGATGGGTTGCAATATTTATGATTGGCACTAGATGGCTACATAATATTAAAAAACTGTATTTTAATGATTATGAATGGTGGGCCCATGCGTGGATCGTGCTTGGTTTGTTTCTTACTCATTACATATTCGATCTCGAGCAGACAGCTGCATCTGAGTAAGGTAAGGCTGTCATTGTCATTGAATGACGTTATCAAGTCAGGACTACTTCCAGTGCATAGTTGCATGTAATAAAGCACAAGCTGCTGGCTCTCGTCAGTGCAAGCGATATCATATGATAATGAAGAGTCGAGGACAAACACAATAATACGTTTTTAGCTGACAGCCTCAGCCAGCCTGAAGCGTTCAACTTTATTAGTTCGTTGCAAGACAATTGATGTCAATCATCATGTAAAGAGATTTTAAATACCTATTTGACGTCAGGCACCGCTTATTTGCTCATGTTGTAGTTGAATGTAGCTTTGAAATGATTTAGCAAAAAGTAGACATGCGGTAGATTTTGTAGCATTCTGGATGCAGTTACTCGTCACAGGACAATTTTAATCTGGGGGGGCGGGGGGCGCAGAGAACTTGTACATGTCGTCACAGATGAACAGATTCTACCGCCCTTTATTTGACTTGACACGTGGGAATAGGGATGTTTGTCTCCCTTTCACGTATCGTTCCTTTTACACGGCCACCTGGGGAAGGTTCTTTCATTTGCAATGAATTTTAGGGCTTCTTCACATTTTAAAACCCCACATGTCGTTGCATGAGTTGAGAACTAACAAGCTCAGGTATTGAATTGCGTGTTGTGTAAAGCGAATCCCACACACCCGTATAATCCCCTCGCTCAGCGTTTCCTGCAATGCCAGGAATACGGGCGTGTCAGCGGAATATCCACCCCGCTCGGCATTGGAAGCGCGGCGGGGGCCAGGGAGATGGATGTGGAATGATTGAATTCAAATAGTGTGCCACGAGTACACTTGATCTGTCATTGACCCTTACTGAGTCTGAAGGCGCTAACACAGGATTCTGTGACTGCATGTACAGAACGGACTTCAAATTCCCATGTAGCTTTTTTCTTAAGAACAAAAAGAAATATTATATCTATATACTATGTTTTTGAGAATGTATCATGTTATACTGTGAATTGACTTAGATATTTAATTGCCCATTGTATTGAGTTTTCATTGCCATCATATACTTTATCTATACATAACATATATGTACAAACAAATATATACATATATATACAAACAAGTATATATATATATAATGAGATACGTTTGATATACTTGGAGGAAGTGGAAGTAGAAATAGTTTTAAATGTTTTAGCTTTGTAGCAATTCTAGACTCTGGAGACATTTTTGAATTTTGATTCCTCCTATATGACTGTGAAAACATTAGTGCCTGTGAAGAAAAAACAAGTCTAACATCTGCTCATTCATCCTTCCGTCCATACTTTCATCTACTATTTTTATTTTTTTACCAATACTGTAATACTACCTAAACACATGTATTTTGCCCATGTTGTATTGTTTCCTCATTGCTGCATCTGTCCTTTTGACCATTCATCCATTTGTCATAATCTGTTGTTATTCTTTTCAGTGTTTGTCACCACGGCACCATTGATTTCAACAACGTACCTCTGACATTTTCCATTTAAGAATTTTTCAAAATTGTTTTTAAATCTCTCTGTTACCCCTCTGTATGTTCTCTCAGTTAGCAAAAAACAAAACGAGAAAAAAAACAGAGACCAGTAGCTACTGTGTTCCTGCTTCTATCAATTGATTATTGAACATGATGATCAATTAAAGTTATTATGTAATTGAGAAATGACTGAAAATGTTACTGAAGAGTTGTACCTGATGACCATGACACTGCGAGTCTGGGCTGTACTGTACACAACTCGTTGTTACGATGATAATAATGTAGTTAAAAGGGGCCGTTCACACTGAAAGCGTTCTTGCGTCCCCCAAATTCTTGCTACGGCTAGATGAATGTCTTTCAGCATTTTGCATCTTTGTTATTTTCTTTTGTGTCTTGCGCCATAAGTGCTGCATTTTTACGATTTCAGAGTTCAGGTTTTATACACACATATTAAACACCTCCATCCAGCTATATAAAAATAAAAAATGAGTTCTCTACGTTGGATTGGAGGGTACAGTTTATAGGCAGTAGATATGTCGTTCCCATTGTCAAACAAACACTCACCAAAGGCTTCACTCCTTCCTGTTTTGACTGTATCACATAATCTTAGCATAATGCGCACATTGTGAAATAGACACAGTACGAGGTTGGATATTTTTGGTAAAAGTGTCAGTGGTGGTACATTTTTGGCTGGGAAATTAAAATGGCATGTTTTGTGTTAAGGGCTGGTCGGCTGCTGCTTTAAATTCTTTGTTTGTATGTTTGTCAATACATGAGAGAAAAGCAACTGATACTAAGACAACTTTGAGGTTTATATCCTGTGTGTGCTCTTCTTTTTTGCCAAAAAGGCCAACTACAGCATATCAGAGTATGTTTTTCACAACGTTTTGTTTTCTGATATACAAAAAATATTCCATTCTGTCATTTAAATTTTTCATATTTTCAAATCGGATGGCTCCTCAGCTCACCAAAAGTGGCATTATGGGATAGCAAAGCGTTTTATTTGCCTGAATCATGCACTCTAAAAATGCCGGGTTATTTTGATCTCAGCATTTGGTCGAAATAGGACAAATCCAACCGTTGGATTAGATTAACCAAGAACATATTTATATTTGCAACCCAGCACAGATTAATCTGTAAACCAACGGTTTGGTTCGTCCCTTTTTGACCCAACGCTGGGTTGAAAATAACACCGCATTTTTTCTGGGTGTGAATACTGAGTATTTGAACATCCTGCTTACTTGTCATCCAGTTTTGCAAACTGTGTAGCACTGTGCCTGGATCTCAGTTTATCTTTTGGATTATTCAGCGCTTATCGAACACACATACACATACACACACACAAATACTGCAGGGCTGGGCATTTATGATATAGCACCAATCTTGCAGGTGTTCTCTCTCTCTTAATCTTTCTGTTGCTCTCTGTATCTTTCTCTTAAGAGCTTAGACTCAGAGTGACTCCGGGTAGCTGTAGGGACCAAGATGTGAGGCATTACTTGACGGACAGCTCGGTGGATAAAAGTGCAGCTCTCCTCACTTGATCACAGCTGATGCAAGATCAGTGTGTGCGCGTGCATGTGTGTTTGTGTGAAAGCAGGTCAGCTCCTGTGATAGACCACTACATGCTTTACTTAGCCTACATTTATTCCATTAACTGCTGCTGAAGACCATCAATGATGTTTGAGATGTATAGGTGGTCTGTCGTTTTAGTGTTGCTGCTGGATAAGATTGTACACTTATTATTCTGTCCCTACTGATTTCACTCTTACTTTTGAGTCCTCCATCACATTCATAACCATATGATCCCATCTCATCATTCGAAATGCAGAAGGAAAAGAAAGAAAAAATGCTTTTATTTCTGAACAAAATCTGTGTTGTTTATTTTTAATATTGCTTGGACATTTTTTTATTTCTCACTGCTGAAAATGTTTTTTATTTGTGTCATTGTGTTATCGGCACTGTAAGCAACGGCAATGCAAGTGTGTATGTGTGTGTGACATACACATACCTACATAGTTGACAATATGTATGACCTTTGTACTGTACAGTCCAGACGGGATGCTTCCACCAATCAGAGTTTGCTTTGTTATGACATCACGTCCTGGAAAAGGGTTTGAAGGGGTCAGTGCTAAGAATTGCTTCATAAAGAATACTTTGTTTAAAAATCGTATCGCCTGCTGGCCTTTGCTTATTTATGCTCATTACTGTATTTGTCTGTCAACATGAGAATTCTTGTCTGCTGGGGGAAGTAAATTCTCTTGTACCTTGGTTCAAACTTATACCCGCTTTTTGTTGGCATCTCTCTTCACCTCCTCCTCTCTCTTATATTTTTGATGTGAGCGCAGCTTTGATCTTTGAAGACTAGATCTGACCTTATATAAGATACCATCTCTGTACAAAAATGCGTGGCCCATTTTTCCTCACAGAAACTGTGATCTTGCTCTTGTAAGTTGAACTGCCATCCACAAACATCCACCTAGACACAAAACAGTTTTTCACTGTAGATCATTTATTATTGTAACTGTAGAGTTATTAATGTCTTTCAATGTTCATACTTATTAGTGTCTATTATTGAGGAAAAGGGTCATAGCGATAGATTGATAAAGTGTCATGCTGACCAGGACAGAACCCAACATCTACTTTTATTTTGTATAGATGAAATACAAGCACATCATAAACAAACAATGACGTCTGAGCTTTGATGTTGGATGTTTATTCTCCTTGTGCCCACTTACTCTGGAAGCTGTGTTTTATGCATATGCAGTGTGCAGCGTTGTATAACTGTTGTTATCGAAGCGCTTTTAGCCTCGTCTCGGGAGTGTTTCCAGTATCTGTAGATGATCCATCTCTGTGGTGTGCTGATGTCTGTGCATCGATCAACACTGAGCCGCGTTATGTCTCTCCAAAGCCGCGCAAGTATGAAGAGCATGTGCTGCAGCGCAGCAGAAAGCGAGTCTTTGCTTATCCTTTCACTATAGCATCAATGCTCAGATTAGCACTGCACGTTTGTATGAGGGAGATGAGAGAGAAATAAAGAAAGTGCCGGTAGCAGAAAGATAGGCTGGATTTAAAGCTCACCATAAACACACATACACATTTACGCACTTTCACATCCTGCACATGATAGAAGCTGCAATGTTCTCTCTTTCATCATTAGCCCTCCGTGCCGCAGGCTGCACCAGCGCAGAGACTTGATCTCTCAATATAAAAAAAGCAAAGGAAAGGAATAACGGAGAGCACCATGGCATCTTTTCATCCACAAAGCAAATCATGTTGGAACTTTTTCTTCATCTTATATTTCTCTCTGCTAGGGTCAAATTCACGTGCCACGGTGCTCATCTCTCACCATTATTGACATCAGCATTAATATCAATTTGTCTCGCAGGACTTTGCTGCTTCTCTTATTGATAAAACCATCGTGTGGGAATGCTGCACATGGCGCAGAGGCGATTCAAGTTAATGTTTATCCCGTAGTTTGGAATTTTTAAAGGCCATAATTCTCTGCCATACGCTCCCAACTATATACACATCAAAAGTAAATAAGAGAGGTCTGTGATTTATTCAGATGGGATCATTATGAGACCAGCGTAAAACAGTTCTGCGGAAAAGCATTGCAACTCTACTGGTGTCGTCTGGTTTCCAAAAGCAATGTTTCTAAAATGTAATTTGTGTCTAATTTTATTTGAAAGTTGGCGAAGCAAGACCAGACAGAGGCAAATTTGGATGTTTTCATTTTGCCGTAATAGATTTGCGTAATTGGTCAGACGGTGGTCTGGAAAACGGAGAAAGACAGAGGAGGAGGAGGAATTGTAAAGGCTGGGGGATTGTATAGATGCTGAATTTTTCCTCTTCATTAGTGCAGCGTCAAGACTAATAAACTGATGGCGTGTGGCCAGTATGAACCCTCTTTTCACAATGGAGAGAGAAAGAGGTGCACTTTGATATTGAAATCCTCTGTGTATACTTTTACAGTCAAAACTCTGTGGTACGGTTGAACATCGGTCTCGCAGAAAGTCATTTAAATGAAAATACGGGGTAATTTGTTATGTGTTTTATGCTCTCTGACCACATAGCTGCCGGTTCAATGCCGGTTAGCTTTAAACAAATTAATCCTGGTTACTCGACAGAGAAATTAATTCAGATCCGTGTTTCTGTGATAGATGTGAATTGCTAAATGTTACAATACATCAGAGGAGCGGGTGGTTTTAGTACCATTGAAAGAGATAGATATTTACTCTCTTGACCTTCATTTATCTGTATTCTGGAGAGGTTCTGCATGCTGGAACTTGTTATACCTGAGAAGCGAATGAAGCTAATTGGAATGATTAGTTGGCCAGACAGTGTACTCAACTGGGATGACATAATTTCAGCAGTGTCTGAATGTGAGTTCCTGACAAATCCAAGATCAACCAGCCGGATATTAAGAAAGCTGTGGGTGTTGCCATGTGTGTGTTTGACTCCTAGGTGGGCGAGCATCTAACTGCCTGTTTGTTTGTCTGCCTTTGTTCAGTAAAAGTAAACAGGCTGGTGTGAATTTAAGTCTCAAGTATAATCTTAAATTGAAAGGAGGGGGGTTCTGGGGAGGCGGACATTTTATAGTAAAAATTAAAATGTTTATTAAGATTTTATGTTATGATTTGAAAAGCCATAAGAATTAGAGCAATGGGTGTGAGAATATACCAGTATTGACAATAACCATGATATTAAAAAGCATGTTTATCGATATTGTCTTATATATACACACACGATATTGTCATAAATAATTCAGCACCTGTTTTAAGTGTGAATGAATGGCCAAAAAAAGAGAAAACACAAAGTAATTTAACGGCATTGTAAAAAAATATATATTCCTGCACCTGGAGGGGCAGCAGAAATAAAAGGTAAAATAATTACTTCACATTATTTTACACCTAACTTGTAAATGGTAATTTTTACCGCATTTTAATAATGTGTGAAAATTCTGTAAAATAAAACACTAAAATGTTGTTACATTACAGTTTTACAGTTTGATAGTATTATTTAAGTCTTTAAATAAAAAACATTTCAATAGATATAGTTATATTATTGTTATCGGCTACGATAATCGAGTAGTGAAAATGGGATGTTGTGACAGCCCTAACTAAAACACTAAATTAGCCGTTCAGTATTAGCATTAATAAAGAGAAAAAATGAAAAAAAGTGTTCAATGTGGCTTCTTTTGGATCTCCTGCTAGAAAAAGCTACATGTGCTCAAATCAAATCAGGCTCTTAGAAAATGTTCTGCACATGAAAATCACTGGAATCCTGTAAAGGCTGAAGGAAGTCTTGTAAAAAAGTTATTAATACCATCCTGCCTTTCCTAAGTCATTTAGGCAGTCTCATCATCCCCATATCTGTCATCAATCACACAGGAGGAGTTACTGACTCACTGATCATTTAATGAATGCGCTGCTCTTTGTGAAATAGGCCGACATGCTTCAGGTTTAACACAGCTTTTGTGCCTGAAGCGAAAGTGCCTCTGTCATCAACGCTCTCTGGATTTAAACAGCCTCAAACTTTATCAGCGACGCATGAGGAAGAAATTAGCTGTGAAATGATTGAGCGAAAATGAGAGCCCAGTTTGAATAAAAAGATTCAGTCAGCAGAACTGGAAATATTGGCATATAAAAATGTAAATGTGTCATGGTTGTTTTGTTATCGTCGCTGAATGAAGAACGGATGTTGGTTATTTATGGTAATGGACCGATTCATAACCAGTAATACCCCTAAAAATGTCTCTTTTAGTCTGTGTGTGTGTTGGGGCAACATCTTTATCACAGATTTTGTATCCATGTACGTACCCGTTACACGCTATTATGGCCCCGAAGAGGTAATGGATTTTTTTTATAGGTGTTCTAAAGGTGTTTGTGTTGTGGATCCTCTCTCTGTCACTAACATACCTCCGGATAGTCAGTGACTACTGCTTTTGTTCCGTTTTATCGCTGTACCTTACCAACTAATCAGCAACAAAACAGTCTCTCGCTCTTGTTTTCTGTGAGAGGCGTGTGTCCCAGAGTACTCCGGGTGTGGTGGAGTGCTTTATGGCAGTAATGTATTTCCAATCAGCATTGCCATACTTCATTTTTACGAGCAGGAGTGGGGCATTGTAAAGCAGGACCTAGATAGCACTGTGAAATATTCCTCCCTGTGTTCACAGCATGACCAGCTCTTGTA
This sequence comes from Triplophysa siluroides, assembly GCA_006030095.1. Taxonomy (NCBI): domain Eukaryota; kingdom Metazoa; phylum Chordata; class Actinopteri; order Cypriniformes; family Nemacheilidae; genus Triplophysa; species Triplophysa siluroides. The sequence goes on from VCII01000558.1 coordinate 512,604, forward strand.
ATTTCAAATTGCTCTCAAATGAAATCACCAAAAGCTCAAGCCACAAACTTCAGAATCTTCAGAGTAACACAGAGACCCGCGGGTGCCGTCTTTTGTCTTGGGCTACTAATAATTGATTTGGTAGTGTTGTAGCAACAACCAAGCACATGCCATCAAAGCCCTAACAATGCCTTATAGGGATAGTTAAAAATAATGTTTCATTATTTACTCACTCTTCTGACTTTCTTCGGCAAAGAGACAACTTTTTTTGAAGAAACTTGGTAACCAAACAATATTGGCCCCCATTGACTTCCATTGTACGGACGCCGAACCACTGAGACATTTCTCCGAATATGTTCTTTTGAGTTTTGCAGAAGAAAGAATCACACAGGTTTTGAATGACATGAGGATGAACAAATTAGGACAGTCCCGGGAGCCATGAATCATACTTTTGTACTACTGTCGTGGAGACAGGTTGGTGTCTTAGAATAGTAAGTAAGTAGCCTATACAGTTTATTTATATAGCACATATATCTCAGCAAGGCTGAGTGCTGAACCGAGTCAAAGGGTAAAGCATAAAACAATCAACACAAACAATAAAACAGATGAAATCCAAATTGATTCCAATAGAATGCCTTGGAGATTCAACATCGTTGTGCGAGGCGGATGTCCAGTGGCAGAATACCAAATACTGTGCTTTTTATCACTGCAACTAACATTATTTCCCTTTAAAAACGGCGAAGTGATAATGTGGTCAATTTTACATGATGTTGTCCTCTCTGAAAATGAGGTGAGAAAAAAAGCCGTGATGAAATATTCCCCGTTAAAAAACGACAGGCTTGAAAAGGCTAAACATGACGCATGTCTGCAATTTGACTCGCGCACGCTTTAGTAACATGATGCTAAATCCTGCTGCCGGGACAGGCTACACCCACTAACATGCTATTTACGTGTTTAGAGAAGAAAATGATTTTGCCCTTTTTCCCATCACCCTTTCATTCTGCCCGCACAAATCTTTTTTTTTCACTCGCTTTCCCTTTTATTCTTTATTCCTGCCAGTGTCTCATTACACCACCGAAACCCACTCTGCTGCATTGCACCTTCTGTTATTAAGTGTGTGAATTTCTCGAGCCCGTATGACGGCACAGATGACTGCAGATAAATGCGCAGACCCTTGACTTCACACTGAACGCTAAGCCCATCTATGCTCTGCATTGTGATGCTGTTAAAGCATGACCAGAGACGTGATGCTGTCATTGATTTAATGCTGCAGGCATTAGACAAGGTAGCGCTCAAATCATTGCTGCGGCATGTGTCCGTGTCTAAAATTAAGATATAAAACATGCTGACCTACAAACACCCTCACTTTCAATGACACGCACATGCACACAGACCTCCGTAGACGTACCTGTCCGATGACACCGTTTTGCTCTCTAACAATCTTGCTAATTATAATTGTTAATTAATTTTCTCGCAGTGTCCTCATCAAGAGACTAATAGCCTACATTTTACATAATTAGACCTTCAACCTTTTACTCCCTCTCTCGTTCCCTCCCTCTTCCTCTCATCCTCTCCCTCCCTTTACATCACCTCTCTCTCGCTCTCTCTCTCGTGTTCTCTGGATGTTAGTGGGTTAGTGTTATGTCCTGTGCGCTGTTCTTTTCACCCGTGACTGTGGCTCGACCCCTTGCTCTCGTCCCTTCCTCTGGTCTTTTAATGTCGGTGTATGACGGCCATCTTGTGCACTTCTTTTCTCTCTCACATACGCTGTGACCTGGTTTCAGATGCAGCTGGGAGTGCTACAGATAGCCACCTGTGTGAAGAGGTTTTACGCTGAATAATACTTGTCTGTGTTTACAAGCTTTTTTGGTTTAACGTTCCCCGCAGTCTTATCAAAACGGCTCAAGTACCCCATCATTGACACTTCGTTTTACACATAAAGTGAAAATAATACTTTGGAGAAATGTTTATGGTTATGTTTACTTGAGTGAGGATGAAAGTAGTGATGATTCATTGCACGCATTTGCGTCTGGCCCAAAGTTAACTTCTGGTCTGTGTAAAAGTAAAAAAAATTATATTGGTAACCCAAAATAATACTGGCTAGACCAGTGGTTCTCAAACTGGGGGCCCCAAGATGGATCCAGGGGGACCATAGTTTTTGTGACATTTTATGAAATATATAAATGTATAATAAAGGTTATGCATTCAAACATCAGAAAAATAAGACCCCTAACCAAAAGAATTAATGTTTCAGCATTGTTTAACTGAATATTTTATTGATTTAATTAAAATTCTAAGTTTAAGATTATAAGTCTTTATTTGGGGGGCCGCAAAGCAATGCACTCTGCACAAAGGGGGCCTTACAATGAAAAAGTTTGAGAACCACTGGGCTACACATACTTTTAACTTGCTACAGTAACTATTCTAATATACTTTATATTTATTTAACTTGTTATCAGGTATAATTATCATACACTGTATTCTTTGCGGACGTGTACTGGAAGTTAAGTTTGGGCCAAAAATTATTTTGCATAACTCCGCATGCACACATTCGTGGTCTGCCCTTAACTTCCAGGACATGTTCGCAAATAATAGAGTGCCTGTATATTATTTCTGACAATAAGCAAAAGAAACTGAGAAGAACCGTGATTTGGCTAAACTCGCCTCTCCAATAAGTTGAATTTAGACTGCGAAATTGCAAGCTTAACAGCTAGATGTCAGTGTCCCATACGGTTTCTTTAAATGCAACAAAACTACAGGACCCATTCAACGAATTGTTTATTTAATACAATTATTATACAATAAAAAACATAATAAATTGAAATGTGCACATTTGGTGTAACTCCCTACAGAGCAGAAAAGGCTATGAATGGTTATGAATAGGTTTTTTGTCATACTTTCCCTGTTTTATAGGTTTAACAAAGCAATTTTGAAAGTTTCACTTGGAATCTGGCAATCTGTTCTTTTCCGTGTCTCAGCATTTTTTCTCAACCTCGCTGTAGGCCCCAGTTCCTTCCACACGATTGTAATGGCTGCCAAGTCACCCATCTGTTGATCTACTTTTATGAAGCGAGAATGTCACAGTAACAGAATGAAGATGCTTATTGATCACTGATCAGATATCTTTACATTCACATTTACGCATTTGCCAGACGCTTTTATCCAAAGCGACTTACTTTGCATTTTTCCTATACATTTGTACATAGGTAATTGCAATCCCTGGGATCGAACCCACAACCTTGCGTTGTTAACACAATGCTCTTACCACTGAGCTACAGGAAAGCTTCTACATATATCTTTGCTTCTACATGCTCGTCTGAACCTGCGGAGCTGACCAAGGACGAGCGAGTTGGTGTCCAACATGTCCCTCTCCCTTCTCTCTATCTTTCTGTCCTCTTTCCCTCCCATAATCTGTCTCTCTTTTAGTCTCTAGAGAGGGGTAACCCAGATTTCAAAAATGAATTGCTGCCTATTTCTCTTCAACTACTCCCTCCTCTCGCTCTCTCTCTCACGATCTGTCTCTGTCTCACTTTACCTCATCCCCTCTTTCTGTCAGTAAAAACAGAATATATCTTGGAAAGTGAAAATCGCCTCTTTTTCCTCACCCCCTCTGTTAGAGGAAGGAATATACGTCCATTCATTACATCCTGCTGCATCTTGGTTTCCTGGAAAGCGGCTGTATCATCTTCACTCTTTCTGGGTTTTGATTCTTTTTTGCAGTCGTAATTTCTTCGCATGTAGATCTTCTTTGCCACGGGTTGTCTTTTTAACTTTTCACAAGTTAAGGATTAATCGTATAGAATAACAAGTGATTCGAAGAAGAGAGAGGTGGCTACAGGTGAGGAAGAGGAGTTGACAACCATCATCTGATTTCTGCCAAACTGTCAAATACACAGGTAGTTCTTATCTGTTTTTGTTTGTTTCTTAATTTGCTCCCTTAATCTCGTCATAGTTGTAGACTTTATCTTTAATGAACATCCTAAATTATTTGTGTTTCATCTCCAGCTCTGTTCATCTCTTGTTTAATTATTGTGACAATCATTTTTTTATTTGCTGTTGTTTGTTGTGCGTGTGACAATTTCATCTTGATGTATTCTCTTTTATTAATATGTATCTGATTCTAAACCAGCACTCTGACCTCAGATCAGCTGTTCACAGATATACTCTTATTTGGCTTGTTTTTAATTCGTTTTTAGACAGACAGATAGAAGTAGAGTGGATGAGCTGGTAAGTGAATACCAGGTTTATATGCAGAATATATATTGTGTGTGTGTCTGAAGTAGGGCAGAATGTAGATTAATCGCTATTCGTTTTATAGTCCCTATGGAAGTGTCTCTTTGAGTGTGTATTAACCTCTCTTTCCCTCTCTGTTTCTTACCTTCCTCCTGGGAGTCTCTTCCTTTCATTTCCTCAACATCACAAACTAAACTTCCATCGCTCCTTATTGAACTCCTTCCACCGTGTCCCACGTCCCAAACTCCTGTAATCGATCTGTGTTTAATCAGGCTTTTCAATCTATTTTTTCCACTGCCTGTGTTTATTTCTCCCAGTCGTCTTCTGTGTCCTGCTCTCTTCAGCTGGTAGCATGTCTACACCAGTCTCTCCATCTCTCTCACCCCTGGCCCTGTCCTCCCCATCTCCCACCTCCTCGCCTCTCCCCTCTCCTCTTTCTCCTCCGCCAAGACTCCCCGTGTTCCAGAGGAAGGGAGCACTCAAACACAAGAGGGTTGTTGAAGTGAAGGACCACCAGTTCACTGCCCGATTCTTCAAGCAGCCCACATTCTGCAGCCACTGCACAGACTTCATCTGGTACATGTTTACCCCTCTGCTGACCACATCAGTATTTAACTGACCCCTTGATATCATTTTGTTCAAGCCAGATACATTAACCTTAAGACTTTTACATTAACCTTAAGACTTTTACATTAACCTTAAGAATTTTAAAATGAAATGATTCATATTGTGATGCGTAACTCGCTCTCAGTGCTGTACTGACCTCATCCTGCACTTTGTTCTTCATATCACACCGGCACAATCTGTAGTCCTGACTACTGTTGCTCTTGCGTGGAATTCAAATACATACATACATATAATATTTGTATTATTGATATTATATACCATATTATGTAGATTAATTATGCACAGTTGTTTTCAATATTTATATAATCAATAATGTTACATAATAAATAATATACAGCCGTGAAAAAAAAATAAAAGACCATTGCAAATTTACATTTAATCAGTATTTATAGATGTATTGTTGTCATTCAGTGTCAGATCAGTGTCTGTTGAATTCAAACTAAATCAAACCTCAGGAGTGACATAAAGTCATCCAACAGCAAAGTGAAAGACTGACAGCATGACAAGACTCTATACATATTACTAAAAAAAAACTAAAAACATATTACTGTTGTATTGCTTAAAAGTGAATGTGAACTTTTTTCTTTGCAGTATTTGAGATCTAAAATAATACACAGCATATTTTCTGTTATTTCGACCTGTTTCTCCAGTTTTCATTTTCTGCAAATAGAAACAATATTTTTATTTTAAATATTGTTAGTTGTTCACAGAATGAAACAAACATTTACATTTTACCTAATCCCACACCTTTAAATAGTAAATTCAGAAAAAATCATTTTGAACTAGTTTGCAGCTGTATATAAAATGATTATATATTTTATTTATTTTGTCTTTTTGCAATAATATATTGACCTTATTTCCTGACACCTTCCAAGACTTCTTATGTCTAAATGTATGACCTTAAATATGCATAAATACAGCATAATTTACTTGCTCGTTCGTTTAAAAGTTGTATTTTATATTCAACACATTACATTGCACAAGGCCTGACTGTAGATGTGTTTTATTCTAGAACTAAGTTAATATTTACAATGAGTGCATTTGCTCTAAAACACACACAAACACAGAAGTGGGGGGAGAGGAACGCACTTCCAAACACGTGTTACACGGCCGTGCTCGTTTTCAGAGTTTGCACCACTCTATGTAAAACTCATGCCTTAAGGGGCTTTTTAAATGATGCTGCCCCCTCTGCTTCAGATGCCATTTAACCACATCCTTCACAGAACCCGCATGGAGCTTCGGCCAGCCATATGGCCCATAGATCGCTCACTCCTATAGCTCCTCTTCATTAACGCGACTCGGTTATCTACTGATAGACTCGCGTGTGTTTCTCATTCTGTCTTTAGAATTCAAATCAATTCACCACCATTCCATTTCATTAAACTTTAATGGTCTTTTCAAGGAAAGCATTGGCATGGAATTGTAAAATAATATTGCAGTTTATGTGCATAGTTTAGTTTATTATTATTGTAATAATAATAGTAATGCATGGAGTGAGTTCAGACACAATCACATCTCAGTGTCATAAAGTAGTCAGAGTTCCAACTATATAAAACACTTTTGAATGTTATTATCAGTTACATCAAGTTAAAACTCAAGAAAACCAGACATGAATAATGTTTTAACTATATTTATAATAGAATGGGTGTGAAAATATTGATTTCAGTATAGTTTTTTCGATTAGCTTTCATTATCTTTACCTGTCGACTCTTGAGCTTCTGGACATCTATCAAAGATTTTATGCTCAACACATACAGTATGAAGATGAATACTGTTATAAATGCAATTGCAGTTTCCTCAGGTTAATTCTTGCCGCCTCTTACTTTCTCTCTTTCCGCCCCTATATTTCTGAATATACAGTATGTTGATCACATCTCTTCAACCCCTTCGACTGCTCTGAAGGACACTCTTAAAGAGAGATACTCTAAAATGCATTTCGGAGCACATCATATCTAAAGTATTGGGTGTCAAAGCATCTCGTATGAGCACTTGAGGGGTTTATGCTAAGTTCTGTTTTGCATGGCAAAGTGATGAGTAGCGGGGAAACCTGTTATTATGGGACTGAAGAGCTCTTAAATTGCCCGTCATAAGAGGATTTCTTGACATTACCTTATCTGCCCTCTGTCAGGATGGATATGCATTGTGCAGCTTTTGCTCCCCTCTCTTGTGCACAGATCTCTAATATATCCCAGCATAGCAATATAATTAGATAGCATGATGAGTGTTTTGTATGTTTTACAGGGGAATTGGAAAGCAAGGATTCCAGTGTCAAGGTAATGGCTTTGAATTAGTCTGTCAGTTGTTGGTGACAGTCTTTGAGATGGAAATGTACTTTGTGATATGATATGAAATGGCAATATGCATAAAAAGAGGAGTGCTGTGCTTTGCTGTGAGTCAAATATTGAATCATAATAACCTGCGTTATAAATGCTTAATAATCACAATAATTCATATTTATTCCAATTTCAACATTAAATGTCATAACTAGTCATGATGCGGCAAAAACTGGGAGATGAAGAGGAGGGAATTTGTGATATTGCCCCAGGGTATTTTAAGTCTATATGTTATACTGAAATATCTTGAGTGATGTCAGTGTTCTTTGTTATGTTGGTGTCAAAAGAACAGCACAACTTTTTGTTTCAGCTTACCAGTCATCAAAGCTAGATTGCCCCAGTCAAGCACTTGTCAGGTTTACAGCCTTGATCATTTCAATTTCAGTACACAGTATATATATAGCTTGTAAAGCATTTTGGGTCAATGTCTTTTGCTTGTAAACGTGTTATAAATGTATTGATAGTTTGATACGCCATTTACAGGCTATTTATAAAAGGGGTAACCTTATAGTCATCTTTTGCTGCATCATGATTTAAGACATTTGTTTAAAGGTCCAACAGAAAAAATATTTTGACAGCAATGTAATATACGTAAATATGTGTTCAGAGGTGTATAAAGACGGGTGTGCTTGCACAGAATTCGCCATGTTGTCTTTACAGTAGCCCTAAACGGACAATGTGTCGTAAATACGTGAACTACTTCGGTAAAGAAGCGAAAACGTGACGACATCTTGTCAGCCACCGTAGTGCTTCGAAATGGAGGGATAGAGTGAGCTGTTGGTTGCAATTCACAACCTCACGGCTAGATGATTCTAAAATTCATACACTGGACCTTTAAAATGTATAAATATTTGTATTCTGTATTTGTATAAACTATATATATTGCATGCGCAAGCATTACATGTTGATCTAAACTCATGCATTTGTAAATTAATTTTGTCTTCATGAAATTATAGCAACACTTTACAATAAAGTTCCATTTGTTAACAGTAAATTCGCTAGTTAACATAAGATAACAATGTGCAATATAGTTTTTCATCACTTATTATTCTTTGTTAATGTTAGTGAATGTCAATACAATTTGGTGCATAAGAGTTGCAGCATTTGATTATAATAGTAAATCCTGAAGTTAACATTAAAGAGACAGTTCACCCAAAAATGGAAATTCTGTCATGAATTACTGACTCTCTAGTTGTTACAAATCTGTATAAATTTCTTTGTTTTGTTGAACACTGAGAGAGATATTTGGACGAACCAAACAGGTCACGGCCACTTTTGACTACCATAGTAGTTTGCTTTCATAGATTCTTCAAAACATCTTTTGTGTTCAACAGACCAAAAAAATTACAAGTAATTTTTCCTACTATGCTAGTGGACGGGGTCGAAGAACTGTTTGGTTACAAGCATTCTTCCAAATATCTTTCTCTGTGTTCATCAGAACAAAAACATTTATACAGATTTGGAACAACTCGAAGGTGAGGAAATGAAGACAGATTTTTTATCTTGGGGTGAACTGTAGAAGTATTGTTTAATGTTAGTTTATGTCAGCAAATGCATTAACTAGTTGTTAACACACAACTTTATTTTAAAGTGTTACTGAAATTATTTATAAAAATGAAAATACAAAAATGTATCTTTCACTTGAATAAATCTTGAAGTGCATGACATGTTTTCTGTGTAACACAAGAGAATTGCTTGAACAACTATGGTTTGTTTTTCTCTAAGTCTGCAGTTTTGTGGTGCACAAACGCTGTCATGAGTTTGTTACTTTTACCTGTCCTGGGGCCATCACTGCACCCAAAGCAGAGGTATGTAGACTATGTATGTATGCGCTGTGTGTCTACAGATGTCTTTGTGCATGTGTATATTCATTCTTCTTACATTAAAGTTTTTTCCATCCTTGCATTTTTCTTTTTCTTGTACTGTATATTGATCTCATCTAGCCCTTTTCCTTACGTTTCATTCTCCGCTGTGATCACCATATTTCATCTCTCAATCTCCTGTATCCTCCATTACCCATCCATCCCCGTTTTTCATTTTCTCACTTTTGCCTAGCAAGCCATTTATTTTTTGGCTGAGTAAGCCACGCAGAAGTTGATCTCACGGTCACATGCCATCATTTCCTTTTTCCCGACTATCCTTTTATTGCTTTCTCTTGTATTTCTTCCTTCTTTACCAGAGAAAGGCCTTATAAGGGAAAACGAGTATCACTTTTCTCTCTTGCTTTTTTTATTCATGCTCTGATAAAACATGCAGGGAAAGTGGTGGGATGGTGTTACACTGCTACCGACAGTCCCATAGTACAGAGTGAGTGCGAGAATACGTGTGAAAGGGAAAAATGGGCTACTACATCTACAGTATATTTCACTCTTTCTCTCTCTATTTCTTTTCTATTTTTTATAAACAGCTAAACAAATTGCATGGAAAATGAGGTAGAGGAATTATTGTGTGCAGCCGTGCATGTGTGACTAGGCCAAAATAAATGCCGGCCAATGATGTCTATGTGACAGACAGAGAGAGAAAAGTGTGAAGGAAGATGAAGAAAAAGAGCAGCCAGCACCGAGAGAGAGAGAGAGAGAGAGAGAGAGAGGACCAGATAGAGCGAGGGCATTTAGCATGGATTCAGTTTTCACAGCTGAACTGAACTCGTATATTCATCCACCATTCATCCTCAAAATAGCCTGAGCTAATTGGCTCAGAGTGAAAAAGTCACTTTGAAATGAAGCATTTTCTCTGGACCTTGAGAGAGAGAGAGTGAGAAAGCCGGGGGTGTGTTTATTATTTGTGCATATGCTCGGTGTGTCTCTGCATAAAACAAATCATTCTATCTATAGAGTGCTTGTCTCGTCATATGCATTATTTAAATCTCATTCTCTTTCTACCTATTCAAGAAATTGGACACTCATGGCTGGCTGTATTAAATATGAAATCTCATATTCTCATACAGTATAAAGTGCTATTGCTAACAGACTAAGTGATTAAATAATTAAACCAGTACAATATTTCTCTTTCGCTCCGTCTAGGATCTCAAGAGCAAACACAAGTTTAAAGTACATACATACTCCAGTCCTACTTTCTGTGATCAGTGTGGCTCTCTACTCTACGGCCTCATACATCAGGGCATGAAATGTCCCAGTGAGTTCACTTCTACTGTATTTCTGCCAATCACAATGCAAGGACGTTTAAATGCCTGCTTACCTCACTACAGATCTTCGTGGCATCCCTTTACCATCTATATACAGTCAGAAAGATGTAGAGACCATTCCATATTTCCAGTCCAGTGTCTGTTGAATTTCAACAAAATCCAACATCAGGAGTGACATAAAGTCATCCAACAGCAATGTGAAAGACTGACAGCATGACAAGATACATGAAAACTGTGATAAAAATGAGGTTATCACATATTCCTAAATACATGTAGCCAACAAATATTACTGTTGTATTGCTTAAAAGTGAATATGAACTTGTTTCCTTTGCAGTATTTGAGGTCTGAAAAAATACAGAGCATCTTTTCTGTTATTTTGACCTGTTTCTCCAGTTTTCATTTTTTGAAAATAAATGCAAATAGAAACTTTTTATTTGAAATTTGAAAGACGTGTTAGTTCACAGAATGAAACAAAAATAATTTACCAAACACATACCTATACATAGTGCATTTTAAAATAAAATAAATGATTTTGAAAGGGTCACTTATTTTTTTATTTAAAATGTGCGGATCCAAATCTGACTTTTTGTGAATTTCAAGCTTTTTTCCATACAATGTAAGTATATGCCTGCAATGGCTATACATTTATTACTGTACATTTATCTTTTATCCAAAGCGACTTACAAATGAAAGAGCATTTTACATTTTGTCAATACCTGGCCCTTTCCATTTTGATTGTGTGGAAGAAAGCGATTCCTGCTAAATATCATGACATACACCAAGTCATACAGGTTAACTTCCAATTTTTATGTGAACCAGCCAATTTTAATTTAGTAAAATATTGCTACTGTCTTTCTGAAACCTTGTATCTCCATATTTTGTGATTTTTTTTTTTTCTGTCATCAGACATTAGCTTTACTCACCCTTTATGTTTATCACTGGGTTTTACAAATATCTAACCAATAAAATGTATTAAAAAGTGCTTGTCAACTTTGACAACACAGTGTTTAATCATTTAAAAAGTACAGTGTTTTTTCCACTTCATAAAAACACCTCATATGGACATCCGAGTGTTTGGAAGGACAACAACAATTAAATTGTATCTCATCTTATTCACACCTCTACAATATTAATTCCTACATCCAAATTTAATAAACATAATCTGCATACGATAATCATCAAGACGATTGTTATAAATCAACACATAGTTCAGTGAAGAGTGATGTTTTATATCAGGATTATAATGGATATATCATACTGAATTAATTCTCTTTAACTCCGCTTTAATCCATGTCATAACAACCATATCATCTAATGTAATTTGCATGACGTGCTGCACTCCCGGAACATAATAAAGCAAACTGTGATGGCTGACAGCATGTTGTTTCAGCCTGCTGTGTCATAAAGAACAACGTGACTCTTGCCGCTATGACTCTTCACATTAATCTCTCTTGGACAGGCAGGAGACAAAAAATTGATATCTCTTTTATCTACAAACCCAACTCTCTCTTTCTCTTTTTTGTGTGTGAAAGATTGTGACATGAATGTACACAAGCGCTGTGAGAACAGCGTCCCCAGCCTCTGCGGACAGGACCATACTGAGAAGAGGGGCCGTATTCGCCTGACCGTTCGCGGTGAGATAGAAGACATCATTATTTCAGGTGAGCATGACGGCAGGTCTGAAAGCTGTTGACACTATTACACTTTACAAATAATGTAAATTGAGGGACCCCTATTCATACCCCGAGGAAGAACCTCATTGAGAGAGGTAGAAAAATGTGCTGTTTAAGGAAGCGCATCGCCGAGCGGCGCGGCACAGTTAAGCTTCCCTCCAGCAGAGGGAAATGTGTGTATACAGCATCATCAGTTCATGAGGATAAGGCTAATTATAAACACACAAGCTGCTGTATTACAATGCATTAGCTGCACTGTGTCAACCTAACTGAGCATGTGGCCCTCAGATCAGCGCCACTGTAGAGAGATTAATGAGCAGTGAGAAGACTACTAATGCCGTACCGAGAGCGTGAGCGTTTCCAATGCAGCGCTGTTGTTTTAATGAGAACCAGCTGCAGGATTTACAGACATGTTCATTTAAAGACCCCATTAAATCAAAATGAGAGTTTTGTGGCTTTTCGTGGATGCGTTAGATGCCGTCTACATGCTAGCCGACTGATAAATATCGACTAAATGTACTTTTAAGTCAATTCAAAATGAAAATGGACACACTGTTATGTGCGCTACACTGTGCGCTACACATTTTTGTTCAATCACATGATCTGGAAATAAAATCAAAGAGAATTTTCACTTTAAAAAGAATTCCGTCATCATTTCTTTACCCTCGTGTGGTTCAAAACCTGTGTGTGACTCTTTTTTTTCTGTAGAACACAAAAGAAAGTATTTTGAGAAATTTGTGACAGTCTGTGGTTTTGTGTGTCCATACAATGGAAGACAATTGAGCCCAGTGTGTTTGGTTAACTTCATCCTTCAAAATATCTTCTTTTGTGTTCTGCAGAAGAAAGAAAGTCACACAGGTTTGAAATGACATAAGGGCGAGCAATTGATGAAAGAATTGCCATTTTGGGGTGAAATGCCTTTAACACATAACTGTATGTAAACACCTCAATGCAAGCTTTTATTTGATCTGATGCACTGTAACAGTAACATTTTACAACCCACAAATGCCTCATTTTCAATATGTCATTTATGTTTTAGTACATGAAGCACATAATCTGATCCCCATGGACCCTAATGGCCTGTCAGACCCTTATGTGAAGCTCAAACTCATCCCTGATCCAAAGAGCCAGAGCAAACAGAAAACCAAAACCATCCGTTCTACACTCAACCCTATCTGGAACGAGACCTTCACTTTGTGAGTGTCTGTGGTTGTGCTTTTGTGGAAACTATAGATGTAACTGTAAAAATACGTCTAGGTTTTTGCATTCGAGAGTGGTGCTTACACATGCAATAGGCAGTTTTATGGTGGTTGCTGTTTGCGTTGTATGAATTGGTAGGAAGTTTTTATGTTTGTTTCTTCTGCGTAGTTCAGTGCGGGGGAGGCAGTGGGACAGGCGTTTGTCTGTGGAAGTCTGGGACTGGGATCGGACCTCACGGAATGACTTCATGGGCGCTTTGTCATTCGGCGTCAGTGAAATATTCAGACGTTCTGTCAGCGGCTGGTTTAAACTTCTCAACCAGGATGAGGGAGAGTATTATAACATCCCTGTGCCTGACCCGGACCTGCAGGTACTTGCTCTTGTACCATCACTGCATTTACCCTTATTGCACTTCATTGTGCAAACTACTTGCTTTTTTGTTTATCTTTTTTTTTATTGGTTTATATTGAAATATTTGGGTTAGTAACTGATAGTTTCCTTAAGTGTCAGTCAATCCATGAACTGTATCACCATTGTGCCCTTGAGAAGAACATTTAAAGGGGAACTTCACCCAAAAATTACGATTCTGTCATCATTTACTCACCTTCGAGTCTGTATAGATTTCTTTGTTCTGATGAACACAGAGAAAGATATTTGGAAGAATGATTGTAACCAAACATATCTTGCCCCCCATTACCAACTCCAAAGTGAGTAAATGATGACAGAATCGTAATTTTTGGGTGAAGTATCCCTTTAAGCTCAGGTTGCTCTAGGGGGATTGTGTCTGTAATAAATAAATAAAAAATGATAAAAGTGTCAAGAAATTGACACATGATAACACACTGTAAAAATTATCTGTCAAACTGTTCAAAGCCTTTTTTCAATTACAGCAGTACATGAATTATGTTACTTTCATAACACCTCCACAGGAGGGCAGTGTAGGTTTGTGTAGACGATCTCTCGTTCTCTCTCTCTCTTTCTCTTTCTCTTTCTCTTTCTCTTTCTCTTTCTTTCTTCTCTCTTCTCTCTCTCTCTCTCTCATACCACATTTATCTCCATATCTGTAGGTGCCAGAAGAAGTTCTGGATCCGTCCATTCCTCCTGTTACTGCTAGCCTGACAGCACCTGTGACTGCTGTGACCCTGTCTGCTCTGAGCCCGACTCCCATTGTACCGCACACAGGCAAAGGCCTTATCAGACTGCACGATTTTAACTTCCTCATGGTTCTGGGCAAAGGGAGTTTTGGCAAGGTACCATAAAAATATAATGCATTTAAAACAATATGTTTAAAGCTTTTGCATTTAGTTTTTGAAACAAATTAGTTTTGAACTAATTTAGTCATTCAAGATACACATATTTGTTCCTTAAAAGACCAGTTAGTAAAATCTAGCGGCATCTAGAGCTGAGGTTGCGAATTGCAACCAACGGCTCACTCCACCCCTCCCTTTCAAAGCACTACAGAGGCTGACAAAACATGGCAAATTTCATGCAAGGGACCTTCGGTGTATGTAGACAGAAATAGCTCATTTTAAGGTAGTAAAAACATAACATTTCATTATGTAAGGTCTTTATACACATCTGAAGACATAATTATGTATATTATATTGCATTTTTGCCAATAGATCCTTGAAAAAATGACACGCTGGTCATTTAAGGAAACAATTCAACTTGAACTAGCTGTTAAAGTAAAGGCCTTCATGTGTTTAATCACATGTACGCTTGTTCTTGAACTATAATGAGCACTGGAAAAATGTTTAATATCTTTTTTGTAACTTTGGCCTTAAGCTATGCCTATAAAGAAGACAGATAGACCTGAATCTACTGCATATGAAATCTACACTGAAAATTAAAAGGAACATTCCAAAGGCAAAAAGGGAAGAAATACTTCACCCAAATATGACAATTCTGTCAATTTACACACCCTCATGCCGTCCCAGCTTTATAGTTGTTCCTTTCTTCAGTTTATCACAAGCAAATAATTTATGTTAAAATACCATCATGTTATTTTCTAATATGGGATCCAAAATGATGAATCTCCAAAAAGCGCATACTGTACATCCATCATTAAAAGAATCCAATTGAGTGGGTTAATAAATGTGTTCTAAAGCGAAATGATACGTTTGTGAGAGAAAACTATTATATTATTATAATTATATTTTGAATGTCTTTAGCGACCAATACGTTAGCTGTATGCATGTAAACACACAGAGCAGTGCGCTCAGTCATGTCTTGTGAAAAACAACCTGGATATGACAACTTCTCACAAGACATGTTTGATGAATATGCTTGTAAAAAGATAACATGACAATATTTTAATATAAACAGAAATAAAAAATAATGTAAATATTAATATTTGGGTGAATTATTCCTTTAAATGCTACTTCAATTTGGATGAAAAAGTATCTGAATAAATGTAAATGTAAATATATTTACTGTATAGTTTCATCTTAAGATGGCATTCCACCACTTACAGTAAATTCACTGACCGTCAAACAACTTTATGCATTCAGTTTGTCTGGTAACAGGTGTGTTTACCTAGAAGAACAAATCTTTGGATTTGTCAGAGTTTTTTCTTCATGTTTAAACGGGCTTCTAAACAAGCTCTAAAGTAGACCCAGTCATTATGTCTTAAGTAAAAAAGCTGGCTTTCTCAGACATCAGCAGACAAGCAGTATCTACATATTCTTTCTCTATAGATGCAAAGTGGAGTAACAAGGTTAAAGTATCCTTGAACAGAACCTTTGTTTCAGTCATTGTTGGGCTGCCAGTAATTCAGGCAAAAAGCAAAACTGCTTTTCTGCTCCCAGTTGCAAAAGTAAAGGCTGATGTCCCCGTCCCTGCTGTAATTCAGAATTGTACACACATGTAAACTCATCTAAGGTCCAGCGAATCGCATACGTCATTTACCTTGAAATACCTGGAGCTGTGTAGATACATGGCAATCCTGTTTCTGTGATAAATAAAAGCTTGATTTGTAATACTTAGTGTGTAAGAAGCACGCTGTGGGGCCCGAGCAGCTGTATGATGTGGCAGGCGTGGGAATGTTGGAATATCATGAGGCAAATTGATCAAACAAAGCATTATTCCTCTGTCTGTGCTGAGCGGAATATTAAACGCGGTTGTCATCTGTCAGTGCACTGCAGAGCACACGAGTGAAGGCCTGAGCTGTTTGATCCCTCAGGAAAAATGACACGAGCGCGTGTGCGCTTTTCGTTTAGTGTTTGTTTGGGTGTTGCGGAGGAATGTTTGTTTGGCTCTGTGGGCACACCGGTGTCATTTCACAATGTTTGGAAGTGTAGATTTTGTGTGTTCCTTTGAACGTGCGCTTCTGTGCGAGTGCTGGTGCGCATATGCGTGTGCGCGGTTATTTGGTTATATAAGAGGCCCGGGGTATGCTCAGTAGACAGCACATCCTCCTGGGCGCAGAGCCGTGCTAAAGAAAGGATAAAAACGAGGGACGAGATTAAAGAGAGGAGCAGAGAGAGAGAGAGACCTGGGACCCAGAGATAGAAAAATGACACTGGAGCTGGAGAAAAAAGAGGAAGATGTGAAGAGAGAGCAGCTCACGTGAGGAAGAAGCTAATCTACATGAGAGGAAAGTCATTTTATATTTCAGTTTAATTTTCAGTTTCCTTTGACCGCTCTATTTTTGCACTTTATCATTGGGGTGAAATGACATTTTCGCTCCGAAATCATACGAAAAAGTAATTATGTTTTGTGCAAAGAAGATAAAGCCTACAGTTAGGACTATTAAAGGGATAGTTCACCCAAAAATAAAAATGCTGTCATCATTTATTAAGCCTCATGTTGTTCAGACTATGACTCAGAAGAAGATATTTTGAGAAATGTGTTTTTGTGTCCATACAGTAGAAGTCAATGGAGGCCAATGTTGTTTGGTTACCAACATTCTTCAGAATATCTTATTTTCTGTTCTGCAGAATGCGTGCGTGTGTGTGCGTGTGTGCGGGGTTGTTTGATTTGAGACTCCAGTATGTTCCAATGGTAGAAGTCTATCCATGTCAAACCAGTGTCAAATTCCTTTTCTCTTTTTGTGTTTGTCTAATCGGGTCTCTGCTGGATGAATGTGAACAGAAGAGGATGAACTTTTAATTATTAACGTTCAGGAAGTATTTCCTCATCTTCACATAGGTGTTATTAGCAGAGGAGAGGGGAAGCGAGCGTCTGTTTGCGGTGAAGGTGTTGAAGAAAGACGTGCTGTTTCAGGATGAGGATACAGAGAGCGCTATGGTGGAGAGGAGAGTGCTGGGCCTCACGGGACGTCCTCACTTCCTGACCTCTCTTTTTTGCGCCTTTCAGACTGAGGTGAGTGTGTGTGTGCGAGTGCGAGTGAACCTATGGGAGTATGAGGTCATGCATGCATACAGTATACGTATGTGAACTATGAAATATACAGTATATATGCATTGATATGTCACTTGTGCTGCATGGGTTGGGCAGATCCAACCAGTCCAGTTGTTTTAAAGAGGTTTAAACGTTGTAAAAGTATCGCATTTAATATTAATTTGACCTCATTAAATTGTTGTATACTTTGGCTTTGATAGGGACTAATAGATGAAATGTATGAATTGGCTTTGTGCCCTTAACAACCAGTCTGGAGTGGAAATGGAATAATGGGTACCTTGCTTTTTAAATTTTGAGTTTATACAGTATAATGTCAACACGAACAGTAGGTGGACAAAATAAAGTAATGATTTGACATTATTATATTATAGTGGGGCATCGTGTCCCCTTAATAGCTTTAGCTCTTTTTGAAATACTGCAATACTTGTCCTTAACTGGCAACCTGGAGCAACATCAGTGATTCATGGCATTCGTCCACTGCTCTTCAAACGTAAAGGCGATGGGTCGTTCATAATAAAAGACAATTTGTTCATCGTTTTATTTTTTCACCTTGTCTTAATAAATCGTTTCTGAAAGTAATGTCTAATCTGCAATTCAATCAGTAGCTATTTGGAGAGCCGTTTTCAGAACTCTGTTAGTTGCCTCATTTTGCTTTGAAAAATGACTTTCCCCGGTGCTAATTGTGAGACCTCTTTTAGCAGACACACACTGCAAAGTGGCAATCAGCCTAATGAAATACACTGGCAGCTGTAGTTTTCAAAGAGAGAAAGAGCAGTGGCATGTGTGTGTGTTTAATTCTGGCCTTAATGGCTTTTTAAGGTTTAAATCACTCATGTCAAATCACTTGATTCTTTTTTTCCTGTGAATTTATAACAGTGTGTATGTGTGTTTGGAATGGTGGACGGTGTTTCTTATCAGGTACCTGAGGTAGAGTTACTCTGTTACAGCAATAACAATGTCTGTTACAACAGTCGTCAGATGCTCAGTGAAAGAATGAAGGCATTTTTAATGATGAGACGTTTAAATCTTTCTTACACCAGATGCTCTATTCTAAAGCCTCTCAAGTAGATGAGGGTTATACATTACTGTGGTAATGACTATATGTTAATCACAGTACTGATGTGCAGCTTTCTACAGGGTCCATTGTGCCAACACAAGGTTTTAATTGTGTGTGTTTAATTGTGAACTTAGTAAGAGCTTTATTAGTAGGTCCAGACAGACCCTGCTGCTTTTGAGCATCTTTTGTGCTGACTGGTGGAAAATCTGTATGTGTCAGCTGAAGGGATTTAAGCATGTTAAAATTAATTAAACTGGTTCTGGCTTAAAACAAAATCAGTTTAGCTGAACAATTATAAATGATAAAGAATTATATTAAAAAGCGCGTTTGCATTATGAAGCAGAGAACATCGATTTTTCTTTTACATTTGCGCTTACTTATCTAATACAGATCTATACATGTGATGTAAGAATTCAAGTTATTGACAAAATATGTATGAAAACAGTCCATTTTTTTGTATTTTAAAATATTTGGTAATAATTGTTGATGATTTGGCTCACTGCTTATCAACTTTGGACTTTTATTAAATGCTTAATCATTTATGTATGCTTGGAGTTTGTATTATAAAATTCTGATCTGATATTATACATTAATGTTGCAGGATCGACTGTATTATGTTATGGAGTATGTGAACGGCGGTGATCTCATGTTTCATATCCAAATTGTCGGGAAGTTTAAAGAACCACATGCAGCGTAAGTTCTACACTTTTCTTTCAAATTAATTTGAGTTTGTATTCTGTTTATTTCCTTGCTTCTCTATAGACGGTTTCATCGTTTTCAAGTTAACTTCTGGCCTGTGTTTGGTTATAATATAACAAGTGATTTAGTTTTTTATTCATATTAGTATACATTTTTCAATTAATATTTTATTGAAATATTAATTGTACTAAATTAAATGCAATCTACTCAACAGTTATTGATTCTTTGCAAAGGTCTACCGGGCCACAAAACCTTTGTTTGTTGTTGAAACAGTCTATTTTTCAGCTCCTTTCTGAAATCATTTGTTCAGCATCGTTTTCTCACACTTCCCTGTAGTAGATAAATGTGTGTTTATGAAGTTAATGGGGGATTTTGATGTTGGCAGGTTCTATGCTGCTGAGATAGCCGTGGGTCTTTTCTTCTTACACAACCAAGGCATTATATACAGGTAAAAGACACAGATGAGTACTTTATACAAGCCATATGTTCCAGTCTGTTAATATATTATTTTGCTCTTGTTCTCTCTCTCTGTGATCTGAAGGGATCTAAAGCTGGATAATGTCTTGCTGGACAGTGAAGGGCACACAAAGATAGCAGACTTTGGGATGTGTAGAGAGGGAATGGCGGAGGGCGACACCACTCGGACCTTCTGTGGCACACCCGATTACATCGCACCTGAGGTCTCTCTCAGTTTGTTTTCTATTTGCATACAAATTTAACCAGCACATCATTACAATGATATATAGCACTATATAAATATATACATTATAATGTGTATAGATGACTATTTGTATGCTATATATATCAAGTGATTTGACATGACTATATGGAATTATCGACACAAAGGTGAAACTCATAACACGATTACAGTAAGTTTGGTTATTATGCTGTGCTTACCACCTCTCTCTCTCTTTCTCCCTCTGTCTTTTTTCTACCTCTCTTGCTTACATTCCTCTCATCTCATTTATCTTCGTATGGTGACCTTGGCTCTGTGTTTACATTTAACCAGCAAATGTGCACAGTCAGCATACATCTATGTTTGTGCATCTACGAGTCTTTGTATGTGATTACATTTAGGCTCACTGTGGTGTTTACTACGTGTCCACTTGATGGAAATCTGGTCTGACTGATGTATGTACTAAACTGTCTGTCAATGCATGTGTTTTGTGTGTGTGGGTTTTGTGTGTGTGGGTTTTGTGTGTGTGTGGTTCTGCCAGAGGCCAGCGTGCGTCAGTACTCTATTAACCCAGCAGTCAAACCAGCTCACATTGATCACGTTATGTAAAAAAAAATCATTGATCTTTGTGTCCCTGTCATTTTGAAAAGATGCAATATGCGTCCCTACAGGCGAGGAAATTAATCTCTCTTACTCGCTGACACACTCGCGCCTGACACAGAAACACTCACATATTTATTGTGTAATTCTCTTTAATATGATTCTTTGTGTTTACGTGCACATTGTTTGGCTCTAGTTTAAGGCGTCAGGGCACATTAGAGCGTTCTGTGAAATTAATTGTTTTCCATCCATGAAGTGAAAGATAATAATAATCATGAATTATGAAATAAATCAAATTTGTAGCTGGCATTTTAAACATAGATTATAATCTTCTGTTTTTGGAAATAGTTTATATGTTGTATGTATGAGGTAATTAAAATTCAGGAACTTGTTTTGTGCTCGTGTACATTTTTATTAGAACCTGTACGCATTTTTTACTTTTTTATTTTCAGATTGTGGCATACCAGCCGTATGGTAAGGCAGTAGACTGGTGGTCATATGGAGTCCTGCTGTATGAGATGCTGGCTGGTCAGGTAATTTTTCATCCTCTCTTTCCATGATCCATTAATTCTGTCCTTTTCTCAATAGATCTTTATTCCCAGCACCCGCACCCTCTGTCTCGCTCTCTTTTCATCAGCCTCCTTTTGATGGCATAGATGAGGAGGAGCTGTTTCAGTCCATCATGGAACAGAGCGTTTCATATCCTAAGAGTCTCTCTCGGGAGGCCGTGGCCATCTGCAAAGGGGTAATCTACTTCATGTTCTTACATCTCTGTCGTCCACATGTTTAGCACACAGGGCAATCTACTGTATCTCATCTGCAATACTAACATTACCTGTATAGAATTACACTTAAATTAGACTATACAACATTTTTGGAAGGAGAAGAGATTACAAGTATTTCTTTCCGTCCTGAATTCTCTAGCTCCTGACCAAGAACCCAGCAAAGCGTTTGGGTGGTGGAGAGGATGCAGAGAGAGAGATACGGGAACATCCGTTTTTCCGTTGGATAGACTGGGACAGACTGGAGAGACTGGAGATACAGCCCCCCTTTAAACCCAGAAGTGTCAGTATAATCCATCATTTGTGTGTGTGTGTGTGTGTGTGTGTGTGGTGGGGGGGGGATGTTCCCACAAAGATAACAAAAGAAAACTTTGGAAGACGTTAACACCGGTCCAGAAGCACTTCCGATATCATTTTTATTTTTTATTATTTATTATATATACTGTATATCCGTGCAAACATTATGAATCAGTTATAAATCTGATACAACACATTTGTATAACTGAAATAGACATTTTGTCTGGACCAGCATTGACCCAGTGTTGCTTTCTTCACCGCGAGAGGTCTATACTTGTAATTTTTATATCTTGAGGGGACATTTTTTGGTCCCCTTGAGGAAAACAGGGTCAAACTAAATCAAACTAAATTATGTTTATTTGAAAATGTAAAAATGCAGATAGGTCTGTGTGGTGGTTAAGTTTAGGTGTAGGTTAAGGGTTAGGGGACTATATACAGTTTGTACAGTTTTAAAATGATTATATGCATTGAAATCGTCTCTTAATTTTTTTCGGTTGTATAATGACAGGTTAAAATTTGTCCCATGTCATTTTTACTTCATTTGTAATGCCTTAATACACATAAAATGTCAATATCATATTTGTGAACACAACAGGACATGTCCTTTATTCCATTCATTATAGTAAAACAAACCTGTTTCTAGGGGGACATTCATTCATATGCCTGTCTTACACACTTCTTACTGTGAACAGAAAACATTTTGTGCAGTGTCACATAATTAACTGGATGTTTACTATAAACAAACACAGTACTGTATATCTAATTGGTTGTTCTTTTATTCTCACAGGGAGGTAGAAAAGGAGAGAACTTTGATAAGTTTTTTACATCTGCCCCCTCTGCCCTCACACCCTCTGATCCAGATGTACTGGCAGCCATAAGTCAAGAGGAATTCCAAGGCTTCTCCTACACCAACCTGGACTTCCCCTGCTCACCCCTCACAGCTGTCTGAGAACACCCATATCAATTCACCACCATCATCTTCTGACTTTCCTGCTCCCCTGTCATGATCTAAACTACAGTGACCAAAAATAAATAAATTGTGTAGTTAAGCTTTAGCTTGCTCACAGTAGGATTTAGCCTCAGTTAGACCAGACATCATCTTCTACAACATCTTTAATGTGACTCATAAAAGAATAAGGATTATTTATATTATTTAGCCAATCCACTCTGAGGGTAACACCCTGAACTAGTTAAGAGTCATGAATTCATGCCTTTATCTGATTGGACGGTAGAATCTCATTGGGTTTCCCGTTGGATGCTAGTAGTTCCATGACCTAATTATCACCGACTGTATAATAGACAGTAAAACGTGTGGAACATAATTTTCGCTTTATAGTCACCTTAAGCTGTCTATTTAATTTTAAGTAATGCAAATGAACAAATGAGGTCCTGCTTGTCCTTACATGAGATCCAGTTTACGCTAGTTTGGTTTATTTAGCCAAGCAAACGAAGACAGGAGAATAAACATCAATAATCTTTTCACCCTCTGGCAACTTGTACATAAACTCACTCTATTATTTAGGACTTACATGAAAGCTACCAGAAAATTAATGCTTTGGCATGTAAATGTTAGATTATATATCTCTGTAGATGCAATATTAATTAGTATTTGACAAATATGAATGTTTGGGATCAGTGCTCCCTTATTATTGAAAGAAAATACTGTATGAAACATGCATATTTAGATAGTTATGATGAATTTATATCCATATAAAGTACAGTATGTGCAGCCAATCATATTTTAACATTAAGTCTGAATAAAAAAACATGAAAAAAGTGATTCTGTTAAAACTAAATAATCAGCATTAGGTAATGTCACAAAAACATCAGCTGTTATTAACCAAATATTTATTTTTAGGGGACAGTCATCTATTGATGTCGAGTACTTCAGCATTTTTATGGTCAAGTACTTTGGCTGGTTTGAGTATAATCCTTTAGATTCTGCAGTCTCAGAAATGCACTTGTCTTACATAGTTACAATCATGACGCCCGACCTGGACCGTGCCAAAACTGTCCATCTATTTTAACCTGAAAGTTGCACTGACAACAAAAATACTGCAAACTGGAAGCAGAAACATTTCCAGAAGAGGTGGGGAGGTGTGTAGATGAGGAGTCTGTGTGAAGACAGAGATAAATAGAGATATAATGGAAGTAAAGGAAGAGTTAACTATGTAAAGTTAATCCTAAAAATGACCATGATTTAAAATCTACACTGCAAATAATATTTTTCTTATTCCGTATTTTAAGTACTTCAGTTAGTGTGTAATTTAAGATATATTAATTATATATTAGTTTTTTTATCTTAATACCTTACACAATTTTGGTTCTTGCGTATATTTATTGTTTTAAGTTTAAACATTTGTACTAGGACTACTGATAATACTGAAAATACTCATTAAAGAAATATTTTTTGCAATGTAGAGGGATACCATTAGTGTTAAGTTACAATAATGATTATATATTACTTCACCTATGTATACATATATATATTTGTATATCAATTAAATTTTTCCCATTTAACAGCACTGGGGAGTCATGTACCATCATCTCTGGTATTTGTATCATGGTAAAATTTACTGATTGCTCTTTGATTATGGTTGACATTTGCAAGTCTTTTATGTCATCACCATGTGCTGATCTTGTGGTTATAAATCGAAGTAAATCTGGGGACTTAGTTATGTTTGGGAGATCTGACTTTTTAGCAGATGTGAGCTAAAAAGGGAAAATGTCCTAAAGAGAATATAATTTAAAACAAATATTTATTATTTACTGTCAACTGAATTTATCAACATCATTATTCTACGTACTATGTAATCAGGTCCCTATATGTTTCTTCCACAATAAACAATTGAACCTCAACATCAAAAGATGATTTGTTTAAATGTGATGGATGCATGGATGAATGGATGGATGGATCCAAAAAGTTAAAACAAACTGAGCTTGTATTACTCCTAACATAGACAATATAAGTTTTCTGTCGTGTGTCATATCTCAGATGTTTCTATTCCTGTTGATGAAAGAAAGCTGTTGAAACACCAACCCTTTACTCCCATCTTTCAATTTCAAAACTTTCCAATCTGAGTGAGTCCCAATAGGCTTGAGGGATATAACAGGATACCCTTAGATACCCTGCCTATTAAAAACCCTAACCTCCTTACTGTAACTGTCTTCATCTCCGTCAATCTTTTTTTAATGCCCCACTCTGACTTTTTTGGTGACCTCATCATCTTGTTGGATCTCTTTTTGTCTTGTTGAGAGGCAGCTTGTACAGTATGTGCTAATGTATATAATGAACATTTCTTTTTCTATAATCTTTCCTTCTTCACTCATGAGGTCAGAGTGTACTATTCATATCACATGTCTAAAAATACTCCAACATGGAGCTGAAGCTGTTCTAAGATATGGTGGTACCAAAAGATTGAGGAGAGAGGTAGATTGAGGAGAGAGTTGAGGCTAGGTTATGACATCATCATGATATGGTGGTACCAAAAGATTGAGGAGAGAGTTGAGGCTAGGTTATGACATCATCATGATATGGTGGATCTCATCATGATATGGTGGTATTGAGGAGAGAGTTGAGGCTAGGTTATGACATCATCATGATATGGTGGTACCAAAAGATTGAGGAGAGAGGTGAGGCTAGGTTATGACATCATCATGATATGGTGGTACCAAAAGATTTAGGAGAGAGACATCATCATGATATGGTGGTACCAAAAGATTGAGGAGAGAGGTAAGGTATGACATCATCATGATATGGTGGTACCAAAAGATTTAGGAGAGAGTTGAGGCTAGGTTATGACATCATCATGATATGGTGGTACCAAAAGATTGAGGAGAGAGGTGAGGCTAGGTTATGACATCATCATGATATGGTGGTACCAAAAGATTGAGGAGAGAGGTGAGGCTAGGTTATGAGTGATATGGTGGTACCAAAAGATTGAGGAGAGAGTTGAGGCTAGGTTATGACATCATCATGATATGGTGGTACCAAAAGATTGAGGAGAGAGGTGAGGCTAGGTTATGACATCATCGTGATATGGTGGTACCAAAAGATTTAGGAGAGAGTTGAGGCTAGGTTATGACATCATCATGATATGGTGGTACCAAAAGATTGAGGAGAGAGGTGAGGCTAGGTTATGACATCATCGTGATATGGTGGTACCAAAAGATTTAGGAGAGAGTTGAGGCTAGGTTATGACATCATCATGATATGGTGGTACCAAAAGATTGAGGAGAGAGGTGAGGCTAGGTTATGACATCATGATGATGACGACGATGAATGTGACAGTGATTTCAATAGAAATGAAAATCTCTCCTCATTTAATGTTGTTTAATATAAGCCATGGGCTTGGAAGAGCATTAAATGATAAGAGAACATTAATATCTAGGTCAACTGTATCTTTAAATGTGAATGCCCGCTCCTGTGAGCATAACTGCATTTACATTTACATTTATGCATTTGGCAGAGGCTTTTATCCAAAGCGATTTACATTGCATTATCCTTTACATTTATACATAGGTATTTGCAATCCCCTGGGATCGAACCCACGTTGTTATCGTAATGCTCTTACAACTGAGCTGCAGGAAAGCTACACCTGTACCTTGTTTGTAACCGTGTTATTACTGTATTATTAGCTCACAGAGCTGTCACAATGCGAAGAATATACACTTTCTGTGCCAGAAAAGTTGATTCACGAAGTGTCTGACAAAACCATAATATGCAAATGTAATTTTTTTTCCATTAAAATCCACGCAGATGTCTCTGAAGTGTAAATCCCAGATGCTATTGCAAAGATTTCCTTTGAATTATAACAGATTGAGAGAAGCGCTGCACTTATTGCTTAATGTAAGAAGAGATTTAGTTTCGCCTCTATTTCTGAAAACATGCCGCATTCTGCCTGTCTGTCTTTTCACAATAAACTATTGACTAGTCAGTCTTTTTCTCCGCACCTAGACGAATTCACTGCTGGTCTGTCTGTGTATGTAAGAGCGAGTGTTTGAATTTGACAGCTCTGCGCATCTTCTACAGACGCACCAAAGACGTTCTTGCAATTATTACCATATGGTGGGCAAAATCAACACTTTGCCCATGCTCCATCTGACAGCATCAGTAAGTCTGCTGGTGCTTTTCTGTTCACCTGATCAGAACACCGAACCAATAATAACATCTTTCTATCCAGGCACAAATGCAAAAGTGCATTTTTCATTGCGCAGTACTAACCCCTTTCTCGCTTCTCCTAAGAGAAGGCATACAAATACACACTCTGTTTTTGCTTTTTTTTGTGACGAATTGGAAAATAGGGAAGGTGTGAGCAGAGTGTTAGGGAGGGGAAGATAAGGGTACCAGTAGAAGAGAAAGAGAGAGAGAGACTGAGTTTAAGAGAGAGAGAGAGAGAGAGAGAGAGAGAGTACAAGCGCGGAAATTTTGCCAAGCACCCCTGGTGTGAGGCTTGTGTCTGCGCGCTCGCTGCACACTCGTCAGCTCCACGGGCACTCGGGCAGGGTGAGTACGCTTCTTTACTCTGTTTTTATTATCCCACACGCTCTTAATAGCTGATATGCGACTGACTCGAAACACATTTTATCATAAGACTTTTGGCGGAGGACATTGAAAGAAGTTACGGGTAAGCAATATGGACGTGTTATGGTTGCACTTCGAATGCGTTAACAGACGCGTCTCCATAATTCCAGCAGGTCTGTCGCATATTGTGTCATTACGAAATTATGTCGGGAACGACTGGAAGGTTGTTTGTGGCCAGATGTTTGTTAACTGTAGACCAAGGATCGTTTAGGATAATATCACACAGTACGTGCTTTGTAACTTGTAAAGGTTTTATACTGTAATAACACTCGCAGCTGTTGAGCATGTTTGTACTGGCGAGACAGTCAGAAGTGGGGGAATGATAGTTGGGGTAGTTAAGGCTTTAACTGGCTTACTCAAGTGCCCCAGGAGACGCGAACTGGCATGTAGGTGGGAACTCCATTATTACTGGGCCAAGGTCTTTCCACACGTTAGCCTACATCTGCCTGCTACTCTCTCTCTTTTCACTGTCCCAAGTCTACGCCTTTCCTTAAGACTTTATTGTAGTATATCTACTAAATATATTGGTACTGTCCTCAAAACGTGCCCTAATATTATGTTTCAAGTTAATCTTACCTAGACTGACAGTATTTGATTTCTTCTCTCTGTTTGTGAACAGATGCAATAGTCAGTTGGTCAAAACAAGTGGATCAGTATGTGATCAAATAATAATGTCGCTCCTGGAAGCAAAGTGAAGCAATAGTGGACTGGAAGTGACAGAACGTAACAATCACAGGTTTGATTCCCGATGAATGCACTGTAAGCTTTTTTGAATTAAAGCATATGACATGTTTAATAAATAAGCAGCAGCATCTTGGTGAGTTTGTGGTTGAACTTGGGTAGGCTGAACTTGTCATGGAGAAGTAAGTGCTCTTCTACATCAGTTAACAGCCTTGAGGGTCAGAAGCGCTGGAGGGGCAATAGAGCAGAAAATAGTCAAGCTGGAGTTTGACATTGGTTTCTGCCTCTGTCGCGTTCGGTTTAAAGCTTTGGACACCAGCACTTTTTCATCATGTGTGCCTTTTTTCCCTCCATTGCAAAATCTGTCCATCACTTGCCAGGGTTCATTTTCTGTTGACTGGTGGTATTATGGGTTGTGTCATTTTTAGTTCAGAGCTCTGATATTAAGGAACTTCTGCGCACGACACGGTGAGGCATGAATCTTTACCTAGACACCTGTGATTTGTATTAGAAGTCAAAAGGCCTTCAGGTTTGGTCCGTCTCGCTTTTCCTTATTCTCAGGCTCCTTCTTTTTTTCTCTGTCTCACCCTTCTGAATCACCGACTCAGACAGACGAGAAATGACAGCACACATTTCTCTTTTTCTGTTTGGCTGTCTCACACACATGCACGTTTTCTCTCTCTTTTCAGCCACATGCGCTGCACATCCTCTTTGAAAGTATCTATCATAAAAGTCACCATAGCAGCAGCAGTTCTGTGCCTGTGGAGACAGGAAGCGCATTTGTGCACATAAATGAATTACATCATTCAATTCGTTTTATTAATCACACATCAAATCTTTAAAGAGGTAGAGCAAATAACATGATGAGAGCGTTCTCGCATCAGCTCAGCACAGATGCAGAGAGGAGAGGAGGCAAAGAAAAATACACATTTTGCTACGAAAAGACCTTTTAAAGTGATATTCACCCAAAAATGAAAATTCTGTCAACACTCACCCTCTTGTCATTTCAGACCGTTATGACTTTCTATCTTCCGCAGAACACAAAAGATGATATTTTGAAGAAAGTTGGTAACCGAACAGCACGTCCAAAGCAAGTGAATGGGGGCCAGTTAACAACATTCTTCCAAATATCTTCTTTGGTGTTCTGCAGAACAAAGCAAGTCATACAGGTTTGAAATGACAAAAGGGTGTGTAAATGACAATTATTTTATTTTTGGGTGAACTATCATTTTTAAGTTGTCACCAATGCTGTCTCCAAACAATTACAGTGCAGACAGAGTGTATAACTCATTAATGAAGAATTGATCAGAGCGTTGCCCTGCGTGAATCAAAGGTGCACAGGGTTCGAAAGGACCATGTCATCTCAATGTTACAACACATTTCGCCCAGAGAAGTGTAGTTCATTCTCTCTGACATTTACATACTGCCATTTTTAGTCATCTGCCCCAAATATGGCCCCTATTCATTCCAGCCTCTGTTCCTCTACATCTCTCTCCTTTAAAGCATCAGAAAGCATCTCATTTCCATGTACACCGACTTCACCATTCACACACAAATCCAAGAGTGATGCTTTTCCTATGCGTCACACTGGAAAAGAATGCTGATGTGAATTAGCAGGCAGAAATGTTTTCTTAATATTTCTCCGTATGCTCCTGCGTCTGTTTCTTCATAAGGACGAGGTCTGTGTCTCGCAGTAAAGCTATGAGTCACGGCTCTGTAGATGCGTGTGTCGTGCGGTCTGACTCGCTTCTGCCTCAATAACTGCCAGTTAAGCCTGGCGAACTTTGACCTTTCTTGTGATTGGTTGATTATACCACAGCGGGACAGGAGTTCCCGGGGTATCAGTCTTCTTGTCATCCCTCCAGATTATCGTGTGAAGTGAAGACTCCTTTACATGGTGCACGTTTTCTCTCCCTTCTGCTCACATCCGTAATGTTCGACCTTCAGCACTGACGGTTTTCTCTGTTATTTTTTATGTATGCGTTTGCGTGCAGATGAGCTCTTGCAGCAGCAGGGCTCTGACGCTGCTCTCCACGGTGTTTGGGGCATGTGGATTGCTGTTGGTAGGGGTTGCCGTGGCGACGGATTATTGGCTGCTGATGGAGGAAGGCATCGTACTGCAGCAGAACCAAACGGTTGACGTCAAGATGGCATTGCACTCTGGCCTGTGGAGAGTGTGTTTTATAGCAGGTGCCGATACGCGCACACACATTTGCACACACCTGGGGAGTTGGGGAGAGAGGGGCGCACAAGCTTTTGTTTTTTTCAAATTTTGTATTTAGATTATTTATATTTTCACACAAGCAACATACACATCACTACTACGAACAAACACTTAAAGTTTGAGAACCTGCAGTTTTGTACAACAACACAAAAAGTGAGAGAAGTGCCATTGCTACAAACTACAATAATTCAGTCGTTTTCTTTCTACATGTAAGATTTGGGTATTTTCTATGATAAATGTATAAAAGCAGTTTTGTTTAATTATTAATATTTCATATACCCTCTCTTTCGCTGTTTTAGGTTCTGAAAAAGGTCGATGTGTGGCCTCTGAGTATTTCACAGAACCAGAGATTGAAATCACCACAGAAAACACAGCAAATATCCTCAGTGAGTGACAGTTCATTTCAATTTTAAGTCACATTTCCATACACAACTTTCACTCTTGTTTTCTCTGCTCTGGCAGAAATGGTGCGGACGGCTACTCCCTTTCCTATGGTTTCTCTGCTTTTCGTTTTCACTGCCTTCATCATCAGTAATGTGGGCCACATACGCCCTCAACGCACCATCCTGGCCTTCGTTTCTGGAATCTTCTTCATCCTCTCAGGTACTGCAAACCTTCTCACCTGAAAGTTAGATTAAATTAATTATGTATTTGTGGATTTATGTGGGTTAACTGTTCTAATGAAGTTACTGTCAGAACACACTTCTATGTGAGGTGAGTCTTTTTTGTGTGACCATTTTGAAAGAAATCCGCATAAACATTTTTATATGACACTTTCAGATTGTGCCATCTGTAATAATGTCACCACGAATAGGCCTGAAGGAACATTCCTTTGATTAAATTCTTTTTTGAAAGTCTCTTATTACATTAAAAAAACAGTTAGTGTCATATTTACTGTGTTTTTTTTTGTAGGATTAGATGCGTAAGGATTTTGAGTTCTGTACTCACCAGAATGCAGCAGTACCATCTGTATTTAATTAGTGATGTCTTCTCTGATCTTAAACCTGCGTCTGAGCGTGAAAACACTCCATCGGTTTATTATTAATTACTGTTTGGAATGCAGTGAATGGTGATAAAGTTTCTTTTAGAGAATGTACATATTTATATTTTTATAATGCTCTAATGCAGAGCAATAGTCATCAATTTATGAATGCAAAAAGGGCAAGCTTCACTATACTCTGTTAATATTAAACTGGTTGTTTAACAGTGATAGATTTAAACTCTTTTCTATAATCTCGTAAAATATATTTTAAAAATTGGAGCATGCAATTCGCTCTTACACCAGCAGAGGGAGGCAAGTTTATGACAGATAGAGAATTGAGGCAGCAGACTTTTGCTCAGACATGTGCATAAGATGATTTCTCAGTGGTTCTCAACAGGAGGCAACAGCTGACTTCCAAGGATGACTAATAATTTAAACTTATTAAACAAATGAGCATTTAAATACATTTTAAAACAACTAAAAACAAAGATATTTGTTATTATATGTAAATAATATATTGGAAAGAAATTTTGAGTTTTTGTGAGCGGTGGCCTTTGAATATTGCTGAATAAAGTGGGGGCCTTGGAGTCAAAAGGGTTGTTAACCCCTGATCAACAGTTGATATGAAAAGCTCTTCTACACCCAGCCTCAGATATTTCATAGGACTATAACTGAATTATAATTTAGACCTGGAAACAGGTTTTGTGATGTTCTTTTAAGCAAAGAAAGGTTTTGTCATAAAAGAAATAAGATGTCATATTCTTCTTATCCTTTGTCTTTAATTGAATAAATACATTGCAAGACTTATCATGTTAAACTTTATTGTACCAAAGTTAAGATGCTCATTCCACCAGACTTAAATCATGGTGGAATATAGATCATCAGGTATTACCGTAAACTTTATGAAATATTTGAGTACATGTTCTAAATCATGAACATATTTTTTCACTCAAACTGTTTTATTTATTACTACATTTGTAATAAAAATATTTGCATTCAATTTGAACAATGTAATATACTAGAAGCTACAATAGTGGTCTACCTTTTGACGCAGTCTGTAAATGTAATAATTATGTATATTGATATACAGTTAATTTGTTTGAAAATGTTATCCTGCTACTTTTCAAATTGTTCTAAATCATGATTGAGTGATACATTTATTGCAGAGTAGTTCCTAATATCTAAAAAACATGAAACCATATTTTCATTAAATGCTACAGTGACATACAGTAGGAAAAACGTTCACCTGCTCTGAATGTAGAACTTATTTGTATGCAGACGCCACTGTTGTTTACTGCATCACTGCTTCAACCTTGCACACGGCCAGGAAAGACCTTCAACTTTAAAACAGCTCTCTCTTCCTGCAGCACAAACTTTCTGACAGACCGCCCTTGAAAACATATTTTTAATTGTCCTTTTGTCTTTGTGTTCTCTGTGAGGCCACTACAGACTGTGAAATGGGCATTTCAGAACTCTTCTGGGCAGATAAAAGGAGATCAGTTGAAAGAAACCATTAAAGGGGAAAGATGCAGTTTGACGGTCATGAGATGTAGTTGATGTTTGCAGGAGTGTTTCGTGTTTGCTTGTGCTGGTCATCCAGCCGTTGAAAGAAATATTTAGTTTGTGTGTGTGTGTTGTTGAAGTTAAGATGTAAAAGGCTTTTCTCGCCCATTCTCACATCATATACTACCTTCTCCTCTCCCTCGCTTACCTGTTCTTTAATACATTTCCCTGTGTTCTCCATCCATCTCTCTTTTCTTCCCTGTGCCTACAGTGATAAGAGTGTGTGGTGGCAGGCGGGGGGGCTGTAATTTATTTAGATGGTACTGATGTCCTCTCATGAGGGGCCGGGGCAAAGCCCTGGAGTGTGTACAGTCCTTGTGTGCATCTGTCGAGGTGGTTGAGGGTGGGTGACGGGTCCTCGGGGTCAGGCTGGAAGCTTGCGCTGTGATGCGCTCATAAATGGTGTAAATAATGTGTTTACATTATGTATGAGCTGTGCTGTCAGTTTCTCCACTGTGCCGTGTTTCATACTTCTTCTGATTCGCTATGGCAGGGCCGCATTCAGCCCTGCCAGACATATACAGTGATCCGTGTTATCTCAGCATGACTTGAGAATGTTCCAAAGAGCATCTTGTGTGCATCGATGAGAGCAAATAAATCTGACCTTTTGTATAGAGGAGTTAACATGGGCAAGGCAACAAATGAGTTTCTTGACCCATAAATACAGTATAGGACAGAATCTTATCTCTTTTTTATGTTTTTGTAAATGCTAAAATCTTGTTTATTTCCAGGTTTAAGTTAAATTTGACTTACCAGCTTTTATAATAAGGTTTCAGTCTGTTACAGTCTCAAGCCCCCACAATATTGTTTATTCTTGTCATTTCTCATATTTTAATACACCAGCATTTAAAGTGACACCCAAAAATGAAAGTTATCTCTATCGTTTACTCACACTCTAGTCAATTTAAACCTGTATGACTTTCTTTCTTCCGCAGAACACAAAATAAGATATTTTTAAGAAAGTTAGCAACAGAACAGCACCGGCACTCATTCGTTTCTATTGTATGGACACAAAACCAATGGAAGTGAATGGGTACCGGTCAACAACATTCTTCAAAATATCTTATTTTGTGTTCTGCGGAAGATAGAAAGTCATACAGGGTTGAAATGACAAGAGGTTGAGCAAATTATGACATCATTTTCATTTTTGGGTGAACTATCACTTTAACATTTCATCTGACTTATATCTTGTCTCTGTCTCTCTCTTTGTCTGTCTTTTTCTCAGGGCTCAGTTTGGTGGTTGGATTAGTGTTGTATATCTCCAGTATCAATGATGAAGTGATGAACAGGCCAAGGGAGCCAGAGCAGTTCTTCAACTACCACTACGGCTGGTCGTTCGCGTTTGCTGCCAGCTCCTTCCTGCTCAAAGAGGTCAGAGATCAAACTTTCTGCATGAAATTTCATTCCAAAAAAAATATTTTTTTGTATCTTGGCCAATTCAAGCTCTATTGCCTCCAATGACCAGGATATAGTCATACAGTATGTTAAAGCTCCAATGACTTTGGCTGTGCAGAGCCCGAGGGGCTCGACCAATGATGGCACTATAATGTCACTAGATTCTGCTGAAGTAGAAGCTTTTAGCATGACCCTCCTCCTATGCTTTATGAATGTGAATCTTCAAGACGTGCTCCAGCTTGGCTACTGAATACTCTATTTAGAGCAGTTAATCATATTGTGTTCATTGGCTGTGAAATAAAAACACAGCTATTACTGTAAAAGGTTGTGCCAAGGACAATAACATCACCGTGCATATATTCATTTCAATTGAATACACAAAAACCCAAATACAGTCTGTCTTTTCATTGCATGACTTCTTGTTCTCTCTTTAACTCCTTCAGGGTGCTGGTGTGATGTCTGTGTATCTCTTTATGAAACGCTACGCAGAAGAGGAGACATATCGGCCTCACCCGGCTCTCTACCGTCCCCGACTTTCCGAGTGCAGCGACTACAGCGGCCAGTACCTCCATCCAGAGACCTGGCCTCCACCCCAGGGAGCACGGAGTGGCTCCGAGATCTCCAGCGACATCTCCATCCAGCTTACTCAGAACCCCCAACACCCGCCGAAGAACCAACATAACATGTCTTCTCTGGGAATCACGGCTGCTTCAAGCCCCACCTCTGGAGCTGATTATCAGCTTCCATCACCAGCTTCTGGTGCTTCATTCCACCATAACCATCCTCTTCACCCTGGAGCGCATGGTGGAGCTGCAGCATCGCAGACCCTGCCCCTGTCCGCATCCCCCGCTGCAGTGCCACCCCCACACTATCACACACATATGCGCATGGGTGCCTCTCCCTGCTAAATGCAGGTTGAAGAGAAAGTTTTTTGATAGTTTGTTTTAAGTCAGGTAGAGCAGAAAGGAGAAATAGAGGTAAGGTAAGATATAGTTTTATATGAGAAGTACCAAATATCTTGTTTGTAACACAAGGCCTCTTTTTTAAGATTGAATGTGGTAGTGATATTGTAGTATATTAAACGGCACATGGATCAAATGGGGGTTTATTGCTCAGTACAAAACATTTTGAAAATCTCACACAACACAATTGACAATTCATTTCAGTAGCATTTAGAGCATAAGAGGACTGTAAATATGGCCTTTACTTAGGTGATATTAAAGCTATTCTTGAACTTAAGTTATACGTATTTCTCATCATGAAATCTGTGAATTGTTAGGTTTAGTATTAATATCATCAAATGCTTAAGTGGGAATTTTTTTGGAACATATTGTTTGCATTTTTTTAATAAGAGTGATAGATAAGCCTGGGAACTGTTCTCAACATGTTAAGAAATATTGAGTATTTCTTGTGTAATCATTGTGTACTATTGTGTTTGTGGCTGTGATTTTAGTTCACTGCCTTTCTGCAAAGATGTTAACAAATGTGGTGGGAAAAAATATGTGGCGAAATTAAAATGATTTGAAAGCTCTTATTCTGTAACATCGTTTTCTAAATGATTTTAGGGTGAGTGATGCCTTCAAGACACCTCGGATTTAGGATATTTCCCACCTTAACCCGGAAATATTTTTTTTTGAATGGCGCTCTTTCAATGTTAATAAATATACTTAATGTCTTAATGCTACAAAATAATTATTATTTACATTTTTTAAATGTTACTAAATCCATACGTTACGTCGAGGTTCGTGGTGGGAAATATCCCAAATCCGAGGTGTCTTACACGCATTAGTTCTACTTAACATGTCGCATCCCTCTCGCTCTGATACGTCAATATTATCAGTGCCCACATCGACATCTAGCGTTTGAGAAACGCTATTGAAACTGCAGTTGCATCAGTAGCGCTGGCTGTGGTGCTGAAATGTCATTAACCCACAGAAAATAAAACCATGCGTCAGTCTTAAATGTTTCAAAAAAGACATCATCGTATCAAAGTGTTTCTCAATAATGACTACAATTACGAAACAGCGACGGCAACGAGCATAGCGAATGACAGATAAAAACGCGTTTTAACGCACATTTGGTCAGAATCTCTCAAAAATATTCCAACTTGATGCGGCACTGTGCGATTACGTCATTTTTCTGATCAGTTACGTTTGATATGCTTTTGTCAGATATATAGACAATGGCCATGCGACTGTGTGTGCATATTTGCGTGTATGTATTTTTTTACACTGGTCTGTTAAGTGGTTCTCTGCTCGTTCCATTGCCTCAGGGCAGCGTGCGGTCCAATTGATCAAAACTCTGCGCCCCTCTCCATTTCTCTCTCTCTCGCTCTCTTTTCTATGCATGTTTGTATTTGAGTAGCATGTAATAACACTTGCATTTCAGCGCGTTTGTTTTACTGAGTACATCTTGCTCCATGTCAGTGCAACAGCTAATGAAGTATGTCTGTGTTAGTGTGTTCTTACGGGGTGGAGAATGCTGTGCGTGTTTCCAGTCAAGAGTTGGATATAGCCCTCTATTCACCAGCATTACTGCACGAAAGAGCTGTCAGGCAGCATTAGCTATTCCCCGCTCTCACTGAAAGAGGTGGGGAGAAAAAAATGAACATGAATATTGGCCGAGAAATCCTTTGAAGTAGTTCACTGTTCTAGTGTGTCTGAGTTTGGTCACTTGACAGTTTGTTTAATGACAAAAAAACACATTTCGTTCACAGCACGCTGCGCGCATCATCTCTACGAAAATTATGACAGGCCGAAAAACGTGCCTCCCTGGGTTGAGATCTGTACAGTAGCCTAATTCATATTTACACATAATTACCTTCAACACTATGTACTCGACCTCAAATGATTTTATCCGAGTGCTGCAAACACAAACACGGTGACCGTTTAGTTAGCTTTAAAACGAAAGAGTGCATATGAAATACGCTCCAAGCCAATTGTGAGGCGTCTGTCGCATTCAACCTGCCATTTTTCACCTCCCTCCTCCTCCCTCCGTCTCTCTCCCTCTGCGGAACTCCAGTGCTCTTTCTCAGGCTGGATAACATTGCGTTTCATTAGCAGTGCGGTATTAACATCATCACCGAGATGCCAGTGTCTCCTGCGATGAGAAAGCGCGACGACCGTTGCTAAAACACGCTCGACTGCGCGCGTTATGGCTCTGTCCCACGAGCTCGTGTTTGTGTGTGATGGCCGTCTATTTAAAAAACAATATGGCGCGAATATTTCCTCTTGTCTGTCAGGATTTGGTATGCGACAAGTTGCTTACGACTCTCTATCTCTCTCCCTTTTCTCAAACACACACATACTTACTCGGGGGGTAAGGGAAGGGATAGACAGAGGCAGCGAAGGGTTGAGGCGCGGGCGGGGGAGACGCAGTCGCGCACACGCATTGGCTACACGCGCTGTAGACAAATCCGTGCTCGAGTGACGTGGGGACGTGTGCGCGTTGAATATATCCTCTATACTATCTATCTTAATAGCGATTCACATTTGTAACTTGTTTTTGTACTGTTTGACGACCCTTAAAAGCGTCGGTTACTGAGCCGAGCACATTTTTGCCTGTGTTTTTTTGTAACTCGTTTATAGTCTCGTTCTCTTTATACGCAATTATTTCTCTGTTCTTCTTTGGGAGTGCGACGGTCTGCAAATATGAGACTAACTAAACTGGTAAGATTTTTTTCATATATGTATTTAATATAGCCTAGGCTGATCTATGTGTGTGGTGGATATATTTTCTGCTGTGTTTGATTGTTTTCCGTCTGCATGTGTGCGTCCATGTGGAATATAATGAGCGGAATAAAATCGATGCAAGCTTGCAAGCTCAGCTGTCGATTTTTTAAAGCTTTTCGCCTGCATTAGGACGTCTCTGAAAATGTTTGTTAAATCAAACCAAATGGGAAAGGTATGATAAATGACATATTGTATCCTGCGTTTAAAAGCGCATCCTCGAATTCATTATGCATGTGCAAGCATAACTCTCCTTATCTGGAGCTCGGCGAAAAGAACCCCACTGATATACTTAAGTCTCCTTTTTCCCTCTCGTTGGACACATCCTGTCCGTTTTGCTTTCTGGAGCGAAAATGAAGGGGTTTTGCAGAGAGACGCGCTCTCCGGGCGTCCATTTTCGGTCTCGGTGGAGGGTTGCTCTAATGAATGCACTGCGGCTCGCATCAGCACCCAGCCTCCCCCTGTCAACTCCCACACTTCCCCCTGTCCATTCATCTGATTTGATCACAAGCACGGGCCTTTCACAGTCCTGCTGTTTGATCCATGCTTTTCAGTCACATCATGTGACCTTTCTTGCTGTCAAGCGCCCCTATGACTGCATTAGGCAATTTGCAAAGGAAACGACGCACGCACGTGTCTGTGACTGATAAGGCTTACATCATGGATCCGATTCGATGCACCTGTCAGCTATGACAGAACAACATAAGATAAGGAATATTTCATCCAGGTTGCTCAGCTTGTCTGCGAGTTTAGTTGACGGTTATCCAAATGTGTGTCCCGTACAAAATAATTGTCAATAATTTGACAATTATTTGTGTGAAATCATACAGCGCAAGCAGGTGATGACAGTGTCTGGCTTTCATTCAGAAATCCAGCAGCATAAGCACGTGCTTGTAGCAAGCCCATTTTAAACATCATTCACATCATTTACATGAAAGCAGTGTTTTAATAGAAGAAAGCAGCTGGTCAGGACTCAGGTTGTATGTCTCTCCTTTGGAGGATTGTGTTTAAGCAGATGTCTCCTGGGACCACAATTATGTAATACTCTAAAGGGTCCTGTGTCAGCATTGCTGTACACCATTTCCCATATTCCACACTTAAAGCATTTCGGCTGGAGAAAAAGCTCAGCTGACAGCTTTTTGTAATTATTGAAGAGTGGCCCCAGACTGAGATGATCTTCACTCTGTATAATTTGAGTAAACTGTAAAAATGATGACTATCATGGCTCAAACAGAATACAAATATCAGATGTTATCACTGAGGAAGACGAAGCTCCATAGCTGGTTCAGAAGCTGATAAATCATGAAATGAGGTTGACATATGGATTGGTTTGGAAGTACAACGGTTAACCCATGAAGCGCACGTTGTATTAGTCGTGACACTTTTCCAGTTACCCGTTCTTTCCCAGCAGATCAGTACAGCTTTTAAACAGTCATACTGCAGTAGACAAAGTGGAGCGAACTGACCCCCCATGCTTTTAGATCAATGCTGTCTGCCAAGCTGTATTCTCACGACTCTAATAAAAGTGCTGTTATGTTTTGCTTTGTTTTTTCCTCAGTGCAAAATACATCAATGTTACAAGGTTTACACAGTTCACTTTTTCGAACTGGAAGTTTTGTTCAGGAGCATCTGTGCAGTTTCTGGTCAATGCTCTGAAGGTCCTGTTTGCTATGGTTACATTGCTTTTGTACAGACAGTCATATCAGATGAGTCAAGCAACATCTGCTTGCAGTATGATTTGTTGTACCCGAGTGCAATGATGCAATAGTACTAATTTTAAACCATTTCTGGCACAGATGACCGATGTCTGCTGCTAGCAGTAGATGCCAATAGTCCTTTTATTCAATACAGAAATGTGTGCTAAATAATAGAGAAGTGTTTTTTGTATCACTAACACAGAAACATGACTATCATAGCTTTGCAGTCAAATGGAGCACATCATTATGTTCTGTTATGTGCAGTGCTCCCATTCTTTAATAATTTGAACAATTCTTTGATAATGAAGCTATTTAGTAAAGTTTACAGAGTTTACAAAGTAATACAGAGGCTTTTTAAAGCACTTCATAAAATATGTGGGAGATTAATACATTTGCATGTTGCTTTCATCTCAGAAATGTCAAATTTAATTTTAGTTTGGGTAAAACCAACCAGGTGTGGGAAGATATACACATACACACTCAATGCAGGTGTGTAAAGAACAGCTTACACCTTATACACCCGCTGTGAATTTTCTCTTCTGGATTGTCCTTAGAACTCTGATAATTAACTTTCCATTAGCTTGGTCCCTACTGGGACTAAAACTTTCAAAGAATGACAATCCTCTACCTTAAATACAGGCGTGAGGCTGAGCAAGTGCAGAAGACAGATTGTGATCGTTTGTTTGCTTCTCACATGAACTCATCAAGAACCTACAGTATAAAATCAACTGCAAGTGAAAGTTGACTGATTCAGTCTGTTCATACATTTCTGGATCTCAAAAGGAATTAAGAAACAAGGTAAAGCTGCTTGTTTGGAGACTCTTGATTGCTTGTGGGAGGAGACACGGACATCCAGGTTAAGCAAACTAAATGAATACTCACTCACTTTCTTTCTCTGAGCTTCCCACGCTGATTCAGCAATATAACTGCAAGTGGATTATTGTTCTTTACTGTTCATGCATATGCAGGTTCATCAGAAAAGATTTAACCATTTCAATGACTATCCTTTATAGTGTGACTTAAGGTGTAATAGTGGGTAAGTTACAATAGATGTTCCCAATCTGACATATAGAGGACTTTTTTAGATTTATATCTTTATGAATAGTTTATATTCTATATACTCATATTAAATGAGACCAGAAAAGGCTTTTGCACTTTTGTTAGTAGTTTGTGTGGTAGTTGACAAATTAAGCGTAAACGTGTCCTATGGTGTGACAGCAAAAATTTAGAAAGAAAACTATCAGTGAAGATAATCTCTCTTGCTATTTTATATTTTAATTTAAAGTTTAAATATATTATCAACAGTTTGTTTTCTAAATGTTTACTTTGTCATAACACAGGACCCAATACAGTATATTTGTACGGCGTTACCCATATGCAGTTTGTGTTTTGATATGAAATGTTTTCTTGTTTTGTACACAAGTTGTTGGGATTTTTGGTCATTTGGAAAATCATCATTATATATATATATATATATATATATATAATTATAGTTTGTTCTGATTTTATTCAACATGACTGTAAAAATGAAGAGATTCCAAAATTTTCATTTAATCAGCATTGTCGTTCCAGTCCAGTGTCTGTTAAATTTCAGCAAAATCAAACCTTCATTGTATTTCCCCGTTGTACTTCAATATTTAAATTTACTAGCAGAATTTGAGGTCTGAAAAAATACAGAGCATCTTTTCTGTTGTTTTGGCTGTTTCTCCAGTTTCCATTTTCTGCAAATAAATACAAATAGAAACAATATTTTTATTTGAAATTTGCTAAAATATATTGTTAGTAGTTCACAGTTTGAAACAAAAATTATCGTTGTACCTTAACACGTAGCTATTTCAAGCAAATTCAGCAAATTCAGAAAAACTGAAAATAAATTTGAAAGGGTCTCTTAATTTGTTCCGAAGCTGTATATACAGTATAATACCCCCAAGTATAAATATATTACAGTAATGGCGCATCACAGTGTTGCACATTCTTTCTCTCATAATCCCAGTGATGTCAGTGGGTAATGTGGTGTGGTGGTTAAAAAGCTGGGCTGCTAACTGAAAGGTCGTGAAGGGGTGATCCGTAAACCATCACCATCGTGCCTTGAGCTAGGCACTTAAGCCCCGGTTGCTCCATAGGGACCATCTGTGTAATAACTAAACTGTAAGCCGTTTTGGAAACATGTGTCAGCTAAATGACTAATTAGTTATAAACACATTTCAGCCGAATGTAAGTAAGATGACTGTACATTCAGCGATTTTCAGTGAGGAAACATGATCTGAAATGAATAAGTTAACACAGCTCAATTCATATGAGAGGTCTGTTTGTAGTACGCAGGTGTCAGCATAACTTTACTCTCACTTCAGATGACCAGCCTGATGTATATTGTACTGAAACTGAAAAGGACTTTCTTGATCTAGATAGCTCTGATGAGATTGGCTGACTTTGGAATGTCTGGGAGTTACAGCAAACATTTTTGGTCATAGGCCTATCCGATAATGCTTGCCACATTTTGGGGATGAAACAATCATTGGACTAGTCAGGTTGTGTGTAGAAGAAATGTAAAGTTTAGAAACGTAGAGTTCTGTTTAAGATATCAAGTTTCTATCACACTGGTTTTATGCGCTTTTTGAAGTTTCGCATCAGAATCGAGTGATAGTTAATTTGCAAAATGCATGGGGTGGCTTTTCTTTTTTGTGAAAAAGGGTAATTGGAATTTGGGACATGGAAACTCATTTGCCAAAAAGTCATGTTACTGCACTATGAGATGGCATAAGATGACTAAAAAGAGAACTGATCTTGTTACGTAGCATCAGAAATGTTGTTATGGTCATTCGTAAATGGCTGAGCAAAGTTGTCAAATTATTTCTGGAATTGCCTCCCAGAACTGTCACCACTGCGTTTCCCAAACAGCAGGCATCCACAAAGCCCGCATTTGTGTTTTATCTGCTAAATGTAATTATTATATGTGAAAATGATTATAATCAGTAGCTTCTCCTACTTTTCTTATTTAGTGCCAGTTTATTAGAAAGTGACGGTTGACTAGTTGGATGGAAACGGTGCCTATACGCAAATGTTTTATGCGATATTCCAATTTTGCGCATAAGCTAAATTCGCAACTTTGGATGGGAACCCGGCTAATGAGCAGAACTACTACATTTACATTTTTATGCATTTGACAAATGCTTTTAACTTACAGTCACCCTGACTGGGTACGATTTTTACATGGAACATACCAAAGTAAATACCAAAAATGTTATTTAAAATGTATTTATAAGTTATGTAAAAGGCCAGCACACAGATTTTGGAGAGGCTGGCATAAAGAAAGTGCTAAATATGACTACGGTCAACAAGAGGTGAGTGGGAATGTGAAGAACCCGGCTTGAGAGGGAGACAGAGAGAGAGGTTGGGGAGGTTGTGTAAATGCAGGAGAGCTCAGGTGTTATACTCTAATCCATCATTAGTAATGTCATCTCTCAGCACCGTGCGTTCTCACACCCTCAGCATGAGGACGATGCTGCAGCCCTCAATTTATCCAAACCTAAAGATGAAGCTAGTGGTTTCATTGCAGTCATTTGATGTATAATGCTGTGCAGTTTTCAAAGCGAATCATTAAAACCACTGTTTCCCTGCACGGTGATCCACAGTGGCATTTCAGACTTCAGTGCGTTCCCTTTTGTTTGATTTCTGGCTCTGCATTTATACTGTGTGTGCTTTCCCTCATTCGCTTTCTCTCTGTCTTTCATCTGTTTCTGTCATTCTCTTATGAGCGGAGTAAAAGAGGTTAAAATTGGCAATTGCTGCTGAGACTTATAAGGCTAATTATTTTGATTCACGAGTTATAATAATTGGACATGTTTCCCATAATTATGGATTCGCCCTTCACAGCTCTGACATAATTAGTTTGAATAGTATATTAATTGTCTATAATTTTGAACGGTTACTCGGTGTATACACCTTGACATGTCAAATGTATGTTGAGTAAGTAATGATTTGGAGGAAATGAGTTTTGTGTCATTGTCCCCCCTCCCCACACACACAGCCTCGAGCCTCGCAAACAATTCTCCAGCCGGAAAGCACATGACGGCAATAATTGAGAAATTATGAATGGAAGTGCCTTTGTGGCTGATTATGTGACAGCCTCATGGGAACAAATATCGGATATCTGGTGTGACTAAATAAATCACATGCAAATATTACATATTTTTGTGGTCCGCCATATGTCATCACTAACATACAGTAAGAAGAGAGCAGACTGTGAACGATCTGCTGTATCTGCTGTGTTGTGAGGTGTTATGTTTGCGGAACTGATAATGAAATGCACATTTTTTGCAGGTTTCAGGCACTCAAAGCTAAGCCTTGTCTTACTGCAGCTCAACTGATACACCAAGGTGCATGGCAAGGTCATGGGGGTGATTTCTAGGGAACAACGAACAATGTATTCCTTGACTGTCTTTAATTTGCTTTGGATCATAAAAGTGTCGGCCAGTGTGATTACATACAGTATGAGCTTTATTAGACTTACAGCAAAGGTCACTGTAAAGAGCAGTTTACAGCAGTGATTATGCAACCTCAGTTAATGTTTCTGTGGCCTTCAGAGAGATGGAGTTGACACCCCAAGTTCAGCTCTCTATAGTTTTCAGTGGGAAGTCAAGTGCATTCCTAAAAATTACTTTGCTTTTGGGATAGTAGAATAGTAGTAGAGGAGATTGATGATATTATGTTGTGGAAATGTAAAGTATGACATTCAGCACACTGGTTGTATAAGGTAGAACCAATTAACGGTTCTTCTACTGGTAATACTGGCTAGACATACTTTTAACTTGCTT
The DNA here is from genome assembly GCA_006030095.1 of Triplophysa siluroides. Taxonomy (NCBI): domain Eukaryota; kingdom Metazoa; phylum Chordata; class Actinopteri; order Cypriniformes; family Nemacheilidae; genus Triplophysa; species Triplophysa siluroides. The sequence continues at coordinate 556,935 of VCII01000558.1, forward strand.
GCTAATGTGTGAAAAAAATCTACTGTAACAGAAGTTAAAGAGATAGTTCACCCAAAAATAAAAATTCTGTCATCAATTACTCATCCTTTTGTCATTTCAAACCTGTATAACTTTCTTTCTTCAGCATAACATTTTGAAGAATGCTGTCAACTGGACCCCATTTACCAATGGGGACCAACATTAACTTATATTGGTTGTGGGTCCATACAGTAGAAGTGAATGGGGGCCAGTGCTGTTCAATTACCAACTTTCTTCAAAATATCTTCTTTGTGTTCTGCGGAAGAAAGAAAGTCATAAAGGTTTAAAATGACAAGAGTTGGGTGAACTATCACTCTTAGTTTGTTTATGTGGTTGCTTTTAAGCCGTCTGTAGTACTGTAGTCTCAATGCAGTTAGCTTTAACATTTTTAGTAGCTACTAACTATTTGAAAGTATCCCGTCACTGAGAATCAGACACTGCATGGCAAAATGTGTTTGTGGTCTGTGTGATTTTGCGACATAGGATGGTAGGAGCTGTAGTAATGGAGTCTTGAGTCCAGTTTGCACAGGTGAAAATCACGTGATGGTTTATTCCCAGCTGTGACTGCAATGAGTGGATTCCCTCTCTCTCTCTCACTCACTTATGTGTTCTTTCCTGGAATGAACCTCTACAGTACTGTCGCCTTACCTTAACCTGATTTACAACAGTAAGCTTATAATAATGATTTATCATTTGAGTGCCCGGCTCGGATTTTGTGGGAAATGTCAGTTGTTTTTAAACAATTAAAAATATGTAAAATAACCTGCAAAATCTACAGATTGCAGCATTAATTATCCTAGAGAAAAGAGGATGGATGAGGGAGGTACTGTATTTTATTTGTGTTTATTTGTTAAATTATTTGTGGATATTAGACCAGCTTTGTTCTTGTTCACAGAGAGAGAGAGAGAGAGAGAGAGAGAGAGAGAGACATAGACCAACCCGGTCTCATGAATTGCGTATAAATAACACGCTGTTGCATTATCGTGTAATACGTACGCCAAAGTTCGATTTTGCGTGCATATGATACGCCAATGTTTGCATGCACCTGGGGGGAGAGCAGCCATTTTGAAACGTACATGAAGAGAAAACACTGAAATAATTAAAATAATACTGTTAGGTTTAGGGTTTGGGTAGAGGTTACAATATGCACGCACGCTATCATTAGGTTTAGGGGACAGGTTGATGAGACAAATTGCTGATGAATATGCACACACGCTAAATTGGCGTATCATATGCACGCAAAAAATAGGCGTATTGTTTGCACGCAAAATCGAACTTTGGCGTACGTATTACACGATATTGCGCAGCGCGTGTTATTTATATGCAATTCATGAGAGTGGGCTCCATAGACAGATAGATGCAGTTGAATCTTTACAAATGTGTCGCTGACAAAAATGAAAAAGAAACATTTTCTACCAAATGCCTGAGCAAAAAGTGTGCTATAAGTCTGTACCGCAAACAGGGTTTAACCTATTTTGATGATGGTGCCATATTGCTATATAAATTATTTACAGCCATGGCAGCACTGCATTATGCTTCCTAAATTATGTTTGCTAAATTATGCGTACTGTGTGACTGGTTTTCGCTATCTGAGCGTGTGTGTGTATAGGTATAATGACACAAAAGATGAAGTAATATGAGGTAACATTTCTTTTCAGCCTGCTCAGTCAGGATGTCTCTATGGACACATGCAGTGATCCAGTTCATGAAATGTTGCTGAATTGCATGTTTGTCAGATACTCCTTTATCTCATCCTAAGGGAAAGGAGATTGAAAGCACCCCCATCTCTCAACGCTAAAGCTTTTGCAATTCACTGTTACTATGGCAACAGTGTAGACCTGCCTTTTCCCCTCTCCCTCCAAGTTCTTTAGAGTTTTTCCTTGCCAAACTTCCCTCAAACACTTTTATTGCGGCAGAATCTAATCCATCTCTCTCTTTGTCTCTCTCTAGGTATTTTTGATCAGCAATGACCAGCACTAAAAGCAACTAAGATTATTTACACACGAGAGGCATCACAGAGGCCATCACAAGATTCCCCAGTGCAGCTGATCTGTGAGAGCAGTAGAGAAAGAGGAAGCATAAACGAGTGCAAGAAGGAGAAGAGGCGTGCGTGAGGACAGTCGATGGATGCTGCCCGGATTGAAGGGACAGCGCATTCTCATCTGACGAGGAAAAGAAAGATTTCAAAATTGAGTCGAAGGACAGAAACTCGCCGTCAGGTAAGATGAAAATTTGAATTGTATTGTTCTCACTCAGGTAAAAGTATGTGGTGATCAGGCCTTACGTGATCGCTGAAGTTTTTCATTTTATTACCTTTCTCTTCTGTAGGCATGGTGTGTGAGAAGGGCATTCAGATCCTTCTCACCATCGTGGGTGCTTTTGCATCCTTCGGCCTGATGACGGTGGCTATCGGCACTGACTATTGGCTCTACTCGCGGGCGCTCATCTGCAACAGCACCGCCAATAACACACAAGAAGATCCCCATAATAAGGACAAGAAAGACCCCGGTGCCCTGACGCACTCTGGCCTATGGAGGATCTGTTGCCTGGAGGGTCAGCCACCATCTTCTTAAATACTGTGTTTCAGTGTTATTTGTGTCATTATTTGGGAAAATCATTTTGCTTCTTCAATTTTAAGAAACGTAGGTAAATCTGGCTCACATTTGTTTCTACTGGAGTAGACCTATATTATACAGTTTATGTTCATAATGAAAATTCATACGTGATGGATAATGTACAGCCAGTCGGTTGTTATCATAGTTTAATTTACTCTTTCCTGATGACCCGGTTGGGGTTTACTCTATTTAAAATTATTTTCTCATCTCATTTTCAAAAATACAAACCTTGCGTGAAGTCAAAATGAGATGAACAAAATTTGGTTTAATCATTCGTAGTATAATTCCATATATGTCATTAAGTAATTTAAACTTTAAGGTCAAGATGACCCTGTGCGTATGCGTTTCAAAGGTCAAGTTTGGTGAACTCTGACCTGAGATTTCGTATCTTGTTAAAATGTGTAACCAATAGAAGATCAATACACCACTGCGTGACCTCATCTCTTAAAGGAAATGCTAGTAATGATACCACACATTGCAATTTTCTACAATACCGCTTTAAAATAACAAAAACAATACTAACAGTAACAGTACAATTACCTTGGAAGGTGTTTTTGTTAATGTGTTTTCTTGCATATAAATGATGTATTCTGAAAGTCTACTTTGACTTTGACATTAGTTTTGAACGGTTGTTTTTTGGGGAATAACACATTGCAACTGGCCAATCAGGATCAAGTATTCTTTAAACTAGGTTCTAAAAATGATTCAATAAAACACACGGGAAATTATATTTAGTTCTCAAATCGACAATTATGCAACTAAAGATAATTTTGCATGCATGATAATTAATCCAGTTACAAAATAATCTTATCATAATATCTGTTATATTCACTTAAATGAATAGGATCTCACAGACTTTACATAATGCATATTACTCACTAATTTTCATAATCAAGCGTATCTAAAAGTATGTATGTCATAATGAAGTGGTTTTAAAAGTATTTCAAGCTAAATCGCTTTATGTAAGCATAATTAATGCACGCAAAATCATAATACACTGTATATAAGCATTCTCAACCTTGGAGATTTGCTTGCTTAAAGAGTTTTTAACGTAAGCGAGCGGCATAAAATGGCTGTAATTAAAAGGCTGAGCTGATTGTACAGAGAGGTCAATGCAGTGGTCCCAGTGTTACAGGCCATTTCGGCTCCTCGTGTTCTCTCTCATCCCCATGTAATGCGCTCTCCACTCAGCCCGCAGCCAGCCATTGTGCTTCGCTAATTTAGCCTTATGGCTAAGCTGTCTGATAACAAAGCATTCAATTAAAGATAAGCGTGGCACCCCAATCACCACAGCAGCGTGACTTCTCTCATTCCCTCTCTTCTCTCTGTCTTGCCTCTTTGTTTTTCACTCTCCACTCTTTCTTTGGTCCTTTGGTAGCCACAGTGTTACCGCACGCATGGAACACTTTAGAGGTCAAGACATCCTTGCTTTCCCTGGGGATTAAAACCAAGATGAATGCTTAGTAGAAAAACAGTTAAGAGCAGGTGAAGTGGAAACAGCAGCCATTTTGGATCTGCATAATAAATGTCAAAGCTGTCCAAATAGCGAAGTCTGCTGGGTGTGTGACGATACGTGCACTGATTGTTACAACTGCATTCTAGATATCATTTCATCTGGACTCAGAACTGCTACAACACAGAGAGAATCAATAGCAGAGGCTCATACTACTCAGAGCTGGAAATTAATGAGTTACTGTCATGTGTATGTGGCTCAGTTGTAAGAGAGAGAGAAAGCAAAGGCATGGGAATCAGGGTCATGGTAATCATCCCATAGTAGATCAATGCTTTGTGTGGGAGTCGTCCATGTTAAGGGACTGATGTTGTGTTCGATGGCAGGGATGAGGTCAGATTTTGCGGTATCTTCACCCACAAGAAATTCTGTCATTATTTATTCATCCTTAAAATGTTTTCACTTGTTTTAACCCGTGGTTTGAATTAACCTATGCTGGATTGTTTCGATCCACAATGCTGGGCTGTTTTAATAAATTTTTGTGTCAAAGATGGATATTTTCTAGATTAATTCAAAACATTGCCCATATTTTACCCAACCACGTGTTAAAAACGGATTTTATTTTAGAAAGAATGGTGTTGTAGACATTATACCGTTTAGTATAACAGAAACAAAGTTTCCAGTACAGAGTTGTACTGGTCTCATTTTTCTGTGTACTTACAATGGAAAATCTGTATAGGCGTAATTTGCAGGTGGGACAGGTGGGAGATGTCCCCATCACTTTTTGGAAGAAATTAAGATATGCGTGTCTTGTATTGTTTAGGGGCCATAAATATTTACAACTCGTGTAAAACGCAGGATGCACGTTGCTCACACTCGTAAGTTATTTGCGGAAGACAGAGAGCTGCGACTCCAGAAAGGCGGCCAGAATGAAATGCGTGCATCATCTGCGCTCGCAGCACTTGCTTGTGCATCCATTGTTCAAGCACAAAAACTCGTAAACCAATGAAAAAGTGACATTTTTAGTCATAGGAATAGACTGTTTTAAAATGTAATGGACAGCAACAGCCAAATGACCTTCCCCAAATGACCGTTTTGGGAAACTGAGAGCTGGAGTCGAAAAGCGGAGTAGCCAATGGATGGACCGCCCACTAGGCTATATATAGTATGATACATATTCCCAACCAGTTATTACAGAAACTATTTATTAAAGTAATGTTTTTGTCATCTCTGTCCCCACCACTTTTCAAAACAAAGTTACGCCACTGAAAATCTGTATAGACTACTTGTTAACCACTTTGAAACAAAAATAATGCAACATATTAAATAATTTCCATGAATTGGAACCAAGTGTGTATATTTCTTAATAAGCAGAAATCCATTATGTATTATTTCATATATTGTAAAATATTTATAGTATTTATTGTGAAAGGAAACAACCCTGGTCCAAAAGCACTTACTGTTTCAGTTTCTAATAAAACATGTTTGTTTAAAATTTTTATTCTGTCCTAAATATTGTTAGTTGAATTAAAAATGTAAAACACAAAGTGCTTCTGGAACAGTGTTGTTTGGGTAGTTAACAAATAAACCGTACCATGTGTCCTATGTTATCACAGCAGAACAAACCGTTAATAATATACTATTTTATATTATTAATATTTCTGATATAGAATGCATAAGAGAGATATCTTCGTTGTTGATTTTTTTTTCAAAATATGTCACACCATAGGACACATGTGCACTTTATTTGTGAGCTACCGTTTACATCTTGCTAAATGATCTACAATGCATGAGATTTTAATATTTTATACTTTTTAGTGTTGCACCGGAAGACAAATTCGTGGCCTAAACTGAAACTAAAAAATGTTGGTCTTGCCCGATCCACTCTCTCCGAACCAGTGGAAACGCACCGTCATACGTGTCTATTCTATACATATGCGAGCCTCACTGATATAAAGTCAGACGCATCTTCTTTATACATGCTCGGTCTTTGAAGGGTAGACGTGTGATGACAGCTCCATCCTTCGGACAAAGTAAAATCTAAGCGTTGTGCAAGAATGATAGGGGAGTGGCGACATTTTCGTCTTATGTTTTTGGCCCGAAAGCGATAATGCCATTTTCGACCGAAATTTTAAGGCATCCCTAATAAATGTATTATACTTTTTGGTGCATTTACATTCTGTTTGAAGTTTGAAAGCCTTAGTCTTATTCATTATAGTTGAATGAAAAAGACCAATCCGTGCAGTTCTTCAAAATTTTCCATTTGTGCCCCACCGAAAAGTCATACAAGTTTAAAATGGCACAAGGGTGCGTTAATAATGACAGATTTGATTTTTCTCAGGCAGAGTTACACTCACACTTTTCCCTTTTGTGCCTCGTCTCTTTCTTACAGACTAATGACCATGAGAGGAGGAATATAAAAAGACAGAAACTGCTGCCCCCTACACACACCTGTCCACCTCTCCCTTCATCCGTGTGTCATCAATCCATCACACTCCCAATCCATCAGTCAACAGCAGTCATGCTTTCATCATAGTGCTTCCTGATGTCATCATAGTGCGTCAGTCTGTCTGTCTGCAGTAGGCCCCCGTGCAGCACTGGAGCGGGTAGATATTCACTGCCTGAATGACTCCAGGGCTATCTGATTTCTGTGGTGCATGTGTGTGTATGTTTGTGTGTGTTGTTTGCATTTCTGTTCCGCTGTCTACGCATTTAAACATGATGAATGAAAAGAATTAGATGGTATCAGGAGCTGAAATCTAAATATGAGTTCCCTGGCTAATTGAAAAAGATGAGATTGGGGATCAGACCATTAATGGTTTCTCTGAACTCTTGTGGTATTTTTAAACTTTGAAGTCATCCTTTTCTCCTTTGTAAATGACTTTACATCAGTCAAGTCTGTGTGTTTAAAAAAAATAATGCTGCACTTAAGTTTTATACAGTAAATATAAATGGATTATAAAAGGATTGTCTTTGTGTCTGTAGGGGTAAAGCGTGGCGTGTGTTCCCAGATCAACCACTTCCCAGAAGATGCTGACTTTGATCATGATGGAGCAGAATACGTTTTGCGTAAGATATTTTACTTTATTACAACAAGACCAATTATCATGATAAAAAATGTTGTTTAACTTAAGAAAAATTGTAACTGCAGTCTAACGTCTCAAGATATTTATGTGCTACACATTGTTGTATGCCTTCATGCATGTCATATGCGTACGTAAATGCATTCATGCAACGGTTCAGCGTTTTTGTTGATATTTGGATGCCATTCATGTCCCAGAAGGAATGCTGGACTATCATGGGAGCATTGATCCTTTAGAGCGTCTCAACACAGTGATTTAATCACCCAGATGGCTCATTTTGGCTTAGTTCCTTTTTATAAAGCAGAAAAAAATAGCCTGTTAATATCTTGAGATATAAATGTAAAGTGCTAAAAACCTGAACAGAATGAACTCAGCATTTATCAAGTCTCACGCTTGTATTGCTCTCTGTCTCTCACCCTCCCATCTGTTTCCCAACATCACAATTTTTTGCCTTCCTGCTCTCTCTCTTTCTCTCGCTCTCTGCAGGAGTGGTCCGGGCCTCCAACATCTTTCCCATTCTTAGCGCTATCCTGCTGCTAATGGGAGGGGTCTGTATCGCAGCCAGTCGTTTCTACAAGAGCAAAAGGAACATTGTGCTGGGAGCTGGGATTTTGTTTGTAGCGGCAGGTAAAATGTGTTTGTTTGGTGGGAAATGGATTAAAACATCCAACTATATCGTATATGTTGCATGTTACAAGTGTAAAATAATAAATAAATATTTAAGATACAAAAGAAATTTGACAAATGTCCCAATTATGTTGTTGTTAAAGGAATACTAAATGAAAATTCTGTCATCATTTACTCACCATCAAGTTGTTCCAAACCTGTATACATTTCTTTGTTCTGATGAACACATAGAAAGATATTTGGAAGAATGTGAGTAAAATTGACTACCATTTTAGGAAAAGTTATGGCATCATTTTTGTTCTGTTGAACACAAAATTACATATTTTAAGAATGTAGGAAAGCAAACAGATCTAGGGCACCATTGACTACCATTAAAAAAATATGTACAATGGAAGTCAACGATGTCCCAGAAATATCAATTTTTCCAAACATCTTTTTTTATCAGAAAAACAGATTTGGGGGGAGGGAGTAATTAATGACATAATTTTCATTTTTAATTTAGAATATCCCTTCAAATGTTAAACTTATTTTATGTGTTGAAGTTATGTTGCTTGAATTCATTTATTATGTCAGACCTTAGATTGGACTGTAAATGCATAAAATTATGATTATTCAGTTTTATTGGGTATAAGTTTATTTAATGCCTTTTTTTAAATCGATTTATGTTCTCTGAATTTTAGGCCTGAGTAACATCATTGGCGTTATAGTCTACATTTCTGCTGCACTGGGTGACATTTCTCCGAAGAAAGATGAGGATAAGAAATGGCAGTACTCATACGGCTGGTCTTTCTACTTTGGTGGGCTTTCTTTCATTCTGGCTGAGATGGTGGGCGTGCTGGCGGTGAATATCTACATCGAAAAGAACAAGGAGCTTCGCTGTCGCTCTCGCACAGATATCTTCAAGAGCACTACTAACGCCATGCTACGGCTCCCGAGCTATCGCTTCCGCCGCAGATCGCGTTCCAGCTCTCGATCCACCGACCCCTCCCGCTCCCGAGACCCATCCCCCGTGGGCGGCCCTCCTGGGAGCAAGAACTTCGGAATGCCCCCCTCTGCTTTACTCTCCCAGGGGCCCATTTCTGTTTCCACCCTACCCAATCCCCACTCCCGCTCTGCTCTGCCAGGGGGCGATATTTCCCTTTACACCCTCTCCCGAGACCCCAAACTGGGGGGTTTGGGAGGGCTGGGTGCTCCTCCGTTGTACGGCACGGTGGACCGTGCCACACTATACCAGCTGCATAATTGCTTCCCCAAAGAGAGCGTAGGGGGCGGAGGTAGCATGATGATGAGCGGGACGCTACCTTCGCTCAAATCCCACAATCCTTCAGCCGTCCAGAATTCCTCCAACTCCAATGCTCCGCTCAGCAACTCCGTCCCTTCCTCTCAGCCTCCAGGGATGGGCACGCTGGATAGGTTAGGGAAAGGTGACCGAGAGAGTAACTCCAACACGCTAAACAGAAAAACTACACCAGTTTAGACAGGTTGGAGAATGGAGCTAGGGGAAATTCATAAAATGCAAAAGCGAGAAATAACGTAGATGGAAAGACTGGTAGTTGACTAAAGGAAATGCAAACAGGGGATTTCCTTTAGTCAGTATTGACAAATATTTCACTTTAAGAAAAGTTGGTAATAAAAGAAAGATAAACAGCTTGTAATAACAACAACACTCATGTTTTTTTCATTACTGTTTCAAAACATGCTGTTTCAACTTAAAGAAACAATAATCATGGGATACTGTGATGTTTATTATTTTATTTAATAATGTGAAATGTTAAGATGGTGAAGTGTTGTTGTTATTATGACTAGGTTTAATAACAGCTAGAATTAGAGTTTCGGATGGTTCTAGTTCAAAACTAGAAAGTAGATTTGATTTTGATTTTCAAACATTTTGACTGTGATTCCAAAACGTTATACTGAGCACTGCGGAAACATGAGTGTATTCAATATGTATGTGAGAATGAGATTATTATTATTATTATTATTATTATAACTAACTTTGTGAGAAGCATTTTATTTATTTTAAAGGAAATTTTATTTTAACTACCCTTTGATAACATGCAATTTAGTGTGTAATATCTGTCTTCCAGCTCAACAAACAGATCAGCGTAATTCATGGACTGAACCAACGAAGTGTTAAAATGTAAAAGAGTTTTATATAAACCGACCGTCATATTTTTTGTTATAAGCATTGCTAGCAGTAGAAGTAGCATTAGTCAAATTGAAAATCTTTGTTTTGGGGCATTAACACAGTTCCACACTTGGACGAAGTGGGAGAGAGGATATATTTGTATAAAGTGGTGAGATTTAGAAAAGACTTCTTTCCAAAACTGTGCTTTTATAAAGGTCGGGATACCTAAAGGGCAATTCGAACCATCGTAAAATGACAGGTTCATGGTTGATGAGAGAACATTTTGAAATGCAAATGTATATTAAGCAAACCTGTATTTGGAAAATAGATACTTTCTTTAAAATCAAAAGAGTATATAGCTAGGTTGGGGGTCTTTATGTATCGGGAAGGGCAGAACGGGTGGGAGGGACTTTTTAAATACTTATGAGGACACCGTCTTCCTTGAGCTCTGATTGGGCTACACTCGTATGTTGGGGCATGCCCTGTGTCGTTTGTGTTTTCCCTCCATTGTGTCATGTGATCATGACAGCGTCCCAAAGGCAAAGCTCCCCTCTAAAAAAAAAAAAACTTTCACTGTGCTGCACTTGACTCCCTTTGACATTTATGCTTCTCTGAATAAGAGACTATATAAGTGAACATTCTGCTAACCTTTAACCTTTATTCCATGATCAAAGCCAACAAGGTCAACATGGGACATCACGTTACAGAGTGCAAAATGGGAATCAAACCACACAATCTCCTGTGGGAGTCTTTTTTAATTCATCGAAAATATGACAAACTACACACAGACAGCATTTATGTGGTCAGTTATAGTATGTAGTGGAGAATAGATATATTTAGAAAAAAAAAGGTTTATCTTAATGTGTGATAAACTCTAACACTGTATTGCACGAATTTTATACATAAAAGAAACAAGAGACAATCTACGAGTGATGTCATTTGTGTGTTATTGAATCTTTGTCAAGCCTTTCGAGATATATCGAAATCATATTGTCTTTCATATCCGCCATCAGTTCTCTTTCCATACTTTTACAAAAGCCAGAGAGACCTTAAATAAACTTAAAGCAATTTTTTGTGCATATGCCAACTAAACACACTCAGAGCTGAGAATGTTTTATCCCCCCTGTGTGTTTGACCACATAAAAAGTGAAAGTACAGCCTGCTAGTCTGACAGCAACTATTAAAGGGCTATATATACAACCAGAGCGCTGGGTTAAGTGTCAACCTACAGGCTCCAATTTCCCTACTCGTGCACCCACCCATACTTGCCCCATCTGACCAACCTACACTCACTAATGCTACAGACCCACAGATTATTTTTGCTGTACCGATATGTACCAAAACCAATCTAGTTACAAGCACACTAGACATGCAGAAATTTAGACCAAGATTTTCCATTAGAAGTTGGCGTCAGTTAGACAGGAGCTGGACATACTGCACATAACTGAGGCTCGGACCTTTCCTCACTTCCAAAATGTACCGCCCATACATTCACAAACCCCTCACTGAGAGCCGGGGTGGGAGAGGAGCTTGTGGGCAGACGCAGGGAAACAGCAGATCTACCCAAACCCTTAGAGACATCCAAGAGCCATCAACATCGAGAGAACGTTGAGGGGGGGCATAGTTGAAATTCTAGGATAATATTTCTCATTCATTTCAACATAATGTGCTTAGATGAGCAATGCACTAATTTTTAGACCCAGTGAGCGCCAAAAGAGAAGTGAGATTAAGAAACAAGTAAGGAAGAGAGCAGAGGAAACTTTCTTAAAAGAGATTTAATCCTTAAGCATAACTATAGAGAAAGAGTGTGACAAACATAGGGTGACAGAAATAACCAGCAAGCAGAAGTTGAGGTAAGTCAGGAGAACATGATAGAACATGGTATGAGATTAAGAAAAAGCACTATCACAGCAACGGAAGTACAATTGAAACAAAAAATATTTACACTGAATTATGGCTCAACAGTGAGTCTGTATAGTACAACTGTACACAAGTATAAACAATAAACCATTCAATTAAAGGGATAGTTTACAAAATATTGACATGTTTCATTATTTACTCACTCTTATGTCATAATGAACCAGTAGAATTTATTCTTCTGCAGAACACAAAAAGAAGACATTTTGAAGAATGTTGGTAACTAAACAACATTGAACCTAATTGACTTCGATGGTATATGGACACAAATCCATTGAGACATTTCTCAAATATTTTCTTTTACGTTCACTGAAGAAATACTTGTAGACATGTTTTTGAACAAAATTAAGGTTAGAAAATTAGGAAATAATTTGTATTTTTTTGTGAACTACCCCTTTAAATCTACTAATGGATGTTTATGATATCTTGTCTGCTGTTATATTGTTTATTGAAAACCCTGTTAAAAAAAAACATTATGTAATATGATGCTGGTGTCGAAACCAAGCTTTTAAAAGCTTAAACACTAAGACTTTATTGAACATTCAGCTTCACCATCATGCTGGTCATGCTGGTCGACCAGGTCCAATAGACAGTTTCAGCGGCAACAACATAAACAAATGTTATGTGGCCCAAACTTAGCTTCCGGTAGAGGTCTGCAAAGAATCAATAACTGTTGAATAAATTTAATCTAATTCAATATAATTGATCAACAATCAAATATTGATATTAATTAATGTTAATGTTAATATTAATTAAATATAAATGTTATAACCTAACACAGACTGGATGTTAACTTCAGGTCAGGTGCGTGTGTCTGATGAAACCATCTATAGCCAAGTTTTGCTAGTGAGTAACATGGATGTTCTAATCTACCATTTAGACCAGCATCAAACCAGCATAAACCAGAATGGACCAGAGTGGGAATACATGAAAATGCAAACCCTGGTAGCTGTTGGCTATGCTATGAACAAGCAGGGATGGCTTATTTCTAAAGAAAGAATGTGTTATTTTCATACAACACAAAATCAAGTCAGTCAGTGTCTTATACAAGTCAGCAACATAGATAAATACACAAAGCATAAACGCATAGCATAGCATATTGTGTAAATGAGGCCTTTAAAGAAACAGTAAACAGATCTGTTGGTCACTGATTTTATGTACAGAGCCATTAAAGATACAGAGGATTCATTTCAGACACGTATGTAAATGCTTTAATGTCTACAACCCTATTGACAAGCAATTCTAACATCAGTGTGCAAAACATTAGGAAAATTAGCTTTCTTCTGTATGTTGAATGGTTTGTGAGTCCTTTAGAACAGTATTTCATTTATTCTTAAGCAACGAACGTGTACGAAAGATCTTATGGTGCTTAACTCACAGGTAGTCTTGCCGACAGCTAAGCATCGGTACTGCTCTGCTGGCGGAAACATTTCTCCAGAGGATTGTTGGGGAGGGAAAGCAATAAGAACATAAAACCTGCAAAGACGAGAATGGCCCCAGCCGAACCCACACACGCTACTGACCAAGACAGCTCATGATGGAGAGGGATACTGTGGTCACTTGCCAAAAAGCCCAGCACAGACTGGTGGAAAACAACGAGGGACAACCATAACAGGACACCTGGGAAAAAGTGGTCAGAGAGAGTTTTTAAAGAAGGGTTTCTGTACTGTGTGTAACTTTTTTGACGATCTATAGACTGAAATGCAATATTATATCCATAACTCCATAACTATGTCTTCAGAGATGTATAAAGAACTTACATAATGCAGTGTTATGTTTTTATTACCTTAGAATGAGCTATTTCTATCTACCTCACCGCTAGATGCCGCTAAATGTCATACACTGGACATTTAAGGTGAACTCTTTTCTGGTGAAGGTTTTTCGGATAAGTGTGCCACTTAGTTTGGCCTGTGATAAAAATCTAGGTCAATGAATTCCATCTTATGTTTTAAAACCCAGTGCACCCTTGAGGGTTATTGGGCCAAAGTTTTATTTAGCTGTTTTCTGCCAATTTCACACATCCAATAACGTCACACTCAGGGTATGCCCATCCTTATCACTAACTTTAATCTAAATTTTGATTACCTAAGGCCAACCCTGTCTAACACTAGCATTAGCATTAGCACTGAACCTTACCCCAAAATTTGATTGGCAGTTTGAAAGGTTGTTTCAGGACAAGGGACCCAAGAATGTGGAGCTCAGCAAAATAAGGTTCACCATCTTCCACATCCCCATTTTTTCAGCTGTTGTTTACAGACATCATCAAAAAAGTGTGAGTTGCACATGCACCCACTCTGACCAGCTGTATTGCATGAGATGCCAGGCTTTGATGTGGTTGAGGTATGAACCCAGAATCCCAGCAATGGGACACGCTGTGTTTTACCAACGTCAAATCATCCGTTATCGCAGGATATATCAATTAATCATGGGTCTCCTCGTGTTCCTCCTGTTCTAAATGAACTGCATGTTGTGGTGTTATGTTGTACAGTAGCAGGAAGCCCTTCGGAAGTGTTTCATGGAAGTGGAATGAAGTTACAGTGTGTGTTTTACCTGAGAGGACGAAGCAGATGGTTGCTGGTTTGAGGAAGAAGGACACACTTTTACTGAGGGACATGGTAATACACACGGCACCCATGACCATCAGAAACAAACTGAACAAAGCCAACATTGCAGTCGCCATATGCAAACCTATAAGTAAAGAGAAGCAAACGCACATTAATATTCGTTTTAATACTGGCATTCTCCACAAATAAAGCACAAATGTATTTGTTTATGTCTTATTAATCGTTTCATTTAAACTGGGTTGTGTGGTGCATGTTGTTGACGTGAATACTAATGCTTGACATGCACTGTTAAAATAAGGATTGACAAAGAAACACATCAAATATATTATAATGTAGAGAGAGAGAGAGAGAGAGAGAGAGAGAGAGAGAGAGAGAGGGGGAGCAGAGGGAGGAGACAGAAACACATGACTGATTTTCAAAGAGGGAACATGAGAATGAACATGATAATGCATTTAGACAGCAGAGAGACAACGTCTATGTTATAACTTACTCTTTTCTGTCGTTTTCTTAAATATAACCGCATTTTCCCCTGAAGTGTAGAATTTAAAGTAGGTGCAGTTTGATTCTGAGGGAGAAGAGAACAGACAATGAGAGGTGTGGACTTCACATCAGTCAGCGAAACAGAGAAAGGCACTTCAGTCCGCGGATGTATTAATGCGCTGAGGAAAAGTGCTATTAAGAGCTATTTAAGAGAACTAGAAAGAGAAAGAGGGCAGATGGAGAGGGAGGAGACGCAGGAGAAGCAGATGGAAGGGCAAAACAAGAGAGTAGACATGTTTGTATTTGCAGATTAAAAGCCACACTCTCTTTCAATGTTCTTCACCTCTTTGTCTTCTCTTCTTTCCCGCCTTTTCACTTATATGTTCTCTAAATTTAGATGTGAAACTAGGCAGCAGTTAGATTTAGATGTTCATACATGCGCAGCATGACTGACCTTCCTGCTATGAAAGTTTCCACAACATTAGCGTTGCGTTTTTAGATGCCGGGTCAAGTTAAAACAGTATATAAACATGTGCTATTAAAATCATACCTCGAGAGCCCTGTGTGTTTTGAACCAACAAACACATTCTAACATTCCTGCCAACCTGATCTCACAGGAATGCATAATTATTTTAAGAGGTGACTTATTCGAATGAATGATCGCACAGAAACGCTCGATTACTAGAAAAAATCAATACTGAAACGTCACTGGTGGGAAAGCAAATCGTACAAAAATGTACGAATGAGATGGTACAAATTCATGAGAAGTAGCCAAAAGTAGCCACATCATAAAATTTGATTGTGATGTGAGATTGTGTTGTTCCATCCTAAAAAAAGCACAAACATCACAGGAATTTTAATGGATTTAATTGTTATAATGGAAAATTGGTTTTCAAACAATAGTGGTCTCTGTGGGTCTATAATGTTAATGTGTTGGGTTCTGTTAATGGGATGTTATCTGGTGGCTGGGAACAAATCTAACACCATTTTTTAATGGTTTTGATGAACAGCTGATGGTTCATAATGGTTCTTTTTTGTAATGGAAACTTAAATTGTTCAATTAATTCCAGCAGCAATATTATCATGTCGATATATTGAATGTATATTAATTATTATGAATACATACTGTACATGCATGTATATATCAATTCATTATAAACATCATCATCTTTATATATGTATACTAAATTAATCGGACAGCAAATGAGTAGATATGATCTGCCTAGAGCAGGTATGGATGTACAGAGCTCCTAAAATCCATCATAAGGCTGAGGATAAATACAGCATGAAAACATAAATATGTTTCGATCAACAAACGATATTAGTCTTGATTATTTAAATGTCTATAATGCTAACTAAACCTTGTCTTTGGGCGAAAATAATCTAGCCAAACTTTTGCACAATGACAGGAGAAATTGCCCATAGTGTTGCTTCTGTGCATTCTCAGCTGTGGTGTTGTGTTGGGATCTATTACAGGTCCGAGCAGATAGTGGAACTGTTACTCAAAAGAATTGGCACTGTTTCAAGAGACATCATCACAGTCATCAAGACTTAACATCCCGTACCTTACAAATGGGAGCAAATGAAACTTCCTGTCTCAGTGTCTCTCTGTTCCTACATGTTGTAATATGAGAGGTATAATGAATATCGCAAACCAGGGGCCGTTTCAGAAAGGAGGCTTAGTGAAAACGCTGTATATTTAACGCTGTATCATTAACCCTGAAATGAGGGAATACTCTGGGTTTTCCATTTCGGATTGCAAGGTATGTCAAACCCGAGAAAGCGGGGAAACTCAAGCCCGTTTCTAAAAGAGAGGTAAATAACCATAGTAACTTACTATGTGAACCTAACCTAGTCGGGAGCAGGTTTTCTTTGGTAAACCCAGAGTTTCTTTCGATCTCCTCCCCCTTTTTAAAGCGCAACTGGTGTACCTCATTCATTCATTCATTTAATAGAGTCATTCATCGAACACATTTTAATCACACAGAGACCATCTCAGTGACTAAAATGTCATATGTGCTTTTATAGAGGATCCAGTAAAGATGCTTCATTAATTCATAGGGATCTAATTTGATTTCAGGCGAGCAATTTAGGAGCAAAAAAAGTTTTTGTAATTTCCCTGTGCATCTTTATTAAAACTGTACCATTTTTCTTTACAGTGAAATAGATATATCAAAACACATCATCCATCCTTACATCATAAACATGTATGTTTGCATGTATAAAGAAATGAATAAATACACACATAAATGCAGAAATGAAGCGATGGGGGAAATAAACGATTCATTTAGATGTGAAGCCATTCCTTCCCAAATCTGCTTCAAACAGGGTTCGAAGCGGTGATCGGTCTGAAACTGACACGAGAGTCTGACATCCTTACACGTGTCCTATACAGCATGACATCTCACACTCATCATTAAAGCACTGATGGGGAATGAGAAAATAAGAAATATTTATTTATTATTCTTTATTTTCTTTCTGTTGTTTCCTTCATTTATTCATTCATTTACTTTTTTTTTTTTCCATTCCATTCCATTTTCTACCGCTTGTCCGAACTACCTCGGGTCATTGGGGAGCCTGCGCCTATCTCAGGAGTCATCGGGCATCAAGGCAGGATACACCCTGGATGGAGTGCCAACCCATCGCAGGGCATCATTCATTTACTGATTAATTGATTTGTTTATTGGTAGATATATCTATTTATTAATTTAAACAAGTCATTTTCAGCACATTAGTAAATGTTGTGCTGAAATTCACTGCATGCAGAGCGAAAATGATTGGTGCCGTTGCCATGGTGAATCATCATATCCGAGCTCCATTTATCATGGCTTGTCGTAGTTGTAGTGCAAGCGCTTAACAAGGTAGGCCTATCCAGAGTTGATAGAACTACTTCACATCAGCTGTTCTGAAACCAAAAACTCAAGTTTCGCATCTCGGTGTAAATCAACTCAGAGTTCACATTTTAACTTGGTGTTGGTTGAACCTCCTTATTGAAACGGCCCCCAGGAGATAAACTACAAGTAAATTCTATTGCATCTCAAGTTAATGTCTCAAAGTCAACAGCATTTAATAATATCTGTGTTTAAATGCATGTGTGCTATAAATGCTACTTTTACATGTCCTTTTAATAATATCATACACGACTTGTTCCATCCCTTAACCTACCTAACACATTCATTCATACTGAAGAACAGTCAATGCCCGTTGTATGGAGACTGAAACGATACGATGACAAAGTTATGGATTTTCTCAGCAGACACAAACACACTGTTAGTCTCTCTCCCTCTTGCTTTCACAAACCCATTGAAAAACATTACAACAGCACACCAGAATCAGTTTATATTGTAAATCTTATTTTAATGCCTGTATTCTACCTAATTATTTGCATTTCTCGTTCATTCCAGTCTCCAGTTTCCCATGAGCAAGACAAACACCACAGATTGGAAGGGTAAGTGAGTCTGTTATGTTTAGAATGGAATGCAATATTAGCTCACTGAAAACAGTAAACGGCACACTACTACAAAAACAGACAGAACATGGTAATAAATGCATGACCTCATCACACTGTATGTTTATCTAGCATGTACATGCAAATGCAGTAGGATGTGGTAGGCCTATTCACTAAAATGTGCATACACTCTAAACTTAAAAGCGGACTTTTTATAAAATTGGCTTTACAGGTCTGAATTTCAATTGTTTAATTTAATGATATGTATAATGATATTATATGATATGCAATGTATTATTATGTTGTGTTGTGTTGTCATATTGCACTGTATTGCATTGCATTGCATTATTTTATAGTTAAATTATACAATTAGATTTTTAAGTCAGTTTAATAAAGTCAAAGCCAATCTGAATTAACCTAAATATTTAAGTCAGCTTTTTTACAGTATGCTGTGCACAAGTAAGGGGTAATGTATAGGCAGCCGATTGTTATCTCAGAAATAACCCCCGACAGTGTGATCAGGATCTTGTATCACACTGAAGGGGCTTATTTTGCGAAAACAGCAGGCTGCTTGTACCTTATCTCACTTATTTACACAGCTACTTGGCACATGAGAAAAAACTGGACATGAAATGTGAATTTAAATGATTTTATTAGCTCATTTGTACCGATTGCAGACCTTCCGTGAGGAAAAGTAATTTACTTTCGGTTTTAACGTAAGAAACGACGTTCAAATGTCACGAACAGGCAATTTGGTTAAATAATTTGTAAATATAATGTCAAATATGTTATTAAAAGACATATTTATATTTTATTTGTCCAAAAAAATCTGTCAAAATGATTTGCTGCATCCGGGTTACCTGGTGTTGTCAGTTTTGAGAGGTTGTTGTCTGGGAATAACGAATCTGCGAATTTCGCGACTGGCCAATCAGAATGAAGCATTCCAACGAGCCGTGTTATAGTGTACTATAATCTACATAAATACAAGAAAATCAAAGGTAATTCTTAGGATGTGAAAGAATGAGAGCCCTCACCTCCGTGCAGTTCTGCCGGCCCACAGGTCTCTCTCTCCGGGTCAATATCTGATACCCAGAGCGTGCGCACACATGATTTCCAAAGGCCGTAGTGTGCCATCTCACACGTCTGGTTGTTCCTGAAGTGTTTTGGTTGGGATAGCTCCACCCAGAACTCTGTGCCCATACCCAGTACTGTCAGAGTAACACCTATGACTGCGATGAACAATGACAGCTTGATCTTGCCCTCCTGGCTGTCACTCATCCGAGGGGGTCTTGATCTTTTGCCCCCGCGTCCGGTCTTACCTAATGCAGCCATACCTCCTCTGCCTTCCTCTTCCTGCTGCTGCAAAAAAAAGTTGGACCACATGGCAGCCTCAAAACTTTCCAGACAAGTAGGGAAACTCCCGGAAAAAACGGAAAAGCAAGGAGGACTACAGTAAAAACAAGACTAGATATTAGTCTGGACTTGGGAGGGCGAATAGACAATAAATGCTCAAGTGTATTAATAGAAAGCTCAGAAAAACGAGATGATAGAAAATCAAAATGTTCTGTGAAGTAAAAAAAATCTAGTAGACAAGGAATTCAAGTTATGGAGGGTCATTTTTGAGGCGTGTAGAGTGGGAATTAAACTGGCGTTTACAAAATGGAGATAAATAAAGACTTTGATAAATTGGACAAGAATAGCAGCTATGAGATTGAAGCAAACAGTTGATGAGAAACAAAGAGTGAAAACTGGATTGAGGTCTCGGAGAAGTGAAAAGAAGATTGTCTTTTGGTTACCCTGAAGAAAAAAAGAGAAAGAAGTAAGGCAGTAAGTACAAAAAATAGATAGACTGAAGGATACATCTATTAGTGGTTTCGACTTTTTCTATATTTTGTCCTTCGTTCAATATACATGCATTGAGGGGTGAGTCATGAGGTCACATTGTCTAGGCATTGTCAGATCTTACTGTGAGATATCAACACATACCCATCCAACCTTTTTAGCCCTGCCCGTTTGATCCGTGCCATTTTAAGGCCTCATAAATGCCTGAGTATTACGTGTACAGAGAACTATTAGATCTATGGACAATGAGACTCAAGGTGTGTGCTCTTGTGGTATTCTAAAAAAAGACAAGGGATTGGGAAGAGTTTAACCGAACAAAGCTGCAGATGAGACTCAAGGTTGTTGGAGGAGGTAGGAAGGGAAAGAGCCAGGTGGAGCGCCAGGTGCAGCGGTAGGTGTTCATTTATGTGTGACAGGCACACAGGCAGAGGGTCTTAAGCCATTATCACAGCGCAAGGAGGCAGTACAACAAGTGTGATACACTCACAAGTAAACCATTGCGCAATATTAACATGGATGTTTCAACATGGATGTTTGCCTATTAATATAAAAAAA
This sequence comes from Triplophysa siluroides, assembly GCA_006030095.1. Classification (NCBI taxonomy): domain Eukaryota; kingdom Metazoa; phylum Chordata; class Actinopteri; order Cypriniformes; family Nemacheilidae; genus Triplophysa; species Triplophysa siluroides. The sequence goes on from VCII01000558.1 coordinate 577,662, forward strand.
ATTCATGGAGTTTCAACTCTTCACTTGGAGATATGGTAGTATAATTATTGTTTGGGGTTTTCTACTCTAGAAACAAAATAGGCTGACCACAAACTCTTTTCATGTAGATAAACCAGATACATCAGACTCAATACCCAGTAAAAGAGAATGTTGCATTACAACCGTTTGAGATACAACAGACCGTCAAAACATGAACTAGAAATGCAGCTATTGGCTATAAATAACATTCAGAATCTTCTCAATTACAACTCTTTATTTTACCCAAGCTCTGTCAAAGATCCTCTGAAATACAAAGATACAGTACATTATGTATATATATAAACATATGTTAATAGTATTGGCTGTTCAAAATGGAAACTAGTAAAAAACTTAAATCTCAGCCAAGATGCCAAGATGGGAAAAACATCGGACCATTTTGGCAGCCAGTATGTAAAAAATCATTTATCATCGTATAGTGAATTTTCAGTTATCACTGTACTTCAGCAGTACACACAATAAAGTTTGTGATTAAGATTCAGCAAACATAACGCATGAACTGTTGAAAATAGATCCTACTAAATTACATGGCAGCTCATTGAGTATGAGCTGCCAGATAGCAGGCCACTGAGAAACAAACCTAACTTTTAGCTTTGAGGTTACGTGCAGCATTTCTTAAAATGGCAAAAACACTTCTAATCAGGTCAACTTCATTACATTTCAAGTAGTTTAGAGGTAATTACTTATAAATATTTATATAATAGATATTGATATTGATATACTCATGCATTCTAAATTGTGATGACGAAATAAGGATTGTCAAATTATCAAATGTATACAGAAGGTATCGCCAACCAGCCATCATGTTAGCAGAGCACAATACGTAAATATTAAAACCTTTCAGAGTTGTTAGAACAGCATTAAAGGCGTGTTTCACATGACAGATTTTATTAAAACTATAACAGTATGCATGTGCGCAGCCAGTGCATTGAAATACCAACAAATGTTAATAACAATGAGAGCAATTAAATCCTGACCTGTTCTGTGTGGGTGCAGATCTGATGACTAGATGCATGAAAGTCAGCTATGAGAGAAAGAGCGGGAGGGACATAAAGAGAGAGAGAAAGTGAGTGTCAGCGAGAGGAGGAGGGTGAAAACGGCTGGGGCTCGAGCGATCCAAGTGTTGAGACTGAATAGCTCAACTATGGGCAGATGATGTCAGCATGAATATTTTTCTGGGTTTTTGTAACCCGGTTGTACGTTTGTTGTTCGTTTTGCAGGCTTGTGGGACAGTTAAGTGTATGTCAGCTGATCCACAGACATTTGTGTGAGCGTATGGGCAAGAGGGCTATTTTGGACATACACCTGTTAATGACATCAAATGCGCAGGAGTTGCAGTGGCAAAGACAGGAAAGAGAGAGGACCGTTTATCTGGCGAGAAAGCAGCTGATAAGCGAGAAAGTGGCTTAGAGCGTAATATGTGGCTTTGAATCACATTGACAGGTGTGCAAGGGGGAAAAGTGAAATGAGACCTGGTTAAGATGATTCACGAGGATGTAAATAATGGAGCATAGATAGACAGGAAACACAGGTGTTGATCCAAAATTTTGAAAACAAAACCATTTGCTGTTGAAAGTGCAGAAATAAAAGTGTAAAATGAGCCTTTCTGTAACTACTCATTTTGTAAGTCCAGGATATGCAAATATCACTATGTGAACACTTAACCCACCCACTCAGGCAGGGAGGGGCACACCGTGCAACAAGTCATCAGCCACATTTGTTGGTTGGCAAAGCTGCATCTGAAAACAGTGATAATGCTGCAATAATAGATCAGCATGCAAAGAAGTACTTTGTTGTAAGTAGTACATTCAAATAATCCACTTCCCCTGAAAGGAGTAGAAATGTGTGCTTTTACACCTTGAGAGTTTACATCTCTCCTAAAATAGAACTTGCCGAGATGTGAAATACGTAAAGTATTTTTACTCTCACAAAAACGTATTCGAATAGCTATACTTTACCAGTTTTTTTACTTTGGACAAAATTTTACTTCATTTCATTATAAAGCATATACGTTCTACTCCACTTCATAAATACAAGCCATTTTCACATTTAATAATCCAGTGTGTAATTTTTTTGGAGGATCTATTGACAGAAATACAATAATATATTCATAACTACGTCTTCAGAGGTCCATATAGAGCTTACACAATGAAGCGTTATGTTTTTATTATCGTAGAATGAGCTATTTCGATCTACTGTAAAATAGTAGATCGAAAATTTTGATCGAAATTTTTTTTTTCTTCTATTTACTGGTTGCCGTGCATGTAAGTCACCATGTTCTATCAGCCGTCGTAGTGAGCGGTTGGTTGCAATTCGCAACCTGCGAATGGCTGGGCCACTCAAGGATATTCACAGAGTTGTCTTGTAGCCACTCCATTGTTATCTTGGCTGTGTGCTTCGGGTCATTGTCCTGTTGGAAGATGAACCTTCGCCCCAGTCTGATCGAGGTCCAGAGCGCTCTGGAGCAGGTTTTCATCGAGGATGTCTCCGTTCATTGCTGCATTCATCTTTCCCTCGATCCTGACTATTCTCCCAGGTCCTGACGCTGAAAAACATCCCCACAGCGTGATGCTGCTGGGTGGTATTGGTCAGGTGATGAGCGGTGCCTGGTTTCCTCCAGACATGACACTTGCTATTCTTTTATCAGAACAGATAATTTGGTTTCTCATGGTCAGAGTCCTTCAGGTGCCTTTTGGCAAACTCCAGACGGGCTGCCATGTGCCTTTTACTGAGGAGTGGCTTCCGTCTGGCCACTCTGCCATAAAGGCCTGATTGGTGGAGTGCTGCAGAGATGGTCGTTCGTCTGGAAGGTTCTCCTCTCTCCAGAGAGACATGCTGGAGCTCTGTCAGAGTAAGCATAGGGTTCTTGGTCACCTCCCTGACTAAGGCCCTTCTCCCCCGATCGCCCAATTTTTGAGTACCCTTCCCCAGATCTGTGCCTCTATACAATCCTGTTTTGGAGGTCTATAGACAATTCCTTGGACTTCATGGCTTGGTTTGTGCTCTGACATGCACTGTTAACTGTGGGACCTTATATAGACAGGTGTGTGCCTTTCCAAATCATGTCCAAACAACTGAATTTACCACAGGTGGACTCCAATCAAGTTACAGAAACATCTCAAGGAAGATCAGTTGAAACAGGATGCACGTGAGCTCAATTTTGAGTGTCATGGCAAAGGCTGTGAATACTTATGTACTGTACATGTGCTTTTTCGGTTTTTATTTTTAGTACATTTGCAAAGATTTCAAACAAACGTCTTTCACATTGTCATTATGGGGAATTGTTTGTAGAATTTTGAGGAAAATAATGAATTTAATCCATTTTGGAATAAGGCTGTAACAAAACAAAATGTGGAAAAAGTGAAGCGCTGTGAATACTTTCCGGATGCACTGTATGCATAATTTAGTGAAGTACAAATTTTCCAACAAGTACAGAAATGTAGTTTCCCACCTCTGGATTTTGGCAAAACTACTAACAATAAGATGAGGTCCTCGAAAACATTAAAACTTTTTAATAGATTGATTAAAAGCCCCAAGCCACATATCTGCCAATTAATGAATAACTGTGCATCATGGGTGTCATTCACGACTAAAACTAGGAGACAAAAAACAGATTGTGTCTAAGATATTAAGAATTTAAATATATATATTTCTAAGATCCTCTAAAAGCAGTTGAGATTGAGCAGTAAAAAAATATATATTTACCACCCAATGAATGACTTACTAATCACTTCATAAAATTTTACGTCAAGTATTCTGTTATATTGTAATGCCCACCTGCTTTTTTTCAATTTCAATGCATTTTCAAAGTAGAAATACTTTAAGAACAGCAGTCAAAATATTTCCACTGACATTGTTTTCCTAATTTTTATTGAGAAAAAAATCTTAACCATTTACCCCAGTCCCCAGAAAACAGCCCCCAAGTCTAAAAATAGACTAACCGATAGCTCCTAACACTAGCTCAACTACTTATAGAGCAAGCAGGATAAGAAGAGCTGTTAGCAGTACCTGGTGGCAGAATACAGATGCAATGTATATGGAATCAATTCAAATGCATCAAGTTTATTTCACCAGAACCTTCTTCTGGTCCTCATACATAAATGCATTGTATTAAATCAACTCAGCTTATTACGGTTTTAAAAAACAGCAGTGGACAGTTAAGATACAGAATGTATAAAAATTAAAGGAAAAAAACAGCTTCCACTGGGTACAAATTTGGTACGATGGGGCCGGGAAAACAGAGTTTACAAGAAGCAGTACAACTACTAGGAGATGTGAAAGGAAAGAAAGAGGAAGAGCAGGGGATAGTGGGGAAGAACAGTATAGACAAGTGGTAAGACTCAACCTCTACAAGATGCCTGTAGAGGGCTTACCTCAGACATATATGGTGTCAAGAGACGACCCAGAAACTTCTCTCACTGCACACATTTACACTTAGCCCAAACATTAAAACATTTCACAGTCTCAATAAAAAACACATAAAAACAAAGACCTCTCCACATAGCCCCTTCTCTTGATTCCTTGTTTTTTGAGTGTAACATTCATTTTTGTTGTTGTTATCAATGTCAGTCTCCCTTCAGCTTCATTAACTCCGTACTTTTTATCATCCTATTAGTCCAATCCGATCAGTTGGGCTTAAAGCATGTGAGCTGCACATACATAATAGGTATTTAAAACACTTGGGGGGAATAGACAAAAATCAACATGAGCCAAAATTAAGATGGAAGTTTAGTGGCATGTCCAGTTGATCCTTTTCTGTAGACAATGACAGTCTGGTGCAGTCTGATTTCCCATTATAAAGCTTTTCACAACATTCAATGTTGTCAAAAAACATCACATAGGATCGATTTTGACCAATCACCTGTCATGTTTTTGAACAAAAGCACACACCCTTTGAGAGTTCGTAATCCTACAAAATTTTCCGAAAGGTTGAAATCAGTCCATCTGCGGTTTCTCTCGCTCTTGAATCAGTCCCGTTTCTACCAGAAGTCACGGCGGTGGTAGGCATCAGGGTCGCAGTATTTAGTCACAACCACTCTGTTGGCAAATTTCCTTCCTGTTAACCCTTGCATTGCTTTCTGAGAGTCAAACACTGACATAAATTCCACAAAGATCTAAAAGAAAAGAAAAGAAACATTTGAATACAAAATTACACAAATTTTACATTTACATATCCTGAAGATGTGTCAAACCTTTCCAGTGCCAGGAACTTCCAAGCCGTCGACAGGGCGTGGGATTTCGATGCTCTTGACCTGGCCGTATTTGGAGCACTCGTCTTTGACGTCTTCCACAATCTCTTCATACTCGTCATCATCCAGCAGTTCCTCCGGGGCCACCATGTTCATCAGACACAGGACTTCTGTGGGAATGCCACCCATCTGGGTAACCGAGCTGTTCATTAGACCCGGAACCTGCAGGGTCACTGGAGTCTGGTTTATCCCCGTCTTTAGAAGAAATAAAGAGAGAGATGGATATTCAACTTCATATAAAGGTATATAGTTGCATCAAAACATGTTCGCTCTATTCCTCACCAGTGTGGTGTTCTTGGAGCCCACGCTTGCTCTTTGGACCAGGAGTTTCTTGTCACCCAGCTGCATTCCGTTTAGACCCGCGATGGCCTGTGATTGTAAACAGTGCAATGTGCTATTGTAACCTCAGCGCCTATTCAATCAGGCACATACCAAACAGATCTGATGTACTCACACAGTCGACTCAGAAAAATGCTAAACTGTGATTTACGGATTACAGTTTTAATGCTGTTACAGTTTTAATGTAAATACATTTTTAAATTAAGTTCCGTCAGTGTTTTTATTACCTGGTCACTGATATTGACGTCAACATATTCACAGAAGGCATAACCCTTTGAGAGGCCTGTAGCGCTGTCTTTCACAAGGTTAAACGCCTTTAGGGGACCAAATGACGTCAGCAATTCTTTTACCTGTGGAATATAGATATTACCCTTTTAGTCAGAATTAAGCTACAAGAAAAGTAGTGTATAAAATTATGAGAATTAATCGTAAAAAAATGACATTTTTATACAAACCTGATCATCATTGAGGTAATTTGGCAGACCACCGATGAAGAGTTTATGCGCCGAATCAGGTACCACTGTGGAGACCACGCCTACAGAGAGAGAACAAGTGATACCACCTAATGGTCTGTGTTAAATCAATCACAACATAAGCTTCAAAATAATTATAGAAAGTAAAATCTTGAGCAGAAGTCAAGTCAAAAAAGCAAATAGAGACATGCCTGGGACGTAGACGCTGGGGTTTTCACTCATGCCCGGTAGAGGTTGGTAGTCGTGTGGTCGGCGAATCTTTAGACTCTGTCCCTGGAAAATGATGCCATCAAACGCCATGGCCTGCGTTGTCTCATCCACTGAGCGGAACTGTATTAACACAACATAAAAACAACATTATTCTTCTGAAACCTCTCTTGTGAAGCACTTATCTGAGGATCTACTGCTCAGGACAAAGTCTGACCTCCAGAAAGGCAAAGTTCTTGTCCTGGTTGATCTGAACAGCAAGGACTGGATTTCCTGGGGCCTGAGTCAGGCCACCCAAACGCATCTGAGCGTTGAAAAAGTCCATCATGGACTCCTATCCGATACCAGAGAGCGAAGCAATTATTGAATTGAATATAATACACACTTTAATATAAGGTAAAGCATGCAGATATCAAGCACAGAGATACATTTGTACAAGCATTTAATCTGTTAAATTAATCAGTTCAATTGTTTATGTATAACAGCAATAAACATAATGGGTTACATCACACGTGGGATCATCACACCCTCTTATCTACCGATGGCGAAGCTCACCTCTGTGATACCGAATGGGATGTTGCCAACGTACAAACGCCGGGCTTGTCGAGTCATCTGGCTGCCCACCACAGGAACAGGTGTTGGGGTAACAGCCAGACCCTCAGGGGTCATAGTGGGCAGCAGAGCAGTAGCTGGGATCTGACCTGCAGCTGAAGTCCAAGTAATTAAAAAAAAGATGTTAGACAAGCGTAAGGAGAGAGAGAAACCTATAAAAAGAGAACAAGACTCACCTTGCATGGCTTTGTACTGCATGGGTGTGATGTGTTCAAAACCTGGAGGGGGAACATCCCAGTACTTCTTTACTTTAATCTTTTTCTTCTCACGGTGCGGGGAGCGACTGCACGGACAGACGACAACAAAATCAATGACGGTATTCAATAATAAACAGATTCTCCAGCTCTCAACAATCCTAATGAATTCAGCTTTCCAAACATCCATCCCAGCGTACCTGCGTCTGTGTCTGCGATCCTTGCTATCTCCATGACGATCTCGACTGCCTCTCCGTTCTCTGTCCCCACTCCTCCTCTTCCTGTCATGGTCTCTGCTGCGACTTCTCGAGCCACTCCGCCGGTGGTGCTTGTTCTCCTTGTCTCTGTCTGCTGTTCAGTGAATTGCAATGAAACGTACAAAAATTGATCAAAACGCACACGTCAATTAGTCTGTAGTAGTTCTTTCAAACTCTATCAGTACTAACCTGTTAAATTTCTGCATAGATACAGTGGGGTTCAACAGTCTGAGTCCACTTGTGAGCATGCTCTATTTTGCATTTTTCTAATATTTTTTTTCGCTAAAAATCATATTATCAGCATAACTTGAACTGTAAAAGTGAACATGAATTTATTAGTATTTGGTTTGTTCTCTTTGGATTAATGACAGCATGCACTCAAGCTGGACTCATATTTGCGAAAAACATGATGTTAACCCAGCATAATGAGAATCTGCTTCATTTGAAGTTATTTTTATTACACTCATTTAATTCATTCGTTTGATATTGTTTAACACATTTTCTAAAACCTGGTTTATTTCCAAGTTTAAATTTAGATTTTATATCCCACGTTTTCATATTTTCAATGAATCATCACTGTAATAACATGCCTCGTAATATATGCGAGACCACACCCCCTGAGCAAAGACAATAACAAACAGTTTCCAGACGTTAGATTGATTTTAATGCTTACAAGTGTTTGGTGTTCTGTTTGGTGTTTGGTGTTCTGTACAATCTCATACAGGACAGAATTGTAAAGAGGTTGTGTCTTTAGTCTGCAGACTGACCAGCTGCTTGCCCAGCGAAGCAGGTCTTTCAACCACACCCACTGAAACACATGACAAAACGCTCAATGACATCAGACGGATAGCTTTATTTCTCACCTTGCTTGTTTTCAGTCAGCTGTCTCTCAAACTCGTCAAAATCTGACATTTTGCAGCAGCTCCGACACACCGACTGAATAAAACCGGCTAGCTACCAGCTAGCAATTCAGTGACTGCGATCAAATCGCACACGCCAACTAAGCTGTGACGCAAATGCGAAACTATAACTTCTGAATGAGATAAGTGCGTGCTGGTAAAAACAAAGCGCAGTTTAATGAAAGCAGCAGGAGTCGAGCTGGTGTTCTCCACGGCCACTCACCACATACAAAGACTAGCATGAGGAAAACGTGCCTTTTAAGGAGATCGAGCAAAACAAAGGTGCGCCAGTTGCTGCACCGCACTACACGAGTGCTTTGCTCTCAGAGGAGCGCACGTATTCCTTAAAAACTGCGATGATACGTACGGAGCGGTCTCTGTTTCCCATAAAATCCCTGTGAAACGCCAAGGCCGTGAGAAAGCGTACGCTAAGGTCATTGGCCACTCCAAAACACTTCCGGTTCAACGCCACTCTGCAAACCATCTGGATAATTTCAAATGTTAAACTCCTCTTTCACAAGGGCTGTGTTTGATGGGTGTGTGTATATGCAGTATATGGTCAATTGTATGTAGAATTGCACTTTTTCGTGTTAGCAGTAAACGAATAAATAAGCAGGGACCAAAATAATTGTGTTTTTGTTGTGTATGTGACAGCGCCCTCTGCTGGATCATCCGCTTATTAGCGGTAAGTGCGGGTCGCTTCTGCAGGTACGTGTGCTGCGGCGACTGACTTGCATGATTGTTTTTGATCATATATATCTTTAAATGACATATAGAAATGTTAGTATATACATTTGCGTTATTTTGAATCGTCGTAGAGCACGAATTTGCTGCTTGTCCGTTGGTGTCTTTTACAAGTCTGCTGTTGTTTCGCCTGACCTGCTCGTTACCTTTAAAAACTTGTGTTTCAACTGTTTTACAGAAAAAAGGAGTGGGTGGACACTGTAATTAACTTCATATAGACACAGGACAGTTGTGATTTTATCTTCATCTTTGCGATCTGAGACTCCAAATCGAATCGCAAACAGTAAGTTCTGCTTGTTTGCCTATGAATGTCATGTCATGTCATTGACATCATATCAAGCAGTATGACTATTGTACGTATTAGTGACAGTGAGGCGTGTTTACGTCAGGGGTTCTCAACCTTATTGACTCCAAGGCCACCCCACTTTATTCAACAATATTTAAAGGTCCCCATCCCACTCACAAAAGACATTAACTGGAAAAGTGTTTATACAATATAAAAATGGACAAATAATTAGAAATATTTGGTTTTTTTGTTGGTTTTAAAATGCATTTCAATGCTTATTTTGTCTCGTTTTAAATTATTAGTCACCCAAAGGTCCCCTTGGATGTCAGCTGGGCCACGGCCCCCCTGTTGAGAACCACTGGTTTACATAAGTTAACATGAAGGACAATTTGGCTCTGCTCGCATACAAGCTTTCACTTTTGTTGGTACAGTGTCCTCAAATTCTAGTGAACTACTTGGACATCTTTGAAGCATGCTCAGACCTGCCCTTCTGACACACAGAGACATTTTCTGATGTAATGAACACTGTTTAACATCTGTGTTTCATGAGAACTTCACGTGGCAGATTTAACATTTAACAACTAGGCTTATAATACAGTGTACCAAATAAGTGCTTGGGCGCTTTTAAAGTATACATTCCTAATAAAATGTGCACTTAATAGTATATACACAATAGACATATGAGTGTGTTATATGCTTCATTCTTTTACCATTAAAAAAGGTTGACCAAATATTTAGGACTACTGTAGGTGTATGCAAATACATATGTATTTCTGGGTACGGTAAACATGTGACATAATTGCCTGATGTTCTCATCAGTGGCAAAAATAGGCAGACTCTCCACCAAAGGCTCAGTGCTGTTACTGTGTGACATGCAGGAGAAATTCAGACCCGCGATCTACCAATTCACAAATATTGTGAGCAATGCCGCAAGATTACTACAGGTACAGTCTGCACCCATAATGTAGCAAAACTGCTGGTGTTGTCAATTCTGTCTTTCTAATAATATCACAGGTCAATTGTAGTTCAGGAGACAGACATTATTAATTATGTTTCTCTCGCAGGCATGTCAAATCTTGAACATCCCCCAGATATTGACAGAGCAGTACCCCAAAGGTCTGGGCCCCACGGTTCCTGAACTGGGTGCAGATGGGCTAAAGCCTCATGAAAAGACCAGTTTCTCCATGCTGACAGACAGTGTGAAGAGCTCACTGAAGACCCTGGGAGATCCTCAGCAGGTCATTCTGTGTGGCATTGAAGCTCAAGCCTGCATCGCGGTAACGTCAAATGGGATATTTTAACTGATGTCACAACACTTTATGACACTCAGTTATTGCATACTGATCCTGATCCTCAGGTTTCTTCTTTTACTGTAGTGCACAACCTTTGATCTCCTCGAGCAAGGCATGGAGGTTCACATTGTAGCTGATGCTGTCTCTGCTCGAAGGTACAAATTGATTCTTAGACTTTCTTAGACGCAGAAACAGAACAACTGCTGCCTGCCTTACCATAACTCCCACACATATTTTTACAAGCACAAGGTCAAGTGTAGTATTTTTCAGCAATGATGGATAGCATCTTTAAGCCTTTTCTATAGGGGAGTTATTGTTGGCAGATATAGCTGAATTTGTTTAGGCACTTGTGCAGAATTTTCTATGTATGTCTATGTAAGTTAAGCCTTTAAGTAATTGTCAGGTGTTGAAAACATATCTGCCTGATGTTTTTCAGCCAAACAGATCGGCTTTTTGCACTGTCTCGACTGAAGCAGAGTGGAGCGTTTCTTACCACCACAGAGGGAGTTTTATTACAACTAGTGCAGAATGCCAAGCACCCCAACTTTAAAGAAGTACTATGTCTATCTATTTGTCTGTCTGGTTGAATGGGAAGCACAGATTGGTTATTTATAGTAACATAGCTTTATTTGTACATTTTGGAATTTGATGCCTTCAGTTTCTATTACATAAATTATTGTTATATTCTTGACAAGAAAAATATCCTTAATAATGATTCAATTATTTATTTAAGCCATTTTTATAAAAAAATTTAAATGATGTGATTTGGAAAGGGTTTAGTTTGCTGTGTGCATTGGAGGTAATTATAGGTTTGGCTTGAGAGAGCTTGTGTGCATGAGAGTACATGAGGAGTTGCTGAAGTGGTTGGGATTTTGTGTTGAATAGGATTCTGTTCGGCCATTGTTCTTTTCGTGTTCTTACCTGTAATTCTTCTTTGTACACAGATCCAGAAGCTCCTGGCCCACCCCTCCCCTGATACAGGCCTGCTGGCCTTCTACAGCTCTCTGTAGGGCCAGCCACACACACCACACCCTACAGACATGAGTACATAAATTACTGTAATTTAACATGAACTCTTGTGAATATTGTGCTGTTGCATTTTCAAATAATCTTACTTTCAAAGAAACAAAATATTTAAAATGGTGTAATAAAGGCTGTAATATATGTTTGATTATTCAGTATTAAGAAATAAAAAACAAAATGAAACAACTAAAATTAACAGTTATTCTGTATCATATTTTATGCAGACATTACATATAAATATCTAAATAAATTCCGCCATACTTTCTTTACACCAGTATGGGGAGAGTATATGAGTTATAAATAACATTGTAATAACTTGTTGTTAAGTGTCTTTTTATCGTTGCGTTTTGACCTCAAAAAGCCCACAGCCCCATCAAAAAGGTTCATGAATACCAAACCAGGAAATTTCTCTTTCTTTCTTACGCAAAAAAAAATTGAAACTGGATATAATTTAGCATGATCAATATTTATATTTATGTCTCTTTAAAGTGAAAAAGTCTCAGCATTTATAAATAAAAAAATATGTGCTATAAACAGCACGTATTTTTCATATATACAGTGTCATCAACATAACTTTGCACACATTGATTTTCTGCTTTAATAAAATTAATACATTGTGAATTCCTAGATTTTTTCTTTATTTATAGGTTTTACACAACTAAACCAAAATGATCCCCTCTGCAGCCTGTGTTAATACCCCCTTGAGTACTCCTATGCTGAAAATCATTGACATATAACGTTAAAAGGATTAAGTCTGACATGCAGCAGGATGTAAACATGACCAAGTAAATGTGAATGGAAATTATTACAGTGAGCTCCCGCCTACTCCTCTCCTATTTCAGCAGTGAAACAGGAACTTACTCACCAGTTAAACATTATAAGTGCAGCCATGATAGAGAAGGAGGGGCAAACAAGAAACGGGAGGAGAACGAGAGGTGTTTAACTTAAGTGCGATTTCATGTGGCGCCGCGCAGACTGACCGACTTGTGGCATCAAAAAATCGCGACAGCGATCTGAAATGCCAGCCTTCGAATTGCTCTCGCGATACTTCGATGTCATATAGCGATCTGTGTGTGCAGCGCCGTGTGAAGTCGAACACACCCAAAGAGCGCTCGTATGTCAACTGACGTTCAGCCCAGGCAGAAAGGAGGGGTAAAAAGAAAGGCAAGAACTTTTCCGATAGTTCTCCGTCTTCCAAACTGAATATTCACACGAAGCTTTCAACGTGGAAGCCTGTGTCGGCGAATAAATGCAGCGATAAGCGGGAAGAGATAAGAAATGGCAAAGTGTTGAGTAAACGTTTGCTGAGCTACCCTGTGCAACAGAGGCAAGCATTAAAAATAGACACAGTGTGAAGTCTGTGGCCTTTGGACAGCAGTGATGTAAGTGTTTCTTTCCTTTATTTACTTTATTATGCACACATGTTTTCTAGGAAGGAATGTGCGGCGTTCGGACCTTTGATCAAAACGGCACGCCTTTGAATTTCTTTTTTTAAGCATTACTTCATGAAATGTAAATATTTAATGTATAAATGCGGTTTCTATTACAACTCATTTTAATATTGTTGCCCTGCAACGGTGTGTGCATTGAAGTGATTACGGTTCATATGCCATCCAGGGGTGAAACCAGCAATGTAGCTTATTACTTAATATTTTGTTATCCCTGCACCTCAGACAGTCCCTTCAGCATGACTTCGGAACTGGACTCCAGTTTGACCAGCATCGACTGGCTTCCCCAGCTGGGAATCAGCTCCTTGCGTTCAGGGAAAGAGAGAGCGGAGCGAAAGAAAGATCGAGGAAGGGATTTACCTCCCATACCTCCAGTGACCCCTGCATCGAATTCCAAAGCGAAGCCTCTGCACAGCTATGCCACTCTGATCGCCATGGCCATTAGTTCTGCCCCTGAAAGGAAGATGAGTTTGAATGATATTTACACATGGATCAGTGATACTTTTCCGTATTACAGCAGAGCAGGAAGAGGCTGGAAGGTAAAGACCACTACGTGACCACTTCCTTATAAACTGGGTCATGATGTGCAGATAAACATGCAGATGGACTCGAGTACATCATGCTCTATTTTGGGGGCTTTGTGCTTTATTGACTTGCTAAACAACATTTTTGGATTAACTTTAGGGAAATATAAAGGTTGTTTTGTTTATTACTCAAGTTGTGGTGGATACTCACTTTCAGAGCACTAGGGGAACGTTTGTTATTTACTGTTTCAGAAAGTCTGAAGGTCTATATAGCTTAATTTACATAAGACAGCCCTAGTATTTAATCAACTTGTGTTTGTAAACATGTGTTTTCCTTGAGAGCCCAATTTCTCTTTTGTAAGACACAATGCTGACTTGAATGGCCAAGGAGCTCTGCTTCTGTTTCATATCTAAGTTCTGATTTATTGCACCAAAGACTAAGAAGGGAACTGCTTTTACTTGGAATTGATGATTTAAAACTAACTTTAATATGAGTAGGTGCAGTGTTTCAGAGGAATTGTGTTGCAATCTGTTCTCAAGTACCTCTTGAGTATAACTAAATGATATGTAATGCAATTTCACAATTTCAAGTGAGGACCTGTGCTACCCAGGTATATACATTAAAAGCAGATTTGCATAAGATTGGACTCAAATATTTACATATAGACATTCTTTTTTTTTATTTAGAACTCAATCCGACACAATTTGTCTCTTAATAAATGTTTCCGGAAAGTTCCTCGACCACAGAGTGACCCTGGAAAGGTGATGTAGATTTTTCTATATTAATATCAGAAAAAAAATATTGAATGGGCCTCAGTTGCTTAAATGATAAGTCCTTTTTAACTTTTCTCAAATCAGTTTCCTGTTTCTTTTTGCAGGGGTCATACTGGACGATGGATGGACCCTACCCATCTCAACCCAGAGGAGTCAAACGTCCTTACCCTAAAGAGGAAGAGGTACAGCACACGAAACATACTTATTTCGTCTATGAGATGTCAATATGTGAAAATAAATAATATTCAATTTACTTAATCCATTATCCTAGTTCCAGAGTCCATCCTTAGAGACCCATGAACTTGTCAATCAACCAGAGACCCACCCACTCCAGTCAGACACAAAAAGCGTATTCTCTCCTCCTCCTTGTAAGGTATGAAGTAATCTCTCCTGCTTTTCTATTGAGAATGAATGTCCCCTTCGACCAGACAGAGCTGGTAGTCAAGGAATGAGTGAGGATGAGAACTAAACAAAAGTGACTGGTAGACTATAAATTGTTTAAAAAAATATCTGGAATAAATGAAATATCTGAAAAATGTGCTTGATATCTATTGAAATGATATCTGCTTGATATAAAAAAAATTATGAATGTTTTTAAAATAAATTAAAGGAGCAATGTGGAGATTTTAGCGGCATCTAGCAGTAAGGTCACGAATTGAAAATTATTAGGAAATTATTAAATATATAGAATACATGGTATTTCTGCTATTTTTAACATCATAAGAGGAAAACAAATGGCCTTATTGGTAAACTATTTTATTGTAATACTATTCCTTAAAAAAGTCATAGCATTCATCCTCTGTTTCCACAGCAACGTCCAAGTGCTCCAATACCTGTATCTGTTCCGACCTCTCACCCTTCGCACCCTCATCCTGATCCCCCGCTTCGATTCTCCTTTGCCGATTTGAATCTACCAGACCTGTATAATTCATTTCAGTCCCTGTGTCGCACTGTGAGAGACAGAGTCACCTCACAATGTAAGTGTGGACATGTTCCAAAAACATTATTTCAGGAAAGCTTAACATTAGGTTTATAAATGTTCCTCTATTTCCCATAGCGGATGTTTCCACTTTACTTGGACTCATGAATGACAGTACACCACTCCACACCCCTACCCTTCCCCCTCTCTCCCCCTGCCCCTGTCCAAACCCCAATAATAATCAGTACACCACCCTAAACCCTAATACCAACGGCAACATCAACCTAAATACACCCAATACTAACTCTAGTTTTATCCATAACCCAAACCAGAATCCCCCTAATGTTTATTCACATTCCAACACTGAGCCCGCCAGGCTGATGCACAATAATGGTGAGTGCACTTCCACAATAGTGACATGTGTTAACAGGATATAAGCGTTGTGATAACCTGATCAGTGATCATATTTTGTTATCTTCTCTCTTCCTTTCAGTTGTTCCTGCAGACTGGTTCAGTAATGCTGACTCTTTGAGAGAGAGTTTTAGAATAGCTAGTAGTCTTGACTGGTCTAACATTGACCTCACCTCTCACCCTGGTCAGTACTCAACGTGAGATGTTGTAGTTTAACCATTTCAGTTGTAAAAACTACCTTTGGGATTTGCAAGAAAGCACTTTTTTCTGTAAAGTTTAGAAATAACCAAACAGCAGTCTTTACTATAAGTTAGAACAGAATGATTCATTGTTTCTTTCTGTCGTCTTGTCATGCAGACTTGGTAGAAAGCATGCGCCAGGCAGAGCTCTGTGAATGGGCGTTGGATTCGACACTCTTCACCTCGCTATGTGATTCCCTCAACCGTTTCTTCACTCAGAAGGGTCTCATTGGCTCCACCTCTGGTGGCCCCTCCCCTTTGGGTCAATTAGCTCTACCTCCTCTCAGTATGCCAGCCACCAACCCTCCCACCCTGTGTAGTTTAACTCAACCCTCTCCACTGAGTTACCCTTCCCAGCTCCCTCTTGCCACAGGTGAACCTCCTCTGCAAAGTCCCAGGAGATCCCTGACCCCACTCGCCCAGCACCAGGCAGCACAGAGACCACCAGAGTTACAGCCAACAACAAGCCAGCCTCTGACTCCTAACGGTACGATGAGAGATACTTATCTAAAATATCTAAACTCATGTTGTCTTATACATGCTTATACATATAATCTTCATGCAGCACTTCAAACTCAGCCACTGACCCCAAGAAGTCGTCCGCCTTTCAAGAACCATCCCAGTGAGGAAATCCAGGACGACTTTGACTGGGATTCGCTGATTGAGTAATTTTTGTTGGCTTGATGTTCAGGACACACAGTAAAACAAGACACGAGCCAATTAAGAGACAATGTAACTGTATCTGACAACATGGAAATGAGGCCAACTCATTCATCTTTTACAGACGTTTCATGTGCTGTATACACGGCTTCAGTTTAAACACACGATAGATAGTCAGGACCAAACTGTGAGGTTTACCAACATATGTATGTCAAGGCACGAGTGGTTATTTGTGCCTTACAGCTCAGAACCTTGAAGGTGAAGAGAGTCAGTCCTGAAAATGTTCTACATATTTGTCTTACTATGCCAGCTGCCTTTTGTGTCATCATATGACAATAAACAACAGTGTAAATAACATTAGCCCTTCCAAAGCCTTAGCCAATAGACAATGGCTGGATGTTGATAGGCTTTACTGACATACAGTACATATTTTCAACAAATTCTATGTACAACTAACAATTTGTAAAGTTTGTCACCCAAAAAGGAATATTCTGTCATGAATTACTTACTCTCAATTTGTTTCAAATCAGTATACATTTTTTTTTCTGTTGAACACAAAGATAGATTTCTGGGACATCATTCACTACCACAGTAGGTAAAATGATTGTATCCGTTTTATTTTATCTTATTTTTGTGTTCTGTTGAACATAAAATAAGATATTTTGAGGAATTTAAGAAACCAGACAGTTCTGGGACACTTTTACATTTTTCCTACTATGGTAGTACTATGGTAAAACAATTATTAGTGTTCATCAAAACAAATACATAACAAAGGTTTGGAAAAACTGGAGGGTAATTCATGACAGGATTTTCACTTTTGGGTGGAGTATCCCTTAAACAATACCTTGAGGTACATATGAATTATATATTTTGACTGAAAACAAGGACATTTGTGACTTTATTTTTGTCACCTTTTCACTTCAGCATATCCCCTTAGGGAGCTGGATTTTGTCTTCTTTTTAAAAATGAAATAAAATGTGAGACTTAACCTAATGATTGCCTATGCCGTAGTTTGAAGACATTGCAACAAAAAAAAGTTAGGACCATTTCATTTTGTGGATTTTTTTATTTCTTAAATTTCTTTTAATTTTTTTCCATTTTATTTTTAAATGTGAATGTTCACATTCAACACCACATCATTTTTGACCATAGCCAATATAAGAGAAATATCTCATTTTCAAATATATAAAATAATTCATTGAAAGTAAATAAAGGATAACAGCATGGATTAGGTCATTCATTCCCCGATTTCATACTGTGATTTTATTATTCATTCAGAACCGCTTCAGAAGCCTTAATACTTTTCTCTCCCATTTCATGTGTAAATGTTGAAGGATAAAGATGTAAGTGAAATGCAAAGACAGGTGTCAAAGTGTTGCTTTGATTCTTACGACAGTGGACGAAAGCTGCAAAAAAAATCATTGGCAATGAAGGACCCTTATAACAGAGAACATACGTATGTGGTCATTAATGAGCACTGTGAGATTATGCTTTAAAAAATCCAACAGAAACACAACCGTGGGCTGAGTGAAAAGACTGGACACTTCATCATACGCACCAACTCGCTCCACAACACACACATGCAGCCCCCTCAGAAGTGTACGAGAACCACTACACATGGGCTGAAATTTCGCTTGAGACCAGGCAGGCGTTTCTTTGAATGGCAATTACAGTGCGATGTTCCTTGGTTTAATTGTTCCCAGGAGTCGGAGACAAAAGATACAAATAAATTACACAAGATTACACATTAAATTAATTTAAAAGTTATACAACCGTTGAGTGATTTTTACTAGAGTTGTAAATTAAATGGAGAGTTGCATTTGTAATTTGCTCAAGAGCGAGCATGTCACACAGTCATCCTCCAAGCACTCTCTCATCACTGGCTTTTCATACGTCAACAATTAGAGGGAGAGAAATGCGTATGATTCACTGAGATCAGTTCATTAGTGGCTTGTGTTCCTCCACCTCCCACTTTGTTTTTGACTTCCTAATAATATAACTATATTAACAGCCTGCATTCATTGAATGACCCCTGCCAATCATCCATGATCATGTCTGTCAACGAAAAAAACAGAACTAATAGGGAAATAAATAGAATACTGTGTAAAATAAATTGAAATGCTTTTTCGTGAAAGAAAATAACATCTTGTTTGTACTTTTTCATTAAATATAGAGATGTACACACATTTGCTTCATATCAAACACATAAACTGTTTGTGTCGGTAGGGCAGGTTTGAATTGGTTGTGTGGACAGGGCACGTGGGATTGGTGAAATCTCTCAAAGAAGGAAAGGATTGGTGCTTGCGCCTGTGGCTCCGCCTCCCACAGATCCCCCCGTTCCCATTACTCCACCCATCCCTGTTGGCCCACCCAAAATCAGTGCAGGCTGCATGGGGCCTCCTGGGCCCATCAGTAAGGGGTTCCCCGCTGGACCCATGGGAGATATTCCACCGAAAGGCATGCCCATAGGGCTGGACTGTACCATTCCCATGCTCATACCGGGGGCCACCATAGGGACCCCCATTCCTGGCATAACCATGCCAGGCTGAACCATTCCCACTGCTGGTGGAGGCATGTGACCCAGCATAGCATTTGGGGGAACAGGGCTTGTACGAAGTTGGCTCAGACCAAGCAAAGAGGGTTGAGGGGAGATAGATGCCATCGGGGTTGCACCAAACGGATTGGAGGCGGAAGGTGGAGTTGGAGATACCCCTCTACTGGAAACGGTACTTCCCGGCGTAACTCCCATACCTGTTGAGGAGGGACCTATAAATAAACAGACATAAAATGTTAGAGAAATACACAGAACAAAGCCATGTTTAGAGTCAGACGTTTTTTCAAGTACACACCCTGTGTCTGTAGGAAGGGGTTGTTGGTGGCGGAGATGCTGGGTGGCGGTTGTTTAGGTTTGGGTTTGGATGATACAAGCGAGTCCAGATCCACGAGTGACGCGTTGGGCCCCAAGAATGATTCTGGCGTTTTTCGAACAGGCAAGGAGGAACCGAGCAATGAAAGGTCAAAGGGCACCGGAGAGCCTGTGCTCCCCCCACCCCCTACATCACCTCCTGTCACAGAGGAGCCTCTTCTCTCTGGATCTGCTGATGTGTGGAAACAGAAAAAGTATAAGAATGAAATACTTACAGCAGCGACCAGTTGCATAAACTGCTTAGACTAGTCTTAGAAGTTAGTCATCAAATTGTTTTCTTCAAGACTGGTCATAATTCAGTTACATAAAAATGTAGAATAGTCTAATTGAAATATGTAAAGTAAGACTGATAAATCCTAACTAATTGCTAGTCAGTGAGACTAGTTGTTTAGACGCAGTCTTAACTTAGCGGCTAAGTTTATGCAACTGGATCCAGATCTTGTAAGAAGCTGACATAGAAACAGGGTGACTGAGACTAACTGGGCCTTAACTTCAAGGGAAAGTTCACCTGAAAATCTGTCATTTTTCACCCTCCTGTTATTCAAACCATGACTCTGTTTTGCAGAAGGAAATTCATACAGGTTTGAAATGACATGAGGATGGAAAATAACAAAATACTTTTCATTTGTGGGTAAACTATCCCAAAATGAACCAGCAACCAAGTACAAAGCCAAAAAAAATTGTGTGGGAAATACTTAATAAATACACAGCACTGTAGTTGTCAGTGAGTTCATTAATAAGTGACTTTTTTAAATAATAATTACAATGGTTGCTTATTCTAAATAATTAAGTAAATACATTTGTGTCTTAGTATAAGCAAAACAAACATTTAATGTAAGTATACCTGTGCCATTTGTTTGCTTAACTGAGCCACCCCAGGGGTCAGAGGTCAGGCCATCAGTGGCAGGGGCAACACCATCCGCTGCCCAGGGATCGGATGACCCTGAGAGCAGTGCATGGGCCGGAGCCACTGAAGAAGCCCAAGGGTCGGCACTTGGAGGGGTCACAGCTGGACAGGATGATGGGGAAAGGTCACAAACCAGAAGACAAGACAAACAATTAGGAAAAGCCAGAGTAAAGACACAGAGGAGGACTTTCCAATCATGACAACCTTACACAAAAAAGGCACTCTTACCTGTGGATGCCCAGGGGTCTGAGTTGACTTTAGAGGAGGTCTCAGCCCATGGATCCGGGGGTGCTGTTTGTGGTGCTCCACCCCAGGGGTCGGCACTTGGTGGAGAGGCAGGGGAGACGGCTCCCCATGGGTCAGCCGGGCCCCAAGGCCCAGCAGCGGACGCGGGAGCCAAAGCGGGAGGAGGAGAGGGTCCCGCAGAGCCTGCTGCATTGGCCCCCCACGGATCAACCGAACTCAACTCCATTAGAGACGACTGAGAGAGAGAGACACGTCAGTGAGACTGCCCTCGGTTAACGTGAGAGCGCGAGACAGCAAAAGCGTCAGAGGAAAGTTTGTTTACGGGAGACACATTTGCAAGTGGTTCAATAATAGCTGCAATGTTAAGAAGGAGGAAACTCTTCAAGGAAGTGAAACACAAGCTCACACACATCTTTGTGCTAAAGAGCGTACGCAGGGTGAGAGACACAGACAGAGCAGGTAACTCTTGGAGAGTGAGAGGCAGGTACACAAACACGCAGCCCTCACGCGTATGAACACGACACGCTAGCATGTGTACACCTCATACTCTCAGAATTCCTGCCGCCAGCAGACGTTCACACACTAACACAATCACACACCTCCTCGGGCTTGGCTTTCTCCCTCTTACTCTCCTCGATGGCCATCTGCAGCCTCAGGTCGTCTCCCCTGCGCAGACGCTCCTCCTGCCAATTACACACCATTGTCACGTCATGAGAGTGAACAAAGATCTGTGGGCTGATGGGATATGGAGTCAACAGTGGCGACCTGACTCCCATGTCTCACCAGCTTCAGAGGTGTGCATCAAGGCTTGATTCAGGAACAGATAAACAACATTCGGAAGAAGTGGACGACAGATATTGGAAATCTCACTTTAAGTGTTGGTGGAATTATAAAAATGTTCAATCACTGTGAATTTGGAGACATTTCCTTAAGGAAGCTGTTCTTAATGACTTTCTCATGCAAAGTTGGCCAGGATTGTTTCAAAAGAGTTTGAACAACAAGGATTATTATTAAACAGGTATTAAACACACTTTACTGTATCGAAATAACACAGAAGGAATGAACACAATATCTGTTAGAAATCAAATTATGTTGATTCACTGTTTCTGATCATGCGGACATAAATTAGGGGTTATTTCAAGCTCATATCTGATTTGCGACTGAGATCTGGAATGCGGCAAAAAGAATTGCAAAGGAAGGTTTCATCCACTGTGAGCTGGATGAATTTTAAGTCCCTGACCTTTTGGTGAGTCTCCTGGCTGACTGAGAGTGCGTAGCGGACCTCTGCATCTTCAAGAGGGTCAGAGTTGGTCTGAAGGATGGGGGGCAGGGTGAGGACAGGTGTAAGTGAAGTTGTGAAGAGGGGAAATGTGCAGAAACTTTGCAGAGGAAGGGCTCTAATGTTAAATGTGTGTTATTTTATTAGATATACAGCTTGTAATAGTACTAGTACTGGTTTTTATTTTATGACGCAGGGAACTTTTAGGACAGTTATTAATAGCTTTATTTACTTATATTATTTAAATATATCTGGCATTTTCTAAAATCAGTACTGATAGGTCAAAAAGTCTATACGTTCACTTTATTACATAGGTTACTAAATACTTTATTCTGATTGGTCAATCTTAGTTAAGCTGTAGTTACAACCATGGAAATGTCACAAAATAACTCTTTAGTAAAGCCCTCCACATTATTTCACGAGTTTACCTTAAAATAAAAATACTTTTATCATTTGCTCAACCTCGTGTCATTCCAAACCTATTAGACTTTTGTTCTTCTGCCGAACACTAAAGACATTGAGAAGAAAGCGGGTAACCAAACATCACTGGTCCCCACGGACTTCCATTGTGCGGACAAAAAAAAAAAAACTCTAACTATCTGCTCGTGTTTCCACAGAAAAACAGTCATATACAAGCTTTGAATGACATGAGCGTGAATAAATAATTCATACCTTTTCATTTTGGGTGCACAATTCCTTTAACACCACCAAAGCACTTTTTGTTCTTTATCAACTCTGCTTCTCCTTGCGTAATCTTTTACCTGTAGCCAGAAAACCTGAGTGGCCGAGACTTTACCTGCTCCGCCTCCTCTTTGCTCATGGCCAGCGCCAGCTGGAGCTGCAAGTCCTCTTCTCCTGAGCTCTGGGGCCACGCCTGTTCAGAGTCTGCTCCCGATTGCAGTCCTCCCCCTAAAGCAGGAGCAGAAGGGGCCGAAGAGGCTAAGGGAGGAGTCAAATGACAGCCATTATGATGTATCAACAGAGGGTGCAGTGTCGGTCCCTAAAAGTCCTTCCAGAGCATAGCCATTGCCAACCTCCATACTTGGCCAACGCTGCAAAGTGACCTTGGTGCACTCTGAGTGTTTTTTTATATAGGGGCTGGCAAGCATCTCCCAAGCGTCCACCACGACCAAAAGCCCCTCGTGCTGAAAGACGCTTCTAGTTCTTACCACTGCTGGTCTGTGCCATCTTCTCTTTGGTCTTGAGTGCGTGGATCCTCTCCTCTCGTAGCCTCTCCTCGTCTTTCAGCAGCGTCACCAGCTGCTTGGCTTTTTCCCGTACATTCACACCCTAACAAACACACCAACAGACTCTTTGAACACACCTCTTGTTGACACGGTGTCTTAGCTGTTTTACGTGTATTGCTATACAGCATAATCTTTTTTTTTTATCTACCAACTTTTTTTATGATGCACAAAACGTAAAGACCCAGAGTATGAAATTTAGCGAGATTGCAAATTGCAACCAACGACTCATTCCACCCCTCCCTTTCGAAGTACTACGGCAGCTGACACAGGACTAAGACGTTTTCACTTCTGAGCTGAAGGAGATAACGTATTTACAAAACGTGTTCTGTAGAGCAGTTTGTCCGTTTAGGGCTACTGTAGAAACAACATGGCAAATTCCACGCAAGGGGACCCGTGTTGTATGTAGATAGTAAAAGCTCAAGGTAATAAAATTATAACACTTCATTATGTAAGGTATTTAAACACCTCTGAAGACATAGTTATGTATATTATATTGCATTTCTGTCAACAGATTGTCCAAAAAGTTACACACTGGACCTTAAGTTGTAGCAATTATTACTGGTTTTAATGTCAGCAGGAGGATGAATAATTACAGAACCACAAACTGAAAGTCCCTGAGTTTGCAGCAGTGCATGTGACAAATGAAACATGAATCTAATCTGTCCAATTCCTCAAAAACCAAAGTGAGACAACTGCTGTGTCTTAATTTCAGTAGTCAGGGCATTGACCAGGGAGTCAGCCCTTTTAAGGCCTGTGTCATTCGCAAAATCCTTCCAGTGCGCTAAAACGTTTGATCCCAAAAAAATTCCATAATGCACCGCAAGAACCAGGGAGCATCGATGCTTCCTATGTTCCCTTACCGGAAATCACGTGACAAATTTTAAAGACGTTTAATCGAAATCGTAGGAGCCAACTCGATGAACTTCATGAAACGCGATGTAACTTTTGAAAAGACAAACGCTATTTTATGTTATGTATAAACATACGTTGCTAGACAGGCAGGCAACACAACAGTTAAATTTAATAATCGACCAAATTTGTGCACTGATATGTAATAGATTAATGAAAGTGTTTCTCATATGTACTTCAACCAGTATTTAAAAAATTAAGTCGGTTTTGCCGGTTGTTGATTAATACCAGCTGTGAAGTATAACAATGCGCTTAACAGTCACGCCACAGGAAAATAAGTCTACGTTCAGACTGTCAGTGTAAATCCGATTTTATGTGAATATCCGATTGAAATCCGACCATATTTAGAAAGTGTGAACAGCAAAATAAATCACATGAAATTTCAGGCTACATTCATATGTGGTTTGAAATCCTATTCGAATCGCATTTCTGGAAATCCGTTTCAGTCTGACCGCTCAGATCGGATTTATCTAGCTTTCGTCTTACGTTACGTTCTCGCGCCACGTGAAACGCCACATTGAAACGTAAGCACGTCAGACATCTTTGCAGATATATGTCTGCTATGTTGTTGTCTGTGTGCTGGAGGAGACGCGCGCACTGAATAAAGCCACGCATACCAGCTTTATACACTTCAGCAGCAGGTTCATACACACCTACACACAGTCTTATTGTAAGAAAACTCTACGCAGCGCTGCTCAGATTGATCATCATACTTCGAGAGCGATACAGAGCAATGTGTTGTGGAATCGCTCTCACCGTATTGCAATGTTTTACACCGATTGGTCTGCACAGCGACGCATGAAGTTCAACGCTCCCTGTCATTGCCATAGAAATCAGATATTGCAAAAAAATGGGAGAGCACCAGGGGACACTCAAATCGGATCTGAACAGTTGCTATACACAGTGTGGACAATCAATCATTTAAATAAGATTTCAATCGAAAATGCATAAAATCTGATTTGAGGTGACAGTCTGAACAAAGCTTAAGTGAACGGTGTCCCAATGAGAAAGGAGCCAGGTCCCTTACCAGTGGCCGGACTCGTGTACACGATTTACTGATTCACGATCTCGGGAGCAAGGGAGCTGATTGTGACACAGGGAACAACATCAACAACACATCATCAGGAATGCACAGCAGAGAACGTTTTGCACTAATGACGCTGTTTAACACTGCCATTATTGAGTCATCCCCACTTCATCTCTCAACCTGTGCTTTCAATCAACCACCACATGGGACGGGATGAAACCGCAGCATTGGGCTGCAGTCTGCCCACCGTCTAAGAGCTTTTGTAAGTACAGATATTTATATAGCTAGCACCTCTTTATAGACTGAGTCATGCACAAATGCATCGCAAACAAACGGAAAGAAATAAACACATATGAAAGTAGATAGAGAAAGATAAGATGGCACCCAAGATAAAAGCTTCAACACAAGTTGCAAAAGAGACATCAATATAATCAATGATTCCCCACACACTGCCCGCTGCATCTTCCAGCCTCATCCATCAAGAATGAGATTCAGGAGAACTAAAATTCTCTGTGTGTCCCTCCCTGCTTATATCATGAAAACATTATCACATGTCATCTGTGTACTGTTCAGCATCACAAAACAAAAATCTGAATCACAAAACAAGCCACCAGCTGACACTTCTACTCATCCCTTTCACATTACAAGTAAGTATTAAAGATCCAATATCTAATTCAACCTCTGCTTCAATGTCAATTTCACTTTCAGATCATCTGATCCTGCCAATCAAAACCTTTGATATCTGATTTAGAATGAAACTCAGTGGAGCTGAAGACTGGGCTTGATGTTTATGTGGTTTAAATGTCAACAAAGGAAGGACCTTGACTGAAAGTCCTTGCGCTTGAGCTGAATGTGAAAACCTTGAGCAAGTGATTGCCAAGGTGTATGAATCACACGTGAACCTTTACTATCATGCTGAAAGACATTTCATCCTCACGCGGCGAGCTATACTTTTATCTACTTAATGAAGAGTAACTTCATTAAAGTTTGTGCGTACCTGGCAAGGTTATTTTAGTTCTAAAACGTTCCTGTTCATTGAAATCAAATCAAATATGAACCTAAAAATTATTGGAAAACTTTAAATGTTGCCTCAAAAATAAACTGAAGTAAGTTTTAAGCAGTACAATTTTAATAATAAACAAAAATTAAAATTAATTTATCTTATATAGCAACATAAAAAATTTACTAATAAGCATACACTAAATTGCTAAAACTTTAACTAAAATGAACAAAAAAATCTAAAAATAAAGCTAATTTAAAATATTAATAAAACTAAAATCCAAACTATAATAACTCTAGTACCTGGTCCTTGCCATCTCTGTCTATGAACTGAAAGTCTTTGAGCGTCTGAACGGCGTAGATGTTTTCCCTGCATTGCTGTGCCACTCGCTCTGAACCTGTCTTTATCAGATACTCCATCAGGGTCATAGCCTGACAATGGGAGAAAAAACAAGTCACAGCACAATGTATACAGCGTTGTTCAATCAATACAGAGCAGTAAAACCTTCAAACTTACTTTATATACATGTCTCCAGTTCTTGCCATGGTCATTCAGTCTCTTCCAAACCATGCTCATGATCTCTGAGAAGGCCACTACATTGTACGTCAGGTCAGCAATCTCTGACATCAGAGAGCTGGAGGGACCCCATGGGTCATTAGAGGTTGCTTCTCTAACCTAAAGAAAAAGGACACAGGAAGGTTCAATGGCCTTTGATCAGTATTTGCCCTTGTATACTTCTCAATGGCTATGTTCAGAATGGAATAATAGCTTCCTGAATAGAGCACAGCACACACACACATTTTTTTTCAATAGTATGCAACTATACATGGCTCAAGTGGTTGCATGTTACACTGTTATCACAAGACTAAATTTCATGTAGCATGTATTGTAGTGTCTAGTTAATGTCGTTTTTTTAGCCCTGATAAAAGCCTGTGTGCCAAAACGTATGCCTAAAACTCCAAATGTATTCTGACCCCTTGACATTAAAAGTGTTGCTGGTATTGTTCATAAATACATCTTAAAAATTAAGGGCATTTGAGCACTTAAACCCAATGGGGTATATGCATACGTACTTCTGCTAAAATCTCAGCCAGGCTGTGACATCCGACGCCATAGGGATCAATGGCGTTTCACTTAATGGTACACATAGGATTACGATCAACAACACAACAAGTGTTTGAGTCTTATTACTCAAACACTTCGCAATACGTCGACAATAAAAAAGGAGAAGCACTTCAGGTTATCCGTTTCAAGCTACATCAACAAAAATGAAAAAAGCAAAGTGATCTTTTGCCCATACTAGAGGCATGATCACAGAGACACTTAAAGGGATAGTTCACCCAAAAATAAAAATTCTGTCATCATTTACTCACCCTCAGGTTGTTTCAAACCTATATACATTTCTTTGTTCTGTTAAACACAAAAAGATATTTGTAAGAATGTTAGCAATTTTCAGTTCTGTGACATCATCCACTACCAAAGTAGGGAAATAAATATAGTATATTTTGTTGTTCTGTTGAACACAAAGTGAGATATTTTGAAGAATTTAGGAACACAAACAGTTCTGGGGAACCTTTGACTACAGTTGAATTTTTCCTACTGTGGCAGTCAATGATGTCACAGAATTGAAAATTGCTAACATTCTTTCAATTATCTTTCTCTGTGTTCATCAGTACAAAGTAATTTATACAGGTATGAAATGACACGAGGGTGAGCAAATATTTACATTTAGTCATTTAGCACACGCTTTTATCCAAAGGACTTACAGAGAGTTCAGGGAGCGATAAGTCATACAGGAGCAATAATACAATAGGTGCTAATACCAAGTTACTACTTTCAACAAAAACCAGATCAATACAAAAATGATGACAGAATTTAAATTTTTTGGTGAACTATCACTTTAACAAGGGTCACCCGTAGTGTTGTCGGTTCGCTGAAATTTGAACGTTTTCTTACTAAACACATCTGGGTTTTTTGTGTAAAAAATCCCTTAGAGGCGGAAGTGACCTAGCTGGCTGAGAAGTACATCATCGTCCTGTGTGCATAATAAACCCCATTGTGTGTTTAAAAATGTAAAGTGCTTTATTATAGAGCAAAATTAAGCCATACACACACTTTGATGACTTTATTTCACATTTTGGATTCAGCCCAAACTGACATGACTGTGATAAAAGAAATGAATTCCTGCTCCTTTGAGTACTTGAGTTTTATTCAATGTAAAGAAACACTTCTGAAAGGCTGAAATAAAAACATCACCAGAAACTAGCCGACTAAAGACGAGTTTAAAGACAAGGTCATGAAAAAAAGATGTGAACAGAAGAAGCCTGAAAGCGAGAGTAGATTTGATAGGTAAAAGTCTAACCTTTATCTCTGCCTCTGAGTAATTGTGAACAATGTTCTTCACTTGCCGCCGTAGCGATGATGTCGACATGGCAACAGGCTGACTATCAGGGTCTGCAAAATCTGAGATTGTAAAACAAGGTCAATAAAACAATAATATGGAGAGGTACAAAGGCCAATGGATACTAATACAACCTACATTTTTTTTAAATGGGAGTGTAAGAGCGTAAGAGAGATAAGCAAGCAAATGGCAACCCTACAAAGGTAGCACTAGAAAAACAGTATACTTCTGAGGGAAGACTGAGTATAGATCATACCTAGAAATTAAGTATTTTGTACCCAATTGTACAAAGAGTGTTACCAGAAATGTTCACCCACTGAAAGCATGAGCGCTTAACCCCAGGAATTTCCCATTCTAAAAAACACAAAAGCATCTGATGACGTGCGTGAGACTCAGACTGCGTAATGTAATGTACTTGGGAGTGTCGGTGTCTCTCCCCCTTCGTCTCTCTTTCTCAGGTGTGCGTTTTCAGGTCAGGGTCACAGAGCTCTCAGTGTTTAGCCTGTCCACTGTTCCAAACCTCCGCACGGCCACATCGGGGCCCAGAACCACAGATTTGGGGAGAAATAATGGCTGCAAGAAAAGAGAGCAAAGAAAAGAGAGAGACGATGGGAAATTGTACAGGCCCAGAACAGTATGACATCACAAAAGGATGAAAGCCGGTTCAGCATTGTGGAGGCTTAAAACACAATAGACATTCACTTCCTGCTTTTTTCCACAATGGCAAAAACACATTAAAAGCAGAGAGTGCCTGAAGGCAGCGCTGGGAATGGCTTACAACGCATTGCTCCTCCGTAACATCAGCTAGGTGTAGGCCCACAGTGAAACTTAAACAAGGTGTAGCGCCACACCTGCTGCCAATCTGCGAAAACTATAACAGTCATCCTGACATGAGATCAATCATGTGTATTTACACAACACGTGTAGAAGGAAGTTATTCACATTAAATGAACACAGTTTCACCTAAAGAAGTGTTTACGTTTATTAATAAGGTAGCACTCATGACAGGAGTCATTTTTTAAGTCAAACATATTAAAACCTCTTTCTGGGAAGTGTCAGCCAGTCCGGTATGAACGGGCGATACTAGTAGTCATGGTAGGGTGTATTAATATGCAGCATGGTTGCATAAGGCATTGACCTGATAACACATCCACAGCCACCTTGAGGATGCCAAGAGCAAAGTCCTAAAGTCTGTTAACTAAACCAAAGACCTCTCATTCATTTCAATCTTGATTCTGTTAATGAGACACAAATTGGCAGAACGTGTGAGATTTCTCATTCAGTGCTTTCCAAAAGTAAGAGGTCAAGTGATAAGTAGAACTGAAAATGTAAACAAACTTATCTATGACAACTGTTGCTCGAAAATCTACTCTGTGACAAAACGTTCAGAAATCAGCAGTTAACGTTACTAAATAATCAGATATGTTAAAGGGACATTAAGTTGATCTTTCTTTAAACAGTTGAGCTGGGTCAGTTAAACAGTGTCTTGTGTTATCAAGACAACACACCCCTCTCTCCAGACAACCCAAGAGACTTACAACCACAGATCCAATGCCTTTGAACACCATTATATATTCCCAGCGATCAGACGAAGCCCCTAAAGTAACTTCAGCACACCGCAACCCGTTAAAGTCCGCAAACACTCACAAACTGATAGAAAGTAAGCAACAAGAGAACAGCTAGCCGAGGCTACTTACCGCCGAGCTTCTCTTCACTCTCCCAAACACGACCGGACAGCGAGAAAGCGGGTGAATGTCAGTGAAGAAGGGAGGGTGGGAGCACAGCACGACGTTGTTGTTGTTGTCTCTGTCACGGCGCTGAATTAAAAACACTCATTTAAAAACCCGAGCGTCGCGCTATGCTAACGGAACTACTAAAGCGACGCGCGTGAGAGTGTGACAGAGAGACGCGACGGTGATTTTCCTCAACAACTGGCACTAGTCGGGTCCTGTTCGTCTTTAAAATATATACTGTGTCATAGGACTGCTTTAGATAATGCGATAGAGGTACTTTATTAAAATTTCGTCTGTACTGACCCCGCTGTTGATCGTTTGGTACGAGGAGATGGCGGAACTTCCGCTTCCGTTTCCCCGCAGCCGAACGGACCGCGCCCCCTTGCGCGCGACTCTGATTGGAATATTTATGAGCGGTGGTAAATATTATCACGACAAAGATTTTCTACTCGATTTTGAATTGTAGCCGAACTGTAATAACATCGTATATAAAGATTATAGGAATCGCAAACGATTTAACAAACACGTGTAAATATATGCATCTTAACATACTACACATACACATAACACATAAATATATATTTTGAATTCTTTGGATAAAAGCGTCTGCCAAATGCATTAATGTAAATGTATACACATTTCTTAAGCAAACAACCGAAAAACGTTCTTGCAGGATAATGGAGAACAACGGATGTAGTGTATTTTATTGCCATTCGCGAAATGTTGGTGTCATGTTAACCTATACAAGCCTGTGAGTTATGAACAGATGACAAGTATTCATCTGATATTTTTACTACTTGCTGTGATGCTATAGCCTTTGAGTCCCCGCACAGAGGCGATGTCCTAAATAAATTCGGTAGGATTTCTTTGTAAGTAATTCACGATTCACACAAATCCGATGTTATAATTCATCGTACAATGCTACTGCAATACGTATGATAATACAACACTGTCTGCTGTTTGAGTGGATACATTGCTAAACTTTATTAGCAATATTTATTTAGAAAAAATAACATTCTTTAGAAATGACAGGGTAACATATTGATGAATATTCAAGCATTTTTTCTTTATGCATTTTGGCGGACACTTTTATTTAAAGCGACTTGCTTTGCTATTTATCAGTATGTCTTCCCTGGGTTCAAACCCATGACGCTAGTGCAGTGCGCTAAAAAAGTAGAAACACCGCAAACATATTCACTTTTTGAAGCATGTGCTTAAAAAAACAACATTTAACAAATCAACGTTTAGGAGTACAGATATGAACCCTTGAAAACACTATTTACAAATAATCCATCACTTGCTCACAAATGCACACCCCCGGGCCAGTCGCGATTTCTTTAAGACTGCAAGGGAAGCTCAGCTTCCCCTATAATTGTCAAAAAATGAATGGTCAAATATATGTACTATTATGTTAACATTTTATTGACTAAAAATGCGTTAAACACGTTCATCTCGAACGAAAACAATTTCGTTCAGAATCAGCTACTTAGGTCGGCTGACTCGATTTCCTTCTCATTCATTCCCGTAGCGTACAGTGCATTACTCTGTTGAAGCCCAGCGTCCATTACTTCAAATGGGGCTGCTTTAAAACAGTTTTTTTTCAGTGCTTGAAACAAGACGGTCATTGGATAATGCTGCGATTATGTCCCGCCCACGGACGCTCAGCGTCTCTGGGATGAATGGAGGAGTGGGCTGGCCCGGACTCCGAGCGTCTGCGTGATGATTGGAGGGTCTGTCATCTCTTTTTAATCCACTTTTATGTCCTAAAACGCTCGTTTTTTGGGGTCGACAGCTTATAAAAACGTATTTCTTGTTTTTTTTTTAGCTTGTTTGCTATACACATTGTCACATATCAGCTTTTAGACATTGTTTTTGTTATAAATCATAAATGACAAGGAGGCGGCAGCTTCTCGCAATGCAAAGAGACGGTTGGTGTGGGCATGGGCGTGGTCTTCAGATTATGACGCGTATAACTCTGTGTCTCCATTCCAACTAGTCCCATCGCGGATTTTGCATGTGTAGTCGAAAGACAAACTGCTGCAACCTTCATCGTATATTTCACACAATTTCACACCACATTCATTGTTTCAGTTTAACATAATTCCCACATTTCCTCCCGTTGAGTTAAATATATATATATATATTAGATCGTTTGTTCATTAATTCATATAGTCTGAACTAGCCAGCTAGCAAACTGCATACGATGGCAGACAGTGCTAATATTGTCGACCTGATTTTGGCAAAGCCATTAGAAAGTCTTCCTTACGAGGAGAAACTTAGAATTAAACAGCAGGCAGAGATCAACACCTAAGATTGATTTAGTGCAAAAGATAGGGAAAAGTAACAGGTCTTTTCAGCTCTCCTGGTATGACAAAGTTAGCTGGCTGACTGGAAGTGCTGTGAAAAAGAAATGTACTGCTGGCCATGTCTCTTGATGAAACATCTCATGGATGTGTTGTTTGGTCAAAATTGGGGTTTGGAGATCTGTCAACTTTGACAGGCATATAAAAGGCATGAAAATAGCAATGAACATGTGAGTGCATGTGCAAGATTAAGTTCAGGGCAGGATCAGGGTTGAGCATGCAATCAATGAAGGTGCTCGCATTCAAGTGGCTAAACATAATGAAACTGTTAAACAAAACAGGGCCTTCCTAAACCACCTTATTGATGTGACATCCTTGCTTGGCCGGCAGGAGCTGTCATTTAGGGGACATGATGAGAGTAGTGAATCATCCAACAAGGGGAATTACAGAGAGTTCACAGAAACATTAGCTAAATATGACTCTGTCCTGTCCACACAATTCGAGTCCTCAACTGTGTTTTCTGGTATGTCACACACTATTCAAAATGACTTGATCTCTGCTCTTGCAGCCACCATTTCTGATCAGATCAGAGATGAAATTCAGGATGCTCCCTTTTTGGATGGCAGGTGGATGAAACCACTGATATATCCTGCCGTGCCCAACTCTCTGTCATTGTTCGCTATGTGGATAGTGCAGGTAAAATTCAGGAGCGCTTCATTGGATTTTTTGATGTTTCTGGGGGGCGAGATGCTCAGTCCGTTTTGATGTTTTAAATGAGAACATGCAGGGCTACAATTTTAAGGATAAGCTTGTGGCACAGACCTGATGGGGCTGCTGTCATGGCTTCAGCTCTCAATGGTCTGCAGGCCAAAGTGAAAGCAATAGCCCCAGTGCAAGTTGTTGCATTGCTATGCACAGACTGAATCTGGTGCTGTCACAGGGGGCAAAATGCTTGCCTGAGTGCAGAATTTTTTTGCATCACTCTCTGGGTTTGCCACATTTTCTCTCAAAATCCACAAAGAGGACGTCTTTCTGGAGTCTGCAGGCTGCTCAAGGTTGCCCAGAAACGCTCCTACTCGATGGAATTTCACATCACGGATAGTGAGCACTGTGGCAAACAATTATGATGGCTCCTGCAGACATTTGATAACATCATTGCAGATACGACAATGGATGATGATACACTGGATGTGCCAAAGGCTTCGTGAGGAAACTGGAGGATTTTGAGTTTGTTGTCATGTTGTACATATGAACACATCTTCTCTGAGACTGATGTGGTCTTTGATATTGTCCAGCAGAGAGCCATGGATGTTCTTACTGCAAGAAAAGAATTGAGTCTCTTCTCGCATTGTCAAAGAGAAGAGGTCAGAGGGGGCTTTCCAAGCTGTTTATGCCAAAGCAGCAGATCTCACATCAGACCCAAGAGATGAGCCCATGAGAAAGCGCCGTCTGACCCAATTGCAGGATCCCCAAGAGCGCTACAGAATTCTGTACATGGCCATCCTTGATAACATCTTGGAGCAGATTCCCGACGTTTTTCAAATTTGGAAAGTATGCTTTTCTTAGAATTAGTCAATCCCAGGGAATTTGATGACATGAGACAAGCATTCCCAGAGGAGGCCTTCCAAAAGTGTCCTGAAAAGTTATGGCCATCACTTTGATTCAGGGAGACTGAGGTCTGAACTTCAAGTCCTGTATTCAGATCAGGACTTGCAGACTAACAGGGGAAAGCTGTGTGATTACTTGGTGTTCCTTAAAGACATGGAGTTGGACAGTGCAATGCCTCAGTTTTACAAACTGTTCTCATTAGTGGCAACAATTGGAGCTACATCTGCAGGTGTAGAAAGGAGCTTCTCCTGTTTAAAGCGGCTCAAGTCCTACACCCGTAACACAATGGGCCAAGGCCGTTTAAGCAGCCTAGCTCTGCTGGCCATTGAGAGGACACTGGTCAAGTCACTGGAAAAGACGCCGAGTTGGTACGACAGGGTTACAGAGCATTTTCTTGAAAAGGAACGTAGGGCAGAATTTACATATAAATAAATGGACAATTTTTATGATTTAGGCCGAAAATGAGCTTCCCCTCTTTAAAAGATCAGCAGCCGCCACTGCCCCACACACACTCACGCATAAAGTAGAGCTCAACACAGGCATGACTTCCAGACTCTTTTAAAGATGTTAAACTAATTATACTAAGTCTCAGACATACGTGACATTCAGCTGAAGAGAGGCGGGGGCGCGGGCCAGAAATATGAATGGTGATGCGACCAGTGGGACCAGTGAAATGCTATAATGGCAGGTTGTATTAGCAACAGCTACATGGATGTAGAGAACAACACACTGACAGCTGGAGAAACAGTAACCGAAATGGTTGTACATAACAAACAGCAGCCATGTCATACTTGAGATGTCAAGGGAAATCTTTCTGAGAAGGCAAAACGTAAAAACAGGTGAATTGTGAAGTGAAGAGAGAGAGAGAGAGTTGAGGTTCAGTGTAAGCTGAGAGTGAGAGAGAATGTGAATTGGCAGCATGGAGACAAGGTTTGACATGGCGAGGTGGACTGTATTAGATTCTGCAAGGTTTCAGCTGCTAGTTTTGTCACTCAAACATATGTCAATACCAGATAGAGATCTGTGCAACCTTTAGTATAAAGGTGCAAAATTCTGTGCAAAAAATAAAAATAAATTCATTTTCAATTCATTCTCGTTCTGCAATGTGATGCATGTCAGAGCAAAAAGCTATTCAGAGGAGTGTGGCTTGATTTTATTGATAAGGAAATGCCGTT
The DNA here is from genome assembly GCA_006030095.1 of Triplophysa siluroides. Classification (NCBI taxonomy): domain Eukaryota; kingdom Metazoa; phylum Chordata; class Actinopteri; order Cypriniformes; family Nemacheilidae; genus Triplophysa; species Triplophysa siluroides. Next base: position 613,009 of record VCII01000558.1, read on the forward strand.
GTTTGGAATAATGTGCCCCGATAAGTCTTGGAGCATCCATTAAGAAGGTAAAAATAGTTGGTTTGGATGTCAAAGTGTGAATAGAAGGAATATAAAGTAAATGATGTATCTTAATCCAGCAGAGCTGCTGACTGGAAACTACTGTTCTGCACAGTAGTTGGAATTTACTAAGTACGAATGTGATAGCTGTAGTGAGAGAGAGAGATTGCGGAGAACAGCAGGAACAGAATAAAGTGTAAGAGACAGACTGACTGACAGGTGGAACGCATCGGGACGCTTGTACTGATGTTCATGAGGAAATAGAGAGAGCGAATCAGACGCAGGGAAGGGGCAGCATACCTCACAACTGTAGTACATGGATATCTGGGGTGAAAACAAGGAGAAGACTATAGGAGGGACTGTGAAAAGGGAGAGAGAGAGAGAGAGAGAGAGAGAGCAGGGGAAGGTGCTAGTCATAGATGAGGGTCATTAGACTCGTCAGGGATGAAGAGAGAGAGCACAGTTATAAAAACACACTCAGTAGGATCAGGAACTAACACCCTCACGCTTGCGCTGTGATACATGCGATAAACTGCTGTAGATTGTTGATCTCATTTGTATGTTGATATCAAGCAACAGAGAAACCCAGTGGTCAGGACTTTATAGATGGGAAAGAAAGAGTGAGCGAGACACCTTTCCGCAACTTCCTGAGAGTTTTCAGCGTTGGACAATGACTGTGAGTCAGATCATATTTTTTAAGTCTTTGGCAAAGCATGCATTTATTGAACTGTAACTGTACTTTCTTGTTGTTTTAAAGAATAATAATCATGTCAATGTTACAGTTAAGTGAAATTTGTCAGCTTAATGTCACAGGTGTGATTTGTGAAAGGCAGCTTTACAGGTGTAAATTGTGATACATTACAGGTATTTTAGGTTTTATCCTGCAGAAATACCTGTAAAAACTAGTTAAATAACATACATTCTGCAATACAAACCATTGTTAGTATTACAATAGTAGGTCACAATGCTGTTTAATTTTTTCTGTCCATATTTTGGGACATTTTTGCTAATTTTTGAAAATTGTTACTACTTGTTCAGTTTAAAAAATATATTTTTTATGTTCAGTTCAGTTCAGTTTATTTTTTTCATTTTTTTTATGTTCAGTCAATTCAAATTGGGACTACATGAATAATTTTACATGAATAATTTAATAACAGAACTGATCCAACTGGACAGAAGATTTCCAGTTCCCAGCATGCTTTCCGTAAGGCTGCATTTGTAATTATTTTAAATAAGTGCTATGTGTTCTTCCGTAACAAAAAGTAAAAATGATTTAAAGCAGATGTAACGCACACAGTTTCTGCCAATCTCATATTAATCTTGAGTACCTATAGAGTAGTATTGCATACTTCGTATCTTCGAAGAGTCTTTAGTTTGATCCCATTTATAAAAGACAGATACAACTTATTTCCAAAAACAGGCGAGCCCTGAACGCGTGCAGTGGGGGGGGGACTACAGCACGAGCACACAATACTTCATCGCATTATCCCTGCATAACTTTTGATTCACTATAAGTTTGTGTTGTAAAACTTATGCACGTACGCACCGATTGCCAACAAAAAATTATGTTTCACTTACAGCGTATACGGTTCATGAGCGGCATCTTTCAGCGCTGGGACCGCACCATCTATCAGTTTCAAACAATCTGCAAATCCAGCATCATTTCCATCGTTTATATAACATTCCTCACCGAAATGCAGTAAACAAACAAACACAGCTGAACTTTGCCAACGTAGTGCTCTCTCTCTCTCTTGCTCCAGCTGGTTCTTCTCCCGCTCTCGTGGGTTCGCGTGGGCATGCTTTTCCGAGTGAATTGTCCAATGAGGGACTAAGAAAAGTTGTTACGTAAGGGAATTTCATGTTTGAAAAAAACAAATTCTGGGGGAGTGTATCGAGCACAGAAATACTATGTCCAACTCGTTTTTGACCATGTCAAGCATGAGAAGCCCGGCACGTTTAACATTGTAAAGAAGTCAGAATGCATGAAACACTGTGGGACCACCCCTTTAATGTTCATTTATCTTGAGATAAGAATAGTTTGTTACATTTTTTAGGTGTTCAGAAGAGTAGTGCCACTTTAGGCTGTGGGAGGCTGCATATTTCTTTTAAGCTCTGTTAACCTAATAAATTATAATTAAATTTAACATTAACTAAAAATATTTAAGAGGATAACTTAAATCAAAATTTCAAACATATGCATCTAAAAATCATGCTTGTTTAACAAAGATAAATTGGGCAGCTAGATAGTTTATGCTGAGTGAACATAACTTCAATGCGTGCAACCGATGTACATATTTTTTATGTTAATCCAACAGATCTTTTCAGTGTACAGTGTGAAATAAAATTCTTGTAATATTATTGTATGAAATGTATGATATAGTTCACCCAAAAATGAAGATTCTGTCATCATTTAACCACTCTTTTTTATTTTCAAACCTGTTTGACTTTCTTTCTTCTGCAGAACACAAAAGAAGATATTTTGAAGAATGTTGGTAACAGAGCAGTACCTATTGACGTCTATTGTATGGACACCAGTGGGTAGTAAATGGGTACAGCCGTTTTTGGGTTACCAAAATTCTTCTAAATATCTTCTTCTGTGTTCTATAGAAGAAATAAAGTCCTACATGTTCAAAATCACGAGAGGTTGAAATGATGACAGAATTTTAACTTTATTATGAATCCTTTTTGATGAGCAGTAAAAAGTTGAATGCCAAGGGCAAACATTTTGTAAAGTCAGCATTTAACTTCCTGTAAATTGCAGGCATGGAAAGGTTGCATGGAAAATGTAGCCAGCTGCTTCATGCACGTCCCCTCCTGGCTTCTTATCAAAGGCAAGTGCTAGAGACGTCTATCAGTAAGATAAAGACTGCACTGATGCTTCTGTTCTTAGTGCCTAGCAACGCACTCATACAACAACTGCTTCAGCTTCCCATAAGACTCATAAATCCGTAACAGAATACCACACAAATACACATTCTCTGATGGCGCTGGTCACACATGCTCCTGAGGGTTTTTTCCAGCTGTACGGGTAAAGGTTGACATGTTAAAAAATGGATTTTGTCACAGCACTTGCACGCAGGATTCTCATTACCAAATGTCACGGAGAAATGTACAGTCTGTAATATAAACATGAGCTGCTTGCTTTGTGTTTAGGAAATATGCAGTTGCATCATGCACGCTAGCTATTTCAGGACCGTAAGGTGTTTATGGGCTCATGTTATTGTCTGGCCATCATTTGTTTGATGTGAAAGTGAAGGCTGATGAAAGTCTTGATAGATGGGAACTGTTACTAGTTTTTTACAGCAGCTGCAATGCATTATTCTGAGGAATTCATAGAGAATTAATAAACCGTTTATAGTCCCAGAAAAGTAATTTCCCTAGTTGTGAAAGTTTTATAACCCTCCATGGTCTCTTAAAACAACACTTTAGCTTTCTCCAGCTCAACATTTTCTATTGACATCCTGGATCCTTTTTTTCCCAATTGGCTCAGTTAAAGTTTTGTGATTTTTACAAAGGCCTGTTGAAACGATAGTTGATACAAGTGAAATTTATTAAAAAAGTCAACTGACACATTTAGACGTTATCAGTCACACATTTCTTTGACAGTGAATAAAATAATTGATCATTAGAATAAATCAATACATTATATGCATCAAAGTAGACGTGTCCATCTTATTCAAGTTTTTTGCTGGGTTAAGCTTCAAAGCATGTTTTAAGACCTCTGGTTTGCCTGACTATGGTTTTGTTTTCCCATCAGACTGCACCTGGAGACTTGGACGAGCTGTGCTATCTCACAGCTCAGTCTATGACATCGCTGGTGACATCAGAGCATTTCAAAATCATCAAAAAGCTGGGCGAAGGGTCATACGGCAAAGTGATGCTGGCCGTGCATAAGAAAAGAGGTCAGTCTAGTTTTGATGTACACTATTGGAAAATATAATAGAATAAATATTTACAAACCACCGTGATAACACTTCAAACTCTGAACTTGCAGGAACGGCAATGGCTCTGAAGTTCTTCCCTCGCCGCTCTACCAGTCTCCAAGCTTTCCTGCGTGAATACAATCTCTCCCTCTCATTTTGCACACATCCCTCTCTGACACGGGCTTTGGGAATCTTCTTCTCAACGCCTGACCACTATGTCTTCGCCCAGCAGGCTGGTCTTTATGGTGACCTGTACAATGTCATCGTGTCTGAGGTCAGTGGGTTTTCACGACTTGATCACCTTAATACAGAATATAAAAACAAAATGTCAAGATATTTCTATTCGTTAAATATATCTATAAGTACTTTTATGGACGCCAGTAAATTAGAGCCTGAATGTAAGAACAACAAACCACCAAGTTTGAACCACCAACTAGATACGTTGCCACCGAGTTGTAACGTATCTAGTGTTGTAACCTAAAATATTATGATGCCTCCTCATGAGGGGAGCATTTTTTGCCGTGACGTCTTTCCAGAGGACATGAAGTCTTTGATTATTCAGGAACATGCATGTTCTCAGATAGGCCCTGTGTTCACGTTCTCCTGCCAAAAGATCTGCTGCTGTCATCGGCCTGATACATTAATTCAGTCTAATGAGAGTACTTAGTGTGCCGTTTAGAAGCTGGTTAAATACACAGAACATGTTTTCCGTCACCTCATCCCTCTCTCTCTCTCTCTCTCTCTCTCTCTGTAGGAGGGGGTGAGCGAGGAGTGTACCCAGCGTGTGATGTCCCAGTTGAGCGGTGCTGTGTCACATCTCCACTCTCTTGGCTTCGTTCACCGAGACATAAAACCAGAGAACGTGTTCCTGTGTGACCGAGCTTGTCGGTGGGTCAAACTGGGCGACTTCGGCCTGGCCAGGCAGCAGGGGACCCAGGTCCGAGCCGTGTGGTACAACTCTCCTTTTTGTGTCCCTGAGGTGGAGAATGCTAAGAGAATCATTGAGGCAGAGGAGGAAGATGAGGTAGAAGATATCTGGATGTCAGTGGAGCCCTGTTTAGATAGTTGGGCTTTGGGAATTCTTATATTCTGCCTGCTGACTGGCTGCTTCCCGTGGGAAGAGAGCACTTCGGATGACCTTTCCTACTGCGCATACAGAGACTGGTTTAACAAAATCAAACAGAGAGAGGAAGTATCACAAAATTGTGAAAAGCTTGCAGGAGATATTGTGGGTGAGGAGGCTGACATAGAGGTGGCCTCACAGTTTGACACTTTAAGCTCTCTGGTCCTTACCCTATTGAGGCAACTGCTGCACCCGCTGCCCTGGCTCCGTGCTGGACCTGATGAGATCCTGTCCTACCTTGGGGGACCTTGGTTGCTGAAAACAGAGAAAGAGGAGATGAGGAGAGAACGGGAGGCGCGAGAGGAGGCCAAGAAGATGCAGGAAAGAGGAGGGGTGGGGAAGGAAAAAGAAATATTGGGAAGGAGGGAGAGATAAAGTTAATGTAAAATAAGATTTTTATAAATATATGTACTTTATATTCAAGAGTTTTTATATGGTGTTTGTTTTTTGGATAATGTAATGTATAGAAGTTTTGTACATAAGTTGGTATTTTTAGAACAGAAAAGGAAAATATAAGAGATGCATTGATATATCAGACAATAATCGGTGTCGCTCGATTGTTTTTCACACTATTGGCTGGCTGATAGTTTAAAAACAGACCATGATCAGGGCCGATATATCCTGTCAGTCCGAAGAGGATGGGAAAACGCAATGAATCTGTGCTTTGTATATAGTAAATGTTAAGAAACATCACTAGTTGGATGTTCAGTATTAATAGTCATTATATGAATTAAAAACATTCAAAAATTTAAGAAGTATTAATTTAATCTTCAGAATCTGTATCGGCAGAAATCACTATGAATAATTGGTATTGGTAAAGAAAGTTAGTATCGGTCCACCTCTAGAAAATATGATTAAATAAAAATGAAATAAAGATTAAATAAAAAAACAAATAGTTCAACCATAGTAACCACAAATAACACATAGTTTAAGCATGGTATGTGCTATACTGACAATGACAATAATTTTTTTCTGTAAGGGAAGATATTTCTACAGTGGCCAAAGATATTTTAAGCTACATTAAGATATTAAGCCACATTTATGTCATTGCAATAATTATCAACATATCAAAGTTTTTAATACAAGAAAAGTATTTGCTTATTTTAGGACGAAAAGCTCTGTAGTTCTGAAAACAGATCATCCATGATTTGTTTGCAAATGCCTTTAAGTGGTGCAATTTTTCTCAGATAAATGAGGAAGTGTACCTTACGTAAATGTGTACATAAAGTGGGTGGAATACACAAATACTCCTTCTTTACCTCATACAAACTGTTTCGCTGTACATGGCAATGCACTTTTATATGTTGAAATAAACTTGTTCATTTTTATGACAATTACTCTTCTTGACTCTGTTATACAATATGTACTTCTCGAGTTCAAGCACAATTAAAATCAACGTCCTCATGTTCGTACATAATAATAATGCATTTTATTTGATGGCGCCTTTCAAAACACCCAAGGTCACCTCACAGCCGTCAAATAAGAACATTTAACCAAAAAAATTATATATATACAGATCACTGCACGGGACAAACCATGTAACAAACACTCAGCATACACAAATAAATTGCAGTAAGAATTCCATAAAAATTTACAAAAAAGCCTGGGTAAAAAGATATGTCTTAAGACGTGTTTTAAAAATCTGCAGACAGTTGCTGTTTCGGATATCTAAAGGAATGGAGTTCCATAGGCAGGGGGCAGCACAGCTAAAAGATCTAGCACCCATGGTAGTTATCGAATCCGAGGTACCATGAGAGAAAGTGAAGATGAAGATCTGAGAGCACGTGCAAGGGTGTGAACACAGAGTTCAGTGAGATATCGGAGTGCAAGATGATGTAGTGCCTTGTAAGTGAGTAATAAGATCTTAAAATCAACTCGAAACTTAACTGGAAGCCAGTGCAATTACTGGAGAACAGGTGAGATATGAATCGAAGGTGTTCTAGTGAGGACACAAGCTGCAGAATTCTGAACCAACTGGAGCTTAAGTAACAATTTTGAAGGAGCACCAGTGAGAAGGGCATTACAATAGTCTATACTTGAGGTGACTAATGCATGTATAAGAACTGCTGTGTTGTTGGTGAAGAGAGAAGAACGGAGACGGTAAATATTACATAAATGGAAGTATGCTGAAATTATTAATATGAGTTTGAAAGGATAATGTGGTATCCAAGATAACACCCAAGCTTTTGACATGTGAGGAAAGAAGGATTCAATTATTGTCAATGTGCAAGGTAAAATCTTTAGATTTAGACAGTACAGATTTCATACCAACAAGGAAGACCTCAGTTTTGTCACCATTTAACTTTTGGAAATTATATGAAAGCCAATCATTAATTTCGGCTAGTCAACTTGACAGAAAAGGTGGAGGAAAAGAGCCGGTGAGTTTGGCAGACAGGTAGAGTTGGGTGTCGTCCACATAACAGTGGAAGTGGATACCAAACTTCCTTAATATGTAACCAAGAGAAAGTATATAAATAATGAACAGAAGTGGGCCCAGAACAGAACCCTGGGGAACACCAGGTGGTGACTGTAGATGTTCTTGATCTAAAACTCTTTAAATGAACGAGCTGATAGCGACCAGAAATATATGATTTAAACCAAGACAGAGGCGTACCCATTATCCCAATAGAAGCTAACCTATCCAGGAGTATCCTAGAGATAGTATCAAAGGCTGCACTCAAGTCGAGAAGGACAAGTATAGTCAATAGCCCAGAGTCAGCTGCCAGCAGCAGATCATTGGTAATTCTAACAAAAGCAGTCTTCTGCACTATGATAGGGACGAAAACCAGATTGGAACTGTTCATACAGATCATTATTAGAAAGGTGTTTATGAACCTGAATGCCAATACATTTTTCTACAATCTTAGAAATAAATGGCAAATTAGAGATCGGACAGAAATTATCTAGATAAGAGGGATCAGCCCCTGGTTTCTTAAGTATAAGTGTAATAATAGCAGATTTGAGAGATCTCCAGAGACAAGTTAAGAATGGACAATTTTGTGATCAATGGCGACAGAGCTGGTAAACAAACTTTAACTTAGGAAGTAGGTAGGGGGTCAAGTTAACATGTCGAATATTTAGATTTACTTATCAGGCACATTATCTCAGTGGTAGTAAGTAGTGTACAGATAGAAAGCACAGAGTGAGGAGGTGGATGAAAAACGAATTGACTTGACTCATGGCGAGGGTTACTAGAGAGTAATTGTTCATGAATATTTCCAACCTTTACATAAACTGCTGACTAACGCTGTCAAGCTTTTGCATCAAACCATTTCACATCCTCTGAACAGAACACTTGAGCACATATTTGCAGTCGTGTTGAAATACAGTCCTGCTGTAAATAGGACCAATGTTAAACAAACACAGGTACAATGGGGGGTGGAGGGGGTGTCAGGTTTGTGTTGTTCTGGGATTCATTGGATCAGTTTAGATATGTGTGGCTCGTCCAACTTTCCAGCTGGCCACTGTAACCCCTGTCAGACCACCATGACTCTGCTAGTTCTGATCTTTCTGTAACTTTCTGTAGTCCCATTTATTCAACCAATCCAAGGGTATTTTCATGCACATCTAGTGTTTTGATTATATCTTTATACAGACTTCTACTGACCTCTAATGACTGAAATCTGATGAATGGATCGCTCTATCAGCCTGGGCTTTCACTGTGAGGCCCTTGTGAGACCTTCTGCATATGGTTTTATAAATAGCCTCAGGTCCATCTATTTAGACTGTCGGACACATCAGCACCTCTCTGTGTTCCCTTCTTGTACCCTGTAGCACTCTCTCTCTTTGGTCCACCTTCCACTTAGCCTGTTCTTGCTTTTCACTTCTTGACCTCTATTGAAAACATGATGATCTCCCTGGTTCAGTACAGGTCTTCAATATCGTAAACAGAAAATCACGATGTCCATGTACCTCGTTAAAACCTTGTATTAAGATGCATTTCGGATGATCTGTTTATAAATGGTCTGCACTAAATGTACACACATGGTTCTCCAGTTCTCTTTCACTGATGCAGTAAGACAGTCTTATCCTTCTGTTGTGTACTTGAGTATTAATAGTCATCTTTTAATGATTTTGTTTATTCATCAGAATATAGCACACTTAAAGGGATAGTTCACCCTCAGGTTGTTTTAAACCTGTATTCATTTCTTTGTTCTGTTGAACACAAAGATATTCGGAAGTATGTTAGCAATTTTCTTTTCTGGGCAGGCACGGATTAACGCACAGGCTTGCCTAGGCTGCAGCCTGGGGCCCCACCTGTTCAGGGGCCTCTGATTGGCCAGATCTTTTAATTTTTTAATTTACTTCAGCGTGAAAAATAATTCACCCTTATTGGCCCATAGGATGTTGATTTAATTAAAAGGTATGGCTTTGTTTTATACACAGTTTATGTAGTGCACGGTGGTTTGTGTATCAGTGAAGATCCACCGAAGCGATTTAAGGGGACGTTCATATTTCACGTAAACTTGTATAAAACTCTCTCTCACTGTATAAAGCGCTCTCCTGGTGTTTGCCGTTGTTAAGCAACCAGGAATGTAGAGGAAACGCTGTAGTATTTGCTGTCTCAATGTGTGTGTTCCCGATGCTCCTCGAAGCGTTGGTTTGGTGCCTTAGCTTGATTCTATCGAATCCTGGTGCGTATGCATTCATCATATGTCATCACGAACGTGCATGACACACGATAGTAAACAGAACACGGGTCAATATAATGTGTTTTTTATTCACTTGATGCTATTATGTGCAGCGCAGTGTAAACAACACGTGGTCTTACTGTATGTTAGCCTTGCTCTGCTGCTTGCAAACAGACTATTTAGCAGGACTATTTTTAAATCTGGAAACAGCATATAACCATTCATTTGCCCCTCTATTATTCCACTCAAATGCAGGCTCACTCTTGCTCAAATCCAAGGTAAATTACCAAAGCTATCATCTCTTACACGTGTTTTATTGAAGTAAATCGTAATCGGCTAAAGCAAATGTGCCCTTTTGCACACCTGAGATTGCGCGACAGCTTTTACATTAGCCGTGCCTAGTTCCGAACTATACTGCACGCGTGAAAGGCGCGTGAAAGCCACCTAAGGGGGGCCTCACCCAGAGAGCAGCCTAGGGGCCCCTGACCACCTTAATCCGCCCCTGGTTCTGGGACATCATCCACTACCATAGTAGAAAAAAAACATTAAATTTTTTTGTTCTGTTGATCACAAGAGGAAATATTCTGAAGAATGTAGGAAGGAAAGCAAACAGTTCTGGGGCACTTTTGACTTGATGGCCCAGAACTGAAAACTGCTAACATTCATAAGAACAAAGAAATATATACAGGTATGAATGAGTGTGTGTGAATGATGACATTTTTGGGTGAACTATCCCTTTAAGCTGTGTTGCCTGTTATTTTGTACATTATAACATATATTGTATATTACTGTATATTACTGTGTATTATTTGTATACATTGTTTTTATTGTTTATTTGTTTTGTCATTAAATCAATTAAGACCAATACCTTGAGCTTGTAAAACTGTACCAATGTAAACAATGTCATAAACAGTTTTAATGGCCCGTAAATTCCAGTGTACAGGGATAGACTCTCCTGGGGACAGCTGGACAGAAGAACCGATGAGTGGCCGGAGACATGCAGATGGCAATGGATCATGAAAAATGACAGGGAAAGATCCAGTGAACGACGCAACGCCAAGGACAGCGACACGTTCAACAGAACTCACTTCAAACCTCAGCAGAATGCCGGGATAAATATTACATCGCTGTAACGTATCGATATACATTCTGGGTAGTCTTGCATTATAACACCAAGAAACTGATCTACATTGCATGTAGCCTACAGTAGCAAAACCATCATAAAAAAACTGTAAACACCATAAGGACAGCAGAAACTTATGGAGATGCGTTTGGCTTTTGAGATTACTCGTGAGTAAAAGCTGAACATTGTTAAGTTTATTTGGGAGGGGGAATACATTCCTCTAATAAACAAGTCTAGATAATATTCGGTGTTTACGATCTGGCATGCGTCCCTTGTATGTCCAACTCCAGGACCCAGCACATGTTTCTGCCTCTCCAGATCTGTCATGGCTTTACAAAGTGCATTAGATTCTCCAGTCAGGTTTTCAGTACACTGGTTTAGACTAGCTCAGCATTGGTTTCATCTTTTGCAGCCCTATCTGTTAAGATGTCATCAGGGTCTCTGGTGATCATTTTGTCGACCTAGTACTGTCATTCCATGACAAGGTGTGGGTATTGGGCAACCACGCAACCCTATTGTGTCAACTGCGTGATGAGTGTTTGACTTCTGATCTTGCCTAAAGGGAACAGCTAAGCTAAGCTAAAGGTCATGCCAAATGAGTTGGACAATGCAAGGTGAGCCACGCCAGTGGAACCTCGGGTTTCCCCAGCTAAAACTGACTCTTGTGGCCCCTGAAGAGGTGATGGGAAAGAGGGTTGATATTAGCAGTGTTTATTTTCAGCAGTGGAAACTTTCCTTCAAAAATGCAGACTTTAACTGTGAGTTCCCGGCATTGCCAAATCGCAACTCTCCCCTCATTTGCTAAATAGAGATATACAGTAAGACCAATTTACATGCCAGCAAGTCTGAATATGTTTATCCAAAAGATTAATCCTAATAACTTTGATGTTTACAAGAATAAGCATGAAAGACATTGAAGCTACATTCAAAACTGTTCAACAGAGGTGGACTGCAGTGACATATTTGTAGCAGAGCATTGTTCTGCGGCGACCCCTTGTGGCGAATAGCATGTAAATGATATTCTTTGAAATGTTCCCATAGTAGGAAAAAATACTTTATCACTTTTTTTGTTCTGTTGAACACAAATCATATTTTTTTGAAGATTTAAGAACAGCAAACAGTTCTGGGGCACTTTTGACTACCATTGTATTTTTCCTACTATGGTAGTTAATGGGGGGCAAAATCTGTATGGTTATAAGCATTCTTTCAAATATCTTTCTTAGTGTTCATCAGAACAAAGAAATTTATACAGATTTGGAACATCTCAAAGGTGTGTAAATGATGACAGTTTCATTTTTGGGTGACATATCTCATACATCTTTCCTGTTGCTCACTGGTAAGAGAATGGCCCTAACCACACCAAGATCGTGGGTTGGATCCCAGGGGATTGCACATACTTAGAAACAAATGTATAGGATAATGTAATGTAAGTCGCTTTGGATAAAAGTGTCTGCCAAATGCATACATGTAAACGTCTTCAAGATGACGTCAACACTGTAAAATGAATTATTGTTGGTGGGAGAACTTTAATCTAGAATAAACTGGACAAACAAAAATAGATAACATACAAAAACAGTTTAAATGGAATATGTATATTAGGTAGTTTGGACTTTAATTTCAAGGAATATTAATAGGCTACAGCGATGCCTTCATTTTTTTTTAAACATTTTTCTCTACATTAGGGGTTTCTGAAAGAAGACACAGTTGGTGACAATTAGTGTTGCTATAGCCTACATAAAAATTCAATTTCTAATTTAATACATGACAACTTGATTTGTGCAAAAGCAGAAGATGCATGCTGATGGCTGAATGTTTCAAAGAGCAGCTTTTGTAATTCAGCTGAAGCAAGAAATTTGACCCTTTGTACAGTTTTTTTTTTATTTTTATACTTATTTTACCAGGATAGTCAGTTAAAAGACAAAGTCACAATTAGATTTTTTGCAAAGCTCTTCTATATGAACACACATTATGCATTCCAACACATATCTGAATAAAAATGAAAAAGCAAATGCGATGGAGAAGGGTTGAGAGAGACAGGCGGAGAGATGTACAGGGGTGGGGAAGAGGCAGGGAGGAGAAAAGTAAAAGCCAAAGGATTCTGAAATACACAAGCAGCAGTAGAGGATTGAAACATGTAAGTATTATAAAAATCGAATTCTTTTGAGAATATTCCTTCGTTAGTTAGATTTAATATGTACATAGTAAAACAAATAGTTTCAAATAGAAGAAGTTTAAACCTGTGGACAGAGCTAAATATGTTAAAAGTCTGCAGTTTTCTTTGAACGTGTTGTAGTTGTGCAAGAGGTTTATTAAAACAATGCAGAATACAATACTGTATGTTTGAGTGCATATTGTGCGTTGATGCCAGTCAATCTACATTTTAACTGATTCCTATGGAATTTGCATATGTATCGATGTACATATGCATATGTATTTACATATGTATGAGTGTGTATGTGAATTTATGCATCTGTGTGTATGCGAGTTGGTGAGGCCAGAGGGACGGGAGGGAAAACACATTCTTTAGTGTGAGCTCATGTCTTGGACACAGAGAAATATACGCTTAGAGGAAAACATTCTGCGAGAGAGAAAGAAACACACGAAAGCTGGATGGACGGAACAGCTGTAAGTGATATCTTTAATGAGAGATTGAGAACAGAGAACTTATGTTTTGTGACTTCAATAAATGAGAATCCCGATGAGTCAGAGACACAGGATAATCTAAATCAGATTCAGCCATCTGCTGGTCACCTCTCCGATACACTTTCAAGAATTCATTTGTTTTGTCTAACTGTTGTGAGGATTTCTATAAATTGATAAAAGTTTGGGCGAATATTTGGGTGGTTTCAATCTCTCTCTAAAATAAACAACTGAAACCTAACTTTGTTTGCTGGTCTAATAAGGATTGTGATTTGTGAACCAGGCTGGAAGACCAGGCTGGTTTAATATGGGGTTTGTTTTCTTTACAGGGGTACCCGATGTTAAACTATGTTAGACTATTAAACTGAAAGATGTTTTAGGGTTGTTGTGATAAATGTGCTCCTCTTTGCTCTGTCCAGCTCCTGAGCTGTGATTGGACCCTGTAAAGACCATTAAACATGGGCAGCTATCCAGTCCATATGCTGCTTTGCTGCTGTTTCTTTGGTAATTCCATTATTCAAAACAGCTAAACACATTTTATTTTATATGAATGGAAGCTTTTTATTGTCTAGCCAACAGAGCTGTTTTGCTTTTTTCCACAGTCGTAGTTGCTGTCTGGGCACAACAAACTGGTAATTGACTACAACATCATAATGTAACTGTCAATTATATCATGAAGAGCTAGTTTGAATTTTTGCTGCATTCATTGTTTTGTGTTTTTTTAAAGTCTACAATTTGGTGAAAATTTAGAAAGAGCCTTATGTCATTCATTACGACTATTATGCCATATAGTGTCATAACATGCTTTTTTTAACCAGAAATACAGGAATTGGAGGACCCTGCCTTTCCACCATCCGGTGAGTTTATATATGAGCAGGTTAACCATTTGTGTTGACAAACATTTGTGTGAGAAAATAACAATCCGTTCTCTGACCCACAGATTGCAGAGAGGAAACATACCCCTGCACCAGGATGTACTCTGTTCATCGACCTACAAAGAGATGCATCCATTCACTCTGTCTGTACAGGTGCATAACAAACTGACATTACAAGATTAAATATGAATGATTTTTTTGCATTAATATATTTTAAAAACCACTTACACAGTGTGTACATTCAATATCCCAAATGTTTCCAAAAGGGTTTCCAACGTCCCATTTCATTGTGTTATCCTTCAAAGCATCATCAGGCTATCTTGATTATTGTATTAAAAATGCTACCTCTTGCAGTTAAAATGACATACTACACTCACACACTAAATAAGATCTACATTAAATGACATGTGTGTTACAGCCTCCCAAGAGTCTATGTGATCAACAAGGAGATCTGCGTGAGGACTGTGTGTCAACAAGATGAGCTTCTGATGGGTGAGTCTTTAATATCTCTGTAACATATACAGTACAGTATAGAGGTTCTTACCATTAGATTCGTTGAAACCTTATGATTTTTAAGCCGTTCATATTTGATCATGTTAATTCTTGCACCATAGTATAGTTTTATGTGACATTCTCTCTGATCAATAGATTTTTAGGTTTTTGTTAGGGTCACTTCAAAACTTTTAAATGACCTCATACATCCCAAATGATGTTATCATTTATTAACTCTCATGCCATTCAAAACATTTATTTAAGGCTTTCTTATGTCGAACATGAAGGAAGATTTTTAGAGAAAGTTTAGTTTAGTTTCTATGTAATGGAAGTCGGTGTTGTTTGGTTACCAACAATTTTCAAAATGTCTTCTTTTGTCTTCTGCCATTTGAAATGACAAGATGGTGAATAAAAGATAAGATCTTTTTTATTATTGGGTAAACCATCCCTTTAACATAATGATTTCTAAATATCCCATTTTTGCAGTTTATTCTCCATGGTTTTTGTTTACAGGGGTGGGACATTATACGTATAAATCCTTTTTTTTTCGTTAAAAGGCCTGAAATCACTGAATCTCTTGAGTCTGAATGGCACCACATCCCCTCATCCATTTCAACATAGAAAGCTGTTATAGTAGCAAACAGAAGACCAACTCATGATGTCTTACTTTTGAACTCCAGTATAAAACTCTTTAACTGTAAATACAGTATAGGTAGGCTGGTAAATTGTCTGTCTTGCTCTTTTTCAGCTGAACTTTGTAGAGAGAAAGCTGGGTGGCCGAAACGTCAAACAAGGTCAACTAAAAGACGATGTCACCGTGGCAACCCAAAAACATGGGCAAACAAGGGTTAATGTGTGATGGATGACAAAGCCAGAGGGTGGGAGACTGAAAGAAGGAGCAAGTTCAAACAAATACAGCTATAAATCTGAATTACAGATCACAAACTGTGCGCTTGTTCTAATTTATGTCACTTTGTCATTTTAATGCTTTTGTTGGATGAATATACATGTTTTAAAGAGTGTATTTTCATAGAGGTTTTAAATCAGACAGGGGATGACACTGCATATTGGTGCTGATAGAAACCCAACATATAACCGCCATGTTCTTTATATTCCTTCAGTATACACACCAGCCACTTTAAGTAAACATTAAATGCACAAAAATGATTACATTTTCATATGATTTCATTTTGAATATCAGTCTTTAACAAATGTTATTAAAGGATATTTTTCTTCTTATTAAGAGATACACGAAAATGATTGCATGATTGACTGTTCACGTTATGTGTTAAAATCTTTGCACATTTTACAGAGCTATCTTACGATCCAGCAGGTGTTGAATTAAAAAACAGGCATTAGTACTAGCAAGAGATCAAAGAAAAGTCGTTTATAACTGTATATAATGTTTTTTTTCCTGTATAGAATAAATAATAGAATTGCATAACCAATCAAACAAGCTAAATCGAACACAAACTGTGTTCAACACAAATTATTCGGGTTCATGTCGAACCATGAAATCGTATAGTTTGATTTATTGAGACAGATCTACACCAACACTAGAGGGCGCCCAGACATGATAAAAAGACACTTGCTGACTATCTGCACACTGTGCTGAAAGATAAATAATATAAAATTGTTTATACATTGTATAAAGATGTATTCAGAACTTCAACAATTTATTGTTAAATTAAATATTAAGTAAATGATTAAATATTTAGTGTTTATAGTATTACACTAGTATAAATAGTATAAGTTTTTACAAGAGTTTACTCTGAGACCATGTCGAGCCTTACAAGTGTCTCCACCTTTTTAGAATGATTATTTGTGTTGTGTAAGTGGACGTAAATAAAATAATAAATAGGCCTGCATAAATTCTACAAAATAAAAATACATTTACAATTTTTATTTCAAGCAGATGGACGAATATTATAACATGCGTGTTTATCTGACAATTGATCAATAATCCCCGGATATTTATCAGACAAAGATCTGGACCTTTTTACTGAACAGTATTTTTACCCTTCCCCATTTTTACTAGTTATCCATGGTGCACCAAAGTGCAAAAAGTAGAAGATTTAAATTTAGTTTAATACAATTTTTTCTTCAAATGCAAACATTTTGAACTTTGAATTTGGTGTGATAATATTGCTTATAGTTAAGACTGACTTTTACCCCTGTAACGTTCATCCCCAAAGTCCCACAAACCTGCTTATGATATAAATGTATATCTTACCGATGAGGTTAAAATAATGTAGCACTTTAAGGTTAGGCTCAGGGTATAGTAACAGTTGTGGTTTTGTCTGAGACCATAAGCTGAGACCCATTTCCAGACCAGTATGTTTTGAGACCCAGAGCAAGGCCACATTTATGTGCTCTCAAGAGGTCTCAAGACCACAAGATCCAGCTCTGGTAACAAAGAATAACCACTGGTGCTGTGTTAACGTGTTACTGCTGTTATAAATTGTAATAATTTCCATTTTGGTAAGTTTAATAATCAACAATTAAAAAACACCTATATGAATCTGAATATTGTGTGGTGACATCACCCTGTGGTGGTTCCCCAGTGTCTATGATGGTAATGGCTCTACTTTATGACAGGTGGGAAATATGATCAACTATAAAACATTCTTAAGAGAGATCTGGTTTGTTTTCTATAGCTGTTACCCTCATTTGACCTTTTGTGACTGTATGACAAATAAACGTGTTCAGGACATACTTTGTGCAACACATACTCTACACGTTGAGACAAAATAATAGACAGTTTGCTATTTTAAAGTAACAGCTTTTATTTCATGTTGAGTGACATCTAACATAATCACATTAATGCTATACACAGTACAATATCAGTACAATCCTAAATTCAAGTAAAAGATTTGCATCTCAGGTCAACAGCACCATTTGCCTTTATCTCTTTTTATCTCAGTGTTCATCGATTTGAGAATATCATGTGTGGTCATAGCCCAAAAAGAGTAAAACAGTCCCGCAGATCCTCAGTCTCGCAGGGCTATAAGAAAAGTATTCATATTTATAAGGAATCTATCACAAATACTACGGTTTTCTTGTTTTAAAATGCTGCTACGTTCAAAGTTGTTACCTGCAAGATCTGATTGAGTTTTCGAACCAGTCTGACGGAGTTTTCCTGAAGGCCATCCCAGGCTTTAAAACGTCTCTGTCTCCGTGCAACAAACGTTTGCCAGCAGTAGAAATAGTCTAAACAGAACAGAATGTGATGAAGATCAAGTGTTACACACAATTCATTGCATATCACGCATATCAACAATAATATGATCCTTTCCTTATTCCCTCTTTTCCTCGTCTTGTTTACCTTTATAAGTCATAACCGAGATCTGCACTCCTGCCCTCTTTAGGGTTCGCAGTCCTTCCCTCTCTTGGCTGTCCTCTTCATCACAGAAGTACAGTCGTGATACGAAGATTCTGAGCCGCAGGTTGGGCGTCTGCGACAGGAACTGGGAAAGGTGCTTGGCACATTCAGAGCAGGGCGACCAGGAGCAGAACCAGGTCACTGAGTAACACATTCTCGCACCGGTTACACTCGAACCCCACAGTCCAGGACACAGCACACCCAAGTAACGCAGGAAAAGCAGCTTTACACGAGATGTGAATGGAGCAGGAGGATGAAAAAAGATATAGGATTGGAGTCCCAGAAAAAAAGAGGGTGAGAAAGGCCCAATTTATAAACATTATCATTTTTTATTTATCTGTCTGTTTATATTTTTCTTACCTCTACATGGCAGCCCGAGCGATTGCGCAGGTGTCCAAAGTCAAATGATAGTGAATCAGGGCCAATGCGTCTTTTCACCACAAAACAAAGGTAAGTCTCATGTCTCCCACGAGCCCAGCGCACGTTCTTATAGTGAAAGATAAACTTCTTCTGCGTCAGGAGCACACTACAACACAATTTCATACTCTGTTATTCATATAGGTAGCTTGTCGTAACAATGCATGGTGACGCAGACGTGTTGAATGTTTTGTAGTATGTAATATACAGTAGGTCTTTGTTGTGGGCTTAAAATAAAAAATAAAATTTACAGTCCAACCTGAAGGAAATACACTTTCGGTTTTATGTTGTTGTATTTTATGTATTTGTTGAATACATTTTATGTAAAACTTTCAGGACTTGTCATTTTGTCCAGGACTCGCTGCAGAAGAGAATTTGCATATCGATGGGAATATCCCCAAAATAAGGATAAGTAAAATAAATAAATAATCAAATGGGTCATATGGCTTGAACACGTGTTTTTCTGTGTCTTTGGTGTCTGTGCATGTATTAGACATGTATTAAAATTGCTCAAATTTAATCTAAAAGCAAATGCTCATCCTGCCTGACATGCCTCGTGTAACCACAACCCCACAAATCTAAATCAGTTCGTGGTATGAGTTGATTAAGACCACCCAAATGTACACGCAAGTAAGGTGGGCGTACCTGCCAGTGTAATTGCTTTCGAACCTAATGTTCCAAATATGGTAAGAGGTTTTACATTTCCGTCACACGCTTGCAGTATTCAACCAATCCCTGCGCACTGGTTAACTGGCCAATCATAGCACACCTCACTTTTCAGATCGATGAGCTTTGTAAAAATTCAGAGGCGGGGCAAAGAGGAGATACAAACATGCACGGTATTTGGAAAATACAGCGTTTTTGAACCTTAAATCGTGTATACGCATTGCATTACATCTAATACAAACACTAATATTCGTTTTAGCTGTGTCATATCACCCCTTTAAAATTTAATATTTTCAAGGAATGTAGAGTATATTTATTTCTATATCTTTATATGCAAATCATATCAATAGAAAAAAAGTATTTGGACAATTTCTGGTAACTCTGATGAGACTCCTGTGTGAACGTGAGGGGAACTGAGCTGACCTCATACATCTGGGTGATAGGACAGCTGGGTGAAAATAAATTGGAAAAATAAATAAGATCTTTAACTGAAAAGAATGATAGAACTAATAAAACAGAATTCATATCTTATCCTATTTCTAATTTATTCCTATTGGCACTAAATTTGTTATTTTAAAACATATTATGAACAAAATAAAAACATTTAAAAAATATTTTATAATAGTCAGTGTTGACCTTACTTTAAAAATGAACAGAAATTATATGAATTAGTTGAATTAATAAGTTTGTATATGTAGCTAACTCTAACAAGACAACCGCAGTCATCGGTGATTGGTTGACTTTGTTCCAAACTCTGCACATTTAAAACCAGAGATTACTCACACCCACAAACACTCATACCATTCATAATATCCATCAGTTTCAATTTTCACTTTCTGAAACCAAAGAAAATCAAAAAGCAGACCACTGTGCTAATAAAAGACACATCACTCACACAAGTGCATGAACAGAATTAATGCATCATATATTTGTAACTCATCATAAACATTTTTCTATTCTATTGCATTGGACATAATGTCGATTTACATACTGTACATGGTCTAAAAAAATCCCCTTGTCTCTCACTATCACTTTTTGTTTTCACATACCTGTCCAGCTTGCTGATCATTCCGAAAGACGAAACTTGCAAACTCATTCAGTCATATGAAAGTAACTGAGAGTTTAAAAATGGGTCGAGGAAGAGGGAGGTATAGAAAACGTATGTCAGAAAGAGGGTCCCTGATTGGGTGAAAAAGGTTTTCAAACATACTTGGGAGGGCATAGGTGCATTTAAACAGAGACACGGCTGAATAACCTATGTAATAAGCGAGTGATATTTAAGGAGTTATGTAAAAGAGTTACAATCGTAGTTACCGGGGAAAAACAGTGTTTTTTTATCTTATATTTTTGGATATACATCTCTTCCTCAAAAGGTTAAACTGTTAAGTCATCTACACTCTTAAAAAAAGGTGCTTTAAAGGGTTCTCCGATGCCAAAGAAGAACCTTTAACATCTGAAGAACCTTTCTGTTTCACAAAAGGTTCTTTGTTGCGAAAAAAGGTTCTTGAGATTATAAAAAAGTAAGAAAGAGATTGTTCTTTAAAGAACCGTTGACTGAATAGTTCTTTGTGGAACCAAAAACGGTTGTTCTATGGCATCGCTTTTAAGCACCTTTATTCTTAAGAGTGTATAAGATAATTAAAAGGTCAGTTTAGACAGAATTGACAGCTTTCCTGTAGCTCAGTGCTAAGAGAATGGCGCTAACTACGCCAAGGTTGTGGCTTCGATTCCAGGGGATTGCACATACTTAGAAACAAATGCATAGGATAATGCAATGTAAGTGGCTTTGACTAAATGCGTCTGCGAAATGCGTAAATGTACATGATTGGCTGACAGGATGCACTGTAAAAAAAATGGTTTACTGTAAAATTACATGGTTTCCTCTGTTTATCTTTTATTTAGTAACTGTATAGTATATACAATAGCACCAGTAGTCTCCTGAGCTGTTGACGTGCTTCATAACCTTTTAACTCCAGAATGTGCGTCAGAAAACGCTGCCAACAGCACAACCAAAGCGAGTTGGAAATTTCCAGATCTCTTGCACCCAGTCAGGGAACCTCCACTTCATTTTTCCCACACAATCCTAAAAAACAAGCAAATACTCCCATACACCTTCTCTTTTTTGCTCAGATTTTCTCCCCGCTCACCCTTTCCACTCATTTAGTTCTTCCCACAGGGACCCAAAAGCTGGTTTTACTACAGGAGGTCTCCAAAATCCTCAGAGGCTCTGACACCTTTCCAGAGGGTTTTTCCAAAAAGCCAATTAGCCCTCACGTATACTGAATTGCACGCACACCAAAGCACACAGGTAGCGCGAGGGCCCTGCGCCAAAAGCAAGCCCAGCAAATCCGCCCAGTCACGAAAGGCTAGTACTCCATTCACACACACATATAATGCACGCTTATTAATTTGCGGTCGTCTGCAACTGTCTTTGACTTTTCCCTGGTTTCTTTTAAGTTGGCATCCTGTGTTTGTCTGTCTCCAGTCACTATATTTCACCCTTTCATGCACTCTGTGGCCAGGGAAATCACCGCTCTCCACTGAGCTCCTTCTTGTGCGTGCGTGTGAACGTGTATGTCTGAATTCGAACATCTGGAAGAGATCTGTCTGCTCCCATGATTTACCTTCCGACCACAAGTCTTTCTGAGGTCTTGCCGCATTGCGCTATGTGTGTATAACATGGGAAAACAGGGAAAGGATAAAGGAAAGAATACATGTCCTGCTCCTGTTACAGCTAGTTCTCATTATTTCTTGCTGCTGTTTGTTTCAATGTGTAATGTGGAGAGAGAACTTGATATTTTCGTTCAGTGAGAGAGTTTGTGCTCTTTCATTTTAGTACATCACGTCAAATAGATCAGCTTGAATTAACTTAATATTTGCTTGCTGCTACAGGTGAACCAACCAAGTGACCCAAGGCCCACTTTTCACTCTCGCTAGGGCTAGACGAAGACGACCACCACATTGTATCAAGGGGCACAACACAAATGGTTGAGTATACAGGAAACGTCAAGTCATATTTTCCGAAACCCACCCTCCCACATACACACGCACTAATACACACACAGAGGACTCCATCGTGCAGACAACTTCAACCACAGGTCCAAACACACTTACTTTCCAGAGTCATGAACTCACATCTGTTTCCTGGCTGACAATAATAGTCCCACATCAGTTAGGGCGCTTAGTAGCAGGTGTTTAATTGCCTGAGCGACTCTGTGCATTACAGCAAAGGGCCTTGACAACAAACTGGCCAATGTGACTTACAAAAACTACAAAGAGAAGATGAAGTAACTCATTAGTTGACTAACACACGTGCAGCTCACGAAAACCATGGCTTCTGAAATGCATAAAACAGGTTTTTACTTCACACACTCGAATGAAAAGGGTTCAAACACTGCACTCATTAGTTGATTCATTTCTTTACCTCAGTGCGAGTATATTAGAGAGGTTTGAGCAGACGTAAAATGTGTCAGGTAATGACTTGAACCATCCTGAAAGCAGCTTTTAAACCTAAACATGCGTAAAATTGTGTGAAAGACAGTGAAATCAAAACCAGCTAAATGAATACTACATGCCTACAGTACAAAATCTGCATGTTTTATCATCTTCTTACTTCAATAAACAATTTGGATGTTATTGTCAGGTCTATACAATAGTCAAAGTTTTACCCTTAACATGACCGTGCAGCTTTGTGCTGCAGGTGAGAATCTCCCCAACCACACAGTAAACTGTATAAACATCCGGTGGTAAATGAGAGCAGTAGGTGCTGTTGGGTAGTAGTGTGAGTGGTTAAGGTATCGACTGTTTTAAGCAAACCACACAGCGCATACTGCTCAGAACACACTGAACATCACCAAAATCCACCCACACAGAACGTACAGCATGCAGAACTGAACTGTAGATCCATTTTTGCAATGTGTTTTGCAGCAAATTTAAAGCAATCAGACTCGTGAATTGAACTTAAATTCACATAGAAACAATAGTTTGCTACAGATGGCACAGAGAAACAGCAAAGCTGAAAACTAGTTGGAAAACAAACATTTAAATGTTCACATTTCAATCGTTCATATTAGACTTTGAGTTTTAAAAACACTGTTTATGCAAAAATGAAAAACAAGAGACAAAACTGTAGTGCAATACTTTTATTTTTACCTTAAAAAGCTTATTCCTCAATCGTCAAGGGAAACATACAAAATATATCACTCATTTTTAAATACCACACAATAAATAAGATAAATAAATAAGGTAAACACACAAGAATGAAAGAAAATCATTCAGTCTCTTCATCCTGTTTTCTTAAAAAACATACAAAGTATCCTTAAAAGAAATTAGAATAATAGCCCAAAAAGTTCAGTTTCAGTCACGGCTCAGCTAACATCTTATTCAACCCAGAGATGAAATCTGCAACATTCAACATCTTAAAATAATTTATAAATATAGACATTATGATTTTTAGCAAGATAACACCTATTGTGGCAAAGTCAGAATGTTAACTGACTTTTTTAACCATGGTCTAAAATTCACTGGAAAAGGGATATGAACATACAAAATACCAACTGGTGCAAGTGAATGTGAAGAATCTTCAGTAGCTAAATTCAAGACTTTATTTTGTTTTGATGAAAGATCCTTACAGATCCTTAACAAACACTTTGGTTAAAGGAAACCCCATCCAACCCTTCTCTGGCTCTTCATAATCATCTTCCTCCTCTCCCTCAATCCCTGAAGTCTCACCCTGCAGACGATAATCCAGCCTCCTAAAGAAAGCCTCGCCCACTTTGGAGGGAATGGGCACGTGGGCATAGACCCGATATATGCCACTCTGCTTTACTTTAGATTCCAGGCCCTGAACCAGCAATCTGCCCAGTCCCTCTCTACGGTACCAGCATTGGACCACCAACCTGCAGATCCGACATACCCCATGCCGACTCCAACCGTCTCTTGCCACACACCCCATAATCTCTCCATCAGACTCTGCCACCCAGATCTCTCCAGCAACCCTCGCTCTCTCCTTCAGATCATCCTCATCCACCTGCTCTCTCTCAGTGATCTTCTCTTTGGCTTTTTTGCGCCGTCTGGTTTTCTCTTGGTTGGTGGTTTGTTTGGCTCTTCCTGAGTGAGGATTGGGCAGTTCTGGTTCTGTGTCTGCTTGGTAGCTGCTACCCACATAGTCCCAATATGGCTTGCTGGAGCCCAGGATGCCCACAGATCGTGGGATGGTGAGTTTAAGGTAGATGATGAGAACGAAAACAGGAATGATGAACGCCAAGACGAAAGAGTGCAGCACGAAGCGGAGGATGGAGGAGAGAGTGGCCAGCATGAGGAGAGTGAGCGGACGGGTGAGAAGGTGAAGAATCAGACGGTTCTCCGTTCCCTCACAGCCCTCCTGTACGAACAGAAAAGACGCATGATCAGAATAAAAAAATGACATTATATCCAAAAACGACACAGTAAACATAAGTTATAAGTGATAAAGGTAACTGATAAAATGAAAGAAAAATTACGAAATGTTTTTGTTAATGTTAAATGGGCCAAGACAAGACCTCACCTTGACGAGATTCTTCACAGATTCAATGTCTTTCTCCTGCATCCGCCGCAGGACTACATCACCAAGGTCCAATCTACCCATTTCACATCCCTTTAGAAAGAGATAATATCATCATATAATCCGACATTTTATATTAGCAGAATCACGCGAGATTTTGATATAACGTTAATTTGCTGCGCTTTTAGTTGCAAACATCAGGAACATTTTACACAGCAGTCATAGGGCACTGGGACCATGCGAATGAGGACTAAAACACAAACTGAATATTTGCTTAATAAAGTATATCGTTTATAATAAAGTTAAAGCAATAAACAGTCAGAAGTAACGTTAAATAATATTATTGTAATGAGTTTCCGCCTTATATAAGACACATGATACTGGTCAGACGTTTGTGGAAACTAAACTATTAATAATCACAGTAGGCTGATATTGTCTTCTTGTTTCAGGATTTGCAGCCGATCAGTTAACGTTATCTGGTATATTTGTAGCATGTTCTACCGTTAGCTTCCGACCCCCTCATGACTCATTTTAGCTCCTTATATGGTAAAGGCCGCCTCTTCAAAGCTTAAACTATAGCTATAATATACCAAGCATGCGTGACTTACTTACCTTTTTATTCAGCGACCGAGTAAATTTAAAGGAAGTTAAAGCAGGGATGTCTTTCTCTGTAGCCGGTGTTACAACGTTTGAAGGACTACAGCATTCAGCGCAATCTCTTCCCACAAGGAATGTAGTTTTAGCCCTACATGAATACGACCCTACGCAAGTTACGTAATGTGGAAGCGCATGTAGAGGTTTAATGCTGCGTTCCAGACAGCTCGGATTTAGTATACATCAACCCAGAAATCATTTTTGGAACAGCTCTGTTTAATTGTAAAAAAAAATACGTTTAATGTTACTAAAGCATTAGTAAAATAATGTTACTAAATCTTTTGATGTTCCTAAATACAGAGGTTATTTCAGGGTTTGAGGTGGGAACTCTCCTAAATCCGAGTTGCCTGGAACGCCGAATAAGAGTTCCACGATAGAACGCATGCGCACTTGATGCACTTTACCTTATATTTGCTAGCATACGAACAGAGCCCGTAATCTTATCTTGTAAATACCTGCATCAATAACAATAATAAAGTCATATGTAACGCATGAAATGCCGTTCTAAATAACGTAAGATATTAGGTAAATAATAATATATTTTATTAAGAGATGCGTTAAATAGCAAACACAAATAATGACATTCGTAATTATCTAGAGCCAATATTAAGAATAAAAACAAACAGTACACATATATACAAAAGTTAACTTTATACAGCTGTAAATAGTTTCATAATAGTTTATACATTTTCTTCAGTGCACCCTGGATGTACAAGACAACCAGGCATTTCCTTCAATAATAAACAATTATTTTTAAATGATCTGGATTTTATGATTGTGGTTCGTGGAACAGCTCCCTGTAGGGGCCATGTGAACAACTGTTACTTTCAAGCAATATGCTTTATCCCCCAAAATGCAGTCTATGGGGAAAACAGCTGAGGACAAAGACACTGTGTTCTTAAGAAGTCTACTTGTGCAAGGGAAGTCTATTAATTGATGTAGAATCCAAGATTCCTGTAGGTCCTGTGTTGGTCCTACAGCTACAACACTGTTAAACACAGATAACTGTTAAAACGCATTAGAAGGTCAACCGTTACTTGACATGATTTCTGTATGATAATGATGCAGTAAACAAATAATTAATTTTATACTCCGCCCTAAGTTCCAATCAGTCCCATTTCAGAAGACGATATGCTCTCATTCTCAGAAATTTTCAGCCCCTCTGATGTCAATTCCTCTTGTGCGTCATTAGCTTGCTTTTCCTCATTTCCTTCCACTAAAGTGTGTCCTACTTCCATTCCACTCTCTCCCAAACTGCTGGTGCTAACTTCAATTATAACAATTCCCTCTCCTCCCTCTAGCTGAAAGACTCCCTCCATAGGTCCAGAGTTTGACCCAACAGCTCCTTTAAAACTGGCTCTTGCTTCAGAGCTGTCGTCCTCATCCTCAATTAGTGCAATCATTTGAACGCTGTCTCCAGGATCTGTGCTTTCATGCATTTTGGTTTCATCACTCAGCTCAAAGACCACATCTTGCCCGTCCAGAGGCACCAAGGCTTGAGCAGGATGGCAGGACAGGCTTAGATCTTCACCTGGACCTCCTATGAAGCCCGAGCTTGACTGAATGTCATCCTCACCCTGTGGCTCAGTTTGGAAATGAAGTACAAATGATTTCTCAACACCTATATTAGCATCTGCATTTCCATGCCCTCCGGTTTGTCCTGCCCATTCTTGGAGTAAGTTAAGAGAGACCATTTCACCCTTATCTTTTCCTTCATCTCCCTCGTGTTCTGCCTCTGTTTGAAAACGAAGCACATATGACTTCTCTCCTCCCTCACTATTCCCTCCATCTACTTGCTGCCCCTCACCTTCGATCTGTAAAACATATGATGTCCCTGTATCACTGCCTCCCTTGACCTTCAACCCATCCCCTTGTTCACCATCGTCCGTATCTTTCTTTAAACACAGAACAAAGTGCTCCCTTGAGATTTCATTGACAGGTTTCTCTCCAACTAGAGCACTCTTGGGATCACCTCTCAGGATGGCTGAACTGTCAGTTGGTGTAGAATTTGGGGTTACTGATATAATGTCCCCTGCAGAGATGGAAGGGCTTTCAGGTACTTGACCAGAGCTGACAGGTGAAACAGATGGTGGATCACCAGCATTCAGCTGCTGGAACACTGCTGTTGAGGAAGCAACAGGAGTGGGAACGAGAGTTGTTGTAGATGTGGAAGACGCATCTGATGACTTTACTGGTTGCTTGACTAGAACAGCAGGAGGAGGCTTTTGGGGAGCAGCTTTGGTCCTCCGTCCACGTCTAGTGCTTCCTTTCCTGGTACGACTAAGGCTGCCTAAAATAGGACGAACAATTGTTGATGTACTTTGGGGCTGGGCAGGGATGAGGGAAGCATTATTATTGGCCAAAATAAATCTCTGCTGTGCCTGAACTGGTTGAAATTGCCGGATTTGAGTATGGGCCAAAACTTGGGGCAATGCTGGAAAGGTCTGCACCAAGGGGAGAGTTTGTGGTTCTGATGGTGTGGAAATGGTGTTTGTATTGGACGCTGTGGGGACCAGGATCAGGCTAGGCTGGTTTCCATTGCTGGACTGGCACTGAAGCAGCAAGAAATGTTGTGTCTGTGGGGGTGGTGGAGGAGGAGGGGGTGGAGGAGGTGGGGCTGGCTGTGTTGGTGTGGGATTAGACAGCGGGATCAGCTGCAGTCCTGAAGTTGTCTGGATCATGAAGTAATTCTGTGATGTGTTAGGAGGTATGTCTAGATTTGGGGGTGAAACAATTAATGTGGAATTACTATCAGTGGAAAACAGTGAGTTAAGCCCTCCAGGTACATTCATGTTTAAGCTCAGCGTTGATGCTTCTGAAGCAACACCACCTTTAGCCACCTTTCCCGCCTCCTTCGTACACACCACTGCGCCTCCCAAAGTATGAGTCCTCAAGTGCCTCTGCAGGTAGGACAGCATGACAAACTCTTTTCCGCAATGTTGGCACTTGAAGTCCTTGCGTGAGGAGTGTGTGCGTTCGTGCAACTGCAGATTGGATGAGTGTGTAAAGCTCTTTTTGCACAGGGGGCACTGGAAAGGCCTTTCTCCAGAGTGTGTACGTTCGTGTTGTTTGAGGTTGGAGGTCTGAGAGAAGGATTTACCGCACACCGAGCAAGCATGGGGCCGCAGACCAGAATGGAGCTGACTGTGGCGACGGAGACAGCTGGTGTTCTTGAAAGACTTGCCACATTCCTGACATACATATGGACGCTCACCTGTGTGCTGGCGAAGATGGTACTGGTAGTGTGAGCTCCACTTAAAAGTCAGCGGACAGTAGGGGCATTGAAAAGCCCGTACCCCTGTGTGGACCTAGAGGAGTTGAGAGCAACTGTTGAGATGATTTTCAATTTATTTAGATTTACAGATGATTTAGAAGACATGCTTGAATTTGATGAAATTACAACATTTTTTCAGATGTAAATGAAAAAATACAACAAAGCACTGACATGAGAATAAGTATATTGTAAGTATATTATAACACGGCGCTCATTTAGAAGCAATCAAAACAATCTGTAAATCAGCCCTGTTTACCCTTTGGTGTATGGAAAGCAGTGATGACCTTTTGAAGCTCTTGCCACACTCTGTGCATCTATATGGTCTCTCACCAGTGTGATCTCTCATGTGGTACCGAAGTCCTGATGAGCCTTTAAATGATTTCCCACATTCAGAGCAGCGGTATGGCCTCTCTATCAGGAACAGAAACAGATTCAGAACAACACACTCGAGGATCGAGATTCGAGAAACAGAGAATTAATGCTTTGGAACAAATGTAAACCTGAACGTAAAATAAGGAACTGTAAAGAAATCCAGGTTTTATGTAGTTTTCAGTGAGATTTCTTAGATAACCTAACAAATAGTTAAAGCTCACAGCAACACGTGCTTACCATTATTTGAAGCAGATGTCTTGCTGCTGCCACCTCTCTTGCTTCCCTTTCCTGATGCTTTGGCAGCTGGCTTCACAGCTTGCCTCTCTCCCTCCTCAGTCACAGCAATTAAACTGACATGGATCTCTCTCTCTCCATCTCCTTTCTTTGAGGAGGGCAGTGGCAGAGAAAGAGAGGGACAGACGATCTCTGCCTCCGCCTCAGAGAGCAGTCTCTGCTCAGGCGTGTGGGAGTGCTGGTGGGTGAGCAGAGACGAGAGTAGTGGGAAGGATCGATCACACGCTGAGCAGCTGAATTGAGAGCGGGACTCAGACAGAGCAAGAGGATGGGACTTGAGAAGAAAAAAATTTATTTAGAATTATTGCACAAAACACTGCTTTTGTTTTTGAACTCATTAAGATATCCCAACTAAATAATACTCTGAACACCAAAACAGCACACATAATAACACCCTTATTTATCTTGCCCTCACCTGTGCCATGTGTCTTGTCAGTCCACTGCTGGTCTTGAAACTCTTACCACAATATGCACATTCTATTTTGGATTGTGAGCTTGGCGCATTGGAAACAGAGGACATCTGACTCACAGATGCAGTAAAGCTCTGCAGCAGGTCATACTGAGCTTGCCCCTCATTTCTTATCCCATCCAGACCAAGTAACTCTGTCCCCTGCCCATCATCTGCAACTGTTGTTGTTTCAACAACCTCCTCAAAGTCTGCCAATAATGGTGTGGCACCCACCAGCGAGACACCACCCCCTTGAGTTTCGGTGCTATTTCCTGTCACAACCCCTCCACCACCTCCTGACCCCAGGCCATCTAGGTGTAGAGCCTGATGCTCCTCTAGATGATTCTGTGTTGAAAATGTCTCATTACAGCTGCCACAGCTAAACAGCAAGACATTAGTGCCAGTGCCCATCTTGCTCATGTGCATATTCTCTGTGCCTATGGAGGAAGTGGGTGTGAGGGTAAGCTGGGGCAGGATGTTTTGATTGGTCGTGCCTGAGGTAGCGAGCGAGGTTGCATTGTGAGACAGGAACACCTGCCCGACTCCACCCTCCTGTCCACCTACGAGGCCGACCATTTCAGAAAGGGTCATTCCAACGGTGTTCAAATCTTCTGTCAGCACCACCTCCACCTGTGTAGGAGCAGACACCGCTTCTCCAGCTTTTCCACCCTTCCTCTTTCCTTCTACATGAGAGATGCGATGCAGCGCCAAGTTGGATGAATGCGTAAAGCTTCGCCCGCATTCTCCGCAGACATACGGACGTTCGCCCGTGTGTATGCGCATGTGCTGCCGCAGATTAGTAGATTGACTAAAGGCTTTATTGCAGACATCACAGACGTAAGGCTTGAAGCCTAGGTGTACATTTTTATGGCGACGCAGACTGCTGGAGTTCTTGAAGGCTTTGGAGCAGCTGTCACACGGGTATGGGCATTCACCTGTGTGCTGGCGGAGGTGATATTGGTAGTGTGAGCTCCATTTGAAGGTCAAAGGGCAGTAAGAACACTGGAAAGTGCGAAGACCTGTATGCACACTGCGATGAATCTGGATAAATAAACCATCAATTGCCAGTTACATTTACAGCATTTAAAACAGGACTGATATATTTTTTTTTATGATCTTAAAAACCTTACATCTGAATATTTAGCAATATATATTTAAAGATATAATAGTGCCAACAAAACAAATGTATCTTTCTTTTAACCGTTTTTTTGGTTTCCAACCATCATATGTGGTTTTATTCTACAGTGACCCTGTTTGTGATGGCAATGTCATACCTGTAAAAGAGAGGACCGCTTGAATGCTTTACCACAGTCATCACACTTGTAGGGCTTCTCTCCAGAATGAGACCTTAAATAGCACACAAATGAGTTTAGGAATGTGTTATATAGGAAATTATAAAGAAAATATTTCATATTAATCTACTTATGCGAATACTGACTGAAACCTCACTGACAAATTGTTTTCAAAATAACCTTTGAATGAAAGAACAGTAATATCTGACAGGACATAATCAAGCCAAAACAAGTTGAAATGCATTATGTCAATAACAAAGAAAATAAGTTCCCAATGTATGGGTTCTGGTGAAATGGGTAAGCAAAGCAGAATCACATTCCTGTATTGTTATTTGGGTTTTGTTACCAAGTGTGTCAATTTATAGCCAGAGAAAGCTGATCACTCACCTCTGGTGGTAAAGCAGTGCAGAAGAGCCCTTGAAGGCCTTGGGACAGATGTTACAGCGATATGGTCTCTCATTGTTATGGCTCCTCTGATGATGTGCAAGTCTAGAGGACCACTTAAAACTCTTTCCACAGTCTAAACATTGAAATGGGTGCTCTGGAGTTTGAGTCACTGTTGATGGTGTCACAATATCACCCGTGAGCACAACTGTTTCTGATTCTTTCTCCTCTTCTTCTCCCTTCTCTCCATCCTCCACTGGTGGGAGGAGAGAAGGATAGGGAGACATGGAGGAGGATGTCTGTGAAGGTAGGAGGTCAGTTTGAACCACCAGAGTAGCAACACTGTTGGCCATTACACCTGGTGAGAGATGATGGACAGTACCAGGGGTCTCAGTTTTCTCGTTGTTTTGCTGTAATCATGGCGGATGGAGCCATTGCTGATGCTTGGTGGAGTTTAGCCCAGTTTTCAGCCAAATAATTATTTCAGGGGCACAAAGTCTTCTTTCCTCTTCTTAGTTAAAAGAGCTGTAATAATGCATTGAGTTGTTATAACATGCATGTAAATAAATTTAAAAGCAGGCAGAATGTTTATATATTCTGTATACAATTAGCTTCAAAATTCTGTGAATGAAAGTCCTACTTAAATCTGCAAATAAAGTTACAAATTAATTGTACAAAAGGTACAAAAGCACACAGAATGTGGTTCTTCAACAAATCATGCTGGTATAATATAACTGATTAAACATTATTAATATTATGCGAAGAACAAAATTGATTAATTGATTTTTGGTGAAATGATATCAATGTATTATTTTTTATTATTGCAGTAAGGCATATACATTCATATAAATGTCAGTGTATAGAGGCATTTGCTATTGCAATAACTATTAAACTTTGACCCCACTAGTAAATAAAACAAACTCAACGTTTACCCACCTTCCCCTTTAAATATTCTCCTCCTCCTGCTACCTCAGTCACTACCCCTCCCTCTCTCGCGCTCTATCTGTGTTCCAGTCTTCTTGTCTCCGCGTAATTAAAAAAACGAAGACAAACAGCTTCAAATGTCTAAATCGCACCCACCATTTAGTTTATATACACAATTATAGAGAACTGTTTTATCGGTTGATTGTTGATTTATTTGTGTTGTCAGGAGCCGGCCTTCTGGGATCCATTTCAGTCCCTGTCTGCGTTCTTCAAGCGTCGAATTATTTGTCGGAAATAGTGCATTTTTCAATGCATCTGTTAGTCCTTCTGTTCAATGTTGTCAAATGGGCGGTTTTGATGTTGTGATAAAAGGCCAAAGTCCGCAGTGATAGTCCACACAACCTTAACAATAATCTAGAGCACAAACTAACCAGCAGTCGTCCGTGTGCGACCGCCTCTCAGTAAAGTCTGCTGCCATTGGTTCATTCTGGTCCCCTGTTGAATCGTTCTATTGGTCAAAGAAATGACCGTGAGAAACATTTGATTAAAACATTTATAGATTGCGCTCCGTTTGGTCGAAATCAACGAGAAAAAAAACTGTTAAGTTTTCATACATACATTGTTGCATAAAAATACCTTATATCTCGAGCATAGACAAAGAGAGGGCGTGTGATGTATTGATCGACGTCTGCGACGGGGGTTGTGGGTAATGTAGTGTGGCGCAGCATATCATGTTATCGCTTACTTAGTTTGTTCATGACCCCTTAAACCAGCAACAGAATAAAGTTGCATTGGGCTTTAAAAAAATCTATTTTGCATCTATTTTGTGGTGTAGCATTTCCTTAAAGACAACCAACTACAAAATATCTTATATTTCTTTATTGTTTCTCTCTCACAACACAAGGCAAACAGTTGAACACAAAGGGGCGGTTTCCCGGACAGGGATTATTTTAAACCAGGACTAGGCCTTATTAAATTGGGATATTTAAGACGTTTTTAAAGACATATTTTACAAAGAAACATTACTTGTGTGTATCTCGGGACAAAACAATTGCACTGATATATTAAAAGATATGTCAGTGCAAGTTGTTTTCAACCAAGACACCGCTTCCATTTAAATTAGTCTGAGACAAGATTTAAACCCTGTCCGGGAAACCGCCCCCAAGTCAGTTTCTAAATGTTTTAGTGCACATGTCTGTAGAAACCTTCAGACATGGAAACTGACCTAAACAGAGATGATTGATAATAAGAAGTATAAAAGTACAAAACAGATGTCTGACTTCTGATGAGTGAAAATAAATAATTTGAAAATAATAACTATTATAAACATTATTACTAATAACCGCAACAATAATATAAATAAATAGTAAATACTATATCAAAATCTTAATAAAGAGGGAGGAATGTAACAATATTGATTTTGCAACACATTGATAAAGCACTGAACCTTATATTATAGAAAAGTATATTATACATAATTGCATTGTATACACCAATTTACATTCGGGAGCATGTATGTACTGCCGTACAGTACCAACGTTTCACAATACACAGTATTTTAAGTCTTGGGTCGTCTCTTTCTCATGGATGAGAATGCTTGCTTGCGTTGCTTGTTTTATCAAAACATGTTTGCGAATCACAGAAAGGATTAAACAAACTCCATTATATTGTGCAAATGAAAAGAACAACAAAAAAGAAATACAAGCAGAGTTCAGGTCAGTGCTTATTCCCTCTCATTCAGCACATTAAACTCCCAAATATATTGCTACATTTAGTGGCAGAGTATTGTGACCTAGGTAACAGTGAAAAGGAAATTATGACAATAAGAAAAACAAAACGTTTAATAAGAGACACAGAAGTTATAAAATGTGGTTTGTTGGGGTAGAGGAGATGCTGACAGACAGAAATCAAAGAAAGAAAAATTACATTTACTTCCTAACTGAATGTTGACATAATCTGCTTGACATATTTATCGATAAATCAAATAAATAATATCAAATAAATAACTAATTAATTAATAAATAAATAAATACATAAATAACAAATAGGTCTAAAAAATGATTTGTATAAAAAGAAAAGCAAATGAAGGTTAAATGGAGCGTCAGAAGCAGGGTGTCGACTAGAGTGCAGTTCATGATCAGACTCTTTCACTGATCAGGCCTCAGACTGATATGAAGACCACAATATCCAGACAGGTGACATTAGTCTTTATGTTTGACTCCTGGTGCAATGTGCCAGTGGGCTAAAGATGGCGGCATGTAGATTTCATCACTCCTGTTGCCTTACTGGTTCAGTCTGTCACGCCGATCAAGGAATTGGCTGCAGTTGGTCTTTGAGTCCTGGCCGTTTATTCTCCACTGTTGTTTGCACTACACCATAGAGGTTTCTCATGCTGGTGATTTAGATTTAAGAGTAAGGAACACTCGTGAGGCCCAATCACAGAAGAGCCTGAACTGCTGCAGGAGTTCCTGAGAGGACTGAAC
The DNA here is from genome assembly GCA_006030095.1 of Triplophysa siluroides. Classification (NCBI taxonomy): domain Eukaryota; kingdom Metazoa; phylum Chordata; class Actinopteri; order Cypriniformes; family Nemacheilidae; genus Triplophysa; species Triplophysa siluroides. Next base: position 647,987 of record VCII01000558.1, read on the forward strand.
CACCTCCCAGTGGAAGGAGGGATTGGGTGGGAGCGAGGGAGAGGGGACGGGGATCCGGGGAGCCTCTGCCCGTGTCATCTGAAAGTTCACAAAGACAGGACATGAAAAATGTCAAAATCACTACGTTGATACATAAATCTTTTTTTTTATTCTCAGTGGTACATGGTGCTTGCTTATTCAAAGAGATGCATGTGTGTTTCGGCATTTTACCTGACGCTGTAAGGAGTTTATAAGGCTCTTAATTTGGTAGATCGTGTCTGTCAGCTTTGGTACTGAGCTGTGGAGCTGTTTGCGTGTTATTCTGTTCAGCCACTCAAAATGGTGCTCAAAGGACTTTAGGTCTGCATGGAGCTGAGAAAGAGCAGGCTTGAACTGTGTTTGAGAGAGAGAGAGAGAGAGAGAGAGAGAGAAAGAGAAAAACATTTATCAAAACAAATTGAAAGAAATGGTGCATCATTACATCATCTTTCAAATGCATACATTTTACATGATACATTGTACAGATAGAAGTATAGACAAATCATGTTTAATAATATTTTTGCTCTCATACACACCTCCAGAGTATTAAGGTCACTGACTCTGTTACTAATCGCTGGAAGAGACTTGAATCTGTGGTGCTCAATATCTGTCGCAAACACTGGATCTTTCTAAAAGACAGAAGAAAGGACACCACAGGCATCAATAAAAAGATAAAACTGCACATCACACACATATTCCGACAGGAAACATTGTCCACAAAACTGTGTCATGGCACTTTGAGAATTTCCTATGGTCACACCCAAAGAGCTTTAAACTCTTAGGCTGAACCCCAACTTTGAACTCTACAAACAAAACAAAAAAGCAAAAGTTGTCCCAGGAACGACTGGCCTCCACTAGCACCACCACAGAATTACACAGAACAGAAGTCAGTCAGAGTTCCCCAAGCTTTAACTTCCTAACCCCGACAATAAAGGTTTGTGACCTGAAGCCACAGGATGTTTTCTAGAGGAGGAATAACAACATATGCAATGACTAAGGAGTTTGAAGTGGAATAGACAAGACTGGGCTGCAGGGAAACTCCAGGGTCAGGACTAAAAAAGGTGCCATGACGTATGGCCGGTCTTTGTCTGGAGGCAACGTACACGTTGGCCACTAGAGGGAGATAGAAATAGATTTTGACGATGCTCAGTAGGTGTTTAGAGAATGCATTACATGATCCGAACGTGCATGCTCCCTAATGCACATAAATAGAGTGTTTACACGTCAAAGGGTTATTTGTGTAAGCCACTGTGTAACTCGTGCTGATAAGGTCTGTTTTAAGCGACAGGTGTATCCTCATCAGAAGAGGAAAACAACACCATCAGCCAATCAGAAGACAACATGATGAAAACAGGAGCAGTCACGTGCTCAAGCCAGCTTTCCGCTGCGACTCCCAGTTTGGAGGCATGTGTTTTTTCCCCTAGATGTTGTTTTGTATATGCCTGCTCTTCATAGCGTTTCTCTATCTGTAAGGCTCCAGCGTGTAAGCCAAATGATGACACACTTCATCCCTTACTTCATCCTTCATCAATCCTTGTCGTCACTTCTTTCTTCAGTGCTTAAGTTTCATTTTTCTCCATCTTAGACTATCACCAAAGTGCTCTCTGATCTCTTTATCTCTTCTGGTCCCTTTGTCTTAGTTATTGTTCTCCTATTTAGATTATGACCTCACTCAGCTGGTTCTTGTCCCCTCCCTCCTCCTGTCTTCCTGAATGCAAATATGGAATGTGATAAATCAGACCGATTTTTATCAGGACACTTTGCTGTGGAGACCGAAAGCTAAACAAGCGGCCCCACACCTACACAGACCACAACTATTTACAACGTGCACGCTCGCACGGGCACGCACACGCAGTCATACAAACACAGCATGTATATAGACTCTCACCACCTAACAGTAACACGTTCTGTGCATACGCACACGGTTTTACAGCTTTCTTGCGGGGACTTTCCGTTGACTCCCGTTCTATTTTTCTTTCCTAGACTTGACCCCTGTAAAGTGGAACTCCGTGCAAGAAGAAAAGAAACCAAAATAAATGCTTCATGTCATTGAAGAACTAACAAAATATTGTTCAAAGCGCGTTGGGGCCTTTTGTCACCAGTGGGGTCTTTGATAAAGTTCTCTGCTGTAACATCTGGTACACATACACACGGCAGCAGATGCTAAACACCCATTTAACAACACACATTTGCACACAACCACATCATCGCAATCATTTCCCACAGTGCTATTCTGTTTAATTTTAGCAAAGGTTTGAACTTGGACATGTGACGACCTGCCCTGAGAAACAGTAACGTAAGTGATCAAATCCAACTCAACAACAGGTGATTGTAAATCTAAATTCTAGATCTAACAATTCTAGATGCACAACAGTAAATACAGACCATCCAGGGTGAACAAAAACACGTCAAATTAACACCATTAATCTACAATAACACTCTACAACTCATACTACGCTATAAGGTGGTACAACCTTTTGCCTTTACTAGGACTGCGTATAAGGAAGCGCTGTATTTTTCACCTTTCTGTGCCACGTGCTTTACTCAGGGTGGTAAACAGGACCTCAAAAGTATCCATAGGAACAAGGATCTGTTTATGTTTCCGAAGAGAGAGGTAGGAAAGGGAGGCATCAGAGAGGTGAGGGAGGCAATTTGGGTTAAAACCCCCCAAAATATGGATCTCCATCACTAAGCAACCACAAATCCTAACCAAAGCTCATGGCATGACAGCCATCCCTCAACCCTTGCTTGTTGTCACAGATGGTTCGATTCTAAACCATTCGTATCACATGTACCCCCATCCTTAAGGCTCAATCTCATAAGTCTGAAAGTTTACAAATGTTACATTGCTTTGATAAGGTCTGGGATGTTGATCCTGCAGCTGGGCCTGAATCCACAGATCTGTTATTTTTCGTCAGATATGCTTCAGTAATGAGCCTTATCTGCTCCCACATGAACTCAAAGCCACCGCGATCTGCTATCTCGCCGTGATTAATATGAGCCAGCTGAAGGAAAGCGAAACAGCGAGTATCTGTGTATGTTTGTGTGGGACAGAAAAAAGAGCCACGGTGAGAAGAGAGATAAGGCCATTCCCGTCCACAAATCTCTGCGAGGGCTATTACTACAGCCCGGCCATCTCTCAGCACACTTCCAGTTCGATCAAGATGATCAATCTGATTATTATCAACATCTGAGTACAGTGTGAACTTCCTTTCCTGGTTAAGCATGTGCACTGCTGCCACTGATAAAGTCCTGCGTTCAACTTACCAGCAGATCCTGAGTCAGCTTGAGAAGGTTCCTGGTCTGATTGGTCAGCTTGTCAAAATCAGTGTGAATTCTCCGGGAAGGGAAGGCCGACGTTAACAGATGCAGCTGAGCCAACAGCAGCGACAGGAGTAGAGATGAAGAGGATTCGCCCAGCACTGAGGAATAAAACAGATCACGGGTCATTACATTAGCCGCTTGCCTGCAGGCACACAACATTCCTGGGTCCGCCCCAGGAGCATCTGACACAGTTACATCGGCACGATGTTTCCACACGTCCAAAAGCATATCGTTATTCTGTGCCGGAGGACACTGTCGCATCTCTCGAAGAAGGAAATCACGGTGAATATGTTACATCATCCTAGAAGTAGCGGTCCGTCATCAGAGTTAAGCGCCGCTGTGCGCCTCGAGCGAAAAACACTTGATCCATTATTAGTGGCGACATGATAAATGCGTGTCTAATGAACTAACCGCGAGTGCCTCGGGTCATTATCCTGTCAAACTAACTTCACCCGTTAACACTAACAATATACATACAAAGATCGTTTTTATCAATCACACTAAACATAAGAAATACATCTTGTCATTAAGGCTGATAGCTGACAATGTTTATTTTTGGGGACACAAGTGGCTTCACAAAAGAGTAAGTGATTTAATGACAAAGCGGCGATTTGCTGACTTTTAAGCAACAAGTGTCACTAGCCTATAACAGATCCGTGACCATTATTCAAAAGTAATACCGAAACGTAAAATATAAAGAAAAGCAAAACATAAATTGACACTTACATTTCATATTTGTCCAGGTCCTTGATAAAAAGTTGATAAGTTGCAAATAAATAAGCGGATGAATAAATAAATAAATAAAACGTTCAAAAATTAATAAATAAATGAAGCTCCAGATATTGTCACGTGCTCCCAAAGTTCGTCTCTCTCTCTCTCTCTCTCTCTCTCTCGGCTCGAGACAGCAGTTCACAGATGAAGAGTGTGAGGTGCGGAGGAAAATGAATGAATGACAAAAGTGCAGAATGAGCGAGAACAAGAAAAAAGCAGCAAAAGTTGCTCCCAGATAAAGGCTCTATTCAGTCCCAATATGTTGTTTAGTTTTAATAAACGCGACTGAGGATGGAAAGAGACACGGTGAGGGACAGAGAGGTGTATGGAGGGAGAGACAGAGAGGGATGCGAGTGTAAGTCTAATTTTTCGCGAAGTGAAATGTTTAGGCTTGTTTAAAACTTCCTTTATAAAGACGGGGGTATGACACATCCTGAGTCACCACTTCATTCATAAAAACACTCTCTCACATGCGCGAGCGCGCCTTCTACTCAGCTCGCTCCCCCCTCCCCTCGGCTGTCTGTGTCTCCTTTGGCGATTTCTTTTAAAGAAAAAAGTTTAGTTGTTTTTATTTTCTTCCCTCTCTCTCTCTGGCAACATCATTTTCTACGACTATCTCTCCGCGTCCCTCCTGCTACTATCTCTCTTCCTCTGCCCCGTCCCGTTAAGCCATCTGTGCCAATCAAATCATCCATCTTTTTATCTTTTCATCTGCAGATCTCTTCCCCTCTCTCCCTCTGTCACTGCAAAAGTTTAAAAAGCCCATTGTTTCATTTTATATCAGTCAATCTGAGTTTCATAACTCTGTTCTGTTTTTCTTTCAACCCTGTTATATTAGGAATAAATAAACATTATTTGCATTTGAATGTATGCGGAAAGCTATAGATCAGGACGTGTTTTCTAAAACAAACTGTAGCATTGCACACATTTAACATATACACACACCTTTTCAAACTTCGCTCGTGAGACACCAGCCTGTTATTTCCACCCTTTCCAAGCGTTTTTTCATTCTCTGACGCTCCCCCTTCTTTCTCTACGGGGTAAAGGAAAGAGTGAGAGAGGGAATAAAAATGAAAGGTGTTGCATAGTGAGGCCTGTAAGTGTTGCATAGTAACAGTTAGGGGACTTGCAGAACATTAGCACTAACCCTTCGAGAGTGAGAGAGAGAGACAGACAGACAGAGAGAGAGGGGGACGGTTAATTTAGCATATACAGAAACCAGTACATGGCGCTGGAAACACGGAGTCACATGCAATAAAGCATGGCACAGTGTTGCAAAAGTAGCATTGAGGAGTTTCCAGACAGAGAAAGTATGGGCGAGGGGTTAATGCAACCCTAAATACACATGCTGCATTAATAGCAAACCTTTAAAGATTTAGCAAACTTGCAATTCAACACATACATAAGGGAGTTATAATTTGAAAAGTGTGTGTGGGGAATCCTGGGATACATGAAGGTATGGGAATGATTATAACCCAGAAATTAGGGAATGATTTTAAGAGCAGTTGTGCACACGGGTTTGAACCCCATTCATCCCCCTCTGCCAACTTTTCGGTAACTTCCTATATAGTTAATTAAAAAGGCATCCCCAAGTCACGATGGTCACTACACCCCTGCACACACACTCAGGAAAAAAAATGCAAAAAACCGGTATTCACACATTGCCTTTCATTTTCTCACTCTCTTACACACACATACTGTACACACGGTGTGAGAAGGTAATGCGGTTGCAGGGTCACAGTCTGGTTTTGTTGGGTCAGCCATAAAGAAAAAAGGGAGCAGAAAGGAAGACATGGAAGGAAGGGAAATGGATGAGTGTGCAGGAGCGATGGTGGGAGATATTGACACACTCGCTCTTTTAATTTCCCACATCAAAGACTTGTTTGAAGACACAGCTGGGAAAAGAATAAAAGAAAGAGTGAGGTTAGTCACTCACCGACTCTCTCTGCCTGCGTGCCCTGATGGGGGTCTCTTGGGTGGTTGATGGTGAGCGTTTAAATCCGTAATCTAAAGGGCGTGTGGCTGATTATGTGTGTGGGTGTTAGTGGGATTGCTCTGCTGTATGTGACTGTGTGGTCCTGATGTTCAAGTCCATGACATCGCTGCACAGGACCAGTAGTCTGAGCTGTCCGGTCAAAAACTCACAGACATCACACACCAGCACACACACTCACACACCTCGATCACAGGGGAAGTGAGACACAGGTGGGGAGCAATAGGTGTCCAGACATCCTGGTACCTCATTACTGTAATATCCCCCATTATGAGACATACACACACAGTCATTATGTGCAGGTCTTCCAGTTCACATTCACACACTGCCAGACCACCATTCATGACATTCACACAGCAGGACACAATAATACACACACGGTTTCAATGCCCAACATACTTACAAGCTAGTAATGTTGTCTTTATTTAATAGCTTCCTTTGATGTGTCAACACCTCGGGCTAAAGGGCACAAGCTTAATTGAACAATTAAGGCACTAATGAATTTCAACAGGTGGTTAAAATGCTGAGTTAAAGAACTACTGTTGAAAAGCTTTGTGCTCCCAGGAATGGACAGCAGGCTCAGTGAGACTTAAATCGACTTCAAATGTTTTAAGTCGATACACAATGTCTATTTCTGCTGTGTATTGAATAGCAAATGCTTTTTAAAAGGTTAGTTCATCCATCAAGAAAAAATGAAAACATTTTAATAAATCCAAAAATTTTAATTGTTTACTCACCCTCATGTTGCTTTTAATTCATTCCACTTTATTCTTCTGTGACACACAATAAGAGAAGATTAGCTAAATGCCTCAGAAATTGAACATGGACCTAAGCTGTGGCAATATTATTTAATAATTCATTATCTATTATATTATATAACATACATTTTCTAAAGCCTTATGAAGCCTTTGTGTAAGAAACTAACTTAAACGTTTGTTGTTTTTTCTTGAAAAATTGCTACTCTGCCACAGATCTCAACTTCTACTTGAACCTGCAAATATTTAAAACATGCAGCTCGTCGCTGTCCTTCCAAAACCGTGTATGTCATCCGGGAAACACTTTTTCAAATAAATAAATACTGTGTTGTCAAAGTTGACAAGCACTTTTTAATACTTTTTATTGGTTGGATATTGGCAAACATAAAGGGTGACTAATAATAATGATTTATGGCAACAAAAAAATGATACGAGATACGAGGTTTTGGAAGGACAGCAGTAAAATATGAAATAAAATGTGAGTAAACTAAAATAATACAAATGTCAGACTGTTTGTCGTTGTCGGTGGACTGTGCCCCAATATTCACTGTAAAATTCATTTTACCTTAAACAGCAGTTCAATCACCACCATTTGGGTAAAGTTTGTTTTTTATTGTCAGACTGCATGTGCAATTAAAAGCATTAATTGTGGAGCCGTTGAGTTAGCAGACTCGAATGGAAAACGCTTTTAGAAATGCTGAATGTTTCAAATTATGTAAGTGTGGGTGGGGGGTGGCATGAATATTCCTAAACTTATTAGTCACTGTTATGGAACAAGTTTCTACCAGTCTAAATAGGTAACAACTTGATAAAGTGAGGATGTTTAAAGTCCATTACTCATCAGAAACTTTGTTTAATGTTACTCTGTTCTCCAGAGTTTCAAAACACAGCGGATGTTAGGCCATCAACTTATGATGTTTTACGTGCAAGACTGTGCCTATCTCTGCCTCGGTCCTGAACACACACACAAATATCAACTGTTGGCAGAGAAGCAAGTGTGACATCGAACTGACAAACAGGAAGAATACCTGCAGAAGCATGATCTGATATAAAGCAATAATTTCTCTCCCGTCTCGCACAATGTCCTGGAGGGAATTTCACTATAAGAAAACAAAAGTGAGAGTGACTCATATAAGATAAATGTTTGTGGGAGACTGTATCAATAAAGTAAAAAACCAAGATCATTATGACAGGAAGTTGTTGTGTCCTATGACCTTTTCTGACTGCATAACTAAGGGGTGTGCCCTAACAGACACAATCTGGCATCCTCAATTTCCCCAACCCCTGTACCCCTCATGGACGTCAGAGAGCAACTGAGTGTGTTAATAGCTCTATGGGAAAGACAAGCGGGGGGGGGGGTCTGAGAAAGAATGACACACTGCAGGGAGAAAGTCATTAAGCAATAAAGTGACGTCTCAGAATCCTTCTCACAATGCTGCAAACACACACGTGCATGGATGCATGAAAACACAACAATGTCAAATCACGAGTAATCATGCTTTGCCACACTAAATCAATCTGGTTTACAAAAATTCTCCTAAACTGTGATGAGTAGTTGTAAATCAACCGTGGTAGTAGCTGTATTCCGGCTCTCTGAGCTTGGCAGGAGTGTTTTGATATAATACTCTGACGCACACAAACACACACACTCTAATGCAAGCTGTTTGCTGGAAGACATTTAGAGGATGAGTGTGCATTGTGGTCAGGTCAGTAGGTGAAATAAACTATTTCAAAGAAACTGAATCTATTCACAGAACAAAGAATGATAACAGGCGAATTAAAAACCATTCCATATTGTAAACATGAACTAGAAATTCATGACAATAAACATTATGGATCAATAGGTCAGACTGCACAAGAAAATAAAAGCATGTGTGAGAGAGAATCTGAGGGGAAGGCAAGTAGGAGGACATTAATGTAATAAAATGAAGAGGGATGACAACCCACACAAGGAACATTTTACAGGGTGGGCAAGTGTTTCCATACTGTCCAGACTCTTCCCCTCTCCCTGCGTCTCATCTGTCCATCTCATGAGCATGTTAACATTTTGCAGACTTTAGTTTGGTCTGTTAAAGCACACGCACGCGGATACAAAAATGCTAACCGTCTCTTTCGGTCTGTTTAAACATTCTTTCCTCACCTGTCATTGTATGTGTCCTGTCTAGGGGTGAGATGGGTCCGGTCTACCTATTTTACCTTATGTTACTGAATTATTGAATCTTTATGCCAAAAATTGTATTTGTAATATCTAGTATTTAATTCAGAACAGTGACCCGTGAAGTGTCCTATGGTGTGATGACAATAATTGAAGATGAAGATCTCTCTTATTCTATTTTATATTATAGGCTCAATATAATGTCAAATAAAATAACACTTTGTGTTCAAATTTTGGTAACACTTTAGATAAGGGTCCAATTCTTCTTATTAAATATCTATGAACTACAACCTTTGACTCCTAATTTATTGCTTATAGGTAGTTGTTTGGTTAAGGTATTGCGTAGGATTTAGGGATGTAGAATAAGGTCATGCAGAACAAGGTAATTATATGTGTTTTATACATGCTAATAAACAGCCATAAGCATGCTTATAAGCAAGAGAATTGAGACCCTAATCTAAAGTGTTACCCTTATTTTTTGCTATGCCACACCATAGGCCACAACGGTATATTTGTCAACTACCCATATCAAAATAAGGTAAAAAGCCACGCCAATTCAACGTGATAAACCTAATCACAAACGAGTGGGAGATCGCAATATATTAAGGATTACAATAACTATGCACTAAATATAAAGAATGAAAAATATGATCACATCTCGACTTAGATGTCGATACATTATCGCCTGCTGACTCCCAGTCTTGCTGTATCTCTCAGCATCTCCCTGTCTGTCTCTATGTCTGTCTGTGTCTCTGTCGACCTAGAGTCTTCTACCTCCACCATCTGTTTTACCATCTTTCACTGTCTCTCCATCTCTCGTCATCTAAGCGGAAGAGTAGGTGTTAGAGGAGAGGGCTGAACATAAACCGGGGGCTGCTCAACATAAACAACAACAAAAAACAAGCGGATGGAACCATCAGTGAAATATGTAAACAGATCTGGTCATTACACTGATCTCGCTCTCTCTCTATCTCTCTGTATATGTAACTTCACTGGTGCAGTCCAAAAATGTAAAAAAATATGAAGTTTAAAGTAAACTAGTAAAAAAGAGAAAAGAGCCTGAGTGGGTCTATTTTTAGCACATTCTTTGTAGCTAAAAAAGGCACCCAGGAGACAGACAGCTAGAGACGTTTTGCATTCTCATGGTCTTTGTCAGGCTCATCCGATACCTCACAAGAAAGCAGCGTCACAAGCTGCCCAAAGGCCAAACTCATTATCCTCCCCCTTACTGGAGGCCTTCTGTTGCACACACGGGACTGCACTGGACCCTCCCCTTACTGGACCCCCTTTCACCATCCTCTTGCGTCACACCACCGTTTTTAGTGTGTTTTTTTCCTTAAGAGGAATCTCGCGGCTGAAAAACACATGAGTAAGGAGGAAAGGAGGGACGTGGAACAGGATGAGATACGGTGGACAGTTGATGTCGACTGACAGTAAGACAGTGGGAAGGAGAGAATGAAAACGTAAATGTGCCGTGCATGGGAGACAAAAGATCGGGGAATGCTCTGACGTCATTGGTTTGTCCCACATAGGTTTACACCATGACCCCAGCGATATGCAAGAGGGCACACTTTGGACAGCAATGCACGCACATTCTCATGCTGTCAGTTGTGTGACTAATGCCAACCAACGGGATGAGCTCTGGATCTGGATTTTTGTTAAACTTGTGCTTTCCATTGTGTTGTTAAGCAATTACACGGCTTGTGTCTCTAAATGGCTCATGACGAATACCTAAACATTCATTTACGTGAGAAGCAAAACTGCCAACTATATCCTGTTTGTGAATTGTTTTTTCCTATTTGCAGAATAAACCTCACTAAGTTATCTTTACACTCAGAAAAACAAGACAAAATGTGTTAATGGGAAGCTATTATGCCCCACTTTTTTAGTACATATTAGTCCTTTTATTGGAATTTGTTGGGATTATTGTTATTACTTTCATTTTAAGATGTTAAAATAACTATGGTTGTGAAATTTGTGCTCTACAAATAAAATCCATATGGACTTTTATTGCAACATTATAAAGTCTTTGGTGGACTGTTATCAACCTATTGTTTGGCATTCATGTTTTGCCAGCTGTAATGTATGGTTTGATGCCCACCGTCAGGGAGGTGATGACTCTTTGCCTGCGAAGGATGTATATCATTCTTATAAAGTGACTGAAAGAGTTAAACATATAAGAAAATAAGTAAATACACACCTTGCTATTTTAGCTGCCCTTGAAAAACAATATAATTACCTAAAGGTCAGTTTCACGTAACAGGAAGTCACAGTTTACCGTATATACGGTCAGTTTCACATTCCAAAGAAACAATCCCACTCCATCTTACTCATTCACTTTCTCTCCCTATTCCAGTCTCAGAAATGTGCCGTATGTCATAATGACTGCTCTATATTTATGCATCTGTAACTGGTCTATATTTATACGTGTGTTTACATGACCAATTAACTTCCTACGGTCAGGAGATCAATGAAGCACAACTGCCTCGTGCTAAAAACTCTGCTGTCTGTCATCCACTAATACCACCCACTCAGTACCTTTTTATCACTCGCTCCATTAATCTCTTTCATACACCCACCAGCACATTTAATCGTTTTATCCTTGTAGGTATGAAAGGAATGTGAGGAATGACAGAGTCATCGATTGAGGGAATTTCCCTGAAGGACAGCAGACATGTAAGAAATAAAAAACAGAAAGGGGGTGGACGGAGGAATGATGGATGAGAGGAAGTGCATGGGGTTAGGAGTACTATAATCCAGAGAAAAAGAGTCAAATCTTTGATAAAATTCCATTGTACAGTAGGGCAACATTACTCAAACACCTCTGAATAGATCAGTCACACCAACCTAAGCATGACTCGACTTGAACTAATCCCAGATCAGTGACAGCACGTTCTGTGTGTCCGTCACCAAAGCTGCGAGAGATCTGAGATCAGAGACGTTACCTGTTGGCTTTCACTGTGAACTCTCAAACCCACAGCAGGTGACTAGTTGTTCACATATGACCTTGAATTCACCCTGGAATTACATTAATGAACTTACAAAATATGGGCAAGTACAAGAATGAGAGCGGCAACAACAAAAAAGAGGGATTGCATTACAAGACCGCCGGGGTTGATTTTCCCCTGTTTCCTGATGTTACGTCATCATCTGAACTGTGCCGGGCCTTAGGCAAGCTCAGTCCATATGCCTCCCACCCAGAACACACACAGTTTTGACAGAAGAGCCATTAGTCTTTCTATATTTGGGCCTAATGTGCATAGATCAGTTCTGAGACAAATCTGGGAAAGGACAGAAACTCCAACACCGGCTGCTGTGTAACTATGGTTTATCTAACGTGAGAAAGAATGAGTAAGAAACAGACATCAATTTCCATGCCCTTTTTAGATAATGCAATATTGTTAAACAGAACGGGAGGAATGAGCGTCTATGTCATCTCCTGTTAAGATTGAAAGGATGAAAGCGAGAATAAAAGATGTCTAATGTTTTCTTTACCCTAGCAGCAACTGATGTGGAGAGAAAGCTGTCATTTGGCTCCGTTTCAAGCCACGCCCATTCACTGATTTACAAACGGCACGTTGTAATTTACTTGAATGAGAAAGCATCACTGGAGTTTAAATGTCAAAGGGATTTCCAAGATATCACACCGAGATGTTGACTTTACACACACCTACAGCATGCCTCCATTCACAAAGGGCCCTATTGAAGAGATCTAAGAAAAATGATAAAACAATGCTATAAAATGAAAAATACACACAAGCGTATTGTTTACGTGTATTAGCTCACACAGTGATTACAGTATACATCCGCTTTACTGCTTATGGGATCATTGTAATTTCAAGTAGAGTTTAAAAAGAAAACATTGTGAAATGTTATGACTGTAATAAAGTTAGATTGTTTTGTTTTGCCCTGCCATCACCCTGAGTGACAGGGAGCCACCTAGCATTTTACCTTTGCCATTCACTGTCAGTAACACATTAACTTCAATAAAAAGATAAAAACTAAATTACAATAACAATTAAAAAAATATATATATATTCCAAGTTGTTTAATTATCATTCAATTATTTTTATGAATTATTTACTCACCCTCCTATCATTCAAACCCCCACCGGGTTTCATTGTTTAAGAAACACAGACTGTTTTAAAGATTTGTTCTGCTTTTTCTGTTTAGAATGTGACATGTGCACATCTCATCATGCCTGAACTGTGTCGTTGATGCCGGATCTTCAACATATCTAAAAGTCAACAGCTAACACGAAGAGGTGTTCACAATCCACTCCTTTGTAAACAGAGAACCCAAAACAACACACAAAGAAATCTGTGTTTTTCATTACAAAGAACAAAGTAGGCCAGAGATATCAACAACATGACAGTAAGTGAATAACAGCAAAAATGTCCTTTCTTCGCCATATCGAACAGTTGACAGCAAACATGCCTCTCCCCTGTACTTATCCTTGGTCAAATCATGAAGTCATACTGAACAGAAGAGAATTCTTCATTACTTATATTACCATAATTCTACGTATTTTAGAATATAAAAATATAATTTATAATGTAAATCATTTATATTTTGCTTTTTGTAAATCTTTCTCTACGGTATATTTGTGTTTTTTATTTGTATTTATATAACTTTATTTAAATGAGCACCACATACACTACTTGTACGTACCCCAGCTGAAAATGCTTTGGCAGTACATGTGTACAGTTTTTGTAAAGCGACACTTGTGAATTGTAAACTTAAGTCTAAAGAGAAGAGAGAGGCAAAGCGCCTGAGACAGTGAGTGATGCCATGAGTTTCAACATAGTGAAGAGGTTAAGTACCTATTATGGGATTGTGGAGGCGTAATAAGGGTTGATGGAGTAGACACAGGGTTGCCACCAAAGCCGAAGCCAAGAGATCCCCATACTCTCTCCAGAGAGAGAACTAGAGAGAGAAAAAAGAGAGAGAGCTCCCCTTCTGTACCCTTTCTCCCCTCTCTGACACTAATATGGAAAAAAACATGTTTTGAGTGAATACGAATGCAAATATTATTCTTCCTGACTATTACCGCTGCAAGCACCTCTGAGCGGGCAGCCAAAGCGCTGGACAAAAAGCCCAAAGACTTTCTCAGCGCCTTCAAAGCGAGCCTACATAAAATAAACACAGCCATCAGATTACAGCCGCTAACATGGCTCAGTGTTAGGCTGAGCCTGGGCTCGCGACTGCCCGGTAAGTGTGGGGTCCGCTCAGTCAACACGATGACGCAGAACGGAACAAAAGCGCGACAGAAAAAGCAGGTCTGTAGGAACACAGCCCCAACCCGCAGCACCGCTGACCCCGCTGCCCAGACCCGAGAGAGAGACGATGCAGGACAGCAAAGAGGGGTTGAGTGAAAGAGTCGGGGTGTGGTGTGCGTTTTGGACGATACCCCTAAACCCAAGACCAGAGCGGAGACTCCCAGGGAAGGCCAAACTGAAAGAGAGCAAATATAAAATCAAGGGAGGGGCGAGGAAAGGTGGGGAGAGAAAAGCAGAGCAAAGGTTAGGGTGGAGTGAGACTAACTAGATGAGAGATGGAGGGAGAGGGAGGAAAAGGTAGGGAGGAGAGCAAGAGGTAAAAGGAAATCTGAACGGGCATCGATGTTTCGAATTTGAAGAGTAGACAGCGCACGAAAAAGAGAGACGGACAAACAGAATGTGAGCGAGTGCATGTGTGTGCGTAACCTCCGCCACCAGTGGATAACCTCTCTTTATGACATCACAGGGCTCTTCTAATATGGTGGGTAGCGATGACGCAACCCGCCTGGCAGCAGGAGAAAGTGAATCTGTCCCAGAGGAGAGCTTGGGTGTTTCACTCGTCCCGAGTCTAACCTCAAACCTACACATGCGGACACAGGAGCACAGATGCTCTCTCTCTTTTTCCCATGCACGCACACAAACTGACCACGCAAACACACTCCGTTCCACATTTCCCTAATACACACAGAGGCTAGAAAGGATTTGGTTCTCTAAGAATGTAAATTCAAACTGACACAGTTAACTCCCCCTCCACTCGTGGATAGAAATACACAGGCAAATATGCATGGATAGATTCTCTTTCTCACACACACATACACTTTGAACTAGCAGGGTAGGAAACTCAGGGCAGCTCAACCTCACTGACCGCACTGGCTGCAGACAGATCTACTGCGCACACACGTCTCCATTTATACATTTGATTTATGCTGCTAACATAATATAAAATATTTTAGGGCATACTCTGTATTAAACATTTTGACTTAAAAATGCAATTCTGTCATCATTTACTCACTCTCAAGTTGTTGAAAATCTGTTTAACTTTCTTTGTTCTAATGAACATGGAGAAAGATATTGGGAAGAATGCTTGCAACATTTGAAATGAAGATATTTAGAAGAATGTAGGAAAGCAAACAGTTCTGGGGCACGTTTGACTATGATTGTAATTTTTCCTGCTTTGATAGTCGATGGCTAAGAACTGTTTGGTTAAGCATTGTTCCAAATATCTTTCTCTGTGTTCAACAGAACAAAGAATTTATACAGATTTGGAACAACTCGAGGGGGAGTAAATGATGACAGAATTGTTGTTATGGGTGAAGTGTCCCTTTAAGTCTGTAGCACATCTTTAAATCTCTTAACAAAATTAGTGCAAGGTATAATTTAATGTCAAATATAAACTCACAGTTCAGATAAATGCATTAGTTGAAATAAAAAAGCTCTAACTTTGTGCAGAACTTCAATAATATTCCAAGACATTCTCCATCACCATATTTGTACATTCATGCTGTTTAGATCATTTGTGGTTAAAAAAAGGCAAAATGATTATTGCTGCAAAAACCAGCAATGCTGGCCGCCAGCATATGTCGGATAGTGTCCCCACCTGTAAGTTTTAAGGGCTGTCAATAGATTAAAAAAAATTCATTGTGATTAAATCGCACATGTATAGTGAAATTAAACATACACTATTTATTTTGTTTAACTAGTTAATTTTTTAAATAAAAAAAAATAGGCATATCTCTACAAATAAATTAATCACACACAGCTTTTACGTTTTTAAGTATACTTTTACATTCTAAAAATGTCACATTTTATCTCCAAATTAATGTAGAAACAACACATTTCTTTGACAGCATCATTGTATTAAGGAAAGCCAACATTCTAATATTGTTGGCTTTGCAACTGATGTATTTATTAAATATATATTTTTTTCTACTAATCAAACCCATTATATTAAGTGTGCCCTTCCTATCTGTCTAACAGGTAGTAAATATAAAGAAAATAAATTAAGTTCTCAAACACTTTACAGTCTTTACTGCTAAATACATGAAATACAGAAGAATCCTCATTAAAGCTACGAAATCACATTGATTTCTTTTTTCATTTGTTCTTTGATTAACATTAGGAGTCACAGCAGCACGTTTAAGAACGCGGCCCCTTTAAGAGTTGCCGCTCTAAGCAGGTCTAATGCGCTTCCTACTTTCACTATACTCTTTGCATTCATCTAAGACTTTATTTAACTCGTTGAAGACTGTGCTTGCGAACGACAAAATATGCTTTCTTGCATAATCTTGTGTGTTTTTATTCATTCAAGCATGAAAGAGAACTTCTGCTTATGGTTCCCCCATGTGGTTGATAAGCGCAATTGTCTGCAATCAGTGTCGTAAATACTGTCGCGCTGTATAAGCTTCCCCGTGGTCAGCGCAATACACGTGAATTTGTTGACTAAGCAGAGACCGCTGTTACATCATGTCACTTCATAAACTGTGCATGTTCTTAAGCAGTCTTTTGGCTCCCGCGGGGTAAACTACTGGGCTATACTGATAGCTCAAACTAGATTCTGAGGTAACAGCTGGTTGTTAGGCGTTAGCGAATAGTGTGCTAGCTGCACATTTGCAGTCCCCCAAAACACAACGCATGGACGTAAATGTGTTTAGTAACCAAAGAGAATAATATTCTGTAGTTACATTTTCGGAAACACACTAGCGACAGGCGTTGTTTTTTGTGTAATATGTGCAATCACTAACTTACACTCAACTCGCTATGGGAAATGTAACTTAAGAAAACATTTACGTATAAGACTTTCAAATCCAGTAGCGGGAAGGCTAAGTTAGGCCTCCATCCGTTTTGCAACCCGTTGCCTCTTGCAGTTCTCGCCACCGAGTGTAAATCCGTCAGATATTGATTCGTGTTCGTGTCCGATCACTCTCTCTCTTTTCCTCTTTGTTTTTTTGCTGGCTGTGCCATGTTGATGGTTTGGAGACTTGCATTGAACTAGATCGTTTCGTCTTATTGTTAGCTGTTGGCTGACTTCACCCAGGCTACGAGTAAAACGTGACGTATGACGTGAAGCAGGTGATGGGCGCAGCGTGTGTACCTACCCGCACAGCAAAGTTACAAGTGTGATTTCAGCCGATAGAGGGCTGCTTATGTAGCAGCGGCAGTAAAACTCGACCGGTTTCGAGTTGTCCTACCACTAATATAATTTTAGAGAGATTATTTTAAGGTCGAAAACTCCTTAATGTTGCTTTAATACTTGTGCGCTGTCTGTCCAATTCTGACGTAGCCTTTAGCCCATGTGTACACCAGACGGGACCTGTCGCGTTGCGTTGATCCGTGTTCCACAGCCAGAAGCTGTCAATCCATAGTGGACGTGTTAATACAGTCATTTCAAACCGCCCCTAAATAGTTTAAAGGCCTTTATATGAATAAAACCGCGATTATGATATCCGAAAAAAACGGATGTTGCGTTCATGCGGTAAAATATTTTTAACGCGTAAATCTGAAAAGATTAATCACATGCGTTATAACGTTGACAACCCTCGTTTTACATTTACGCATTTGGCAGATGCTTTTATCCAAATCGACTTACATTGTATTATACTATACATGAACTTGTTTCTAAGTAGCCTATGTGCAATCCCTGATCGTACCCATGACCATGGCATTGATAGCCATGCTCTAACCACAAAGTTACAGGAGAGCATGTAGACATTTTTATTAGTTTACCAACAAGTCTTTGGTTAACCATCATTAACATAAAAATTCACGCTGCTTGAAAAGTCAACTAGGTTTTGATGGTGAACATGCATGCCAGCACTGGTCCAACTAGATTCAGTGTTTTGTTTTGTTGCCCTTGAACAGTTGATAAGATATACACACTGTCATATTACAGTCTCTGAGCAGCTGGTTGTCTGAAGGATCAGGTGATTTGGGTCATAGCCTGGAAAGCCCCGTTGTGTAATAAAGTCAGACCTTCAGAAGGCCAAAATCAACACGTGAGAACATTAAAAGAAGTTGCTATTTACAATGCTCATAAATATCCCAAATCCTGCTTTGTTTAAATGTAATAATCTACGTTTCTGTGAAAGTCTGTGAAAATATCAACTTCAAGGGGTCCTAACCAATAACTGTCCATGCTTCCGAACTGTGATAAACATAAACACACCGTACACAAAACATGTGCGTACAATTAGACAAGCTTTTATATGCAGGAAAAGACCAAGTTTGGTTCTCCAGAGTGAACAAACACATACGAGACCCTCCCCTTCTCTTCTAACTGACTCAGCAGTTTTGTAGGAAACCTGTGCGCTTTGAAGAGTCGAGAATCTATCATTACATGAGAGATGGAGAAAAAGAAAGGAAAGAGAGAATAAGCGCACCATTGTCTGCTCCGTCACCCCTCCGCCTCCGACAAATAATTGTTTCTTCCTAATTACAGAGAGGAACTTGTACAGGTGCGGGAAGCTGCACCTGGAGGAATGGGTGTAGATATGCACTGTCCCAGTGAGCAATATACAGACACACACGTAAAAGGGAAGACAGTGACACAGAGCCAGAATGGGAAGATTGACGCAGACAACGCCACTGACCCGTAACTGTATGACCACTTGCCTGAAAAACATCTTTAACCCAAATAATCGTCAATTTATTCCATGATGAATACATGACCAGTTGAAAATAGCCCCTGGACAGTCTCGCTCACAAACCACACAGATTTGCAAATCAGAAGTCGTATAGTAACCTTATTGATTAAAGTTGGACCACAGAGAGGCAGAACGTGACTCACACCAACATGCCACCGTCTTGAGACTATGACACGGCGCGGATGGAGGTTTCAAGACAAATGGGGACTGGTGCCACTGACTGGACGAATGAAAAATCCGGAGTGATGCAAACAGCTCTCACGGGATCGCATTCTTACCGTAAAAATGCCGCAATTGACCGGAAGGGACGGGGATGTGGCACGCAGTGAGACGCAACGTGGAAAGGAAAACACGCTCTTGCAATAAATTGGGATTAAAGACGTGATATGACGTCAGCGCGAGTTTTGGGAATTTTCTTTCTTATCCTGAAAACGTGTATGTTTGAACGTCATTCCGCCAGGGAAGGTTCTGTTTATCAGAAATACGAAATACAACAAACAGTAGCATGTGAACTGTGCTTTATCCGCCACAACACCGGAGTTATCTCACTAAAACGTCTGTGGTAAAAAAACAACTACTAGGAAAGTCAATACACTATCACTGTTGCATAGAATTATCATGGCAACCACAGCTTATACAGTATTGTTATTATAACAAAAGTGTAAAAAACGGATAATTGTAACTTTTAAAGACAAAGAAATTCCGTATTCATCTATTGTGAGAGCACATGTTGATTTATCGTATTTTTGTAGCAATAATTGTGCTAGGCTAAGGTTACTGGTTAAGACTATAGGCCTAACGTTACCATGTAAAATGTTTGCAAGGTAACTTTGGAAAGCTATTTTTGTTAAGTTTTTGTAAGAGCCATTGCATGTTGTAAGACTTATAAGTTTAAAACTCAAAACACTTGACAGAAATCCTAAACAAATGTCAGGACATTCATATTGTTGTATAGACTTTACCTTGCTAGTGAGTGATTTTGGCAAAGAATTGATCAGTGTCGTCTCTCACTTATCGTTGAGTCACTGCGATCACGCCACCCAGCGGTGATTAATAAAACAGCATGCGGACGCTGCTTGACTTGTTTTCAAACTGTTTACAGTAATCTGTCGGTCATTATTTAAAAATTAAATATAATATTGAGATAACATCATTAAAAAAAATCATGACAGTACATGTAGATTTTATGTATTTATTACAGACATGTATGTGAAAAGTCATTGTGTGTAAAATAGGTCAAAACAACTGACTAAAAAGATGTTCAACAACTGATTCCTGATCATAAGATTAAACTGTTTACAGTAGTGTTATATTTAGATACATATCAATCTATGAATTAATGAAACGCCTACTTTACCAGCACAAATTTTTTTTTTTATCATTGCAACCAGGCAATGAATCTCAACATTTATCATTTTTATTTTATAGATTTGCTTAACTCTGAGAAAATCTATTTAAAGGCCATCAAAACATACTTCTGTTTTTCTCTCACTTCTCAAGCAAATTTAAAATGATTAAGATTCATAATGTAATCAATATAATGCATTCAAATCTAACTCATGTGCTTGTTAGGCAAATACAGTTCTAGTATTTCTGCATGAATTGGCTCTAATGTAGCTTACACGTATTACAAACGGATAGTTAGATTTGGCTACATAAAATGTGTATTGTCGTCGTCATCAATTTACAACTCGATGGAAGTAGAGTTAAAGCCTAGTCCGCTGATTAGCCGGTAGTTCATCCTGGTCGAGCCCCCACAGGAACGTTCGCAAACGGGTCACTTCCTTTTGTAGCTCAGGGCTCGGGATTGGCTGGCTGAGGTCCAGGCGAGGTGTCTCATTAGGCAGAATAAGAGGAGGATGGTCCAAGAAACTCTCAAAAATATCTTGAATAACATTATGAACAACAAAAAGCTGATGTTAAGAACAGGAAGATCATTTTTTACGATGAAAAAACAAGCAGTCAGTTAACTTATTACTCACCACCACCGAGTTCAGTACCAGGAGGTGGAGCCCATGAAGATGGTGGGGCTCTCGCTGGTCCAAGCTTATAATGATTGAGAAGATGGTGAAGCTGAGCGGGACTTAGCAAGGAATGTTCTTCCTGTAAACTGGACCATGACGACTAATGGGACAAAGTGAAAGATGTTTATTGAAATTTAATTTATGACTTAATTATGGATTGATGTATCTTTTCAGTAAAAAGGTCAAGTCTTCAAAGAGGTCAAAACTCTCACCTGAATGAGACGGGTTTTGGGTATGCACAGGAAGTTGACAGTAACCGATAGCTTCTTTAAAAACTCAGAAGCAATGTCTCCAAGGCCTGCTCCCTGAAGCCAGTCTAAAACCAGGTCCAGATTAGTTCGAATTTGAACAGCACGTGACCATGAGAACAGACTATCTGTATGAGCAAAGACAAACAAATAATTTTCAACAACACCAAACATCAACTTTTTGCCATCGTGTCCTGTTTGAGTCAGAATGGTCAACTGTTGTCATCACGGCTCCAAACACGCACAAACAGTGTTTATGAAAGACTGTACATTCTCACCTCTCTCCAAAAGTGTGTTGAGAAGAGACGTGTTTGTGAAGAAGAAGAGGTAGCCAAATGTTTGAGAAGTGAGAGGCGGAGAGAGGCAAGCTTCTCGGGAAAGCTGCAGAGAGCACCGATACACTTCCACCAGTCCTGCTACGGTGGGAGGTAAAGTGGAGACATCCTCTTCCTCGTCTCCCTCTCCTCCACCACCTGATCTGTCTCTCGCTCCTGCTTTTCCTCTCTTTTTCTCTTCGGTGGAGAAAGGGTTAGTGTCTAACAATGCTGGGAGCAGAGAGTATAACGTCTGGAAAAGAGAGATGAAGGAAACACATTCAAATACTGTGTTGTATGCAACAAATATATAAGATAGATTACATATGCAGAATTTATGCATATTATTCATGTAAGAGTGATGCATATTCCCTTACCTTGGTCAGATGGTAAACACACTGCTGAAACGTGTGCATAATGACATCATCTAGCTGTGCAAGCGCTTCAGAACAGGTGTCCATGTCAGCTGAGAGAACAGGGTCACCTGGGGCTACAGGTTGCAAATCATAACCGTTTGTTTCGTCATAAGAATATGCTAAACAATAAGTGATAAATAAATTGACATTATGACGACAGTCTGGAATCCATGAACTGAACTGCTTGTATTCGAGATGTTTGCTCCGAAATGTCATTTTTTGCTGAACATAACGTTGAAGGAATGTTTGCTTAGACTAGAAGGTTCACCAAAAGGGACAAGATGGCATAGTAAGCGATGAGATGAAACTGATTTAGGTGAACAGAAGACACAACACGTCTAAAACAGGAGATTGCAACGATGCGTTTGCTTTTTATTTTGAGAAAACATGCTGTAATTGCTGATATCATTCTCACCTTCAAATTCCCATTCTTTTTTCCATGGCTTCAACTTTGACCTGAAAGAAGTTGAGAAGCTCAGTGGCGTTGGACATCCAGAACATGAGAGGTTGAAGGTCAGAGGAGAGCTTTTGGGCACTTGGTGGAGGAAGTTCAACCTCAGCATCTGCTGAGCTGAGAACACATAAAAACTGTTGAACCTCAGCATGGCGTAGTACGTACAGATTGAAACAACGAGTCTTTATCATGTGATCAAATGTAAAATGGACCCTAATGTATGCAAGTCACACCTTAAAATGTCAGAACTTTTTCTGTATATTCCAGACACGTTTGTTTCATTTTTTTTATATAAAATGCTGTAAAATTACCATGATACAATATGCAGGGCAAGGTGAGAGGAATTTGTTGTTTACAGCCCATAAGATCACTTAGCAACACATTTACAACAGCGTATACAGATGAAGATAGGATAGAGAGGTAGTGCAGGTTCTTACTTTTGTGTTGGATGTTTGTCACCAAACTCTTTAATTTTGTCCTGAAAGATGAATAATGGAACAGAGAGAGAGAAAGAGAGAGAGAGAGAGAGAGAGAGAGAGAGAGAGAGAGATTAAAGCAGACTCGGATGAATGCATGGGCGGGAGTGTTTGGCTGATGTGTCCGGACAATGACAGCACATTTTCCAAACGGGTGGAAATGACATCAGTCAACCTCTGTTTACAAACTACGGCAAAATTCCAGTGAAAGCCCATCTGTGTCTGCAGCTGTGGCTCCTCAACCACAACTTCACAGCACACAGAGAGAGAGAGAAATTCCATCTTAAAGCACTCTCGCACAACCTCGACATCCAACGCACAAACACTCTCAGCAGATTAACTCTATTACATAGTAAGTGTTTGTTGCGTTTCAGGTCTAAGTGCAATAACCGACCAACGGGAGCCAAAGAAAGCAAAAAAGGTTTCACATACAGTCATGGGTTGTTCAAAGCCATGTCATGTTCAATATCGCGTTTACCTTGCAGTGGCTGTCACATTACTGTTATATAACAGCGCAACCCAATGCTTTACAGACTGTAGTTTTATGCTTTATGATATCATGATGTTTGTGTCATATAGACTTTCGGCTACTCACCCAAACAATCCCTTTGATCTGATTGGCTGCCTTTAATAGCAGCTGCGGTATTAATTCAGGATCCAGATGTTTAGAGGCATAGTCGATCATGAGCGACAGAAGATAGGCAGGTGCTAAAGCCCCACCCCCTGAATCTGGGCTGGAGTTCTTTGAGATAATTTCCTGAAAGAAGAACAAAGTAAACGAATGATATAAATAAACAAGAAGAATCCACTGCAGAATTAAACCTACCGCAGTATTTGTTTCACAACAGTTTAGCGGTGTTAACATTTTCCCTAAATTATGTTCCATTGCAGCATTTACGAAATATGTGCTACTTGCAAGCTATAATATAAACATTCAGACACGAAAGATTTTTTGGCATCTGTGGTTAAACTTCGGTTGCGCTCTGATTTTTTAAATCGCTGCAGACTACTGTTTGGTTGCTGCAGTATATCATTGTGATAAAATTCCCTCTGTCTCTGTTTACATGGACTTGTGTTTGTTTACGGCAGATATATCAGATTATATCAGTGTTTACCTGCAGCAGGGCATCCGCATGTTTGGCCTGGAATCTCAACAGTGATTCTGTGGACCCCAGATACAGGCGGAGCATTTCCTGTCTATCTGTCACGTTGCCAGGGCCGTAGGAGGTCGACATGTCACCTTGCCATGGTGGGGGTAAAGCCAGAGGCAAGGCGGGGGTCACTCGGGGGTCGCGATAAAGAAAGAGGAAGTGGCTGCCAAGACCCAGCAAGTCTCCTGGCTTTAGGACTGCTTCCCGGTAAAGTGGCGCTCCGTTTAGAGTGACTGGTCCTCCTCTGAATGGACGTACCAAGGCTAGAAAAGATTGGGAAGTATAAGTGTAGTTATGTTGCCAATGCTGTACTTTAGAAATGGGCAATTCCATGCAAGTTTTTACCAAGATGTCAATATTTAAAGGTTTAAATACCCATGTGAAAGTTTTTAAAACATTTTTGTGTTTCTAAAGCATAGTTTTTAATAGTTAAGATAAGTGAATTAGTAAATAAGTGTCACATCCATAACAGTATATATATTCCTCATAAATGGGGACATGATAATTTAAATATAGTAACTATTTTATGTCCTTCTCCATTTTATGTCCTCCTCCATGTATAATCTTGCTTCTGGTTTGTGCATTTCTATTCACAGAAATCCTACAAAGTATGTTGTCTCTCAAAAACTGTTCTTTTTTGTCACAGCTATAACGCATGAATCATTTAAAATAGAAAACTTGTGCATAGACTGATATTTTTCTGATGTCTTGAATCTATCAATATTACTAATACATTGGTTCATATATTGGAGTTTAATTAAAGTTTTGACTGAAAATGTCACCATCATAATGCTGGAATCACAAAACAAAATGTGAACAGCATAAGTCATGTTATTTGGTTTTGGAAGACTTTGATGAGAAATGTTTGAATTCATATTGATCCTATATTAATTCAAACATGAATTAATGAACTCACATTAATGATCTTTGACTGCTTTTTGTCTGAGCAAATATGAGTACAGTCTGACATTTTGTTCAAATCTCTTCTAAAACATTAGAGGAGACACTTTTTAAGATTTTAGAAGAAAGAAATCAGGCAGGACACTCCATGAGCCTCCATCTAATTCTATTGCTGTCGGGAATAAACAATTTAAATATTAAAAAGATTTAATTTGTATTTTATTTCTTAATCATAATCAGCATTCTGTCATGAAATGGACAGTTCACCCAGAAATAAAAATCCTGTCATCATTTACTCACCCTCAAATTATTCCAAATCTGTATACATTTCTTTGTTCTGATAAACACAGAAAAATATATTTGAAGAATGCTTATAACCAAACAGTTCTTGGCCACCATTGACTACCATAATAGGAAAAATAACTTTATCATGTTTTTGTTCTGTTGAAAACAAAAGGAGATATTTTGAAGAATGTAGGACAGGAAACAGTTCTGGGGTGCTTTTAACTACCATTGTATTTTTTCCTACTATGGTAGTCAAAAGGGTCCAAGAACTGTTTAGTTACAAGCATTCTCCCAAATATCTTTCTCTGTGTTCAACCAAACAAAGACATTTACAGTGTACAGGTTTGGAACAACTAGAGAGTGAGTAACTCGTGACAGAATTTTCATTTTTGGGTGAACTAAACCTTTAAGGATGTACCACATTCTCAATGCACTTGAAATCCAGTGAAAAGGAATATCAGCACACTGTAAAACATCTATTTTGTGCTGTTGAAGTTTATTTTATTTTACATTGTGGTCAGGGTACCTTGACCGCGGGGTTGCTCAGGGACAGCTGCGTCTCTCCTGATCATGAGGTGTCGGACAAGCAGGTCAGCAGCCGAGAGGAAAGTGTCCACTTTTAGAGGCCTCTTCCCCTTCCTCTCTCTCTCCCTGTCCATCTCACGCTCACGGAATGTTGGCTTCCGCCCAAAAACATGTCTGTGACCCGCCATGATGTACAGCACAAAGTCCTGAAGAAATAACAGCGAAACAAGCAAGACAGTGAGGCATGTAGAGAAAGAACGAGGGGGTGATAGAGAGACATAAAAAGACAAAGAAGAAAGTGGGGGAGAGAGAGAGCAAGAGTGGAAAAAGCTGATATCATCGTCATTGTGGTCTTTTAGTACAATCTGTGTGATCTCCTATCTTAAGTTGCAGAAATACAAGGATGATAAGGAATGAAGAGTGTTACAGTTTTCCACAATGCACGCTTGTGTGAGGTCATTGTGCAGAGATGTAGATGTAGACACAGCATGTTTGTGTTGCTATTGTCCGGCTATTTATAGAGCCTCTGTATGGCTGTTTTGTGCCGCGCGTTCAATGGCTATTCCACTCAAAGGTATGAAAGCGGTGATGGTATGTTGCGATTAGAGGAATATAGGTATGATGTCATGAGGTAGCTGTAAGATAAGTGAGATGATGCATGTCTAGCCTTGCTCTGGTCATAGCCTTGCAGTAACAGGAAGTAGGGACGATCCGTTGGCGGAAGGATCAGACTTTGCGACATCACTTCCAGATCACAGGTGTCCTGCTCTTCCTCTGCTGCACGAGTGCTTCGTGAACCAGGGGTCTAAAAAATGAGGGAAGGGCAATATTGATATATGGTTATTGCGTGGCTTTATTTAGATTGCATGCTAACCCATACTTGAACTAACCCATGCTAGCATACTCCAATACTTGGATAAAAGCATCTGCCAAATGTATAAGTGCATGCATTTTTATTTTCTATAATCGTTTTTTATTTTACCTCTCCTGGCTCAGTTGCTATCATGCTCACTATGTTCTTCCTGTCCTGTTCATTGTTTGGGACCTTGCTAGTACGCCGAGGGTCATTGGCGGAGTTGTTCCCCTGGCGACGTCTCAGACTCAGGTTCATATCACTAATGCTCCTTCTAAGTTCACTGTTCCGTCCCCGGTGACCTCTTTCTTCCTCTGGACCGCCTCCAGATGCAATGCGGCTCCGCCTCCATCGTACTCCTGTTGCCATCAAAGTTATTTCCCACTAATTAAATTTCACTTCTACTTGTAAAATTACACATTCAATTAAAGACTATTGGGCTGTTTCTTAGACAGGGATTACATTAAACCAGGACTAGGCCTTAGTTAAATTAGGAAATTTAGGACGTTTTAAAAACATACTTTACAAAAAACATTACTGTTGTGCATCTTGAGACAAAACAATCGCACTGATATATTTTAAGATATGCCAGTGCAAGTTGTTTTCAATCAAGACACTCCTTACATTTAAGTACACTTAAGCCCTGTCCAAGAAAACGCCCCTAGATGTGTCAACTTTAACTGGTCGTGCATTGTTTTCCAGTAGACTTTCCTAGGTTCAATATTCTAGAACAGGGGTCTCCAACCTTTTTGTAAATGAGAGCTACCTGGAGGGCTTTAAAATATAAACATGTCATGCTGTACACATCTAAATATTCATCTATATGATTAAATCATTATTTTATTATGTTTTTTTTCTCATTTCATTGAAATATTATAAAAATACAATTTGAGGCTATCTATAGAATGTGCGGGCGACTTCATGCGAGCCAGCAGGTGCCCCGGGGCACCATGTTGAAGACCACTGTTCTAGATGTTCTGCAAGTCATTCTAACCTTGATAACTCTCCCCGTCTCTCTCTCGCTCTTTTTCCTTTTCTTTCTCCTCCCTCTCATATTCATCAAGGCGCTGGATCTCGAACCGTCGCTCGAAACCATCCTTGGGTCTCCACATGTCCACTAGCTGTAAGGGGCATTCCCAGGCTGCCACGCCCCTTCTGCACTCTGTTTGCCATTTAATGGCTCCATCTGGCTGGTGAATGGGCTTTCCAATGACATCACATAACAGGAATTCCTCGGGGGAATATTTCTGAAGAGCTGACCAGGTGAACAGGAAGTTGATACGTTTAGGAGGGAATGATATAATGAGCGGGTAAAGTCTACTTTCCTACATCTAATCTGTGATGTTTTGAGACTCTACAATTTGATGCTTTGTCTTTTATAAATTTGGGGTTGATTTTAGTGCAAAGTTATGGATGAATCATAAAAGTTTTGCTCCATCACTACAGCTACTGACATACCTGTGTCTTCACACTCGTTCTCTCTCTCTCCCTCTCAGTGTAGCGGGTGATGACCTGCTGAATGAGCTGGCGAGCGGTGGAGTGCATATTCGCGAGCAAGCTCCGATAGTTTGCCCCGCTGGACAGGGCATCTCCATAGATCTTGACAAGGCCAGGGGCATTAGAAGAAGCAGGAGGCAGGTAGTGATGTGATGAGGGCGTGGCAGAATGCACCCATACCTCCCTCTCGCGTTCTCCAATGCCGCGGTCTCTGTCGCTGTTGGACCGACCTCTCAGGAAGAGGTGGGAGATCCGCTTGGCACGAGATTGCTGATTGGCTGGACGAGGGCGTAGAAAGGCTGGAGATTGGGATGGAGAGGGCGGGGCAAGAGAAGGGGTGGAGTGAGAGAGGGAGGAGGAAGGGGCTGATGATGGAGCTTCGTGCAGTGAGACAGCATCTGAACTGGTTGTGGACCTAATGAAAATGACATTTTTTTTTGTATATATAAAATAGATAAATCATGCTAATCATAATCTCAGTTAGTCAAAATCACAGCAAAACAGTAACCAAATGTCAAAATGTTCATATTATTGTGACTATAAGTCACTTCTAAAATATAGAAGCCGTCACGGAAGTATAGGTAAAGCCCTATAGAGACTGTATTTAGAGGGATAGTTCACCCAAAAACTTATTTTGCCTTCTTTCTTCTGCAGATCACATAAGAAGATATTTTGAAGAACGTTGATAACCAAACAACACTGGCCCCAATTGACTTACATTGTATGGACACCAAACCACTGAGACATTTCACAAAGGTCTTCTTTTTAAAGACATGAGGGTAAATAAATCACATAATTTTTATGTTTGGGTGAACTATCCCTTTAATAAAGCAAAGCAAAGTTCACAACACTAACTTGACTGATGCCGCACTGGGCCAACGGGCTCCCAGCTTCGCAAAGTGTTTTCGTGGAGAATGAATCCACAAGCCCACTGGGAAATGGAGCTTCCTAAATCGGGGACTACCAGACTCCTCCATCTGAGAAGGAAAGAAAGAGGGTGGAGAGGATTGGATGAGACAGGTAGGAATGTGGAGACTGGAAAGTTTAAACAACCAAAAAAATTGTCAAAGGAAAACCAAAAAATTAAATGTCCTACAAAAACAGACGGAGAAAGAACGGAAAGAAGAGGAGAATGTTGACATAAGGTAACAATATTAGGCATCTTGCAACACTTTGAAGAAAGATTTCTTCTTTGGGTTTGTGTAATTTAAAGTTTTATCATTTCCAAAATCGGTTGAGTGAATGACACTCTATGATCTCAGCAGACAAACGGCAGGAAAAGCTTTTGTAGTTCAACAATCGGGACATGCAATGTCATACATTCTTCATTAAACCAAAGGTCTATGAGTAACGCAGTATTAACGCAGCTAGCCAAAGTTGACAGGGCAGGCGGTGAACAGCTACGGCTCGTAGAAACAGATTTATTTTACATTCATGTCTACATCTCTAATGAATAACAGAGGTTTGGCACTGTCGCTCCTGAGCTAGGCAAACTTGTGGAAGTCAAGTAAGAGTCAAGTGGCTTCGCCAAGAGGCCACAACGAGGATATCAACCGTCACAAAACTATCGCTCCTCAAGTTCAGACGTATAGCCAAACCACATTCTATGAATATCATTTTTGTACTTTCATTAGAAATGTTGAAGGTTGGTTATATGTAATAACATACACTTTTGTCCTCCACCCTGACTGTGGGCTTCACTTCCGTGCATCCTCTCAGGCTGATGGGGAAAACCCATGAACAGACCCCCTAAGGGTCTTCAGCCCTCTATCATTCCTCAAAAGTGCTAGAAGTTCACTCCAGGCTTATTTTACCAGTGTACTCTGCACTATT
This sequence comes from Triplophysa siluroides, assembly GCA_006030095.1. Classification (NCBI taxonomy): domain Eukaryota; kingdom Metazoa; phylum Chordata; class Actinopteri; order Cypriniformes; family Nemacheilidae; genus Triplophysa; species Triplophysa siluroides. Next base: position 677,898 of record VCII01000558.1, read on the forward strand.
TATTGTCTTGACTCCTTGACCATAATTGATTTCTTCACATTCTACAAAGTAAATGGTGGATGTAGAATAACCAAGAAACAAAATTTACAACATTCGGTTGGGGAAATGTTCACGGTATATTGCTGACTACAGCTCAAACGATCCAAATCTGACATTTTGAGTTTGGTGAAATGGCTTTTCTCACCACCAGATGATTTGAATGCGACTTACCCACTGTGATTGGCTTCGGCTTATCCCGGGATAAATCTTCTGAACTGCTGTTGTTGTTTGTAAAACGTATTCAGATAATATTGAAAAGATACTAGTGGATGTCCAACGTATGTCTCCTTATTCCAGAACGATTAGGCTTAAATAGTCCATTTTCTGACGTTACGTGACCAGATGTTTAGTTTCACCTACTTTCTCATTTTCTATCCAAAATTGTCTCCCTGTTCTCCAGGAGGGTCTTAGCGCGTATTCTTGACTTCCATTTCTCTCTCTTTCTCGCTTTTTCTGTGCCTATTGATAGAGAAGCAGGGCCCATTGTTCTAAATGACAGAATTTCCTTCCTCCACATTGGACAACACCTATATCCTGAGAGAACATGAGAGAGAGGGATTATGAAGCATACACACACAGTTATATTAATGCATGAGTGAGACAAAAAAAACGATTCTGTAAAGTTTAATGCTCTTAAGCAGAATTTAGAGCTGAGCCAATCATACAAATACATCAGAGAATTGCAGTATATCATTTATAATTTCCTATCACTTTGTCTATCACTTTATGATTCGGGTACAGTGGAAAAAATGTAAACAGTATTTATGTTTATTACCAAAAGAATAGAACATCTGCATCTTTTACCCTTAGTACGTTCTTCGGTTTTTGTTGTCGGGTTTTTGCAAAGAGGAAGCAGGAAAGCTGGGACAGGATGTCAAAGTCAGAGAGGCACCTGTAACCTCTGACCTTGTCAACAACAGAATGATGGTGTCAATGAAGACGAACTGTGTATATCTTTAGAGTCTTTGTATTTTATTTGATTTTGTGTTGTAAATGTTAACATAACACACTAATAAAACCATGTTGTGTCTGACTCTAAAAGAGAAAGAGAGAGAGATTAAACGCTGATAAAGCACAACAATCTCTAAATAACTTACAAGGTTTAAATAAATTATAAGGCTTTTACTTCTCATTTAAAAAAAAGAAAAACATTGAATTAAAAGCGATTCGTGGTTCACATTATGACAAAAGCAAAGCACAGCTGCAAAACAGTGTAATGCCTACATGTTCACAATTCTATTAACACAAACACGTTAACCTTAGCTAAATGGGGAGATTTTCCTATTGTCTTAATATTCAGCTAATTCAAATGACTTTAGACTTATACCTACCCACACCCTGACCCTAAAAGAAAACATTTTGTGTCCAAAAGAAAGGATTTAGCTCAGTATTAGCTTTGAGCGCAGTTGGACTGTAAAACAGGAAGCACTGACAGCAGACTGTGAATGCTCCTGTGCGTCATTCAAACTTGTTCACCCATGTTTGTTTTTAGCATGTTAGTGAAAGCTCTTCCTGGTTCTTGCTCAGAGTAACGTGCCTGGAATGAATAAGTGTGCATTCAGTATGCCTACTTTGGTAAACCTCTGAAAGTTCAGCTTCATCGCTGTATATCTCAGACTTCAGCTCCAACTGTTTGGTAGTCAGCAGTGCCCTGCAAAGGCAAAGGACAGTCATTGCACTATATGCTTAGTCCTACTGCAAGTTTTGGTTCTATGCAAAAGAATTACATCAACAGACTATCAAAATAGTTTAGTGTATTCTTATTGTAATGCCTATGATATACAGGAATACTACAAATTATAAAAAAATGACTGAGGCATGAAGTTAGGTTTGGATTATTGTCATATTATTGTCATACAGGCAAAGTGTAGCAAAAATAAATCAATAGTTTGTCTATTAACAATAGAGTAAACAATAGATGCAAAATAGTGAATTACCTGCTTCAGACAATGGATACATTGCAAAAATATTATTGCAAAAAAGTAAAAACATACCTTGGTGTATGTATTGTAAGGATTCCGCTTAATGCAGTATAGGCTTTCCCATTGCTCTTGATAGCCAGAAATGTGGGTGTTGGACCATAGAGACATGGAACCTGACGTCTGTTAACAATGTGGAAACCCTTATTAGTAAGTTTATTTATAGTTTAACCACTTCTGTACTTCATTTTATGCTTCATATTTTGCTTTCTAGTGTTTAGTCCGCCTTCTATACTGGTAAATGTCAGTATTATTTGTCAGCGGTTTAATTAATACCCCATTACCAGAAAAACATTTGTAACTAGCTAGCCTACATACTTCAGCAAAAACATCAAGTCACAAGATAAGAAAGTCAAAGTTTTAAAAGTCAAGACAAAGCACAAAAATATTCCCAAAAGAGCACTCACGTGCAATTGTTTATAAACAAATAACTACACAATATTACTTTGAAATATTCATCATTAAGCATGATTATAAAAATGTTTAGTCCTCGCAGCACACTCCACACTAATACGTTTATCAGTGTATAAATGTAAACAAATTGTGAATGTCTAGCGGAAGCTGGTTAAGAGTAATGTCTTCCCTCGTCAGAAAATGAAGACAGAGAATATAAAAGATAACACACAATAAACGCAATACACATGTGACACTTACTATGACAAAATACTTTTAGTTACTTATATTAATCTAAGCCCCTCCTCGCTTCATCCTGTTTCTCAGCCCACAATCGTTTATCTTCCCATAATTCAGTGCGCTCTGGACTGGAAGTCTTCCGAGGACGTTACCATAAGGGCACAGTTAGGTAGGCCAGGCCTTAGCTTTTGTGTATGTATAGCTCACGTTGTTGTGAAATTGTTTGTCTGTTGTATGGGTTGTTTGAAAGTTTAATGTGTTCTCTAATGTGAAATTTACTCAGTAACAGGGTTAAATGTTACGACAAACTGTTCATCTAAAGTGGTTAGCTAGCGAGCTAGCAAACAAGCTACTTAAACCGGTTACATCAAGGTTATGGTACTAAATCCGACATGGCATTCATATTAAACCTAAAATAACGTTGTTTTTCACGAACACAGATCACTAAAACCTTAAACTTACCGGACGTTGAAAAAATATTGCGTTTTGGGAGATAACAGTTAGCATTTTCAGATTAACATTATTCGGGACTCGTATGATGAGGAAGGTTCTGACTGGCATCAACCCCAAACTAATAAGACTGTGAGAGATTTATGTTACTTACAGAGAGCTCTGGTTTATTTTGATATGTAACGTTTACTTTAACTATAATGTCGAAGACACCCGAGACAGTTACAGCACGACTGTGTTATTATATTGCTGGGATACTGTTGTTGATGTGTTATTGTTTAATCTATGATGTGCAGACGCATTACAAGGACTGAAGATGGCTGATGTTATTGAGGAGAAGATCAAGAACTACAAAACGGCTCCATTTGATGCCCGTTTTCCAAATACCAACCAGACACGAAACTGTTTCCAGAATTACCTTGGTAAGTAAAGTGAAAGTAAGTTATATGACCATATTTTAACACAGAATTGTGACAACGATTAAACTTTTATAATCCCAAAAGTAGTGTTCAGAAGATGTTTTTCAAGAAAAAGGAAAAAATGTATATACAGATTCATAATAAAGTTCCCTTGTAAGAAGACCCTAGGTTTGCTTGAAGGTCAAAACTGCAGTATTTCAGGGTTGTGTTTGTAGTAAATGTCCTTTGCATCAATGATGCCTCTGTCATACTGTAGTTTTTGTTTCGTTTCTAAAGCCCTATTTGCATGGGATTAGAATTACCTGTGGACCTCTAGTCATTTGTAATGATTGCAGAGGTTGTCCGTGATCTTAATCCCGTGCGAATCAGCCATGTCCGTAAATTGTAAAGTAAAAATTCCCCCTCAAATTACCTACCATATTTTGACAAACACCAAGGTCCTGTGATAATATTAGTCCCGTGCGAATCGGCATCTCTGTGATTTGGCACGCTCGTATATCATTTTCAAGGTTTTATCCACCGGTTGCAAATAATGGAGGCTGTGTTGAAGTGTTTTGATATTATTTCGGGTGCTGGGTCACATCCATACCTGCCAACACTGTTGTTTTGGCCGGGAGTCTCCTTTTTTGTTATTTCTTATGGAAACTCTCGTAACATTTGAGACCCGCGATCGCGGTGATCTGTGTCCGGTTCGCGGGTCTCAAATGCTGACAGGTACGGTCATATATCAACTAAAGGCTATACAAACTATACGCAAAGCCTTGCCATCATATCTGGGAAAGAAGTCTGTAAATTTTAGTAAAATCACAGGCTTTACTTATCCCGTGCGAATGCGCCACACGAAATACAGATGTGGGGAGGTAATTTCTAATTCACTTGAGGTCCCCAGATAATACTAATCCTGTGCGAATAGGTCTTAAAGCACTGTTTCTCTTTCACAGACTTTCACAGGTGTAATAAGGCTCTGTCAAGCAAAGGGCAGGAAATCACTCCCTGTGAATGGTATCAAAGAGTCTACAAGAGTCTGTGCCCTATGAGCTGGGTAAGACTGTTGTAATCATGTATTTGTCTGAGACGTATTTAATCGTTACAATTGCAACATGCAATCAAAATAGATTTTAATGCACATGTCTGTTACCTGTGAGACCATCCATATGCAAGTGCATCTGGTATTTTATAGAGCCTTACTAGACCAAATTATGAAACCGTTTTTATTTGCTCCTTGTCTGTGATGAGAATGTCCCATTTCCTGTTGACTATAAATGCAGACATTAGCTCATCAGTGCATAACTGTAAGCAAACACACAGCGGACATTAGGACTCATCAACATCCTCTCAGATTACAATGGGCCTCTGTAGTGACCCCTGGACCTTCAAAAATGAGCAAAAGTTACTTTTTCACTCTCTGAATCTGGCATTAGTTACATAAATCATCCAAGCTGGGGACAATTTGTGCTAGTATTACATTGCGGACTTTGTCCAACGTTTTTTTATTGCACATTCTTTTTTATTGTCACCCTAGCAGCATGTTGCCAGACATAAATATCACATTTCTGACCTGAGCTCTGTCATTAAATGTGTTCTCATTGATTATGTGTGACAATACCTGACCTGTAGATGTTTAATAACCCATTAATCCAAAATGTATTTTCATTTCATCAATTTAATTTGTAGACCAATTTTGACCAGCAGAGGTCTCCAAGTGTATCCCAATTACTTCTCTTTTATATTCCAACATAGACACAATCATCATATGTTATGACAAAAAGAAAGATGAAGGTTTGCCGGAATATGTCTAACATGCAGTGTCTTACCTTTTTTCCGCTCCTTTTTTTCAGGTTGAGAAATGGGATACACAGATTGAGGAAGGAAGCTTTCCTGGAAAGATCTAAATGATCGCTGTAACCCACAACCCATGAACTCTCTATGTTTTGTAGAGTATCACATAATATATTATTCTGTCTTGATGTCTTAGTTGTTGGTCTGCAGTCTGAAGAATAAAAAGGTCATTCAGAGTGGCAAATGACCTCCTAAACGTTATTTGAGGTCATAACATGTTCTGTGTCACTCTACATCTAACATTTTTGCAGTTTGCAAAATAAAGACTCAATTTCAACTAATGTTGTTTATTTGGTGTATGATTACAACATACGCTGGTTTTACAGCTTTCTAACAGGTAAACTCTACTAGAATTCAAGGGTGCAACAAATCTGACTAATAAAAACATTTTTTTAGTCTCTTTATTTGTGGAGAACAGCAGCTTGAGCGTTGTTTAAGTTTGTGAGGTTGAATTTTGTTTTTGAGGTAGATGTGCTTCGATGAGTGACCTCAGAGTGGCTATATGACTATGCTGTTGACAATCGTGCTTTACAGACAGCAGGTGGCAGTAAAGTAACATTTTCAGCCATGTGAATAACATATTCAAGGTTAACCGTAGGATTACAGTGGGGGGAAAGGCAGTTGCCCAGTGGGACCTATACATTTATTTTCTATATGATTTGTCTTATGCAAAACCTGAGTGAGAAAGTTCAGGTTTTTTTGTTCAGATCATTCAACATTCTACAGTGAAGTGTTATAACCAAAGGAAGTGTGGTAATCAGGATGTGTAGGTCACAGCACAGTTGTTGTCATTGAAGATGTAGTGACAACTAATCTGATGTGCAGAAAGACTTTGCTGTGTTACTCTAACATAGTAAAGTTTAAACACCTATTGATGTATTCCTAACCAAAACATAGAAAAAGATAAACTACAAAGTCTCTATACATCAGTATCATCAGTTTGGTTGAACACTCAAGAGAATGCCACTCAATTTATACATTTTTATTTGAATGCCTGTGAAAGTATGCGGTAATTCTCAGTTTTCTATTCTTGTAAGTAGTGAAATGGTTACACACTTGCCAAAAGTAAGACTATAATAAAATGACACCACAATGGCAGACAGCTCATCTTTGTCTGTTCATCTGAGTTCCTATTGGCTGTGTGCGTGAGTTTAAATAAAGCAAGAACACAAACGCAGTTATAAAACCCATTTCAATCAATTATAATGTGAACCAAGTTCAGATTGTGATTAACTTACAAATGTCATTGTCTGCCTGAGGTCAAGTTAGATTTGTGGTAACATTATAGAACATTCATCATCATATTTCATATATCCAAATCAGTTTGGTCTATTTGTGATTGTAGAGTCACAGCTGATGTGTGCATTAAGTTTGTGAATACGTTTATTATGCACCATTCAGTGCATTATAGTTTTTGTTTTATCAGTAGATCTCAAGAACCAGCAAACCCCGCAAATAGTCCAAGCTCGAAAGAGAGGGCTATTTGTTTACAAACAAAAAGACGTCAGACTCTCACAGAAACACTCACATGACAACAATAACACGTTTCAATGTATCAAAGAGCGGACTCGGCCTTTGGATGCCGCTGAATCCGGTGGGATGCTGAGTGAGAGGAACAATGCACGACCCTGTCTGCTCTGGTGAAGAACGCCAAACAAGGTAAAAGTTTACAAAGAATCTTAAATGTGTCTCAAAATCTCGCAACGGTTTGATACTCGGCCAACAATCATGAAAGAGTTCTAGCGAATGCCTTAAATGAACTTCTCTTTACGTATCCTGTGAGTCCGATTTTGCTGAAATTTGAGAGAAAGTCAATGTGACGAAAGACAACTGCTACGTGCTGGTGCTCGTGTCCCAGTCTCTTATAAAACAACGAGTGAGGAGGTGTGCGTTTTTATATACGTTTTCACCACACATTAAGGGATCATATAAGCGCCGCATGTCTGCTCGAGAAACGCACTCTGCAAACCTGAACGTAAATAAAATAATTTTCTGGACAATATATTGCTACATATTTATTTATAGTGTGTTAAATATATGCTTATTTTAATAAAATGTGATATATTATAAATAAGTTATTAGGAGAGCAATAAGAAGCTAAACAAGCTTGATTGACAGATATTGAGAGGGAGGGTCGATAGAGATCTGTCACTTGTCGACTTCCACATTCATTCTGCAGTTTGCTTTGCAGGACTGATGCTTAACTGACATCTTAACCAGACAGACATCCGTTGCAGGAAATCCACTTTTTGTGGTGGTTGTTTCTGGAGAATTAAGTTTCTTTTCATCAGAATACACTTTTTCATCCTTTTTTATAGACATTTCTTAATTTGGATTGGTGAATTTTGTTTGAATACGTTAGAAGAGAAAGAGCAAAGGACCGCTGCCTCGGTCGCAACTTGCTATTGCAACATAAAGCAAGATGGAGAAGATGAAAGACGGTAATAAGGTATGTATCTTTTCCATTTTATACAAAGCAAGTGATGACCTTTAACTTGCTCTCATATAATGTATTAGAAAAGGCTTTACCTTCTGTACCATGAGATGCATGAATCACTTACAACACGGACATTTTCAAGTTTATTTTCTATACCAATTACTTCTAGAAAAACAGTTGTTTGTGTTGTTTCAAACATGTTTGGGAAACTTGTTTTCATACAAATAGCATAGAATTGATCTGTTTATTACTTGTGGTGGTTATTACGGTGTTAATAAAAAATATTGGGAAAATACAGAAGCTTTTTTCAAGGGCAATGTGTGCACACCTGAAGTTATATAAAAACCTTTTTTTTTTGTTTTCCATGAACACACTCAGCATCTGTCTATCTTAACTTGTGTCTGCTTATGCCATTAAAGCTCAATTGAGTTTATTCAGTACTGAAATGCACATGGCGTTGAGAGAAGCAACTGTTTAGAGCAGGGTTCATGGCATGTCCAAACTTGAGCATAATATGAAAAGCATCTTTACCAGTTGTTACTTGTTTGGGAATAGACAAAATAAAATTCCCAATTCAAGTGTGCCACATATGTTATATACATTCATACTATGTATAAAAAAGCACTCTACATGTGAATTAAATACATTGCTGTGGTTATTGAACATGCGTTGAATTACAAATGTCACAGCTGGGGGCTCAAATACATGGATGGACCAACGTTAAATATATTTTTCATTTATAAACATTTTAGTCCTCATTCACATGTCACACATAAAGTACACACATCCATACACTTGGTCATTCCTCTATCCATCAGTCTCTGTGTCTTGTGTGCGTACGTGATTATTTGTGGGTTTGTTTTTTTACAGCATCAGACCTGTCTATACACGCAGAACTTCATAGTGATGTGAGGCTTTTGTACTGACAATTGCCAAATGTTATATGTTAGAGAGAACTGACCTAAAATGTGATAAGCTTAGCCCATGTTTAGGTAGTTTAACACAAAACTCCGGAGAGGAACGTAGAATATAATGCGATCAAGCAAAAAGTTTCAGTAGGCTACTTCTTTTAGGGAAAATATACACTGGGAAATACAACTTTGTGAAATATTTTGTAATTATGAAACATAACACTGCATAAAAGAAGAGGAAATGTGTCTGATTGTGTAATCCTCATTACATAAGACAGACGATTAGTTTTAACATGTTGTGTGTTCCAGCCCTAGGAATCAACCCTGTGACATGAGCATTGTTAGCATCATACTCTGTTACAGAAACACTGTAGCCTATGTGTGTACTTTGTTTCCTAAAAGAGTTTCAGTGATATTTCTGCATGTCTCAGTATTGCTATAAATGTGTGTTTTTTCCTGTTTTTAGGGGAAGAAGATTACTTGTTTTCTTGTGTACTGTGTGTCAACAGCTGTCATCGGCTCGCTGCAGTTTGGCTACAACACAGGAGTCATCAATGCACCTGATGAGGTAGACTAAATGCTCGATGCAGAAGAAACACAATAACTATTTAACTTCATCTAATATTTACATCTGTCTTTCTCTCCTTAGAAAGTAAAGAACTTCTTCAGAAATGTGACTCTGGTTCGTACCGGAGAGCCCATGCATGCCTCTACCGTCACAACAGTGTGGAGTATTGCCGTCTCTATCTTTAGCGTCGGAGGCATGATCGGCTCTCTCTGTGTTGGTGCTCTGGTTAACAAGCTTGGGAGGTGAGAAAATCTTTGTTATTTGAAGAACAGAAAAAAAGAAGTCAAATTAAGTTTTATTCGTTTCATTTTCATCTCTTTACAGACGGAAGTCCATGCTGGTGTCCAACATCCTAGCTGTGATTGGTGGAGGGCTGATGGGATTTTCCAACATGTGCAACTCCCATGAGATATTGATATTGGGCCGTCTGGTGATCGGTGTGTTCTGTGGTTTATGTACAGGGTTGACGCCCATGTACGTGGGTGAAATTGCTCCAACAGCACTGCGAGGGGCTTTTGGTACCCTTCACCAGCTTGGGGTGGTCATCGGCATCTTGGTGGCACAGGTTGGACACGTTAGATGGTTCCGACTATAAATTATATTTTAATTAAACTTTTTTTTTAAATATCATTTGTAATCGGTATTTTAGTTAAATTCGAGAAATGCATGAATCACTTTCTTTAGTGGTGTTAGTACACTGTGTTATGTATAATGCTTTGATTCTGACTTCAGTTCATTTGACATTATCAAATGTACATTTATGTTCTATGTGTCATTTTAATAAATGTTGACAAATGTGTAAAACAGGAAGCACTTATACTTAAGTTGTTGTTAATAAGTATTTCTTGTGAATTATAATGTAGATCTTTGGTTTGGAGTCCTTGCTGGGGTCTCAGGATTTGTGGCCATTGCTGCTGGCTTTGACCACCTTACCTGCAGTGCTGCAAAGTGTTCTGCTGATTTTCTGTCCAGAAAGCCCTCGCTACCTGCTTATCAACTTGAATAAAGAGGAAGAGGCACGCCAGGGTGAGCCCTTATTGGCTTCCTAAGCAATGATTTCTAGAAACATCACAAAAAAGTGAAAAAGCAACTACATTTAGTTTTTTTAACTGACCTCTCTTTCTTCGTCTTTCTCAGTGCTGACAAATCTATGTGGGCATTCAGATGTGGAGGATGATATTCGGGAGATGAAGGAAGAGGCCATGAAGATGGCCATGGAGAAGAAGGTGTCGATTCCAGAGCTGTTTCGCAACGCCGCCTACCGACAACCCATTATCATCGCCATAATCCTGCAGCTATCCCAGCAGCTGTCCGGTATCAACGCTGTGAGTCTTACACTTCACATTCCCCACAATAAACTCTGATTTACACACTGCTTCAAATGTCTTTCATTAGCCTGATGTCAGTTTATCAGAGAGTTCATAATTTTCGATGACTAATCTTAAGACTGATGTGTTTTCTGTATTTTTTCAGGTGTTTTATTATTCAACAGCGATCTTTAGGAGTGCCGGTATCACTGGGCCTGTCTTTGTCACTATTGGGGCAGGAGCAGTCAACACTGTCTTCACCGTGGTTTCTGTGAGTGTCAAACTGCTTTCATAAGTGAATTTTAAATAAAAGTTTACCCAGATAGTTAAAAACTCAATTGTTCAGAAAGCATATCATTTTCTTCATTTATTTGGAAATATAAGTGGATAACAATGACAATAAATGATAACCAGGAGCTGTCAACCTTAATGTGATAGTTCACCCCAAAAATTAAAATTCTGTCAATTTTGTCATTTCAAACCTATATGACTTTCTTTTTCTTCTGAACACAAAAGAAGATATTTTGAACAATGTTGGTAAACGAACAACGGCGGTACCCATTCACTTCTATTGTAAAGACACAAAACCAATGCAACCAATGGGTATCACTGTTGTAAAATAAAACTGATCCATGCTACTCTTCTAAGTTCATATTGTAATATATACAATTGTTTTGATATTTCTGTTAATTCAATCACCAGCTCTTTCTGGTCGAGCGAGCGGGCAGAAGAACCCTTCATATGATTGGACTGGCTGGAATGGCCGTCTGCGCTCTTCTCATGACCATCTCGCTTGGACTAGTGGTACGTTTGGTGGTACTTTTCATTTGCCAGTCTTCTACACATGGTAAATGCTTCATGATACATATGATATATTCATTAAATAGTGCTACATTTCAAACCACAGTTCCTTTTAATAAAACGGTTATATATTGCTTATTAGAACCCTGCAAGACCAGCGGTGGAGGCCGGACTGATTCTGAATAGCACTGCCATCCCAACATCACCTGAAGGAGTAAGTGTTCGATCTGACTGAAGCACAACATTGATGTGAGTGTTCCTTTACTTAACCGTTTTTCTGAATGACCTTATATGACTTACAGGGAACTTCAGCAGTCAGCATTCTGGCCATTGCAGCAGTGTTTGGATTTGTGGCTAGTTTTGAAATGGGACCTGGACCAATCCCATGGTTCATAGTTGCAGAGTTATTTGCCCAGGGTCCACGGCCGGCAGCCATCGCTGTGGCTGGATGCTCCAACTGGACTGCTAACTTCCTTGTTGGACTGCTGTTCCCACAACTATTGGTAGGACCTTGTTACACAGAAACAGCACCAGAGAACACAACATTATAATGTTTTGAGAATAAATGGATTGCAAATGGAGACTTTCTCAGATTTGTCTTTTTTAAAGATTCCAATGTCTAATAGTCTGCCCAATATCTAGTCAATTCAGTATATCTGTAATCAAAGTCAGTATAAACTTTAACATTTCTAATGAATTCTAATGAATTATACTATTTTAATATATTGTAAATGATTGTCTCAATTGTGTCTATTTTTTAACCTAGCATCTGACCAATACAATTGTCCTCTGCTTGCTTTGCAGGAACTGTGTGGTCCGTATGTGTTCATCATATTTTTCATTCTACTCATCTTCTTCTTCATCTTCACCTACTTCCGAGTTCCTGAGACCAAGGGACGGACCTTTGAAGACATTGCCAGTGGATTTGTCAATACTGCAGGTCCAAATACTCTGAACTATTCCCCTCCAGAGGGAGTATTCACCAGAGGTGAGGGACTCGAGTCACATGACTTGACTCGAGTCTGACTCGAGTAACCATTTTCAGGACTTGCGACTTGCTTGATTGAAGTAAGAAAATGACTTGACTTGACTTTGACTTGAGAGCAAGTGACTTGAGACTTGACTTGACTTAAAGTGGAAATCCCGACAATGACTTGTAGCCTAATAAAATTTGTTAAAAAAATTATTATTGTGACTCAGCAGCACAAATTAGCACCTGTGCCTTTAATGCTGCACAACTCAAACCGCGCCAAACATGGCAGACAGCAGTCGAGCTCCACAAATAGTCACGTTTGGCTATAAGGACTTTGAACTGGACCGTGCCAATAAAAAAGATTTGCCGCATGCAACGCAAGAATATCTGACCAGACAACCACAACGTCAAATTTCATCCGACGTTTCAAGAACCACAAGAAATATAAGAAAGTAATTTCTTTATAGTCAATGTAATAAAACGATTTCTAATGTAATGAATTAATCGTTTCTGTTTGTCATAATTTAGCCTTGGTTGTTTTTTTATTAGTATTAGAAATGTGATCATCGATCATCACTGATAGGCCTACGTCTCATCTCATAAGTAGATGTATTGGGGAATTTGGCTATAACAGTGGTGTAGCACACATTTTAATGTTGAGGGGCATTTTAAATGAAGGGGCTTCTCTATATTACATGTAGGCTATATTAAATGTGCACATTTCACATTATTCACATCAAGTGTTTGTGTGGACTGCGTGTGGAAGCTGAATGGCATCTCGCTTGTACTGCAGGACAGGCTGATGGACGTGCCGGTCGCTACTTAAAAGACTCTTTAAAACCTTTTCGGTCATACTGTCAAGAAGAATTTCATCATTCGAATCTTATAAGTATAAGTACATTGTTTTTGTGAACACACACAATAACAACAAAACGTTTTGTGCTGTATAACAATGAAACCAGTTCAAATAGAAAACAAATATTCTCAGATTATATATTACGTATGAAACGTGCATATTGCGCGTCCAACGCAGTGATGACGATTAAGCATCATAACTTCATCACCGGGCTATATTAACATACATTTTATTTATATTCTGCCGAAATGAAAAAGATCAGTTCATTTTGATTAACGAGATTCAAGATCGAAGTCAATAAAATGATCCGAGATTCCCATCACTATGTAAATTCCCTACTGTGCCCATAATGGATAATAGCATCAGCAATAATTATTATAGCATCATATATATATAAAACATATAATAGGCAGATTTTCAGTCACAATACTTAGTTTATAAGGTTCATAGCCTGTATAAATGCTTAAGTCTTACAATGTAAACATATGAAAATGTGTCACTGCTGGAACCAAACTTTGAGCACATACATAGACAAGTGATCATCACTTAAAATTAATTTATATTAACAATTGATTTCTCCTAATATATGTATATAAGTTCATCTTTTCTGCGCAAAAATAAACATGTATCGAAAAACTTTACCTCTGTTTATTTTAGTACTGCGACTTGAATTGACTTGAAACTTATCAGGACTCGACTTGTCTTGCTTAGGGTGAACCCTTGACGTGACTTGCTTGATTTGTCTAAACTGTGACTTGAAATTTGACTCGAGACTTGATGGTTAAGACTTGAGACTTGCTTGGACTTGACCATATATGACTTGTCCCCACCTCTGGTATTCACTCTATCTGTATCCCCATCATCAGAGAAGTTCCAGATGACTGATTTGAGCGGACAGGAGACAGTAAAAAGTAGGATAAATCTATAGAAATTCCCAGGAGAAATAAACATGTATGGCACTGTAAATGGTCGAACATGACCTACAGCAGTTAATTCAAAACCGAGACAGTGGATTAAAGGCCATTATTGCCGATGAAATAGCTCAGAGTAGGAACATTGTGTACAGTACAGAGTATTTACTCTGTGATGATGTTTCAGGGGTTGAAAAAATATTTGCAGTTACACAAAATTGATCTCATTACTGCTCATTATTACTGTATCTGTTTGATAAATTATAGATTGATATTTGCACTGTTTTTAAACTGATAAATATATATATTTAAATTAATGTTACTTAAAAGCATGACAGATAGCAGCCATAAATCAAATTACTGCAATAAATATTTTCTTATCAGCATTTTAGAATTCAGAAAGACAAAGAGCTCAAGAGATCCTTAACAAATTGAGGTTATTGCACTGTGATTTTGTCATACCATTTTATGTAGTTAATATGTGTTGCAGACGTCCAGCTGAATGAAGTATCTGTTTAAATGGTGTTGTTCATCTCGAAAATATTTGCATGACATGCTATCATTCAGCATCATTGAAAAAACACTACTGATGCAGGAACACATGACAGCCCAGCGATCACATTCATATATTCAGTATTTAACATGTGCATCCTCATTAGTTTGCTTATCAGGGTGGCCAAGAACATCCGCTTTTATTTTTACTACTGTTTATAATACTGTATTGTATTACTACATTTTGTTACAGAGTTTTCTTGTATGTATTTAACATATTTATATATTTTTGTTATATTTAGAGCTTTTATGATTTTGTAACCCATTTCAGAAGTGTTTAACTTGTTTTAAAAACAATGACCTAAATGAATGTTTGATAATGACATATTTATTTTTGGGAGAGAGAATGATTGATAAAGAACACATCCATTCCATTAGACATAATGTGATGTCACATCATGTGTTTGTAACTGTGTGCATCACAAGATCTAACTCTGACTTCAGTGTCATGACAAAACTTCCTGAAATTTGTGGTCCACCCAATACATCATCCAACAAATATTGCTTTGTAATTCACAATAGTGTGTTTTCAAGTTTTCTTACTATTCCCATTAATTACATACTGTTAATTTATAATAGTTTTTTTTTCTTCAAAAATCATGTTTTTATTTCAAGTAATATCGATCAAACTGCAGTCGGGTTGTTTTGATTAAGTAGCATTTTTTATTTTGAAAATTCATAAAAACTGAGTTAGATTTGTAAATGAACTCATCCACCCTAATTTGTTCTTAACTGTGAATGATTTAAAAAGTATGAGTGTAATGTTTGTGAAATTAGTTTGATTCTTTCTAATATTGTGCAATTTCTGTGTACATATTATCATATGATTTTTACACTAAATCTTATTCAAAACGTGACGTATTTTCTTTTGCAGTGGTTAGTCACTTTACATCCAGCAGGTGGCAGTATTTTCAAAGCAATAATTGCAACTGTAACGCTATAGTTTTGGAGAATGTCAGCCTCCACATGCTGTCTATCTTGGAAGACCATTGCATGTGTGTGTGGTTGAGAGAGAGAGAGATATTATAAATGAGAGGTGACCAAGGCCAAGCGAAAAACATTCAAAGTATGTTTATACAAAACAAACTACTGCTGAAAGGGAAAGCAAAAATGAAATCATAGGAGCAGGTTTCCAAGCTTCTTTTACTGAGTGATGCATATTTCCAATCTGACTTGCTTTGCCTTTTCGGAACGCCAAACCAGAGCATTCACAGAGTGTGACTTTGACTGTAAGAAAGTCTGTCTCCTGCATGTCTAGACACTTTTTTGGCAAAGTAGCCAAACTCGTTCCATCACGTTGCCCCTTTTTAGTGGCTCGAGTGCACTATCCATCCATCTCTCTCTCTCTCTCTCTCTCTCTCTCTCTCTCTCTCTCACTCTCTCTTATTTACTCTTATTCTCTGCGTTCGGTGCTCACTGACTTTCAGTCATAATCATCATCATAAATAAATACTCCTCCCCCTTAATCTGAGATAAAAAAGAGCAGACAGACTCCTCCTCCCTTCTGTCGCTCTCTCTTTCTCTCTTTCTCTCTTTCTCTCTCTCTCTCTCTCTCTCTCTCGTCCTGTCTCCTGTATTCTTCCTCTCTGGACTTCTCTTCTATGTTGCTCTGATGGATATGTGGAGGATCTTTCTGTTTCTTTCTCTTGTGGTCCAGCAGAGTTCAGCTGAAGAAGGTATGAAACTTCATTCTGTCCCCTGTGTGTGTGTGTCTGTGTTTGGATGGTTCTCCATTGGTTCATACCGTCCCGTGCAGTTTGGCATTGTGTTGCCTCATTAGTATATGTCAACATGAAAGTCTGATGGTTCTTATATTTCCATACTCTACAGAATGAGTTTGCATGTCTGTTGGTGTTTGTGATTTGATTATTATACGATCTTCATAAACATCAGCACACACGTGAAAGCGGTGCAAGCGTGTGTACTCGTATCAGAGGCAGGGGACTTGAACAGTCCCTCATACTGTATAATGAGTGCATGTGTTTATGAGTTGTAACTGTGAATTCAAGGGTTCTCTATGGATCCTGCCAAGCTGAGTTTACTCCTAACAAAAGAGCCAGCGGAGGGATGAATAATTTGTTGTGTAACCTTTGTCTCTCTCTGACCCAAGCGACCCCCCCCACCCAACTCTCTGCTCCCTTTTTCTGATATTATAACTGTTATAATGGCCCTCCTCCCCAAGGGCCATTCAGCCCAGCAACAATACAGACACCCCGCTCACTTCACTGTACATCTTTCTATCCTTTCATCGCTTCTTTTCTCTTTCTCTCGCTCTCATGTTTCATTTTTCTATTAGTCAAGTGGAGCTTTCAGTCAAATGTGTTGCAGACATCAGACATGAGCAGTTTAAAAGAGCAGATTGATGAAGTTGGCATCTCATAGTGAGCTCTTGTGAAAAATCTAAGCTATGTGACTCATTGTGTCTGTGAGAGAGAGGTATTTGAATGCCAGAATCTGTTGGGAACATGGTTTCTCACAGAAGCTTGTATGTGCTACAGTTATTTACTTATTTATTCAACTCTGATCCAGATCTGCCATTGTGCATCTGCATTTCTGTTTTTATAAAACAACTTGTGTATTTGTGCGCACGAATGATCAACAGCACACTGTCAAAATGTTTCATGCAAAAACCAAAGCAATTGTAGAAACGTTAACGGCTTGCATTCAAGTCAAAACTGTTATTTAATTTGACTGAATTGATCTGACTTCACATTTATTTCCGCCCTTTGGGAATGTTTATAATATGAGATTATGTGCTAGAGCTATAAAGGATAAGCGGTATAAAAAATGAAAGGATCAATGGATTATGTGGGTGTGTGTGGTTTTCCAAATCTGTACATATAAATTATGGTTTTAGGCTAGCAAGGTAAAAAGTGTGTGTAGGTGGCACATAAAAATTTCTACAACTAAAAAATTAGTACTAAAACACAGAACAGCTGCTTCCTGCAGAAAAAGACTATATCCTGTCCAAGTGCTTTGTGCTTTTTATCCCTTACATAGCACTAATATTAAAATAACCATATAATCATTCAATGCAAGTACAATAGTTCCCTCAAACCCATAACTCTAAACTAATTTGACAAACACTTTTACCTGCTTTCCCATACCTTTCATCACATTTAAGTAGTCCAAGAATCATTCCCCCTGTGCCCATTAGGTCTAAATGAAAGCAGCAAACATCTATCTGGCCGCCTATAGCAAAAGCTCTGCACCCTTCATCACCTTTAATTAACACAAGAGTCATTCACTAACTTTACATGCCATTTCACATAGTGCTCCTGACTTTAAGTGTTTGTGTCAGTTTGCAAGTGAAGGCATGTTCTCATTAGATATTATAAAAAGTATTTTTAGTGATATATTTAGCTATTTTTTGCTTATTTTGTTATCTTGTACTTGGACAATATTATTGCTTAGAGGTTGCACTGGAGTCTCAGTTGTTTCATTTGAGTTCAAACTTGGACTTTGTTTCCCTTAAAATTGCAATTATTGAATAAGAGTATAGAAAATACTGTATATATAAAAAAGTCAAATGTATTTTGAGAGCTTCTTAAGTTCATACTGAGCTCATTAGTAATATTGACTTGCAGTTGCAGACTTGGCAAATCTGAGCTCAGTTTGTGACATTGCCGAGATCTGATCTTAAACATATTGAGATGTTTGTGAGATTTCTTGAGGGTTTTTCCCCACCCTAAAAACATGCTAGATTATTCTCAACTCAGTGTTCTTCATGAAGGCAAAACCCAGCTGTTGGGTTCAATCAACCCAGAAAATCTTTATATTTGACTCAGAAACTAAAACACATCGGCCCTTAGCTTTAGACAGACAGGGCTTATCTTAAGCCAGGACTAGCCCTTAGTTAAATTAGGATATTTAAATTACTTTTATAAAAATGCCCTAGTAAAAAAGGCACTGACATATTTTAAGATGTTTTAGGGCGAGGTGTTTTCAGTTAAGACCGCTCAAACATTCATTTTAGTCTGAGACTAGCCTTAAGCCTTGTCTGTGAAATCGGGCAATTAATACTTAAGAACAAGTTTCAATTTGCTGTCATTTCACATATCACTGATGTCAAGGTAGGAGAAATAATAATAAGGTAAAGTATCTAATTAATAAATAGATATTAAAGATATTATCTGTGATTTTTCTTTCTTATGGGTACCAACACTTACATTTTCAGTACTGATGCCATTAATAAAATATTCACAATTAATTTAATACAAAACAAGACAATATTTGTAGTGATCATGTGATCTCGATATGGCAGCCCCCATGAGTAGACCTGCTCCATGCAAATATTAGTGTAAAGCATTTTTAAATACGTCTTTAATTTAATTTAACTGTACAATAAGTTAACTTTAATAAAGAGAAAATGACACACCTTTAACTTCCACTTTATTTAGTTGTCATTAATATTACAAATGAGACTAATAGAATGAAGTATTTTCAATACATATGATCACATTTTTTTTGTCCACTGACAGCATGAAGCATCTTTGCTTTGCTGTAGAGACCATTCAGAAGCGCTCAAAACATACTTCATGCCCAGAAAGACACACAGTCCTCTGGCCTGAAGACAACACCATAAGGTCAAACCCTGAGGTCCGTTATAAAAAAATCTACTGTTCTCTCCATTAGTGGTAATTAGGCACCACTTGACTCTTCACGGTTGTTGTGTGTATATGTGTGTGTGTATGAGGAGAGAGGGTGAGTGTGAACACACACAGCAGGGTGTTCTAGCTGAAAGAAACAGAATGGTTTAAAAGCCCCACGTTCTGTTAAAAGCAGCTTTTACACCCACTACCGTGTAAAAAGTGGGAGATGTGAGGAAGGTGAGGAGGACGGAGAGGTGCTATAAGAGAGGAGGAGAGCAAGGTTTATGTCATCATGTCTCACACAGGGCCATGAAAAGGTCCCTCAGGCAGCACAGCTTGGGCATCCCTGGGTTTTTATTCTCTCGTCTGTTTCATGCCTGGGTCTTCTCAGGTTGGATTTATGTGTGTGTATAATTTGTGTGTGTATATGGGAATACATGTTGTTTTTTTGGTGAGGTCTCCTGCTGTCACTGAGTTTGAGTGCCTGGATGAGAGATCTGCACCCAGCCAAGCCCAAACGGTTGCCTCAGGCGAAACTCCCTCATTTGGCTCTATTCTACATCTCCAGCTGCCAGTCAGACACTACTAAACTATCCTCACCGTCAAAATAAACAAAAATATTTTAGAAGTTCCTTTGACTTGGTTTTGTAAAAGGCATCCTTAAAATATTGCTGCTGTCCTTTTGAAACCTTGTATCTCCATATCTTGTGATTTTATTTTTAGCCATAAATCATTATCATTAGTCACCCTTTATGTTTGTCACTGGGTTTTGCAAATATCTAACCTGTAAAAAGTATTAAAAAGTGTGTGTCAACCTTGATAACAAAGTATTTATTCATATGAAAAAGTGTTTTTTCCATTTCCTAAAAAATTGTGAATTTGGACATCCAAGGTTTCGGAAGGACAGCGAAAATATGATTAATTTAATTTTGAAGCAATATTCTGTAAGAGAATATTTATTTTGAATTATGATCTTTTTATTATTTATTTATTTATTCTCTGAAAACAGGCCTTAGAAGGCTTTCAAATATATTTACTTTTATATCAAATTAGTCATAGTTTTAAGGATATTCAGAAATGTATTGTAAAAAAGTGTTGAGAAAATTATAGATTTTATGTACTTTACTATACTTTAAATAGCTATTTCTACCAGGCATGAACCTTAAAAAAATGGTATGACCAATAGTCATCATCATCATTTCACAATATTTGTAATTTTTTATATAATATTGTATCATAAACAGTAAATTTAGATATTAGCCAATTAAGCAAACTTTTTAGATTGCCTAAGCAAACTTTTTACAGTATATAATTTATGGGAACTTGTGCTCTTGCCCTAAGGCAGTGACATCTCAATGCACAATGTTCATAAGAAGCCTCTAAGTGCTAGATTGATTTTGACCCATATTGGACAGAACACACTGCTGGGTTCAAATTAACTAATGCTGGGTTATTTTTAACCCAATTGCTGGGTTAATTGTCTTTACCCAACCATGAAAGGAAACAATTCAGCAACTGTGTTGAAATAACCTAGCATTGGGCCATTTTTAACCCAGTGTGTTCTGTCCAATATTTAACCAGCATGGGTCAAAAACAACCCAGCATTTTTTAGAGTGAGGGAGAGATGAGAGTCCAGACGTCATCCAACTAACAGCAAATGGTTTTGGTTTTGTATGGTCCATGATTTGCCCTTCGTTTTTTTGGCCATTGCAAGTGCATGTTGTGAAACGTTACTTACATTGTTAAGGAGGATAGAAATGAGCAGAAAAAGAGAAACAGGTTTGTCCAGGTCAAGCCACCGATGAGTTCAAGCAGAAAAATAAAGCATACCCCTAGGGTCCAGGTCCAGAGCTCCCGGATAGAGGAAAATAAGAATGCTGCTAGTGCCCTGGTGAGTCAAAGCCGTGTTTTGTGGGGAGAGGCAGACCATAGAAACGCTTAAATTCAAGCTAAACCCATAATGAGGTGTTCTGATAACATTCACTGACGTGCGTGAGTTTAAATCTGGAATTGTGCTAATCCCTGTCTCTCTCTTCCCATCCCTCACTGTGGTTTGGTGGTAATGAGGGAGGGACTCTGTGCATGTGTCCTGGGGTAAATGTCTGTACACAGAGACATCTGGAGCATATTAAAGAGTTGCTGCGCACACAAAAGTACCCGCACAAATTTTGTATGTAATGACAGACGTTTACAATATCACAACCATTGACTTTTGACTGTGCTGGACTAGTTTGTCAATACACGTGTTTGTATACATATAGGACTAGCATGTGTATTAAGGATTAAGGATGAAACAGCGAATCAATATTAATCAATAAAGACAAAAATGTACAATGAGGTTACAGAAAGGGCTAGCAAAGTACTTATTTGCTGTAAATAAAACTGTCATTTTACAGGTTTTTCATGTATTTTTTAAATACAGTACAAATGTAAATTTACAGGGGTGTAAAATTATTATAAAATTATAAAAACATGTCATTTTATTTTACACATTTTTTGGGTGCCCCAGCTGTTTTTATCGGAATTTTCAAGGATCTATTTACAGAATTTTTTAGTTAAGAATGTTTTGTGAATCTGGCCCCTGAACATCTGCCTGGCCAATGGAAATTCTAAACTATAAAATTGTTCTTAACTGCCATATTTTCTTAAATTCTAATTAAAGAAAAAAATAGCAATGTTTTGTATTCCCGAAAAAGAACTTCTTGAGTCAGAACTTACATTCAAGAATGATTTACAAAGCATGTCATTTTTTTCTCTGAACTCTGAACTATTAAGAGCAGTTTCGTGAATCCAGCCCCAGGTTTTTTAGATTTTACTCTTATGGTCAATGAGAGAACTTCACCTTGGGACACCAGCTAGTCCAAACAGCAAGTAAATAAATGCGGGCTACAGAAAACAGAACATTTTCATTGAAGCAGAAATTGCTAAACGTTTTTCAGTCAGGCAAAGCAAATACACAAACTTTAACAAGTTAAATATTCCCATAACATTAATTCATCAGAGGAAAATTACAGGAAATCTGAATACAGTAGCATTTCGCACATTTAGAGGTCTGAATGTATGTGCTTTAAAGGGATAATTCACCCAAGAATGAAAATTCTGTCATCATTTACTTACCCTCTTGTTATTTCAAACCTGTATGACTTACTTTCTTCTGCAAAACACAGAAGATGATATTTTGAAGAATTCTGGTAATAAAACAACGGCGGTATAGGCCTACACATTTACTTCTACTGTACAGACACAAAACCAATGGAAGTCAATGGGTACCTGCAGTATTCTGCAGAATAAAGGAAGCTATACAGGTGTAGGGGATTCAACGAGGAACAGTATTACTATTCTTCATCTAATTTGTAAGAATGATCATGAGGTTTGATCACAATTATAAGTAATATATTCTCCACCACCCTTTGTAAGGGAAACAAATATCAGCCCAAATTGGGATTAATTCAATTTATTATGAACAATTATACTTATCTGGATCAAAATTCATGATTTGGTGAAATCACTTCGCATTACCAGCAGGTAGCAAGAATCTGCATGTTTAGGGACTCCGGATTATGAGCATGAACTACAAACAACATCACATGTGAATTAAAAACAGTACTTTTTTATCTAGACTAGACACATACTAATCTAACATACACACTCAGTTAAGCATTGGAAGAAGGATGAAGTTGAAGCAGAGAGAAGAACAGAGCATGGATTTATTTTATTAACCAGTTTTATGCAGAGGATCTGTATCTGGAAAGACGAGGCCGCCGCAGCCTGGCACAAACGGGTCAATGGTGAAGTCTTCTTCTAGTCCATCCTTTAGAGATGCAAATTGCAAGAAGAGAGAGGAGAGAAAGAACGAACCCCCGCAAACCGAAAAACCCAAAAGACCGAAGAGACTCTTCTCGTGGTTTCTTCTCCCTACATTCCATTCGGTCGTAAAATACTCTTATCTTGATGGTTTGGTGTGAGTTGCTATGGTCACCAGAGATCTGATCCTAGGTGACGTAGGTGTTAGTTGCAGATTGGTGTAGACCCCCTGGTGACAAGCTTGGGGGTTGGGTGAGGGGTGTTGTTGTTATATTTAAGGGGTGTTGTTGTTTATATTTGTTTAGTTATTGCGTGTCTGATCGGTCTGACTCGTGTGTGCATGCAAGGGTGAGAGGTACTTCTGCAAAGGTTTTGAAGTGGCCTCACACTTCAGTACAGCAGGAGTTACATTGTAAAGAGTTGTTTTCGAGCCGGACGGACTACTCATGCGCGAACTGCGGCATAGCGCTTTAACATGTGTCACCAAGAAAGCCACAAAAGACCTTTTCACTATAAAGGACAAAAAGCATTAGTCTTTCATAAACCAAACACACACCCCGGAACGAAAGTGTCAGCACTCGAATTAACTAATACACCACCTGCTAATGCAGGACACCCACACATCATGTTAATACCAGGGACTGAAAAAGAATAATAATGAGTGAAAATCCATTATTAATATGCCTGCTTCACACCATGCTTAGACAATTTGAGACAAAGGGACTTTAAAAGAAACATTGGATTAAAATCAATGCCTCTTATCTTTCCTGTCACCATATCTATCTTTTTTAGTGCCCCCTTGTCACAGCTTTTCAAACAAACATTGTCTCTCTCTCCCGCTCTCTCTCACATCAATAATGTAACTAAATGTATCTGTGTGTTTAAGTCCTGACAGGACTCTTCTGTCACTTTCCTGTTTAATAATAAACACAAAAAGAGGGGGGACACGGTGAGAGTGAAGGGGACTGCATGTGTGTGCGCGACACTAAAATGAGAATGATAGATCAGTGGAGTGCATTACTCTTGCACTTACTGACTTGGTTTGGCCCACACAGCAGTTTTTGAATCCATCAGTGTGCAAACAGTCCCATCTCTCCTGGATCACAATGGGGCCGTTGAGTGCAGCGCGGCACTTCATACGTGTCCACGCTCGGGGTCACGGGCTACCTGAGATTCTATTTACGAGTTTCGGTCATCCAGTTTTAATTATGGTGAAGAAACTTGGATAAGTGGACTGCTGTGTCGAATGTTAGCATGGTTGTGGTTTGGTCGAGGGCTGCAGGTCATCACAGCTGATAGTATTGAAGTGATAACAAACTTTGCAAAAAAGTTAAAATAAAAGAAGATATTTTGAAGAATGTTGGTAACCAAACAACAGCGGTACCCATTCACTTCTATTTTATAGGCACAAAACCAATGCAGTTCTACCACCACTTTTGGTTACCAACATTCTTCAAAATATCTTCTTTTGTGTTCTGCAGAAGAAACAAAGTCATACAGGTTTAAAATGACAAGAGGGTGACTAAATATTTATTTTATGCATTAACTAATGTTAACAAATACAATTTATTGTAAAGTGATCCCCAACAAAATGATTTAATGCCATTTCAAATATAAATATTTTGCTTATTTTCTCATTCCAACAATGGGAAAAGCAAGATTGGAGTAAATACAGACAAGAGGAATTAAATGAAACTGTTGTTTTGTTCCTGCATAATATCAGGCCTCTGGGAACACAATTGACCAAGAGTACCATAACTGCTATAATAGGAAATAATAAAGATCATCAGTGTTAATCCACTGCTGAAAATAATTTCAGTATATTGATCAAATAATCCCTATATCAAACATGGGCTTGTTCGGAAAACACAAGCCTGTAAAACTGCTTTAAATTGAGGACATACGATTTTTATTCAGATTTTAAAGTTCTCTAAAGAAAAGTAAAGGAGCACACAGTGTATTGGAGCTCTGGGCACAGTTGGACTCAAAGTCTGAATCAGCTCTCTGTTGATTGCCAGACAGAGAGACCATATTTTACCAACTGAGGCACCTCAAGCTGTCCTCATGCTGTTATCTGTGTCTGTGTGAACATGGAAAAACTTTAGAGCTTTAAATTCCTTTAGACCTACTAACAACTGATTCTCTGAAGAATAATCAGCTGTCATCAGAGAAGTTATGTTGGACGTCATATGATAGACATTATATAGCTTTATGTGGATATAACAATACTTTATTACTGTATACATTTTAAAAGCCAAAGTTTATTATTTAACATTTGTGATTTCCTTACTCAGTCAATATTCAAGATTTCAGAAAATACAAAATGATATGCAAAATGTTCTTTACATTATGTAGTATGATGTGAAAAACAGTAACTTTTAAAAATTATTGGGTCACATTTCTTAAAAAATCAACGTTGTTTGCCAAATTAAATTTGGATTTGACAGATGCTTTTGTCCAAAGCAACTCACAGTGCAGATATAAATATATGCATCGTGTTAGATGAACCCCTTTTACCGTGGCTAATGTCATGCTACACCCACTGAAGTGCTGATATATACAGTATATATAATATAATTTCACAGTGTTTTAAAGGAAGATTTGAAGTCTTGTGTGTGTATTTGACTTACATTGCTGCATACAAGGAGTGTGATTTATATAATAAAAATGCCGTCCAATGTAATGAGGTCAAAAGGTAGATAGACTCCCTGCAGAGAGAATATTAAATACAGTGTATGAATGTGGCTGTGTGCACACTTAAATGTGTGTCAAAGAAAAAATGATATCTACAGAGAAATAGACAGAAAATATTGTTGTTTAGTGTATGCATGTGTTTCTTTAAAGGAAGAAAAATGAAGATCTTAATGTACTCTACCAAATGGCTCCCTCGGTTTTCCTCCGAGTTTACATTGCCACAGCAGCTGGTAATAGAGCACTTTGGCACTTCAAGGGTACATAGTGAGCACCCTTCTGAATCATGAAAATGAATCACCTTGGACTTTACAGACACAGAGGATTAAAGGGCACGAGGCATCAGGTCGGCATAAAGTATTTCATTTTTGAGAGATGCCGTAGTTGTTACACAAAGTGTGCTCTGCTCATTGTCCTGTCTCTGGGTGAAAACAAATATCGAATTTCTAATCATAAACACCAAAATTAGTCAGTAAATTTGCAACATTCATTAAATGTGTTTGAAAGAATGCTTAAAATTGTCTTAAATAAAATGCAACGTAAAGCCATTGAGCTGCAAAATACAGATGTGCTAGCTACTAAATGAACAGGAACGCCATAAACAAGCTTGAATCAGCATGGAGTGCACTGTATTTAGCAACACTATTCTAAATGCTAAAGCTGTCCCCTTTTACAAAAAAGATAGACTTTTAGCTTGCTTGTTTTTCCAAGTTCCAGTTTTATTCGAGACATGTGCGTTACAGACACATGCCCTCTGTCCTGTCTGAAGCCTAAACTATGTCTTATATTAAGAGAATAATCCTTTAAAGCAGAACACTGCCAAACACGCAGTTATTAAAGTGTCCTCTTTTCACGTTGCTGTCTCCCAAAGGCAAAACCACTAAAGCTCTCACAAATCCCAACCCTGCAAACTCCAGGACATCAATGTCTTCAGGAGGAAAAGAAGCAATGGATGAGAACCAAACAGAGAGACACAAACAGGAGGGCAAATGATGGATTGGTGGAGAGATTTGCAGGGTCCCCATCTGTGAACATAATCTAAAAAAATCTGTTTACGCACAACACAAGAGAGAGAGAGAGAGAGAGAGAGAGAGAGAGATTTAGCCTGAGCCACAGAATAATATCAGTTTCATGGTTTTAAAGGCAAATAGTGAAGGGAGGGGGGTGCAGAATTAAAAACACTCATCCTCAGTGTAAGTGCCAGCTGAGATTGTGTGTATGTGATTTCTGCCTTCTGTGTGCTATATGAATGCTCTTATGTCGTGTTTGCTCAGATTGCTTTGAGTAATTTAAGGGACTTTAAATTCTTTAGATGAGGCTTTGGCTCTTTCCGTGCAACCCGGAAATAGACACGGTACAAACTCTTGTGTTGAGTAATATATGGCATTAACAAAAGATAAAACCATATAGCAACATGTAAACCGTACGGTTCTTTTTCTACTGTATGTGATAAACAGTTTGTTGGATGAATGTCGGTGAAAGCATGATGTGATAAGAAAGGACAGTCTGACTGTTTGATTCTGGTCATTTCAACCTTTAACGCATACTATATTTTGACATACATTATGCCTGCGGTGAGCATTTGTCATGTGGCAAAGTGACAGATGCATCCCAGTGCTATGTGTGTTTAGCAATGTTCTTGAGGACAACAGTTTTTGTAAATAACTCATTGTGGGCATAATGTGTGCTCTCTGACATACAGCAAGGTCCAAAAGCCTGTCTCCTCTTGAAAATTATTCTTTTGCATTTCTTATTAAAATATTATAATAAAAATGTAAGTCTGAATTGAAATAATTTATAATAATTTGAGGATTCTTTTTTTTTATTGATTTTGTATTATATTTTGATCAAAATATCACTAAATGTAAAAAATGTAATGATAAATTATGAATTATTCACATAAATATAATAAAAACAAAAGAATAATACATATTCAAATTTGATTTTAATGTCACATTTAAAAGTGGTCTCAGGCTTTGAACACCTTTTATCTAATACAATAATATAAATATTGATCAAAATAACCAACACTCTCTCTTTCTCTTCGTCTTTCTCAGTTATGCTGCTGGACACTACAGAGTCCACTGCTGAACTAGGCTGGACGACGTATCCTGATACAGGGGTAAGATTCAGTATTAGATTTGTGTAATAAAGGCTTGGATTCACTACACTTCAAACACGTCTGATAAAGAGAAAACAAACGTTAGAGCATACTGGTATGATGAACTACAGGTTTGTCTTGTTTAGCGAGTTAGGGATTCGACTGGTTTGTGGACTTCCTGTTTTGACCCCATCTCTTCAAAGGACAGAAAATGGAGCATATTAAACCACCCCTCTCGCAATTCCATCATCCTTTCATGTGTGTATTTCATGTCAGTTCAACCATAATATATCTGCCATCTCTGTGGCCCCGAGCAGCTCGGAGCCGCTGAACTGTTGAGAATAACTGAAGTCAGTTTTCTACTTCCTGTCCTAGCTTCACTTCATCTCCCCAGCACCTACTGTAGTCCCTTTATCATTTTCTGTCAGTTGGTCTGCCTACATATCTTTGTTAATCTATCCATCTGTGATTTTCTGAATTCATCCCACCCCCAGTTCTGTCAGTCTCATCACGTCTTCCTCCCATTCAAGATCTCTAAATAAATGTTTTCCTTCCCCAAGCAGTTTTCTATCCTACATGAGTTCATTTGGCCTGTGTTTTTTCCTTCAATTGTTCAATTTCTGTCAAATAAACCCACTGCATTCACTGTAAAATGAGCAAAAGTCAGGGTACTATTTCTTGCTTTTGATTTAAAAATACATTTTCAAGAGAGTCTCAGAAGAACTGTGGTAATACAGTATTCACGCCTCGGGCTCATCTTCCTGTCTGATTTTTATTCTCCAACATTCTTCCACCTTTCAGTGGGATGAGGTGAGCGTGTTAGATGACAAGGGGAAACTCATGCGTACCTTTGAAGTCTGCAACGTCAATCAGAACCCCCGTCTCCAAGACAACTGGCTGGCCACGCCCTTTCTGTATCGACAGTCGGCTCCGAGGATCTTCGTGACGCTGCGCTTCTCGGTTCGCGACTGTGCCAGTTTACGTTCGCCCTCCCCGACATGCAGAGAGACGCTGACGCTCTTCTACAAACAGGCCGACTCTCAGAGAGAGCTGGAGAGAACATGGGTAGCTGAAGTGAGTGATAAGGGATTATTTCACTTTCAAGCTCCGAATGGTGGAAAGTCCATTTTAATCGGATTAAAGTCAGAACGAAGCGTGTGATTGTATTAATAACACAGAGGTACAAGAGAAACGTTTGTGCATAACATGACACCAGGTGATGAAAGGATTTTAAAAGTGATTAGCAGAATTGCAGATAGTGTACGAATACATGATTGAACAGTTGGCCCGAAGTTAACTTCCGGTCTGTGTTTTATATCAACTTATTTTACATTAATCACACTAACGTTACTATTAATTAATATTAATATTTTTTGTATATTAATTGCATTACATTACATTAAAAGTACTCGACAGTAAAACAAATTTTCGTTTGTTTGTTGTTGAGTGTTTTCACGACGCGTCATCAATCCGGAAGTCGGCCATATTGGAAGCATTGAATGTAAACGATGCTATTGAATCTAATGGAATTTGCACATTTTGCTGCTGAAAAAATCTTCTTCTTTAGAAATAACTGTGAAAATTAAGCTCTTTAATGCAAGTCGATCACATCCGAGAATACAGTAAATATTGAGGACAAGTGCATGAAGTTCAGAGTAGAAAATAATGAATTATACTTCACGTGATGTTACAGTTAATGGCCTAGCGATTCTCGTGTGTGATCGACTTGCATGAAAGAGCTTTATTTCCACAGTTATTTATAGGGGAATATTTTTTTGCCAGCAAAATGTGCGATTTCCATTCGGTTCAATGGCATTGTTTGAATTCAGTACCCCCAACATGGCCGACTTCTGGATTGGTGACTCGTCGTGAAAACACTCTATATCGATTTCAACCTTCTATGCCTAAACTTCAGTCACCCAAACTCCTACATTTCCGTTTCTCTATTTCTGAAGTACAGCATTAGCATCATAAAACTATCAAGACCACGCTAGTCTTTTTCTAAAAGCACCGGTTTGTCTGATATCTTGTCCTACACCCACACACAAGCTTCATATTTGAATTCTGCCAGCTTTCTGTCTTGTTTCGTTCAGTTTTGTTTGACTGACTGAGACATACTTTGAACCTTTGTTATGGAGCAGCCTGAGGATCCACAGGATTCGTTTTCAAAGGAAATAAGAGCATGCTCTTTGAACGGCTTTATATTGTATGAATTACATTTCCCCAGATACATCACTCGGGGGTAAGGCAAGCTGAAACCTCCATGACACAGCTGACATAAGCCTTGAGGCTTTGAATGCAAAATATAGTCGTGTAAAATATTAAGACTAGAAATGTATTTTCAGATGCATTCAGTGTAATGTTAAATCAGATGTTTTAATTAAACATCATACAGTTAGCCCAGCGGTTCAAAGTGCTTTGGTTCCTGTCACGTTTCATGGATGCTGTTAAAATGAATCATGTGTATAAGAGACACTCACAAAATGAGACTTACAAATCCCCTGGTTCTTGTTCAAGAACCACTGAATTAACTTATCCAGTTAACCCATTTCTTTTGACCGCTTAAATCGTGATATCTTAAATATTTTATATTATTCATATTTTAAATGTTATAAGCATTAGCTGATGAAACACCTTGCTATATAATATTTAGAGCAATCTGCAGGTCATGTTTGTTAGGAAGAAAACACAGTGTGGTTTTAAAGGGATACCCCCCACGTTGTTTCAAACCTGTATACATTTCTTTGTCCTGTTAAAAATATCTTTCTTTGTGTTCATCAGAACAAAGCAATTTATACAGATTTGGAACAACTTGAGAGTGAGTAAATGATGACAGAATTAACATTTTTGGGTGGTCTATCCCTTTAAGGAACTGTCATAAAGAGTATCAGAAAAGTGTGTGGCTTAATAAAGCTCTCCTCAGGGAGAAGACATTGCTTAAAATTGAAAATAAAAGCTTGATGAGACAAGTGAGGTTCCGAGATGTGTTAAAATCCAGTCAGCCCTCTGGGAAAAAGATGTGACCCATCATGTAAATCAAACAATGTTTCTACTAGTTAGGCATCATCTCTGTTACATAACTCTCTTGTCACCTCTTCGTTTTTGACTTGTAGTTCATCTTTGAAATGCTCTAAAAATACCCGTGCAACATGACTAACAGTGTCTTAAATATTTTGCCTCTCTCTTTCACGGCTTCTCTCTGTGTCTGTCTCTCACCGTTCCAGCCTTCAAGTGGAGAAACGAGAGAGGGCTGGGTGAAGGTCGACACCATCGCAGCGGACAAGAGCTTCAGCCGTGTGGAGCCGAGTCTACCTCACCAGTACAAATCTGAGAGCGCACGACGGATCAACGTGAAAACCCGGAGCTTTGCTCCTCTTACACGCAAAGGGTACGATGACCTTTTGTCTGTCTCACGAATGGTGGTCACTGTGCACAGATAAAATGAGGTTCCTTCTGAATGTGGTCACTCGGGATCAGGCAATTCGACTGAGTAAATATCAGCCCGTGTTAATATTTGCCTCGATACGGTTTGAATATGAAAACAAACAACAGTTATGAGAATGTCTGAGTCTCAAGCTTGCCACCTATAATCTTTTAGCACCTTTTTTCACCATTACATCACTTCCTTGTGTCCCATCTCTTTTAGGTTTGTGTTAGCAATAGTAGATAGCGGAGCGTGTGTGTCGCTCATGGGTGTGTCAATATTTTATCGCCGCTGCCCAGCAACCAGTCGATACCTGGCCTTCTACCCAGCCACGCCCTCGGGGGCGGAACCCACTTCTCTGGTTCCGGTGACTGGGGCGTGTGTACCTCATAGCCAATCGCAAGGTGGGACGCCACCAAGAATGCACTGTAACACAGAGGGTGAATGGCTGGTGCCGGTCGGAGGATGCACGTGTGATGCGGGATACGAGCCCAACTTTAATGGCTCAGCCTGTTTGGGTAAGTCAAAAAAACAGACACATTTTCTGTACATTGACATTGTAATCAACCCAAAATTACATGATTACAAAATTACATTACTCACCAGAAAGTGTCTTTATCCATTGACTGCCATTCAAGAGAAATTATGTATTGTATTCTGACAAAATGTTTTTTGCAAGCAACCTTAAATCCCGGATATTCCCTTCTACTAAAACAGATTTCTTAAATGCCTGATTTGTTATTGTAGGGCTTGCAAAAGCGTGAAATAGATTTATATTTTGCCGTCTGCTGCCTCTGATGTCAGCTTAGGTTAGTCACAAGTGAAGAGCTTAGGACCAAACATGCTCCCAGATCCCTGCGGTTGAGTCCAAGGCAAACCTTAAATATTTTAAGGGAAAGTCTTAGACAAGTCTCTGATTAAAAGACCAAATTTAATTTCAAGTCTTTTAAAGCAATTAGCAACTGGACCGCTATTCACACAGACATCTAGTCTGATATCTAGATCTCAAATTATAATTGGCAAATGGCAAATTGACAGACAGGGTAAGTGGGACGCTTCTTCTATCATCCATAAAAATGGTTTTGAACATCCCACTGACACTGTATGGCTGTAAGGTCGACGTGTATAGAAGCCGCCCGCATATGCTGCTGAATCACGGGTCAATGGTAGAACCATATTGGGAACGGTAAGACTGCCCTATAAACACATGCAAACTCACACTTTTAAAGCGTTGATTTATTTAATAATTAGAGAGGTAATTGTAATACAATTAAATGTACTGAACAGAAGTAGTTCGCTCTATTCGCACTATTCGCTTCGCGTTCGCTCCAAGGCGAAAATGTATGTCCAAGTTCAGTGTAATTTGTATCCTAGTTAAAAATCACATCTGACCTGCCTGTATACCATTTTAAAGAATGCCTGGTCTAGTTCACTCTTCCTCTCCTGTGATAAATGTATTTTTGTCCTTTTTTGCTGAAAGAAGCTTTTAAATCTACCGCTCGCTGTCTCTGTACATGCTTTTTGTGCCTCTTCGTCTGTAAATAAATATAAAATTGCACAATTAACAATTTATTCAGTTGGTATTAAAGTTAAAGTTTAATTCAGGGTCATTTGAAGATGGCGATAGCATTTTGTAAAATTCACACTGTGTCGTGATAATTCGCTATGTATGTTCTATGTTTCAGCAGTCATGTCAAAGCAATAAGCAAATCAGCCTACTACCATCTCAGAAACATAGCCAGAATCAGATGTTTTGTCTCAAGCCAAGATTTAGAGAATCTAGTCCATGCTTTCATCACCAGCAGGGTGGATTACTGTAATGGACTCCTTACAGGTCTTCCCAAAAAGACCATCAGACAGCTGCAGCTCATACAGAACGCTGCTGCCAGGATTCTGACCAGAACCAAAAAATCTGAGCATATCACTCCAATCCTCAGGTCCCTACACTGGTTACCAGTCACTTTTAGAATCAACTTCAAAGTATTATTAATTGTCTATAAATCACTTAATGGTCAAGGACCTAAATACATCTCAGATATGCTCATTGAATATAAACCAAACAGACTTCTCAGATCATCAGGATCAAATCAGTTAGAGATAACAAGGGTTCACTCAAAACATGGCGAGTCAGCGTTTAGTCATTACGCCACCCGTAGCTGGAATCTGCTTCCAGAAGACATCAGACGTTCACCAACAGTAGCTACTTTTAAATCCAGATTAAAAACACACTTGTTTAGCTGTGCATTCACAACCTGAGCACTGTGCTGGTTTACATCAACTGCACTTTTATTTCTAATTTATTTTTATTCTTCTCTTATTCTTTTTATATATACACTCACATTTTTAATCAATTTTATTGCTGTTTTATTGTTTCTTAAAATCTGAAGTATTTTTGATCTTAAATCATTTGCATTTTAAAGATACGTCTTATTTCTTTCTGTCAATCATTTTATGTTAAGCACTTTGAATTGCTCTGTGTATGAAATGTGCTATATAAATAAACTTGCCTTGCCTTGCCTTGCCTTG
This sequence comes from Triplophysa siluroides, assembly GCA_006030095.1. Taxonomy (NCBI): domain Eukaryota; kingdom Metazoa; phylum Chordata; class Actinopteri; order Cypriniformes; family Nemacheilidae; genus Triplophysa; species Triplophysa siluroides. The sequence continues at coordinate 711,711 of VCII01000558.1, forward strand.
CCTATGTATGCGCTGCGAATGTGCGACGACAGTGACACGCCACAAGAGATAGTACAATGATTATATATTAGAAATATTTTCAATGTAATGAGTAAGAGTCTTAAGCATTTAGTGTTACCAACAGTATTACCAACCTTCAGATTTTCTTTCCATGTGCGAGCAAAACACTTTATCATGTTTCCTCGACACATGTCATCTTAGATTCCAAAAGGAACCATTTGCTGTTGCAACCACCATAGAAAATGTAGACACCCAAATTTGAAAAAACCTGTCCCTCGCTCAGGTCAAAATTACGTCGCTACACTCACTAATTCGCTCCCACTCCGCTCCGCTCACATACTCTGGTCACCATACCTGAAAAATAAGTCACTTTCACCTAACATTTCTTCAGTAGCTATAGTAAAGTAACCAGAATCATTACAGCGATTTCTTTTTTTTGTGATATGGTAAGAAAAACTACGACCAAAGTGTACTACTAAACGCTATAAAGACACTAAAGATGCTATGGATGAAAGCATCTCCTATATGCTTAAATAGTGTGAAATGCATCATGGACCTAAAAAAATAATTGAAAGGTATACTAAAAAGGCTAAAATTATTTAGCATTTAAAAGTAAATCAAGTAAAATATCTAAAAATTCTTATATCAAGATATATTTACTTGACAAATTCTTGAAGATTATTTTTCTTACCCCATTGGCAGATTTCTTTGCTTGGTTTGAACAAGAAATGACTTAATTCTTATAGTTTCTTTCGTAAAACAAGACTTTAAAATCGTACATTTTGCTTGTCAAGTAAATGTATCTGGATTTAAGAAATTTCAGATATTTTCACTAGAAATCAAGACAAAATACTTAGTAAGAAATCATTTTTTTGCAGTGATCTAGATTGTGAACTATAAAAATTGTCTGTAAAATGCAAACTTTATTTCTACAATTCACAACCAAAGCAAAAACACAGCTTGCTTGAGCAATCGCTGCAAACAGTCCAAAGCACATGTGGTCTGTGGGCTCAGATGATGAGGGAAACACAGTTCAATTTGGCTGCTGTGCTGAGCAAAGATGGCAGATTTGATATTGTGTATTTCTGGGGGATTGCACAAACTGAGCAACTGCCCTTGAGATCAATAGTAATCCTAGTGGGAATGCTTGATCTTTTCCGATATTCTAGACCTTCTTGCCTGTGTGAGTTATCTCTGGATCAGTACACTGAAGGCTTCCTGTCATTGTGATTAAGAGCAAACCTTGATGGACAAAAAATGACACCTGGATGCATTTGGGCATGCCAATAAACAAAGATCTAATTAAAGACACAAAAGACGCGCTTTGCATTGTTCAGTGCACTGTGTGCGTGCGTTTGCCCATTTATACCTGAGCATTTGAGTTTTTCTTGCCACTTCGTCAGCATAATACGCATCTCTATGAGTATGTGTTTGTCATATCTTCTCTGTATTGTTTTTTTGTGTGTTGCCTGTCAGCCAATCAACGCATGAGAAACCAAGTGAGCGAAAGCGAGTGAGCATTGTTTCAGCTTCTATAAGACATAATTTGAGTTAAGACAGCTCATCTTCAGCATCAACAAGTTCATCCTCACTTTCCTTATGCAATGGAGAAATGAGATCAGAGAGCAAGACAGAAAGAACAACTAAAAGAGAGATGCAGTAGAAGTGAAAGAGAACTGAAAGACAGTAAGGGGTTAAATTCTGGGGGCAATATGAGCAAACCAGAAAAGAGGTTTTGGGATATCTTGAAGATTAAAGTAGAGTGACGGGGGGACTGAGAGAGGAAAACGAGAGGGAAGTGACACATTTAGGTCACAGTGATGTAATGGCCATTCAGCTGCACAAGTGACAGAAACCACAGGGAAGAGCAGATCGAGATATAGTAGGGGACACAGGTTAAAGAGGAGAAGATTGAGCAGAAAAAAAATAGTGGATAGAAAAAAGACAGAAGGTGATGGAAAATGTGTGGTTTTATTGTGTGTGGTTATAACATTAATGCTTTGCATGTTTTTTGGACTAGTTTTGTCAGCCCAGATGTTTCATGTATATTTATAATATGGTTTGATGCACCATACATTTTTCAGCAGTTCTCTGATTTGAACTTTTATTTTGTTTCCACTTATTCTAAAAGGTCATTGAAATGTTTGACCTTGTGAAAGGAAAATAGATTGTTCCTCTAAGATAACAAGACTGCTCATATGGCATAAAGAAAGACTCTTGATTCCTGTCTTTTAGTTATTGAGGTATGCAATGATATTTTTAATTACAATCAGTACAATTCTACATAATTCTCTTAACTGTTGGAAATCTAAATGCACCTAATGACACAATTTTTTTTTATAGCCACCTGATATCATTACATTGATGTACAGTATAGCCTACGGTTATAGTACGGTTAGTATCGTTCTCTTGTTAAAGGGATACTTCAGCCAAGAAACAAAATTTACCCATGTTTTAATCACCCTCAAGGCATCCCAACTGAATATGTCTTTCTTCTTGAAGAATAATGCAGTCAGAGTTATAATACCATGCATCGTTTTTCTTCCGAGCGGTAGAATGGGAGTAAATGGGGGAGCCAATTTTTTGAAGCTCCAAAAAGTGCATCCATTGATCAAAGAACGGCTCAACGTGGTCTTAACAGAGGTCTTCTGAAGCGACTCAATGCGTTTGTTTAAGAGAAAAATCCACATTGACAACGCTATTAACGATAATGTCTAGCTTCCGTTATCCCTCTGCTGCGCATGAACCAGAGGCTTTTTTTTCCGGCAAATGACGCAGGCGTAAGTTCCGGTGACGAACGTAGCATTTTCATTTTTTTTCCACCGTCTCCTCTGTGCGGAAACTTTCGTCACCGTCATTTGCTGAAAATGTTAAATTCTGCGGTCTTTTGTGCACTTATTATTGTTATCAGATATCAAATAATATGTTGTATTACAAGTAGGGGTGTCGCAATATAACGGTTTTGACAATAACCGTGATATTTAAAACCAAGATTATCCATATTGTTTTAATATCATAAAACTATTCAGCATCCATTAAAAAAATTACAGTGGTTACACTCTCTCTCTCTTTCTCTCTTTCTCTGACTTGTATTATGAGTGTGATTTGTTGACCAAATAACAGACATGACACAAAAAGACAAAATGAAAGATGAATTTCACTGGTGGCATCATTTCTTAGCACCCAATGAATACCGCAGTAATATCGTCACGGAATATTTGTTTGGTCACGATAACTGTGCAGTGAAAAAATTCAGACATCGTGACAGCCTTATTTACAAGTGATTTATTATATTTTCTTTAGGACATTTACATATACATTTATTCATTCATCAAACACTTTTATTCAAAGTCTATGAGGGATGTCAGTAAGCGCATATTTTTACGTTCCTAATAAGAGACAGTGTATGAATCTGTGGGTTTGTGTGTGTTTGCATGTGTGCATCTGTGTGCTTTAGTCAGAGCGCTGCAAGCCAAATAAAGAGAATGAGAGCAGCCACGAGAGGAAGGGAGAGAGAAAAACGAGAGAGAAAATGGGTCAGCGATCTAAATACCAAGTACGATGTCAACGGCAAATTATACACTTCAGTGAGGTCTCTCGCTCTCTCTCTCTCTCTTTCTCTCCCTCTGCCTGTTTGCTTTTACAGTTTCCCTTCATCTGCATCTTTTTCAGTGTTTTTTTTCTACTTCTGTGAATACAACACGGTTCCTATTTTTCATCTCGTTTTGATTTTATTTGAGGTGCGCTCTCTTTATCCGTGAGTAACCCAACCCCCTTCAATGCCTTCTGTTTAATTCTCCCTTGACTTGACAAACAAACACACGAATTCCTGTGCAACAACATGCACTTTCAGTAAAATCATCATGACAGGACAGGATTTCATTTTGGCCTTGTTTTGAATTATTATTTTATTGGTTCGTGTCAGAAATATAATCATTCACAGGGCACAACATTCAACCTGATGAGAAAGGAAATCTATATAATATTAAATCATATGAAATATTTTTTTCAAATCACTTTGCACTGCACATAATTTATATTAATCATAAAAGGGGAACCATTATTTCCTCATTTGTGCCAGAAACATTCCATAAAATAACAGTTTTTCCTGTTAAATTACATGATTTTCTCAGTTCTTCTTTTAAATTTTCTCTAGTTTCTGTTCCATAAAAAAAACAGAAATTTTCCTGCAGCTGGGGTGTCAGAAATATACCTTAAAAAGAGCATCTTTCCTGTAAAATGACGTGTTTTTCTAGTAAATTTGCTTTATTTTTCTGTAAGTCCATTTTGAAAGTATCTAAAAAATTTGATGAAAAATCTGCAAACAGTAAAATCTTGTAAAATTACAGTTTTTTAGACATTATAAGTGAAAAATATGTAAAAATCATAACAGTAAAATTCTGAAATATTACAGTTTTTTTTACAGTGGTGTCTCCAGTCTCTGCTATCTGGATTGACTACAAATAACTTTTTAAAGTATTGAAATCATTCAGTTATTGCAAACAATTTGCAGCCCTAACTGGGACAACCATCATCTCAATGTCAAAGTGTCCCAATCTATCTAAAATCATTCTACTGTAATTCCAGATATGCCATATGATATATCTGTAAAATCCTTCTTTAGCATATCTAAGTCTGTGCAATCCCATTTATTAAAAAATCTGGGTCAGTTAATAATGGCCCTAAAAAACCCTTTTTATGAGAAAGCTTGATGCCTAGTAGCCAAAAAGTGCCCACGAGAGAGGAAAGAGCGACTGTGATTGGCTGATAAGTGGGAAGTGCGAATAGGAGGGAGAGATGTTGAAAGGTGTAGGAGATGTCTGAGACGTGTGACAATTTTGTAGCTAAAACGTGTCGTTTGTCACAGCTATAGGACAACACACTGGGTAATATAATCCAGCTCTATGAAAAATACATGGCAAATTTCTCTCAGCGTGTCTATCTTTCTCACTTCTCATGCTCTTACTTTGGAATGAATATCAAATCTGATGGGCCAGTCAGAACATCAAAATCCTTTTAGCTTTGTGGAAATGTAAATCTCTCTCCCTCTCTGTTCTGCGTTTCTTCATTTTTCTCTCCTTTGCCATCTGTTTATGGAAGTTTAAACGTGTTACATTTGTATGGCCTGTCTCTTCGCATGAGGGCAGGAGACTTGTAAGCAATTCGGGGTTGACAGAAATGAAACGGGAACGGTATCTCTGTAATTATGAGTCACAGCCTTTCTATGACAAAGCATCTCAATGCACTTTTGCAGTCTAACCGGTGTCAGTGTCACTAGTGTCACATCATGTCGGTTCTGCTGTATGACTCTGTGATGATATCATTAGGACTGAAAACTTTTCAGCGTGTATTATGTAGACATATTGATTCACATACGCACCTCCTCTTTATATAAAGAACATTGTGTATACTGTGAGTTTTTGTGTGGTCACAGTTGAAAGGGTGCTTAATGAAGCCCTCCTTTGTTTCTGGGCTCATGATGGGTCACTATTGATCTTCAATGAACAGTTGACATGTTTCACTGCAGCTGAGCCTATCATTATATAATCAAACAATCTCTATAGGAAGCAACCAATGAAGTGCCTCAGCTGAAGCGACTCGATTTAAAAATATATTTTTTGTCATCATTTACTCACCCTTGAGTTGTTCCAAATCTGTCTACATGTATTTGTTCTGTTGAACACAGAGAAAGATATCTGGAAGAATGCTTGTCACCAAACAGTTCTTGGCCACCATTGACTACCATAGTAGGAATGGTAGTCAAAACTGCCCGAGAACTGTTTGCTTTCCTACATTCTTTAGAATATCTCAAAGAAATTTACAAAGCAATTTTTCCAACTATGGCAGTCAATGGTGGCCAAGAACTGTTTGGTTACAAGCATTCTTTGAAATATCTTTCTCTGTGTTCATCAGAACAAAGACATTTATACAGATTTAGAACAACTTGAGGGTGAGTTAATGAAGACAGAATTTTTATTTTTGGGTGAACTGTTCCTTTAACAGCCAATTAGCATTCACCATGTCACAGCAATTATATCATTGGTCTTTCTGAAATAGAGTGGTCAGAGGTCCCATTTTTCAGATCTGTTTCATCGTCGCTGTCCTTTAGAAACCTCGGCTGTCCTAATTCACACATGTTTAAGAGATTGAAACACACTGTACTTTTTAAAATGATTAAATACTGTGTTGTCAAAGTTGATTTTTAATGCATTAATACTATATAGTGACTAATAATAATGATTTTACAAACAAACATCATGAAATATGGAGATAAGAGGTTTCTGAAGGACAGCAGCAATAAATATAACAGTTCTTTTCTTTTCTTTTCTTTTCTTTTCTTTCTTTTGAATTGCATTTAGTTGAAAAAATATGATCTGGTTCTCTTATATCCCTCCAACAATGTTTTCACTCTTTGATTTCTCTCTCATTATACATCTGACTATATAAATACAATCTATTTAGGTTGTTTGGAGGATGATTCATTCATGCTTTATTTTTCCCGGGTAATTTAAACGGATAAAAGAGGCTTTTAACTCAAGTGCCTGAGAGAACAATAAAACACTCATTGTAAATTTGCACATATTGAAACAAATTGTTTTTCCGATGCTTTTTGTAACATTTACATTTTTGTCACTGAATCCAATTGGATAATTATACAGCTCTTTGTACATAATTCATCTGATCAGCTTCCAGTTCTGGTGTAATTGACATCATTCCAAAGTAGGAATCTGACACTTTCCAAACAGCTTGAGTACGTCTCATGCCATAATTGAAATCTTTTTTCACTCTCCAACAGCATGTCCAATTGGGTCCTACAAAGCGCTCGCAGGCTCTCTCTCCTGTACAGAGTGCCCGGCTAACAGCAGAACCAGTTCTGAGGGCTCTAAGCTTTGCGAGTGTCGAAGCGGGTTCTACCGCGCGCCCACCGATGCTAATACCACAGCCTGTACAAGTAAGAGATCAACCAACTATATCCACGATGATTCACATTTACATTTACGCATTTGGCAGACGCTTTTATCCAAAGCGACTTACATTGCATTATACAATACATTTGTTTCTAATTATTCGTAATCCCTGGGATCGATCCCATGTCCTTGGCAACCCCATGCTTTAACCACTGAGCTACAGGAAAGCTCTAAAGGAAAGATTTATTTTAAAGGGACAGTTCACCCAAAAATGAAAATTCTGTCATGATTTTGTCACCCTCAGGTTATTCCGAACCTGTTTACTTCTATTTGTTCTGCTTAACACAAAGGAAGATATTTGGAAGAATGTCAGTAACCAAACAAATCTCATCCCCCATTGACTCCCATGGTATTTATATTCCCTACTATGGCAATAAATGGGGAATTACATCTGATTGGTTACTGACATTCTTCCGAATATCTTCCTTTGTGTTAAGCAGAAAAAAGACATTTATACAGATTTGGAACAACCTGAGGGTGAGTAAATGATGACAGAATTTTCATTTTTGGATGAACTATCCCTTTAAGTCAATGAATAAACAATCCAGACACATATTAACATCTAAAGTTTGAAGTGTTTGATCACTGTAGTCTACATAGAGGGTAATCATTAGACGATTCAGGAGGTGTTGAACACTGATGAGCACTTGAGTGTGTATAACCTGAGGTTTTCTCTCCCAGGTCCTCCATTAGCACCCGTATCAGTGTCCTGGGAGTATGAGAGCTCCGAGGGTGGGGTGTCGCTGCGCTGGAGACCACCCTCGGACATGGGGGGTCGGAGTGAAGTGTGGTACGGGGTGGTGTGTCGAATCTGCCCATCTGCCACTAACACCCCACCCAGCATGTGTTCGTGGTGTGGAGAGACAGTCACCTTTTCACCCTTTAAAACCGGCCTAAAACAGACGAGGGTCACCCTCAAAAACCTGCTCACTAGAGTCACCTACCTCATACAGGTACAGCCAATGATCAGTACGACCACAGAGAGAGTCTGCAATATTACCATTGTTACATATTGTCACATGAAATAAGGGAGACTGGGGCTTGTTGTCACAAGGGATATATTTCAGCATGGTTATTTTTAGGATCAGTAGTTACATATAATAAGATAAAATATGTGTGCGTCCCCAGTCTCCCCATACAACAAATTATGGATGGTTACTATTCACTTAAAAGTATAGTTCACCCAAAAAATAAATGATTCTTTTATAATTTATTCACCCTTATAGCCTTCCAAACCTATATGCCTTTCTTTCTAATGTAGAACACAAAAGAAGAACGTTGGTAACCAAACAACGTTGGCCCCCATTGACTTCCATTATGGATACAAAACCACTGAGACATTTCTCAAAATATCTTCTTTTGTGTTCCACAGAGGAAAGAAAGTCACGCAGATTTTGAACAACATGAGGGTGGATAAGTGATAACTATATTTTCATTTTCACTTTTTTATACATTTTTAATTTGGGGTAAACTATGCCTTTAATGCACTTTATGTGCATTAAAAAGTTCAGATGAAATACAAGTTGCGTATGATTTGACAGGTTCAAGCAATGAATGAAGTATCGGCACTGAGTCCGTTTCCACCTCAGTTTGCAAGCATCAACTTCACCACCAGCCAATCAGGTGAGAGGAAAGAAAATGTACGCTGTAAACATCTGTGCTAATGACGATAAATGTGAACATCAGTGTTCTGTGCCTGTACCCTGGCATCTCTGTCTAGACGTGCTCCACCTTTCTCTCTCTTTTTCTTTTCTCTCCCATGGTCCCTTATTTCCGTCCATCTGTCATTGCTCCTCATCATTTTTTCGTTCTGGACCCAGGTGGCTTGAGGTCACGATATGCTGTCAACTCATATAATTGTCAGGAAATCAGGCAGAGACAGAAAGAGATGAAAAACGCGGAGAGGATAATCAATGTGGCAGTCCGCAGAAACTTCAGAGACATGCGCAATTCACATGGTTCTGTTTAACCGTCTCTCTTCCTCTCCCTTCTACTCCTATCTCTACCTAAACCAGTCGAATTAACACAACTTAAAGATGAATGATATTTAGCAAGACTGAGGCATTTAACCATGCTTTTCCACATGAATGATTAACCGACGAAGACGTTAGGCTGAGATGAAGGGTCAGGGGCCTGGGAAGAGGGCGGGAATGGAGAATGGATAACTCATGACCTCATTAGCACGGATGAAGCTTCAGCCATGTATAACTAACCGTCAGACATGCACCAAAACATCATGTAAATAGCATAATACATTTGGGACTTTGCATGTGAATTCATGATGTATGTATTACACATATCAAACCAATCATAGGGAACTACTGGGATATCTAAAGCATTAACAATGGTTGGAAACAGAAGCCCCCTTGTGGTGACTGTTGTAATTACTTGTGTTTTCATGTTGTGATGTTTTACTCAGTGCCTTCTGAGGTTCCAATGCTGCACCAGTTGAGCAGAGTTCAAGACTCCATCACACTGTCATGGCCTCAACCTGACCGTCCCAATGGCGACATCCTAGAATACCAGCTTCGATACTACGACAAGGTTATTAACTTTACTTTAAGATTAATATAGATGACCCATTTTTTATTTGGTCATTATTTACTCGCTTGTCAATGGAGCACAAAGAGGATTTAGAAGAATTGGGAAACTGTAATGAATGACCATAAGGCCTCTCATAAAATTATTCTATATTCCAAACCTTTTTAAACCGTACGATAACTTTGTGTGAAGAAATCTTTTTTTATTTACTAGACACTTTCATGAGACTTTAGGATGGTTTTGAGTCCTTTTTAAAGCTTGGAAGTCTGTATTCATTGTTATTTTATGGAACATTGCTAAGTAAATATTTCTTCATGTTCCAAAGAAGCCAGAAAGTCAAACAGGTGGGAACAACAAGTGTGAATAAATAAGTGCAATTTCATTTTGGGTGAATGCTTTTAAATCGACATAAACATTCTGTGTCATCATTTCGATACATTCTATATTATGTATAATAATTTATGCATTTCCAAATAATATGCATGCATTGTCTAGAGATGGTGGACTTTCTCTTTGGCAGGGTTCTGATGAGGACAGTGCTGTGAGTGTGTTCACTGAAACTAACACTGTGACAGTTGGAGGTCTGATTCCCGGCTCCATCTACGCCTTCCAGATACGTGCTAGAAATGAGAGAGGCTATGGGCCCTACAGCAATACCATTTACTTCAGCACTTTAGCAGTGGGTGAGACACAATGATATTGTATATTATAAAATACCACACATTATTTGGCACTCTAGCTATGACTGTAAACATATGATTATGCAAACATTTAACATGGCAGTGAGGTAATATTGTTTCTTCATTGGCTTAGTGCTGCGATGTACTGCCCTTAAACCTGCTTGGTTTTATTGGACTGATAAATATTGCAGCTTACAGGATGATTACCGATCAGACCATTACGTACAGTTCTTACTTTATTGTCATTTTTATTATGTATTTCACTGTGATTCTTTAAAAAAAATTAATACAAAATTATGCATACACCGAGTTCCAAAGTCTAATATCAGTAGGACAAAAACAGCGTGCACTCATGTTTGGCTTTGACGACACAATTTTATGCAAATCTCATGATTTGTGTTATCCCAGCATGATGTGAGAATGTTCCAGACAGCATCCTGTAAAGCATGAAAATCTGAGTTTTTGTGAAAGTTAACATTACTATTGCCACATCATTTTGCTTCTATTTGGAGACCTAGAAATTGTAGAATTGAGACATATTTTCTGTCCAAGTTTAAGTAAAAAAGTGCCTAGATTTCATAGACTTTTGGATGTTCAAAATATGTCATTTCTTATGCTTTAACTGTTATGTTTTGGAACTAGTAATCCCATTTACTTTTTAGAGGAGCAATCAAAACAAATTCAGAACCGCCTGCCTCTTATGGTTGGATCAGTGATGGGCGGAGCGGCATTCCTATTAGTTGTAACAGCAATCATCATCGTGTTTGTGTTTAGAAGGTATGACCAAACACTTCACACAGATACAAACTTGATATTTTCTGATACTGCATAAAAATAAACAAATGTGTATTTGTAGTGTAACTTTGATTTTGTATGTTTTTCCATTAGCAAAAGGAGAGAGAGCCCTTATAGTGACAGACTGCAGAGATACATCAGTAACAGAGGTGAATCGAGTCCTTTCTGTATCAATAAATCAAATAAATAGAATATGTTGTCTAATGTTGGCAACTGTACATCATGTACGTCATGTATAAAACAGTCCAGAGCTGACTAGAGAGAAAAACCACAATGTTTTCACTTTTCACTCAGTTCACTCAATTATGTAAAGTGCTCCGTATTCAGACTAGTGTGTAATTATAGCTATAATATAATAACCGTGTTTTTGTGAAACACTGCGTCTACACCACAACCAAAAGTGGTTTGTGAGAAGTTTGCTGTTGTGACAACAGATGATGAATCTCCTGCTGTGTCAGTAGTTTTGACATATTTGTGGTAATACTTGACCTGAAAACTCGAGCGCCCTGACAGCATGTCTGTGATACAACCAATTATTATTTGCTCTCTGGATGAAGTTTAATGTGGATGATGGTGTAATTCATTCAGGTGGAGTGAAATATTACGTGGACCCCTCTACTTACGAGGACCCCAGTGAGGCGGTCAAAGAATTTGCACGAGAAATCGACCCCGCTCACCTAAAGATTGAAGAGGTCATTGGTGCTGGTAGGTACATGGTATAAATCTTAGAGGCAAAAAGCCATTCTTAAAGCTGTGTAAATTCTCTTATCATTCATTTCTTATTCTAGCTCAGTTTGGCGAGGTGGTCCCGCGGGCGGTACAGACCACTGGGCCGTAGAGAGGTGTTGGTTGCTGTTAAGACTTTACGTTGGGGGGTGACAGACCGTGAAAAGAACGTGTTCCTCAGCGAGGCAGGCGTCCTCGGCCAGTTTGACCACCCCAACGTACTGAAGCTAGAGGGGGTGATAACTCGCGCCCCACCTGAACGTATCATCACCGAATTTATGGAGAATGGCCCCCTTGATGCTTTTCTGAGGGTGTGACTGCTGCATTTTCCATCAAAATATTTACTATATTCTCTGTTACTCTTTCTTTTACATTGTATTTGAATGTTTTCTGCTCTCAACTGCCACACTGAATTTTATTTTATTTTTTAAGGAAAATGAGGATCAGTTCAGCGTGTTGCAGCTGGTAGGCATGCTGAGAGGTGTTGGGGCTGGGATGCGTTATCTTTCAGAGAGGAATTTTGTTCATCGTGACCTCGCAGCACGAAACGTTCTGGTGAATTCCAACCTGGTGTGCAAAGTGTCTGACTTCGGCCTGTCACGTTTAATGAGGGGTCTGGACCACAACATGCCCACCTACACTGCTTCGCTGGTGCGTTATGGGACAGTTTCTTGAAGTCAATGTTCAAATGAAGACGTCCTTTCCAAATCCCGGCATGCCACTGTGCATTGACATCCATCCAATTCTACCCAACCCATTATTTATCTCCTAAGATTAAATAGTCTGCCATGGTGTTAAAATTAACATTTGCCTTTGTTAATTTGTGTTGTCATTGCGTTTAATCGAATTACTCTCTTTGTCTGTCTCAGGGCAGTAAGATCCCTGTACGGTGGACCGCTCCTGAAGCTTTCCAGCACCGTAAGTTCAGTTCAGCCAGTGACGTCTGGAGCTTTGGCATACTCATGTGGGAAGTCATGTCATACGGAGAACGTCCGTACTGGGACATGAGCAACCAAGAGGTTAGGATTCTAGCATCTGACTGTCACACCTGCTTCTCATCCCCTGCTGTTAAAGTGCAGTGTTTTGAACCGCCTGTCATGCATTTCACTATGCAGTTCACTAGAGGGAGCTACTGGACTATTACACTGATACATAAAAGTATCTGCGTTTCAGTGTTTGAATATCTGACCGTTTTTTTTATAAATATAAGGTCATATATTACTATGTATTTTCAGTTCTACACATTGCATGTCCACCTCTGCTTCATTGTATTTCTCTGTGCCTCATACCGTAAAAGTGTCATCTCTCTCTGTGTCTCTCTAGGTGATGAAGGCAGTTGTGGATCAGTACTGCTTGCCTGCTCCAAACGGTTGTCCCCCTGCTCTTCACGCTCTAATGCTTCAGTGCTGGCAGGCAGACAGACAGGACCGGCCAGGCTTCGATTCTCTTCTGTCATCCCTTGACCGTCTCATACGGCACCCCGCCTCCCTAAAAGCTGACCACATCCGGTGAGTTACAACTACATTTTCTACATTTTATATAAGAATCGTCTTTTGATATGTTCTTCTCTTTTTTAGTCCCACCCAGCCACTGCTAAGCCCCACCCCTACTGACCTGTCATCAGTGGTAACGGTCGGTGATTGGCTGACGGCTCTAAAGATGGATCGGTATAAGGATGCGTTCGAGAGAGCACAGTTTCACAGTTTGGAAAGAGTGAGCATGCTCGCAATGGAGTAAGTTTAGCAAATTGGAATGTGTTTCAGAACAAATGTCTGTACATTTTTAGGTAATTTATACTGTTTGTCTGTTTTTGTTCTTAGGGATGTTCAGGCTATAGGAGTAAATCTGATTGGACATCAGCGGAAAATCGTAAATGCAGCTAAACAGCTCAGGACACACCTCACTCAGGGACACGTGGAAGTCTAGGGCTTCACACTTTGATTTGACTGATCAGTGCATGCTGGGGATGGAGTCCACACAGCCTGTCAGCCCACAACAACACTGGAATAGAGAGAGACTGAAGGAGAGGGGTGTTTTAGTACTAGTTATTCACTTATCTGTCTTTCCCTTACTTGCTCAACTGTCTTCCAAATTCTTACGCTTTTTTCCTCCTTAACGTTGCACTACCTCCCATGTTGTCATGTATTGGTCCATTACTTGATGGCATTCAGTATGAACTTGCGCCTTAAATACACAAAGAAGACTTCTTTCACAATCAATTGCATAGACAATCAGAGATTTTTAACGTTATTGACATGTCTTTGATGGTACTTTTGGTCAATGTTTCATTTTTAACTACACAGTATTTTATTGTTCAATATTTCATCCTGTTTTACAATACAAATATATGAATGGCTTTGAATAAGAAACTGTGGAATTTTGAAAACATCAGAATTGTCACACTTTACTCTAAGGTTGTATTTGTTAACATTAGTCTATGCATTAGTTAACATGAGCTGCATTTATTAATCTTAGTTCATGTTCATTTCTGCATTTACTAATACATTTAAAGAGTTTATTTGCAAAAAAGATAAAAAAAAAGATAATATTTTTTATTATGTTGTCATGTTTTTATTGTGTTAGTTAGCTGTATTTTTTTAAGTTATTACTTAATCAACACAACTCAACCGCGTTTTTGTTTTTAAATATTAATTGGAATGCACAATAAATAATAGAAAGAGTATTTTTAAAATTAAAAGCTGTAGCTGTTGACATAAATAAATGCACAATGAACAAACATGAATATTATAACACTTAAAATGCTGAAAAAATATGTGATTGCTGTAAATTCATGTTAGCTTAAGCATTTACTAATGTTAACAAAGACACCTTATTGTGAAGTGATACCTAATTGTCTCAGAGAATATAACTTGAATAATTTTTTACCCGGTTAGCAAATGTTTGTATTTTTTTAAACCGTAAAAAATTTGCTTCACAAGTACATTTTAAATGAAAATCTTAAAGAAAATTGAACCCTTGTTTTAAGGCTGTTTCTAAGGATATTTTTACTGAAAAATGCTGAGAAAACATCGTCTTGCAGTGAAATCAATCAATACTTTCATTGTTCGCCTATAGCTGAAAACTCTCTGTGGCATATAGACTGGTAAAAATAATATACAGGTGTGAAAAGATATTCAAAGACAAGAAAGTTTTCGCATCGTAAGTTAATTTTACAATCATCCGCGGTAGTTCCTTAGGTTTATCTGAGACCGATGACATGCATAATTTCACTCGTCTCAGTGACTAACACACAAGGCACAAGTCACAATCCATGCTGTTGTGTTCCCAGTCCTAAAAACATTTCCTATGACCAGCCCTGATCTTTTCCCAAGATGTATTCAACACAACACATTATCTCATTTCTTAAATGATGTAGCATAAAGTCACACTGTAATATATGAGCATTGTTAGGTAGTTGTTGCAGTAAATGTGATTATTATGGCTGGTTGACATGAAAGTGAGATGTTGTGAATATTTTGAGTGTGTGTGTCTGTGTGGCCGACTTAAGTGTATAGATAAAAACGGGTGTTGTGCTGCTAAAATTGTGTAAATGGATTCCTGTACATATGTTAAAAAGGGAGTGGATGTATATTTTGTTCTGTATGTAGTTGTTCACAACGATTCCAACATGCACATTTGTAAAATATATATGCTTTTCTTTAACGATGACTCCTGTCTAGCATGTGTTGCACATTTCATTTTGTAACCATAAATTAATTTTTATATTATGGACTCTGCATTTAGGGCCAAATCTACACTCACTTCATTTGGTATAATGTTTTATTTCTATCTCCCATGAAGTGCTGACAATCATCAGAGTTCCTTGTACTAGACATAGATCAGTACATGTCAGCTTTGCCCAGAAGTGGGTATGTCCTTATGAGATTGTAATCTGCTAGGGGCCATGCATTCAGAATCCACACACTACAAATAAAACAGTGCTTTTAGTGTAAATGATAGAGAAAACCTTAACAAAATGAGATGTTTGCAAATTTTGGCCTATTTGTGGTGGACATGATGAAATCACACATACACACAAACACGCACACAAATGTGAAAACACCTCAAAATACAAAACAAGAGGCCTGTAAATCTCAATAGGTTTAACAGTAAAACCACGTGCTCTAAGTATTATTCTGTTAAGCTCCATAATAACATAGAAAGATTGCTGCTTTTTGATGCATAACACATGACTAAGTTATCCTGAGAAAAAACATCCATTACATTGCAACGTGTAGTCCAAGCCAGTTCCATATAGTCCGAGTCCTTCACGAAGTTTGTGACCAACTATTATTACTCATGCATGTGACACAGACATTTGTTATTGTCTTTTTTATATTGAAATGTAAATTTTATTTTGGTAAATACACAATAACCAAATCGAATAAAAGAATAACGTTTTGCAAACGTCTACATTTAAGTTGATACGCAAAATATATCAGGTATCATTTTCTTCCCACAGGCTACTGACACGGTGAACCAAAACACTTCTTTGTGGTGTAAACATGCAATTAGCCCTTGTTATAGGTGTCTTGTGTTTCACCACAATGTTAGTCTCTAATGACTATCTATTTTCAGTTAAAAGCCAGCAAACTTTGATGTTGTTATTACATAATAACGCTAAACAAACGGCCACTGCGCGGATATTAAATAAATGTTTTATGCGGGAATTCGTCAAATATGTTTGTAACGAAATTACTTGAAATCCTACGTGAAAAACATAAGCTGTCTGTCCTGTTACGTTGTAAAACAATGAAGTATTCCTGACCCCTCGAGTTGAGAAACCGGTTGTGTTGACCCGGTGTGGTGGTATCTGTTTGACCAGTCCCTCAGTCTCTCTCAGTCACTGACTTAATGGCAAACACATTTCGTTTTGTCAAGGAAAATATGAAATGATCCACGTGTTGCGCGTCCTCTCTGAGTGGAAAAACAACGTTCAATTATCGGACAGGCAGAGAGGACCTGAGAGATCCAGCCTATAGGCCTACTGTACGGTAAAGGTAAATATTCAAGCGTGCAAACATTGTTTTGAATCTTCGGGAACATCGTGGTATACGTCAGCTGATTTCGGACTGGTTTGCTGTGTTTTATCTGACACGGAGTTTTAAAAGTGTTGACTGGTGTGGTTTTGTTTCGCACCCGTTAGGTGGCAGCTACGCAGTTGGATGATGTTGGGTCGGGACAGGAAAATATGGACCACGGATCATTCTCGAAACACCATAGAGGTATTACCATCCTAAATAACCAGTGTAGTCCAAATCATACTCAGCATGATCACTGGGGTTTAATTTACTAATAATAAAGAAATGAATTAAAAAAACTTTCCAAAACTTTGTTGAGCACAATAGCTACAGGGTTTAATGTATCCTAAATTGTAGAAGGGTCTCTCAGACACTATCATGCTCTCGCATTGGCCTTTTACCTCTATGCATCATCTATTTTTCTCTATGCCTCCTCTTATTCTCCTACTGTCCATACGACGTCTCCTCCCTCCTTCCCAGGTTCAGCTAGAAGTATAAATACTGATGTCAGACACTTGCCTTTCTATTGTTCAGTGACAATGTAAAACAAACATGTTATTCATGAATAACTAAAAGAATAACACTGGAATAACATTTTTAGAATTTGAGGTAGGTTAATGACATTGCTTTTATTGGGACGAGTGTTCTACTGTTGGTTGTAATGTGTATTAGAAAGTGGGTTAAGGTTGTTTTTACAGTAATATAGACTTTGTATAAGTGCTTCATATAAATATATTATTTTATATAATTTTACACTGAATTTTCTTCTTGTCAGTCTTTTTGGTCTGACATTCCTCCAGAGACCATGACACCAGCCATTTCCAGAACCGCTGCAGGGGAGATAAACCATTGGTGGAGCCAGATGAAATTTCGCCTCCAGCACAGGAAGGGATGGAATGAAATGTTAGATGAGACCTTTCTCATGCAGAGTAAGAGGTATGACACATATGTAATATTCTGTTTTTATATATTCATACACAAAATTGTGAAAATGTGAAAAATGAAGATGATAATGTTTAGATTTGCTTTGTTTAAATTGGTAAATAAGTAGGAATAATGGTGCAAACAGAGTGATCCTAATAAAGTAAAGAACGATTTAATAAAATGTATTTGTTAAACATGTAATGTTTTGTAGTGAAAACGGTAAATTTTGAATTAGAGAATTAGGAAAAAACAAAAAAGACAATACAATGATGTAATAAGTATGGGATGGCTCCACTTCATCTCCATTTGCAGAAATGCTCTGAAAATCTCTTTTTTTGTTCTCCAGAGAAAATGACATCCCCCTTTTTTCCGCCACCAAGGAAAATAATGCAGCCTGTATAAAGAAACTTCTGGATTGTGCATCTACAAATATCTTTGAGAGAGGTAAAAATTGTTTCTTTTGTTGCTGGTGTGATAAAAGCAGTGTTACAATTGATCTGGATCTGACACTGGGTGTGTGTACAGGTGAGCTCGGAGAGACGGCTTTGCACGTGGCTGTGTTGAATAACAATTTCGAAGCGGCTGTGGCATTAATGGATGGAGCACCAGAGCTCATTAATGAACCTATGACATCTGAACTTTACCAAGGTAAAGTCATTTAAAAAATAATTTTATATAATTTGACTTTTATTAACACAAGAATATCTCACGGGTGTGTGAATACTGTGATTGACAGGTCTAACTGCCCTCCACATTGCTGCGGTTAATCAGAATGTCAACTTAGTCCGGGAGTTAATAGTTAGAGGGGGTGACGTGGCGACACCCAGGGTCACCGGCATGTACTTCCGCAAAAGAAGAGGAGGTCTTCTGTACTTTGGTGAGATGGGGGCGTTTTGTGCGGCTGTAATTGATCAAAAAGCGATACAAATATTAAAAAGTATTTTGTGTGGCTGTAGGTGAACACATCCTGGCATTTGCAAGCTGTGTGGGGAATGAAGAAATCATCTCAATGCTGATAAAAGCCGGGGCCAATATTCGGGCTCAGGATTCCTTGGGTAAGGAAAAAATAACTATTCGTAATAATTATTGTATTTACTCATTAATAATTTGTCTCACAAAATGAAACATTCTCTCCGTCTCTGTCTCTCTCAAACAGGAAATACAGCCCTGCATTTGTTAGTGTTGCAGCCCAATAAAACAACGGCTTGTCAGATTTTTGATATCCTGATGGCGCGAGATGCAGAGCTGGACCCCACCCTCCCTTTAGACATGATTCCCAACTACAGAGGCCTCACATCTTTCAAACTCGCTGCTAAGGAGGGCAACCTTGTGGTGAGCGCAAGACGTTTCCAATCTCATCCAAAAACACTGACTGAAGTGACATCTATTCTGTTCTAGAACTGCACAGTAACATGGATCACACGTTTAGGTAAGGTTTTGAATGACATTGTGTATTTATAATGTTCCTTTAATGCTATGCAGGTATTCCAGCATTTGGTTAACCGCAGACGGGTTATTCAGTGGAGTCTGGGACCATTGTCATCCAACCTTTATGACCTGACCGAGATTGATTCCAGAGTGGACGACCTCTCTGTGCTTGAGATTATTGTCAGCAGTCAGAAGCGAGAGGTGTGTATTTGTGAAGGATATCAAACAAGGCCTGAAAATAGTTTTAGGCAATGCTAATATCTTTACCGCACCTCATTCTTTTCTGTTTTAGGCCAGGAGAATTCTCGAGCTGACTCCGGTACGTCAGCTTGTCAGTCTGAAGTGGAATCTTTACGCGAAACATTACTTCAGGTGCCGTAGCATCACATGCTATACAAATACCACATAAAACTAAGCATGTTAAAAAAGTGTCATCTTTAAAAAAGGGCTGTCACAATTTTAGATTTTTACACAATTATCTTGGTTAGAACAATGCATGATATCCAACATTATCTATTTATCTTTTCCCCTTTTTTATTTTATTTATTTATTATTATTAATAAATAAATGATGCTATCAATTACATTCATCTTTAATTTTGTTTATTTTGTGTTTTTCTCTTTTTTTTTGGACAATTCACTCAAAATACAATTGTGAGGAAGTGGAAAGAGCATTTGTAACTGTTGTGGCTGTTAGTATAATAATATCATATCATTGTCAGTACAGATATATTGTGACACCCCTACTTTTAAAGTTAAATATAAAATAAATAGTTGGGTATTCTAATAAACTGTTTGATGGCTTCAAAATCTTTGATGGCTTCATTTTTAGATTTTATCAGACAACAAATCACTGCAATAAATTCTTACTTGATATTTAACAGTATGATATTTGACAATTTATTATATATTTAAAGGTGCTGTGTGTAGTTTTTTGAGGGATCTATTGATAGAATATGTCTTCAGAGGTGTTATGTTCACCTTACATAATGAAGCGTTATGTTTTTATTACCATGAGGTATTTCGATCTACATACACCGCGGGTCCTCTTTACATGGAATTCACCATTTTGTTTTTACAGTAGCTCTGAATGGACAATCTACAGAGCATGTTTCGTAATTATGTTATCTCTTTTGGGAAAGAAGCGAAAATGTGATGACATATTAGCCCTGTGTCAGCCACTGAAGTGTTTCGAAAGGGAGGGGATGAGTGAGCCTTTGGTTGCAATTTGCAACCTCACCGCTAGATGCCGCTACATTTCACAAAGTGAACCTTTAATATGGTTTATGATATTTTAGCATTATTTTTGTATTTTTTCATAAATACAATGCCATTTCAAAATCTTCTCTTGATCTCTTCCTAGGTTGTTGATGCTGGTGTATCTGCTGTACATTAGCATATTTACACTGTGCTGTGTATACCGCCCTCTTAAGGATCTTCCCGAGAATTACACCAAAGCAGACAATGACAGAACCACAAAAATGCAAAAAAACTTAAAGGTGTGTGTGGTGTGTGTGTGTGTGTGTGACAGCACATTTTACATATATGTATTCTTCTACATTATTTTGTATACGATTTTTATATGCAAATACTCAGTTTTATCTGTGTTTAGGAAAGTTATCAGACACATGCAGATCATATGCGTTTGATTGGAGAGATTATCAGCGTCATAGGAGCCATTATAATTCTACTGTTAGAGGTCAGCATTATTTTTACATTTTTGATACTCGTTCTGGCTTTATAAACAAACTACTTTGGTCAAATCTCATTTATTATTATTTTCAGATTCCCAGTATTTTGCGAGTGGGGGCTAAACGCTACTTTGGCCAAAGCGCACTCGGAGGCCCTTTCCATGTCACTTTGTAAGTTCATCCGCTTTAATCCAAACGAAATGATATGGGTTTGTATGCACTCACACTCTGTTGTACCACATTTCTGTATCTCATGGCAGGGTTAGCTATGCAGGTTTGGTCGTGATTCTGTGCGTTCAGAGGGTGAGCGGATTGGCCGGAGAGCATGTGCTGATGGCTTGGTCTCTGGTTCTTGGCTGGTCCAACATGATGTACTTTGCCAGAGGTTTTGAGATGTTGGGTCCCTATGTCATTGTTATTCAAAAGGTGGGGTGATTGGCAGACTGCACTATACTTGTTTGTTTTTGTAATCCATTACAGCCTAATATGTTTTTTTTTGGTTTTGTAGACAATATTTGGAGATTTGACAAAGTTCATGTGGTTGACCCTCATTTTTCTTATTGGATTTTCCACTGGTTAGTAAGATCACAGTTGCAGTAACTAATATGAATATGCTGATATTTAATTCAAATGTTGTTCAGAATTGTGCTTACACGCTTGTCACTCTTTTGCTTAGCCTTGTGGATGGTGTACATGACTCAAGACCCTTATGCTGTACCAGCATACAGCTCTTTCCCCATCACCATATTCTCCCAGTTTGAGCTTAGTATCGGACTGATAGACCTGCCTGTGGACCACACTATCTACACCCATCCAGTCGTGCACTGCCTCCATGTGGGCTTCAGCGTGGTCTCTTATATCCTCCTGTTCAACCTCCTGATCGCCATGATGAGCGACACGCAGTGGAGGGTCACCCAGGAACGCGATGAACTCTGGAGGGTCCAGGTTAGTTGTGTATATCATTTCCTTTCAACATTTTTCGTAGCCATCATTCTGGAAATGTGGAGAAATAGTATATAGGCCAACCAGAGACTTTGAAAGAAAAAACGGTATTCTCTGTTTGTAGGTTGGTGGCCACTACACTGATGCTCGAAAGAAGGTTTTCACTCCGTCTTTGGCCAAGGCTGGGTGTCTGTGGTCTGCCTTATGGCCTTGGTGAACGCTGGTACCTCCGGTAAGGACATGCTATACGCACAGATCTCTTTTATTCCCCCAAAAATGAGTGAGCACTGAGTTTTGATCACATATGATCTTACGATTCCAGGGTGGAGGATCGCAATGACCCGTTTGCGCAAAAAATGAGACGTTATATCAATGCATTCTCCAGGGATGAAGAAACAGGGAAGAAAGAGGAAAATGGGAAGGGTAGTACCACAAATGATCCATTGCAAACCAGTTCTACTGAGGAGCACAAGCCCTTGCCCAAAAGGAGACCACTAAGATGTTGGCATATTATTCGTCAGAGTATAGAATGTGAAAAGGAAGAAAATGTGGATTCCCCAGATGTGAAGTATGTCTGAAAACAGGTCAATATTAAAGGGACGGTCACCCAAAAAGGACAATTCTGTCATCATTTACTCAGTTTGCGCTCTGTTGGGGTCTGCCGTTGGTATTTGAGTGCGATTGACGCGCATCAACATCTAAATAACAAAGTAAACAACCGATGTGCAGGAATGCGCAACGCGGTCGCGAAACAGACGAAAGTCATACAGGTTTAAAATGACATGAGGGGGAGTAAATGATGACAAAAGTTTCATTTTTGGGTGAATTATCACTTTAAGTTATGTAAATTTAAATGTTGAAGTAGTGTGTAAATTCCAGTTAACTTATTCTGAATTATTTTAGTGTTTTACAGTATTTAAATATATAGAATCTGTATTTGGTAGACAAACTTGAGCTGTGAGATCAATAGAAGCTTGATTAAGCAATACAAATGACATTTTTCAATAAGCTGTGCAGTATGTTCAACATTTATTTTAGTACAATGAAAATATATAGTTACAAAGGAATCTGAACAAATTGTCAGTATAATTAAAATGTATTCAATTCTAAAAGTAACAAATAAACTACATCATAATAACCATCTAAAAAACAGTTTTTCTCTGCTCGGTGTATGTAATGCGCATTGTAAATGAGGAAAAAAAACGTTGAAGAAAGCTGATTAATTGTGTGTTTGCTTGCTTTACTCTCACTTATTCTGACAAGACTTCTTAAAAAAGGAAATGTGTATTGTTGAGACGAGTTCTGACATTAAGATAATAAAGGTGATGCATAAAAAAGATTGCTGGTGTACGTAAGCAACTCTTAAGTTCTGGTTTTCTGACAGATGTACTGTAAATTCAATGTGCAGAGAGATTGGTGCCAGCTCCGTTCAGGTTCTTCATTTGCCGCCATGAGAGCACAATCCCCACTAGAAAGCTTTTGACCCCAATATCTGTACATACAAAAGTAGAGTTATCTGCAAAACTAAATCTAAAAAATATGAATGTAATTCTATGATTGTGATTAAGATTACACAAATTGTAACAACAATAACTACACCACCACACCCACCTCACTGTCAATACAGTGTTGTTGTTCCATATCCATTGATTTGTGCCCACTTGATTGAGCCCAATCCAATAGTTCATATTCCCATTTGTAGTCAGATACCTCTGCACATATGACATATTGAGGAAAAGTAAAGATATAAATAAATTACTTAATATGATAAACATTCCTTTTGGAGTTAACTGACCTGCAAACGTTCATTAGTAATCATGGCAAGATCTCCTCCCCTTCTCTGACACTCTTTTCTGCTTTCGTGCCAAGAGAGGCGGTCTTTGGACAAGAAATAACAAGAGTTCTCGAACTTCAACCAGCCCTTGCCACAATCATGATGGCACGAACACTCTGCACACAAACAACACACAACACACAAACAGTTTACATACATATACATTTACAACAATTTACATACTGTAAATAAACCATGCTGAAACATTTTAAATGATGTTGTGTCTATTGACAGTAAACTTACGGCTTTCATGAAACAATGACTGTCCGTAGATATCTTGGCATTTCTTAAGGTTGCATTCCTGCAGCACTGTGTCAGTCGGATCTGCAGTCTGACATGACTGCTTCCCAGTCACTATTCATAACATAATGCAGCATAAGATTTGATAAACAGTCAAAGCTAACAAAGCAGAATGCCTTTTCACTACAGTTAGCCTATAAAAATGTGTTTACAGTGCATTTAAACGATACTTGTCATCAGCGTGTGCTGTCCTATTTAGCTACAAAAACACCATGTAACTAATAGTACAAAACCTTTAATAAATATAGAGGACCTATTTTAAACAGTGCCAAGAACCTTTCAGAAACGTTGGTCGTTTTCCTTAAAGAGCTCTGTCGTTAAAGGGAAAGTGGACATTTGTTGTTTATATTAAGGAACAAATAATGAATTAAAATACGTTTTACATGTTAACACACACTAAAAACGATGTGTTATTTAAAGAACCAAGAACCTTTCTGTTTTAAAAAATGTTCTTTATGGTGAAGAAAAATGTTCTTCAGAATATAAAAAAGTAAGAAAGAGATTCTTTAAAGAAGCTTTGACTGAATGGTTCTTTGTGGAACCAAATTTTTTTCTTCTATGGCATCGCTGTGAAAAACATTTAAGCGCCCTTCTTATAAGATTGTTAATCATGGTAACAAAATGTGTTGTCCCGGAAATAACCCAGAGATGTGTACGGAACTGAACTTAACTGAACCCAAATATGGCAAGCCGAATTAGCTTTTAATCATTCTCAGGATATGCATTTTCGAAATCAACAATAAAATTCTTGATATCAAGAATAGAACTTCTACTAGTAACAATTACTATTTTTGATATCAGTTATTACATTTTCACTAGTAAAAATGTGAATTCTTGATATTAAAACAACGACGTCATCACTCGCAGAAATGTGTATTCTTAATATCAAAAATTTAATTTCAACTAGTAAAACATTTAATTCTTGATATCTGTAATTGCATTTTTACTAGTTAAATATCACAATAGGCTGCAATTCAAATTTAATTTCAGATATCAAATATTTATTTCTTACATGTTAAAAATCTTATTTCAGATATTCTTACTAGTAAAAAACATAATTTTGGATATCAATTATTGTGTGGTTACTAGTGATAATATATTTTCTTGATATCAACAATTGAATTACTACAAGTAAAAATGTCAATTTCTGATATCAATAATTACATTTTCACTAGTGACAATGTGAATTCTTGATATCAATAATGTGATTGTTTTTACTAGTAAGAATTGCATTTCTGATATCTGAAATAAGACTTTTAACATGTAAGAAATGAATTATTGATATCTGAAATTGAATTTGAATGGTAGTCTATTGTGATATTTAACTAGTAAAAATGCAATTACAGATATCAATAATTAAGTTTTTTACTAGTTGAAATTACATTTTTGATATCAAGAATACACATTTCTGCGAGTGATTGCGCGATTGTTGATATCAAGAATTCACATTTATACTAGTGAAAATGTAATTATTGATATCCAAAATAGCAATTGTTACTAGTAGAAATGATATTCTTGATATCAAGAATAATTATTTTTACTAGTAATAATTGAATTGCTGATATCAAAAATGTATATCCTGAGAATGATTAAAAGCTAATTCGGTTTGCCATACCAAAATGTGTTTCAACACAACCGTTTTGGAGTATACAAAAATTACTTACACTTTACAAACAGCATGAGGATCACAATCAGCAACAGGACGCAGACGGCAAAAAGCACCAATGAAATGATGCGGTAAACGCGAACTTTCCGTTGAGTATCTAGCGGGAAAAAACATTGAGAAAAGCATTAATTTATGTTTTTGACGCTACGTCACAACGCAAGATGGGCGCTCACATCATCCATCACCTGAAACTGGCTGCTGCTTCGCTTTAGAAGAGAGTGCGCAGTCTGTGGTCTTGCCAAAATTGCACAATTTGATGTACATGGTTTTGCCCTGTCCTTGTGTTTCAATGGAACGGAAAACGTAGACAGTAATTTAAACTGCGTTGTGTCCTTTCAGGAACCCGAAGTACTGGACGGCAGAACGAAGCTCTAATATGCACGCACACGCGCGCGCTCACCGAACTCTAGCCCGTTGCTGTAGTAACGTAAATTATGACGACGTGAAATTCAGCTCTGTAACACAATACAGGCTCTGTGTGTGTGGCTTTGAAAAGATAAAAGAATGACTGATGACATCCGAGGACAAAAAACATACCCATTGACCTTGTCATCTTCGAAAAGACTAAATATAAAGCTCGTCAGCTAAAATCACGAGCATAAAATCATCAAAAATCTGTCTTTTTTTTAACAGATATAGAAATGTTTTTGGTTCCATACTGAAATAACACCTTTTTAATTTTTTACTGTGCATTCCAATTAATATCAATCAAACTGCAATTGGTTTGTTTTGATTCCAGCCATAATAACTAAAAAAATACAGCTAACTAACACAATAAAACAAAATAAAAAACATGATTTTTGAAAATTTTCATGTTGCACAAATATCTCATTATGGAACCAAACTCTTCAAATTTAGTTTCTTACTGACCATTGCATCAGTACTTTTTGTCTTGTTTCCTCTTTTCGGTCTTTTTTTCCACTGTCCTGTTTTAGGTAAAAGAGGCAGCTGTATTGTCGCACGTTTAGCATTAAATGTAGATTCTTTTTAAAGCAATCTTTATTTCAAACACACAATGTATTTAATTTGATTACATTTTATACAGCACATACCCCCATGGAAGTTTTGAATTTTTAACCTCTTCCCCCTCCCTTTTGTGTTATTATATGCAAAGGATGCACTTTTTGTTCATTTATCCAATATAGAAACAATGTTCCTGTTTGGGACAGCAGAAACACAGTAAAACAATGCAGACAAATGATAGGAAAACACTTTAAACAATACATTCCATAATTTTTTTATACCTGGTGACCCCAAACAGAAGAAATGAAATTATATTTTAATAAGGATGTCTGAAGCTTGTAATCCAGTTGAGATTGTTTATAATTCATTATAATAATACAGGAATTTCAGTGCCATTTTATGAAATATCAACAGGACCCTGGAGTCTCAAAAAAGTTTAAATTTATCAGCACTTTATTATTCTGTCATTTGCATATGTCTATCTGATCTGTGTGTTACCTTCATTGACTGTATAGGAACGAGTTGAAGAGGGCAACCCATACATAGACTCAGATGGTTGACTCAGAGTGGTGTATATATTCCCTTCCTCCTCTGCAAAATTAGTTAGAAAAGATGCACCTCAATGAAATAGTGGTTAGATATAAACAGACAAGAAAAACAGATGGTCTTTCTTAGGGTAATATATAATGTTAATAACATATTGGTTTGCATTAATTAAACTTTTTTTTTAAATTGTGTGTATTGTCCTGCACAAATAATTCTGTTTCTCATCGAGTGACATCGACTTGTGGACTCACGATTATGACAACTTATTTCTTTCTTTTCAATAAGTGTTTGTAAATAATTGTTTACCTTTTGTCTCCCGACTCTCTTTATTCTCTTCAGCCGTGTTGATCTCCTCATTCTCTTCAGCCGTGTTGATCTCCTCCAGTTCAACTTCTTCTTGTTTTGGACTCTCCATTACTTTTTTCAGCAAATTCCCTTTAGTTTCGTTTTCCTGACAAATGATGTTTCATCAGACGTGACAAAGTCTTTGATAAAGCTTTTGTCTGAACTCAACTATGATTCTGTGATGAATATAAAACAGTTATAGCTGAAAGATCATTTACATTTGAATCCGCTGACCACACACCAGTTTTTTTAATAGTGAGATCACACATGATCTTTTCTTTCCCCGCAACTTCCTCATTACACCCTTGCAAGTATCCCTCACTTCTGTTTTTCACACTGTCAGAATGAATAAAAACCACTTATAATGCCTTATCTCTTGGGAAATCTGTAAATCTCTGCATGTGGGGTATAGTGCAGGTGCAATTCCCAGTAGGTAAGGTCTTAAAATGTCTATTGCAATTGTTATAGTTTTTGCAAGTTATTTTAAAAGAAAAGCATCCTTGAAATATATTCTCAGCTACAACAGGAATACTACACGTCTTTCAAACCGCAGCAAATAATCCAGACATCATCTGTACTAAAACATTAGATACAAAGACTCCACACAGTACACACCATAATATGATCAATAAATGAAAACAGGTTTTTATTATATGCACAAAAGTTATTAATAATACTTTACAAAAAGGAAAAAGAAGAACAAAAACCTATTTGCATTAAATACAGGTGACTCGCTCCTGGGAGAGAAAGATGAAATGAATACTTTCTTGCTCTAATGTTGTATTTTTGTTGTACTGGTGTAATTTTCTCACTTCTTCTGTTGCCTCTCTCTAAAACCGCTCAAGTCACGATACTTGACTATTATAAATCAGTTTATTGTAATACATTATAGTTGCCTCCAAATACTGACACACACAAACAACCCTTCAGTCCTTCAACAATGCCCTTTAAGGTGCAATGTATTGAGTGTGGGATAATAGTGGTACATTGTAAACCCCCTCCCTGTTTTCTTTGTCATCATCTTTCTCTCCCTCTATCCAATCCTTTCATATTCTGTCTCAGGCACCATAAACACTTTCATTACTGTATGTCATGTACAGGAACAGATCCTCCTCGTGGTGTTCCTAAACACAAAGACACAAACATTACATTTAGATCAGAGTGGTCAATAACATAAAAGGTGAGTTACATCGTGCTGTTACGGCTACATGTCGGCATTTTGTTGCAATAGCAAATTACGGTCAGAGATGAAGGGTGCTTGAGTTACCTCGTACACTACAGACAGGGGAGAACTGGATGGAGGAAGGGAGTTTTTCACGAAAAAAAAGAGAGCCTCTTCTGGCCTCATGGACACTCTCTGTCTGATCAGAAAGCAGAGCTGACCGACTGGAGGAAGTGGAAAAAGACAAAATTTGTTTATTCAAATCAAAACTTAGCAATTTGTAAATGGTTTCGTTTCTTTCTCAAAAGGAATACAAGAGTGGGGAAGTTTATGCGGTCAGAGTTAAGAAAGTGAGGAAGACACCCTCATTTAGATAAAAATTTGCTTAATTTACCGTTTTATAACATTACACAATAGTTAGGGAGTAAAGTCATGAGCTGAATTGTTTTAATCAGCAAATTTACAAATGTTAGATGAACAATAAGGATGTAAATCATAAAGGATTTTCAGATTGACTTAACTGAAACTAACTTTTCTGAATATAGACTTCTGAACGTACAACCCGAATTCCGGAAAAGTTGGGACGTTTTTTTAATTTGGATGAAATGAAAACTAAAGGAATTTCAAATCACATGAGCCAATATTTTATTCACAATAGAACATAGATAACATAGCAAATGTTTAAACTGAGAAATATTACACTTTTATCCACTACATTAGCTCATTTAAAATGTAATGCCTGCTTCAGGTCTCAAAAAAGTTGGCACGGGGGCAACAAATGGCTAAAAAACCAAGCAGTTTTGAAAAGATTCAGCTGCGAGAACATCTAGTGACTAATTAAGTGAATTGATATCAGTTCTGTAACATGATTACCTATAAAAGGGATGTCTTAGAGATACAGAGTCTCTCAGAAGTAAAGATGGGCAGAGGCTCTCCAATCTGTGATAGACTGCGTAAAAAGATTGTGGAATACTTTAAAAACAATGTTCCTCAACGAAAAACTGCAAAGGTTTTGCAAATCTCATCATCTACAGTGCGCATAACATCATCAAAAGATTCAGAGAACCTCTGTGCGTAAGGGACAAGGCCGGAGACCTTTGGATGCCTGTGGTCTTCGGGCCCTCAGACGACACTGCATCACTCAATGTCAATGACATTACTAAATGGGCCAAGGAATACTTCCAGAAACCACTGTCGGTAAACACAATCTGCCGTGCCATCAGCAGATGCTAACTAAAGCTATATCATGCAAAAAGGAAGCCATATGTGAACATGGTCCAGAAGCGCCGTCGTGTCCTGTAGGCCAAGGCTCATTTAAAATGGACCATGGTCAGACGAGTCCAATTTGACATTCTTGTTGGAAATCACGGACGCCCTGTCCTCCGGGCTAAAGAGGAGGGAGACCTTCCAGCGTGTTATTAGCGATCAGTTCAAAAGCCAGCATCTCTGATGGTATGGGGGTGCATAAGTGCATACGGTATGGTCAGCTTGCATGTTTTGGAAGGCTCTGTGAATGCTGAAAGGTATATAAAGGATTTAGAGCCACATATGCTTCCCTCCAAACAACGTCTATTTCAGGGAAGGCCTTGTATACTTCAGCAGGACAATGCAAAACCACATACTGCAGCTATTACAACAGCATGGCTTCGTCGTAGAAGAGTCCGGGTACTGAATTGGCCTGCCTGCAGTCCAGATCTTTCACCTATAGAGAACATGTGGCGCATCATTAAACGAAAAATACGTCAAAGACGACCTCAAACTCTTCAGCAGCTGGAAACCTAAAAGGCAAGAATGGGACCAAATTCCAACACCAAAACTCCAGCAACTCATAGCCTCAATGCCCAGACGTCTTCACACTGTTTTGAAAAGAAAAGGAGATGCTATACCATGGTAAACATGCCCCCGTCCCAACTATTTTGAGACCTGTAGCAGGCATTACATTTTAAATGAGCTAATTTAGTGAATAAAAGTGTAAAATTTCTCAGTTTAAACATTTGCTATGTTATCTATGTTCTATTGTGAATAAAATATTGCCTCATGTGATTTGAAATTCCTTTAGATTTAATTTTATTCAAATTTAAAAAACGTCCCAACTTTTCCGGAATACGGGCTGTAGACAATATATTAATATGTAGGAATAAAGGGGCGTATATGTAACATAATTTGTCACCTGTAAGGTCTGAAGGAACAAGGTATTTCTTTTTGTCAAGCTCAGGGGCTCGGGACCGTGCAGCTCTCTCCACAATTATCTAAAGAGAAAAATAAATGATTCACACAATTCATTTTTTGTCAACGAAATAAAAAATGTTTACCAGAGCAATATATTAATAAATGAAGTGTCTTATTTTTAAGAGCGCTGAATCCTAGTACCAAATAATGTATGAAGCTGAAATGTTATTGTTGTTTCCAACCATGAGACTGACCGGAATTTTA
This sequence comes from Triplophysa siluroides, assembly GCA_006030095.1. NCBI lineage: Eukaryota > Metazoa > Chordata > Actinopteri > Cypriniformes > Nemacheilidae > Triplophysa > Triplophysa siluroides. Next base: position 742,675 of record VCII01000558.1, read on the forward strand.
TCTGGATGTTTTGCGCGGACTCTCTCCCCTTCCGCTCTCCTGACCTCCAGTGGAACACTTCGCTGATACTGGCTAGACATCTAAGAAACAAACACACAATAATATAAGCATTTAACAAAAAAATCTGCTTTTATCTTTGATTGTGGAGCATAATGCTGTGGCATTGTTTCAACAGCCATTGCGATGTCACAAGTTAACATTCATTATCATCCATAGTTCTTTTATTGATGATAGGCGAGTGAAACCAAGTACATCTAGTGTTCTCCAGCACATCCCAAAGGCTTTCAATGCGGTTTATAGGTCAGGACTCTGTCAGGAGTTAACCAATTCTTGTGTCAAAATAAACAGACTTTTCGAATGCTTTCATTGCCTCTTTTGAAGCCACACCGTGTCTACACCGGATGTGACATTTTGTGCACACTGGATGCGTGCTGACGCGACACAACAACCCATTAAGAACAAGAAACTTGTGGTGTTGTGCCGCTCACGTCCGGTGTAGACAGGGTGTAAGAAATGAAAAGCTTGGGGTTAAAAGAATACTTCAGAGACATATTAATCACTCCAATGATGATCCATTCATAGACTTATTTTGAAGCATTACATACATATATCATTAAAAAATGAAACCGGAATGGCTTCTGGACCAGTGTTTTCATCTTGCAAAGTGGTCTATACTAAATAACTGCAAACTGCTCCTAGAGGTTGTGATCTATTCAGAACTGGCTTTGTTTACAGATTCACCAAACCATTAAGTTGGGACAAGTTTGCCTTGTAAACAGCCATTATGTAATACAGACATGCCCCCCAATCCCACTTGAACACAAATGCCTGTATTGTAAGTCACCTCCGTATTATTTACTCTAACTTAGTGGTTGAGTGTAACATCAGAAAAGGTGTTTAATGTAGAAGATCACGTGGGTCAAAAATCCCTTTGGCCAGTGGGTGTATACTATACTCATAAACATGCTATACAATATTTCCCCAATTAAAATATGACTTGTATCAGTTTACTACAAAAAAACTGGTAACGTCATTTCCCATTATGCATGCCTATGTTTTACACATGCATAATCATAAATACCATGGTATACATCTATTTTTGTCGTCTTTGGTTTATATTTTAGAATGTGCTGCAATGCGAAAACATGTCCTCCTCACTAGTATCTGCCCCGGGCAATCGAAGTTAATTTACCTTCATTTCCACACACTCAGCTTTAAAGTTTTTATTAGTAAACAATCTACACTGTGTTGTCGTCAGAACTTTTATAATAATGTGAGATAACGGCGCCCATATAAACTAAAACAACTGATGACGTCAGGCCGCGAGCTCACCCGCATCTCACATGTAACTGATCTGTTTTTCCACATAATACAAAAGTGAACATACGGCGGTTAAATAAAGGAGGAATGTCCAAATATCTGAGCCACAAATACATGATAAACACCACACAACGCGTCAATCGTTGACGGGACTTACTTAACTTACTAACTTAACAGTTACCCCTTGTTGTAAACAAACATAAACATACCTCAAATCAAATATGTATTCAGGGATGGGTGGGTTTCTCCTCCTGTCTTTCACTCTTAGATAACAATTAACGTTAGATGCCCGTATTTAAGCAGCAATAATGTGGATCTCTAAAATACAATAAATGTATATTCCTAAAGCTACTATGCTGAAGATGTCGACCGGCCCACTTCTCCCAAACAACAACAAATAGTGTTCCGCCTTATTCTGGAGATTTACCAATGAGAAATATTCAAATAGACTGACATCACCACTAACGATTCAGATGGGAAAGAAGGCGGGGATTTATTACATGATGGCGCTTCTATTGAGCAGAGGGCACTGTCGCTCATTTGTGTTCAGATCGCGAAAACCAATCAGAATACAGAACAAATAGACCAATAAAGCGAGCTGTGTGCGTGTACTGTATCTGCGTTACTTGTCTGACGTGTCATTGTATGGCTTCTGTTACAGCAACGTTACGGGACAATACAGATGCAGTACTTTTATTTGAACCAGTTTTGTATGCGTAACAAAGCTACCACGGTGGCATTACTTACATAATAACATCATAAATGTCTGGTTAACGAAAAATTGGCAATATAAATACTACAACTGCTACTAATAATATAAGTAATAGATAGTAGTAGTAAATAAATAAATTATTAAATACACATGTTTTTACACGTACTCAGTATGAATTAATATTATAGATGTTTTAAACTTCAGACTGGTTATGACCGGAATATTCTTTCGTCCAATGAGAGAGTGCGCCAGAGTTTCCGGCTTCACTATCATCAGCCATTTTGTTTGAGGTGTTGACATTGGATCTTTCAGTTTGGAGAATTAGTCGGTATGGGTTTCAGTGTCTTTCTAATATCGACTCGAACCTAGTTTGTTTTTCTGTTAAAAACGTAGAATTGTTGCTTAGTCATTTGATTTTCTACAGATCATCGTGAGAATTATATTGTATTCTTAGGTTCACGTATACTTTTTTTGGACGGGCAAACGAAAGCTAACGTTACGTCGTTAGCTTTTGGCAAAATGGCGGCGAACACAGCACAACAAGCCCCGACGCCTAGCTGGTAAGAATCCTACATTTTAAATGTAAATATATATGTGTGATTTAAATGGGCCGTAAACACTTCCTGTTGAATTTATTTAACTGTTGGGCGGTTGATTTTACAAACCGCGAACGAGGTGAGTTTAATGTCAATTAACGTTAGCTTTAACGTCCGTGTATGTAACGTTACTTGTTCGTTTTTTTTTAAATAGACATTTCTATAATTTTCCAAGAAAAGTCGACGTTAACAACTTGATGTGTTAAACGTTTAAAGAATGTTGTTGTACGACTACAACGTTTATATCGGGAAACTTTGATTTTGCGTAGGCCCTGCTTTGTATAAATCCCCGGGAGGCATATTTTCTGACTATCTGTGATCATTACGAAAGTTTAATTGCATACAGTGAATTTTCAAGAGTGTTAAAGAAAAATATGTATTCATTGGAAATGCAACCGTAGTTGGCACATAACTAACATTTGATTAATAAATTGTGTAATCTACGATCGGTAGGTGCTAAAACTATTCACGAGTCAATACAGGAATTGCGAAGTTGGTCATTCACTGGTCAAAACATAGCCAGTCTAACGTAGTTAAAAGACGAATGCAGTGTTTGTGTGGATGTGAAACTTTTTGTAAATCTAAAGTGGGATAATGTTACTTTATAATCCACAGGCAGTATGGTGCTAATTCTAATGGAGATAACCAGGTCCATGAGAACCCAGAATGGGAGAAAGCCCGACAGGCTCTAGCCTCTATCACTAAAAGTCAGAGTTCTACAAAGACTGCACCAGCTAATCTCACCAACCAACAGGTCAGTTTTAAAGGAGCGATGAATTAAGATATACATTTTAACCCGTTGATTTTGTTATATAAGAGAGAATCGTATTCAAGCAAACATCCTGGAAGTGTCAGAACTGAAAACGCTGTTTGTGAATGAAATTGTTACTGAAATCACTGTTAATGAAATTACAACTGTTATTGACACCAGGCCCAGCAAACGCTAGGTACTGGAATGTGATAGGTTGAACACTGCCTCCACAGAAGAATATCAACGAAGTAAAAATTCAGACACAATTTACCTACCATGTTTTGACGCACCAGGTCCTGTGGTAATATTAGTCCCTTGCGAATCGGCATCTCTGTGATCTGGCGGGCTCACATATAATTTTTCAAGGTTTTATCCACCGTTTGTTAATAATGGGGGCTGTTTTGATATTATTTTGGGTGCTGGGTCAAATCCTTAAGTTAACGGAAGTCTCCCGTTTGTTTATTTATCATGGAAAATCTCGTAACATTTGAGACCCGCGATCACGGTGATCTTCTGTCCGGTTCGCGATCACTTTGATCTTCTGTCGGGTTCGCGATCACAGGTCTCAAATGCTGACAGCTACGGATATCATTAAACACCATACAACTAAAGACTATACAAACTATACGCAAAGACTTGCCATCACATCCGGGAAATAATTCAGTAAATTTGAGTAAAATCAAGAAATACATGAAATACAGATGTGGGGAGGTAATTTATAAATCACACAAGGTCTCCAGATAATACTTATCTCGTGCGAATAGGGGGCGAATGTGTAACCTAACTTTACGTCTCTAACCAAATTCACAGAAGGCTCTAGCTAAGTTTACTATGCAAACTGCTATCCAATCATAGCAGTGGGAGTTTACTTCCAAGTCTTCAATGCAGCACTCCCATTAAAACTGAATGTTTGTCGAGCCGGCCTCGAAACCTGGGTAGAAAATAACCTATTACTTATTGATTTTGATGTTTTTGAATGTAAAAACCATACAAACGTCATAAGTAGACCTTATACAACAGTATAAAACATATATTACAGCAAAGGCTGTAATATATGTTACTGGCAAAAATGTATTTAATTGCTTGAAATCCCTACTGAAAAAGTAGCAGCTAAGATGGTTGGCCAGCTAGAAAACTACCAGAAACCCTGCTAAAACCAGGCTGGGAGAACAACTCAAACCAGCCAGCATGTAGGGATGGCATCCCCTGTCCCTTTTTTATTGAGTATGATTGATTCTGGTCTTTTATTTCTAGGCCGGGCAGTATCAGACAACAGGTACAGACTCTTCTGCAATGCAGCAACAGCAGCAGTACTATCAACAGTGGTATCAGAGCCAGCAACAGTATGCTGGTTATTCATACCCCTATAACTACTACTACCCTATGCCACCGGTAATGTAACATTCAATGTCCTCTATGTGCTTGCAACATGCATTTGAATATAGTTCATAGCCATTTGAACTAGTTACATTTCTAAAGCCCGGTTTCACAGACAAGGTTTAAGGCTAGTCCCAGACAACAATGAATGTTTGACCTGTCTTAAAGGGGTGATATGACACTGCTGAAACAAATATTATCGTTCGTTTCAGATGTAATGCAATGTGTATACACGATTTTAGGTTAAAAAACATCGTATTTTCACATTCCCTGCATGTTTGTATCTCCTCTTTGCCCCGCCTCTCTAAAACACATAGATTTTTTACAACGCTCTGGAGGTGTACTATGATTGGCCAGTTAACCAGTGCGTAGTGATTGGTCAAATACTACAAGCGTGTGACGGAAAGTAACTCCTCTTACCATATTTGGAACATCAGGTTCCAAAGCAATTGTACTGACCTTACTTGCTTATACATTTGGGCGGTCTTAGTCAACTCATAAAACACCGAAGACACAGTAAAACACGTATTCGTGCTAAATGACCCCTTTATCTGTATATAACTTGCCCAGAAATATCTTATTAATATCTATAAATCAGTCCTTTGTTTCAAGATGCACGCCAGTAGTATATTCTTTTAAGGCATTTTTATAAAATCGACATGAATATCTTAATTCAACTAAGGCATAGGCCTTGCTTAAACTAAGCCATGTCTGTGAAAATGGGCCTAAAATTATATCTCTTTAAACCTACGTAGAAGCGGAGAGCTATTCTTTGAGAGACTTCCTCTTTTTGCTTTACAATAATGTATATTATTTTTTAACAGTATGGAGGAGCGTATCCTCCTGGACATTATGGTGTTCCAGGGGCTTACCAGCCACCTACTACTCCTACTGGACAGGTATGGAATTATTTCATTGTCAAATACTGCTGGAAATGTTTGCCTCACAGTATAGTATGTGTATGTAAAGACAAAGTCCGTTTACGGAAGTCATGCCACTCGGCGGCCATGTTTGCAACGCCTCTGGGCAGCTATTTACATAATAGTATTCAACAGTCCTATCTCCTTAAATGGTGTAAGGAAAATATTTCTAAAATCGTTGGCAAAAATTACAATTAAAAAGCATATTTTCTATCAATGATTAAACCTGAATGGACTTGGGATGCAACGAAAGGAAAATTCTTCGCCGAAGCCTAATAAAAATGAAACACTTGGCCGAACACCAAACATGGCTTTTGGAAAAGTGTCATTCAACATAAGCTGAAAATATGAATAAATGAAAACTTTGTTATAAGATTGTTATAGGCTACACTGCAAAACGATTTAATGAAAAAAACATCCATGCAAGCTATTCTTACTGACAACTATTTCAGTTCATGTCTCTCCTCCAAACTCCGCCCACAAAAGCTGATTGTTGTCTCAGAAGGTGCACTCGTGCCCAGGATGCACAGAACACACTTTGACAAGTTTTTTAGTACATGAATTGTGTGCATGCGACCAATGTATGATGTCAAAAGATTTCGCCAGCGGCGGGGCTACTGTCAATCTGCCCACTCCAGTCTGAAGTAGCCTACACAAATCGGTAAATCCGTTTTCATTTAGAAATTTACTCCGGCGCAGAATGTTCCGTACTGTGTCTTTCTCTGACACTTTAAAATGCTCCACACACTGCAGAGTCCCAAAACGTTTTAATAAAGTGCGCGCGTCGCTCTGTGTTTAATCATATCACATGTCATGTTCAGTCAAATTTATGTAGCCATTTCACTTATTCATGCTTTTTTTGCTATTTTCCGCCAAATATACTTGGTTTAAGTTTTGTATATTTTAAAAATATTTTAGAGAATCGGCAGTCTTTATTGATTAAATCTTTTTACTGGAAGGCGGGACTTTTTTTGCTAAAGCGGCCATATTGAGCGTTGCATTCCTCCTACTACATTGTAATGGCAGTGGCGCATCTCGTTAATACTATCTTTGGTAATGCTTTTACTCTCCTCTTTCTGTTCTAGCCCCCTGCCATGCCTATGATGGAAGATCAGTCCTCCAGTTATTCCTCCCAAACACAGCCCCCTCCTTCTTCAACCCCTCAGCCTTCCTCCCAAAGCCCTACATCCTCTGACCAGACCCCTCCCCTTCCTCCACCCCCTGTACCTCCCCAACCCAATGCCAAGTACCCCCCACCTCCTTCCCAGACCCCCTACAGTCCTAACGGAGCCCTTCAATACAGCCCGGCTGATTCAAACCCCCTGCGGGGCTACAATGCAGGGCATATTCGCCCAGCATACCAGGGTTACCAGTCTTCAGGATATCAGCCCCCCCAGCAGCAGGGTCCAGGTCAATCACACTACGGAGGTGCCGGCAGGGTGGACGCCAATAAAAAACCTAACCTTCCCATTATGAATAATAGTGGCCAGCAGTTGTGGCAGCGCATGAAACGTATGTCCTTTGATGTACTTGAATGTTACTTTACTTAAGGAAAATCCACAGCAATCTTTTAACATACAATTTCTACTTTGTAAACCTTGTTTTCTCACTAACTGTGATTTTCTTTTTTTTTAACAGAGTCTCCAGGAGCAGGTGCTGTCAAATTTAATATACCCAAACGTCCATATGTTATGGCCAATCAAACCTTTCCTTTAGGTGACCAGCCCCCAGGACAGACTTTGTCCAACATGACGGCCACAACAACGGCTGGCTCTGCGGTTGCAACAGCTACTGTTTCGGCAGGAAATGCCCAAGCTCGGTGAGATTGCTGCAATTATCGTTTTACCTTCATATTAAAGCACCCACTAATTTATATACATGACCGGATTGCTCATGACATCATTCAGAGATGGAAACTCGAGTCGCACTTAAGTCGCAAAAACAGAGACTTGCGACTTGACTTGGATTCGTGGGCAGCTGACTCGAGACTTGACATGGACTCGTAAAAAACGCTTGTCATTTTGGTAGAATATTTGATTCACATTCTTCCTTTACTTCCCAACATGACAGCATCATATAACACATTTTTCTATAGGTTTCTATACATGTAGATATTTATAGTTACTAAAATGATACACCTGTATTATAGAGATCATTTCACCGTTTTAGCAAACATAAACGTATAGCCTAGCAGCCTTAATCTGGTTATTTTATGGCGTCATTTTGACTGTTGGGTATGCCCAACTCTGTCAGTTGGGCATACCAAGAAGGCAGCACGATCGCTTCTGGTGGCTACACCTCCTGCCGTTGTTTTAGAGTTCTATGCGCAATTCAGTAATTTATATAGATCAGTGAAAGCACCCCTTTACATTTACAGCCTTCATTAGGGTTAAACTGACTATTTTCTGTAAACGCAGGCCTCAGGACTGGCCACAGGCCATGAAAGAGTATGTGCAGCGCTGCTTTACAGCCTGTGAATCTGAAGAGGATAAGGATCGTACGGAAAAAGTGCTGAAAGAGCTTCTGCAGTCCAGATTACAGGATGGCTCTGCTTATTCCATTGACTGGACTAGAGAACCTCTGCCAGAGTGAGTTGCATTTCAGCTTCAAAATCGTGCTGCTTATACATGCAATCTGCTCATTCAAATCAGTTATCAGATTTTCTCTCTTCAAACACCCCCCTAAATTAGCACTTTTTCTATTTTATTAGTCTCAAGGCCAAGCCGTCTCGCTGGGAAACAGTTGCTCAGCGTTCTCAGGACAATGCTGTCGGGCGAGGCGGAGCCACCCGAGGCAGGGTTGGGGCCAGGCTGGGTAATTATAGAAATGTATTCTCTCAGAGAAGCCCCTCTTCCAGCTCTTCCCGCTCGTCCCGCTCTTCGTCACGATCTCCCTCCCCTCACAGCCGAAACAGAGACAGGAGTCACCATAATCGCAGGTATTGCAGGTTATCAGATATGTACCACAATAAAAGATCCATATGAAAAAATGTTTTTGATTGTAAACACCCAAGAGTTCACAAATAAAATTGGGTTAATAGGAGAAGGAACAGTTATATATGACTGGTGATTTTATTCAACAGTGACTCTGGCTCTCCGTCAGACAGCAGCATGTCAAGTGATCCACGACTCCAGCTGTCCAGACGACAACAAAAGGGTGGCCGAGGTCGAGGTAGAGGAGCCGGAGGAGAGAGAGGCAGAGGAAGAGGCAAAGCAAACCGAGGGCGGAGGTGAGAAGTTACCACTTTTACAACAGAATTGAATGCTCTAGGTTCAAGTAAAACTTAATTATTTTGCTTGGTAGAATTTTTTGATGCAAGTGTTTTTAATTACATCATACATTTTTTGCAACGTTTAGGAATATGGAAGAGCCCGGCAGTGGTATTGGTAAAAAGCGCAAAAGCGGTATTGCGAGTATAGACTTTCACGACCCAAATCGTGAAGCCAAGAAGCAGAGCCGGGCCGCACGCTTTAACACCAAACTACGTACTGAGCCCCTGGTATTAAACATTAATTCATATGACCTCCCCAACGTAACCCAGGAGGGCCTCAGCTGGGATGACTGCCCCATTGTCGGCACCAGCCAGGACATCACCAAAAATTACCTGCGCCTCACCTGTGCTCCTGACCCGTCAACTGTCAGACCTGTTCCTGTGAGTGTCTCGTAACTCAAGATATTGCATGACCTAAATCTGTTTTGTGTGGCTTCAGTCTGTTTGAGGGATTTTTCTCTTGTTTTCCAGGTATTGCGAAAGTCTCTGATTGCTGTAAAATCTCATTGGAAAGCCAATCACGATTATTTGTATGCATGCGAACAAATGAAATCAATACGACAGGACCTCACTGTGAGTAGAATCTGTTCATCGTTTACCTGCTCTTGTTATCCTTGTTGTTCTCTTATGATGAATTCTTGTGCTCAGGTTCAAGGTGTGCGCACAGACTTCACAGTGGAGGTGTATGAGACGCATGCTCGTATCGCTCTTGAAAAGGTATGAATGTTTCTTCAGTTCTTATAAAATGTGCAACCAAGTTTTTTCTTTTGGGTCAACATCGATGCATTTTTACCGTCATTCCAGGGAGATCACGAAGAGTTCAACCAGTGCCAGACCCAACTGAAGGCGCTATACAAAGACTGCCCTTCAGAAAACGTAGGAGAATTCACAGCATATAGACTCATCTACTTCATCTTTACTAAAAACTCTGGAGGTATGTTCAGCTCAGCCTTGTGACTCTCAAACTTTTATTCATTCTTAAATACTAACGGACGTTTCTAATGTCATCTTTTTTACTGTAGACCTGACAACTGAGCTTGTGTACCTGACGCCAGAACTTTGCGCTGATCCGTGTGTAGCCCACGCTCTTGAGCTCCGTACTGCCTGGGCGCTTGGAAACTTCCACCGGTTCTTCAAACTTTATCAGCAAGCTCCACGAATGGCCTCTTACCTCATTGACAAGTTTGTGGAACGTGAAAGGAAGCTGGCTTTGAGGGCCATTATTAAATCGTGAGTACACATGTGTGCTTGTAAACATTTATGCTGTCAAAACTTCTGATATCTAAAGATTTTATTGCTTTTCTCTGCTGCAGGTTCAGGCCCTCTGCGCTGGTGGAGTATGTACAGTCCAGCTTGGCCTTTCCAGATTTAGATTCATGTTTAGAATTTCTAACAGGCCTTGGGGTTACATTCATGCCCTCTGACCCAAGCAAAATAGATTGTAAAGTCAGCTCAGCAGCCACCTTCTAGTATTTAATGCTACAGTGCTTTTAGACCGATATTAGCTAAGGGACCAGATGTCTACACAATAATGAGATGCACACAGAGCTGATTATATTTATAAGAATACTCTGATTTAGTTTTTTAACTCTTGTAGAGTGATGGACTTACTGAAGGATGGACAGTTAACAGATACACTGACTTAGGTGCCATTTCAAGACCCACTACAGCCTACACACACGCAGCCCATTTAGTGTTTACCAGTCACAAGTGACCATTGTCAGAATTAGCTTTGCCATTATCCCTTAAAACATGAGAAAAGCAAACACCGCAAAGATCTGTTGGGTTCAGCTGAGCTGTTAAACAGAGAAAGTTCAGACAGCCGAGGTTCTTCCCACATCACAGACATGGAAACATTTTTAAGCTAACAGTGTTGTGTATTCATGTTTCTCTCCTCTCAAGCAAACAGCCACAGAGCTCAAGACCAGAAAACAGCATGGTTCAAGAAGAAGGTTGAATATAAAGTGAGCCCGTTTACACCTACCCAAGTACACAATGTGTGAAGACAAAGGCTGAAGCTGCAAGATCTCCTTCCCAGAACAACCTTGGTTCTTGTTTGATGGACTTTGCAAAGTTAGCTATGCTTTAAGCAAGAAGAGGATGGTTTGTATGCTCTCTCTCTACCCGAGATGTCTTCAGTAAGTCAATGGAGGTGCTCTGTTAGCTTCCCTGCATCCCTCAGCTATTTAATCCTCATATCCTGTCAGATTTGGACTGAGATTTAACAAGATGATCCCCTCAAGAGATTTAAATCTGCCTTAAACCATCATTATTCATGTATCTATCCTGCACACGACACGGCATCTAAACACGCAAGCATCATTAGGAAAGGCTTCCTTGTTTATTCTTTCCTCAACAACCAAGAACAGCAACTCGGTGCAGTTGGCTGCAACAAATCAGTGACTCACAACCTTTCACTCCTTCCCTGCTGAAACCTGAATAGGGACCACACAGAGCATGCATCTATACACTAAGCTTGACCACCAGCACCGGAGAGCAGAGTCCCCCTCACGCTGTGTCCCCGAGCACAGATCACCCTGCATCCAACATGCAGTCATGCAGCCTGATCGAGCAAAAGCTAGAGCAGCTTCACAGCAAGATGGCGGTTGTCTCCTGTCCATATGGGGATCTCAACTAGTTACCTAACCCCTGTGTGGCCAGCTTTTGTTCCACTGGGGTTTGGAAATGCATGGGTTTGTATGGCTACATCACCACGTGATTCAGCAGGGTTCACATGAAGAATGAGTGTGCATGTATGGCTGGTAAGATGGACTTGATCTCTTGGATCATCACCCAGCTTTTCTGCTGAGATTGTGTGTGGATGTGTAACAAGTCAAACATATTGTTCAATAGTGGAATGGCTTAATCCGGCTGTCATTTTGCATTGGCATGATCAGCAATTAGAAGTATTAGTGACACTAAATGATACAAAATTACACAAGACCTTTGCACAGTAATCCTAATAGATCTGCTCAGTTCACTTTTTACTGTGCAGTCGTAAAAGCGAAGATTTATACTGTGTATTTGTACCAAAGTCTTGTGAAGAGAATTGAATGCTCCTATTAGATCTTAACATGTGTTTGCACAGATTGGTTTGCAGTCATCACACAAATATCACTTCGGCAAACGAGTTCGGAGCCTTTTGGCTTTTCTGATGTCAAACATTTGTTAATGTGGTTATTGAATGTCCAACCAGCATAGATCGGGCTTGGGTCTGAAATGTGTGTGTGATTAAGATGATTTTCTCAGGGCGGCTATAAAAGCTAAAGCAGAATGCATCCCTGACACCTTATAGGTGAATTATGTACATATGTTGAATGTAAATAACTTTGAGGGTGAGATCCGATTAGTTCCCTTGTAGTTCTTTTGGTTTAATTTCTGGTTTTGTTTGTACCATGGTAAGTGTCGTTTTGAACTATACAGAAATGTTGATAGCAGTTTTTTAAAATAACTTCTTGGCTAGTGACAATTGATTTGCAGTTTGGTGGGAATGAGTGATTGTTATGAAATAATATTTCATGTCTTGTCTTGCGGAGCAAGCAATTTCAGAAGTGAATTTTTTCATGTTTATTTATAAAACCATTTTCATTCGAGTCAGGCATTTTGTGAATTAAGAATGAAATGCCAAATCTTTCTCTTGTTGATCATAACTAACTAGTGCTTAGCAGACTTCTTAGTTTCTCAAATCATTTTAGCTCTGCCTTCCTTCTACCTACCGTTACCCTACGCTTTCTTTATCAAACTTTTTCATCCGGCACCTTTCTTCCCCTCAGCTTCCATGCTATAGTCATGTCTTTAACAAAATCGAATGTGTTAATAGAGACATTACAAGTATTCACACAACAAAAGAAAGAATTGGCATAAGTACAATTTAAGCATGTTCCACAAGTTACGCTACTGTCATTTTGTATTGCTTGACTGAGCAAGAAACAATTAGATATTTCTGATGTGATTTTGAGGTTAAATGAATATTTTCGTAAGTTGAAGTTTGGAGCAATTTTTGAAACAGTTAAGCTTTCCTCCTTTGTTTTTGTTCATTTTGAGTACTTAAGAGCTTTGTTTTATTAAGGAACTTGTATTTGTATAAATCAACCAGAAATGTAATTACAATTGGTTAATTTACAATGACATTGACTCTGTTCTCCTCTCCTTCTCAACCTTATATTTCAACCCCTCCCAACCCCTGTCCCTTATTACCAGATCTCTCTCTCTCTTCTTGCAGTCCTGCACAATTGGAGCAAAGCAAGAGATGAACAGATGAGGGCAAAACCTATCCAGAGACATACTGGAAATGGGCATTGAGATATCCAGACATCAGCTCACTGAGATTCTTCATTATATCTGTTGTCTGATGCTACTGCCATATTAAGGAGAGCTTGGTGATTTCAGTTTTATATGTCACTTGTTACACTTTTGTCTTTTACACTAAACAGCCTTTATTATGAAACTGCTACATGAACACCATCGCAATGTTGAGTTCATTTTTAGTCATTCCATTTAGGGTTGTTTAGGGAAGGTATATGTTCAGTTATGTCTTGTGTCCATTCTGGTTGACTGTTTTTTTTTTCCACTAGCTGATTTGTTTTTGACTTTCAGTATTCTTTTTTCTTTCTTTTTTCTACTGTTAACCATTTTATATTAGCTTTCTTTTTCTTATATGGACCATTTGATTTTCTGATATTGGAAGTTCATATAAAGCTGTAGAATGGCTTACTGGACATACCTGGACATATGGATAATTGTTTGGCCACTGAAGCTTTTGTAAACTCAATATGCCACACGAAAACAAAAGTTGATTTAGCATGTTACATACTATGACGTTTCCTCAGCTCTCAGTGTCATCTGTTTTTATTGCTGATAAAATGATTTGTTGCCCATAATGCCAATTAATTTTGGATTTTAAAGCTAGGATTGTTTTCCAAGCAGTGTTATCAGATATTGTTACCGTTTTTTTTCTTGTCGTGAAAATTCATCTTTAGCTTGTCTGGTATTCTGTTGTAGTTGTGTGTTTTTTTTCACAGCAGTATTACTAACAGTACCATCGGTCTCTATAAATGTTCCCTGTCCTCTACCCCTAATTGAACTTTTTTCTCAGCATCAGCTTGTTCATTGATCATTTTCGCTTGTATTTTACATTTGCCTCTGTGTGTATTGTGCTCTCGCTCAAGTAATTTTGCCTTTAGCTGTTAATTGACTCTTTGCTTCGTTTCATATTTCTTTTTTCGGCCATCTAACCTTTCTCTTTCTGAATGTTTCTTTCCCCTCTCCCTCTGTGTGTTACGGTCTATAATGTGATGTTTTTGTGGATAGGTTTATATGTGGTCAATGCTTGGCAGTAAGTATTTCCACAGGACTGTGCTCGTGATTTTTTTTCTTCTTTTACAGCTCAACTCTCAAAGCCCTAATGTCTGCTCTCACTAGAGCTCCAGGTGTTAAATATTGGAGTGTAAGAATATACTGCCATTTGTACATACTGATTTGTACATAATGTATCTACTTAATCTTAAGAATAAAACTATTGCAAAACCATAGATTAATGTGTGGATTTTAATTAAGTAGCTGTATGATAGTGTATTTATATATACGAACACAAGTCAGAGATTTCTGTTACTGTGTTTTGAATAATCCATCAGATGGTTGTGAGAAAACATGTTTTTATATAATGTGCAAGAGTGCTGCTTGAGTGATAAAGAAATAAGCAATTGCAATGAACTTCATGCATCTCAATATATTATGTATTTTTGGTAATATTTTGTAATGTTATGCCATAGGGACTAGGGGCACTGAGCGCGCATTACCGGTGCCAGTGGGGCTATAACAGCCATAACCAACGGGTTGGCGTGTATGGTTGCGTTAATTTTGGTAATGTGTTTGTAATGTTATGCCATACGGGACCGGGGACTCTGAGCATGCATTAACGGTTTGGGTAGTCGTGGCCTATTGGTTAGCGAGTCTGACTCGTGACCAGAATGTTGCCGGTTCGATTCTCAGGCGGGTCTGTGGTGCCTTTGAGCTGCACTCTGGTGTATATGTGTTCACGACCTGCAGTGCGTGAGTTCAATACTCCCTAGTGAACGAAGGTCACCATAGCTGACAAATAGGTCACTCTCAGAGGTCAGGTCCAGTGGAGGATAATCAAGAACTAGCCAGTGGTGCAGAAAGAAAAAGAACCTGCATTGGGCGTCCCTTGGTTGAGGGTGTCTTGTGATAAAGTGTCGAAACACCCAATGAGACTGAGGTGCACAACTGGCGATGTGTCGCATTGATGGGAACCATACAAAGGGCATTATCAGCAGCACCTCACCAAAAGGCATCTTTCACTAAGGATAATGTGATGAAATTGGGACACAACTCATGAGATGTCTCTCTGATAATGGCAAGGAAAGGGAAGTATGCTATGTATTTCTATAATAATTTATCCCACAAACACAGAGGATGCCTACCCGACGAACCAGTGAAACATCAGACCTCCTTTCATCTACTCATATTATTGACTGCTTCCCCCTGCATAAGGCGTGAGAAATGTCCTATTGTGCAATTCAACTGTGCTGAAATAGTGGGATTATAACACCTAGTCCTATAAAGCGAATATTAAGTATGAAGGAAAATGTATATTATTTTTAAATCGTATTACCATTTTAGGTATCAAATGCTGTGATGTACGTTGTTGTATTTAGAATAAGTATATTTAGCCTGTACTACGTTGATTAGTTGTTGTTTTTTTATATAATGCATGTTCACACTAAATTAGGCCAAATGTTCCATTACAGTAAATAACTTGAGCCATTAGTCAAAGTATGTCTACACAACTGAAACGTTTATTAGAATAGTTTTGCCTTATCCTTTCTGTGTTATGATACTAATAAATACATACAATAAGCACCTCCTTCAGGACAGGTCACTCACAGAATGCATTAAACTCTCTGAGGGACACAAAAACATTGGGATAACCACAATTATGAAAAGTAGTTTCACTTGGATATAAAAGACACTTAGGTTGATTTACTTCTTTTATTGTTTATATTGTACACACATAAATGTTGGTAAATGTTTCAAGTAAAGGCATGGGCTCTAAGCCCGACATGGTTCATACAGTTCTGTAGTCCACTACAATTAGTGTGGAATATTAGTAGTACACTTAACTGAACATGTTTCAGAGTGTTATCTTTGTCAACCTGTCCTTTAGAATAACAATACAAAAAATAACAAAAACAATATGACAGCAACAAATTCACAATAACACTTTCTAAAGGGCTGGGCATATAACCAAAGCCGTAGGGTTTATGTTAATGATGGCTTTAGCTCTTTATGCATTTGCGTTAATAATGTCGATAAACTCGGGTTTCAGGGAAGCGCCGCCCACCAGGAAGCCATCCACATCTTTCTGTGAGGCCAGCTCCTTGCAGGTTCCCCCGGTGACTGACCCTGAGAAAGTGAGCATAAATCCAATGTCATTTAAAGTTATGACACTCTTCCATACAAAAACAAGTGTTCTTTTATTTATAAAATATATGTATTTGGATGGAAAATGTCATTAAATCTTCCAAACAGTCAAGCAATCCCTTCTCTGAAAACCTTAACGTAAGCATGGCTTTACTAGTGTTTACAGCAATAAATTACACTAGCATTCAGTTGGAATGTGTAGCTGTCAATGGTTTCTTTTTCAAATGTGCATTCATTAAAGGGTTCCAGCATTAAGTGTTTAAATTTGCATACCCATAATGCATTTCTTGTGATTCAGGTTTATTATAAAGGGTGGTTGTTCAAGTCACCATGAATGAGGTACTTTCTGTAAATAGTCGACACGGTTCACTTAGCAATAGATAGTTTGAAATTAACTCTTTTGTATTTGTCAAGCAGGTTTCCTTTAAAAGGAAACCCACCTGTATTTGTGAAAAATAGATCATTTAGACACGTTATATTTATACTTTAGCCAAGTGTTATAATGAAAAGCTGTTGTTATTATATGAACAGTAGTTATGTTTATAACATAAGCTACAATAAATCCCAGCCACACATGGTACATATTATATCATACGTTGTTGCCTGTGGAAAGCATGAGTACTAGGTATAGAGTAACAGTATTGGATGTTATGCTTAAATGTACCCACAATGCCTTTCTGCTGTTTAACTTTAGGGTGTTACTAGATATTGGAAGCTTTATTCAGTTTAGAGTGAGGTACCCATTAAAAACAATGAGAGAAGTTGACAAATGAGAGAAGCACAAGAACTTGTTGGAAATTTGCTCTTTTAGTATTTGTCCAGTAGGTTTCCTTTAAATGGAAGCCCATTTTAAAGAAAGATTTTAAATTAAGACTTTTTTAATGCATTCATTTTTCTAACCTGGTGGAAAAAATAATGTTTTAACAGCTGTACACCACATTGTTCAAGTTTTTTGCTTTTAAAGGTGTATTTGTAAATATTTAAATGATTGTTTACAAATGCTGTAGACACAATGTATATTGTAAATTCATGATAATCTAGTCAACATATGGAACCTGTATTTTTATGCTTGTTATTTTTTCCTGCATTTGTACCCAAACTGGGTTTACTATATTTTCTCCAGCAGGGAGGAGGTGACAGTATTAATGGATTTGGTTAAATTTGCATACCCATGATGCCTTTCACATGTTCATCCTCTAATGACATAGCTTAATATTTTTGTAATTGTTACATTTAAAATAGTTAACTTAACAGCTACCATGTGTAATTAAATCCATCTTTAATTAATTTAAATTTTAAAATCCAGCTTTTTAATTGAACTTTGGTTGATGTTTCATAACATGCGTGTTTCAGTCACCGTGAATGATGTTCCTACTGAGAAATGCTGGGGGAGGCTCACAAACAGTTTAAAAATTAGAATCAATCTCTTTTAGTATTTGTCTAGTAGGTTTCCTTTAAAAGGAAACCCATTACGATGGTTTAAAGAAAGAAATATTATACAAAGAAAGCTAAAGTTGTGGGTTTAGCAATGAAATATATACTTGATGATGAGTAAGTCATTTGGTCTTAACATTAATCCCCAGCAAAGTTCAAACTGGCGTGATATAGTGTGTTTTGTGCTTTACAAACAATAGTTTTCTGAGCAGTCCTCAGTTGACTGTTCCAAAATAGTGAGCAAGGAGCACTGACCTCCGTAGATAATCCTGACAGAGCTGGCGACAGCCTCGGAGACATTGGTCTTCATCCACTGCCTGAGCTTGTCATGCACCTCCTGAGCCTAGATAAATAGTTATAGAGCGAAAGAGTCAAACAAAACCACAGAGTTCCAATCTAAATGGTTATTCTTGATTTGACTCTCATACCTGTTGGGGCGATGCAGTTTTCCCGGTGCCAATAGCCCACACAGGCTCATAAGCGAGAACCACTTTGCTCCAGTCTTTAACATTATCTAAAAGAGATGAAACACAAGACATCAATGACATTCAAAAGGGACAAGCTCATTCAAACGGATGTATTTATCATATGCACATTATATATTTGAACTGAACACACTAAAGAAAACAGTACCACTACTACACTAACTACAACTAAAAGAAAATTGGATTAAAACATACCTGCAATGACTTTGGTCTGTGCAAAAACAACTTTGTCAGTGATACCAGCCTCCCTCTCATCCAGCTTCTCACCGATGCAGGCAATCACACCCAAACCACTCTCAAGAGCATGAGCAACCTTCTGACCAATCAGCTGACAGGAAAAACAAAAACGTCATTGAAGTAACTCTTCCATTTCTATCTAAATATGTGTGTGCACACTTGGATTAAAGCTCATTCGGATTCTGATTCTCTTGAATGATTCTTGATATGGTTTTAAGGTGTTATTTAAAATCGGCGCTTAATAAGAACTTTTTCAAACTTTATTAAAAAAACGTGTTCCCTGGTAAGTAATTACTCCGTGAATGAATCCCCAACAAGGATTTTAGACATTTAGCCCATGTGTGCATTATTTGTGAGATTCATATGCGTGATGACTTCTAACGTTAATTTGCATTTTATTTCCCGTTGGTTAAAATGTTTCAGCTACTGAAAGACTCGGAAGCCATCAGTGAGGTGTCCAATGAAAGTAAAGGAAGGAATTAAGTAACTGTAGTACCATTCTTAAAAATGTTGCTTCTTTTGTATTTGTCCAGTAGGTTTCTTCTAAAAGGAAGCCTTTTGTCTGTTGGGCTGTCAAAAGATTGTATGAAAAACCACGAATAATAAAACTGTGAGGATTTATTTTCACATTAATGTACATTTATAAAACGGTTTCTTGTAAAACTATGTGATGTTCCATACAATCAATGGCAGGCAATGTAGAACTAGAGAACTAGAAATGGATGGGCAAATAAGAGCAATAAATAAATATAATATATACTTGAGGTCCCTTCACTATGCGTTAAACAAAATAGGCGTGTTCAGATTTGAATACCCATAATGCCTTTAACAACTAACCCCCATTAGGCTATATAGTAAGGTTAGAGTCACCCTGAATGAGATGCTCATTGAAAATCATGCAACCCATTTACTCAGAAACAACAAACTAGAAATATGCTCTTTTAGTATTTGTCAAGAAGATTTCCTATAAAAGGAAGTCCCTCCATATTGTTCAAAAATAGCTGAGTTTGGAAAAAAAATTTAGTGGACTGTATGTTATATATGAAGGTAATAAATGCATCTAAAGACATTGTTCAATTAATCTGTAATGCTTTACTCAACTAGTAACAATGTTGGTGTGCTTTAAGCGTTGGTCACTATGACCACTCAGAAGTAATGAGAGTAGGTCCCAGTACAAATTCACTCCAAGTATTTACTTAGTAGGTTTTCTTTAAGAGAAAGCTGCTATTTCCTATTGCAAAGAAAAGTTGCATTACAACCATGCTAAACAATATGTAAGCATCAAAATATTTCTCTACGTGTGCTGACTGCTTTGATGTGTTTTGGAAAAGGTATTATAAAACCATGTGATGTTGCTACATATAGTCGGCGATGTAAAAACACTATAGAATAGATAAGCAAATAAGATACATCAGCAGGAACCATAAAATATACAGGAACTTGGGATCCTGGCAATATGGATTGCAAAAGTAGGTGTGTTCAAATTTGCATACCCATAATGCCTTCCACTTCGCATTATAATGGATGTTGGTAAAGTCACCCTGAATGAGATATATAGTTGAAATCATCCGAGCTGTTTACTCAATATGAACAAGTTGGAAATATGCTCTTTTAGTATTTGTCAAGTAGGTTTTCTTTAAAAGAAAACCCCCTCATGTGTTGAAAGATAGAACCTGATGTGTAAGTATAACTATGTTTAGAAAACATGTACAACATTTATGTACAGATAACCTAATAGTTATCTGCTCATGTACAATAGACGCTACAGTGTTCATTGACCCTACGAATTGGTCTAAAGACGGCTGGACCAAAGTTATTTATGAAATCAACAAATGTTTATCAGGAGATATGCTGAATGTGTGAAGAGCCTGTGTGTCTATACATAGTCCGATATTTCATTGACATGGAGAGGTACAGATGCCAAGAATTCAAGTGACCAGTAGGGGGCGGTACTATTCATTTTTAGGGTTGTACTGAAAATGCGTCATTGCTGAGTGCTGACCCACAGTGTTGTCATAAATATACACAACATGAATAATTGTCAGTATTGCTAATGGTCTGGACCATCAACAACACATAAGGCACATACCTCATCACTCTCTCCAAACACATGGCGCCTCTCAGAATGTCCCAGAATCACCCATTTCACTCCACAGTCCTTAATCATTGCAGGGCTGTAAGATAGATAGTAATGGAATATACAATTAACTGATATAGTTACCGATTTAGACTATTTTTTCATCATGCATTATTTTTCTTATATACCTGATCTCTCCAGTGAAGGCACCCTTTGCCACCTTGTAGCAGTTTTGTGCGGCCACATCAATCTTTTTGTCCAGCTTGGACCTGGCAAAGTCAAGGTAGATGGTTGGGGCACCACACACAACCTCTGCAAAACATAAAAAATAGGTCGAATATGACATTGAACTACTTAAAATCATGTTATGATGAGTAATTATTGTTTTTTTCTTTGCTACTTAAAATCTGAGCTGTATGGGCAGTGGCATTTATACTGTCAAATAATCATGGGTCAGACTATATTAAACGCGGTTTGACACACTGGTGTAAAGGGCACTGGTCTTTGGCAACTGGTCCCCACTTTGACAAAAGGTCAAAGTTTGTCTGAGAAAAGGTTACTAATGTGACTACATAGTACAGAGGCCATGGTTACTTATAAACTATAAGAGAAAGCTAGTAAGAGATATGAAAACCTGATCCATACGCGTTGCGTGTTTACTGTACAGGAAAGCGTTTCGGGTCAGTTCGTGAAAACCATGAATGAAACAGGCGGCGTATAAACGACGTGACTTTTGGACTTGACCGATTCAAAGTCCGATTTCTGGACACATCAGTACATCTTATCTTAAATAATATACAATAGTAGTAAATTGCGTTGTTGTTGTGTGGTTCACTGTCATTTATTAAGGAAATTATACCGCCATGTAGCTTTTGCACACTTATTTCCGCTTTGGGAATAAAAGCATCATCGCTTCGTCATTTGACAGAGCCTAAACATGCACGCGGTGGCTACGTGCTGAAAATCACACACCCCTTTAAAGCTTTAACCTTTACATCATTCCCATCAAGATACAAGATGTCCATCATTCATTCACAAGACATGATATTAAAATCACATTTACAAGGCCTTTGCAAATGCTGGATACACGAGTGTGCTTTCCATCGATCTGTATATAACGTTAGTTGTTACAAGGCAAAAACAGCGATGGTGCTGTTATATATCTGCATCTGGCTAACAACGAGAGCAGACGATGAGCTAACGAGAGGTTTAATCGATCACAGGCCAAAGCAGCTGCCAAAAGTCCTGATAAAACAAATGTCATCTCGAGGTCAATGCAAAAGGGTGCACTAGCCCGAGAAAAGGCCTGGGTTTGCAGTGGTGTGTGATCGTGTAGTGAAAAAAGGAAACTGCAAGACATACGCACCGGTCTCTGGGTCAAGTTTGGCGCTATTCAGTGTTTTGGCGAGCTCTTCAATGCTCTTCTTGTCGCCGTTCAATTTCCAGTTACCACCGACGAAAAACTTCCTGCCAGTCATGGTT
This sequence comes from Triplophysa siluroides, assembly GCA_006030095.1. NCBI lineage: Eukaryota > Metazoa > Chordata > Actinopteri > Cypriniformes > Nemacheilidae > Triplophysa > Triplophysa siluroides. The sequence goes on from VCII01000558.1 coordinate 764,780, forward strand.
GCAGAAGACTGTTTGAGATAGCTGAGTATTGAAATTGTGGGTTATTCTCCAACGAAAGAGACAGCAAAAATCTAGGCTACGCTTCACTTTATATAGACACTGCTTGAGAAGCTCCGCCCACGATGTCGTCCATTGGATGTGATCAACTCGCCTGCCGGAATTGGTGGTATATGATCACGACACAGTTCATTTTCTGAGATTGACATTTACTCAGTTGTGCTTCGCATTATCAAAGTCTGCTTTATTGTCAATTCTGACTCATGTACGTATGGAGGACTAAAATTGCGTCATTCTCAGACCCATGGTGCATACAAAGAGCACTAAACAGAATAGATATATATATATTAAATACAGATTATATATATGTAAAATACAACTTTTACAAGCAGGGATATTTAAAAAAAAAGATAGATAGGTAATGGCAGTGAAATAAACAACAGTGCAGATGTGAGGTTGTGCAAAGACCTCATTAGTCTGCATTATTTTTACAACAGTCTGACAACTCTAAAAGCAGTTGTGAGTGTTAATATCCACAATTGTTGTTTGGGAATTGTTCATTTGTTTTTCATTATTATTTTAGGATCACGTAATATTCTGATAAAACAAAAATTATTCTGACAGGTTGGCCTTTTGCTCGTGTAAATAGGAGGCCAATAGGGGGCGATAGTCTCTGGTTGTTGGGGGCGGGTTTATGTTTAGATGCCCACAATGCATTTCGCGAATGGCATCTCCAAATATATATTTTTATCAATAACATTTTACATTTGAAATAAGCTCCAAATAAAATGAACGCGAATCTGCAAAAGAAACAAATTGGTTAACTTCCGTTGTTTTTCTGGTTTCTATTCAACCGGCGTTTCTAGTCGTTATCTGGTCACCATAAAGTAGGCGACTGTCGAAAATAATAAGGACGATCCGTTGCCTACAGTTATTTGGAAATTTGCTCTTTTAGTATTTGTCTAGAAGGTTTCCTTTAAAAGGAAGCCCACATCACTTGGTGCCAAAATTAGAACGCAATAACTTATCAGGGGTCGTTATTGTTTCGTCTCCTTATAGTTCATTTAATAGTGTGGTAGCGTCTGATTTGGTATTGTGAAATACATGTAGTTAAATAAAAAAGCGTTGGATTACATTATGTGCAAAAGTATAGAACAGTTGGTGCTTTTGGAAGCATATAGCAATGTATTTCGCAATAAAAGGTTTGCAAGTGTTGTAATTATTACACTAATTCAAAGAACTCTGTGTTTGGGGATCGCAATTAATTCAAACACTAGAGGGCAGTCGCGTGACACTGCTCTGACAGATCAAGATGCTTAATAATAAAACAACGATTTACAGCGTTTTAAGTATCAGAGTATGTTGTACGTTAAATTCACATGTTTAACAATCCAATCACAAGCACCAACATATTGTCATTGTTGTTCTAAACAGACTTTATTTCACCACCTAAACCTTTAGTGCGTTTGAATGAATTGAGAGACGGTTAAAGTATTGCGCAAGGCGTTTACTGAAACTGGGAGTGGAGGTCGAGATCATAGTTTCGTGTGAATGGTGTGAGAGGTGGAAAGGGGGAGGAGGAGGAGGACCGAGTTAAGGAGTGCGTGGCGACCTCACGAACGCCACACACTCACGGAAACTCAACCGCAGCTACTTCCGCCCACATTAAAGATGGCGGCTCCCTTCATGGAGAATTTATCTGAATATTTAGGTTCGCCCGAACCGGCGGTTCGATTGATTTTGTCTATCTTACTAGGTAAGTGAGCGGCACTCAATGGGATCTTTATCGCTTTGCTAAGAGCTTGTGGTCAGTGTCATTAGAAACGTGGACAGTTATATAACGTTAGTAGTACTAGAAGTGGGCTTAAGTCACAGCTGTCCAGCCTTCTTCCAGTACTTTTAACAGCTTTACATTGTTTAATACGCGGTACCACACACAGACTGTCTCCGATCACTCGCGTTCAAATCAAAGGTCGACAAGTGTGACCTACACACCACGTAAGATATTCATGCTTAACTGCACACAGGTGCTAGAATTGCTCTAACTGCAGCTAAAGTCATTAGACCATCATCTGACAACTGTCTTTTCATTTCAGAATAACGTTGTATTGCTCGGATTTACAGTTAGTTGTAGTTGTTTCAATGCAAATTAAGTTGTGTTGCAAGGTTTCAGGTTACCCGTAGATAAGAATAGGGGGGTGGGAGAAGAGATAAGTTAGCAGGGTCCTGTGTTCTTTGGTCAGGTGTACTACAGTAGCCTTGTTAACCAGTGCAACCAGAATACTAAAGGGCATTTGAATTAAGTCTGAGAAACCTGTTTATTAGCATTTTGGTGTTGTCTTTTTGTTTCGTGTATAGTGTGTTTGAATGATGTTAACCAGGAAGTCTTCTTATTCCGTAAATATGGATTTATATATGCACTTTACTCAGAATGATGTCTAATAAAATAGCACAACTTCTATAGTTGGTATTTTGCATGATTATGGGAGTTTGTTTCCAAAATGAGAATCATTTTTTTTTATATGTTGTTATGTGTTTATTGTATTAGATAGCTGTCTTGTTGGAGTTATTATGGCTTAAATCAAAACAAGCCAACTTGATTGACATTAATTAGAATATGCAATAAAACCATGATTTAAAAATAATTTAAAAACGGAGTTATCTCATTTTGGAAATAAATACTTTACCCAAAAATAAAAAAATTCGGTCATAATTTACTCCCCCAGAAGTTGCTCCAAACCTATATACATTTTCTTGTTGTGCTGAACACAGAAAGATATTTGGAAGAATCACTATGGTTGTCAATGGTGCCCCAGATCTAATTATTTTCCCACATTCTTCAAAATATCAACAGCACAAAGACATTTATTTGGAACAACTTTAGGGTGAGTAAATGATGAAAAAAAGTTTATCTTTGGGTGAACTTTTTTAAAAATAATTTCAAAATCAAAATAATATCTTAGTGTATTTATTTGACGTATGCCATAATGCACAGAAATGACACATTTGCTTTCCTGTAGCTCAGTGGTAAGAGCATTGCGTTAACAACGCCAGGTTGTGGGTTCGATCTCAGGGGATTGCAAATACCTATGTATAAATGTATAGGATAATGCAATGTCAGTCGCTTTGGATAAAAGCGTCTGCCAAATGCGTAAATGTAAATGTAAATATGAGATTCAGCGGAGGGCTTATCTTGTCATCATGTTTATGTATCTTAACAAATCATCTGAGCAACCTGTCAAAACGCACGTCTGCCGTTCACCACACCATGTGACTAATCTAGACTTCCCTCTGTTTCCCTTTAGGTTATCCCTTTGCACTGGTGTACCGGTTGTATTTCTTTCATCAGTCTGCGACGTTCATTCATCTGTTCCACACATTGACCGGGTTGGCGTTGGCCACGTTTAATTTTGGTGAGCGAGATAAGGCAAATGGAAACAGAGAGAAACTGAAAGATCTGAATGATACTGTGTCATTACATGTGTAAAATGTCTCAGTGAGACACAGTGACCTTTTAAGTCAAAGTATGTGCAATTGATTTTGTCAGCAAGAGATGTGGGTCCATATTTGACCAATCAATCTACTTCTTTGATTTAGATGATTGTGTTTCCTAATAGTTGAGCCTGTTAAAGCTCAGTGTTGAATTTACAAAAAATAATAATGTTTTTTTTAAACACAGTACTGTTTAGGTGCTTTTGTTTGTGTTACATAAATAATAACCGATTCCATGAAAAAGAAAGTGGTTGTCAGCTCATGTGCATGGAAATACAGTGGCTTATTTATGAGGAAACAAAAACTGAAGAAATTCAGACAATATTCAGGATCTTCTCTTAGTCTTCCTAAAAAGTCAAGTCATTTCATGCATATAAAGATAATAATACCTTGATGTGTTACTGCAGTACCGCATATATTTTGACCGGTACTTATTTGCATGCAAGTGTAGAAATTACACAGACTCTGCTTGTGCCTTTGCACAGAATATTCTCAAGACCAAAGACACATTTAAACGCGTTATATTTGTAAAATGAGAGGTTTATGTTTTGATTTTGTCAAAGATAGATGTTTAAGTCGACATTTTAAATGCACTTCCTCACTTTCCTCATTCAAAAACCTTTACCCTAAAATGCCAAATGATATTAATAAATACACAGTATGATGGTTAAAATACTAAGGGAAGGTTATTTTGTGGGTCTGTGGTAGCGATTTCCTGGTACCTGTGATATATATATATATACACACAGCGACAGAGAGACATGAGGCCTTGTTGCCATGGCGATAACCTCTGTTGGTAAGAGTGTAGTTAATGAGAATATGAGTGGCAGGTTGAAGAGTAAGCTAATGAAAACAGATGAGTGTTGTTTGGGAAATGTGACTTTTAACTGACTTGTGCTTCTGTTCTGTGCACTCGATTTCTTTTTCTTAACGCTGCAATTGGATATAACAGCAGGTCTGTCTCTTTTTGTCATTATTTAATTTATTGTGCTAATATTCTTATGTCATTTCCCAGTTTTCATGTAGTCTGATATCTTTCTCTCTGGCATTCTTTAGTTTTCATTCCTAGATCATTTCATATTTCCATCCATTAGTTCTTTGAGCCTTACTGTTGACTTTTAAACTGTTATATTATTGAAAAAATGTTATATTATTACCACTGCTGTCGAATTGCAAAATCACAGTCTCTCTCTCTATCCTCCGCTCAGGAACTCGGGGTCTTTCACTCGTTCTTATGCATAATCATTCAGTTCCTGTTGCTGAGGCTCATGGGAAGGACAGTGACATGTGTCCTAAGTAGCTTTATATTTCAGATGGTGAGATGACACACACACTCGATCTTTGTCTCTCTTTTCTCTGTCTTTTTAGATTTTTATTTAGTTTTTTTATGTTTGTGTGGCAGATATATCTGTTGATGGGTTATTACTACACCGCTACAGATGAGTATGATATCAAATGGACAATGCCACACTGTGTCCTCACGCTGAAACTCATCGGTATGATTTTTTTACTTCACAGACTTTATTGGCCGGTTTCCCAGACAGGTCTTAAATCTATAGTCCCATACTAATTTAAATGTTAGAGGTGTCTTAATCAAAAACAACTTGCACTGACATATCTTAAAATATATCAGTGCAATTGTTTTGTCTCAAGATGCACACCAGTAATGTTTTTTGTAAAGTACGTTTTTAAAAGCATCCTAAATATCCTAATTTAACTAAAGTCTAGTCCTGGATTAAACTTATCCCTGTCCGGGAAACCGCCCCTACATATTTAGAAAATGAACTCTTAAATTTTTCTAATCACAAGTCATTGAGGGTAAATAAACATGTAGTTGTGCTATTACAAATCATTACTGTGATAATACCATGGTACACAGACAGTGTCATGGTGGCATGTTGCATCATTATAAAGACGGTTTCATCGGACTCACGGGCCTGGCTCGAAGTTAACTTCGAGTCTGTGTTTGTTTATAAAATAACAACTGACTTTGTTTAATTTATGTTCATATTAATTTATATTATTGTTTTACTGTATATTCATTGTAATAAATCAAATTAAAACTATGGAACAGTTATTGATTCTACGGGAAGTTAAGCTTGGGCCACATAATGCTCACGTTGTTGCCATTGAAACCGTCTATACCGTGGTACTAAAACTTGTGACTAAACGTAACTTTTCCAAGTATTAAAACCATTCAGTTATACAAACCATTGTGATAATTTGAACATATTCTGCAACACTTTTAAAACATGGCATTACCATTGTACCATATCCTAAAATGTTATAGTTTTTTGTTAGGGAACTATTATTATTGGAAATGTTTCACCGTATAAAGGTATCTGTTTTATGTAATTAGTAATAAATCATTTCTGTCAACTGCTGTGCTCATATAATATGATTGATGGTTTTAATTTCTGATTTTAGGTTTATCACTTGATTACTATGACGGTGGAAAAGAACCGGTGAGTGTGACCTACTTCAGCAACTTTTCTTGCTGTGTCCGTCTTATTTTGCTCTGTTCACTCTTTCCTTATCATACTGTTATCTCATGACTTTACCTATTCCTCTGCACTCTTTCCACTGTAATTTATGCATTATCTGAGTGTAGGAATCACAATCTTTTTCTGTTCTGTAGCCCCACATTTTCGCTGTGGCTCAGATTAATACACCTCTTAAATATAGCTCTTAAGATGTGTCTCAACATTCAGACATTCAGATTTTTGAGCTATAAGAGATAACAGATTTTCAATGTTGCTGTATAACATATAATGGGTTTTTTATGAAGTATCCTGCATATTAAGATAGTATAGCAGATAATATTTTAGTAGTAAATATTCACACCTGAGGGTGTTTTTTGAAACAAAGATTTGATTGCTGTTAGATCTGGAGAACAAACATTTAGAAAAATATTTATATATATTGTCTTTATGTCCTAGATTTAGGTATACACCCCTTCATATATTGTTATATCTGAAATGTATTGTTATATCCGATCTCTTTTTATTACATGTGCATTTTTGCTTTTATCTGCAGTCCCAGTTGTCTAAAGATCAGAAGTCAGCTGCCCTCAGCTCTCCACCATCTCTGCTGGAGGTGTTCGGTTTCTCATACTTCTATGGAGGCTTCCTTGTGGGGCCGCAGTTCACACTACGAAACTACCAGAAACTGGTGTCCAGAGAGATGACTGATAACCCTGGTCAACCATCCAACAGGTAAACACACAATCTCACAAGTCTGATTATGGCAGCCTTAAATATTATGTCAAAGAAATGAGATTTAAGCTTCTGTAAGAAACAGGGTTGGGCAATAGTCTGAATTTGAAGAAGTGTCTCTGTTTTAGTTTATGAGTTAGATGGAAAAGGCCATGCCCTACAGGGTTCTTTGCAAAAACATGTATAGTTAAATCATTTATTTGGATTATGCATATGTAGCTAGAAAACATAATACTTGAAACTTGAAAGTTCAATATTGTCAAGAGAACAAACTCTTTTTAAATAAAGTGATGTTCCTCCATGGTATAAATACGTTTTATTAAATGTTATATTATGTAATGTTCATGTTTATTTATTAAAACATTATAGTTGTCATTTAAAAAAATCTAATACCGGATGTTTTTTTGTGTTAATTCTGGATATGTTGTATGCTAACATTTATGGGTAAATTGAATAATGCTGAAAAACTAAATATTTAAAATCTACACTTAAATTGCTTCAATTTCTCAATTGAAATGGAGTTTCTTATAAGGGAGCAATGCTGATGAACAGGTTCTGCTTTTCGTTCCTTTGACCTATGAGACCATTTGCTTGTGCTGTATTGTTCCCATGTTGTTGTAAAAATTATCTTACTCATTCTCTATTTTAATCAAATAGACATTCCTTTATCTGTTTTGCAGTGTGTTTCCAGCAATGAAGAGATTTTGCTTGGGTATGATCTTCCTGGCCATCTTTACGATAGGTGGTCGACACTACTCAGATAGCTACTTCTTAACAGATGAGTTTGAGGTCAGTGAATCAATTCTTAATGGATTTGCAAAAAAAAGACACTTTTGCGTGTTCAATATTTTCCAGTCTGATTTTAAATATATTTGAATCCATGAACAACTAGACACATTAACTTGCTAATGTTTTGTAATGTAAAATGAAAGCAAAACTTTTTTTACATTGAGAATGTTTTTTGTGTTCATTACAATAGATCTTTGTCATAATTCATCAGAATCTTTTTCTGTTTTAATCTGTGGTTTAGGCTCAACCCTTCTGGTACAAGTGTGTGTATATCCTGCTGTGGGTAAAAATAAACCTGTACAAATACATCAGCTGTTGGCTGATCACGGTAAGTAACAAACCCATTGTAAGTCACAACATTTCATGCTGTCCAGACTGTCAATTGTTGTTCTTAGAGAGAGTTGTTAGGGTCGTGGCTTAGGGACGGTTAGGGACGTGGCTTTTTTCTTAGTTGAGAATGTAAAATTTACCCTCCGTTTGTTTCCAAGCATGCCTTGAAGCTGCATAACAAGTCACACCTATTCAGGTTGAGAGAATGCTTAACAGGTTTTCTTGGTTAAAACTATCTGTTGGTTTTGACTCTGCTGTTATGCTTCCACGGTGTGTTTATTGTGTTCTTGACATGTTCGCAAGTTATGAGTCATAAGATGTGCCCCAAATGACATACTATACACTATGCACTTAAACTATGCACTATGCATGCAACCATCTAGTATATGAATTTCAGAAGAGTAGTATCGTCCCAAATGGAATACTAAACGGTTTTATACTAACCGGAAGTATATAGGTTTCCCAGACGAGCGCCAATGACATCAATCTCACGCCATAATGCGTGTGAAAAATATACTTCTGTTAAAAAAAATATAATATCTGTTTTGCCCAGCGTTACTTTAGTCATCATCAGATTGAAGCGTTATCACTCTGCATGAGAGTATTGCTTGAGCAGTATCTGATAGCCCCGCCTTACTTCTGTTACGTAAGCGAAACTGCGACCGTTGAGTGCGTTAAGTGTCCACAGTTCCACACTTCATATTTTTGGTAGAAAAAGTGCATCATATACTTACAGTGCACTTCTTTTTTTGAGGATTTTCAATGTAAACGCACTACTCACACTATTTATACTACAAAATGGCGTAGAACAGTGCATAAGTGTGCGATTTGGGACCCAGCTATACTTTCAATTTACCTTGCTGGGGTTGCCTTTAAAAGTAAATTTGAATTCACATTAAGTGGGATCTGCAAACAGATGTTGCTATGGCCTTTTTCAGAATGAACTTCACTTTGCGGAGTAATTTTTGCAATTATGTTTAACCAGCTGCTGTTTGTGTAATGTTTAGTGAATGGCTGAGGTCAGTCAAGTTCACTCAGGTCCCAAAGCAGAGGAAATGCTATTATTTCCAAATCTCTTTGGTTTATAACTTCCTTCATTAAAGTAAAAGTTCATCCAAAATTGGAAATTCTGTCATCGTTTACTCACCTTCTTGTTATTTCAAACTTGTATGAACGCAAAGGAAGATATTTTGAAGAATGTCCTCCATTCATTTGCATTGGTTTTGTGGAATTTACCAAGTTTCTTTAAAATATATTCTTTTGAGTTTTCCGAAAGAAAGAAAGTCAACATCTTTGCGATGCTTGGAACGTGTACTATGTTTGTACAAAATAAATGTCTCGATTTTATTGGTGACCATGTGTTTTCTCTCTCTCTCTCTCTCTCTCTCTCTCTCTCTCTCTTTAGGAAGGTGTGTGTATACTCGCTGGCCTGGGCTATAATGGAACAAACGAAAAAGGGGAGCACCAATGGGATTCCTGCGCCAATGTCAGGGTGCGGTTATTTGAGACCACGCCCCTCTTTACAGGCACCATCAACTCCTTCAACATCAACACAAATTCTTGGGTGGCATGGTATGATAATGTTGTTTATACATTTGGCATTTACTGGAACAGATACTTTTGAAAACATCTTCCTTTATGTACTGTTTTGAAAAAAAAGACAATAGATGTGTAAACATTTATTTGCTCTCTTTTGTTTTTTCATCCGTCACAGTCATGTGTTTAAGAGGTTGAAGTTCTTGGGTAATAAGCTGTTGTCTCAGATGTTCACATTGTTATTCCTGGCGATCTGGCACGGCTTGCACTCAGGGTACCTCATCTGCTTCTCCATGGAGTTCCTCATTGTCAATGTGGAGAAGCAGGTAACCATGGCAACATTGCTATAGGAGACTGAGATTTGAAGTTGTTTAGAATCAAATAGATGACTGAAGTCTGTGAACCACGTACTTTCATAACAACTGGGTACAGATCTGAATGTTTACAGGTTTATATAGTAACTCACTGATTCTGAGAAGTGGAATAATTAGAAATCAAATTTGATCTCTTTCAAAAATTTGTTTTTCAGTTTTTCAATGAAATCCTGATACATCTGATAAACTTATCACATCTTCAAATGCAAATGTTCTTCAATTTATTATGTAGTTTTGATTTTAGTTGTGCCAGAGGTGGATGAACGAAGTTTCTAGTGTAGAAAAGAGCATTAGGTTATTCCTGAAAGATTTCAGGTGTTCCAGAAGGATTTGGGTTTATTTGTCATGTGCAGAGCTCAGACTTTTATAATACTGCTATGAAAGTGTGGATTCAATCGCTTTATTCTTGTAATCCTACTCTGAGGAAGTTGTGCATTGAATGAAACTCAAAGGAATGTTTACAAAATTGAAATCTCAAATTATTCAGTAAACCTTGACGCCAAGTAATTTTGTGCACATTTCCTTATAGAAAATCTCCAGAAACGTGACACTTATCATAACTTCTAGTTTATGATATGTTTTTGCAGGCTCAGGCTCTTGTGCGGGACAGTCCGGTGCTGACGTCTATTGCTCAGGGCCCTCTGTATCCATTACTATACGTAGTACAGCAGGCGATTCACTGGCTTTTTATGGGATACTCACTAGTGCCATTCTGCCTCTTCACTTACGACAAGTGGCTCAAGGTTTGTGCCTTACCAGTGTGACATCATCATGATCCGTGACTTAATAATAACATGTTATACATATATGTCTCAAAGTAAATACTCTTTTATATTTGTTTTTAGGTTTACTCTTCCGCATATTTCTGTGGTCACATCTTTTTCCTCACTGCCTTATTAATCCTGCCGTACCTCCGCAAGGTGTTTGTGCCTCGAAAAAGAGGCAGTGACAAAAAGGAGGATTAAAAATGGTAAATTTTGCACCTCTGCTTCTTTGTGCCACCTGTCTGTTCTCTCTTTTTTGTTTATTTTATCACACATGCACACTCCTGCCTCATTGTTTTCCTGGGGTCATTGTTTTCTCCTGCTTTGTGTGAGTGTTGTGTCTGTCTTGTCTCAAATCTAATGCTGCTTTCAGCAATTTTTTACGGATACGTCTAGATATTTTAGAATGGTATATCTCTTATTTTAATAAGTTTGTGTTCACATATTACCCATTTTCTCTCTTACACACAGGTATCTCTGTTTGGAGCTGTCTAAGTTGACTGAAGTGAACTGTGACTTTTAAACAGCAACCGATGAGGACAAATTTTAAGGCCTTTAGTAATATATTACTATATACATACAGCAATGATGTATGTGTACAAATGTTAATCGTTTGGAGGAAAGTGTTGTGCCGGACTGTAATGAAAAGGGTTTAAAGCTGCTGAAATGCAAGCAGTTTTAAGGTTCAATATTGGTTAAATACGATTTACTGATATTCGGTGGATGAACATACTGTATATGCTCATGCCATTGCACTCATTACTCAGTAATGATCTCATTTCCTGTTTCCTGTCTAATCAGAGAACTGGCTTCGGCGATAGCCGAGGTCACATCTGCACTTTTCGAGGGGATGCATAGCATGCCGTTAAAAGATGGAAACAAATGAGACCTTTTTTATTTTCCGTTGCTTGAAGAACATTAACAATACCACACATACCACTAGATTGACAAAAGACACTGAAATGTGAAACACACAAACCTATTTGTGTAAGTGTGAACAGTGAGCGAATGCTCGGGATTGCCTGGCAATTATAAATGAATGTTTTTCATTTATGTAACAGTTTTTGTTTTCTTGTGATCAGGTAACTTTTGATTGGGTTGCTTCTCTATTTTTTTTATGGGTTTTATGGTAGCTGCAGTTTTGTTGCCTTTTTTTTTTTTTTTTACAAAAGGTTACATCCACAGTCATCCTGCTTTGTCACACTCTCACTCCATGTAACGCTGTATGCCCGTCCATCTTGTTTTCCCTCATTCTCCTTTTCCTGAAGTCAAGTCTTTTTTTGTTTGAAAAAAAGCAAAAAACAATGGACCACAGAAAAGACATTAAACACTATTTACCAGAATCCAACAGAAGATATGAGGGTAAATTTGTGTCAGTATTATCAAGGGCAGAGTATTATTTATTGAAAATAAAAATAATTCCAGTTGGCAGATTTCTTTTCAGACACATAATATACAACTGTTTTCCCTTTTTTTCATAATCCAAATGTCATTCAGATTGAAGAAGTGTTGTGTAGTGTCTAAAAACTCAGTTTCTAACATTGTACTTTGAATTTACTCATTCGCTCTGCTAACATTGTTTTCTCAGTACCTCTCATCCCAAATCCAGATCTTTCTCTGCCTTCAGGACTTTGTGGTCTGCTCTCAGTTACTCTAACACACATTTGCCTTCATAAATCTGTTTTCTACAACATAATGCAGATCTTCGGCACAAATGTACATTACTCTTCAGTGAGGGCGATTTTTCAGATCTGCACCCAGACACAATCCAAGGGAGCAGGGACTCACTGTAGCATCTGAATTGTTTTGTAATATTTATACCAGTGGTTGCAAATTTTACTGATGTAGAATAATTGTTTGGGGGAGAAACAACTACTTTTGCCTTATTGCTACCAAATGTACAAAGGAGATAAAACATTTTAAATAAAACTGTTTTTGTAATATTCATTAAAATGCTGGATTTTAACAAAACCACACTGATACCATGTGTTCTGCTGTTTTTGGGTTGTGGCGTCACTGGGTTTTAGATATGACGTCATCTTGCAGCGTGTGTATGGAGCTGAGATGGAGTAGATTTCAATCGCGGCTGTCAGGAATTTATTACGTGGAAATGGGAATAAATGTATAGTTTGGCGATCAGGTGCGCTAGCCCGTAGTCGCGAGCCCCCTCATCCACCAACCAGACGCCACAGTGTACGAACTGCTTACCGGGAAGAAAATAATACTATTCGTTAATTAATATTAAGTAGGTCATTTTAACGTTTCCCCGCCATCCAATAGAAAACGTTTGATTCTTGAATTTTAATTAACCAGTTACAACAACAAATCATACATTTCAATAAGCACTGTCTGGCTAATTAATATTAATGATATGCGTTCGTACACGCCAATAGCAACGAGCTGGTCATGAATATTAAGCAGCAAACCTTCGCAAATTCGTGAGGACGAAGAGAGCGAGAGAGACGCAGTGTGGGCGGGTTTAGAAACCGCGGGAGGGAGGAGAGAGTGCCGCTTTCCCACCGTCTTTTTCTCACGGTATCCACCGAAAACAGGGGCATTGGTTTCTTGGTATCCGCTGTTCTGGATTTCACTTTCGCTGCCTTTCACGTAAGAAGGCCCGTTGCGTCCAGTGAGCTCGTGTGTCAGCGGCTGTCATAGGTGTGAGTGCATGACGGATGCTTGAAGGAAACTGAGCAGGGTACCATCTCACACCTCAAGGTAACGTTACATTTGATCCCAAAATAGTATTTCTCATTTAATGTTTGTGTTTCGGATAGGTGTCATAAATAAATATAGAGTCCCTTCTCTGCTTGGCAACGTTAACGTTAGATGACATGTACATTTCGGGACGCTACCCATATGCGTAAGAAAATCGATGCGTGTTTGTCGCATAGATATGTGTGACATATATGTGAGCTATTTAACATATTTAACACCAGTCTGTTTAACACGCTGGGAAACAGCGGGTTCCGTCAAACAAGTTTACATCGTTCTTTAATCTGCATTTAAAAAATGGTGGCGTGTAAATGACATATCAATTATCTTCGTATTTCAGGCTGGGAACGCGAGTACAGGCATCATCGCATTATTTACGCTGTTAACAAACCTGTGCTCCTCAGCGAATGTGATAGCAGCGTATGCGCGCACACGAGGATACACCTGCAAGCGCGTGTGAACGATTATGCGCAGACTTCTTTAATTCCACGCGCGGTCGTATGGCTTTAATACGAAGGCATTTGTTTTAAATGTTGATCGTCAGTAGTAAATCAACATATAATATAAAATCACGGGTATTTTATCTGAGTACGTCGATAAAGCAAGGCCGCGCAAGGCCTCAGCTACAAAAATGATGTAAAGCGTATGACATTATATCCGATTGACGTTTAATTTACGTTACACAGAACAGAGAATCTATAAGTGAACATTAAAAGCCAGTGTGATGTTCGGGGTAACATGTACATGTCTGTCTCAGCGCACACTGTCTCTCCTCTGTGCTTCAACTGCTTAATATCAGGTTAATGCATGTATTTCCCTCTGTCCTTCCCCTCTGCCTCTACCTTCCTCCCTCAGATGGCCAGAATGAGTTTTCTCTCCTTTCTCCTCTTTTGCTTGACTTCGGTTGCCCATGGCAACAAAGGTCAGTCTCCTCCATCCTTTTGAATGTTGATATTGAGCATTGTGTTGATGATGTTTATTAACATTCCTGTTTTGGCAGCTCCATAAAACTGCACTTGACAGAGATTAATACAAGCTACACGATTCACTGCTGCACAATTATGGCTGTTACAGGGACAGTTCACCCAAAATTGAAAATGCTGTCATCATTGACTCACCCTCAAGTTGTTCCGAACCTGTATATTTTTTGGCTCTATGGGAGTCAATTGGGGATGAGATCTGTTTGGTTACTAACATTCTTCCAAATATCTTTCTTTGTGTTTTTGGGTGAACTATCCCTTTAAATTAAGACAATTTCTGCATCTTGACTGAATAGATGAAAGCTAAATAAAGGACAGGAGAATGTCGATTAACAGATAGAGAGAGAGTGAGTAGTACAGCATAATTTAGACAAATGTAGATATGTTGATGAAGTATGCACATGAGATGTATATTGTACATTCTCCGGGAGAGAGAGAAAGAGAGGTCGGCTGTCTTGTCCTTGAAGAAAAGGGTGAAAGATTATCTATTCTCGTTCAGCTATTTTTAGGATATAGGACACCAGAGATGCTATTTTTCTTAATTTGCCGTAAAATGTTTCTTCGCATGGAAAGAGAGACACGTTTAGTTATTTTTATCAATCCGCCATCACAGCTGTCGACAGAGTCATTTGAAAAGCACCTGTTAATGTGTGAAAACAGCACGTGTGAGAAATAAAACCATCGGACGGGGAATGCAAAGTGATGTTTCTCGCTGTGTAATCCGAAGAGTAATCCAGCTCAGATTAATGTTATATGGCTGAGTGAGGGATGAGGGGGACGTACGCGGGCGTGGGTGGGAGGGAAAGATAAAGTAAGGTAGAGAGATGAATGCCAAAAAAAGAAAGATGGGAAACATGGGAGCGATGTGGTCGATATGCCGTGTGCACGTGTTATGCACACACAGTGTTGCGATGTGGTCAGCGCACAGCTGTGTGAGATCCAGTGCTGTCGTTTGATCGTTGAAAGGTTGTGTGACCCACTTAGCACATGAAATTTGTTTCCAAAGCTTTATAGAAAAGAAATTCAATTGACGGTGCAGAGATGGCCTTGGGGGAAAAAACACACAATGCATTTCTGCAGACGTAAATGTTGAAATTCTCAGCGGTTGAGTGATTTGTACGGTTAGGTCCCTGTCAGATTGTTCAGAGTCTGTCTGTACTTGAGTGATAGGCGCAATATACCTCACGTCGTGCGATCGCACCAAAACATCTCTACACCTAATTACTCTGCAAAGCAGTGAGGCGTGTCCTGCTGTGTGTTTGTTTTTGTGTGTGTGTCTTGTGTCGTTCAGTTGTGGTTAATGTGGATCCCCGTATGGGTATGTTTGTAACTTATCGTGTTATGCATATGTACAGCTGGTCAAACCATTGCACCATCTGCCCCTACCATATTTTGGCACTTTTTTTGGCAAATTCATCCGACTGTTCATCTTTGAACCTTTCCTCACTCACCTTCACGAAAATAGCTGTTTATTCTGATTCACGGATCGTTCATATGGATCTCACCCACTTCTTTGCTTTTGCGATTTTTCTTTCTCAGCCAATAAACACAAACCATGGATCGAGACAGAGTACCAAGGAATTGTCATGGAAAACGACAACACTGTCCTGCTCAACCCGCCTCTGTTCGCCCTGGATAAAGACGCACCTCTGCACTATGCTGGTAAAGATGCTGAGAATGGCAAAAAATGCGTAGAGCTTTTGGAGATTAAGCCAAGTATTCTGTTAATATAACCTCTTTTCCCTCTAGTGTGAGGAGGGAAGATTATTTCTGCATTTCCACTTATAATAAAAGCTTCTGCTCTTTTACACCTGATATCATGTTGTTACTAGTGTAATATTAAAGGGAAATTCTGTCATCATTTACTCACCTTCGAGTTCCAAATCAGTATTAATGTCTATGTTCTGATGAACACATAGAAAGATATTTGGAAGAATGCTTGTTACCTAACAGTTCTTGGACCCAATTGACCACCATAGTAGGAAAAATTACTTTATATTTTTTTTTGTTCTGTTCAATACAAAATAAGATATTTTGAAGAATGTAGGACAGCAAACAGTTCTGGGGCACTTTTGACTACCATTGTCATTTTTCCTACTATGGTAGTTAAGGGGGTCCAAGAACTGTTTGGTTACAGGCATTCATCCAAATATATTTCTCTGTGTTCAACCAAACAAAGAAATGTATACAGATTTGGAACAACTAGAGTAATTCATGACAGAATTTTCATTTTTGGGTGATCTATGCCTTTAATTGTCTGTTGACTGTTTGTTTTTTTGGATGAGGGGGTTCACACTGGAGAAACACGCAGCTAGTTTAGTGCGACAGTAGGTAATGACATGTTATGTTTACACAAATTACCCGAATTATACAGGGATTAGAGCTGACAGACTTCCCCCTCGCAGGCTGAGCTAACAGTGCGACATAGAGCCATGTCATGTGTGACAGCATTTTCTGAAGGCAGACAAGTGTTTACTTTCAGGAGAGCACTCGAGAGACGCTTTCATGTGTGCCACACATAACTCTGGCCATTTTCTTGTGTAGTGAATGTTAAATTAGGATGATATACAAACAGTCTCTATTTTCTATCAAATCTCTCGTACGCTCTGTCTCTCTATTTAAAAGGGGAGATCTGTGGATTTAGGGTTCATAATGGTCCGGGTGGTTCTGGTTCCGCACAGTTTGAGGCTGTGGTGTTGGACCGGTCCACTGGAGAAGGTCTGGTTCGGTCCAAAGAGCCTCTGGATTGTGAAAGTCAAAAAGAGCATAGCTTCACCATCCAGGCTTATGACTGCGGTGAGGGTCCTGATGGCGCCAACAGCAAGAAATCCCACAAGTAAGACAAACTATATTAATATCAAAATTTATGCAATACGTGTTGGGGGTTGTTCTGCGGTATGCATGCGTTTTGCTTTCTAAATTGCTTGTATTCCCAGGGCCACGGTGCACGTTCGTGTGAATGATGTGAACGAGTTCTCTCCTGTCTTTGTGGAGCGTCGATATGAGGCATCGGTGCCCGAAGGTCGTCTGTATGATCACATTGTGCGGGTAGAAGCAGTTGATGCTGACTGCTCCCCTCAGTATAGCCAAATCTGCTTCTATGACATCATCACGCCCAACGTTCCATTCACTATTGACAATGATGGTAAGAGCGCTATTTTGCAATGCCTGCATTGAAATAATCAAGAATTATTTTTACTTAGTTAATAAAGGTATCTTCTTTAAGCTAAACAGAATGTTTACTATGAAGGCTATTTTTGTGTTATATTTCGTTGCTGTCCATAATATTTATTATATATATGTAAAATACAACTATTACAAAAAGAAAAAGAAATAGAAGATAGGTAATGGCAGATAGAGTGCAAACCAGTGAAATATACAACAGTGCAGATGTAAGGTAGTGCAATGAGCTTATTACCCGCGGTCAAAGCTCCCTGCCATTTTCATAGCACCGTCCAAACGAATTTCTCATGCTCAAAGTCTAGTCTGACCGCGGAATAATAGTTATGATTTATGGCAAAATATTTAAATCACAAAATATGGAAATAAAAGGCTTCAGAGGGATAGCAGCGATTTGTTCCAAGCTTACACGCTGCTGTTGTGCTATTTAAACCCACAAGCTCTTTCAATTAAAATGTTTTTGGATTTGCTATCAATGTTTTATCATTCATCAGCTGGAAAAAGTGCTCTGAATGTGTTCCCAACTATATTGATGTGATGTGGACCCCACTGTACTCATAAATCTTAAACCACCATTAAATTAACTAAATGTATATTTACCATTATCTTCCTTAAGCTAGGCCATAGCTGTCACAGATATAGTTGATTTCACATGACATAAAATTTCAGCAGGTTTTGGGGCATCCCAGTTGCTTCTGTTATATTGAGGTACTGTATACTCAACCTTCCTGATGCTATTCAATGCAGATTAGAGCGCCCATTGACAGATTTAGGGGAGGCGATCAATAGTCAACATTTTGTAACATGCTGACGAAGAAGCACCTGACCAACAGAGAGGAACAGAAAACAAGAGAGAAAGATACAATGAGGAACGAGGTTCTAGGTTTAGTCATGACTCTGCAGATTCTCTGCTATAGTGTGTGAGTCTGTTTGTGTGTGTGTGGTTTGTTTTTGTAATTTGGGTCAGGCTGAACCAGACACCACTCTGTGAATATCCTTTTATTTATTGTGTCACCCTTCACCATCTTCCTTTTACTCTCTCTCTCTCTCTCTCTCTCTCTCTCTCTCTCTCTCTCTCTTTCAGTTCACTGTTGGCCTTCATCTTTCATCATTCTTTGCTTTGTTTGTTCTCTCATTTTGAGGGGCTTTTGATGGTTATGCTTTTTCATACTTTTTTTTGTCATATGCTGCCAGTGTCTCTTGCAATTTTCATTCTGGTCAATTAGATCAGGGGTTCCCAAACTTTTCAGCCGCGACCCCCAAAATAACAGTGCCAGGGACTCCAGACGCTCACTATCCTCGGGGGTGGCTAAACTTTTGCGCGCAACTGCGCACATGCGCTAATTATGTCTATCCAAACACGTGCATAATGACAACACAAAAGAACACAGTCTAACATAATATGACCTTAAAGTTATTTACACATTATTTTACTTGTTGTTATACATAAACCATGAAGTATTGCTACGGATGGTCAAATTTGATCAAACTGATTCAAGTGCTGATGGATGTCCTCCTCTTTATGCAAACGCCGGCTTCTTTTCGTACCTGAGGACGATGGTCTTTCTGTCTGCGGCGCCTCTCCGCTGGCCTCCCTGCGTTGTCTTTGGTCGATATTTTCATTTCGACAGATAAAAAGTTAAAGCCTGAAAAAGTATCTGCGTGCACATATGGGGATGTTTAAAGGGATGCTTTACTACCAGATCAAACCCCTACTTTGGGAACCCCTGTATTAGATTGCTGTTTGGTCTACCTGTGCATCTTCACCAAAGCGCCTGCCTTTCATCTCTTTACAAGTTTCCAGAGCTTACCTTTCCAGTCTAGTCATCTCTGATTATATGTACCCCTCCTCTCTGTCATGACCTCAGGGAACATTAAGAACACGGAGCCTCTGGACTCTAAACGCCAGCGTGTTCACAGTTTTTGGGTTACAGCATTCGACTGTGGCAAGAATCGGGCTCAGGCCGACGCTCAGGTCATCGTCACAGTCAAACCTTCCTGCAAGCCGGGCTGGATCGGTAATTATGATGAATTCTACATTATTGAATGTTTATTGTTTAAGTGACAACATTTAAAGTGATAGTTCACCCAAAAACTATTTTGTCATTTCAAACCTGTATGACTTTCTTTCGCAGAACACAAAATAAGTTATTTTGAAGATTGTTGTTGACCGGCCCCCATTGACTTGCATTGGTTTTCTGTCCATACAATAGAAGTGAATAAGGGCCAGTGGTGTTCGGTTAGCAATTTTTTTCAAAATATCTTCATTGTGTTTTGCTGAAGAAAGAAAGTCATACCCGTTTGAAATGACAAGAGTGAGAGTAAATGATGACAGAATTTATAGTTTGGGTGATAACTTTATAGAGAAAGTTCCAAAATCTTATGAGCACATTCAAATGTTGGGATTTAAAGTTCATTAAAAAACGTTTTTATATATTTTAAATGAAATATTTAAGATATTGACAGATTTAAAAAAAGCAAATCTATGACATTGATCATGTTAAGACCTTATAGAAGTATAGAAGATTCTCATTGCAACATTGTCACATCATGGAAAGATTAATACGGATCATCAGGTTTTTGCACAAACGTTCATGCCAACTGGAGTACAAGCTGTCGGCATACCAAAACCGGGGCATATTTAATACTAAGAAATTCAGAAATTCATGTCGGCTGAGCTTTTCACTCAAATTGGTTTCCAAAAATAATAGAAGAAATATGGATATAACTAAACGTTTAATAAAGCTCATGTGTGTTTAATCCACAGGATGGACAAAGCGCATTGAGTATACTCCTGGCTCCGGCAGTATTCCTCTCTTCCCTAACCTGCACTTGGAAACGTGTGAGGAGACTGTTTGGAACATCCAGGCTACCGTTGAGCTTCAGACAGGTCACATTGGGAAGGGCTGTGACAGGGACAGCTACTCCGATCGATCTGTGCGCAGGCTCTGCGGTACGTTTGGAAAGCACTCCAGACAATCTGGAATAATGTTTAAAATTTGTATGTTAAATTGCTTGAACTTGACGATACAATTTGCCGACGGTCCACGCTCATTAGGATTAGCAGTGATTAGAGAAAAATTGACTTTTCTATGGACTCCATAGACTTTATCTCTTGTGGTCTCTGTTGTCCAACTGTTCATCTCATTTAGAGCAGATGGGAAAACGTCCCAAAATCATTCTCTCCCAGATAAACCCCAGAATGCAAATCCTCTCAAACAATGGCATTCTCTATTAGTTCTCCCTGGTCAGAGTTCGAATTTTTAAACACCAGCTGTGTTTTTATACTCATTTTGGACTGTTTTTCTTTGTGTTGGTTTTTTTACACGTTTAGGTGCTGTGAGAGGTGAAGTCGACCTTCTTCCACCTCCGTCCCCTGCAACCAATTGGACTGCTGCACTGCCAACACTACCGTCCTCTGATTCATCTCTGGTCTTCTCCTTCAATGGCTCCACCCACGTTGCCGTAGTACCAGAATCAGTTGCTTCAATAGTATCTGGTGACCACTTCACCTTGCAGCTGTGGATGCGAAGAGGAGGAGCCAGCATTCAGCCAACCACCAATCAGGCGAGAGGAACCCGGAAAGAGGAGGAGACAATTATCTGTAGCACTGTTAAAAATGGTACATAGTAGCCAACAGGACGTCTTTCAATTTGTTTTCTCTCCATTTTAATTTTTAATTGTATTTATTTTTTGCATTGTGCTGCTTGACAGACATAGATAATTTTGTCCTCTATGTTACAATTGTTTATAAATATAGTTTTATTTTGTTATGTGACATTATGTTAATTAGGGGATTGTTTTGTCCTCCATTCACAGTTTAATTTAACCGAGGTGCACTTTTTAATGACTGCTGTTTCATTTCCAGACGACTCGTACTCTCACTACTCCCTATCGGTGCACGGCTGTCGTCTCTCTCTCTTCTACTGGCCAGATGTGTCAGCCGCAAGACCTGTCAAATTTCTCTGGAAACTGGAACAGGTGAGCTAGCTCTGACCAGTTTTCGTTACTTGGTTGCTAAGTTACTGAAGAACATCCAGTTTGAAGCTTGCAAGTGTGTTTGGATGAGAGCCTTGTGTTATTTACAGTACTGTAGACCATGTCATTTTCAAATCTGGGTGTACATTTTTAAACTAATGAACTTTGACATCTGGCAGGTGTGTGACAGCGAGTGGCATCACCTGTCCCTTAGTGTTCAGTTCCCCTCCGTCACACTCTATGTTGGATGGGGTGACCTTCGACCCCGCTCTCATCCATGATAACGGCGCTATCCCCAACCCTGCACCACACCAGCGACTGGTCATCGGAGCATGCTGGGGTAATTTTTCAATCTGTTGTATTGGAATGATGGCAGTAGGTGGAGAAATCTTACGTCATGTTCTCTCAGAGACTGTGTGTTTCAGCTAGCTATTAATACTCTTAGTCTCATCTATTATTCAAATGAACAGAACCGTTCTAACATGCTGTGGCGCTCACTCTCTCAGTGTGTGTGTGTGAGACTGCCCAAGCTTTTAGTCTCCTGCTGTTCTGCTAACTGGGTCACCTAGTCTGTGTTAATCACCTTTTAAAACAGTTTTATCACAACTGATGGTTTGACACTGGGCTGTGGCTTCTGTATGACATATCGCTTATTGCTCCCTAAACTCTTTGTAGGTCGCTTTGGATAAAAGCGTCTGCTAAATGACTAAATGTAAATGTAATGAATGAAATTACTCTCACTTTCTTCATCCTATTGCTCCTAATCTATTTTGTTCCTGCAGAGCCAGAGGAGAAAACTAAAGATATACTGAACAACACCATGCCGGAGAGCAAAGACACAGGTGAGGAAATTACAGGACAATGTGTATGTTTGTGTTTGTGTTTGACCGGGGATGTATTATTCACAAGCCATTAGAGATCAATATAAACTGAATTGAGTGTCTAAATGAGTTTCGTGTTTTAAATGTCAATTATTTTCCTGTGATAATGTGACTATACAGGAATTAAATTATGACACTGCACTAATGCAAAAGCTAACACAAAGCTCTAGTTATGTTTCTTTGTGGATCTTTGGGTGAATTGGTTGAATTGATGCACACTGTAAATATGTATTCTCATTTTTCCCATAGGGAAGTTTGTAAATGGTTACAAGGGGCTGTTGTCAGGAGTGACCGTCCGTCCAGGAAATGTGGAGCCACACAGTGTTGTGGAGTGTCTGTACGCTTGTCGAGAGGGGCTTGATTTCGGAGATCTTGAGACTTTGGGCTCAGGCATGAAGGTACAATATAACTATAACAAGCTTGACACATTTATAGACAATCGCCCACATTTTTTTACTTTGATACAGATTCCCTTACAGGACACACTTTTTTGCTTTTACAAGCTAGATTATTTTGTGTGATAATCAACAGCAGCCATGTCAATAGCTCAAGTTGCTTTTAACTATTAACTAGTATAACTTCACTAACTCCAGCTTCTCTTTATCAGGTGCATGTGAATCCAAGCCAGTCTGTACTAGTGTTAGAGGGAGATGACATTGAAAGTTTCAACCGCGCTGTTCAGCAGGTGACCTACAGAAACTCTTTACGATTTGCCACCCCTGGTGTCCGTCCTCTGAAACTGACCACCACTCTTAGGTAAGCAATCCTATTAGTTTATGTATCCTTTTTAGCTACATGCTAAAATGATCATATTACACCAATTTTAGCCTCTCTTCATTGGCTCCCTGTTCATTTTAGAATACAATTTAAAATGAATGGTCAAACCCCATCTTGTCTACTCAGATCTTCTAAAGCTGGATTTATTTTATTTTCGAGCGTTGGACCTACGTCTTAGCCTACGTGTCGGTTTTCATTTATACTTCTACTTCGTTGTCCGCGTCGACAGGCAATGACCACTAGACTCTTTTAGCTGTACCTCGTTCACGTATAAAAACAAATGGTTATAGTTGCCGCCCCCTGTCTTTGGAATCACCTGCCATTGGACATCCACCTTACAACTTTTAAAACAATGTTGAAAACATATTTTTACTCCCAGGCATTCTGATTGGATTTTATCTATGTTTAGTTGTTTTATGGTTTGTGTTGATTGTTTTATGTTACTGTTTAGCACTTTGGCCAGCCCTGATGAGATAAATGTGTTTTATAAATAGACTTTACTTACTTACTATTAATACGCTGTATTTGAATGCTCTTTCCTTTCCCAAGCATTTCAACTTACATAGCATGTCAAGACGTATATGAATATGAACTACATAAGCTGAAAATAAAGAAGATATTGATTCAAATGAATAGAAGCCTGAATTATGTAATATGGGCCACAAAAATAAAATGATGGGAGTTGGCAGTTAGTCAGTTTTCTTCACTGTTACCAGATATCAGGTCAGAGGGTCATATGAATCAGCTGTAGCACTATCATCGTTCAGAAGGAGATCAGTTTAATCAGCTGATTACAGTGAACAGATTTATTGGAACACATACTCCGAAACACACACACACACACACGTTTTATACAAACAGGGTTTATACACACAAATTGTATCATAATAGCCCCTGACATCACTGCAAATGATGGCATGATTCATCTGACATTGTTGGGTCTCTGCAGGTGT
The DNA here is from genome assembly GCA_006030095.1 of Triplophysa siluroides. NCBI lineage: Eukaryota > Metazoa > Chordata > Actinopteri > Cypriniformes > Nemacheilidae > Triplophysa > Triplophysa siluroides. The sequence goes on from VCII01000558.1 coordinate 788,741, forward strand.
TTCAGTGAAGAGAGCTGTCTGTCTCTCAGACAGCTGGAGGGTTACTTGGTCGTGCTCCAGCCTGATGCCCCACAGATCTCTCTCTCCGGGGTTGGTCCCCACCTGGCTCGTCCAGCCGCTGAATTTGAGGGACCTCAAGGGGTCCCCTTGTTTCCCGAGCTTCGCATTGTCTGCTCCTTGTCTCATGCTGTTAACATAGCTGCCCAGGGCATGGAAGGAGGAGGTAAACTCTTTAAAGACATCTTTATTATAACATTATTACACCATAGCTTGATATTTGAAGTTTTCTTGAATGGAGTTTTAACCAAGATGGATTGTGTTCATTAAACGAAAACAAAAGATCTATATCTACTTTGAAGAAAAGCAAAATAACTCTCTTACATTGTAATCAGAGGCAATGCAGCACATATTTAATACAAAGTCAAGGGTTTGTCTTGTATTTGCAAGCTGCAATGTTGTATAATATATAATGCTATCGATAGGAAGGGAAAGCACAGCAAGTGATGGAATTTCTTATCTACCCTCAGGTTAATCTATATACTCCTCTGCTGTACTCTCTCACTTCAGCCTCAACTCTCTGTTATCTGTAGCTTTAAGCTTGTGTAATACAGGAAACAGAACTTTGCTCTCATCTCACTATGGCCAAAGGGTAAGAATGTTATTTATTCTTTTTGGGGGTTTTTCAGCGCTGATGTCAGATGCAGTGGCTCACACTCTGGATGGTTGTGAAGTCCAGCCCTTGGGGGAGGAGCTAAATCCTGAAAGGGAGGAGCTTCTGGTCGACATGGAGGCATTGAAAGAGAGGGGGCTGGAGATCATTAACACAATGGCCTACATTGCCATCACCGGTAATGAGTGTTTTTAATTTGAAAGGTTTAAGAGAGATGTTAAAGCAATGGAAATTTGTATTATATTTATACAATCTTATATTTCAAAAGAAAATTTCGAAATAAAAAAATCTTCTTTCTATTTCGCTCTTTCAGGGGCGGAGTCCATCTCTGTGTATGAGGATGTATTGCGCTCCATTCGTTATCGGTTAGCGAAGGGCTCAGCTCGTTTTGAGAGGAGGTTTCGTCTCTCTTGCTCAGAAATGAATGGACGCTACACCAGCAATGAGCTCACGCTAGAAGTAGGAAACCAACAGAACACAACAGAATACATACACTTCATGACCAACATCACGTGTGGTTCACACTTCTGTACATTTCTCACTCTCTTGTGTTGCTTTCCCGTGCACTCACACAGGTGAACTTTCTGCATTCTCTGGACAGTCTGTACCATCCGTCACATCTTCTGGCGTCTCAGCAGCAGTTCCTCCACCCATCCCACCACACTGGAGAACTGAGCGGACACACACTCCCAAACCCACACCGCAACTCGGGTACAAGCGGACCTTGTTTAAAATAAATGTTTTTGAAGCTGTGGCACAGTGGGCTGTGCATTTGCTTATAGACATGTCAGGGCTGCTGGCTCACAGACACCAGGTTCGGGTACGACCTGGGTCATGTCTTGATCAATCACATCCTACTTTTCTGTCTACTGTGTCGTCAACTATAATTATGAAGGCAAAAGTCCTATAATTATATTGTCAGCCACTTGTGGTGTTTAGGAAACATTATCTGACATGTCCCAAAATGTCAAGGAAAATTGTTATCATGTCATGATAAGACTGATAAGATTTAAAAATATTAATCTCTCTTTTTTTCCTTCTCACACCCACATGCAGTTGTTCCCGGAGCTGCAACTGTTATCATCATGGTGTGTGTGGGCTTTTTGGTTGTCATGGTGATTCTTGGCGTCTTCCGCATCCGTTCCATCCACCGACGTGGTGAAGGAGCAAGAGGCGGAGGCAAAGAGGGCAGTAACCAATGGGATGACTCTGCCCTTACCATTATTGTTAACCCTATGGAGGTAAAAATCCACCAGGAGGCATATCAGCATTATTGATAAAGCGGCATTTGTTATTTATACATCTCTGTTTTATTCTCAATAGTCATATGAGAACCGCATGGGCATTGCAGCTGATATCGAAGGAGATTGCGATGATGAGGAAGAAGTAGTGGATTCGCCTGACGATATCAGTGATGACCAACGAATCATCATCAAGAAAGAGGGAAGAGACTCCGCCCCCCGGCGCTACTGAGCAGATACTCCAAGATACTCAAAAACACCCACTTACACAAAATAGAGGAATCACAACTAACATGTCACACACACTCTAACACCTGTTACACGACCTGTGACACAATTATGGGATCTCAACCTCTGTGAATGCAATGCTTCTTTCTGGAATGTACGCTCCCACAAACGCAATGCACAACGAATACTCTCTTGCTCAGATGTGTGACTAACATTTTGCCACTCTTAGCCCAAATCCCAATATTTATAAATGGCACAATTATATAGTCATTCATCCTACAACCCGTTCCTACAACCATTGATGTGCTCACTAGACAGTATCAAACACAACACTGTAAATGATCAACTCATATCAGAAAACTGACTCTGAACGTTTCAGAATCAGGTCACAAGTTGCATAATTTTCAATAAATATAACATCTAGTGCCCAGCATACTGAGTACAAAACTCAACAACTTCAGACGCTGTTAATCCTCTGCACAATCTATCTCTTGATACATTCCTCTAAGAAATTCACATGTACAGATTTAGAGGATTAGTCGGTAAAGGTGTTTAGTATTATCGATAGACTACAGATAGGCGATTGCTTTCTTTACGTCCCAATAGCAGGATCACTTTTACGCAAACTTGCAGATCTTTTGTGCTCCTCTTCTCACCTCACAGTACAGTGCAATGCCCTCTGCTGTATCAGAATGTTAGCTCAACCTGGGCAATTTTGATTGTACTTAAATGTATGTAAATACAAAGGACTATTAATATCATTTTTTGTTTGTCGGTTCCATTATTTTTGTTCATTTTCAGTTTTTGCACTTTCAAATAGGCTAGTTATTTTTTTCTAATATCTCTATTGGTAATATATACAGTGATAATGACAATAATAGTATTAGTATTAAGAGCGGTAATGATTGGCTTGATGAATGTCTATTTATTTGTGTGTTAAATTGTGTAATTTAAGAACTTGTCAATATCTGAATCACAGTGAACCAGAAAGGCACATTATTGTTATGCCTATCACACTTTCACCTCTCCCATTATCCCTTTCATCATACAACTGTCTCTCTTTTCCCACCTGTCCTCTTTTTCCTTCTCTGTCCTCCCACTCTTTAACTACTGCCACTGCTTTTTTTGGGTTTCTGAATGTACAACTGTGCCACCCTTTCCTCCCTTCTGCTCGCACTTTCTTTCTTTCTTCCCGTGACTATCTCTCTGTCTGTGTTAGTGTACAGTGGAAACCTGTCAGTAAATAAAGGCCTGTTGTTTTACAGTGTGATATTAAGAATGGATAAACTTACATTAACAACACAACGGTTGTTATTGACGGTTAATTCTACTTACAAATGGATTATATTGATTGTTGTTGATAACCGTCTGAAGAAATAATCTGTTCAAAAAATTCATAATAAAAACACACGGATTACGTCAGTATGTGGTCGGTGATTTTTTTGTTGGTGTCAATGTCGAAAACAAGTTAGTGTTGAATCTGGTTAAATGTATCCAAGTGAGCTGCAGAAAAACATTATAATAAAGTACAAAATTAATAAATACACAAATCACTCAATTTACAAATTATTGCGACGGTTTCATTGGATGCACGTCGCGCGACTGGAAATAACATCCGGTCTGTGTTAGGTTATAATTTAACAATTTAATTTATATTTATATTACTATTTTATTGTATATCCAATTTAATGAAAACGACTCAACAGTTAGATTGTTCGCGGATGTCTACCGGAAGTTCAGTTTGGGCCACGTAACATTTATTTATGTTTCTGACGTTGAAATCGTCTATAAAGCAACACGTGTATCTGTTGGATGTGAAATATTTTAAAACATTAATTTCCTTTTTATTGATGCCCGTTCAACCTTTAACGATATTTAACGATCTTGCCATGTTGTTTTTACATTGTCTTTAATATTAATTCATATTACAAACCCTTTTAACCCATATTTCATACATAATTATAACAAACATGCTGGATGTTAAAACAATAGGTAATCAACCTGCATTCAATGCACGCGCTGTCACTTTAGGAATTTTACGCAAGCTTTACGTAAATCTCGCGTCTCCTGCCTCCAATCTCAGCACAGTTAAACGGTTTGGTTTTACGCAAATCACGTTGGTGAATAGCCGGAGCGATCTGTGTGGATTCGTATGGCTGGTTCTCTGCTGTTTCAGAGGGCCATAGGGGCAAAGGTAAATAAAGACTGGACGGTCACCACCGGAACGTTTAACGTTAATTTTACACTTCATGCAACGACAACACGGGTTCGTTTACCTAAACCGTATTGTTAGCAGAGTCTGCTAGCGGCTGTCGTTTTTACGGCCATATTTATCAGTTAACGGAGGGGAGGAGAGGTGACAACGTCGCTTGTACAGGTGAGAGGAGTTTATGTAGCATGTAAGCTAACAGCATAAACCGTTAATCTGCTATATAGGATAACCATTCATAGCTAACGTTACTGCAGACACACCACTGTGAAGAGCTAACCGGATGTCTGGATGTTTAACGTTATACTGTAACTTACATTTACATTTTAGGAAACTCGTGATTATTTTCAGCAATGTTTACAATACTGTAATAACAGGAAGCTACGCTGATAGTAAGTATGAGCAAGACCCTCGTTGATATCTGTCTGCTATGATCAGAGCAGAGAGCACACATAGTATGTCACGTTCCAGTTATCAATGCACATGAAAAGATGTGCATGTGATCAGCCGCTTTCCCATTCATTTTCAATCAAATGTCACACACATTGAATGTTTATTAATAATAATTGCATTAATAAGACAAAAAGCTAATTCTGCTACAGGTTTTTGTAGAAGGATGGCAATGTAGAAGCTCAGTTATACTGTTCCAGTTTTTATAGGATCAATGAAATCTATGTTACCCTTTCATAAGGTTATGGAAAATATGTTTATGCCAGTGGAAAGCTGGCTTAGTCTGCTGGATTTATGCTGATGGGATGAAGCTGATGATTCAGTGTCTTAGTTACAGCTCAGCACGGAGGCTGAGAACAAGACTCAAACTGCGTTTCTTAGAATGTTGTTATGTTATGTTATGTTAATGTTTTTATTTCTCTCGTTTTTAGATACCTGAAGTGTCATTCTGGGCTTGTCTGACTCTGTATTGCCATGGCGATGCGGGAGTTAGTGGAAGCCGAATGTGGGGCGGCCAATCCCCTCATGAAACTAACTGGTCACATGACCCAAGAAGGAGGGGCTTGGAGACACAGATCAACACCCACTGTAAGCTATTGAAATTTTATTAAAAATATATAACTGTTGCAAACACCGCTTGATTATTTTTACACTTCTCTACACTGTACTGTGGTCCATTGGAACTAATATCACAGAGCTGGATTAATCATGTTCATTATTGTATAAGTGTTTTAGTCTTTCTTTCTGTTTTCCTCTCTCCATATTTCCATTAGATTCCTCCTACTCCAATTGAAATAGCCACTGAAGATGAGGTGCGTATTTGGTCTTATTGTGTATTCTATTGCCATTGTTTCCTTTTTAATAATGGCTTAATGGACTACTGTCTTGTTTTCGAAATGCAGCTGGTGAGTGAATTTCTACAGGCCCCGCAACGGCCTCCTCACAGTTTTGATATGGGACAACTGCTGGAAGAAATGCAACAGATAGATCAACAGAGTTACAGACAGGCTCCTCAGAGAGGTAGGTATACACACACACACACACACATACACAAAGATATTTTACACATTCCGATTTGTTATAACTTTATCTTTTTCTGTTTTCCAGCTCCCGATGTGGCTGCCCTGGCACTGTCTGGTGATTGGGCGGCCGAGTTTCTTTCTAACGCTGACTCCACCGCTACTCCCGGACAGGCTGGTCTGGATCCAGCTGATGCTGATTGGACCAGAGAATTTATCAGTGATGTGGAAGGTCAGTTTTTTTTTTAAGACATTTATATGTAGTTCAGCTTAATTCTTAGCAAATTATAAAAATATATTAGCAAAATAGCAAAATAGATCTCTACCACTCAGTTCCCTTCTTTTTGTCTTGTAGACCCCGGCCGCTGGGCAGAGGAGTACCTCGAGCAATCAGAGGAGAAGTTGTGGCTGGGAGATTTGGGAGATAGAGAGCAAGACAAAGAATGGTATTTTATGTAGTGTGAAATAGTACACAAGGTTAAACCACATTGGTTAACAAACTAGTCGATAGAGCCTTAGAGATCCTTTGGACACTGTAGTGCAAAGATAATATTATATTGTGAAGTTTTGACTTGTGAAAATGAGTTACTATTCACCCATTATATCCTGTGCGAAGTCTAATATGTTTTGGTCCGACCAGGGCACGAGAATATCAGGCAGGGGATGAACTAAGGCAGACAGCAAATGAGCTCCTTGCCAAAGTGGATGATCCTAAACTAAAGAACACAGAGGTGAGAGGAACGTAAAGCATGTCACTGCACTAACACTGGGCTGTGTTGTTTTCAAGAACACTTTAGTCAACGTCCATACAGAAATAGATGACCAAACATGCATACTATATAATGCACCTGAAATGCGTTAACAAATGAGTTGGGTAACTTAATTATGATCTGATTATTTGGTTGAACACTTTGACTAAAGTGAAATCTTTGCAGTGTTGTACGTTCTGGAATATCACATCACACAAATGATCTGTCACTAGACATCACTTGAGTTAAAATAAACGGTTAATGTGGTCTCAGTGGATCCTTTTACATCTTCGAGCTTTTGTGAACCAACAGTATGCTCTTTGTAATGTGGATGATATTAGATTTAGGTTAAAGGTATGGTTCACCCAAAAATAAAAATGCTGTTTTCATTTATTCATCCTCATGTTGTTCAGAACCGAACTCTTTGTGGAACATAAGATAACATATTTTGAGAAATGTCTCAGTGGTTTTGTGTCCATACAATGGGAAGTCAATGGGGTGCAGTGTTTTTGGTTCCTTAAAATATCTTCTTTTTTGTTCTGGAGAAGAAAGCAAGTCATACAAGTTTAGAATGACATGAGGGTGAAAATGATGAAAAACCTTAATTTGGGGGGTAAACTGTCTCTTTAAAAAAAGATATTTAGGTTTTATTTTGTCTTCTGGCAGATGATAAAGTGATGTCAAGTTTTTCACCTTTTCATGGTCATTGCTTCACCTTTTTGGCTTCCTCTGTCTTTTCTTTGTGTTTAACTCTGCTCATCTTTATCGTGTGCTGTAATTTGGGAAATTTTAACGTCTTTGGCTGTGTTTCCTTCCTCTCTGTGGTTTACTTGTGACCGAACCCAACTGTCAAGAAACCAGTGGTGGACTTGTGTTGTGTGTGTGTGTTTGTTGTTAGCTGTAGATGTGTAATAGCTGTTATTGTTGTTGTTATTGTGTAGTTCCTGCGGTTCATTAGGCAGATTGGCGAGGGCAGTGTGACTGTGGAGGACAGAGCAGGAAAAGAGCTCACTGATAGAACACAGGCCAAGGAGGCACAGCACTGGGCCTCCAGCCTCAACCAGGTACGAGCCCTTCCCATCTCCTCCAATAGAGGAAACGCTCTGAAGGGTGCAACTTTTGCCTCCTGGCAGACTTCTTGGCTCTTCTCGAGCTGCTAGGCAGATTTAGCCAGAAGAACTACATAGTATATTGGATGTCCTTGCCAGTATGCGCTCTTGGGTATTAAATGATTACATCACAAATGTCCGGGACAAAGTTTATGCTATGCTTGGAAACTAGCTTTAAAAATTTGATCTCTTTTACTTTCTTAACAGAAGAATGGTTCAAACAAGCAATAGTTTAATTGTTAATGGAAGCTTTTCATGACATCATCTTGACTTCGACATTTTAACCTTTTAACTTCCATCCATATCTAAAATCTAAATGTCCCACTTTCCTCAACAATCTTACACCGAATATCTATAAATTCCCCTCCCTGCCCTCCGTCCTATACTGACTGCTCAGTACCTGAAATCAGGGGAAGTGACTGTGCCCATGGAAACTCAAGAGGGCAAAAGGAAGAATGACAAAATTAAAGCTAAACAGGCAGAGCAATGGGCTACTATCACCAGACAGGTAGGACCATAGTAATGCAGTAGCCTTGCAGTTGTCTTTCTTTTTAGTTTAGTCATTTTTGTTAACAAGCCCCTGCCAAGCAAACCACATTTACCCCAAAGTACGCATTCAAACCGTTGCTTTAATTGAATAGTGCTTTTATAATCAGCATCACAGCACGGCACAAGACTTTTACAGCTAATAACCCGCTCGCAACTCTTGAGATCATACCGACTTCCTATCGAAGGTACCTTTGGAGAACATTGCTTGCTATTTTTAGTTAGAGGAAAGATGGATGAATGAGGGTGAGACGTTTTTCATGCTCTGTCGGCCTAATCTTTCCTTTTTTCCAATACATCTTTTCTTTATTCCCCCACTCTCATTCATCACAAGCTGTGTTGTTCTTTTTCCTTTAGCTGAGTAGTGTTTAAGCATTGCAGGCTCAGTAATGTATTTTGGAGACTGCTAACAGGCCGGCATGTCGATGTGCTCTGTAGGTTTCAGCAGATTCAGCAGAATCTTGGGTGGATGAGTTCGCAACTTATGGGCCAGATTTTCAACAGGCCAAGGCAGCAGTGGAAGTGAGACGGATTTTACACTCACATTTGAACTTAAAGGGATACTTCACCCAAAAATGAAATTTCTGTCGTCATTTACTCACCTTCAAGTTGTTCCAAATCTGTAAAAACTTTGTTCTGATGAACACAGAGAAAGATATTTGGAAGAATGCTTACAACCAAACAGATCTTGCCCCCCATTGACTCCCATAGTAGGAAAAATTACTTTATCATTTTTTTTGTTCTGTTGAACACAAAAGAAGACATTTTGAAGAAAGTAGGACAGCAAATAGTTCCGGGGCACTTTTGACTACCATTGTATTTCTTCCTACGATGGTAAGTCAAATGGGGGCAATATCTGTCTGGTTATAAGCATTCTTCCAAATATCTTTCTCTTTGTTCATTAGAGTTGAGTAAATAATGGCAGAATTTTCATTTTTGGGTGAAGTATCCCTTTAATATTGTGACATACATAAAAATTAATTGTGTGTTTTGTTTTGTGTGAATTTAGAGTGATGTTGATTTCTGGGAGAAGCTCCAGCAGGAGTGGGAGGAAATGGCAAAGAGGGATGCAGAAGCTCACCCTTGGCTCTCAGACTTTGACCAGATGATCAGTAGTTCTTATGACAAGGTACCGTAATATCTGGACACTTCAGGGTTACCTGGAGTTATGTGCTGGGTTTGTTTATTCATATTTCCCCTTAGACAAAAATCACATGACAAGAAGTTTACACTGTGTCCAATGTATTGTATTATGACAATCCATTCATTTAGTGCTCATGGCAAAAACTTGTATTCAACTTTAGCTAGCCAAACTATCAGCATCAGACAATGCTATAAACTTAATTCTTTCATGCTGATTGTCCCATCACATAGGGATATCAGTTTGAAGAAGAAAACCCCTACATGTCCCACGAGGATCCATTTGCTGAGGGTGTGAAGAGAATGCAAGCAGGGGACATTCCAGGAGCCGTGCGACTCTTTGAGAGCGCCGTGCAGAGACAACCAGACAACCAGCTGGTCAGAGCCACATACGAATAATTATTTCCCTTCAACCAAAAACTGATGATACATTATGCCTCAAGAGATTCTAGCTGTGTTCTGCGTTCCTTGGCTTTGAAAACTGCTGACTGTGTATGTGATAATTCTGCAGGCTTGGCAATATCTAGGCACCTGCCAGGCAGAGAACGAGCAAGAGTTTGCCGCTATCAGTGCCCTCCGGAGGTAAAAATGATAACTGCAGTTTGCAAAGCAGTTCAGTTTGTCTGGTATAAATCTAATGGAGTATATTTCTTATTTATTGTGTTCAGATGTATTGAGCTAAAGAAGGACAATCTAACAGCCCTAATGGCACTAGCTGTGAGCTTCACCAATGAGTCACTGCACAGGCAGGCCTGCGAGACTCTTCGGGATTGGTTGAGGCACAACCCTAAATACCGGAATATCTTGGAGCAGCATGAGCGAGAGAAGGCGAGGGAAGGCGAGAGGGAGAGAGACAAAGAGAGGGAGAGATTTGGATCCCTTCTGCCAGAGTAACATTCTTCAATTAATTATTGAATTTATACAATAGGCTGTATTTTTGTGGTATAATGTCCTGGGTTGTGTGTGGGGGGGTTATGTTGTCTTTTATTAAAACTTACATCATCTGTGTTGTTCTTTCTCTTCTACAGAGCACTGTTTAATGAGGTTCAGACGTTGTTTCTGAGTGCAGCGGCCGCTGATCCCACACAGGTGGACCCTGAGCTTCAGTGTGGGCTCGGAGTTCTCTTCAACCTGAGCGGAGAGTATGACAAGGCTGTGGACTGTTTCACAGCAGCTCTGTCTGTCACACCACAGGTCTGTTTAATCGCATCACAACCCTGTTTACACCTGGTGTTAAAATATTTCTCTGCTAATCAGATCAGGCGGTCTGGTGGGATGGACACGTTAACACCTTGTAACTAGGTGCTTGTGATAGCAGTCGGCTCAATGGTTGATTGATGGGTGAGGAGGTGGTCGTTCGGGGTTGTCCAGGATGTTTTAGAACGGCTTAGCATTTGCACCTCATACCTGTGAATATGGTTTGAAGAAATTATCACAAAACATTTGGACCCCATTTACACCTGCTTTTAGCTCTGACCATGAAAGGTGGAGTGGCTAATTTTAAAAAGGTGCCAATTTTAGCCTGCTAGCACTGAAATTATAATACCACCCTCTATGCGATTTGCCGCCCAAGCCACGCCTCCTCCAAACACATTAATTTTGTAAATCCACGTAGCGAATTACAAACTAAGTCCATTAGATTCTTCTCGAGGCATGTACATACCTGTCCAAAAGAAAAAGAGCAACCATGGTATGGGACCATGTGTTCATGGTCTTTCAGACCCTTTGCCTGCCGGAGCTGAACCGATGTTAATTTGCGTTTTTCCTCTTTCATGATTCAGACATTTTTTTGTCGCTTCTTTTTTCAAAAACTGACTTTCGTTTTGTAGATTTACTTGTTGTCGGTTCCGCTGGACAGTTTGATTTTTGCTGTTTGTCCGCCATTCTCTCTACATTGACACTGCGGACATGAGCGTGCTACGGCGCTGATGACGTATTATTTCTGCGTGAACAGGGTGCGCAGTTGTATGCAAAATACGTTGGCTGAAACGTACACATGACCAGTCACAGCGTTCGGCCAGAACGTTTTGATTGGGCGAACATTTTTTGGTCGCACGCCTTTCACAGACGATATATAATTATAAAAATATTATTTGACCACTATACTTCTTGATTGCTATCAGGATGTTAAGCGATTTCCAACCAACATGACAAAAACATTGTCTGGACAGGATCACCCACCCTGCCTTTAAAACTGAAGATCAGACAAGAGTCTTTATTTAAGATTGGGGTGTATACTGTTATTGACGATAACTGTTATATAAATAACAGTGATTATTGATATTGTGTTATTACTCAACATGATAATATGTTGAATAAGTCAGTACCAGTATCTGATTGACTCTTCAACGTAGCAGTTGGTGGTTATATATGCTTATCTTATTCGTTCCTATTTTCTCATGTTTAGGATTATCTGTTATGGAACAAGCTGGGGGCGACTCTTGCTAATGGGAACCACTCAGAGGAAGCAGTAGCTGCTTACAGACAAGCACTGGAGTTACAGCCTGGTTTTGTTCGTAGCCGATATAACCTGGGCATCAGCTGCGTCAACCTGGGTGCCCACAGGTTAGTCATGGCAGACCTAGTATTAAGATCTCCTAAATGAAATGAATAGTTCCCAGCTTATTTATTTTAAACAAGCATTAAATTACATGCCACAAAATCTACTATAACACAACAATAATGCCTTTTCTCTATCAGGGAGGCAGTAGAGCACTTCCTAGAGGCCCTTTCTCTGCAGAAACAGGCTGCAGGAGATGGGGAGGGAGGTGCAGGTCGAGGACCAGGTGCAGCAGCAACAGTGATGTCAGACAACATCTGGTCCACTCTGCGTATGGCGCTGAGCATGATGGGAGAAAGCTCACTGTACGCCGCCGCTGACCGGCGAGATCTGGACACGCTGATGAGGCACTTCTGTCACAGAGAGGGAGAGATTGAATGAAGTGTGGAGGGGTGGAAGGAATGGAGGGAGATAGAATGTGAGTGTGGAGAGACATGTTTTTACTTCAAGACTGGAGATTTCAACAGTTACCGGCCACGATTTTGTGAATGAAAGTGATTGAAAGAGCGTGAAAAGCCTCAGCCCCAGCCCTGCATAAATGGACAGACAAATGAACTAAAGCGCTTGAGAAAAAGTCCATGGTACATCAATAAACACAACAAGACAGAGGATGAAGTTTAACTACACTACAGTCTAACTACAGCTTTTTCACAGGTTTACACTGACATAGAGCTTGTTATTGTTTTTATCATCTTGACAATCACAGTTCTTGCAATTATCCTTATTATCTGCTATTATGACAGTAATATATCTCATATGGGACAAATAAAGTCCCTGCACTGTGAGCTCAAAAATACTTGCCTCTGTTTGACACAGAGTGGAAGGATGTTGAGCTATAAATATGTTCTTGTACGAAATTACATGGTGGACTTGCAAGCCTAAATGTCATACCGGTGAAAGTTTGTGAACTAAGGACAGGTTTTGAGTCTCAGTCAAGAGGTCTGAAAGCACTCTTTGCTATAGGAAGTCTGCTAACGCTGTAAAATAATTTGCCTAATTGTAAATTCTACTTGCCATATTGTGTATTGTAGAATAATTGTTGTATTGCATATAGCCAATTCAAACTGTTATATGTAATTCAAGCAATAAAGCTTTGACAAAAATACCTTGGTTAACTTGAGCTTAAAAATGCATATCATTATTTAAACGTAGAAATTATATGTACTTAAGTTTAATTATGTACACGACATATTTTTTTATATATATACATGATATTCATCATTTGAATTGTTTAAACTAATATGAAATAAATACACAAAATAGCAAAGGGTAAATATGAATTATAAGTTAACTTTATTGTTTTTTAACTGTAAATAATTGCGAAAGACGAATCCAGTGACGTCAACACGCAGTTGTTTTTCAAATCGCCACCACACGCCTATGTTAAAGCAGCCCACGCCTACATTTCACATGCTCAGCCAATCAAAAGCGCCGGGGCATGAACCCCCCAGCGCTCATCTATTGGTCTGTTTAAAAATTGCAGCAAACACAGAACAGCCCATTTAAATGGTCGAGTCACGCGGAGTTTGAAGAGCGAGTTGTGTTGTTAAAGCATTGTTAGTTTACTTTCAGCTTGTGTAGTGCACGTCCGTTGTAAACGTTTGGGACGAAACGGTAATATTTGGTCAGATCTTGAGGCGAAAGAAACAGAAGAAAAGGGAACTTTTTGATATCTTGTCGAAACACGCAGATCTTTAAGGTGAGTTTAATATTCTTTCCTGGACAATGACCTTATGTTTTATTTGTCCGTTGTTGCAGACAATAAAGTAATATATATTCGACAACTGTATCACATAACGTTACATGCGTGATTAACGTTAGCAGATAAAACTGCACGTGGGTTTGTGGCTTGTTCAGGCACAATCCGAATTTTTGCTTTATTGATTTATATAAGTGCTTTTACAAAAACACTGTACACCTATGTTTTTATTTTAAAATTGAATTACATGTTTTCATCAGATTTGCTATTCATTTCCAAAACAGCAATTAAAATGGGTTCCAGTGAAAGCAAGATGCCTTTGGTTTCGACGCCAAAGCCAGATCCCATCCAGAGACTAAAAGCAGCGCATGTGGCCAGACTGGCCGACCCCCGTTCCCCCTCCTGTGATATAGACCGCACACCTATACAGGTAAACACTTTTTCTTTCTTTGTGTCAAACCAGATTCTGAATCAAAACAGGCCACGCCTCGGCCCCACGTCAGCAGGACATCTAATAAGTGTTTTTTAACCGTTGAATGTATTATACTGTAGGTGGGCGTGGCTTACTCTCCTCTTCCTGTGGTAGAGTCAGTTGGGCCTGTGTTTGTTGACCCTCGCTCTCCCACTCCTGGGGTCACCCGAACTCCAGTAAAGGGTAATAAAATAGTTATTTTATTTTGTAACCATTAAGATCTCGCAAGCAAACATCTTATTACAAATTTGTAATTTCCTTGACAGTCAGCATCACCTCTCTCGCCCGCCGGCTGAGCACCTTCTTTCTCAATGATGTCAAGACCGGTGACTCCGCCCCTGCCCCTCTTCCTCCCGTCTCCTTCACCAAACACCCCAGCCTATCCAGTGACGAGCAAAACGACACAAGCACCAAAGAACATCTGCTCCCCCTGGAGAAACACCACAATTTGGGCATTATCGATGCTGTTACGGATGCTGTGTCCACCCCTTTGGTCATCTCTCCCTCAGAGGGTTACGGCTCCATTTGCAGCAGCCCGTTTGTTCTGCTTGGGGAAACTCTGGCAGAAGTGGAGGTGGACAGCGAGCCCACGCTGGAAGAGGCGGAGGAAGCTCTGCACCAGGGTAATTCTCCATTGAGGAGGGAGCTGAGCTTGAGTCTTCTCGTCTGTCATGAAGGCATTTACTCGTCGTCTCTGGAGGAGCGTCCTCTCACTCCTCTTCCTCCTTCTGAGGGTGCGCTGAATGACGATCACTCCAATGGTTGTTTCTCAATCCCAACACAATCCACAGAGAACGGCACGCCGGCTGCTGAAGCTGTTGCGACCTCCGAAGCGGATGATGTCTTAACACTGACTTCTGAAGAGCAGGTATGTTTTTGAGTTTATTGAAGTGCTTTGTGACTTTAAATATTGAAGTGATTGACTGGTTCAAATCCCGTCTCTATCAGGTCACAGCCGCACCAGAGCAGAGCCACGAGCAGCCTGAGGTAACCAAACCTTCTGCACCTCAACCTCCCGTCACCTCCATCCAATCCAGCCCATTGACTAAAACCCAGGGTGAAACGGTCCAGTATGGCATACGGTGCCCGAAGTTTGATACCCGCAGCCCGAGTCAGGCTGTCTTTAAACCTCAATGGTTGGGAGTGGGCTTTGGAACCAATGGTGTCCGAGCGAGAGGGATGCAAGCACGTGGCAAAACAACAGTGTCTTCACCACTTTCTGCTAAGAAACCAGCCACCAACGAGAACAACAATATGGTTGTGCGCACCAAACAGAGGCCCAGAGGTGAGTGTCTATGTGACGGTGGACTTTATATTGAAATGGTGAGTTTTGTTTTTTCGGTGGTTATAATATGGATTTTAATTTTTCAGATAAAGTTCTGATTGGTGAGGGAAGATCGCCTCTGCAGATCCTGAAGGAGGCCAATTCACCCCGGGACCGTAACTCACAGGTAACTACACATGCAAAACCTGTCAATTACCTCAGTGCACCTTAAGATGCACATTTTATGTAATCACTTTCATTTAATCTTTTGTAAAACAAAGCTCTAAATGTCTCTCGTTCAGATGAAGTTGAAAGTGGCCACACCAGAAAAACAGAGGTTCAGTCAGATGGACAGGAGGGCTCTGATTCTCTCCCTCAACAAAGAGAATGAGTAAACTGAAGTGTACAGTACAGAAACATTTCGCCCAACACTATGTGTATATTACAGTTTGCAGCCTTAAATTCAACTACATGGTGATTCTTTTCTTTCTTACATTGTTCTTATTCTCGTGTGTGTGTTTTTCTTTGTATATAAACACTTTGTTTTAATGTAAATAAAGCTGATATTTTAATTTTGGCATTTTTGTCTTTATTATATTTGAGCTGATGTGAGGACAGTAGAACTTCCTGTTTCAGTTTTTAACACTACACAAAAGTTTAAACAAAATACACCCAACAGAAAATGTATAACCAATTTAAATTGTTAAACAAATATCTTTATGATTTAATTATATATGTTCCAAGATTAAATAAATGAATAAAAGCTGAAACCGAGAGTGCTTTTGAACCAGTGTGCACATCAAAGTGGTCTATATAAGTATGCATATACAAGTTTAATTCACACTTTTACACATCTGCAAAGTCTTTTTAGGATGTCCAGAACAGTATTATTTCATTAACTTTTAAAAAATCTGTTGTGCTTATTAAAATGTTGAAATTTGTCCATTCAATATTCATGGAGTCGAAGATTCAAAGCAGATTTGCAGACAAATTGAGTCAGTATTGTCTCAGTATTTTATTGACTTGAATAAAGAAAAAGAACAGAAAAGAAAAATGTTGATACTATTTATGCGCTATCAAAAAACTAACACTAAATTCATCAAAAGCTTAAATCTCACTAAACTCTTGATCTATTTATAGTGTGTAAACCACACTGTATAAAAGTGAAAATGTATTCCTGTGTAGATTTAAATAGTTTTATAAGCAGAGAACTTGCACAACTATTTTGGCAACCTCTGTCATACAGATTTGATAGCATAGGATTTGTTATGTACTGTAGATATCAGTAAGCTTGACTCATCTAATGTTGAAAGTCTTAATTCATACGCTATATTGATAATATGTTCTAACACACTCGTGTTAATAATGACCCCATCCATAGATTACATCAGAAATCCCCAGACGGGTAACTGCCTTATAAATACCCACTTTTGCATTAGCTGTCCCTGAAAATAAATTTGTATTATTGCATGATTTCTTTGACAAGATTTTCTACGAGTCAGCCCCTCTTTTCATTCTCAACCCTTCTTGTTGTGTTTTGGCACAACAAACACATTCCCTTGCTTATAACTATCTGCAATAGTCCTGTGTAAATTGTCACCTTTACGTTTTACCCTGTCATTGATATATTCTGCTAATATTGACTGTCTTGGAGATGACGCCTTAGTTCCAGATCTTCAAAAAGCTATCCCATGATCCTGTGCAGCAAGCCATCCCATCACCTGTTACTCCGATACAGCTCACTCTGTTGTCATGACCAGCCAATGACCCTGTGGGTGAAAAACGTTATTGTAGAAAAATGTTGTTCTGTAGAAAGTTGAGGTGTGTTTCCTTCACTAGTAGCATCAAACAGAATTACAAAAGCAATGATGCCACAAGCCAAAAATACACATAGTAATATTCCTAACTTTTGATCTCTTCCTTTCAACTCACCCACTCTCTCGGCCTTAAGTGTGTCCCAGACGTTGCAGTTGAAGTCGTCGTACCCAGCGAGAAGGAGTCTTCCAGAAAAGGATGGAGCGAGAGAGGTAACTCCACACATGATGCTTGAGTCCTGGAAGGTCATAAGCTCCTGGTCTGCACGCAGGTCGAACAGCTTGAGGGAAGCATCGTCTGAGCCAGTGATAACTGCATTACCATTGGGGAAAAACTGAGGAGTGATCGAGAGAGAGGTATGATTTAGCATAGATTATAACAATGTTAATAACATTTTGTTTATACTGCTTTGAGACTGTAGTTTGATTCAGATTTGGTTGCATTATGGTTGCTTGCTTGTGTCAAATCCAGATTCGTAGTTCTGGAAAGGAGGGGGGGGGTATTGGGTTGGCGCGAGGTACCCTCCAAATAATTAAAACTAGCAAATGCAACACCCCAACATAAATACAATCAGAAATGCAACAAACACACAGTTGACACTTCAATATCCCGAGCTTTCCAATGTTCAAACCAAGTCGACACTCTTAGCCAAATCCTATGGTCTGAGCAATAGTTAAATTCATGCACCACTTATGTAAATTTTTTTAACTCAAGATTATGGCATGATTTAGGGATTTCACGCTTCCTTGGTGATCATTCTTACCCCAATGGCATTGACGTCACTCTCATGACCTGCGAAAGTCTGTCTGCACTGGCCGTCACGGATGTCCCACAGTTTAGCCGTGAAGTCACAGGCTCCTGAGATGAAAGTATTAAAGTCAGGGCCCATACCCAGAGACATACAGTCTCCCAGGTGACCGACAAAGCTGGTCTTCTGTGTTCCTGTCTCAATGTCCCACAGACAGCTGAAAAAGATCAGAGGTATTGTCACTTTACGTAAACAGCACTAATCTGAATACATTATTAATAGCAGAACTAAATAACAAAATTATTGTGTACCAGGTGCAGTCTCCAGAACTGGTGATGATTTCACTGTCACTTACGAAACGGCAGCTGGACAGATAACCTGATTAACAGAACACCCAAAACAGCAGGTTTAATTGCTAAAGACACCTAATGTCTTTCTCAGACACTGAAGTCATAATGTATCACCAGTATATTGCATCATCTGATAGGGTTTATATTGGAATATTGAAATGTTTACTGTACATTACTCCACTTAATACACAGTTACTTATCAAATAAGGTAACAAAGCATAAAAGCAGTAAATTATAAAAAAATATGTTTCTTATTAGTAAAAATATACATTAAAGTACATAAATATTTGCTTTCTCTATGTGACATGTCCAAAATCAAGTGTTCCAGAGAGGCGTTTTATAAATGCGGGTTAGCTCAGATTCAAGGTGCAATCTGTAACTTTTGTCTCTCTATCGCCATCTTTGTTTGAA
This sequence comes from Triplophysa siluroides, assembly GCA_006030095.1. Classification (NCBI taxonomy): domain Eukaryota; kingdom Metazoa; phylum Chordata; class Actinopteri; order Cypriniformes; family Nemacheilidae; genus Triplophysa; species Triplophysa siluroides. The sequence continues at coordinate 807,421 of VCII01000558.1, forward strand.
ACATAAATATGCACATTACTTTACATATTGATCTTTAAATGGGTTGAGGTCAAATGGTGTTCAACTGACATTTCCTGTTAACTTTCACTTGGCGGTTTAACTTAAAAACGCTTATTTTAAGCTTAGTGATGTAAATTGGGGTAGAATAAGGAGAGAGTTTTGAGCAATTCTTTTTTAAATGTTGTACATACTCATAAACTAGGGCTGCACTATAAATCACGATTAACGCTAAATATGATTTTGATATTATGATACTGTAAAGTCTGCGATTATGTTTCATGCACAGTTTGTCCGTGAAGCACGGCTCTGTGATCGGTAGGAAATGCTCCTCGATCTGAAAGCATTGCGAGTTTGAGTCGTGCATTTGAAAAAGCAATACCCGTCAAACATCATCATTAAAAATATACTTTATTGTTATGAAAATACCTGAGGCGGCTTGAAGAACAGTGATAGAAAGATGCCCATAGGCATATCCTGGAAAGATGTGTGTTATGGTACTACTTCTGCAGCGTTTATTTGGAGTTTCTGCACGAGAGTGCCCTCTGCCTTTCAGATGCAGCAGCATTTGACCGTATTTTACAGACAAGCTTTACAAAAAAAATTGCAGATGCCATATTGTGTGCGTTTATTTTTGATTTATCATGCAGCCCTATCAAAAACAGATCTTTGTTTACTTTGTTTATAAAAAATGTGCAGCCTGCAACTTTAGGCTACTCCGTTCATGAATTGACATTACCATTGTGTCCCGAAAGCTCACGCATGACCTTAACGCTGCCATCTTTGCCCTTCAGATTATAGATGGAGCACATGTTGTCAAGTCCTCCACAAGCAACCATGTTTCCTGAAGGTGCGTATGCACAGGTCATCACCCATGAGGACTTCAGTGGGATGGCATGCACCTACATCACAGTCAGGGCACAATCACTGTATAATGCATGTTTGACTTATATGGCAATGAGTCAGTGCTCTATTTTAAAATAAACCATTTCAGCCCTACTTTCAGCCTTCATTTCATTTCAATACGGCTCCTCCCTCTCGCACACAAATTTGACCACTGGCAGGTACTGATTTTCTTAATAGCCGTGACCAGAAAGAATTTGCATTTAAATGCACACAACAGCTGGTTAAAGCAAAAGCTTGGCTGATGTTTGGACTGATTTTGCTGACTGCACTTTTACCAATAACATTTATGAATGTTTTAGATCTTTTCAGAGACTCAGGCTGTGGAGAGTGTGACTGTATCCATGAAAAATTACCTTATTGGTAGTGCAAGTGTCCCATACGATCAATTTGCCATCTTGAGAGGCACTGACACAAAGTCTGAGACAGAATGGGAAGAAAGGAAACAGAAATGAATTCTGGGAAAAACTTCAATAGTACATTCTGTACTTCCAGCTACTATAACAAACAAAACTCTTTCCAGCCTTCCAACCTCCGCATTACTTCAGATTTGCATCCCAAATTAAGATAAAAGAACAAAGACAAGATATTAAATGTGTCGCTTTGAGCACATCTACCCAACACTTATTCATCCCATGAGTTACTTATATTTGTATGTTTGAGTTTGGATTTGTTTACTTTGTGTCGCCACCCCAGTGCATGGCATAGATTTTGGCCAGGTGTCCTCTCAATGTCTTTCTGATCTTCAGCTGGACGCGTCCCACAACAGATGTACCAGACGTATGATCCTGTAGTGTGAGGTCCTGCACTGCTTTACGAGCTGCCTAGATAGCAAAGACATCAGATGTCAGATCGCATCATATGATAGCTCAAAAGAGCATTCAGAGCTTTCGTTGAGCAAACAGTTTCCATTTGCTAAGTAAAAAAAAGAATGAAAGACTACGACAATGAATCTGTAAAATGTCTCTATATTTTGTGATGTGACATCAAATGTTCTACAATAATAATGTTTTATTTATACACCGCCTTTCCCAAGCTCAAGGTTGCTATACAAAGGTATGTGTATGATTCTCAATTGTTTATTAAAATGTTTAAAACAGTTTTAACTATGGTTTTGTCACATATTTTTCATACTAACAGTGATCTGATCTTTCAGACTCTCGGCCTCCTTTCGCAGTTTCTCCATTTCACCCATGGCAACGGTTGTCAGATGTAGTCACTCACAGCACAGATACAGGAAGTGAGATCAGTTGAGCCAAAAAAAATCTGCCGGGGATAAGTGTACCAGAATAATTATTCATGTCTTTGTCATTTCATTGTACAGTAATCACAGCTGTTGTTTTGATTATGACAATGCAATTTATTTTACTGGCTGTGCGTAGAGGTCATTGTTTTCACTTTCATAGAAATATATCTTCGGTTGCCCCTTCAACAGATATTTGCAATTCAAAGTTTCCCCAACCTTGTTTGCAAATCCTCACAAATAAGGGCGCATGCAAACATTTTGCTTGCACCACCTTACAGCCACAAACATACAAAGATGAAGGGTCCAGTACAGTGTTGTACAATACACAGCTTTTTCTAGAGTTAGAATTCAGACTTTCTCATACGCAATCACAAATTGTAATACATACTTTCATAAATACAGTGGGTGGTAGGATTCAAAATCCAGTTTAAATCTGTTTTAGGATTGATTTTTTTAGGATTCGGACAATTCCTCACCATTTCTCATTTATTAAATTGAAATGAAATGTTGTAAATATGAATCCCACTTTACATATACATGTACATATACATACATCGAGTCACACGAAAATGTTAAGCTCAAGTTCTTTGTAGACAAAATAATATTGACAGACATCATCGATATCTGCAATAACTTTTAAATACTTAAACATGTATAATGTATAATTATTGTGCCGTAGTATGATTTATCAACAGCATTGCCTAAATACCAAATAACATACTTTCCTGAATTATTAAACACACATCTTAAGTCTTTGAAAGTTATGTCTTACCTTATCAATTCCAACCAGATTAATGTAAACTATTTCCTTTTCCTAGTAATGTTTTTCGAATCTTTGTGTCTCTCCTGAGCTCTCATGACCAAATGACTTTTGCCTAAAATTTGTTTGATAGGAGAGCGTGTGAGAACAGAAGGGTGTGGATGGGAGTGAGGTGGACCGGTAGGCGGGAACTGCTCTAATACGCATGAACTTATTGACAACTCCAAATGATGGTTTGTACCTGTCCAACTAAACAATGGGAATGCTATGATCAATACGACTATGAACACCATAATAACATAACTGAACGAGAGAGGGAGAGAGAGTTTAAATCCAGAGCTGAGATTTTAAGGGAGGCCTTTTGAATCAAATCTGCTCTCATCCGATTATTGACTGCTCTTTGCATCTGGATAAGAGCATGGGATGGTGGGGGAGATGTGGGGGGATAGACGGATAGATAGACGGAGAGAAAGACAGAGAGCTTGTAATGGGTCGGACAATGTGGCCAAGCCTTCATTTGAATGTTGACTGGACCTTTTTTGCAAATTACTTTGTTAAAGAGACAAAAATAGTTTAGACTAATATGAAGGTATATCATTTGAAATAAATAACATTTTAAACCTTCCTTACAATATATAATTAATTAACAAAACTGTGTCTCAACATTGAATTTTTACTATGATAATACATTTAGCCTGAAGCATCACTGTATACAATGTAAAAATACCATTTCACTACAGACAAATGCTGTCTCAACAGGCCTAAAGAAAGAATTTTTCTAAAATGAATTTGTCACAGTTCTAACGTGGTTATATTTGTGAATAAAAAAACAAAGCATTTGTTAACAAACACAAAATGTACAACAGAGTGAGTGGAAAAGTTCCCTACCTGGTCTTCTCAACTTCACTTGTGTTTCTTGTTTCTTTTCAGCTCTCCGTCCATCCACTGGTCTTTTTCCGAAGCCAAATGTGTTTCATTCACGTTTTCTCTCTGTGTCTGTAAACTCTATGATGCTTTTGTGATGGGCAGGCAAGGATTGGAGGGGATGAAGTGAGATCAGGGCTGAAGGGATAAAGCCTGGGATGGAGACAGTGAGAGGGAGGAGATAACAGACAGCAAACGACAAGAGAACTAAATAGTGGAGAGAATCAGGTCATGAGGTCACATGACACTAAACCAGGTGTCGAAAATGAAGGGCCAGGTGAGGAAGAAGACATTTGATTTCACTCTTTTCTGCTTTTATTGTGTACATTTCTCATTTATCCCCTCAAAAAGTGTAAATAAAAAAGGTCACTAAATATAGATATTTGCCTTGCATGGGATGTTTTGGAAACCAGGTGAATAGGGTTTTTATGTTTTTGAGGGGACAACCAAGAACATTGTCCCAGACCCTATGAGTGAGGTTACGTCACGGCCCTCCTAAAAAGGGGCCCACCTTCCAAAAAACTGTCCTAGGCCTTTTTAAATAATGACCATTCATAAGGTCTGTCCTTTTAGGAGCACCAATAGTAAAACACTAAATATGGACTAAAAACAGTTACGATAAAGAAAAAATCCAATCTTTTACAGGATTTAACTGTGAATTATAATATACATCTATATTATAACATTACTGTATAATGCAGGCACAGATCATTATTTTGAATCAACAGCACACTCTTAGAAATAAAGATGCATAAAAGGTTCTTCACAGCAATGCCATAGAAGAACTATGTTTGGTTTCACAAAAAAACATTCAGTCAAAGGTTCTTCAAAGAACCATCTCTTTCTTACCATTTTACAATCTAAAGAACCTTTTTTGTCCACAAAGAACTTTGCGAAACAGAAAGGTTCTTCAAATGTTAAAGTTTTCTTTTCTCTATGGCATCAAAGAACCTTTTGAAGCACCTTTTTTTAAGAGTGCACACTGATGTTTAATCACATTTATATCTGTGTCTTGTTACTACTGTCAAAACTAAATGATAATTAAAATAAAAAAATATAAGATAAAGATAAAAAAAATAAAGATAATTTATAGCTGATGGGAATCTAATCATTTGTAGAAATGTTAGTGAAATGAAATGAGTGAAGATAATAACAGAATATCGTACAGTAAAAGAGCTTAAAAGCCTGTCTACATTTAAGGCTTAAATCAGTTTGGTGTCCTGATTTAGATCTGACCAGCTATCATTATTATAAATATAACTTGTGCTACCTACTTCTCTAAACCAGACAAAACCTCACAGCATGGTGGATAAAATTATCACCCGATTTAGGAGGGGTTGGGGGATTATATTCTATTAGGACAAAAAGGAGGGGGTTTCTTTTGCATGGATGAACATTGAGATGAAGTTACGTGCTGTGCTGCATTAGATTAGGTTCAATGTCACATTAAATGTATTGTACATGATTGTGTGTGAGTGTTTGAGGCAGGGTTTACCTACATTAGATAATAGTCTAATCTGAAAGCATTCAATTTTACACATACTATGTCTATAAATGTTAAAGACATGGTCCACCCAAAAATGAAAATTCAGTCATGAATTACTCATCCTCGAATTGTTCCAAATCTGAATACATTTCTTTATTCTATCGAAAACAAAGATATTTTGGATGAATGTTAGCAACGGTGATTTCTGGGGCACCATTGACTACCATTTTTATCTACCCCAGAAATCTCACTTGCTAACATTCTTTTAAATATATTTATTTGTGTTGAACAGAACAAAGAAATGTATACAGGTTTGGAACAACTTGAGAATGAGTAAATGATGACAGAATTGTCATATTTGGGTGGAGTATCCCTTTAAAGAAAAACAAAAGTTGTGTGAGGATTAGGTTAAAATTAGTATTGGGGGTTATAACCTTATAAAAACAATTGTTTTTTAACAAGGGTTGAACCTTCTTTTTTTTAACTTTTATTAATTTATTAGCCTTATCACACTTACTGTGGAAATGTGAAACCAGAAAGCAGTTACATTGGATCTGATCCCTCGTTCTGCTTTACGGAAGAAAAGAAAGAAAAAGCAGTGTGAGGATCAGAAAATTGGAATTAAAATATCATTAGCTCAGTATACAATAGAAGTTAGAGAAAAAAATAACACTCTACTGGTCAAAAGTTTGGGATCACTTGACAAAAATGTTTCTCAATCTGAAGGTGTATGTTTCGATGTTTGAAATGATTGGATTACTTAATTAAACCTACATTTAAAAAAAGAAAAGGAAATGGATTACAGGGACAAAATAATGAATAAAAAGCATTCCAGCATTGATGGAAATTCTTCAATACTGTTTAAAAAGCATCTCATTTTGAGACATCAAGAAGCTGTCTTATAAAATGCCAAGAAAACGATTTAGCAAATTCTGGGTGACTACTTTGAAGGTGCTAAATTAGAACAGAATTTATTTATTTTGAATGCTTTGAGTCACAACATAATTCCCAACTGTATTATTCCATCCACGGTTTTGATCATTTTACTGTTATTCTAAAATGTAAAATATAAATAAAGAATGAGTGAGTTATCCCAAACTTTTGACCGGTAGTTTATTTTGTATGTTTATATTAAGACAAAGTTAAAATATATAATTTACAAAGATATCTCTGGGATATTCAAACATCATTTGAAAGGCTCTTGGTCATTTATCTAAGAGCTCTGTCCATATTTTGCTTTTAATGGTTTTCTAGGCTTAGTGTCAGATCTATAGTATAAGATAAACCCCTCATTAACCACCAGCCATTTTATCCACACCATTTAACATCAGGATCCAGATTAGCACCCAAGTATTGAGAGGGTCACTGGCTAGTAAAATAAGGCAGGAGTCTTGGTGCATTAGGGGAAGGCTTTGGGTTTAATGGAAGGGGCATTGTGTTGATATGGGGAGCAGGGTATGAACGATTACACCATTTCTTGCCTGATTTATTATTCCATATTCTAAATGGGAGATTTGTAAGCTTCATAAACAAATGCACTCATTTATGAGAGATTATCTGTAATCTCGCTCTCCTTCTCTTTTCCCCTCCACATACCTCTCTCCCCCTCCCTCTCTTACTCGCTCATTCCATCAGAGCTAATGTGCTGCAGTCCTTTCACGATTTACTCACACAATCTCACTAACTGCTCATGTATTGCTCTCTACTCTTTTTTCCAGAAATAATAAATAAAGAAATAATAATTTACCCTCTAATGTCAATGTCCACATTTTTACCAATTCAGGATGTTATGCTACATTCAAACACAACATAATAACATTTAACAAAGCAAACAAAAATAAAGCAATAAGAATATTTGCCATTATGTATTGTAGTAGACAAATGTGTTATTCTTACACAATCATTCACCACTTTGGGGAAAGAAATAAGAAAATGAAAATATTCTTAAAACAGTATGATTTTTCCATTTAATTTAAACATCAGAGAGTAAATAACAATAAAAGTGAATAATAAATTACTTCAGTTCATTAATCTATTTACTTTTTCTTTATTATTTCATAACAATATTTATTCATAACAACCATAAAAACACACACAGTGCCATCCTGAAACTTAAGCACACACACACACATACGTACAATCAACATATCCACGTGGTGTAGTCTGAAATAAAAATAAAATAGTGTTCGTGACAAGATGACAGGACGCACAGGCAGCATGAAAATCAATGTCCATGGGCACATGAGCGATATACTGTCTCTCGTCTGATTGGCTCATTCAGCAGTCACTCTTACAGCTCATCCCGCCTCCCTGTCACTCTTTCTCTATCTTTGCTCTTCTCTCTGACCTGGCTTCTCCCACGCCGGGCAGCATTTGAGGGACTTTCTCCATCATCCTTCTCTTCTTTTACTACACTGTGTCCATCTGCTGCCCATAAGGCTTCAGCCTCCTCACGCTCCTAGGACACATATTTAGAGAAATAGTGTTATATGCCTGCGGGAACTTCATTATAGACATACCAACGCTATCATTCAAAGCTCTTTGGATAGACATCTGCTAAGTAGGAAAATGTTTATTTAAATGCACAAATGTTTGTTGTAAGCAATACTTTCTAATGAGCTCAGCACATTACGGTTTCTCACCATATCTCTGTGGTGCTTTTTAGTGGTGAACCAGAGTGCCAATGCACATCGTCGACCAGCGGTTATGGCAGTAACACCATGAGGATTGACAGGTCCTGATGTGAATCCCACAAGTCGCCCACAGGTTGGCTTAACGTTTGCCTAAAAGATAGAAAAATGTAGAGAAAACAGTTGGTTTCAATTTCTTCTACTAAAAAACTATTCCACTAGACGAAGTTAATGGGATATTTCACTAAAAAAGTATTCCTTCATTTTCTCACTCTTATGTCATTCCAGACCTGTATGACCTTCTTTCCTCTGAAGAACACAGAAGAAGATATTTTGAAGAATGTTGGTAACCAAACAACACTGGCCCTCACTCACTTCAATTGTATGGACACAAAATAACTGAGACATTTCTGAAAATATCTTCCGTTGTGTTCCACAGAAGAAAGAGTCATATACAGGTTCTCAACAAAACGACGATAAATAAATGATGAAAGAAATTGTATTTTTGAGGAACTTTGCCTTTAAGTGTTAATAGTGCTTCTATGATGAATATTAAAAAAGATGAATATTTAAAAACAAATCTTACGGTGACTGTTTTAGCATCTCGATCAGTGAAGAAGAATTCACCGCCTTCAAAATCATCATTCAGGTAAAGAACTGCACTGCAAAGACATCAGTACATCCACATTATTGTGTGTGCGAATGAGACATTAGATTTTTTGGGTTATTTCATGCATTCTGACTTCTTTACACTGTTAAACGTGCTGGCTTCTCAAGCTTAACATGGTCAACGTATGACAGTATTTCTGTGCTCGATTCACTTCGCCATGCCACGCGTCATCCACCAAGCAAAAGAGCATGCCCGCACGTCAACCAGCCAGCATGAGAAAGAGCACGCCCATCAATGCCGCCCCCTCTGCACACCTCCAGGAGCTCGACTTTTTCCAAAATTATCGTACAGCTGTTTCGGCCAATTATACATTTTGATCAAACTAAATACTCTTCCAAGATACGAAGTATGCAATACTACTCTATACAGCATGGGCTGCCAAATAACCATGTGACAATGTGACACACACCCAGCGGCCAGTTGCATAAACTGCTTAGACTAGTCTTCTATAATTTTCTTCAGGACTGGTCATAAGTCAGTTACATAGATTGGTCTTATTGAAATATGAAAAGTAATACTGATTAGTCCTAACTATTTGCTAGTCAGTGAGACTAGTTGTTTAGACGCAGTCTAAACTTAGCGGCTAAGTTTATGCAACTGGACCCAGGTCTTATCATCCTGCGGTGGGCCTCCCTTGGGTGAGGGTGTCTTGTGATAAAGGACCGAAACACCCAATGAGGCTGCACAACTGCCGATGTGTCGCATTGTTGGGAACCATTCAAAGGTCATTATCAGCAGCACCTCACCAAAAGGCATCTTTCACCCAGGATAATGGATGTGATGAAATGGGATCGGACACACAACTCATGAGATGTCTCTCTAATATTATCAAGAAAAGGTAAGTCTAAATATGCTAAGTATTTCTGTAATAATATATCCCCCAAACACAGAGGATGCCTACCTGACGAACCAAGTGAAACCTCGGACCTCCTTTCCTCTATTCATATTCTTGACTGCTCCCCACGTCATGCATAAGGCATGGGAAATGTCCTATTGGGCAATTAAACTGTGCTGAAATAGTGGGATTATAACACCTAGTCCTATTAAATTAATCTGAAAAATAAAGGTACTCAAGATTAATATGAGATTGGCAGAAACTGTGTGTGTTACCTCATCCATAATCTTTATTTTTGAGAGGAGAGTAAAAAGTGGAGGGGAGAGGGCAGTAAGATTGTAAAAGGACAATTTAAATTAAGTAATTTTAAATGAGGTTTATTAAAATACACTGGATTAACAAACACCAACACTATTTCTCTGGCACTGTTAACAGCAATGAAAATCTGCTGTTTGTTTGAAGGGAATGTTTGTATACATTGTCTAGTGATCATGACAGAAGTAACTGACAGAAGCCTGCAATTCTCTATGCACCTGAGGTCTCGATGAACGAAGGCAGGAGGTTCTCTCCAGCACTGCCTGGTTTCCGGCTCCAGGATGCAGTTATCCACGTGAACCGGATGAGAAAGATCCGACCGCCCCTCCTGGTGCCCTTCACACACACACAGTAACATGCATCCACAGAGCATCAGGGTGAGATGTAAACCCATGTGTGAATGACAATTCTTGTTCTAGCACAATTGTATGTACCTGGGATGGCGGAGCGACACACCAAATGTGTGTAGGAAAAGTAAAGAGAGGAATGACTTCTGAAGTACGAGTGCATCAGAACCCTGGCGGTTTCACCGATCTCATGTAGCAGTCTGGCATCTGATTGGTTAACCAGCCCATCTTGAGCCAACTGGCAAACAAACGCGTTTTTGGAGTAAGAATTTGTATACGATAAATGATTCTAGCATGTTTCACGGGTTAAGTAATATACCTTGAGTGCCCTGAGAACAGTCAAACCCTCAAATTTCTCATGCGGTGTGTGAGGAGAGCGTCGCCCCCGGTAACCATCACCCACTGATGCAGCAACCTGAATCATCAACACATGATGAGATGTAAGATTCTTCAACTGCTATTGGTCGAGAGTCTGATGTGCATTTCACTTAAAACAAGCAATTGAAAGGGCAGATTTTAAGATGATTATAAAAAGCTCACAGTTGCCAGCTGCATCACGCGATCACATTCAGACTGAGATAAAACTCCATCCAGCACGACGCGGTTGGTCCCGTTTAGCCTCTGATCATCCATAGCGATTGTTACACCGACCACAGGAACAGGACCACCTGTGCCAGAGACACAGAGAGCGAGAAAGATAGAGGTGAAAAATAAATGAAGGATATGATCATGTTACTGCAGATTATTTTGAAAAATATTGGGATTTGAAATATGATGTTTTTAAAATCATAAAGGAAAAATGTTGATTATGTTCAACAGAATGTGCAAATATTTTGCAGTTTATGCATCACATTAGGCCATTATATTATAAAGAAAAAAGAACGAAAGGGTTAAATGTGGACGGAAAGTGATCGTACCTGCGTAAAATCCACTGTCATCCACTTCTTCAACTTTCTCTCCCTGCTTTAGTTTCTCATGAAGCAGCCGTTTCTCTGCTCTGAGAAGAAGAAAGGGTTTGAAGGGATAGTTCACCCAAAAATATTAATTCTGTCGTCATTTATTTACACTCTTGTCTTTTCAAACCTGTGTGACTTACTTTCTTCTGTAGAACACAAAAGAAGAGATTTTGAAGAACAACCGAACAACTACGGTACCTACTGACTTGCATTGGTTTTGTGTCCATATACAATAGAAGTGAACGGGTAGCGCTGTTGTTCAGTTATTAACATTCTTCAAAATATCTTCTTTTGTGTTCTGCGGAAGTAAGAAAGTCATACAGGTTTGAAATGACAAGAGGGGGAATAAATGTCGACAGAGTTTTAATTTTTGGGTGAACTATCCCTTTAAAGCTACCTGTAAATGTATTTCACATAATCCCTGGCTATCACTTTTGTGTTTCCCAGACTCACCTCCAGCTTTCTCGCAGTGACTCAGGCACAACGTCCTCGGGCGTCCACAGATCCTGCCAGGACCACACAGTAAGTCTGAGGTCTTTCAGTTTCAGAAGTGAGCACAAAACGCACATAGAGAAAATCAAACAACATAAAGGCAAATACCGGGTCACTGAACTTAAAGTCCAAGTTTGCCATCCCAAAATATAGCAGCCTCTTCTCCTCCAGGGCTCTACTGACATACATGGCAATTTCCTTCAAAGAAACAGATGACAATTTTAAAGTCTGTATTGATCTGCGCCCTTGACTCCAGCAGACATATACAGTATAGTATATACTTATATAAATGCTGCTTATTATTTCTCCATCTCCCATGTGTCATATTGACGGATATGCGATATATCCAGTCATCATGCTTGTAACCTACTTGTAGGGGTCTTGTTTCCTGAGCTTCAGTGTCGCCCTCTAGATTTTGAGTGTATAGCTGCAGGTTACTGAGGGAGTCTGAGTCTGTGGGGTAAAACAGCAACAAGGACCGCAGGGTCTCCACTGCCCCCTTCAGGTCACCAGCTGTGGGACACAGAGAAAAGTACATAATAACAGAGAGTTTGTTAAAGGAATAGCTCACCCAGAAATACAATTTCTGTCATCATTTATTCACCCTCGTGTTATAAAAAATCAGTATATGACTATTTCTTCTGTGGAACACAAAATAAACTATTTGAAGAAATGTCTTAGGGGCCAATGTTGTTTAGTTACCAACGTTCTTCGAAATAAAGAAAGGCATACAGGTTTAAAATGACATGAAGGTGAATAAATGATTAATTATCATTTTAGGGTGAAATATCCCTTTCAAAGAATAATTGACCCCCAAACTGCCATTCTGTCAATATGTTCTTTAAAATGCACAAACACAACAAATACAAATGCCACGCTGGTGCTTTTTGTAAGGGATAATGTACAGGCAGCCGGTTGTTATCTTGTATCACACTGAAGGGGCTTATTTCACGATAAGAGCCGGCTGCTTGTACATTATCCCGCTTATTACATGGCTACTTGCCACATGAGAAAAAAACTGGACATAAAATGTGAGTTTGAAATATTTTATTAGCTCATTATTACCGAATGCAGACCTTCCGCGAGGAAAAGCCGTTTACTTTCGGTTTTAAAGTAAGAAACGATGTTCAAACGTCACGAACAGGCAAATTTTCATTTTTCATTCATTTTTTGTAAAACTGCCCCTCTCAAAATGATTTTCAGCATCCGGGTTACAGGGTGTTTATAGTTTTGAGGGGTAGTTATTTGAAAAGAACAACCCTTGGAATGTCGCGACTGGCCAATCAGAATCAAGCATTCAAATGAGCCGTGTAATAAGTCTTAAAAACATCTGACCTTTGTACTGTGCAATGTGAAGATGTTCTAACTGCATTGGCAGAAAGTCCTCCACAGCAGAAACCCTTCCAGGTCGCGTTGACACTAAGGGCACACACGTCTGTTTGCATAACAGCAATGAGAGAGAGAGGGCTGAAGACACAGAGCACAACAGAATGTTCACACTTGTCAGAAAGGGCATCTCAAAAATGTTTTACAGTCGCCTATGCATTTTAAGCTGAGATATGAGGGATGATTTAGTTGTTCTCACCTGCAGCTCTCTCATAAACCCCCTGTGCTGTGTCTGGCTCCTCTGGAATGAACTGTGACGCTGTAACACACTGAGCTCTGCACTCCTCTGTCTGCTTCAGCGTCTCATTCACACACTCGCCCCACTTCATCACTGCCTTCAACCAATCAGACGAGCTCTCAGCCTGGATCGCTGCATCATACATCTCCTGAAGGTGATAAGAGAGTTAGAATGCTTCCTGATTTTTCTCTCATCTCCTGTCACTTTACTCACCCAGTGTTTCTCATGCTCCCTCTCTCTGTCTTGAAAGGCTTCGTCTTTCATTCCTGTCATCCTCCTGTACTTCTCAAGGTTGTTCCTCATCTCCAGGTGACTTGGATTGGCCACAAAGAAGGTGTGAGCAGCCGATGCTGCTTGCTGCAGTTTATCCAACTGTGTAAAGGGGTTTCAAATATTTCAAAGCGGTGACCTCCTGACCTAAAGATTTCACAAAGATCTGACAAATAGCTGCATGATCTGCATGCAAGAAAGTCTGTCTTGTAAGTAAACGTTCTTCAGACAAATTCAGGCGTGTGTTGGGATGAGAATTGTTTATTTTTGCTGAATGACTGAAGCTTGATTTGTGGTACCTTGTAATACGTGACTTGCAGGAAGTTGTAAGGGTTTCGTGTTCCAAACTCATACTCAATGTCTGAAGATACTGGCAGCAGACCAGAAGGAGAGACGCTTCGACCCATACAGAACCTCACACACTCTGCCCGGAGCTGGATCCAGTCCAGTGCCCACAGATCCCAGAGACTTCCATCTAATGCATCTACACACACACACATGTCTGGTTTATTATCTCTGTGGGGACAGTACACAGGCGTAATGATTTTTATAATGTACAAACTGTATATTTCATCCCCTAACCCAACCCCTAAACCTAAAGATCATAAAAAACTTTTTGCACTTTTAGATTTAAAAAAAAATATTGTTCTGTAGGATTTATAAGTTTTGTTCCCCATGAGTTGATGTGTATTCAGGTTTAGGTCCCCACCGGGATATAAAAACAAGGCCACAAATACACACACACAAACAAACAAGGCCACAAATACACACACACAAACAAAACAAAACAAAACACAAAACAGTAACGTTATTACCATTCAAACACAACTAGTTGACTCCCAGCCGTTGCTTTATATTTGAGTTTATGCTTTAGTGTTTAGGTTTGTATAACACACATAAGATGTGATAGTCATGCATAAACACTCTTTATGTGCATCTGTACAAAAAGTAGTGATTTACCCAGTTTGGAGAGTCTTTCATCTCCTGCAGACAAACACTCATCGTGACATTTGCGTCTCGTTTTAAGAAGCGTTTCTCGAGTGGATATGGATTTCTCTATGAACTCCGCAGCTCGCTCCCATTCTTCCATAAAATACGCCCGAACCCCGCGGTAATAGAGCTCGTCGTATGGAGTTAAAAGTCCGGATAAACTTTCGGAAGACTGCCCACTGCTTCCAGTTACAGATGCATTGTTTATAATGAAGAAAATTGCTATTTGTAACGCCACGTATACATGGCATGAGTTTGAGCGAAGCGCCATAATGCAGAGACTGTAGTTTGGATGAAAGGAGGGAGGAGATCTCAGAGGAATGAGGGGAAATACGTGCCTGGCAGCAAGAAGCGAAAAAAGACGTGTGTGTGCGCACTGGAAGAATACGAGTCAATGTAGACAGTGATAGTTCATAGTGAATATCTAAAAATCTTTCTTTCTTATCATTCTTTGCTTGGTTTAGTGTTTGACTAGTAATAATTGACAAACAGAAACTAACGGACATTTCAGGTAGGGCTGGGAATCGATTCCAAAAAGAATTCCAAGGCGTTAAGAATCGATTCCATTAAAGGAATCGACTCCTCTTAAAGAGCCTTCAAGTCCCTCCCCTTAGCTGATGTTATCGGTCAGCTAAATCACGTTATAGATTCTTGCAGGGGCGGTTCTAGTGGGGGGGCAGAGGGGGCCAGTGCCCCCGTGTCAGCACACTTGGCCACCCCCTGTCCCCCCTAAATCTGGAATGATATTTCACCAAAACAGAGCAATTTTGAGCTGAACTTGTTTTCAAATGAAATATTAATGAAAAATAATCATGACAACTAATGTTAGTGTGCCCCCTAAAAGCATAAGTGGCCCCTGCCTGGCCCCCCCAGTTACAGTAGTCTAGAAACGCCACTGGTTTCTTGTCTAAAACATTACAGACTTCAGAAAAAAAATGGATGAAGTCTAGAGCTGTGGAACGACATAAAATATTCTTCATGCATAAAAGCAAACGCTTTGCTAAAAACATCTGCTAAACATCTTAGAAAGAGCTGTTGTATATCCATTCTAAATCAATCTTCTAGAGGTCTATATGACATCTGACAGCAGACGTCGCTGAGATGTAGGGCAGATGAGCAAACAGCATCTACCAGATGTCTTGCAGATGAAAATGCAAACATCAAATAGATGGTTGCCAGATGTACGTGTGCTATCAGGGTCGTCTTTAAAATGGTCTTGATGGTAGGACTACTTTCTTGCGCATTTGAAGCGTCCGGTGTGTTTGCATTAATGTGAGAGAAAAGCCAGTGATAATAATATCATATAAAGCACAGTCTCACAACAGATTTATTTGGATGTTATTGTGTATTTTAAAGGAACTTATGATGGATTTTCACTATAGTATGAAATAAAAGCACACCATATTCAATTCACTCACCACAATTATGCTATGCACTGTTATTATGTTTAACTGAGAAGCACTTTTATGATATTACAGTTTTGTATTATAACTAAAGACATCTATTAAATTATAACTTAAACAAATGCACATTATAGCCTATGGGCTTGTGCACATTCAGTCACCTTGAACAACCAGTAATGTCTGAGGCTAAAGATTTTGAAGCCTAGAGGCAAAGGCTTTGGGGCCTACTTTTGACCTAAAAGTGAACCAACCTTTGTTTAAAAGCTTGTACAACTTCTGGGGACTTTCTACTGTGTATGAGTATCCATAGTAATGGTGTTGGTCCAGTAATATTGGTAAAAACAGGTTTTTCTGTAACATTCGGAGACTGGTATCATTGAGAAAAGTAAGAGTACCTATTGTATGTAAATATATTTAAAAAACGAAATTACGGTTGGTCTGGCACAGTTAACCATACCTTGTTGCTTAGGAAATAAGGGTGGCAGACAAAAAGGGTTGGCTAAGGGAAATAAGAGATAACAGGACCTTACCCTATTGGTAAAGGGTGGAGAACGCCCTCTGAAGTTTGTGTATAACTGTTGATGCAAAATCTTTATTTGTATCTTTAGATGCTTTGAGGACGTCTCACTTTGTTGGCTCGAGCAAATAAAGTTTAATTCTCTTGACACCTGGACCTTCTTCGTTGTGAAGTTTTTAGATTGATTTTCCTCAACATATTTTATGTCTGTTAAAAGCTGTTATAAATAATATAATAAATATAATACCTGACCTCCAGAGATCTGTCTGTCATTTTCACTTGCAGAATATCCAGAGTATTCTTGCACATTTTGAATACAATTTACTGATTATCGATCTGTCTATATTTATATTCCTCAAGTATTTATGTTTACTCTTCTGAATAACTTCTAAAAATAGTTAACAGTAATTTGACCCGTGCTTTATTCTGAAAATAGCCAAATTAGATTATTGATGTTATTATTAATGATACATTGGAATCGCAGGACAAGATCGACATATTTGGTTGGGGTTCTTGTTATAGAAACAATAAACAATTAATAAATGTACAAAGTGGCAGTTTATTGCATTAAAAATCTGTACATTTTTAATAACAGATACAAATCTTTAGGAGAACAGGGACTTGAACAGGAATCGAAAACAGCAGCTAGGAATCGATTCTTTAAATTCCCAAACCAGGAATCGGAATCGACTCGAAAAAAATCTGTATCGAACAGCCCTAATTTCAGTAAAAAAAAACAAAGTGTAAAGAGCGTGTGTTATAAATGCAAATCGAATATAACTATGAAAAAAGTAATTGTCTACAATTAGGTTTTAACGAACATCTTTGATTAAGCAATTCTTTATTTTGTTTTGATCTTTGAGCTGCAATTTGAGCTCTGTGCATCCCTGTTGTTACCACTTTTACTCCCATCCGCATGAGGCCAGTATTATTATTAACAAGAGGTCAAAATTTCCGCTTTCTCATTTTGACAACTGTCATGGCTTCCACGTTACCGTAATAAACCAAAAGTACAATTCTTCATGTTGTGTTATTTCCACATGGCTAAAAAAAACAATTGTTGACTCAAGTATTATATACGCCATGAAAATAATTACATTGTAACACGAAATAATTACACCTTAAAATGACTTGCGTTTATATGTCAAACACTGAAATGAAGAAGGCGAGTGCATTTCCGCGCGCATTGTCGGCGCATGACGGTAAAACACTTGCAGCTGTGGCCTCGAATGAAACACACTGGACCATCAGCAGCTTTTCATTGAGGGGAGACAGAGAGAAAGAAGGTGGTTGTCAGAGACTTTAAGCGAACTGTATTTCAGGAGCGGGTGATCGCACACCGGGGGCCAGAAGAACCCAGACGGGCAAGCGTGAGCAGGCAAGCGGGTAAATCGCATTGAACTGAAGATGACGGAGGTTAGCGATATATTGATGTCAGTTCTGTCTACGATTCGGGTACCGAGGCCCGGAGATCGTGTTCACAAAGACGAGTGTGCCTTCTCGTTCGCCAGCCCGGTAAGTCGCGGCATGTATAGTCTGCACAGTCATCGTCCACTTTCTGCTTGGGCGATATCTGATTTTGCGCTTGGGGATGTTTTGCTTTGGTCTTGTTGTGAGCGCTGGTAAAAGTGCTAACTAGCGCTCATTCATTGCACTAGTTTACACGATTTTCCATCACGACGTTATGCTAATCAAATATTATAATCATAACCCTAATCTTTAGTCACCATCTCGATTAAACACATTTCCTGGATATAGTTATTATATCCGCTGACTAGTACCTGTTAGCTAGCCTTAAGCTAGTTATAAAGCTAAGTTGAGCTAGTAAAGTTTACGTTTCAGTTGTTTTGCAGGTGGCGCGCGTGAGACAAGCACGCTAAGCGCGTGGTGCTGTGTTTTGTTAAAACAGTTTTTTTCTGCCTGTTTCAGGAGAGTGAGGGCGGGTTGTACGTCTGCATGAACAGCTTTCTAGGCTTTGGAAGCAAGTATGTTGACCGACATAACGCCAAAACCGGTCAGAGGGCTTATTTGCACATCACCCGGACTCGCAAGACGCAGGTACAGAAACACGTGATCGCTCATGGTTATGACTGGATGCGGTATACATTAACGTATCTTTAATACAGTCTAGCCATTTCAAGTCATTATTTTCAGTTTACTTGCAACCTTTTAATAGCATAAAATACAATAAATTCTTGTTGTCTTCCAGAAGGAGGATGATAGCAATTCTGGATCAGGCGATCCTCCCAAAAAAGAAGCCCACGAGATTGGCCATAGGTAAGTCTTCTTTTATTGTACATCAAATAATGTACATATTTTATTATGAATGGTATTCATTTCCTATACTATCTTCCAGGGATTGAGGGAGGGTTTGATGTTGAGCAGGAGCTGTATGAGGAGGAGATCAAGGTGGTTCTCCTCCCAGAACGACTGGAAGTGACATCAGAGGATCTTGCCTCTATGCCAGATGTTGTTAAGGAGCGGGTGAGTGTCGCCTTAAATCGATACGTGAATCATAGCTCAATGTAAGTTGAACTTTAAGTAGGAGATGCTGTGTGTTGATGCTGTTTGCATGCGCAGGTGTCTCTGTCAATAGCAGGGCTGCAGGCAGCAGATTCGGTGTCACACGCTCTGCAGGTGCAGCAGTGGGATGGAGAGGTACGGCAGGAGTCAAAACACGCAGCTGAACTCAAACAACTCGACAACGGGCTCAAAATCCCTCCCAGGTAAACAAATTGGCGGAACATGCACATTTTGGATAAAGTTATTTAGTTATATTTAGTGACCTTTTGTATTCACATGTTTTCTGCTTTTATTTCAGTGGTTGGCGATGTGAAGTCTGTGATCTACAGGAGAATCTGTGGATGAATCTGACGGATGGGAAGGTTATGTGTGGACGGAGATATTTTGATGGGACAGGGGGGAATAACCATGCCCTCCAGCATTACCAGCAGTCCGGTTATCCAATGGCTGTCAAACTTGGCACAATAACACCTGATGGGGCAGGTAAGCATCTGCAGAACCTACCGGAATGTAGACATCTGGTCAAATAATTTGGAAGACATTAAAATGTTATATATTTATGATAACACTTTATGTATGTGTCTTTGCAGATGTCTATTCCTATGACGAAGATGATATGGTGTTGGATTCAAAGCTTCCAGAACATCTTTCTCATTTTGGCATCGATATGATGACTATGGAAAAGGTACAAACATTGGGAAAACTGTGCTATAAACATGTGTGAATAAGTGGACATCTTTGTTGAAATGTGGGTGTAGTATGTACTATGTTGGTTATTATGATTTGGTTAGTTTTGTGTTTCTGTGGTCACTGTTTTATTTCGGTTTAGGCATTTCTCTATTAGAATATCTGGATATATTTACACTGGTATTTAAATGCCAGTCTAATGACTGTAGTCACTTATGTTTCAAAAGCATTTTTCCACATTTTCACAAGCTAAATTATTGGAATTATTTCAAAAATAAACACAAAAAAGCCATTCTTGAAGTTTGCCCCTCCCTTTGTTTAAGACGGAACGCACCATGACTGAGCTGGAGATTGCAGTGAACCAGCGCGTGGGAGAGTGGGAGGTTATTCAGGAGTCAGGCACAACTCTGAGGCCTCTATGGGGCCCGGGGCTCACCGGTATGAAGAACCTGGGAAACAGCTGCTACCTCAACTCAGTCATGCAAGTGCTCTTCACCATCCCAGACTTCCAGACCAAGTGAGTGTGTCTCGTCTCAGACTGTCTGTGTGACTGTGTATTCAATTCAAGTTTATTGATGTAGCGCATTTTTTAAATGTGACTCTTTCAAAACAGCTTTACAAAAGAGAGGAAAATTATCAAATGTATACAATACATACAGGGTAGAATACAATGCGTGGTATTGGTGCAAAAAAAATATTGTCTGTGTCTATCTGTTTTGGTGGTTTTGATATTTTATGTGTTAATATTAAATGTTATATAAAAAATATGATTATGTTAATATTAAAAGCTTACAACTGTAATAGTATATATGTAGTTTAATGCATCAATTGTTTTTGAGAGTGTTAATACTGTATTATAGCCAATATTTAAAGCATGTTTCCACAGTGGTATGTGTATTGGCTGTACAGACTCTTATTTGTATTCTAGTACTAGTAATGTTTCTAAATGCGTATTTTTGTGCTATTATTCTGCACAGATATGTTTCTAACATTGACAAGATTTTTGGTGAGGCACCTAGCGACCCCACCCAGGATTTTAAGACCCAAGTGTGAGTACCTGTCCCACAAATTTGTATCCACTTTGTTGTGTGTTTGGCTACCAAGGATGAAAGTTATAAAGAATATACATAACACTTGGACATACAAATTGTTTGCTTTATTCTATTTTATAATCTTTTGTTTTTTGGGGGTGGAACTATTGTTTCAGTCCTGTACTGTTTAAGGGGTCATAATGCGCGAATACGTGTTTTTCTCTTTGTCTTTGGTGTTATAAGTTGACCATGCATGTATTAGACACGTAAAATTGCTAAAATTAAAGTGTTGGAACAAAAGATGCATTCTATCTAAAAGCGAATGCTCACCCAGACCTGCCTGAAACGCCTCGTTTAACCACACCCCCACGAATCTACATCAGTTCGTGGTATGATTTGACTAAACCGCCCAAAATGTATACGCAAAAAGATGGGAACCTAATATTCCAAATTTGGTAATAGGCGTTACATTTCTATCACAAGCTTGCATTAGTCGACCAATCCCTACGCACTGGTTAACTGGCAAATCATAGCACACCTCGATACTCAGAGCGAGGAGCTTTGTTAAAAATCCCTGCGTTTCAGAGAGACGGGGCAAAGAGGAGATACAAACATACATGGTATGTGGAAAATACAGCATTTTTTAACCTTAAATCGTGTATACACATTGCATTACATCTAAAACAAACGATAATATTTGTTTTAGCCTTGTCATGTTACCCCTTTAAAGATAAATTTGAAGGTGCTCAAACTTGCCAGCAGAGGTCGCTAAACATTACAGAGTCACAGAGCTGAGTCAGTGCCTTCATGAGAGGAAACCTGATTTTCTCTGCTTTGATTGGATTAAGCCGTTTTAGAAAGTAACCAAAGCCGCCTCGCGTTTCTTTTATTTCCATTTTTAATATCAGAGCAAAGCTGGGCTATGGTCTTCTGTCAGGAGAGTACTCAAAACCTGCCCCTGACCCCGGAGATGACCCCAATGCCTCCTCTGAATCCAGGGTAAACTTAAACTTTATCACAATAATTTTGAGTTCTTTTAAAGCCATTTATAAAAAAACGTGTCGTTAACTTATTTGTTTACTTGCTAAATTAATAATATATTTATACAGGGTGACCAGGTCGGCATAGCACCTCGTATGTTTAAAGCCCTGGTTGGACGAGGCCATCCCGAGTTCTCCACCAATCGGCAACAGGATGCGCAAGAGTTTCTTCTCCACTTCATAAATATGGTTGAGGTAATAATGGTGACTTTTTTCCAGCGGTCTATGTTTTTCCCACTTTCCTATGGATTAACTCATGTCAGCATTTCTTTTTGTTGTCCAGAGGAACTGTCGGTCTGGCATGAATCCCTCTGAAGCATTCCGCTTCCTAGTGGAGGAAAAGATTGTATGTCAGCAGTCTCAAAAGGCCAAATATACCCAACGAGTGGACTACATTGTCCAGCTGCCTGTTCCAATGGACCAGGCAACAAATATGGGTTAGACACTCATTAGAATGTAGTTTACATTGAAATAATTGATTGAAATATGATGCAGGAATATTGTTACAAAATGCTTCCTTTATCCCCATTTTGTCATTTTATTCTTTCTCTCGTTTGACACGTGTCTTTCTGTTTATCAGAGGAGCTACACGAAGCAGAGCGTCGTCGTGAGGAGGCAGATGCATCTGGAGCCCCAGCCCCCTCTGTAGTACGTGCTCAGATCCCATTTGCTGCCTGTATGGCTGCTCTTAGCGAACCAGAAACTCACTGATTTCTGGAGCTCTGCGGTGCAGGCTAAAACCACTGCCACAAAGTAAGCATCGTAGTACTTGTTTACTTTATATGTTTTTTGTTATGCAAAAGAATAAGCATAAGCATTCGGTGTCCTTTTTTCAGGACCACTCGCTTTGCTTCATTCCCTGACCATCTTGTCATCCAAATTAAGAAATTCACCTTCGGCTTGGACTGGGTCCCTAAAAAACTGGGTACAGTAAAATTTATATTTATTTACAATGATTCTTCCTGTAATACTAATGCAATGTGATTATTGAACATTAAATATGCAAATTTATTTATCAGATGTTAGCATCGACGTTCCCGACACTTTGGATCTGAGCGCGCTCCGTGCCATGGGACAGCAGCCCGGAGAGGAGCTTTTACCAGAAGTGGCGCCGCCTCCTCTCATGACCCCTGATGTGGAGGTTAAAGGTATCCTGGGTTCCCACGGCAACGAGGAGGACGACTCTCTCTACTCCCCACTGCTGTGTCAGTCTGTCTTTTCTCCTCTTTGCTGTCATCGTTTCTTTTCATCTGTCTGTCATTCAGACGTCTGTCTTTATTTCTTTTCCATTTGCTGTCTTTCTGTTTTGTTTACATACTGTCTGTTTTTATTTATATTTTGAAGTGTGTAACAATTATAAACTTACATGACATGAAGAGCTCAACATGCACTTGTGTGTAGTGTTTGGGTTTCCATTAGTTTTTCCATATAGTGGAAAGGTGACATCAAGGAATGTGTATAGACCTCTCTCTCTCTTTGTCTCTTTCTGTATATCTCTCAGCTCCTGTATTGGATGACTCCACCGTGTCTCAGCTGTGTGAGATGGGTTTCCCTTTGGAAGCTTGCCGGAAAGCAGTGTTTTACACAGGCAACACTGGCATTGATGCCGCTATGAACTGGGTGATGGGACACATGGATGACCCTGGTAAATACAAACATACATTAAATATGAGCTGTGAAAAGAAAGGACGTCCAAATCTCTCCAGTGCAGATTTGCCATTACTTTTCTCCCCATGTGACTTTCTACAGATTTTTCAGCACCTCTAGTGATGCCTGGCTCTAGTTCTGCTCCTGGCACGACACCCACAGAGAGTCTACCTGAGGAACACCTAGCAACCATTGTGTCTATGGGATTCAGTAGAGACCAGGCCACCCGCGCTCTCAGAGCTACGGTAAGGGACAACTGCCTCTGTTAACCACAACGTTATGTGTAGAGCTAAAAATGTTAAAGTCACTTTGAAATCGAAACTGACAATTCTTATTTTTTGCTGGAATATTGCGCTGTTTACTAGAAATAATGTATTGTGTGGGTCCTTATTTTATTTAAATTCATGTGCCCTCATAATCTTTGATCAAAATTTGAATATGCACTTCTGCCCTCTAGTGGCGAAACTCTGTGATGACCTCAATCAGACATCTTGGTCAGAACATTCGTTAGTTCCTCCCCTTAAACTGTCAGGCCTCTGCCAGATCAAAGTTGCAGTGGAAAATAATCCACGTCCGTTTAGTCCGAATGCTGAAGACAATCGCCAATTCCGTTCACAGTGACCTTTTAATTTCTTTTCTAAAATAATATAATATAATGTATCTTTGTGACTTTGTAGAATAATGTATTGGAGCGTGCTGTCGATTGGATCTTCTCTCATCTGGACGATTTGGAGTCCATGGATGTGTCTGAAGGTGGACGTTCAGAGGGAGGAAGCGAAGCCAGTCGTGAGCCACCTCCAGGACCACGTGTTCGTGACGGATCAGGAAGTAAGTGTGTTTGTGTGCCATTGTTCAAGAGTGCAGTACAATTTATCAATATTTTCTGTTACCAGTCCTGAGCAATTCTAATCTTCAATTTATTTGTCTTGAAGAGTATGAGCTCTTTGCTTTCATCAGTCACATGGGAACGAGCACAATGTGTGGTCATTATGTCTGTCATATCAAGAAGGACCAACAGTGAGTTTACTCTCTTCTTTCTGTGTGCTCGTTTTTGTCTGTTCTTCTTTTAATGTCTTTTGTTCTGTTTTTTTCAGGTGGGTTATCATTAATGATCAAAAAGTTTGTGCCTCCGAGAAACCTCCTAAGGACCTGGGCTACCTGTACTTTTACAGGAGAGTGGTGGAATAAAGTAAATTAGTACAGCATCTCTTTCTTTCGCTCTGTCTCACACACATCTTTATCTGAGGTACTGGAAATTTTAGGCCAGGACTGATGCTTCTGATGCCCCATTTTAATATGATGTCAAAGCACTTATCCAACACATACTCACTACTGAATAGAAGATGTCAGTCGTAAAAATTGAATGGAAAAACATGTAGGGTGTGCAGATTAGTGTGTTCTTACTCGAAACACTAATGCCTTACCACAAACACACACATACACACAAACACACACACACTGATCTCATTCGTGCCTCCCTCTGATTGGATAGTGGCTATTGTGACATGGCTTTTAGAGCTAAGCTCCGCCTTTCCTTCCCTTTTGTGTTTCAGAATATTTCTGCAAATGACAAGTAATTACTTCACTAAACCACAAAAACTGTTAAATATTATATATTGGAGATTAAACACATGAATGCAAAACGTATCGTGGTGTTTCTTTTTTCCCTCTCATATTTTGTTTTCGGAAAAAAGAATTCCTTTTGTTCTTTATTTGCTTTAATAAAAATGTCTTTTTGCTTTCTGACTGTGCATGTGTTGAGTTTTTTTAATTTCATTAAGCAAAATGCAATTTCAGCAGTATTAAACATTTACAGGAAGTAAGCTCATGGTTTCTGGTGGTACCAAAAGACAAAATATTTTCTTTGTGGAATGCCTGTATTATGGCGGTATGTTAACGGCAGTTTGGCACAAAGAGAAAACAAATATATTCTAAGGCATCGTATGTACTTAATAACTTAAAGACAGGGATTATGTTGAAAGAAAATGTATTAATGTGCCCATGCTCTTTTGGCTTGTTGGTTTAGAAACGATGCTGTAATAAATAGATTTCAACTTTGCTATTTGTAAGTGGTCGTTTCCAGGAACACCCATTTAAAATTGCATTTGAGAAACGGAGGCGTTTTCTGCTTTAGATTGGCAGGTGGTTGCTCTCCAAAAAAACATTTTTTCGTTCTTCCGTTCTCTAGTTTCAACTCAACATCAGAAGTGGTTTTGGCAGCATTCTCACGCAGGTCTGTGTAAAGTTTTATCATTTGGATTAAGTGCACTTCGTCAACAACAACAACATTTTTTCGCACAGCGTGAGTATCATGCATCAGCTCAGAATAAGACCTTCGATAATGAAATAAAAAAAATAAGAATTTTTTTAGATGTAGACTTGGTGCATGTGTTTGAAGATAAATTAACTTGTTTCTAGTCCAAGCAAAAAACTCATGACTTATTTTGTTGCTGCACTCGATCGGCGACATTTTATCTTTTGGATATGTGGATATGCTTTTAATGCTCTTATACGATTCATATAAACATGTATTATTTTTTATGTTAATTGAATATTTAGATGAACTGTGGATTGTAAAATAAATTTTTAAATAAGCACTGGAATCTATATTAATAACATTTAGTGCCGTCCGACTTAACATAACATGTTTAAAGGTTTCTTTTAAACGATGAAATATGCCTCCGGTTGCATAAACTGCTTCTTAAAATCAAATTTTTATCTTCAAAACTGGTCATAACGTTGTCAAGTGAGTTACATGAAAAGATAGATTGAAATTCTAATTTAAATATGAAAAGTAAGACTGATTAGTTCTAACTCATTGCTAGTCTGTGAGAATAGTTGTTAAGACACAGTCTGACTTTGAGACACTAAATCGTTCAACCAATAATAAAATTAACTTGTTTTCTTTTTTTATTGGCTTGCAGTAGCAAAAATAATATATTTTTTACAATTAAAAGTAATATTCTTTCACATTTTTTCATTATTTTTTTAACAGTAGTTTAATGTCCGTCAATTATGATTAAAGGGGATATAATCATATTTACAGAAAGTAGCTATATGAGAGAACGAAATAAATGTATTAAACTATATTTCACCTCACCAGACTTCTCTCACTTATTAGCTTTAAAAATAAATTCCAATTCCTTTTTATTTTCCTTTTAGATTTTTGAAACAGCAACAGAATGTCTACCTTCAAGAACATCCTTCTTTTTCTTGGTGAGCATAAAAACCCAATTCAGTTCAATAATACAGAGTTCGTTTTCCTCGCCATTACTCTGTTTTTGTCAAATTTACAAGTGCACAAACATTTGTATATAGTGCTATACTGCTGACTTGTACTCGTGCTCATTCTCTGTGTTTAACCATTTTGCTCCCTGCATGTCTTCGTCAGTTCTTCATATATTCCTTGGGGAATGCGCTGTTTTATATCAGAAAGCTGGGGCGGAACTTAAAATAGATTGTAATGGTGCATCATCGAAAGAGGATGTTGAATGGAAATTTAAAGATGATCGCATCATTAAAATTGTTAGAGGATCAAAACTAAGAGGTATCCGTTTTTTCTGCTTTTCGTCATTATTTACAAACCTCGTTTTTTACATAGGCTACTGTAATTACTGTAGGCTCAATGTTTTTTTACAGGTCCTTTATATCCAAAAGGATCGAATAAATATTATCCAGATACTAACTATTTGAGGATAACACGACTGGAGTCTAAGGACTCGGGGCGTTACTCCTGCTCATATGGAGGAAATTTTAAGCAATTTAATGTGCAGGTTGTGTCAGGTGAGACAGTGCAACATAGGGGAGAACTTAAACGTGTTGTTTATTTATTTGCGACAAATTCACAGTACTTGTAATTTATACTCGAATGGTCCTTTTTTTAGCTTTTGTTCAACCAGGCACAGTGCTTCCCCAATCTAGTGATGCAGAGTTGCACTGTGATGTTGAGGGAGATCCCAATGCCGAAGTACAGTGGCTGAGACCTCCTGATGGTCAACTATATCATCAAAGACAGCAAAAAGTTCACCTGAAATCTTTGACTTTAAATGAGGACGGCCAGTGGACATGTCAGTTTCAGGGCTTGCAGATAAATATCACATTAACTGTTGTAGGTGGGTGTCCCTCATAACTGTGTTATAATTCTTATTTGATTGGTTCTAAGTTGATATTTTTGTAATGCACATTGTAGGTCTCCAGACCAAAGAAGCTATTGAAGTGCCTCAAGGGGGCGAGGTAGTTCTGCCCTGTTCTCTCCCTCAAATAACATCTCGCCGTGTAGTGGGTGCGAAATGGGAGGCTGACCATCTTCCTGAAGTTTCATCCTCAACTCTACATAACACAGATAAGACCTTAAAATGGCATGGCCAGAACACTTCAAGAATTATATTTACAAGTGGACAAGTCAGCATCAACTATGATATCAAGATATTAAAAGTGAATATGTCTTCAGATATATTCTGTAAAAAACTACACGTACTGTATGTATTTTTTCTTTCATTTATTTTCTCTCCTGTTTTTTATCTAACCCAGGCACAGCCTAGTGATGCAGGTAGATTTGTGTGTACTGTGGAGTTTGATGGTAGCGCGAAGGTGACTGCCAGCACAACGTTGACAGTTGTGCCCAGAACTCCAGGTAAACACAACCGCACTACACAATTTTACAAATTCAGCTATCAATCCCATTACAATACAAATGATGCTCGCCCAAAATCAACCATGCCTGCCATTTGTAATGATTTTAAATGTCAGGTAATAAAGTGGTCGGCAGTGTGAATGGGCCTAGAAGGGAGGGACCTTGGGCCAAAAATGTGCTTGGTTTAAAACTGTGGATCTGGATTGCTGTTGGAGCAAGCACTGTGGTTCTAATTGGAGTTATTATCGCGATTGTTCTTGTCCAACGACGGAACAAACGTATGAAGGTGAGACAGGAAGTTAGAAAAAATAAAAAATAAAATAAGAGGTAAAGAAAGAATGGTTTAGGTTATATGTTTTTATTTCTTCTGTAGAAGCAAGTGAGACAGCTGAGATCAATGAGACAACCTCTTACAGCCAAAGACTACTGCCATTGTGACAGGTTCTTGCTTATTTACTCTTCAATAATTCTGTAATGATCTGAGTATTAAGCATATTTAGGATTCTTGTTCCAAATTATTGTTATTTTTAAATTGTATTTCTCTCTTTGTATTAGTGTTTTTTCAATTCATTTAACCTTGTTTGCAACATACAACTGATTATAGAAAGGGGATTTTATGTTTACATTTTTGTATACTTTATTATAGTTTTTACTTATATCAGAACTTGATATCTGTTTTAACCTATGAATGCACGTGTCTGTTTTACAAGACTCTGGTGTCTTACAAGGTTCTTTCTTTTAAGATCTGAGGTGGAATTGGTATTGCAGGTGAGGCCAGTTCCCATCACCAGACATCAGCGTAACATAAACAAAACAAAACCATATAACTGAGAGACATGTTAACTGGTGTGTGGAAGACTGAGGTCATGCTGGGCCAGTGTTTTTATATGTCCTTACTGACAAATGATGACAACTCCTGAGACTAAAATAAAACGAATCATTGACATAATAAGACATTTGATTGTGACTGTACCTTTTCAAATTAGATACATTTTTTTATGTTTTTATGTTTTGTTTGTAATTTTGCTGATTATAAAATGTAAATGTTTCTGTACGTGGCATGACATAATGTTGAATGTTGCAGTTTTTGTTCACTCTATTTCATTTAATACATTGCTAACATGTGAACATGGGCATGTCCTTATTTCTTGACATTTGAACAATAGCTTTAATGAGCAGACTTTGCCGTCTAAACTGGTGCAGCTGGAGTTGGTTTGGGTTACAGGTGTCCACACATGTACAGCTGTTTACAAACAGGCATCAAAACAAATAGACGGCAATAAATGACTACAATCAGCATGAATATCTGACAAAGGTGAATTGCAGCAATTTTATTTTCATATGAACACAATAAAAACGGTAATATTACAGCAGCTGGGGTAACTTTACGTAAATCTACATTTATTTCTAACTTGACATGTAAATTTGCTGTCTAAATGTAAATGTTTTACCACATTTAAAAAATATGTGATCTGTAAATCTGTAAAATAAAACAATTTCGGCAGTTATATTTTTTACAGTGTACATTATACTGAAGAATATGATATAATATAAAAGTATGTTTAATTAGGAAAAACATTTTTCTGTGTGTTTGTCGAACTACAAACCACAAACAGAACCACAGACAGATGAGTTGTCGAGCTACTCAAGTCATGTAACCGTTTCCTGTGTGTTTGAGTGATTGGGTGTGTGTGTCTGTTTGGAGGAAAATATCAGTGTAGCTGTCTGATCCGGAACACAACACAGAGATACCTACAGTCCAGTCCTGAAGAGATGAGTGTCTCTGTGTTGTGTTCCGGATCAGACAGCTACACTGATATTACAAACAATAACAATGTTACTGATTGCTATTGGTTTGCTACCGGTCATGCATACATGCTTTCATGTATTTTAAAGTTAAGGGTCTTTTGTCTTTACTTGACGAAAACAATGAGTTGAAATAGATAATCAACAAAATCACATTAGTAGAGGTGGACAATTCCAACGTAATGGATGTGACATTTTGCGTTATGGACATGACATTAAAATGCTCAAATAATTATTTTTTTACGGATATAGTGAACCATCGGTTTATATTTTACTAAACCCTTGTTGATAGAGTCTAAACATAAAAAAAGTCAGTCTATGAACACATTTTTTTATATTTTCCAGACCAAAGGAACTATTGAGGTGCATGAAGGAGGTGACATAGTCTGCCCTGTTTTCTTACTCAACGTGCATCTCTGCATAGAATGGATGGGATATTTTAAAAAAGGGAAATAAACATGCGTTATGGATGTGACAAAAAAGGAAGCGTTTTTTGGAAGACGACAAACTTTGTAGAATTTCTGTGAAATAAAGTGCACAATCCTGAAGCAATAATACCCAATGAATGGAGAAGGGATACCTCTTTATATAACATAAAATTGTTACGTTATTTTAATGAGGAATATATAGCGTTACGGATGTGACAATCCTGAAAATGGCACTTACCTGACTATGAAAAATCATGCACTAAAAATAAAACAAATGCTTTACAAATTTGAAGAGAGATCTCACATTGGTTTTTGAACCACCAAATGTTAATATCTGTGCTGTACCATAGTAAAAAACGTTGGTAAAAACTTATTTTTTTCATGGTAAGTTTGTCATATTCACGGAAATATCCAGCTGCCATATTTGTTTACTAGTATGCATACAAGCAACTGTTAAATTATATGGGTCTTGTGTACTTTATTCTAGCATGCATTTTTGTGGATTTTTTAGATGTTTATCTGATGCTTCTGATGTGCTCATGTAGTCACGATTCACAGTGATCTTTTCTGTATATCTCTTTTTGAGTGTTGGATGACTCCACAGAGTCTCAGCTGTTTGAGCTGTTTTCTCATCAGGATGATTTGGAGTCCATGTATATGTATGAAGGTGGACGCTCAGAGGGAGGAAGTGTAGCCAGTCGGAAGCCATCCCAGGGCCAGGTGTTTGTGACGGGCCAGGATGTAAGTGTGTTTGTGTGCCGTTAATACAGATCACAAAACAACAGCTTAACATTATTTTCTGTTACCAGTCCTCTGTTTAACAATCTTCTGTTTATTTGTCCTGAAAAGTGTGAGCTCTTTGCTTTCATCACATCATGTGGGAATGAGCACAATGTGTGGTCATTATGTCATAATTCTGAAAAGTAAACATACCCATGACATTAAATTTAGCGGCATCTAGCGGGGAGGTTGCGAATTGCAACCAAAGGCTCACTCCACCCCTCCCTTTCGAAGCATAGGCCTACGGTAGCTGGCACAGACTTAGATGTTGTCACGTTTCACTTCTTTGCAGAAGAAGAAAACGTATTTGTGAAACTCTGTACAGCAGTTTGTCCATTTAAGGCTGTTGTAGAACAGCATGGTGAATTTTATGTATGGAGACCTGCAGTGTGTATAGAAATAGTTCGATCTAGGATAACGAGAACATAACGCTTCAATATGGAAGGTCTTTATACACCCATGCAGACATAGTTACGTATCTTTTAATGCATTTCTGTCAATAGATCCTACAAAAAATTACACATTGGACCTTTATGTCATTATCACAGTTTATCTAAAAGTTCATGTGTGGCATTCTTTTCTTAAGGCAATTTAAATTTCTGTTGAAACAACATTTTGTTAGTATTAATGTTCCTGTGCTCGGTTGGCTTATTGGTACGTATAAAGAGAAGGTACACCAATTGAAAATTGCATTTGAGAAACGGAGGCGTTTCCTGCTTTAGATTGGCTGCTGCTCTTCACAAAGCATTTTTGCTTTCTTCAGATCTGTCTACTGGTGCGGTTTAATGTTTTGGCAGCTTTCTCACATGTCTATGTGTAAAGTTAGACTAGGTGCAGAACTTCTCAAAAACTTTGTCAACTAAATTTTTTGGGGGATTCTGAATGTAAGTATCATCATACATCAGCTTTAGCTTTGGATTATTTATTTGAAAAAGGAACAATAAAAATACAGCAGAAACATGATTCATATGATATTATCATACGTAAATGCAGGGCTGTTGCATGTGACTGAGTTAAAGATAAAACATTTTTTTTTAAATAATGTTTGTGTGTTTCAGAAACTCACAACACCTGTTTTTACTCGATCTGCAATATTTTATCTTTTTAAAGAAGTCCTTTTAAAAATAAAATTTGACAAACCTTTACTGTGCACTGATAATAGTCAAACATTTTAATGTTAACAATTTAATGAACTGTGGACTATAAAAAAATACCGAAATGTACTTAATTATGTTGAAAAAGCTTCTCCAGAAGCACTTCCGGTTTCATTTTTTATTTAAATGTTTTTAATCCTAAAGTTGTAAATAATTTTTAAGCAAATTTGTTTAACATTTTGATTCGGTTATACACTTCTGATATAAATGTATTTAAAGTTCTGTTGGTCGTATTTTGTTCAAACGTTTGTTCAGTGTTAAACTGAAACAGGAAGTTATCATGGATGAACATTATTGGACCAGAATAATTAAACTGAAGTCACAGATCTTAAAAAACAAAGTCAATTATTTATGAGATAAGACGATTTATAAAATGTTTGCCTTTATTTTTAATTGGTTGTGACGTGTTCAAAGCAGTTGTACATTTTCCAAAAACATACAGCTCACTGCGTCACAATGTGTTGCCTGGCAACCACTTTGTTGTTTTCATTTCTAAGGAATATTACATTGAACTACTTTGTTATGCGGAGCAATAATATTTTTCTATTATTAATATCATTTCATTTTATTTGCTGTTTTATTTTATGAAACCTTGCTACATATATGTATTAACCGTTTTTAAAAGCAATTAGCCCTGTAAATCTTATATCAGACCCTTAGCTGATATAAAACATTTTTCTTGACATTGTACATGACTTTGTAGACATGAACCTGAATGTCTTTAATTTTAATAATTTCTATCCCAATATTTTGCCTTCTAAATGAAATCTCATCATACTTCTGTTCCATTGCTTTAAAAATAATTTCGCTTTGTATTTTTGATGCAGAGTTAGGCCTATACCTCCTTTGTAAGTCGCTTTGGATAAAAGCGTCTGCTACATGATTAAATGTAAATGTAATTTTGAGATAGCAACAGAATGTCTACATTCACAAATACCTTTTTCTCCTGCCTGGTAAGCATAAAACTTCATAAATTTAACTACGTTATAGTTTTAGTGTTCCATTAAATTTGTCTGTAAGTATTTGTCTTCAAGATTCTGATGACTCATATTTGTGCTCATTCTTTATTTTTAAACCCTGTCTTTATGTGTGTCTTTGTCAGTCCTTCATGTATACCCCAGAGAATGTTTGGTGTTATATAAGACAGCTGGGGAAGACCTTTTAATATATTGTGGTGTAGCGGAGGGTGATGTCGAATGGAAATTTAACAATAATCTCATCATGTTTATTCATGAAAAACAGGATCTAAACGGAGGGGAATACGTTTTATCTTTTTCCCTCTGAATACAATTTGGGAAAAATAAACATTCGATCATCGTCATCGCTTACAAACATAGACTATTTGCTCACTGTGATTACTGTAAATGCCATTTTACAGGTCCCTTATATTCACAAAATACGTCTAAATATCATGCAACTACAAACGCTTTGAAGACAACCAGACTGGATAAACATGACTCTGGATCTTACTCCTGCTCACATAATAGAGAATATACTGTGCGTGTGGTGTCAGGTGAGACAGAACAACAATTGGGAAAACTGAAGCGTGTTTTTTATTTATTTACAAGAAATTCACAGTAATTGTAACTGGTCCTTTTTCAGTCTTTGTTAAACCAGGCACGGTGCTTCTACAGTCTAGTGATGCACTCCAATGTTGAAGGAGATCCCAAAGCAAAAGTACAGTGGCTGAGACCTCCTGATGGTCAACTATATCCTGAAAGAAAGCAAATAATTCACCTGAAATCTTTGACTGATGACGACCAGAACTATACATATTTATTTGTTGTTTTTTCCCCATTCATTTATTTTCTCACCTGTTTCTGTCTTACTTAGGTACAGCCCAGTGATGAAGGATATTTGTGTGTACTGTTGAGTTTGATGGTCGAACGAAGCTGACTGCTAGCACAGCGTTGACAGTTGTGTCCAACAATTCAAGTAAACATACTACACAACCTTACAAATTCAACTATTTATCCCATACACAATACAAATGATGCACTTCCACATTATTATCCATTTGTAATGATTTTTATACAACAGGTAAAAAAGTGGACACCAGTCTGAATGGGCAAACACCTGCAAGTGAGGGATGGTGGACCATAAATCTGTTTGATGTACAGTTGTGGATCGGGATTGCTGTGGGAGCAAAAGTGGAAGAAAAAATCGCAAACAAAGTCATGTTTATATGTTTATATTTATTTTGTGGAAGCGAGCGGGACAAGGGACAGCAGACAACTGTCAATGTTACGACCTACTGCCAATGTTACAGCGAAATGCCAATGTTACAGCCAACTGCCAGTGTTTCATGTTCTGAATTCACCCAGTAATCCTGCCATGTATAGAAGCAAATCCTCTTGTTTCTTTGTAATATTGACATATTAAGGCATTTAAAAAGGGCAACAAAAAAAAAATATATATACTTTAAGGTTATCTCTGAGAGATATAACTTTAGTAAGTAGTATATATCGGCTTAATTTGTGCCTTTATTTTCTGTCCACTGTAATATTACCTGGAAAATTCTATTGAGTTGAAATGTCTTAGTTTGTTCATTGTTTATTTTGGGGAGTATACAGATTCTATACTTGTTCATTCAGTAGGAAGTAGAGGACTTTTTTTTGAAAGGTTTACACCTGGGGAGAGGAAGGCCTGGTGAAAGATAAAGGAAGTGATGTTAGGAGACCAAAGGATGGCAGCTGAGACATGTGCTATGCAAAAAGTAAAGATCTGGAGGATTACCTAAATGGAGCCGATGTCCAGATAGTTTGCTGGTTCTCTTAGCTCAAACTTATTGGTTGTAATACTGACCGAAGTATTCAAGAGACCAATTGGGATTTTTTGTAATTTATATTTTTTCACTGGACACACTGGATTGCTTTTTATATGGTTCTATTGGAGGTTATTTTTGAGCACTTTGTGGATTACCTGATGGAATATCTCACCCATGGACATTTATTCAAGAAGGACATTCTTTCAGTATCTGGACTCTCAGTTAAGATTCTATGTTTGTTTTGAATTTGTTTTGTTATTTGTCAAAAATCTTCTGTTTATGTTTGAGATTATAAATATTATATATTTAAATACAGCTTTCAATTTCACCAAGGTCAGTTTGAGTTTCTGAACTTTATAGTAACGCATGATCTAAAATATTATTGGACCAAGTTTGTTTCATCTTTACTCTTCTGTAATGATGCTACATGAGTGATTCCTGTTACACATTTTTATTACTCTTTCTCATCGTTTTAGCAATAAAATGCAATTTCATTCCATTAATGTTTATTTTATATGACCTTGTTTACACCATAGAAATCACCACATTTACTGGTAAAGTCTATCTCAGAAAGAGGACATTGGGAGAATTCCCAAAAAACAAAAGACATTAGTTCATTTTAGATTAGGAAAATCTGGAAAATGGCCCATTTGACATTGTATTTCTCTTATCATTCTGCCTTTTTTCTTTGTAAGATCTTGGTATATGCTTGAATGCAAAATAATGTAGAACAAAACTCTTGTGTTTTATAACATTTGTTCCTTTTAAGATGACAGAGAGGAAGAATTTGTGCAGGTGAGGCCAGTTCCCGTCCCCAGACAACAGTGTAAGGCAAACAACAGAACAAAACTTCTCTCAGATTTAACTGAGAGAAGCATGTTTTTTGGAGTGTGGACAGCTGGAGTCACGCTGGGCTTATTGACAAATGATGACAAGACATAAGATTGTAAAATGTACTACTGTATCAAACGAGTAGGGATGTAATGATTCCCCATGAGCAGGTTGAAAATCGATTATATTATGTGATGAGTCGGTTGAGATGTTCAATGAATCACAATACATGTTGAACAGCATTGTTTACTGTAAACGTGGATATGCTGATATTTCTGTTAAAAAACAAACATCAACAGAGACTTTTCGAAGAGACTTTTGTATTATTAGATTTTTATTTGATTTTGAATTTATTTTAAAATTGCAATTATTTTTATTATTTGACATAAATTGTATTTTATTTTACAAAGAAACACAAAAATAAAAGTGCAATGAAAGGGCAGTTGTTTATTTCTAATTTGTCTCAACTCATTTTGTAAAAACAAATTGTTTCGTGAGATAAGTATCGAGAATTGAGTAAATCATTACATCCATGTGTATCCTTTTCAAAATCAAGTTTAAGTTTATTTACATTTTAAAATCAGCAAATGCATACAATGTAAATGTTTCTTTAGGTCGCATGACATATTGTTGAATGTTGCTGTTTTTGTTTGCACAATAAACCATTAATGCTCTTCTAACATGTGCACGTGAGTGTCTTTATTTCCTCACATTTGCACTATAGCTTTAATGAGCAGACTTTGCTAAACTGGTGCAGCTGGAATTGGTTTGGGTTACAGGTGTCCACACACACATTTACATATACAGCTGTTTGCAAACTGACATCTAAACAAACAGACGGCAATAAATGACTAAAATCAGCATACATACCTGTCACACAAGCATGAATATACAGTATGCATTTATAATTGTATTTATATAAAATACATTGCACTGGTTATTAAAGTATAACAGTATTAAAGTATATCAAATTTAAAACAAATCAGTTTTATTTTAACATTACCATCAACAGGAGCAGTCGTATATTTAAGAGTGCTGCATATGCAGTCCAATACACAGCAACATACAGAGATTATATGCATCACAATACATGATCAATACCTAATACACACAAAAATATACAAACAGACATGTAGAGCGAAATGAAAACATGTAGAATGAAAATAGTGTAACAGCTGACAGAAATAAACAGAACTTTTTAAACTGCAAACACAAACAAGAACCACAGACAGATGAGTTGTAGAGCTACGCAAATCATGTCACAGTTTCCTGTGTGTTTGAGTCATTGACAGTGTGTGTGTTTGGAAGAAAATGTCAGTGTAGCTGTCTGATCCTGAACACAACACACAGACACTCTCGTCTCTTCAGCGCTGGACTGTAAGTATCGCTGTGTTGATATTACAAACACTAACAATGTAACTGTTATTGGTCTGCTACAGCTCATGGAGCTACATGTTTTCTTGTTTTTAAAGTTAAAGGTCTTTTGTCGTTACCTGATGAAAGCAATGATTTGAAGTAGATAATCAACAAAATAATGGAGATTCCACATTTGTTTGGTAGAGTGTTGTTTACAAGCAACTTAAAATTGATATGTATTTTGTATTCTGAATTTTAGCGTGACGTCTTATGGATGTCTTCAGATGTTTATCTGATGTTACTACGACGGTGGTCATGGTTCAGAAATATTAAAATAAAAAAAGCTTTAATGAAATGAATTAGATGGGCTGAGTGTAGGATTAGTATGCATACTTTCGACAATCATTTTGTTTTTGCATGATGTCATATTACGCTGTAATGTCCTGAAAGGGTTCGTCGTATTGAAATTTGTGATCTGTGATTGTTGATGTGCATTCCTCAATTGTTATTTCATTTTCAAAATCAGAACACGGCAGCTTATTTGGAGCATTAACAGATATTACATGTGGTATTATTACAGAAGGTCACTTGCGTGTGTTTAATATTCCTCTGTAGGCCAAAGCCTCACTACACGCAGCTGAAATCAAACTTTTAAAGTGTTTACCAGAGTCATGCTTTTTAAAACTGGATTAAGACAAACACAAGATTTTGCCATTTTCACATTAGTGTTTTGTAGTTGTATGCTGAAGGTTTTATTTATTATTTTTATACAAAAATCTTTGTTATTTGATTCGTTAAACGCTTGCACGGTCGTTTAGAATTTTCCCATTTGTAAAAATCTGACTTTTTTAATGTTTTCTTTTCAAAATCTAAAGTTTTTCTCATACCAAAAAATATATTACTGGGAATTTAATCAATGTGTACATTTAGGTAAAGTGTACAGAAAGCTATTGTTTGCATGAAGCCGCCATTAAACTTAATCACAAAGACTGCAATTACTGCAATAACATTACAGTATACGCAAGTCTTTAACACTGTATTTTTCATCATTGTCAGTATATCGGTGTAAAGTATCCAGATACAGGCTGGTTTAAAAATGCAGATATTGCCTTGTTGACTGGTCTTCGTTGGTTGCTCGCTGTGCCGTAAATATGTTATTTTCAGCATAAAACAATGATGAACTATTACTTATTTATAAAAAAACACTTGCCTCATTCCCCATTCAGTTTCCCTGATGAGAATCAATCCATATTATATGCAATTTACCAGCATTTATTTTTATACACTGGTCGTTTTCCATTGCATTAGCAACACAATGTCACACACAGTGGCATATTCAAACTAAATAAAAGATGTTCCGTATATAACAAACGTCACTTTTCTGAACCTATTTGGTTAAATAACATTGTGATACTGGTCTTTTTTGTGTATGTACAAGATCAGTCCCCCGTCAGGTATCTTAGCAGAATAACCGCAGGTGTAGTTTGTGACATTTATATGTTTATACACTAATGTTTAGTAAAAAAAATATTTATTTCTAACAAATTATATATTCACTCTTATTCTTTTCCATCTGACAAAGTTCTTTAGATTTAATGTTTTGTAATATGCTTTTTCGAAAAATAAGTGCCACATTTTGTAATATTGTATTGTCCAATATAAGGAAATCCATAAAATATTTAAGTGTGGGTTAGGGGTCAAAATACTTTTTGAAGTCACTGTATTTTGTACAGGAGAAACTGGTTACTATAGATGCAAACACATGACCAAATAATAAACTATTGCTTGGCACGATTAGATAAGGTCGTCTTTATTCTATTATCTAGTTTTGTTTGCATATGTTTGTATTTTTTTGCTAAGCTTCAACAGGAATTAGATAAAACAGATTTTGTGAATAAAATGCAATCATTTATATTCATCTGCAATTATGCATATTAAAACAGATTTTTTTCTTTAGAAGCCTAACTTGGTGACACAATGCGTCAACTAAATGCCCAAATAAGACATTTGGGACAAATTTCTAAAATAAATCCAGAGTCAATTTAAATGCAAAACAAGCAATCCTGATGAATATTTCACGCAGTTCTTTGTGTTTTTTAGTGTATGATACCGCCTAGCAAATAAATACTATATGACCGCAATTAATATTTGACCGGCATTAGAACATGGCGCAGACACAACTTTAGGGCCTTCATCTTGTTTTTGTTGACTTTAATCTGTCATGGTGCATCGTAAGAAAAAAATTACATAATTCTACAAAAACTTAGCAGCTTTAACTGATGTACGCACACGGTAAATATAGTTTTGTCTGTTTTGCATGCAACAGTTAACACCACAGGTCTAAAACAATACTTTAGGATCCTGAACGTTTATTTTTTGGTCAAGCTTTTCGTTTTTTTCAAGTTTAGTTCTTCAGCTGACCTTGTTTATTGAGACAAAAGTTGTAGGACAACCACAAATGCTGCAGACTGTAATGACTTCTGCACGCACACTAAAATAATGAATATATCATGATTAACAACAAGCAAAGACTCTTATGTAACACTCATAAAAACTGTGGATCAGCTGATCAGCAAGATACATACACTAAATTAATTATGACAGTACGGTGCAGAAGACAGAAGAGAGAGTTTGATCATTGTCAAAGAATTGGTTTAAATGGAAAGTCTGTTGTTATCGTACATTTATGCTTATGGACAGCATAGTGTGTTGTTTGTCGCCTGGCACTTTTTAGCATTCGTTGGCACGTACGTTCATTTATGATATACGAAAGATAACAATACTCCTATTTAAGATTAAGACTTTTAAAGAATGCTGGTAACCGAACACTGGCGATACCCATTCACTTGCATTTATTTTATGTCCGTAAAATAGAAGTGAATGGGTACCGCCGTTGTTGGGTTACCAACATTCTTCAGAATATCTTCCTCTGTTTTCTTCCAAAGAGTGTAGGTTATAGAGGTTTAAAATGACAAGAGAGTGAGTAAATGATGACAGTTTTTATGTTATGGTGAACTATCACTTTAAATTAGTTCAGTAGCTTGGATAAGCTGTAAAATTCAGTCTATGTTTTGTGTTCGAATGCTGCAGTTGTGCTCACAGAAGGAGCGAGTGATTTTCATAATGAGAGCAGGATTCCCTCTTTCACAGTGTGTCATACAGACATTATTCTCTGTTTCTAATCCTCTCACTTCAGCACTGTCCCACACAAATACCACACAATCTGCCAGAGTGTTTTCCTACCTGACCGTTACAGTTTCACTCTGGAACATGTAATATACAGTCAATAACAAGAAATAAGCATTCATGCATCTGCTAAACATATGTCTTTATGGATGGTATGCTGATATGGAAGATGCATTCTGTTTACCTTCCTAGGCAACGTGTTATCAAATGCCTTTTAGACACTGAGGGTTTCAGATGATTTATTCACATCAGGGATCATCATGATCGGCTGGAGGACTTATACTACTACTAATATTGCTGACGACAGATTACTGAAAATGAATTTGTTTTCATGTATTTATTTTCAGTGAATTATTTGCCAGGTCCATTCTCAGATTTCAGGAAAAAAATGAAAAAGAGCAACATGACGTGAACATATAATTACGTAATAGAACATACTTGACTTCTTGAGATCAGTAACATTTCGAAAGTTCCTGTCTCGAGTTTGATCTAATCTCTAAGTACATAAAAATAAATTTCGCAAGCATCAGACCAAATGCCAGTAACCTGTCTTTCTCTCATTGTCTTTTTCCACTGACATTTAGTTGCTTGCATTTCAAACCTACAGGACTTCATTAAACAGAACTGAAAACTCAAGAACCACATTTGGTCTTTCTATGTATTTTCCACTGACTTTTCAAAAACATAACTTCTGCAGCGTAAGCCTACATTAGAAAATAAGAAGCTGCATCGCTCCTCGTGGCATCCATCTTAAGCTTTACCACGCTCACCTTAACCGTTTCAATTCTCGACACGGTTTAGAGTTGTCAACACATTGTAAGCAGATGTGTGTGAGTTACTGTTATGTTTTGGGGATTCAGATCTATAAAGGGATTCCCTGTTAGTCAGATACTAATAGAGAAACTTTCACTAGACACATGCTTTTCTCATACTCTAATGTGTTAATTTGAGCAAACTAGACAGATTTTAGACGCAAAGAGAAAGAAAATGTCCAAATCATTAAAACCATGTTAATACAGGTTAAATATGGCTAAGGAAGAGAATATCACTCAGCCTCAGTTCTTTATTCAAGTATAGAATGAGAAGAAATGACTTGGTGAAGGGGAAGCACGTAACGAAAACATGTATGGGACATATTGAAATAAATCGCCCACAACCGCCTCTTTTTGCTTGTTAGGTTTCTTTCACTCTTTCTGTTTGGTGTCTTGACACCCTCATAGACTTTGTGACTAATGAGGGATCCCTCTAAAACGGGTCTTTCCTAACAACCCAAAAGACAGAGAAAAAGAGAACCGAGAACGATGTAGATAGACACGTTTTTACAACAAACACCTGCAGTTCAGTCATAGCTATGTGTGTTCCCTGCATGGGATTCAAACCCATAACCTTGGCTTTGTTAGCATTCAGTTAGAACATTGTAGGAACATAGATCTTATATAGCAAGATCAGAGTTCACACCTCAAAGTTTTAAGATTAAGGCGAATGCTGATCTGAAGGACAATGAACTGTGAAGCTGAAGTCATTTTTTTCTGACAAAGATGAGCAGAGCATGACAGGAAGAGAGAGAATGACAGTGAGGTGAAACCTCAGACACAGATGTAAGGCAGGCAACATGTTTGTTTCAACCTTCATGTGGTTCTACTTTGCAAACCACCCTTGTCCTATACAGCACTTAAAGATACTCTAGCGTACCTGAGAGTAAACGCTCTCTCTCTCACT
The DNA here is from genome assembly GCA_006030095.1 of Triplophysa siluroides. NCBI lineage: Eukaryota > Metazoa > Chordata > Actinopteri > Cypriniformes > Nemacheilidae > Triplophysa > Triplophysa siluroides. The sequence continues at coordinate 849,374 of VCII01000558.1, forward strand.
CTCTGGCGCTTTTCCCTCATGTACCTGTACATGAACAGAGATGCTTCAATCCACACGATATAAAGTATTCAATTGAACTTTCCATAGGAGAACATTTCAAGTTTTACAAAAAACAATTGATGATAAATGATGTTATGTTGCCTGAACAGTGCAGTGAATTTGTCTGTTTATATTATTATAATATTAATATGAGGGAATCAGCCCATCTACATTAGCTTACATCTACTAAGTATTTTTAACAGCTGAATCGTGTGGTGGAATTTTATCCTTAGTTGACAATTGCATGTCACCTGTTTTTGCAGTGTGTCTGTATGTTCTTTTTTTTAGAAGAGAACTGTAATTGAAATGCTACTTAAAACATCCTGTAATATTTTACATATTCATCTCTGGGACCGTATACCAGCATAGATGGTTATTGATTAGAATAGAGTTCTGAGACGTTGCCGATTGTTAACACACCGTAGTTGTAAACGCCGTATACATTTGGACTCTCTGCAACCCATCTGTGTGAATGCCAAAGATAAAAAACATTGAATAATTCAGTTTTTTTTTTGCAAGTGAATTGTGCTTTTATGGTGGTTTGGGTAACAATCAACCTAGTACAACCAACATATACAAAATACAGTGCATAAAGTATGAATGTTTGTGCAGCAGACTGTAAAAGCTTGCAAATTATCGCACAAATCTTGAAAGCTGTCCAGTGTTAGAAAGATGACTCGCAGAAAGAAATATTATTTCTAAAAAAAGAGATATTAACTTTAGGTTGATTAAGACATTGATACTTTGAAGTTAATAATCCCTACAATATGCAACTGCAGTCTTTTATTAACCTTAATATTGATTTGTATGCATTTAACGAGAATCATTAGATTAACAAGATTTACACATACAGTACACATACTGTAATGTTTTTTACATGTAACTGTTTCTTTTTTTCTGATTTCAAGCATTATATAAAACGATAATGTTTCTTGTAATTCATAATACAATAATGCAAAATGACTTTTTAAAATCAGCATGCCTGTGTTTTCACTAGTAATTTGTTTGGATTACATATTTTAATGCTTTTATCAAACAAATTAATTGAAATGCCTAATTCTTTGCAACCAGTTACATGTTGTTGTGTACCAGCATTTGCGAGATCCGTAGACATGCAGGTGTCAGATGAATACAAATATTCTTAAACAGATGATATACAACAAGATATCATAATGTTCTGTACAAAAATGCTTGGATAGAGTTGAACCTACCATGAACAAATGAAAGAATAAATATAGCAGAGAAAACGTCTATTAGTTTCCAGTGTTTAAATCAGAGGTTTTGAAATAGTGATTTTTTTCTTGTAAAGTGTAATATGTGCTCTGTCACATTCAGGTGAACATGTGTTATTGAGGTGAAAAATATTTAACTTGACTAGGTATGACTACGTCAGTTGCACCAACAAAAGTATTTTAATAGGTTTGATCAGGTAGAAATAGCTCTATAGGGTAACAACGGCATATCTTACGTAGTGTAGTATGCAGTGGATTATATTACTAATAGATCTAACAATATAGAATGATAGTTACTAACGGAGAGCACGGCAACATTTAAAAATGTACGTGAATGCGAAAGGACATCTATTGATGCAAACAAACAAAAATCTAAATAACACAAAAGGGCAATTCCGTGAAAATGTCAACCTTACCACAAAAAATTCTATAAAGAGGCATCCCTTCTCCATTCATTGGTATTATTCCTTCAGGATTGTGCATTTTATTTCACAGAAATCCTACAAAGTTTGTCATCTCCAAAAAAACAGCCTCCTTTGTTTGTCACATCCATAACGCATGTTTATTTCCCTTTTTGAAAATAGAATATTTGTTCATATCCAGACATTTAGTTTAGTAAAATATAAACAGATGGTTCAAAATATTCGTAACAAATTCATTCTTTGAGCATTTTTATGTCACGTTCATAACGCAAAATGTCACATCCATAATGTTGGAATTGCCCAAACAACAATTAAAAACTTTGATAACATTAAACAATGCTCAAAACAAAGTAGAATTATTGAATATTGAACACTGAATTAATTGAAGCTTTTTGTAAATAACAAGATGCCAACTTGAAAGCTTCGTGAATGGTTGCAACAGTTACATCATTTTATTTTCCCACACAAGAATCTGATTGCACATTTTAATATGAAGGGTATCCTAATGGTCAGTTTTAAGTGTGAATTAAGGCTGTCTGTGACACTTTATGACATTGAGATGAATGTCAAAAAATGTCCTGAAATCACCATTATCATGCGAAGTGGTGGGCATTTTTTGTTTGTTTAAAAATCTGTATAAGTCAGCAATCATATGCCAATAACTGGATGTTTTCAGTCCCCTTTAGGCCAATCAGATAGAGGGGAGGCGTCAACAGTGGTTAAATAGAAATATTTTGGCCTGTAAGTGAACACATCCGCTGTACGACTTTGAAGAGAAGCGATACGGTGTTTTACTCTTAAGGTAAGTATATTTATGCAAAGGTGTAAATGTAATGAAACAGTTTTCTGTATGTATTATGAATTATTTACATTTGTTATAAATTGTTTCGTGTTTTTTTTCTGTTGTTTTAATATCCAATTAGAGAATAATATCCTTAAGTGTCATTTTTTAATCAATGCATATAAACAACAAAAAAAACATGAGATAAATTTGTACCTATCATTTCTTTGCTGATAAAGTATAACATGCAGTGGAAATGAATAGATGAATTGCATAAAATAAATTTCATGACATCCTGTCTTTTTGGTTCTGTTACCAGCGGAATCTACTGTATTTTATGTTGTTAAAATCTTGGTTCATGATAACGCTTGAAAAAAACACCAAAAAGATGTACAGACGAGATTAATTATATATATTGACAGAATATTAATGTCCTGGAACATGCCATGCTAAACCCAACTGAAAATGATATATAGCAGTGTTAGGCTCTAACATGACATGAACAATTAATGACATATAAATAAATAATCTGGAGGTTCTCTTTCTTACGCACATTTTCCGAATATGTTTAGTATGACGGAGAAACAAAATCAATTTAAAAAAATTTTAAAACCTTTTTGGGCATTTTTTGCAAATTAATTTTATTGCATATAAATTAAAACTATCTCAATTAAAATTAATAAAAAAAATACCTATATAGTGACTACAACTATTGTTTAATGCAGTTGTAAATAAGTCCATGTTGGTAGGTAATTTAAGTTCAGACAGATATCTCACAACCACTCCCTTCTTTCTTCCATCTCTCTCTGTCTCTCTGTTTGCTGTTTAACCTCCATCCTGACCACAGCCCTGATCATCTGTCTTTCTAGGTTACATGTTCAGGTGCAGTCTTCGGCTGCCTCTATCTCTACATCTATCTTGTACGCGTCTTTGTGTGCATCTCTTTCCTCTTTTTCTGTTTCTCATTTATCATTTCAATATGTAATTCATGTTTTTACCATATTATCCTTTTATCAATTCAATCCTACACTGTAAACACTTTCGTAATGAGCTAACTATATCCTAATGTTGTTAGCTAATGTTTATTCCAGTACGAGAAGTGTTGAGATCTTGTGTATGGCTGAAATATACCTAAAGTAAAACTGTATGTTTTAATCTAATGTTTATTTTCATGATTTACATATACATTTAAACCTGCTAAATTACATTTAGCAGACGCTTTTATCCAAAGCGACTTACAAAATGTTTAGGAGCAATAAGCGATATGTCATACAGAAGCCACAATACATTACTGCCAATACAAAGTTACTGGTTTCAACAAAAGCTAGGCCACTACCTGTTGAGAGAAAGGGTTAGATTTAACCATAGACTTGAAGTGGACTGATTGCTTATTTCATGTATAGACAACAGTACATTGAGTCTGAAATGCTTATCAAGTTAGTCCCAAAAAAGCTTGTTCCAAACAAGGTCAGGTTTGGGGGGGGGAGGTTGTGGGGGCTAGAGAGGCATTGCACCTTAAGATTGTTCTTGGGCACCTCCAAAAATATTTCTGGCTGAAAATTAAAATAAATAAAATTGAGATACTTATTAAATACTATCAAAATCCTTATTTTCTTAAAAAATCTATTAAACATTGATATGTCAATTTAATTACAGAAAAATGCAAAAGTTATGCATGCAATAAAACGCCTCACCACAATATGTAATTGCCCCCCAGCCGAGCCAGCCTGGTACCGGGCCTGGTTATTCACTGAATATCACAATTTAGATTTCAGCAAATCATATGTTTATAAATAGCCTATACCAGTAGCTCTAAATAAAAATTCTTGAAATTGTCAATCAAATAAAAATTTTTCACAATATTACCATAAAATGCACAAGCTCAATGATATGAAAAATAATCAACATGCAGCTGGTATCGCAATCTTAGAACAGTTTTGTTTATGGTTTGTGAGGATGAAGGGAAAGTCAATTTGCACCAAAATACATCAAAATGGGGAATTTATGCATTTGGGTGTGTTTATCCATAGCGACTTACATTGCATTCACTGTATACCATTCTTTGTTCAAATCCATGACCATTCGGGCTGTTCACTCAATGCTCTACCAATTGAAACCCATTTGAGTTGACACCCTTTGGCATCCACAAAAAAAGATCTAGAAAATAATTACCACCTTTTAAATATGACTTTTTAAGTTGCTTTTTATGTTGTTTAAGTTTACGTTGCATTGGTTTCAGAATAGACCAGCAACCCAACACTTGACTATTGATAAACAATGCAATATTAAATAATACTTATGAAACTAAAATAAATGTAGGCTGGGTTTATTCATTTTTAATGAAAATGTAGTGAGTAAAGAACACAGGTTCAAATCTTGTTACAGAGGAAGTGTAAAAAAGAGAGATTTGTGCAAATCACACAAGACATGCAAAGTGAGAGATAAAAAGCCGAAGTAAGATATACTTCATACCACACTCCCAGCTTACGTACACCACCAACATCGACATGTGGTGTTCTTTTTTCTGCTTGTAAGCGTGGAGAGATCCGCCTTTCGTGGAAACAGGGAGGAAGAGAGGGGGTGTTATAAAGGAGGAGGTGAAGAGGTGAAAACGAGAGGGATACGAATCTTCTCCCCGTACAATCTCAGCCCACCACAGGCACACCTCACGACTTCAATCTCTCGCTGTGTTTCTAACTGTTTCTCTTTTATGTCTCTTCACTAGCACTTATCTTCTTTTGTGTCTGTAACCCAGAGCCCACCACAAAGCTTTTATCTCCCCCTCACTAACATCTTACAGTTTCTTAATTGCCCAAAAAATCTGAGCCCACCACAAGCCCCTTCCTTCCTCTAAAGCAGTGGTTCTCAAACTTTCTAAGGTCCCCCATTGTCAATATTCGAAGGCCCTCCTAGCTCCTCTTGTATTTTTCCAATAAATTGTAATTATTATTTGATTTATAAAAAAAAATTTTTTTTTTTTGTGACACTCTCGAAAGTTCAACCAAAAATGAAAATGCTGTCATGAATTACTCACTCTCTAGTTGTTACAAATCTGTATAGATTTCTTTGTTTGGTTGAACACAGACAAAGATATTTGGAAGAATGCTTGTATCCAAACAGTTCTTGGACCCCATTGACTACCACAGTATGAAAGATTACAATGGTAGACAAAAGTGCCCCGAACTGTTTGCTGTCCTACATTCTTCAAAATATCTTCCTTTGTGTTCAACAGCACAAAGAAATGTATAAAGCAATTTTTCATAGTATTATAGTCAATGGTGTCCAAGAACTGTTTGGTTACAATCATTCTTCCAAATATCATTCATTGTGTTCATCAGAACAAAGACATTTATACAGATTTGGAACAATTCTAAGGTGACTAAGAGTGTGGACTCACCAAACATTACCAACATAACATAAATATATAAAAATAATATATAACATTTGCTCATATATCTTTTTAGGCATGCAGTTGTTTAAATGATTATGCATAATCAGCCATGGTGGATGCTGCATTAAAAATGCAATAGCGAGAGCTCAGCATGCATGTAAACATTGATATGTTGTCTTAAGTTACAATTATAATTTAAATGCTAAATGCTATTTAATCTTAATAGTTTTGCATTTCTTAAAGATATTTTACAGTACCCTATATGGGCCACCTGAACTATCACTCTGCTTCTATGTGTGATGCATTTGCTGTATGAGTATATGAAATAAGGATTGTGAAACTTTTCTTTCAGATCAACCTCTTTTCAAAACATAATGACACTGTGTTGGATATTAATAATTCTGACCTTCCGGTTTCTCAAGGCCGAAGGTAGGCACTAAGTTTGGCTAAGCATATCAAATTTTTTTAAAAGAGTAAGAAATCAATAGCAGTTTGTGTAAGCAGTATGTTCCTTTACTATCAAAAACAGAAGTGGCACATTTACGCACAGGCAGGAGGTAAAGTTATTCTAGAACGAGAAACATACGAAGGAACTGTTGTGGACTCACTCGACGGTACCAGCAAAGTTTACGTCAACTGGTTCCGGGGATCAGAAGAGACACCTATCATCAGCAGAAACCCTGAAGGTGGAAAACAAGGTGATGAGACTGACGTTTTTGATTCCTTTTTTGCATACGCTACAATAATATCCACAGTATTGTGATATAACAGAACATACATGCTTATCCTTTGCAGGAAGGGAAAAGACAAGGGTCTCTTTTCTAGCAGATTTCTCTCTTCAAATATCACCAGTGGAGGAATCTGATTTTGGAGATTTCCGCTGTGAACAACATTTATTAACAAAAATGTTTACCAAGCAATACAAATTGCGTCGTGGTAAGACGAAAAGAAGAGATGTAGAGAATAACAGATTGTTGAAAATATTAATTCATTTCCTATCAGGTTTTCTCTCAAATAGGTGATAAAAATAAATCATGCACTCAGTTAGGTTTTATTTATGTGGGCTTTTCTTCTTGTGTACAATACGGGAGGGAAGGTGCTGGTCTTCAGCCATATAAGAAGACTCTGTATAGACCACTTTACAAGATGTAAACATTGGTCCAAAAGCACTTTCAGTTTCGTTTTTATTTATTTTATTTCTTAATGTTAACTTAAATATATTCAATATTTTTATATTCTGAATATATTCAGGAAATTCTTCTGGTCCAATGTTGAACCAGCGTGGTTTACATCCTCCAAAGTGGTCAATATGGCTAGTTAGTGTATCTATGTGGAAACCGGCTGCATACCCAAAAGTTAAAATTGAAGTCCCCTTTAAGATTGCAAAAGATGTAGTGTGCCATCTAGTGCCAAACCACCGAACTGCATAGTAGCAGAACTGCATTTTTTAAATTAATATATAAATTCATTCCATCTCCACTTAAAAAAACCCCACTGAAATCGTTTTAGCCCCGTTTTCTGCATTGCATGTTTAATAGTAGACTACTGTAAAACACACACGGATTTGTTTTATACATTGTGGGGAGAATAGACTTTTTATACAGTATACAAACTGTATATTATATCGCCTCATACAAAACTTTCTGCATTTCTACGTTTAAAAAAAGCATGATTAGGTTTGTTTATTAACAGTTATATAACTTTCCTGTAGCTCAGTGGTAAGAGCATTGCATTAACAACGCAAGGTTGTGGGTTTGATCCCAGGGATTGCAAATACCTATGTATAAATGTATAGGATAATGCAATGTAAGTCGCTTTGGATAAAAGCGTCTGCCAAATGCGTAAATGTAAATGTAACAGACATATTTGGTCCCCACAATGCAAGATAAACAAGAACATAACATATATGACTTTTCTACTCATTGTTTACACATTACAATACTTTCTCTATATTTCTCCAACTGTAGCCTTTTTCTCTCTGTTTTAGTAACTGTACCCAAAGAGCAGGCAGTGATTGTTGAAGACACCCTGTTTCTGAAATGTGAGCTAGAAAAGACTTCATTCAGCCATTTATTCACTGTCAAATGGGTGCCACCTAAAAGCTCAAATTGTAAACTGGACACACGAGGCACAAAAGGAGATATTTCAGTGTCAAATGTGCCCATGTGTGCTAGTGGTGTTTGGACATGCAAAGTACAGTATAATCGGAGAGAAGCCACTGCACAAACTACTGTGTATGTAATAGGTAAGACTGCATGTAAGCATTTATTTGTGTATCTGTATTTTTAAACTCGCCATGGAGTCGTTTCTAAATGAACAATGAACATACCATATATGTGAATCATATTGTATAAGATGTAGAATGAGGAGCTATAAGAGCATGCATTTTGTGATACGGGGTATTAGAAATATCATTATTTATTCTTTCTTTACTTGAATTTTCCTCTAGATCTCGCCCCTGCTCCATCAACACCCATTTATACTGCTGTCAAAAATACAGTCAACATTCCTTGTTCATTATCCTCTGACATACCCTGGACCCTATTAAATAAAAGTGGTCTACAGGGGGGTAGCTGGACCTTTACTCCTCAAGGCAATGAAAACCAGCAGCCTCTTCTCAGTCTCATAGTCAGTCCACAAACTAAATGGAACGTCACAAAGGGTGCGCAGATCGCCGTCGGGGAGAGAACACTGACAGACAAGGATCTGTCGATACTTAAGATGCCTGTGTCTGAGAAGATCAGGGGAGAGTACACCTGCTCTCTGGTCTTTAATAGAAAGACCTTCAGCAGGAAAGTCAAGGTGGAGGTTTTGCAAGGTAGGTGCATTTACACTATGGATTACTGTAATAAAGATGCTTACAAATGCTTTCCTGTAGCTCAGTGGTAGGAGCATTGCGTTAACAACGCAAGGTTGTGGGTTTGATCCCAGGCCATTGCAAATACCTATGTACAAATGTATAAGATATTGCAATGTCAAAGTCGCTTTGGATAAAAGTGTCTGCCACATGTGTAAATGTATATAATTTGCTTTAAGGGGATATGAATGGAATATGAATAAATAAGTGATACAAACTTGTCTTGGATTGTTTATCCTAACCTGTCTGAACTTCTTCCTCTGTTAGTTTCATCCACGGCTAATACTTCTCTGAATGAGGGCCAAATGGTGAATCTGTCATGCTCATTAGGACCTCATACTATCACCCCTGAGGTCAAATGGATGTGTCGGTCTTGCTCCACTCATCCCTTTCTCAGATCGACTCCACAGCAGGCAAATCTATCCTTCCCTGTGAGGATGGAGGACAATGGCGAATGGAGATGTGAACTCTGGAATAAAACGGAGAAGCTGACATCTGTAAACTTCTCACTGAAAATTGGTAAGAAAAAAGGAGAAAGTGATTCATGTGATGCACGATGTGTAAAACTGATGTTGTCAATATATTGTTTCACAGAGAAGGTTCCAGTGGACATCTGGGTTTTTGTTGCCATCAGCAGTGGAGTTGTGGTCTTCATCTTGCTACTTGTTGTCATCATCATAGGCATTCGCAGACAAAAGCAGGTTAATGTGTTTATAGTACTCACTCAGATAAGGTTTCTATAGAAGAGCAGTCAAGAAAACAAGCAAACTGTCATCTATGCAGGTGAATGCATGAAATGTAGAACTCCTTAATAAAGGTTTTTTGATTCCTATGAACAGATGGTGATGGACAGGCGACGAAAGACCAAATTCTGCTGCTGCAAGAGGTAAGTCTGGTGTTCAGTGGAAAACTAAACACACGTATAAAAAGATAAACGAAAATACTAATAATCATAATGCTTCTCTCACAGTCCCCAGCCAAAAGGATTCTACAGGACCTGAAAGTCATTGGCTTTTCATGACAGAAAAGGATTACACTCATGATTACACTGTAAATACTTGACATATATTACATGATTAAAGGTGTAAATGACACAATAAGATGTAATTTGCAAGCTTAATATCAGAAATATATTTATAGTTATTTGTTTGAATATTGCTTGAAGAGAATAACAGATCAAACAAATGGTAAAATGCAACCGCAGGTCCATACTTTAAGTTCTAAGCACAAATCATGTATCTAGCCTATTCATTTAAGATTATAATTGTGCCCAAAATGTATATTTTCTGTAAAATCATGCTGATGCTCTGATGTTATATTATTTCATGTAGTGTTTTTTACTACCTTATTTACCTCTTTATATTTTGGTGGTTCTATTAAATAAAAATAAAAAAAGTTTTGTCTCATTTGCTTTTAATTTAGTTTTTTCAAATAAAAAAAAGCCAATAATCAGAAAAAAAACGGTTGATAACCCTGACAAACCAAACTGTCCCTGCACCACTGCTCCATTTGGGTGTAAATTAACATGATCACCACTAGATGGTAGCAGTGCATCACTACGGAAACGTTCCGAAGCATTGCTTCTCCAAGTTAAACATATAGGCAACTCGGTTTCAGATACAGCATTTACATTTCTTTAATTTTGTAATATTTTATGTATTTCAGGGACTATTTATATTTACCTACTTATTCGCATCGTAATCCACGTCACCGATGTGAGTGCAAGCGTTTCATTTGTGACCATAGCTGTCCCCTCATGCTTTCCCCAACCTCTACTCTTCCACGGTCCTCTTGTAAACACATTTCAGATCGAGAGTGTAAAGCGTTTCATGACACTTCCAACTTCATTTAACTTTGAACATTTAACAGCTTATTATGTAGACCAATATTGCAGGTTATTTTGTCTTCATACGGCGTTTAAGCAGCTTAATGTACAGTGAAAGTTAGCGTGGCGTCCGCTAGGTGGCAGCAGAGCTCACTTTATTGCTCAAGTGTAGGTAAGGGGGTTCGGCGCATGAGGTTGCACTCAAACCGCGTTCTTTCAGTAAGTAATACGTTCACTGAGATGTTTAAGTGTTGCATTGTACTTTACTGTATGATGTTTCTTGACTGCAACCGTTTTTTGTTCCCATCGGATTCTTGATGAATTCATAAGAGCGTGTCAAACTGTTGCATAAGACATATATACAGAGGCTGGACAAATAATAATTACACCAGGGTACTTTTGAATAGTCTTTATGTTGCATTTGTAAATTTGTCTTCAGAACAGTGTTTTCACCCATAGGTTTCACACCGATAGGACCACATGTGTAAAAATGCTGAAGAATGCACTGGCTTTTTCAGAATGAAAGTGATAGGGACTTGGGCTGTTACTATCCAAACTACAAAAGTGGTCAAAGTGCTCCCTAACTATCCAGGCCAAAGTTGTTTCAACTCAAGGTTAGGTCAAATATAGACATATCCAACCGTCGGCTTGAATTATCTTAGGGCTGCTCATACTGTGTATGAAGCACAAGTTGAGACAACTTAGCATTTTATAGAGTGGAGGTTTGGAACAACATCAATGTTAGTAAAGGATGACTGTTTTTTTCATTTTAGGTAAACTATATTTCTTTCAAATACTGAAGAAAAAACACAAGTTGAGGTAAGTGCCTGATTACAATAGCTGTGTTTGTGTGCTGCAAATGTTGCTTTATATGATTTTTCATTAATAAAAAAAGTAAAACACCTTTTAATAAATAAAATGCAAAATAAACAACAAGTGGTTGTCTATAAACACCAGGTGTTTTTCTAATAAAGTATTGGATTTTCTACTATAAATGATACATTTAGTTAGTTATAGGTCTCATGTATTTTTCTAATGTAATATGGGCTATGGGCCTCATGTATGAGTTGGAGCACTTGGACACCTGCATGCACAATGTTATCACACTTTGACAGGAACTGCATGTACGCCACACATAATGTTGTTGACACGTCTAACATGTGGAAAAAGTAAAAAAAATATACTCAAATACAAGTACTACTACTCTGATGAAATTGTACTTGAGTACAAGAAAAATTACCAGTCAAAAAATCTACTCAAGTAAAAAGTAGCTTGTTCAAAATTTACTCAAAGTAAAAGTTACTTAGTTACTTTTAAAAGGGGGGGGGCTCTCCTTTTTTGTGCAACACCAACGATAGTCATCAAAGTGCCTAATTTTATATATTAAAACAGGTTACAAGTGCAATGTAACAAATAAAGAATTGTTGGTCTTGTTTTGCATAAATATCAAATAATCATATAGCTGAAATATGAACTAAACAATTATTAAATCAATATACATTTTCTTCAGAAGCAAGAAAAAAGCAATTACTATGATAAAAGCAATATAACGAAACAAACGTTGATACAGAAGCTTTTTCAGCTCATATCGCTGCTTTCAAATGAGCACTATGTTATTGGTTTAACACTTTGTTAAATGTTTACTCACCCATATGGGGTTTCACACCCATAGGACCACATGTGTAAAAATGCTGAAGAATGCACTGGCTTTTTCAGAATGAAAGTGATAGGGACTTGGGCTGTTACTATCCAAACTACAAAAGTGGTCAAAGTGCTCCCTAACTATCCAGGCCAAAGTTGTTTCAACTCAAGGTTAGGTCAAATATAGACATATCCAACCGTCGGCTTGAATTATCTTAGGGCTGCTCATACTGTGTATGAAGCACAAGTTGAGACAACTTAGTATTTTATAGAGTGGCGGTTTGGAACAACATCAATGTGAGTAAAGGATGACTGTTTTTTTCCATTTGGGTAAACAATATTTCTTTCGAATACTGAAGAAAAGACACCAGTTGAGGTAAGTGCCTGATTACAATAGCTGTGTTTGTGTGCTGCAAATGTTGCCTCATATAATTTTTCATAAACCACAAAAAATAAAACACCTTTAAATAAATAAAATGCTAAATAAACAACAAGTGGTTGTCTACAAACATCGGACCTACCTAAAAAAGAGTGTTTAATCCTACATCTCCAAATGAGTGAGTTTGACCAGAGTAATTTATCAGGTATAACAAAACAAAATACTTGGAATGTGAAGAGTTAAACAATCCCCCATACAGCAGTTGGAAAAAAAGTGAGATTTCCTGTCTTCATTTTGCACAGCTCAGGAAACCACAGAGGTACAGCGGGCATGGAGACTCAAGCACACGTATCTTTGCTAAAATAGCATTCAGAAAAGTCACAGTCAGAGCTCTAGTATAGTGCTTGTAAAGATCAGACCATTGGGGTGGAGAAAAATGTTGCTATGTGGTCATTCGTTGCCATAGTTTCTCTCATCACTCTTCGTATGTTTCTAGAAAGCTGGGTAAGAACGTGGTATGTGGTGTGCAAATTTTCTGATCGTGTACAGAGAGGAAATGGGGGGCTTTTAAAGTCATCAAATACAAATGAAAAATGGAGATGCATATTGTTCCAGTGAGTGATGATAATGTAAACATTGCTTAACGCAGATAGAAAACCAGAGCTGTTTTTTTAACTGATGTCAATGGAGGAGAAGCTTTACAACGCTGAATAAACATCTTTTGGGAAGATAGAAATAGTGCATCATTCAATGATTTGTCTGTCTGCTAATCTTCAACATGTTTTATTCTACCTGTACTTTTGAGAACTGTAGTGCCATAGTCATACCCATGATATGGTATGCTAAAGTACCTCATGTTATCAAGTTAAATGTTGCAGTTGAGAATGATGCAGTTTGCTATATGTGAAATTATTAGATCATAGGGTATCTGAGGCTGTGGTCATAAAGTTATTATTAATCACGATAAAACACTGCTATGACCAATCAAGGGCTGGAACTAAACATTTTATAATGTAAAATGTTATACAGTCCACTGCTTATCAAGTAGGCCGTTTTCTCAGGAGGTATGCCTCCTTCTTGGTTACATATGATGTTACTATTCCTTAGCAACAGCTGTTTAGTCTCTTTTCCCTAAATAGAAACCTAACATTTGATATACATTTTTTATATCTTTTTTTTATTTGACTTAACCGGGTTCTTGTTTTAACCCCACAGCTTTTGTTTTGACAACTAATAATAATTTCCTCTGTGTGGAAATAAATCTGTTGTTTTTTTCCCCAAAAATAGTACAATGACAGTATAATTGTTTCACAAGTACGCATTTTTTTTGGGAGTTGTGCATTGTCATGAAAATCATTTAACGTCTTAGTATTCTCAGTTCCTCAAATGAAACAAGACCTGACACCTGCAGCATGTTTCGCGTATTCATAACTGGGTTATTTTCAACCATTCATTCTGGCAAAACACTAGATACAACCAAGACACAGAACTGTAAATGTGCGCTGAAAATAAAAGGTCATAAACAATAAGAAAAGCAATCTGCTCTTTCCCTTTAGTTGTTTCTTGCAGAGTAAGTACTGTGATGGACTCTCCATATGTTTACTTTTTTTTGGATGTGGCTGGAATGAGGCTTGCACATCCTTCTGCAGCCCTACAAAGGACAAGTGGACTTTGATATTGGATGGACAGACAGTTTTAAATATGCAGTATACAGTGTTGGGCAAGTTACTCTGAAAAAGTAATTAATTACTAGTTACTAATTACATATTCAATACAAAGTATTTTTGTTACTGATATACAGTTCAAAGTAGGGAAGGAAGGAGGCGGGAACTGGCGAACGTTTAACAAACTTTAATCAAAAATAAGCAAACAAAACACAGAAGTGAAAGGGACGGCAGCCAACTCATGGTCGACTGCCGGCGACAAGAACATAAACACAAACTTAACACAGGTCCTCTCTCGTCAGCAGTCCTGTCGCTCCTCCTCTTATGCTCCCGATCTCCTTCGTGAGAGATGCAGGACTGGTGTGCGCACAGCTGATCCACATTATCACTCACGCCACCGGCCCCGCCTCCCTGTCTCATGGCTCTTGTCCCGCTATCCTCGTTACAATTACTTATTATACACTTTCTCTATACCCTACATCAGCCTTGATTAGTTAAGTGATTCAAGGATAGACATAAAACGGCTCTTTTAATTCATTCAAATAAATAATATAAAACTACATAAAGATTATACGATTTTAAAGTTAGACTTGAATTGTGATGGAGGTTGAAGTAACTGTAGGGATTCAAAGGTAACTAATTACTTAGTAGACACTACTGTCAATAGTCCTATTTCACAATCTGGAAGCATCGTTAGCCGACTATGGTCGCAAGTTCCTTCCACCCCATCGCTACAGGAGCTGGTTAGAAGCATTGCGACTTGTAGGCTTTTGATCAAAGATAGCAAGTAAGCATGTTGTCAGAGCTGTCGTTTGAAAAATGCGCATGCCCTGCATGCTCTATGACAAGGGCAGACGCTTGAGACTTAGATTGGTATTATTCACCTGGGATTGAACTCATGACAACGGAGCACAGGAATGACATAGAAGGACACATAAAAAGTATCGACCTCGATACCTAGCCCTACCTGTGTGGCGTCATCAACTATATTGTTGACCAACTTGGTTCTGATAAGTTGTTACTTCCTCTTGTAAATTTGTTTCAGTTACTTGTTGTAGTCCGGTCCCTGTTGCGTCCACTCTTATTGTGTCCACCTGTGTCTTTTTTGCCTTCATTTCTGTGTGCATTTACACCCTTTGTGCTTCCTTTGTTCTCTCTTTGGACTGAATTGTGTTCCTGTTAATGACTTACACTTGGATCCTGCATGCCTTCTTCGCCCTCATGTTGTCTCTACTTGTTAAAATCTTTTCTGTATAAATTATAGAAAACAACAAATTACAGCAGTCGACCAAAATATCATAACATTTAAAAATCAGTTTACTGCTGCAAGAGTGTCTTACAGTTTTGTGCTTGACTGCATGTTCTGTTAGTGAAATGTTTGCATAGGTGCCAACTGCCAAGTTCCCCTAAAAGTAATGACATAAACATAACCCCAAAATAACAGGGTCGTGAATGAGTAAATTAAGACTTTCATGATCTTTTGACACGTAAGAGGTCATTGTATTATAAAAACATCCTGTACTTTCCAAAACACGAAACTTCTTTGATAGTCCATTTAGGATGGACTAATGTCAGATTACTTTACTTTTGGCATTACTTAAGCAACTTTTGGCATTACTTTAGGAACAACATGATTGTGAAGGAAAACACTCCCTGACCTCTAGAGGTGCTCTAGCGACAGATGTAAGAGGCTGGGGTCTTTAGCCTCCTTTATAGGGCGCCTATCTCCCATGCTGGACCGATTGCCGGTTCGAGGCCAGCTTGCAGCAGACCAGTTACACACGCAGACATGTGATGTTTGCATTTACATACAGCAAGACATACAGTATATATACAGTATGTACATTATATGTATATGTGCTCAACAACATCAGGATAAACAGGCCGTTCCTGTTGGAGCATGCCTCTCAGCTGCTCGTCCAAGCTCTGGTCATATCAAGACTGGACTACTGCAATTCTCTACAGGCCGGCCATCCAACCAATGCAGTCAAACCCTAGCAAATGATCCAGAATGCAGCTGAACGTCTCGTTTTCAATCAGCCTAAAAGAACCCATGTAACACCCCTCCTTATTTTACTTCACTGGCTGCCATTTGCTGCAAATTTCAGTTTAAATCTCTGACACTGGCCTTCAGAACGATAATGGCAAATTCGCCCATCTACCTTAACTGAGTGCTCCAGGTCTACATCCCCTCCCGTCATCTTCGGTCTGAAAATGAGCGATGCCTGTTTGTTCCATCACAGCTAGGCACCAAATCGCTTGCAAAAACCTTTACTTATTCGGTTCCCCTTTGGTGGAATGAACTACCAGCCTCCATCCGAACTGCAGCATCCTTCACAAGTTTAAAAAAACAGCTCAAAACATACCTTTTCCGAATTTATTTGACTAACCAATAACTCTGTTCATTCTCTCCTTTGCTTACTCCAGCTTTAATCCTCCTAGTAGCATGGCGTTGTAAACTAACGGTACTGTTTAGGGTGTTGACAAAATGTCTCTTTGCTCTCCTACTTGTAAGTCGCTTTGGATAAAAAGTCTGCCAAATGAATAAATGTACTTTAATCATCTGCAATATGTCCCTGAGATGCAGTCTCAGTTTTTTCACTTTTAAGAGTAAGCAGGATATTCCTAAAAACATTTGGGAACAACATGAGGATTTATAAATAATAACTTTAAAGTGAACTTTTGCAAATTACCAAAAAGCAACGTGGATGCAAAAAAAAAGAAAACTGTCAAAAGGCTCAGTCTAACAAATTGACTGATTTAAAACTTTGAATATGTTAGGATTGCGGTGCTAAGGATGCGGATACTATTATATACTACTAAGGATACTGTACATGAGAGATACATGAGAAGAATTTTTGTTAAACGTGACAATTGCTATTTTGTCCAATAAGATGTCTTTAGATATTGACCTCTTAATTGGACGAGGTGCAAATCAAACAGTATTTGAGGCTGAATATATTTTGGAATTGTTTTAATAGTACAATATATTTAATTATGCATACAAATTGTCTCTTTTCATATTTTGAGAAATATAAGCATGTGGTTCTGTTTTTATTTATAATTGCATTATATTTTCTGGTAAGATATCTATCTTTTTTTCTGTAAGGAGTGGAAATTTAAAATTGAACTTGTAAGAATTCTATATTCTTGAATCTCAGTTTGTCCAGATCTGATCTGATCATCTGATGTTCCTGTGTACAGTATCTTTAGCTATCAACTATATAAATCAATGCATATCCTCTCAGTTCTCTTTTCACTTCTTTATTCTCTTTTTTATTTTTGAACCTTTCACTTCAACACAGTAAACCCTAATAGCATAGGTTATTAATAAATCTACACTTAAAAATAAAGATTTACATAAAATGACATGTTTCCCCTGATTTTCTTGTAAATTTTTGGCCTTCTTCTGTATTTTGACTGTTTGTATTTCAAATACAGGAACATCCTGTAAATGACAGTTTTTTGGACATTATCCGCGAAAAATCTGTTACAAACAGTACAATTCTGTAAAAGTTTTTTTTTTACAGTTTCAGCTGGGGCTTTTTCAACCCATGGCTGGGTTTTTTATATTTGCTTAAAATTGTAATTATTGAACACAGTGTAGATGGATGTGTGTTTAGATTTCAAAACATAACATTTCATGTAATGAATCAGGACAATGAGATGTTGTCAATAATAATTGTAACATTAGCATTTGCAATGTGACCTTTAATAGGGGCAGATACATCCTGACACACAGAGCTAAATCTCTGCACAAAAACTTATACAACCAAAACCAACAAGAAAGGTTGCACATGAAGATTGTGAGCAGTGATGTGTGAATAAAAGAAATAGAGAACAGACGTACAGGACGTGGTGAAGGTGTGAAAAAAAACATCCCGTCTTATGAGCAGGTGAATCAGACAAGCAAAAAAATAGAAATAAAGGTATGTTTGCATTACCAATCACTTTTTTAGATAAATGAACAATTTCATATCAGACTAACAGAAAACAAATCAGCAATCCTGAAAATAGAACCACAGAAAATTATCTACAAAAACAAAATGGACTTCAGTTAAATAATTGTTTGATGTTGTAAAAATCTTAAAATGCATTTCATATACAAAACCCACAATGATCCGTTCAGAACACTAGACAAGTTGACTTGTCTTTGTAGTTTTTCACTTGCAATTTGCAATAAGCATCTAGGATTCTGATGAATGAGCAGACTGATTAAGAAGAATGACTATGTTTACAAAAATAATCAGTAATAAACAACAACTGTATACAAATCGTACAAATCTGGATTTCACAGAGTGAAACATTTCATTGAGAAAGTAAAATGACATTTTATAAATAGAATTGTGAATGACTTGACTACTGATTTTTATCTTACAGTATTTCCTCTAAACCCCGGTTCCCTACCATTGTCTCCTCCCCCGTGAACTTTACATTTATAATCGAGCTGCAACTGTCAATGTGTCAATCATTTGACCAGCTGTCACCTACTGAGAGATTTCACATTTAAGATAGGTAGGGGTTTTTTTGGTCTGTTTTTGAGGAAACTGTATCTCTTTTGTTAATTTTTACATTGTATCATACTCAGTGTACATGCTCAATTTATGTTTTCTAGATTCTTTTTGTTGTATTTATTTCACACCTGCAGATCAGTATATTGTTTTGAAAAGCTTTGAATTTTCTTCTGTTGACCTTGTTCTTTTGTGCAGTTATGAGCATCAGTTCCAGCGTTGTTTAAAGACTTACACTGATAGGTCATCCAAAAAATGAAACTTGTGTCCTCATGTCATTCCAAACCTATATTACTTTCTTCTGCACACCAAAAACAATATTTTGAAGAATGTTGGTAATTAAACAACATTAGCACTATTGACTTTCATTGTATGGACACAAACATATTTTGTGTTTTACAGAAGAAAGAGCCATACAGAATCTGAATGACACGGGGCTGAATAAATCCTGACAGAATTATCATTTTAAGTGAACTTTCAAACTTAGAACATTGCTAAATATGTAGTTTCTGTTACAGAGTAGGTTCATGGTAGGGCAGTTTGACATGGCTTAAGCAACATGGGTTTAACATGGGTTAAACAATAGACTTAAAGACATGTTTAAACTGGTTTAACTGAAATCAACTTGTAAAATATACCAGTGCCGTTGTTTTGTCTCAAGATGTATACGAGTCTTTTTTGTAAGGCACGATTATAAAAGTTAATGTAAGACTAACTCCTGGCTTAATCTAAGTGTTTTCTGGGAAACCACCCCAATGGGTTCAGTAGACTCATACACTCTCTTCAAGTAAATGGCACATTTACTAGGAATAGCAGAAAGTTGTTACATCAGCAACAATGGTCATAGAAGTTTGATCTTATTTACAAAAATGATGTGAATCTGAATTGTATTATGACTGATGGGACATCAAAAATGAGTGTGCTTTATGGTTTAGATGGTTTTACCTTTTGACTTTTTAAATGAATCATTTACTTAAAGTGAAAGCACTTGACTGCAAAAAGCATTTGTGTAGTTTCACAAAAAGTGTATAGATAAATGCTACATATATATATATATATATATATATATATATAATTAATGTAGACGAATGGATTAAGAAACACCCTGCCATTATATCTAGCACTATATCAGACAAGAGCTCATTGCCCTCTTCTGGTTATAAAAAATAAGTATCTAAACTAATATCTTACACCTAGCAAATTGCATTTTGTAAGAATATGCAAGTTGAAGCTTGACTCTTGGCCTACGTTTTTGTCTACATTCTCTGATGCAAATATATAGTATAATTCAATGTAAGTCGCTTTGGATCCTGCTTTAATTCTCCTGGCATGCCCTTGTAAACTTACGGTACTGTTTAGCTTGTTGACAAAATGTTTATGTGTAAGTCGCTTTGGATAAAAGCATCTGCCAAATGAATAAATGTAATGGATGAAGCGTCTGCCAAGTGCATAAATGTAAATGTAATTTTATTTAAAAAAATTTTTTTATTTTTATGTGGATTAAATAGAATAAAATTTCACCCTTTTCCCACTTTTTTTTATTCCAGACAATGGTTTTTGACAGCAAACTCACCATTAAACCATCTGATATCGACTGGCTTCCTGATTCCAACTACAGCTATGATTATAACTATTCTGGTGGTGATGTGTGTGGTCCGGAGTCCAGCATGCACTTTGATTCCATTTTTATTCCAGTCCTTTACTCTGTGACGCTGGTAGTGGGGCTGTTGGGAAATGGTCTGGTGCTTGTCGTGCTGTGGAAGAAAAGGAGGAGCTGGAATGTCACAGACATCTTCATTCTTCATCTGAGTTTAGCTGATGTTCTGCTGCTGCTGACACTGCCACTGTGGGCGGTAGAGGCGGTGAAAGGATGGAGCTTTGGCACGGGACTCTGTAAACTCACAGGAGCTCTGTTCAGGGTGGGAAAGATTTAACTGATTATTTACAAAACAGTGCAGTCCTGACAAAGTAATAGAATGTTGCCATAAAGCAACATAAATATCTGCTGAATGAGTTGAACAGTGATCTTATTAGTATCTCAGTAAAGATGGCAGCAGTGTGACAAAATAATGGGTATTGACTGAACAGCATCTATAAAAAAAAAACTTTAGAAATATTTATGCTCATCTTTCACAATATTTTTTCTTTCTCCATCAGGTCAATTTCTACTGTGGAATTTTCATGCTGGCCTGCATCAGTTTTGACCGCTACCTGTCCATCGTCCACGCAATGCAGATGTATTCTCGTAAGAAGCCCATGGTGATACACTGTTGCTGTCTGACCGTCTGGCTGTTCTGCCTACTGCTCTCCATTCCTGACTTGATGTTCCTCAAGGCCACCATGGACTCTAGACTTCAGGATAAAACAGAATGTTCAATACCTAATCGTCAATTGCGCCTGGCCAGTCATGTGCTCTATCATGTGGTGGGCTTTGCTCTGCCCGCAGCAATGCTTTTGTTCTGTTACACTCGCATCCTGCTGCGGTTGAAGCGTGGCTCCCAGTGCGTTCAGAAGAAGCGGGCCATGCGTGTCATCGTAGCCCTGGTACTGGCCTTCTTTATTAGTTGGACACCATATAACATCACCCTCATGATTGACAGCGTCCACAATTTCAATGACAACATCTATAACCAAACATCCTGTGCCGGCCGAACTGCATTGGATGTAGCACTCACAGCTACTTCCACCTTGGCCTACTTACACTGCTGTGTCAACCCAGTGCTTTATGCTTTTGTGGGGGTGAAATTTCGGCAGCAGGTGCTGGACATGCTGAGGCCACTAGGAATTTCAATCAAGCGCCCAGCAGGGTTGATGTCACGGAGGAGCTCGGCATGGTCAGAGTCGGTGGACACCTCACATACTTCTGCTTTCTGAAACTATCAAATCTGTCATTAGACTGGAATATTTACATAGCTTCTTTTTCTGCAAAGTTTCACTGTTGTACTAGTGTTACGTTAGAGGTGTACGATTTTAAGAACAGAAACCTTAACTAATGGCTTTGCTGTATAGTTTAAAGACTGCAATACTATGCCAAACATTTTTTTTTAACTTTCATTTCACACATGGCAGCGAATAGTTATATTTTTTACAAAAAAATACCACTCTTAAACATATGCTATTTATGACTTCGCTTTTCTTATGATGTCATGGATGTTTTCTATTTTACTGCATGTGTCATCTTTTTACTGTATGTGTTTAAAATAGATGAATTTTGTCTTGTGATTTCTTGTACATAGCTATAAAAAGAGAAGTTTGTCTTTTATGTTGTACAACCACGAATCCAATAAAAGTTTCTGTGTTTCTTTTTTATTCTGTATTTGATTTGTACATGTACCCCGTTGGTAAAAGATCAGTGAGGTGGTAATTATCAAGATATGACAAATTTTAAAGCATACAATGAGAAATTAATTAGTAGTAACAAATCATAGTACATCATTTTAAATAAACAATCTTCTCATTTTGACAAGCCTGATACTGTAGACCTCGAGCAGGCTACTGCGAGACGTGATAAGGTATCAGGTAGGGGAAAAAATGATGGCTTGACCTGTGAGTACTTCTCAGTAAGATGGTGTTTTATTTACATGTGCACCGAAATCCAGTAAACAAGCAGTAAAGAGTAAACAAAAAGGGTGAAAACTGTACCAAATAGCTGTACCAAATAAGCACACTACCTTGTAGTATCCACAGTATACAACAGAGTAATGCACAGCACCGCAGTAGGACGTAGTTCGACTTGGTAAACAAGCAATGATCTGAAGTCTGCACACTGTAAAAAATACATGTGAAATCTACAGTAATTCACTGTGTTCATGCACTGGAAATAACTGCATTAGGGGTCACAGTGAATTACTCTAGTTTCAATGAGAAATTACAATACTGGTCAAAATATTGTGAAAATCACATTAAAGAGGAATGTGCTGTACAAAGTCACAGTAACCAGTACTGTTCTGTAGAAAGTCACAACAAACAAGTACTATGTGAAATGTACAGTAATTCCCTGTGTTCATGCACTGGAAATAACCTATTGGGGGTCACAGAGCTTAAGGTATATTTAGTGAGAAATTACAATACTGATCAAATATTGTGAAAATCACATTAATGTGCTAGAAAAAACAACTTTGTTAACCTAACCAACACTGGCCTGTGGTAAATCACAACAATCAAGCATGAATGTTCATAGTTCTATGTTATAAAGGGTTTAAATAATTAAAATAGAGATTTTCCCAGTTCGCAGGTATTACAGTGAAACTTGGAATTGAGAAACTCTTTATATATTCAGGGCACCTCTGAAATGGGACATAATCCAAAACAAAGTATGATCATTATTTAAAGCATACAAATGTCTTGCACAAATATTTATTTCATTTGAGTCAAGCACAACTAGACATTAAACATTGAACTGTTGTATAACCTTCTGTGAATTGATAATGAAATATTTTTGTAAAAAAAAAGACTTTTCTGAAATAAATCATTTATTGATTTGTCATGAGGTTTTGTTTACAAGCAGCAAAAATGCATGGTATTGACACAGGCTTATGATGTAGGCTACTGGTGGTTCTAAACTCTGTGGCCCGCGACGTCAACTTCCTGCAGCCTTAACCCTGATCAAACTCAACTGTTTGTAACTCCCTAGTAATGACTTAAACGTCATGCAGCGCTGCGCAAATCCGATCACAGAAATTACATCAGAATACCGTGAGAGGGGAATCTGAGTGCAGCTTGTTCCGTAACTATTACAATCGCTCTCGCGGTACTTTGATGTCACACGCCGTCCCGGGAGCAGCGCCGCTCTCGCGGACGGCCAAAGACTATAGATACCAAGCGCCAAAACTCAATAAAACGTTCCATTGCAACACCAGCGCCCTGCGATTTCCGCCGTTTCGGGGTGAAAGTGACTCGTCTTTTTTTCTTTCTCGATAGCAATATGAGCTACTTTGTAAAACATTGAAGCTGAAATCCAACCTCTATGATGATAATACATGATGACAAAAACATTAGCTCACCAGAAACCATTTAAGTTAAAAGCACCCTAAAATGGCGACCGCACTGTTTTTCAAAAACACCAGAGTTTTGCCTCTTGGTATCTATACTCTTTGGCGGCGCGACCAAGTAATCCCACCTGCAGCAGCCTTAATTGTGATTGGAGTGTAGCTGAACAGATTGCGTAGTAACGGTAAGTGTCTTACGTTTTCTTTGGACGAAACTTTGTCACTTCATAACAGTAACCAAACAGTAGTAAGTCGTTAACACGGCAGGTTGGAGTTTTAACGTTAGGATGTCATCATGGTTTATATGAGTAAAGTTTGTGAGTTCAATGCAGCTTCAATTTCCGCATTTATTTGGGATATTAAAATTCACAGAAATCTTGCAAACATCAGATTTCAGTGTGGGCATGCAGAATGTCCTGCAGCATTTCTGACAGGTTCCTTGTCAGGATTAATCCAGAGTCCAGCAAGTGTAGTGGCAAGGTTCAAAAGCCAGAAAACTGGAAAGTTAGTACACCGAAAGAGGTCATACATGAACCCACGTGTCATTTCCTTCATCAGGACTTCACAGAGTTTGACTGGCAAAATAACTAGATAGAGGTGAATGTTTATTTAATCTAAATATGTTTTAAATGTATATATTATAATTTACTATTTATTAATTGTTTTTCAGAAATCTTTCATGTGAAACAATCCGTTCAGCTGTGTGATTATTGTTATTATTTCTCTTAATTATATTTAGCATTTTGTTGTTTGTTGTTTTTTACATTAAAATAGAGACAATGTATTTGTCAAACAGTGTGATGCACTTGTATAAGTCCAAGCATAAAGTGGTGGAACTCCATTGAATTTGTACCGTGTTTTTTTTTCTTAATGGTATTATTCTTACAGTCAGAAACTCTAAGTCGTAAAGAATCCAATCCAAAATAAGTGATCTGTGATTCATTTCGGTTTTGGCTCTAGGTTCACTTTTAAGCAATCATCCTAAGAAAGTTAGTAAACTAAAACCACATTAATAATTATATTCTTAAATCAGGGGCTGTTTCCAAATCATCTACATTATCTGTAAAAAACACAGTAACTCAACTGGCAGCCATTGACAAGTAACTTGCTGTAATAAACAATCACAGTAACTAACTGGCAGCCATTGACAAGTAACTTGCTGTAATAAACAATCACAGTTACTAACTGGCAGCCTTTGACAAGTAACTTGCTGTATTATTAAATACAGTGTATTACTTGTCAACGGCTGCCAGTAAATTACTGTAACTTTCACAATATATTTCTTACAGTGCATGTATGCAGGTAATGTTGGGACCACAGCTACATTTAACAGATAGATTTGGTCTTGTTCCCCCACTAAGACCTCTGCTTTGGGATACATTTTCGCATGTCCGTGGACACATTGTAGAGCAGTGGTAACAGCATAATCGACATTTGTAACATGACATGACTTAATTGCCTGGAACTGTCAGTGTCCAGTAAAGCTTTTAACGAATGTCCATTCACTGTAATGTCCAAAAGCATATTGTTACATTGTGCCACTTCATTTTCCCCTACCCTGGGAACAAAGCAAAACCCTATTAGCTTTGCTTAACACAGATGCAGGTGTACTGGCTGCTGACATGAGAAGCAAACAACTATTTGTGCCCCAACAGTCTTAACTTCTTGTGATGACTCTTGCAATCTGTCTGTGTGTGCGAAGCGTGCTTTACCTTTGGCTGGTTGAGTGCGCAGGCCGGAGGGATGAGCATGCAGGTACTTGTTGCGCTTGTTGCCAGTCACATCTGCTTTTTTATCCTTTGGCAGTCTTTAAAAAAAACTCTGATTTTGTGCTCAATCTGTTTGTACAATCGCACATTTTATATGGCAGTCTTCACCAAGATAATATGGCAGTCACATGAATGTGTGCATAATGTAAATTCTCTTAATAAAACACAGACTACAGTATACAACATACTTTATCATTTCTCTTTTAACATCTTGCAAAAGCAGAAAATCACTATAATTAGCTCTTGAGGTTGAGTAAACATTGACAACTTGCACATATTTAACGTCAAAACAAACGCCATTCATTGCTTCTGCCATGTTTTCTCACTGACATGCTCCGAACTCAGAAACTGAGTTTCACACTCTTTTTCACGACTAGAGACGCTGACTCCAAACAACTTTTTGCCAGTGCAGACAGATTTCCAATGTCTACGGCAAATTTTCCAAGTCTGTGCTTGTTGCGTTCTGCGATGTGTGTTGAGCAGACTAGACATCTGAGACAGTCTCCAGCAGTCAGAGATGTAAAGCTACCATATTTACAAAACTGTTGCTAATTTGAAAAGGATCACATTTGGTTACTTGAAAATGTTTGTTTATGACCACAGCAGGTCTTTCATTTCAGTATTTCCCATTGAGTGGCAAATGACAATTCCTCTTGCTACAGTTTCGGTTTTAAGTTTTGACTTTTATGTTTTTGAAACAGTTGAGGCTATTGGTTACTG
This sequence comes from Triplophysa siluroides, assembly GCA_006030095.1. Lineage (NCBI taxonomy): Eukaryota > Metazoa > Chordata > Actinopteri > Cypriniformes > Nemacheilidae > Triplophysa > Triplophysa siluroides. The sequence goes on from VCII01000558.1 coordinate 875,593, forward strand.
CTCTGGCTTTATTAATTAAAACCAATAAATCTTTTCAGTTGTAGACCTATATTTTGAGCAAGGAGGTTAGATCGGGGACTTCAGCAGATATGAATCACGCCGTGGTTGTAAGTAATCTTTTTAATCAATCATAAGCACAGACGCTTAGGTTTGTTTTGAGTTTGATACTGGACAAATTTTCTGCAATATATTCATCGCATTGGCCTATCAGCCAACATTTAAAATGTAGTTAGTAAATGTCATTCAGAAATTTCAATTTTTATTATTAGTAAATATATGACTTGGTAGTGAGATTAAGTATTCAGTCCATTGAGTTAAAGAAAATATTATTTTTCAGTTACACTACGTCTTGTCTTGTGCCATTCCAGAAGAAACTTGAACCCTGAAAAGACCATAAAAAACTACTGTACATACTCTTAAAATTAAAGGGGCTTAACAATGCCATAGAATAACCCTTTCTTCATCCTAATGGTTCCATAAAAAAATTAGTTACACAGTCTTACAAAGGTATTTCAAATGACCACAAACACAGAATCCACTGCCTGTGCCCAATATATATTTTTTAATTAAGTTTAGAATGCGTTTATTTTCATAAAATAAATAAATAACAGGTGACTGTTTATTACTTTATTAAAAAAAAAAGTCCTTAACTGAAAACCAGTTTCACCCAACTCAAATGGTCTTAAAAAAAAGAATGCTCTTTCAAACATTTGTGCACTTAGGAGATAATGTGACACAGCATTGTTTGCTAGGGTTTCCACCCAGACATGTGGTCACCTCTTCAAAAATGACTTCATTAATGTATGAACAACAGGTTCACATTATTTTTAGGGAGAGTGTTAGGATGCCATCTAGAGGGGGAAATTGCAAATTGCAAATTGCTTTAACAGAGATAGGAAATGAAATGGATACTCCTCCCAAAAAATGTAATTCTAAAAAAACTTGCTGTCCCTAAATCTAAGTTTTTTTAGTTAATTTGCTTGAGCCAAGACTTAGGAGCAAGATCTTCAAGGAAGCATGTCAAATTTATGTACCATCATTACTGTCAAACTAGAGAAAGCATTTGTAGTATTGTGCATGCAAAAGTATGAATAATGTCGGAGATGCTCCTTACATAAACAATAAATATTAATTCGGTATACAATCCATGGTTTCTCTTACTCACTTTTTGCAAAAGATGGATTTCCACACAGAAGTCATCAATATAAGTGGTTCTACTATTTTTTATTATGATGACTTCTACACCTAGAGCTAGATTATAATTCTGGTGGTGATGCGTGGGGTCAAGAATCTGACAAATGCATAAATGTAAATGTCTTCTTAGTGGATTAAATATCATTTAATTTCACTCTTTTTAAAAGTATTCACAGTCCTTTTTTTTACATATACATTACAGAATATCCAAAATGTTAAAAATAAATAAAAGGAATGATTAAAATTGCAGGTTTGACTGCCTTATAAAGCTATTTTATGAAACATGTATACATGTATAAGTCCACAACACATAATAATACATTAATTCGCAAAAGAAACCCAATTCAAAAGTGTACATACTTTTGATTCTTAACATTGTCTGACCAACTTTTTTATGTTTTGTGATAGTGGTTTGTGAGTTCTGAGACATCAAACTGCCCACTATTCTTCAGAAAATGTAAATATCTCAATATCATAACTTTCTCCATCAGATCAGTTTGCACTGTGGTGTTTTAATGCTGGCCTGCATCAGTCTTAACCTCTACCTGTCAATCATCCACGCAGATGAAGCCCATGGTGACACATTATTGCTGTCTGACCATCTGGCTTTTCTGTCTAATGCTCTCCATTCCCAACTGGATGTTCCTCCAGGTCTTTGTAAATTATAGACATCAAGATAAAACAGAATGTGTTAGCTTGCACCCTTCAAATTTTTCGTATCTGGCTCCTCTTCTGCTCTGTCATGTGGTGGGCTTCGCTCTGCCTGCAATAATCCTTCTTTTTTGTTTTACCCTCCTCCTGCTGTGGATGAAATGTGGATCCCATTATATGCAGAAGAAACGGGCCCTGCGTGTCATTGTAGCCCTAGTACTGTCCTTTTTTAATCAGCTGGATGCCCTATAATATCACCCTCATCATTGACACTATCAGAAGTGCTAATTCCAGTGACCAAACATTGTGTGCCAACAGTACAGCATTAAATAGAGCCCTAACGGTTACTGCTGCAATGGCCTACCTAAACTTGTGCATCACCCCAGTGCTTTACGCTTTCGTGGGCGGAAAGTTTCGGAAGCACCTGCTGGTTTAATTAAACTTTCATAGATTATAGAACACATTGCAAAACTTTTCATATTTTTTGGATTTTCAGAAACCAAATCAGCATAAAGCCACCAGAAACAATATGTTACAGATAACTGATGCTGGTACAGTTCACACATTTCAGAAAGGCAAATAAGATTTTTTTCTGCAAGATATTAGCTGGATTCACTCTGGGCTTTTAAAATGGAAAGTGTTGACAAATGTTTGGTTTTGTGTGTTTATACAGAAAAGGTTGGTTATTAGCAATGTAGTCCAAAGTTAACATTTTGTTGTTCTAAGAAAGTTGTTCTGAGGAATGTTTTCAAACAACTGCTTGTTTTTTGTTTCGTTTTCCTGTTTTCTTATGATGCCACAATGTTTTCTCCTTTGCTGTTTAATAAAAGATTAATGAAGAGCAAAATTTGAACAGATGCATGAATGTTTTTGTTCAATGACTTTAATAAGCTCTAAATTCAACTTTTTACTTTAAGTTATGCACAGCTACAGGAGGTGTTTCTTTATTAACTGCAATAAATCAACTTAAAGATAAGATATGTTACTGTGTTAATGTGTTTTGCCTCTAGTAGTCTTTTGAAAGATTTCACCCTTTCGGCAGTTGTCGCACGTTATATTTGACAGATATTAACGCAGGAGTGGTATGATCCGAGGTGACTCAGCAATCAAAAGTTGAAAAACCAGTCTAAGCAGACATGTCTAAATATTTGTGTAGATGTACATGCAATGTATTCTGTCATTCCTTACCTCCCCCACAACGTCTGCAGTACACACTATTCTATTTTCATAGGTAGTTAGTTACTTGTCCAAAACAAATTTAAAAACACTGTATGCAAATCCTCAACCAAGAGCACTAACCATCAGTCCACAACACATGCTGCTGAGGCGAAAGCAGACAGAAATGCAAGCAGACATAAAATGTTGTGTAAAAATATGTTATTTATTTTAAGGGGTTTGTACAAGTGTCAAATTTCAGTCATCCTCCAAGAACATTTACATAAAAATTAGCTAAGTTTTAGTTCACAAATGTATTTTTTTAAATGGCAACACAAAAAGACAAATGAACACAGTGTTCTCTCTCTCTCTCTCTCTCTCTCTCTCACACCAACAAGAAACGCAAACCTAATGTATGCAACTTCCTGTCCTTAACGGAGAGTTTGTACACTACCATCCATAGCGTAAATAGTTTCAATAAAGTAAATCCATAAATTCAAAATCATGTTCTCTTGTTTAGTTCATGTTTTGTCATATAATGATGACTAATGGGGAAAATATGTGACGGAATATTGGTGATATCAAATCTCATGACTTTGTAATGACTTTGTCCTTTTAACCAAGACTGTATCAGAAAGTAACAAGGGTGGGGTGCTTAGATGCGTGACTATATTTATGCCTCGACAGCACCCTTACACAACAAAAATACATGTCTTTATACATTAACATTAAAGTTGATACATTAAATAATTTAATATGTATAAAAAAATATATAGTATAATACTTTGTTAATATATTACATGAATCCATTGCCACTTGACTTGAAAAATACAAGCACTTCAGTTCATGGAAATGTATTGTTTAATATATGGCGTTGGGACTTAGGGCAAAGTGTCTGTAACAATAGCATTGTTACCAACTTTCTGGTGTTTTGGTTAATTCTATTCAAACTATATGATCTATGAAAATATGCTAATTTTAAGCCACGTGTTACAAATGTTTAGACTGATTGTTCAGAGACAACAATTGTTTAAACTTACGCCCCATTTCTTTGCGCTCGACACAGACAGAGCCTTCTGTTGTTTACCATTATGAAATATTAAAGTATTCAAAAGGACGCTCTAGCGCCAGCACAAAGACTGGTGTAAATACAATGAACCTCTCTCTCTGCCTCTCCCTCTCCCTGTACTGTTGTGTGATATCATTACTTTTCTTCCACTTATGAGTAATGCAAAAAATACAGGCCTATACCAGAAGAAAATACCAACAAGGGTTTTCCCCATGTTTCAACCTGTACATGAAGAGCTATGGGGAAAACAAAACTTCTAAAAGTCTCTAATAACTTGGGGAAGGAAATGTTGCGTAATGTGAGAAAATAACCCTCATGACCCTAACCAACAAGATGTTTATTTGACAATGAACAAATGCCAATAAATCACAGAAGTGACAAGTTTATTATAAATGTCCATCGCAAACACAACCATTTACCTATCAACATAACCGACATTCGCTTTCACTTTCCCTTCGACTTACGAATAAATCATGTGTCATTGCTCTTAAACGGCCCTTTATGACAAACGTATTCATTGACATAGGCCAAATGTTTCCTATCAGTAACCTCATCGCCCACAGCAGCTTTAAAGAGATTTTCACAATCGTCTCATGCTTGAGCAATTTTTGTGCTGTTATGCAATCATTATTTGTAACTGTATATCAAAATCATCTTTCCCCACAGTACCATCAAATGAACCAAACCATGAGATGTGAGTACAGATTCTACTGTATATTATAGACATTCATATTGTGTTTGACCAATGAAAGGTCTATAACATCTGATAAAAAACAATGACAAATCCAGACATTCCCAAACACATTTAATGCGCAATATGACTTATGCCAATATTTACTGACATACAGTTATAAAATATATAATTAAGTATATATTAAATATTCAAAAATATAACCTGATACTTTACAAAATGTTCATACAAAACACTTGTTTCACAAAAGAAAAACAATGCCATTAGGAATTTAAACATGTGAAGCTAATCGGCTAACTCAGTTATTAACTAATGCAGAAAGATGATCACAAACAACCAGTCTATCCGATGTTAGCATTGTTTCAAATGGAATAAAAACTGCAGCCGGCTACAACTTTAAGACAAAGCCTGTGGCATTTATTGATATTGCACACTTTTCAGATATCTACAATTTTAGTTTTTCAGTAGGTGACTAGACAAAAAAATCCATAAGCACCAGCACAACTACACTGATAAGATTAAATGGTATTAAAGTGCAAAAAAAAAGCATTACTGTTTATCATCTTTACTGTAAGATTAAATTCATAACATTAATACAATTGACAGATGCTTTGTGATACAGTACTATCCAGATTTAACTTATCAGCATTCCTTCCATCAAACCCATTAAAATTGTCAGACTGTCTGTGTTAAAACAACACAAAGCAATTCCTGGGGTATCTCCATCAATCATAAATAAGCTAATCAATACATTTGCAATTTATTTTAAAGCTTGAATGTTTATATTTACAAATATGATAAATTGAATAAAAGAGACACAGTATTCTCCACACTTGATTCTCCATGATTCATGCTTCTTTATATATTCTCATCCTGAGTTTTTGTTGTTTGTTTAATGTCATTTGCCATTGGATGAAGTGCGAAGTCCTCTTGTTGGACACTTCCACCCACTTCACCACAGTCCCACAACGAAACATCGCTGCTATCTGTCTCAAAATCTCTAAATGTCACCATAGTCACAGCGCGATGCCTGAACACTTTGGAAAGACTGAAATAAATCACAGGTTTTATCACACAGTGTAGGAGGCCCACAATGCCTGTTGCACCACTAGCTGTCCATAGCTTTTTTCCATCACACAATTTTGCCGCTGTTACGGCAGTGACAGTGTCCACAATGAAGGTAATGTTGTAGGGCGTCCAGCTGATGAGAAAAGCTAGCACCACCACCCAAAAGACACGTGTTCTTCTGACCTTCTTTTTCTGCGGTCCTCTGGATCTGTTCCGCATATACAGCAAGATGCAGGAACAACAGATCAGCAGCACCAGCGCAGGCAAAATGACGCCCACAACAACTAATAAAAGACGGATGGCAACACGGAAGTCATTACTGGAGTAAATATGATCGCACACGTTTATTTGTAGACTTGGTGGATCTACGATGGCTTTGAGATACATCCAGTCAGGAGCAGAAAGGAGCAGGCTGATAATCCAGATGATCAAGCAGGCGAGGTGAATCACCATGGGATTTTTACGAGAAAACATTTGGATGCCACGGACGATGGAAAGGTACGTTTCGAGTCCGATGAGGGCCAGCATGAAGATGCCAAAGTGCAAATTAATCTGACAAAAGAAGATTTTTGGGAAAGGTTGGCACTACAATAGTTATTAACTTGCATGACAATCATATTAGACAAGCATATACACTGCCCATCCAAAAAAAGTCACAACCGCTAATATTTCGTTGGACTGCCTCCAGAATGTAATTTTGTCCCTGTCCAAGAAACCACTCTTTCACAATTGTGAGCTCCGAACCACTGAGCTCTCTGGCATTGTCATCTTGGAATATGCCCGTGCCATCAGGGAAGAAAGTACCAATTGATGGAATAACCTGGCCATTCAGTATATTCAGGTAGGCAGCTGACCTCATTCTTTGGGCACATAACGCTGAATCCAATGGGAGGCTCTTACCTATTTGCTTAGTTAAATTAGTCCAAGTGGTGACTTTTTTTTGGATGGGCAGTGTAGTATAATTGTATCTAATCACATGATACAAATATATATAGGGTTCAAGTTCCCAGGGAACCCCCTACTAATAAAATATGTATACCATAAAGGAATAGTTCACCCAAAATGAAAATTCTGACATTATCTACCCACTTGTCATTTCAAAACTGTATCACTTACTTTCTTCTTCACACCGTGTCTACACACTGGACGCATTGGCAACAGAAAACCATTGGTGCCCTTTGACTTACAATGGTTTTGTATCCATAAAATAAAAGGCAATAGGGACCAATGATTTTCAGTTACGAATATTCTTAAAAATATATTTAGTGTTTTGCAGGAGAAAGAAAGTCAAGCAGATTTAAAATTACAAGAAGGTAAGTACTATTCCTTTAAAAGCAATGTACTGTAGTTGTTTTTGATTAAGCACCTGCCAAATACATAGATGTAAACATTTATATTATGCCAAACATCGGCTACCCAAATAGACAAATAAAGCCAAGACCCAAACTCTCACCTTGAACAAAGCTCCCGTGAGTTTGCAGAGCACTGTCCCAATGATCCATCCCTTCACTGCATCTACAGCCCAGAAGGGCAGCGTCAGCATCAGCAGAACATCAGCTACACCCAGATGCAGGATGAACACGTCCATCACACTCAAGTTTCGTCTTTTACGCCACAATGTTACCAACACCAGTCCGTTTCCAAGCAGTCCAAATAACAGCGCCACAGAATACAGCAGCGGGATGACGACTGTCACGATGCCACATATGCGGCTGGAAGGATGTACCTCCTCCGTATACACATAATCGTCATAGTCAAAGGAATTGTTATTCTCAAAGAGTCCGTGCAGTTCTACGTCCATGTCGAACAACAATCAAATCAGACTTTCACCAAGGCACTGTAATAATAGGCTACATGTAGATTAACATCTGTCTATAACTTAAGCCAAGTTGTGAGCAGATACGTTTTATTATAAGCAAAGAGTCACATGCTGGGGTTTCACATGATGCCGCAACAATAATGAAAGCGGAGTTTCCTATTTACAGCTGCAGTTAAAACGAGGTGAATGCGCGAGCACAAATGAAATGACGGGAAATGCACAGTATTGTCCTGCCAGTGAGGCAACACGAATCGTTATCTTATATGAGGTTGATGTGTTTTTGTTGTGTTTGTTTAAGAAACGTCTTGGATTATTCTGAAACATTGACTTTTAGGTTCAGTCTGAGAAATTGATGCAGTTTAGACAGCTGCGCAGTTTGTTTTGTTAACGTTGGCTAGAAGTTGTATAGTTTCTCTCATGGAAGCTGTGTAAAAACAATCATCAAACGCGATAACACAGCAAACCATATGGCGGACCCGAGAACAGGACAATGGCAGAAAAGACTGGAGTGAAATAAAAGCGGGATAATTAGTCATAAAACTTTAAAGTTAAATATCTCGCTGACTATTAAGAAGAAAGCCAAACTTGCACTTACAAGTGTCATGTTCCTGTTTCTCATTCAAAATGTCTATCTCGCTCTAGATCATTCTCGCCTTTGTTATCTCCTCCTCTTTAAAACTATCTCTTCTTTTGTGCTTATCTGTTCAGTTGAGACGTTTGTTTGCTCTGTTGGGGTAAACAGAAAGTACAGTAGGTAACGATGATTATGACCGTGTTGTTGTGCTACTTTCCTTCGTCTTTAGCTTAAGTTTGAAGGTTGTCACTTGATCTTAGTAGCTATCTAGCTCCGTCCTACCCACAAACCCCGTGTACTCTTGCCCCTGCTCACTATAGGCTTATTCGACTTGACGCGGAGTCGCAAGATCCGACAGGCGGATGACAGCAAAGTACCGCGAGAGCGATTCGAAAAAACATTAAAAGTTATCTTTCGCATCGCTCTCGCGGTACTTTGATGTCATCCGCCTGTCGGATTTTGCTGGCGCAGCATCTAGTCGAACAAGCCTAATATCAATTTCAAAGTACTTTATTGGCATGATTGCGTGTTCTTACAATATTGCCAAGGCATTGAACATATAACAAAAGACAATACAATAAGTACAAACATTAGAGTCAAATTAAACTAAGGTTCTGGGTAAGGCGTAAATATAGAATGAAATATAAAATAAAGTATATGTAAGTAAACAACTGAAATATGGAAATAAAATCTCAATATCAAAAGTAGAGTTCATATACAAACATGAATGTAGTAAAGTTTAGAGTGTATATCTGCATTGATTGTTGCAGATGAAGGCAGCAGTTTGTTTCTGAGGGTGTGCAGCTGATGTGTCTCTTCTCCCCCAGTAACATCTGCATTCGCTCTGTTTCTGAACACCTAAAACTCTGGCATGAGCTTTGACATTTTGTGAAAGTGTTGCTCTCTCACATCTTTAAAATGTGTCAAAGATGTACAATATAAATTGTGTACATCTTTTAATATCTCACACACTTGATAGTGCGAACTACAACCATGGTGATGTTCTGCAGATGAGGTGTGACAACAGTGTCCTCTAGTGGATAATGTTCTAAAATACAATTCTAGCGCACACCGCACAAAAACCCGGTTTAAAACACATATTTTGAGAAATGTCTCAGATGTTTATATGTCGTTTGTATGTTTTATAGCTAATTTATTGGTTAATTTACATCGAACCAATTCGTTGCTTTGCCAAAGATAACTAGTCACCTCCCCTAATGCGTAAAATAAATGCACACATTTTCCCTTTCCGCAAGGGCGCGCGCGTGTTCAAATATAAGTCATCGGTTTATATGCCTACAGTTGTATGCACGAATAATTGTTAAATATTGAATATATTGTTAAATATATTTGGGATATGTATAACAAGAAAAACTCCAAAACTTGTGTAATATCATTGGATGCTCAGAGAGCTTTTGATCAAATTGAATGGAAATATATGATGGCTACATTAAGTAAATTTGGATTCGGTGCAGGGTTTATTAAGTGGATTGAAATCATTTATGCATATCCACCAGCCTCCATAATCACCAATCAGGATGTCTCTAACTCGTTTCAACTTTTCCGTAGTACACGACAGGGATGCCCCTTATCCCCAATTTTATTTGCAAATTCTATGGAACCATTAGCCACTATTATCAGGCAACATCCTACTATTACTCCAGTCACAGTGCAAGGCAGACCTCAACATATTCCGCTATATGCGGATGATGTTCTTTTATACATTACGAATCCTGAATTATCTATTCCTCCATTACTTAAAGTCCTCGACCAATTTGGAAGGCTTTCTGGATTTACAATAAATTGGGAAAAAAGTGAATGCCCGTTTCTGACGATATAGATAAAAAGTTCCTAGAAAATGTCAAATTTAAAATTGCAAATCGCTCTTTTAAATACTTAGGTATAATTGTAACTAAGAAGCCTGACATGCTATTGAAATTAAACTGGAAAAAGGGAATTGAACAACTTAAATACAACATTATTTATTGGAATACTCTCCCTATGTCTATGGTAGGTAGAATTAATGCCATTAAAATGGTGGTACTTCCAAGATTTTTATATGTCTTCTAGGCGATTCCTTCCTTTATTCCCATTCTCTTTTTTAAGCAACTCGAATCTATCACATCTAGTTTTATTTGGGCCAACAAGACGGCAAGGATCAGCAGAAAACATTTAAATAAAACAAAAGGTGAAGGACGATTTAGCTGATCTAATTTTAAATTGTATTATTGGGCAGCTAATTTAAATGTTCTGATGTGGTGGAGGAAAGTTGGGTCAATAGACCCAAGAAAACAAGCCAGAATGGTTGAAAATCGAAGAAGCTTTTTGTAATAAGACTTCCCTCCCAGCCTATAGCTTAATAGTAAAAACAAAATAGTACTAATCTAAATGGACATATAGTAATTTCTAACTGAATTAAAATATGGAAGCAGATTAAGACTTATTTAAAAAATCCAGATATTTGGATACCCCAATATGTAACAATCATACTTCCCCCCTGGATTATCTGATGTGCTTTTCAATCAATGGAAGCATAAAGGGTTAGCAACGATTAGAGATCTATATAAAGAAGGTACCTTCTGCTCATTCGAACAGCTTAAACAACAGTTCTCTCTCACTCCTACAAGTTTTTTTCGTTACTTACAAGTCAGAGATTATTTAAGGAAAAACATTGCTAACTTTGAAACCCTTAGTATAAATCCCATTTTGGAGGTAATTGTTAATGTTCCACCAGGGGGCAATTATACTGTACTCGTACCTTGTTGCTTATTAATGTACTCTGTTACGTGAGCTAAATAAACCTTTTACCAATGTTGTAATCATGTAGGTGGGGATGGGAATGTAATCCAATACGGTAAAATGTTGGTGTCATTGTGTCATGGATTGCACAGAGAGACAAGGCAGGAGAAGGCAGGGGGTGAAGGGGTTAACAGATTTATTAACAAAAATAACAAAGACTACAAAAAGGCAAAACAAAACCCACAATGAGGAAAACAAGACAGGATACTTTTAACAATAAACAAACACGGACTAACTAAACTAAGAAAACAAACACTTGATTATAAACACACTAACTAACTAGACTTACCTGACACAGGGTATGGGAACAAGGCAAGACGGGGGCATGAATACAAAGACTAACTATGAACAGGTACAGGTAGAACACGAGGTAAGACGTACAATGAACCAGACAGGACAAAGAACACGAGGATGTTTTAAAGGGGAGCAAATCAAGAGGGAACAGGTGCAAGGGATAAACTAATTAACACAAACTAGGAAACAGGAGGGTAGGAACGATGACGCAGACTAGAGAAACAAAGGATCCTGTATGATTCCACCTCTAGACCAAGAAATACCTGACAAGGAGAGGTGGAACCATGACAGTTTGTTGATTTTGTGCAGTCGTTGTAGTGTAATGTTGTCGGTGTTTGTACCAGTAAGAGGCACTGTACATGTAAGTTTTATTTGTGCAATGAAAAATATATATATATATATATATATATATATATATATTTGGGATAATGTTTTTGAAAAAGCTTTTTTTGCGATTTAGTCTGGTTTAAAGGTTTTCACAAAAATGTCGTTGACTAATCATAAGTAATTTCATGCATGTTTGAAATGAAAAGAGGGTGAGTAGGCTAAATTATGACTGGAGTTTCATTTTTGGGTAAACTGTGAAATGTTAACAAGTATAATGTAAAAGCTCTTAACCCTAAAATCTGTTTGACTGTCAGAAATTGTTTCAGAACTATACACAAATTTACCACACTTTTCCTATATTTTCTATAATAGTAATTGTATAGACTGCATCTATTTATTTATTTATTAGATTGTATCTATTAGAATGATCTTGCTTGTTCTATAAACACTATGCACCGTGCTGTGTTTTACCTCTGTGTTTTCTTATTTGCTCCTGTAAAGCTGCTTTGGAACAATGCACATTGTGAAAAGCGCTATATAAATAAACTTGACTTGAATTGAATTAATTTACTATAGGGTATGATCTATTTTACTCTGTTAAGTTAAGTTAATTTTTAGAAACGATTTTTAAAATGTATTTCAACAGAAATACATACCTGTTCCCCACTTGCATTAAAAGAAGTCTTTAATTTAGGAAAAAGAGTCATTTATTACAATTTAACTGGAATACACTTTATCAGACAGAAAAACACAGAAATAACAAAAAAAAGAATAAGAAAAAAATTACAATTTATGTCCATGACTACTTTGTGTATTCTTTTAAAATATCAATGAACAGGTTCAAAATTACAGCAGAAGAGAAAGTAAAGTAAAAACATTTTTTTAATCTAACAGGGGGTGTTTAATAAAGTGAACAAATATATTCTCAAAAAATAGTTTCAGTTCTTGTTTGTGACAATAACCCCAGACAACCCAGGGGCCAATTCATTTCCGTGGTTATAACTGCAGCAAAGCAGAATTTCTGAAATACAAAAAGTTTGAAACTGAAAAATCTACCACAGTTGAATATAACTGCAATTTACCCTATAAAGTTGAACTCAAAGCTTTGATAGAACAGTTTTTAACCCACATTCAAATGTACAGATATATCTTTAACAGAAAAAAGAAAAGAAAATCGTTTTTTACCTTAACAAAAAGGTCAATGTGCTGTATATCAGACAATGTTATGCACAGACGAGCACGTCAACTTAGATTTTTAATCATGAATCATTTTTCACTTGAAATGCTGTTACTTTTCAGTTCCTTTTTTCTCTCTATATTCACGTCTTTCTTTTATCACCTCATAATGATTCTTCTTTCGCTTCTCTAGCTTTTACAGTCTTTCAGGCCATGACAGAGAAATACGAGGTATTCTCACTATCCATCGAGCTGAATGATCCAGTAGGCCTGCGGTTGGATCCCCGACCATGGAACGATCCTACTGATCCAAGGTACACCTTGGGTCCTAACAGAGCTTTGCACATCTGGGCAAGCTCACGACGGAACTTAACCCCAACAAGGCCGTACAGTAGAGGATTAAAAGCACAGTGTGCTAGCCCCATACTTTCTGTCACCAGAATGCCCACATCAAGCACCTTGTTCAACCCACAGGTATCAGCAATGACCCCCAGTGTCCGTAGGCTGTCAGTCGTCCGGAGGGCGTTATAAGGTGCCCAACTTGTCACAAACACAACCACTAAAGAGATGATGAGCCTCAGCGAGCGCCGTTTCTGCCTGCGTGTGGTGGCATGGCACAATGCTTTGAAAATGCGAATGTAGCAATACAGCATGACTAAGAGAGGAAGTATAAATCCAAGAAAAAGGCTAATCAATTGCATGCTAATCTGCCATTGTTGAGAAATCACTATTTGGCACACCCGCTTACCGCTGCCAACCAGCGGCACCACATAACGGTGGTGCACATCCACACAGGCCATGCCAAGGCACGTGACCCAGATTACGGCACATGCTAGCTGAGCGTGGCAGGTTTTGCGTCTCCAGCTGATATTGATGGCGTGTACGATAGCCAGGTATCGGTCGAAGCTGATGCAGGCCAAGAACAGCACGCCGCAGTAAACGTTAAGTGAAAACAGAGCTCCGGCCATCTTACACATAAACACGCCAAACATCCAATCGCTGATCCACTGCACGGCAAAAAATGGCAGAGTTATAGCCAATAGGAGGTCAGAGATGGCCAAATGAAGCAGGAAGGTGTCTGTCAGTGAGAAGGAGCATGGGCTGTGCCGAGATTGCCTATAGCGACGGATCACACACAGCACTAGAATGTTACCCACTAGTGCCAAGATGAAGACCAGGATGTACGACACGGGGGCAAAGCGACCGACAAAGGTCCATGTGCTTGTCAGGCCACAGGGGGCAGCGCTGCCATCATCTTTAAAGACAGAACTGCTATCATTGTAGTCATCACTGTAATCCTACAGTAAGAAAGAGCAAACTACATTTTAGCGGGTTGGTTATTTTCACGTTTGACGTTGCCAAATGCCTTTAATGCCTATAAGTTCTCACCCAGGGGTCAATGGTTGTGAATGAATTGCTCATGATGAAATTATAAACAGTGAGACATGCAGTAGAATAGTGGGCACGAGATGCACTCGTCTCTCACGCTATCTTGCTTGCAGTATGTCTCTTCTGGTAAAACTGAAAGAGAGAAAAATAAAGGGATGAGGAGTAAAGCAGTTTTAGAGAAGTTAAGATATCTGAAACTAAATTTAAGGTACCTCGATACAAACATTGTTAAGAGGAACTGACGGTTATGTCCAAAGGGAAACAAAACTGCATTCATTTGAAAAAAGCATGGTTTTGAAATCCCCAGTGTGCTGAGGATGGAGAAATTGCTAAATCTTCTAGGTTCTCAGAAAAAAACCATGCGATTTCATAAACTTTAAAGGAGAAACAGGTGGCTGTGACAGGTTGGTAAAGTTGAAATGTTGTACAAACGGCGTTATAAAGAGGAATGTTGTGTAGGCTTTTAGGCAGAAGGTGTCGTGTTGTAAAAAAGCAGGTATAGTAGAGTACAACTGCAGGGAAGTGAGAGTGCTGTGCATCAGCATACAGTACAAGTCTTACTATGGAACATTGAAAATTTGACAAACATTTATTTATATTGCAGTAACATGCAGAAAACTTGCTGCAACTTGGAGGTTGCAAGTTTACGTTTCTATTTTAGATCATAAAAAATACTTTAAAAATTGTTGCTAGTTGGAAACGTTGGAAGGTAAAACCAAAAAATGCTATTCCATCGTAGGCATTGAAATACTTGGCATATCTGTATCAAAAATACACATAATTAAATAACTAAAAGAAAACACTGGAAGCAAAAATGTATTCTCTTACCTGCTCTTGTGCTGCAGTCTGGTCTGATAAAATGATGGTCTGAGTATTTCTGAGAGTTCAGGAAATACATTCATCTTGTTTCCTGCCCCCCCCTTTCTCTCTCTCTCTGTTGCTTCTCGTTTTGCTCTTTCCACAAATCAACTGGGAATATTTAACATTTTTAAACATCTAGTATGATCCTAGAAGACAATTTCTTACCAAAATCTAATTCCTAACGTTCTATTTTCAAAGTCAAAAGCATATGTTGGTTGAGTTTCATATACTGTATGCTGTATTTTACTCTGCTGGACATAGTTTTAAAATCATAGATGGGACCATAATTATCAAAAGCATAGCATTCATTAGTCTAAATCATCTGCCAAAGTCAAATCTAAGGTCACAGTTTGAAAATCTCTCTTGTAATCACATTTTATGTATTGTAAATTAAAAAGCGACAAAACATTTACATTTCACTGTGAACACAGACCGATATCTCTATCAATTACTTTTTAAAGTCCAGCAATAACTGGAAAACGGACCAGTATTCCTCCAGTCTGATTTGTGTGTTTCTTATTTAATCTACGTTTTGTAGGCTAAGTGATTCACGGTTTACTACATCAGAAAAAGTCACTATGTTGAAATACAATTATAACAAAGTTCAAAGTAGGGAAGGATGGAGGCGGGAACCGGCGAAAATTCAAACAACTTTAATCAAAATAAACAAACAATAACACGGAAGCAAAAAGCCGGCATCCACCTCACGGTCGACTGCCGGCCACAAGAACATAAATACAAACGTAGCACATGCCCGGGCCAGGTGTTATGCCGAAAAATGCACCCCTGCCAGATTATGCACCCCCTCATCACCACAACGGTTAGGGTGAGGATAAAGTGTTAGGGGAGGGGTTGGGATTAGGTGTGGGGAGGGGAGGGTTTGAATTACATTTACACTTACATTTATGCATTTGGCAGACGCTTTTATCCCAAATTGCTTTATCCTATACATTTTACATAGGTATTTGCAATCCCCTGGGATCAAACCCACAACCTTGCGTTGTTAACGCAATGCTCTTACCACTGAGCTACAAGAAAACTGTAAATGAAGGGGGTGCTTAATCTGGCAGGGGTGCATTTTTCGGCATAACAGGTGACCGGTCCTCTCTCGTCAGCAGTCCTATCGCTCGTCCTCTTATGCTCCCGATCTCCTCCGTGAGAGATGCGGGACCGGTGTGTGCACAGCTAATTCCCACTATCACTCACGCCGGCCCGCCTCGTTCCTTCACAGCACTTGTTCCGCCTTTCTAGTTACAGCAATAAAATATTTGTCTCTGATTCTGACATAAAATATCCCTATTTGTAACTGCTGACTGCATAAAGGATCACAGCACCACTTTTTGTTGTGTGTTTTGCTGGGAAACTGCTCTGTTGCAGCCACAACTATTTCTGACACCGTGTCTACACCGGACGCGCAGGCACGATCCGACAGGACAACCTGCTTGTTCTAATGCTGTGTTCACACCAAACGCGAATTAAGCGCTTGGCGCGAGTAAATGACATACTATTCAATGAAAAGACGTGCATTGACGCAAACTCGGGCTTGTATGTCTTGTATGGTCTATTTGACATACTGTATGTCAGCTTTTCCACTGGCCCATGTCTATTTAAAGGTTAAAGCTCAGACTTGCTGCAGAAAGTCTGTGCCAGGCTGAAGGCTTTATTTATTAGTCAGTGTGTTTCTATCTGAAACTTCTGCGAGTGTATTATGACTAGTTTAAAAAACATCTGTTCAGATTTTAAAAGTCTTGTAGTGTATTCAAGCCTTTACTCCAGTGGCTTTGCTCTTTTTCTTAGCTCTTTTTCAGCGGAGCTCACATCACCTGTCTCTCGTCAGTTACTGCAGGGTTTCTTTTTAATAGTCTGATGATTTACGGAAATAAAGTTAAACATTTACAACATGTAGGCACAAGGTGTTTAAAACAGTGGTACATGCACTCAAAGGGAAAATTAAGCAGATTGTATTTTCAGATATTGAGGTATCTGGTTTCATATCTATGTGGTTACAATGTTTTGAATGTGAGAAAAACTGACTTCAGAATCAAAAAAAAAAACTATCCGCAAATAAGCCATCAAATAAATAAACTGCTGTGGATGAAATGTATGAAATATTTTCATTTTTTAAAGCATAATTCTTGTAACATTTATTCTTACATTTACAGTATAGTAATGATTGTTGGTTTAATAAAAATAGTTTGGAACTTAATAACTATTTATAGAGGGCTTGTGATATGGTAAAGAGAGCATTCACTGCAGGGGCTTGACCCGACTTCACAGACTTAAATGGAAAAGCAAACAAAGAGGGCGTTCATTTAGGTCATCACATTGATGTGCTGAAGACAAACAACTTAGCTGATTCTTTGGACTGATATTAGCAACCTTTGTACTTACAAAAATCCACTCGTTCTTCATTACGTCCAAGAAGTTCAAGTAATGATAAAGATTTACACACCTCCAGGGTGAATCTATGATCTGGAAATAAGCGGTGCCTTGTACCTTCAAAAACAAGATGGAGAGCCTGAATATTTAAAAAAAACGGTTAAAATATTTTTTGCAAGTTTTTCACTTAATAACATAACCATTCTCAGGTATTGTCTAGCATTTCTGAAACTTGTGATTTCACTTCTTGTATTATGAATCACTTTGATGTTTCCCTTGTAAGTCACTTTGGATCACCTCATCATGCATTTACAGAATTATTGTGTGGATTTTTGCTTTAAAAATTGAATGTGTACATTGTGAGATGTCATTGCCACACAACTAATCACTGTTTACTGATCAAGAATTATTTAACAAATTCATGGCGGTAACCATTGACGTATGATTGAGCTGAAGTCACAAAGCCCTAATGCTTGAACCAATGTTTGCTTTAAAATAAGGGCACAGCAGCAGAATAAAAACAGTTTGACAGACATGACAGTATATGTACAGTGACATAAATTGTGTTGATTAAACAGTATTTGGACGTTAACATGAGCCTAACAAGCATTGCAAACAAAATTTCATAATTCATATTTCAGTGTTCAACATTCTATGTAAATGTTAACATCTTCATTAAAGAGTGGTACTAGTGAGTTCAGAAACCCCTTATGTGACCATTGATTCATGCTGTGAGGGCATCTGTCGCTATTGGGTTTGTCAAACAGGTAAATGCACACATACAGTATATCTAGTGAGGTGCACAAACAGAAACAGTGTTCTCATCTAAGTGTTTTTTTATGGCTTATATGTAACATATCTATACTGTGTCTTGACGACCCAAAATAGTGGAAAGTCCTTGCCTAAAAATCAAATAGTTTACCTTTCGGTTTACAACGTTCATGAAGTACCCACCAGTCCACACCATGAGCACACAATTCCTGTGTAGGATGAAAAAAATGACATCAGCACAGGTATAAACACCTAAGATAAGGTTTCTCCTCCCCTTCTTTTCCTTGGGATTATTTTCCACTTCACTGGGTTCAATCGAAAACTGAGCACCACTTCTCCTGGACAAGAGAAACTGGAATTTAAAGCAAATTTTGGAAACAGGTAAGAGAGATGGCGACATTTAAATCAAACGTATGGTTGATAGTCTAGCAATAGCAATTCAGATAAAACCAACATATAACTAATAAAATATACCTAACGTGGACTTTCAGTCAATTTAATTTGTTATATGCATAAATGTTCTTGCAATTTCAATGCCATGAAATGAAAAACTTTCACTGTGAAAACCGTAGGTCATGTCCTTCAGAATGAGAAATTCTCAAGTATTGACAAAATGTGTCATCTGTTGTTTGTATTAGTCATGTCATATCAGACAGAAATAATCACTTCGCAGCCTCAGATGACTGTTACTAGTTTCACCGTCTCCTCTGGTTCCACTGACTGGAGCTCTGGTGTCTGTGACTGCTGTGACGACTGTGGCATCTGTGAGTGGTCTCGCTGGAGACAGAAAAAACATAAATAAGTTAAACTAGATTTAAAAAAAAGGACAATTTATCTTGTTCGCTGAATCTAGTGATGCTATAAAATATAAGTGTACTGTAATTTAATACATATATGGGCTGCAATAAAAATTGTCAGAATAGTACCAGGTTATAAAGTAGTGTGAATTCTGACGCTGGTTTGCTCCTCAGGTCTGTGTGGTACTTTTATTCCCTGCGTCTTGGGTTGTAAGGTGGCACAGGATCACGATGAAACCTGCTGTTTGCCCTTCTTACCTGGAGCTATGGTTGCATTGAGAACCAGCATCCGTGACAAATATCAAATCAATGTAGGCCACTACTAATAACCAATGACATGTTCTTTATTGAACTAATTGTTTCATGCAAATACAGTATGAGTGCTTCCACCTTCACAGTGATTTGTATGAATGTCTTCCATCTTTTAAAGGGCACTCTGTGTGATGATTGGCTCATCATGTCCTGCCTCGGCCCGTGTGGACTCTGCCAGATGGCTCGGGAACAAAAGATGAGGGGAAAATAAATTGAAAAACATTATTAGGAAATTTAAAAAAATCCCGGATGGATGGATGCATTGATTGATTAATTGTTTTTATTTCCCAGACTAAAAACAACTGTATAAATTACCTTTACTTTTTTATTGTACACTGAAAGAAATAACTAAAAGAATTTATTTAATAAAATCCTCTTAACAATTTGCTTGAATGTTTTTTTATTTGCTGCTATAATTCAAGTATAAATTACTAACCAGAATAAAGTACATTCTACTTGTTAAATACACTGAGTGTTTGTTAAAATATCAAATAAATGTTACTTAAAGCAAACAAATAATTTACGCTGAACAACAACATGTGTCTAACTCAAACTTCACCAATCACTTTCATATTTAATATTTTCACACTTTCATATACTTTCATATATTGAGAAATACTATTTTTTTACAGCATATATGGTCAAGTAAGAAGTGGCTGGTGGTCTCTGTACTGGCATTAGCACACTTCATGACTAATATCTTACCTCCCTCAGCCTAGGCACAAGCACCGCTCTTCTGAACAACGCTAACAACTACGATTCCATTTAGTTATGTTACATTGCTACTGTGAAGCAATCTAATAAGTGATGTGTCAATCAGGTTTATATAAAGTATATAAGCATTTGTTTACAATATTATTTTGAATAATCAAAGCAGTTTGATTAGGCTTTAAGAGATTTTGCTTCTGTTCTGAAACCCGGAGCCATTTTGTTCCTCTTTTTGTTCTTGTGAAAAGAGAACCCGCATTTCAAAGTGACAGACAAAAAGTTTGCAATAGTTTTGAGAAACAGGAATGATTTCATGAAGGTAGGTACTGAATAATGGAAACATTTACTGAAAATCTAAATGATTCATTTTAAGTAAAATTCTCAAAGAAAATGTAATATCTCTTCTGCTTATTATGAAATGAACGAGTGAGATTTCTTTGAATTTGACTGCTAACCTGTTAACAGTTGAACAATCCAATCCAAACTGAAATTATTTTGATAATCTGTTTACTCTCTTTAACATGACAATACTAAGCCTTTATGTGATTTAGACACTGTATGTTGAGCAGGATTGTGAAATGTGAAATCATTTATCTAAATTCAAGTCTGTAAATATCTTTTTCTTATGCAATCATCCATAAAGTATATACTTGTGTCGCATTACTTTGGGTTATTTTAAGAAAGTTGATGTTAATAAAAAAGGAAATTTAAATCTTGAGGGCTAAACATGACCACATTTCCTGATTTCAGTCACATGTATACTGCAATATGGACCTTTGGATTTTGAAGAACATTTTTTCACTATAAGGATTATTTAGGAGTAAATATTTGAAACTACGTTATCCACATTTCTAGTTAAAAGACATAGACACTAGATGCTTAGATAATGTCATTGTATTGCAAATTAACTGTAATAAAAATGTTTCTGTCAGATTTAAACTGTTTATAATCTTTTTCTTTTTTTAACCCTTTATTTTCCCAGCTGGCTGTAAATTGGAGTACGAGCTGCTCACACTGTATGAGGGACTCCCACACAACTGTTTAATGTTGTTTTTTATTGAATGCAACTGATGGGAAACGTTTAAAACTGCAATTTAACGTGTCTGTCTGAAAAATATGGCGAATTCTCCGTGTCGTGAATTCATCATAAAGGCAACATTTACATGCCTGATTAAATTTGCCTTGAGCTACAGTTTCAGGAATTGCATCCAGGTACCAGATAATAGCCACACAACCTACAGATGCATCAATCAGCATGAGCCCGACATAACCTTAATAGTGAGAGATTTGATGTCCACCGCAACAAATCTTACAGTGTCTCTAGGCATCTTTGAAAAAATCCCAGGACAAGCGTTTCAACATCTGCCTAATCTGAGTTCTCTAGTTCTGGATAATAACCGACTTGGTAAAATTGACAAAGGTGCTTTCATTAATCTGACAGAACTAAAGAATTTGAATTTATCCTGCAATAACTTGTCATCTCTCCATCGGGATGTCTTTGACCACGTGTATAACCTCAGAGAGCTGTTCCTGGGAAGCAACAAGCTCGTTGACATTGACTCGTTGCTATTCTCCAATTTGACAAACCTGAAGATGCTTGATTTACGCAGGAACCGCCTGAATCATTTCACAACTTTGGTTGAAAGCATAACACACCTGCCCAACTTGACAAAACTGGACCTTTCTTTTAATCATCTAACCACCCTGAATCACTCCGCCCCTTTGCCACAGTCACTTGCCACCCTTTATGTTGGTTATAATAAACTGCACAAGCTGGGATGTGATGCCGCTTTCCTGATGTATGTCAAAGTGCTAGATTTTTCAAACAATACATTACTGTCATTCCAGGATTTTCAAGGGCTGAATCTAGGGAACGTAACCTACCTGCGCTTGCGTTTTACCAAGGTTTCTATCATCAAACTTCTAAATTATACCAATGTACAACCCTGGCATGTTGACTTCTCAGGGTTGAAACTGAAGGACGATCAAGCATTGCATTCACTCTGTTATCTTCTGAAATCCCAAAGCCATCAAAAGAAACAAATTCCTCAATTGATCTGCCAGGACAACACCATTAAATCTATCGCAAACAACACACTTAGTCTATGCCCCAATATCACCGGTCTCTTGGACCTCTCACGGAATGACATAAAGGAGGCAGGCTGCTTGGAGTTTCTGAATGGTCAAAACAAACTAAAAAGTCTCAAGATAGAGCACAACCATTTGACCAGGCTATTTCCCTGCAGAGAACCAAAAGAGAAGTTTTACAGCCTGAGAAACGTGAGCTTTCGATACAACCGTATTTTAGAGGTCAGCGGTTTTGCCTTCAGTCACACACCCAGATTGACAGACCTTAAGCTGAACATTAACATTATTGCTTATATGGACCACAAAGCTTTGAGTGGACTCAGAGAGCTCGTAACACTACGACTAGACAACAACCTCTTGACTGATGTCTATGAAGACAGCTTTGAAGATCTCATCAGCTTGAAGACCCTGAACTTGCGCAACAACCAGTTAGCTGTGATTTTTAACAACACATTTAAGTCTCTCAAAAAGCTGACAATTTTAGATCTAGGTGGGAACAAGATCGCAAAGCTCAAGCCACAAGCCTTTACAGGACTGGATAGCTTAACCAATCTCTATTTAGATAGAAATCGTCTGAAAAAGATAGACGGCACGCTCTTTGGGAAACTTTATGGCACTCTGCAGGTGCTGGATTTACAGGCAAACCAGATTTTGTATAAGACAGAACAAACACACTCTCCATTCATAAATCTTACAAAACTGCTTGACCTGAAACTCGACGCACAGGTGCCGAATGGTATAAACTTGTTGCCTCGTGCGTTTTTCCGCGGTCTCACTTCTCTGAAGCAACTTTACCTCACCAACAACCATATCACTGGATTCGGTGCAGAAACGTTTGATGACCTGGAAAACTTGGAGTTCTTAACTCTGGACAACTCATGTGTTGGTATTGCCCAGCTCAACGCAGGTATTTTCAAAAACCTCAGAAAGCTGACAACTTTATATGTTGAGAATATGGGCATTAAATTTTTCTCCAAAGAGGTCTTCGGAAATCTCACAGGACTAAAGGTTTTACATCTCAATCGCAACGCCATGTTGACGTTGGACATGGGTTTGTTGGAGAAGCTAATCCATCTTACATATATTGACCTGCGCAGTTGCCCTCTAAGTTGTGGTTGCCAAAATACCGAATTGCAGAACTGGACCGTAAGCAACCAAAGAGTCCCAGTTTCCGTGTCTTTACAGAATTATATGCCAAGACCATACAGGGTCATACTTTCACAACTTTGACACTAATGTCTGCTATTTAGATTTAGGACTATATCTGTTTTCTTCAACCTATGCATTTACGATTTTACTAACCATTATACCACTTCTCTACGTCAGACTTTACTGGAAATTTAAGTACGGTTACTACGTCTTTCGATCGTGGTTTGGAGAACAGTGGCGTCGTTTACGGGACCAGGAGGAGAAATACAAGTTTGATGCTTTTGTTTCCTATAACTCAGCAGATGAAAACTGGGTCATGGAACAACTGTTGCCGAACCTGGAGGGCTCTTCATTTCGCCTCTGCCTCCACCACAGAGACTTTGAGCTTGGATGGGACATCGTTGACAACATCGTGGCTGCTGTATACGGCAGCCGCAAAACGATCTGCGTAGTCAGTCAGAGCTTCCTTCGCAGCGAATGGTGTTCTTTGGAGATCCAGCTGGCCAGCTACCGGCTTTTTCAAGAAATGCAAGATGTGCTTTTGCTGGTCTTCCTGGAACCTATTTCGGAGCGGCAAGTGTCCGCTTATCACCGTATGAGGAAGGTCATGCTCAAAAAGACCTATTTACAGTGGCCTGGGGAAAATTGTTCAGATCCAACCAGCGCAAAAGAACTGTTCTGGAGCCAGCTTAAGAGAGCACTGAGGAGCAGCAACACTGCAGGCCAAGAGGAGCAGAAGTTGAAGGAGGACAATGATCAGAAAAGACAAAAGAAAACAGGTGTGGGTGTGAAGGAAAGAGAATATTTTGTCAATCAGACACCTACAGATGATGAAGTATATTACCTGATGCCCTAATTTACTACCTATTCATGTATTGTATCTACTTTATTTATGCAGTAATAATACTAATCATACAACTACCATACTTATGGAGACTAATGAAATAAATGGACTAATTCGCAAAAAATATATTTGAATTTTTTATTATGCATGTCGTGTGATAATATACATGTACAGTATAATGGCTTTTAAACAAAACAGGTAGACCAGCTGTGATCTATTTACCTTCCCAATTATACAATTGTGTGCTTTGATTTTCTGTTAACTATACAAAATGTTTAATCAGATACATTTATTGTACATAAATTGTGAAATGAGTCGCATTCAAATCTTTAGTAAATTGTCTACATAACAATCAAAATCAGCCTGCTTTATAAATTAATATCACAAAATCACATCTTATTTTCCACAGAAATGTTATAATATATTAATACAAAAGCTGTCAAGAATCTATAAGAAAATAAAATAAAAATTGCTGTAAAATGAAGGTGCATCTTTGCATTTCTCAAAAGAAAACTAATGTGCATCACAGAGAGAGGTCTGCTCTTAAGAAGAACCAGCAACAGCATTCTTTCATTCACCTTTATTAGCTGTGCTATCAAGAAACTTGACAAATCACAATTATACATAATGTGAATCAGGTGAACTCTCAATTCTATATGACACGTAGAAGTGATTTACATGTGGATGTCTTTAGAAATAATATAACATGTTGCTCATATAAATGTATTAAGCAGACATTTGTATATCCACATGTGCCCTGTGTTTAGTCTAACCATATCATTCCCAATGATGATAAAATACCTTATCTGGTGTGTTTGATCTGTCACAAAGAGTCATACTATGCCAATCTGACCTGTCTCGGGAGTTAGACGGATGTGGATGGCGAAAAAATGGCTTATATTGAAAACATTCTGAGGGAAAGGATCCTGAGAATGAGAGTGGAGCCCATCGGTCTCTAACATTCTGAACTTGCAAATGATTGGAGCAAAAGCTGGATTCCCCCAAAAATGTCTCCGGCGCTTTTTGTTTCCTGTTCTCATATTCAGGAGTTAAATTAAACATAGGATCTGTTTTTTCTTCCCACTGGTGAGAGATGAGATCTAAACCTACACTTTTCATACTTTCACCTCTTCTTAGTAAATCCCCCAATAGCTGCTGAGAACAGGGTTTATAATAAGGATTCGCCCAAGGTGGGGTGCTGGATATGAGAGTGACAAGTTGGGGAAAGCCTGATCCTGCTGAAAGAGCGTTGTGCTGGGATAATGCTGAGTTTTGAAGCAATCCTGAGACAACCGAGCTGTCCTCGACTGGTCAAACTACAAAGAATGGTCAATACAATTTACTAGATATCCAGTCATAAAAAACTTTAGTTTGTGGTGAGAAATTAAATTGTCTTATTATATTTTATAGACATGAATTTACCATATCTGTGTTCGACTGTAGAGGTTGTATTAAAGAGACTGGAGGGGAAAATCTCCTATCGGCTTGTACTCTTCGCTTCTTCATTGAAGCACCTCTGCCTGAGTCCTGCTTAACCTTCTCTGCTATATATTCCTGCTGTATGGCATTCTCTGTGCACAGGTCAATAAATAAAATCCACAATTATACCACAGCTCTAAGCGTGTGTTCAAAGATATTAAGTAAACTAGCAGCGCTAAAAATGTATTTACATTACCTGTCCACATATCTGTGTTCCTGTTTGGTTCAATCTCTTCATTTCCCAGTGCATGGCTGAAACATATTTGTGAGCAGTCTTCATGTGTCTGTCCTGAACCGAAACTGCCTGTTTGCTTTCCATCAATAAATGAATGTAGCTTGCTCAGATTATGCTGTAAATGGAAGCTGTGGGTTTTTCGTAGAGCCTGCAGTAGCACATCTCTGCATTCCGCCAGCAGGGGGCGCCGTGGCACGTGGAGCTCCAAACGTGCAGCCAGTTTGTTGACAGCCTCCCTAACAGAAACTGATATCTGCACTCTGTCATTTTCTGTCAATGTACCAGTCCCAGAGTCCAGTTCAGATGAAAAAGGATCACTCTTGCTTTGTCGAACATCATCTTCACACAATCTTTCCATTGCAGAAGTTGATTGAAATCTTTGGATCTTCTTTGCACAGTTTTCTTCATCAAAAGTGCCAGTTCTGTTCTTTTCATTGTGTGATTTGGGAGAGTCAATTTCCTGGAAATCAAAAAAATTCTCATCAGTAGGAGTGGAACAAAACTGATGTGCCAGTTTATTTTCTGGCAATGACAAAACCATAGGTTCAGAAGTTCCTTTTAGGCTACTTGAACTGTGTGGCCTTGATTTATTATTTGTGTCTTTCTTCACGGTGTTGCCGCCTCTGCAATGCTTCTCATCTTGTCTAGATAATTCCTTAGACACTGAGACTTCTTTATTAGTCTGTAAAGCACTTGGATGTTTCCTAGGCTCCTTTCTTGAGTCTCTCATAGTTTTTTGTGGTTCCTGGAGTGGTTCCTGTGCTTCATCGAGAGTGCAGTCCTGGTCTGATTCAGGGATTGATGGCGGATGAGGAGGTAATGGTGATGTAACATGCATAACAGACCGTTTTCTTTTCTCTTTTCTATGCTTCTCTGTCTTCAGTTGCTCATTTACGACCCTTTCAATGTCTATAGATCTAACCTCGTGGCTAAAGAGACCTCGGATGGAGGTGAGGCGTCCTTCTGTTATGATGCTGGGCTTGTGGTGAAGAAATGGCTTAGCAAATGACTTTTCTTTTCTGGAAGAAACTACCGAATGGCACCCATTATGCTGTGCTTTCTCGCTGCCAACTTTTCTACTGTGCTGAAGGCATGTGTGAGACCGGTTTCTCTCCTGATCTCGAATCTGATTCCTCTCCTTCCTGGTTTTGAGACACTTTACTTTGTGGGGCGAAGAGTTGTGCGCAGATGTCTTAATGCTGCTACAGCATACTGCATTAACACTGACTGTATGAGATGAAGACTGAGCTTTGCGCGTGTCGACGTTGCAGGAAGATTTCAGCACGTTGCGTTTACGTGGTAAGCTCATGCAGGTGAGGTGCCTCATTGTGTAATCATGAGTTTACTATAAAATATGGACACAAAAACGTATTTTGTCAAAGAATCACATTTCCAAATAAAAGATGAGTGCCAAGTATTGCATGGGTAATTTGTTTATCTTATGCGCTTACGTTTTAGATACAGGTTTTGAACGTAGCCTACCTCAAATAAAGTGATGTCAAATGTCAAAAGTGCATTCTTCGTTGTCAAATGTCAAACCTGTAAGATAGAAATACAGTTAAAACGCTTGCAAATGTAGAGTCTTCACGATATAATTGCATGGCAGTTACATTTAACGTTCCGTTGCGTAGCAACATGCTTCAAACGCCGCACTCCCACCTGTACCAATATTTTTTTTACTATTGTTATGAAGCTGTTAGCAATGTTTAAGTAACTTATTCATAAAAAACCCTTTAAAGAAGAAAACGAAGACGACGTTCTTGCGTTTTTACCTTAATTACGTTTTAATGGAATTCCCATAGGTCGACGTGCTCGGCGATCTGACAGTAATGCCTGGTTCCGGTGTTCCAACTTCCGGGGCTGGGCAGCAGAGCGCTGGCCGATTGTTTGAACACACAACTCTGTTTTGGTTATATTTGTTGGTAAAGATATTAACACATTTTAAGTCAGTTATGAATCGACTCAAGTATTAACATGTGTTATAAGTGTGTATAGACATAAGTGTAATACTTACGCGTTGTTTTAACTCGTTTTGTGCTGTGTTCTTTCCAAAGCATTTAATGTGCTATGTGCTACTTTAGCCACGTTAGCTGCTAAGTTATGACCACTGTTGACTACTGTTAAGCGAATCGTGTTTTAAAAGCCACACGTTTTATTCGTACTTTAATTTTGCATCGGTTTTTATGATTAGCTGTAAAGTAAACTTGCAGTGGCACAACCATCGTATGGTGGACTTTTTTTAAGGGGTTGTTTTGTAAGTCATTATATGCTTACAAAGTGACTTACATAGGAAGAGAATCCACATTCAATGTGGGATCGTTCTCATTGGGGGATTAAATTCTCTTTGTCCTCAATGTTTAACTATATCTTTCAGAAAGTAATGAGTGGTGAAGATTGTAACCCTGCAGCCACACCCACCCCCTGTCAGGACACACAGGGAGACGGTCGATGGATGTCATTGGTGTGTGTGTTCTGTCAAATTATATTTTGTGCAACATTTCCGCCACTATCAATGTGCTTATGTATTTTCTTTTTTTATGTGTCCAGTGCTTTCTGTATTTTTTTTGTAATTATTAGCCGAAATGATCAAATGAAAACATTTTATTCTTGCAGCACAATCGCTTTGTGTCAGACAGTAAGGGAAAAGAGCCTGATGTTCTGTTTATTGGAGATTCACTCGTCCAGCTTCTGCATGAGTTCGAGGTACTAAGAATCTGCTTCATTCGATAGGCCTATAAGGTCGGCACACATATTTCTTAGGCTTTAGGTCGTGTTATTGGCATACGTTTACCTTGTTATTTATGTTTTTAGGTTTGGAGAAAATTGTTTTCTCCTCTTCATGCCTTGAACTTTGGAATTGGAGGAGATGCTACACAGCATGTACTATGGAGACTCAGTAATGGGGAACTGGACCATATCAGCCCTAAGGTAAATGGCTTTTGCACAGTATATCACAACCTCTTTAAATTAGGTACTTGCTACTCTACAATGTTCCCTGTTATTCAACCAAAGACATTTCCTGTACAATAAGTCACTTTGACTGGAAACGGCATACATGAATAATTTGTAACACACTAACATGTTCGTTCACACTAACATCATTTTCAAAAATGTACTCCCCAATGTAGCTACTAATGTTTTTCAAGCTATATATTTTAGTTGAACCATGGACCTTTGTCAACTTATACAAGTTATTACAGAATGCAGTATGTACATGTAATCAATTCTGTGGATGTATTGTATAGATGCTTAGAAATTAATTGTTTCTGTTTGTGTATTTTTTGCAATGTGACGTCAAAGGAAAGCTATTACATTGTTTTGGCAACTGAAATCAGATGCATGATACTCGTTTTTTTGGCAAATCATTCTAAATAAAAAAATGTTTTTCACAGGTGGTAATATTGTGGGTGGGCACTAATAATCATGGTCACACCCCGGAACAGATCTGTGGAGGCATCATGGCTATCGTCAATGTGATTCATAAGAAGCTGCCCCATGCTCACACTCTAATATTGGTTAGTTGCTTTAAACTATCTTTAAACTCACTTCATATGTTAAACCTATTTTGACATCATCATCCAATACTGTCAAAGTCAGTGGTAAAGGTCTAGTGTGTGACATTTAGCAACATCTAGCGGTGGGGTTGCAAATTGCACCCAACAGCTCACTCCACCCTTCGCCCCCCACTTTGGAAGCATTACGGTGGCTGACACAGGACTAAGATGCTGTCACCTTTTCGTCTCTTTTCCAAAGGAGATAATTATTTATGAAACATGTTCTGTAGCGCAGATTGTCCATTTAGGGCTACTGTAGAAGCAACATGGTTAATTCCATGTAAGGGGACCCGCGGTGTAGATATAAATAGCTCATTCTAAGGTAATAAAAACCCATCTCTTCATTATGTAAGGCCTTTATACACCTTTGAAGACATAGTTATGTATATTATGTTGCATTTCTGTCAATAGACCCTCTAAAAAAAGTCACACATGGGCCTTTAATGTCAGCAGAGAAAATTGAAACCTATTCATTTGCTGTTTTGTTTCCTCTAGGGTGTGCTGCCGAGAGGTAAGAGTCCAAACCCGCTTCGTGAGCGTAACGCGAGTGTGAACGCTCTAGTGCGGTCTGAGATAGCATCCCTGTCTCATATCTCATTTCTGGATGTGGATCCTGGGTTCATTCAGTCAGACGGTTCCATCTCACATCAGGATATGTACGATTATCTGCACCTCACACCTCAGGCCTATCAGAGGGTGTGTGAGCCGCTACACGAACGCATCAGGTCTCTGTTAGATAAGTAGGCCCTGCAAACCCGAAAACAACAATTCAGCAAAGCCACCCTGTATTGCACATTACCTGTGTGCTACACAGAGCCCATGTTAAAACCCCTCAGGAAATCCATGACTGTTTAATAGACACAGCGTCACATGCTTTTCATCAATACGTGATATTACATTCCTCGTTTTACTAAAAATAAGTCTTTGCTTTTGTTGTGAATTTGGATTTATTCTCTATAGGCAAAATGTTTAGGACATTCTAAAGCTCTGCACATACATCAAAAGGACTGCCATGACACAGCCTGGTATATTCTAGTTTAATTATGATATATTATAATGATATAATCTTTATGACCTCTGATGTGTTACGGATATTGAAGTGTACATGAGGGCTTCATGCTGCTATCATGGTTAAGGTCATGACAAAATTCCTTTCATGTTTGTGTAGGAAACAGAACTAAAAATACATTCTTTATAGCCTTTTATGACGTTGATAACTATCTGTTTATTTGCTGAATAGAACAATATGGGCTAATATCAGTTCTCATATACAGCTGTTCCTGGGGCGGTACCCTTTAAAAAAAAGCACGTTACACCTTAAGAGTGCAAATGCATGTATCGGTACCTAAACTGTACATGTCTGAACCTTTTTAAAGGTCCTGTTCCAGTGACAGCTTTTGTACCCTTTTCTGAGAGAGTACTTTACTGTAAGAACTTTTCTGAGATGTTTTAGGATTGCATGCCTTAACTCTATATGATTCCATAAGGTTGTTTTGCTTCTTTCACCGATTATTTGTTGTAAAATATTGATTTAGCCATTGTCTATGTCAGTAATTTTGTATTATGTTATTTTGGGAACAAAGTGGGTCTCCATATATGTTTTTACGTTTTGGTGTAGTGTTTTATTTTAGTTTATGGTCAGCTGTTCCTTTTTAGGTAGAGACAGCAGGTAATTTTTATGTACCTTTGCCTCTGGGGTATTTGAAAGAGTTACACTCTGTGAATTGAAATAGAAAATATCTTGAAACTAAAGTCAAGCAGTGAATGCTCTAAGTTACAGTAAATCTATCATCAATTTCAAATAAACACGGAATTCAAATGTTAGGGTAACAAACCATAATTTAATATCTAGGGGTGTTAAAACTACACACTTTTAAGTGATGCTGATCACATTGTCATTCTCTTATATGTGGATTATCTGCTGCTCTGTCCTGGTGTTTGTAATCATTACTGCCTTGTCTTTACGGATGTTTGTGAACATTGTTCTCTTCCAGTAATTAAGTGATGGTCTTGCAACTCCATCCCTTCAATTTGATGTAGTATGAAAGTCTGGTACTGTGATAAACCTTGCTACATTGTAAAATATCTCATAGCTCAATGGAATAAAACCTGAGAAACTGGTTGAGCCGTACTTGGTTCCTATTTAAAACTTATGTTTTAGTTTATCAAGACAATAGTGTCAAAAAATATCAAATTTACTTTATTTTAAGAATTAAGAATCTATACATTTAGGAAATAATTGTTTTCTCTTATTGTTAATGAAGTAGCTAGGAACTAGGAAGTCTACCATGTTGTGAAATATGTGTGATTCAGAAATACCTGATTGCCACACTAAGAACAGCAGGTCTTTTTTAGCAATATGAGTTGTGATGTTGTGTCACTGCACAGATACGCTTGAAGAAGTCCTGGCACTTTAGGGAGATAAAGATCAGAAAATTAGCACTTGGCTGGGACATGTTATGATGTACACAAAGGAGTTTCAAGTTCAGATGACTCATGATAGTTGAGCCTGAGAGATTTAGGTTCCAATTTATCTATCATGAGTGTTAAGACAACCCTTGTCGCCTTTCGTTTATTAACACTTACATAAACCTAGAGATAACATGTCTCTTTGTTAATATGTTTAAAGTCAGTTAAGATATCTAATTATTTTCATGTTGTGAAATATCATTGATATAGTGGTGTGGTATCCATAAAATGTCACCTGAGTGAGTTACAGAAAGATATACCAGTATGTTTTCTCAAAGCCCTGATGTTCATGGCATATTTATACACTGCAATATAGTTTGAATAAGAAATCTTCCTTACGTTTTGGTGTGCCAGTGTGGAAATGCATACAGTACATAACTTGCCGTCACTTATGTATCCACATAGCTTTCTCAGGTTACGGATCTGAATGCAAGATTGATTACAGGAATACATGCATGCTTGATATCTTTTAACGGTCAAAGTATGTTTTTCCAAGTCAGCCAGGTGTGCTTGATGTCTGCAAGATTATCCATCACATTTCTTCCATGGCCTTAAATCAATACACAGGTAGGTGCCACATTAAATGCATGAAATGCTTTAATGTTTGGCAGTGTTTATTTCTTGTAAAGTTTAGTGAAATCTGAACCTTTTTGGAGAATAAGGGCTTCAGTGTGGAGTATTTGGTACAGGACCAAATCACCTTTGAATTGAACTCAGTCATTAATGTGAATGAGTAAGAATACAAAAATTAACTGTCAGGGTCAGTAGAGTTTAAATTACGACAGAGACACGGAAATTCAAAAGAATAATAGCATTCTTTCCCCAAATTGCATGCAGCCCTCATCACAGATCTTGACAGTTCCAAGCAAATGAGATGTGTTGTCAACATATTATTCACACCCACCATCTAAAATTCTACACAGCAAGTTGGGACAAAATTAGACATAGTTTTTGAGACCCAGAAATCAGAGCTTTGCTGTATAAATAGAGTGTAACCCTAGATTTGAATAGACATCCTGATAGAATTCTCTTAAGAAGCAACTGTGTTTTCCAAGACTTAAAGCCATCTCTTAGATAGCGTTGCTCCAAGGGAAAGAGAAATGAAGTTCCAGGTTCTGCTGGCTTTTGTCGTTGTGATTGTCTACTGTCAAGGTACTTATTTTTTTATTTATTTGTGACAGATTAATATGGGTATATAAGTTGCATTGTTATTAGGTTACATGGTAAACAGTATATAATGTGTGAAATAGGGATACAATTTAAGAGAACTTCTTGTAATCGAAAAAGAACTCAAAAACAGTATCATAATACCAGACCACGTATTTCTATAACAATATTGCTTGTTTTGCCATCTCCTCATTGTTGGAGGACTGACCATTTACTGAACAAACCAGTCTTATCTTTTCCTGTGTAATAAATGCAGCCTTAGCAGGTTTTCCTGTTAAATTACATCACTTAAATCTTGTTTATCTAGTTAAATCTAGTAACAAAGTTTGTGTTTAATTTTCTATTTATTTAAAATGGTCAATGTCAATATTTCATGTCTCGGAGCAGCACAACCTCAGCCGGGGGATTCAGATTCGTCTCTGGTGAATAAAGGTCAGATCCAGGCAACAGGGCAGGTTATGTTACTGCATTGGTAAGTTATGATCATGTAATGATCATCATGTATGCAGATGGACATGTCTGAAAACAGTATTATGAAGATAGAGGTTTAAGCTCAGCTTGTATGTCAACATGTACAATTTTGAATTAATAAGGCTTGACATTGCATTACTGTTAAATGAGACAGTCATGTTTGAGTCACTGATGGATGTGTTGTTATACTGTACAGAGGAAAGAAGTGGCCGGAAGCTGAAATGTCCATGTGTGCAACCACCTCGACACGGTAAGTCACGCAATCTGTGTTTACCCAGATCATCCTGTTGTTATTTTAAACACACATATAGCACGTCACAAAACTGTTAAATTATTATGCATAAATTGCCAACTTTCCTGGCTGTAAGACATATACTGTATTGTTCTTTCATTTCATATTTCCAGCATCGCTCATTAAAGAACAGAATGCCTTGTGCAAAAAGAAAAAGATTCAGAGAAAAAGATGTCAACAGCAGTTTTACAGAGGAAAGGGGAAGGAGACGAAAGGCAAAAAAGTCATTAGTACTCCAATCTAACCATCTCTCTTTTTACCTGTGGCCCTTTTTACACAATATTACAAACGAATGGTGTAGACAGTACAAAGCCTTTTAATCAATTTTTTTGTATGTAGTATTTCATTTATTCTAACATTTAAAACTCATATCTTCAAGTGCATTTACCAATAAAACCAATGTTTTTTTTGTATAACTGGCTTTCATTTGTTTAAAATAAAACATTTCACATTTTGGTCATTAAATTATTAAAATCTTTAAATAATTTTACTTACATTTGTTTTTGGAATCTCATTAGATTGTATGATATATCTAAATGTTTATATGGAACATTTGTAAAACAATTCATAAAGTAACTTGATTGCCTGTCCAGAAGAATATCATTATGTTTAAAACTCAGAACTACGAACTATATGTGAATTTATAGCCTATGTTTATTTCACCCAAGATGATATAGCAAATGTAGATCTATTAAAATAGCATAACACAAAAATCAGTGATTTAAAAATTAAATTAGATTTAAATTAGTGATAATAATAAATACAGCACAGATGTACTCATTGTAAATTCATAGGCAAATAATGTAGTTTGGTGCTATCAAAAGTCCCCAAACCATTTATAAGCCGTAAATGCATCTCTGTCCTTCCCCCAAATTTTTTCTAAATAATGTAGTAAAGTGCTTAAATGAAATAAGATACATTCAGATAATCTGGACTATAGACTGTGACCCGTTTTGTTTTAGCTGTGCATATTTACTCATAAGCCTTATTCAGACAGTCAGTCCTCTTACAAGCCTAATGTTAAAGTCATCATTACATCCATTCATTCACCACAGCCATCAGGAGCACAAGGAGAGTGGTCAGCATAACGCCCGAATGGACACTGGCACCTGCATCAGTGCCTTCGGAAAAACAGAAAAAACATCTTGAAAACAGAACAAAACAACCAATGCAAATATACAGTATGTAACATCTTAATTGCTTCGTGTCAGTTTAAGATAATGCTCACCACTGATGAAGTGGCTGGTATAGACTGTGGAATTGGTCAAGGGGTTTCTGGCTACACAGGTATAGTTGTAGCCCAGGATATCCTGAATGGCAACTTCTATAGTGGGTTGATTTGCCACTATGGTGTTATTGCGGTTGATGATCCACTGATACACAGCCGGTGGGTGGGATTCGGCTCTACACGTGAGGGTAGCCGTATACCCTGGTTTTACTATGATCTGCACATTAACCGGTCCAACTGTTCAATAAAGATAAAGAGGAAGTGTTAGGGGGCACCTCAAGCTAGTTGTGTACATTTATAGGCATAATTGAACGGGTTGGTGTTTTAATTTATAAATGCAAGACTACAAATGTATAGTGTATATTAGAGATTTATAAGAAGAAAGAATGATACTCACAGTTGGCCACAAGTTCGTATGGGTGACTCTGATGACCTCTGAACACATTTGTGGCGACACACTGGTAATTTCCATTGTCAGAACTCTGCAGGGGCAAGAACTTCAGCGTGGTATTATTGTTCGTGATTGTGATTCTGTTGGATGGCTGTAGAGTCTCGTTGTTTCTCAGCCAGTGGATGCAGTTGTAGGGTCCAGTCACGTGACACATGAGGTCCAGGTTTTCGGCAACCTCCGGGATGCTTGGAATGGAGCTTACGTGCACGGCAGAGATTCCCACTGAAGATACAGATACCCAGTTAATATGGCGCATCATCTCAACAGTAGCCCTAAATGGACAAACAGTTCTACACAACGTGTTTCGTAAATATGAATCTAGGCAAAGAAGCGAAAACATGATGACATCCATGTCCCATGCTTACCATATACAGTAAAGTCCAATGTGCCATTGTTTCTGTTGCCTGTTATGCTATTGAAGGCACTGCAAGTGTACCGTCCTGTGTTGTTTAGTGCGACATTTCCCATCACATAGACTGAGGTGTTTGCCACCCGTGAGTCGTTGAAGAACCAGGTGTATTGACTTTCAGGACGAGAGGAAGCAGAACATCTGAAGGTCACGTTGTTCCCCGTCTCTGCCATGGTTGGACCCGTGATTGATGTGTTCCACGGACCATCTGAAATCAAGTTTGTTTATGTTTCTCTACAGTACTTTTCTCACACAAAAAGAGTTTCTAACAGAAAACCGATCAAAGGGAATATGTTTCATTGATACATACAGTTGATCAATAGGTTGTAGGCCACACTAGTCATGTTGCTGACAGGGTTACGAGCTGCACACCCGTATTGTCCTTCATCACTGAGAGCGAGTGTGTTAATCGTCAAGGTCAAGTTGTTATTGGAGAGTGTGGTTCTGTTGAGGAACACGTTCATGCCATTCTTCATCCACTGAACAGAGGTGACATCTCCATTGACATTGCAGGTTAGTGTGAATGGCTGATTGTAGATCGGTTGCTGATTGTTTATATTCACTGTAACAGCACTGATTTGATCTGAAATTTAAACAAATTACATTATTTAAAGATTAGGACAAACTATCAAAGAGATTAATATTTTGTGAAAGCCCTTTCATGTAAAAACTCACTAAATACGGTTAAATCCACTGTAGCATTGCTGCTGATCCTTGTGATGTTGTTGTAGGCCATGCAGGTGTACTGTCCGCCGTTGTTCATTGTGAGACCGCTGATCATGAACACCGAACTATCTGACATCTTTGAGCCGCGGAAGAACCAGCTGTATTGACTGGGGGGCTGAGAGTTTGCTGAGCAGCTGTAGGTCACGCTGGACCCTATGGCTCCTACAGTAGGACCAGAGATGGTTGTGTTCCATGGACCATCTGAAAACACGGAATACAGCACAGGTTACTTTTTGGGTCATTTAAAGTCACTTGTCACTTTTAAACTTATTAAAACATTTTAAAAGTTCTACAAAGGCTTCAATGTGTACATATCTACAGTCCTCAGCTTTAAAGATTTGTTGCTCACAGTTAACCGTAAGGTTGTAGGCCACGCTGGTCATGTTGCTGACAGGGTTACGAGCTGCACACTGATATTGTCCACCATCACTGAGAGCAACTGTGTTAATCGTCAAGGTCAAGTTGTTATTGGAGAGTGTGGTTCTGTTGAGGAACACGTTCATGCCATTCTTCATCCACTGAATGTAGGAAACATCTCCATTGACATTGCAGGTTAGTGTGAATGGCTGATTCAAGACCGGTTGCTGATTGTTGACGTTCAATGTAACGGAGCTGATTGTATCTGAAATTCAAACAGATGACATCAATTCAGAAATTTTGGATTTAAAACAAACTATGAAAGTGATGTATAATATATGTATACTGTACTATGTACTTTTAACGTAAAAACTCACTAAATACGGTTAAATCCACTGTAGCATTGCTGCTGATCCTGGTGATGTTATTGTAGGCCATGCAGGTGTACTGTCCTCCGTTGTTTATTGTTAGACTGCTGATCACGTAAACTGAACTATCTGACATCTTTGAGCCACGGAAGAACCAGCTGTATTGACTGGGGGGCTGAGAGTATGCTGAGCAGCTGTAGGTCACGCTGGACCCTACGGCTCCTACAGATGGACCCGAGATGGTGATGTTCCATGGACCATCTGAAAAAACGGATAAAGCACAGATAACTCTCTACTCTAGGTCATTTAAGGATGTGTTATTTGTCAATTTATTAAACGAATAAAACCAAGATTCTGCTGTAAGCAGAACCACAGTCCATTTAGGAAGGCCATGCCACTCGGCAGCCATGTTTGAAACGCCTCCAGGTCTCTATTTTAGTCATACAGGACTATAGTCCTACTGTACTGTATATATGACAACATAGCAACTTGAAAAGGTAAGGACAGATTTCTCTAGAACCATATGATAAAAATTAGATTTAAACCTCATAATGTAGGCTAACAATTAAACCTGACATGAACTGTACCTTAACTTTTGTTTCTAAAGCTCAAATTGCGCTCAATACATCCTCTTTCGAGGTGACTTCAGCAGCTGTGCACAGGCTGAGCCCCACCCCAGACAATCCTCATTCTTTATCGATTGGCTCTTTTAACTGGAAGGTGGGACTATGTTGGCTAGAGTGGCCATTTTGAGGGTTGCACTCCTCCCCATTTATATTAATAGCAGTGGCTCATCTATTATTTTTGTCAGAACCCAAAAACGTCTGGAAATTCTTTACAGCATTTATGTCTTCAGGTCTAGTACAATTTAAAGTAAGTTTTGCTACTCACGGTTGACTGTAAGGTTGTAGGCCACACTGGTCATGTTACTGACAGGGTTCCAAGCAGCACACTGGTAAAGTCCACCATCATTGAGAGCGAGTTGATTAATCGTCATGGTTGAGTTGTTATTGGAGAATGTGTTTCTGTTGTTGGGGAGCAGGCGCCCACTATTCTTCATCCAATGAATAGAGTAAAAATCTCCAACAACATTGCAGGTTATTGTAAATGACTGATTGAAGACCGGTTGCTGATTGTTGACGTTCACCGTAATGGCACTGACAGGAACTAAGTTTCACACAGAAAGACAGTGACATGAGAGGTAAGCTAATATCTGCATAAGGGTTAACCAAGCTGTACAACCATCTTTATTGTATAGGTCAACTCATGGTTATTTCAGCATACGCTGTTGTTCTGTTAATTGGTTCACGTACTGTATAATAATATAACTCACCAATTACAGTTAATTCCATTGAGGCATTGCTGGTTTGGCCTGTGATGTTATTCATGGCAGAGCAGGTGTATTGTCCGCTATTGTTGACCAAGAGAGCTCCAGTTATGTACACTGATCTGTCCCATACTTTTGAGCCTTTGAAATACCAGCTGTAGTGACTTTGAGGATAAGAGTTAGCAGAACAGTTCAAGGTCACGCTGGTTCCTACTGCAGTTACACTTGGGCCAGAGATCGCAACATTTCTTGGGCCATCTGATAAACACACGGATTAAAGCCTCATTTCGTATTCTGCTGCAATAATATTTCGTGATCACAGAATAAGAATCAAGAGTGCTGACAATTAAATAATGATTTGAACATTTCATTGCATCCATATGTAGATATCTATGTTACTTCGTGTTACTCACAGTTGACCATGAGGTTGTATGCCGGGCTGTTCATGCTGCTGACATCATTGCTGGCTACACACTTGTATTGTCCATTATCATTGATATTGAGTTGGGTAAAACGTAGGGTTGAGTTTTGATTCATGAAAGTAATCCTGCTGTCGCCGACCAGGTGCATGTTATTCTTCATCCACTGAATGGTGCCCATTGAGCCCACAATATTACAGGTTAGACTAAAGGACATGTTTTCTATTGGGTAGCCTGCTTGAGGATTCACCGTCACTTCTGTTATTGGATCTAAGTTAACAAAGGGGATACTTTTATTGTGATACAAATGGTCACAAGAGCAAATACAGAAAACTACACTATATGTGTCCACTTACCAAGAATGCGAATGCTTTTTGTCATCGTAGCATATCTGAGTGTCGCTGCATTATAGGCAATGCAAGCGTATTGTCCTGTTTTGTTCCGAGGAGTGTTAGTAAGTACGAGATTTGGTCCAAAGACATTTAGAGGAACATCATTGTATGTCCAGGAGACAGAAGCTGTTGGTTTGGAGTCGACTGAGCATGACAGAGATATAACAGAGCCAGACGCATATGCTATACTCTGTGGCAAGACGGTCAATATCAGGTTACTGGGCCCATCTAAACAAATAAAACAATTCAGTCATGAATTCAAATCTGCTCACCATGCCCTTTAAAGGGATCATATCCTACATTACTTTGAAAATCAAGTGTTTAACACATAGACCTACACGTAGGCAAGAATTTTCATGATGTCATATACTTACAGCTTATATTAAGGTTTATTTGTGTACTCTCTACACTACTGATGTTGTTTGCCACAATACACTTGAATGGTCCTTGGTCATACCGCGTGACAGGATTAATGGTTAAAACTTTCCCGTCGTTACTGAGAGCAATTCTTTCCCATGCTGTGACCAGAGAACTGCTGTTCTGCCATGAAAACCACATCGGTGTTCCTCTGCCAGAGCACGTGAATGTCACGCTTTCGTTAAACTCCACCAGGTTTGTCCTGCTTACACTGGCAGACACTCCACTTACAGGTTCTGCAAGTAAACAGAAGGACTAAACATAAATGGTTATGTATTTTTTGGACAATGTTTTTAACTGAAAGAACATGTGGAAAAAGGTGTTAATATATGATAAAAGGGACTACTCACCCTGAACATCTAAAATCACCTGTCCTCTGCCCTGATTGGTTCCCATGGACTCCAACACATACAGACCAGAACTGTTCAGATTTACATTGGATAAGGTGAGCGCATATGAAGCACTGTTTAATGTGATTTCAGTCGAGTAGGCACTGCCATTGAAGGTCCCTACTGGTGACCACAGAAACAATACACTCGGTCCATACAACCAGGCACCAAATGAAATGGCTGGGGGATTGTTTACACTGATTGTGACGTTGGTGCCCACAGGTACAGGGTTTGCTGATGGTTGCAGGGTTAGTGCAGTAAGACCTAGAAAAGGAAAGGCAATATCACTGTAAGCATTTGCTGAAAAACAAAACTGTATATTGAAAAAATAAATAATTAGATAAATCATGTAGGCTGGTTGGATCCAGATTCCTTGGGTTTTGAGTGTTTATGTGTATATATACAGTATAGTGTATATGTTTTTATTGATAACACTCACACGCAGGATCAAACCCAGTAAGCTCTTTAATAATAACAAAGGGTGACACATCAAAGGCTGATCATGAGAAAAGAGATTAGTCTACAAATGTATATCATAAATGTATTTTTCCAACTTAAAATGTTTATTTTTCACAACAGCAAAGTAATGTGATGTCAGATTTTAGGGCACCGTACATAGTGCCCATGATCAGTGTAATAAGATAAAGGAGAACTTAGTAATACAAATAAACAGCATAAAGTTAATGTCATTTATTTCGTTAAACACCCTGTAATAATTTTTTTGTCGATTTTGCTGTTGTCAGTGATATTTAATGTGTAATTTGTGTGCCTTTGACACTAAATGTACTGTAAGCAATGATAGTGTGTAAGTGGTAAGGCATTACATTTTTAACTGACAGCTACTGGAAATTATTACTGGTGTCTTTAGACTGTTTAGACATAAGAACAGGTGTACACTGTCTTAAAAACAAATGTTATTAACCCTTTTAGCCCCGACTTTTGAATCCTATACTGACCCGATGCTGTAACTTTTTATTGTTTGAGATGGGAAAAAGGAACCTTGTGCTGATGGAACTGCTCGCTGATAACTATACACACTGTTTTGGTATATGAATAATCTATAAAAAAAAACTTGCTTCAATGGTTATATAAATGTTTATGTGTGCTTAAAAACAACCTCTTCAGTGTGTGTCTATCAGCAGCTGGTGACGTCAACACTTGTTCTCAAATCACATATATGTGGTTGTATGGTTGAAATGATCAAATGGCATCTAAACAGGGTGTGTCTCAATGACGCACATGTAACATCCATGCTACCTTCCGAATGCATTTGTGCCAACATAAATTCCAATTTATTAATTTCAATTTATAAATTCAAATTACAAAAATATTTCTAAAATCATACTGTATCCGTTGAATAAGGGAAAATGTACAGTCAGCTAGTTGTAATCGCAGAATAAACCTTGACAGGGAGATCTGGACCCGACACATAGGGGTTTATAATGCGATAACGACCAGATGTCTGTACATTATTACACTTATTTCACAGCTGCTTGCCTCATGAGTAAATTATTAGATATGAAATATTGATTAAAAACATTTTATTAGCTCATTTGTATTAATAATATAATGTTTTCTTTTAGTTAAAGGCAAGTCACAAAGTTCAAATGAGATTAACTTAAAATTTGGATTCATTATTTGTAAACATAATGTATGTTTATAAATGAGGCATATTTCAATTATATTTATGTGTGATATTAAACTGCACCGGTCAAAATAACTATCATAATATAATGTATTATTTGTATTACCATGTATTATTTATTTGGAGCAGTTGTTATCGCGGAATAAAAGACCTTGGAATCTTGCCACTACACTCAAAAAAATACTGGGTTATTTTCAACCAGCATCTTTTAGAGTGTAGTCGCGAGACTCCAAGGTCTTCTATTTATACATTAACCCAGAAAATCTTTATATTTGACCCAACCATGGCTTAAACAACCAAGCATTTTGGGTCGAAACAACCTAGTATAGGATCATTTATAAATTGATGTTGAAAATAACAGAATCAAGTTTCAGAGTCAAGTATTCCAGAGCGCTGTGTAAAAACATTAGTTATAATCTACAATGAACTAACATGAACAAACAAGTGGCATTAACCAACATTAAGAAAAACTGTCGCTGTAAAAACATGCAGCTTATTGTTAGTTCATGCTACTGTCGGTAATGGTAATGAATGGAACCTAATTGTGAAGTCTTAGTAGAAAAGTTTCTGTTGACTAAGAAAAAATAAGAAAAGATAGGTCTTATAACAATCTTCCACCCAACAAATGTGTTTTCCCAATGTCATTATGTCATACTAGTATCTGATTTTCACTACACTATTATTGTGGCCCAAACAAATGATAGCAATATCAATTTTAATATTGAATTCTTTACAATATTAGCATATGTGGAGTATTACACAATATTTCTGCAAAAGCCTTTAAAGGCATCTCCATTTTTAGAAGTAGTCTATATGAGTGAAAAAGCACAATACAATGTAGTGTAGTGTGTATCTGTACACACAAAGTACATGAACTATATGTGTATTTGTGATTTCATAAACTTGAAAATCTAGAAAAAGGAATAATAATATTTTATATATAAGATTAATATCGCTGCTCTCCTTCTGAAACCTTGTATCTCTTCATGATTTAAATTTTGCCATAAATCATTATTATTTTTAGTCACCCTTTATGTTTGGCATTGGGTTTTGCAAATATCTAACAGATAAAAGGTATTAAAAAGTGCTTGTCAACTTGTTTTTTCCATTTCCTGAAAAACAGCGAATTTGAACATACAAGGTTTTAGAAGGACAGCGACGATATGTAATTGTTTCCAAAAATCATCCTGATGATCACAGTAACAAAAGTTCTCGCTTCTTCATTGTTGTTTAAAAACGTAAAAAATTTACAAATTGAGAACAAAATGTGAAAACATTTACCTTCAGGAAAAATCAAGATGAAGATGGCAAGTAATTGTAATCCCATTTTGGAAATCCAAACAAGAAGTCTTCACCTCACTGCAGACAAATTAACTTCTTACAGCGTGAAAACGATCGGAAAAGTATTTATATGGTCACTACACTTCCATTTTCCCAATATTAACCTTGCTACATCAATGACTTCACTTTCAAAGAAAAATGCGCGTGACAATAAAGATACACCTCTTTTTAGCATGACACACACACACACAAACACACCGAGACAAGGGTGTGTTCGTTGTGGTTAACCTTAATCTGGAACCAAGCTGCTGGTACCAAGCTGATGTGCTTGACAAATGGAAGGTCAAGCCATACGTATTTGAATAGTTCCTAGTGTGGAAGGAAATCATTTGTGTTTAGTAAAAATTGTGGACTGTCAACACTAAGTTGATGTCAGAAACTCATGATTCCGATTACAGTTCAATGTTTTTGATTTACACCTGCTCCCAGCATCCCCCGAGGGCCTTATACACTTAGTGTACGTTTTCACAGTAATGTCTCTATTGAGTTACCCAAAAATAAAACAATTATCATAACTTCCTAATGTACACTTAACACCCTTTGGTGGGATCTACATATGCATGGAAATTCTGGAAACACTTCTGGAAACACGCTATCTGATACACAGTAAAGAAAGTCACATTCGACATCTTGTTAGCTTTGAAAACTAGCCTAAACTAACTCTTCACCTTAAC
This sequence comes from Triplophysa siluroides, assembly GCA_006030095.1. Lineage (NCBI taxonomy): Eukaryota > Metazoa > Chordata > Actinopteri > Cypriniformes > Nemacheilidae > Triplophysa > Triplophysa siluroides. The sequence continues at coordinate 919,518 of VCII01000558.1, forward strand.
CTGATTTCTTAGTGACAAATCAGGAATTTGTTTTGTGATTATTTAAATCATTTAAATTTGTATGAAGAAAAACTCTCCTCTGTTTGCATCACTCTCAAGTAACTCTTGTCGCTGACGGCACTAACACAAATTAATTATAGGCACACAGTTGTAGTCCAATCACTGATTGGAAATAGAAAAATCCAGTTTGTTTCTTTTGCCTGTGGTAGGTTTCTCAACTAAGAATGTCAGAGTGAGAGGTTTGATTTCCAGGAAACGCATGGACTTGTGAAACGTGTGCTATTAGTAATTTATGGTGAAAAAGTACTGATGTCAGATATATTACCTTAATGTAACGTATTCATTATGTCTATCATTTATTTAAAGTTTTAACAAAACATCAATGTATTCTTGGAAAATTACAACATAAAACTAAAACAAAATCTCAGCAGGATAAGAATCTCTGGTCAATCGTTTTATTTGCCTTGTATTTGATATTTAAATTTGCTTAGTGTAAACCAATAAATTGCATTTCGCAAGACAGCCACAAGGATGTCAACTCTTAAACATGTATGGAAAATATGATCAGAAATAAGGAAAATACTTTTTAACGTATTCAAATCAGCAAGTTATAGGTTAAAAATTTGATGAATGGACTGCAGACAGGAAGTGTGGTCTCATATACGTGATTCTGTCTGTTTGATATTGCTACAGTATCATGTTAAATGTGAAACTATAGAGAGTCTGTTTGAACAGCTGTTCAGTGCCATTGTGCAAAACACTGGGCACATACCCCTTCTCCCTTTTTTCCCTTCATCGAAACCATGTAACATTCTTTATCTCTATTTGTCATAATCTGCCACCTCCTGCAACACCTTGGGTAAACTCGTCTACTGTTTTGTCTCATGTTCCCTTTTATTTGTGCTTGCGTATGTGCCTTTTATAAAAACGTTTTAAAAAGAGCACCATATATTGAGTTTTCAAAGCAGTCGCTGTGTGCGACACAATGGAAACAGTGCTCAGAAAAGTGATGTAATACTAAAAAAGTGGTTTACGATTAACCCCCATCACCCAGCATGTAAAGCTGTGGGCATTTGCTGAAATCACATCTACTGTAGGTCTGCAGTCCAAGTCTATATTAATCAACAGCAGAGATGTGGATTAGACTCGCTAAACTGGATTTGAGGCCTGCCTGATAAAAACACACAAACACATACAGCACAGCACAACCGTTATTATAGCTGCTAACAAATCACATTTTTGTCACTGTTTTTACAAATATCAAATGTGTTTCGCCATTTCCTAAAAAAAAGTTAATTTGGACATCCGAGGTTTGACCACCTTTAAATAAACATAAATTAAGACACACCAGCAAGTCATTTTAATCCACAGGATTAACGGCTCTTTTTATTTAGTTAAATGAAAAAAAGTATATATATATATATATATATATATAAATATATATATAATTGTGTGTGTGCTCGTGCGTGTAAGAGGAGACTGCACAGAAAACGGTGATAGGGGCATCCCCTCTCGTAAACCTTCAAAGATAAAGAGGCTATAACATGTAAGTGACTGGTTTCATTCAGATTAATGTGTGCAAGAGTCTGTCAAACTGGGACAGAAGGAAAAAACAATAATTTCCGGTACTCACATATACACTTTTATTGGTGTTACATAAGCGACACCGTGTTTTTAGTCACCGAAAGACAGCATCCCGTCCTACCTGCAGACACCTGATGACGCGCTTGACCGCAGTCTATTGACGCTGTTGTCAGGGACGGGTAACGAAAAGAGAAAACAACAGAGAATCAAATTCTGAAAACATAAAGAAACACGCGATACAGTTAAACACAAAAGCAGATTATGGGCGTTTGAACAACAAACAAGTGGGTATACTAAAAGCCTGCTGTACGCTATTTAATCCTTAGAAGTCGCAAACAGCTCAGTGGGAAAACTGAACTTGCATGGGCGTATGACGTGCGCGAGGCCCCGACTACACAACTGACTGAAAATTATTAAGGCTTCTTGTATCTAAGCGATCTAGGCCTATACATTATATACGATACGAGGTGATCATTATATAGGCATGGTGAGTTCTGCACATCAGTTGTGTCAAAAGCAAATAAGGTAAGGCGATATCCAGGGATAATAGCCTACTACTGTTTCTTCAATGAGAAATCAGACGTTTCAAAGATTAAATGGCGCCCTCTCACGGCTAAACTGATCATCACACCACGATTAGCTGAACTGTAGTCCATTCATTTCTGTTCAGTTCAATTTTCAATTTGCCAGATAAACAGTTATGCACAGCTGGATACAACTTGCAGTGAAATATTGGACCGAAATAGGTGTTGTGGCTTAACGGACTCGAACCCACAACCCTAGCTCCACTATTAAAAAGAATTCCAACCTTAAATATTATATATGCAGTAGGCCTATATAGTATGGTACCCAAAAGGGATGTCCAGCTTCTGACAACTCACATCTTCAAATTCAAATATATGAAAACATTTATTTTCAAAATATTGGGATAGGCTGTCAAATGTACTTTTGTGACACAACCTATAATGTCTCAAATGGAAACAAACCATTAATTAGCTTATTATAAACTATTCTGTAAACAGGAAATACGATGAACAAAATTAAAGGTAAAGACCAAAGAACACATGACAACTTACCCCTACCAGATCATAAATGAACATTAGGTGGCATGAGTACATTGCCAAACTAAGCTTTGCTTTAGAGTACATCCCAGTTACCTGTTAGTTGTTTAATCCAGACTAATACAGGAATAGACATATCAAAGATGAGCAGAGAAATCATGTTGTTTTCTTTGAATACAGTTCCCTCTACTCTTATTTTCCTGTTTTTCTTATTGTGTTGCAATGTTGTAGTGTAATTATAATGTTGCTTTTGGGATCCTTTTAGGATCCTGTTCACAATACATCCATGATGAACATGAGTTTTAGTTGAACAACACACTCAAAGTTAAAGATTAACTAATCTCTCTCACTTATCAGTTGCGTTTCACTGTCCCCGGGGGGGGGGGTGGTTGCCAAGATGGATCTAAGGGGTGGGCACAAATTTTGTGGCATTATATGAAATATAGAAATTTATCATAGATTTTATGCAATCAACCATCAGAAAATATATGTATTGATGTCCAACATAATTTTTTTTGGTTTAATTAAAATTCTAAGTTTAAGATTATACGTTTTTATTTGGGAGGACCGCAAAGCGATGCACTCTACACAAGTAGAGTCGCCTTACAATGAAAAAGTTTGAGAACTACTGGTCTACATATTATAAATGAAAAGAGTGTAGTTATTTTTATGATTAGGTAGATATTCACAGTCAAGATAGTCATGAATGCAACCTCTGCTCTTTATTACTATATGGATTTTACATTATTTTTATCAAAACACAAAACAATGATGAAGAGCTGTCATTTCTAAATAAATGGTTTGATGTATAATGATCTGAACTTTGCCATTACACATTATAAAACTTTATTGTTTCACAGACAAGGCATAAGGCTAGTCCCAGACTTAAATTAATGTTTGAGCTGTCTCAACTAAAAAAAACTTAAATATCTTAAAATATGTCAGTGCCATTGTTTTGTCTAAAGGTGCACACCAGTAATGTTTCTTTCTAAAGCATTTTTATAAAAGTCACTTAAATATCCTAATCCAACTAAGACATAGACCAGGGGCCGGTTGCATAAACTGCTTAGATTAGTTTTAGAAGTTAGTTATACATTTTTTTACTTCAAGACTGCTCATAACTTCTTTAAATCAGATACATAAAATGGTAGATTGGGCTAATTGAAATACAAAAGTAAGACTGATTAGTCCTTACTAATTGCTAGTCAGTGAGACTAGTTGTTAAGATGTAGTCTTGTATCGTGTGCAGCTTTATGCAACTGGGCCCTGGCTTAAGATAAGCCTTGTCTGTGAAACGGGCCTATGATGTCCTGTATACTGTCATAAATCTTAATGGATTTCAGTCCCATAGAAAACTTTGCATTTGCACTTTAATACCTGTACTGTTTTGTTTGGGATGTATTATTGCGTGTCATTCATGGTCTTTGTAAAGAAATAAAACGTATCCTCTCATTAAACATCATCACTAAAGTGCGCCAGTGTACGAAATGGCTCTGAATCTCTTTCTTCTGTTGTCACCACAATGTGTATTTCTTTTTAATGTGTAGTTGCATGCCTTTCAATTCTATGTACAAATGATACAAGTTATATAAAATGACACAAGTTTACATTAATGACAGTGGATTTTTTAAATAGATTTTTGTAATATATACAGCAAGTTTGCAGTCTCTTTAACATTTTGAAAATATAAGATTTTATAAAGCCTGGCAGGTCATAACATTCAATCATATAGCATACTTAGAATGTTATACACTCTAAAAAAATGGTGCTATATTACGCTTAAAGTGCTTCTTTGCGCATAATAATAGGGGAACCACTTTTTGTGCTATATAGCACCATATATTGGTGCTTCGTTGGTTCTTCAGAGGTTATTTGGGGTGACCTAGGTGCCATATAGCACCGTATGGTTCTTCAGCGGTTCTATATAGCACCTCAGTCATCCCAACGCTGGGATCAACCACTTAAGCACCAAAATAGGCTTCAATATATCACTTAAAGTGGTTTCCCTATGATTATGAGCAAAGAAACACTTCTGGTGCTATAGTATATATTTTTTTAGAGTGTATTTCACTTACACAACAACAAAATGTTTCCTTAGAAATGTCACAAAAAATATGCAGGACACTGTCGGGAAGGCGCGTCAGCTGCGTTTCATAACCTGTGCGTAGGTAACCCCTTCTGGTAAGGTGGAGGGTTTCGATTCCTGAATGTAGACATTGGACAAGCATGTCATAAAATAAACCAACCAAATGACTTCCTTATTATTTTACTGCAAGGCTAAAGGATACCAGTCCATTTTGTGATGCGATGGCAGCCAAATCGCATTTATTGTGTTCTCCAAAGGGCTAGATTTACATATTACTCACCTGGCTTCCAAAGGGTGGTTGGGGAGCTTGTGGTTTAGCTGAAGCTCCATGCATTATTTGTGCATATTCTGTTCTAGATTCATTCACATTTCTTGGAATCACCCCCTCTCCTCTAGACTTCAGATCATGACTGATTTCTGCATAGCTCAACTCCTACATGGAAAAAATAATGATCAGCTAGCAGTTGTATGTTTACCATAAAGTGATAGTTCACCCAAAAATAAAAATGATGTCACCGTTAACTCACCCTCTTGTCATTTCAAACCGGTATGCCTTTTTTTATTCCGCAGAATATAAAAGAAGATATCTTGAAAAATGTTGTTAACTAGACCCCATTCACTTACATTGGTTTTGTCTCCATACAACAGAACTGAATGGGGTCCAGTGCTGTTTGGTTTACAACTTTCATCAAAATATATTTTTTTGTTCTGCGGAAGAAAGTCATAAAGGTTTGAAATGACAAGAGGGTGAGTAAATGATGAAAGACATTTCATTTTTGGGTAAACTATCACTTTAACATGCAATAACAACTTAAAAAAGAAAGTCCCCTTGTCCATAAACGCATCTGTAAAGCCATGAACTCTTTAATTCTATCAGATTAGAACCAAGAGACAGAAAAGGGTGAAAAATCTTAGTCTCAGTCTTTACTAATAAAAAACTGATTAATTTAATATTCACTGTATGCTCTGGGATGTGTAATGTGACATCATTTTTTACAATTTACAGATAATTAGGAATCCATAAAATATAAATAAAAAATAACTGGGAAAAACAACAATTGAAAGTCACTCACATGCTCTTGTCTTCTGGGTGGTGCTGTTTAAATAAACACACATAACTGAGTTGTAGTTGATAAGACAAATGTACTGAGTATATTCTGAAATCTATAATGGCATTTTGAAGTGGTCATTAATCTTTAGGTTAATCTTGCTTTATTTGGTGAAGATATGATGCTTTATAAATCTATACCTGAAAACAGTACAACCATGTTTTTAAATATTTCAATTGTGTTGTTTTACTCAGAAAATATATGCATTATGAATGAATTATCATACCTTCATTGGTTGGTTTGTTTTTTCCCAGACTTACTTTTGGGCTGAAATGTAAATAAAAATGTTACAAAAACTCATAACAGTTTGAGATCACGGTCATTTGGGAATGTCATGAATCATTCAAGGTCAAATCATTGATTACTTTGCACATTCACTACACATAGTGGCGTTTAAAACAAATGACACTATATGGGTCTAAATTACTCACTTTCTTTTTGTTTTTGTGAGGTAGACAATCAAACCACAAATGCCTGCAACTGCCACTAAAACACCAATGACAATACCAACTATTGCACCTGTTGTCAGCCCTCCTTCTCCATCACCACCATTACCTCCACCACCTCCTTCTATAGCAAAAATACAAGAAACAAGAGTCATGTACTGTGCACAATACTGTACAAATTAAACAAAAACAGCATAACATAAATAACAACAATATAAAAAGGTTACAAAGATAATTAAATTAAAATGTGTTTAATGTGTCTATTTAGCAGGCATGTTATCTAAAGAAAGATAAAATTCTAGATAGCAAGTTGTAACTAAGAGAAAAGGAGAATACTTTTATTATTAAATATAAATGTTTAAAAATATGAATACTCTAATATCAATTGTGATATTTATATAAAACAAGGTAATTCTTACCTTTAACAACTAAAATATGGCTTTGAGAGTCAACTTTTTGCATTGTGACATTATTCCTGGCTGTGCAGATATAGTCTCCGCTGTGTGTGATGTCACTCTTTTCTATGTTGAATCTTTCTGTGATAACGCTGGTGTCTGTTCCATTAAACGTCCAGGTGAATGAAGCAGAAGGTAGAGATTTGGCAAAGCAAGACAATTGCACCTGAATGCCTAAACCTGCCTCATCTGGACCTTCAATAAAAACATTTTCTGGACCATCTATAACACAATGGGATAAGTAGAGCATATGTATATTTTTCATCCGGCGTGACCACAAATCTTGATGTTTAACTGTTTGTACTTACAGTTGACGATAAGGTTGAGTTTTTTGGTCTCAAAGCTGACAGGATTTCTCAGAGTACATTGATATTCTCCGCTGTCGGATCTGAACACTGGATTGATGGAAACTGATCTGTTATCAGATGAGAAGATGATGTTGTTGCTTGGATTCAATGGATTATTATCTTTCATCCACTGCACAGAGGTGATGTTGCCCTGTCCTTCACAGGTTATGTTTGCAATTGATATCCGCTCTATTAATAATTCTCCTGGACCAGTAAGTTTGGTGTCAGTCACATTCTCTGTGTGGGTGAGAGGGAAAACAAAAAAGAAAACCTGTGGTTTTGAAATTCTGGGAAACATTGGTAAATAGCAAGCAGCTATAATGGGCATCTTGTGTCTATTGTTTTGACTTAATGGATTATTGCCACTAGTTACAAGTTATAGTTAAGAGAGATCGTTGATATTTACAGTTTATTATTATTCTAGAGAGCTGACTATTAGCTGTATGTGGTGAACAACAAGGGATTCTTGGATAACTGTCATATGGCAACAATCACACATTTAACAATTAACTTTGATAACAGTTTATTATAAATAAAATCCTGTACTGTAAACTTAAAGTCTAATAGACTGTGGACATTGCTTTATATATATATATATATATATATATTTATATTTACATGTATAAAATATATATATAAATAAGTAAATACAGTATAAGAAATTACTGTATTGCTAATCTTTGTGATTTTACAGAACAATGCTTCGACATGAAAGTAATTTACTGTGAATCTGCAGTATACAACTGTCACTTCACAGCAGTAAACTGTGCAACAAACATGAGACAATAAGCGACTGCACACAATACTGTTTGCCCCTTTTCAATTGGTTTTCAACTGCGTACTAAAAACAGTACAGGCACTTGCCTACAAAATTAATTCAATATCACATTCACGTTATCTACTGTTTGCCACACTTACAACTGTTCTGATGCTATTACACCATTTTTTCATACACTCTAAAGCTAAAATGTTTTAAAATATTAATGTTTAAAATAAATGTGTTATTTACAATATGTATTTCATTATTTAATTTGTACAAAAAATGTGTATTGAAGTTCAAATAGATGTTATTGGGGTATAAACTAAAGCTCAACTTTGAGAAGAATTTAAAGAGGCTTTACATGAGCGAAGGTTATTTAAGGACATACAAAATATTATGTTTTATATAGTAAATATAAAGATATTTATATTACTATAAAAGGATCAACAAATAGCCCAACAGAAACAATTGTAGTCAATGTATAGTATGCATTTGTTCAATTGAGCTTTTTTCTGTGCATGATTTGTACATTCCAATTAAACCCCCATTACCTGAATTACTTTTCCAAATAACAGTGTCCAATAAAGAAATATTTTAGTGTTTTTATTTTAGTCCATTTTGTGCCATAAACTACTTTGATGGTTTAATCGAACCTGAGAAGGCACTAAAAGGAACTATTGTGCAAACATACCCACTCCCTGGACATCACTTTTGGCCACTACAGTATGTTTCTTTTTAATAATCTTTAAAATACTCATAGAATGTAATTATGATACTCACACTGTCTACACATGATGTATGATCAATGCTTAAATATTGATTTCAGCAACACTCACCATAGACTTGGAGTGAAGTTTGTCCTTCGTAGGTTTGATCTTCAGTTATAGTCAGCACATATGTCCCAGTATCATTGAACTTCAGGTTCATGAGCTTCAAAGTAAGAGTGGTGGTGTCCACAGTGACTCTGTCTTTATATGCTGGACGGATGACAGTTCCAGTAGAGGTTGAGGTACATATAGTTTGAGCTCCAAACCTCCATATAATTATCACATTCTCTGAAAAAGTGGGTGGTGGACGATCAAGGGCAAATACTACACTTTCTCCTACTGCTGCATCAAATGAGTCAGGAAACTGCAAATCTTGACCTATACATTGTCCTGTTATGAAATTAAAAAAAAAGATTTTGAACAAGTGTGGAAAAAGGAACACTAACATTTGTTTTGCAGTTAAATAATTTATTGCTTGAAAGACTTACCAATGCACAATATCAATAGGATCCCATATAAACCACAAGGAAACATCATGAGTGAGCTCTGAGTTGTTAGGAGTAACAAACCGTCAGTACCAGCCTATGCACATCCAGTTTTTAGTTAATGATAAACTCCTGTTGTAAAACTAAGATACAGCTTCTGCCACCTATGAACTCATAAGAAAATGATCTACGAAATGTCTCTCTTTTAATCCAGTGCATCAGGGTCAGAGAGTTGTCACTTGTCTGGTCATTGACATTGGGTACCAGAGACATAGCCTACCAAAAACTAAAGATGACAAACTGGAGTGGGCCAGGCAAAAGTAAATCTAGCAAAATCAATCTAGAGAATCCTTCTGTGCATGAAAGACAGAGTCAGCTTTATAAAAAGCCCCACCTCTTATCTAAATATCAAAGGGGACACAACTACACAACCTAGTGGTGGACAAACAGAGTAACCACAACCTTAAAGTGAAATCACAACAAAATTTACCATAAAAATGTACAATAACATATACAGTTGCGTTGATTTTACGTGATCTGTACATTAATGGCCAAAAGTGGTTTCATTTTGAAAAACTGACATACTTGCCCTTTATTCAAATATATTCTTGAAGATGTGGCCTATGTTATAAAAAATGTGTATGCATGTTACATTGTTGAGCTTAGAGTGTAAACTAAAGTTTAGCTTTGAAAATCATTTATGGAGGCTTGGCCAAAATGAAACAAAACATCTGCACAAAACTTATTGAGTCCTGGAGAATATTTTTTTCATTCATTTGCTGCACTGCTTCTGTGCACCACTGGAGTGTATGTGTATAGACAGCAACCCAATAGTGAAAGTGATATTGACCTATTTGTCAGATATGGTGACCCATACACGAAATGTGACCTCTGCATTTAACCCACCCAGTGAGTAGTGAACACACACACATCAAGTAGTGAACACATGTAAACCCGGAGCAGTGGGCAGCTATCACTGCAGCGCCCAGGGAGCAAGTAGGGGTAAGGTGCTATGCTCAAGGGCACCTCAATCATTACTCACCGGCCCTGAGAATCGAGCCGGCAACCTTCTGGTCACAAGTCTGACATCCTTACCATTAGGCCGTGACTTCACAATTTCACCCTTGACTTGTCTTGTATGCAGAGGTAAAACACATCCTGTATCTGCCCCTCTTCAGCTACCTCTCTGACAGGTTAAACAAAGCCTGCTCTCTTTGTCACTTTAAATGGACTAGTAAGCTCTTTGCACTACCTTACATCTGCAATGTTATATATTACTGGTGGTTTGCACTCTATCTGCCATTACCTATCTTCTTTTTATTTTTTATGTTATATTTTATATATCCCTGCTTATAATAGTTGTATTTTACATATATATAATAATCTGTATTTTTCTGTACTTGTATATTTTTTTATTCTGTATGGTGTTACTCGTATGCATCATAGGTATATGTATGTACTGTACATGTGGCAGAATTGACAATAAAGCAGACTTTGACTGTGATCCATACAGGAAATTTCTCCCTTATGTTAAAGCTGCACATAAAGTAGTAAACACACAAGGACCTTTCTTTGAAACAAAGGATATAATAGTTTATTTTTACAAACAAATTTGACAAGAAAAGGGTTAAACACTATTGCCCTGCCCAGAACCTTTTAGAAATGCATACATTACAACACAGTATAGTAAAGAGACAGTATGTGTTTTAGATTGTTGTTGCACATCAGATTTGAATTTACAAAACTGGACTATTAAACAACATACAAAATATTCACAAAATCTCCCTAGGTGATGTGTAATATATGTAATTACAAATGATACAACAAATATTAACATTACATTTTCTAAGTTCTTGTGAGGTAGACAATCAAACCACTAATGCCTCCAACTGCCACTAAAACACCAATGACAATCCCAACAATTGCACCTGTTGTCAGCCTTCCTCCTCCATCACCACCATTACCTCCACCACCACCTTCTATAGCAAAAATACAAAAACAACAGTCAACAGTCATGTTATACTATCTGTAATGTATTATATTATATTATATTGTGTTCAAAGCATTGTTTCTATTAAACAAGGTAGTTCTTACCTTTAACAACTAAAATATGGCTTTGAGAGTCAACTTTTTGCATTGTGACATTATTCCTGGCTGTGCAGATATAGTCTCCGCTGTGTGTGATGTCACTCTTTTCTATGTTGAATCTTTCTGTGATAACGCTGGTGTCTGTTCCATTAAACGTCCAGGTGAATGAAGCAGAAGGTAGAGATTTGGCAAAGCAAGACAATTGCACCTGAATGCCTAAACCTGCCTCATCTGGACCTTCAATCAAAACATTTTCTGGACCATCTATATCACAATGGGATAAGTAGAGCATATGTATATTTTTCATCCGGCGTGACCACAAATCTTGATGTTTAGCTGTTTGTACTTACAGTTGACGATAAGGTTGAGTTTTTTGGTCTCAAAGCTGACAGGATTTCTCAGAGTACATTGATATTCTCCGCTGTCGGATCTTAACACTGGATTGATGGAAACTGATCTGTTATCAGATGAGAAGATGATGTTGTCGCTTGGATTTAATGGATTATTATCTTTCATCCACTGCACAGAGGTGATGTTGCCCTGTCCTTCACAGGTTATGTTAGCAATTGATTTCCGCTCTATTAATAATTCTCCTGGACCAGTAAGTTTGGTGTCAGTCACATTCTCTGTGTGGGTGAGAGGGAAAACAAAAAAGAAAACCTGTGGTTTTGAAATTCTGGGAAACATTGGTAAATAGCAAGCAGCTATAATGGGCATCTTGTGTCTATTGTTTTGACTTAATGGATTACTGCCCCTAGTAACACAAGTTATAGTTAAGAGAGATCGTTGACATTTACAGTTTATTATTATTCTAGAGAGCTGACTATTAGCTGTATGTGGTGAACAACAAGGGATTCTTGGATAACTGTCATACAACATATGGCAACAATCACACATTTAACAAATAACTTTGATAACAGTTTATTACAAATAAAATCCTGTACTGTAAACTTAAAACCTAATGGACTGTGGACATTGCTATATATATACAGTATATATATATAAATATATTTACGTATATAAAATATATATATAAATAAGTAAATACAGTATAAGAAATTACTGTATTGCTAATCTTTGTGATTTTACAGAACAATGCTTCGACATGAAAGTAATTTACTGTGAATCTGCAGTATACAACTGTCACTTCACAGCAGTAAACTGTGCAACAAACATGAGACAATAGGCGACTGCACACAATACTGTTTGCCCCTTTTCAATTGGTTTTCAACTGCGTACTAAAAACAGTAAAGGCACTTACCTACAATACTGTTTGCCACACTTTCAACTGTTCTGATGCTATTACACCATTTTTTCTTAAACTCAAAAAATCTTGTTTAATTTACAAGCTAAAATTATATGTGTTATTTACAATATGTATTTCATTATTTAATTTGTATAAAACATTTGTATTGAAGTTCAAATAGCTGTTGGGGTATAAATTAAAGCTCAACTCTGAGAAGAATTTAAAGAGGCTTTACATGAGCGAAGGTTATTTAAGGACATACAAAATATTATGTTTTATATAGTTAATATATAGATATTACGTTACAAAATATTACTATAAAAGGATCAACAAATAGCCCAACAGAAACAATTGTAGTCAATGTATAGTATGCATTTGTTCAATTGAGCTTTTTTCTGTGCATATTTTGTACATTCCTATTAAACCCCCATTACTTGAATTACTTTTCCAAATAACAGTGTCCAATAAAGAAATATTTTAGTGTTTTTATTTTAATTCCATTTGTACCATTGTGCAAACATACCCACTCCCTGGACATCACTTTTGGCCACTACAGTATGTTTCTTCTTAATAATCTTTAAAATACTCATAAAATGTAATTATGATACTCACACTGTCTACACATGATGTATGATAAATGCTTAAATATTGGTTTCAGCAACACTCACCATAGACTTGGAGTGAAGTTTGTCCTTCATAGGTTTGATCTTCAGTTATAGTCAGCACATATGTCCCAGTATCATTGAACTTCAGGTTCATGAGCTTCAAAGTAAGAGTGGTGGTGTCCACAGTGACTCTGTCTTTATATGCTGGACGGATGACAGTTCCAGTAGAGGTTGAGACACATATAGTTTGAGCTCCAAACCTCCATATAATTATCACATTCTCTGAAGAAGTGGGTGGTGGGCGATCAAGGGCAAATACTACACTTTCTCCTACTGCTGCATCAAATGAGTCAGGAAACTGCAAATCTTGACCTATACATTGTCCTGTTTGAGAAACATAAAAAAAATGAATGAAATATTTTGAACAACTGCAGTACAAATAGTTAAGTTAAGCTAATATATGTATTTATGACAGACATTATATCAGTGTTTAAAAGGCTTACCAATGCACAAAATCCATAAGGTCAAATACAAACAATAAGGAAGCATCATGATTGAGCTCTCAGTTCGTAGGAATAGTAAGGTATCTCTATATATATTTCGAGGACTGTCTCCGGTTAATGATAAACTAATGTTGTAAAATGAAGAGAACTCATTGTGCCACCTGCTGGATACTGAGTCGGCACGAGATGTTAACTTGTTTGAAAGATTCATTTTTACTTCACGCACAACACTTTTGCCAACACCTTAATCAAAAATCAACTGGTTTTAATGCATTAAATAAACTATTCAATCTTGCTTTTTCAGTCTGGTGAGGTTTTTAATATTTTTAATCAATTAAGAACAACACGTGATGTAGGAATATTATAAAGCATGTTTTAATAGTGTGTGAACAAAAAAATATAGAATTTTAGATCAATTGAAAATAATGGAAATTGTTCAAACTGGGTCTAGACAATTAAACCTTTCTTTTCATTTCAATGAACATAGGGTGGGGCTTTGTTTAAAAGTTAATTTCTGTGTATCCACATTCCGCAGACATCTTGGCACCATTACAACCCCAGGCCAGAAATGTAGACACACAACGAAGGACAGTAAAAGCATGTGTTAACATCATACTTTTAGGTTGTGGCTTCACTGCGCAACATCTCTGATTGTATAAAGAGTTGAAGACAGACCAGATACTGTAGACATTTGTGTTCATACAGATTCAGATCATTAACATCGAAACCTATAGAGCTTACATTTTGAGCTGTGAGTAAATGTAACCTCCACTTGAATGAGTATTTCAGTATAACTTAGATATTTCACTTAAAGTACCTGGTAACGCTTCACTTAGCCAAGAAATAATTTAAGCCCTTGCTCTTTATATGTTTATCTAACCAATTGACTCGATTGCAACTGTGGAGAGAATGACATGCTAATACCTGCTGTTTAGTCTCTTATCCCATCTCTCTCATTATCTCCCTAGGATCTCATTTTACAGGATTGTGTAGAACAAGCAGAAACTTTTAAAAGGTTTATAGTCATCGCTGTGGTTTCTGTAAATACAGCACCAGCACTGTCGGTCCACAGCTCTACATGAGGATGATACATACTGGTATTGAAAAAAAGTCACAAAAACAAATGTTGATATGCAACTACACAGCACTGTTGTTGAGCATTTGCTTGATCTTATTCATGTGAAGGCCCCCTTTGACTTTCAATATATGGACACAAAACCACTCCAAAGTTGTTTGCAGGATTTAAAAATAAATGTTAATAAACAATTAATTGATAAAAAAACTTTATGATTATTACATCTCTCAATATAGAATAAATAAATAAATGATTATGGTAAACAAATGACGACAGAATTTCGTTGTGTGAACTATCAAACAGAAAATCGTCACTTAACCAGCACAAATGCTGCTACTGGGAGATATGACTCAATGACTGTCAACATTTCTGCATTTTCAAAAGTCTTTAAACATTGCCAGAGCAATAGGGAGGTAGATACTATCCAACTCTGCTTTTAACTTCCTTTTTCCTTTTAACTTTGAACGTCTGATTTTAGAAAATGAACTCGAACACAATAGCTTGCTCAAACTGAAATTAGATCTTAAAATGGAGTTGCATGGTACATTTATTCCTTTACTGGTGTTTTGTACCACACTGTTGAAGGGTAAGTGCTTTTTTTACTGTTAATTGGGTTATTTTTCTTTTTTTTATTAGAAATTGAGGGAAAACAAATATTTAGATATTACAAATTTAACTTTGTTTTGTTCTCACTGCTATAAACAATTGAGCATGCGAGAAGTGAAACGTTTGCTTTGAACACAAGATCAACATCAATATCAACTATCTCATTGAAGTAATAGTTTCTGAAATGTCTTTTTAAGGAATTTGATGTCAGATACTGCATTTTAAAAACCAACTGGGCGCATGAATTGTCTACTGTAAACATGGATAATAGGGTTTTGGTGTTAATTCTTTATATTCTACATGAATGTATATTTACAGTTAATTATTCTGTTAATTTACTCTTTGGTTAAGCGTTTCTTGTCATGTGAAACTTCCTGTGTTAACAGACTTCACTATAATACGGCTTCCAAGAAAATAATGCTTAAAATGTGCATTGTGATACTACATGTAATCTGTCATGTCAGTTAGGTAATAAACATGTCTCTCTTTTAACACAGTTCTTCAGGGTCAGAGAGTGGACACTGATGGTGAAGTCATTGGGTACCAGAATCATGATGTCACACTGTCATGCCACTACATCCAGAGAAATAAAGTGGACAATTTAGTTCAAGTTCACTGGACTTGGCAAAATCATTCCAATGAACATGATCCTATAGTACTAATCATAATCAATCATCAAGAACATGGCACGACTGTACATAATACATTCCTGAAAGAAAGAGTCAGTTTTATTAAAAGACCCAATTTGACCTCTGATGCCTCCATCATCATCAAAGATGTGAAAATGACTGATCAGGGAGTCTACAGCTGTGACTACATAACCTACCCTAGTGGGACAAAAACAGGAGTAACCACTCTTAAAGTGAAAGAAGGCAAGTGCAGCTTATTACATTTGTCACAACATTTTTAGAATTGTATTTAAACCTGAGGGATTTTCCTTTAAAATACAATGCTAAGGTGATGTTGGGATTGCTACATGTGCAGTTAGGATGATCTTGGTGGTTTGTAGTAGGTGGTTACATAAGACATAATATTTTTTGTTCAAAAGGGAAAAAATGTTACTTTGAAAATTATAGTACATATCTACACAACAATCCACACAACTTGTGGAATTATTTATGGGCATAGCGTAAATTACTCAAGTGCCTCTTACATACACTGGTGAAATAAGTACATCGACCTTAGTGAGATTCATTCATATGATTTCTTTTAAGAGGCTTTTCAGTAATGCCTATGAATGAATTCTAATAAGACTGAATGAAGTGTCCATACTGTATCACCAGTGTTTGTAAACTGAGTTTATACTGATTCTTCAGCAGGTAGAGCTGAACTGCAGATTATTAAAAACATCTCTTGTGATCTCTCCACAGGAAAGCCTGCTGCTCTGTCCACTGCTGTGATCGCTGGAATTGTGACTGTAGTGATCATTATTATTCTTCTGGCTTCTGCGAGCTATTTACTTCTACTAAAGAGACGGTATTTAAATAGAAAATGCATTTGATAATCATTAAATTGTACAAATGGTGAAGTTCTAGATTTAACATTTTTTCAATATTCACATATAAAATTGATTTTCAGAGACTTCACTACTTAAAAACAAAATGAAAAAAAGTCTGATCTTAAAAGAGAGAATGATGTCAAATTTACCGTGACTTCCATAGACACTTGCATTAGCCCTTGCATTAGCATATACTATTTTTTGCCATTTGATGCAAAGGTAATATAATACAAAGTATAGTGTTATAGCTAAACATACTGTACATTTAAAAAATATATATATATAAAAATACTTTTCTTTTTTTATTTTATTTACGATGTTGATGAATGCTGAACACGTCATCACAGTCTTGTATAAAAGGTCCATTCTGGGAAATGTCTGACCCTGGTGAACTGCGCTATCATTAATATCAGTATTCAGTATCAAGTTTTTATTACAACATACCAACAATAACCCCTTTACTTCTCTTTTCATGTTCCTACAGACGTGCTGCTAGTACTTCTGCATATTGTGAGAAAACACTTTGCATGAGCTCTTTAAAATCCTATTTATCACATATAGTAAATGTCATTTGTTGGTTTATGTTTATACAAAACATTTCTATAAAAAGCTTACATGCTGTGCTAAAAACTTATCTATGAACTATGTAGCTCTTTACAGTATTGGTTCAATACATTTTATGACATGCAACAATATAATGTAGTCAAAATAATTATGATCTTGACCTTTTTTTTTATAGTTGACCAATTCTTTGTCTTTTTACTAGATGTTACCCAGAGCCCTGATGAACTTAACCAGGTAAAACTATTGTACCTACTGCTGAGACAAACACATCTCAATGTTGGGAAGGAAGTTAATAAATCTAAATTCTTTATTGAGGGATGCAATCGTCATAAAATAATGTTGTATGTGTTTAATAGGACAGTGCTGCTATATAGCTTTTGATTACCTAATGTTTTGCCTGCTTATCTATTGTTTAATCCTGTTTACGGGTAGGGAGAAGTCACATATGCTGATGTCACGATACTGAGGCCGGACAAAGTCAACAGAAACACCTTGCTTACAGGAGACATTGAATACGCTGCTGTTTCCTTTAGCGGGCATTCAGGAATGACATCGCAGCAAGGATCAGTCAATCCACTTACTTGTCGTGCTCACACAGAAGAGCATGGATCTGTGTACGCGGAGGTGAAAAAATATTATTAAGTTCTTATATATATAGAATCCACCAGTTTTTTTATGTAAAACACAAGATATCATTGCAAAACAATGTGTTTTAAAAAAATGTATTGTGGCAAAAAAGTCCAGATGCTGACTGCGGACACTCTAAAATTGGCTCGTTCGCTCTTTTAGTGGTAGATATGGTCTTTAAAACATGATGACTAAAGCAACATATCTGTCTGTATGTAATTTATGCAAGAGGCTCATGTCTGACAACAACTTCTCAAAACCTATACTCTTTGTTCCCTATTTTGTAATGTTGCATTATGTCTGTATTATGATATGTCAAATTGACAAATAAACTTAAAACCTCAATTATTTGTATTCATTGCTGCGATTTCTGTAAATAGGATAACATAAGTAACACTATGTGTCCACAGTTGAACAGTAGGTTACAAATACATTTATTAGTCAGTTAGCTGTGGGTCATGACCGAAAGGACAAGATCCCGGATACAGGCGGCCGAAATGAGCTTTCTCCGCAGGGTGGCTGGGCGATCCCTTAGAGATAGGGTGAGAAGCTCGGTCACTCGGGAGGAGCTCAGAGTAGATCCGCTGCTCCTCCACATCGAGAGGGGCCAACTGAGGTGGCTCGGGCATCTTTTCCGGATGCCCCCTGGACGCCTTCCCGGGAAGGTGTTCCGGGCATGTCCCACCGGGAGGAGACCCCGGGGAAGACCTAGGACACGCTGGAGGGACTATGTCTCCCGGCTGGCCTGGGAACGCATCGGTGTCCCCCCGGAAGAGCTGGAGGAAGTGTCTAGGGAGAGGGAAGTCTGGGCGTCCCTGCTTAGACTGCTGCCCCCGCGACCCGGCCCCGGATAAGCGGAAGAAGATGGATGGATGGATGGAGTCAGTTAGATTGAACGTAATGTTACATTATAATGCAATATTGATTCACCAAAATGAACAACATAAAAGTACGATATTTTGAAGGATGTGGGTAACAAGAAATCGTGTGGCACCCGTTGACTTGCATTGCATGGTTTTGTGTCCATGCAATGGAAGTCAGGTTTTTTGGTTACCAACGTCCTTCAAAATCTCTTCTTTTGTGTTTTGCTCAAGAAATTAAGCCATATAAGTTTGAAATGACAAGAGGGTAATGATTACAGAATTTAACTTTTTGGACGAACTATCCCTTTAATAAAATCCAGAACAACACAGAGTTTGTCAAATCTGTGGCTAGAAACCACAGAACCATTACTTCAGCACAAATAATGCTACCATGAAATCCTGTCAACATTTCCCATTTCGCAACAGGGCAGTAGAAAAAAAGTGTTAAATGTAAGCTTCTTTAAGTAGCTTGTAAATGAAAGCTTATGATGGATGCGAATAGTAAGTTAAATGTTTTACTGCTGTCATGTACCACATTGTTTGCAGGTAAGTGATAATTTACTAATTATTCTGTTATTATCATTTTAGTTCATATACTGTATGTTATCATTGAAGTATATATAATTGTACAGTCAATGCATCTTTTTTGTTTTCGGGTGGCAGTATGAACAGTTCCTACACTGAGGGAAATAACTATTTGATCCCCTGCTGATTTTGTAAGTTTGCCTGTATACAAAGAAATGAAGGGTCTATAATATTTATGATAGGTTTATTTTAACTGATAGAGCAAATTGCAAATTGCAAACTCACTTAATCAAATTGCAGTTTTAGCCTCCTTCACAGATATTCTATAGGACTAGGGTCAAGACAGGCTAGGACATTTAATCTGCTTCTCCTTAAGCCACTCTTTGGTTGTCTTGGCAATATGTTTTCTTCTATGTCATCTTCAGTGATCTAGTTAAGGGGAGGAGGTTCTCGTCCAAGATTTTACGGTACACTGGCCCCTCAGCCACTCAATGAGGTGAAATCATCCTGCAAGGTTTTCCTGTAGCTCAGTGGTAAGAGCATTGCGCGAACAACACAAGGTCGTGGGTTTGATCCCAGGGGATTGCACATACTTAGAAACAAATGTATAGGATAATGCAATGTAAGCTTTGGATAGAAGAGTCTGCCAAATGTGTAAATGTACCCGAAGCAGAGAAAAGGCCCTTAAGCATAATGTTTCCAACACTGTGCTTCTCTGTAGGGATGGTGTTCTTTGGGTCATAGTCAGCATTTCTCTCCCTCCAAAAACAGGAGTCAATTTTGGTCTCACATCACTTTCTCCAAACCTTTTCGGAATCATCTTGATGTTCATTGTCAAATTTCAGATGAGCCAGACGGGCCTTCCGGGGGAGGGACCTTGCGGGTGCTTCAGGATTTCAATCTATTGTGGCATAGCGAGTCACCAATGGTTTGCTTGCTAACTGTGGTCCCAACTGTCTGGAAATCATTAACAAGCTTCTTCCGTGTAGTTCTGTGCTGATCTTTAACCTTTCTCATGATCATCTTTACTCCATTGGGGAAATATTGCTGTCACAGTTGTGTTATGTTTTGTTAGGTTTTTTCCTCCCCTGGTTTGTTTCTTTATTAGTTAATTAGTTTTCAGTTGTCCCTCATCATTGTTAATTAATCCCACACCTGTTTCTGTTTTCCCTGAGTGTCTTCCCTATGTATTTAAGCCCTGTGTGTTCCTTAGTTCTTTGTCCAGTATTGTTAATGCTACGTGTGTTTGATGTCTCTAGTCCTAGTTCCTGGTTTTCATTTGTTTTATAATTAAAGTATCTTATTTTGGAAATCCTTTGTTTGGACACTTTATCCTGCTACACGTGACAGAATACTGGACCTAACAAAAGTCATGGATTACTTGAGGCTCAACGTCTCTCCAGAGGACAATTTGAGATACCATCTCAGTCAGGATGGTCGTCCTCTGGAGAGATACGTGGAGGACTTCCTGGAGCTCAGCCAGCAGGTGAGTTGGGACGATTGCTCCCTGAACGCGTGCTTTGTGATGGGGTTAGATGATGACTCCCATCGGTGTCTGGCTCCCGAGTTTAGGGACAGACCCGTTTGGGAGTTTATCAACCTCATCCAGTGGCTAATGGAACCTCGCCCCAGTGTGGGCGAGACCATCCTGGATGAGGTTGATCATCCAAGACCATCCAAACACGCGTTGAGCAGCCCAACTCACCTCACTCCGGAGTCCTCCACCGGAGATAGAGCCTCAGGTAATCCTGCCCCCCTCCAGCCGTTCCCGTCCGGCCTTCCCGTGCCTTCTCCAGTGCCGTTCCCGTCCCTTCTCTCCAGCCGTTCCCGTTTCCCGAGCTCTTCCCGTACGGCCTTCCCGAGCCTCTCCAGCCGTTCCCGTACGGCCTTCCCGAGCCAGAGCCAGTCCGTACGGCCTCCCGAGCCACTCCAGCGTCCCGTACGGCCCGCCAGAGCCCGCTGCCCGGCCCGCCAGAGCCCGCTGCCCGGCCCGCCAGAGCCCGCTGCCCGGCCCGCCAGAGCCCCCGGCCCGCCAGAGCCCGCTGCAAGAGCCCGCTGCCCGGCCCGCCAGAGCCCGCTGCCCGGCCCGCCAGAGCCCGCTTGCCCTCCAGGCCTCCCGAGTATCCAGGCCTCTCCAGGCCTCCCCCGCGTCCTCCAGCGCCTCCCTCTCCCCCTCCAGGCCTCCCCCGGCGCCCTCTCCGAGCGGCCGGCGCCCTCCAGGCCTGAGCGGCCGGCGCCCTCAGGCCTCCCGAGCGGCTCCCGAGCGGCCGGCGCCCTCCAGGCCTCCCGAGCGGCCGGCGCCCTCCGAGCGGCCGGCGCCTCCAGGCCTCCTCCAGAGCGGCCGGCGCCCTCCAGCCGTCGTCCTGGAGGCCTCCCACCCCGTCATGTTCAGTGTTCCCTGCACCAGCCTCCAGGAGGGTAATGTCACAGTTGTGTTGTGTTCTGTTAGGTTTTTTCCTCACCCTGTTTTGTTTCTTTATTAGTTAATTAGTTTTCAGTTGTCCCTCATCATTGTTAATTAATCCCACACCTGTTTCTGTTTTCCCTGAGTGTCTTCCCTATGTATTTAAGCCCTGTGTGTTCCTTAGTTCTTTGTCCAGTATTGTTAATGCTACGTGTGTTTGATGTCTCTAGTCCTAGTTCCTGGTTTTCATTTGTTTTATATTAAAGTATCTTATTTTGGAAATCCTTTGTTTGGACACTTTATCCTGCTACACGTGACAATTGCAGGGAGCAGACCAAGGGCAATTGATAGTTATTAAGTATTTCTTCTATTTCCAAATAATCACACCAACATTTGTTTCCTTCTCACCTAGCTTCTGTCTGTAGCCTATTCAAGGTTTGTGCAGATCTACAATCTTATCCCTGAGATCATTTGAAACCTATTTGGTCTTGACCGTGGTGGTGGAGAGGTTGAAATGGAAGACACAGATTCTGTTGGCAGGCATCTTTTATATACATAACAAGCTGATTTAGGAGTACTTTCTTAAAGTGACATGACTAATCTGTGGTCCATATAGGCACATAACCAATCTTTGGAGCCAGAATTCTTGCTGGTTGGTAGGGGATCAAATACTTATTTCACTGACTGAAATGCAAATTATTTTATAACCTTTATGATACATTTTTCCCCCTGATTTTTTTTTTAAATATTTTCTCTCAGTTCAAATAAACATACCATAACAATTATAGACCCTTCATTTCTTTGTAAGCAAAACTTACAAATCAGCAGGGGATCAAATAATTATTTCCCTGAGGAATATTCTTTTTGAAAAGTTTGCTGGTTTTTGGAGCTTAACATTAACATCAATATCAGTAATTAGTTTAAATTATGAATTAGTTAGTTTTTAACTCTCTTCATCCTTTGACAAGTTTTTTCCTCTATATATAGTTTTAACATTCTTTGCATACCATTTTAGTAGTTAAGATAACTTAATCAAATCACAAAGTCCATTGTAAACAAGAAAGATTTGTTATTAATTGTGTGGTATTAAAACTTCCAAGAAAATTATGCTTAAATGAACATTTTTAACATGACATTTTTGAAGCGTTGTAAATACTGCATGAAAAGCAACTGCCTTTTCCTTAAGAAAATAAATACATTTCTCTCTTTTAACACAGTTCTTCAGGGTCAGAGAGTTGACACTGATGGTGAAGTCATTGGGTACCAGAATCACGATGTCACACTGTCATGCCACTACATCCAGAGAAATGAAGTGGACAATTTAGTTCAAGTTCAATGGACTTGGCAAAATCATTCCAATAAGCATGATCCTATAGTAATCATAAACAACCATCAAGAACATGGCACGACTGTACATAATACATTCCTGAAAGAAAGAGTCAGTTTTATTAAAAGACCCAATTTGACCTCTGATGCCTCCATCATCATCAAAGATGTGAAAATGACTGATCAGGGAGTCTACAGCTGTGACTACACAACCCACCCTAGTGGGGCAAAAACAGGAGTAACCACTCTTAAAGTGAAAGAAGGTAAATGCAGGTCATGAAAAAATACCACAAAATCTAAAAAACAGTTATTCATAAATTAATAATAAAGCAAAATAGGCTTTTTCATCAGTGGGTTTCACAGAACTACAGGTTATTGAATGCTCCTCTTATGGTATCTCAACAGGGAAGCCTGCTGGTCTGTCCACTGCTGTAACTACAGGGATTGTGACTGTAGTGATGGTCACTGTAATTCTAGCTTCTGTGAGCTTTTTGAATCTGAATTCAAGACGGTATGTGATCTTAAAGCATGTTACAAATTATAAAATTGTAGAAAACTCAAATGTGTTACATATTTTTTGTTTTATCAAATAAGTGTTGTGTTGTGCCAGCATTAGATATTTGACTTCAATATAAAAAACAAAAAAATAAGGCTAAATATTATGAATAATATTGTCGAATACATATTGTAATACACATTAAATATTAAAAACAGAGTATTTTAAATGATGTAGAGATCCTACACCTCACTGTAAAATTTCTCATTTTATGTTCCTTTAAACGGGGTGCCAGTATTTCTGCTTATTGTGAGTAAACACTCAACACATTGTCTTTAAAATCTCTTTTCTGACTTTAATTGTTTGTGTGAAGCCCAGCTATGTTGTAAAAGCTTACAATTCTGATCCTATAAGGCCACTTAGGGTCTGTATTATTATGTAAGTTGACCAGGTCTTTGTCTCTTTTCAAGGTATGGCCCAGAACCCTGGTGATCAACAGGTGAGACCATCTTTCACCTTAGAAGATTTTTTTGTATATCTAAAAAGTATTTAATGAGGGCAAGTGCTGCTGTAAATAGCTCTTGATTCTTATATGGTTGTTTATTGTGGATCTGGTGTGAACAATCATACCATCAACTATTATTCTGGAGAATACAAAAGATTTACATTTTATTTAATTTGTGTTTAATTCACACATAAAATATATTTTGAAGTACGTTCAAACAACATTTCTGAGACATTTCCCACAAACTCCCAATGTTCTGACACACTTACACATTTATCAAAATATCTTGTGCTTAACAGAATAGTCATACAGATTTTAAAAACATGAATGTGAATAAAAGATGACAGATAATTTTGTTTTTGGGCGATGGGTTATTTTTATCAATTATTTGGTAAGTCACTTTGTACTCAATGGCTAAATGTGAACGTACTCCTTTTTACATGTAGGAAGACGTGTCCTTGCCGATGGAAGACAGCGAATACACCATGGTTACCTTCAGTGCCTCAGGAACATTGAAGAAAGCCCCAATCAGCTGGCATCTGATGTACACACAGCAGAGCGTGGATCTGTGAACAAAAAGATATAGGGGCGGTTTCCCAGACAGGGAATAGCTTAAGCCAGTACTAGGCCTTAGATAAATTAGGACATTTAAATGTTTTTAAAAACATACAAAAAATATTATTGTGTGGGCCCTGTGTGATGTAGTACACATGTCTCAATTCAAAGAAATACACCAGACCGTTTTGTAAGATCTTTATTTTGTGTTTGTTTTACTTTAGAAACAGTCACATGGAAGGTGCACATTCCATGATGACTGCTAGCAATGTGAAGCACAATAGGTAAAGTGGAAATAACAAATGTTTGTATATTAATGTGTATGTGTCTTACCGGCTCCTGGAAAAGCTTAAAAAAGGAGAGGCCCGCGAACAAGAACACAGTTTTATGGCATCCTGAAGGGGAGGAGTTAGCCAAGGATGTTTAGATTAAAATGTCCTGTATGTTTATATTTTGATGAATAACTAAGGGATAATGCCTCGGGTTAAAGGTAGATGTCACTTCGGTATGATTTGTAAGGTTAAAAGACCCTGTGAAGTGTAAAATGTACTGTTTGTAACAGATGGAGTGATTGGTCCGTTTGAAAATGAAGGAAAGGGACCAAGACTATAAAAGAGCAGATGAAATGTTTGAAGGGAGACTGGGGTGTTTGTTGGAACAGTAACCAACCATCTATTTATTTTTGTTGTAATTTTTTTGGACGTTCAACGGATAGTTTGCTAAATGTTTTTGTTACATCTGTTTGGCACTTCTGGCTCACCAAATTGAAATGAAATTTTCCTTGGACTTTTCTGGAGTTCTGCCTTTTTTTGCAGCATGTTAGCCTCTGAACCGACCATCTTATCACACCTTGATACAAAACAATTGAACTGATATTATATTCTAACTATATATGATTATTCTGCCAAAATAGTCCAGAAACGGACATGGTGTTTGGGTATAAAGTTTTCTGCTAGTGATAGACATACAATTTAAAACATGATGACTATGCTGTAACAATACTCAAGTATGTAGTTAATGCAACAACCTCGAGTATGACACCAACTTCTCAAATAAAAAAATAAATGTACTACTTAAAATACATACTGTACATGCATTACTCTTGATCCTGTAAACATCTACCCCTGCATGTAAGTGTTTGTCTTTGTTCATTTGGTAATGAGCTTCTTCAAATAAAAATATTGACTTTGATTCAACTGATAAAACAACTGTCTGCAGAAAACAGAAGAACACAAGTCTAGGCTGAACAACAGTGGGACTTAAAGAAAAAAAGATGCATAATTAAAAAACTGAAAGAGGTATATTGTAATGACCCTGTTTATAATTGCTTCAATACTATAAATCTGTTTTAATAAAAAAAATAAAAGATAATTAAAATGAGTATGGACACATTTAAAAAGAAAAGGATTATATTACAGACAAGCTTCTCATGTAGATATCAAGGAACAAAGCCAAGAAAAAATTATAAATTAAATTTTATAAAGATTAAATTAAATTTAGCTTTTTGTTTGTGTGTCATCGTGTCCATTGAATTGTTTTCTGCTCTCTGGTAAATGCAATCGTTGACATGTGAAGATTTGGTTTATGGTGTGTGATGTGCAGAATACTTTTAACACTTGTTATAGTATTTAAAGTACGAGTTTGATCTACATCAAAGTCCACGTTTTAATGAACACAATGCTCCTTAATTCTGATAACATACATATTCGGTCATATTCAGAGTTGATCTCCTCTGTATCAATAAAGTATCTCTATTTTTTATTTCCAGTCCAGACATCACAGCCCCAGAATTAAATTACACAGACAGCAAATTTAAAAATAAGTATAGTACAGAAAAGTAAGAATACCTGTTTAGAATATCTTTTAATTAACAACTTTTACATTGTCCTCCATTAAAAGAGTGTGCTCTCATTCTGCTGCTGTCTGGCTCGGATCTTAATGGCATCATTAAGACACTGACATCCAAAAGAGAGTCTCTGTGCTACTTCCAATGTGTGACCTCCCTCCTACCACAGAGAGAGAGAGTCTGAGAGGGATGGAGAGTCTGTGCCATTGTCGGGCTCTGATCACAACAGAGTTCGGCCAAAGGGAGAGAAAATCTCTGTTCTGTCTGCTGAGGAAGTGTAATATCTCTCGGTAACCTTCATCAAATCCAGATGCCAATATCTCACTCTGATCTTTACCATTGAAATTTATTACAGACAGTCCGGGATACATTATAATACACACTTCAGTAGTACAAAAAATCTTTATTGATATGACACCAATGGCTGGAATTGAAAAGAAAAGGAGAATATTTTAAGCCTATTTTATGATTATAAACAAGGGCATAAAAGGATCCCACTTTTGGCCATTCTCTCTCTCCCTCTAGCTCTTTTTTTGTCTCTCATTTTTGTTCTCCTAGAAGGTCTGTGTTGATGCTAGACTGAGGTGGCGGTAAAGTGCAGCCTTTCGACGGTGGGGAGCGGCCTATCCGGCACGGGCTGGGCCCGCCTCCTCCTTCGCTGTCTGTATTGGACGATGAGTGTGGAGGGGGCGGGGCCAGGCGTGGCAATGGGGCTGAGGAGGGCGGGATGCGTGTGCAGGAGGTTGTGCGAAGGCTCTGGATGCGCCTGCACTCCTGGCAGATGCGCACGTGAGTACAGCCTCGTGGCAGAGGCACTGTCACTGCGGGTGGACCTAGCGCCACTGTAGAGGTGCTGTTGGCACCCAATGGGTCCTCCAAGAGCCGTTGAGGGCCGGGGCCCATGTCTGAGGGTCCGGCCCCTGAACTTCCTGTTAGGGGTCCGGTGCCGCTGTAGAGCTTTCCGTTGCTGAGGCGCATCTCTCTGACAAGGCGCAGAGGCCGGGGAGCCCCTAACGTGATGCGAGTGGGGTGACGAAGGGCCAAAGAGCCGGAGAGCGGACGACGGCGGCGCAGACGGGAACTTTTCTTGCAAGAGACAGCGTTTCGAAATTCTGTCAACATCTCCTGGCACACGGACACCTGAATAAAAAAAAAGGTCAAATAAACAGAATTAACAAAGGACGGTTTAAAAAATATGTACTCGAGACGTGCACCAGTAGACATGCACACAGTGGCACAAACACTGACTTGGACTTCACTACGACACACACTAAGCTGACGAGTCGGCGGGTTGCCTTGGTAACCTACTGTAGTGTGACTGTGATATTGGCGATCGCAGGAGAGAGGCCGTACCTCGTCTGTTTCAGCTGATCGGCGTGTGGACCACACAAACTCCATCACAGCCACAAACACGGCAATAATAAGTCCACAGATCAACACCACAAATATACCGCCGATGTTCTCCATCCCAAGACCTGCAACAGTTTAACACGTTGACCTCCTCATATAAAAAATGATGTACACTTGTGTATTTTTGGTATCGCTGAGGACTTAAAAACGAAACAACATAATGGTGTGTGAAACAAGTCTGGGAGGAGAATGTTGTGTGCAGGTGGGGTTCATGCCTTTGGCACGGTGGTCCTCTTCTTTGGGACACTGCCCTCCCTCCCACCACCTTCTCTTCAGGATCTCCAACCTGTTATTTTCCTGCAGCTGTAACACGGCCAGGCTGATCTCATCTCTGAAAGGAGAACCTGCGAGAGAGAATAATGCAGACGGAGGGATTTGGTGAAATGAGGGAGTGTAAATGAGTGGCGCAAACAACATGTCCTTCTGCAAAAAAAGCTGTCTGAGAATATTCCAGTACAGAGGGTTTAACATGTATGACACCACTTTAAAATCACTGATTTGTTTTCCTTTCTCTTTTAAAGGGATACAAAAATGAAAAACCTGTCATTAATCACAATTTCTTATCACTAATTACTCATTTTCGCATTTCTGCCCATGTACAGTGTCTCTTTGTCTCTCACCCAGAGGCATGCCGATGCCGTAACCCTTGGTGTCCAGCAGGCCTCCGATCTGGGTGAGGTTGCAGTTAAGGCTGCGATGATACTCATTCATGGTGCTCTCGAGGAGGAAAGCATATTTGGAGTTTAGGACTCGAGCAATACCTTCCTCTGTGCTCTTGACAAACACACTGGGCTGCTTAGAGTACATGTAGTTCCACATCCGCTGATACGTTTGATATCGAGAGTTCTGCGGAGACGGATAGGTTATATCATTAAGTATGATTAGGTATTATATATACCCAAAGTATTTTTTTTGTGATTTGTAATGTAATGTAAATAACAATTTATGAAAATATTATCTATATATCTTTAATATTGACATGATATTGAATTTTGATATTGACTTTAATGCCCGTTATCTATCAATTCAGCCTGGTTTTCTCAAACTAGGTCACATATGATAAACACTTTTAAACGATTGAACTGGGGTTGGTTGTTCAATTGAAGTGAAGCTTCTTGTTTAACTAGACGGTTCTTTGTGTCTGTCGGGGGAGAAGAATTAAAGCAAATCATCCAACACTGATTTAAAATATAATAAGAGCTTAAGTAATGTTATTTAGTTTTTTATTACATTACAGAATACATTTATCAGTTTCGTTTTTGTTCTTTTCGCCATTTCTATTTTTTATTTTACACAACTATCCTGTTTCATAGTAATTTTTGATAAAAATCACACGCCTTTGTGGGTGTGTGCTTAGGTGTGTGCGCTTATGTGTTTGTGTATGATTGTTATATATATTTGACAAAATGTACCATGAAAAATGTCATAGTGCTTCCACCATGAATGGTGCCATACTGAATATTGGTTTGATCGGCCAGGTCATCAGGTGATTCGATGGGCACCTCCATTCTCTTCACGGTCAAAAAAGCAGCAAGATTTGCTGTGTATGAAGAGATGATTATAAGAGTAAAAGCCCACCTAAAAGACATCATCAGACAAAAAGAGAGAGAAAGAACATCAGAAAGGGGAAACCCAAAGCTGTGCAGTTTAACATTGTTTGGCGACTCCAATGTTCATCTTGAAACGAGCATCAACACGTACGGACCCCCGGCACATGCTCGTACTCACCAGACCCCGCTGACGCAGCGTGTGGAGAGAGCTCGGGGCATGATCTCTGATCCCTGCTGCATAAAACCCCCAACAGGAAACCACAGGCTGTTTCCCAGTGTATATTGATTCTCCAGCAGGTCTCTGCGCTCACGTAGGCATGGGTGAGGATTGTACCATTCATACGGACTCAATCTGCGACAAGTACAGAGACGTCCCGCTTAATGCACGCAAGCGTTTATACTGTTGTTTGTCATTGTGTGCTTGTGTGTATAGGTATGGGTGTCAGCGTGTGCTTGTGTGTACCTCGCAGAAAGAAAAAGCACACAGCTGACAGCAAGGTAAGCCAGCAGCATGAAGAGCCAAACAGCCGGTGAGAAGGGATCCAGGAAGGAGAAATAACCTGGCTTCCTGCCCTGAGAGACAACGGAAGAGATAAAGAGGTAAAATAATTAAACTCAAACATAAAATCTAAAGTCAAATGGAAAATAAGTACTGTGTGAGTATTCAGTAGTACTATAAAATAATTATTATTGTATTATGTTAATGTTGTACGGTTTAAACACTTGTAACATAACATATAAACATTTTTGATATTAAAATTACAGTTATATGTTTTCTACTTTCAAATATTAATATATCTATCTACACTGTCTGTTATGTGGGATTATAATTTCAACAATTGACACCAAAAGCATCAGATTATATCCTCTCCATTCATTCGTTTTATGATTGCATGTTTATCTCTCACCACAAGAGGGAGCTATTGACCAAAACCGATTTGCCTGAGAGCTTTTTAATGCATTTCTGTCAGAAATACAATCTGCTGTTTCTATTGAGCAAAGGTAAAGCAGTATAATGTAAGATTAAACCGTTTTAGTTTGATTCTCAAGGTCAATTCTAGCAGTGGTCATCAGTAAAAAGGCAAAAATCGAGCACATTATATTAAAAGTTAAATCTGATAATGTGTAATAATGTCAACAGGTTGATGTGAGAGTGATGGGATTAAAACGCTTGGGTTGAAATAATGAAAGTGTTTTAATATCTTTCAAAAAAATGGTAAAAGTCTTAACCATGGTCAGCGGTCCACCCAATAATGAAGTTAAATGATGCTTATTTGAAAATGCACAAATGCAGAAAGGTTTGTGTGAGGGTTACACCGTGTCTACACAGGACGTGACGCGACATGACAAAACACATTAGAAACGCATTAGAACCCATTATAATTTCAAATATTGTCCACACTGGATGAGGCGCGCCTGTCGCGTCCGGTGTAGACACGGTGTTAGGTTGAGGGATGGGGTGAGGCTTAGAGGATAGACTTTTTTCTATGGAAAGACCCTCTAAAACATGAAAACATTATGTGTGTGTGTAACTTACTATATGAACCCTGTAGAGAATACTGATGCCCAAGGTCATAAATGGTTTTGAGAAGTCAATGACTTTCTCTCTCTCCGATGTGATGGTAAAAGAAGCAACTGCCAAATCAGCTTTCTGCTCCAAAGAACAAAAGAGAAAGAGAGCTAGACGAAACCATTTAAAGTCAGAAATGCACTTAGAAAGCCACATCAAGACACAATAAGCAAATGAAGCAGAATGAAATGATACTGGACAATTTCCATAATTAATTTAGAAAGGAAAGCAGATGTGTAGGAACACATACCCTGTTGATCAGCTCGCCCACCATCCCCGTCCACGAGCCGTTGGGTTCAGGTGCTCCGTACAGACCATCGTCCACCAGTTTGATGCGGTAGGTGAATTTAAGGATATCAGACATCTCTCTTAACATGTCTACACAAAAACCTTCATACTGATTGTTCCCCTCAAACTCCTGGTAATTTACTTTTCTCATCACATACGGGTTTTCCTGCACATACACAAGATGTAGATGGGTTTAATATTTGTGTGTGTGTGTGTGTGCGTGCATGCGTGCGTGAACTGGGGTGTATTGACAAGTGATCATTTTTCCTACTTGTCTCTGTCATGTATCACATGACTGATTTTACTATTTTTTTAAACCTTGTAACTGTGTGGATCTGACAATATCCAGTCAGCTTTAAAATCCTTACATGAAAACAAATAAAGAACATATTGTCTAAAACATGGTGACAGCAGGAAGAAAACTCCCCTGTCTACAAACTGCCTTTCAGTGAAACTGCATGAGAGTTTTGTATAACAAACAATGACAGCCAAATAAACAACATTTGGAATTGCGTAAACGTTGAAATGAAATCAACCCTGAGCGCATTTTGGATTGACACAGGACGTTATAACTATTTGAAGCGGTCTGAAAACATGAATCAAAAAATTAAGCAAATACTTCGAACACGTGACTAAGTGGTATTATTTATGCCAATGTAAATCGCATGAATCTAAAAATATTATCACATTTGTTTCTCAGCCGAATGAGCTGTACGATCACTCTTTCTACTTAAACTTTCCATCAAAAACTCATTGAAATCAGCAAAGAGAATTGAATACTGCACTTTCTTGTCTATATAAGGTAAAAACTATGGCTGTCAAATCGATTAATCGTAAAATGTTTGTTTATATAATGTACTTGTGTGTGGTGTGTATATAAATAAATGTTTATATTTACAAAATATGTGTAATATATTTGTAGTATTTATAGTTATACATAATATTAATTATATTTAAATACATATAGCCTACAGAGACCATTCCTCGATGCATTGTGACCAGTCCAGTCAGTCCAGTGTTTGTTGAATTTTAACAAAATCAAACCTCAGGAGTGACAAAGTCATCCAACAGCAATGTGAAAGACGGATAGCATGACAAGACACATGAAAAGTGCGTTAAAAATCCAGGTTACTTTCATAAATATGTACAAATATAACTGTTGTATTTCTTAAAAGTGAATCTGAACTCGTTTTCTTTGCAGTATTTGAGATCTGAAACAAAACATCATCTTTTCTGTTATTTTAACCTGTTTCAGAAACAATATTTTCATTTGAAATTGTGGAAGAAATATTGGTAGTAGTTTACAAAACGAAACAAAAAATGAAACGCATACCTATAAATAGTAAATGTAAATATTTGACATATTTACTTGTGCATTATGTGTGTGCATTTAAATACACACACACACATACAGCATTATATAAAGACAAACATTTATTTTGAAATCTATTAATAACAATTAATCTATTTGACAGCACCGGTAAAAACTAATCTGTCAATCACTGGAAAACTTTCTTGGATCATTTGACTGGTAAAAAAGCCGTCTTGCAAGTGCTCATGTGAACTTTGACTATTTAACATGATGTTCTGTAAAGAGCAGTTGGATCTCACCAGAATTGTGGTGACGATGAGGCTCTTGTTAGCCAAAGTCTCTGAGACGTTGATATCCAGACTGGTGGAGTTCATTAGTAGAGTATTATTGGAGTACCAGATCCCAATCTAACCAAATGAATCAAAACAATGTGAAAGTGAATCAACCAAAACAACCATTTGACTCCATTATACAAAGCAGTGTGTAACCTCTTTGTGGCCTCTTCTGTGCTTCTCCAAGATGTGGAGGGTGTAATTGGTCCTCTGGCCTTTGCTGTTGAACTCAACCCGACCTGTCAATCCATCATACTCCACCTGATCAAAACCATTAGAACAGAGAGCAAGAGACAACAGTTATGTTACAGCACTTACACAAACACACACACAATAAATCGTAACGGACACAGAGAGCAAAGCAGGGTTCACACACTGACCATCCGCAGATAGTTCATGAGGCTGGTTCCGTGCTGCCAGATCTGAGGAGACGTGCAGCTCAGAGGTTTGACGCCGATCTCCTGACTGCGGTTCAATTCTTGCACTGCGCTCACCACCACGTGAACGGCATCAAACAGCAGGGCCGCCGACAGCTGACAAGGCAGGTGAACACAGAAACACTGCGTGTGAAAAACATACCAGAGGCTGTACTGTCCTGTTTTGTATTTGTGCGTGTCTCACCGCTGGTCCTGGATATGGGTTGATATCACAGCCCTCTCTCCAGGACAGGTTAAGGCTCCTGATAAACTCCAGGTAAAATGGGTGGGAGGTGTTGAACATGGAGAAGCCCACAATGTTTGACTGATCATCTACTATATCATCTAACCATAGTAAGGGAAAGTCCTGCAACCACACACAGAAAAAACGAATGACATTAAACAGCGGCAATGAAGGTAAATGGAGCATGTGTATGTGTAATAGTATATAATTAATGTTTTTTGTAATAATTGCTACCTATGAGTAGCATGCACGTAACCTGAATAAACGGTGACTGTTGCGTGTGATGTTTTAATACTTAATAGTCTGCGTGAGGTGAATGATGTGTTAGGTTGGACTAGTGAGGTTTGAGTGACTTAACCCTTAAGTGTCACTGAATTTATAATAAATACACACAATCTACACTTTTAACTCCACACACGCTCGTGATTCATAAATGCTTACAGATCTTAAGTTGGTCTCTTATGAAAGAAGACATGTGACAGGTTATTGCTGAACAAAAAAACACTTAATTATTTAATAATTTAATGAAGAGTTATTTTAGACTAATTTATTTTCTCTGCATAATTTTGTTATTATATTTTTGTATTAAAAAACAATATTGTAATAAACAAATCGAATACAAATAATACAAATCTGTATTCTAGAGGCTTAGATCTTCCCAGTCATCATAGTTTGTCATGAATAGTTAAGAATTTAATTGATAGATTTGAATGTAACCTTAAAGGGATACTTCACCCAAAAATGAAAATTCTGTCATCATTTATTCACCCTCAAGTTGTTCCAAATCTGTATAATTGTCTAAGTTCTGATGAACACAGAAAGATATTTGGAAAAATGCTTGTTACCAATCAGTTGTAGGAATAGTTTCTTTATAAATGTCTTTGTTCTGTTGAACACAAAATAATATATTTTGAAGTATGTAGGAAAGCAAACAGTTCTGGGGCACTTTTGATTACCGTTGTATTTCTTCCTACTACGGTAGTAGAAGTAGAAGTAGACATTTAAATAAATACAATAATTTACAATTTGTTCTTATTGTATAATGTTTAATGCACTACAGTAATGAGGTGCAAATAGTAACTGCCACTATTTATTCTAAGTATAAATAGCATCTAACAACTATTTACACTTATTCCAAAGAAAATACAGTTACTTTGTAACTTTCTTTGTACAGTTACAAAGAAAATACAGTTACAGTTATTTAGTGTAAATAGAATCTACTACTATTTCAACTTAGTGGAAATAGCATCTGTCACTGCTATAGTGTCTATAGCCGCTGCCATTAATTGATCTCATTTTTGTGTTTCGGAAAAGAAAGTAATACAGATTTGGAATGACACAGAGGTGAGTAAAAGAACCGCAGAGATTAGATTTTTTGGGTGAATTACTAAATTAGTAACAAGTAGTAGTATCTGTAAGACGTGTGTACTTTTACAGTACTGTGTGTAGAGTTTAAGGTTTGGATGGCAGTGTGCTAGATTGAAAAAATGTAAGCAGGGTTTTGCGTAATAAAGATAAATTGTTAATACAGAATATGGGCTCCAGGCATGAATATATCTGCGGGAAAATAGGCCAAGAGCTCCTCCTCTTACCATAGTGGTGAGAATGTACTTGTAAAATGCTGATGTCATTCCCAACTCCGATGCCTGAAAAGAAGGCAAAAGAAAAGAGACAATGAACAAGAGTGAGTGTGTGTGTGAAAAGGCTGCATGGTAAAGCAGAACATTTAAGGGCTCATTGCAGAATAGACCTTGAGCATGATACTGATATTTATGGTGCCTATAAATTAAAACACAGGCATATTGAAAAAAGCTGAATTACTCTTGAATAATAAGTGAAACTGGAGCCCGGGAAAGAAATGAAAGAAATCAGACCAGCAGAAATGTGAGAGGGAGAAAAATGTGAGAGATGCTCACAGAATTTATATCATGAATGGAAGAAAAACAAACTAGCATCCTTCAAAAAACGCAACCGTGTGTGTGTGTTACGTACCTTTTTCAATATAAGGTACGATATAGACGCGTTAGCATCGATAATAATTGTAGCTATTTTGTCGTCACGAATCTCCTTAAGCAGAGGCGTGGGGTCAAGGTTATCGTCCAGCATCCGGATTGACAGCGTCTCGCGAGAGATCAGAAAACGCCTTATCAGCTCCTCGAGTCTGAGCAGACCTGCGGGTAAGAACAGGACAAGATAAAGGTACATAAGGTACATTCAGGGCTTGCAAGTAAAGTGAGTTATACAGTACAACGGGACGTGTGAGGTTGTCGGAAAACAACACGTGTCCATTTGCAATGATGTTTTGAAGAGACTGCGGGTGTCTGGCGACACAAAGGCCGGCGCAAATGTAAATAACTAGCTGTGCTCTCAAGGGAGCGTGCATGCACAGAGCGAGCCGGTAAAGCCAGTGCCAAACTTTAATTAGCTTGAGGCAGAAGAGAAATCAATGTTATCCGCACTCTCATTCTCTCTCACTCGCACTACCTCATTTTCTTTCTTTCACTGATTTCCCTTTTTAATTCTTAGTTCCACCTCTTCGTTCTTTTCACTTCAGCTTTGAACAGTAAATGTGCCTCTTTCTCAGGATTTCACGATTCCTTTGAAAAAAGCCATCCTTCCAATTTAAAGCTGTATGGTGTTATCTTTATTATAGTAAACAGTAAGTTTACAAAAATTCCTCACACAAAGCTGGAATACTGCTCATAAATTATACACACTGCTTCTATGGACCGTTATGGTGCTTTTATTTATTTTTTGTTGTTGTTTTGCTTCACAGATGAATGACCAGCACAAATATGAGTAGGAGAGCGAGTCAATAATGACAGAATATTCATTTTTTATAAACTGTTCTTTTAAAGGGATAGTTTACCTAGAAATGAAAATTCTGTCATCATTTACTCACCCTCAGTTTGTTCCAAAACTATTGAAGTTTCTTTGATTTGCTGAACATAAAGGAAGATATTTGGAAGAATGTCAGTGACCAAACAATTACTGCCATATTAGGGAAAACAAATATATGGGAGTCAAGTTCTTCCAAATATCTTCCTTTGCGTTCAGCAGAACAACGACATGTATACACGTTTGGAACCATCCTTTTTGGGTGAACTATCCCTTTAACGTGTTTTCAAATTCATTTAAAACACCACCTTTGTATTTGTTTTTCCATGTGCTTGTCTAGTTTGACAGCCCTGAGGTCACCACTGAAGAGGAAAGCCACCCAAGTGTGCAGTTTCACAAATGAATGCCAATGAGATTCAGGCGCACGGACACAAAGGCGAGGAAACACGCACGCAAAACCTCTTTCTATCTGTTTAACGAGAAGCTTTAGCGCTGCAGCGAGCCCTCCTCTCTCCATCTCTCGCCACCATTTTAAATGAGCTTGATGAGTGGCAAGTTGCACCTACTCTGCTGCCATAGCAACCATAGTGCAGCCAACTGGGTCAGAGCCGAGCGGTATGTAGCGGTGCCCTCTTCAACACGCATATACGTCCAGGCGCACAAACACACGCGCTCTGAATGCGCGCCGATGTCTCACGCATTAACACGCGCAGCAGGGAGAGATTTATTCTCAGATTACGTTAACATTATGCAGCGTAAATGCCCAGCAGTATGTTATTGGCACAGCCACCTATTACACGACAGAGCAGAGTAATTGTTAATGCTTGCAGTAAAGGATCTCTGTGGTATCATTTGTACTCTTGTACTTCTTGTGATACTATCGAGCTCATCAGCCTTGAATACATATTCCAATAATCTGACTATAAATAATAAATATTTCATGATAATTCACTCACTCACATGCCATACAACCCATCCGTGTTTATTTTTTTACTTAAAAAATTGATTTGTTGAATTTACTTTAAAAAGCTGCGTCAACTGGTTCAGTAATTTGAACAAATAACACTTTAGTTGTATGAACAAAGTACATGTAAGTAAGGTTGACAAAACTTTTTTGAGTAAATCCAAACCATTCCAATTGTACCAATATTTTAAGTTATTCAAACTCAATATTTATCCTTCTCAATGGTACTTTTTGTTGTCATGCATAAATTATATACAGACTTACTGCATGTATGTCTAAACACAATGAGCAAATCAGATGAGAGGCATCTCAGTACTGGCATTAGCACAGTTAAAGCTCATTGAATGATGCAATAGACATCATGTGCGCGCATAAACCTCTCAATGCCTGAGCATATGTATCACTCTTCAAAACAATGGTAACCCTAAAACAAAAAAATACAACAAACTCTTTAAAACCTCAAAGATAAATGAACATTAAGCACAAACTTTTTTCTTTTTTCTTTATTGAAAAACACTTAAAATAACATTAAATTTCGAAATTGACTGCCTAAAGGCAGCAAAGCATGCTGGCAACTGAAAATCCCCCTCAACCAGTCATGTTGAATTAACTTAATAATAGTTTATATTAAGTAAACTCAACAATAGGTCCAATATTATAGGGTTTTAAGTTATACTCAACAATGTTAAGTTGACCAGTCAAACACTTGTTAAGTAAAGCTGACAGATCAAACTTTTTAGTATAAATAACATAGTTCATTTACGTTTATTCAGTTACTTGCATTCTTTATGTACTGTGAACAAGGATGGGTTAAGTAAAACTAACAGCAGGAGCAGTTCATTTTTTTTTAGTGTTCTGTCGAAAACAAATTGAAGCTTTTGAGGAAAGCTTTCTAGGGTTATTATCCATATAATGCACTTAAACGAGGGGCTGTTGGTTGAGGTCCAAATTCTTTTCATCGCATCTTCAAAAGGCTCTAAACGACACCAGCCGATGGATAAGGACGTTGTCTAGCAAAATGATTGGTCTTTTTAATCCTAAATATATGCCTTGCTCTGCCTTGGAGTGCTTCCATGTAGCGCATCCACAAATTCATATACTTTGTAATCAAGTTGGAAAGGTCACCCTGACATAAACGGAAGTTTCGACCCAGTGTTTACGAGTGTGGAGAAGAAGACAAAAGTTCAAAAGTTCTTGGATGTTGAATGACACGTTATGTCTTTGTGCAAGGCTATTGTTAAAAATGGTCAGTTCGTGTGCATATCAGGGATGTTTAAATCTTTTGAAATCTACGTCACGCGGAACCTTTCCAACGTAATTGCGTAATACGGAAGTCGTGGACGCGCATCCTGGAGGACTGGTATATCATTTTTTCGTTGTCTTTGAAAATGACGAATCGTTTTGCTAGACAACACCCTTATTCATCGGCTGGTGTCGTTAAGAGCCTTTTGAAGCTCCGATGAAACTGAAATTTAGACCTTAACTAACAGCCCCCCGTTTATATGGATAAGAACCCTGTAAAGCTTTCCTCAAAAGCATCAATTTATTTTCGACAGAAGAAATAAACACGCGGACATGTATGAAATGTGGATGAGCGAATTGTCATGAAATTTTTATTTTATAGTGAACTACTCCTTTAAGAGTAAGCAATAATGCACGAGTGGAGTGATTTCATTGAGGGAATGGGGTGTTATTGGTACAATGTGATGCTTTTATAAAATGGCTATAACATCAACAATTATTTTAATATATGGTTGCACTTTCATTTCTGTGGGAGTTTGCTTAGCAATGAAAAAACATGGCGCTTTGATACAGAATGTGCATTTATAGTCATTTTGCAATGACTTACAGCTCCTCCAATCAGAATTGACCGTCTGAACTACCAATTTTTCTTTAGTGTTATTCTCCGTGCGAAATAATTTTGCATATTAAAGGCTTGAGGGAAGACAAAAACTGACGGGTAGAGTGAGATCTTAAACTCACATTCTGCCTTAGCACAGACCAGACTAGCCGATGGGTAGCTGAAGGAGCGTAGGATGGATCCAATGGCAAGGCTCAGATCCTCGTTGCTAGGATACAGAGTCACAGATGCAAAGCGCAGGTAAGGCAGTCGTGGAGTTTCCTCTGGACCAATTTTAACATGCGGGATCTGAAAGAAGGAGCACAACAGAGAAACAATTAACAGTTTTTTTGCATAATAAAAAATAAAAAATCAATCAAATTTGCAAATGAGGCTCACCTCCTTTTCCCCACAAATGTGACTAACTATGGAACCAGAGGCGGGACTGGAGGCGGGGCCAATCACAGAGACCACACCCTTCGGCAGAATCTGGCACACTACGCAAATGATAGTCCTTTTTATTAAATCCACTCTCTCTGCACTTCTTTTTTTTTTTAAGTATACAGTGTCGGGAGATGTGATGATGTGTATGTATGACTCACTGGTATCTGTAGTTTCATATTGAGAGTCTTCTGGAGATCAAAGATGTCGACCTCCACGCGAGCACGAGCTGAGCCCTCCATCATGCTGTTAATGTTCTCACGTGCCAATGCTAACGCTAAACGCTCCCCACGCCCACAGACAGAGCTGTCATCCAGAATCGCCGCTAACAGACAGGAGAGAACAGAGATAGACAGACAAGAAGAGAGAAATCATCACTAAGGCCCGGTTTAACAGACAAGGCTTAAGGCTAGTCT
This sequence comes from Triplophysa siluroides, assembly GCA_006030095.1. NCBI lineage: Eukaryota > Metazoa > Chordata > Actinopteri > Cypriniformes > Nemacheilidae > Triplophysa > Triplophysa siluroides. Next base: position 959,571 of record VCII01000558.1, read on the forward strand.
CAGACTAAAAGGAATGTGTGACCTCTCCTAACTGAATATAACTTGCCTAGAAATATCTTAAAATATATCAGTGCCATTGTTTTGTCTCAAGAGGCAGAAGGCATTTTTATAAAAGCGACATACATATCTTGATTCAACTAAGGCATAGTCCTGGCTTAAGCTAAGCCGTGTTTGTGAAACCGGAGTTATGGAAATAAACTGTCGTTAAAATCCCTGATCCAAAAGAACAATTGTGTGCCTCTTACCCATCCGTACGGATGACAGAACAGAGGTCTGACTTAGGGAAGAAGGCGGCATGGTAACTAACAGGAAGCGGAAGTAAATCGACAGCAGGAGCGCTGGCAGTTCCGGCATCTTCTACCGCTCCTCATGGAGATGCCTTCTGCTGCCTATAGCACCCCCTAAAAGAACAAAAGACAAACACATACTGTCACCATGTGATAGTGTACTGCCAAACACAACACCTTTTTTTTTCATTTTTATTCCCAAAAATCCAAACACAAAGGTGTTTACAAACTCATAAGCAGGTTGGTGTTATATTGGACCCAACCGTGGTGGTGCAAAGCATCATCATGAATCAGTCCGATGACAGTTTGCTGACGCAGGTCATGACCGTATCACACTCGTCCCTAACAGCAGCACAGGGAAATCTCGCTGACATTCAAACACCTGATGTCTATGATGCTTCTCACTATCTCACGCACGACACGATACAATGTTAGTGAACTCTGACCTTTAAACAGCTTACAAGATATATTTGACCCCAGGGAGGAAGGAATGGATATACTTCGCCTCCTCTCTCTTTGTTCAGCCCCCCTTATCTCAGTCATTTTGAATATGTCAGCAGAGTGAGGATATGTGAGAGAGAAAATAAACAGAAACGTGTTTGTGTGTGCGTAAAGTGAGTCGGATGTAGTGTGCTGGAACCTATCGTGTGTTGGGAAAGTAAATAAAACACTGTTCCACACTTAGAATGTATTTTCACGGCATACAGTTTAATGTGGGAGCACCAATTAAACATGTAGCTCAACTCCCGCCACAGAATAGTTGAAGATAATTCAATATTTTTGTATTAACTTCAGCGTTTCTGAAGCTGAAGTTGAGCTTCATGCTTCATTGGTGCTTCCACATTTAAGTGTATTAAAAGTGTGACTTTGCAACACTACTAAAATTATTATTGATGTAAATGTAAAGGGGTTTCCCGTATCATTTCCCTACACACCCATGGGCCATTAGCACGAATAAGGTTGAAGATGCCTGACATACTACAATTTTCCAGCCATAATAAAAAAAACATTATGCACTCATTTTCTAACACTAATGACTGCTAACATAAATCTGAAGTACACACCCGCTGTTTGCATTTAATCATGTGTAAATAAATATAATCTTATCGGTCTGCACATATTCGTGATGTGATGGTTAAGGGGAAAGGAAAGACAGAGAGAAGAAATGACAGAAGAAATGCAGAGAATGACAGAAAGAGGGAGACTGAAAGAGAGAAATAAATGAGGAAAATGAGAGCGGCACAGAGAGACAGAATACGCTTGAAGAGGAGCCCTCAGGGAAAGGGAGGGGTAGATAGCAGAAACTGCTTAATTTGTTACTTTTTCATCTTTGTAAGTACGAAGTGAATCTGACAGTTATAATAATAGCATACTGATTCATTCTTCTTAATTGATTTGGATTGTGAAACGAGAATGTTGGATGCGCGCGTTGCCAGAACCAGCTGATGCCGACACATTGAGATTAAGACAGCGGGCTTCTCTTGAAAGTAGAGGGACGCCTTTTCCCTTTCTTATCTTTCCCTTCCCGCTTTGAGCCTGGAACCAGCATGGAAAGATTCCAGAACGGAGGCAGAAAAAGACGCCCCCTGGCGCTCCACAAGCCGAAACCACAAGAGCTTAATAAAACCATCAAAAGCCCTCTCCATCAAAGGTCTGGACTCAATGGCAAACACACAAACATGCAAACATTGCGTGCAGAGTCGTCTTCCATCACGGGAACAAATCAGAGACGCCATGTCACTTCCTTATTCGGTCCTTTTCAGCTTCTGACAGTTGATTCAGTCAGCTTTCCTTCTCCTTTGACAATCTTTTAGTGCTCTGAGCCTCTTACTTGGTCTTTACCGGCTCTGAATCAAACACACATGTGCACGCTAACTCTTACAAAGAGAAAATCCACCAGCTTGACAGTCTATCCTTCCTTTTCTAACCGCCTTCTGATCCTACATGTCTTAGTTTTTACAACAGACCTCTCTCTCTCTCTCTCACACACACACACACTTCTTAATCTTTGAAAACGATCGTTTTAACTAGCAAACATAAATGAGGGCCGCCCTGGGTGCAATGCAAACATATACATCAAATCCAGCATACATGGTGGGTGCACAGATGAGCGGATGGACAAATGATCAGCGCAGGCTTAAGACCGCCGGACAAAGAGTCGCCTCGCAGCAGAAAGCGAATGACTTTCAGCCCACTCGCACATCAACGCCATGAAATTAAGATTGATCGAAGCCGTCATCCAGCAGTTGTGGTCGTGCCAATAAGAGATGAACATTTCCTTGGCAGGATTTCACAGACAGTGCTTAAACGCAGGTGTGGTCAGTCGCTGTTGAATATTTGATTTTGCTTTAACACTTTTTTACACTGCGTGATAAGATATGAAGATGAAAGGCTTATGTCAGTGTGAAAGCTTGTTCTTTGTGTCAGATGAATGATTTAACCCACCCTGCTGTGCCAACAGATTTTAATGAGAGCATTTCAGCTCCACGGCATTTTCAGCATTCCCTTTGGCAAAAGAAACAAATACGATGATTCCTCCACGACTGATGTCTGAGGAAGTTCTCTAGAGCCGTGACACTTTGAGACTTGGGAGTTTACATTGGCAAGCAAGGTGCAGGCCGCGGTTAAGACGTGTAAAGTGTGGCATAGTTTTTTTTATTCATATGCCACCTCAGATTTCCAGCCAAGTGAAACTTGTTACAATTAAAGTTAAATGCAACTTCTGAAGAGAATTGATTAATAACTGTGAAAAATATAAGATGGGCGATTGTCAAAAACACTTTGCCAGAAATCACCCATTCACGTGGTCAGCCCAAGAGTTTGAACAGTCCAATTGAGTTTCTCCCGCAGATCACCAAACTTGTATAACTTTTCCTTCTAAAAACTAAAATGTCAAGCCTGTACATTTCCATAAAACGCTGCTTGGTGCATAGTAATGACTTTGCTAATGTAATGTTCTGGAATGTTAAGTTCATTTGCAATTTTGCTCAATAAAAACATTAATTAGATTACGATTGAACCCAGGTCCTTCTAAATATCCTCTTACACAAAGAGTGCTGCTGTGATTAAGTATTTTTGTAGGCCAACCTGGACATCGACAGAAGGCCAACCCAGACATCAGAAAATGGGATATATAGAAGAATTATCTCTGTGATCAATACACGTTTATGATAAGGTTTGTCTGTATGTCTTACTGATATTCTTCAGAAATGAACAGATTTTTTAATGATATTTTTGAAGCCTAAATGCAATCGGCAGACATAAAAACCTAACCCCAGGCTGTAAAAGAAAATTGTAACTCGACTTTAACATCACCACCACTGTGCTTCCAACTAACTTTATTAAAAACATGTTTCCTGATAAGGAACTACTCTGGATGAGTCTCGCCATCACCATTATTTTGGGAATTTAAATGTTTATGCTTGATGCCGTTTAAATATGAAGGTAGATCAGTAGCGAAATCTGAGACCTTGTAGATTTTAAATTGAGTGCTTGTAAAGTATTTGTAGTACTCTAAAGTCTCAGACAACATCTGTGACATGTTTTATTTTGCAGTCATTCAACCAAAAACCCATTGCCAACTCATTTCTAGGGTTTTGGCCTACAAAACTACCTCATGTCAGCAGCACTCCATAACAAGTTAAGCAGTTAAAATGTGCTTTTCCTTCGGTTATGCTTTATAGCAGCTATAGGGCACCAAATGACCCAGAACTGTGACCTCTTAAAAAAAAAAAGAAGGTGCTGTCTGCTCCAGTATATGTTTTGTCAGGGCTATAACTGGCTTTGTGCTTCACTGGATTATACCGAACCTTTACAAACACTAGCAATTTTCATTTTATGAACTTTTTATTAGGCCTTAAAGAAAAGGCCACATACCCCGTGTTCATGATGAAGTTAAGACGCAGATCAACCAATGGTTTTCATGATACTTTGTGACATTCACACAAACGCTCGCGCACACATATTGACGCCAACATTAAATGAGACACACGACATTTGCTCCATCCATGCCTTTCTCTCATACCCAGATTATGCTGCCGTGGCAACAGGACGAGATGGGATTGGTGAGAGAGAATGCGTCTGATATTGCAGCAAGTTAATGTTGGTTTTTCATCTTCCACCTTTGAAGTTCATCAGTATGGAAATGGAACACAGTGAATTTTGATCTTTCACTTGGCATGAAACTGAATATGATAACAGGCTTCTCTGGGATTATTATGTGACGCTGCTGTTGATTCTACATTTTACTGCACATTAGACTACCGAACGTGCCCGAAACAGAGTGTTAAAAACACTGTTACCGTATATCATCCTAAACTCAGCTTCACTAAATCGAGTACATGGTATAAACAGACACATGTACTTATTATCCTAAATACCTTTTGACCTCCGAGAACACGAATCTCTCTTTACTTTGCACAAAGACGCTAAACCCCCAGGGCTCTTATCTGAATTAGGCACAACCCAAGCTCATCACACACTATTAAAGCAACTCCTTTGTTTAAGAATCTCATTAGGCTGGAATAGACCTGCAGGGTTATTGCCGACTTCCTCAGAGTATTCCTGGATGTTCGCCGGGTAAACGCATGGGACACCTGTTAGCATGCCCAATAGAATCTCATTAAATCAGTGCAAGCTTGATGAAATCTAGTTATCAAGCTCACTGAGGTCTAATTAAGCTCAGCTAAACCAGCTGAATCCCAGGTAGAGTTCCAGATAGCTTATTAGGCTAGGATCAAGTTCCACGGATATGACTCTGGAGATTTTACAGCTAAAATGTTTATCAGGCCACCAGTGATGTGTCATTATGGTAATGGGCCATATGCTAAAATGAAAAACCAAATAAGCGAAAAGGCTTGGTATTTATGGAAGCACAAACATTTAACGCGAGATTAGCATGGCCTCGTTTCATAGCTCAGTGAGTCGGGACTAAGGGTTTGAACACATCCATAATGCATACTGTATATCTGTATGTGTATGTGTAGGTGGTTGTGCGCGTGCGTTTGCGTTTGCGTGTGTGTCTTTCTTAAAAACTTTCAAGCTTTCATGACAGATCAGAGGATGATCACAGAAACTATTAACACACGAATTTCATGGCGATTATAACAGAGCCTGTGTTTGCTGTGCCAGCCCCTGGATATTTTTCTTAGACGTATCCCAATCGCTTTTCACTACATTTCTTGCTTTAATTTTTCCCCTATGGGGAATTCTTTTTTTACTTAATTGTCATACAGTATGTTGCTTTTCCTGAACTTTTTACACAGAAGGCTGTATTAACAGAAACGTCTAGAAATAATCGACCTCTTTGTACAGTGCATAACAAATTCAAACACAAATATTTTAGGAATCTCTCCAAAACTTGTTTAAAACTAAAAATGTTATTGTAATTTATTGGGCAAATAACCAACTGAAACTGAAATAGTCTTATGTTTATATATCTCAATTTGAGGCAGCACACTCAACTTCTCTCAGACATCAGAATGAATCAAGCTTAATATGCATTAAAACTTCTTCTATTAATGACTGCAAGTAAATGACTGTATTTGGGCATCTGAAAAATAGTCCTTCGATATATTCTATGCCTCTTTTTAAACATAAAAAATGATGTATAACAACAATAATTATATTTTAGCATTAGAAATACTACTGTAACTATTTGGTGAATTAACCATTACAGAAACTTAAAAAATACATTGGGTGTTTCAGGTGTCAAATATAGATTTTACTGCCCCATCTATCAAAAGCAGCCACTGTGCAAATCTTGTTTTACACTATGACAGATTCACAAAACAATCTGGGCTGAAATGTTCTTTTCACTGTTAAGATCAGATCCGGCTGAAATGCATCCATAACAGTTGCCAAGGAAGTCTTAGTAGTTTCAATGAATTTTTATTTTTTGGACGGGTGGGAAAGTTTTGAATCGTGAAAGTTCATACACAAAACTTGGTTTCATAAGGCTCTTTTATCTCATAAGATCAAGGTAAATGTAATTCCTCATGATACAAGTCCTATAAAAAACCCTCGAATACAAAGCCCCACAGACAGCAAAAGATTCAAGTCTCTTTTAAGCAAACCCAAACCCCTACACACGCGAATCGGCATACAGGTGATTTATCTTGCTCTCCTCTCCACCCATTCATTGCATTTAATCACATGGCCTTACAGCCAAGGATACAATCAATAACTCGTCACCTGACATCACACAAAACAGTGACAGGGGATTACATACAGAAGGTGAAGAAGAAAGCTAACTAAGCTTCAGAAAAGAAAAGTGTATAGGAGGAGAACAAAAATGGGTGCCGTGCCGCTGTTAACCAAGTAATTAAGTGACGGGCAGGAATAGGAAAGTGTAAATCATGTCCAAGAGCGAGAACACGAATGAAAGAGGATGAACGTGTGATGGAAAGAGTGAAGAGGGAGTTAGTTTGGAGAGAAAGATAGAGAGAGCAGTAGGGTGGAAGTGTGGGTGGCGATGGAGGATTCTATATATAACTGCAGGGTTATAGAATACAAGTGAGAGATCATACTGTTGTGTTTGATTACTTAACTCGTACAGTCATGGTAACCAAACCAAACCAGCACATGAAAGCACATCTAACATTCACCGAGGTGTTGAACCGTTACGAGAGGTTTCTTCCGCAACTCGTGCCAACATTATGAAACGAACAAAGGCATCTCTTTGTTGGCCACGCGTCCAAGCAGGCATCAAAAATAACACAGAGCTCATAGTGCAGAAAAATCTATCAGCCTTTACGATCCAAAAACCCTCAGCAGACTGCTACAACTCGCAGTCCACCTCACCAGGGAATATTTATGAAAGCACTGTATACGTAGCAGGTTCACTGTACAGGAAACATACTCAACATGTGTTACGCTGAGCGGCCACGTGTTTACTCATCCTGTATAAATCAGCTGGAAGCGAATAAAAGCAGGGTAGCGATGCTCTGTGGGACAGCAGGGAAGGGTCACGGAGAGGAACTGATGCCTCTTTGTTTGTTAGTCTCTGGTGAGAGACCGTAAACAATAAACAACCTGTTTCTGTGCAAACTCCACGCTTCAGCCCCCAGCTGAGAGCAGCTATCCCCGAGCAGCCTGGAGGGCCAGGTAGCCGATGCTGAGAATGAATCGCATCAAAATTCAGCCTGAGAATGTTTCCGAGAAATAATCTCAAATGAGATATGAGGAGTGTTGGGTCGGGTGTGTTTTTATGTCACACTGCACCTCGCTGATAAATTCCTGTGAGACTTTCAAGAATACAGATATAAACCACATAAAGCTAAAAAGGTCCCAGGACAATGTTGCTGGTTGTCCCACACTGACAACAGCCCTGGTGCACAGTTCTATTTCAAAACTTCGTGGCGCTCAAAAAATAGAGCTGAATTACTAAGGAATAGTCTACAGAGGATTTTGTCAACAAATAGCATCTCATTTGTAGTGCAAAAAAGAGGCAGTGTAAATGCATTAAAAAGCACATGGAACAGCAGAAAAAGTATTGGAATAAATAAACATAATTATAATGGTATTGATTTTGATCTGGCTGTGCTCAGTGCAGCTATTGTGGTAAAAATTGGTGGATTGTAGACTATATAAATTATACTTTGTTAAATATTTTAAAGCGAACAGTTAGTAGACTTAAGGATAACTAAACTTAACATGTCAAACACATCAAAGTAAGGACACAAAACTAGAATTAAGAAAAATCAGGGAGATTGGAAAGATGCAGCATCACTGCTGAATTGCAATAAATATATTTATTGCTCGAAATTCAGAAAAATGTTATGAATAAATCCATGGTGCAATTACATAAGTGTGTTTAACAAATTACAATTTAAGGGTATAACATCGACATTCATTCTTAAACATATAAAAAATGTGCAAGTACTATCTTTGAAGATAAAAGGTTTCATGAAATAGCAAAGTTTCTAGTACGACTAAAATGACATTTGGAATTACAGTAAATATGTGATATTTAGTATTTTTTACACGTATGCCTATTTATGGTTTCATAGGATACACATGCCTGGCCCGTTTATGGTTTGGCTAGTTTGTTTATTGGTCTGTTAATTGGTCTGGCTATAGTGGCTAATTATATAATTATTCATATTTTAATCCATTTTTATTAATATTTTATTTTATAATAATCGTATTAAATAAAGAAAGTTGAATTTTATTGTATATTAATTTTATTAAATATACAATTTGTTGAATTGGTTGTGGAACTTTGTTACATTTAAGTTTAGACAAGTAACAATATTAATATTTTATTGTACAATAATTAAATAAACAATTTATTGAATTTTATTGTATACTAATTTTATTAAACAAAACAATTTGTTGAATTGGTCGGGTAACTTTTTTACAATTAAGTGTAGCCAAGTAACGGCTCTTCTACTGGTAACTCCAGTAAATAATACTGGACAGACCCGGCGTGGCAGTTGCTATAGCCTAACATTCAGACAAAACAGTGGAAACAAAGTGTGCCTATTGATGCTCATTAAAGATAAGCAAAATATTTAGTATATTTTATATAGTACTGTATACTTTTAGCATGGGCGTCGGAAGCATGTATATTTTAGAGTGAAAAAACGACACTAAGCCATCAACGTCTTCAATGGTGTAGTGTGCAAGACTTTATTATCGACATATGGCAATAAATTGGCAATTATAATTTTTTATTTTAACAGACACATTACAATCTCATCTGCCGAAGCCAGATGTATAAATATTGCATGATGAATAATATTTGCTATATTATCTGTGAATTATTAAAAAAAATGTAGCCTACTCCTGCAGTTGCAGTTTACTGCACTAAATATCAGCGCGTCTTTTGGATTAACGTTACTTGTGTTTTCATTTGGATGAATTTGTCACAGATTTTGCACTGCTTCAACCTCGCTGCTACTTAAGCAAAAAACTTCACTGCGACAAGGTAAGACATGTTTTATTTTTAATCCTTTTTTAAAGTTCAAAAACTTTGCTGTCAATTTCATATTTGGCCTATATTTAGACTCATACCCGATTAACGTTGTCGTTGGTGCTTTAATGACAACATTTGGCTGTGGGTTTGAAGCGATTGTCACACAGTATAAATGTCAGATGGTTTAGTAGATATTTTGTTGGGGTCGCCCTTTTGCTGCAGAAATTAGAGCTTTGAAAACCACATTTAAACGATGGGTAGGGTTTGTTGTGTTGCACTGCGTGAGGCAAATGGTGGTCACACAAGATACTGACTGGTTTTCGGACCGCCCCTATACAGTAAAACTGCACATTTTAGAGTGGCCTTTTATTGTGGCCAGCCTAAGGCACAACAGTGAAATAATCATGCTGTCTTGTCACGAATTGCTAGGGGGAAGAACCCAGATGCAGGCAGCAGCAGCGAAGGGGTTGAACAGATATTTATTGATTACAAAGACACTTCACAAAAAGGCAAAACCAAAACCCACGAGGGGGAAAACAAGACAAGATGAACAATGAACAACAACAGGAACACTGATTAACTAAACTAGGAAAACAAACACTTGACATGAACTACACTGAACTTACTTGGTACGGGAAACAGAACTACAGGCATGATAGACGAAGTAATACAAAACGAACGAGCACAGGACAAGAAACGAGAAGGCATTATAAGGGGAACAAACACAGGATAATTAACAAGGACCAGGTGTAGGGGATGAAACACTGATGGGAAGGTAACAAGGAAACGAGATGGCGGGAAACGAAACCGCGGACCGGAGAGTGTATAGAAGGCCGCTAGGTAAACTATCTCTCTCTCCACACAAAACCTAAGGCTATGCCATGACTCTGCTGCAAGACCAAGAATAAACATGACATGGTAGCGGAATCATGACACTGTCTAATCAGGATCTTGATATTGCCCACCTGTGAGGTGGATGGAATATCTCGGCAAAGGAGAAGTGCTCACTAACAGATTTAGACAGATTTGTGAACAATATTTGAGAGAAATAGGCGTTTTGTGTACATAGAAAAAGTCTTAGATCTTTGAGTTCAGCTCATGAAAAATGGGGGGAAAAACAAAAGTGTTGCGTTTATAATTTTGGTCAGTGTAAGTGCTTTCATTTAGCTCACCACACAGAAACACTGTTATCTCTTCAACTGTATTTAAAGGTCAGTGGCTAATGGCAATCGGCAGCTGTCATTAAAGCTGTATCAAAACCGAAGTTTCTGCTCCGCTGTGGTGAGCGCTGTAGCTTTAAACCCAATGCTTGGCCCACTCTATCAAACAGCAGAAATGTCATCGTACACTGAGGTAATAGTGTTCTTAATAAGTCTCTAACAGGCAAAGATTAAGTGCTACACTCTCACCAGCAGCACAACGGCTTCCCGCATCACTTTCATTTAAAGAGACACCACACCTCTAAATGACGCCATTTATCTCTGACCAAATGAGTTCCCTCACCATAATAAAGCCTCACGTGACCAAGAGTAATGAAGCCTGCAGGTGAAGCGGCCATTTTAATCTCTGGGAAAGAGAGATAGAGGCCATGAAGGGCCAGATTAGGTTCATTACGAGGGGAAGCTGTAATGGTGGGCTTTAGAAATGGAGGTTGAGGGATGGGGCGTGTACTGTCGGTCAGTTAATAAAAACCTGTTTGAACCGGAGGATCGGATCTGTACATAAAAACAGCAATTACGTCATTCTACATGAATGTCTGCTATACTTTATTTAACCTAAAATGCATAGGGCCTGCTACATTTTGTTGTCCTTTTCGCTGACATCTAAGGATCTAAGGATGCATGTAATTCACATATTTTCAGAATTCACCTTTTGTGTTGCAGGTTGGGTGAGTAATCAGAGTGTTAATTTTGGGTGCACTGTCTCTTTAATAGAGTAATAATATCAATGTGTTTTAGGGTTAATTCACTTTATGCTAGCACTGTGATGAACTCACTGGACTGTTTCACAGCTGGTGGTGATACTGTGGACATAAATTCCCACTGACTAGACTGCATACGAATGAGTTGCTTTTCTCTCAGATCTACTCTCAACAAGTATGTTACCATGCGGACTAAGCTGACGTCCTATTTCAGCAATTTAAAGGTATAATGAACCCAGTGTACGCTACATGAAGACAGTATGATATAGGGATGGACAGACAAAGCAACAGGAAAACAGAAATAATGAGACCCCAAAAGGTTGTTTCGGATAAAAGCATTTGGTTGAAGTTTGAGGCACAAGGCTGGAGGAATACTAACGCTTGATCAGATCCAAATATGGGAGATATAAAAAATGTACTGTCCTACTTTTCACTAATGGATGAAACAGAAAGAGGGAGAGATGTCTTGACTCATGCCATATATGGAAAAATACTCACTGCGCTGATGTCCAGTACAATGTTTCCCTTAGAACAACACCTCTATCGACACCACACCACTAAAAGCTCTCCAACTCAAACCCACGTAGACATACTGAGCATCTATTACTAGAGAGTGTTTGTCTTTATGTATATATATACTGAGATATATACACAAATCTTCATGATTCATTGGTACACCACTGGCACAACACATTACTGGCTCACAGCTTGAGTTTTTGTTGTTCGCAGGATGGTTCATTAATCATGAGAAATGCTAAGTCTGTATTACGATGCCCTCAGAAGTTGTCAAAAGCAAGAGTGTTCCTCGACCGCGATCCGCTTTTATCGCTCGCTTTGAAATTTCGTGTAATTTCCCGCATTAACTAAAAAAAACGTGAAATATGACACAGAAAAAAGTGAACGTTGGGAAAACAGAACAATGGATTCCTGAGGACCCTAGAAATGATTATATGGAACAAGGTGCTTCAGCTTCTTCATGTGGAAAGAAAGCGGGGATGGAGAGAGACGGACACAGAAATCCAGTGAGATATCAGAGCAGGGAGCCCAAATCTACAGGAGCAGAAATAAACTCCAGTGGGTGTGATCGAGCCTGAGGTGGGGGAATAAGAGAGAGAGAGAAGCACATGAAAGTACAGAGATGCTCCTCTGTTGAGAAATGTATGCTGACAGAGGCAGAGAGAGTGAGAGAGCCACATGAAAGGGTAGAGTCACCTTTGTTTGAGTAAGGCATGTTCACACTCCATCAAAGCACCCGACAGAAGTGACAGTGGGGTGTACAGGAACTGAATAAAGTACTGCGTGTGTATGTGTGTTGAGGAAGTTCCAACAAGTTTTTGCTTCTTTCTTTTAGGTTTGATATTACTATCCATACTCAGTTTTTTACTACTTTCGAAATTGTGTTGTATAGTTGTACTTGAGAGTCGATATGATAGTATTTCCATATATTCAGTTCTTGGACAATGTCCAGCAATATTCTTGGTAACAGTACAGACGGTGAATATAAAATGAATCATGCGTGTATCATGTGGCATAGGGGTACTACTACTAGCCACTATCTTATTATTTTACAAAATACGGCAGCTGATGTGTTGGCGTATAAATCTGTAATTGCCAAATTTGTCACAGAAAAGTCACTTTTAGAGTGGCATTTAATGATCATAGAAGCTCAGAATATAAAATGTTGTGGCTATCACACAACATGGCAAAACATTTTTGGTACATATTTTTAAAATGTGTGAGTAATTTTTTTTTTCATTTTATTTATTATATATACTATTATGTTTTATTACTACACATACTGCAAATTGTTAAGTCTTTAAATCTATTGCCAGCCCTAGTTGCTTTTTTAGCATAGACAGTGTTTTTTTGCATAAAGAGACCCTTCATTGTCTTCATTTACTCACCCTCCGGTTGTTCCAAATCTGTAAAAAAGTATTTGTTCTGATGAACTCAGTGAAAGATATTTGGAAGAATGCTTGCAACTAAACAGTTCTTGGCTACCATTGACTTCCATGTAGGAAAAAAAAGCTTTAAAAATTGTTCTGTTGAACACAAAAGAAGATATTTTGAAGACTGTAGGAAAGCAATCAGTTCTGGCGCACTTTTGACTACTACTGTATTTTTTTCAACTATGGTAGTCAATGGTGGCCAAGAACCAGTGGCGGCTGCTGATCTTTTAAAGAGGGGAAGCTCATTTTCGGCCTAAATCATAAAAATTGTCCATTTATTTATATGTAAATTCTGCCCTACGTTCCTTTTCAAGAAAATGCTCTGTAACCCTGTCGTACCAACTAGGCGTTTTTCCAGTGACTTGACCAGTGTCCTCTCAATGGCCAGCAGAGCTAGGCTGCTTAAACGGCCTTGGCCCATTGTGTTACGGGTGTAGGACTTGAGCCGCTTTAAACAGGAGAAGCTCCTTTCTACACCTGCAGATGTAGCTCCAATTGTTGCCACTAATGAGAACAGTTTGTAAAGCTGAGGCATTGCACTGTCCAACGCAGTTTGCTATGGCTAGTTCAGACTATATGAATTAATGAACAAACGATCTAATATATATATATATATATTTAACTCAACGGGAGGAAATATGGGAATTATGTTAAACTGAAACAATGAATGTGGTGTGAAATTGTGTGAAATATACGATGAAGGTTGCAGCAGTTTGTCTTTCGACTACACATGCAAAATCCGCGATGGGACTGAGTTGGAAATGGAGACACAGAGTGATACGCGTCATAATCTGAAGACCACGCCCACGCCACACCAACCGTCTCTTTGCATTGCGAGAAGCTGCCGCCTCCTTGTCATTTATGATTTATAAAAAAAAAAAAAAAATCTAAAAGCTGATATGTGACAATGTGTATAGCAAACAAGCTAAAAAAAACCAAGAAATACGTTTTTATAAGCTGTCGACCCCAAAAAACGAGCGTTTTAGGACATAAAAGTGGATTAAAAAGAGATGACAGACCCTCCAATCATCACGCAGACGCTCGGAGTCCGGGCCAGCCCACTCCTCCATTCATCCCAGAGACGCTGAGCGTCCGTGGGCGGGACATAATCGCAGCATTATCCAATGACCGTCTTGTTTCTAAGCACTGAAAAAAACTGTTTAAAGCAGCCCCATTGAAGTCAATGGACGCTGGGCTTCAACAGAGTAATGCACTGTACGCTACAGGAATGAATGAGAAGGAAATCGAGTCAGCCGACCTAAGTAGCTGATTCTGAACGAAATTGTTTTCGTTCGAGATGAACGTGTTTAACGCATTTTTAGTCAATAAAATGTTAACATAATAGTACATTTGACCATTCATTTTTTGACAATTATAGGGGAAGCTGAGCTTCCCTTGCAGTCTTAAAGAAATCGCGACTGCCAAGAACTGTTTGGTTACATGCATTCTTCCATATATCTTCTCTGTTTATTGGAAAAAACAAATGTATACAGATTTGGAGTAACTTGAGGGTGAGTAAATGATAACAGAATTTTTATCTTGGTGAACTGTCCCTTTAAGGTTTCAATATAGTATCATTCCAGAGGCACCAGAGACTAATTCTGCACCTCAAACCTGAGCTAAAATTGTAGTATTAAATAAAGGCACGGCAATCCTTGTATACATGTGCGCCAGAGGATTTGCCTAGTACTGTGTAACTAAATGTTCCAGCCGTGTATGTTTTTGAATATATATAACCTGTGTGTCCTCAGAGATAGTTCTGAGATGATTTTTAAATCTCATTCATAAAATGCTCCTATATTTTCAACCTACTTCTATGCTTTGGCTAATGTTAGCAAAAGTTTGAATAGGCCTCAAAAGGATTTAAGTTAACATCATGTGAGCTGAAGGTTAACATGTCACCAAACTGCGTGAGAGCTGTGAAAGACGTAATCACATAACTTAAAATAATCCTCCTACTGAAGCTCCTTCAATATTAACATGCTGCTTTAATTCCTCAAACATTTTATTTGTAATGGGCTGTGACATCAGTGGAGACTACAGATGTTCTGAAATACATAAAGCAGGGTCATGTTTTTAAATTTGTGATTAGATGAAGCGAATCAGTTCCGTTTGGGTGGCTGAGAGACATCAAGGGCTGTGTGAGAGTGTGTCTGTGTGTGTGTGTGCGAGAGAGAGAGAGAGAGAGAGAGAGAGAGAGAATGAGTGTTTAAGACATATAACATTTGTGTGCATGAGAGTAAGTGTTTTCAAAATATTGTTTATGTGAAAAAACATATGCCACAGATTTAATGTGTGTTTAAAGTCATTCTGTGTTAGATCTAGCTGTGAATGTGTTAGTGGGCATAGCCTCTGGTATGGCTGTCTTCAGTGGGCTATTTATACAGCAACTTGAATATTTAATGTCCATCAGTCTTTATTAGTAACAATAACATGTACAATCAGCGCAAAATAACAGTGATGACTGAGATTTAAGCTGGCACCTGCCATGCAGCGTGCCACCCAGAGAGACCCTCGACCGCAGTGCAAAGAGAGAGACTCTCGACCACATTACAGACAGAGAGAGATGCTCAACTACAATGCAGAAACAGTGATCCTCAACCACAGGGCAGAGAGAGACCATACAGGGCAGCACCTTACCTATTGTATGTCAGAGAGACCGGAGATACCTCCCCTCTCATCTGGTCCAAGAGTTTTAGTAGTGATGTTTCACTAACATCTCCTGACCCTCATCATACTGACGCTCCGGGCAAGAACAATACTGTCAAACTAATTAGATTCAACCAAATTACAAGAAAAATGAAACTGAATTATATCAACTCATACACAAGACCAGAGTAAAAACGTGGCCGTAAAACAAGAATACAAAATGGCCTTGAACAGGTATACACTCACAAAATTGCCACAGCAACAGTCATTCACAGAAAAACATGGTTTACACGGGAAGAAAGGTTGTGTTGAGATCACATTGAGATCAAATAAGAGGCCGCACTTTCCGACTGAATGCATAAAATAACCATACAACTCACAAACACACACAGTACATTTGCCCATTTACGTAACGCCAAAAAAATTGCCCTTCTTATTATAGGGACACAAAGACTGCTGTGTGATAGCAGCACATTATGTGCCTGTCTGCCACAGTATGAGGGACACTGAGTGATGTGACATCATTTCATTGTGGATCTTTCTAACTGTATTTTATTAGTAATTTTTTAACTCTTGTTGCGCCTATCAGATATGAAATGATATTCAGGGACAAAGGTGGGATGGCGAGCGATAATATGTGCCAACGAAAATAAATTAACAAAACGGTGCTATGTAGACAGTACATTGTACACTATATCTTTTCATCTCACATTATGTACTCTGCACTTTTAATGTCAGTTTACACCGTTTTATTTGTACGCTGTGCACTTTCGGCAATACAAACATACCAATTATTTGCCATAACAATAAAGCAGCGTAAAACTGAAAAATTACAAAGAGAGAGAGAGAAGAGAGAGCCGTTGCAGGATATGTGAGGTTTTCTTTTTGCTTGCTGTTCTGAATTGAATCATTTTTTCCCTTTGTTAACATATGTAAATTCCCGTGTCACCGCTGCCGCTGCAGGCCTTCCAGTTCTGCTCACCGTTAGAGGACAAGAGAACAAGCCACACACACACAGATTCACCTCCCTCGGACCGACACAATGACAGAGGCGGAAGGACACAATGAACAAGACCGCTGAAGCACACTAACATCATTTTAAATACACACACAGGGAATGGATCATGGGCCAGGCCGATGAGGCAAGTGCCCTAGGGCCTTTAACTGCCAGAGGCCTAAAGATGAGAGAGCCGAAGTGGCCTGACACCTGGAAACAAATGTCAAATGACATAACGCTTGAATGTGTGCCAACACTATAATGAGATACAATGAACAATTAAAACCCGAAGAAGCATTAAACTGGAGCATAATTCAATTTCATAATAAATGAAAAATAGAAGATTAAAATTGCATAGCTGGTTAAGATGTACATATGTCTATTATTAACGCATGCATGACATGTTGACCTGTGTCATATCATGCTTTGTACCTATTATTCTGTTTGCGTGTAATATTTTACCCCCATCTGCTCCACACAGCTCCGCCCTCTCTCACCCCCCATCATCTACCTCCTTCCCCCTCCTGGACAGAGGTGAAGGACAGACAGACCCGGAGAGGAGGGCACACTAAATAAAGGGGTGCTATTTTCCCTTCAGTTTGATTTACGGCATCTCTCTCTGTTATACCACACTTCGGGGCTCTGGGGCCCCAGCAGCCTCCTCAATCTCAATAAACAGGGCCAGTGAGAGAGAGAAATTTGTGAGAAATGGTATCAGCACAAAAATTATTTATTAACCCTGAAAACATCAGGGGACAAAACAGCACGAAATATTGGAGAAAGGAGGTGTGGAGGAGGGAATCAAATCAGGATGCGCAAAGGAAGGATGTAAAGGATACAGTGAGGTACAGTAAACTTCACGACTGCTGTTGAGGCTTAATGAGGTAATTCACAGGGTTAGACTTCAATAAACCCTCTCGCAGAACATGCAAATGGAATGTCGTAAAGGACGAGGGAAAAGGGAGGACGGGGCAAGCGAACAGAACAAAAAATAAGATAGAGGAAGAAATCGAGGATGATTTGCTGAAGCTTAAGGAACATGTGTGAGTCTTTATTTAATCTGAGTGTGCAGCCGAGCAAACAGCAATTAAACGTGTGGTTGGATTTGCATGTTGGCAAGCAGTCAGTTTTACAGGTATATAAAATTAAGCCAAAATAAAGCAATCCATTACATCTATCTTAAGACCTTTGAGCCCAAAATGAAATTCTGTCATCATTTACTCATCATACCTCTGATTGTTCCAAACCATTTCTTTGTTCTGCTGAACACAACAGAAGATATTTGGAAGAATGTCAGTAACCAAACAGATGTCATCCCCCATTGACTCCCATAGTATTTATGTTCCAAACTATGGCAGTTAATGAGGGATGAGATCTGTTTGGTTACTGATATTCTTCCAAATATCTTCCTTCCTGTTTAGCAGAACAAATCAATTTATACAGGTTTGGCGCAACCTGAGGGTGAGTAAATGATGACAGAATTTCATTTTTGGGTGAACTATCCCTTTAACTTGTCAAGTAATTATACATAAAGGGATAGTTCACACAAAAATGGAAATTCCTTTCATAATTTGTTCATTCATAATTTTTTGGATGGAAATATGGGCCAGTGTTGTTTGGTTTCCTCTTCAAAATATCTTCTGTTGTGTTCTTCAGAAGAAAGAAAGTCATACAGATTTGAAATGACACGAGAGTGAATGAATGAGAGTTTTTGGGGGGGTGAACTATACATTGAACACAAGTACGCTATAACTACAAATGGGTTCTATTAATCTACATTATGTTCTGGTTGAATACTTTTCTAACAAAATAATCTTCTGCCCTTTACTTTCATACGACAACAGTTTCCTGCAAAGTGAGACAGAGTTCAACAGATTTTCTAGTTCTGACACAAACACACAGAGCTCAACATTTGGTACGAGAAACACGACAACACATCACTAAGCTGGTCATTTTGAAATGTTTTCCAGACGAATGAGCTCCAGATATCACAAAACAACAAGTGACAACCAAACGTGTAAATAACAATGACGAACAGACAAACAACACATTGATTATTCACGACCCAGTGCATTCCAGGAATATGAACACCATCAGCACAATTAAATATTTATATTTTTAATAGATTAAAATCTTTCTACCAGCCTTTTGACAACACATCAAGTTGACATCATTTGTGATGTCAAAAACCTTCTTACTTCATGGCCAAGTGGACACCAATATAAGTTATAACACACTTACATGTAAGTGATTCTCCCTGTGATGCTAAAACAGCTGCAGTGATTTGCTCCCATTCAGATCCAAGAGCCACAGTGAGGTCAGGGCCTTGCTGGCCGATGCCATTCCAAATTATCCCAGAGACATTCAGTCGGGTTCAGGTTTGGGCTTTATGCAAGCCAGTTAAAAGTGGAAACACAGCTGTGTTGCTGGACCTTTGACTCACTGCAGCCATGAAAAAAAAAAAGAGTAATAAGAGTCCATTCAAAATTTTTCTACATGCGTTGTGGTCATTCGAGTCCAGTGTCTGTTGAATTTTAACAAAATCAAACCTCAGGAGTGACAAAGTCACCCAACAGCAATGTGGCGACAGATTCTGCCAGCAAGATATGAGACACATGAAACCACTGTGGAGAATTAACATCGAGTTCCCACTCATTCATACATTTTTTTCTGTACAAATTTTACGCACACCACATGTCCAAACCCCATCACCCCCGGTTCGTATGCTCTAACCAGTGTATGTCGAACACACCTCCATTTTCACCGTACCACTTATACCTCACTGTAGTTTTTGAAAAACTGTTACGATCCTAAAATGGTGTGAACGCTGTGTACCCAGAAGAATGAGCCGTTAAAACACTCAGACGAATGTGTTCCAGGCATGGAGCCACGGCCGAGTTCTCCTCATTTTTTCATCATTCCCCACACCGGTCTGCTGTCAGAAACCATGAGGAGCGATTTTAATGTCTGTCCTCATGGTTTATATATTATGACGACACTGATCGCCGTCATCAGATGTACCCCCCTATAGTACATCGACACCGTCACATAATTGATGGCGAGGCCCACATGCAGGATTTGTAAATCCTTTTCTCAGCGAGGTCGTTTAATAGCCTCTAGGTCTTAAGCTGTAAACTTACTAGTCCATTAATGTAGACATCTATTTTTTATGGCTCATATGTACTGGTCAATGTCTTCTATTCAGTTTGCTACAAAACAGTTTTACTATTATCAGCACCCGATTTAATGTATCGGTTACAGGTCAGGGGGGGGTTTGAAGTTGCAAGGGAAGGAAGAGAGATACAGATATATAATGGTTTACGCTTGATGCCACTGTGATTGCATGGGTTTTTGATGCCCAGGACGGGGGTATGACGACGAGACTAAGCCTGGACGTTGGAGAAAACAGTATGAGCTGAAGACTTAAATTAAAGACAATTTGAGTGATCGAGGTAGAGTTATAACCAGAGTTATATAGATCCGACTATGTGTTCATGCAGCTATTATGGCAGAAACTGCCCTATCGCCACTAAAGACATTAAAATCCCCATGATATAGTATATAAATAAAGATCTCCCAATATATTTCCGACAATAAACCATCAAACACACAACTTTACCACGATAAATCTGTTTCACACAAACGCCACATTCGGCACGATGCATCCACCACACCCACTAATGATAAAGAATTGTCGACGTGTACATAAAACGGGACATATAAAGTGAATTACACCCCAAGGATCATTGCCCGTCGCAGCACAAATTAATAGTAGAGGACTATAACTACCAGCACATCACAGATGCAGTCCCTGACCATCTCCGTGTCCATTACAACCTGACACCTGTTACCCCGGTATTGCTTTGTTAATGTCTCACCATGTTGACTAAATAATTCATTAGCGCGTATGTGCCCACATGATGATGGGCCAGGCCAATTAAGACCCCACACTCCCGCGTGTGACACGTCGCCACCTACACATTTGCACCACTTCTCCAACTAGGAGTGTCAAACCCTGTGGCGTTACCAACAATGTGGCCTTTTCCTTCTGCAGCCGTCTCGGACCCCCTCTGCCCGGGTGCGTTCCACAATGTTCAATCGATGATGGAGGTCCTTTCCGACACTTGTATGGCAAACGTTCATCCACGTCTTGTTTGCCACATCAAACAACACGGCGCCATATGTCGAACGACAACATACCCCCCCCCACTTTGCCATTATTAACCCCTGAGGGGGACCCCCACG
The DNA here is from genome assembly GCA_006030095.1 of Triplophysa siluroides. Classification (NCBI taxonomy): domain Eukaryota; kingdom Metazoa; phylum Chordata; class Actinopteri; order Cypriniformes; family Nemacheilidae; genus Triplophysa; species Triplophysa siluroides. The sequence goes on from VCII01000558.1 coordinate 980,536, forward strand.
CATCAGCAACATGTGTGTTTTTCGAAGGACATCTTTCGACTCAAATGCTTGTGAACAGCCGCCCATGAATCGTTTCTAAACTGCCTTACAATAATTTGACGGCAGAGCTAGATAGACACTGCTCACCAATTTACACCATGAATCGGACCCACCACAGTGCTTATCAAACCACGTTCTTTTGTTGAGCGCTATAGGACTTGAGCTGGTTGCGTACAGCGGCACAGTATAAAACCTACGGTACAGCTTTACAGCTTTGTAGAGGAGACAGAATAATTGAACAAGGGTTGGTGAAATAGATTAACTACAACACTAAAACCATTGCGGTCAGAGCCGGCGAGAATCAACACTATGAGCTCATTAATGTCATCCAACGGAGACTGTTCATTTAAAACGACGACGGTCTTCACCCCCCTGACCTGCGGAGATTGTAGAGGGGAAACAAAGTAACTGCGGTTCAACTCGCGCTTGATTTCATCCCCTAGTAAACCGTCATGAACACCGAAGCCGTGCAAAGTATGGCGAGGCATTCTGTTACTCTCTTGGGGAATTTCTTTATATGACATGATTAGAGGCCCCCTTACATGGTGCGCAATCTAACGCAACAATGTACCGGCAAAACGCCGGCCATAGACGGACCAAAACACATCCCAGAGCCTATCGTGTGTCCCATTTCTCCCGCCCGCAATTATCGACATGAAAACATCAATTCATCGTTTATGGATTTAGCACCCCACATGCCGAGGCACATTTCAACCCCAGCACTGTCTCACCAGGCAGAAGTATCCTATTTTTTTCCTTTCTTTTCCCCCCACTTGTTTTTCTTCCTCTTTTTCTTCCCCCACCTTCCACATGGGGCCACGTGCACGAACCCCTGTAAATGAGTTACTCTTCTGACTCCTGAATGGGCTCAAAAACAACACGGCACAGCTAGTCTGCATTACTCTCTATCATTGTTTACTATACCCGTAGCAACGTCATATTGTCGGCAAACCTGTGGCCCGCCCTCCACTGAACCCATCCGCCCCTCATCCTCCCAAACTCAGACTGGGTAATATTCTTAGCCTTATGAATATTCTTTTCTCAAATTGTGAATTTTTAAAGCCTATTTATTTTTTACTGTAGGGCTTGTGGCCCCCGATGTGCAGACGAGGGTGGAGTGTCTCTGCTGGTTGGTAGCCTCAGGAGATCACGTCTCTTGAAGGCTATGAGATGTAGCCCCCACAGATTGCATTAGTCAACAATGGGAGCTGGGTGACCCAACTTTGGACTCTTTGTTGGGTTAGGAAAGTCACCCGCTTTTCGCAACCTTACGCATTACCGACTGTGATCATTACCTATGGAACTTACTGTTTTTCTACAACCAGCCCTATCAGACCCTGAGAGTGTATTTGCAGCGAAAGAAGTCTTACCCTTCGTTTTATTGACGAATGTGCATTTCAAGTGTATATATCAGTAGACCGTGTAAAGGAAAGAGCATATTTGGGCCCACACCAGATTGTATCCTGATCTGATCTCACCATCATTTGGGATTACTTAATGAAAGAAAAACTGAGACAGTACTATTTGAAGCGCTGATGGTGCATGCTATTCCACCATGGATTAAGGATTTTTCCCACTTCAAACCTGCGAACATATTGTCTGGATTTAGTAACATTAAAAGTATTTAATTACATTTAAGCATTGATGTTACTACCATAACTCTTTTAGTTAGAGAGGGAGTTTGTAGAATTTACAATAAAATTGTTATTCCGTAAAAAGTTTTGAGGAGTTCCCCAGCAAATTGTTTCCCAGGCTTGCATCTTTGGTGGGAACCTCCAAAGATGCCCCATGCCAACCTAGCATAAATCACTACAGCAATATTTGCTATCTCCTAAGATTCCCTTAACATAATAAGTTATTTAAATCAAACTACACTCAACACCCGCTGTAATGGTCATATTGGGCCCCTAAAATAGGGACTAGGACCCAGCAGTCTGGCTTAAACCTAAAACCACAGCAAACATGTCCCCAATCACCCCCCAGTCTCCAAGGGAATTACTGAACTTGTCACGGAACATGGCAATCCTACATGATCCATGTTCATAGACACCCCAATTTGTGTCCTCACCACAGCATTTTTTGACTTTAACATCCTTACGTAACATTATGGTTATTATACCCTGCGCTGTCTTCACTATGTATAAACCTTAAGACCCCCGTTTGGCTTCCCCAACCATTGAGGAGGTTTTAAAGTCTGTTTTAAAAATTTACCAAACCCCATTCATACCACCATAAATGAAATATACCCCAACAGCCCATGCATGACCAATCTAATATAAAATCAAACTGCAGTTGGTGTGTTTTGATTGTTTTGAAGCCAAAATAACATAATAAACCAAAACATGATTTGATTGTAGACCTTTTCTTTACAACGTATTTCTCATTTGGTAATTCCCAAAATTCTTCAAACCATATATTCACGTCAATCGGATGGGAATTCGGTGGCTACCTATTCATGAGAGTTGGCTCACTTCGGGTGATATCAACAGTCGCATCATATGTTTTTTTTCTTATGAGATTTTTTGTCCTTTGCCCCTTGACATAAGGTTTTTCAGGGCGCGGTGGCGTTTTGTGCGGCCTTAATCAGTTGCTTTGCACAGAAAAAACTGGCCTTCACCGACAGACTGGACCGCTTAGGCGTCTGCGGTTTGCAGGGTAACCTTGGTGTTGGATTTTGTTATGTACCCCACATTTACATCCTTACATATGTACGACGTTAACCCATTGATATCACAGGTTATCACCCAACCATATCATAAATGTATATAGTGCCCACCACACGCTTCGCGTGTCTGTGTATGGTGTAATCCCCTATTCATGTCGACGTGACTGAGATGCTGTTGTAACGTGTACGCAAGATACAAGGAAAACATCACTGTTTTGTGCACGGGATTTGTATACGTGCTCTATGCATTTTTTCCTGCCCCACTGCAGGGACTTAACCACACCACTGATGCATTGTTTTTTTTTTTTAAATCCCCCGTGCAGAAATTGTTTGGCTGATTTGACGTTGATTCATGCACTGCTAATCTGTCTCACACTCTCGTTCATTGATATGATATTTTAGCCACTGCTGGAATTTACACACATAAAAAACCATCCCTAGCAGTACTGCAAATGGAGTCAAAAACTAACTCGCGTCCAAATGTAATGATATCTTATTTTACCGGCAATACACCTCATTTGGGATAGCAAAACCCCACCTAAGGGCATTGAGTGGCAGGCCCCCGATCCACTACTCTCCAATGATCATTAACCACTACGGCGTCGACGTAAAGGTTCATACAATCCTTTATTTATTATATACCTCTACCTGTACCCACACGTCATAACATTACATTGCATTAGGCCTTTTCTAACACTAGTTTCTTAGGACTTTCCATCCAGAACTCCCCAGTCTCGAATTCACACCCACCTAATTGTGGTGAGTTTTAACCGGGGGATATAATCCCTACGGTTGATGGACTTAATAGTCGCAGAGCGTGCAGAACACCGCAGTCTCGTCCGTATTCAGCTTCCCGTATGATAACGAGGTTGTTTGTGTCCATTGTATTTTGCAGGTGAAGGGTACTAAAAAGCGCACTGGACGAACCCTTTTCAGAGCCTGAGCTGAAACTGTATGGGCCCAAAGGTCACGACTGATTCTGAGACACCGACACAATTGCCATTATTGTTCTTAACTGAACGATTTTGATTTTAATCCTGCGTACCATTCTCTACAATGGTTTGGGCTCAAGTTCTGAAATTTCCCGAACCCTGCACCCACCAAGAGATGGGGATCCCACAAGGTATTTCTACTCAAGACAATTAAGACATCTTCACTTACCATAGCTTATTATCTCCATGACTCAGTAACTTGTTGGTTTTTTTGTTCTCGCGATTCCATATTAGATTTTGTTTCTTCTTGAGGTGGACAATTAAGGCCTTTTCAGTCTGTGCACGTCCTACTTGACACGAACAGCCCTACAAATGTAAGCCCCCCCGGGTCGTTTTCCTTTGCCTTTGTTGATCAGATTTCCTGGAAATTTATTTCGGAACACGTGTTGTTACCGTCCAGTCGCGCAAGATCCGTTTTTACTGTAACAAAAGCCTAATGCCAATCTATGTTTTGAACTGTATACTTCACATGAAGGCAATATATGGTGAATTCGGAACGGCTTCGCTCCCTATTTAGTTTATATGAAGTGCACCCCCTAGACTTCATGAGGCAACCTGCACGGCAAGTACCAGTTCCTTGTAAATATTACGACGTTTAATGGACTAAATGATCCAAAGGCGTTGGGCCTGTAATTGACACCAGCGTTTTGTGAACTATGGGAAAACACGATGGTTTTATTGCCTCCTTTATGGTATCAGATCTATCCAGTCCCTTCTCAGACAACTTGATACTGATGCTTTTCCTTGTGACTGTAAAAAAAAATAGATACAAATAGACAACAACAACTGGGGCTCTACAGATGAGCTAAATTTTATCAGCTTCACTCTTCACACTTGTTCTTTCATTTAAGTCGCGTATCAGTCACTGGTTCTCCTTTACGTACCAGTCAAATGCTCTTACGTACATTAGTTAGAGTTATAATTTCCCCGTTAGTTTATCCCCAATCTATAATCGTGGGGTAATACACCATGCTTCCCTGGATTCCATCCCTTTATCCGATAGTTGTGTATGCAACTTGCCCCCCAACATCACCATAAAATTACTATTGGATCTACAGTTGTATAAATCAGGTCATTTTCGTCACACGGGGTTGTGCAAGACGCTTGATACCGATTGGTACGGACATACAGAATGTGTGTAAACATAACATAACGAGATCTACATCTTCCATACTAATTCTATTCATTCAGAAGCATGCATTTTTCTAGATGCTGTTATGGTGGTTTTATTCACCAGTCAAACCTAGTGAGTGAATCATACAAAGCTGAATTCAAACGCAATGCTCGCAGACCACATGAAAACTTATGCTCACAAATTTTAATCTGAAATTGGCGAGTATACCAAGAATTGTTTACGCAGTTCATATAGATGGGATTATCCTAACAAAAAGCACCACTTTACTAAATGGGTTCTTCTTTCAAATTGTGTCTCACAAGTACACAATTGCCCTGCCCCTCAGTTAATCTAATATTGAATTTGTGTGCCCGCTATTTTCAACTATTTAAATACACCTTTTACCTATTTTCACCTCTCTAGACTAAAAAAAAGTTGTAATTACCAATATTCTAACAGACTGTGCTACCTTGTTATTGCTCACTCCCATGTACTCGACACAGGGATTCTGAATTATGTTCAATTTTGTGTTGTATTATATGATGTCGATATTATTTCACCAACTAGAGATCATACTTTGTGTAACAAACGCAACCTCGACTGCTATGCAAATATTTGGACTCCCTTTGCTCTTTAAAAGAATCCAACCCACCTATTATTACGACTCTCAGTACCACACAAAACCAGATTAGTAAAACACAACAGACAGTTATATACTACCCCCGAATCACACAAATCCGATTAAACCACCTTCAAGGATTAGCAAGTCCCCATTTGCATGAAAGTGTTGTCTGCTAACATGAGAAAGTGAATTGATTTGTTATTCACCCAGGGGGGTTACTTCATTCCCATCTAGCGCACACAAAAACAGTTGTGTTGCAGGCTGCTTTAGACACCCCGCCCGTGCCCTCGTGTCATCGCTTTAACACAAAGCATACTAAGAGCTCAATTGCAATACTCGTGAGCTTGTTAACTATTCTACACAAACAGAACAGTTCACACTATCGCATCAGCCAACAGTTTTTCAGAGAGCACGAAAACTGTCTGAAACCATTACGACGGACCTTATACATTGCAACAGCACCTAATAACCAACACTGAACTGCCACTTGTGCGCTAGAAATAATGGAGTTCGGCAGCGTAGTGACAACATTCGATTGAGACGATTGTCACGTTTTATTATTGTGTGTTCTTATAATACCATTTCTCATGTAGCTTTTGCTGTACATATTTCACATAATGTTTTATTCATGTGTATTCTCATCCTTTCAAACCGCAGGATTTTTTAGGCTCATCTCAGCAAACACCAAATGCAAATTTCACTAATGCACTAGAAAACTCAGTACAATATGCCACAGGCAGTCACACCATTCATCACCATTTCTGCATAATCTATTCATGCACTACACACCCGAATACCATTACCCCCCCACACGAAATACCACCCCCCTGGACTGTATATAAGACATTTAATTACAATACATCCCGGTGTCTTTAAAATTCACAAAACAACACTGAGCCACGTGGTTACAATCTCTTTCGATGCACACAACGATTATATCAATCCTGAAGGCTCTTTTATTTAGTCATTGCCCCCCATTACATATACATTCGAGTCCCGCGCCAGTGGACCCAACTGAACTGGAAAACCTGATGTAAGTATTGTGAAGTGCTGCGCCTTTGTTTGGTACGACGGTGAATTTCAATTCCTTTCTATCTAAATGTGCCACATATGCATCGGGCACATGTTAATTTGAGAGCTTTGTTCTGTACGCAATTCTGTGATTACGATGCGACGTTGTAGACCCCCTTTTCATATTGTTTCGAATCATCAGATTTCCTCACATTCCTTGAAGCCCATAGATGGAAAAATCCTGTTTTCGATCTATCATGATGGTAATAACAGTGATATATCCATGGTTTTACACAAACCTGTGGCTAGCACGGTCTGCTTAAATACGCTCTTACCAATATGGACCCTTACACAAATTCAAACGAAAAGATGGAGAGGAACAAGTTGAGAAACGAGGATTGTGTACAAGCAAGTAAGAGGACGAGAACGGTGTTCAACACACGCCAACACTAAGCCCTATCATTAATAAAGTTGTCTGTATAGCTCCCCCACACGAGGATGTTGCCATAGATCCAGTGATAACCTCAATTATGTGTCCCGCTGCTCAATAAACAGTTGACATCCGCACATTTGGGAATTTCCCTTGTACCGACTAGCTCTGTATATAAAGCGGCTTTTTTCTTAGTCCTCTCTGGTTAAAAATCCCCACCTTCATGTCCTCCTGTGTACAACAGTAATCACGTTTAGATTCTCCCCTAAGATTGGTCTTTTTCCAACCTTCTTCATGACATGGTCAATTCTTGTTCACACGTGTGTTCTCCAATCCATACGGTTTGGCGCAAAATCAAAATGCCATGTTATCTCCTGAAGGTTGTTAGATTCTCACAGAATTTCTGATTTTATTTGTCTTTTTGGCACAATTACACATGGCTATAGATGTCTTCAGTGTTCCATGGCTATGGCCCTCACATTTTCCCAACGCAGCACACCGCCCAACACAGCCCCCCTAACACCGTCTTTGTTGTGTGTTTCCATTATCACAGTAGGCAATGCCATATATCTATTTCCACGTCCATCCCTTCTCCCTACTCTCTTTGTGATCGACGTACTGATTGAGACCAGCATGGTGTTGTTTTCCCTTCGATTTTACTATCTTGAGCACCCACATGAGCCCCATGAGCTGGAATTATCCGGGACCTCACCACAACCTAAAATTAACTGGCAGCTAGAACACTACCGAGAGGAACGTATTTTGATATAAGGACGCTCGTATCCTGCTCTCTTAACCATGAACTTGAGAGTAAAGTTCACATTGTTAAAGTGTTTTCACACAGCTCGTAAACCGTCTAAGCCTAAACCTCCACGTAATCCCGCCCTTTTGGACCACAAAAACGCACTCCCAATACACCGCTAGCCCAGTTACACGAACAGTAACAATAGTCCACTGCCATGGCAACAGTGGAGGCTGATGTCAAAGAAGCGACATGGAAACTCACCCCCAAGAAGCTGCTTGTGCCACCCTTACAGCACCAGGTTCACCCCCGGGGACGCCCAAGCAATGCTCACAACTACAGCATAACAAATATTTAAAAACCCAGAAAATGTATGCCGTGTTATTTACACTGCAGCCTATGACGTTTGATGGAGTACAAAACACTTTTGTCTTTAGTTTATGCATAAATAGTACAAGCAATGGCGAAAGGACACAAAAGACGATGATCGCACTGCTATTTCTAACTACACAAGGCAGACACACACACATTACCACAAAGAGGATTTGTGAAACCTGTGGAGTACGGTCACACACTGAGGAGATTACACAATGACCGTTTTAAGTTTTCAATCCAGACAGTGTTAATTTGCCCCAATACGACCATTACTTTGTTGATTTACTCATTACACTTGTCCTTCCATAACTGGTTTCATTACAGAGCCTGCCCACATGTACGTTTTTTAAATCTGGGGGATCAAATCCCCCAATTATATGATCGTCACATGCGGGGGATTTTTTTCATTAAATGATGTTGTAATCATCCTCAAACTGACTTGTATCTTAATTTATAACAAGGTACCAGGTAGGAAACTGTTAGCAGTCCATTCACTAGGGGTGAGGCTTTCTGCCAATTGCAACCTAATGTAGCACAACTCACACACCCCTACTCTTTCTGCAATAGCCCACACTACCCGGCTGGCCCTGTCACACACGGAAAAGACTGTTTTTATACCCGTTTTGCCCCTTTGACTCAAACATCGGATAATAACCTATTTCTAGAAATGCGCCTCTGTACGAGCAGTTTGGCCGTTTACACCCAAGCGGTCACTAGACCGCCAGCGACAATTTACGCGAAGGTGCACTGCTGGTAATCCAGGATTTAGTGTTGGCGTGTCAATTATATGACCACCACGACAAGCTTGACGAGTTGCTCAAACTTGATGCAAAGTGACTGAGCTGACTTTCGGGAGCGACTCACCTTAATACGGCCAGTACCAGACTAGCCGGATTGCTCACTGTCCCCAGCCACCCTATCGTCGTTACAGCGGCCGGTTTGATTACCTACAACTGTTTGCTAGGCCACCAACAATTTCTACGTTGGATATCGCCTGACTAATGACCCTCGTAGCCGCTGGCACAGTTGACCGCATGTTAAGGCATACGTAGAACACCAATCATGGCGCACATGGCTGCTAGTAACACATAGCCTCATGCTAAGGGTAATTGTAATACCAAATGCTTCATATTATGGTAAGGTTACTTGCCCCCTATCACCTCCTGATTTCGACATAGTTATGCATATACTCATAGTCCACTCTTTCTGTCAATAGACACTCCTTTTCCCAAACACTTTACTATATTGGACTCCTAACCATTACAGAGTCGTGATGACAGTTCTTTGTTCCGTTTGGCCAACCTACACCTTTACATGCTCTCCTCCGAACTTAATAATACTCCTACCTTGTACTACGTTCCTTCCCAACTAGGCGTCGGCACGGGCTTAATCGAAGCCCGAAATCGCCGTACCCGCCACGATTGTTTATACACCCGACACGCTGCCCGCACCATTGAAGCCCTCTACACTGTAGCACCGAACCCAGCAAGTGCGGTTTTCAACAGCAAGCTTGTTGAAATATGCTGCCATTTTTGGCATTCCTTGCCGAGATATTCAACACCCAAGAGGCCCTACATCTAAGCAACTCAAGGCCCTTCCATACAGACACGGCAAGCCCATCCAGCAGTGAACACACAAGAAACACAAGAACTCTGCACCCGACTACCAAATAACGATACACTCTGGATGTGGGTTAAATACGTCACAAAACAATAATGCGTTGACCCCTTGGAAACTGTCGTCGTGTTAAGCCGCCGTGTTGATTCTGATCTCCACTATTTTTTTATTTCAAAACCACCAGTCCTATGCCCCAGTCGTGTCCCACTGAATGTTCCTCTCGATGATGCTCCCGCCTAAGTTGCCTGTCGCCCAGGGTTGCTGAGGACTACTAAGGGCCAGTTTCGACAGTAATGACAAGATCATAATTCATTCCAGCGAAGACATAGTTATGCATATTATATTGCATTTCTGTCAATAGATCCTCCCAAAAATTACATATTGGACCTTTAACATCTACAGAGTCTGATGCAGTTCTTTGCTTTTGTCAAAACTTTACCATGCTCTCCTCCGAACTAATAATACACTTTACTACGTCTTCCAACTAGAGGTCTGCACGGGCTTTAAATGAAAGCCCGAAATCGGCCCGTACCCGAGATTGTTTAACCCGACAGGCCCGACCATTGAAGTTACATGTAAGCCCGAACCCGAAGTGCGTTTAACAGCAAGCTTTGTTGAAATATGCTGCATTTTTTGATTCCTTGCGATGATAATTCAACAAATAGCTACATCTAAGCAAACCCAGTTTCATCAAGACACGGCAGCCCCATCAGCAGTGAACACACAAGAAAAACAAGAACTTGCACAGACTTACCAATAACGAAACTCTGCTGTGGGTAAAAGTCAAAAATAATTGTTGAACCCTTTGGAACTGTTGGTTTAAGCGCCGTCGTTCTCTGATTAAAAGTTAGCCCAGCTGCACTGAAGTTCCTCTCGCTGATGCTGCTAACGTTCCTTGCAGGGATGCTGAGGATACTACGGGCCAGTCTTGACAGTAATGACAAGATCATAATTCTTCCAGAGTGCAGCTTTCCCTGCATCATTTGGAACTGTAATACGTTTTCCATCGCTAATATTTTGCTTTATCGCACTCATCTTACCATCACCTGCTGTGTTGTGACAACGAGGTTTATGAACCAGTTTATGCGAAAAGTGTGTGTTTTCTGTCGTGTTTTTTTTTGTGGTCACAACGCAGCAAACACGCAAGCACACGCCACAGCACGCAAACTTGTTTGTATGTAGCCTATATACTTTTTTAGTTACGAACCCGAACCGAACCCGAGGCTTTCATTAAACATTAACCCGAAGCCCGCGAGTTTTTCGGGCCCCGTCGGGCTCGGGTCGGGTTGCAGACCTCTACTTCCAACAGTCCAAAAGGGCTCATGTGACATGATGAATAAAGTACTTTTAAATTGAAATTGACTCCCCTTTTCATCTCTCTCCACTGGCTACCGGATGAAGCCCGTATTAGATTCAAGTCACTAATGCTTGCCTTTAGGACTATCACTGGATCTGCACCGGCTTACTTTCACACCCACCACACCCCATCAAGAACCCTGCGTTCAGCAAACCAACAGCGTCTTGTATTGCCTTCTCAAAAGGGCAGTAAATCGCTTTATTCTCCTTCACAACTCCTTCCTGGTGGAACTTTCTTCCTAACTCAGTCCGGTCAACCACATCTCTCACAACATTCAAAAAACTACTTAAAACCCATCTCTTCTATGAATACTTGACAGAAAAATGATTAAAAAAATTATAATAATAAAAACCCTCTCTCTTTCGCTCAACAGGTATTGGTTTGGCTTTTGTTGAAACTAGTAACTTTGTAATAGAACCTATTGTATTATTGCTCCTGTATGACACACAGTATCGCTTATTGCTCCCTGATACCTCTGTAAGTTGCTTTGGATAAAAACGTCTGCTAAATGACTAAATGTAAATATAAAATTATATATACAGTATAACTATAAATATATACTGTCAACTATCATAAGGCTTCATAGTGGTTTAACAACATGGTCACTAAACTAAGTTTAGTATATATATATATATATATTATATATATTATAAAGTTTTAACTATATAAAATAATATTTTATTTTATCTTGTAACTTAGTCTAGTGACCATGTCTGTTAAACCACTATGAAGCCTTGTCAAAATGAGGCTTGACGCTGTGATGAAGACCTTTGAGACCCTCATGCAAGACCTCAAAAACCTATGTCTTGTATATTTTTTATCATCATCATTTTTGACAGATCACATTTCACTATAAACTAAAAAAATCTCATTTGTTTCACAGCAACAATGCCATTCCCCTGGGTATGGAATACATAGGCGTAAATAACAAAATAATGTTCATTTTGAGTGACCTTGTCCATTAATTCAGATTCTATACTTTTGCTCATTTCTCACACGTCAAATGTAGCTCAAACAGCCCTATTACATGCCTGCCTACTAAACCACATAAATGTGCTCCATTTCCCCAGAAGAGGATATTTAGGCATGCAGAGCACCGTGGGAAGTGTGTGGTGATGTTATTCATAGTTCACTGGGCTGTTTAAGGTCACATCTCTATTCAGTTTCATGTGACGGAGGGAGTTACACTATGAAGGTTACACAAGAAAACAAACATGTGGAATTTCATCTAATGAGCAGCAACAAAGTGAGGTGGGCACCTCAAAAACGTCCGCAAAACAAAAACACACGTTCACATCAAGCTCCTTCAAGCATAGCAGGTTATATGACCAGCGAAACAAACAACAAGCTTACATGACCAGCAAAACAAACAAGCTTAAAGCCTTTTAGGCCCAAACAACTGTTACAGATTCATTCCAAATGCTTACTCATGCGCGCGCACACAAACACGGAAACATCATCACACACTCACACAGAAAGGAATAACAACACTCACCGAATTAAGCAGACCTTGTCAAGAACGGGGTGCCATGGATGCCATGGAGTGGTAACCGGTGAATGCAGTCCCCTGGGGATTTGTAGACGTCTCCCAGAATGACACGTTGAAAGTCACAGAAATGGAGTGGTGTGGAGAGTCTCAGCGGAGAAGGAATTCTGAACAGCGATGATCCATCTGAGAGCCCTTCACAAGCTGTGATTCTTATAATAATCCATTTTGATGGGTCAAAAGTAGTGTGTTTTTACAAAGCTTAAGCTCTCAGGGAGAAAAGTACACCGGGACACAATGCCAAAAATACAGAAGTGCAGAAGTGTCATTCAAATATTTTTTCTGTTGCTCTCGACCTGCCCCTCTCTCTTCTAATGTTGACCCTGCCGGCTCCAACACAAACATAGGAGAGAACCGCAATAATAGCCAGATGTAAGAGGCAATCACACAAACAAACTCTCGCATGCATTCACACCCAAATACACTCTTCCACACACGCACATGTCCGTCCAGCAATGTCTACCTGCCTCTTCCCGTCAACCCTCGGCACAAGGCCTCACCCATTGCTGCACAAGCCTTTTGAGTCTCTCATACACACACATAAATGGCCAAATAAGTCAGTACTTCTCTTCAGCACCGCCACGCTCTATCTTACACGTTATTGCTCTTGGTTCTCTGTAAATCCTTCCTCGGGCCAGAACACCTGCCACATTTAACGCGGAGAGAACCTTGGTTTAAAAACTGATTGAGATATATGGTGAACGATATAAGATTTTTGCCTATAGAAGTCATAGCTGCTGAGTTCAAGAGAGAGATGAGGAAGATGTAGAGGTGGAGAAGAGCGGCTCTGCTCTCATCATCCTGGTTCTAATCCCACGGCTGCTCTCAGGAGTTCAAGAAGAAGTTTTGGCACATCAGACGCCTCCCTCTCTTTTCAGAATGGCCCCTCTAGGATGGAGGCGTGTCGAGTTATGGCTGCTCCGAGGTCCAGGGGGGAGAATGAGGGTCGTCACATCTGTCACTGCAGAGGAAATTTCCTCATCTGCTCAGTCTCGTGTCCTTGAGTCGCTTAAGAGCTTAGAAAAAGAGAAATATTAAGGATTAATTGTGAAATATTTACTGTAATACACATACAAACTATCAGAACTGACATCTCAACCATTATACTATCAGGGAATTTTGTATGAAAACAACCTGTATAACAATGAGCAAGAAAACACCATCTCTTTTTAATTGTGAATGCTATTTTACTATAGTACTTCCCTTGTGACTTTAATGTGTTTACATTAGAATCATGTCACCAGCGCATAACACTTATGTACAAGAGACTGTATTTTATCAATAAAATCCATGTAATTCTATTAAAAGAATGTGCTTGTGTCATATGACAAGACCATGAAACCACAATCAATAAAAAAATCAAAGCACAGCCTCATTATAATTCAATAAAACCCGTGCTGTCACTACACAAATATTGTGTAATTCACAACAGCAATGAAATTAAATGTTGAAGAATACTATCAGTAAAATTTATCTTTAATTTAGTTTATTTTGTGTTTTCTTTTGGCCAGTGAATTATATTATAAAATATGAGTGTAGAGAGGAAGAACTTGTAACTTCTGAGGCAGTTTAACAACACCACCGGTGTCAATCAGACAAGGGCAATGAATCATTTACGATATTATCATGTGTGTAGTATTAACACTATATTAATAGATTGTGGCACTACTAATAAATATATGTATGTAAATGTATACAAAAAAAATCAAATTTCAATTTACAATAAAAAAAATCACGTTTATTATCGTGGATTCCAAGTAATATCAACCAAACTGAAGTTTTAAAAACCGAGTTATCTGTTGTTGCAAACTTCTCATATATCTCATATAGTAGATATATATCTATAGACCATATAAACATATATAGACCACTTTGCAAGATGAATATACTGTATATATCCCTATAGCGCTTATAACACAATCCTTATTTCCATATAATTTTCTGTGTCATACTTTGATTATAATGGTCATATGTTTAGTATTACCACTATCAATTTATCGTGGCACCTCTAATATGTGTATGTCAGTGCAATGTAAATGATATATAGGACTCATTTATGACAATAACCAAATGTGACGAAATGTGAGTGTCTGATGAGATATTTCTTGTATTAGAAACCAATCCAGAATCACTTCGAATCTACCAAACCAGTAGAAACAGGCGGAGTAATTAAAAAGTAAACCAATAAGTTACACCGACATCACCACTTTTGCTCACATCGGAATCTAAATGAACTTGAAGTGACTTGCAATAATGATCTGTGAGTGAGCCAGTTTTTAGTGGCGCTCTGCTGGGTTAAATTAAAGGTGCTCGTCTGTGTCTGCCGCCTTCATTACATTTGCAGTGTTTGCCAAACATTCAATCACTAATAAGAATTAATACTAATAGCTGAACGACAGTAAGGAGCAATTAATAAAGAAGACATGGAATATGCTTGTCACTGTATTATTGTTGTTATTATTTTCGATAGTTAATGAAAGTTAAACTGCTTGGTACCAATAAATTGCATGTTAGTAGCATGTAAAATCATACAAATATAACATAATATTGTTTACTTGCAAATTATTTAAGCTAAAGCGAATAGTGTATCTTTTTAGCCTGAAACTGCAAACAGAATCAACTGAAAACTAAAAGTGGGACATGAATTTACATTAGACCGACATGTACTGATGGGTAATGTCACATAAAGAGAGCTCATCGGTTGTCCCCCTCTGTGCTCAGATGGACTGTTATATTAATATGAAAGGAGCTGGAAATTAAAGGTGAATCTCAGAGGTGGAGCTCTCCCATCACGATTATTATTTCCATACAATTTTCCGTGTCATGCTTTGATTATGAGCTGGACTGATATGAAAGGGGGGAGCTGGGCGAGGGGAGAAAAAAAAAAGAGGCAGAGATGTAAAACACCAATCCCTATATCATATAAAGTCTTACAAAACATCTGCCGACCCCCATTACAACGATACTCTAGTCTAGACAAAACACTTTCACTCATGGACACAAGCGTACCACAGAAACGGGCAGACAGAAAAACATAGCTACCACAGAAAGAGAATAGGTCCACGCCGTGATAAAAAAAGAGCAAATCTGGGAAAAGTTGAATCATTAAATGAAACATTCGACACAATGCCAAACTCTTACTGAAATATGCAGACTGCTGTGTTCCTGTGTCACAACATGAGGGACATGAGTGATCAGACCACATTGCATTCCTGCTGTTGCTCTTCTTGGCTTTAGTTGTTAATAACATCGTCCCGTTTATCTATGTGAAAAGTATTTTTCTATTCATGAAAAATGCTTTGGGAATGCAAATGCAAAATATTTGTCAGGCCAAAGAAGAGCACTTGAGTCGTAATTGAAAAGGGAGACAGAGTGAGATAAAGAGATATATGCCCTTGGCTTGCTCACTGCGGGTCTGAAGACAAAAACATTAAGGCATTAAGGAAGTTTCGCTAAACTACTCAACAGGGACTCTCAGACAATTAAGACGGTACAGTATGATGTTCTGCATAGATGCTCTGAAACAACGTGGGATATGAATAAAAGACTTAAGCAGATATACAGAGGGGAAGAGACAGAGTGAGATAGCTCTACAGAAAGTGAAACAGTAATAGAGATACTGAAAGGTGTATAAACAGAGTGAGAAAAACATTGAGAGATGTAGAGCGGTGATGTGACAGAGTGAGATATAGTGATAGACAGATATAGAGAGGTGAAGAGACAGAGTGTGATAGCGAGGGAGAGATATATAGAGGTATATAAAGACAGAAGAGCTTCTGGGGGAGGACATTTATGCATCTGTTGCAGCAAAATTCATTTGAGACGTACGCCCTCAGAAACCAATTACTGCTTTATTCTGTACTACATAACATTTTTAATGTTCATTAATGTCTTGTTGAATGTTTGTTGAACTTTTGTTTCTGTCAGGTTCACAAGCATCAAAAATGATTGACACTTAGCATCATTTTTTGATTGGCGGTAAGCCAGCATGGAGATGAGGATCAGCTGATGTGGGCTTGACTCACGTGACCTGCCAGAACTAACACTATACGCTGAATTTCATGAAAGTTTTTCTTATTCTATTTTATATGATTGTGTTTTTTTTAATTATGTTTTGTATTTTGTCATTGTTGGTGCTTATTGGCAAGCATCACGGTCCCTGCTTATAGTTAACATGGGCAAATATTAAATTGTAATGCATCTCATCCCACACCATGGCCTATGGACATAAATAATACTTAACATTGTGTGACTTGTTGAGGAGAAGTGCTGTTCATTTTCTAAGAGTCGTTAATTCCAGCTGGCAATAAATCCCACATATTTACATTGGAGGATGAACCCGAGCAGTATGTAGTGACCAGAATATATCCCTTACGATAATAACCATGGTTAAAAACCAAAAAAGCATGGTTTTACAACAGTTGAAACCAAGAAAACATGGTTACTGTTGTAAAACCATGGTTAGCATACAATAACCATGCTTTTGAAAATCATGAAAATGAACAACTTTAAAAAAACAACTTGAAACTTAAGTTAAACAGCTTCACTAAGTATTTACGTTAAATCAAATTATAGGTTTATGAGTAATTGAACTTAAATTATATTGAACTGACTTAGAAAATCTAGTTGTATTTTAAGTTCAATTGACTCGTAAAGCTAATTTGATTAAACTTAAAAATTTAAGGAAGCTGAAATTGGTGATTTTTTTACAGTGTGGTTACTATAGTAAAACCGTGGTTTAACCAACAGTAATCAATGCACCAAAAAACCATGGGAACTACACTTTTCCCACACAAAAAAAAACATGGTTAATTTTCGTAAGGGTGGGCCATTTTGACTACCCAGCACATCCGAGGAATTACACAGCAACACCCTAGCAACCACACAGAATGCCCTAGCAACACATTAAAAAGCCAAGCATCCACCCGAAACAGCCCACTGGTGGTGACTTTTGCTTTTTTGCACTTTTTATAGCATCCCTTTGCTATCTTATAATATTTACACCAAGAATTTGGCAGATGCTTTCATCTGAGTGTATTCAGTGTACGTTTTCTCACCGCTTGTGTTGCATGACAATCAAACCCATGACCTTTGCGTCAAAGTGCTACCAACAAAATTTTATATCAGACATTTCTAAATAAAACAGAGACGTACAGAGAGAGAAACACAGTGACATTGGTGTCACAGACATCACTCACTCAAATCCGTTTTCTTAGGCATTTCTATTCTCTTGTTCCTCTGACCAGCCGTTCTCTCAACCCTCCAGCTTTCTCGTTCGCTCTCCAAAAACAGACAAATCATTCTTCACACACACACACACACACACACACACACACACACACACACACACACACACACACACACAGGCCTAGAGACTCTCTGACTCACAAACTGTGAAACACAGTAATAAGGGTTGTGGGGGTGGGATGCGGCTAAGGATGGGCAGTAAAAAATGACCAGGCCTGAACTGTGACCTTTCCAAGCTCTCCAAACGCTGGCGATCAATACGCACATAGTATCAACCGCACACACGCGCGCACGATCCCACGGGAGCATTTAGCATGTTAGCACACTGTCACTTGTGTGAGAGTGAGCAGGTGAGATCTGGGGTGAGCGTGGGTGCGGGTGCGAGTCGGGTGGGAAGACACAGAGACAACAGGGCAGAATTTTGGATCGATGTGATGTGAGAAATCCACATCTGAGGCGATGCCATGTTCTCTTGACACACACACACAAGTGGAGAAAACACTGAGGCTTGATCTGACTGTTAACAGTGAGCAACAGTGCCCACCACACATACACATGTTTGTTTTCTATCATGCTGTTTTAGAGCATCTATTGCTATAAAATTGAGCCAACGATACATTTCATCCCACAGCTGTGAATTTACCCTTGACAGCAACCTCTTGGACTTTTTTTGATTTTCATTAAAAGCCATATTTAGTAAGTGTTTACGAAGCAGTTTTCCTCTAAGGATGGTTGGCACACATTTGCTTCCCACAACGTAGGCAAAACAAGATCAACGTGCACACACACAAGCTCAAAAAATGTTCCACCGTTGAACGGGAGCGATCTGTGAGCCGGATCTGACTGTTAACACTGAGCAACAGTGCCCACCACACACATAACAAACACGCACATGCAAACACCGCACCGGTGCCAAAACGTGCGCAACGGGAACGATTTCAGCCTTCAATATAAAGAGGACGAGAATCCGAAAACTAGTACTAACACGTTTTTTCTAAACGTGTCAGAAGACAGCCAACGCTGTGACTCAGGCTAAAGGATGGAGGGAGAATAAAAAACAGGGAGATCAAGAAACACAGAGGAGAGGAGCAAATCTCACTGGTGCACTGAAGTCTAATGAAATAGCAAATTAGAAATTCATAAAGAGAGATAGCAACAGACGTCGGATGGAGAGATAAAGCCAATGAAACTAGATAGGCGTTAGAGGAAAAACGAAGGGCTCGAGAGAGAGAAAGAGAGAGAGGCTGTTGAAAACTCACCCTTGTGTGAGAATGGTCCTCCTCAGGTTAACACAATCCCCGCTCTGTGGAGCCATTCTGAACGGAGCCTGTTTGGAGCACCGTGCACTGTCTACAGAATACCAATCACACGCCGGCAACACAAAACACACACACACACACCAGTCAGTCAACGGCATACTGTTTCAAAACAGTGTTTCAAAGGCAAGACATCGATGCACAATTGCATGGTTTATTGTTCATTAAGTATGAATGGAGCAAATAATGGAATATGGTGTGATCTCACACACACAAATACACACCATGAGGCGCAGTTCCAATGATGACCCCAGTGATGGGGGACCAGAGGCTAATCTCAGGAACTGAAGATGAGAAGATGGGGTAAAGTCCCTCCAGTGCGCCTCCTCTTCTCCTCCTGCGTTTCCTCCTCGCGCTCGATCTTGACCGCCGCGTATCAAGAGGCTATGCAATCTTTCTTTACCACCCTCGGATCTTTCCTTCTTTGCTTCGGCTTCTGTTTTAAGTCCCTCGCAATGTTCAGAGCTGTAATTCCAAAGCACAGCAGTACAAACTGCATTCACTGACTTCAGACCCCCTCCCCTCCTCATGTGCTCTCTCTCTCTCTCTCTCTCTCTCTCTCTCTTGCTCGCTCAGCTCATTGTATCCCCATACCTCCTCTGCTCTCCCTCCAATCCAATCAGCTCCTTCTCTCTCTCTCTCTCTCTCTCTCTCTCCCCTCATTTATCAAAGACAAATATTAGCCCTCACCGCTGAGATTACTATCTTCGCAGATTCAAAAAACACAGACAGACTATTTGACGTGCTTTGAAGACACTCGCTCATCACAGTGCTGACACGTACTAACATATTTTTTGTAATATACAGAACAGGGTCCTACAGGTTGTACAGCAGACACACACATCATGATGGAGAAGAAAGCACAACAGGTTTTGTGCTATATTCAATTAATTATTTTCAAACCAGCATACTTGCAAAGCTAAAGTAAATAACTGTATTTAAAAGGGCTTTGTGATATCAGTAAACTTGTTTTTAAGGGTAATGTGATTTCAGTAAACTTGTTTTTGAGAGCAATGCGCTTTCTGTAAAACTTAACAATATAAACGTAATGGTAAAACTATTTTATTTGAAAAGGTTAAAAGGATAGTTCAACCGAACAGCACCGGCACCCATTCACTTCTATTTATGGACACAAAACCAATGCAAGTGAATGGGTGCCAGTTAGCAACTAGAAAGTCATATAGGTTTGAAATGACAAGAGGGTGAGTAAACGATGAATCTTCATTTTTGGGTGTACTACCCCTTTTAGAGGTACTCAAATGACAGTTCTGACACATATACAATACACATATAGGCTACACATTATAATTATTTGCCAAGCATATTTTACAAAGTTCCCAGTCTGCTATGTCTCTCTTTAAAAAGCTACTTCTGCCAAAAATCTACATTCTTTTATCTCATGTCATTTCAAACCTGTATGGCTTTCTTTCTTCAGCAGAACACAAAGAAGATATTTTGAAGAATGTTGTCAACCAAAGCCCCATTGGCACCCATTGTATGGACCACCGAGTAATTTCTCAAAGTATCTGCTTTGGTGTTCCACAGAAGAAATACTCACAGACAGGTTTCGAATGACATGAGGGTAAATAAAAGACGACAGATTTTATTTTATCTGGGGTGAACTATCACTTTAAGGGTTGTCATGTGCACCTGTTGTTAAGCACGAGTCCCCGTCACTGCAGCCCTGTTTGTCTACACACAGGAGAGTCATCCCTCTGCCTTTCCCTGAAATGGCTAAATATGCATTCAACAGCTGTCTCTCCACCTCTCGTCTGCTCTGCAGCCGCAACGATGCACATCTCCTGTGATTCAACCGAACGCAAAATCTTCAATACGCATCTTGCCCTGACATGATGGATATTTCAAACCCTACGTTGTATACCTGTAACCGGTGACAAATTCATACAGCTAAACCT
Source organism: Triplophysa siluroides (assembly GCA_006030095.1). NCBI lineage: Eukaryota > Metazoa > Chordata > Actinopteri > Cypriniformes > Nemacheilidae > Triplophysa > Triplophysa siluroides. The sequence continues at coordinate 1,001,525 of VCII01000558.1, forward strand.
CATTTCCATAGGACTTCCTTGTTATTCTTTACAAAGACAACCAGAAACCCAAGGGTACAAGGCTGAGAGAGCGCGCGAGAGAGAGAGGTACTGGATGGGAGGGGAAGGTGGGACAGAGGCGGAAAGGCGGGCAGAAAAGCGAAAGGAAGAGGAATGATGGAGTGAACGGGAAGAGGGATGAGGAAGCAGGGTAGGGATAGGGAAAAAGAGGGAATGGGAAAAGAGAGAAAGAGTGGGAGAGAGAGCATTGACATTCATCCTGTGCACCGTGGCTCACTGCTGGAATAATGATTAGCTACTCAGTATTCCAGTCACACAACCTCGACAATAAATGGGGGGCAGAGGGGGAGCCGGCGAGCGAGAGAGATGGTGTAACAGTGAAACGAGAGGGACCGGCAGACAGAGAGCGTGCTTGCGAGAGAAATAGACCCGACTGGACCGGATAAGCAAACCTTTTAACAGGACGCTGTACACACATTGTCCTATTTCAAAAATACACACGAGCATGAATGACACACACAACTCCATCAGCATAAACACGTTCTCATTCATTGTTTGTAATCCATCTCTTTTCCAAACAAACATGAAGGCCATTGCATCATTTCTACACACAAACAAGCTCATAATAACAATAAGTCTCCTATGTAGATGAATATATACCGCAGCTCAGGCCATGTCCTCTCCACACACACACACACACTGCGGTACGGATATAGCACACGCACATACACATAGGGGCAACACACAAGGGGAACACTCTGTCAAAGTCACAGTAGGTACAGCTACCTCAGCAAAGAGAGACGGACGCAGAGAGGAGAGGAAAATAAAGGATATCCGTAAGGACTCACACACACAACACAGAAACACAATACATGGTGAATTGCAAAAAGTTTGGTTTGATGAGATTTTTGGTGTTTGAATGCTTGTATAAGGTAGTAGTGTGGAGATGTGAAGATGAAATGGAATGATGGTCAGGTGTGTGTTATACCCATCACTCAGGGCACTGTTTGCGCTCATTGGTGTATTGTAAGGTCAGCAGGTTTAAGCCCATGCTGAATATTCAGCCTCACGGCTTTTCCCTGTGAGCAGATATTTATAGAATGAACAAGATTTTAAAAGAAAACTCCGGAGGGAAGAATAAAGGCGACCACTGCTTTTTTGTCCTAAAGGAAAACTGTGTTGTTGTCTTAAAAACTGAACTCGGTTCAATGTCTCTGTATACAAGACAAGTATGTGACAAGACAAGTGTTTAGAAACGAAGAAACAAGACGACATGTGAATACTGGCTGATTGGGACACTTTGTGACTCGAAGAAAAATGTCAAACAGTCCTAATCAACCTGAATTCACCCTACATATATTTTTAAGAATAACTCATTGTCTCTGCATGAGGATAAATCCAAAACTTAAATATTGGCAAAACCAACCACTGGGTTTAAATTAACTCATGTTAGGTTGTTTTACCCAATGGTTAGTTAACAACCCAGCTAACAGTTGGCTTTGCCCATATTTTAAAAACCAACCCAGCATTTTGATCTGAATTGGAAACCATTTGGCGTGCCACAACATACAGCGATTGTCAATAACCGTGACATTAAAAAACATGATTTTTATCTAAATCATGTTAGTTGTACACATATCATAATTTTGTAATTATTCAGAACCTGCTAAAGGAATAGTTCACCCAAAAAATATTGCATGGAGATAACAAACTTTGTTTCTTTGTTTGTTGAACACAAAAGAAGATATTTTGAAGAATATAGGAAAGCAATTAGTTCTTGGGCACTTCTGACTAGCTTTGTAATTATTCCTACTATGGTAGTGAATGGGGGCCAAGAACTGTTGGGTTACAAGCATTCTTCCAAAAATCTTTCTCTGCGATCCTCACAACAAAGACATTTATATAGATTTGGAACAACTTGAGGCTGAGTAAATGATGACAGAGTTGTTATTTTTGGGTGAACTGTCTCACAAAAACAACATTATTGATGAATTTAACTGATAACATTTATTTCCTTTTAAAATCATCAAAAATCTTGTAGAGAAAATATCATATCGTGACAGCTGTAGTCATAATATATTGCTAGAATTTATTTGATAATGTTTTTTCATGACATAACGCATGGTCTCAAGAGACAATTAAGATGTCAAAAAAGAAGGTGGAACCGATCAAAATCGTGAACTGATTTTCTCTTTTATTTGTCTCCCAAAGCAGCTCATCAGCTACAAGGAAAACCCTTGGTGCATCTCAAATTGTCCATTTACATGAAGGTCACACAGTAATTGCTAGTCAAAGTCTGTAAATTAATGAGCTGGGGAAGATATCGCTCAAATGATTGTTTGGGAATTTAGTGCAGGGATGGTGTTTTGCTATCAATGTCTATCATCTATGGGACTAATCATAATGATGCAGTAGCCGTGTGGGGGAGGAGTTCAACACGACCTGAGCAAATAGAGAGCAAGAGCCAAGTGCAGACAAACAGTAGGAGCTCCAGTAATGACCAGTTTCTCTTCGTCTCTCCCAATGAACTGAGGTAATGGAGCTCAACTTAAACCCCATTCATGTTTCGAAAATTCATGGGGAGATTTGTAGGGTCTGGTTTCAACTGCAGTCATCACTTACACCTAAAAGTGCAAGATCATTTATTTATGTCTTGAGTTCATAGAAAAGCTTTTAACGTCAGAACAAAGGACTCTTTTGTCTAAAGGGGTCATGCAATGAAACACTAATAGTGTGATATCAGAATATATGGCGATAATAAAACGACTATAATAGAAGGCGTTAGTAATATCATAGGGGTTATAATAAAATGGTGCAGAGTATGTCCATATACAGTGCATCCGGAAAGTATTCACAGCACTTCACTTTTTTTTCACATTTTGTTATGTTACAGCCTTATTCCAAAATGGATTAAATTCATTATTTTCCTCAATTCTACAAACAATACCCCATAATGACAACGTGAAAGAAGTTTGTTTGAGATCTTTGCAAATGTATTAAGAATAAAAAACGAAAAAAGCACATGTACATAAGTATTCACAGCCTGTGCTCAATACATTGTTGAAGCACCTTTGGCACCAATTACAGCCTCAAGTCTTTTTTAATATGATGCTTCAAGCTTGTCACACCTATTTTGCGGCAGTTTCTCCCATTCTTCTTTGCAGGACCTCTCAAGCTCCATTAGGTTGGAAGGGAGAGCGTCGGTGAACAGCCATTTTCAGACATCTCCAGAGATGTTCAATCGGGTTCAAGTATGGGCTCTGGCTGGGCCACTCAAGGACATTCTCAGAGTTGTCCTGTAGCCACTACTTTGTTATCTTGGCTGTGTGCTTAGGGTCATTGTCCTGTTGGAAGATGAACCGTAGCCCCGGTCTGAGGTCCAGAGCAGGTTTTCATCGAGGATGTCTCCGTTCATTGCTGCATTCATCTTTCCCTCGACCCTGACCATTCTCCCAGTTCCTGCCTCTGAAAAACATCCCCACAGCATGATGCACCACCATGCTTCACTGTAGGGCTGGTATTGGCCAGGTGATGAGCGGTGCCTGGTTTCCTCCAGACATGACACTTGCTATTCTTTTATCAGAACAGATAATTTGGTTTCTCATGGTCAGAGTCCTTCAGGTGCCTTTTGGCAAACTCCAGGCAGGCTGTCATGTGCCTTTTACTGAGGAGTGGCTTCCGTCTGGCCACTCTGCCATACAGACCTGATTGGTGGAGTGCTGCAGACAGCATGTCTCCTCTCTCCAGAGAGACATGCTGGAGCTCTGTCAGAGTAACCATAGGGTTCTTGGTCACCTCCCTGACTAAGTCCCTTCACCACCTCTGTTTGACCGGGCGGCCAGCTCTAGGAAGAGTGGTTCCAAACTTCTTCCATTTAAGGATGATGGAGGCTACTGTGCTCATTGGCACCTTCAATGCAGCAGAATTTTTTCTGTACCCTTCCCCAGATCTGTGCCTCGATATAATCCTGTCTAAAGACAATTCCTTGGACTTCATGGCTTGGTTTGTGCTCTGACATGCACTGTTAACTGTGGGACCTTATATAGACAGGTGTGTGCCTTTCCAAATCATGTTTATCAACTGAATTTACCACAGGTGGACTCCAATCAAGTTGTAGAAACATCTCAAGGAAGATCAGTGGAAACAGGATGCACCTGAGCTCAATCTTGAGTGTCACGGCAAAGGTGTTTTTTTCGTTTTTTATTTTTAGTACATTTGCAAAGATTTCAAACAAACTTCTTTCACGTTGTCATTATGGGGTATTGTTTGTAGAATTTTTAGGAAAATAATGAATTTAATCCATTTTGGTCTTTTTACTGTAGCGGCAATGGCTTTGAAATATGTCTTAACCTTCAAGACAAAGAGTATTAACAGAAGTTTGCTCCATATCAACATGGGATATTACTTGATGTAAGAACTGTTTGTTTAGATTATTCTGGACAATAAATGTACTATTTATATCATGTTTCTGTTGCTACAGTTTTGTAATAGGCTATGCAAGGTGGTGCATTATAATCATTTTACAACGGTAAAGGGGATATGATTGGGATTGTACACCTCTAGGAACACCCCTTATGCCACGGTCACACTAGACTTTGTTCTATTGACATCCATCCATTTATACGCATGCATATGCCGCAGATGGAAAGTGCACACTGCAAGTGTACATTTTGATGCATTTCAAAGGTCAAGTTTGGTGAACTCTAACCTGTGAATTTGTGTCACATGAAGATCGATAAGTCACAGCTTGACCTTCTTTAGGTCAAGGGAAACGAAGAAATTGCAAGTAAAAAAAGAGTATTGCACAATTCCACTGTGTACAACACAGTTATTATTTCTTTTGTTATTTTAAAGCTAAGCACATTCAAATTTATGATGTGTAAAATAAGAAGAAATTTTGCATTTTGCAAAAGTCTAGTATGATCTTGGCATTACCCATAGTAAAATCAGAACAATGGGTCTTTACATAAGTCATAAAGGCACAATGTCCTGTTAAATTTAAGGGCGGGAAAAACTTCTTTAAGCAGTAACCTTGACTTACAGAAGCCAAAGCATTATCAAAAACTATTATAAGTCAAAGCAATATTAAGTAAATCAGTACCAACCCAATGGGCTCACGCATTTTATTAAAATTAAACACCACAACTTATCGACCACCTTTTGTATTCAAGGCAGATAAAACACTTGAAATCAAAGCTAAAATCAAAGCGTAACTACAGTGTATATGTTTTTTCTTTTCTCCTGGGTAAAGACACTGAATCACTGTATATTTTTTATTGCAAAAGCAATAATATATCCTACTCAATAGAGAGCCATCTTTCAAGAATACATGTGCATTGCTGAATCTGCATTTACTCCACCCAAAAAGCAGTATCAAATTATGATTCATATTTTATTCAAATTCACACCTCTCCTACCTTGAATCTACCTCTTGCATTAATCTGACTTTACCCGCTACACAGTTTCCTCTAAGATAACTTCAATTGTATGAGGAACATCTTGACCTGCCACCACAGAGATGTTTGGAACAGTCAGAGAGGGCATTGAAATGGCTGGCACTGTGATGGTGGGCATACTGATGTTAGGGTGAAGAAAGACCACAGATGAGCCGCAATCGTCTGCCACAAACATGCCCTCCTGGACCACAGGCACACCGGACGCGGAAGAGGGTGGAGAGGAAGAGGCAGACTCCTGTACTAAGAGGATAGTTTGTACGGCTGCATCATCATCCAGAATGTTTGGTGCATTGGGGTCAGTGGGGTCGTTGGCGTGGAGACGCATGTGTTTGTCGAGGTTGGGTCGTGAACGAAAGGCGGTGGGGCAGCGAGGGCAGGCGTACGGCCGCTCGCCGCTATGCACGCGTGCGTGCTCTGTTAGCCTCGCTGCTACGCTGAAGCTTTTACCGCACACCCAGCACGCGAAAGGCCGTTCGCCGCTATGAATGCGCTCGTGATCCTGCAGGTGTGGAAGCTGCCGGAAACGCTTCCTACAATGAGAGCACTAAAAGAGGAGAAAATGAAGAAGAATTTAATTAAAAACTTTATTAAGCAGGTCATTTCACCAATATGCAATATGTTTTGCAATGTTTCTAAAGGAAATCATGTTTTGATTTATTAAGCGTAAAATATTTGTTTTAATGTTGTACCTCAAAGGGTCGTTCGTTGGTGTGCGTCCTCATATGAACGGCGAAGGTGGACGCGTAGGCAAACTCCTTTGCACAGAACTCGCAGGTGAAACGGCGTGGGGCGTTTCTTTTGCCCAGCGCACCGCGGCAGTGCGCCAAAAGATGTTCTCCCAACGCAGAGCTGGAGGCGAAACGTCGCCTGCACGGCGTAAGCGGACAACGCAGTGGCGTCTGACCCGTGTGAGAGAGCCGGTGCAGGTCGAGACCATCCTGAGTGACGCAGCGGTGGCCGCACATATCGCACTCCAGTTGACCCCCGACCTTCCCTCGCCCCTGTCCCTTATATCTGCGGCGTACCGTGGGCTCTCCAGTGCAGCGCTGCATGTGCGTGTCCAGCACTGTCTGATTCAGGAACTGAGAGCCGCAGCTAGGACACGTCTTTGGTTCTTTATCTACAGAAAAAAGATTGATAGCAAGGTTTTGAGAACATGACACTTGATACTCAAATGCATGAAATAGGAGAGAGTGGGGCAAGTGTCACCCACTTATTCTAGTATTTATTTTTTCGTTATTAAATACAAATAAAATATTTTATTTCATGCTCTTTCATTTCAGCAGAAATCCAAAAAACATATTAAAGCTCTTATTCCATCCAGACTATATAAAAAAATATGGTACATCTTACACTCCAGGGTTGCCAGGTTTGCATATATCCCACATAAATTAGCTATTAAACTGTTGTGGCAGATTTGTTTTTATTAAAGGTAATAGATTTTGTTTCAGTCTTAAGGTGAAATAAGGTGTGTAAGAAATGATGTGCATAACAATGCATTATTGTGATGGTAAACATATTATTTTATGTACAGCAGTAACATATTTTTTGATATGTTGATTGTTACACAGACCTGGCAACCATGCATTATTATGCATTATCTCTAATTTACAAGAATAGAAAAGGAAAGCCTTGCTTTTAATTTACAGGACATCTGAGACACTCATGTATATGACACATTCTTCCACAAAAACAAAAACACATCTTTGGCTTCTTATCAAGTGAGAAAAACAAACACAGAATAGAGAGTGCAACACATACACGAACACACAAAAGCCAGATGCCACTTGTTTGTGGAGAGAGGAACGCTGATAAACAGACATTTCACAGAGCGCACAGCACAGGCGCGGAAACAAAAACAGCCCTTTATGGGGGTCACGGGTGATGTGACTGCGCGGCTGATGTTTAGATGCAGAGCGTTTTTGATTAAGCATTCGCGCTGCCTGTCTGTGACTCAGCAACACTGACCTTTACAGGCTTTTAAAAGCTTCTGCTAACCAACCCTGCTCCGTTTTATTTACACCTATAACAAATCTATTCGGGTTCTTTCAATCTCTGTTTTGGCGAGGAAGAGCTACGACACTGGACTGATCTGTGTTAGAAGCTCAGATCGGAGGTGATAGTGATCAGCAGCTGATCTTATAAATATACACACACAACCCATCCTGATCGATGGGACCTCTGACCTCATCTATTTACTTGGGGACGATCAATAAAAGCTCATTCGTCTGACAGTTCTGTCAGTGTGTGTGTGGCCTGATACACAATCATTAACGCAGACAGTGGACACTGGAGAAACTAAATGGGCCACTTAATAAAGATCCGTGTTTGTGTACATATGCATGAGTTTGCGCACGGTCCAAAATTAACATTGCTCACCTACCAGCAGCGACGGAGGGGAGACATTTATTGACTAACTACAGCATATCTTACTTTTTCAAAATGTATATTTACTTTGACAAATCAATTATTTAGCTGCTATTTGCAGCAAACAGCAAAGGCCATCATTTCAATCGTGATCACATAAATAAGCCAGTGAAACCAAACCGTTTGTGCCAAAATAATGAATTCATTAATTTGCTTTAGTGGCTCACAGCCAGGAATTTTCCGCCACATTTCAAGGGATGTTTTTTTTCTTCTGTAGGCTTTTCTTTTTATATAAGGTATCTCTTTGATTACATCAGATTAAAACAGCGATTGCATTTGGAAGCACATTATTATTCTGTAATTCCTAGTACAGGCCAGCTGGAGAGTGGCTATTTTACGCCAATTTTTATTTGCATTTGGTATTTGGCGAGTATTCATTTTGGACTGTGTGCAAGACTGTAAGCGGGACTCCGAAAGGACAAAGGGCTAAATGTGGGATTGCTCAAGCTGACCTTGGTGGATGAGAGAGTGGAGGTCCAGCTCCTTGCGCCGTTTGAATGCCTCCCCGCACTCCTCGCAGGGGAAGGGATGGCTGGTGTGAAGAAGCCTGGAAAAGCAGAAAACAGAAAGAGGGTGAATATGAACGGCTGTGATCCCCGGAGGCGACCCAACAACAATTCCTACATACAAATTCGCTACAATCTCAGATGGTTAAATCATGCACTCACATAGAGAACAATTCAAGGCATCTGTAAATACAGAATCTCTTCTTTAAAAATATGCGAGAGGTGAGTGGCAGCCTCTCTATCATGTCTTAAGGCGTACTCACATGGGATTAAAATCACCAGGGTTCTCTGTAATTATTACTGACATCAGTAATTACTGCTCATATTTAGTTCTCAGTCTCTCGTGAACGTGTCATGTTCAACCCAGTAACCTCACTAAAATGACTCGGGGAAACGTGTATTTCCCCGTAAAATTACTGACATTATAATTAACATGCGCTTATTAGCTATAAACAAATGAACAGTTTATCTGCATTCTGTTTTCATTAGCCGTATCAGTGCTCAAGAAAAAAACAAGAACCTCAGCAGATGAAATGGAGATAACAGCTCCGTACAAATGCTACACTGATATGTTTTACTCCTATACACAACTGAACAGCAGGATAAATCCAGTAATGAAGGCCCCTGTGAATAGGGTTTCGAATTATCAGATAAACATTACGATGGTGCATAATGCACTAAATGCAGTACTATGTAGACCTTCTGCAGTTGAACAGATCAGAAAAATCTGGAAAATCAGGAGATAGAGCAGTATATTCTGTTGTAGTGGGTATGCAGATGACAGCTAACACAGTGAAAATATTAATCAAAGAAAAAGTAAAATCTCAGACTAGATCATCATTAAAGTACTTTAGTAAAAAAACACCGTTCACCATGCTGAATTTCAACACATGGTGCTCACTGTTCAGCTATGACTTCAATTTACAGCAAATATACAAACGATACATAAATATACAATAACTTTTTTGGGATTACACATTTTAAAGGAGCAAAGTGGAAATTTTAGCGGCATCTAGTGGTGAGGTTGGAATTGCAAACAATGGCTCGCACCCCTCCCTTTCGAAGCACTACAGCGGCTCTCACAGGACAAGCGATGTCATTGCGTTTGCGCTGCTATGCTGAAGGAGATAAGGTATTTATATAAAGGCTCTCGGAAGAGCAGTTGGACCGTTTAGGGATACTGTATGTATGACCCGCAATGTTTGTAGATTGAAATAGCTCATTTGAAGGTAACAAAAACATAACGCTTCATTATGTAAGGTCTATACACCTCTGAAGACATATGTATATTATATAGCATTTTTGTCAAAAGATCCTCCAAAGAATTACACAGGCATTTATAAAACTCTTAGTTAAAGGTGCTGTAAGACATTATTTTTTATTTAAAATACTTTGGGAATGTTTGTGGAAATGCATTTCAGGTCTGATTATAAAGAGTTTATCCTCATTCGATGTGGGATGTCATAGCAAGCGTGAAATATTGTCTAGAGCCTAAATACACTGATTTTCATTCACTCTTTTCTCATGCTAGTGAATTGTGACCTTTAGTATGTAATGAATAGTGAATGAGTATACGAGTCATCATTTTTGGACACAGCGTATGCATGAATGCGTAAAAAGCGAGTGTCAGAATGTTCTCTTGTTCGCCTCGTCAGTTCAGCGTTGCAGCGAGAGTCCTGACAGACGTGAGCAGAGGCAAAATTATCCGTTTGCCCTCATCTCCTTCAACACTGACAGCTACTCACAATTGTTGCTTCACAATGTCTCTCAGCATCATTTTGAATCTCACATCACTACTATACGCCAGATATCGATACACCGCCTGAACAAACGGATCGCATTTCAACACTTGCTAAACGTCAGTGCGAACCAAGCCTAAAAGACATTGCAACATGACAAGTTCTCACCGCTCGTACCTTTCCATGTCAAGTGACAGTCAAACCAAGCATCAGTCATCCTTGTGACCATGCCTGAACGAATCGAATCAAATCAAATGAATGAATGAAAAAAAAAATTGCACAAATGCCCACCTGTGACTCATCAGTTGGGACTCAGACTTGAAGCTGGCTGGGCACTCAGGACAGGTGTGCAGACGTCCGTCGCCCAGGGTTAGCATTCTTCCTCTTCTCCTGCCTCTGACCCTGTTTTCCGGGGCTCCCACCTGGTGAACCAGCATATGGCGTTTGAGCGAGGTCGACTGGAAGAACCTCTTATTACATAGGGAGCAGCTGTATAGACGGGATCCTCCATGTGTCAGGTTGTGACGCAGCAGACTGGCAGGAGAGGGGAAGCTCTTATTGCAGACTTTGCAATTGAAGAGTTTCTTGCCCGTGTGTTGGGACACGTGCTCGCGCAACAGGCTGCGGCGCGTGAAGCCCTCCCCGCAATGGGGACACTTGTGAGGCAGAGCGGTGCGAGACCAGTCCCTGCTAAGCTGGGCGGGGGCCTCTATGGTAGCGTCTGCCGTTGCTGCTAAGAGAAACATTTTGTTAATGTCGAAGGAAATAAATACATCAGTTGATATCCCCAGATTGTTTAATTACTTTAGTGACTGCAAACTGCAGGAAAAAACAAGCTGCAGGCTATTTAGTTGTGTTGTGCCCCCCTCTGGGCCACTCTATGAGGACCATTTAAAGGGAAAGTTCACCCAAAAACAATTTCTTTAGTCATTTATTCACCCTCGTGTCATTTCAAACCTCTATGACTTTCTTTCTTTATATAGAACACATTAGAAGATATTTTGAAGAATGCTGGTAACCGAACAACATTGGGCCCCATTGACTTCCATTGTATGGACACACAACCACAGAGACCTTCAAAATATCTCTTCTGCTGTGTTCCACAGACGAAAGAGTGAATAAATGATGACAGAATTTTTATTTTGGTTGAACTATCACTTTAATTTCTATAGAACAGTATGATGTTTTGATCTTCGCAGATAATAATCACTTTGGTTTGGGACTCCTGATCACCCAAATACATTTTGTGGTAATAGCCATTTGACTGTTCATAGATTCCAGTTCAAGTTACACTTGCTATAATAAGCAGCAAAAACGATTCATTTTAATAACTATTAATTTTACTTTTAATATCAGTAACAGTAAAGAAAGTATTTTTCTCATGGTTACTATAATTTTTACTTGAGCCCCTTGCCTTTCAACCGCCTAGAACCATAATTACAAAGTACCATTATCAGTTAGTTAAATGCCTCACTCTTGTTTTTAACATCATTAAAATGCACGAATCACATCTTAGGGAATGGCTGAGCCTGTAAGGATATCCTACTTAGTTAGGTCTCTAAGGAATTCATTGCAGCTAATCAGTGTTGTTGCACTTAGTCTGACCTGGTTGTTTGAGGAGCATGCCATCCTTGCATTTCGCAATAGAGGAGACAGTTGAAGTTGGGTAGAGCTTGCAAGTTTCCCCAGCAGTGGGTGTCTGTCCTGCAAGTGGGTTCTTGCGATGCTCCCGGCGATGGTACAGGAACTGTGTGGTGCTCATGAACTCAGCCCCGCACTCCGTGCAGGTGTGCAACGCCGGGATCAGATCGTGCTCGGTCATACGGTGCTTTGCCAACTCCTGTTCGCTAGTAAGACAGGATCCACACTGATGGCAGAGGAACTTCTGTTCTTCAGTGCCCGAGGAGGAAGTCGGCACAGGTTCCTCTTTTGCTTTACTTTCCGCCTCTCCCTGATTCTCTTCAACCACAGCTTTCTCTGTCTCGACTCCATTTTCCACCTCCACTGCTTCAGAATGCTGTCCTTCAATCTGATCTGACCACCTCCATTCTTTCTTCTTCATTTACCCCTGCGCCCTCTTCCGCTAACTCCACGAACTTCTCCACCATGACTTCATCACTCTGCTCTTTCATAAGGACTTCTAATACAGGTTCCTGGTCACTTTGCACAACCTCCTCTCCACCCATATCATTACCGTCAAGCTCTACCTCCACATGTGCTGCAGGGGTCTCAGTTATAGCCTGTTCCAGAGTGGTCACCTCCATTAGACTCTGTCCTTCACCGGCCGTTGCTAAAAGCAAGAGTCCCTCGCCTGAGGCGTCCAGAAAGGCTGTGGAGAGCTGCGGAACGGTAGGTGGGGACTTCTTTGGGTTCGTTCTCCACCTCTGTGCGATGCTGTCTGCGGTGATAGAGGAACAGCGTGGTGTTGATGAAGCCCTCTCCACACACGGTGCAACAATGGATGGCATCCTTTAAGCTATGTTGAACCCTACGGTGAGTCACAAGCTCGGAACCTGACTAAAGCTCTGGCCGCACTCCACGCAGAGCAGGTTGGAAGGGGGCTTGTCCTTTTTTTGCCGTCTGCGTCTTGGTGGGCTCTGGTCTGCTGGCAAGTGAACTACGGATGTTTTGTTCTGAGGTGGTGGGGTCTCTGGAGGTTCCCGGGGTTCACTGTTGCTTGTTAATCCCTGCTGGGAGACCTCAGGTTCAGCGACACCTTCAGAAAACTCTCCTATAGCAACACGGTGTTGAGATGCGTTTACTTCAGGTTGTCCTTGCTCTTCTTTCACAACCATCTGTTCACCTGCAGGTTGTTCCTTGCCAATCTCCTGATATTCTCGTTGGGCTTCTCCAGGACCAGGTCCCGTCTCGAGGCAACAGCCCGTCTTTCGGTGCTGTTGCCAGAGTGACAGAGCGTCAAAAAGAACTTCGCATTCGGCACACTGGTACAGAACACGTGGAGCATCACCAGGAGAAATCTTCTTCTGTCCCAGTAGAGAAGACAGATCCACTGTTGTCTGCATCTGGATCTCAGAAACAGACTGCACTGCCACCTAGTGAGAGGTAGGAATACAAACACAAATAACCTGAAGACAAATAATACCAACAGCTGTAAGGTGGAACAATTGATGGTCAATGCCCACACCAATCAGCAGATAAACATTTCCTATCATGTATAGCTGTGTCGCAACTTGTTTGATAACACAAACCAATCATGTTTTGTTAAGGTATAACTAATAAATAAAATATGTGCTGAAAAAAATGTAGGATGGGAACAACAAAAAATGATTCAGAAGTTGTGTATGGTAAACATAAAATGCTTTCAAAAGTCTTATTCTTTATTCCCAAGTTTGAAACACCTTATATAATCAGAATCAACTGATTATCAGAAGAAAAAAAAATCAGTGATCGTACCAAATTATAAAATAATCTTTGGAGCATCATTAGTAAATCTAATTTTCAGAAACTATTCTCCTGGGAGGTCAAGAACATATTTGATTTTGTACTACCATATTCAGGGTTCCCCTCCGACTAATGAATTTCCATGACTGTTAAGAGTCAATCATGATTAATGGATAGAGATTTTTTAATTGAATTTTAATGGTGACGATAGTGAGCGCCAAAACACACTCAAGGCGTTAACTCACGTCACGCTCAATCAATTCGATTCTACCAAGGGCACGGTGGTGGGGTCCACTTTACAGTCATCCGACAGAACAGTCTACAACATCCTATTGAACTAATATGGCATAAACCGTTCACGTTGGACATGTGATCTTTTTAAAATAGTCTAAGCACCCACTTAAGCCATCTTAATAAGAGGGTATAAAGAGCAGAGCAGATAACTCAGAGACAGGAGCTTTAACTGAGGACAGCCATAAACCCAATGGACATTACTTATTACCACATCTATTATCAGTGCGGATGCTACGGACAAGATGACAAGAAATTGAGATATAAAAACAAAGTCAAAGAGACAAAAAAGCTCTTTAGACCAGAGTCCTAAACTGCGAGAACAAGCAAAGGTTCCCTTGGGAATTTGAAATTGATTTTTTTTAAACGTCAGAATTCAATATTTGTATGAAATAGGGTGTGTGCTGATTTAACAATATACAGTTAACAGTTTAAACTAAAATATATAAAAATAAATAAAAAAATAACACAAATAAAATGCATTTGAAAACAGTATTCTTAAAACCTTAAAATATTGTAAAAAATTCTGTCATCATTTAACCTCAGGTTCTGCTGAACACCAAGGAAGATATCTGGAAAAATGTCAGTAACCAAACAGATCCCCAACTGACTCCCATAGTACGGAGAATAAATATTATAGAAGTCAATGGGGGTTGAGATCTGTTTGGTTGCTGGGATTCTTCCAAATATCTTAATTTCTTTGTGTGAAGAATGTGAAGTATAGTTTTATAAGTGGACATGACAATGCAATGTTCTCATTTGATTCACTTGGTTTTAATGGAGATTTGCAGCTTGATTAAAATGCAGACAGACAGAAAATGTATTTTTCAGCTGTGACTAATAACTAGATTGAAGAGCGGTACTCCAATCATTATAAAAACAGCCAAGCGTTAATTCAAACTTTGCTGTTTTCATAAAAACTGGAATAGAAAGTGCATCAACATCAGAGCGTGAAAGACAGAATCTCAAGTGCCTAATTTCCCCCCTGTGGTGAAGAGGAAAATTAGGAGTTGTATGAAAAAAACCTATCCTCTTACTAAATTATCCCTTTCAATTTCAGTCCACTATTCAGGATTACTGGGAGCTGCTCTTCAAACTCTTTAGTCTATTTTGGAGCATTATAGTTAGGAGTTCAAGGGGAATCAGAGCATAAAAAAAGATTACAGTTTTACAGATTTTTATTTTAGGCTGAATATGTTTAATGGACCCATTTAGAAATAACACAGAATAACCCCACAAAGACAATTATTGAATGAATATTAATAAAACTGATTTTGTATCTAAAACCTTAGGAAAAAAAGACTGTCATGTGATGTGGCTAAAAATGTCTAAGAGCGAGCTGTGTGCCTATACCTGTGGAAGACCTGCAGCTGCGGCCGCCGCCTCGACAGGCGTCTCATTGGTCAGCAGCTGGGGATTCTCAGCAGTGCAGGTCACCTGATGAGCGAGCACTTCCTCCAGTGTAGGAAACTCCCGATAACAGGGGAAGCACATATACACTGAAGAGGACTCCATGGCTGAAAAGGCACAAAAGAATAAGTTCATGTACAGTTCAAATAATAGTGTCACACTTTCGAGGCAGGAAAAACAAAAGAGCAAAGGTTAAAACTGACCTATGAGGATTACATATAACGCCTATTTATTCTTAAATAAAAACAATTAATAAATAAACATCAACTCGTGACTTCAATAACAGCGCCATCTGTTGATTCAAAGGAGCATGTACAGCTTAAAAATGACAGCCCCTTCTACTGAGACCGTCTGAATAAAAGAATACTTTCCATTATCCATTATACAAATTCGTATTGGACAGATATAAATAGAGATAGATAAAAGCTATAAATGCATACTGCATAAGGTAACCAAAATCAAAAACATCACATTAATAAGAGTGGATCATTTGTGGCAGATTCACAATGCAGAACACATGACCACTCCATGAGTCAGTGGCGGATAGCAAGCGAAATGTACTTAACAGTGTTAAAACGAGGGGGCCGAGTGCAACACGATGTATAAACTGTGACTAAACAAACTCTGCATAATTTGTCAATACTCGGAGTCAGAGAAATCACAGAACTGTCAGTCAAGTTCACCATAACCAATAACAGATCTATAATATACGTATGACATAGCAATAAAGCAGTTTAATATAATTGAACAAATGTATATTCGGTACATACACCAGCACATAATATATACATCAGCTCTGGTTACCAATTTATTACTTACAGTAACAGTTGATACTACTACTAAATGACCATTAAGTACCTTCATCGGCCGGTAATCTGTATGTTATACCCCAAACAAACCGAGCTGTCAGTAAGTCAATCAGCTTCAAAGTACTTTATTAGCATGATGTCTTTACATATTGTACAGTCAGTGTCAGTTATCAGCTATAAGTTAACGTTTACGTTACCCGGCAGGCTAACATCGCAATCCAATAGCCACAGCCTTTCCTCGCTAACAGGCTCTAGTGGCCTACTAACGTTAGCTCTCAGAAAGTATAAACTCCCAACTCAACGGCAAACACATGATATATATTTTCAGGGAGTTACGCTAATCTATTTTATAAACCGTTATGGGTTGGAAGTACAGCCACTGCGTGTGCTCGGTTGCACTTAAACATTGAAGGCGCAAAGAGCGAGAAGCGCCGAAGAAGGGTTGCACGCGCTTCTTCGGTGGTAGTCTGGCGGTTTCGCGCGTTAGTAAATCATGAACGCCTCCCCCAGTCGAGAGACTCCGACATTCTGCTGTTAATACATTGGAGGAACTTTAGGTAAACATGCATTAACGTTGGATCAGTGGCATAAAATAAACAACTCACCGATAATGGCCTTCTCTTTCGTTTCTGTCAGAAATCCTATTTGTAACGTCTCAACAACACGCAACGTGATTGGCCCAAAGCACCTTTGAACTCCACCAATAGAATTTCGTTTTAGTAAACCGTGCTGCAAAATTGCGCTACCGGGACACCGCGGTTCAACAGCAGTTTTTAAGTAAATTTAAGATGAAGTAAGGACGGATGCATTTTTTAGAATTACCCCTTTATCTTTTACAAACATACAGTTTAATTTGCATATATTTATATATTTGCGTAGTTGACAAATAAATATGTAACGTTAACTGTTAATTGTGTTGTATGGTGTGACATCAAAAATGTAGAAAAAACAACCCATTTTTATATAAATAATAAGTAAATAATACAAATGACATGGGATTTCAATCCCATGAAGTACAGCTGAAGAGCAATTTAAGAGGGTTTTAATTTAGTTGCTATGTTGTAGTATTGCGTACATTTTAGTTTAATAAAATTAAAACTTTAAAAAGTTTTTGTTCATTGAAATCAAATAAAAAATTGACCTACGTATTGGAGAATTTAACTAAAGGAAAAATTTAAAGTTGCCTAAAAATAAACTGAAATCAGTTTAAAGCACTAAAATTATAACAGAAAATAATTACAAACATGTAACAAAAATTATACAATGACAAAAGCATTTACCAAAATTGCTAAAACGAACAAAACTTTACAAATCTAAAAATAAATGCCAATTTAAAATATGAATAAAACTAAAATAACTACGCATTAAACCCATGAGTATACATTATCTTTGAAAAGATAGTTCACCCAAAAATCTACCATCGCCATGTAATATGTTACTGTAACTATTAATCAAAGTTAACTAGTGTTGTTTAAATAACAGAACATTTTCGTCACAACACTTACAAATGAAGTATTGAACCCACAGAAACATTTTATAACTTTATTAATGAGTTTATTATTTATACCAACAAACAAAAACGTTGTTTATCTCTCCCTCTCTCTCCTTTAAACCGTTCGTTGTTTTTTTCCACTGATGGGCCGAGCAGCCTGTGTGTGGTAGTGTGAACATGCCCTTTCAAGAACATTCCATAAGAAGATATTTCAGACTTCGAGATATGAACATTATACCCATGACATCACACACAAAACCCCTCCCCCATCAGATTGTTAAAAAAATCTGAATCAGACAGCAATACAATAAATAAAGGATCAGAATTAACACTGATGAGGAGGGGGAAGGCCAGGCGAGGAGAGAGAGTAAGAGAAAGAGACCGAGAGATATCAGGTAAAAACAAAATTTTGTTCAGTTTTGTTTTCCTCTCTGCACATAGAGAGGCTGGATGAAATGTTATATACAGCTGAATGATGAGGGGACAGGAGGAAGTGAAAGAATGGGCAAGAAGAGCGAGAGGACAAAGGCTGGCGTCTGCTCGTACCAGCACTACTCCACTAGGGGGGAAATCAAAAGGACATCAGAATAACAATAACAAAATAAAAGGTACATGGCATTTACATATTAGCAATGAGAGGGATGGAAGAAGTGAAAGACAAACAGCTCCATTCGTAAAAGTCTCATTTGCTACGTGTTTTGGGGGATTTATGGTGTGTCTTGCTCTAAACGAGCACACTCGCTGTTAAAACCACGAACGTACTTATGTACACATGGGAAATTAAATTTATATAAACACATACTCACACACAGGTTTAGATTCATAATATACAACTGTAATAAAATAAATTCCTAACACAACTTTTGAAGGAATTTGCCTGTGTGTGTGTACATGCCAAAAAACTAAAGTAAAAGTTATTATACTGAAACTGAACAACAAAACAAAGACCCCAGACAACCCTGTCTCAGCTTATCCAAATACCTCTTTAAAAAGAAATTAAAACACAAAAGTGTGTGTGCAATGATTACTTAAAACACCAGGAAACATACACACATATTAAGACACTCAACCCATTTTAGCTCATATACGTCGGTCTCCACTTTTAAAGAGAAACACACTCTCTGGACGCACATCTGGATTCAATCACTGACATCTCACGCTCACCTCTTCATAAAACACATCACGGTCCTTGCTTTTGTCCAAGAACACAAAAAAAGCTAAAATGTCTTAAAGTTTAAGAACAAAATCAAATTTAAATGACTAAATGAGCTCAAAAACTGGATATCATTTAAAATATCAAATGGATGATATTACAGTGGCAGAGAGAGCAGTAACTGTGCGGTACTCTTCCTGCCACTAGGGGGCAGAGATGCCCTAACAAGCCCATCCCTGTCCTCAAACCTAAAGATGAACATGATGACGATAACAGCCCACTTGTAGCCTTGAGCAGCGATGCATACTGATTTTAGTCAACCTCATCATCTCCTCCTCAGATGACCAATGTCATTTGGGCATCCCACACTCGATTCGCAATAAGAGATGACTATACAGAACACAAGGTGACGAGTGTATGAGAGAGAGAGAGGGGGGGGGGCGCAAGAGAGACGTTTGGAGCTGCTGTTAGAAGGAGAGAGGAATGAAAAAGCAGGGATGAGGAGAGAGGGGTGATAACATCGTGTGATTGCAGTAATGCCCAAGGAAACAATTAGGTGTTGTTGCTCAAGGGTCCCGGTGCAGAGCTTGACTGGGCTGGACCATCTGAACCACTGCCCTCTGTGTAGAAACACACATACACACACAGTTACAATTCTCTGAACGTACAGATACCTGACCATTCAATAATCAGACTGACAAAGGAAGGGTAAATCAAAGACAGTGACCATGTGGGCGATTCAGTACCGTGGGAGGCAGGTGTTGTCTGCGAGCGAGCATGGGGAGGAATGAGAATGGAGTTCAACTGTGGCTGGATAGATAGCTCTGCAGGACGACAGACAGACAGGTTAGCGACTCATATCTGTATGTAGTTTTTGAATGTCCTAGATGACTATTTAGGCAGTAAATTCGCAGGCATTTGAGGCTCTGTTGTCTGGAAAAAGACTTCTACTTAATCAGTAAATGGTGTAAAGACGAGTTAAAATTCATTTAAACAATTGCTGTTTTATCAACTATTTGCAGGGCTTGGCACTTGAACTGAATGGGGAGCAACTGACTCCTATAATTTAAGCAATTACAGAAGCACCAATAATTAAACTTCATTAAACTCTAAAGTCTACTGAACCCAAAGAAAACAGCAACCTACGCAGACATCACAGCTCAAAGGATTCGCTGATGTAGAAAGATACAGATTTTATGAAATTTGTACATCAATTGGCAGAGACATTAAGTTGCTGTGTTTGAAGAACATTCCAGATCAGTTACTTAAAAGAATTATGGGTAAAACACTGCTGTAGATACATGTAGGCAGGTTTAGACAAGTAAGCTCGCTGGGTTTCGAGACACGGCCTCTGTATTCTGAAATGCTGGTGCGTAAGATACAGAGACGGAGACAGAGGAGGAAAGAGGGCTGAAGCTGAACAGAAGTGGTAGTTCTCTCAGTTCAACTCACCCACAGGGCTAAAGTTGAAGAGCTGGGGAAGTTCTCGCCCGTTGGGGAGACGGGCGTTTGGTTGGCGCAGCTCATCGAAAAAAGCATGTGCACAGGCCTCAAGCGGTGAGAGACGTGTCACCGGTGTATACTCCAGCAGACGAGAGCACAATGAGATGGCTTCAGGAGGAGTTCTCGGCTTAAACACCTAACAAACACACACAAAACAAACCCATGACAACTGAGAGATGCCTTAGTCGTTTAACCCTCTGTAAAGTCTCAAATGTCTCTGATACAACTGAGAAGCATCACAATTTCGTAGTAAAAAAACTTGCCTTTGTCCAAGGGTGAGCTTTGATCTGTGGGAATTTAAACTCTGTGTAGTTGGGGTTCATCTCTCTGATCTGTTCTCTTGTGGGCGTCCCCAAAACCTGCGGACAGACAAAGATTGGTAACTCTCACAAACTTTATGCCCATGCCTTAAAGATAACATAACATGAGATCATGAAATTACATTTCATGCAGTGTTTAATGTTGCCGTGTTTGAAAGTAAGCAGTCAGCCTATGGGATTCCTTTTGTGCCAATAAAAATGAAAGCAAACTTTAAAAAAACGAACGAAAAAATACAATGAGAAAGAAAAAAAAAACTTTGATAATGAAAACAATAAACTCAATTGCACAAAAATGTGAAAATATTTTCGTATAAACTGCAATTTTCATAACAATTTTCCAAGTTTCGTTTTTGCAAATAATAGTTTTGAATTCACTGCTAGAGTTTTCATTTGCGCTTTCCGAGTTTTCGTTTACGCTTCTCAAGTTTTCGTTCGCCTTTCTGGCACAAATCTCACGTGTGGGCGGGATTTATGGCCACTTTACTCTCATTGGTTAGTAAGATTTGGATTGACAGCTCCCTGACCAGGAAGTCGATACTGAAGACAGTGCAGCGGATTAGAGAGCAATCTGCTTGCGGTTTTATGTATTGTATTGTTTTAGTGTTTGTACTTAAATTACTTTCTTATTTTATTAGTATATTAGCAGGGTTGCCAACGTTCACGCACTTAAAAGTGGGACACGTTTCCAGGCTCTATCACGCCGTGACAACAAGCCAACATCGAGTAAATACAGCTAGCCAGCCATATTCACATGCAACTGTACATGGGTTTAGAGGCCGTCAGACACAGCAGGCTATAGTTTATAATTACAGTGATATCAGGAAAACGAGATGCCCAGTGAGTTTTTAGGAGATATATAATAAAGTGTTATGCTTCCAGTTCATATTTATAATCGTGGTGGCATTTTATGTATTGTTTCTATCTTTAAATGTTTGTTTATATTGTAAAAAGTCTCTATTCTGCTTTTCTTTAACCTGTTTCATGTAGGTGTGTGAATACACAATGTATTAGTTGTTTGCAAGTGGCAGACTAAATTAATAAAACATTCTAAAGGCCTCTAATTGTGTCACCTTATGAAATTGTTTTGTTGTAGCGTTTTAAAAACATAAATGCCATTTGAATGTATTGGCACTGTTTTATGAGATGTACTTTCAGTGAAAGTAAAGAAAGGGGTGTAATACTGTACATTCACCATGAGTTTAAAAAGAAAGATACAGCAATTGATTTATAAGTGGACTTAGTTATTTAAAAGGAGACTGTATGCCAGAGCGACATCGTCATCCTCCTCCTCAGCTGGACACAAGTCACCCTCAGGTTCATTTATGTAACCAACATAATAAAATCGCTAAAAGTTGTAATCTCTGTACAGTAACTATGCAGAAATGCAATTTTCATTTAGCACAACCCAATAATCTGTAACGTGTCTTTATTGGATGTTATATAATGCAAGTTGTTCCTTTTTAAGAAAAATAATCTTAATAGTCCATAAAATACAAAATACAAAAAATATAAAGCACACAATGAACGAGCTAAGTAAAGACAGAATTGCTACTGTACAGGAATACAACTTTTAGTGATTTTCTTTATTATCTGAATTACATTCATTTACTTGAGGGTGAGGAGGACGATGATGAGTAAGAAGCTTGGATCCACACCGCGCATGACTTACCAACTTCAAATACCAATTACTAATATACTAACTAAATAACAAAGTAGTTTTAAGTACAAACAATAATGATAACAGCATGCAGATCGTTCTCTAAAATTCGTTGCACTGCACTGTCTTCAGTATCAACTTCCTGTCAATCCAAGTTGCCATAAATCCCGCCCACACGTGAGATTTGTGCCAGAAAGGCGAACGAAAACTTGAAGCGTAAACGAAAACTCGGAAAGCGCAAATGAAAAATCTAGCAGCGAATTCAAAACTATTATTTGCAAAAACGAAACTTAGAAAATTGTTAAGAAAATTGCAGTTTATTCGAAAATATTTTCACATTTTTGTGCAATTGAGTTTATTGTTTTCATTATCAAAGTGTTTTTTTTCTTTCTCGTTGTATTTTTTCGTTCGTTTTTTTAAAGTTTGCTTTCATTTTTATTGGCACAAAAGGAATCCCATATCAGCCAAGTTTTAAATCTTAAGGTGTATGAATAACAAAGAGTTGACTCTGAATCACGTAAACGACTCGTCCCTAGTCCGATTCACGAACCGCCGCGGATGTACCGCCTACCGCCGTTTTGCTAGGAGTGCCCACGAAAACTTCACTCTTCTCCCCCATACACTGAAGCTCGTGAGCCTCATTCTCGGTAGACCAATCACAGTACACTAGACCAGCTGACCAGTCACATCAGACTAGGCTAGCGGAAAGGAGGGGATTAGACGGATGAATCGCGGAACGAATCATTTGAGAGTCAGTCAAGAAGTAAGGAAAGATTAACTACCTATTATTATGAAATAATTGTGTTTTTACACCTATGTACATAAACTTGTTTTTGGACACTCCATAAACAAAAAGTTGGACCTTAAAAATCCTAAATTATGTACTCTTAAAAACACAGCAATGCAGATTTATCCATTATTCCCTTACCTTAATGATCTCCACTAGCTGGTCCACTCCGCTGTCACCGGGGAATATGGGTTGCCCCAGCAGCAGCTCTGCTAATACGCAGCCGGCTGACCAGATATCGATGTTGGATGTGTAATCTGTGGCTCCAAATATCAGTTCAGGGGCGCGGTAGTACCGCGAACAGATGTACGACACGTTGGGCTCCCCGCGAACTAACTGCTTTGCACTGTGGAGATAAAAAGATGGGGGATTGCAGAGAATCTGTGAAAGAATTCCAACAGATTCACACGCACATGCATCGGTGCCTCCTCTTTAGGGCCAGCAGTAATGCGAATCTCGGAAAAACGTTTACATTTAGCAGACGCTTTTATCCAAACATGTATGTAGCCCGTCATGTGTGTGCCGCGTCATGTCAAAATACGTGTTCGGCACATCACATGAACCTATGTGAATCGAGCAGTAGGTCAAAATACGTGCCTGCTGCAGACGCATCGAAAGAGTTTATAATAAAAGAGACACTGGTGTTCAAAAGATACTCTCAAGACACTCTCTTAACACTTAACTCTGATTGAACATTAGACTAAGCGAGTATCTTCTGAACACCAGCGTCTCTTTTATCATAAACCCTTTCGATGCGTCTGCAGCAGCCACGTATTTTGAAATACTGCTAGATTCACATAGGTTCATGTGATGCGTGGAACACATATTTTGACACGACGCGGCACACACATGATGCGATGAACACATATTTTGAATTACTGCTGGCCCTGAAGATTATGCACCGATCACCACTGGTAGTGGATTTAATATTTATCACCAGAATGATAAACAAAACATCATAGAGTGACAGTCCTGCAGATCTGCTAAAGTATTTATATAACAATAATATACAGTTTTTAGTAAAAACAAACATAAGTGTAAGGAGACTTCGGATAAATTACCCAGGAAGAGAATGATGAATAAACAGCCTTACAAGCTACACTGATAACATAGTCATAGATTCTAAATAACAATCCAAGGCTTATCCAAATATTACATATTTTTCAAGGAATGATCAGATCTTTTCTCGTGATGCTTGACTGCGGCAGTACAGGTGCAGAAAAACATGACTAAAGGGCTTTGGCACCAAGTTACACAACAGTCATCTATGATACTGATCATTCTCAAATCTTAAATACACAGTCAACAGAAATGAAATCAGAGCATACACAAAATCCAATAGTTTGGGCCTGAGCCCCAACACAAAACTTAAAGGCATACTTTACCCAAAAATGAAACTTCTGTCATTATTTACTCACCTTTGGTTTGTTCCGGATGTGTACTCATTTCTTTGTTCTGATGCACACAGAAAAAGATATTTGGAATAACGCTTATAACCAAACAGATCTCAACACCCATTGACTGCCATAGTAGGAAAAAACAATGGTAGTCAGAATTGTTTGCTGTCCAACATTCTTCCAAAAGTCTTTTGTGTTCAACAGAACAAAACATTTTAAATTTTTCCTACTATGGTAGTCAATGGGTGTTGAGATCTGTTTGGTTATAAGCATTATTCCAAATACCTTTCTCTGTGTTCATCAGAACAAAGAAATGTATACACATTGGGAACAACTCAAAGGTGCGTAAATGATGACAGAATTTAATTTTAGAGTGAAGTATCACTTTTATGCAGAACATAATTCACAATTTCAAAAAAATTCAAAAAAGCCGCGTGCAGGAAAATATGATCACCAAATAGGCACAGACATTGAGAGGCCAGAATACTACATTCTGCACATGAATGCATTTCTATAAATACATGCCAGCGAGTACAATGACTGATTGACACACACCTGCCAAAGTCACACAGTTTGAGTACAGCTGTGTCTGGGTCCACCAGGAGATTCTGTGGTTTGATGTCTCGGTGACAAACACCTTGGGAATGAATATACGCCAGACTGCGAAATAACTGATACATATACACCTGAGAAAAGAGCGAGAGAAATAGAGAGAGAAAGGGAGGAAAGAAGGGTGGGTGAATGGATGGTAAAGGCGAGACAGGGGAGGACAGAAAGAAGTTATTGTGCATGTACATACTGAGCACAGCAGCAGCGGGCAGGCAGCATTACACAGACTTACTTTGACATAGATAATGGGGATGGTGGTCTTGGACTTGTTAAAGTGGCGTGCCACCCTGTACACGGTTTCTGGTACAAAATCAAGCACCAGATTTAGATACACTTCATCTTTCTGAGGAGAGAGAAAAACAGCGATTGCAGATTAAGAGAGATGCTGTGTTCATCAAATTATTATAGCAGTGTCAAACATTCAAAACTATTTGAGGAAAGTACACAAACCTTTTCTCCACTGGAGTAAAAGAAGTAGCGTAGCCTGACAATATTACAGTGGTCCAACTTCCTCATTATCTGTAACTCACGGTTCTACGGAGAAGGAAATGATGTGTGAATAAAAGCAAAGACGAAACATGAAAACCAAACATTTATCCTCTCTGATGCATTCGATGGAAGTGTTTTTTTTACATAATATTACAGCACAGCACAATTCAACTCTATGCTGGCTTCTTCATAGCGGAACACCGCAATCTGTTCTTCAAATCATCTAACACACATTCCCACAATTCATTGTTCTAGTTTCATTTCAGAGGTATGAGAAAGGTTCACAATTAATAATGTGAATAGTAATTGCAAACATTTTGGGGCTATTAACAAAATAACCAGTGTACTGACAGTGTAGTTTTTTGGATCTGCATGATTTTGAGTGAGGAGGATACATCTTACCTTAAACCTCTTGTCCTGAAGCACCTTCTTTATGGCCACCATCTCCTGGCTGTCAATAAGGCGAGCCTGGTACACCACCCCGAACGAACCATTTCCGATAACCTTGATGTCCGTGTACGAGACCTCCTGAGGGCGGTCGGGACCTTGCCCTGGCGTGGCTACTACTGTCGTCACCTTTCCGCTATCTCCTACAAGCGCAACAAACAAAAGTGATGTGTAAGAGACTTTTAATGAAAGATATGACCACTGGAATAAGTAAAACCAAAAAGGACACCACAGAAATGCAGAGCAAGTTTTTTTATCTCTGCTTTTATCCTCTTACAGATACATAACAATGAATCACGAATAAAAATGCCTATCGAACATTCATGAAAGATTTATGTAAGTTTGACCATATACTTTAACGTTAATGGCCAGCCTACCTGGCTCTCTCATGTTTTAGCGTACTCAAACATGGATTAGAAACAAGTACTTCTGTTTTATAATATACGCTTTGTGTTCTTTACACAGACCACAGCAATCCCAAATAGTTCCAAACCGTGACGTATTTATAATAAACTGATCATGAAAAACACAATGAAACACAGGGCAAAGCTTGTCACAAGGAACACACCCTTAGGTTGTTTGAACAAAGATGGTGGAGAAGGCTGAGAAATGTCTTTCTACCTGTGGTCAAGAACAGATCTGGATAATAGAAATTGCTAGGAGACAGGGTGGCGATTTGTCTGTCAATTACTGTCAGTATTGATTGATTCTGAGAAAGAATGACAAATTCACCAAACAAAAGACTTTTATCTTCTTATATATGGCAATATTATTGTCTGCGGGATTAAAGCAGACAGTATTTCTCCATCTGACAGAGACCGGTTAATGATATATTGGAAGAATTTCTTATTAGATTGGCACCCACAGAGCTAACATAGAAATAATACTACACGAATCGGCAAGTCTCAACGTTATAATTTCAGTTGCAGCTATTTAGTAGACCACACATTATGCTGAACTGATGGCTAACCTTAACCAAACCATTGAAAACAATGCCCAAAAACTGAAATGGCTGCTGTATGTCATAACTACCGGTTCAAGATTTTCTGGGATACAGTCGTTGATATAACTGATCCTTTTATTACCCATCACCACTTCATGGAATCAAGCAGTCAGCACTATTGCTCCACCGATCATAATTGATACCGATCAATGGGGATCATTTATATAGCAACACATGAAGAGATTTCTGTGTTTTAGACAAGCAATCATATTAACAGTAGTATTTCAACCATATATAGATGTCGCATTTTCTCAATAAGAAATGTGTTTTAAATAGGCTTGTAAAAGGATTTACAAGACGTGTGTTTGCAAACAAATACGATTACCAACATCGCTAACTGTACGCTATGTTGTATTGATTTTGAGATTTTGTTTTTTTCAAATACAGAGTGCGAGCTAAAAACGACGTAACGTTAGCCTTCCTTATTTTGCTTGAAAGTGTAACGTTAGTTAAGTTACCCATCGAAGTAATGTTAAGAACATTGAATACATCCATTAGACATACAGATGAAAAGATTGCAGGCAAATAAAAGACATAAACAGTGAGATGATGCAAAACTGACGAGGGCTAACCGAGCTTTGTTAGCAAGCGAGCACATCTTGAAATTCAACGACGCCTGGACATCTAGGCAACTACTTTAAGAAAAGGTTAATTTGGCTTTTTAAAGAGTCCAAATCAATCCACTGATTTTGATCTTAACATATGTGTTTAACACGCGTCCTTATGATAGAGTGTCGAGCTAATGTAGTTAGCGAAATCAAAGCCCTTGATCCGTCTACAAAAACAAGCCCAAGTTAGCCTAGCCAGTTAGCCGCCTAAAGTAGGTTAAAGAGATCATTGAAAAATAATGAGAAAAATTAATGAAGATCATACTACACGGACCAGCAAGGTGTCATTAACTAATGTATTAACATCACATGTATTGTGATTTTCGTGTATTGTCATTCAAAGATACTCACTGCCCAGCTTTAAGTTTCCGAAACCAGACGAACTCCCGCCTGAGGCCTGCGCGCCCCCGGTCTTTCCTGAAGAGCTTCCACCAGCGACGGCTGTTCCAGTAGCGGCTGCAGCGGCTCCCGGGACCCCCGGAGGCTCAGCAAACGAGCTAGTCCTGGGCCGCCCGCTGCCGCTCATTTCGGGTTGCGAGTGTGCCAGAGCGGGGGTAAAGTGTACTGATAGACTGGCCCAGGCGCGTATTGGATATGTCAATTGAAACAAAAACAATCGTTAAAAAATAAAGATTGCTGAAGTATCGTATCGTTGACTGAGCGCCTCCTCTTTCTCCTGTGTGGATGGGCGACTGGAGCTGACGCACAATGACGCTCTATGCGCATGTCTTCTGGGTAATGAAGTACAACAACATTCTTGAAAAGATTCGATGCTGCAACATACCAAACGGCTTAAATGGCTCAAATACAGCCAAAATAATGAAACAACGCAATACACATCAGGTAATAAGGTTGGGTTGCATTTATGGCTAAATAAAATATTAAATACAAATACATCTATGATACAAGAATATAGGCCAACTTTACAGTAACATTTTCGTTATGATCACTAAAGATAATGTGATACAGACATATGACACAACTGGTTTTCACAAATCTAAAATAGGAGCTGGTTTGGCGATGGACTACATGACCTCACTCTCTAGTCTTATCCAATAAATCAAAGCGCAGAATACAGTGTATACATTTATCATTTTATTCACATTCAATAACAGCTCAACATCATAAGAAACAGTGATTACCAAGTTGTCAAATCTAAAAATAGACTTGTATAAATAGACTTGTATTATTTATCTGTCAATTCAATCACAGAAAAATGTAACATTTATGAATGTAATGAACTATGATCATATCACTAGAAAAACCCGACGCGTCAGTTTACAAATGTGGTGCAATGAACAAAGTTTTGATGTTATTTCCTGCCGACACAAACAAATCTCTGATTGTCTATGTGAGCAAACGGAGTGTTGAGAAAACAGGTCAGTCTCAATTATACAATCGTTATGAGGGTTTTTTTTTACTGTCCGACACAGTCACATTTCATATAATAGAAACCAAAGTCTATTATATGAAACTTTAATCGCCTCAGTGAGCACTATCAAACCACTAGGCTGTCCATCAAAACGTTCAGTTTGACAGACAGCCCGTTCATCCAATCACCGGCTTCCTCGAGCCACATCCCAACCCCCTTGAGGCGGGGTAGCACGCACAGAGCAAGGAACAGAGGCCAGACAAACGGTGCAATTCCACGTCCATGATGGCATTTACATCAAAATATATAAACAAACAGGACGTCGCGTAGGATAATATTGCTTCGTTTCGGTAAGAAAGGCATTCTAAACACGGGAAAGCTTAAGGCGGGCAGAGAAGAGCTGCACGAGGGATCGCCCAGCTGCAGCGCGCGAGGAAAGGCTCGGAAACGGTTGGGGAAAGAAGGCCTCGCTCAACGCTCTTAGACCTGCGGGGAAAAGTGAAGAGCGCCGCCTGACGACCGCCGTGGAGCGGGGTGACTCGCTCAGGAGACCGCGGTGCGCTCCGTCAGCTCTGGCAAAAACTGTAGAGCGCCGCCAACTGCTCGCCACAAGGTAAGCAACGTGTGTGTTTATACATTTATTTTGTCAGGGTCAGTCTTTATATAAAAAATACAAAAGAGACCCGCACACTGTCATTTTCCCACTTGTATTGAAATATTTATTAAGATAAAAATATACACTATAATAGTAATATTAATAATGACGCGATAGGATAAAAGTATGTGCTAAAAATAATGTGTCGTGGTCTTAATATTAAAAGAATCCATAACATTGTGTATATGTTATATGTATAGAGAGAGAATATAGTCATTATATTATTTATCATTTATTATTATTATTATTATTTTATAATATAAACATGGTTAGTGACAAATATACCGTAAATGTGTCAGCAAAAAAAAAGAAAAAACAAACAATGATGATATATCTCTTTTATGCTGTTTTTATATTAATAATTTAAAATAACGTACTATTAACAGTTTTTACTATGTCACACCCTAGGACACATGTACAGTATATTTGTCAACTACCCATATATTCAGTCTTCAGATTAAAATATGATAAATCTTTATTACCTGCATTATAAAATGAATATGGTATAATATGTATTTATTAAGTAAGGGATAATGTACCGGCAGCCGGTTGTTATGTAAGGAATAATCGACGAAGGGCTGTTTCATTATTCGAAAGGTAATGCACACCTTCGCGTCGTGGCCGTGTCACCTCGGGTGTGCATTACCTTTCGAATAATTGAATGCACGGGAGTCAATTATTCTGCTTATACCACAGTTACCACACCACAGGGCATTGTTCAAGTGTTTAATTTCAAAGTTTGTCATGTTATCGTCTTTTAAATGCTCTTGATGGTAGGACTACTTTCTTGCGCATCTCATTTCAAGCATCCATGAGCGAACGGACTCGGAGGCTTGATATGTAGTGTGTGTGGGTTAGACCACGCGCACACCTGCGTGTTTGCAGTAATGTGACAGAAAAGCCAGTGATAATAATATTATTTATTCATCGTATTGTTTCTGTCATCAGCAGTACAAAAAAAACCTTTGAAAGAGTAGGTCTATCAAAATATAGACTATTTGTTAAGCAGCATAAACAGTTTTGTGTTTATTGATACAAAACTGCACGCGTTTCCATTTACAGTAA
The DNA here is from genome assembly GCA_006030095.1 of Triplophysa siluroides. Lineage (NCBI taxonomy): Eukaryota > Metazoa > Chordata > Actinopteri > Cypriniformes > Nemacheilidae > Triplophysa > Triplophysa siluroides. The sequence goes on from VCII01000558.1 coordinate 1,032,122, forward strand.
AGTTTCACATTATAAACGTCAATCCCTAGGATGGAACCCATGACCTTGGCATTGCTAGTGCCATGCTCTAAGCCACAGGAAAGTCAGTATTATTGAAGAACTGACCTTACAATGTATAAAATGCACATTGTGACACTTACCTTTTTTGGGTATATTTGTATTAATTGTATTCTGACATATTTCTATTGTTTCTTTTTTTTCAGGATTCATATCTGGCAAAGTAATGTGTACTGAACTCAGTCGTTGTGCCTCATAACATCCACCTATGGTCACATAGCACCGCATCTTTACATATTACCTCCTGCCTGCTTTATCACTGCAACTACTACAGTCACCATGAGTGACCAGGAGTATATAGAGCATCAGTATATGTGCAGTGAGTGCCAGCAGCTTTTTAATACGTTGGAAGAGGTGCTGGTGCACCAGCAGATCCACACTGGAGCCGAAGAGGATGAAACAGAAGTCCTGGCCAGCCATGAAGATTATGAGACTGGAGAGAGCCAGTATCAGTGTCTGGAGTGTGGCGCCATCCTCAGGAATCCAGATGAACTACTGGCACATCAGGAGCTGCACATGAGGGAGGCAGGGCAGGGTGAGTGTGTGGATTTGACATGGCTTTAAAGTTTGTGCTGTGCATGTCAGAACACATTTTTAAATTTAGCTAATGCATTATTTTCAGAGCTCTGTGAGGTCACAGAGATGGTTGGTGCCAGTGGGGAAGTGCCAATCCAGTACCAGTGTCTGGAATGCCTGGCTCTCTTCGACAGACCTGAACTTTGGATGGCACACAGGCAGTCACATAGCAGAAGCAGTACCCATAGCACCTTGAGCACTGAAACTGTAAGTACACACACGTAAACACACTGTTGTGAAGGTCTTCTTTGCGGTGTCTGAATTTTTGTTGTTTTCTGATCCAGGAATTTGTTCTTCAGCCGGATGGCTCGGTCACTCAGCTTCAGTCGCACAATGTGCAGAATCTTGTTCTGGATGAGCAAAGGGCAGGCCAGATACTGACCCTAGCACAGGTCTGTTCCGCATTTTCGCAAATATCCACACAATTTGTTATTCTTGCTGGCACCTGTTACCAACTGTGGTTCATTTTCAGGCTCTTCGAAATCAAGAAACTCCCTCTGAGTCCGCAGCCCCTGCCAGAGCTATGCTAGTTCCGGCAAACGCTTCCTTAACTGGCACCTCCTCCGCTATGCTCCGCCTACAGTTCTGCTCCGCCCAAGCTATTGCAGATGGGACTGCCTCAGGTGCCCTTTCCAAAGCCAAACTTCTCGCCCCCTTCTTACATGCCGATCCTATCAGGTTTGACAACATGACCACTCTGAGCCTTCTCCCGGCCTCGGGTCAGGTGAACACGTTAAAGAAGGAAGAAGAGGAAATTTTAATCATCCATCCTTATGAATGTTCCGAGTGTAATCTGCTATTCAGCACACCAGAGGATTTTCTTCAACACCAGGGGGAGCACTTCTTAGGCCAGGACAAGGAGAGTGGGGGCACTGGGGTGATGGTGGGGTATGAAGACAGCTCTGTGGCTCGGGAGGACGAAAGAAGAAGCAATGGATTGGAAGAGGGCCGTAAAGGGGGCAGAGTTACTGTAGGGAGGTGTGCACAAGCCACCCGCTCCGACGGTCAGGGCTTGACATCTCCCGCTTCTCCCAGCAGTCTTCAGTGTGAGGAGTGCAATAGAACCTTCACCACAGCCAATCGGCTTGCGGCACACATACGGGTGCACGAGCAAGGAACTCACGAGTGTCCGGAGTGTGATAAAGTGTTTAAGAAATTGGTGTCGCTACAGACACACATGCGCACACACTCTGGTGAGGCACGTTTTCTGTGTGTGGACTGTGGACATGGTTTTACCACAGAAATGACACTTATGATACACAGGTACTGACACGCATACAAACTTCTTGTGATTTGTGTTCTTCCTCAACGCAAAATCTAGATCTAAATGCTTATTTTTGTCTCATTTTAGGAAAACTCATACATCTGAACCACTGCACAGATGCCCGTTTTGTGCCAAAACCACGGTATCACATCTCACAAAATCCGTGAGCCGGGGGTGCAAGACTCTCAGGTAACAGTTGGTTTTAATGAAGGAAATGCATTGCAACTCTTTGCTCCATTAAAAGTTAGTGTGGCAGAAGAATACAACTTAAAAGCTTAAAGATTTATGCAGGTTAAGGCGACACATATATTGTGACCCTACATTTATTATATTGCACAAAAATAACATAAATGGGCTTCCTAAAGAATAATTTAAACTTTTGATGTTTCCTTACTCAGTCGATTATAAGGTTTTAGTTTCACGGGATGTTCTTTTCATTATGTAGAATGTAGAGAAAACAGTAAATCACAAATATTAATTTGCTTGGTTTTCGCAGACAGGATCACATATGTGTAGGCAAATAAGTAACATCCATTTTCAGATTTATTCAACCATAGATTCTGTGAAATGTTTTTTTTTGTTTCCAGTGGGGAACATTAGACCACCATATTAAGCCATTGAATGCATTGGCACAATAAAGGAATAGTTCACCCAAAAATGTATAAATGTATATACCAGTACCAAATCTCTATATATTTATTTGGTTGGTTGAACACAGAGAAATATATTTGGAAGAAAGCTTGTAACCAAACAGTTCTTGGACCCCTTTGATTTTTTCAAAGTGCGCCAGAATTGTTTGCTGTCCTACATTCTTCAAAATATTTTCTTTTGTGTTCAACCGAACAGCAAAAATGTAAAAAAATCATACTCTTGTTGGTCCAAGAACTGTTTGGTTATAAGCATTCTACCAAATATCTTTCTCCGTGTTCATCTGAACAAAGAAATCTTGAAAGATTTGGAACAACAAACTTTATTAACCTTTAATAATAAACAAACAATGAGATGAATGGCATTAAAATCATATTGACAGGGTTAACCTCTCCCCTTTGTAGTTTGTTCTGGCCAAGCAGTCATCCCTCTCCATTATCCAAAGAGCAAGAGAACGAGAGGCTGCTTGGAAGAAAGACAGACAAGAACTGCCAACTTCTCTTGTGAAAGGTCCCAGCGAAACAGGTCCTGTTGTCATTGAAGGTATTACTGTGGTCTCCCGGTCTGCGGAGCCGGCAGAGAACGGACTTCATGCTAAACTCTCAAACACAGAGCAAACCCAAAATCAAGTAAAGATGCAAACATGTGACCCAAACCATTCAACTAATGGCAATGTGGAAAAAGAATGCAAGAATCCTGCTGCAGAGGAAGATCTAAAATTACCATGTCCCACTTGTAAAAAAAGATTCTCATCGCAGGTCCGCTTGTTGCGGCATCGCAGGACAGCTCACACCGCTGAAAGACGCTTTAATTGCAACATCTGTGGGAAACTTTTCAAGAAGCAGATCCACCTGCGGAACCACCTGCGCACTCACACCGGCGAGCGTCCATTCCAGTGCAGTGTGTGTGGAAAGACCTTCTCCTCTCTCGCTAATCTTTCCCGCCACGGACTCACGCACACAGGAGTCCGTCCGTACAGGTGTGACATTTGCCACAAAGCCTTCAGCCAATCTTCCAATCTCCGTCAACACCGTCAGCATCTTCACGGCAATGCCAAACCCTTGCCCTGTTCGGACTGCTCTGCCTCGTTTATCCGTCCTGCTAAACTGGTAGCTCATCGTTTTCTTCACCACCCGGGGTCACCGGCACCATACCCCTGCCCGCAATGTTCTGAAGGGTTCGTGCGGAAACGCCAACGAGACCTGCATTGCCTGGAGGACCATCCCAACCTAACAGCCCCACACAGTATCTCTCAAGATTCCCAAGCAGCATCTTGTCAGCAGCCATCGACAGACGGCACTGAGCAACAGAACACCACTTCAATACTTAGACCCATTATGGATTGCCCTATCTGTGGCAAGCGCCTCAACTCACCTGCAAATCTTCGCTTGCACCAGCTAAGCCACGGACTCGGGCTGGGCAGGCCTCGAGGCTCCGCCTCTACAGGAAAATCTCATCCCTGCCTAGTATGTGGAAAGCTATTCGTTTCTGCCTCAAGTGTCACACTTCATCAAAGAGTTCACACTGGCGAGCGGCCGTATCCCTGCGCCATCTGTGGCAAGCGGTTTCGTCAAAACACGCACCTGCGTGAGCACCTTCGCACGCATTCGGGCGAGCGGCCGTTTCGGTGCGAGTTCTGTGACAAAGGCTTTGTGCAGAGCATGCATCTGGCAGAACATCGGCGAACGCACACCGGCGAGAGGCCGCATGCTTGCACTGAATGCGGAAAGACTTTCAGGACAATATCAAACCTTAGGAACCATCGTAAGACCCACAATCGCACCCAAAAGCAAGAGGACCCAGAGCAAAATGCGGACGCTGGTGCAGAAGCTAATACAGCAATCTTTGCTGTCATGGACGCTTCTGAGATAGATCTTGCTACAGCAGTACCTGCGCTTTGCCAGCAGGGGGTGCAGCTCGGACAGTCCCAACTCTTTCAGATACAGACATCTAACCTGACACAGGTAGGCAGCTGGTACTTGTAGATACAGTGCATTTGTAAAGCTAAGATTTTTGTCAAATATTTTTGTTTTTCTATTTCAGACTCAAGGCACTCCCACTATTATGTGTAATGAGTTTGGGGAGCCAATAGCCATTATAGAGACGAGTGGAGACCTGGCAGAGGCCATTGAGCTGTACCACACCGCCATGGAGGGCGGCATCAACATGGAGGCCATCACTGTGGACAACGTGCAGTTAATGTGAAACGAGTGAAGAATCATGCAGCCTTCTAGCAGCCTTTAGGGATCATCTTCAATACTGGAAGAAAAAGATAACCCGATGTGAGGCTCGGACTGATTGAAGTGAGCTGTCTGAGACGATGATTGAATTTACTTCCATTGAAGTGTATCACAAAACGGCCACTCGAATCAATTCTCTGAGATCAGATTTCATGCATATTTTCTCTTTCTCCCAAGAGGTGGGAAGACATGTGGTAAAGTCAGTCTGTGGCAAGATGGCTGTCGACAGACATTTTGGACAAAGGCACAGAAAAATGACACCTGTTGGTGTAGCGGGGCAAGGATGTTTAAGTTGTTAGTAAATAACATGATATGATCATTGACGCTCCATTGAACATTCTGATCGGCAGTTCTTGTGAGGCACCAGAAACGGCAACTGTTAGCTTAAGGACTCAAAAACCACTTGACAGGTCATTGGTCCACGTGATGGTCCAATGTGTTTCATGCAGTATCACACCTCTCTGTCCGTACACTGAACGTTATTTGTAGCATTTTTTTTATCATTAGTATGATGACTTGGATGTGTTAATAAATTTAAACAGTTTGTCTCTGTCTTTTGGATTGGTTTATGAACGTGTGCTGTTCTTACAACACTATAGTCTGCAGTATGGTGATAGTCTGGGATTGTCTCTTCTCAAGCTTCAAAAGACTTCTAAAACACAAAAGCATCATTCAATTCATCGACGTGACTTGTGCAGTGTATTTAAATAGTCCTGAAGGCATACGAATGAGTCTGGTAAACGCAAACTGTAATATAATCCATAAGCTTGGCAAGTGGCAATTTAGTCCCATTGTCCTTTCACTTTTAATAGATCTGCATTTTGGGCCAGATGAACAAAGAATGAAATACATTTTAATTAAACATCCCGATAGCTTGTACTCAGTGGGTGTAAAAAGCGTGCAAAGTTTTTTTTTACAGATGGAGCAGCCAAACAGTTCATTTGAGTCTAATGGACAAAGTGCACACAAAATATAAAATGAACCTTGTTGATTGGTCATTAGCACATCATCCGCACACACTAACACAAACTATTACCTTAAACAATTACATTGCAAGTAAAAATAGTCTGTTTTTTAACTTTGAACATCTATTTATTTGTATAATGAGAGATAGTTACAAATTAGAGCTTATCAGTATAAAGTCTTGAATATGTAAATCAGCCAAACAAAGTAACACAGTAAGAAAAGTTTATAACCATATTTATTTCTCATTTGTTTTACAATGTCATTTTCCGTACTGGCTTTGTTTCTTTCAGTGATGCTCTTTATTCTGGTATCGAGTCTTTGGACTCTTCTGTATTCATGTACATCAAAGACCAGCGCTGCAGGAGAAGATCGCCCCTGATGCCTTCGGTCCCATCTCACAGCCGAAAGTGATTGAGGAAAGAATGATAAAGTGACAGAGAGAGGAATGAGGAAGGGGAGGAATGTAAGTGGTGCATTTAAGAAAAGTGTGTGTATACCAGAAAGAGGCTTGAAGTGTCAGACAACAAAAGCCCATGTAATGAATTCCTGGTTAGTGAGAAAAACACCTAAATGTTAAAAAGTCACTATAATGGTAAAAGAAAGTAGTGGAAGTGCCTATAAAAGGGACAATCATCCCTCTGTTTCTGCTAAAGAAAGAGTATATTAATAGGAATACAGTATATTTAGGATATAGGGATCAGATCCACAAGAATAACAAAACATTAATAAGAACAGTAATAATGAGAAATGTTATAACATAACTTGTAAAATTACGTGTTGAAAATCAAGCGTCTCCTCTAAAAAGTTAATAAAATTGTTATAGTAAATTCTCCTTGCTCCGTGCTTCACCAGCTCATGAAAGTTGAATGAAAAAGGCAGGGGAAGAAATGTTTAAATACGTGGAATCTCTTAATATATGGAAAAACTTAAATCAATGGCAATAATGTGCCTGTTGACTTCCCTTCCATTACCTTTTTCCTTCATGGCCAGCCAATCAGAGACTTTGGAATGACTCCAGTTTGATTGACAACCACTACAGCCAATCATAGGATGAAAGGTTTGCGAATGTCAGCGCACAGTTCAGAATGAGTCCCTCATTAAAGGTATTCAGTGCCTTAACAAAGCTATCCATGAAGTCCTCAAAAATCTTAACACCACAGAAGAAAAAAAACAAAATATGAAAGTCTTCATTATCACTTTGTCTCGGCCAATGGAGGCCAGCCTCACAATGACCGGCAGTAACTCACGAGCCATTAAAAAAACCTGTAGCCAAGCTACTGCCAAGCAGGCCATAAAAACACAACTCGGTCTGAAATGGATTGGGTTCCTTCACGGGTTCCGTCACGCGTCCCACCTTCTAGAGACATCAACAGCGCGAATTCACTGGTTTACAGGGCTTTACCCACAATCCTCAAAGTCCAAAGGAAGCCTAATGACTAATATTATGCTGTAAATTCAAGTGTGTATATTCAAGACGATGCACTGCGGCGTATGCAATTGTCTTTAAGTTGTTTGAAATCTTTAAGGTCTCTTTAGTAACACAAAATACTGAGGAAACACGTTTCCACACCCCAAACGGTTTTGAGGCATCTCCCCTCATCTGCTCAATTTACATGAAATTTCTGCTCTTGCTTTCTCTACGTCTTTCAGAACTGGTCACAGCAGAGACGAGACAACATATGATACAGATATCGATGGGAGAGATCTGGTCTCAAAGCTTTCTTTCCAGTGGTCCAATAACCTCATCTGGTGGAGTCCTGTGAATCGCCAGCGTTTCTGGGCTCCTCTGGGCTGTTCTGCTCAACATCTCGCTCTGCTTCTTTTTCCAGCTGATCCATCCCTCCTCCTTCGCCGGATGCCCCGGAAGGTCCCGGTAATGAAGAGAGGTCTGAGGCGGCCGATTCCGACGGAGCTGCCGTCTGCATGATCTTCTGTCGGACCTCACGGATCTTGAGCTGTAAGCACACCTTTGTGGGGAAGATGTCAGAATATCGCGCCTGGAACGCAGCGGTAGCTTGAGCTGTTGATTCGGAGGGAGAGAGGCAGAAGAAAAAGAGACCATAAGACAGGAAGAAACTGAAAGAGAGCGTACTGCTAATTGTCTAATGTAAAACATTTTTTTTATGTTTTATTATTTTCTTGACAAGCTCAGTTTCTTGGACTCTTTACAATCGTACTGTTTCAATATTGCTATTGTGTATTGTGCACACAGAAAATGCACATAAAATATGCTCCTTTATATGATAGAGTTTTTTAATTATTTTAATTTAACCAAGACTCTAAATGTATTTAGTCAGTTACTTTGTTTTACAGTTCACATTGTAACCTGAAATGTCCTAAACAGAATCTGAAACATTTTCTAACTCACTTTACATTAAAGTGATTATATTTTGGTTTTCAAACTGCCAACAAAACTTTCTGCTTATTTATAGGTTTAAATTAGATTTTGTTTTTGAATACCAGAGTTACTGTAGTATTTCATTTTTAACTGTAGTTTCATAACTATTTAAAATTTTAGTTTAGTTTCGTTTTTATCTATTTCCAGTTATTACACGGCTCGTTGAAATGCTTGGTTCTGATTGGCCCGTATGCAGCAAATCATTTTGACAGGTTTGTTTTGGACAAATTAAATATAAATATGTCTTTTAATAACATTTATGAAATTATATTTACAAATGATTCAACCAAATTGCCTGTTTGTGACATTTGAACCGCGTTTCTTACCTAAAAACCGAAAGTAAACGGCAATTCCAGTTAACGAAAGGGGCAAGGAGGAGAAAAGTACACAGCGGGTTCGAGGAAGGGGGGGAGGTGTACGTGAAGGGAGAGGTCCCAGTCGGAGGGAAAGACGAGGATGAGGGTATGGAAACAAGTGGGGGGTGGAAAAGAGAAGTGGGGGGGAAGGAGGTGGGTAGTGGTGCGGGAGGAGAGTGTTTGCGGAGAGGGAGAGGGCGAGGGGAGGGGAGGCAGACGGAGGGGTGGGGTTGAAGGGCGATAATGGGGATACAAGTGGGAAAGGGGGAGGAAGGGTAGAGTAAGGGGGGGCAGGAGAGATAGTTTAGGATAAGAGGGTGGAGAGGTGAGTGGGGGGGCGAGGGAAAGGGGGTTGGAAGGGGAGGGGAGGGAGGGAGTGGAGGGAGTGGTGGGGTGGTGGCGGGAGGGGGGAAGAGAGCACGAGGGGAGAGGTGGGGAGAACCGGGAGAGTCGGGTGGGGGGTGGGGGAACGCGAAAATGATAAAGATGAGAGGGAAGGGTGGTGGGAAAGAGGAAATGAAGAAGGAGAATGGGAGTGAGAGAGTGGGGGACCTGAGACGAGAAGAGATAGTATACGGGGAGAAAAAGAGGGGGGGGGGTGGGCACGGGGGAAAGTACTAAGAGAGGGGGGAGGATCGGAAATGATGGGGGGCGGTGAAGGAAAACTGGCAGGGGAGGGTGTGGGGGGGAGTGGGGGGAGAAATGAGGGGGCGAAAGGAAGAGAGGCGAGAAGAGAGAGGGAAAAGTTTGTAGCCGGGGGAGCGATGGAGGGGGGGGGGGAATGTGTGTAGGTCTGGAAGGGTGAAAGGTAAGGAAAGAAGGGGGTGTTGAAACCAAAGACGAATTGCGGGGGGAAGATGGGATATGGGTGGTGGGGTGGGCGTGAGAGGGATAGTGGGCGGACGAAAGAGACAAGAGGTTGAACAGGAGAGGCGGGAAAAGTGGGGGAAGTGGGGGGCCCTACATTGATGAGGCGAAGTGAAAGGAAGGGCGTTAAGAGAATGAGGGGAGGGGGGCAGGTAATAGTTGGTGAAGGAGGGGAGTGGGGAAAGAGAGGCGGAGAGGGGAGGGAAAATCGGAGGGAACGGATGATTGGGGAGGAGAAAGACAGATCCAGAAGAAGCTGGTGGGGTGGGTGAGTAGGGGGGGAGGGAGGAGGGGGATGGAGAGGGCTAGAATTGGGGGAAGAAGGTGGACGCGGGGGGAAGCCTTGCGAGTGGAGTGGGCGGGAAAGGGGGGAGGCGTGGGGGGGATGAGGGAAGAGTGATGATTAAAAAAGGGAGGGGGCTGGGCTGATGGGTAGGAGGGAAGGGGGAGTGGGGGGAAGAAGGAAATCTGACAAAGGAAGAGGTGGGAAGGAGAGTGGTCAAGGGGAGGGGGGGATGGGGGGAAGAGGTGAGGCAGTACAGGATAGGTGCAAGAGACGTGTCGTGGGGGGGTAGGGAGAATTAAGGACGAATGAGCGAGGGGAGGGGAATGGGTGGGGGGGGTAGAGGGTTGTATGGTAGGGCGCTGGGGGGCAAGGGGTTGTCGAGGGAGTGAGAGTGGTGGGTAAGGGGTGTGGGGTCGATAGAGTATTAGAGGGGGGGGGCTGGGGGAATGGGGGGTGGACAGAGGAGAAGGGTGTAGGAGGACGGTGGGGGGGCAGTTGGTGGAAGGGCAGGGCGGGGGAGGGAAGTGGAGACGGAGTGTTGATAGAGTTGAGGGAGGAGAGGAGGAAAGTGCGAGGGAGCGGCAGCGGAAAGAGGGGTGGGGGGGGTAGGGTAAGGGAGAGCAAGAAGAGTGAAAGGGTGGTGGAGGCAAAAGGGGAGGGGGGTCGCAGAGGACGGCGAGGGTGTGAGGACAAGGGCCGGCAGCGGACGTGTGGGGAGGGGGGGGATAGGCAGGAGGGGGGAAGGATGGGGGGGAAGGGTGTGAGTTATGGATAAATCAGGTGGTAGGATGGTGGGTGTGTTGGGGGAGGCGGGCTAAGATGAGGAGGGGGGAAGTAAGTGAGGCAAGGGAGTAAGAGATGAAAGATAGATGAGAAGTGAGGGGGGGGGAGGGGGAAGGGTGAGGGAGGGGACAATGCGGACGATGTATTAGAGAGCTGCGATACGAGGGGGGATGGTGGAGCTATGGTGAGTGAAGAAGAGGCGGAGAGTGTATTAAGGTGGTGGGACGTTGGGCTAAGGGGATGGAAGGAGGGAGGAAGAAACGGGAGATAATGCGGGGGCGGAGGGGTGGTGGGGCATTGAGTGAGAACGGTTTGGGGGGGAAGAAGAGGATTAAGAGTGCATGTAGAGGTGGGGACGGGGGGTGTTCCTCGCGGAAGGTCTGCATTCAGTAAAAATTAGCTAACACAATTTTTCATGCCCACTTTTTTCTTATGTGGCAAGTAGCAGTGTAATAAGCAGGATAATGTACAAGCAGCCAGCTGTTATTGCGAAATAAGCCCCCTTAATGAATTTAGTGGCTCAACATTTCATTTAGTTTCTAGTCTAGTTTGTTTTGGTCTTCTTTTTATTTGATTCTAATTCTATTTTATAACGTTCCCTCAGGTTTCTTGAAACAGATCTAGTCCACGACCCCCAAAAGTCTTGATCTAATGAATGCTATTGTTCACTAACATCAGTTTGTTTTTATCTTTATTATTATTTTTGTGATTATTCTGCTGTGTGCGAGTTACACTGCTACACAAGTATATGCATCACCTGAGGGGAAGAATCCATGCTCTTGAAATAACTGCATGACAAGAGCTCTCCTCTGATCAAGAGTCCTCCTAAGAGAGGAGTAGGGCACCTTATCAAACTCCAGCTCCCCCAGCATATCCTCTCCATCTGCACCAGAGAGAAAGAAGGACATGAGAATAAATACAGAAAGAGAAGGTGGCGACAGCCAATGAGAGATGAATTTTAAAAGGTTTTGATGGGGACAGAACATTACCTGGCCTTTCAAAGGTGAAAATCTCCCCCTCACACTTGGCAGCACTTTTAGGTGTGTTGGGCTCTGAACTGCAGCTGGATCTGCGACGGCTTTTCCTTTTAGGAGAGACGGGATCTTCTGTGGATGAGTCCAGGTCTGCATACAGTAGGGATTGTTAATTTTTATTATTTTGATACGTACAAGACAGGACTTTATTTTGTTTTATTTAACATGAACAGCTACACAAAGGAAATTTATACAGAATTTTACTCTCACCAGTGGAGTTTTTTCTCTTTCTGCGGTAGCTGCCCAATATGGCTCGCGGGGAGGTGGCGAGACTCTGCAGGGTTGGAGAGGGCAGAACCTCCTCTGGACGGAACTCCGGCAGCTCTGCAAAGCGCTCCTCAAAGTACACGTCTGACAAGACCCTGTACACGTAAAACCAAATTTAATATCTAGGATTTAAACAGTATATATAGGTTTAGGATTATTATAGGATAGAACATTTTATCATAAAACGAAGAAAGAAAGCACTTTTTGCACTATTTGTCAAGAGCCCTATTCGCACGCCATTAGTATTAGTATCTGGGGACCTTGTGTGATTTAGAAATTACCTCCCCACATCTGTATTAAAGTGAAGCCTGTGATTTTACTCTGTGATTTTACCGAGATATGATGGCAAGGCTTTGCGTATAGTTTGTATAGCCTAAAGTTGGATGGTGTATAATGATATAAAACCGTACCTGTCAGCATTTGAGACCTGCGATCGCGAACAGGAAGAATATCACTGTGATCGCGGGTCTCAAATGTTACGAGTTTCCATGAGAAATAACAAAACGGGAGACTCCCGGCCAAAATATATCATATCACCCAATATAATATAAAAAAACTTCAACTTCAACACAGCCTCCATAGTTCACAAACCTATTTTGAATTGTTTTCAGTTGGCAGGGAGTGTTTTGCGCGCTGCTTATGCGCCTCACGTTTTTGCCGCATGCTGCACCTCGTGTTTTTGGCGGAGCGCTTTGAGCACCTGAAGTTAAAAATAACTCAACTCTGAGCAGATAAGCCTTTTTTCCTATTGTCCAATTGAATGAAAGGAGAGGAGGACCTTCCGATGTGGTGACAGAACTTATCAGTTGCTTGAAACATCCGAAAACTGCAGTGATGAAGAAGAAACTTGTGTTGGTTTTCACGCGGGTTAACCGAGCAAGGTCAGAGCAAGCGCCCTCTGCTTTATCCTTTTTAAAGTTTCTGATAATATGACACTTAACTGCAACTAGAGCACATGCGTAATAATCCTTGACTGACAGGACAGCTGTTTCGGTGGTTACCTAGCAACATAAAAAAAACGCTGCCTGCTCTTTTCAAAGAGTCCGCCTTTTATGTGATCGCCCCCTAAGGAATGTTTTAGTTTTTTAGTTAAGGGCAATTCCAATGTTATGGACGTGACATTTTGAGTTATGGACGTGACACAAAAATGCTCAGAGAATGCATTTGTTACGAAAATATAAGCATCTGTTTATATTTTACGAAACCCTTTTGATATCCAAAAATGTCAGTCTATGAACAAATTTGATATTTAAAAAAAGGGAAATAAACATGCAAACGTGACAAAAAAAGGACACGGTTTTTGGGAGACGACAAACTTTGTAGAATTTCTCTGAAATAAAATGCACAATCCTGAAGCAATAATACCCAATGAATGGAGAAGGGATGCCTCTTTATAGAACATAAAATAGTTACTTTATTTTAATTTTGTGTGTCCATTTATGAGGAATATGTAGCGTCATGGATGTGACAATCCTGAAAATGGCACTTACCTGACTATGAAAAATCATGCACTAAAAATAAAACAAATGCTTTACAAATTTGAAGTGAGACCTCACATGGGTATTTGAACCACCAAATGTTAATATCTGTGCTGTTACAATTGTAAAAAGCGTTTTACGTTGGTAAAAACTAAATTATTTCATGGATAGGTTGACATTTTCACGGAATTGCCCTTAAACGTTTTATATGATAAGGAAAAATGTGCATCCAATTAGAAATAATTGTAAAACAGAGGCATTTTAACTAGTGGTCTGAGACTCGGATTAGTAGACTCCACAATATGAATCTTGTCATTAAAATAAATCCCAACAAACATATGATGTTACAGGTGAGTTAGGATAAAACAATGAAAATGTCATATTTCATAAAACACACCTGTCAACAGAATCAAATGGCCGTTTGAGTGGTGGAGGGCGGGCCTTGACTTTTTTAGTGGCTGGTGCATCTTTATCGCTGGGAGGTTGAGGGGGGGCAGGATCTGATCCAGAGGGAGGATGTAACGGAGAGGAAGGGCGGGAGTCCTTCCATTCAGCCTGGGTCAGTGAAAAAGTGAAAAAAAAATGTCTTTCACAACTGGCTCAACATGTCAGATATTTTTAATCCCATAGAGTGATTAATAAATAATACTAAATATACTAATACATATAAATGAACAAAATACAGTTATTTTAAAACCATTTTAATGTTGACCTCTACAGTCAGGTTAGGGCCTAACCTCTTTGGCGTTTGTCTCTTTGCAAAGCCCGCTGGTGGCACCACCCTCCACTCCAGGGTGGGCGGTGCGTTCCACTGTCCCCTCCTCCGGTGGGACGGCAGCAGGAGAGTTTGTCTCACTTGCTTTGTCTATGTCAAATGTGAATCGACTCCCACTCTCTTTATCCTTCTCTCGTTCTCTCTCTTTCTCCCTGTCCCTCTCTTTTCCTCTCCCTCCTCCATCATAGCTGCCCACGGGGATGTTGGCCACTGTGGCTTTCACCTTCTGAGGAGGCCTTGCTGTGATCAGTTTTGGAGTCCCAGGAGCACTGCCTGTTGAAAGACAGAAGACGGATTCTATCACTTACTATTAAGAAAATAACATTAGCTCTGTTTGTCTTTTTGTTTAGTCTTTATGTACACTCATACCAGAATGAGACAGGGGAGCAGGGCTCCCAGGCTGCAGTGGCACTGAGGAGCCTGGTGGGGGCGCAGATGAGCCGCTGGTTTTACTTGGGACCTGGAACGATTTCTCTGCATGAGAGAGAGAGACCTTCTCTGGCTGTCTGTCAGAGGACTGTGGGTAGATGCCCTCCAGATGCTGCCGGTCCTGGTGCGACTGACGCTCAGAGTTTGATGGCACGTTCCCCTGCCTATCTGAGGTCACAGATGTCACGGAGGTTGTTGCTGTGGTGTGTTTAGGAAGGATGTGGGGAGAAGGACTAGACACTGGGTACACAACACTGGGTGACACCGTGCCCATAGACACCACACCAGTCGCCAAAGCTACACTTGTGGGGGTGTAGATGGCGGTGATGACTGGAGCATGAGGGGCACCGGAAGATTGGGCTGGGGCCAGCAGCGATGGCTGACCTAGAAAATCAAATCAAAAATCGTGTTTGAAAGTGGGAAACATGGTTAACAAAATCAAAATAATGTTCATAAAGTAAACTGACCTGCGATCAGCGGCTGCATCAAAGTCTGCCCTGGATGAGCAATGGCTGCAAAAGTTGCCAGGGGCGATGGCACATAAGCCGATCCAGGCGTACCTGAAGCCGTCTGAGAGGAGGAGCCTGTTGTCGTGGGAACTAATGGCAAAGGAGAGGGAACCCCAGGAGTGGACTGTACATAAGTGATTCTGCGGGAGAGAAAAGTTATATTCACAACATCAAGCAGCATTCAGAGCCAGGGAAGCAAGTCAGGTTTTTTTTGTGGTGCAGTGGTTAAGGAGTGTGGGGGTTGTGTGAGGGAGGGTTAGTGTGCGCTCCTAGGTAAGTATAAGTGTGCCTGACGTGTGTTCGCTATACCTTGTAGGTGGGGGCGGTAGCAGCACCGTCTGAGACGGGGTAGAGCCTGGGGAGACCACTGTAGCAGTTGCCATAGTAACAGAAAACGGGCTTCCAGGTTGCACTGGTCCGGCAGAGGGTAGTTGCGATTGCACGACAGGCATGGGAGCGATCTGAATGATCTGGATGGAAAGCCAAGATTAGTCTTCGCTTTAATTAAACACAAATGTAAATTTGATAAATTAGAACATTTTACGTTTGACATTTTACCTTGCTTCCAGCCTGTGCTCCATTCTGAACAGGAAGAGGAGGGGCTACCAAGGGAAACTGCTGAGAAGGGGCAGGAGCAGCCCGCACTGTTGCCATGGGAACCAGCATCTTGCCCTGCAAGACTGGTGACTGTGTTTGCACTGCAGGCAGAAAAAAAGAAAAAATTGGGACTTGCACCATTGTCTTATCTGGCACAGCACAACTATAGAGAACAGTAAGTGCATTTAACACAAACGCTCTGAGCAACAATACATTGAAAAAGAGTTTAACACATAACAATATAAAGCGTTCAACACATTTATGATAGTATATGAATTCTCACCTCTACCTCCTGGGCTAACCACACCCAACGCAGGATTGGAGACATACCCCGACTGCTTCCCATTGGCCAGGGAGGCATGAGTGGGCAGAGCTGTAGGTAGGGTAAAGATACTGGTTGGATGACTGGCCTGCTGAGGGGAGGGGCTCTTGGGATGGTTGGTTGAGAGGGTAGGGAGAATGTACTGAACCTGTGTTATCGGTTTTTGGCCTGATGAGGGCACTAATGAGGCAGAGGGCAGAATGTGCGGCTGCAGCATGGGCAGTGGACCATTACTATGAGTAAGTGAAGCCGACGCTGGGGAGGCAGAGTTTTGCGGAGGAGTGACAAGCTGCATGGCAGGCGGGGCTTGAAACGTGCCTCCCAAGACTAGATTAGTCACCAGTCCCCCTTGACCCGATGCACTTACAGGACTGTGTGATGATGAGGAATAGTACCCACCCCCTCCAGCCGAAGGTGTCAACGCATGTCCTGCGGTGCCGGGTCCGATGATAAGTTGCGTCTGGGGTGGAGCGGGTTTCCAGTCGTGTGAGGATTTGCTGGCGATCGGCACCGGTGTGCTGATGACGGGACGCACCACGTTGGTGACGACGGTGGACGCAACTCTCACTGCACCTAGTAATGACGATACCCCCCCGCCAGAACTGACCAGGATGGACTGACCCACGGAGTACTGGGGGAGAGAGTGAGACATGCTTCCTTCACCTTCCCTTCGTTCTCCATCACCTCCTTCTATGATCCGCTTCCTCTTTAAGGGAGCATCGCTGAAGCGTCTGGAGGTGGGGTAGGAGGACAGAGACACACTGCGACCATGACCAGGACCAGGACCATACGACGAGGAGCAAATCACTGGAGCAAAAACTCTCTGATGCAGCACAAGAGTGAAAGTGAAAGGAAGACAAACAGAAGAATTAAAAACGATCCGATCCTTTACCATTTAACAAAAAGGTAATAGCTTTTTGTTGACTTCATTAATAATTAACTTTTATCACCATGCCTGCTTTCATTTGCAGTCGAGTATATATTGTGAATATAAACACTGTGATCAGTCATGTGACACAATTATTAATGGCATTACATTTTTGGGGATTTTTTTGGCAATTCCATTAAACAATTCACTGTTGTAAAATAGGGATGTTGCGGTGAGGGAATTTTTCCACCAGTTAATCGACATGTAAAAGTACCGGTGGTACCGGTGACACCAGGGGGTGGGAGGTTTGCTGTGGGGTGGTCGAAGATGTTGCCCTGCGCATGACACATTTTACTTTCAGTTTTAAAAAAGCGGCAATTCATGAACGGCAATTGCTTGAATTAATGGTGGGTTCAATATCTTTCTTAATAAAAACACACAAAACTATAAAAAAGTACAATGACACTTTCTTATATTAAACACAGACCTTACAAAACGAATAATCACAGCAAACATCAAGCAAAGCAATTAATAAGAAATGAAAATTAAAATCCTTTAAGTTAGATAAGTTGCCTATATTAACAAACGAGTAATCATGGCAAACATTGTGCAACAAATAAATAAATAAGTAAGGAATAAGAAGGGAATACGAAACGAAAAACGTTTATGTTAAATAAATAAGAAAGGAATAAGAAAGGAATACAAAAGGAAAAACATTTATGTTAAATAAATAAATAAGAAAGGAGTACGAAACGAAAATCGTTTAAATAAATAAGAAAGGAGTACGAAATGGAAAACGTTTATGTTAAATAAATAAATAAATAAGAAAGGAATACAAAAGAAAAAACTTTTATGTTAAATAAATAAATAAGAAAGGAGTACGAAACGAAAAACGTTTAAATAAATAAATAAGAAAGGAATACAAAAGGAAAAACTTTTATGTTAAATAAATGGCAAAGCACTGGCTTTTGAAAATTTGAACAAAAAGAAAATTAAACCTTAACCGGCTTTTGACAACAGTGCTTACATATTCTACTACTTGTTCTTTGCCAGAAAAACCTCCGCCATCGTCTTGTCAGTCAACACTTCACTCTCCTCAGACGATAAATTAATTTTCCCTCTTGCTGCTGATCTTTGCCGCGACAATTGTTCCGCTTATGCTGAATGCAGCAGCCGCGCAACTGTAGTTTGGTTTTTGACTAGACTAAGTGATTTATTACTATTAAAAATGTAAATGACGGTGCCGCTGTGGACAAGTGATGTAATCGGTAGGCAGGTGGACACTGTGTATCACCGGTGACACTGACTATCGCAACAAGCCTTTTGTAAAACAAAGATTAAATAGATAAAACAGATAAACAAACAGCCATCAAGTCTGATACCTTGCGTTCTCCTTCATCTCCAGATCCATTTTCACTGTCACTGTCTGTCACCCTCTCCTTACACTTCAGGTCAATGGAGCTTGCCGGGTACGAGTCCTCTGAGTAACACATGAAGTACAATAAAAGCCATTAAAACCAGAATTACACACTGCCATCATCATGCATTACATAAGCACTTATTTTTAGAAAGCATACAGATTTAAGGACCAATAAAACTACCAGAGATGATGAAGTATGACTCACCGATGACATCATCATCTCCCTCTTCCTCACAGATGACCATACGCTCTTCGTCACTTGTCATGTCTTCACTCACCCCCCTCTGCGACTGAGAGAGAGCACCCCGCCCAGAAACCTGACCCCCATCACCACACATCTACAAAAACAATAACAGTGGTTCAGGCCTGAATCTTTGTAATCATGCAGCTTATGTGAGTGTTTGTCCAATACCTGTGCGAGCTCAGCCAGAGCTTGCGGGTTGCCTCTCTCACTTCTCTCCAGATTATGCATGGCGCTCTGAGAGAAGGCACGGGGACGGGGGAGCTGACCGTGTCCATCAGCTCCACCGCGCTCGGACACGCTCACCATGCCAGGCACCACCCCTTTGAGCTCCGACCCCAATGAAACATTTGGAGGTTCTGAAAGAGTTACAAAAGCATTTAAGGAAGAATTTGCTATTATACGTACACTCAGATATTATAAACAGAATATACTGAAGTACACTAGCATTCCGTGCAGTAATAAACTTTCTTAGTCTGTTCCATACCTGTGGTTTCTGACATGCTTCGCTCACGGATGTCTTTGCCCCCTGGAACACCACGCCCCTCACTGCTGGATTTCTTTCTATCCTTATTACACCACTTCCAATCAGGATGTGCCTTGAAGTGTGCCTCCTTCACCTGAGATTATGAATGGGGATAGAGATTGCAAAGTCTTAATGGAAACTATTATTGTGTCTAAATATGCATCTAGTGTAAAATGGTTCTGCCAACCTGAAATGCAAGATCGTGGTATTTTTGTTTTTCTTTGGGTCCCAGCGCATACCACCATTCTCCAAGTATCTTGCTGACCGTTCGGTTGTCTTGGTTTGGGTGTCTCTGATGAACCAGCGCACGATGGCGCTTGCTGAAGATCATAAATGCGTTCATGGGCCTTCGGATGTGATCTTTTTCCCTCTGTAAAAAGTAGAGGGTAAGACAAAAGGAGTGGATGTGTCCTTGTTACAGAGAATGACACTGTATGTGGAAATGTGTACCTTGCCGGGACTGGTTTTGTCATCTTTGGGTAATGCACTGAGGGACTGAGATCTACGCTTTCCAGGAGACGCAGAGATTGGCGGATCAGGAAGAACAACAGGGAAAAACCTGGAGACATTACATGTTTTCATAAATAAAAAGAAGAATCAGGCAGAAAGCTGGAAAGTCAAAGAATCCTTCAAAATAATCGATTTTGAAAAGCGACCAAAGGTTAAGGGGGCCAGAAAATCTAGATTTCAAAGCCTTACAATACTGTTCATGTTTAGCTGCAAATTTTTTTTGCTCAATTTCAGCGTTTTTGCAAAAAATAAAAAGTGACAGATGTCCTAAAATCCAAAAACAAGATCACATGTATCTAAATATTAGCATTATACTGTACATATATCAGTAAAATACTTAGCTAATTCCTTGCTGATTCTCATCAGCGCCAAAATAAGGTTACTGCCATATAATACTAAATAGATTTTTTCCATCTACATCTATTAATCATACATAACAGCTTGCTCGCTCTCTCAATCTGTGTTCTTAACTTACAAAAGCTATATTCTTTCTCACACGCACTCTTCTCTTTAATGCACACATTGATGTAGTCTTGAGTACATATACGATTTTTTTTTCATAGCTGATACAAACCTACTCACTCAAAGACTCTAACATGTAGCTCTACAAAGAATGCATTATCACTTTTGTCGCTCGATCACAGCTGCCTAGTTTTCCAAGCGCGAAGCCCACGAGAATGACTTCATCCTATGAGTTATTTCATTAAATTCATTTCAGAGATTTTGTTAAGAGATTTTTGCCTATTATGTATTTGAGCTTGAATGCACATGATCATGGTGCTGGACTGTTCTGCAACTATTCAGCTGATAATTAGAACACTGTAATGGCTGTATCACTGCTGTGGCCAAAAACAAGCCCAAAAGATCCACCAATTTCACTCCCAGAAACCCTCAGGGCCCTTCACTGTGCCGTGAAACAATACAGCAGAAAGAGCCGAGCCAATTACTGAAAACTGCGATGCACTGGGCTGATGTGCTACTGCTTTGCAGCTTACACCAGATACAGAAACCACAGAGCTTTAATATATCTGTAACATCCCCAATACAATATAAGAGACGGATGTCAGTAACATTCCAATGCAAAAACAGTAGAGTAATGGCTGATACACGTTTAAAAGGAATTGTACTTCATAATAACAAAATGGATACGTTTTTATATTTTAGGGAGTTAATGAGAATCAGAGAGATATATTCAGATGACATTAATGTAAAAGCCTCTGGTTTGCTCCCATCCTTCACACACAAGAGAAAGCGGAATGCTTTTGTTCTCTCTGTCTGTGTGATGTCATTATGCAGCTCTTTCTACACAGAGCAACAAAACACACTAAAACAGAATGACACATCACACACACTAGACCACTCACGGATCATCCACGTCACTTTCGGTTTCGCTGTCGGGTCTCTCCCTCTCCGCATCCTTCTCTCTCTCCAGGGGCAGTTCATCTGCCGAGAGAGCGGGGCGTGAGGAAGGGGCTGGTGCTCCCTCTATAATCTCCTTCAGAACTGACCCACTCTGAGACTCTGAAAAAGAAAGCCGCGTTATTCATTACAGTATCTTTAATGAATCCCTCCAATCTGGCAACCCCTGGGGTCAATCGTTGGATGGGGTAATGGCTGTACTACAGCAGATGAGTTACAGAGACTCACTGCAGATGTGAGAGAGGAGACCAAATACATAACAAGGTTCAGACTATTCCAGGAAAAATGCTTCTAAATGTTTTTAATATAGCATATAAATATTTTCTGTAATCTAACCCAAATGTTGACAACTAGCTTTAGGCTAATTTTGGAATCAGACAATGGGTGCAAAGTAAATTACCTTTTTTCAGAGAGGCCGTCTGTGGATGACTGACAGTTTGTTGGCCCTCACCAGGTTGAGCTGATGACTCTGATTGGGTGGGTGCCAGGAAAGGGACCAATGAATGCCAAGGAAACACTGGAACCGATCTGGGCTCAACATTAGTCCACACTACAGAAAAAAAAAACACAGCACTCGTTTAAGGCAACATTAACACCAATAAACAACATCACCACCAATAAAAAACCTATACAACATAACCAACAAGCTACATAAATGAATAGAGGCATATAGCAAAAATATTAAGCTATACATAAGTATAAACATTTTAATAAAAAAAACACAAAATTGTTGACATTGCTTCGTCAGATTCTATAATATATTAATGCTATTAAGTCATCAAAAGATGAAAGAGGGAAACAATCATATTTTTAAGATAATGGTTTCCAAAACATATCACACATGAACAGAATGACATCTTCACTCAAAATTAAGTCTGTTGTTGTTTATGAATGCTGTCTTATTAAAATGACTAAATGTAACAACAATGAACTCATGTTGCTGGAGCACAATATTATTTCAGGGGTGTCATTCGTTACAAACAAGTATAAACAGACAGAATTCACCAAAACCCTGACATCACTACTTTATCAAGAATACAGTTAACCCACGAACATGCTGTTCCTGCGACAATTTAAGTAGGTATTTTTGAGCCAAACGAATCAATGATTTGTGGGACTCTTGAACAAAATTTTCATGCACTTTTAGACACCATTACAACTACATAGACACAATTCCATAATATTAGATTACGGTTACAAGAGAGCTCGTTTTTACCTATCAATAACACAGTAAGACAAATTGAGCAATAAAGACTGACCAAACATGCTGAGTCCTTGGCGAAGATACTGCGGGCTTTCCGATGAAAACATGATTGAGAATGATCTTTGCTGACTTTTTTCACAGAAAATGTTCACAAACGTGTAGTTTGTCCATTAAATAGATGCACTGTTTCAAATGTTCGTTTGATATGAATTACGAAAAGTTCTTGCGATCACAAATGAAGTATCCACATGATGCTTTTCCCAGACAGGTGATGTTGAGTCCAGCGATGAAAATAAGCGGCCATAATCGATGCTGCCAATATCCGTTTACTAGTTTCTACACGTTGGTACCAAATGTTCCGCCTTACAGTGCCCGTTATCCATTTACATTATTCTTGAGGTTTTTTTTACCAGTTCTATGTGTTTTCTCAGATTTATTGGCTCAGACCATGTTAAAAAGATGACTGTGATATCATGTACCGCACCTCCAAGAACGCGCGAGATTAAAAACAAATGACGATCTTTGTTTTAAAACACTTTAATGCACACAAGTAATGTTAATATACACACTGATCACGCTGTTGTGGTTCGATAGGCGGAAACGGGTTTGGTTTCATTTGGATGATGTAGTTTGTTTTTGGTCCTGCTTGCCCCCCCTTCACGTCTGAGCTTGTTTACATTTACGGATGGCTGCGGCGGTGAAGGGGTTATATAGGCCTCTCGGTCATCCTCGGACTCGAGTAGTGCAACAGCCGCGACCTGAGCTCACCTCAGCAAAGGGGGTTTACATAAACAACGGCACGATTGATAATTAATTTGGCAACATATATATATATATATTACCGCTATAAAAAGATAACAGCACGACAGTGATATCAAGTGAGAAATGTATGAACTCGTGAAAACGGGTTTTCCGTTATTCGTCGTGAAAACGGGAAGCCCAAATCTGCCTGATTAGCATGTTAGCATTGTCATTTGCGCGTGTTGAAGAGAGAATGCTACCACACCGCAGTGCGAGTGTAATCTATTCTTTGGGCTGCGACACGCATCGGAAGCGACTTTCTAGATCCAAAAATAAACCATCGGCCAAGAAAATAATACGTATCAAATGATTAAATACAAGGCCACATGTAATACACATCTGTCTTTTTCACGTGGTCGCTATCGTTCTATCTTGGCTGTCACTGAACGACATTATCAGATCCACATCCTGTTTCAAATAAGATGTAAATGCATCTGTTTGGTGTACAACGCCTGGTTTCCCTTCTAATGATTGACATACGCACAATCGCATTCTGCCCAGTATACAAGAGACAATCGGACTTATTTTATATTGCCACTTTGGTTGGATGGTTTAGGGGCTGCATTGGAAATTCGGACTTGGTTTCAGCAGCACAGTTCCAGATGAGCCCGTCCCCTCGGGAACGCCCCTGGTCTCGCATCCGCACCGCCGAGAGCTACCAAGAAACCCGTCCTCATGTCACGGTTTAAAAATGTAACACTACACGGAAAACAACCAGGTTACAAAGGGGAACAAACGATCCGCGTCTGCCACTACTAATGAAGATGAAGACAACCTACGTAAAACCCAAACAACGACGTCCACCTGTGTGCAATGTTCCGGATCAACAATCATTAGTTACACTGTTGTAACACTGTAGCTGTAATTATGAAATGTGCAGAAACAATATTGTGTGTGTTATTCTGTCCGTTATGGCGTTTAACTGTTAAAAACACTACTTCCCACCTAATTTCACAGCGAAAGACTATGTCCAAGATAGCAGCCTATCATATTATATCGAAGAAAATGGAGCCACTTTAGATTGTACAACCGCACTCTAAACACGTATTCCTAAACGCAAAGAGCATCTTTTTGTGTCACTTCCCTTTATCTTACATAACAATTGTGCTATATTAAAGATGATTAAATAATCTTGCGAGAACCTGAAGTAGGTTTGAGCTCAAACTGAAGTTAAACCAGCGCTGTGACTTCTCTTTTTAAATGCCTTCTCCGACACCCCCTCCCTCGCGCACACCCCAGCCTCAATAAGTCTCATACAAAAAGGCTAATCGACCACTAAACACCTCCCTGACACGATATTAAAACAAGTCTAAATCAAAATGCTCTAATAGATGAGTGCGCGAGACGGTCCGACCCCGCCGCGTACTAACCCACTACGGACAACGGGGGGGGATACAAAACGGAGAAGAAAAGCTGAATAGAGAAGATCCGGCACAATGCTGTTGTGATGAAATAACGGCTCTGAATTGTAAAAATAGCCCGTAAAGTCCAGTGCGGTTCTCCTGCAGCAAGGGTCACTTTACCGATCCGAGGCGACCCGCGGTGCCGTACGTGCTCCTCCCAGCGCGCTTCGTAGGTGTTCGTAGTAGAAAAGTCGTTGTATCATAACACCATTCAATTGGCCACGACTCTTCCCTCGAGTTCTCGCTCCCCACTTGTTTCGCAAAGCCTTTCTTTCTCTTTCCCTCCCTCTTCCTCCTGTTGTATAGTAGGCTGCCCTCTTTCGTTCTATCAGCGTGTCAACCTCGCCCAGCCCGTGACCCGCCTTTTACTCTCCGAATGCTTTCTTGCATTGGTCTACGACGCAGCCTATCGTAAGGCAATCCGCTGCGCTGATTGGTCCATGCGAGCGTTGGAATGTCAGTCATATGCAAATCCTGCTTCGCTTTTCGTCATTCCATTGGCTATACGGCCGAAATCGAGCTCATGAATATTTAACAAAGAATCTGGGGCATGACTTTACGTGGGTTCTTGTGATTTTGTACCACTGTGACGTTGAGCTGCTGCGCTACTGTACTTGCCAAAAAGCACAGCGTGTCATATCAGGTACTTTTTATATCTTTGCGTCTATTATGGGTTACAAAGGCTGAGTTATTTTGGGATGGATTAAGCACACAAATGAAAAGGTCTATAGGCCATACTAGACATCTTCACATCCACTTCGTCAAACTTCTATCATGACAGCTTTGAAATGTATATTAATTGAGCACATTTAAGAGAGGTGGGGGCATGAGCAACACATACACATACTGCTAAAATGTAGAGATTGAATGCACTGTAAGTGTCAGTCAAATACATACATGTAAAAATAATCCTTAAAGTCCCGAGAACCTGGAAGGTGCGAACGTTTTTACTTCCATATTCCGTTATACTTCCGGAAGTGCATTTTCAGATTTGAACTGAAGATTATGAGGGTACATGAATTTAAAAAAGAAAATGACCCACATTGATAACCTATTTACTTTAAACGCTGCAATATTTTATGGCAAAATAAGTTGT
The DNA here is from genome assembly GCA_006030095.1 of Triplophysa siluroides. Classification (NCBI taxonomy): domain Eukaryota; kingdom Metazoa; phylum Chordata; class Actinopteri; order Cypriniformes; family Nemacheilidae; genus Triplophysa; species Triplophysa siluroides. The sequence goes on from VCII01000558.1 coordinate 1,057,462, forward strand.
CATTTTTTATTTCACTGGGACTTTAAAACTAGTTTCAAACCTGTATACATTTCTTTGTTTCTTATGAACACAAAGGAAGCTATTTGGAAGAATGTTAGCAACTGACAGTACTGAGGCACCATTGACTACCATAGTATTATTATTGATCTATCCTGACTTAATTATTTATTATTATTACGGGGGTACAACGGTGGGGGAGAGGATGGGGTTGGTAATTCATGGTCGTATTTTTGGGTGAAATATTCCTTTAAACTTTTTCGTCTAATACTCTTAAAATTGTTATTTGTAATCCACAGTAAAGACACATTTTTTTTTTTAATATTACAGATTTACTATTACTACATTAGACAAACCACACAGCAATGTCTTTATCTAACTAATGCAAGTCATTTTTAGTAAACCAACCATAACCTCTTTTTAAAGCAGTTTTTCACACTAATCCCACATATATGGTATTCATGATAATCACGATTTGAAGCCAATATTATCAAGAAATGGCAACAAATACATTATCATCTCCACTGTACTGCACATTTTGCCCACTCTTTTAGATCACATGACAGCTACACTGCTCCCCAGGAATGGAAAAGTGGGGGCTTTTTCATTCCTTGGTTTTTAAAGCTTGGTGGTGAGTGAATAAAACAGAACACAAATAAGATTAATCATTACTAGTTTTTTGGAGACCATGTGGCTGTTGATAAAGCCACAAACATCTAACAAACTGGCTATAAACAAAGCCAAATTAAGTAAAAAGGGGAGGAGGATGTTGGGACAATGTGTTCAATTTGTCCTTCAAACAACATTGTGAGTTCTCCCTATTTTTCTCTGTTTACTTTCTACTATTTATTAATGTTATTACCTTAACAGTGATGATATCGCAGAGAAAGTTGACTGTACAAACCCACTATTATCAGTGCATGCAGCTCTCAGCCAGCGTGACCGAGGCATGCTCACAGCGTATATGAGTGTCAGTGTGTCTGTGAGTAGGTTTATGTGTGTGCGCTGAGCATGAGAGAGCTCAGTGACTAGTCTGTTTGTATGGGGCAGAGGGGTATTGGCCTTGTACCCAGTATCAGACAGTCCTATCATAAACAGTCACGCTACAATTTAGGAAGATTTGTGTTTGACAGAAAGAAAGAGAGACAGAAAAAAGGACAACGTGGCCATGCATTAGTAACACAGCGACCAACCTAACCCCATATTATTATTATATCTCAGCAAAAACTAGGAACTGTACAAAAAGACACTCAGAGTGGGTGAATAAAAATGACTGGCTCTGGAATGTTTGAGAAAAGAGAGGGAAAATGGGTGGGAAGGGGAAAGTGTGCAAGTCAGGGATGTAAAAATAGAACAAGAGTCATTCTATCAAGAAGAGGGGAGGAGGGAGTTGTGAAAGTTGCGAAAACAGGGCCCCACTCACTATACGTGGGAAGATTATAATAGAAAGACAGAAAATCTTTGAATAGATTAAGTAAGACGGATCATGAAGGGCGTGAGTGATTCTGCGTCCACAAATGTACTCGCCCTCAGCTCATGTAGTTAAATCCACAGACATTAAACTGAGAGAAGATTGTGGCGAGATACATGTCTTCTACATAGAACACAATGTCATTGTCAATGGGAGTGGCTTATTTCTATCTCAGCCACTGAGCTTGCGCTGAGCTCGTGGCAACAGCCAATAGGGGGTGGCTGAGAACCACCAGCTCAGAGTATGATTATAGTAAACAAGTTCTTAACTCTTTCAATGCTGATCCGATTTAAAATGACTCAAAAATATTATATCATGCACCACTTTGAGCTTTTAATTAATTCAGCGTGAGCCTAAATATATTAACAAAGTCAGTACAATTATTGAAATATTAAAATCTGCTAAAAGTGATAGTTCTCTCATGTGTAGGGTTAGGCCCAGTGTGATACAGGGTTAATAATGCACGCCCAATCCTCAAAACCCTGTTCCTCTCTCGTTTAATCATTGTTTTTGCGTAATTAAAACATAATCTCAAAGCCTACTCCCTGTTGCCATGGTAACAGTTTATGGGTAATGTTACTCATGCCAGTTTGGTGACCACTGGCCATGGTACCATCCCTACACACACACACACTGGCCTTTTGTAAGATATTTATATCACTGCTGCCATCTGTCAGTACCAGTATTCCAGCTACTTTCCAAAGGACATGTGGAGGATAATAGAAATGTGCTTTACCAATCCATCTAATCCATTTTTTCTGCTTCACAAAGTCTGATATATTCTTACCCAGATGCATGAAATGCACTACTGACGAAAACAATATGTACTGTAGTTATGAAACGGTCCCTCTCTTCTGTGTTTGTAATGCCACACTCTATTCACATGGGGGCAGCACTATCCTATTGAAAAACTGAACCGACCACGCAGTAAGAGATTACAGCTAGGGATGGGGGCTCTTATGTTAATGTATGTGTACATCTAGAATACATTTATTAAATCTTCTGAGTTCCCCTGAGATAAAGCATTGATATCATACATTCAATTAATACAAGCACGAAGCGTTTATTATGAAAAATCGCACTTAAATATAGAAATAAAAAATGTTGCGTTTTCTACGCTATCTTTAAATGATATGTGTGTGTGTCATGGAGAAACCTTCTACATGAGGGGAGACGGCTGGCATTCCAGAGAACACTATGATCAGAGGGAAAACTGAGATACTTCTGCACTGCACCACAGAATGAGAGAGAGAGAGATATAAAGAGAGAAACAGGTGACGAAAAAGAGTCGAAAAGACTGACACACAGATAGGAGGGTGAGCGTAAAAAACTGTGTTCAAATGACATTACGCATACAGAAAGATTAAAGGGGAGACATGATTCTTGGATATAGGTTTTGGATACACTGCAAAATAAACATGCGACAGATGGCAACCTTACACATACAGAGACCTATTATAAATTCCAAACATATAACAAAAATTCTATAGTTCATCAAAAACATTTTCGATAAATAATTAAAGGGATGGTTTCATGTTAATGTAAAATATTACCTGTACTGTAGCTTTCAGAAGGAATTAAGAGTAAACACGGTTTAGAATTGTATAAGTTAACAAAATATGCAACCAGAAAGCTGATGTTACAGTAACTGCTCTGTAATATGTAACAGTACAACCCTATTGCATTTAAAATAAAATAGCCTGCATTTGAAAATAATAATTTAAAAAGATATATCGTGTTTGTAACATCTGGAGTGAGTTGTACATCTGTGTTTGCAGTGTGGATTCAGTAAGAAGGATCAAATTAAACGTAGAATGTTTGGAGTTGTTACAATGATAAACAAGTAATAAATGCATCCTTGAAAAAAGCAACTGCAATTCTGCAGTTTAATCATTTAAACACAGTGATATAAAAATAATGTCTTTCTTAATAAAGTCATATTATTTTGAGTATATTCGCGTTTTAACTTGCACGTCTTAGCTTAGTTTAGAGAACACATTACTTTTGTTATAATATTTTAAAAAACCTATCCCAAGACTGTGCCGTTTTGTTTTTGACATCACTAATTAAAAACAAATTCACTCTTTGATTCAGACACATGCTTTGTGATTACTGTCAAGACTGTCACAATGACTAAACATATTGTTAATGGACCATTATTAATGGTCTCCCTGGATGTCCTGCATATCCTTATAAACAAATGTCAAAAATATATATTCATGCTAACATAGACTTCTACACTTAAAAAACAATGTAACCTTAATTGAAACGAACTCTAGTGTTTATTTTTTTTTTAATTTAAGATCTCAAGATATACCTGGACCAATCATATCTTTGCTGATAACCTCCAAATTCAGTCAGTATACTTAATAAACACTTTTGGAAACACGCACAGGCACATCAATTATAAATCAAGGATACTTTTAAAACACGACTGAAATGCAAAACTATCTGTATGCAGATAAAAAGCAGTTCTTCCAAAATCATTTTTACTATTTTAAGGACATAATTTTCTGCTGGCTCCTTAGACTAACATATTTTAACACACAAAATAAAAAAGGAAACATTTTCGATGTTTATTTGATGATTTATATGTGTTCAACAGCTAAAAGGAGTACAATGTACCTGTGAGAACAACTGTGCGTGCCTGTGTATGTAAATGTACAACAACGCAAGCCTTTATATAAAACATGCTGCACATATATGATACAATAAGATAAAAATGAAGGTACTGCTTTTTTGCATGTCTGCAATTTTGTTAGCAATGTTTTCTCTCTGTTTACGTCCATTTCTGCTTTCTAATAAGCCTGCGTATCAAGACAGGCCTACAAGGTCAGGGCTAAATTTTAGCAAAGGTCTTCTTGCCATCTCGCAAGACATGCTCCTTTTTCTTCTGTCATACACTCCTGATCACAGCTAATCACATACCACCACACATAATTAAATATATGAATAAATAATCTATCAATAGACACATCGGTATACTGTCAACACATACACTGAGAACAGGCTATGAGACGAGTGAAAATGTCAGTCAGTGACTTCCAAACATAATTCAGACACACAAAATTACACATGAATTATCATTAAAGATCAAGACAGAAATAACTGTGCCATAAAAACATTATTTTAATGGGTTGTATGGAAATTTACTAAAACAATAGACAAACTCTTTATCCTTTTGAACATGAACAAATGTCACTCATTCACAAATGCTAAACAAAATTCAGTCGCTTGTCACTTTGCTGAAACTATGTGTGATTTGCCATTTATTTATCTAGGAACATATTTTTAACAACAAAATAATGCTTGGATTAGTATTTTGGATTTTTGAAAACAGGTTCTAATAAAGACATAATTGCTTTGATCTGTACCTGAGAACATTTAACTATTAAAATAACAACTACACTTTTCTGAATCATTTGTGAATCTGAAAGACAGCTAGGTTAATTGAAGCTAAACAGCATTCCAAAAACATTACAAGTATAACAAATGCTTTTGGAATACATTAGGAGGGGTTAAACCAGTGTCTGGATGTCCCACTGGGTACTGTTGATTAAATCATTAGTTAAATCAAACTATCCAAACACTACCTGAAAATGGCTGTACATAAAAATTCTCTGGACTTGTAAAAGAAGCCACAGACAGGTCAACAGTCACTTTTAAACAACTAGCTACAGAATCCAGCAGTTAAGAACGGGTTAACCCTATCAAGATCTCTGCATAGCACTGCATTTTAAGGTAACACAAAAATAACGTTTTTACAACATCAGGAGTTGTTCAAAAAAAGCTTAAAATGACCCAGTTGCCACATGGGAAAAAAAACTTGCGGTCATATGAGACTGTGCTGGAGCTTTTAAGCCAGAATTCAAGAAGACGAGTGTTGCAAATCTAACATTGCCTCCCCGTCTAACACCTTAAAAAAACAGCATGTCTAAATGTGAAGAATGCTGGTGGTAGAATTATGCTGTCTATATTAGAATCCTACTTGTAAAAACACACACACAAATAATTACATTAGTAAAATCATATAAATATCAGCATTTAAGTTTCTCAGGATTAATATTTCATACTAAAGTGTAACATTAAAATAATTACATCTGATGTTCAGTGCTTTGAAATAAAAAATTCTGAAATAAAAGGAATTTGATACGGGATTTGGTTATTCAGATACATGAGAGAACTGGCTACGAGTTGGAATACCTTTAAACCTGGATTTTATTTAGAAATAGACTATTTTATAAAAACAGACTTCTCTATTCTATCGTATTTTCCAAAAGTCTCTGCTAACAGTACAAATTGTTCTTTGGTTGTTTTTTAATCAACCATCTACAATAAAAAACGTATTCTGCTTATCTCACAACTACTTAACAAGTCAATTAATTTACTTTAAATATTCAATTGAAAATATTTTATTGTGTAGGAAAATGTTAGCATGCAGAGATAGGAAGCACAGTACAACAGCACAGTTATGTAGGAAATCGATACCTGTGACAAGGTCAGTTATATGGTTTAACTGTCATCATGCAAGGCCATAGGAATGAATTCTTGGTCTATCTATATAGTATATAACTTCAGGTCCCTTACCTCTGTTTTAACAAATGCGACCTGATAGTTCCTGTGTGTGAATGCAGCACATTATATTTAATTGCCCTTTCTCAATATTTGTTCTCTATTTGTTCTTGTTTAGTTTTTTTAAGAAAGGTAACCTCAAACAGGGTTTTTTATTCTAAATTTTGCACTGACAAAGCAATGATTCCCTTTCACATTGTATTTTCCTGTGTTATAATTTTACTTTGAAAAAAATTGGCCAGACATTGATTCTGACCTTTTCTTCTTTCTTATCGAGCAGAGGATTACTTTCTGGAGATGGTGAAAGGGACCATGGATTGATATATTCAAACCATTAGAATTAAACCGCATACATTTTTATTATTTTTTATGACGATCAAACACATTGAATTAATAATTATATTGGATTTTAGGTTCTTAGAATCGTGTCCACCTTTTATCCGATTCACTATAGCCAATATTTAACCATGTTTTACAACAAAATATTGCAACTGTAACAATCAAGTCATCCATAAAGATGTATACCAATGTTTTATGAATTAAGTTGGTATGCCATATATAAAAAAAGGCAATTGAATTGTTTGTTGCAGCCAGCATAATGTTGATCTCACAGTGCCTTAATTATATTATCATTTGTAATGTCTTTACTGGTATCACAGGGTTTGCAATTATGACCTTCATGCTTTTAATAGATGTGTCAAGCTACAATTTGTAGTCTTCTATGATACTTCAAATAGTAAATAAAAACGTTTGAAATTGATAGCACAGTCTTCAAAACACTTTCAAAATAACATGAAATCTGCTTTGATATTCTGTGGTGAGTAAACAAAAAAAACTAAGGTCTCTCTTTCATGTCTTTATTTAAACCTTCTTTGAATCTATATGATGTGGCATATTCTGTTGTGTTATCAAAACAAAACATCAAAACAACACAATAACTCTCTTGAGGATCACCATTGGAATACCGGTATTTGCATTAAATGTAAATATAGAATTCTCTTACCAGTTCCAGGCCGCCCCATGATGATGTCTTTGCATGGCACAGGATGCAGGGTCTCTGTAGGAAGTATGAGCGGCAGCAACGCAGTGGGAGCAGGATGACAGGGGACAGGCTGCTGCACCATCACCGGACCATTCTTATCCTGTCCTCCTCCACAATCTGCACCAATGAGACCAGGCCCTCGGGCAGGGCTAGGCACTGATATGCAGGCCAAGGTGGCGCTGGATTGCGTGGATAGACCAGCAGTGTTTGGGATGGAAGAGGTAGTAGATACTAGAACAAGAGTTGAGGTGGGGTTTTGAAGTAAAACTGGTCCATTGGTGGACGCAGCGTTAATTGGTACAGGAACCTGTAGTCCTGTAACAGACTGTACACCATTTTGGTTATTTTCTGTGGAACTGATCCTGTCCACCTCTGCAACTCTAGCCAGTGGAAGTTCTGTAAACTTTATAAGAGGAACCTCAGGATTTCTCACTATCACTGGAGAGTCCCTCAAAGGTTGATGAGCTGTTTGTTGTGAACCTGGCTCTAAGCATAGGGGAGAAGCTGGTGGTGAAGAGGCAGTGGTTGAAGGAAGTCTTTGGGGTAGTGTGACAGTAGTTGTTTGAGGAGTGATAATGCAGACATTTGTTACAAGTGAGGGGTCATGACTGATTTGTTCCTGATCATGTTTGACATATTCTTGTGACAGTGAAGTTGGGGGAGGTGGGGCATCCGTCCTGCGTTTGCCCGGGCTCATAGGTACAGTGAAGGTTAGACTGGTGTGGAAGGATGGCACAATACCAGACAAATGTCTATCCTTGTCCCTCTCTAGACCTCCTGTTCCGTGTTTCGCAGTACCAGTGTTGGTACCGCTGGGTTGTCTGTGGCGGCGGGGAGGAAGGACTGGAGAGGCAGTGATAGGGCTGAAGTTTGCGGGGCGAAAACCAAAAAGTGGTGAAGGAGATGGGGAAGGTGTAGGTGAGAATGGGGACTGATTTGAAATTGGTGAAAACGAGGGTGTTACAGACCTTGAGCTACCCAGGGATACCAGCATAGTTGCAGCCTCGCATTCATCAAAGTCAAAACGAGAGAAATCTTGAGCAAGCAGTGATGGCAATCCAAGACGTGGCCGAGAGTCAGTACCGCGGCTGCTTGTCTCACTACTGTCCCTTGAAGTCTCATCCCAATCAAATTCACTGCTAGCACGACCCCGCAGATCTGAAGGGGTCACGGTCCCTGAGCTGCTCCCTCCATTTCCTCCGCTTCCTCGCTCTCCCACTGCTCCCTCCATTTCTTTGGTACGCATGGAAAGGTGGCGGGAACAGTAGCCACGACGCTGGGACTCTTTCATGCAACCTTCCCGGGAGCACAAGCGCCGCCACTGTTTCCCATTGAACTTTTTACGGATTCCATTAGGCGTACAGACCACATCACCTTTCTTGTATTTTTGTTGATTAGCTGACAAAGGAGTCCTTGATCGTGAGGAAGAAGCAGAAGATGAGGCAGAACTCCCAGGAATAGGGGTGGAGGTCTGTGAAGGTGTAGGAGTTTTTTCCAGAGGTGTCAAAGACCCCCTAGAGTTAGGGGAAGGAGGCACAGAGGGTGGCACATGGTGAGAGATCCCTCCATCAGACCCTAAAAGTGCAGGTGATGGGGTTGGATGGGGACTTCCTAAAGATGTCCCAGAGATGCCTCGCATCACTGTATGCGGACTTGGATACCCAGGAGGTTTGGAAAGAATTTGTCTGTGCTGATTAGGCCCCCCTTTAGGTCCCCCTGAGACTAAGGATCCTCCAACTTCTCTGAGTGGTGCCATGTTAAGCTGCAAAACCTCCATGTCCACCTCTGGGGTCTGCAATTGTTTTCGCTCATGTTCTCTGTCTCGAACTCTTTCCCTATTCCCTGTTCCCTCACTATCCCTCCTAGCTGCTATACTAACCATATTTTTTGCTACCATTACAACTGCTGGTGAAGTGGAAGATGAAAGATGTGTGCTTTCATAGTGATGAACCCCTGGAGATGGGAATCTGCTGTTCTCCCTGAGCGGACCTGCAGTTCCCAAATCCAGTCCCTCGCTTAACTGACATAGTTCCTGCTCGACCTCCATCTCATCCCTGTGTTCTCTCTCCTCTCGTTCTTTCTCTTTCATAACCCCATCCCATGGCGGAACAAGGAGACGCAGGTTTTGGCGGGCCACCCATACAGTCTTAGTACTTGATGCCTCCTCATTGCTGCACATCTCTTTCTTTTGCGCCATCTCTTCCTGCAAAAACACCATGTAGGGGCATGCAACACCTGAATGAGAGTCCACCTGAGCCACCACACCTTCTCTGAAGCACTCTTTACCTTTATCTCCTCCATAAGGCACACAAACATGCGTCCCAACCTCCACAGGTTCATTGCCTGGGGGTGGGGCGTCTAAAATGAGGTCAATGGGTTGGTGCGGGCGACTTACTAATGTATGAAATGGATATGGAAGCAGCATCCTCTCTCCATTAACCTGCAATTCTACATTCAGCTGCTCTCTACTGGACCCACGCACCACACCGCAAATAAATACACATTCCTTGATTAGCTTCTCACTTTCTTTTACATTAGTTCTTGGTCGCCTTCGTGCTAGCACTCTTTGGTTTTTCAGTCCTTTAGCAAGAGCTTCTGCTATTGCGGCAGAGCCTCCCTGCTCAATTTGCAGTACAGGAAGGGTTGAATTGTTAGACGGCAGTCTTTTTGACATCCTTACATGACTGCCCGAACTTAGCTGCACGCCAGAGGGCTCAAGTACCTCTAGATCTAGAGAGTGTTCACTGGCTGTGTCTGTAGATGATGAGCGCACCGAATTTGGGGCCTGCTCCCCATATCCATCTGCTTCCACTGTTTGAACTACCTTCTCTCCTGCAAAGGGCATTTCACTTTTCAACAAATTACCCAAAGTTTCATCTCCTTTTTGAGATTCTGTGCTTGCCATTTTGACTATTTCTTTACTGCTTCTCCCACTAATTTCCAGATCAGAACTATCTGTTTTAGCCACATTATTTCTGAGCACAGCAGTCCTGTTCTGAGTAATGGGGGTGTGTGATGAAGTTACATGGTTGCTACAAAGTGTGAGTGGAGCAGTTGACAGGGTTAAACCAATGGGAGAGGTAATGGAAGCTTGATGTTCATACATGTATTTCTTCTTGGGCACCCTGGCTTTGAAAGTGGCTGTTTTTCGACTGGACGGTGTTGTGGAAATGTGGTTGGCACCGATAGAGTTGCTTTTATTTACACTATTGGCTGGAGTATTTGTGTTTTGTGTATTGCCAGCAGTGCTGTTTGCATGTTGGTTGCTACCTTTACTGTTTGTGCTAGTACAGTTTTGTGTTTTTGTAATACATATGTCTGTGCTATTACTATGTACATTTTCGTGTGCATTGCTTTCAAGTGCATTCTTCAATGAGTCTGTGTTTTCTGTTAAACTGTTTGTGTTCATGTTTTTGGGGCTTTTTGTCTTATTCACTATAATTATGTTCTCCTCAGTTTTCGATGTGTCCACTGTCCTTTCTCTTATTTGTTCTCTTAGCCCCACCCTGTTTGGGATGTTGCTACTCTTGATTTGCTTGTCCTGAGCGCCGTCTGCTTTAGAAGGAGCGTGTTTCTGGGGTGAAAGTGCAGACTGTGTAGTTCTTGAAAGTCCATCAAGCTTGCCTGCACGTTTTCTTGCTCCTTTTCCTCTTGGCGATAAGGGAGAGCGTCCTCTCTGTTTCTTGGGTGGCCTCATCTTTTTCAGTTTGGCAACTTTAGATGATTTCTATTTTCCTTTTGTGGTTCTTTTCTTCTAACATTTAATAGGCTCTTTCAAGGTTGTTTTTAATACTGCTTTCCCTTACAAACAAAAACCTGAAACAAAAAGAAAAAGAATCAGGAAGACAAGATAGATTTACATGCATCTATCATAATACAATGTTTGGAAAGATGCTATAAGTCTATGAATGTGCTGGACTGTATGAACACCAAGGCTGTCACTTTTACTTTACTTAATTCTTTCAGAATTATTTTGGGGTATGGGTAGTTGACAAATATACCGTAAATGTGTCCCATGGTGTGACAGCAAAGATCTCTCTCATGCTATTTTATATTAGAAATATACATTTCAATAATATAAAAATAATACATTATTAACAGTTTGTTTTCTAAGCTTTTGCTATGGCACACCATAGGACACATGTACGGTAGCTTTTTCAACTACCCATACTTAAAAATAATTTTTGGTATAAGTTTATGGTATAAACAGAGAACAACATAAAACCGCCAGACATAGAATGCAGACCTTAGGCGCTTTGCATATGCCAGACATTTAACAATATATTAATGTTTAGAAAACCATAAAAAAAACATGCTCTCTACAGTACACTGAGTGGAAATGTCTGGAAGGTGAGCTGATCATATAACTTTTTGGGTGTATCTCCTCCCATCCTCCTTCCATCAATACATTTTTCAAATACACATAAAACAGACAAAGGCCTACTTTTTTAGTATGCACTGTCATGCTGTTATTAAAATCATGGTGAAAATCAGACTTTGATTCCTCAACACATAAACACATTTTACACCAGTGGCCAACTACTAACCAGTCCTCATTCATTCGTATTCAAACACGTGTGTGAAATCACACTTCCCTTCACTCAATTTCTCACTTTCTTTACTATTCCACACTCCCACCCACTCACGAAAAATGTGCAAACAGACACTCCCACACAAACAATACACGCACAGGATTTTCCTGTGAGAGATGGCTTTAAAAGGAGAATTGGGGATTCCAAGTCATTCCATGAGACACCCCACCCTCTGTTCATAATGACCCTGAACTGTTTATTTGCAATGAAGTGACATTTCTTCCTCAATAATACAAAACATATTATGCAGACAACATTACTGTGGTGTATTTCGAGTCCTGGATATTCACACTACACTATTCTTTACATTTCTGATGGATTATGTTTTGTGAAGGGTCAAAGTTCAAAGTGTTTTCTTTTGGGAATTGCTACAAACAATTTTAATTGCTCAGATACACCAGATGCTTTAAAATCCAACATATGAGTAAGCATTTGAACTAACAAGAATCAAGCCAAAATTCTGAGTACATTTTACTACGTAATATTATCAGTTATGTAGCAGCTTGTGAATTTAAGATATTGTCTGTTATATGAACAAATCTAATTTTTGCGGTTTCTGCCCTCAGTTTAATTTAAGATCATCTATCCCCCTATTCACTTGATATTACGTCAAATACTCCTGGCAATGTTTTAACAACATGGAATGTTTTATTATGGACAGAGAGTCAAAAAGATATCATTGGAAATAAATGATGACAAAAAAAAACAAGGCCCACACCTGATCCTCGAAATTCTTTTTACTTTCTGTTTTGTGTTAAGCAAATATTGGCATGTGTTAAATAATATTTTTGCAAATATATTATGGCTTTTAATACTACATGATCAAAACAACTGCTCTGCTCATTAGCAATATATGGCAATTCCAATTCAAAAAGAACATGGGTGCTATGACTTCCTTCCCAAAAACAACCATTTCCATTTATATTACATGCTTAAAGTGGGTCACCAAGAGGATGTTACAGTCACACACATGAAACAGCAAAAAAATGCAACACTGAAAAAAGACGAGAGACAAGCGCACAACAGGGAATTCAGGAGCAGATATCGCACATAACGGTGTTACATAGAAATCAGATGCATAGGTTTAGAACGCAGTCACTTGTGTATCGCAGTGTTTACATTACTCTAGCCGTTTCTACTCGTTCTATTCAGGGTCACCCATGTACAACATTCTGGATTAAATTAATTGATATATAATAATAATTTATACCCTCTTTTTGTGGAAATAAAAGTAAATGGTGACTAATATATAATTTCTAGTTTTTTTAAAGCATAAAAAACATATTCCAAGCAACTTTTTATGAAAAACTATGAAAATATTGTGTCGTCTTTATCATCGGTATATGATAAGCAAAGTTGCTGCTTAACTGACATAGTGCCAGTATGATCTTTTCGTTTGCCTTAACTTTGCATATCAATTACCATTAATTACTATTAATATAAAATGTTTAGTACTGTAAAGATTTTTTATTTATGGCTTCAATACATTAAAGCAAATTATACCATGATCAGAAATTTATCACATCAATTTAGAATCTGTCTTAATCGGATAAACTCATCAGCCATGAAGATTAAACATTCTGTTAAAACGGGATGCTATGCTTGCATAAATTCAGAGATCCCGGCTGCTTTTAGAAATTCCTGCTCAGGAAACTGACAACCCAATAGACGACGTCAAACAGCACAATCTACAATCTGGAAAACTTTGTAAGATTGATCATGTAAAATAGAACTATAATTACCATGTTTTCAAACATGGTATTTTGAATAGACGAGTTTTGCTTTTCAAACAATATTTCAGATATTTTTCAGATATTTGTACATATCTAATGAGTAGAAATGTAGCTTTGCAATTCTTTGCGCATCATTCAGGTGTCAAAACGTTTAGCATTATTATACATATATTATACATTAATATAGTATATTTTCTTTGCAAAAATATAACATTCTAGTGTAAATAAATTATAAAAGAATTACCAAAGCCTCTATTCAACAATTAGCTATATGTTTAATTATAAGTAAACTTTGACAAAATGAATAAATCATTTAAATAACTATAATAATATATTGATAAATTATATAAATAAAATATGCAACAACAAATGCAAAATAGACTCCAGCCGATCATTTTTATTCGATCTAAAGTCTGCGTGACTGTGACATGTCTGACTCCTCTGGATGTGACTACAGCTGGTCAAATGAAGCCTCAGCATTTTGACTATTACCATGATACCTGTTTTAAAGGTGCCACTTAAGCAAGAGAAACTCATGACGTTAACCATATAAATCCAATCCAGACACACACTCTTGAGAAAAGTCTCTGTGTAATATACAGGTCTCTGTGAACAGGGCCGCAACACATCATCCTCATTCTCCCAAACATTAAAACCGCTCTACACATATTAACCTTACTGCTCTCAAAAAACAGAAGAAACTCCCTTAAATTGATAAATGGAGATGGCTTCACCTGTCATTGAATGGCTGTCTTGATCCTAAAAGGTCAAATGATTTATTTGAGAATTAATAACATATACTTCCCCTTTATAAGACCTGACAAAAGCATTTTTCCTTTTTCGATTATAGTCATTAACTTCATGAGTCTGTACATTTATTGCTGTAAATGAATTGAGCAAGAACATATTTCAGTTCACCCTGGTTGAAACGTGATAACAGAATTCTGGTCTTTAAGGCATTATGATCAAAAATTGTATTTTTATCCAAAGCCTATATTATGTGCGTCACAAAGCAATGCAAAGCTATTGCACACAAAATCACACACACGCTTCTCACAGCGCACCACTTGTCATTACATGGGAGCCACTGCTTGCTTAAAAGACTTTGCTTTAACCTAAATTCAACCAAAAATCGAAATCTCTGGGTCAATTATGCATATATCTATTTATTTAGACATTGAGACTGATGTGCAACTGGGTAACAAAAAGGGGGACACAGACTGACACATACTGTGGTTGTGATGCCAGTAGCCTATGCCAGCCTGTCACACCACTCGGATATAATTGGGGAATAGGTCTTATAGTGCACAACTGCACCGCAGTGTTAATACGAAGTAAAATAAACGTGCAAAAAGAAAAAAACAACAACAACCCACAACCGTGCAACATGCCATACAACACAATGCAATTTAAAAAAAATTTGCATCTGCCCACTCCAAGTAACACATCGCGTATCCACGCAGATTTTGCATATCGATGTGCTAATTCACAGATTGTTCTCCAAATGTGCATTCTGGGGCATGCAGGAGGGTGCAGGGCTGCAGCAGTGCAGTGTCGTGCAGCTCGGGGCATGCATGGGTGCTATGACTTCCTTCCCAAACCCGAGAATTTCCCACTATATTACCTGCTTTATTTGGACCTAAAGTGGGTCACCAAGGGGATGTTACAGTCACACACATGAAACAGCAAAAACATGCAACATAGAAGAAAGTCAAGAGACGGGCGCACAACAAGGAGATCAGGGACACGTAACACACTCTTTGAAGATCAGCTGTCGAACCCTTCACACACTCCTAAAAATCCCCTCCAAGAGCCTTCGCACACTTCGAAATCGGTACCTAAACATTTTACTGGCTTTACTGTCAAAGTGTGTACCAAGTGCGTGCCAGCCATCGAGCTGTATGGGCGCTTAAGCAGTACATGGACTGGATGACGTAGGAAGAATGCTGCCCAAAACAACAACCTATCCTTCAACACTTCACCTCACCAGCCACACAAGGAATTGTATTTGTAAAACCCAAAAGAGCAAAGGTCCTCAGTTGTACAAATCTAGTCAAATCATGTATAGTGACTGATAAAAAAATTAAAATGCTAGATGATTTTAACGTCATGCAACTGAGACACTCTCTAACAGCAAAGTGCATGAATTACAGACAGGATATTTCCATGCGTCTCTGAGGATACCACAAATCTCATAACAAAATCTCAGAGTAACATTAAAAAACCACTGGTGCCAAGCACATAAGCTCTGAGCAGGAAGGCCGTGAACACTGAATGATACTTTTAAAATATTTACTACATAATTGTTAAAAAAATAACTGCTGTTCACATCAAAGGCTCTTAGAGAGAGTCTATAAGGGCATATTCCGAAAATGTACGCACTACGAGGTGGGCCGTTGAAATAATGCACAAGTGTGAAAATCATACCGTCAGACTGCGCACGAAACCCGCCGGTGGTAGTACTATCACTCGTAGAGCTTCGCAATGTCACCGGAGTAGTACTATGCCAAGGACTCGCAACAGTCGCAGTTGTGAGCCGCAAAATTAGACAAGAAGGACATTACAAGAGAACAAAAGAAAGCTTCAAAACGTGTAAAAACACACGCACACGAACGCGCAAAACACTATGCAAAAGGTTGTCCGTGTCAATAAGGACGTACACGCAGCAAAAGTTGCAAATGATCCACCTTTGTGCGCCGTTCCGGTAGGTCACGAGAAAGTGAGCTGATGACAGCGAGTGAAGTAACGTGAAGCCCAAGTAAAATGATCTCTTAGTGAGTGAAGTATTAATTTGTTTGTTTTTGCGCGTTATCGTTCGGTAGTATTGTAGGCAGCGCGATCCTTCCTCGATCTGAACTCGCGTAATCCTTCCACTGCGTAACGCCGCGCATGAGTGCCAATCTCCTCCGTTCAAGTTGCTCAAACTCATGCAACATTTCGGGAAGGGATAACGTTACCTCACAAGTTACTAAAACGCGGGGTTTTAACGCTGTCTTTTAAACATTTGACAAAGTTTAACTCTGCACCCCACCCCCTCCCTCCTACTTGTTCTAGGTTCTTCCTTGATATTTATTTCAGTGAGCTAATTTGCACTCCGTTTCTCTTTTGCATAAACACGTTCCATACACAGACATCTCTAAATACGAATGACCACTAACGTTAGCAGCGGACCCCTTGGGGTAATAACAACTCACCAAAACAGGAAAAATACGTGCTATCCGATGAATTTACGGTGCAAATTGCAGATGGGCTCTCCCGTTTCGCCTGAAGTGGCGTGCAACGTCCGTCCATGTATTCTTTCGGTCGGGAATTTCACTTTATGTGGGTCCTCCGTCAAACATATTTGCCCCCCTCCCAACAGCAACAGACAAGGATTAAAAACTATATGAATCCTTTTTCACTACAGTCACAAAATGGTGAATGAACCACTAACAGCTGGCCCGCCCGACCAATCAGAGCGCGCTGACAGATACAGTAACCTATGGATGTGACAGCACAAACTTTGAGGCGTTTCTCAGTGGCATATTGCATTTGAGTGGCGTGTACTGTGGGCCAATCAGAATGAAAGTAGATAGCAAGCCGGGTCTCACTCCAAAAGTTACAGTATCCAATGAGTGCGCTGGGAACCATAGGAACAGGGTGTGGGCGGGCACAAGGGCAGTGTTCAAGAAGCGCTGGCCAATAACGCAGTACTAAATAAAGGTGCATGTTTACCACAAATGACAGCGCAACACACCACCCTTAAATGACTAAAGTTGTTTTACTTCTCTTTAGTTACAAGTGTTTCTAAGCTGAACACGTCGTACAGATTTAATAGTGTCTGCAATAAACAAATGCTATATAGAATTTCGGACTATACGTTTCCAGTTTTAAGTGCAGAGCAAAATTATGTCGAACTGGTTAACCTCAAAAACATCTTGGCACGTCTCTGACTAATTCTCTCACTTTCCCACCACTATGCTCGTGAATACGGGATGCGTGTACGACGGACACTGTTGACTTTCTCGCTTACAATAATTTTCCAGTCTGCCTCTCTTTTCTCTCAGCAACAGCCCCTCACCTCGCGCACGGGAACCAATCACTGCGCGCTATCCGGCTGTCTCTAACGTATGTGCCGTTGCGCCACGCCCCATCCATACAATCGTTGTAGGATTTGGGGTGACGTCATCTCGACGCCGCGCGATTGGTCAAAGGGAGCGCGTCGACGAGCCAATGATCAAACTCAGCGATGAAGTCATCAACCATGTTGCCACCAGCTGGACGGTAGGGGCGTGGCCTGACGTACTCGCATAACCCCATGCCCGATGCGTAGTAGGACAACATACTAGTAACGGATGAAACCAATATAAACTACTGTTCCATGACACAGGGCAAAACAAGTAGTGTAATTTTGAACAGGAAATACTGTCGAGGATCAAACATTGATTTACATCGTCCTGCGAATATTGCTCCATCTCGTAGTGCGTTCACTTTAGCTAAGTATGGAAATTCCTTTTTCTCGACATATTGACGCATAGAAACGCACTTCGACGTTTACAGAATCAGTGTTCGTGTGAATTTTCTCAGTGATGCAAAAAAACGTTACATAATCGCTGTTGTAGACAGAATCAGATACTACGCGCCATCCTGAAATTTTGAAGCAATGCACAGCGACCCCTGCTGGGTTTCTTTGAGACGTCAAACTACTCACTATACAATATAGAAGGGGATTCTCATAAGCACAAGTAACAAAACTTGTAAAATAACATAAGTTATTTTAACTGACCAATAAATAATTACATAAAATATAACGTCTGCACTAGCCAAGTAGCTATCTGCTCAAAGTTGAAGTCCCTCATTAATATGTCTTCCACTCCCCAGAGTCCTGCCCTTTGACCTCACCCTCACCATGACATCGACCCCTTCTTTTGGCTCTGCAATGCTGTGTCAATCAGCTGTCATACATCTGTGCCTCCATCATACTCTCCCACTGCGCCAGAGGGGACCACGTTCCCTCATCTACATCCATGAAATGGACAAATGATTGGGGGGATAATTGAAGTAAAAGGGGGACGACAGAGAATGTGACAAAAATCATCTCATGTGAACCAGAGGCAGAAATAGGATTAAAAGTTTGATTTAAATCAAACAATCTGCCTCTCAAAGTTGTTTTTACTCAGTCTGTGCTCATATTCATTCAATGAACAGACAGAGCTGATAATTGCATAATAATGAAGTTTAATAGCAGTGGATATCACACGTTACAGGTATGGATTAATGTAACGTGAATCAAGGTCATGATTCAATGTCAAGTTTAACATTAAAAATGGTGCTTTGACTTTGAACCTGATCTCGCTCAATTTTAACATGGCAAGGTAAAATCGGACTACTAAGAAGGAAAAACAAGAAAACAAATACCTTTAAGTGGAAAATGGATTACTGCGCTTTAGTAGGCAATACACATCTATGCAATGGTTTCTTGCAACAAAATTACAATAGCAGTTACAAATAATTTCCTTTATTTTAAATATGTAAGCTGGCTCTGTTTGTGGATCTTTATTCCATTATGTTTTATGTATTTTATTGTGCTCTTCATATTCCAATATGGACTACATCATGCAGACGTGCTTTACAAAAATACAAAAAATTATAATTGTTCCAATTAGCAGTATTGCTTCATACTTAATATAATTCATATACATATGTCATCAGTATGTGTATGCAAATCAATTTCTAAGATTTCTCAAAAATAAATGCTGACTATGATGCAAACACTTGTACTTCTGCTCTTCAGACAGCAGAGGTCAGTCTTGAAAAGAACATGCTATATTCTCCATTAACAGGCAGTTTAGGAAAGATATCTTTAAAAAGCACATTATAACTGCAAATTGTTCTAATTATCTACTGAAATGTATTAGTTTGCATTCAAATTCTGTTAAGCTTGAAAAAAACACTCATATAAATAGGCACAGTCTAAAAAATAAAGATGCTTCACGATGACAGAAAAGAACCTTTAACATCTGAAGAACCTTTCTGTTTCAGAAGAGGTTCTTTGTGGCAAAAAAGGCTTATTCAGATTTTAAAAAGGTAAAAAAAAGACAGTTTGACTGAACGGTTCTTTTATGGAAACAAAAATGGTTCTTTCGTGGCATTGCTGTGAAGAACATTTGAAACACCTTTAGTTTTAAGAGTGTAGAAATTCCTTGTTTGCAGTAATAAAACGCAACATTTGTAGAAACTCAAAAAGAACAGAATGGTTTTTAACCGTTTAATTGACCCTGATTACATTTTAATTACAATTCTGAAAAAAGAACACAAAAATGAATAAAGGAGGAATAAAATGTTACATTGTGGTATTTAAACCTGTTATTATGAGTTATGGAACCACAGAAATAAATTTTGAGAAAGAAAGTGAGAAAGATACAGACTTTACACAATAAAACAATGCACAATATATCTTTTAAAATCATACAATCCCCCAATGAAAAACTTTACAAGAGCAAGAAATAAGTAACACTACAAAATAACAACTACATGACATGACTTCAGGTCAAAATCAGAAGCCCGAACCTCTCCAGAATGCCCACATCTCCACCCATGTTAAAGACGCGGTTTTACGTTAATTTACACATATTTAATGTTACACTAAACACACTGTCAGGTTCCTCGGTGAGAGGGCATGAATGGGGAGAAACATTCCTCAAAGGATCTTTTACAGTAATGTATACAATGTTATCGTGACTACAATTTTCAACAAAAATAATAATAACTAATAATAATTATGATTAACAGCAACGATGACATCAGAGAGGAGATAAACGGGAGCAAGTTGGGTAAAAAAATTCAATACAAAACCTCATCTGTTGCTGGGATTCTGAGCGAATAACATCCTGGGACAACCAATGAGAGCAGCCTAAATCAATATCTCCCCTCTTAAAGAAAAGAAAGCATATTTGGGCATACAGAAGCAGAGACTGCGCCCGTCAATACTGCTCACCTCATCTCCACCTCTCGCATTATGAGGTATGCTGGGGCGTGAAACAAGTGTAAAGACCAAATTCAAAACCATAAGAAAGTACAAGGGGTTTGGTTAAAGGGGGAGTAAGGCAGCTAGAAAGAGTAAAAAACATTGAGAAGGTTGACATCTGTGCCAGTTCTGTTATATGAAACAGTCCAACTCTGTCAAATGTCTCGTTATAGCTATCAGAGACACTTCAGACATGAGATAACTTTCTTACTGTGACTAGAAAACCATTACACCATCTCGAGTGCCTGACTGGCCACGTCACCGATGTCTTTCTGCCGTGCTCAGTCCTGCACAGGGCTTTAGTGCACACAGGTTTATGAGGTTCATGAAGCAAGATTTGAGATACTTGATGAGCGTCTTAAGTGTCGACATACATGCAAATAGAGCCTTTGTCGAAAACTCTCTCACACACACACAAGCAAAACACGAGCACCCAGACATCAGTTGTGGCAGTAAGAACAGGATGTTGAGGAGGTGCATGCTGGTTAAAGAACCGAATGTGCCACATAGTCTGTGGTGCACAGCTCTCCTGCTTTGTTTTGTGTACTATTTTGCTTTTTGCTCTTTTACCGTACAATTTATTAAAGGCGCAGTTCACCCAAAAAGAAAAACGCTGTCATCATTTACTCACTCTCTAGGTGTTCCAAATCTGTATAAAATTCTTTGTTCCGATAAACGCAGAATGCTTGTAACCAAACAGTTCTAGGCTGCTACCATAGCAGAAAAAAATACAATGGTAGTCAAAAGTGTGCCAGAACTGTTTGCTTTCCTGCATTCTTCAAAATATCTGCTTTTGTGTTCCACAGAACAAAGAAATGTATTACACGATTTTTCCTACTAGGTTAGTCAATGGTGGCCAAGAATTGTTTGGTTACAAGCATTCTTCCAAGTATCTTTCTCTGTGTTCATCAGCACAAAAACATTTATTATGTAAATGAAGGCAGAATTTTCATTTTTGGGTGAACTGTTTCTTTAACTTGGTAAAAAAGCAACGTTTTCCTCCCTCACCCAAACAATGGCATTATCCCTCAGGAGAAGAGTCAACCTTCCCCTCCAAACCAAATGTTACAAAACCCCTGAAACCGATACATCTTTTAATGCTATGCTTTCAACAAGTTTACAGTATGTTTAACACATTAGATAAAGGTATATTAAGTGTATACTGTTCTGTTCTTTTTTAAGATTTTTGTTTTTTACTTTAACCTTTCAAACATGCTATTAAAACAAGGCATAGGCGGAGTTTGTGTGTGACCTTCCTGTTTATAAGTTAGTACTTTAATGTTTGAGTTTACGGATTTTTGATATCCCCCAGTCCACAATAAGATCTCATATATGTCAAATCTATTATTACAAAACGACTGTGCATAATAAAACGAGACCCAGAATGACCACCTAGCTCATAAGGATACAAGCAGAGTAGACACATTCTTAATACATCAAATGCCAAAACAGTTAGATCTTAGAATCACTGTACATGCTTTGTGTGTGTGTAATGCTGGTTTTGTTTGCACTAAAAGACTATACAAGGGAAACTCCTGTGTGCCACTTTATACGATCATTTGATTTAAAGAGATTCGAGTGCGTGGTCTTAAACATGTTTTCATGTCAGAATGAAACAATTTCAGGTATGGTCCCAAAGATTTGACAAAAGAGAACACGAAATAAAAGTGAGCTGGTTTGGACAGGAGTGGATGGACATAACCTGAGAACACAGTTAAGTTTCCAGAAACACAGGCATTCGGACACAAGTCTTCTGCACAAATGCTCACTTGTGACACGCAATCTGTTCAGGCTTCATACAGGGAACAAGGAAGGGATTATATCTGCATGTGTGTGTGTGTGTGTGTTGGGGGTTCGTCCCTGAGGGTTCTTACTTCTGACCAGGCTGGTTTTCGAACAGTGTCTTTGTGTTCGTGAGAGAAAGTTTGTGACTTTCTGTGCATTTGTATACCACCACATCATGTAGAATTTGATCATAGTCTGTCACTGAGGAAAATCATGCTGGGCTGCTGGAAATAAACCCCGTTCTTGTTAACCGTCTTTGCCTCATCCATTTGCTTTCTCTGTGTTTGTGGGGTTTTAAGGGGTAGCTCAGCTCACAGGCACTTTGCAAATTAAATCTCTTTTAAAAATATAAAATTTTCTCTAGTGCCAAAGGTCAAAGTTCATGACTCCTGAGGGTCACTGGGGCACATGGGTGAACTCATTCCACATCATCGGTATACTGAGATGTACCAGATTTACGTGCACTGGCAAGACCATCGGCTGAAGTCAAGGGAGGCAGATGAAGGAGGGTATAAAGTAGGAGGGTCTAAGTGTATGTGTCAGTATTGTTGTCCAGAAAGCAGTCTGTCAGCATCAGCAGTCATTGATCTACAAAGAGTCACGTGTGAGCGTGAGTCCATCAGCAGTGTTGCGCAAGTCGACGTTGTTGCGTATCAGCAGTCCTTATTTTCCAGTGACAGCTGCGCCGTGGCGCGGTGGAGCTCAGCGCTAACCCTGTGGTGAGCAAGAAGAGGCGGACTCTCTGCCTCTCCGCTGCCATTCCCGCTCTCCTCCGCCTCTCCGTTCCTCTGCTCTTCTCCTCTCACTTTCTTGTCCTCCGCCTCCTCCATGTGCTGGTCCTGGTCCCAGCGTCGCTTGAACCTGAGCTTCAGCGGGATACACTGGGACTGTGTCTGCGGAAGCCCACCGGGGGGAAGCTGTGCCTCCACGGGTTCTACGGGTTCGCTCTTTACGACAGCGTTCAGGCGGCGGCCTTCACCTGAGGCAGGAGGGATGAAGAAGGGTGGAGGGGCGGGAGCTTTGAAAACGTCCTCCTCTAAGTCCTCATCTAGGTGGGCGTCAGTGCCGTTGGGCTGATGGTGCTTTCGGCTGTGAGGATTGTGATTTTGATGGTGATTATGTTTAAGATAGCGAGGGGGGAAAACGTCGAACTCTTCATCTCGTTCATCAACGTCCTCGTCGCTGATGTCAGTCACTTCAACTTCCTCTTCTGATTCGATGTCAGATATAGGCTCGACCTGTACAGAAAGAGAGAAAACGCATGTAAGTTTTAAAACAGAATCATAGTAGGTATTTTATATCTCAGTTATGGTAACAGCATGGTGATATCAGACATAAATAAATAGTACGGTGCATTTAAGATTGAGGATCGGGTAACTTCTATCTAGTGTTTGAATGGTTATTAAATGTCACAAAAGTAACAAAAAAACTTTATCATCAAAAGATTCTGATAATATGTCATTGTTGAATAATGATTTTATTTCTGAAGTAATCATTTAAATGACCTTAGCATGAAAAAATAATGGATTATTGCAGATTATTGTACATTTTCAGACTCATGACAAGTATTTAAGCATTTATAATCTTGTCATACATGTGTTTTTCTTAATGTCAAAATTTTATTTTTGATGATCTTTTTAAACCTGTATGACTTTCTTTTTTCCTGGAGAACACAAAATATGATATTTTGAACAATCTTGTGATCAATTAACATAAGCCCTCCATTGACTTCCATTGTGTGGACAAAAAATCACTGAGACGTTTCTCAAAATACCTTCTTTTGTGTTCCACAGCAAAAAAGACTCATATACAGGTTTTCCATGACATGTGTGTGAATAAATTGTGACAGAATTTTTTGTGTGAATTCTTTGTGTGTGTAATTCACATTTACCTTAATTTTAGGCAGCCCAGCGCTGTTCAGTGAGCCAGTTGAGGAGGAATTGGACACCAGTCCTGATCCGCTGGCCGAGCTGAGGTCACTACCAAACGACAAGGAGGATCCCAGACCAGAGGTAGACGTGGAGGACAGCGACCCATGTCTGCCCTGACTGTCACGCTGCTTGCGGCCCAACGGTGGAGGCTGTAGCTTGAACTTGAAGGAGGAATGGTGCTGGTCCTCTACCAGGTGGGGGTGAACGGGGTGAGCGTGTTGCGGGGGTAGGCTGGAGTGATGGCTGTTGAGCACCGAGGGTCTCTCGGCAGGGCCGCGTTCGCAGCCCTGGGGTCCGGGTATGCCTTTGTCGAGCCGTTGAGGCTGAGGAATGATGATGTTCGGGTAATGAAAGAAGGCACGAGGGCTCAGGTGGTAATTGTAGATGCTCTGGTTGTGAGCCTGCAGATAGCGCTGCATGTCCTCTGGATTGAAGGAGAAGATGGAGCCAGGCATGGGTGAAAGGGTTGGGGACGGGGTGTAGCCCAGATGAGAGCCTGGAGTCATGGAGAGCGCCGGGGACAGAGGAGGCGCCAACAGGCCTGACCCTCCCGGACCGGGCAGAGGCGAAACGGTGAAGGGTGAGAGAGGCTCAGGATGAACCCTGTGCCCAGAGACCTCTGACACCCGGTGACCTCTGTGACCTCCGGGTCCACCGTACATTCTGAACATAGCCTCATGAGACAGACGTGGATGAACGGCACTCCGGAAACCACCTCCTCTCTCGGCCACTCTTTCTGTCACTCTCTCTTCTGGAGCTCCTCCATTTCCTTCTTCGATCTCAGAGTTGACAGAAGTTCCGTCACTGCAGTCGGAGACGGACCCACGGCCCATGCGACGGGACGTGCTGAAGATCCCGGGACTGCGCAGTTCCTCGCTGCTGGGGGAACGCAGCACATCCGACACCTGCATGTCAGATGTAGTCGATGGAGGGAAACGGAAATGGGGACCTGTAGGCACTGGTGGAGCACTCTGAGGAACCGGAGCTCCTGTGGGAGAAAAATACAGATGGAGAGACGTTAGCTTTGTATTATTTTCCATAAATATAAACTTGAAATGTGTGTCCTGTACTGTACCTGTAGACCCCATGTCAATGTAAGGATAGTTGACCAGAACCAGTTTGTTGAAATTAAACTTGTAGGTAAAGCGCTTTCCTTTAGTTTTATGCAGAATCCTCTTGTTGTAGTAATACCTGCACACAGAAACACAGGACATATTAGTATTATGATCCAGTATATAAATCTCGCATTCAAAATTGAATTTAAACCTGACTTTTGATAAGAATAAAAACATATTGACGTACAATGATTAAGACATATTTTAGATTCTGCTGTGTTTCTAGATCTCAAAGCAAATGTAAGCAAATGTCTCACCGGACATGAGTACACAACATCAGATTTGCTTCCATTCCAGTCAAAAGATGCTTTTTGAAATATCACAATACATCACACCAGAAAACATATCAACTGTACCGGCCAATTTGAGTGATTCCTCTCATTAAAGCAAAACAAGACTTTTTTATTACAGCCGGTTTTATCGGACGCACACACTGGCAGTTAACTTCCAGTCTGTGTTTTGTTTATTAATATAACGATGTATGTATGTATATAACGAAGTCATATTAAAAATAATTTATATTAATATGTTATTGTATATTAATGGATTAATTGAATGAAATGAAAACTACTCAACAGTTATTGAATCTTTGCAGGGGTCTACCGGATGTTAAGTTTGGGCCACGTAACATTTGTTTATGTTGTTGTCGCTGAAACCGTCTGTATTCCTTATATTTTTTATTAAATTTAATTATTTAATTATTATATTAATGAATACTATTAATTATATTTTCATTACACAATGCATTACATTTATTTATTAATTTGTAATATATTATTTTCTTATTTGTAGTATTTACTCATTTGAGAAATTGAACATTCAGAGCAATGTTTGTTCAGTCCACACTCAGATCAGAGGGCAAAAAGTACATACTTTTGAAGATGTTTTTATGTGTATATTTGTGCGATTAGAGGTCCTGTCAGGACAGTTTTGGTCACTCGAGTGCATGTTTATATAACACTATAACCCACCGATAAATTCTCTTTTCTTAATCTCCTTATATAATCCTATTCTCTCTCTCGCTCTCTTCCTATCTATATATTAACCTTTGTCATTCTTTACATAACATCTCTATTTGCCTCACAACCCTCTATCCATTTATGTAACTTCAAACCATTGCATTTTCCTTACGGACCTGCAAAACAGTTTGTGTCTGTGTGTGTGGCTCAGATCCCTCGTGACCACACTTCATCTTTTACTTGATAACCTGCAAGCCACAATTCTCAGTGAATGGCATGTTTAGGGAAAGACGCTGACACGTAGCTTTTAAAAAGCATAGAAGATATATTTACCAACCTTGCGTGTGTGTACGTTTATAGTTCAGACAGTTGTGTCTGTAGGAGATTAAGTTGAGACAGACGGATACAGACTTGTGGTTAGAAAGAGACGTATGCATGTTTAAATGTGTTTGAACATTCTCAAATCATCCAGACCACAACTCAAACACGACCTTGTTTTTTGGGGGGTTCTGGCAAGCAGTACAGTTTTACTACTGTGCTGTGAACCGCAGAACAGGAAAAGCCTGATACAAAAGACACCGCAGAATTCCCTGATCGCACCTTAAATACAATTATTAACAACAGCAGAGATGTAAGCAGGTGACCATGTGACTCACGCAGTGAGATATAAATATACTGGAGACAGCTGTGGATTAGCATGCCTACCAGACACCCAACTCACGCAATCCACTTACTTCTGCACTGTTTGGCTGGAGGCAATAACCTGAGCTATACCACGAATCACAGAGGAGGATGTTGAGTCGAGATGAAGGGATGCTCTTTTGATGACACCCTGGACTGTGACTTACAAATCAACCGGCCGGGGAAAGAGACACTTTTATCCACTTCTGTGAATGTCACAGACGTCTGAAGGCAGGAACTGCCAGGACTTTAACAATTCCGGATCCTTATGATGACTGCATTAAGGATTATTGTTACTTTTTGACTCTATCAATAGTTTATCATGTTATATACTTGATTACGTGAACTCACGCACTGCAAGTCTTGAACACACATACACCCCCGGAGCAGTGGGAAGGTATCACTGTGGCGCTCGGGGAGCAAGTGGGGGTTAGGTGCATTGCTCAAGGCACTTCTGAACTGGTCACGAGTCCGACTCTTCAACCACAAGGCCACGACTGCCCTTTACCTATGCTACCTTATTACACTGGTTGAATGGTCTCATGAACCTTAAAGAGACAGGTCAACCAAACTTTTTTGGTCCTTCATTTTTGGGTTACTATGCCTTTAACACCATAGTGGTTCTTGGTTTATTTTGAGTAGGACATGACTAAAAATGATGACCCGTGGTTCAGTGAGTAAGCCACATGTTGATTCAGTAACTGCTATGACTGATTCAATCTGTGCGTGAACTATTTTAGACAGATGGATTCATGTGTAAATCATCTGTGATTCGTTTTGAGTAATTCATTAAAAACAGCTCAGAAGAGTCATCCTCCTGATTCACAGCTCTCAATTCCTATTCCATAAACTAGCACTTCCAAAAACTATGCGAAAATTCCATTGTTAAATACGCTTTCTAATAGCGTGGACACAGGTTACCTTTAAAGGGGTAGTTCACCCAAATATAACATTTCTGTCACCATTTACTAACCTTCGAGTGGTTCTAAATTTGTATACATTTCTTTATTCTGATGAAGACAGAGAAAT
Organism: Triplophysa siluroides; assembly: GCA_006030095.1. Lineage (NCBI taxonomy): Eukaryota > Metazoa > Chordata > Actinopteri > Cypriniformes > Nemacheilidae > Triplophysa > Triplophysa siluroides. The sequence continues at coordinate 1,085,375 of VCII01000558.1, forward strand.
ATATTTGGAAGAATGCTTGTAACCAAAGTTCTTGGACCCCATTGACTAACCGCCGACCACGCCCCCTGCATCAGCGCTCCCTCATCGCTTCACCTGTTCACTTTCACCAGACTTTTGATCACGAACTCCATTTCCCAGAATCCCTCATCCAGAATTCCCAGAGTTCAAGGTTTAACCTAGAGTTGGTTGAACCTCCTTATTGAAACGGGCCCCAGGCATCTGTGGAATACTTGTCTGTTTTTGGAATTACCTGTTTTTAAAACATGATTGGATTATCTGTGGGATTAAGTCTGTTTTTGAACGTTTTCTGAGGATATGCCTGTTTGATGCCTGTTTGGTTTACTTGTTTTTCTAGCCCCTTGTTTTCACTTCTGTTGTATTTCACATTAAACACTCTTCCCCGGAATTCCGTGGTGTGCTCGTCTATCTGAACCCTTTCATCGCGACACAACCATAGCAGGAAAAATTACTTTATATATTTTTTTGTTCTGTTGAACACAAAAGAAGGTATTTGAAGAATGTAGGACATCAAACAGTTTTAGGGCACTAACATTGTCATTTTTCCTACTATGGTAGTCAATGGGGTCCAAGAATAGATTGGTTACAAGCATTCGTTCAAATATCTTTCCCTGTGTTCAACAAAACAAAGACATTTATACAGATTTGGAACAACTAGAGAGTGAGTAATTTATTTCTGAAAGAATTTTCATTTTTGGGTGAACTATCCCTTTAAATGGCATTGCCCTATTAATGGAAAAACCAGTGTATAAATATTTACAGCTGTGGAAGACGCCACTCAAAAAATATTCTTCGAATTTACTATTTAAAGGTACATGTTTTTCATACTTCGGACAACAATGAATTTTGTTTGACAACATTAATGACAACATTTATTCCAAAATCCACAGAGAAATATTTGCACAAAATTTTATGACAAAAAACATTTTTTGAATACTGCAAAAAAAGTTCTTATTCATATTTAAACGACACAAAACTAATGCTTTACACTATTTTAGGATCAGTTTAAAAATGAATATATGATGGAATATAAAATGGAATTTAAGAATTTAAGGAATATAAAATGGAATTATTTTACAGCGTTTGTGTGTCTTTGCATTCTCTCAGTCTTTCACATTGGTGTTGGGTGACTTTATGTCATTCCTAACATTTGTTTCTATTGAAATTAAACAGACGCTGGACTGGAATTGCCACAATACATCTAGAAATGCTGATTAAAGGCAAATTTGGAGTGGTCTCTTCATTTTTTTACATGCCTTTACGTGAGCAAACCAGATTGAAACCAACACTTACATTTTGAACTTTCCAGAGAGACAATCTTGGATAAAACCTGCATAATTGCTCATTTTTGGTAAATATGACAATTTACAGGTACATAAACTCTGTGACATGCAACACAATGTGAAGGCACTGTATCCTCTCACCCCTGTCCCCACATACAGCCGCATGTGCACCCAACACTTTAAAGAGCATTTGACCTGACTTCAAAGCAGAAGAAAGGATTCTTTGAGCGTCACGACCCTTCTTCTGTAGTATTCACTTACACGCCTGTTTATAAACTCTGAACGCACACACACGCATGCTGGTTGAAATGAAATTGTATTATCAAATGTTATCAAATGATCAAAATATTAACAAAATGTTAGCAGATAAAATGACTACTGCCGTTGGTGACTAAATGACTAGGTGGCACAGCCGAGCAGGTTTCCAGGAAACAATCAGATTTCATAGAGTAAAGACTTGGATTAAACGGCAGATTATTAAAAGCTCTCCGAGCAAATATTCTGTAACTGACGGGAATACAGGAGCTAAACAAACTGTACAGCCATTCCTGGTATTTGCAAATCAGGTCTGAACAAGGGACAGAATGAATAAGAGAGAGAGAGAGAGAGAGAGGATTATCAGCCAGAAGTATGATGAAGTGCTTTTGTCCCTGTTGAGTGTTTTTGACTGTACTTGTCGCACTATACTGACCAAATGCGTGAGATAGTTACACAACAAATACATGTCCATATTAACTTCCATAAAACATTACCAACAATTTTCGGCTTCATATTTTTGTCAATCGTATACACATAATTATTTTACTTGGCTATACTTTAAGAACACATTGTTCCCAGCATGAGCAAAATATGACCATATCCTATAGGGCACATTTTAAAATGTCCTCATTTGTAAATAAATAAATAAAAACAAATTTTTTAAACCGAAGGTTTTATAACTCATTTATAATCAGCTTTGTGTGCGTGTGTGTAATGTGAGAGGATGAAGCAGAAGGGGACAGAAAATGTTAAGTGAATGGGTTGTATGGGTGTGGGTGGGCTTGGGTGGCTCTGGGGCGGATGGGGAACGTACAGTGAGATCCAGTCCATCCATAAGCTCTATTGAAAAGCCAGAGATAAACATCATGTTTTGTGCGCTGCGTGTAAGCGCGTGTCAGTGTTACATGAGCGTGTGTGTGTGTATCTCCACCCACCGAGCTAATAAAGAGCTCATTCTGTCCCCGACAATAAGACACAAGGCTGCCCTCAAACACACACACACACGCACATGTCGTCATCCTCCTCCGAACAAAGAGGGCTGTTGTAGGACAAGGCCTCTGACACACTCTTTCCACGAGAACACACACTCACACACATACTCGCGCACACAGTCAATCTTAATCAAATCTCCAAAGAGTGAAGAAGGAATCACGGTCAACCACTTCAATCAACACTAGATCGGTTCTGATGCAGATGATTGAATCGTGAGCATCTGACATCAAAATAAGATCCTGTTTATCATGACGGCCGAGCTGGACAGGACTGGATGGTCACAACTATTGACTTCCTGTTTGTACCATAGGTGGGGAAAACATAGATATTTCACATTATTGTAAGATTTTACCTGACAATGATATCTTTAAACTGGATCCTTAAACTAAAGGCCCGGTCACATTAAAACTTTAAACTATAATGTCGATACAATTATTTATCCATTAATATGTTAAATGTTAACAATGTGATTTAATATTTGATTTAGCCAAATGTAAACTCAAAACAATGTAAAATATCCCTAAAGTCCATAAAGGATCTCAAATGGAATGCAAGACACTGAAACCAAGCTATGTTATTCCCTTACATTTTCTTTTTTCTGTCACTGACATGATCAATTTCTACAGCTCTGTGAATAAGTAAACTGATATGATAAAGTAAACTAAGATGTTTGGCACTTGTTGCGCTGAGACCGAAGTTATAGGGACGAATGAGAAATGAGAAAGGGATCACAATACACAATAGTAGGAGGGAAGAAAAATGGGCCACTTGATTCGAATCCATCACATGACTACATTTGCAATCTCAATGCCAAGGAAAACTATTAGCATAGCCACTGTGGATTTTAGCTCCAGTGATGTCTGTGGCTGAATATGTCCCAAAACAGTTTTGACGAGAGCTGGATGAGATAAGGCGAGGGAGGGGAGCGTGTGGCTGGGCGTCCGTCACAGACCGAGCCAGACGGGAAACTTGTTTCTGTGTCCTGATGTTTCATGGAACATCAACAGCGGGACAATAGAAAACCATTTTTGTGGAGTTTCCACACGCGTGTGTCAGGAAGGTGATGAGCCCAAGTCCCAGCGGGACGTCCACGGAAAAACATCATTGAAACAACAACCCGACTTGGCCAACGTTAAGTCAAATTCCAGTCAGGATTAGAGCTCAGCGGCATTAGTCACAATTTCAATACGTGTCACAGAGTGGCCTGAAAAGCAGAATTTGTCAGAATAACCGTACGTCACGAGTGTGCTGGGTTGATTCTGAAAGGTCTGTTGTGAGTTCTGAAGTGTCAGATTGAAGGTATGAATCAGATGGAGGAGTGCAGTGTGGGATTGTGGGGTGGGGAGGCGGTGGAGATGTGGAGGAACGACGGTGAGTCATTGACATCGTGAAGAAGAGATTGAAGGAGAAGAAACAAGATGGGAGAAGAAAGAGCAACAAGAAGAGATGAGGAAGTGAAGAGAGAAAGAAAAGCAGATATCAGACAGTACATTTAATCTGATCGGAACGTAAAGAGACTTGAAGTGCGATCCGTTCAATATGTGCTGCTTTACAGGAATGTTCAAGTTAAGCTCTATCGACAGATAGAAAATGATGTTTGGAAACAAATTAGGTTTTACAGTAAAGCGCATACAATGGAAGTCTAAAGGGCATTGGATGAAAATGTTAAAAAACACACCACTTTAAAAGAATAACCACAAGAGTTCAACACAATTCGTGTCAACATTAGTGAGGTAAAATCACTACGTAGCTTTGCCTGTGCACAATAATATCTTGTAAAATGATCATGTCAATATGGGACGCCTTGTAACTGTCACACAACACTCGCACCGATACTAAAACATTTTCAAATTCAGACAGGAATGTAACCTGTAACGCCTGTAAAACCTCATGTGCCCAGAACAGTGCGTGCTAACCATTCAGCCGTTTAGATAGTAAAACCAATCGATTCTGTAACTTTCAAAATGTTAATGTTTTTCTTTTTTTTTTGACTTCATAATTCATATTTACACGACAAGAGGATTCATTTGTTACAAACTATGTGAGCAAAACTATTTAAAGCAGAAGAAAATGCAACACAGACTACGTTAAATATGGGTTTAGGTGCAGCAAGGATATGGTTTATATGCCGACCACAATGTGTTTTGCTCTGTGAATTATTGGTCTGTTGTTAAGTGCACTGAAATTTCATTGATATCATAATGCGAGAAACTGCTGTGCATTTCCCATATTCGGCAATAACAAAACTTGGCTTAGTGTTTGTTCCATGTGTGCTAGTAAAAAAACACTTCTGTTGTTTTTGTAAATGCATTAAAATTCTGATTTTTTTTATTTACATTGTATGATGTATAGTTTTGCTATTATGTTTGGACTAATGTGAATTCTGACTTCAGCTAAGATTTAGATCTACACATTTTAGTAAAAAGAATGAATATGAAAAATTGCTTAAACAACTAGACTTTAAGCTACACTGCTCTTAGTCTTAAACCCTTGAGAATGTCTTGCTAATAGACATCCACTGTAAGTGTATGACTGTAATGTGCCTTTAAATGTCAGCAAGAGATCTTCAATAAGTCAGCAAGTGTGTGATGCCTAGTATTTTAAATCTGTTCAGATTTTAAAAAGTGTAATCCAGCTTTATGGTTGGAAAATCTGTAAATCCGAGGACAGAATAAGAAGTAATATGAGGCCGCCTGACCTTCAGCAATGCAAAGATTTTCAGCCTAGAACGGACTGAGGAAGATTGATCAAAAGATCGGCTTTCTTCCTGACAGCAAATGATGTTCCACCCCAATCCGAAAATGACCAGGTTCTAGTTTCATAACTCACACACACTGTGTCAGTAGCCAGGTTTCCATTACAGATCTGTGCGAAACTTAAGCGATATTTTCTAAACGTTGGTTAAAACATTTTGCAGAATGACGGCGTTTCCATTAAACGTTGTTATGCGATAAAAGTGTATTTATTTCTTCTCGCGATAAGTCATTCTGGCCATACTTCTTATTTTAAGGTGTTGGCAGGTCGCAAACAAATGTTAGAGGTGCATATTGCCATCTACCGAAGAGAAATGTCTATATTTCCCAAAATATTTCTATATTACCTCACTGTTCCTAATAAATCTCCACACGGCACTAACTTGTTTTCCTGCATTTGCGCCATCATATAAGATATTACTTATTGTGAATTCCTTACATCTTATCTTTCCAAATGTTCTGCCCAAACCCCGACTGGTCATGTGACTTTTTCGTACACCACGTGACCTGTAAATACGGCAAAAGGTGTTTCCATTGCAGTTTTGCGAAATATGCCTTTATCGTATTGACTGAAAAAACACCTTCTGCGAGCGTGGAGTTCGAAATTGAAATGTTTTACATTGGGCTATTTCAATTTGGAATGGGAAAAGTCAAAACAACATGGCTACACTTTGCGCTATGGTTACACTTTTCCAAGCGCAACACAAGTGCACAAAGTCACATGAACATTTCACACAGTCACACGTTCACGGCAGCGATATGAATGAAAAAGCAAATCAGCACGGCCTGTAAACAGTTTTTTGTAAAAGAATACAAAAAGAAAAGTATAACTATACCCAACATGAGTGGTAGAGATTTTAATACAATGTATTCTGGATGACTATGGAAAGAATACACTAAGACTGGGTTATTTATTCACTGTGGGATGTTTCCACTTCTATAAACATCACTATCCTTGTAGTCCCACTATATTTTGTCTTTACACTTTAAAGAGTATAGACCACTTCTGAATGCCTTATGTGACATCACTCAGAATACAAATTTTCCTCAGAATACTTCCAAATAAAGATCACCCTGCATCCGCTTTGAGGATCAGCGCTGATCTCTTAAAGCGGCCAAATCAGAGACCAAAATAAAGATATAACCGCAACGAATGCAGATCATGTCGGAAATGCAACGGAGGCTAAACTTGTCATCTGTCCCCCTGCCAGCCAGCGCTTAGAATACATTCACCTGTCTGTCCTCTAATGAGATCAGATCCTGTACAGGTAAAGAGACTAGGATTACGGATAGATCAGACTGCACTGTAATAACTCTACCAGTGCCAGGGTCAATCCCATAAAACAACACAAAAGATGGTCAGTGTGGCTCTGTTCTCCATTTAGATTGAACAGAAATAGACTTTAGTCTTCATTGGCCAAACTAAATCTGTGCTAAGGGGTTTAGTTTTTAAATAGTAAATGATTAAAGAATCGGACGTGTTTGAGATGGACCAAGATATGATGGGATGGTCAACAAGGGTGAGAAGGTGGGATTGAAAGCTGTTGAAATAAAGCAATAGTTTGCCCAAAAAGGAAAATTCTGTCATCATTTCCAACCTTTATGACTTTCTTTCTTCCGCAGAACACAAAAGAAAATATTTTGAAGAAAGTTGGTAAACAAACAGCACTGGCCCCCATTTGTTTCTATTGTATGGACACCTAACCCATGCAATTCAATGGGGACCGGGTAAAAACATTCTTCAAAATATCTTCTTTTGTTTTCTACAGAAGAAAGAAAGTCATACAGGTTTGAAATGACAAGAGGGTGAGTAAATGATCACAGAATAAAACATTTTGGGTCAACTATCACTTAATACACATGTTTGTCGATGAACTACTTATTTTGTTATTATCATAATTATTATTTTGTCCAATTTTAAAAAACAGTTTTTGAAAACTTGACAAACCAATTTTTTGGATGATATAAGGGATTATGTGAGATTCTCATATTTGATTTAACTATTCCTTTAAAGAGTCTTTGGTTGGTTTGGTTTAGTAGTGACAGATCTCACCGAAAGGTAAGTTACAACCTAACAAGAGGCAATCCATGAGCTATTTCCATTTTATGCTAAATTTAGTTAAACCCAGATAGCTCAAAGGGGATTGGGCCTGAAATAACTGTACTGTACCTTGTGTCAAATTCAAATGTCGGCTAAATGGCTTACTTACAAACTAGTCTTTTACAAAAACTACATGAAACTGTTAAGTCATGTAGGAAAAGATCAAACCTTTACTAAAACAGAAACTTTACTCAAAAATGTCTTTTCATCTGATTCAATGTCAACAGTTTGTGAATAATCACTTTAGTTAATGCATACAAAAAATGCACAAGTGCCACATTATTACCTGAGAGCTCTGCTGAGTTTGTCATAGTTCATCTGAGGTTTACACTTGCGGGCGCCCCATAGCCTGGCCACCTCATCAGGGTCTTTGATCACAAACTCCCCGTAGTCCCCCTGCCAGGCAATCACATCATGATACTCCTCCTTCCTCAGCAGCTCCAGGATAAAGTGCCACAGCTGGATCTGTCTGGAGCCAGGACTGGACTCAGGTTTATATGCCCAGTCTGGGAATGCTAACCCTACGGAGGCAGAGAGAGAGAGAAAGAGGAGATCAGATGATGGATCTTTTTTGTCCTGATGATTTTTGATTGATGTTGTTTATTGGCTGAACTGGTTGTTCATCATCACCATCATTTTCATCAGCAAGGATTCACGAGGTACGGTTGATCATCTGTGATGTACAAAACTAGCATTTCTACTCAACGATAAAATGTTTAATGCCAGATTCAGATGTCATCATTTACCCATCTTGTTTTCATTTTAAAACTGTGTGATTTTCTTTCTTCCTCAAAACACAAAAGAAGATATTTCGGAAGATATACAACGGTTTTCTGTTACCAACATTTTTCAACATCTTATACAGGTTTGAAATGACAAGAGGGCGTGTAAATAATGACAGAAGTTTTATTTTGAGGGTGAACTATTCCTTGAAATACAGCATGGAAAACTGTTATAACTATTCTGAAAGAATTAAAATGTCTGTACAATGGTTACAGTATTTTATCATGTTTAATATATTACACAAAATTTTTAATACTGTCCCCAACAATCGGCAAAGAAAAAAGCCGTGTTTACCATATATCTGCTAAAACTTATATTGGCACAACCCATAACATCATACACCTCTAGGCAGTTTCAGGACAGGCCCTCACATGATCACATGGAACCCAATGTAACACATAATCTGACGTTTGCGTTTAATAAGAAAGGGCTGCAGTGAGGGTAAGTGGTGTCCGGTCACTGAGGGTTAAACAGGTTGAAACGGTGTCAGGAAGGTTCAGGTGAGGCTGAGACTGGTTAAGGTTAGATGGGGTAACGGCTCTACGGCTGACCTTGTTTACACTCCTACCAGTCTCACACACGCACGCACACACACACGTGAAACTTAAGGTCGAATTATGGTTGTCTGTAGGACCTACGCCGTAGCCTCTACACCGTAGGCAACGCGCCGGTTTTCATTTATACTTGTGCATCCGTGTCCGCATCTCGTTGTGTGCAGTCTGAGAAGCATTAGCAGTGATAGCGGCAAGAAAACAGTCACTTTTGTTGCAGCTTGAGATATTAAATACAGAATGACAAATAATTTACTTCGATAATTCATTTGGACATGACGCTATCGTGGAGTTTCTGACCTTAGGGAGGGGTTCACAGCGCTTGCGGTCCGCGTTGAGTTGACGCGTTGTTACATTTTTGGAGAGGTAAACGTCAGGCTACGCAGAGCTACGTACAGCCTACGGCGTAGGTCCTTCGCACAACTATACCTTGAGCTTAATCCTACATGTAGAGCTGTTTTTACTTTCTAGACCAGTGGTTCTCAAACTTTTTCGTTGAACGGCCCCCTTTGTGTAGAGTGCATCACTTTGTGGCCCCCCCCTAAATAAAGACTAATCTTAAACTTAGAATTAAACCAAAAACATGTTCCGTTATACAAGGCCGGAACATCAGGTATTTTGGTCGGTGGTCTTATGTTTCTTATGTTTGATAGGATAAAATCTATGAAAAATGTCTATATTTCATAAAATGCCATAGATTTTCTCACCAGGTAAGAGTATTTATGCAACATAAACAAACCTTACAGTCAAACCAAATGGTGGTTACAGACAAGTGTTATTGGCTTGGCAAACAAATCGGATGATATTTATATCTTAAAAATATTAGCATCGGATAATATTATCCACTCGGGTGATTTGTGAAAATCTAATTTTGTCACTTACAAAACTGCCTGTATGTAAAGAGACCTTTATTTGATTTAAAATGTATCTTTAGGTCAAAGTTTCCATGAGAACAAAATTAACAAAATTTTGATTGGATAAAAAATCCGCGTAGTTTTTTCCCACAAGACGAAGACTGCACATTTTAAATGCGTACATCTGCTAAAGATTAATTTTGTCAATTTTTAGAGGTCAGAGCTAACAGATGTGGACTTAAATTTGCAAAAGTCCTATTTTGATTTCCTATGGTCTTCATGTTCATATTTTGTCTCTATTAATATTATCCAGAGCACGTTGCTCAAAGCACTTTACTCAACGACTCTTCTTAGAAAACGGACGACTCATTTCCTGTTGCTGATTCATCACAAACAGTCACCTGTTTTTCCTGTTTCTACCTGTCAACAACCTAAACAGGAACCCTTTTAAAGGAAATGTGGCAATGCATTTACTATTTTAGTAAATGAGCTTTAAACATTTAACCTTGTGCAAAAGAACAGAAATACAATGAAATGCAACACACCCCATAACCTCAACTATCTCTCTAAATATGACAAACACACAAAAGACGTACACTTTAGACTTCAGATTGCTCCTTTAAGAGGTCAAATGTACGATGCACCAGAGAGTGAAGTCTGTCTTCAGAAACTGCAGACAGGGATCTGGTTTCACAGCTCACATTCTCACACACATACACACGTGCACACGCATGAAAAGGATCCTTGCTAAGAAGTCTGAGCCAAATTCAATATGTCTGTCAAACTCCCTGATGAACAATGAAGAAGAGACTCACACACACACACACACACACACACACAAAAGGCCAAAACAGATAGAGCTACTGCTCGAACGACACACAAAAAACATTGATGTAAACTTAATCAACCACATTAGATTCTATACAATATTCCACACATATTTTAATTCATCCAGAAACATCCCGATTCAGGTTTTGATGTCAATGGCACGGCTGGTTGCTGCTGGCTGTCTCAAGGTGGGCGGCTGTTCCATATGCAGTGAAACTTAATGACAATGAGCTCATGTGTTAGGATGAAACCTCTTCAGGCACCATCTGTGTGTGTATGTGTGAAGTATTAATCATAAGAGAAGGTTCCAGTATCAATGCTTTCTTACGGCCGTTCGCACTCGCGACGTCAGCTCTGTGAAATTAAACACGAGTTTCTCAGAAATACCTGCCCGTGTATAGGCGCACAAACTTCTTTATTTACCGATCCTCCACAGCATAGGAAACCGCACATTCTCACTGCCAGACTCTAACATTAGTTGTGCACAGATGTTTACACTGTGTCCTAACCAGCGTGACGGGGTAAAGCTATAAAGCTGTAAATCAGAGAACTTGTCCTAACCAGCCGCGGCGAGCGAATAGACTTGGTCGGCATAGCTGGGAACGCCCACAAAAACGTCATATCCGTTTGTGCAGTGGGGGAAAATAATCCATTACAATCAATGCGTGTGGACCTTGTTAGGCAACAACAACCATGTATAACCAAATAATTAAATACATTTCTTTACCACTGATGTCAAACATCAACATAATAACAGAAAATTCTGTGTTCTTAGTTTATCGCTGCCTTGAGCCACGTTAAGCTGTTTCCTTATAATGGACTTCTATGTGGGAAACCGCTGTGTGCTACAGTCAAAATTGTGCATAAAATGTTAGTCTTTTATATCAAAGCTTAAATGAACGTGGGATAAAAATATAGACCGTTGAATGATACTGATATTACAGTTGTCGCCTAGCTGGAGACTCGATCTGGTACAAAAAACAATTCGCTAAATGACCCCTCCAGGCCATTCCGGTGGGTCGTTTCTTCAGTCACAGATACTGCACAGTCTCCCACCCAGTACGGCTCGGTTTGTCTATGGATGTTGCTCTGTCGAACGGAAAAAGTGATTTTATGTAGACCATACTGGCTAACGGCATGAACTTCCAATGAAGGGGAAAAGAATGCGTTCCCCCACGCCGACTCCATCCCAGGCCGCGCCCCCAGCTATGACACGTCACTGACTAAGTCTATGGATGTTTTGTTAATCGTTTTGTTTCTGTGGCTTTGTGCTGGTTAGCCCCGCCCATCAAAAAATCGATCTAATCCCTCTAAAATTTTGTCATCTATGCGTTTAGTTGTCTGAACAGATTGATCACTTTCTGCTGGAATATTGGCATATCACACTTTATATGACACAAATATGACAAGTTGTGTGAGTGTGTTAATAACATGCTGTGCTGTGTGAGAGTGTATGACCTCATCCCCCACCCTACTTAACCTTTGTGACCTCCACCCCCCCAATACACCTCTTTCTCTCGCTCTCTTTGCGCCCCACCCCAGGGGAAGACACTAGATCCCCATTACAGAAGAGAGAAGATAGACCCACACACACACACCACATCAATAATGCAACAACCTGACCGCCTTCGTATTTGTGTGTGTGGAGATACTCTCTGTCCTGGAACATTAGTGTGTGTCCCTGTGTGAGAGTTAAAAGGCACTTTCTACAAATACGCCACAGTTTGGTTTGCTTGACTTTTTAAAGCGCAAATTTACTGTTTGGGTGTGATAACTATTAGACGACACATCTAATGTCTACCCCACAATGAAATTCCAAAAACGTTTACTGTATCACTAAAAACGTTTGTAAATAATATTAAAACATTATTAATTAAATAATATTACTAATTGATTTTTTACATATAGTAATTTAATTAATTATAAAGTATTATTAATAACTGTATTTAATTACATTTAATAGTCAAATGTAGTCAAATGTTTTTTAAATGACCTAAAACGTAACATTTAACTGTGTACTTCTAGATCTATTTAGAGAGGGTTTCAAAAAAATCAAAAAGCTGAGATGACATTCAAGGTTAAGGCACATTCTTTTACTGCTGATTTATTGAAAATTAGTTTTAGGTCCCGTTTTGTACCCTATTCATAAAAAGTGTGAAATAGAGAAAACATTTAAAAAAGAAGAACTTGGAAAACAAAAATCGAGATGTCAAAGAGACAAGAGATCGACAGAGGAGAAAAGAAAGAAGAGAACAAGGAGGACAAGAAGAGGGGCCTGAGGAGGGAGTGGGATAGGGAGACAATATAAAGAGGGAAAGGGGGATGGGGTGAGAGAGGGAGGGGGATGAGATCATAGCTCCTCTGGTAGTCTGTTGTCACTCAGGTCAAATTGCCCCCCTTCTCCCTTTCTCAGGAATCGATTCATCTTGTAAATCTTGTAGACTCTGGACTCTCCTGCACTCAAGTCTTTACATAGGAAGTATTTAAAGAATTCAGAGTATGTGAGGAAGACCATATCTCAGCTCTGTGTAGTGACACGTATAGAAAGAGAAAAATAAAGTTGATCAGAAAAACGTTTTCACCGAATGCTAGGAAACCTGAACTATTTCAACTACCTGAAACGGAACAAATAAGAAATATTGGGAGATATGCCATAACCTGAAGTAAAATAACTAATTTGTGTTACTGCAAAAATGACGTACTGTATAAAAGCATGAAGAAATGTACTTTAAATACTCCTAGTTTAAACTGTTCCTACTGTATATCCATTTCTGAACTCTCTTTGTTTATAAAAGTTGAACGGAATAGAGAGAGAGACTCAAATAACTTATCAAAAAGTTCCTGAAGCAGTTTCTGTGTGGCAGCACAGAGCTGTCGGCTCGGAAAGGGGAAAAAATGATAGATCTTCATCCTTCTCTCAAATAGAATCAGCCAACAAAGAGAGTTTGGAAAAAGGATTCATATATACATCAAGTGAATAACATTCTGGTGTGCTGAGGCCTTTTCTTACATTTCCAATAGGACTGAACAGGATGAGCATTTCCTGTTATATCAGTAGCACTAGATCTCTGAATATAATGTAACAGGACAGAATATGCTGGACGTGGGACTGTCCTCTGGTCAGTTTCACACCTCTGATGAGACTGTGTGTGTTTAGTCATGTAAACTGATAGTAAATAGCTGACTGAAAGGAGAGATAATCATTGGTTTTAACACTAACAGGTAAGTGTGAGGGCTGATTTTAGCACAGCGAAGACAGAAGACTGCGTGTCAAAAGTTCTTGACTTCTCACTGTGTTTGTTTGCTTGGATGAGCTGCTGAGACCAACCTCTGCTCTGTGCAAATGACATACAAAACTAATGCACGTTTACAAGTCTTAGTTTTGAGAACATCATTTAATTACATTATTTCGGGGCCTTCGTGAGAAACTGATATTGATGGACCAAGATTTAAATTATGAATTTAAATAAATAATCAATTGAAATGTACTACAGTCACATCACATATCATTATAAAACTGGTTTCAGACCTCCGAACATATATTTAATGATCTAAAACAAATTCAAGTGAGCTTTAGCAATAACCATGCAAATATTTAGTAACCGCAATGCTTATTTCTCAGTAGAATTGTCACAAGCAGCATATTTAGTACCGTCAAACTAAACAGAGAGAGTGAGAAGTATGTCAGAAATGAGAATTCAAGTGCATTAGAACTAATGAATTAAAATGTATTTGAACAGATGAATGAGCAGTTGAGGAGGGCATAATGCTATTATAATCACACCATAAACACTGTGTTCGCACATACAGACACACACAAACAACATGTGGTGTGTGTGAGAAAGAGCGAGTGCTGTTTTGTGATGTGCCTTGGAGAACTTAGAAATAAGACCGGGGGGGTTAGCAGTGGCCTTGAAGCGCCAAAAATAGAAGCAAACACACTGGGGTTATTGTTCGAGAGAGAGAGAGAGAGAGAGAGAGAGAGAGAGAGAGAGAGGGAAAAGAAAGAAAGAAAGAAGGAAAAAATGAAAGAACAGACAAGTTACAAGGTTTCACACCTTTAAACAACTTTTCTCTTTCACAGTCCAGTACTTCTAAACAACCATGTACAGCTCTTTCCAGGAACATTGCAAGGGGAAAAAAGAGAGAAAGGGCAGGGGTGGAATGCTATAAAAATAACAAATGTTTGCCTAATTTCTCCTAAAATTCTTAACTCAGAAACACTACAGCACCTAGAGTACCTCACCCAAAAATGTAAAACACTTTCTCACACTCGTGAAGTTCCAAACCCATGTGACTTCCTTAGTTCCATAAAACACAAAAAGTAGATGTTTAGCACTTCATTGTATTTAACAGAATGAACAAAGTAAATAAGCAAGTCAAAATATGACTCTTGCACTATATTCAAAGTGAACAATAGTGTGTCGAGACGTGTGGTGTTGGGTCTGACATCAATGACGCCAAACACTGTGTCATTTTATCATGTGTTTTGCAAGCGAAAATGAAAATCTCTGAAGATTTTTAATGTTTGGTGAACTCCAAAAAGCGGCAAAGCATGTTCTTCACACACACGTCATGTTTATTTTACAATACAAGACCGTAAAGGTCTTCCAATGTTTTCATCCAGCTAATGATATTTTCCCATACCTCCACTCGTGAATAGTAACTTTTCATAAACATTTTAATATATAGGGTAAGACATGATTTACTAGCGAGGACCACCTTTACCAAATGTTTACACACCTACACACTCCTTTTATGGGTTATGAGAGTTGAGTATGTGCAAAATATAAGGACTCAGAGGAGAGCAGAGTCCCAAAGCGGAGAGTATATTTGTATCCCTTCTCTTCTACTCATTATCCATCTATTCTCTCTCTTTCCTAGCAAACCGTTCAAAACCCTAAACATTACAGTCATGCAAACACTCGTATTTTCTTTTTCTCCGTCACACGTATACACAGATTTTACATCCAAAAGCACCTGATAAAACATGACTACTTGTTACAGCAAACCCCGAGAAATTTCTTGCAAGCACAACTTACTTGACCAATAAACAGAATTCCAATTCTGATATTAGTGTTTACTTATGGTAGACTCAATAATTAACATTCTCACGAGATAATAATAATATTTACGATACCTCTAAACCCACACACACCTGATGATATTATTAGAATAAAATGAATACACGGTTTGGTCTATTTTTGAGCCTTTCAAATGTAGTAAAAATATGTCAAATATAAGTTTTGAGTTTCACTAAATCTGTAAAGACATTTTTCAAACATTTAGCTCTCAAGTATATCCAAACCTGTGCACACACACACAAACCCACACCAGGCTCTCAGTCAGTGTTAATGTTCCAACAGGTAGGTGAGAAACTGAGAGTTTAGTTAACTCTCCCATCACAGCTCAGAGCGCTTCAAAGCGTTTGTGTGGACACAGGACCGCCTCCTGCTGAACTTTGTTTATGAGGTCACATTGCTAAAGCAGAAGCTAAAAGATGTTAGCGCTGGGCTGAGTGACGTAACATCGATGACACATTATGTCACTCCTGTCAGTCAAAATGATTTCAGCGGGTTCAGAAGTAAAATGTACAACAGGGGCGCTAGTTTTAAACGCTCTAGAGTTACAGTAAAGCAGGCGAGTATGCGTGTGTATTCGTATGTGTGACTGGGTGTTTCCTGGAATGTGTCGCCAATGCGGTACAGGAAGTTAGCAACTGTTCTGCACCACAACAACATCTCTGCTTCCTGCATGTGTGTGTGTGGGGGGGGGAGAGAGAGGGAGAGATTTTGACATACAACATTCAACATACAACGTCACTTTCCCTTATCTGAATCACAAACTTTCAGAAGTTACACAAATGGATGCCACACACACGCATAAACGTTAAGCTGCACGAAGTGATAAAAATAATAAAAGAAAAACAAGCAACAGGCAGTGTGTGTGTGTGAGTTTGCGTCAGCGCTGACTCAGTGCGTGAGCGTGTTTGTAATTCAGCCTTCACAACGCAAACAATCTCTCTCCTCCATTCCCTTGCTTTCTCCATCCTCTCTCCCTCCCTCTCTCACTTGGACACCGTCTCCTAGCAACCAGACACTTCAGGCCTAAAAATAAACCCCTAGAAATGAAGAGAACAAGAAATAAAACATAAACGACAATTAATCCTTTCACCAGAGTGCCGAGTCTCAAATAGAATAGGTAGGAGCGAGGTAGGTGCATAGAGAAATAAGCGAAGCCTCCGGAGGAGAGAAAAACGAGAAAGAGAGAGAGCGAGCAACAGGTATTTGTTAGTTTTCTTGTGAACGAACACTTTCAAGCTTGCTGGGAGGAGAGCGGACTTTGCGGGGTCTTCAAACACACACACACAGGCAGACAAATGTGACTTAGGTTCAGCGTATAAAAAGTTTCCGCAGGTGGACTGATGTGTGATACACAGCAACTATTATTTAATGTCCACATTAAAAATAGTTTTATTAAAAACATTCACACAAAACATTGTTGCCCTCACATCTGACACACCAGAAAGCGGGAACACATGAACTCACCAACATATACGGACAGGTTCTACCACAGACGTCTGCTTTTGTCTGTTTCGAAAAAGACATTAAATAATTTGAATAAATAAAGAAGGGTAATAATACTAAATGCATACAATAACTGAACTAGGGCTGTCATGATATATAAGATTTTCACGACACGGTCATCATGGTCTGAAGTATTTATGATAACAATGCTATCACAATATTTATTGAATTGAAATATCGAAATATTAATATACTTTAATTTGTGTTTGTCTTTTTTAAATGGGTAAAAAGTATGGTAGGTAGAGATAAGTTTGATCACAATAACGATATTTGTGGGTTTTAATGTCACGGTATATTGTGACACCCCTAAGACGAACAAAATGCGAAGGATTCCTGGTGGTTTAATGCTGGACCTCTCCACAATAGCATGATTTGATGTTTCATTCATGTTTGTAAAATAAACAAAATCCAACATATGAGAAAAAATCTTCTGACATGCTTGTATATCACATATCTCCTGCTTAGCAAGTCCATCTATAATATATAACAAAAAAGTCAAATGAAATAATTTCACATTCATGTTTACTGGTGTCAATGGTGTTACATGGTATGTTTTGGTGGCCGCGTGTCAATGTGATGTGTGAACGTCATTGTATTAGATGAGATCATTTCAAACAAAGGGGCAGAAAGACATTAAAACATTTTTAGAAACACAAGTGTGGCAAAAACATCCATGGACACCTTCTGGTTCTCAATCTTATTGTAATATGTCTATAGTTGATGTCACAAACTACACCTGTAATTAGCGTCGTTCATAAGCTTTGACTTTTTTACCCGATGATTTTCTGACACAGTTGGTTGCTTTATGAAGCGTTCAAGTGAGTCACAATACATCCACCCAACCGGATAGTCATTAAATGATCTCCCTTTGTCTTCCAAAGGGATAAAGTCAAACGGGTTTACCGTACGGAAAAGTCATGAGGAGGAGTAAACGCTTGCCGCATTTTCATTTAATAAACACAAATGGTGTCTTTTTAAAGGTGACACCTCTGCACGAGTGTCCGCACAAACAGCGGCCACCCTCCTGTCAGAGCGCAGCGCTTTTATCACCTTCCTCCTCTTTGTTTGTGTACGACAGACTGATTTGCGTCTGTGTGACGTGTAACCGGCCAAAAATACTCCCTCTTCTTTATCTCCATCACCCCATACTTCACCTCCATCAGTCCTGCTCTTTCTCTCTTCCTGCTATTCTTCTACCTCTCTAATTTTAGACAGAGGGGAAAAAGTCCACCACACATCTGCTAACAATCTGAGAGAGCAAAATAAAGAGAGGCTTACAAGCGTTTCTCGTACTACAGTTGGTAAGAAACTTTAATATGAGGTCAGGAAGAGTGTTTGTGTGTGCGTATGTAGGTTTGGCCATACTTGTGTGGACCGAATCTTAAAAATTGCTTTCACAAATATAGCGAACCATGTCAAAAAGAGAGAGATTTTAAGCTAAATGTGTTCAGCTGTTAAAGGGACGGTTCACCCAAAATGAAAATTCTGTCATGATTTACTCGCCCTCAAGTTGTTCCAAACCTGTATACTTTTCTTTGTTCTGCTGAACACAAGGGAAAATATTTGGAAGAATGTCAGTAACCAAACAGATCTTATCTCCCATTGACTCCCATCATTCTTCCAAATATCTTCATTTGTGTTTAGCAGAACAGAGATACAGTTTTGTAACAATCTCAGGGTGATGACAGAATTTTCATTTATGGGTGAACTATCCCTTTAAGATCTCTGTGTATGTGTTGGTCTTTTAAACCATATTTTGGGGACAAATGTGTATTCTCATTTATAAATGTTTTTTTGTAAAAGTTCAGAAATGGTTAGGTTGTATTTTAAGTCTATGGAATGTCCCAATTTGTATAAAAATGAAATGTGTGTGTGTGATTCTTCCACATGTCTGATTTTGTGGTCCCAATGAGAAAAACAGCTTATAAATCAAAATAAATTGTTTATTTAAAAATGTAAAACTGCAGAATGTTTCTGTGAGGGTTAAGTTAAAGGCAAGGGTAAAGAGATAGAATATACAGTTTGTACAGTATAAAAATAATTTTGTCAATGGACAGACCCCATAAAACATGGTGTGTGTGTCCAAAAGGGGGTACAGAGGACAGGACGCAGCATGTGTGTGTGTCCAATGGTAAACATGCACAGGCTTAGGAAACATGCAGAGATACCGCCTGTCACCATCACACAAACACACATATGCAGACGTGTCTCTACGTGATGGTAGTGTAGTGGTGAGCAGAAGGACCACAGCACTCTGTATCTGAGAGCTGCTTAAATGGATCTGCTCAAGCTGATTAAAGTCCTGCTGCTCATCATTACATAACACTCACCTCACTGACACTGCGGGAGACCTGCTATACAGCCGCTGTGCAAGTCTCTGTGTGTGTGTGTTAGTGATCACACTGTTTTACATCAGTCTCTCTTCAGACTGTCCAGATATTCACTGTTTATCTTTTGCTGTGTGTGTGTGTCATTGTCTTTAAATGAGGAAACACCACACACACACATACCGGGGGGGATCTCATTAATGACTGAAGTGATTGAATTATCAGTGCTGAGTGTTTTTGGGTCCAGATCTCGCCACATCCATCTTTCTTCCTCTCATTCTGTTGTTTGTCTTTCGCTCTCGATCGCTATCTGTCAATCAACTCAATCACCCTGTCATTCTCTCACCAGTCACCTGCTTTCTGTCCAGGTCTCTCTATTTCAGTCCCTGTGCCAAAGTCCACCTATGTGTCTCTCTGTCCCATTTCCCTCTCTTACTATCTGCCGTATTCCCCCATCTCTCTCTCGCCCTGTTGGTCTTTCTTCGTCTCTCTTCCTTGAGTCCCTCCAGGCAAAAATGACCCTTCTCAGCAAGAGAAAGTGAAGGATGCTGCATAATGCATGTCAATGATGATGTAACCATGCTTAGTCATTTAAAAACACTGAGCATCGACTACTGGGACATAGAAAATCAAAACATCCATTCATCATCAGTGGATTTCAAGCCCACTCAAACAAATATAATAGTCAACTCAGTGTAACCTAGTCACTGTATGCTTTACATGGTTGCATTGTTTTATTAAAAATTTTT
The DNA here is from genome assembly GCA_006030095.1 of Triplophysa siluroides. NCBI lineage: Eukaryota > Metazoa > Chordata > Actinopteri > Cypriniformes > Nemacheilidae > Triplophysa > Triplophysa siluroides. Next base: position 1,105,460 of record VCII01000558.1, read on the forward strand.
GTACATTTTCTTTCAGCATGATTCTCTGTATTGAGAAAGACTTCCAGGAAGCATTACACAATGGAAAACAACTATCCTCCTGTCGTAGATAGTACAAATTGTTGTAACTCATTACTTGGATGAGACTATATATATAACACTTATTGGTTTTACATTAAGCAAATTGTTTATCAGTAGTACACTTTGCTAAAGGCAATCACTGTGCCAGAAATTTCGTCTTCACAGTCTCCTGCGTATAGAGTCTGAAGTTGTCAAACCAATTCAAACCCTTTTATCTTGCATAATCTACAATAAAAAACAAAAACTATCAAATAATAATGATATGCAATGAGAAAGGTGAAACAACAAATAAACATTTAAGCAATTCAATGTTTTAATGCACTCAAGTCTCAACATTAAATGGATATTTCAGAGGCAAAACAAAATGTTCCCATGATTTACTCAGGTATCCTTACAGGATATGATTTTCTTCTTGAAGAATAATGCAGTCGAAGTTATAATACCACGTATCATTTTACTTCCATGTGGTAGAATGGGAGTGAACGGCCGTCGATTCCAAAAGTGCATCCATCGATCAAAGAACTGCTCGACACGGCTCTGTGTTCATAACAAAGGTCTTCTGAAACAAATTGATGCGTTTATTTAAGAGAAATATCCATGTTGACAGCGCTATTAACGTTGATGTCTAGCTTCCGTTCTTCCTCTGCTGCGCGTGAACCTGAGGCTTGTTTTTCCAGCAAATAACGCAGGCGTGCCGTAATTTCCGGTGTTTTGTTCCAATAGGATGCCGTCTCCTCTGCGCGGGAGCTTTTGTCACCGTCATTAGCCGGAAAAACAAGCCTCAAGTTCACTCGCAGGTTCTTGAACTGCATTACTCTTCAAGAAGAAAGTCATATTCAGTTAGGATGCCTTGAGGGTGAATAAAATATGGGAACATTTTGCCTATGAAATATCCCTAAAAGATCGAAGATAAATTTGGCACAATACAACTAAAAAGAACTTGAGTTCAAATCTGATCCAGCAGTTATAAAACCAGGAAACACATGTGAACAATGTAGGTCTCACCCTATTAAACTTCTAATTCACAGATGTAACCTAGTCGCCAGGTTATCAGTACAAAAGGGAGTGAAAGAGATTTTACAACCCTCTTACATGCTCCCGGTGAACAGTTAACGTAACTAGAAGAATCGGTACACACACGCACACACGTATGCACACACACACACAAAGAGTACACAAAGAGTATAGTCCATTGGCCATAGATAAGAAGCTAAATCATCAACATTTATTAGGAGTAATACACACAATATGGGATGGAAAATGACAGGTCAGTACCCCACCCAGGGGAATCCCACCAAAAGCACATCAACCTTCACAGCCTGACACACACGGCCTCAGCAGGCATTAAGTTACATTACCTGTGGAAAAGAAAATGAACGTTCATGGTTCTCTTAAAAAAACACACCTTGCTTAGTCACTCAATACACACAAACTCACACCTTTAACCTCACAGCAGATCCTCAAACATTTCTTTAATGAACTCATACACACAAAACTGCCAAACACAGGTAAGACAGAAAATACACACAGTCTCCTACAAAGTTTTTAATTCACTAGCACTGGTCAAACACATCAACACTGTCCAGTCACCATCAACACTTTCAGGTCGGTTTTGGGTGGTCTGTGTATTAACTATGGTAGTCAACAGTTCTTACTTATTAGCACAGTGGACTGCTTCTTTTTTCCCACAAGGGATCAATAAAGGAATCTATCAACTATGTATGTGATTTATGTCTTGTCTTTTTAAGTAACTAAATGCCAAAAGTAATAATGATAAAAGTATGACCTTGCCAGTGGAATACCTACATCAGCATTCATAAAGCATGAATTGCAATAGATTTTCCAAAAAATAGAAGATTTGGAATGGCTGGAAATATTTGTCTACACTAATCCAGATAAATTTGAACATTTTTCATTAAAAACATTCGTATTATACATATTTTTGAAAAACGGTAAAATCCCAAATTACAGAATTAGACTGTAAAATACCATACAAAAAAACATAAAAATACAAGTATTTTGCTGGTGCCCCAGCTGCTGGAGGTCTGAAAACGTTTACAACCCTGTACTACATTCTGTACAATATTTAACAACGCTATCACACCGGAGAGCAGCCAAAATAAGTGTGCCACAAGGTGAAAAATATGCCATCGTTTCCGAAAGCCTCTGTTTTTATAGTTTGTTGCGTTTTCAAATGTGTTCACCTTTCATTGAGGAAAAACACAGACGGAAGGTCAAAACGGAAAGAAAAAGATGCATTTTCAAACAAAAAAGGCAAAACAAACACGCGATACGACAAATGCCTTGTTCTTAATGGGTTTGCAGTGTCGCACAGCATTCAGTGTGGACGAAATGCAAAGTTATAATGGTCTATTATCATTTGTCGTGTCACATCTTATCACTTATCGCTTCATTGGGCCATAGTAGTGGTGTGACGAGATCTCATGGCTCTAGATCTCGCAACATCCGATGTGTGATGTTTTAGTCGCATATGCTCCCTAAATGTAACTTATGTGCAAATATATTCGGGAGCATTTGTGTGAGTGCACATTTTGTTGTGGTGCGACCTGTTTTCATTACTGTACAGAACATGCTAATACCTGCACAAAGTATGTGCGCGCTGTGAGCTACAGTCCTGCCATCCATAGACAACGCCACGCGCTAGATGAAAGGGTTTCAATGTTAGCGCGTGTCTCGCATCTGCAGCGCCTCGCAAATAGGCACTAGTGTTTACGGCAGTCCGCGCTGCCAGCAGCGGTTTGGGAGCGTGCAGTGCGCGGCTGAACAGCAGCCGAGCTGACTGTACCACATGTACAGTATAGCAAGTTCACATTACGTTATTTTAAAAACATTCACCGGCAAACCTCTTCAGAAAAGGATCATCCATCTATCACACATGTGGAATTTAAGCATAAAACATGATGTGTTTATGCAGTTTTAACAGTTTTTCTGGAGGCTATGAGGGTTCAGTCAGTGGAGGAAAGAGGATTGACAGTGTGAAATGACTGCGACCCCTGCTAACACGAGCACTATGCAAAAGCATATAGAGAAAACAACCATAGCTCTTTACTAAAAGCTACGCCTGTTAAGAAAACAAAGCATAAATGTTGTTAAGAAAACAAAGCATAAATGTTGTGTAATTTCTGCCTGTCATTTGAGTTTGCGACAAAACATTTTGCAGTGTTTACATACTGTTTATTACTGCATAATACAATGAATTAAAATAGAAGTTTAATGTGTTTCATAAAGTACAAAGATTTTTTTGTTGTCTCTACACAGCACATTAGAACAAAATAAAAGTATAAGAGAAATTACACACAGTGTGACACGGGCCAACAGTTCTTGTGAGAGACAGAAAGCTAAAGCGTCAGACTTGTGCTCAGGGCCTCTCGGTCCCTGCCCTGCTCCGTTATAAAACTTAATCCCCTAAAACAACAATCACACACCGTTACGCACCCGAGCCCTGAGCTGCCCTGCCTCTGTGTGTGTATGTGAGAGAATACTCGAGTGTGTCTCTCAATATCTGGCCCACATGCGCGTGAGCATTGCATAATCAGCCAAACCATGTCTGAGGCTAAATATGGCACAGTTAAAACAATTATGAGTCAAGCACTTTGGCCAGAGATCACACACATAAGAAGCTTAAAGCTGATGTCATCTTCAGCCCAGAATATCAACATCGCTCAGAGCCACAGAAATGAAAGAGAGCAATGATGAAGAGATGTTTCGCGCTCACTTGTTTGTGACGGCCCAAAATGCCATCAACAATTGACGCAGAGGGTCTCATAAATACCGCGGCTCTCGGTCCAATCACACATGTATTATTCAACAGCACAGACATTATATGTCCATGTACATAAGTTGAAGAGGGAAAGAGCATTAAGAGCTTTAACGTTTCGTTTGCTGACGTACATGCGGAGGTCACGCCATACAGAGGGGAAATGCAGAGAGTTGCAGCGAGTGGGAGATTTCTGACTGTGAGAGTGTTCAGAAAAAGTGATGACACAGCACATACACCACTGGCCATCAAAGAAACGAGCACAAGCGGGTCCAACCAACACCCGCCATTAAAACAAAAGAAGGACGGATGGGGAAAAGACGAAGAGAGGAGAGAGTGATGGAAGATGAGATGCCACTGGGGTATTCCAGCATGGATTAGTGACAGAGAGGTTATACGAGTGTGTGTAAGAAGAGTGGCAGAATGGAGGTGAAATCGATGGTTTAAAAGGTTTTGCCTCAGAGGAACACACACACACTTCTCTTACGTAGCTCACTATGAAACACAAAACTCTCAACGTATCACACACATACACACACATGTTGGATTTTCTATCATGAAGGGAACTTTCCACAGATTTTAATGATATTTTTGTTCCACACAAACCTTTCTGCGTTTTCACATTTCGTTAGTATGTTTATTAGTCACAATGTAGGTGAATGCTGATTTTTCTATTCTTGTGGGAAGCATAAGTCCTCTCACTACAGTCAGAACCTGATCCACACGCGCACACACACGGGTTTGTTTTACTATATTAATAAGGTCATCTAACACATACCATGATACAGATACTTTATTTTTCAAACCAGGCTACTGATATTTTCTAAACCTGAACTGAACCATCACACAACTCTTTGGGCATTATTAGATTTCATGCAAAACATTTTTAACCGAACGATCCATAACAAAGAGAAAATATGCGTTCCTATATTTCAACTGTCAATATACTACAGCTAAATATTAAATAATACATAAGGAATTACACCTGGTTTTAAAATATGAAAGTGTTTTTTAATATAATACATATTTCGCAATATATTTCCACATATTTTGTTTTGTAAGGGGTGAGCCTTTTTACAACTGAATACTATCTACAATGGCCTCACAAATCAATATTTGAAGTGTTTATTTGCGACTTTTAAAACTTGGCCCTCGCAGGTATAGACCACTTTGCAAAATTAAAACACTGGTCTATAAGCACTTCCTGTTTCTGTGTTTACCTTGTAAAAAAAAGATATGTGTTTCACATTTTAAATCGGTTGTATTTTGTTCAATAATTTGTGTATTGTTAAAAAAACTGAAACAGGGAGTTATTTTGGACCAGCGTTGAACCAACGTTGTTTACGTCATCCGAAGTGGTCTATAGACAGTTTCATCAAGTGCACGTGCCTGGTCTGAAGTTAACTTCCAGTCTGTGTTTGTTGTTCGGTCTGGCTAGTGACTATTTATATTTTTAGATTTCCAACAGCACCGACTTTATTTAACTTTATTAAAGAAATGTTCAATGTTGTATCAAATATGGATAGCAAAAATCACCTTTGAAGATTGTCATGTCCCCTTATTGTATTTATTTCTTAATTTGTGCCTCTATTAAAATGTTAAATGGATGTTCAGTCAAATTAATTGAATGCAGAAAGACTAGCTAGTATTGTAAAGTACTACGGTATAATATCGGTATTGGAATCGGAGGATAGGTTTTTGTTAAAATCGGTATCGGCCAAAAGAATCCCATCGGTGCATCTCTAGTAGACATACTTTGTATGTAATAAATGTACTTGTTATTTATTTTCCTTGTTATCAGAAATAATCTACAGGGACTCAATTCTTTGCAGATGTGTACTTAAAGTTAAGTTCGGGCCACAAAAATGCGCATGCGCAGTAACTTTGTTTATGTTGTTGCAATAAAAACTTATATAGCCAAATCTGTACAGACAGCTCTTCTGACTGTAAAAGTGTAAGTTGTACTTAATACAATGTTGAAAGGTTGCCACCACACATTTAACTGAACGCATCAGCATCAGTTAAAATCTTTATAGAGAAGATGTGACACCCGAAATTCAGTCAGCGATGGAAACAGAGCCTTCCGAGAACGTGTAACAGAACACTGAGTCTAAACCAGGGTTTTTCCTGGCTCATAGTGAGGCGGAGCCATCCTGATTTAAGTGGGTTAACCAAAGTGACTTTGACATATTAAAAGTTCTAATAACATAAGATGAAAATGACAAATATAAAGTTATATAACATTACTTTTATTCAACCAAACAGACTTTTTTTAATCAAATAAAGCTTTTTTATCATTTTCAACTAACTTTTCAGCCCACAATAGCCCACTGAATTAACAAGTCTTACTCAGTGAGCAAAGCTCATTCACATCTTGCATTCTCTGTGGTTCCCTTTAAATGATTCAATGATCACTTATATATTCGCTAGTGACTGAAAAGTTCAATAGTTTAAATGAATCGGTTCAAATGAGTCACACATGTGTGCAATGTGCGTTCATACTGGCGGACTCGCTGTGTACAGTTTACGTTGATTCAACGATTCAACTGCACAGCTAAATACATTACACAGATGCACTTCATGTTAATTTAAGAAATTTCAAGAAATGAAACGTACTTGGATGCAAAACAAACAGCCGTCAAACAGGGACGGATTATGACTTTAAAGGGCCCCTGGACCAGTTACCTCCAAGGGCCCCCCTGAACAAATTTTCTGTTCTTTCCCTTAGCTGCACATTCACGGTTATAGAAAGTGAAAGTTAAGATGATAATGAATGTTAAAACCGTTCTCATTCTGCGTCAAATGCTTGTGGTACGCTAAAAATAATCTGTACAGGGTTTATAGAAGTCTAATATTAGCTACACAGCGAAAAATCTACAATGGACCAAATTAAGGCGTATGAAACAAACGTCTTTAATTAAATGTCAAATATACACGCATTTAATGCATCACATAAATAAAAAATATTTCTCACCATAAAATCCCCCATATGTCTGAAAACATCAAATCATCAAGCTAAAGATTTCGAAAATCCAATTTTAATGTGGTGTAATTTAATGAATAAGTTTAATTTAATATAATAAGTTAAAGATAACAGAAAAACATATTTTGCCATGATTTGATGATCATTTCATTTTTTACAGGGTATCCACAGAGGCCTTGTATAGGCTTTGGGACCCATATATTAAACATAGATAAACATTTGTTTTCATTGTTGTTGGGATTTCTGTACGAAACTGGATGGCGCAACCTTGAAGCCCAGGGCCCCCTCGGGCTCATAGTAGTCAAGGGCCCCTGGGCACTGGCTCCATTGGCCTGGTCAGTAATCCATCCCTGCCGTCAAACACAGCCAGCTCTTTTTCTGCAACTCTTTTTAGTGCCTCAGTGTGCTGATAACGAAACAGCGCCTCAAATGTGGCGTAAAGCAGCAACTGCAGTTGCAAATGACAGTCTGTTAAATGCACACAGCATTTCTTGTGAATACACCCGACATAATTTTGGCGAGAGTCTGAGGCGGCACGACATTTGACGGAGGCGGCCGCCTGCAATTTCTCTACGCAGGAAAAACCCAGCTACACAGAGAGCAAGCGGATCGGCCGGGACATTTCCCACCTATCCTCTATATAACTAACAGTACTTATTGCACAGTTGGGCACGCATACACACTTCTGTTCTTATCCGACAACCGCAAAAACCATCCTTTGACCAAACACAAAGCCAGGGTGTGCCTAACTGATGAATTACAAATGAGTGCAGTAAATGCCAGTGACAAACTGGTTCAAAGTTCAGAACAAACTCCAATACACTCGCGAACAGGTTAAAACACATGCAGAGAGTGAGAAACAAGAAGAGAACATGATCTTGCATTCCTAGGAAGAGAAGGAAAAGGGACGGGGTACGATGGAGGGGGTAGGGTGGGTGTTCAAGTGGCGCCAGACAGCATTTGAATTCCCGGCAGTTGACCACACGAGCGCACACACACACTCAGTAGTTTGTACCTGTGTGTCATGAAGTAAAAAGAAAGGTGTTTGCCTTTCATTTTATTATTTGAACAGCATTATCACAAGCTCACAGGCACACACATATACTGTTGCACAAACAAACTATACAACCGAGGACATCTTATAGAAGTCCTTTGTTTTCGTGTCAGGCAGGCTCGTAATATTTCTATCCCGTTTCCTGATATCCCTAAGCTTAAATCTTACACAAACCTGTTGATTTGCATATTTAAAATATTCTGTTAACTTCTACTACCTTATGGTCAGTTTGCACATGCACGTGTACGTGTACGCACGCTCGTATCATTATCATAGAAGCAGGTGTTACACAGCGTCACGCTCATGACAATGCAGGCACTGTAAACTACCTGTATTACATTTCTCTCTCCAAAGACACACACACTTGCACACATGGAGAGCGACGCGCAGCATTCTTTCACATCAGCCTGAATTTCATTAGGTTCAAAACACGCAGTAAGACCCGATGACAGTCTGAACCCAGAGCGCGCAGTCTAACAGCAGGTGAGAGCTAATGAGGAGCCGCATCCACACAAAAACTATCAGGAAAGACTAAAAACACTCCACAAACACCACTTTAATGGCAGAAATATGACCGAGAAGCTAAACGTTTGTTTGCACATACACACGTACAGGAATGCCGCAAGACGCAAGCTTTTGCGAGAATGCCATTCGACGTGTGAGACTTGTGTTCGAGTAAATGAGCGAGCGAGCGTGCGTTTGGCAGAAAGCTTTTCCTGGAATGAGTAATGCCACACAGGCTGCAGTGATTTAAGTTTTAAGCAGGAATGTGGGAGGTCCGTGTTTTTTCTGCAAAACAAACCGGGGTGAGAGCGTGCGTGCCTGTCTGTGTTGAAAGAGGGAGTGTTTGCTGAACCATGAGAAGATTGCCCCATTATCGGTTGTCAATGGCTTGTCCATCAATATCAACACTTTGGCCATTATTCAAAATCAATAAACTTTGCTCGATATATATATAGAGTCTATAGGACTGCAACTCTTCAGCATTGTCCTGAATGAGTGAAAACAGATGTCTGAACTCTCCTATGGGCCCTGCAATTATGAGTAAGTCTAATAACAGGCTAATGGAGGTTTCTCTGAAAGCACAATAGAAAGCCAGGGTAAACTGTGGTCAGACAGAGCGAGAGAGGTTGGAAAATCTGTAAAAAAAAAAGAAAGTCACTTAACCTTTAGTATGCCATTAAAACACACATTACCATTCACAGACATAAACCACTGAAACCTGTTATTTGTGAATGACAGTTTTTTCGCTTTAACAACATCGTTTGGGGACTATGTTTTTTTCTGTTTCAGAGGTATAATGAAATAGTGACGGTCTGAAAAGAATAATATAAGTGATAACCTTTCACCTGTCCCAGCGCTTCCAGTCAGTTAAACCAGTCCAGTCACTCTATTTTTAAGCTTGTGAATCAGTCAAGGTGACATCTCAAGCAGTGACTGGTGACATAATAGGCCTTCTTAAGATAAAAGGTGAGCTTTCTTTGTGAATTCCATTAATGTCACTTTTATAGTTCATGGTTCATTTGTTCAAATGCCATACCCGTTTCATTTTTTTATTGCTTTTCGTTTATTTTATTTTATTATACACACCCAAATTTGCAACAGTTCTGAAGTACCTTCAACTCAGAATGAGACAAACAGACAATATAATATATCAAGAATGATCAAATACAAAGTACATAAAAATAATTATAACCAATTTAAATTTGTTATGCAACTATTGTGAATACTATCTTCATAATCATAATCTTCATAACACGCTCTATAGAGCATTTGTCTATCTTAGGCTACTGTTGAGTGTTGAAACAACATGGCGATTACACCCGCAGTGTATGTAGATAGAAATAGCTCATTCTAAGGTAATAAAAACACAACGCTTCATTATGTAAGGTATTTATACACCTTAATACATGTTATGTATACTATATTGCATTTCTGTCAATACAGCCTCCAAAAAATTACACACATCACCTTTAAGTGCAAACCAAAAAACACTGACAGTAGTATATCCAACAGTACACTGACACTGTCAAAACACGTTTTCAAACCGTTAATGAATATCTCACTGCTTAATCTCAGGCTATGAGAATTATTCAATTGCGAAATGCAAATCCAACCATACAAACCACCCATGGTTAAACTATTCTTTCAAAATCCTTCCTTCAACCGTAACTTATGCATAAGAGCAAGAGCATGTATGTTTGTGTGTGTTAGGGAAAAGCAGAAGTTCAACACATTTCTTCTGATGCTTGAGGACTGGTGAGAAGATGTAGTGAGCACATCTGACCTTGATAACAACAACATCAAACCAGAGCCTTCGTGTAAATCTGTAGTAGTTCTGATTTGAAGAAAAGGGGAATTACACAGCAGAATGTAGGAAATTAGATAGGGAAATGAAACAGGGCTGACGCATTTTATACGCTCTCTAGAGTATAGATATACGCTCACAAATAGAGGAGATGGCATCGGGCCCTCAGGCCATTGGCTGCTTGGCATGTGACTGGCGGGGGCAGGGGTGTGTGCTGGAATGCAGGGTTAGGGGAGCAGCTATGGAAGGTCATTAGGTCAGGGTCATACACACACATATTCACCCTCCCCCCTTTTTATACACAGGGGTCTCTGTGCTTCTGTCAGTCCATAAATGACTCGAACACATGGACACTTTCGTTCGTATTCTACGCGGGCCCCCATAATCCACTGACATGGCAAACACACACAAACCACTGTGTCCCTGCTGGACTAGACACACTCTTATTGTTTTCATGGGGTAAAAACAAACAAAATACTGTTCAACCCCAGAGGACCTTATTCATCCCTAGAAACAAACCATCCCAACACTTCCAGCGAAACATTTATTCCCAATGCGCCCAAATCAAGGGACTATTTCTCCCAAGGCGAGCGGGAACAAAAAGTTTACATCTTTTAAAATGCCTTCAGCACATGCTGTATCGCAGAAATCTTTAATACGGTCCCAGGCGTTAACGTCGGTCCAGCCTCTGCGTGTGACATTTACAGGCGCGTTCTGGAGTTCCATTTGTGTTCACAGAAATAGCATGACGGAGCACTTGTTTAAGAGGCCTGATGGGAAAGTAGGCAGTAGGGAAAATACAAAACACACTCACACACACACACACTGCTGAACAGGATACACAAGCATGTAAACACACAGAGAGGTGGCTGTTGATGTTGAACTGGTTCCAGAGAGACCTGAACAACTGAGGCGGCTGCATAACACCAACTAAAATGGAGCGCGCAGTCTCCTGTGTGACAATGCGAACAAGCGATAAAGGGCTGCTAATTGTTCCAAATTAACAATCTATTACCAGTACATGGCAACCGGCGTACAGAGAACGAACAACAACATGCACGCAAACACTCTGTTATTATATGCATGCAACTGCATAAACTGTTATTTCATTCCTTGTGCATGGACGCATAATGTGTCAACAGTGTATTAGAAATAAACAGCAAATACGACCAATTAAAGATGCATCCCTAAAAGGGAAGTTTAAACTAAAATCACTGAAGCCATAAAGGAGTTCTCACATCCCTACTATAGGTTTAGCTGAGAAATACTGATTTTGACCATTTAAAATGATGAATATCCTGTCATCATTCACTCACCCTGTTGTCGTTTCAAACATGACTTTTTTTCTGCAGAACACAAAACAAGATTTTTGGAAGATAGTTCGAAACTTTGTGTAGACACAAAACTAATGCAAGTGAATGGGCACTGTCGTTGTTCGGTTACCAATATTCTTCAAAATATCTGCAGAAGAAAGAGAGTCATACAGGTTTGAAATGACAAGAGAGTGAATAGATGATGACAGAATTGTTCTTTTTGGGTGAACTATCCCATTTAATGTACTTAATACTAAGTTAACATCACAGATAAAATTGTCTATGACGGATTTTAACTCAGTTCATGAGAGTGACTAGTAACGACTCCTTGTACGCAACCTTTTCAGTCCAGTATGTAAATACTGATTGATCTAACCGAAAATATGCTTCCCACATGAATGTCTCTATTTCCTTTAAACAGCATAAGGAAAACTCTTTCTCAATTACATAACATTTTAGAACGACGCTATGCAAAACTCTGTAAAAAGCCATTTTTAGGGCATGCAAATGGGGTCTGACTCTTTACTAGAGACCATGTCACAAGATGTCTCATAAATTACAGGATAGCACTCAGGACCCAGCACTACTAAATGCACACTAAGGCCTGTTGGGTAAACCAGTTAAACCACAGACAGTTTCAGATATTACAGAGGAAACGAGATCAGACCGGGTCAGGTGAGTCCTATTTGTGTAGACACTAGACACAAGTTAATCGTTCTCTGAATTCATGCAAAGTGGCAGTCAGAAAGTGAGGAACTGATAGTGCATCACCTCTCATCTAATATGATTCATGTGGTCAGATATTTTAATGAAGTTGATAGCGCCAGTGTTATGAAGACTGACAGATAAACATATCATGATGCGGGACAACACTGCTGTCGAATCCCGTTCTCATAACAAACCACAGCTTTCAGAGAAAATACTCTCTCACTACTAACATGCTGTAGCTATATAATTATACAGCTGTGGGTGTTTGCAAGTAAGAATACAGGCTAGGAAGATACTCTGATAGAGTTAAGCACTTTAAAAACCACATCCTATACTCGATACTGTATCTTTCTTTTCCTCGCACACTTGCTCGCTCGCTTGCTCATCTGCATACTCAGCAGCTGAGCTCACCTTGTAACTATCGAGGTCAGAATGTGGCCCGCTCTGCCGTAGACGGATAAAACCACAAGGTACCTGTAGTAGTTATTGGCTTGTGACTCAAAGCAGCATTTCACCCTTTCTCTATATCACACTGCCAAGTTCACAATACATTAAAATGACACTTTCTAAAGTTCAATTGATTTCAAATGTATTTCTTTTCTGTAGCGCTTTACACAACTTTGTATTGTTGCAATTGCAAAGCAGCAGGTGTATGAAAGAAAAAAAAATCTTAAAATGCAGAGCATGCTGAGAATGTTAAAGTTTTTGCAGAGCAGGTCGAAAGGTTAGACATAAATGCTTTGCTTTTAGAAAAAAAATTTTTTAAAATGCACTCAATTTAAAGAATAGAATAGGATGCCATCTAAAAGGCTTTCCTTTGAGGTTTACCGTGCTTTAGACTTATCACATGATTTAGAGAGATATGCCGTTTTCAAATGTCTTATAGGGATATTTCAATCAAAAATGAAAATTCTGTCATCATTTACTCACCCTTAGATTGTTCCAAACCAGTGTACAATTTGAAGAATGTCAGATCTCACCCACCATTTACTGACATAGTAGAGAAATAAATACTATGGGAGTCAATGGGGGGTGAGATTTGACAATCTTCCAGATATCTTCCTGTGTGTTCAGCACAACAAAGAAGTTTGGAACAATCTGAGGGTGAGTAACAACCAGCACAACACAACAAAACACTGACACAACACACACAAACTTACACTATTACAGGATCCTGTCACCCTCACAGAGAACTTTCACCAATTCTTTGCTCTTTTTATGTTTATGTTGAGAAAATTATATACTTTTATTTTATTTTTTCTTAATGTGTATTTGTGCATGTTTATATTTCATTTTTCTGTGCTTTGGCAATGTAAAAATGTGTTTTATCATGCCAATAAAGCTTCTTTGAATCTTGAATCTTAAGTAAATTATGACCGAATTTTCATTTTTGGGTGAAGTATCCCTTTAACACTGGTTTTACTGCGCATATTATTAATCTACATTTATTCATCTTTCTTTTGGTCACATAAAAAAAATATTTAAAGCCTATTAAAGTGCAGGCCAGTGATTTCAGATATGACCATTTACTGTGTATTTCCCCCAAGGTTGCATCCGTTGGATCTTCTAAATGAAACGACTGCATACTGTCATTGTTTCTTCATTTCGTTTCGTTTAAGGACACAGAACACGCTAGACTGCAAACAAATAAAGTATAAAAAACAAAGTAGAGTTCTTTTTAAAAAGTGATGACCATGGTGTGCTCTAAACCGGACACACATCCTAAAGCGCAGTCTGCATTGTGATGCAACACTAGCACGCGCGCGCGCTCGCAGACGCAATTCCGTTGATAATAACAGGCCCGTTTTGGGTTTTGTAATGTAATAGTTAAAGTCCGTTAAACTTCGTGCAACGTGGGTGGCGTGGTAGAAACACTGAGAAAATCGTGATGTGAGAGAATTAACTACGCCTGGGAGAGAAAGTGCGAGAGAATGGATTCCCAAATATGCTACAAAGGGCTTTCTGAACACTGCTACAGAAACTTGCTCTAGTTGGCGGGACAGTGACAGGTACATACTGGACAAGTGCATACATGTTACGAACTGAATACTCGGGGCAAGTACGGTAACTGTGATTGAAGTGAATGAAGCCGACCAGTCTACTGGAAAGCATTTATATCAAACGTATGCGATATGACGGGAAATCATAACAACACCAAAGCGATTGTGAAGTTATGAACGAAGTCGTGTATACGTCTATTAAATGGGCTGGTTAGACCGCGGGCTTCCATTTTGAGTGTGCCATGATAATCGTTCAATACTCGCGCTAGATCTCCACACAGCTGACACGGCCAAATATGAAAGAAAAAGTAACGTTATTAAAAATGTGTTGGATTAAGAATAGTTTGATGTATTCTTGCAAATAACAAGCGCGCAAGCCGCGCTTTGAACATTGCAGCCATTCAACAGGTTTACTGTTTTGCGCTGCTGGCAGGAGACAGAAATGAAGCAGTCCTTGTTTTAAAGTACATTTTAAAGAAAGACTGCAAGCAGGCCTTGTTAGCATTAGTTATCAGAATGAACAATGACTGAGCTGGACTGACACAGTAAGACTTTCTATAAACAAGTCTCCAGCCCTTCCGATTTTAAAGGAATCCATTGGTCAATTTTACCGCATTATTATTAGCTGTGGTGATATGCAGACTGCGATAAATTATTTTTCATAGACGAGAGGACAAATTAACGCAATCGTGTAAACAAAAAGCCAAATAAAGCTCACAAAAAGTTTCGAAGTAGTAAATCAGGTGGTTTGTCAGGGTAATAAATCCTGGGGAAACACCTAATCATTACATTTAACTGCCTACCACTCTGTCAACTCTCCTTTCAAAAGCAAAAGTCGGTTTGCGAGAGGGCATTCTCGAGCACATTTTTGACATTGTTATCTAACAATAAAGACCCTGTCCTCAAGATTACCGTAGTTAAATCCTACCATAGTAACTTACACACAGTAGTACGTTATACAGTGGCTCAAGTTGTGGCAACACATGATAATGAATGCCTGGGTAACTTACCCGAGTCCCCCGGGGTTTTCATGTTGAAAGTTCGCAGCCCCTAACGCAGCAAGCTGGGTTAAGTTGTCAGTTGAACAGTGGCGAGAGTCGGCCTCTCCCTCAACCCCGTCTCCGAAAGGCCAAACTTTTGTCAAATGTTCTGCGCTCCTGTTGCTCCCTGCTGTACGATCAACTATCGGATCGTCCTCTTTACACGATCACTCCAAATTCCCCGACAGCTTTGAGTTTGAAGAGTGGCTCAGCACTTCAACTAGCGCTACGGGACGGGGTGCAACGGAGTTCCGAAACACCGCTTTCCTGTCTGTCCCGGGAACGATCGGTACAATCCCAACACGGCGGAAAAGCAGCGCTCCGCGTCTCGCTGTCACATATGCGCTCTCTTATGCCGAGTTGATGATCTTCGCAACATTTTTTCCTCGTGTTAGTTTGTCATCTGCTCTCCCATTCGCCATTCGCAGTATACCAGTCAGTTTCCCATTCTCTCTTTCACACCGACTTTTTTTTCCTTCCTCCACTCTCCCTAGTCTGAAACTACTCGCTGTCTCCTCCCCCATCTCTCTCTCTCTCCCCCTCTCTCTCTCGGGTGTCGTGTTTCGCTCGCTTCTGCCGCACGGGGCCGCCCACACGGACGGGGGAAGGGGGGGGCTCGGGCATTGGCTGAGTCACGCCCCCTCACCACGAGCTGGGGCTGGCGTCATTGCAGCACGAGGCGTCGTTATGGAGACCGCCGTAGCCGCTGTCCGTGATGGCGTCACATCCGCGTCCTACGAGCGGCCGACGACGCCGTTAGAACCGAGATTCAGCGTCATCGCGTCCTTTAACGTCAGCAACAAGTGGTTTTCTGTCTAATGAGCCTTCTTTCTCTTTCATTTAATGATAATTGCCTACCGCATCAATGAAAGTTACGAGATAAACGAGGATGGTTTTCTTTGTAAATAAAGGGATCTTTAGGCTATACTCAGGAAAGCGTTTCAAACAAAAAAGCTAATGTTTTGTGCATTATGGATGACCAAATGCCAGTCTGTGAAACACATGGCCTATGTTTATTTTAGTTTTGAATTTCATCAATTGCAAATTAATACCTCCCATATATATTTAACACGTGAAAAGTATGACAATGTATTTGTTTTTCAATGGAGCACAGATATTTAGTTAATCCAAAAATGAAAATGCTTTATCATTTAGGCTACTCAACTTCATGTTGAACACAAAAGAAGATATTTTGAAGAACGTTTGTAACATACAGGGTCGATTCATACAGGGTTTGAATGACATGATGGTGAGTAAATGATGACTGAATTTTTATTTTTCGGTGAACTATCCCTTTTAGCACTGAAATCTGATGAGTCAGATTAAATAGAATAATTCAAATTTATTCCTAAACACTTTCTTTTTGACGTCTTTTCGCTGATTTCACGAAAATCACCAGTGAAACGTGTGAGGTTATGACCACAAACCAATGAGAGTAAACATGGATGCTGCAGTGCCAGGGCCACTGTCTGTGTGAGAAAGTGTGTGAATTTGTTAGTTTGTTTCCTGTATGATTTGAATGTGATCCATCTGCTCAAGCGCACACATCCTGTTTTAAAGCTGAGCACCTGAACCGTAAAAGGACCCCCCTTCACTACCTCACTGATGAGCAGTTCTTCTTGAATAAATGTGAGGTCACTCATGAGCAGTGTAGCATATCTCCGACTCTAGATCAGTGCATCCTCAGGCCCAGATAACAGGGGACTGAGGAGAGCCGGACACAAAATATTAAACAAAAAAAAGACAAATGATGTAGTATTGATCCTCTTCTGGTGGTCATAATGACAGCATTTCATGGAAAAACGAAAGTGTGCAGTGATATGCGTATGATTGTTTTTTTTAATTCAAATTTTAAAGTCTGCTGTGACTGACAGGATGGCGTGTGCCATTATGAGCTTTAACCTGATCAATTGTCCTGTTAGCCACAATGTCCTGCGAGAGGAAACCGGTGTTATTGTGCTGTGACTTGTTTTGAGCGTTGTGGGGCTTCTCATAATTGTGCTTCTTGTTGTTATTTGTGCTGGTTATGCTGTAGTGTGTCAGCAGTCATTTCTGGTCACAGGAAACAGACGTGGCTCAGATATGCATCTCAGCTCCATAATGCTGCTGCCGCGCACCGTGTGAACGTGTGTGTATATGTGTGTTTTGGAAATATCCATTGCTATCACCTTTGCCCGAGACAACCCCCCCACCCTACCCCCAGGAAAGAAAACAGAGCAGTTATTGGGATGGGCAATTTCCTTTGACCATATGGACAATAAATACAATCTACTCTTGTGTTTACACATAATCTTGCTCTTTTTCCATTTCCTTTCTCTCACACTTTCGTCTAAATCCTTCTCTCTTTATCTGCCCCTGTCTCTGTTTCCTCCTGTGCTAAAGCAGAAACCATCACAACAGCGGGCTACTCATGTAGGTAATAAAATAGGAAGGTTAACAATAGAAAAGCATGAAAACACAATGTCATGTCTTTGTTAGTGTCTTGTTTTTATGTCATTGCATTTGGTTACATGTTTTTTGTTGTGAAGTGTAATGTTGTCAATGTGTTGTGCTGACTGATAAACACTGTTCATTTTTTGCCTTGTGTTGTTTTCTTCATCTACACCATTATTTACTGCTATCGACCTGCTCTCCTCCACATTCCGACTCTTCACTACTTCTGGACTTATATCGAGTCTGTCAGCACAATAAACTCAAGGTTATCGTTTTCTCAGAAAACTTCCATATTGTTTACATTCTCCCACTCTTTTTGTGTGTGTTGACACAAGAGACTTTCACCTCTGCGGTTCTGATTATGTTCGAGCTTTACCATCATTACTTTCACCAGATCCACCTTTCACAGCAGAACGGGGAATGGCTGGAGTGACAAGAAAAATGTGAACACCTACTTATTCTTTATTATTGGGATAGTTCACTCTAAAATAATATATACAGTTTATTCACCCTCATGTCATTTCAAACCTGTATTACTTTAGCTGGCAGAATACAAAATAAGATATTTTTGAAGAGCATTGGTGACCAAAGAAAGACCTCATTGACTTCCATTGTATGGACATAATTACTTAACCCATAAATATATTATTTTGTGTTCCACAGAAGACTCTTATGCTAATTTTGACCGACATGAAGGTGAATAAGTCATGACAGGAGTTTTATTTTTGGGTGAATAACCATTTTAACAATACATACTTTATAGGAAAAAGTAACAATATTGGAATTATGAAAAATAGTTTGCCAGTATTGAAAGATTTGTTTATTTAAAGGCATTTTTTATGAGAAAAATGAGTTGATCAAACGTGTCTATTAAAAGGAATAAAATAAAAATCTTAAATTATCAAACAGAAATGATAGTTTTGTTAAGAAATTCATCAATAGGCAGAATTTATGTATGTCTACAAAACAATTTTTAAACAGAAATACAAACCCCCAGACCTTTAACTGATCTGCTACATGGTTGTATTTATATGTGCTATCTTATATGGCATTTTTTTTATTTGTCTTGATTTAACCATGAATAAAAAATGCAACAACAAAAAACTTTTAACTGATCCAATATTTCTCTCATTTTTTAACTTAAAAAACTGACCATATATGATTCCGTAATAGTTTATGTGGTTTATTATTATTTGTAATTACTTTGAAAGTACAAGTATGGAAATTCAAAGCGGATTAAAGTTTCACAGTTGCTCAATTGCGCAAAATGTGAGAATCACCCTTTTCTATCCAACCCCTCACCCACTCAACACAAAACATTTTCTCTGTTTCTTTTTATGAGATGATCAGCATTTAAATCAAAGTGACAGACAGATGCCCGAGCATACAGTGCTTCTCAACACCCTTTCACAGTTTAGGCCCTCCGGCTCCCTACTCCCTCTGTTCTGCTCTTAATGAGGGTGCACACTCACAATCATCACTAATGTCCCGAGTGACACTAGTTAAACATGTAAAATAGAGGTGTTTAAAGTTTTTTTAGTTTAAGTAGTTTTTTAGACCTTAAAATAAGAATAATGTCTCTAAAATGATTTCAGTGGTAGAACAACTCTTAACTGGACGAATTCTACTCCCTCTGCTACCTGAGCAGCCTTAGAGCGGCTACAACCACACTCTGTAAGTTCTGTGTTCAGGTTGGGACGCACAGCCCCGCCCATCCCCTGCCTGCGGAAGATTTTCCAAATAACGTTTCCATCAGCTTAGTAAACAAATTTACGTGTATCAAGGTTCCCATGGGAATGCTCATACAGCTACATTATTTACAACACTGATCACAGACAATTGCGCTTATCAACCACATGGGAGAACCGTTAGCAAATGTTCTATAGTGTGGCTTTAAAGAACCTAGCAGGCATTACACATCGTATGAAAGGAAGCACGTGTTTAATTTAAATACTTGAATAACAGAATTCAAAAACAGACAATAGCTGTTGCTCCGTCATGTTGTTAGATGGTAAATGAGAGAGTACTCAGTGTGGATGAGGGCCTCTTTGTAACACTCTATCTTTTGGCTTTCTGCTGGAGTGAAGCACGTCAAAGTAATGGATCTGTTGACAGAGCAAGAGAGAGTGAAGTAAGTGTTTTTATAAACACAACAAAAAGTAGAAAAACGTTTACGTACAAAATAGTTTCTGAAAAAGGAAATGTTACGGCTCAGTGGTTGATCTTTCGTTGCTAAGGAGATTTGATGGAGTTCTCAGTTGTGTTTCTTTTGAGTATCTAACAACGTGGTCTCAGATGTTTCTTCTAAAATTGCGTAGGAGAAAAAAACACAAAACAAATTATAATGTACTGTAAATGGTAAAATAACTGTTCAAATGAATGTAGATTGTATATGTGAAATAATCTGGATTTGGGTTTATTCAGTAATTTTTCAATAATATTGATTTAAGATTGTAGAATTGACAAATCTGAGTTAAGTTTGTGGCATGTTTGAAATCTCTCCTGAAACTCTTGTGACATTTGTGAGATTTCTGGGTCTTTTTCTCAGGAGAAATGTGAGACATAGGAGACCTAGTAAATTTCCATTTGCTCTAATTTAATCTCATTGATGTCTAGGACAAATAATTTATATTAATATTAAATATTAAAGAGATATCATCTGTGTTTTTTCTTTCTTATCGTCTTGAGTAAAGTATTTCTTCTGAAACAAAGGATGGAGAAATATGCTTTTATCAAATGAACTTGACTCACTTTCCAAAACCTTTTTTGTTTTTTGTCTGAACAATTAATTGACAAATCAATAACTAGGTCGCAGTGGTCAAGGTGCTATCGGACTTGGAGTATTGCGTACATATCACATGGACCACTTTAATGATGCTTCTTAACTATATCCTTAAAGCTTGACGACCTCAGTTTCTGTTTATTGTGTTCACGATTTGTGACATGAATTACCGGATTATCTATGATCACAGATGAGGAAAAACCTCATTCACAAGTGAGAAGGAGCGTGTCAGTGGGCCTTTTGTCATCAATGTTTACTTTCAAGTTTGGCGCCCTAACTGTCAAGAACCTCATCATCTCCCTTTATTGCCCCTCCCCTCTCTCTTTATTCTTTGTCGGGTCTTTAGGGTCATGTTCCATAGTTTAAACCGCTTTTTGTCTGCTCACCAGTGTAACACAGAACTGACAATCCCCCTCCGCTGCCTCCTCTCGATCCCTCCCTCGCTCGCTCGCTCTCCCTCTCTTTCTCTCTCAGCTGGTTTTTGCACAAGAGTATTAGGATTACCACACGCTGCTCTGCCAAGGACAGACACTGGGTAAGACAGGAGAACAGGTTTGCGAGAGAGAGGAGATCGGGGGTTCACGTCGCGAGAAGGAAACGGAAAGGCAGCGGAGAAGAAAAGAAGAGCAAAAAGTTTGCGAGGCCCGACGAACAAGTGACATCAGATTGGATGATGGTCGAAACAGAATTAGATTTCAGCATACACCCACCCTGAAATCCAGCCCTTGGAGTTACAGGCCTGCGATATCTGAGCAGGGAGAGGCAGGGGTGAGAGAGCAAGAGATGTATGTCTTGCTCTGTCAGTTGCTATATTAGGCCCTCGCTGTGTGTTGATAGTGTCTCCGATATCTCGCTTAGGAACAAACTCTTCCTATTGGCACGGTTTGCTGTTTCCACAACGGCTCATCTCTCCAAACAAGCTTTCATACCTACATTCCAGAGCACTGGCTGCAAACAGGTCTGGATCCGGTACAGCTGTCATTTCAGAGGCGTGGAGCTAATCGGAGGTCCGATTTAGCAGCGTGACGGGTCTGAACCGGGGTCACCGCGGCGCTGACAGCTGTTGAACTTCATGTAGAGATGGTGCCTGGGTTTTGACATACCGCAGATTCATTTGCAAAAATGGATCTATGGGTTTTCTGGGTTAGATTCATATCAAAGATCTGGAACTCTGTTCATTAAATGTTTTTTATTCGTTTGCAAAAAGTCTTGTTTTTGATTTAAGTACTGTGGATTTGGAATATCACACATCTTCGAACAGATGTATCTTTAAAGTATCCTGTCAAATCGCACCTGTCTATGTGTGACAGCCCTATAGGCTCTGCAAACAGCATCAAACAGTCAGAGTCAGCCCATGGTTGTGTTAGCCAATCACAGGACTAGTCAGAAACGCTTTCAGGCTTTGAATCATTTTGTCTAGTCAGGTTTGCTGACAGCAGATTGGCTGACATGCCCTTGAAGGGCGGGGCTTTGTAGAAAGGTCATGTGGTTGCAAAGTTAGCAAAACTCCACTCTGGAAACTACGGACAGTTCAGAATATATTGTTGGTATCGACGTTGCTTTCAAGGCCTAGACAATACCAAAACCTGGACGGAACCATTGTCCACATTTGCCTGCTACGAATATTTCTCAGATTGCTCTAAACCCACATCTATGACAGCACAGGTCCATTCCCACCAGACTCCCATCACATGTGAAAACAGCAGTAGAAGATTTATAGAAGATGCAGTAGTGTATCCTAAAACCTGTAAAAACCATCCTGCAAAAAAACTTCTTTCATAAATAGAACACATTGTATGTCAGAATGAATCAGCATTAAATGTTTGTCATTCAGAGGTCCACACTGTGTTGTTCTGTGATACTAAACAAGATCCAGACACAGAAAATGTTTAGTATTATAGCTATTCGGGAGTGTTCACTTTGATATTTTCTGTAAATGTAGCCTGAGGGAAACATGCTGTGACAGATGAGTATGTTACTGTACTTGCGTGTGTGGGCTAACTGCAAAAATGGGAAATATGTGTAGGTATTCAATTTATACTGTGGGCACTAGATGTTCCTAATGACTCATCGAGTCCAAGTGTACCGTAGGACACCCCCATGTTTTCTCAGTTTTGTTTGTGTATTTGTGCATGCGTTTTATTCTCGTGAGGAGAGATGCTGGTGCGATGTGATTTACAATCTAACCCAAAGCTCTGGATTTATACCCTGCAAGGGATGGTCCATTACCCTTAAGTCTTGAGCGAGACATTTATTACTCCAGGTGGACCCTCACAAAAAATAGTTTATTAGTATACTTCTTTTAAACACAACAAAAAAGGGGAAAGAGAGAAAGTATACTTTCTGTGTACTTTTAGTCTATACTTCTCAGAAAAATATTACATGTTTTATATATAAAAAAATATATAATACAATATGCACCTATATTTAATCTTTTAATTCAAAGTGTAGCCTATTAAATACTTTTTTTCACAGTTGTACATACTGTCTTATATAAATATAAATTATGTAAATAGTTAATTACAAGTATGATGTTTAGTTAAAAAAGAAACGAAAAAAACTATAGTGGTGTCCTCAAAGTTTACTTCAAGTACATTTAATGGATATTTTATATTTTCTTTAAATATTTGTTTAAAATAAAAAGTATAGGGCCAATTTAGTCCCAAATGTTATTAAATAGTACACTTACAAGTATACTACTACTGTAAAAAAAACCCGTAAAAAACGATAATAGTTGGGCAGCAGCTGGGTAGCCAAATTTTTTTTAAAGATTTTTTACGCCTATTACAATTACACATTTGTGAAAATGATATACAAAATATACTTATATATATATATACTTAATAAAATGAACTTCATACTTATTGTAAGAGGGTTTATGGCAGCTGTTCTGATAGTAAGTTGACTGTGGGCAGACGTTTCTGTCATGTTATGAAACTGTCACATACTCAAATGTATCATACTTATGACAGGTGTGACTTGTTATGCTGATTATTTATCATTTGTTTGTTCAGTCTGTTAATAACAATAGCTGCTTATGATTTGACATGTGTTGAATAACTTTGTAAATTTGTGTTTGCTTTGTGCAGGTGCGGCAGCTCAGGGCAGGGTGTGAAAGCAGACAGGTAGCGTAATGGAATTTCTTTTAATGTGTGAGAAAACCCACCAAAACACTAATAACTCTTGCCTTTCCTTTCAAGACTTCAGTCTACCTTGCAGTGAGGATTTCCTTTATTGGTAAATGACCGTGTGACATGATTTCATGACAAAGATACAGTGTTATGTTTGAAAATCTAACATAAACAAAAGAACATGTGTTCTAGCCCTATGTTTGTGGAATTTACCGTGCTCCTGTTACACACCTGAAATGTCGTCGTCATCTGTTCCATCTCGGGTCTACGCTCACACAAACACACACCTGTACCGCTGAAGTGACAGATTGACCACCTGTCTTTCTGAGTGGGTGGGTAAAGTCTGACCGAGGCAGATTGTGAGTGGGAGCAGAGATGACTGACGCATCCTGTGACCAATCTGTAAACATCTCACTTCCCATGGGGACTAAAATCACTGATCACATTTATTTTATGTGCTGGACTGACATAAAGTGGGTTTTGAAAAGCGATGTCTTAAACTGGATTTTACTGTATTAAGTTCAGTTCCTATAGGGTTTTCTGGTTGGTTGCTAAGGTGTTGCTAAGTGATTGGCCTAGGTCAGAAGAGCCTTTCCCGATGTCTCTAATACATTCTCTATAAACTCACTATTTACTAAGCCTACTTGAAGGTCCAATGTGTAATTTTTTTGGAGGATCTATTGACAGAAATGCATAATATACATAACTATGTCTTCAGTTGTGTATAAAGAACTTACATAATGAAGCATTATGTTTTTATTACTTTAGAATGAGCTATTTCTATCATCATACACGGCAGGTCCCCTTGCATGGAATTCACCATGCTGTTTCTACAGAAGCCCTAAAAGGACAAACTGCTCTAGATATTGCATTTCGTAAATACGTAATCTCCTTCGGCAAAAAAGCGAAAACGTGACAACATTGTAGTCCTTAGTCAGCCACCATAGTGCTTCAAAGGGGAGGGGTGGAGTGAGCCATTCGTTGCAATTTCATACATTGGACCTTGATAACACTTAGTTAAACCTTAGCTTGGTTTAAAGTTGTTAGATATATTCAAGCAAGAATCTTAAAAAAAAACATGATTTTTATGGAATGTAGAGGAGCAAAACATAATTAAAGGACACGCTGCATGGCAAAGACCAGATGTCCTATGAGTCAGCTGAGCAAATGAGAAACTGTGAAAAGTGGAAAAAGCGGGAGAAAAGAGAGAAAATGGATGTAGAGAGAGTGAGTGAGGGAAGGGGAAGAGAAGGTGACTAACTAGATGTGCCATGTGGAGGCAGAAACTGGTATGGATGATTCATACATGTGAATGAGAACAGATTGGAGTTAACGCCGATGCTGCCACCCAGTGGTCAAAAGTGAAACATTGGTTTTAACTTGGGGTTAAGAAAGATTTATTTTATTTTTATCAAACCAATGATCCTTGCTAACAATTCTCTGTCAGGTAAGTTACAGGATTTCTTATTATTATTATAAATACTGTATGCCTGGTTTCACAGACAAGGCTTAAGGCTAGTCCCAGACTAAAATGAATGTTTGAGCTGTCTTAAATGAAAATAACTTGCCCGAGATATCTTAAAATACGTCAGTGCCATTGTTTTGT
Organism: Triplophysa siluroides; assembly: GCA_006030095.1. Lineage (NCBI taxonomy): Eukaryota > Metazoa > Chordata > Actinopteri > Cypriniformes > Nemacheilidae > Triplophysa > Triplophysa siluroides. Next base: position 1,130,656 of record VCII01000558.1, read on the forward strand.
CTGAAGATGCACACCAGTTATGTTTTTCATAAGACATATTTATAAAAACTACTTAAATATCCTAATTTTACACTCTGTGAAACCTGGACCTCAAGACTCTAAAGTACAGGTGTATGTGTACACTGTTGTGTATTCGGTCACATGAGGGAACAAAATTCGGAACATATAAATGGGACGTATACCCCTGCAGTGCTGAATCATTTTCATAAATGGATCTAAGTCACAATGAAAAGACACCATTTTCATGCATTCTTTTTCTCTCTACTGTTTTTATTCAGATGAGTGAAACACTTTCAGTTACAAAAATTACTTTAAATGAACAACACTGTACAATGAACAAGCGAGTTTTGTCAACAATTTTTCGGTTTCAGAGATAATTACACCAAAAGGCTAACCTGTCACCTTAGGGAGGAAGAGAGACACAGAAGAAAAGGGAAAAAAGAACTGCTCAACTCAAGATTAACAAGTAAATTAAAGAGAGCCAATGGAAAGGGTAAAATGTGACAGCGTACATCAGATTAGACGCTCACATTCACAAACATTTCCACACTTCCAACATAACTGCATTTGTCAACTATGAGTCCAAGTGTGTAACATGCATACACAAACATATGTACACACAGACAGACTCGCATTTATGCATTGAGTGAGCAGTGAAAATGAAAAGATTGAGACAGATCACTTACCAAAGAAAAAAATATCACACACATATTATGTCTTTTCTTTAGGATCATCATCATGATGCTTTCCCCCATATAATGGATCATTAAAAATATACATTTGATCATTTTTATCCTTGTTACTTTGTATAGTAGTTGAGTTTATACCTTCAGAAACTGGGTTGCTAGGTGACCAGGGAAAGAGACCTAAAATAAAAACAATTGAGGATGTCAGTGTAGCTCTTTGGTTTAACTAGAAGTGTTTAAATTCTTTGTTATTAAAAAAAAATCTTTTTAAACACCTTTGGACTGAAGCTTTTTCATTTTTATTATAATACAGAGATAGCATCGTAAGAAGAGTAAAAACAAGAGCAGCTCTGTAACTTACAGTTCTCTTAACCTGATCAGGATTTATCAACGTTTTAAATAAAGTTTATTTCTCTTTATGGGAAATGTTTTAATGATAAATGAATAAAGAGAATAGGAGAATCTGAACAGTTATTTTTAGGGAGTGTGTCTGCTGTGTTTGGTCTCAGAATGGGGTGTTGCTTTGGTATCATTCTCTGGAGATTCACGCCATTAAGAGACTCACACATTAAACACGCTCCCTTACACTGCAGTTTATTACTTGCATATCAAAAGAGGGTTTTTTAAGATAACCAATATAATGCCTGACTATAAGGTGAATAATAAAAAAGGGAAAGTTTAAGTTGCATCCCCCTATTTTCCTTTTCAACACATCTCCATTTTTAGACGTATTATTTGTCACCTAGCAACAACAGTCACCCCCTCCTCTCAGTCACCCGTCTGATTTATGGAGCCATACACAACAAATGCATATATTTATCACATCGTGCCCTGTGTTTAGTGACTGGAAAAGTGGTTCCAGGGGCTGGTGCAGGACAGAGGAAGTGAACAGACCAGAGTTCTTCATTCTGAACGGGGCTTTCATCATCATCACTCATGATTTTTCAGCATATAATCCCTCAACTTCGGCCAATCAGAACGCTTCTTCCCGTGCCCTATTGACGGATACGGCCTGCCTCTCTTAACGTTTAAAGCATGAATCTATTTGGTTTATCAGTGAAGAGCGTGAGGTATATGAGGAACTATCTCTCTTTTACACTCTCTACCTAAGAGACGAAACAACAAACATACACAAAAAAATCAAAGCAGGAACAGGAAAAAGAGAAGTGAGGCAGAGAGCAAAAGAGAGGAAGATGGAGATAGCGCGGTCGATACATTTCTGCTATCACACAATACATATATTTTGCTGTATTCTCTCCCCCCGGGAACCCCTTCCACCCAAATACCTCCATCTTTTCTCTCCTAAAGTTTTTGGTTTTGTAGCTGTTTAAAGCTTTCAGTTCAAGGCTAACGACAGCACTGCGCTCAACATACACCCATGGTAGCCTTCACAACAGTAACTATAGCAACACGATGGCTAACATCATCTGTGGTGAGACAGGTATGAGAAGATATAGACAGGTGAACAGTCCAAAGGTACGTTTTCTGTAGGTTATAATCTCACCCCTTCCTCACCATTCTAATCCAAACCATGGCAGTGCATGCTTTTACTCTGGAAGGTTACTTCAACGTTGTGAACGAACGCTACCACAACATTTCAGCAGAAGAAACACAGTGCTGCTTTTCCCCTGATAGGTTACCCCCCCGCAGGCTAAACTGTCTCAGTTAGGGACAGTTTAGAGGTTGAGAAGACGAGCGGCGACCCCGTCGCGGTCGGTCGCTCGAGACCGACGGTTGCATTTGTCGATGGATTTGGTTTGAAAGGTTGCCTTGGCAAAGGAAGTTTACATTGTAATACAATCTGGTGCCTCAAACACACCCACTACAAAACAGCATTTGGAATATATTAAAGAAATCTTACAAAATGAAGGAACTCCGCACACCAGCGAGAGGAGAATAAATAAGAATCAAATTTGTTTAAAATGGGGGAGGATGAAAACACGAAGAACTCAAAAGCGGGATGAGCATGGATTTTTGGTCTAAGTAAATATCAACATTTTTTTCATCTTTTCACAATGTTTTTCTTCCATACATTAGCAATAAGTAAGCATTATAACATAGATAATTTACTACGAAATCTATAGAAGCGCTAACCGACCCATTCGGACTATATGGTGAGATCATGTTTTCCATCCCTCATTGAACCTGCTACAGATTTCAGCACAATATAAATACAACTGTACGGTTGGGTGGATGAGAATATGGAAATTGCAGAGTATATGATATTTGGTTCTCTTTAAAGCTTGCTTATATTCGACTTTGGTTCTTTGGATGCGTGTGTTTATCCTGGTTCATTATCTGCTGTACTGAATTTTCACAGTATTGTTTCAACCACCTGATTAGAGTCTCTAACACAACTAGATAGGAACAAGTAAGGAACGCAAAAAATGAGATACCTTTTCCCCAAATGATAGCACACAAATGAAGAAGTACAGCATCTACATACACCGCAGCGAAAAACCGCACAGACGGAACAAAAGACCAAAAAGAACGACCCTCCCTACCCCCAAACAAACCCAAAACATCTTCTTCAGATGAGTTCAGTGAGGTCATCAAAGATCCCGCCACCCAGGACCAGAAAGAGTTTTGAATGACAGGAGGCAGAGGAATCCCATCCATCCCTTGCTACGGTTCTGGGTGACCTCAGCCCAGATGCATGAAGGGATGTCTGTTTATTCTGTACAGCGACTCGATTCCTCTCCACCGATATTTGGCTTGCTTTTTGGTTTTCCTTTCTGGGTTAGTGGAAGTTTGGCTGGCTGTGAAGTTTAGTGTCATTTTTGGCTTGTAAAGAAAGCAGGAGGATGGGAAGCCTCCTTACCAAGACATATCCCACGTGTTTCCCATGTGTGTAAGTGGGGTTGCCAAGGTCTGGGCTCCCGATCACTTCCTGCGTCGCTTGAATAATGAATGTGTGTGAATGAATCGCTTTGGTATTCTAAAGGGAGCGAGTGAGTAACGGAACGCGTGATGGATGACTAATGCAATGAGCGTTATTAATACAGACGTGAAGAGATTATTTACACATAACTACAGGTATGAATACTCATGGTGTCACTATTACAGCTTTGAATGTACCGCATCCATTTCACAGGATGAATCTATGGAAACTCTTGCTCTCTATATGCTGATAAGACTGATGATGATGACCATACTATGTACACTCAACAAAGATGGCAAACCTGCTACCTTCTGTAAAACACGAGAAATGAGGAAGGAAGAGAAAAAAACAGAGAAAGTCTACACTAGTTCTGAAAACAAAGGCATGGCTCAGATGTACAACTAATGCTAAAAAACAATTTAATGGTAAAATGTACAAAAGACAGACAGAATGATTTTATGGTAGATGATGAGCTCAGAGATGGCTGGATTGTGTCTCTGGATCTGGTCCTGGACAGTTGGCTATTTACAGGTCCTTTGGATAAAGCTTTTCCATCCGTATTTTTGGTGTTTGTTTTTGGTATTTGAGATTTTGGTATGCTTGTATGTTTTTGTCATAGTAAGTCTCTAAAAGTTCCATTATACTTTTTGGTTTTCAGTACTCCACACGTTTGCTTCTGAGAGCTGAAACTCTCCTATCGCTGTCTACAACACAGTCAAAGTTCTTTTGTTGTTTTTGGTGCACACAGATTCCAAGGATCTCGTTCTCCTCTTCACACTGCGCTATTCGCTCGAATAGTTATCTTAGGTTACGTTTTTGGCTGCGTCCTGCTTAGCCTCGTGGTGTTTTTGGTTTCGTATTTCCTCCTCCTTCCTTTCTCCTTCCATTCTGTCTCTCCGTCTCTCCCCTCTTATACTTGGTGTATTTTTGGTATCGGTAGAGTGGGAGAGAGGGAGAAAAAGAGTGGGAAGGATGACACGAAAGGGAGGAAGATGCTTTTGGTTGACAGGTGAGGTTTCACCTCCTCCTCCTCCTGTGATTGGCCTACGGGCAATGTCACTCAATTTTAGCCCCTCCCATCGAGTGTGGGCTGTGTACCAAATCATTGGAAGAGCAGGAAGAGGCGGGGCTTGAGCAAGGGGAGGGACTCATGCCGCCGATGAGAGGGAATGATGTTTTGGCTGCATGGGCGATAGCTGTATCGCCCAATCCCATACTGGCGCCTGTAACCATGGGCAACAAAGAGGAGTGGTTGAGGAAAAGAGAAGAGGGGAGACCTGCTCCTTGGGGCCCAGAACCACCGAATAAAAGCTTGCTGCTTCCTTCAAGACTGGAAATGGGCAGCTGGCCACCACTGGCTGCTAGTGCTGTGGAGGACAGATAGGGCAAAAGACTTAAAACAATAACATTATTATTGAGAGATATTTTAACGTCGGTGTAACAAACATGCATCATGACAACCAGAATTGCCTAGCAGCGTGGGAAATGACAGATGTGAGATAAATAAGAATAAGAGTGTTAGCAAAGGCTGGACAACATATAGACTCGGAAACGACACAGATATGAGGAGGCAGAATTTTGTTTTGAGATAATGTCACTCAAACAGGTCTACTCAACATTGGAAAGCTCAGGGGCCACAATTATTAAAAATGGCCCTACTACTCATTTTATTATTCATTTTTTCACTCCCTTAGCTCATTTGGTAGAGCATTGTGCTAGCAACACAAAGGACGTGGGTTTGATCCCAGGGAAAACGATGAATGATGAAGTGAGGCTTGAGTAGCTCTGCTTGAGAGTAATGAATGTATCTCTATCTGGCTCCCTGTCTCACAAACCTTGGATAGTAGCAAGTGGGTTGTTGGCAAGAAGAGCTTGGTTCATTCCCGCGTTAAAGCTCCTCATCGTATTTCTGAGTCACAAACAAATAACCACCCCCAAAAACACAGACAACAAGGAAAACAGAGGGGAAGACAGGGAAAGAAAGGAAGCATTAGGAAGCATAGTTAAGAGCCGTATAAACAGCGCAAGAAGTACACATCTTTCTCTTAATCCAGTGCAGCTTGAATAACAGCAGAACTGAAAGACGCATTAGTAGTTATTGATTATATTTTATTATATTTTCCAGTATATATCTATAGTATATACCTATATATTTCTGTAGTGTATTTCATCTAAATGGATCTAAAAAGTTCATCTACATTTTCCTTGACAAACAGTGTTTATGTGTGTGTAAGTTTATATTATAGTTATATAAGTTATACTCTGCCGGCTGTATTCACCTAAGACTCGCAGCAAAATCATTGATGTAGTTAGAAACGTCACCATTCTTTTTATGCCAAGAACTGCGGATGACAAAATCACACTCATAAAAATACATATGCACACAGACACTGCAGTCACCTACGGTTGCTCAGGCTGAAGATGAAAATGATGTGCACACATGTATGTTTTACTATCTAGGGACCGTCCATAGGCGTAATGAGTTGTATACTGTACAAACTGTATATTTTATCCCCTAACCCAACCCGTAGAAAACCTTTTTCATTTTTAGATTTTCAAAAAGTATCGTTCTGTACAATTTATAAGCTTTTGTGATTGTAGAGACCTCAGTTTTGGTCCCTACAGTGACACGGGTCCCCATGAGTTGGTGTGCATCGAGGTTAGGTCCCCACTAACATATAGAAACCAAGTCCAGTATTGATTGACTGCTATTAAGTGTACATGTGTGTAAATGTTTATGTTTGAGAAGAGAAAAAAAAAAGAGAGAAACTCACCCTGTGTTCAGACTTAGTGTACTGTTAATCGGAGGGGCGGGGCTGGTGTCACTGCGGGGAGGTGGGGTTCCAGGAGAGAGGGGGCGGAGCTTAATGAAGGCCCACTCGGGGTCAACGGGCAAACTGATGACATGGTGGTCACTGACAAAAGGTAGACAGAGTATAAATGACTTATTTATATTATGAAGAGATTTGAGATCGGTCTTTCTGTAATGAACAGATTTTCAGGTGTGCACCATACCTGCTGTACTGAGACTGGTCACCGTCTGGGATGGACCCTGACTGGCCATCTGTAAGGGGATGCAGGGGAAGACAAGAACATGATCAGGGGGGAAGGATTGGAGGGTGATAAAGAAAAAGACAGAAATAAGAGGAGAGCAGGAGTCAAACAGTGAAAAGCCTTTGTACTGCTTGTGCAATTCAACTTTTTAAGCTAGGGAATACATGCAATATGCGTTCATAAGCAATAATGACAGGGGTTAAATCTCCCAAAATAATCATGACAATTACACTGAACTTGTTTTAAAAAGTGCTTATGCTCTTGTGAAAATTGACCTGGCTTTAATACAAATAAACATTGTTACTATTCATAGTATGAATGCTACATAGTTTAACCATGATATTTCTAGTAAAACTTTGTTTATAAAAATGGTTATAAATCTGCATGGTTACCACCATTTTACTATAATAAATACCAATTTTCATAAGGGTAAGGGTATGAATTAAGACAATTCTGCTTTAAAAGGGCAAAGCAATGCAGGGTGGGTGAAAGGGAATGATTTTCAATCTCTGCTCATGCAGGAGCCATGTCGGAAGGGGAGGTGTGGGTCAAGGGCGCAAGCCGGGTCGTACCATGTGCGGGCTGTAGCAGGGGGGGTTGTGCGAGGTGGGCTGGGGTTGGCTGGGCAAGGGAGAGGTGGCACTGTTGGGGTTAATACGTTTCTCTTTCTGTCGGCGGTTGCAGAACCAGACGCGGATCACCTCCTTCTCCATGTTGAGCTTGTCTGCGATGAGCTGGATCTCCTCTGAGGTAGGCTTCTGGTTCTGAGAGCAGAAAACAACCAACTTCATCACAAATTTAGAATGAGGGTGATTGATTGAAAAAAATACTTTATTGCACAAAGGATTGTCATTATATCAATAATTCAGTAGTCAATACCAAATAGCAGAAAAATGATTAATATCAATTTCACTACACTGCAAAAACGTTTTTTAATCTTGTTTGCCAGTACAAATAAAATAAAAATCTTAAATAAAGACACATTTACTAAAGAAACAAAATGACTAAAATATTAGACAAAATGTATGATTAAAACAATAAATACAAACAAATATCTTTCAATAGGGCTAAAAAAATTAACTTTAAGTCTATTAAAGCACATTAATTAGGTTAAGATTTAATAACAATTACGTTTTTACCCCCTTGCCACATAATTTCCCTTGTTTTAAGCATATACTTGATTGAGATCATTTGTTTTCTAAAAACTTTTTAATTATTCCTCTTAAGTATACAAAAAACAAGACATAACTTAAAAGGGTACATTCTCTTTTGTATATGCATGCCATTTTACTGTAGTTTCGTTACATTTGTTTTAGTAAATATTTTCTATTTTTCATTTATTAAAAAATGTTACATCCTCAATAGTAAATGAAGTGTGCTTCTTTTGTTCTGACCGTAATAAAGCTGCGTTCCAGAGCAATGCGGACATTGGTCTCAATGCTGGTGCGTTTCTTCCTGCGGCGGCCAGGCAAGCCGTCAATGCCCAGTGAAGAAGAGGAGAGAGAGCTGGGACTTGGCAGGGTGCTATCCATCGACATAATCTCTGAGCAAACCGGTAAAAAGAATCACCGATTACGACCATTAAATCCCCATCTCTGTCTCAGCCTTTCAATAATTCACATTTAATCTAACACCTTATGCTCAGACCTGTACACGAGCTTTGGGTTTGGTCAAACCATGTATAATATCATTCAGTTGTTAGTGATGGTTACCTGCGTCGGTGAGCCACTTCTCAAGCAAAGGTTTGAGTTTGCACATGTTCTTAAAGCTGAGATTGAGCGCCTCAAATCGAGAGATGGTTGTTTGACTGAAATCATTGCCGTAGAGCTTCCCCATGGCCAGTCCCACATCACCCTTTAGAGAAAAACAAAACATTCGTAAGGAAGCTGTGAAAGCAACCTCAGACTCTATTTTAAGCGTATATGTATGTTTGTAAATTGATGATGTAGATGTACCTGCGTGAAGCCCAACTTGATTCTTCGCTGTTTGAACGTCCGTGCAAATTGCTCCAGTTCCTCCAGGTCGCTGGGTTCCTCGGGGTGAGAGGTCATTGGAGTTACCGTGGTAACACCGCTCTCGGCGAGCTTCTCTCTCTGACGTAAACCAAATAGACACATACATGAGTCTACTGTGTTGAAGAATAAACATTGCGCTGTCAAAAATACTGTCACATAATGTATTTTATGTTAATGTGTGATACAGAATAATACAATTATATGAGTATGCACACATATGTTGGTATATATCAATATTAAAAACCATTTCTCACCTATTGATGAGAAGTAAAGTGTGTTTTAAGTGACTGCTTTGAATGTTTATTCCTCATTTCAAAAGTGTTCCATACGACATGACAACCTGCTTGTTCTTAATGGGTTTTTCGCGTCGCGCCGCTTCCAGTGTGGGCATTATTTAAAATTATAATGGGTTCTAATGCGTTTCTAATGTCTTTTGTCGTGTTGCATCGCGCCGGCCGCGTCCGGTGTAGACACGGTGTAATATTACCAATAAATGCTATAAATCATTCAATTTTAATAAATATAATGAATAATAAAGTTATCACATAGTAAACGTATACCTATGAACAGGTCATGGATTCGATCCCTGAACCTACTTAGTAACAAATGTATAGTAAAATGCAATGCAAGTCGCTTTGGATAAAAGCGTCTGCCAAATGCATAAAATGTAAATGTAAAAGGAACAGGGCTTGATACTGTGGCTAGTGGTTTTCCAAAATAACTAGAATAACTGGTCCTACATAACCCACTTTGAGCGGGCCTCAAACCAGCATCTGTCCGTTATGGGAGATGAGCGCTCTATACGAGGAGGCTAAGCGTCTGTCAGTAGAACACCTCTTAAAACCGGGGAGTGAGGTGTACCTCCGTTACACTAGCCACCCAGCATTTTCACTGTCAACAATTTTGTTTTGGGGAAATGATTTTATATGACTAAAGTTGACAATTTAATATGAAAAATGACTGAGGTCGGACCTCTGTGACCTCATAGCCGGCTACGGCCATGCTTGTGAGTTTTCCTGAGATGCTTTACCTGTGCTTGAAGACTAAGTCTGGGCGGAGCGGCCAACAGGCTTCCTTGGTTTTGCTGAGGTAGTGGAATTAGATTTGGTGTTGATAGCAGCCCTGAAACATAAATACATAACCTTAAGATTAAAAATCTAAATTTGATCATCAAATTAAACAAATTAGTCTCGTTTTAAAACTTGTTGTTTTATTCATACAAGTTTTGTTTGTATAATTTGTATTGTTGTTAGCCTTCTGATTGCCAAAATATAAAAAAAAAATGTTTTAATTGTTTAGTTTCAGCAATGCATATCATATTGAAAAAAACTGCAGTAATTCAATTTATTATAATACCATATATTGCGTCTCTTATTATTTTTCTAATTCTCTTTACTACATAAACCACTGCCTAATTGTATGTAAAGCTGATTTGCAAAAATGCTAAATTATGCTATTTAAATAAAATGGAATGAAAAATGAAATAACCACGTGATAAAGCAACAAGCAATGTGTTTTGTATCTTTAGTTCATTAGACTTTTTGTCCAACCAGTTAGTGCCATGACATGACAAAACTAAAACTTGACAACCCTGTCCCCTCTGCCCAATGAAATCTCCAAAATCCTAAACCATATGGCTTGAACATTATTAACATCAATACTGTGTCTTCTTATTGTTTTCATTGAGGATAGAAACACACTTAAGACACAGGGAACTGACATAGAAGAACACAGTCAGAATGAGAGTAATGGAAGTTACTGTGTGTAACATAAATTACCCCGAAACATTTTTGCATAATTTTTTTAATGCATTTTATAGCTCGGTCACTTGGGTTGGGAATCGGAATCAAAAGGTTTGGAATACACAGTATATTGTAAACCAGTCAATAACCACGCTAAATGAAAAAACAGGTTAATATCAAAATGTTTTACTTCATTTTTGACAACTTTGGAATTGAAACTGGGAATCGATAAGAATCGGAATCGATAAGCAGAATCAGAATTGATCAAATGTAAACGATACCCGACCTTACTAGCGACACCTGTTTGAAATGGACCCCAGACGTAGTGTAACACAAAAAAATAAAGATATTCATATGATCTGTCAGTAGGAAGTCACCTTGCTGCCCTTGCTGTGGTAAAAAAAACTGTGCGGGTGAAGGCAGAGAGTGTCCTGGGACGAGAACTAACTGCTGCAGCTGCAACAGCTGCTGTATGTCCTGAAAGACAAACCGAGAGAGAGAAATGATGTTTTACAAGAAATAATACAATTACAAACATTGTTTCTCTGAGCGCTATTTCAGTTTCATTCCTTTCTCCCTCACAGGTGTGCTGCTCAGCACCATATACTGGATGTACCTGGGCAGTGAGTTGGATTGGCTGAGTAAGAGGGAGCTGGTGAGGAGGGGGCGGGACGGGGGCGGCGGTTTGTTCTTGTGTGCTCTGGCCGTGTGACTGCGTCTGAGCGGCCTGCTGTTTGGCCTGCTGCTGTGCTTGGTTGATGTGGGCTGGGCCCGCGTGACTGCTGGCGGCGGGCGAGGAGCTGCGCCTGCTGTAAGAGCAGTTGTTGCTGTGCAGGCAAAAGTGCAGTCAACTAGAGAAGACAGAGAGAGACAGATAAAGATAAATGTGGTGAAAAGAAGAAGTGGATGAAAGGAAGCACATCTAAAGCAAGCAAGCTCACGTAAGGAGCACAGTCAACACGCACAAGTGCACATAAATTACGAGAGAACATGAAGTCTGTGTAGTTGAATGTTTGTCTTACTCCTGCCAGCTGGCCGCCTGTTAGCATCAGCTGTGTGTGGGGAAGAGGCGTCTGAGCGGGTGTAGTTTGGACAGGAGCAGGAGACATTTCACCACAATCTTCCACCTTAGCCTGAGACACAGAGAATGAGGATGAGTTCATATAATCCAGATCAGAAACTGCAGATGCATTCACGTGTTTAATCACCTTGGTGGCATTGCCCAGTGTAGGGGAAAGGGAGAAGGGATTGATTTTCAGTGACTGAACCTGTTGGAGGAGAGAAAAGTTCGAAAGAGAGTACAGATTAAAAATAACACTAATAATAAAAAATATATCGTTTGCCACAATCAAGCATTAAGTGAAATAAGATTTTTTCAAATAAGAAATAAATTTTTTTCTAAGCATAAAACATGAACTCATAAAAGTCACAATGTATTATTTGTTAAAAATATAATAGCCTTATATTCATATTTTATTGTAATATATTTTTTCACTTGTGTAATTTACATTGTGTATAGGGCTGTCAAACAGTTGATCACGCCCAGAATAAAAGTTTGTTTACATGATAAATGCCTGTGTACTGTGCATATTAATTTTGTATTTACAAACACACGCATATATATATATATATATTAACATTCTCATATACATATATAGAGGAAATATTTACCTGTATTTATTTGTATTTACCAATAATTTATATGATATATAAATGTTTATTATTTTTATATTTTCTTAAAAATAAACATGTATGTGCATGTGTTTATAATACAAAATTCATATGCACAGTACACAGACATATATTATGTAAACACAAACTTTCATTCAGGATGCGATAAATCGTTGGACAGCCCTAATTTTATATTTTTAATGCACTTACCTGATTATTAGAATCTGAGCCATTTCTCTCCGAGTCTGAGAGGGAGGGAGGGCGAGAGAGAGAGAGTGAGAGAGAGAGGGGGGAAAGGTTAATGTTGTTGATGGGCCTTTGACACATCTAAACACTCTTTTTTCACAGACTCTCCAGACTATATCACATCTCCAGTTCACCTGTGCTCTCCATCGGAGAGTCTGCGTCTGGATTTTCAACCTCTACTGGTTTTGACATTCTGATATCTGTAAAAAGAGAGAGAAGAACGATTGTAAGAAAGAGTATTCAACAAACAACACTAAATTCATCATTCTTGAATGCATGTTTTCATAACATCAACCTGTTCGTATTTCAGAACCCTGAGACATATTGGACACAGATGCACGCAGTTTAAAGAAAAAAATGATTCAAGTTTATATTTCTTTAAAAACTGGGGTCTGTTAATAGTTATGGCATTACAGATGTGTCACTTCTTTTAGAACTGTAACCGTCCCCATGGGGCCATCCCCTAGAGCCTTTCAGCGGAGAACGATACCAACAACTAAATCAATGTGCAATGTATTCTGTCTATATGAAAATAAAAAAGTTAAGATTTTTTAAGATTTGATAGTTTAAACATAAAAAGGATAAACAAACAAAAATGAGTTTTAACGATTTTCCACCATATTGTACTGAAAACGATACAGTATTCTGCCCATATGAAAATAAATAAATAAAAAACTAAATATTATATAATAACACACATGTGCATTAAGGGTATGAACAGTAGAAAAAACTTTCAAACAGACATATGCATAAGACACACACAGAAACAAAGTAACTTCCCTTTTGTGAAAAATGCAAATAAACCAACGACTGACTAATAATATCGCCCACCTGCATGTTCTGCTATCTCCCTACAGCTCCGCTCTATCTGTCTCACACACACACACTTCATCCATTCCTTTCATCAATGCTTCATTCCTCACTACTACATTAAACAATGAGACCTTTCCTAGATACTGACCATTGATATCGAACTCCAGGGGGCAGTATAGCTATTTCTCTTCCTTGACTCAAACAATACATTAAAACACTTGTAGCTTGTTTTACTGCATAATTCAATAAAATCCCAGACAAAGTTAGACAGGAAACCAGATTTTACTAATATCAGTTATGTAACTCGCGTAAAAGCCACCAAAAGACTGAAGAATTGCCGACTTCCTCTGGCAATCAAATCCAGTGTCCAGTGGTGAACAGGAAGTCAAACGGAAAGGAAACCCCCTCTGAAATCTTGTCTATCTACATAGAAAATACTGATTTCTGGGTTTCCACACAAAGTCCTGCTGGTAAAAGGTGCTAAATTAGTTTCAGTTGAAAATTCAAGAATATTTACAGATTGTGTAATAAACTAATTCTGAATGATCTGCGAGTGAGTTTGCGTCTCATATATCATGAATATATCTGAATATATAACATGAATTATCATGAATGATAAATGTATCGGGTCATAATTTACAGCACGTATAAGCTTTATTTTTTTTATAATAATTTGACACTTGCTAACGCTCTTTCTCAGACTCAATAACAACCACTGCAACGGTATTATATAATTTGGCCAGAACCAAATGTTTGTTTTATACATGTTTTATATGGAATAAATGTGCAGTTCATCATTCATATTAAGTCAATATGAAAGGGTGTTTGATGGTTTGGTGTCAATGTCTCACTTCCCTCTCAGTTTCCCCTAATGCTGGGGCAAACACAATGTGTTAAACACAACCTTTACAGCTATAAATACACACACAAGCACTATAAAATGTTGAGGGTGCTGCTATCATACAGTCTTAAGACAGTCGCAGTTTTTTCGAATATTCTGAACTTCTGCATTTTATAACTTCTGTATTGAAAGGATATAATAAAACCAGATCTCTGTTCTTAATATAAAACTGAAAAAAGTGCTTACACACTGCCTGCACATACTGTAAATGATTGCCAAGCTCAATTATTGTAATGTTATTAATGTTCATACTGAAGTTAGGACAGACTCACACAAATACATTATCCCACGGTTTCACAGACAAGGCTTAAGATTAGTCCCAGACTAAAATGAATTTTGAGCAGTCTTAGCTAAAAAAATAACTGGCCCTGACGTATCTTAAAATATGTCAGTTGCATTGTTTTGTGATGGACATCAGTAATGCTTTTTTCTACAGCATTTTAATAAAAGCGACTTAAATAGCCTAAATTAACTAAGGCATAGTCCTGGCTTAGGCTAAGCCTTGTCTATGAAACCGCACCATTATGTTTCCTCTCTTATATGTATGTGAAACACTTAATGTCATTATTTGCCACACAATGTCAGTTAGCTAGGGGCGGGACACGCTCGCCGTGTGTCAGTAATCAGTCACTTATTTTCACATTCACTTTGCATTTTACAGTATTTTTAAGAAACTAAAGCTTACTTGATACCTTTCAAAATTCTGAATCACAAATCTTTATCAGCGCATGAATAAGCCTCTCTGTTTCTCTCTTACTGCTGCCTACTGACCTCTCATCAATTGACTATGTTTATAGGCCAAATAAACCATTTTTTAATGTCATGGGAAACACAGATACATTTTAGGCAAGCACTTGTCAAGAAAGCATTACGTTATCTATACTCACAGCAAGTGTTAGCAAACATTTGACTGTTACTCAAGTAGTTTTCTCTCAATGGTCCAGACAGAGCATTCTGTCATCTGTCATTATAGCATTATACAAGAGTTGCCAAACTGAAAACATTTGTCTTTTGACTGTCCATCTGAACCGTCTCCACTATGTCAAAGATGCAGTTGGGAGCTGGAAGACGGGGGAAACCCGTGAAGAACTTTACACCGGGTTTCCCAGAGGGTACCTCACACTTTGTGTAACCTTTACTTCATAATCTCGTCTCTCGCTCTCTCTCTCTCTCTCTCTCTCTCTCCCCTCTCTTTAGCTTGCATATTTGTCCTTACTTAGGAAATGCAAAGCCATCATAAAAGATCAGCAATTCACCCACAGTGCTTTGCAACAGTCAGATCATTAATCAGTTCTCATATTTTACCAATTTACAATACCTACAATGCAGTGTAGTCTGTATAGCAATGTCTGTATAGGGTGATGAAACTAAAGAAACTACTTCTTATAATAATACTGTCACAAAATAGTTATATTATTACAGAAAAGCATCATATTAGCTAAATGAGCTTGAGAAATGCAGATCAAAACTCAAAGGGATATGTATGGTGCAAATGTTATATTGGAGGGAAAGACAACAAGATTTCATTCTGCTGAGAAATATTGTTTGTCCTTCATTAGGATGATGATCTCATTATATATTCTATAATGGCCCAATGAAATTCCAGATTTCAATTTTCAAAGTGTGTGGTAGCAGTTGAACATTGCAGGTCATAATTATAATCTGACATGTTTAAAATCCTGTCTGTGTATTCATTATAAACACTAAAACCAAATGTACACAAATATTATTTTTCAAATCTAAGATTACAGCAAAATATATGTAATCAATGTTTATACAAAAAGCATATTGAGGAGCATATTTAGTATTATATTTTAACTATATTGCTAGACCTATATTATTATCTTATATTTTATAAAAATATTTTTAATTTTATTTAAAAAAAAACAATGGAGCGAAAAAAACTGTTCAGGAGAATATGTGGTTTAGAATAAAATTAAAATAATTCTTTAAATTCAGTTACAATTTTTGTGCGCTGTACCATCAAGAAAAAATACATCTAGAACTATTAAAATGCTTTACATTTTGTTATATTTTAACACTTTAGCTTTTATGTAGCTTCACACTACATAAAATGTATTTTTCTTCTTATTGACCTTCTTGATCTGAAACACTACAATTCCTGCTAATTAAACCATCGAATAAACTGATACCAACACCAACCTGGCAACCACACAGAGGATCGGGACACATACCTGGCAACCACATATGGGAATAATCCATAGATGCCAAAGGGCCAGTCTTTGTCATGTTGATGGATCTATGTGCACTTGTTCAGTGTTGTCCTCTGCTCTCGTCTTCCTCTCACGCATGCACTCTCTCTCTCTGTTTCACTCTCAATATGTGGCCAGAAGGAGGAACAAACTGATAATAAGTGGGGTGAACTCTCCACTCCTCCTTCTCCCCTCCCTCCGTCACCTCCTTTCTACGCTGTACCCACCCACACCTCCACCCCCTCCGTGCCTCCACTTCCTGCCCCCGAGAGTGCAAGAGAGGAGCAGGTCAGAGTAAACATACCGCATATTAGAACATTACGTTGTTGTAGGCTTTTAAGATTGGAAAGCTTGTTACACACCGTTTCATCAGCCAAACATCAGACGCAGTACGTGATGAAGGCCGATGGAGGAAGGCAAGAGACTGAGGGCAGGAAAGCGAGCAGAACCTTGACTTACTTCAGGAGGAAGTAACTAAGTAGTGGTGGGCTGAGAAGTGGGGTCAACTAAAGAGAGAGGATGAAGAGGAGGGATGACGACGGCAAGGAGCGAGAGATGAAAGAATAAACAGATCGTGTGATAGAGGTTAAAGGAGGGGGAGAGCTGGAAAGTGCTGGGGTTGCTGGAAAGAGTCGCTCACGAGCCCTGCGGTGACATACACACTCTTCCTCTCGTGTACTCGTTTATGCCTTGTATCACTACTGTACATCAACACATCTGCCACAGCACGAGCAGAAAATACTGAATGAGGACACTTGCTCACAGGCTTTTTCCAACCTCACACATCCACACTGGAGCATGAATCACTCCGTGGGAACCCAAAACAAAGCAAAGAAAGCAAAACAAGCAATGATGCTTGTTCTGATTCAAAATGCATTATAGGCAAAAGGTGTTGTTTTAACATTACTTCTACTGTTTTTTGTTTGGACCAAAATGCGGAAATTATAACAGTGTTAGACAAAAGGTTTGGACATACATTCTACTTATCATCTATTATTACTGTTCTACCTTTTTTATTATAGAAGTGTGATTAAAAATGCAAAGAGCATAAATGACTTATGGAGATACATATATAAATAAAAACATATAATAACAGGTGTGTGTCTACATGTTTTATATCCCGGTGGGGACCTAAACCTGAATGCACACCAACACATGGGGACTCGTGTCACTGTGGGGACCAAAATTGAGGTCACCATGGGCAAAAAAGCTTATAAAAAATGTACAGAACAAAATTAAAAAAAAATGTTATGCAAAAAGTTTTCTATGATCTTTAGGTTTAGGAGTTGGGTTAGGGGATAAAATATACAGTTTGTGCGGTATAAAAAACATTACGCCTATGGACTGTCCCCACGGAGATAGTAAACCAGACATGTGTGTGTGTGTCAAAGAATTTAGAATTAATTAAGAATTAAAGCGATAGTTCACCCAAAAATCATTTATTCACCATATTGTCATTTCAAACTTGTATGACTTTCTCTCTCCTGCAGAAGACAATAGAAGATATTTTGAAGAAAGTTGTTAAAAGGCCCCCATTCACTTGAATTGGTTGTATGTCCATAGTACAATAGAAGTGAATGGGTGCCGGCGCTGTTCGGTTACCAACTTTCTTCTTTTGTGTTCTGCGGAAGAAAGAAGGTACTGAACTATATTTTTAAGGTGAATATATATAGCCATGCATATAGAAATATATGTTAAAATATACATTTACATTTAGTCATTTAGCTGACGCTTTTATCCAAAGCGACTTACAGATGAGGGAAACAATGGAAGCAATTGGAACAACATAAGGACAACAAAAAGCCTAAGAACTGGTCTTCAATAGCCCAGCACAGCATACAGAGGTAAGAGTCGAAAAGAGATAGAAGTCAGAACCGATCAGTCAGGTGTTGACAGAAAAGATGTGTTTTCAGAAGATTCTTAAAGGTGGCTACAGAATCTGCTGATCTTGTAGCAGCGTGCAGATATACAATAAATATAGAAAATATTCTATATAACAAATATAGAAGTAAATAATTAATACAAAATGCATTTTAAACGCCAGTGGGTAGAGCACAATGTAATGGCTTATATCTGGGCACTAAGAAACACTCCGAAGTGATTTACAGTCAAGGGCATTTCCAAATACATGATGGATAGGCGATTTAATAAATCGCAATACTGCAATGTTACCACTAGGGGGCAGCATTGTCACGTTCATCACATCTTATGAACGCCTTGAAGTTTTTTTTTCAATATTTAAATCTAATTGAAGAGCATCAGTTTCGGAGCGGTCGATCTTTACTAGTCCCTTTAAATGAATGTGAAAAACGAGTTTTCATTTTAATATGCACTCACACACTTTCATAAACAAATGTAACGCAAGTGTAACATTTTGGTCTTTCATATTCCCTCCCTGCAAAAAAGTCTTATATTGTATGTCACATTTAAATATGTCCTGCCTTCACACCAGAAGAGTCATGTGTGTCAGGTTCACGGTCATTGACAGTCTGTGTGCTTTTGTGTGTGTGCTGTGCGGCTGCCGGGGTGAAAGTTCACGACCCCAGAGGTCAGACAGCGCAGACGTGTCTGTGTGTGTCACAGGGGTCTCAGGCCATTTGGGTGCCCCATCAACACATAACATGGTTTCCATGGAAACCTCACTAGGAAAGCCATCTTAGTAATAACTACAAATGAGAGGTGAGTATATGACATCAGATTTGGTGTGTGTGGGACCACACAAATCATCCGCTGTTTAATGAATGTGCAAAATAAAAAGGAACAACAAATAAACCTCTCTAGCCCTTTTCTTTATCTATGTTTCTCTCTCTTCCTCTTTCCATGTTTATCTGATCAGCTGTCTGTTTAAGAGAGCGAGTCACAGATCTCAAGAGAACCATCAATCTTAAAGGTGTCACAGCTCACAGCTGTATGCGCCTGTGTGTGCCTGAGTGATTAGATACTAACTATTTCACACAGCAAATACTCTTTGGCCCTGAGTTACAATAATGTTCACTTGAACACGAATCCCTATAGTCTTTAATACTCAGAAGCGCTATGTCCCAGTGGGTTTTAAATGCAACTTCCAATAAATAAATATGTTATAAAAGTTGCACAATTGCACTAAGAATTCAGTGATCGTCTACACATCCTTGCGCCGCTCAAAACTAATTTGACTTTCTTTTCTGTGGGTCAAAAATGTCAAAGCTGCTCTTTTTCTTAAAAGAAAATTGTGCTGATCTGGCTGTCAAGTTCAGGTGCGATGTTGATTGTTTTATTAAAGCAGAATCGAAATATTAGCTCGGATTTGAACCCATTTCGAGCTAAACTATCCTCTCTCATACTTACACGGAGAACTAAGTCTGTTTCTTTCTCCTCATGTCAGTTCTTGTCAGGGAAGACTTTCTCCTTCTCTAAAAACAAACAAGTGTGCATGAAGTGCCATTATTGCTGATGAAGTTTGTGTGTAGACACTTTGTCTCCTGCTTTCGTGTCATCCTGACTTTTACTGTCCATCTTTTGAGCTTTTACACCGGTTTCTGTCCACCTCCACACCTATGTCCATTCTTTTCTCCTCCCACTCGCTCCCGCAGCTGTGAAACTATCAGCATATCATTCAACCTAATGATTTGAATACCCTCTTTAAATTGTTTCAGACATTTGCTCATTCTTTTCCTCTTTCTCTTTCCTCCCTGCTGGTCAGCAGACGCTGTGACATCACTGGACACTGCTCTGCGCTGTGATTGGTCAGTGGCTGACGTTGCCAAGCAACAGCAGCAAAAGGTCTCTCTTGTGTGTGTGTGTGTGTTTCGCGTCTGTGCTTATGTGTATGTTTTTACCCCTGTGACACACAGTGAAATGGTAAACGGAGCGAGGCTTTTTTGCTGATAAGTTTTCCTATCTGAAATGGGGCATTTTTCCTGTAATGTGAGGGTTGTGTGTCGTTTCTCATGAACGCGTGTGTGTGCATATTTAATATCTGTGTGCGTGTGTGTGTGAAGAAAAGTGTGTGTGTGTCTGGGGAATAGGTGGTTATTGTTTTTGACACAGACCCTCATATTTCTGCATCGATCGATTCCTCTGACTCCCGACACGACAATAATCGCACACACACACACACACACACACTCAGGCCTCTTTCTATCAGTAGCATTATTACTGTGGGGAGAGGTAGAGAGGGAAATAATGGGAGCTGAGCGGAATTCATACGGCACAACGGAAAAACACGGAAAGCAAGAGAGAGTTGCTCGAAAACGAAGTGCATAGTGGGAAAATTGATAGTAAAATCTCACAGGGAAAGAGAAGGACAGGAGGAGATAGAGAGAGATAAGAAAATAAATGAAAAACTTCAAAGATAAGAAACGGAAGGGAATGTTTGTAAGCTAAAGCGTATGACTAAACCGGTGCTTACTGCTAATGGGTGTCCGAACTGGATTCAAGTATGTATTTGTATAATATTTTGTAACAAGCTGACAACCTTCGGCGGTCACGAAGGAGAAGTAATCAGAACACAGCAGCACGGGATAATAAAGGAAGAGCATTACAAGAGAGAAGATGAAGGATTTGTCCCATCTTTTTCCAATAAAAGACGAAATGAGGGATTGAATTGGGGAGAAGGTGGTGGTGGGGAAGGGGTACGACAAATGAGATGAGAGACACACGCGCACACACACGCGCACACACACACACACACACACACAAAACTGTTGTTTTCACGGGGATGAGGAAGAGATGTTATTAGCTTGACAGCAGCATAATGACAGAGTGAGTCCAGAGCTGTCACACACAAAACAACAACTGCACACTGATGGAGAACAAAACACATTCACAGACACACTGTCACTTTTTGGAGGAACTGTTTGGTTTGACATTAGGGATGGGTCATGGCGCTCGACTAGCTGTTCAACTATAAGTTACACTCTTAAAAATAAAGTCTTTCGCAGCAATGCTATAAAATAACTTTTTTTTGTTGTACCAAGAATATTTTAAAGGGATACTCTTTCCAAAACATGAAAATTCTGTCATCGTTTACTCACCCTCAGATTGTTTCAAACCTGTATAAATGTATTTGCTCTGATGAACGCAGAGAAAGATATTTGGAAGAATGTTAGCAATTTTCAGTTCTGGAACATCTTCCACTTCCGTAGTAGGAACATTTTTATTAATTTTTTTTGTTCTGTTGAACACAAAAGGAGATATTTTAAAGAAAACAAACTGTTCTCGGGCACCTTTGACTACCATTTAATTTTTCCTACTATGGTAGTCAATGATGTTTCGGAACTGAAAATTACTAACATTCTTCCAAATATCTTTCTCTGTGTTCATCAGATGAAAGTCATTTATACAAGTATGAAATTACATGAGGGTGAGTAAATCCTTTAAAGGAACAGTTCACCCAAAAATGTAAATTCTGTCTTCAGACTGCTTGTAACCAAACAGTTCTTGGCTACCATAGAAGGAAACATTTCTTTGTTTTGAAGATTGTAGGAAAGCAAACAGTTTTGGGGCACTTTTGACAAGGTAGTCAATGGTGGCCAAGAACTGTTTGGTTACACGCATTCTTACAAATATCTTTCTCTGGAGAACAAAGAAATGTATACAGATTTGAAACAACTTAAGGGTGAGTAAACGGTGACAGAATTTTTCTTTTTGAGTCAACTGTCCTTTTAAGTCAAAGGCTCATTACTTTCTTACCTGTTTATATGATGTCACCCTGCCTCTGAAATCAAGGCTCAAGTCTTATAATATAAGTATGAGAGAATGTGCATAAAAGTTTGATTTCAACCATTAATTTCACTATGATTTAACATGGTCTTACGCAGTCTATATCAAAGATTTCAATGTTATAAATTCACAGAATGTTCTTTACATTGTGTAGAATGATTTTAGGTAAAAAACAATACATGACAAAAAATGACTTGAGCTGGATTTTCACAGGCAGGGTCACATATGTATAACCGTTTTCCACTGTAAAAAACTTGTTCTGTGGATGCTATAGGTTCTTTATGGAACCTTTGTATGAATGCATTGTATAGCACCTTCATTTTAAGAGTGTAACTAGTTAATCTACACTATATTCACTGTAAAAAAACAAATTTCAGATGCCTTTAATATTTTTAAGTTAAATAAAATTTGCTTTATGAGTCAATTGAACTTAATTATTTTGAACTGACTTAAAAGATTAAATTGTAAAATACATCCATATATTTAAATTTTAATTGACACATAAAGATAATTTTGTTTAGCTTGAAATATAAATGAAGCTATTTAACTTTTTTTTAAGTAGTTTGTTTATATTGTAGTTTTTTTTTCTTATATTTATTTTTATGCATATTTAAAGGTATTCTTTATTCATTTCTTTTTTTCTTTTTTAGGGGGTTGACTAGGTTTCACAAAAACTAAAGAAGACTGAAAATGTTGCCTGGTCTGATGAGCCTCTGACATTTCTGTTGTGACCTTCATCTGGTATAATCAGAATTTGGCGTAAATTACATGAATGCATGAATCCATTCAGCCTTGTATTATCGGCCCAGTTTGCTGGTGATGGTGTAATGGTGTGATGGATATTTTCTTGGCACATTTTGTTGCTGTATTGTTGCTGACCTAGTTGATCCCTTTATGACCAAAGTGTACGCAACACCTAATGACTATTTCAAGCTGCAAATCGCGTCGTGTCACGAAGTTCGGATCATTTCAAACTGGTTTCCTGCACATGACAATGGGTTTACTGTTCTCTCAAACAGCTAAAATGTACAAATAGCCAATGGTAATACCAGTTGAACTTTACAGCTACCATCAACACACACATGCTCTATTCCTGTCTTTTCTCTTAGCGTCAGTGTTGTCATTGTGATTAAGTCACTGGTTTCAGTAACAGAAATAATTTGACCTTTAACCCCCTTTCGCCCTTTCCCACTTCTGTCCAGCCTGCCCTCCCTTTTTTTCCTTTTCACTGCCTCCTGTCTATCATTCTTACTCATCAATATTCTCGCTCACCCTCCATCTTTATCACAACATCCATCTATCTTTCTCCCATAATCCCCCTCTCCTTTCCGCCCCCCCTATCACTTCATTCCTCCTTCTCTCCCCCCATTCCATTTCACATCTCTCTCGTTCTCTTTGTCTATCCATCCATTTCCCATTGCCTTTTCTTCCTACCTCTTTTATTGTTTCATTTCCTTTCCTTTTTATGCCCCACTTGGCTGTCTCTCTATCCATCCTTGTCTCTGTGTTCGTGATAATAACTAAAATAAGAGTTTCTTCTGCCATTATTTATTTGACTCCTCCTGAGCGCAGGGAGATATCAAAAGCTACTTGGAGCCAGCACAGGGGACCCGTACTACATTTGGGGAATGGAGAGGAGCACTATGGGAAGGAGCGAGGGATGGGGGGGTAGGGGCTCTACTGCTGGTAGATGAGGGGGGTTTGGGGGGGTTAGGAAATCGGTCTGGCTAGCGGAACAGCTTTTCACCTATCTCTCTCTCTCTCCCCACACTGCTTTGTATTCTGTGGAGATGACAGGGGAAAGCTTTATTGCTCTGAGTTGGTATCGATCGGGGCCCCAGACAGGGGGAGAGCGCACAGACGCCCATTACAGGCACTTTCTCAACGACCGCTCCCTAAGAGCACAACCCCACCCTACCCCCCTCTCTCCTTTTCATTGCCTCTGAAATTCAAATTCAAGGTTTCTTCCTTGAGGCTTGACTGAGAAAGAGGGAGAAAAGAGAGGAGAGAAAAAATCTGGTTGGGAAAAAGACGTGCGGCAAAAGAAAATGTATCAATATTTCAACAACCTAGGAATAAACATGAAGTCCTACATTTCTCTTGTTCCTTTCAACTCGCTTTTCATTTGTTACTATTTGTTACATTTTTAATATCGCACAGGACTTTTGTTTGTTGTCGGTTGAAACCATAGAAGTCTGACATCTGTTTGTGCATACAGTGTCTCTTCTCACATGTACATATGCACATTATGATGCACAAACAGCATTCTGCTCCATAGAGAACTGAAGACCGGTACTGTGAATACTGTCTGGCAGCAGACCGATGCCATTTCACTCTGTGTATGTGTGACTGTTAAAATCCCAGTGGGATACTTTCCTTCTTTCACACTCTGGAATGATACCTATCACCTATAATCTCCCTCTTCACAGAATTCCTGATTTTTAAATCAGACTTTGGCAAGACAAGAGCGCCAACGTCCCTCTCTGCCTTCTCTCTCTCACCTCACTGCAGCACCACACTGTCATTTTCAAGAAAATGCTTTCTGCTACCCCCCTGACCCTGACTATCAAAAAATCATACATGCTATAGTATAAATATTAATTCTCTATTACCTTGGTGAAAAGGCCTCACCTGCAGGGACTGAACTATGACCTTGGGGAATATGGAGTTCTATCTCCTCGTCCTCATGGAGTGGGTTAAAAATTGAGTGGAAAAGGTTTGCACACATATTCCAGAAATGTTGAGCCTTGGTGCCCATGTAGGAGGTGCAGAATGAATCTAGCATGCAACACGCCGTGATGTCATTTCCTCTCAGTCACCCCTTGGATTTCTCGAGTGCTCTTAAGTGTACTGTTTATTATTATGTATTAAATATATCTATACATGGCTGTCTTTTCTAGTCAATGGTAGAAATGCTTTGATCTGACAATATGCCAATAATAATTACATTTCCAACCAGACAGGTTCCCGAACACCAAAGGACTCAGTCTCTATACTAACCACATGGGAATAGTTCAAGGGACTTCGACGCAGCAACTGTGCACCATGTTTACACATGTGAGTCAATCGCTCCCACGCCAATCGATGGCAAGAAGAGAGAGAATCCGTTACCTTTGGTCATTAAGACGGGGGAATCCCAGACTTAGGGTGGTTAGGGGGTTCATTGATAGAGAGAGAGAGTATTTGGCAAAGAGAGAGAGCAGACAATTATCTGTATTGATTAAAGTGAGGCAAGCACAGTGAAGAACAGAGCGCACTATGTGTCGATCAATAGGGAGAGAGAGAAGGAGGAAAAGAGAGATGGAGGTGGGAATTGTAAGGGGAAAGGGTCAAAAGGGTGGGAAAAAGACGGGGACAGAATCATGTTTGAAAAAGAGAAAAAGAGCGATGAAGGTAATAAAGCAAGAGTGCATGAAAATAAATTGGCTACAGATGGAAACGTTCATTATTCAGAAACATTTTTACTTTTCATTTAGACATTACAGTTAATATTATAAATTCTCCTAACGCATTAATTATTTTGTAGCTTTGGGTAAAAAGCACTTTGTAGAACACTACTGTGGCAGAAATCACATGTTTACATTACAATTGAGTCACACCTGACTGAAAATTCTGTCAACTTTTACACACCTTCACATTCACATTCTTGTACTTTTTTCTATTTGAACACAAACAGAATTATTATAAAGATAGGAAAGTATCTGTTTATTTTTCTGTCATCTATTTTGGAAGCCAGTGCATATGAAAGGAATGCATACATTCATTTCATGTTACACCATTTTTGTGTACTTTGATCAGGTCTTATGTAACCATAGAAGTTTAAACACAAAAGAATAGGACTGCACTGATGCTCCTTCATAAATGTACATGACATTTATCATTAAAGGAATAGTTTACTTTCATTACTGTCATTTTAAACCTGTGTGATTTTCTTTCTTCTGCAAAACACAAAAGAAGATATTTTGAAAAACTTTGGTAAACGAAAACCGTTGGTCCCCATTGACTTCAATTGTATGGACACAAAATCACCGTAAGTCAATGGATACCAACCGTTTTCTGTTATCGACATTCTTCTTAATATCTTTTTTTTGTGTTCTACAGAAGAAAGAAAGTCATACAGGTTTGAAATGACAAAAGGGGGCGTGTAAATGAAAAAGCATGGCATGCTCGTTCTGCCCCTTCTTATTTTCCCTCTATACTTCAGACTAAAGGCATAAATATCCATTGTGTAGTTTATAGAAACTTTCAGATCCTTTTAGGATTGATCAATCAAGGTAATGACGAGGACTATTGAAGAGAGGTTGACTAATTTGTTTTATGGTGTGAAGAATTTAGCTTGAATTTAGAAATAAACTAAAGAGTTGATTAAAGATTTTAGCCGTAATAAGGAATTTATACTACCTGTGACCATTAGAGGTCAGAACGTTGAGATAGTTCAATCATATAAATACCTTGGTGTGTACCTGGATAGCAAACTGAGTTGGAAGAGGAATAGCGAGGCTGGTTTTAAAAAGGCACAGTCAAGACTATTCTTCTTGAGGAAGTTGGGCTCTGTAGGGATTGACAGGAAGCATCTCTATGTTTTTATCAGGGAATTCTAACCAGTGTGTTGTTCTTTGCAGTGCTTTGTTGGGGAGCAGTATTGCAGTGGATGATAAAAGTAGGATAAAAAAATGAATAAGGAGGGCTAGTTCGGTCATTGGGTTTTTATTTATGTTATATAATTGTTGTATCTTGTATGTATTGATGTCCATTGTTTACTGTGTCCTTTGTATTGTGAAATGGTGGTGAATGAATTCTCCTTCACAGGGATTAATAAAGTTGTCTAATCAAATGTAATCTAATCTAAATAATGACAGAATTTTTATTTTGAAGGTGAACTATTCCTTTAACATGTGTTCAGTCATTTCCATTAAAGGGTATGGCTGAATGTGTAAGTGTGTGAGCAGGCGAGTTTGTCTATATGTTGGGTATCTTAGGGGGCCAACACCACTTCTCCTCGGAAACGCGTGAAATGCCATGACAAAGGCTTCAAAGAGGAGTAACAAGGAGGGAACTATGTAGACACAAGCAGTGTGGACAGACCCGCTGCCTGCTCTTTCTCAAAATATTAATCCCCTTTCAGACAAACTTGACCCCCCCCACTATACACACACTCCCCTTTCCGCTCCCCCTAGGAGCAGAATGCATATCTACAGACTGCACTAACCGTTGCCTGGTAACCGTGACCCTCATCAGCTAACACCAGTAACGACAAAACATTGGTTCAATCCAGCAACAAACTCGGTTGTTGCTTAGTAATGCAACACTGTGTAGAAAGCATGTATTAGTGCACTTTAGCTGAAGTTTTAAAGTAAAGCTAAAACTAAACAATGTGAGCAATAAGGACTTTTAAAATCAAATGTATGAACATATAAAACAGAAGAAAAAATATAAAACAGCTAAACGAATAAAACACACATGGCCTTCATTTATCAACACATACTGTACATACAATTGTGATAACTTCTAGCTGCTTTTATGTTTTCTTTTGTGAAAACTGTACTTTATGTGTCCTATCAGGGTTTGCAGTATCAACTTGATAACAAGACTTAATAACCATATTCCTGCCATTACACTTACTGACCCTCAACACGCAGAACTGAAATATAAAAGAATAAAAGAAGAATAATTTCCTGAAAAACACCGTATTTGGACATCCAAGGTTTCAGAAGGCCTAAGACGATATTTAAATGGAATGTAGAAAAGAAGGTTTGTCCTATATTCTCAGCCATGAAGAGGCTAGATTACTAGACTTGACCCTTTAGAGTAACATAAGATTCCCATATTCATTTCGTATAAAGTTAATTGTCAAAATAAATATTATAACTTGACAACTGTAATGTGTACACATTGAATAAACAAATGTCCCTTTGTTTATTAATAACAATTAATTAATAATTTATAGCCTAATACATTTAATAAAAGTTAGTATGCCATTAAAAAAGTATATTATTGTCATTTAAAAAAATCATTTAAATAGTTCTTTATAGTATTGGGGGAAAAACCTTGTTTAAGATGAGGCAAAGTTACGTGAAGGAGCACGCATACTGATAAAAGGATAATGAATCGGATCTCATATTGCAAGGACACCGAGTCGGCAAGCATTACTGTACCAGTGTAAATACTTCATTAGATATTTAAAACACACATAAACACATGCATATAAACACACACAAGCAAATTACCAAAATGATATTTTATGAATGATGATGAGTATAAATAGATATATAAATACAAAACTCTAAACACAAACTCTGAACACAGTTGTCTGAAGAAACACAGACAGAAAACTGAAGAGAGGTCTGCTGAAATAAAAAGGGCATGAGAATTCAGGTGTATAGTTATGCATGCATGACATCACAGGACCCTCCCCAGCCCCTGGGAGTGGGTGCCTTGGAAACGGTCACTAAGGGAACAGACGAATAAGGAAGAAAGAGAAAGAGAGAAGGTGAGAAAGGAAGGAATAAAAGAGAATTAGGAAGCATTCTGCTCTGCCGAGCAAAATAAAAGTGTGAAAGAAGTTAAGCACCAAAAGACTGAGAAAGACAGACAGAGCAAGAAAGAGAGGGAAGATGTGACAGGTGAACACAAAAGAACATAGTAACACATAATTGAGTATTTTCTAAATATGTTTCATTTGCTATAAAGTTATATTATAGCGCAGAATACATCGCAAGTATATAAGATATTAAGACATCATTGAAACATGTGAGATTTCATTACATTATTTAAAGAGGCAGTGGTGGCAGGGTCGAGGCCTACACACAGCGATGAAGCACATCCATCTTCCACCTCCCTCCTAACTAATACAAAAGAAAGAAAGAAGAGCCTGGAGGCTTATAATGTATTAATCGCCATATCTGTGAAACTAACACACTATCTAACCACTATGTATAAAGCTTAATAAAAGCTGTTGATTGATATCTCCAAAAACCAAAATAGTATTTCACTTTCCAGCCACCTGATAGGAAATTACCTGGAGCTGCGCCCTCCAATCATCTGGCTTTAATGGAAATTTATGCTGATGTAAAAGTTCACATTTCCATTTATATTCCATATACTCCCACAGCCCCGTTCACCCGGGCCTGAGACAAGCATCTCCTGTTACATCATTCATGAGCCTCCTTGAATATCAAACTGCTTGAGTACTGTATACATCACCATGCTGAAAACACACATTCCAACAAAGGAGGAAAATAAAGGCCAAGAGGAGAGACTTGAAAGGATATTAGGGCACAACGGACCATCTCATCACCAATCCGTCAACAACATACAACCTATATGCAGCTTAAATTTAGGCTAGATTTGGAGCCAAACAAGAGACTTTGAAGTGATAGTCTGCCATTTACTCACCCACTTGTCATTTCAAACCTATATAACTTTATTTCATCTGCAGAACACAAAAGAAGATATTTGGAAGAATGTTGGTAACGGCGGTACCCATTGATTTGAATTGCATGGTCGATGGGTACCGCCTTTTTTCGGTTACCAATATTCTCCACAATATCTTCTGGATGAAGTAAAGTCATACAGGTTTGAAATGACAAGAGAGTGAGCAATGATGACAGAATTTTCATTTTTGGGTAAACTATCCGTAATCAAACTCAACTTTGTCGTATGGCCAAAACCTAAACCTGATGAAGAATCTTTAGTTTGGCAATCTTTAGGCAGTAATCTCAGTAGAGCGCTCTCTCTGTCCTCCCAAAACTTTCGCTTCGCTTCGTAGGAGCTTTTAAGGTTCGTTAAAACTTACAAAAATGACAGAATCTGCTATCAGCCGCAACACAGCCGTGTAAAAACATCCAACTAGTTCCAGAACCATCCAAATGTGAATTTACAGATGTTTATCCACCCGGGTGCAAGTGTCCGCGGTGGGCGCGCAAGATAAAGGAAGCAGAAAAATCTCGAACCGACATGTTCTCATATATACTGATAGGAGTATCTGACTCCACAATACTATTGCAGCATTGTTGAGTAAATGGTGCGCTACCCCCACCTTCCACCCGCTAGGTTGAGTCTTTAACCTTGACCTCTCGTGCTTCTGCCTCCAGTAATGAAGTCAACCCCCCCGTCCCCCCGCTACCCCCCTCCCCTTTTATATCTGCCCCCAGCTCTGCTGTCCAGAGCTCCTCTCATTCATAGTAAACACTATTGATTTTTCAGCACAGAGAGTAAAAAAGCCATGAATTTTAATGCTACTATCTGTCCTTCGCTCTAGCTCTCTCTCTTTCTATTTGTCATCTTTTCCTCTCATCCGTTTTGCCTCCATCCCTTCATCCCATCTTCTCTTGTGCTAAATGTGAGGGAGAGTTGAAGCAAGTGTGTGTTTGGTCGGCTATAAAGTTTGAGTCTGTGCATGTGTGTGTGTGTGTGTAAGAAGCGCTAATGCTCTCCCCTCTTTCACCCTCTGTGACTGAGACCGATTGATTTTTCTATAAGCAGCGTTGAGGCTGTGACAGGACAGTAGCGACAGACAGCAAAGCTCATCGACGGCCAATAAACACAGAAACAAATCTCCTTAAAAATCCCTCTATCTTGGAACAGTGGGGCGGGAGAGAACAAAAGAAAGCGACAGAGGATAGAGGAAAAGCCTTTATAACTTTCTTAAGAAACATCATTAAAACATTCGGTATCATCACATCATATAAAAAAACAACTTTACTGTTCAAAACAAAGAATCACAATAGAGTTTATGCACACGGGACGAGAACGTGCTTCCCCTAAAATCTCTGCCAGCTACCTAGCTTCCGCTCTCATAGCACTCAGGGGATTTTTTTCAGATTTTCACCAATGTGTTTAGTAGGAAAACGTTCAAATTTCGGCAAACCGACAGCACTACGGGGGAGCAAGGTTAAGTGCCTCTGTGATCATGCCTCTAGTAAGTGCAAAAGTTCACCTTGCAATTTTTCATATTTGTTGATGTACCTTGAAACAGATAGCCTGAAGTGCTTCTCCTTTTTGGTTGTCGACGTATGGCAAAGTGTTTGAGTTATTAGACTCGCGTTGTTGATCGTAATCCTATGTGCATCATGAAGCGAAATATATGGCACCGGATGTAACAGAGCTGGCAGAGATTTTAGCGGAAGGATGTCATCGCTCCGTGTGCATATACCCCGTTGAGACCTCTCTACTAGACATCAATGAGATTTAGTTATGAGACCAGACCTTATTTGTTTCAAAAGAGATCTTAACAATGTCTCAAACTATGCTCAGAGTCCATTTCAGGAGAAAAATCTGAGACAACATTTATATTTAAAAGAAATATAACTGAAACATTATTAAGAGCTGTAAAGCAGCAACCTCTGAGCAATAAACATTTCCTCTGCCTGGACACATGGGAGCACCGTTTATGAGGGAATGATTTAGAAATCAAATTATTGTCTGGAATGAACATGTCATTCCTCGTAAAATCTGCAACCCAATATATTTTTATGACTGTAATCATTTCTGCCATGTTGCCTGTGCTTTCATATCACCTCATATTCATTCCACACAAGATGAATATGAGGTTAATCAGTCGTGATCCAGCGTTCCCGCTTTAATGCCCACCTGCATCATCATGTGCATGAGACTCTGTATATTTGTACTGGCTCATTTTTAAGTGAAGGTACATGATTTGCTCTTAAACTGATGAGAAAATAATGCATGCTAGATATAAATGTTGACTAATTTGATGCAATAGGCATTTTATGTACTCAGGTGCAGAGAACAAATTGGCAAGCCACATATTGATCGATAAGCCCGGATTGAAGGAAACCCTTTTAACAGGGTCCCTGTCTGGGGATTCGGAGTCTGTCCCCCCCACACCTTAATTTGATTGATGATCATACTTGTCACTCAAGGCAGCATGTGGCCAATTACAAGATTTCTGCAGGAAGATGGCTGGTGGTTTCGGCTCATGTTGTCAGTTAAAAATATCCTGTGCATGGACAACTAATAATGTTTTTTAGATTTACATTTACATTTAGTAAATGTAGATTTCACAATCATTAACAGTAATGGATGCAAAGCAACCTGAATAAAACAAGAAAAATGAAAAAACAAAGATGAAACATAAATATGCTCTGCAAAATGAACGAAACATGACCATGACAGTAAAAAAGGAAGGAGTCCACTCACCTCTCTCCCTCTTTCAATAACAGCAGACTTGTCTAAACCATCAGAACAGTGGGCCACTACAATGTACACTACATCAAATCTAAATGTGATCTATCATAGAATCTAGTTGCAAATTTAGATTTGTATTAAGTTAGAAACATGTTCTATATAAAAGATTTGAGAGAATATTTATGATTAATAAACAAACTTATCCCATGGCATAAATCACGATTAATAAAGGAAAAGCAAAAGCAAAACACAACTATCGCATACACCTTGAAAGACAGCCGCTAAACCCTATAGTGTGAACGGCCGGCCTTTATCATCATAAATCTTAAATGAGATGGAGGAAGAGAACAGATTTAGGTCTCCGGCTTGTTCATGAAGAGTGAAGGTCATAATCAAGCTGCAAGCTTTTATTACAAATTCTTTATTATCTAAATGTGTGCTGCACACATAAACCAGCTGCTCCAATGACAAATGACTTTTCATCAGAGGAACGAGGCGAATTTACAAAGTTTATAACTGTGTGTCAATCCGTCGATTCGTGTCTTTCCTGATAATCGAACTATCTCTCAGTACATCGGTTTGAAAAACCCAGTCAGTAAACTTTCTACGGGACTGTCATTTCCAATATCAATCCGTCCATTCTTGTCTATTTATCTTCCTCTTTCAGTCCACTCTTCACTCTACATTTTCCACAATTTTCAATCCATCTACAAACAACAGTCCTGTGTGTCTGAGGGGAATTTAACAATCTCTCTCTCCATCTCTGACAAATGCGGCCATACGCGAGCAAATGCACACGTGCAGCCGGATAATCACACTTAATTAATACAGCGGTGCAGAATCCACATGAGCAGCTTTAGAGTGCTGGTGAGCTTGTGGGGGGTGTATTGACCAGGTGCTCTATCACAGATGTGTTGATTAAGAACCTGTCTGTAGTGTACACTTGAACAATGAACACTTCTATTCCTCTGCCTTCATGTGGCCACCCACATCTCCAGAGTGTGTTTTTGTATGAGAAAGACTGAGAGAAATAAAGGCAGCAAGGTTGAGAGCAATAAACAGATTTGCATTTCTTTCTTATTCTCTCTGGTATTTTAAGCAACTGAAGGCTGCCACGCACTACAAGGTAATCAGGACGATTTTGGGCTGAGTTCTCCTCTTTTGACAATAACATCCCGATTATCTTGATGGTTCTACAGATGTTCCTGTGGTGTGAGGTGTGTGAAGAATGATGGAATCTGCTCAGAAGAGCATTGTGGCCGCACCAATCTCAAATCACAAATATCTAACATTTACAATATCAAGGACAAACGCACGTGCAGTCTGTAGATTGTCACGTGGAAAAAAGCGATACCCAATCTATGTTCACGCCGTCTTAACTTCATCCAAGCCTTTTCTCTTGTGAATTTTTCTTAAAAAGCAGTCCAAACACTTTTATCCCAATTTCTTCTTGCTCTGCTGTGTAGGTTTGTTTCTTCTCTTCCACCATGTTTGATTAATCTAAAGTCACATTTGACCACAAGAGATTTGTGGTGTTCTGTCTTACACTATAGGAACTGTTAAATCATGTTATTGGTTTTTACATTATGATGAAATATGTGCTCCGGACCGCACTGATCACAATTCAGTATGCAAATATCCTGATGAGGTCATCATTTATATAATAAGATCTAAATGGATATAATATGTAATATAGCAATCATATATGATATGATATAAGTCTGTACATTAAGCTGTTTCTAGGGTTAAATATAGACCAGACTCGAGGTGACTCTCGAATTGTACACTACAGTACACAGACATACAATCACACAAGTGTGTGTATAACTGTGTCTGTGTGCCAGGACTGGTCGCTGGGGGAAAGAGGGTTAACTATAGGGAATTCTTTACTGAGCTCCATCTCTCAGCAGTGCTAATGAGTGGAAGGGTATCATCAGTTTTAATACACCATAGAAGGTCAACCAACACACATGAACACACACTTCTCCAATGTTGAAACTAACCGTACAGCCAGAAGACCTGTGGGAGTACTGTCACTAAATAAACATCATGATAACATAGCATATCAATCAGAGTAAGATGAGGTCAGAGAGAGAGAGAGAGAGAGAGAGAGAGAGAGAGAGAGAGAGAAAGAGACATAGCAAAATGTGGTTGAACATTCCGTATTGACATCTTCCTTATATCTATTGATTTCCCATTATGTTACAAATAAACCCAAGCTGACATTTTGTCATTGGCAATCATCTTAACACCAGGACTCCTCCTGATCTATAAACACTCGCGCACACTCTCTTACTCTTGCTCCCAAACACACAAGTTTTAGCTGCAAAAGATCCCTAGAGGTCCTTGTGAGGATGTAGAGTCAATCTTAAGTAAATATGTTTCGTTTTGTTGCTGCTATTTATTTTAAACGAATTCCATTACTGACAACTGGCATCTTGATTTTGAATCTTTAAATCAATAAGACAATTAATTGTAGTACTTTGGAGTTTAATCCTAATTGGTTAAACTCACTGGAATAGATCTGTACCTCTTGATACAGCTAAAAAGGATTAAAAACCGAAG
Organism: Triplophysa siluroides; assembly: GCA_006030095.1. NCBI lineage: Eukaryota > Metazoa > Chordata > Actinopteri > Cypriniformes > Nemacheilidae > Triplophysa > Triplophysa siluroides. The sequence continues at coordinate 1,165,295 of VCII01000558.1, forward strand.
GCTTCAATAAAATGTTTTTTCATCCAACAGGACCTGTATGATACCATTCATAAAATATTAATGCAGTTAATGCCATAACTCCCGAGACCTCTTTCAGCATCTTGACAAGCTTCTTTGCTTCGGTGTGCACAGTTCCACTATTTATGACAAAATGTTTAATAGCTGTATAAATGTCTAACTCTTCAACTTAGGCTGCTGTGTTTAGTAAACTTTAAAAAATCACATAATGTACTACTCATGAATCGTTCTTGGGCACTCACCCCTCATCTGCATTGAAAATAGAGTACGGCATGTACAGTAGCATTAAAAACATACACAATTTACAATCATTCTTATCTCTCATCACTAATGAGCGAGACATGTGTGTCCATACAAGCTGAAGATCACCTCTCCCGCTCAAACTTGGTTTTCCATACTCATTCTCATTTTTCACTGTCATCTGCGCCTACTTTCCTTTAATACTCCACAGCTTTTTCTTTTTTTCTGCCCTCTTTTTATCTTCTTTTGACACGTGCTATTTTTCAGCAAAAGGGGCATGAAGCTCCACCACTTCTCCCCTGGCCCTGTTAATCTCTGAGGGGAAGAGCCTCATTAGTCCTTCCCTTTAGCCTGTATCATTCTGCAGGTCCACAGAAAACCTGGTTATGCAAATTATGTGGATGATTAAGAAATGGATCAACTAACAATTAACAGCTAACCATGGTTAGGTTAAATAATGAGGTATTACTTTATAAACACTTCCCATATTCTGAATTAACATAATTTACACCTTCCAAGGTTGGCTTCACAACCACACAAAGATAAAGGATCTCACATGCATATAAGCTTTGTTCTCCATACAATTTTCAGACCTCTCTCACATACTTGTACATACATAGAAAACATATAGCAGCATTATGTTTATGTACTTGTGCCTCTTCAACGCTAGCGAAATTCAGGCTACACCCATCTACCCCACTCGACCCCCGCCCTCCACCCGTCTCCGCGTCCTTCTCTGTTTTCATCTGTCTACGGAGCATCCGTACAAGTTCCCGCAATAGAAACAATAACGGAAACATTTAATAATTTTTTGCTGGTTGCCATTCACCAATTGGAACGATACGCTCACGTTATACACAAAATAATGTATGTGGTGTTTTAATCTAAAGCACTTCTAATCGATCTCACGTGTACCGTTTACCATCACACTACACATCCAGATTAGTAAAGCAAACATAAAATGTAAAAGCGGAATAAATGTTCATTTCTTTGTTTCGTCGCAATCCTTCCTCCTCTATTTTAGCAGCTCTGATTCTCTCCTCTCTCCCCTCGATCCGCCGGCCCCGGAATCGATCTCCGCAGGATCGATAAGTTGGCATGAATATTCCCAGCTCACCGCGAGTTTAGTTCGGGGGAGACGGAGGCAGAGGCAGAGGCGAGAGGAGGAGACGGACGGATGCGGAGGCTTGGAAAAACTAACCTACCGAACGCGAGACTGGAATATTGTTCGGGAAACACCTTCGTGAAACAAAACCGACTGCATTTTAAAGGCGCGACAGTGCGGCTTCGTTGAAGACAGTTTTGCCATTTACAAACTTGAATTGCGCAAAAGAAAGCGGGATATAAACGGCGGATGTTTCATTCACACGATGGATAATTAGGCCCTTGAGTGGAGTGGAATGAAGAGAAGAGGTTTCACCGAGCGTGTGGTTATGGTGTGAAGGGAATGGGATGGTTATGATGGAAGAAGGCTTACCGGAGTGAGAGCGGAGAGCCAGCGGGGACCTGAGGTGCCAGGCGTGGAGATCAGATGCGGTTCTCGGCAAAACAAACGGCACCGGCAAAGGAACAAACATGATCCTCCGTCTTCTTGACTAGTTCTTATGAGCTGTTTTCTTTTTCTCTTTTTTCTCTTCAATATAAGCAGCAGTGTAAGAGACTTTTAACACGCTTGGCCCGTCTGCGATACTGGAGCTTTCAGACAATTCTGGGATAAAACAGGCTGATTCGTAATAGTTACTTGATATCGCTTGTATACGTAAGATTTCCAGTTACATGATATATTATTAGCTTTTCTATTAGCTTGTATTTACTTTTGGTCTACGTGCATAGATACCCAAATGCGCGCAGCCTGTCCGTGTTTCTCCAGCGCGCACACAGGCGGATAGACTGAATGGAACAAGACAAACGTGGGTTATTTTATCTTCACTTTTACTTTAATGCTTGTCTAATTGTTTTGGTATTTAGCTTCAGTATTTGGTATAATAGTTCGGTTTGGCATCATCTTTCTATCTGTCACTCAAACGCGTAGATTTACTTTGCGAACGTTGAGGACTGAATATCTCCCGTATATTTGTCTCTGAAGAGACTTGTATGTTCAGCTGGCCTGCTTCGCCCCTCGGTCGCAGTCGCTTTAACTTTGGTTAACGTTATATGCTTGTAAAAGAAACTGACGTGTCTGCATTTGTTCTAATAAAGACAAAAGATTTCACACCCTGACTCTAAACGTACAAAAGACACCGGATATTGTGTTAATAATTGGATATAGGTGCATTTTTTGGCGAATTTATTTGGTCTAGCTCTACTATAGCTCTCTTCCTTGTTCTAGCAGCTACAGGCAACACATTCATTCACGCAAAGTCACTAAACGTGTGTTAAAATGGCATTGCTTTCGCTCGATCCATACAAAAATAAGGCAACTCAACGTGCTCGCCGGATTCGCCCCTCCTCTCGCGCACCTTGTCACAAGCCAGTAATTAAAACGCAATCGATCTATAAATAACTAAATAAGGCAAACAAACAAATAAAGCACGAAAACATCGGGGGAAAGAGCTCGTTACGTTGCCGGGTTTTAAGATCACTTGCCTATCCTTTCGTCCATCCGCCTGCGTGTTTTGCTCTGTCTGCTTGTTCCCGTTATTTGGGAACCCCAATAGCTCACTCGTGCACGCTCTCCTCCCATACGCTCGCGCGCTCTGATTCCACGCTGCCTGCAACATTGAAGCGCAAGCGGAGCCGTTACAACTCTCACATCACCGCCACCCCACCCCCCCCACCCCACCCTCTCTCTCTCTCTCTCTCTCTCTCTCTCTCTCTCTCTCTCTCTCTCTCTCTCTCTCATCCTAACGGTTCCGTGCCCGTGTCCACCGAAAGGTAAAATCCCACACAGATACCAACAACCCTGACTCACCTAATACATTATAACACCGGATGTTCGTTAAACCGCACAACTCTCATTAACGTGGAAAATTAATTTACGCATGTTTTATTCATAATACGAGAGACGTTTTGATTTTTAGACACACCTAAAATTGTCGTTGTAGATAATGACTTTTATTTTAGTTATTTTACCAATGTGTGGAGCACAACGGGCTGGATTTTATGAGAGCCGGTGTATTAGGAAATCTCGCCGTGCCAGCAAACCTCCCGGGGGCCTTGATCAGCGAACGCTAGCGGCTTCTCTTCCTACCGCCAATTCATCACGCCCTGTCAATTACAAAGCATGCTGCGGCGCACTTACACACAAGATTATCGTCAATATAGATTTTTAAATAGAAAAATCTATACGCTAAACACTCAAATCGATAGGAGTGAATCGATTTCACTAGGCAGCAGAACTCTGTGAGCTCAGACTCAGTCTAGGCAATGACGAACGAACCGTAAACTTGTGCTCGCAAACACAAATGTTGCATTCTGGATTTTAATGAAAACTGACACAAATACTGCTGTACACAACTAAAGAGATTTTTCTTTATTGTTACACTTGCACTGTTATTATTGTTGTTTAACACATGATGCTGTTCAGTTTTGGGTGTCTCTGACTGCAACAAAAATGTCCTCCCTCCACATTTTATTCAGCAGAAAGATGTGTTTTATTGTCCATCTCTTTTCTTGCATCTTGCTGTTGACAGATGACATCCGCCGGTCAAGTGAAAGAGATGAAAAGAAGGAGAAGTGACCAGTTGTACCTCACGTACCCCCTTGACTCAATGAGGTAACGGGCGCTCGGCCCCTCCCTCAAGCACTCCTTTCAGACAAAAGCAATTATTTCTTGTAGAATATAGTGTGGTTGTGCGCATCTAAGAGAAGGAGAGCGGGACTGGAGGGAAAGAGAGTGCGAAATTGAGGGAGAGGAAAATAAGATGGTGTTGGAAGGATAGGGAGCTAACACCTCTTTCCTAACTGTGCTCTCTCCTCATCCACACATAACTATCCCATTGTTCCTGTTTGTGGGACGTCTTGGAGACAGAAATAAGAAAAGCTGCTTTTCATTCTCATACGCACTTTTGATTTATCATAAAACAGGTGTAAGCCCACACGTAAAATAACCAGTTTTTCTAATATCCATAAATCTGACCCAAGTATAACAGGCATACACAAAAACATTTACTGTTACTTTATGTTATTTTAACCTTTGTGTTATTGTCATTTTGTAGAAAGATAAAAAAAATGTATCCCTTTGCATAATTAGTTTGATCATAATAAGAAATTGGTTTTAACACCTAATAAAGAAAAATGTTTAAAACCAACATATGCCTTGTGAATATATAACCCTTGCCTCGAATATGGACAAAGCAGTTGTTTTGCCATTTTGCCTAATGCTAATAAAGAGTTTGTCTATAGCCGTTACCTGTCTTTAAGAGAGCAGTGACAGCTTTAGATGTTCAGATCAGTCTACATGAGTGTGAAATGAAATGCATGCATGATTAATGCTGCCGTATTTGTTATTGATGATTAAACTGTCACGCCTTAACAACTATAGAAATATTCTCTGCTTATGTGCACTGAAAATAATAAATTCTCATAGGGTGTAACACATTATCCAGACAAAGACATATAGCACAGGGGAAAGTATGATTAATATAACAGAGGAAAAGAGCAGGCTGTGAGAATGAATGAAAAAACAAAGAATGAGGAGTGTGTGTGTGTGCCTGTACGTGTGTGTGAATGACGGTTGCTTCTAAACAATGACATTAAGTTGACGAATGGGAAAATCATATTAGATTTTCTTCAACAATACAATAGTTTAATCAATAGTATCTGATACATCCAGCAACACATTAGAATTGACTGTCATCTCTCTTTGTCCTGCGCTCGTTTTTGAGCACGGTTTTCTATCTGAATGAGTGTTTATATAAGTAAACATGCTCTGTGTACACATAAAAAGCCGAGCATTCACACCCACAAACACACACGCGTTCACTCATTCTTTTTTATTTCAGCTTAGAGTAGAAAAGCAGATCCATCTAAATTCCTCTGTTCTTTCTTTACACGTTGCCTCTTTTATTAGTTTTTATGAACTCCCTCTCCCCCTTTCTCCTTCTCTGCCTCTGTCAGTACTCTCAATAATCAATGCTGATATATTGCCAATATCCCAGCGAGTCCCCTGTGCCATCCCTCACTGCTCTTCCTTTATTGTGGGAGATCGGTCCAAAAAGAATGATATTTATTAGATATATTTATTATCCTCACCATTGCTGCAGTGCTCGTGCGACGTGCCACAATACGCTTTGGGGTTCCTTGCTATACCTCAACCCAGAGCTGCAATTCTTAAAGGAATCGTGGGTACATTGATCAGAACTAAGGCACTAAATTTGATTTCCTCATTTCTTTTTACTTTTGACTGCATCATTTTTATGTATTTCACCTGATATATAATTTAGGGCTGCTTTAGCTCCTGTGGCGTATAGAGAGATTTACCGAGGAGAGCTACAGCCTCACGGCTAAGTCCTAAGGCAGCCCCCCACGAACCCCCCCCAAACCCAAGGCCTCCAGACGTTAATCTACACCTCCCTTCCTCATCACTTCTCCTATCGATTTCCTCTTTCTCTCTTCCTCCTGCCGCTCTCTCCCTCTCTCTCTCTCTAGGAAACAGCAGGTGCTGCTAACTCATTGGTCAGCAGAAGCAGAGGGGAATCTGGCTACGATGGAATACCAGCGACTGCACAACAGAAAAGGAAATAAATGCAAACATAAATAAACAAATACATAAATAAGAGAACGGTAAACAGCGACAAAAGAAAGGCAGGCCCATCCCTTCAGCTTGACAGCAAGGAGAAGGGGAAGTTCTGGATATATTCATACAATGACCATGTAAACATTATTTCAATTTGACATAGAAATAGAGAAAAAGGAAACAAAGAAGCAGACCGATGACGTGTAACAATCATAGCAACTGCGCTTTTCACACAGCACGGTGTAGAAAAGGCGAGAAAAAGCAGAAATCAATAAAGACAATTACATCAAACCCCAGGAAAAACATTTTTACTTTAAACTAGAGGAAAATCACAATGATGATGAAAGCACTTCTGAAGAGCTCTGGAAACAGAAATGTGGGATATCTCTCAATTCTGCTGTGACTGACCACATCACAGCAAATGGACAAGATACCTTTCTATTCCCCATGAATACACACTGTTTGAGAGGAGACACACACACACACACACACACACACACATTTGGTCAGGAAAGGTCTCTCAGGCTTTTCATCAGTGGTAACCCTCAGCTGTGTCCAATCACTCAGAAAATAAAGAGCAAAATATCTTTTTCTTTCTCCTTTTCTTTATATATATATATATAATCTCATCACCTTCCTTTCCATCTCACTGTCTATTTCTCTTTCCTTCGTTGGGATCCTGATGTTGATTATTCTATAAATTCTCTGTTTATCCATTTATCTGTCCACCCCTCTATTGACTCATCACTTCTATTTCAGTGCCGTCGACTCTGTTGTGTGTGGATAAACAGTCCGTATGAGGGAATGAGAAAGAAACGGGAGAGAGAGATTTAAGCCAGAGACCAACGGGAAGTTTCAAAATCAATGCACTAACAACCAGGAAATCAATGAGGTCTAATAAGGATGCCAGTTGCTTCTGTCAAAACAATTAAGAGGTGAAGAAATGTTTAAGAAGAGTCATGAGAGGCTTCAGTGTGAAGCCATGAGGGAGTGAGATGGAAATGAGTTCCGGGCGTATTGTTAACAAGTATAATCTACAGATTTTAGTTTGCCGTCAACACAACGATACGTCAGGATCGTCTTTAAGGACACAATGTGGTGACTTAGCAGATAGACAATGAATTGAGATTCTCACAGTGTTTTTACAGAGTCTGTGCTAAATGACTATGAGAGGTCTGTCTTGGATGGCAGGTGGAGCTTTAAGGAATCTGAACTGTGTTGACAGCTGAGTTCCAATAGAGATACTGCGACTGAGAGAAAAGGATGGAAAAAAAGGGGCTAATTTGGGGTCAATCAATCAATACCACACACAGTCTCTCTCTCTGTCTTGTTCATTGTTGAAAGCTATCAATAAATAATCCAACAGCTTGCCAATTGTTGAGCATACAACTAATCACATACTCGCACTGACAAAGCTGCAATTAACCTATTGATTGAGAAGATGTGTTCATGTACACAGAGCGCATACAAACAAACACTCGTGGGACTGTTAAAGCTCATTTCCTTGTCGTCAACCACACACATGCCTCCGTGGTTTATAGAGCGTTTGCCTAAAGCAGTCAATCCTTAATAAATTATAAATCCAGTGAACGTTGCCGTATTTTGAAAACACAAATGCAGGGCACTGTGATGTCTTATTTTTAAGAATAATTCTAATGTGACATTGTTCATATGATTATTAAATATTGATTGCATCAGTCTGTGGTAAATAATAAAAATTGTTAATCGTCTTTCTGTATAATAAAAGCATAAAACAAATGGGGTTGGATAAACAAGACGTTGTGTATATTTTCTTTAAAAAAAGTTTAGGAAGAATAATTCATTTTTTAGCTAATATTTAAAGTAAAGGCTGGCTCAATTATCAGGACTTGCAGGCACTTTACATCACCCAGATACAGCCTAAACATGCACCGAGTTTTGTCCTCTAAAACTCTCTTCACAGACAAGTTGAAGATTTTACAGAGTTCAGTAGCCGAAAGAAGAGTTGCACCAGTAAGAGAAGTGTGAAAAGCTGTGCATATCAGGATGACACAAGAGAGGCCTTTACATCAAAAGAACCATGTAAGTATGAAGATACAGAGATGCCATTTGGGAAAAGATACTTTGGCCACATTAAATAGTTCGAGATGAACTAAAGATAAGGTCTGAATTAGTGAATGGTATAAAACATTTATCGCAACATGAACCATCTGTAACAGCATTCAGCATCATCCACTGAAATCTTTCCTGTCTCTGTTCATAGACTTAACAGCACAGTTTGATATCAAAGCAAAATAACGCAAGAATAACAAAAATACACTCGCAGTAATAAAGAAACTGTTCTATGTTGTTTGTAGAGAAAGATTCATCACGTGCACATGCTCTCTGCTGTTTATTAAGATGCAAATTGAAACCCAACAATGCAATTCATGATACTGTACAATACTGCATATGGTAACTCAGAAGTCCTGTCCACATTCTACGCTCATTTATATTTGATCCGATATTATTCGTGTCAATATGTATTCATAAAATTAAAATGTTTAATTCTCAGTATGTGTTAATATCAACATTTACTAACACATTTAAATCAGTTGCTGTATCTGTTAACATAAGTAAATGTAGAATGAACTTACATGAACAAACAATGAACTTTTATCTGTATTATCTATAAGCACAATATTGAAAGTCCTTTCATTTTGGCATTCGTTTGTGACAGAAAAACAATTGGCAACATTTTAAATGTTTAAATTAATTTTAAATATATGCTTATACATAAAAATAAAAACCTAACAGAAGTACAAGCGGGAAAGCAAAGCAAGCAATTTCATGAATCTTGGGGATTGAATAAATGAATCTGGACAACAAAATCTCAACAAGATTACGTGGGCTTGATCCTACAGCGAATCTACAGAGGGAGAGAGTGAAATAAAAAAAAGAGGCATTTGGTGCTGTGGGGAAGCATTCGGAGATCATTTTTCTCAAATAAGCGTCTACATCCAGTCTCTTTCATCCCTCTCAGCAAAGAGCCTTGTATTTCAGAGCTGCTCCACCTTCCTGTCTCTCACTCTCTCATCATTTCTCCATCTCTCACACCCTTTCACACTGTACTTTTTAATGTTTGTTTTGTTTTCTTCAACAGCTTTTCCCTTGTAAGAAATGAGGGGCCCCGAATCTAAGCTTGAGCTGTTGAAAAAAAACAAGCGAGAAAAAGCAAAAAAGGGCTTTCTGAAGAAACAAGCTTAAAACAGATATTAAAAGAATTTCTGAATTCTTGTCCTCACAAATGCAGACAATGTAAAATATTGTTTCAATAACACACAGGGAATTGTGTAAATTATCATTTATCTGGGACGGTATGAACAAGAGACCCTGTGGACAGACATCTGGATCATATCGGCAGGGTCTGGTAAAGGCGAGGCCAAGCTGCTGTCCGTATCTAAATATTGCATTATAGAGCATTGTAGATGTACTGGTGTTATAAAGGTGTTTTTTCTCTCAGTCAACCCAGAAATGTTCTCTGTTACCACTAAAGTCACCTTGGAGATAATACAGACCCGTGAGACTTATTGTCACTTCTCTATCACAGATTTCTGCACTTCTCTCCTTTTTTCTAATTTTTCTAATATTTTTACAAGTAGTGTTTATTTTGTGGTTGTTTTTGTATTCACTGTATTTCTGTGAATCCTCTGAACAATGTTCATCAGTCTAATGTGCATATTCATTAAATATAAATTTAGGTAAATAATGTTTGTCTAGAAACATTTGTGCAAAAATATTGTAAATAAAGTTTTGTGGTTATTTTTAACTTAAGCCATGAGAGTGATTTTTTATTAAAACTGAATATTTTATTATTATTATTTTAACATTGTAGAAACATGTTATCTAATTTTCATTGACATGAGACAGAATTTATGGACAAGCTTGATTTTTACACTGTAGATCATTACAAAGTATTAATCCATATAACCTGAAATCATTGAGATCTAAATATGCAATACAAGTAAAATGAAACAGTAATCATTTTATTTCTGACCATCATAAATAGCTAAATATATTTACAAGACCAAAAAACACTAGCCACCAAAAATACTTTGAGTTTTGAGAAGAATCGCACTTAATTCCCCATCACAGAGCAAATGCCACTAAACAGCCCATCACTGGACGTAAAGGCCGACTGATTAGGTACCACCACAGTCCGGATAAAAGAAATGTCAGCCAAACCGGCTGTTCTCCTTCAGAGAGAGAACACTCAGATACACCGTTGGATTTGGCCCATATAGAGAGATGGAAGTAATTGTTCAAATGGGTTCCAGGACAGGGGTGTGCAGACAAGGAAAAAAGAAAGAAAGGAAAGGGCAGAGGAAATAAAGGACAGAAGGAAGGAAGGAAAAATGGGAGGAAGGAAGGAAAAATGGAAGGAAGGAAGGAAGAGGAAGGAAGATTTCATAGCTTGGATATATCTTATGGGTAAGTTATTTCTAACAAAATTACTTACATAAAAGTGTTCGGACTATGGCAGTAAGAGTTTCGATTTTAATAAACAGAAATGTGTGGATGGTAGGCTATATATAGAAAATCAAGAAACGGATCCACAATATAGAAAGTCTGAATTACCAGGATTAAACAAAGATCACATCATTTGTAAATGCGTTTAAGGGGTTGAGAAAATGCGTCTTCAGAAAGCTTTCCTATAGAGCACAAAGGGACGACCAGACATTTTCCTTAGCCTTTTCATGTCATCTTCCTCACCCTCAGGCTTGCTTCCTCCTTCTCACTCTTGTATCCTCCCTTGGTCATTGGCTAAGATAAGTAGCTAAACTAAATGTGCCAGACAGCTGCCTCTCTGCTGCCAAAGACAGGTCACATATGAAACTGCACCCCACTCATACCCCCATCATCTGCTCCTGTGGCCCTTACCCATGTACCCTGCTGGGGCTGTAAGAGTGGTCATCAGCCCTGATTCTTTACTACCCCTTTGGTATACCCATGAAACCAAAGGTGGTGAACAACTGCAGGTGTCTAAACCTCAATCTTATGGTTAGAGGAAGTGTGTGTGAATGCCTACTGACAAGTATGTGAGTGAAATAGAGAGGAGCTCATCTAACAGCTGAGGTTGTGAGAGCGATCTGGAGCTGGGGTGAAGATAGAAGGTCAAAGGTTAATTTTTTCTTTTGTGTTGATGTGACTGGTCTGGAGCAAACAGAGAAATAAGATAGACTTAAGGAATAGTAAACAAAAGAAAAAGGTAAGTTTTGATAACCAACCTGGAATGTATTTGTTTTACTATTTTGCTGTGAAACAACACAAGCTATCATTTTCTATATACTTCCAAGTCCTTCCCCCATCCTAATATAAGGTCATGCATAAGGGCAAGGTCGTCCGTCTGGGGTTGAGTTTGAACTCTGACTCTGTTGTCTGATCAGGTTCTAAACACACGCACTCGTTCTCAAATGACACGCGTGCCCCTCAGTGTATTACTGTGGTCATCGTGATTTCTTCAATAGCCACAGTAAGCAGTGATAGCAGCACAGGGCCGAACAGACCAGTCACACATTCAAACCGAGAGCAAAAGGCACAGCTGCAAAGGTTACAGAAACCATCATAATGTATCATTGGCTGATACCCAGGTTTCGTTTGCAGATGTGAATGTGGTCAACGTTGTTAATAATATGAATTAATCAAAACGAAATTAAAAGAACGATTTACAGAAAATAACACAAATTGGTTTTATTTCTAACGAAAAAAATTATCCAATATGCATCATAATTTTTTTTTTATATAAATCAAACAAGAAAATTATAAAACGTAAGCACTTTATATCCTAAAGATGATTCTCAGAAACATGTTTGATAAAATACCGACGTAGTGAAAAGATCAATATCCTGACAACGAACTAAGTGGACCTCGGAGTTAAAATAAGCGTTTATTTTATATTAACCGTTTTCCATACACATAAAAAGCAAATAGCCTACATTAATTACTGAATCAGCACTAAGTAAAAAAATACATTCCCAAAAAGCTTAACAAAAAACGTCTTAAATTAACACGTATAGGCCTCTATTAAATAATATAAATATCACAACAATTTTATCATGGTCTTCTTTCGATATTTTTTCTATAATTTGTAACGGATTTTTTTCTTTTGTAAGAGGGGAATTGAATAGGGCTCTGTCTCTGTCCGTTTTAATTGCACCTGTGGTCGTGTGGCCTTTGACACGCGAGGTCGTGGTGTTAGACACGCAGACAGCTGCTTATGAAAAGCTCCTAGATTGATGCCGGACACTGCGCCGAAAAATAAGAAAATCATAATAGGCTAATAAGAGCACTAATATTTGCTTTCGGCTTTTTGAATGAGTGGTATAAATAAAACGAAAGTCCAAGACCTCGACGAAAATGTTGGTGACTGTGACAGATTGATCAATATCGAGAGTAGCCAACAAATTCTGCAGATAATGGAAAATATCCTGCCAGAAATGAAGAGCTTTCTGCTCTCCGGACCATAAACACAGCCTAAATAAGCGTACATGGTAGAGACTGAATTACACAGATTTACCTTTTTCCTTGGAGGTTTAACAATGAAGAAATAAGACTTTCATATGAATTTGTTTTTAGAAGTTTTAGTTCTATTTATGTTTAGATAGTTCAAACAAAATCACACATATCTACGGGCGTAAAAATAAAGTTAATAAATCCAATGTATAACGTTTACGTCGTAAACATGCTTTCTTTCTAGCAAAACTAAGAGATTGCTTTATAAAATGCGTCCACGATCGTTTTCGTGGAATGTGTGCTTTTCTTTTTTCATGCTTTTAATTTATTATCCCGCAATAATAGGATTTGGATACCGCCCTAATATAAAAAACTGACTTTAACATAATTTAATGTGCATGCATAACATTGACAACAGATGAGCGTTTGTATATTGTGGACTTGTCTTGATGCATATATGATATAGAGCATGTTTTTGGATGTTGATTGTTTGAAAGGTTGTATTTGATTTTGACTTTTAAGTTTGTACTTTATAGTTTTTATATAGAAAGTATTACACTCACTTTCCAAATATGCCTAAAGACTGATTCAAAAAAACGTCTTATTATAAAATATGAGTTCTACACAGCTAAACATGAACGTACGTCAATAAGACGCTAAAATTGATTTTATATTTTGAAGACTTTATGCAATAATCCGTAAATAATAATTTACATATCCTATCGTTTAAAAACCGTTAATCGAAAAATGTATAAATACGTAGACTATCATAATAGGCATATATAACAAATTATACATATTTACATGAGCTGGCTATTTAGACCACAACATTTAATAATCAAACGTAATAATCAAAGACTTTAGAAAACACAACAAATGTTTCTATAGTCTAATTATACTCAAAATACTCTTATTTGCACAACGTCTCAACACAATGGCATTGTGTTTATAGCCTACATGGAAACGCTGATGCTTATTTATGTTGATATGCATAATAAATATCGGACAATTGTTTTTTACAGATTCCGCTCAAGTGTCAAGTGTAAATCTAATTTATTCGTATTTTTCAGCAACATCAGAATGCAGATTGTTTTCTAAATATAAATAGTGTTTTATAATATCAGAAGAGCAATCTGCTTCTGCAAGTCGTCTTTTAAATTTCGCACAGGAAATGATATAGGGTATTTAAAACTTTATTTTTAACTTTGCATGGCCAGCCCTGGTTTTCATAATTCATTCAAAATGTAGGCTATGCTTTATTTTTCCTAATGCGCAAATATGGTCCTGAAGACATCGTTTCATATCTTCAGGTGTTGTTTCTTAGTTAATCTGAAGCCCTTATAACAGGTACAAGGGTCTGTGTATATCGACCATGAAACGTGAGGCCACATACACAGAGAGCTAAAGCATGCCGTCAGGTTGTTCAAATATTGGACAGACCATCTCCACTACCTTATGTAAACGTATAACCGAATGTCTTTCCTTTCTGTCCCTTTTCCAAAGCCATGTTTACAATAAAGAAAGTGTTTATTGTGAATAAATAGTCCACGCTGAAATACATTTCTGTTTGTTCTTCGGACTGAGTCAGTTTACTGACACAAGGGCGTATAATTATTTCTCCTACGTCTGTCAGCTCCTCAGAGGACGCAGTGAAAAGTTACAACGCTAAAGCCTAAAAGAGCTGTTAGATTGGTATGATTTAATCTACATCTGTTGTCTATAAAACTGCAAATATCTAACCATCAAAGACCGAGAAAGGGACCACACAGTGAGCACACAGTCCAGAAATGTGTGAGCCAGCTTTCACACGCTGTCTCCTGGCCTGCGTGCTGGAGCTGGCTGGCCTTTTAAAGGCAAAATCTCCACCTCTTAATTGATTTTCTCATAATTAACTCAGTCTGCTCATCGATTTCCCCCTCAGTGAAGTATCAGACTGCGTGGCAGTGGACACTAACGGCCATGCTGAGGCCGCGTTATTACAACGTCGTTATCAACTATACGCCGCCAAACAAATATCGACCATATTGATTAAAAAGCTCCCCAAAGGACTACATATACGTCTAGATTGTGTACAAGTCAAGAGACAAAACGGCAGCTCGCGCTTATACGCGCGCACGAAGACAGAAATAAAGGAAGCGAGGTTGTTCGTCCCGATGCTCTATACCACGTCAACAACAAAGCCCTTCTCAAAACGCTGAAGAATAGATCATTATGTTGACCACAACAACGCAAATGCCTTACGATGACAAAATATTATCATCTAGAATATTAGAAATAGAACACGATGTCTAAATGAAAATTTCGCTTTTCATAAACATGATAGGCTACCCTCGAGATAGTTAATGACAGCATATTTGGACAATACACAAGCAAGAATACTGTATATACAAAGACATGAAAACAGCAACAATAACCAAAATGAAATAAGCTTGCATTCCGAGCATAAAGCAAATCATAAACGGTGAAATCCCGGAGAAATCTGAACAGCCCTCGTGCACAATTGCCTGCTGTAAAATGCAGATTGCAGGCATATTTTACAGCGCTGGCACATTTCAAATCAAATATTCCCGCGATGGCCTGCGCCAATTACAGCATGCAGAACAGCACGAGCACATTCACACGCCGGGATTCGCAGGTACATGCAGAGCGACACGTGCACAGAGACAGAGGGCTGTCCCCTGAATTCATATCGAACTAATCAATAAAAAGAAAACCCCGGTCCGAGCACGAAATCATTAAAGGCGATAACTCTGTCCTCCTCTCCCCTGCTCCCTCAGTGCGGGACCGGTTACATTGAGATAGGATCATTTAAAAGTGAATTGTGATCCAGGAACATGAGCAATAGAAACAGCGCAAGGTAACGAAAACCAAATGGACAGCACAGTTAAAGAAAAAACAGACAGCAAGTAAAGATGACGTCAGATTATAAAATGTATATGCAAAGTATAGTTTAATAAAGCTGTCAGTTTGTTTACACAACATTACCAGCTTTTCCATCGATGAGCTCGACAGTCTCCGTCACGCGCGCGAGGTGCTCGGACACGAAAAGAGACGGAGACAGCGAAACGGGAGAGAAAGGCCAGATACGGGGGTGGGGGGGGGCGGAGGTGTTTCTGGGGGACCGTTGCAGGAACAGAGGGGCAGAAGGAGAAAGGGAATCGAGTGAGAAGCCTGAATTTGAAATTAGGGGCGAAAGGTGAGGGGGTCGGGTGGAGGCAGTGTGCTCGTGCAGTTCGTCTCGCTGCTTCCTTAGGCTACCTCCGTCCGTTTCCATGACTACGCGTTGACCGCGGGTGCTGAGGAAAATAAAAGCTATTGTGTGACCGAATATTAACCCACATATTAGAAGGGTGTAATCATTACTTCTCCTTTCTGTCACGTTTCTCCAACATCTTCTATTTCAATTTAAGCAAAAATAAAGCTGCCATCTACTGGTGAGTCATTTCTCAACATCATTTGCAACATAGGCCCAAATTTAAAAGCTTTCGACAGGCCTCTCTTCACAAGTGATTTTTTTCGCTTATTAATATTAAGACCAACAGCCTACAAACTATCGTTTTTTTTACGCCAGTTCAGCGCACCGTGAAATCCAGTACAATGCGTACGCACACGCACCTCTATACGTCAGCACCATGGACAGTGTCATTACCGAGCTGGTGTGAATGTAGAATTGATAATGTCTAAGCATAGACATAATAAATACATGGTTGCATAACTGGGATATTTCTCAAAAGTTCTATGATAAGCTACTCATGGGCTGAGTAACTGACATATTGTGAACCTTATGAGCACTTGTAAGCAGACTGCCAATGTGTCACTTGCTGATTTGGATTTGCAGATTTTGTTCAATTTTCTTCTCAGTATTTCCAAGAAAATTCGCTGTGTTCTGACTTAAAAACAGAAAAAGCCATTTTCACAATGGCTTTTATACTCATGTACATTAAATTATAATACATTGAGGACGTCCCCGCAAGCAAAATCTATAGATGACAAGTGTGAGCTTTCATAATTTCTTAGGAAAAATAGGGTAATTTCAACAGGTCCAATATGGCAGACGTGTTGACGTATCACAGCAACGGGCCAAAAACCTATCTATGTATTTATTATACCTGTGTTTAAGTGCCTAAGGCTACAAAGGCCACACTCAATGTTAGTTTGATTAAGGAGCAGGATATAAATGTGGAAATATAAGTGATGACAATTGCAAAAAAGAAAGAATCAAGGCACACAACTTATTCCCTTTACCTGACAAAGAACAGGAAGATGGAAGGGCTGGTGGTAAGGAAAAATAATTTGAAGGGTAAAGACAAGAGTGGGTATGGAGTTTCTAATTATAAGGAAGCGGCAGCCAATTAATAATTCCAAAAGAGGTGATTGAAACATAGTGTTGAGCTTGCCTTGCGATGTTTACAGTGAAGTGTCTATAAACAGAACTTCAGTTCAGTTCGAATATGGCACATCTGTGCTGTATTGGTAAATTTGTGTTTTTGGGTAATTGTTTAAATTCCGCTCTAAGGTGTTGATGAAATCGCATAGACTATAGAAACCTCTATAAGGTGACCTCAAATATGTCCAGCCATAGATATAAAAGTTGTAGCATGTTTATGCTCATGTTTTTTAAACTCAAAATTTAAACTTAAAATCATGTTTCATCATACGCCAGAAATACACAACTATATTAGCTATATTATCTTTATTAAGAATTATATTTAAATGAATGTACATGTCCCAAAACAGGTTATATCATGTTAAACAAAAGCTTGAAAAAAACAAAAGGGTTTAATTTTCCTCTCCCAACCCATTTATGTCAATCACTGAACGGTTCCAAACTGAATCACCACTAACTACAGTACTACTAAACTTTTAAGCTTTCTTTGCATGTTTTCTATAAGGGTACAAACATAACAAATGGACCAATATATATTTTTTATAAGCAAACATACTCTAGAAATAGTACCAGAGGTTATTCTGGTTGTGTGTCAAGACTTAAGTAAAATTAGCCATTCCTTAATTACAATGAACTAACCTTGTTTATTCAGCCCTTTACAAGGGCATCTGGTCACCCTGTTAATCTAACTGACAACCCTTCCAAAAGTGGGAATCTGTGGAAAAAGGAATATAATTATTGAGTAGTTGCATAACAAATGCTAAAAGTCTTTCTTGTAGTTGCTTAGAGAAAGAGCTCTCCTGTCCAGTGTATGAACTGGCAAATGTGATCACGTTCAGTCAACCACTGTATTTGGGATTTCAACATTGAATTATGAGCTCTTAAATCGTTCAGCCGAAGCCAATGCAGCACAGTAGACCAACCTAAGAGAAGTCAGGTTATGTTTCCTATACAATGTCCTGATGGAGGTAGTGTGAGATTCTGTCCACCAATATATCGCTATCAGATTGGGGGCTGAAACTTGAATTAAATTGAAATTAAATGATTCAAAACAATGTCACCCCACACTCCATTGGTAGATTATACACTATTACAGGAATGGGGCATATACCTGAATGGGTGAATGGGAAACAATTTCCCCTCCTTCATCAATTCATTCCTTTTTGTGTATTCCTTGAGTTACATTTTTGATACAAATTTCTTTATCCAAAATGTTATTTTACATTTCTTAGACAAGTTTAAACATAACTTAGAGTCCAAGGGGGTTCATTCAAGTTCAAAATTGTCATCACATAAGAAAAAACTTTACATCCACATACCAACCTTTGGCAAGGTAAATGGTATATTGGTGAATAGAGGAGGTGTGTCTTTATGGAAGTGGCGCACTTGTCCATTTTAAAAGCGCCATTTGAAACTAACCTGTGTATAATAAACAATCAATTTCTTTCAGAAATAATAAATGTCCAAGTGGCTGCCCAGTTTCGTCTACAATCTTTTAATAGGCTCTCCGTCCGAGCAGGGTCAGCAACACTCAACGGGCAATGAAGTCAAAAGGGAAAACTCTATTTTCTTCATCAATCATAGCTGAAGGTCTCAGGTGATTCGGTCATTAATCAGGGCCTGTGAAGAAAACAGAGATACTTCACTTAATAAAATAGTGCAGCAGAATAAAGAACAAGACAATAACAATTCTTCATCCATGAAAATGCACTAAAAAGATACAGTAATACTGATTTATAATGCCCCCTGGTGGTAAACATGTTAATAAAAAGACCATGCAAAAGTAGTAAGACTGCTCATATCTGTGTGTGTATAAAACAAGTCACCACATAACTGTTAAAATTCTTTAGGTTACATGATAACACACTAGTTGGAGAAAATGCATCTAATCTATTCACAAAATGTATCTATTTCCAAAACTCACAAATGAGCGCTTACCTTTATACCCCCCAGTTTGTTTCATTGTGTGCTTGGTTGCTAAGCAACAGTTTCCTGCCCTCTTCATAATCATCTTGATCCACGCTGACAAGCAGCCTGACCCCCTCCTGTCCCGCTGCCCTCTTCAAAGAGTCCGTGATGAAAACCCCTTTCAGCGCCTCCAGCAGTGCCCCGCTCAGGTAGTCTGCCCAGAACGCATCCAGGTTGGCAAGTTCAGAGAACTTGATGTCACAGACAATAGACCCCAGGTCCCGGGTGCGAAGCAGCAAGCTCGCTCGACTGAACAGTTCAAATTGCCTCTCCAAAGGCTGCTGCTTGTCCGAAGAGACTCCGTCACGTAGAGCCGACTCGTGCTCTGAATACTCCGCACGCACACGTAGCCGAATATCTGACAGAATGACAGAAAGTAGGAGTGGGAGAGACAAAGAAAGAAAGGAGGGTGGCATGAAGGGTGGCATGCGGAGGGCAAGAAAATGCGGAAAAAAAATCAGGAAGGTTTGGAGATGCAGATGAGAGTTTAGGATTTGTGAAGAATGGGGGGTTTGGTTTTGAAATTTGGTGAAAATATATTTTCACAAAGATGGAGAGTATTAAGAAAAAGGGGAAAACAGGAGAAATAAAACACTGTTAGTGATGGTCAAAAGAGAACAAGAAATACTTGATGTTTTTTTTATTTATACCAAATATTTTGGTATAAAAACAACTGGAATATCAACGTGGTGAATTTCTCTAAACCCGAATGCTCAAAAACAGAACTGCATCAGGTCTGAGAAATCAGGGATGTCTGAGACAAACATCCTGAGCAATATATCACTTGTCAGAACTGATAGAAATTAATTGACCCTGCATATTTGAAATGTGTTGACCTTTGTAGTCCGTGATGGGTAAAACCAGCACAGTAATTCAGGATTTGTCTTTTGGGCATTTTAGAAGGCCAGCAGACAAAAAATCATGGGGTGGCCTTCAAATTATTTTAGGGCACACAGGGACTTGTTCAACATGTCCATTGAATATGACACTTTTATATTTGCAGGTCATAAAGATAAATGTTGAGGAGTTTTGAAAGTCCAGTGAGATCATTTGGTTAGTTGAGGTGAACTGACAGCACCTCAACTCATTTAAAGTGATTGAAGATGAACATTTGATATAATCCAGGGACAGTGAGCTGAGGTATTGCGAGTTAAATTCTCTCAGATTCATTTTCTGTTTTAGGACAAATTTTTGTTGTCAAGAGTGATATTTCTACTGATTTGTATACACCCAAGCTCAGAAGGGGCCATTATTAAAAGACAGAATGATGCCGGTTGGTTTAAAGGAGGTAGAACTGATGTCATGCAACAGCACAGGGAACAGAGACGGCAAAATACGATTGGAGGATACATACTGAACCAGAGCTTCGCAGTGATGTCATTTCCTTTCATGTCATTATCTCAGAGGAGGAAGCGGACCCATCAATCTTCAGAACATTGCTGCAACACAAATCCATTTTTTCTACAACCAAAGCCCCACCACATACTTAACCCCTTCTTTATACTTGCAAGTTTATGAAGCAACAGTAAACATTTAAGGGACCAAGAGTAACATCACTAGTTGAAAAACATGTCATCAAACGCTTTGATGAAACTAAGATTTACAATTTTGTCAGTTTATCATTTGTTCGGTGCCAATTGTACAATACTGTAAATGGCTCCCTTTCAGTGTGCAATTACAAAAAAGACATAGAATTAGCAAATATAAAGATTTTCGGGGCAATGACGTCCAGGATATATGAATACAAGCGGATATCTATGGGCATTTACTTGGCAATTTCTTTTATAGGTGGGTAGAAGTAGATTGAATTTGGGCAATTCCATGCAAATGTCAAAAATCTAGTTTTTACCAAATGTTTTCACCTTAAATATGTCAATATTTGGTGGTTTGAAGTCTCAACATCTTTAAAGCATATTTTTCCATAGTCAGGAAATGAAATTGTCACATCCATAATGGTCTATATTGCTTATATAAATGGGCATATGAAAATAACTATTTTATGTTCTATAAAGAGGCATCCCTTCTCTATTTGTTGGATATTTTTGCCTCTGGTTTGTGCATTTTAATTCACAAGTATGCCGTATCTAAAATGTGCATCCTTTTTGGTCACATCCATAACATATCAATTTTTCTCTCTTAAAAAATAGAAAACTTGTGTAGAGACAAGTAGAGTCATTTTTCTGATGTCTGGGCTCTATCGGGAGATCAGTAAAACAGAGGATTCAAACAAATGAGTCAATAAATCGGTAATAAATACGTTTCCTAAATACATTTATTTTTGAGAATTAATAGTTCAAGTTTAAACTGTAAATGTCTCATTCATAACACTGCAATTGCCCAGTTAAATACTACTCGACCTTTTAAAAAAAGGCAACTACTCTTTGACAATGTCAGATAAGATTGTATGGTCATCGCTTGAGAAGTTCTCGGGACTGTAAATTTAGATCAAATCCACACTTAATGTGGTGATACATGTGGCCAAAATGTCATAAGAACTGCTTTTCCTATTCCTTATTGTACCAGAGTCTAATAGCCTATGGTGGTTATGGTGGCACTGTTTACTTTATCCAAGTGTGTTATTAATATATTAAAATGTAGTGCAGATTGGCACACAACAGACTGGAAACACAAAGTTTTTTAACGTTCTTTTTAAGACAGCACACATTTACAGAGCACTTTTTTGTTTCATTGAACAACACTTTCATGTCTGCTCACATAAAGTTACATTAAACATGAAGTCATCCGTTTCTATCAGCACTTTTCACTATAATTCCTGTATACAGAAGGTGCCCATAATAAACAGTACAATGTACGTTTTTTTCCCGCAAAATATGTAATGCTCTCTGTATGCATTACAGTTGTTTGCTTAGCAAGGAATAAAAATACATTTTAAGCATCCCAGAGCAAAAGTTACATATATTCAGAAGTATTTGGAAGAACATTTTTTTCTAAATTAAAGGAAAATCAAATGATTTTTTTTGGGGGGGAGTTGCTCCATGTGAAGAGCTTCCGCACTTATTTCGATCCCTCTTTCCGGCTGAACAACAAACCAAGAAGGAGGGAGAGAACAAGAACAAAAAGCTGACCACCTGTTGGTATCAAGCTTTTCGACTGTTTTCCCTTTCATTTTCTCCCACTCTTAGTATGTGAGGCTTTCCAACTTGTTTTTGTCCCTGACACTTGTATGTCAGTCTGTTTTTCAACTGTGGACATAGAGAAAGGAGAGGAAGAGAGAGAGAGACAAGCAGTTTTGGATAAACGTTGTTGCAACAGTTTTGCTATGTCTTATTCTTTGGTCAAGCAGGCAAAGTTGATTCACATTATTTCTTGTCAGTTCATAAAGGCAACAATTTTTTATATAGAGACCGCTGAAGCAAACCTTTAAGACCATATAGCGCTTATCAGGCATGATTTTACTAAATTATTAATGAAAACATTCTGTGTTTAATTCATTAAAATCAAAACACTGGCAGAATTTGATTAGCTGAAATCTTCAATGTAGCTTCAAATGTAAAAATACTAAAAACTGGTATGACGGGTCTAAACAAGAACTGTTGGGTCATTTTCCCCAGAACTGCTTCAGTAAAACTTTCACTGAGGACATTTGAGAACAAATCAATAGTCTTAACGGTAAAACCTGGTAAAGTTAATTCAAAGAGGCATTTGAGCAAAAACTAAAATAGAGCCATTTGCAGGCAAAATAATGTTGGTTGCACCAGAAAATTCGGAAAGAATTTGAATGCATTCTTTGAGTCAGTTCTGAGAAACACTGATGCCAACAACCCCTCCAGTGAGGATATCGTTCCTATTTCTTCCCAAATCTAGTTCCCATTTCAAATTTTAGCACATGTACAAGCGGGCTAGTGGACAGTAACAAATGAAAACTGACAATTGTACACACATTATTAGATTTCACCCCTCCTCCTATGCGAGTTAGGAAGGGGGTTCTTTACCTTAGAACATGGACCAGGCGCGTGAGTTAAAGCGCCGTGTATGATTGGACAGAGAGGAAAGCTTTTGTTGTGAGCTCTGTCTTTTTCACTCTATCCATTCTGCAGCTTTGTCTACACAATCTTGAGTCAACCTGCCAAGATCAAATGTGGAGTCAACACAGCAATCAGCACGTTCTGCTAATACGGAAGCAAAAAAAGGTTCAAAGGTCAATCATGGCACAGCAGGACTGTAATGTTTGTTTCTGAAGTCTGAAAATCTGTTTTAATCATGTTAATAATGTAATAATCCTTTTATGTGCTAGGTAGAATCTTACAGTCAATAAAAATCAATCAATCGTCCGATGTGGAATTATTAGATTTTGGGAAAATGTTTAAGGAACAGGTGAATGTTTTAGCACAAGGGAACCACATCCCAGTAAAACCCAAGGCCAGGCAGAAATTAGCTCAGTTACGAAGGGGGAACTATTAACCAATTTTAGGTAAAGTGACAGTGATCAGCAGTGTTTTACTGAATACGCCATAGTGGGATATAAAGGCGGCGGCCCAGTATTTCATAAATCTCTTCTTTCTGTTTTCAAGACATTTCAATCAGAACTTCAACAAACCAGGAGTTAATCACACTGAAAAATGCTTTTCCAAAGGAAAACAAAATACGGAAAAGCAACGGGGAGAGAAAAGTTGATGGAGAATTGTGAAAAAAAAAACAGAATGTAAGTGCATTCTGTCCGAAAGTTGTAATATGAAGCAGAGTCCTGCACGCGGGTGAACCGCTAATATTTGATGTAACGGGTGGAATAATTATTCACGTGTCATTTGTGGTTCGGCTGCCGGTCGGTAATAAACAGGCGCGAGCAGAATGTGGTCCAGTAGCCAAGAAGACTATTTCAACTCAACTCAGCTGAGGGAGCTGCTTTTACACGGTCCTGTGCTTATTTGTGTTCAAGCTCTGTCTGAAGAGCTGATTTAAAATTGCAGCAGAGTTGAGCATTGTAAGCAAACGTGCGGCAACTGATAGACAGAGAGCACTCGACTCTATGCTCTCATCACAACTTAAATAGAGATTTAAGCTCATCGTGGTGCTACCGGTCTCTTTCCTGCATTACACTTCATTCAGCTTTGATGGCAGCTTAGCTTTTAGCGTGTTGCAGAGTTTCGGGAGAGACAACCAACAGTGATCCAATATTGCTAGCTAGTAGGCTAACCTATCCATTTAATGTAGGATAAAACATAACTCTGATCATTTGTTCTTGGAAGAATTAGATGAATTCAGTTCATATTAAAATGAAGGGCATTTCGGACTTCCGTGTTGTTTAAATAGTTAAAATCTGAGATTAAAACATTTAAAAAGTTGCAAGTCACATTGGTGGTGTATTTTTTATAAACTAAGCTATATCTGAAAAAACGATTTTATCTGTGTAATCTTCTAGTTCTATTCTTGCTATCCCATTCCTCGCATCAAGCGCCGCAAGCGAGAGAGACTGCTGTGTTTGATTTGGAATTTGCGACGAAGTCAGCTGAAGCTATTAACAGTTGATGACATTCTTTTAATTAATTCACGTATTTCTTTTATATGTGATTTATGCAATGTGTTAATGTATTAAAATAGTTGTTCATATGATATTAACAATAGTTATCTTTTTTCTGTTCAATAACTGCTATTAAAATAAATGGTTTTGCGTACATGCATACATCTGCGTCTATTTAATGCGGGTGCGGTTTGGGTCGCGATGTGTAGGTCAAACGGGTAAGGTCGTGTACGGAATGAAATGAGTGCTGCTGTCGGTGACGGGTCGGGTGTTCTTTTAATTGGGTCGGGTGTTCTTTTAATTACTGCGGGTGCGGGTTTACCAAATAGGACCCGTGCAAGACTCTGATATGAGGGAAGCAGGGGAATTGAAGCAAGTACAGCTCTTAAGCACTGGTGATGTCATTCACATTCTCACATAACAGACGATGAATAAAAACGTAAAATATAACCTAAACCTAGATATACATTGTTGTTTCTGATGCAGCATTGAGAAAGTGAGTGTCACAATATTTTCACAGATGAACTGCACGTTAATTTATCATGATGTTGTTGTGTAAGCAACTGCAATTAATGTGAAACTAACTCTATCGTGCTGCCCCAAAATAGCATTTGCCCAGGACGTTAAAGCAACTACTACTGGGATTGTAAGACTAAAAATCATTTTCTTGTTGTACATTATGCAAGTATATAAGCAGCTTCAATCAAAAGTTGAAGAGTTTCTACAGTACACGAGAAGAAGAACGTTTTTAGAGGCATGCATTTCGAGCACAAGCATCTTGAGAGGGACAAAGTGTTTAGATACTGATTCACACACTGAACATATTTGGTGGGGAAGAAACACAAAATGGAATCAACAGCCGGGTTCCCATCAACCCTGTTTTATAGGGGTGGGAGAAAAAATCGATTCACAATTAATATCGATTCAATCTAGCGATTCAAATCGATTCACAAATTTAAAAACGTGACTAAATATAATAACATGATATCTTTAGAACAAATAAGCCCGAAGTCAACTGTAAGAGCGGTGCAGCACCCGGACCTTTTACAGAGTGCACACGTAACGCACAGCGGAGCAATAGAGAAAGAGAGAAAACCAAATACATTCAGCCCTGTAGGACTAAACTGCATGATATACGGAATACATTTTTAGGAGGGTCTTTCTCTGCATCTGCTCTGCGCAGTGAGTGAGCGGCAGCGAGAAACAGCACATTCAATTTACTAACGTTATACCGCAGCTGACTTGTCAATAAGTGCAAAATAGTGGTTCCCAAAACCTTTCACTTTTTACAAGAACATGAACAGACTTCTATACATATACACAGTTTGCTACCCAGATTGATGCGCTGGGTGCTCTGCACCGGACTTCTACACTAATATTGATAAAATAGCCGCTCTTTTAAAGTATGTGGCGTGTATGATGATTTTGTCATACGATGTGGCAATTTGTGGAAGTGACTGTCGTTTAACAGGGTTAAAATAGGGTTAAAGCGAATAATGGGAGATGGAAACACATTTGCCGAATAAATTTCTCCAAAAAGTCATGAAACTGCTGTCATTCTTAAATGCCTTAGCAAAGTCGTCAAAGTATTTCTGTAATTGCCTCCCAGAAATGTCACAACTGCATTCCTAAACAGCAGGCATCCACGAAAGCACCGCATTTATTGTATTTCTTAATTATTAAATATGAAAATTATTTTATTCAGTGGCTTCTCTTATTTTCTTACTGATATTTAGTGCCAGTGTGTTAGGAAGTAACAGCTTTACTTGTTGGATTGCACATAAGCTTAATTCGCAACTTTGGATGGAAACCCAGCTATTGTTGTCTATGTTATTGACTTACACAACAGTCCTAATATGATTGGTTGCATCAGCTACTGCATATTTTCTATACTTGTAAATTGTTTTTCACTGACTATAACACATTCCCTCTTGATTTCCCTGAATCCTGTTCATGTTTTGATGATACAAGGTTCAGTGTGTGGCTCATGATTCAGACATTTGAAACAATTTATTAAAAATGTCTATGAATCAGAAATATTTTAGGCACACCAGAAAGTACAACGTGAACCCATTATGGTCAAAGATCAAAAGGCGAGCGTCATGCAGGTAAAACCATCAAGAGATGTATATGCCCTGCGATGAAGTAAGAAATAGCTATATTAGCTGACAAAAACTAATAGATTTTAGACACAGAAACATTAAATAAGAATACACTGATGATAAGAACAGTCATTTCAACTCATCGAGCTGATCATAGGTCAGTTTTTAAAGGTGTACAGGAAACTGCAGTGATCGTCTTATACTGAACGCGTCTTATCAAATAGATGCTTGTTTTGGTCAATTTAAAAAAGGCAGGTTTTTCTCTTAACATGTTCTTACCTACTGTGCCATTATTGTTACTCCGTGCTCTGTTCTGGAGTTAGCAATGCCCTGATGGCAGGACAAAAGCATGAAGTGGCATTGTGTAAGTTGTCTTTGAGTCCAATCAGAATGAAAATCAAAATATAACAGTAAAGAGTGCAGGAAAATCCCAAAGGGATGAACAGAGATTGCATGTAATTAATATCAACCCCTGACAGCACTAAATATTCAAAGAAAGAAAGTGAAAGGCACTAATAAATGAGTTATTGGTTAATTTTAAACTGTCAATGAATGAAGCACCAGAGTCCAAAGCTACTGGCTGCAGTGTTTTATAAATAAAAAATGGAGAGGGATGCTCAAGGCAAGGGAGTTTAAATGACAGGAGTAAGATATGAAGAGGTGGAAATGAAGTGCCCTTACCACAGGTCACTTTGTTGGGTGTTGGCTGCGGTTGGATTTCCGTCAAACTTCTGGATTTTCGCTGACAGCCTCTGCCACGCTTCCGTCGGGCAGGGGTGGTTGTCGTGGCAGAAGAACTGACACCTGACATGGCAAACACAAATTAATTCACTTAACTGGTGAGTGACAGAATATTCGAAACGACTTTGCTGATAATATAACATTGTGAATAATGTGACCATTTTAAGGTGGTTTCCTTTGGCTGTTGAGTGTCCTAAAAAGCTTGTTTCTTTCATGTCTTTCAAAAAAGAAGGCATCTAGACAAAGATCTAACAAACCAGGAAGGGTAATTAACATTACAGCCATTCATTTGCCAAGTTTTAGCTGAGATCTCTGCTCACCTGTTCTCCACTGGTGGTCTTGTGTGTTTTCCAAGGACGGTATATCTGTGTTTGGGCTGATTCGGGTTTCCCCTCTGTATTCCACCTCAGGGTAGTCAATTCTCTCTCGCTCTGGAGAAACTTACAAATACAGATATCCTATCAATATCTGTTTTTATCATGTCACAATGTTAACCACAATCTGCTTTAATGCAGATTATTACCTGTTCTTCTTTTCTTTTGTGAGACAAAGGACAGGACATCATGTCGTGTCAGAATTCGCAGCAACTGAAATAAAGGTTTGAGGTTTCCTTCGTTTATGTACCCTCGTCTCTCCAACTCCAACAGCAGTTCAACACCACTCTTGGGTCGGTGGCGAGAGGCGATAGGACAAGGCTCATTCTGCGGCTGTATCCTTCGCCATGCCATCAGAAGCCGAGGGCAAGGAGATTTGCTCTGCGGAGTTCCATCAGGGCTTTCAGGGGACTCCTCGGCCCATCCCTCAGGATCGAGGGGATGTTTTCCAGGATAGGTTTCATCAAGGAGGAAGGACAAAACCTCTACATCAGTCTCAGTGAGTTGGGAGCCCACAATTTCAAAGATCTCGTGAAGGGACAACATCTCATAGTAGCTCATGCACTCAGTCTCCTCCCAGTACAGGGAGTATCTCGTGCACTGCCTTTTAGCCATGATCCCTTGTGATTCCAGAAATATATCGAAACGTCCAAAAGTCAAACTTTCTGGTGAAGAAAAAATAAAGCGTTTTATTTTAAATAATACACTTGAATCTTTTTAGTTTATGGTTACTGATGATGAAGATCATGAAGATAAAAACACAATTATATTGGTTTACTTCTTAATAATGAAAGGCTGTAATACCGGGAAAAGCGCAGACCAGTGCAACAGGCCAACTAAAAAACATTAGCCATTGAGCTAGCTTGTTGTGTGCGGGGACGTATGATGTAAAATGTCTAAAAAACAGTCAACCCTCCGTTTCTTAAATCTTAATTTCGAACAAAAAGAAGATGAATAAAGATATTTACAAATGTTTAGTGGAAATACTGATGATATTTTGATTTGTATCGCGTTTCTGTGGTAACCCTCTCTCAGTCAGCTGCTACTGTCAAACTTTCCACTTGCGCAGCCTCAAAAGCGCCTCTTACGTAAGGTCACGTTTCTGTGTGGGAGACGCGCAGGCGCAGAGACATTGGTCGATTGTGTTCCGTCGAAATAATACAGAAAATATAGAATTTAGAAAAAATGCACAAAATACAGAATTCGTTTAGCTGTAACAACGATATTGCTGAGACTAATTTTGTGTGCGTTTATGCGTTAGCTGACGTTTTAGCAGCTGTCTTCCGCCACGGTTGAAATGCTAGTTTTTTCCTTGACATCACAATGCACCAAAACACTCGATGTACCAAACACAGAGTAACACGTTAAAATAACTAGAAACTAAATATAAGAGCAAACTCCACTCTCGCTAAAATGACATTTGCTTGCATCTGGACGGAAGGTTCGCTGCTATTTAAATGAACGATGTTTCTGTAACGTTATCTGTTCACGCGACGTTTAATGTGTGTTGGTTTTACTGGTGGCTAAATAATGGATCGACATTTACGTTCAGTGACAAATGTCATCAAACAGGAATCATAAAAACACAAATATCCTTACTGTATTTAAAAAATACTAGTAACTTACCAGTATCAAATCGTTTATAGCCAGATTGTGATCACTCCTATCGTTCAAACACCACCCTGTGCTGTCGCGTCATGCATTTTGTAAACAGATCTCTGCGCAGTCGCAGATCTTTATGTCATTATGTTGTGTCACTCGCGAATGATTTCTATATTATAGGCTCTGAGACAACAACAGAGACACATTTTATGTAAACCGTAGTGTTGTGTGGGAAAAGTATGCACGGGGAAAGTAAAGGGTGTAGCGATACAGCTGGTAATTATGGGAAGTTTAGTTTCAATCAGAATCAGAAAGAACCAGAATCAGAAAAGAGCTTTAATGCCAAGTATGTTTGCACATACAAGGAATTTGTTTTGGTGACAGGAGCATCCAGTACACAGAAACAGCAACAACAGTACACAGAGACCATAACACAATAGAATACAGTACACAGATGATTTAAATAAGGGCCTATGGGTATACAAAATTAAGAAATACAATACAATAAACATAAGATAAAGATATAGAGAGTAAAGCTATGTGTGTATGTTAATTTTTACAAGTAAAAATAAGAATAGACTATTGTAGTACAAGGTATGTGCTACAGCAGAATGAAATATCATTTACAGAAAAAGTTGTAGAAAAAATAGATGGTGTATTAACTGGAGGATATAATTAATATTGCACTTAATTATTATTGCACAGTTATTAATTGCACGGTGGGTAAAAAACATTTAACTTTTCAAGAGGCAGATGGCCTGAGGGAAGAAGCTGTTTTTGTGTCTGGTTGTTTTGGTGCTCAATGCTCTGTGGCGCTGACCAGATGGCAGCATTCTGAAGAGAGGATGGCTTGGATGTGAGAGGTCCAAGGGATATTTTCAGGGCGCTTTTCCTCAATCTGGATGTATACAGTTCTTGGAGGATGGGCAGGGGAGCACCATTGAACTTCTCAGCAGTCCGAACCGTCCTCTGCAGTCTTCTGATGTCTGACTTTGTGGCTGAGCCAAACCAGACAACTTTAAGCGTGCACCAGACAGCCAGCCGCTCAGCCTCCTGTCTGTACGCAGACTCATCACCAACCTGGATGAGGCCAATGAGTGTCGTCTGTGAACTTCAGAAGTCTGACATAAGGGTCATGGGCAGTGCAGTCATTGGTGTACAGGGAGAAGAGCACTGAGAGTCCGATCAAAAATGTGCTCTTAAAATTAAACCAGGGCTGTGTTCGATATAGCCCAGTGCATATAGTGCACTATTTGAAGGGACATACATTTTAAGTGGTGCCCGAATTCATAGGCAGCGTCCAAATACCCCCACTTGCGTATTTCCTGTTTTTGGCCCAGGTGTTCTAGTGGGTGTGAAGATACCAAGTGAGCATGTAGTATTTCTAAGGCTGCGTCCAAACACGCACTTGCGAAATTATATGTAATATCTAATTATATAGTCATGGCAATAAAAAAAGAAGCTTTCCGCAACATCTCGCGAGACATTAATGTGCGTTAAGGGAACATGCACTTTGGACTTTAAGACATTGGACAGACTTGCGATCTTTCATGTCGCTTCCACGCTCTCTCAACTGGCCAAGACCGCAAGTGGGGGTATTTGAATGCGGCTATAGTGGACATTACTGAGTGCACTCATTCACTCCCATTATGCATCATAATAACCAGTGTACAACCGATGTACACTTTATGGGGCAGTCGTGGCCTAATTGTTAGAGAGTTGGACTCGTGACCAGTAGGTTGCCGGTTTGATTCTCAGGGCCGGCGGGTAACGACTGAGGTGCCCTTAAGCAAGGCACCTTACCCCTACTTGCTCCCCGGGCGCTGCAGTGATAGCTGCCCACTGCTCCGGGTGTACGTGTGTTCACGACTTGCTGTACGTGTGTTCACTACTCACTGGATGGGTTAAAAGCAGAGGTCACATCTTTTTCTGTTTATATTGAGATGTTTATATAGATACTTATATACTTTTATTTTAGTTTTATCTTAATCTGTATTTGTGCATGTTTATATTTTAAGTTTGTGCTTTAGGCAATGAACATAATTGTTTTATCATGCCAATAAAGCTTGTTTGAATCTTGAATCTATAAGCAACCAATCGCGATTCGTTTTGTGCTGCGTGGAAATGTCCCCGCAGTAACAGGCCGGTGTAAATTCACGAACGTGTCAAAAGTTAACAGCAACAAAATGATTATAAGTTTATGCCGTGAACCTCGCAGGCGTTTAGTCGATCGTGATTAATTATTATGGCAACCGGTGGAAACACGACAGCTTAGATTAGAAGGCTTCGTGTTGTTTCCAGGCGGACCGTTAAAGAACGCGACACGCACTTTTCCCGGAAATCTTGTGAAATTCAACCAATCAGATGACGACTTTGAACGTGTCGAAGTGTTTCCAGAAAACACACATGCTGCGTCCCAATTCGCCTACTTATACTATGCCCTTAAAGTATGTACTGTTTTTGCTTTGGGAAAGTATATACATTTTAGTGCTTAGCAAAACTGTATGCACGCACTAGGACATACTAACGCGAAACGGAACGCCGTTGTTGCCTAGACGACACTGTGGTCCTTAACTGTCACGAACATCAAAACACCGCTCATATTATTATTAAATTAATTTATTATTTTGTATGTAACGTATACTGTGTACTTACATTTATTAATTTAGCCAATTAATCTTTATTTCGTGTTATTAATGCAGTGCAGCGTCACTAAACTCCCTCTCGCGGTGAGTTATGGGTAACATCAGCCGTTAAGTGTCCATGGATTCACACTTCGAATTTTCACCGGAAATAGTAGACCATCCGGGTACTTTGAGAATACTAATTTCAGCATACTATGATTTGGGACATACTAATTCTATTTTCGAATACTATTTAGGACGGATAGTATGCGAACTCTGAGGCAGCAACACACACAGAAAAGCCCAAGTTGGTCATGTCCACGTCAGTAGGAGGCGGTCGTCAGTTTGACTCCTGAACGCGTCACAGAAGAAGATCGTCGTGCCTGCTGTGTTGTGTTGACTAACCACATCATATCCGCTGCCAAACACAACACGAAACACAGCAACACAAAGTACAGTAAGTACGCTTTAGTAAGTTACTATTTAAGATCAATCAGCCTAACCAGTTCGGGATTATTATCGCTTCTAAAAAGGTCTTTCCAGTATATGTTTAATGTTAAGAGAGAAACGAATAACTTACATATTTTAACGAGAGCTTGTTAGGTTCCTCTTCGATAGATTTTATAAACTTTTGGGAGTGTTGGTATTCAACAGATGTAATCATGTTAAATTCTCAAAGTTCATAATCCAGTATATTTTTGACAACAGCGGCGTAACAAACTGGTTTTGCCGGATTCTTTCTCTATGATGCGGATCCTGTGTGCCAGCCCTTAAGTGACATCCATTTTCCATGACAACATTATATAATTCAAGACAAATGTAGTATGCTGAACGGTCAATGGAATATGTTAGAAAAGCTAGCAAACTAAAAGCTTTCAACAGAATATTTCATTTTGTTTTGTTTCATATGTTAAAAAACACATTTTAATGTTTGTTAATGGACAGGCACAAGTAGGGAATGGTCTGTGTGACACGTCTGAACGTCCACTTTTACTATAGTATAATATATCAGGTGTTGAGGCAGTTTAATATTCATGTTCATTTTAATCTGTGTGTGTTTCTAGGCACATTGCAATGGATGGAAAAGTAAACGACCCGTTTAGCAGTGAGGCCCAGCAGCTTCCAGGGGCCGGAATAATGGGCAAGTGAGTAAAGCCCTTTCTCTCACCAACATTTCACCGACTTGCATATTTCCTTTCATTACACAAAATTAATGTTATGGTTCTGTGTTTATTAGGTAATTAGTTTAGTGTTCTTTGCTGTTGTACATGTGTTATTATAATACTGCTTTATTTACATTATATTCAAAGACATTTGTACCAAATTTGTATATTTTATTACTCTGGTATTTATACTGTCTTTAACTCAGGCTGTGGCTGCCCAGAGGACTGTCTGGGAATGTGATGAAGGATTGGATAGATCGTAGGCGGAAAGCCATCCGTCCTTGGGCAACCTTTGTGGACCAGCGCAAGTTTTCAAAACCCCGGAACTTTGGAGAGATGTGCCAACGTGTAGTGAAAAACATGGACACATTTTACAGCAACTACACCTTCATCTTCCTGGGACTCATCCTGTACTGCATGTAAGAAACCACCTCGTTTTTTTGGACAAATATGCAAGGTGCACGTAGGGCATGGGGCACGTGTCATCTTTTATTCTTATGTACACACTTTATGGGTGTGTGTGTGTGTAAAGTCTACTTAAATGTCCACATTCACTCTTGAATGTTCTTCCATGAGGAAAGGTTTATAAGAATAAACATTCACAAGATTCAGGATGCTGTTCAAAGTAACAGAATTAGCTGTGATGTTGGGCAATATATCACCATGACTTTGCTGGCCATAAAAATATAGGGCCATGAGGTCATCTGGTCATAAAAAAACATGTGATGATTTAATATCCTGAAAGTCTGTATCATTTTCCTCAATCCTTTGTATGTTGATTTGCAAGTAGTATATATAATATTAAGAAGAAAATGCCGTACATTGATCATTTTTGTTTGGTTGTTTTTACTGTATTTTACTTGTATATTAAATTGATTTTATAAAAAAAAAATACTGACTTATTATATTTCAGTATTGGTAATATATATGTAATGTGTTCAGCAAGATTTTCTTTCTTTCTCTTTAGTATCAGTTCTCCTATGCTGTTAATTGCCTTGGGAGTGTTTGCTGGTGCCTTCTATATAATCCACTTGAAAACCCTTGAAAAGAAGCTTGTGATTTTCGGTAAGAAAATGTTATATTTTAATAATCGTACTCTATATGGGTTGCATCATTTGTTATCAAGTAAAAGCTTATGTGAACTTTAGATCACAGATATGTTATTATTTAATCAGTAAAATGTGTGTCTCTCAGGTCGTGAGTTGACTCAGGGACATCAGTTAGGGTTGGCAGGAGGTGTTTCCTTCCCCGTGTTCTGGCTTGCAGGTGCCGGAGCAGCTGTATTCTGGATACTAGGTGAGCATTATTTTTCATCTTTACCTCACTGTGTTGACATGCTTTCAACAAATGCTCTTTTTGTTTCCTCTGAAACTAAAATTTTTCTGTATTTAGGCGCTACAATAGCCGTTATTGGGTCTCATGCCGCATTTCGTGAGCTGGAGTCGTCTGACTTGGAGGAGCTTCTCATGGAGCCTGTATAAATATACACTTCTCACCTTTGACCTTTCAGCTTATTACCCTACAATGTCCTGCCTTGTTTGTAATCCCACATATTGGTTGTGCTACTTTGAATTATGCATCAATGAATTAAACAATATCAATTTACTCGCAGACAGACCGGCTGAGAAATCCAGACAGACTGTTAAACTGGCATTGTCCTAGAAAGATTCGCTTAGCAAGCACATTTAAAGACCTCAAATGCCTTTTCTGGTACCAGTTGGATGGTATTTGCATTGTTACAAATTGAAATGTGAATTACTTTCTCAAAGCACATACCTGAGCGTTAAGCTTGAATAAAAATCCTTCATCATTGCAGTAGTTTTGATAATGTACTTATTTGATCATTTAGTTGTTTTGAAATTATTTTACAAACTGGAAATTTTATTACAATTCTCGAATGTCTGGAATAGATTTACAGAGGCAAAAATGGGTTATGCTATCTAAAAAAATACCTAAAGCCAGATATCATTTGTTGTTCTCATCTCCTACTCTCCTTTTACATATAGGGTACGGGTCATTGCATAATAGTTTTTTAGTAATAATTCATTCATTTTTTCTGTTTTCTTACATGACCTTGTTACATCAGTGCTGTTGAAGAACAGCACAATATAATGTCAGCATCTGTCAGTGACAGCAAAGATCGCTTTTTGTACAGTGTATTACTACTATTCTGTGTAATCCGTTCATCATAATGCCAATATTTACAATAGGAGAGGATTTGTTTGATCCGTGTCATCTTATTTTGTAAACATTGTTTCTTGCATCTTTTGTTATACAACACGCTTCTTTTGTATCAAGGAATGAAAAGTGCAATAAAATGCTTCAAATCTAATGTTCATTTGGTTATTGTTGGAGTAATACCTTTCTTTTGCATTCCAACCTATTGCACATACATTTTGACTTATGTGATCCGTATATTATGACAGCAGACTAGCTGTAGTCCATCTCATTTTAAGGTTGCCATAGTGATGACCTTGAGTAGGATCTACCTCCCTTTAAACACTGCGTCAGGAGCAGCCGATCGATATTCCATTACAGCAGTGCAGTAAGGAGGGAGGGAGGAACACTGCAGTGAACCCATTGACTACTCCCAGGGGACATTAGGGCTGTGTGTTTGTGTGTTGGACAGCCCAATTTTGCAAGTCAGTAGTTTGCTATGACAGAAATGTATGGCGAGTGCTGCAGTCAGCATGTCATATGCTGTTGTTGCAAAAAGCAAGATATGTATTTTTAATGTGGAACCATTTTTAATGTGCAGTTTTAACTTTCTGCACATGAGTGCAGCCATCATTAATAGGAAGAGATACAACTCTGATGTTCTGTTAAGATGTTCTGTATGCTCTTTTTATTTGGAGTCCCAGAAACCCGAATGGGACATAGATAAAATAGTACTTAAAGGGACAGACAGTTCACCCAAAAATGAAACATTCTATCATAATTTACTCACCCTCAAGTTGTTTCAAATCTATATTCCTTTGTTCTGATGAACACACAGAAAGATATTCGGAAGAATGCTTGTAACCAAACAGTTCTTGGCCACCATTGACTACCATAGTAGGAAAAATGACTGTGGTTGTCAAAAGTGCCCCAGAACTGTTTGCTTTCCTACATTCTTCAACATATCTTTTGTGTTCAACAGAACAAAGAAATGTATAAAGCAAGTTTTCCTTTAAAGTTCGAAACAATGAATCTTTTATCCTTTATTATTATTGTAAAACATTATCTTTTTGAGGTATGTTTTTTACAAATGTGATTTTCATCCAATACAGTAACATTGTTTTTGTTGGGGGTCCATGACCTCTGACATATTGTCTTTGGTGTACTTTTCCACACATAATAGATTACTATTACTATATCTAATTACTATAGATTACACACACGTAATAGATTACTGGCAGAAATGCACTGCTACATGGTGAACATCAGTCACAGAAAGAAAACTCTTAGTTTTATGTTTATTCATATTTTTATGTAGGTATATATAAGGTCATGTAATATACTTCAGAAGTGTATGAAATAAATTTTGTTTTAAAAGAGTTCTCATAGGAGTGAAAAAGTCATATTTTGCTCAAACCAAGAAAAAAAACATTTAATAATATAAAACATCTTAAAAATGTCCAATTGCAGTTTGCATTAGTTGCAAGGACCATTATAACAAGTAATAATTTTACTAATGTTCAAACTCTCAAATCTGATAAGGTCATGAATGAAAAAGGGGGGAAATGAAGACTCAGACATAGTTTTGTAGTATTAAATGTACTCGATGTTTTATTGGAGTTGACCTCTTTCAGACACACTGTTCTATCAGACGTATTTTATTTCTGTGTCTCAACATCCACACATCAGTCAGATGAACAGTCAATGAGTGACTGCAACAGCGTACCATCCCTCACCGCACGCGCACACATTCAGAACACAAGACCTGGTACTGTCAAACCCATTGCATCTTCATATAAACCAGCTGTGGAGCCCTCACACACCAGCCTCAATTGGTTAGTCAACAAAACCTTGAGACTTAGATGATGAATCTTTTGATTTTGATATGAGAGATATCAGTTGAAATCTGTACCTTTGCCAGATATGTGAAAATGTGACCAAAGCAAGGAAACAAAACCTGATGCGTTTAGTTTTATGATGGCAGTAGATTTTGTTACAGAGACGCGGTTCAACATCATGCTGGTTTTCTGTGCAACACTTAATATGAAACTGACCTGCTTCCATTCATTCGAGCACATACAAAGAGAATCATTTTATGCTGTTTTGAGTGTTTTTGTTTTCCATTATACGTCTTTATTTGTTTAATTCAGAGGTGGTAAAGTTTACATTTTTTCCTAAAACACACAGAATTTGAGAGTGTAATTGAAATATTTTGGGATTATTGTAACAAGCACACCAACAATGACAGACAGAATTAATGACGACGAGAGATCAAGAGAAAGAAGGAAATGATGTGAATGTGATAAACCGAATCAAACTGCTCCCATAATACTTTAATGGGAAATAAAAAATGTAAAAACTATTTAAAGCCACTGAGCCGTCCCATTATGTTCTTTACTGAACAAAGAACATAATATGACCTTGCATGCAAAATTCTTAACAAAAAAGTAATTTAACTTTAAAACGTAAAACAGAGAATCTACCGGTGTGTGCGTTAGGATCCAACAACAGGTTTGTGTGATCTGTGTATCCGTGTGTGACCGCGGGACAGATGGTGTAGAGGAGGATGTGAAGGGACTGGTGGAGGGACGGCCATTTTTATAGGCGAGCGTACATACTTTCTTTTTTGCGTCAAAAGCTCCTTTCGAATCTACATAATGATTATGCAGCTGCCAATTTTAGATATATAGAATACTTTATGTACACAGCCGTGTGAAAATACATGCAAAGAGTATTATAGGCAATGGGGGCATGATGTGGACAGTCGAGAATCTGAAAGGTGCTTTATGGTTTCTTCTTTGGGGTAGACGTGCTATTGGTTTTGTCTCTTTGATGGGGGGAATGGTTGTGCACCTTGGTCAAGAGAGAAGTTGAGAAGTAGAACAAAATGGAAGATGAAGGAATGTGAGTTGAGAATATAATTTGTTGATCAATAGTATGTTTCCCTCTCCACCCATCCTGCAAGAAAAAGAGATTTTTCGTTTTGAGAAAAGCTCATGGTGATGGATCATTATAGGTTTTACACAACCAAGAACATCTTCCTAGAGAAGCTCGTTGACCAATCAATGTAACCAATTACCGTGCTATGTTGTCATAGTACTGAAGTTATACTTTTGAATATAACTACATACATACGGTTACTGACCAATATTATCATACTAAATTTATGTTCATATATCGCCGTTGTCCTTCTGAAACCTCTTTTGTCTAATTTGGCTGTTTTTCGGAAAATAGAAAAAACACTGTGTGGTCAAAGTTGACAAACACTTCTTAATACTTTTTAATTGCAAAACCCAGTGACAAACATAAAAGGTGAGTTATAATAATGATTAAAAATCACAAAATACGGAGGTTTTGGAAGGACAGTGACGATTTAATGTATCTTGCATGTTTGTGGGAACAGGCAGGAGAAACGCACCTCCTGGGTTTCGGCGTAACAGCAGCTTTCGAACTTCATCGTACACAAAGATTAAGAAGCTGTATGGAAATGCACAGAACCACCAGGTTGGCCTGAAGAAAAGAACAGATCAATTAAATTATTTCACAAAATGGTTAATATGTACACATTATTGGGCAGAACAAGTGTAAGTGGTTTGCAGTGATCATATACTGTATCATATGAGTATTAGATAAGACTATATCAGTCGCTGGAGTGTTTATGGTATTTGTTTTTTAAGGGGGTTTTCACATATAGCTCGTTTAAAAAAAACAGTTCACTTAAAGTGAACCAGAAAGGGAACTGGTCAAAAATGACCTCAGTCCTTTTGGTGTTCACAGTATGGTGGACTCAAAATAGAGCCCAGTTCTTTTTTGAGTCCTCTTGAGCCCTAAAGTGATCTCAGACCCTTTTTGTTCACACCATAACCTCATAAGAACAGCAGTTTTGTGTGCAGCAGTGGATTTTTGGTGTTCAAGACTTTTCAATAAAGCTTTAATAATTACCATTGATTATTATTTAAAGTATAATGAATTAACAGCATTAATATATATATATTGATTGTTAATTACAGAAAAACTGCACAACTTGTTAGTTCATATAAGTTAATTTTATAATATATTAATATGAAAAGAATGGGTTAATAAATGTTGACATTAATCAAGATTCTGTTCATAATGTGGATATAATGTGATGTTCAGTACTAGGTCATATTAATGAATGTAGCAAACTAATACTAGTGGGTGATCTTCCCAAAAAAGTAGTCGTAACTCAGATATATCAAGTAAAAATATATATTTTAACATCACTATTATTGAAATTAACAGAAAATATAATATCCAGAGAAGGTCCGGTTCGCTTTTGGGGCCTTTTAGGGGGCTCTGAGATCACTTGGATTGTTCACATACACCCTGCTCCGAGAGCGAAGGCTAACATATAAAAATAAAAGCTAATTCAACATATTAATAAAACTAACAAACAAAAAACTACAATAGCTGGTACAAACAGCATGCATTTGTGTAGAAAAGACCCCTAGCATGTGATGTATTTTTAGACATTTATTCATATGTACAGTATGTGTGGTAAACTCACTTAAGTGGGTACATTCGAAGGGCCACGTCCATGCCTGGGCAATATGAGAGGAATGCAGCGAGAGCTGTTTCTTCAAACAGCCCAAATATTAGGATCTTATTCCTGCGGAGGACACACACATTTACATGAAAAATGCCTCTTACTTTAACGTTGTCACATGTCCAAACACATACATGAACACACACGTTTGCTGAACTCACTTCATGCCCTGCTGGAACACTGAGTTGCGTCTGGTCTTGCAGATGATGACATCAGCCCATTGTACAACCACAATACTGACAAAGAACGCTGTGTGACATGTGAACTCAACAATCTTCCTCTGCTCGTATGTCTGTGGGGCACGGACACGCAAACACGTTTACAACATGCTTCTCACAACAGATGGAATGTTTTTTATAGAGATCTACCGCGTCTGAACATCTAGACACGCATGCACAGCACGCATGCATGAGAGGACCTGGTACCCACCCACTGTTGTCCATAACTGTCCTCCAGGTCATTATTGGAGCGGTCATCCCAGTTGAGTCTGATGCCCACAAGCAGAGAGGGCAGGAAGCCGTTCTCGGCCAGAATCACAAAGTAGGCAAAGAAACCACCCAGAGCCTGGATCATACCTACACACAAACACATACGTTTTTCAACAGTGACAGAACTTAGCTGTTTTATAAACAAAATCTATTATTCTCAGCATTTTCAACTAACCAATCTGTCCGTAAGCGATGCTTATAAGACGCTCGTTCACAAGTTTGTCTCTCAGAGGGTTCCTTGGCTGCCTTTTCATGATGTCACTCTCAGCAGCCTCGTAGGCCAGAGAGATGGCGGGGACCTGCGGAGGTAGAGACAAAAAGATGAGTATTAACAGATGAGTTGTACGGAGCTTGATGTAAGCAAGAGTGTGTTTATCTCATATTATCTTGAGTGTTTGTGTGTAAAAAGTGCATCGCTGAGTGTGGATTCCGTGGTTCTAACTGCTATATATCACCATGTCAGTGCCCAGGTCGATACAGAGGATGGTGATGGTGCCCAGGGGCAGAGGGATATTGACTATGATGAAAAACAGGAAGGGGGTGATCTCAGGGATGTTGCTGGTCAAGGTGTACGCAATGGACTTCTTCAGATTGTCAAAGATCAGTCGACCTGCAAGAAGACAAATGTGTTTACATTTCCTGTAAGGCAGGGGTCTCCAATTCTGCGCCCCGTGGGCTACCGTCCTGAAGATTACATCTCCAACCCTAATCAAACACAGCTAAAGCAGCTAATCAAGGTGTTCAGGGTTGCTTGTTAATGAGAAACAGGTGTGTTGAAACAGGGTTGGAGCTGCAGTCTGCAGGACGGCTTGGAGGTCTCTGCTATAAGGTGTTTTAGCTTAAACACAGGAGGTGCGTTCCATTTGACCGTTAGTGGACTGCGAAGTGGACTTCACAGGGTGTACTGCCAGATTCCAATCCGAAGGGAGCGAACATGTTCAGTTTGAAGGCGTGGGGAATATGGGAACATCGATTCATCAATTCGTCTTAAGTGGAAAGGGAAAAATCGTGCAACTGCCATTGCGAGTCTACGCTTGCATTTTTTACATTGTGAAATATTATTGAATTATTGTTGATTATATTTAATACTGTGGTTTGTTCATTTGTGTAGCATTGTTATTCTATAGGCTACACACTCGAGATGATGAATGTATTTATATTTTATTGTGCAACTAAAACGCAGTTTTCATATGCGTGTAAGGATTCATCCATTTTGCTATAGTTGACCAAATTAAAATGTATTTTTATCGTGCATAACAGTAGAGTTTCAAATAATCAAAGCTGCGTCAGTCAAATAACAAATACAAGAATAAACAAAAATTGAGATTATATTGATTAGATACATAATCCGTGTTATGTTTATGTATATTTCTTTCAAATTTAAAAGTAAAGTTACAATCTTTATTTACATTATAATCTGCACAACCCTGCCGTTGCCTTTCTTTGATGGAGTTGAAGTTGCAGGGCAGTCCAATTCCAAGTCCATTAATCACCCTATCAAATGGAACGCAGCTAGGTTCTGTCCTCCTCTGAGGTCTTACCCTCTTCCACTCCTGTGACAATGGAGGCAAAGTTATCGTCCAGCAGAATCATGTCAGCAGCCTGTTTGGACACATCAGAGCCAGAGATGCCCATGGCAACACCGATATCAGCCTTCTTCAGGGCGGGAGAGTCATTCACACCGTCACCTGTTACAGCCACGATCGCCCCCTGAAAGACAACAAAACACAGAGAAAGGAGAAGATATAAAAACATAGGATTAGGAATGATATAAATATAAAGCATCTTGACTCTTAATATGCCGAGTTGGGTGTACCTGTCGCTGGCAGCCCTCGACAATGATGAGTTTCTGCTGTGGAGAGGTCCTAGCAAACACAATCTCTGTGTGGTTTCTCAGAACGTCATCTATCTGCTCCTGAGAATAGTCCTTCAGATCTGTGCCATGAATCACACATGCTTTGGCATCCCTACAACACACAAAAAAGGAACGATAAAATCAGATTAAATCCCAGAAATAAATATGCTTTGAGTGTTTAAAAGCATTTAAAACAAAGACATTTTATGTCATGAAATATTTAATCAGCTAATCAAATTCTTCTATCACATCTCAAAATATGCATCTCAAAACTATGCCTTTTTAAGTGCGTGGGGTCATTAAAGCAAATGGAAGACAAACTGTAACAACTTGGTCTAGCATTGCTGTTGTTCATGTAGCCTAGCCGCTGTTGATAAGCTTATGTTTTGTTTAGTTCATAGTTTTGATGTCAGGTCAGGTATTTTCCTCACTTCATATTTGAGTAAATAAACACTGCTTTTGGGTTCTGGGCAATTCCGTGAAAATGTCAACCTTTTTTTAAACCTTTTAAAGTTTTTACCAGCGGTTTTCACTATGGTAACAGCACAGATTTTAACATTTGGTGGTT
The DNA here is from genome assembly GCA_006030095.1 of Triplophysa siluroides. Taxonomy (NCBI): domain Eukaryota; kingdom Metazoa; phylum Chordata; class Actinopteri; order Cypriniformes; family Nemacheilidae; genus Triplophysa; species Triplophysa siluroides. The sequence continues at coordinate 1,207,776 of VCII01000558.1, forward strand.
CAAATACTCATGTGAGGTCTCTCTTTAAATTTGTAAAGCATTTGTTTTATTTTTAGTGCATGATTTTTCATAGTCAGGTAAGTGCCATTTTCAGGATTGTCACATCCATAACGCTACATATTCCTCATAAATGGACACATGAACATTTTCTGTTCTATAAAGAGGCATCCCTTCTCCATTCATTGGGTATTATTGCTTCAGGATTGTGCATTTTATTTTAGAGAAATCCTACAAAGTTTGTCGTCTCCCAAAAACCGTGTAATTTTTTGTCACATTAATAACGCATGTTTATTTCCCTTTTTTTTATATATTTTTTTTTCATAGACTGGCATTTCTTGATGTTTAGACTCTATCAACAAGGGTTCAGTGAAATATAAACAGATGATTCAATAAAATCGTAACAAATTCATTCTCTGAGCATTTTTATGTCACGTCCATAACGTTGGAAATGGCCCTCTTTTAAACTTGCCTTAAGTGGACTGTCATTACAGACAGCAAGACCTAAACATGAACCCAGCAGTTAGTTTGTTAGGCCTTAGTCAAGGAGATCGATGCATAGAGGATTACGTGTCAGACTTTTGTGGACCAAGTGGATTTTAATGACGTGGCGCTCAAGGACATTTTTCGTGTGGTTCTCAATGACCCCATACGCTCATGTTTGCCTGGGGGGAAATTCATTTCTCTCTGATGGAATATATTTACTATGCACTTATATCTTCTGGCTCCCCCTTCACCGTGGGCGAGGTGGAGGCTGCCCCTAAACATTTTTTGGGAGGGGGCAGTTGGCCTCAGGCTCCTTTGGTCAAGGAGGCAGACCGAGCACGGCAGCCTGCATGCTCCACATTCAAGATGGCCACCAGTCCAGAGCCTGCTCGCGAGATGGCCGCCAGTCCAGAGCCTGCTCGCGAGATGGCCGCCAGTCCAGAGCCTGCTCGCGAGACGGCCGCCACACCGGTTGTCCAAAATCCGGTGGTCCCAGAGGCATCTGTTCCTGAGGTCCTGTCACCTCAGCTCTGTCAGTTGTGTCTGCAGCTTTGTTGTGTGTCTGGGCTGTGCACTGCTTTTCCATTTTGTGTGTTTTTGTCATGTCTTTTATTTTGAAGTTGTTTTTGTAGTTCTGTTTCTTAGTCGTTGTAGTCCCTTGATTGTTCACAGGTGTTGCTTGTTTGTAATTAGTCTTGTTTGTATAAGTAGCTCATGTTACCATTGTCCTTTGTCTAGCTTTGATGTTGTTCATGTATTTGATGTCAGGTATTTTGCAAATGTTTTATTTTTGCTCATATTTTGAGTTAATAAACACTGGATTTGTGTTCTTTTAAACTTACCTTCAGGGGATTGTCATCACAATCGCTAACAAAAATGCCCGAAAACACGCATACAAACATCACTCACTGCTGCCTGCTCTTTGGGCAGGACATATATGTTGAACGTGCTATGAAAAAAATCGGTCTGTGCTAAGAATAAATTAGCCAGTCTATAACGCGTGCAATACAGTTTGACAGGGGCATTAGACATAGCTGCGTGTTTGTGTGAGGTTCGTTTCTAATTGTGCTTTTTTTGTGTGACATTTATCAATGGCGCACCAATATTTTACTTAGTTTTAGTCTATTTTGCGAGTTTTCCGGCTGCATTGAGTCCATATAACTAGATGCAGAATCCCGTTATTAAAATGCATCATCTGGCTGTTCTGTGTGTCTGAGTGAATGAATTACACAGTTTAACATGCTACACGTGTGATACTCGTGGAATTGTCTGCGTCTGCACTGTGTGAGGATATGGACGCATGAACTTCATCTCCAGAGTTGCTCTGAAAGTTTACTTCACAAGCATTTAAACACACTAAAACGCAAGTGTCTTCCCGAAGACCCGTCAAAAAAGTCTTGTTAACCTCTACACTCAAAAATACAGTAATGTCCTATATGATTTGCTAAAGAAAATTGTAGTACCATTATAGTAAATTGATAAACTGTAGAAAAGACTGTAGTATTGTCACGTAACTCCCCACAGGAAAACAAAAGTAGGATTAAACACAAATATACTTTAATAAACATGGATAAATAAGAAAATATAAATTGTCTATATTCATTTATATTTGAATTTCATGTCAAATGCATATCTGTTTGCGTTTTATTTGGCTTTTCAATGTGTTTCAGTATCAGTCCAGCCGGTGGTCTTACCTGGGATTGACCTGACTGACGGGGATGTTGAGGCGGGCTGCAATGTCCTCCACAGTCTCGTTACCCTCCGAGATGATGCCCACACCCTTGGCAATGGCCTTAGCAGTGATGGGGTGATCTCCTGTCACCATGATGACCTTGATTCCAGCAGACCGGCACTTTCCCACAGCATCGGGCACGGCTGCACGGGGCGGGTCAATCAATGACATCAGCCCCACGAAACACAAGTTGTCTGTCTGGAAATTCACATCTTCTGTGTCAAAAGCAAAGCCTTTTGGGAACTGATCCTCGGGCATTAAGAAATGACAGAATCCTGCGGAAAGGAGACAAGTTCATCTTACTGCAACCGTGCATATTCATTTGATATATTTGTACAATACATTATATGATATATAATATACTCACCCAATACTCGCTCTCCAAGTCCTCCAAGTTCCAGGTAGGCATTCTGAAAAGCCTCCTTCAACTCCTCATCCATGGGCTGCTCTTTACCCTGTAGCATGATGGTAGAACAGCAATCGAGGATGCGCTCTGGCGCCCCCTTCATCACCAGCAGGTAACGGTTATCATTGGGGTCCTCTGTCTCATGGATGGAGAGCTGGGATAAAAAGAGGGATTAGATAGAGCTGATCCTTCCTATACGCAGATTACACACGCTGTGTGGGCCTCTGCACCACTTGAGTACTGAATAAAAAACACAATTGTTTACAAGACACTGTTTTTAACCACTTGAGGATTCAACTTTAGAGGAATCATTTGGAAATGTCCTTTTTAAAACTTAATTTATTTAATTCCTGTTACATATTTGGATATCATGCGGTGGGCGGCAGGTAATGACATGCACATGATGTGGTGATAATAGTCTTTACAAATGACCATGGCTTCCTGAAACCTTCGTATCACAGACCAGTCGTTCTTAAGAATATATCGCTACAACACTAAAGGTATAACTTAAGAATGACGTAGTGCCAAGAAGGTTTCGGGAAACCCAGCCCATGGCTTGAAAACGGGGCTATCTGTTAAATGCTGGTTGCATTTTTAAATTCTAGCAGTTGATGACAAACCTGGTATTTGTTGGTGGAGTTGAATGGAATTTCAGCGACTTTCTTGTTCTTCTCTCTCATCGCCTTGACAGAGCCACAGGACAGTTCGATACACTTGAGCAGGGCAGATTCAGATGCATCACCCGCCACGTCCTTCTTCAGGATAGGCAGAGATTCCTGTCCTCCTTTAAACACCGCTCGGTTACACAGCGCCGCCACACGGGCCAGAGACACCCATGTCACAGAGCTCTTATCAAATGATGCACCTAGAGAACAAGACCAAATCAGACATTGTAAAAAAAACTGTGTGTCAAATTGCAAGAGTAGATCGGCAAAGCATTGTGGAAGAAAAAAATGGCAAACCGGATTGATCTTCAGTGGTGTCGGCTTCGTGGATCTGGTTGTCGAACCACATGTGTGCCACAGTCATTCGATTCTGGGTTAGAGTTCCAGTCTTGTCAGAGCAGATAGTTGAGGTGGAACCCAGAGTCTCCACAGCTTCCAGATTCTTTACCAGACAGTTCTTCTTAGCCATACGCTTGGCTGTCAGAGTGAGACACACCTGAGACACAGACCAACAAGGAAATATTAAATGGAATGAAAAAAAGCCAAAATTTGCTGAATGATGTGATATGGTAGCACTGTATATTCTTGAATTAGATGTTTAAATAAATCTATGAGTATAATATATGAGGCTCACGGTGACAGTTGCCAGCAGACCCTCGGGCACATTAGCGACGATGATTCCGATGAGGAAAATGACGGCCTCCAGCCAGGAGTATCCAAGGATAACGGACAGAATGAAGAAACTGATTCCCAGGAAGACGGCCACGCCTGTGATGATGTGAATAAAGTGCTCGATCTCCTTGGCGATGGGGGTTTTCCCCGACTCGAGTCCTGAGGTGAGTGTGGCGATGCGCCCCATCACCGTGCGATCGCCGGTGCAGACCACAATGCCACGAGCGGTACCTGACAGACACGCAGAAACGCTCAGGACCAGTGTTGAGGATGCTACTTTAAAATGACTCAAAGCCGCTTTAGCTGTAATACGTAACTTTTTTTACTTTTTAGTTTAAAATAAATGAAAATCAATATAGATCAAGTAAAACAATTGTCTTAAAAACTGTCTCCTATCTCAACCTCATACGCAATAGTAAGCTTATAATAATGATTTAATTATTAAATGAATGAATTAACGTATTAACGTTGACCCGAATACAATTTTATAGAAAATGTCTTGTTGAACCCACATAAAGAAAAGTTTGTAAATTGCAGCTTTATGTTTTAAATAGAGATGGCGATAGAGAGACAAAGGCTTTTCAAGCTACCCTTTAAAAAAGTAGTTAATGTGTCTAACCAAAAATTGCTAAATATGTTGAAACTTAAATGTATTGTCTGGCAGAAGATTTTCAATAAATATTTATTAGGATTATTTAAGACTAAATTTGATTAAACTACATGTAAATCCCACACCTTCCACGCAGTTAGTTGAGAAGAAAGCGATGTTGCGAGTTTCCAAAGGGTTGTCATGGGTACAGTCAGGTGATCTGGTCTGGGGTTCTGATTCGCCAGTGAGGGAGGAGTTATCCACCTGTGTATGAGAAACACAAATATGCATGACAACTGGGTTACACCATAAAAAGTGTCTGTTAGGTAGTGATATCTCGTCATTATGAACAGTTGAGGTACCTTGCAGCCATGAGCCGAGATGATTCTGAGATCAGCTGGGATTCGGTCTCCACCTTTGACTTCCACCAAATCGCCTCCTACAACCTCTTCAGCGTTGATCTGCATCTTCTCTCCTTCACGGATCACTAACGCTTGCTGTTGACAGAAAGAATGTTATATCCACTCACATGCCTGCTGGTTTTTGGTCGAATTTATGCATGTTTTAATTTGCATGGAGAGATTTTGGTACCTGAGGCACCATGTTCTTGAAGGACTCCATGATTTTGGAGCTTTTTGCCTCTTGGAAGTAGGAAAAGCAGCCGGTGATGATGACCACAGCAGACAGCACGATACCCAGATACAACTGAGAAGAGACCAGAAAAGACATTTAACTCCAGTATCATTTGATTCCCAACAAATCTGAACATACGTATAGAGTAAATTCAATTTAATTCAATACATTATTGCCATTGTCATACAAGATAACAATTAAATTTTGTTGGAGCATCAAACACTGCATAGTAATGAATCACAAATAGTAGTGCAGAGAGAGAGAGAGAGAGAGAGAGAGAGAGAGAGAGTGTGTGTGTGTGTGTGTGTTTACAAATTACATATGTGTGTGGGGAGGAATGGGGTAAGAGGTGGACTTCTCCAATTTGTTCACATTAGTGGAGCCAGAGTCTCTCCAAAGAAATTGGCTCAAACATACCGTGGTAAATAATATGTTAACAATAATCTGTGCATATATGTTTCTGTACGGGTTTATACTGCAGATAGAGAATAGAAAAAAATGTGAATAGAAAAGTTCTCACATTATCTCCAGCTGGCTCGTCCTCAGTAGCGGCCTGAATGGCATATGCTAGAAAGCAGAGAATGGCTCCGATCCACAGCAAGACGGAGAAACCACCGAAGAGTTGACGACAGAATTTAACCCACTCGGGTGTTGTGGGAGGTGGAGTGAGAGCATTTGGCCCATCTCTAGCCAAAAAGTCTCTGGCCTTTGCACTGGTCAAACCCTTTTTGCAGGGAGAGAGAGAGAAAGACTCCTAAATTATCTGAATTAAACTCACCCTACAAAATATTTTTTATGTAACCCACACAAAAAGCCTGTGTACCAGTGAAGACTGCTGATGTATGCTGCCCCCAAGTGTTCATTAAGAAGTAGTGCAGTTCAACAACTGCATTTCAACGCAAAATAATAAATACCTGAACAATGTCTGTCTGAAACTTCCGGCATACTTCCTCAATTGACATCTTGTGTTCTGTCTGAAAAATTAGTTAAAAAAGCCACATTTATTAAAAAAAAAGACGAATAAAGCATAAGAGTAAACACAACTCTGTCAATGGGAGTCTTACCAGAGGAACTTCTTTCTTCAGTTCATCGAGATCCTTTGCTCCCTTCTTCTTCTTGGGAGAACCTTTATCATCTTTATCCTGTGTGGTGGCCACACGGTAGCTATCTGACCGTCCATACTAAAACATAACGGACAGAGAAAAGAATCAGTTCCGTTCTGCCAGCTGTGGACTTCACACTGAATTCACAAATCATTTCTTATTAGCGGTCTGGTGGATTTACAATATTGGAAGGTGACTAAACACAGTAATCTTTCTCACTAACTGTGGTCACCTTAAAAAGGTTATATATTGAGCCAAAATCTGGCAAACAGAGCATGACAAAGAAAACTCATCATTTTCATCAAAGACAGCTCTGATTAGGCTGAATATGAGTCTGTTTTAGATCACAGTGACATGAAAGGTCTGAGACACGTAGTGAAAATCTGTTCAACCCAAGCACAGTTCAGAGGGTCCATAACAGCGTAAATCTTATGTCTTATACTTCGTTCTTGAGCTTAACGAAGACAGAGATAAAAGAGTTCTGTACGTTTATACAGAGACGGAAGAGGTGCAATATTCTACAACAGTATTTTTTTTATAATAAGCTCTCAGAAATATAGCCTGAGAGAAATGTATTTAGAGGTGGAGATGAAGAATGACTATTTAAATTGAATATATATGAAAGTACTGCTATATTTTACCTCATGGCTACACTAAATTGATTTTCTCACGTTTTTATTACATTTCGTAGTCTTTAAAGGGAGGTTCATCATCACTTAACCTGTGAGAAGATGAAAAGCTTTAGGTTAACATGCACTTCATTATTTTATATGGCCAAAAATTAAATAAATTAGCTTAGAATACAACTGCGCAAATTGTTGTATTAAACTCTCTCTCCTAGGTCGAGATAGTTAAATGTCATGATAGAGTTTGACCTTTCAGCTTTCAATGTAGTATCATTATTCGCTCCCTTGGTAAATCTTTTGTTCTTATTGGCTGGATGTGAGGACGCGCTGCATTAATACTGCAGAGCCAAGATGGCTCCCCTGAGACTCTGTGGCACTGTTTTAATGGAGCAGTCAGCATTAAAGCAGGAAACTGAGTATCATCTGACCACATCGACTGATCAATACTGAGCTTCCAGGAGAGCCAACATGGTTCCCTTCAGGGAGTACAGAACTATTTTTGTAGCACTGCCAATACATAAAGTACATTCCCTTCCAGGAAATTACTAAGGTAAGACCCTGGCTCGGCCTTTAACCCACTCGCTTTGTTCCCATTGACATTGATCAGTATACGGTGAACAGGACATCATGCAGTCTAAAAATGGATTCAATAAACACTAGAACACCAATGACTCTTGACTCTGTTGACTTAAGAGATGACAAGATTTTCATTAAAAGGACACTCAATGAGAAAAATTCTGTCACCATTTACTCACCCTTGAGTTGTTTCAAATCTATATACATTTATTTGTTCTCCTTTGAAGAACACAGACAAAGATATTTGGAAGAATGCTTGTAACCAAACAGTTCTGGGACATCATTGACTACCATAGTAGGAAAAATTGACTACCATAGGCAGTCAAAAGTGTCCCAGAACGGTTTGCTTTCATACATTCTTCAAAATATATATTTCTTAATTTTGTGTTCAACAGAACAAAAAAATGTTTAAAGCATTTTTTCCTACTATGGTAGGGTGAACTGTTCCTTTAAAGCCCCACTGCAATACCTGGGAACGCGCAGCATTATTTGATGTGTTGACGTAATTTCAACTGAAAAATGCAGAGAGCGCGAGACACATTGAGTGACCACCTTTTTAAAACCACCAATAGCGTTTCGTTTATGGCACACAGTCAGCCTGGCAAAGCTGCATTTAACAGTGTGATAACCACAGTGGTGCAAAAGTCTATTAAAAAGAATAGGAAGTTCAGTGATACCAGCGATGTGTCATTTGAAGCTTGTTATTTACGCTGGTGAGTGACGCTGGCGTTTGTCTTCTCCTTTACTCATGAAGGCTAAGATGTCCGATCTGATCCATAGAGCCTCAATATTCAACGTACATCTCACAAAGTGATATTTGACTGAGGGTTTTATTTGCATTGTTATGGTCAACCAACACGCCTGACTAGACGTGCATGCACGTAGACGCTCATACAGATGGCCAGGTGACACCTATTAAAAAAGAATGAGAATGTGAGAGAGGAAGATGGATGGATAAAGAAGTGTTACAGTACAGGGGGCAGATGGAAAAAGAGAAGGCATGGGGGAGGGTACAACTGACAGATTGAGAGAGATATCCAAAGAGATGGAGATTGCGAGAGAGAGAGAACGAGAGGAATATTTGCCACTTGCTGTGGGGTAATTAGATATTGCCCTGCTGCTTTCTCAGTGTGTGAACTTGTCATCTCAGTGACAGCATTTAAAGCAACACTTCGTAGTTTTTCGACCTTAAAATAAGAATAATGTCTCTAAAATGATTTCAGTGGTAGAACAACTCTTAACTGGACGAATTCTACTCCCTCTGCTACCTGAGCAGCCTTAGAGCGGCTACAACCACACTTTGTTAGTTCTGTGTTCGGGTCGGTACACACAGCCCCGCCCCGCCCATCCCCTGCCTGCGGAAGAGTTTCCAACGACATTTCTGCATTCGATCCATCGTTTCTTTTCCATCAGCTTAGTCAACAATTTCACGTGTATCGCACTGCCCCCGGGGGAATTTACGACACTAGTAACAGGCTTATCAACCACATGGGGGAACCCATGAGCAAATGTTCCAAAGTGTTGCTTTAATGCCTGGTAACTCTCGACCGCACACCATGCCTGCCCAAACACTAAAGTGCTTTAAAGTTCACCCCGAAACCTCTTAGATGTTAGAAATGTGAGGAACTAACAACCTCAGCCTCTTCGCTTTCATTATGTGTCCACAAGCAGAATGAACCTTTCCCAAACTGTTAAAATGAATGTTTTAGTAACGTTTTTATAAACGAACAAAGCTTTAAACAGGTTATGCAAGCACACATAATGACCTTCACAACAACCCACACAAGACACACACTAACAGGTACGGTAACAAAAGCACGAGTGTGTGTGCGGCAGATGACACTCCTCAATAATTAAGTGAATAGAAAGTGAGGATCACTGCTATCAGGTTCTCACTGATCTCACAGCCGTAACGCTTCAGGAACACACATACCCAGTGTATTTCAATCTGGCAGTAAGTTAAAAAGCTCATGATAAAACTGATATCACACACCAGGAGACACTACAAACATGCAACCCTCTTTCATCTCTATGATATTACAGCACCAGCTGAATACACACAGAAACAGGGGATGATGAGAGGTGAACAAAATGTACAGAGAGGAATATAACATATAGTAATGTTTGTTGTTATACTCAATCTTTATGTTTTAATGGCAGGTGTGTATTATCTTTGGATGTAAAGGTCAGTGTGTGTGTGTGTGTGTGTGTGTGTGTGTGTGTGTGTGTGTGTGTGTGTGTGTGAGCACCTGCCCCAGATACATCTGCAATGATACCTGCACTGCGGCGTAAATGGGAGTAGAGCTCTCTCTTGCTCTCTCAGACAGGCCCAGTGCAAATTTGGAGAGCTATCAGATGAATATTAACTTTGAGTAAAGCTTATGTTGAGAGATCCACTGTCAGAAATTCATTCGGTTAAGCTAATGTTGCTGGTCAAACAAAACAGAGCGGTGTTTGAATAAATCAATCTAGAGATATACTGATATATCGGCCAGAAATCGGTATCGACCGATAGCTTAAAAACAAAACCGATGATCAGGGATAATATATCCCGTCAATCAAATGGGACATCAATTACTTATAATAAATATTCATTTTAAAAAATATAAAATGATTTTTCTATTAAATAGAAACCTATTAAAGTCGTGATTGTGCTCTTTTGGTTACAATAGGGATGTGTTTCTCATAAAGAAAAACTCTGATATGCTCTGTTAGACAACCAGATACAAGTTACAACAGGCTGGAATTACACGCTGCACACTGACATTTCTACTGACTGATTCAGAACACACACAGTCTACAGAGGTCTGTCCCCTGAACTCTTATCACTAATTATTAATGCTCATGTAACTGAAGGACTCCGTATGTGCGTATGTGTATAGTATACATTCAGACCTCCAAACATTCTTTAGAGTGCAGAAGTGTGCATGATGGCTGTCAGTTGCAGGTGACATTAACTTCAAAAACTGTGTAGTGCACGATGAGTCATGAATATTTTGGTTCGACGCCATGAGACGTCCTAACAGCTTCAATAAGATCAGCAGGCCAGATTAAAGCTCACAGAGCATAAAGCAGCCTGTCTGCCAGTAGCAAGATCATAAAGTTTCTTTCTCCTGTACTCATCTCTCTTTCCCTCTAGCATTGAAAACCCCTGAACTCTGAACCGGGGACTGCAATAACAGCTGCTCCCAGTCTGCTACGTAAAACAACCTTCAATTTTAGTCTTTTAGAAGAAACACCTTAGAGCCGTTAGTTATTGGTGGCATTTATATCTTGAACAGAAGATTCTGGACCAGATCTTGTCTTCTCAGTCCAGTATCTTCAGCAATTAGTCCTGATGAATATCTCCAGGCAGCTGTATAAACAGCAGTTTAAACGACTGGAATTGCAGCAGACACACCAATACTGCCCTCAGAGGGCTGTTCGGTGTGTTTGTGTGTGATATAGTACTAGTGTGACAGTGAAAATGATTTTTTTAAAGACATGTCAAAACGGTCATGTAAAGGCCACTATGATGTGGGATCGTGTGTGATGAGGATGTATTTGTACGTGTGACTCTGGGGAGACTGACCATAACACTGTGAGTCATGAGGACTGTGCTGTTGTTCAATAGCAGACAACACTTCATGTAGTATGTGAGTAAGTATGTGTTTGTGTGTGTTTTTATATTCCGGTGGGGACCTAAACCTGAATGCACACCAACTCATGGGGACTCACTCGTGTCAAAATTGAGGTCCCCATGGGCAAAAAAGCTTCTACATCTTACAGAATTCTATTTTTTTAAATCTAAAAATGCTAAATGTTTTCTATGATCTTTAGGATTAGGGGTAGGGGATAAAATATACAGTTTGTACGGTATAAAAATCCTGAGGCCTATGGACTGTCCCCATGGAGATAATAAACCAGACATGTGTGTGTGTGTGTAAGTGACCTTGGGGCCTTGGTGTACCATCTGTTATACCGTGAGATGTAGACCAGGCAAGTACAGATTAAATAATCTGATTACGGCAGACTGGGATTAGCTCCAACTGCATCATCTCAGTCTCAAAAGAGCCATATTCATTTTCAGTTTTTAAAAGCGTGCCAGACCCACTAGACACACATAAAATATTTTAAAACAATCACACTTGACAATAATAAAATACTTAAAAAATAAATGAGTTATTTTACATAATGTTATAATAATGCACTTACTGTGTGTGCACGTAAAGTGATGCCCAAACAGTTTAATATAGACATACTGTTTACTTTAAATAGAAATCTTAAATAGAAATCAGGTTTAATGAGATTAATCCACTTCTGCACCAAAGAATCCTTAAATAACCCAGGGCACAGCATGACACACATAACATACACTTGAAGGGAAGCTGAGAAAAGTGAAGGAAGGTGTGCTCATGTTACCTAATGCATTTACTAAATGTTAACAAATAAAACCTTACTGTAAAGTATAACAGTAAGAAATAAGAAATATAATTTGATATGGTCTGTGTTTTGTAAAATAATAGGAATTCACTATCTATAATCTGTATTGATGTTACCTCTCTATACCCCTCCTGTTTTTCTCCATTCATCATTCTATCCTGCCATCTGTCCAAACTTGATCCACTGAGCCCAGCAGCTTTACCAGGGTGTAGTAGGGCATCTGTATGGGTGTGTGTGCTTGTGATTACAACAATAAATCACTGTCCTATGCAAGTCACAGCAGGAAACAGAGATACTTGACATTTCAAGAGAGTTGTCTGTGGATTCTTCTTTGTTCGTTAAACTGTTATCTAACATCCAATATCGTGTAAAATATAGCGCATTTAATTTGTTTTTCTGCTTTAAAAGTACATTGGGAAATGTCTATGATGTACTAAATACTAGGGATGGGAATCCTTTGGTCCTTCCCGATTCGATTCAGAATCGATTCTGAGGGTCAAGATTTGATTTTTCGAATCAATTCTCGAAGTACTAATTTGCATATGTGTGACGTCATTACGACGCATTTACACTCAGAGTCAGACTAGTGTTGGGACTTTTGCTTCTAGTCTCTGAACTGTCACATCCTGTGTTAAAATGCAAAACTGCCAAGTGAAGCCGTTGTCATTTCCATATTTTCTGTTTCTCTTGTCAGACGTAAAAAATGTACGTGACTAATTAATACTAAATGCTAACCGGTGTCAGAATTTTCCATGACACCGGCAGTAAGCTCAGGAATTGCCTGATCGTCTTAGAAAAATCATCATACTCCTATGGAGTAGTGAATTCATCTAATGCAGCGCATTACTGCAGCTTCGGTTAAAACCAAGCTGGTCTGGACATGGTCACAGAATTCCCTGTGGACTGTTCTTTCTCGGCTTCACCTTCCAACAAAGGATTACATTAATAAATGATTGGTGCGGTGTGGACGTGGAACATGAACCAGGCCCTCCACCCAACTCCCCACCAATGGACCAACAGAGCTGAGGGGGCAGTTACACTATATCACAGGAGAGGGTAATCTGACCTTGTCCTCTTCACGCACAGACATCCCTGGGACAGAATGTGACAATGAAACAGAACAAGATCCAATCAAATGCACTTTACCTCCAACAACAGAGACTGTATGAAAGGTTTATGGTAAAGGGAGTTCAGATGAAAAACTGAGAGCCAATTAGATTAAAGTCATATCAGTATGTTATGTGATGCTTTGAAAACAAGTTCACCGAAATGCAAACTCACCATAATACAACACAATTCACTACTTCTTTACAATGTGTAAAATCTTCGCTAATAAGCAAACAGGCGCAATATTTTAACAGGAATCTAAACTCCCTGTTCTCTGATTAAATCATACACAATTTCAACCATTAACAATCATTCATGGCACATTATGGACACCCCTGTCTCCTTTTCTTCTGTCACTGTGTGCCCGTACCATCTGTACCCAGGTAACCTAGCCCACTAACACTTTGGAAACACAAGCTCAGCCAGGCTAATTACACGTAACAGGATCTGTGTCTCCACCCCCTCCCGACTACACAGTCCTGCTGCAGCACACCCCACCCCTTCCCCTGCTCTCCTCCCACATTCAATCACCTGCATATGCACACACATACGCACCCTGTCCCAAGTACTGCTGCATCCTCACGTGTCCAAAGATCAAGCGGTACACACTGTAATGTCATCACCAGATGTTCACTAATGTATATTAGCATGATATAAAGGTATGCATTGTGAGTTCATTAACATTAATAGAAATGATTATAGGCCAAGACTGTAACAATATAATTTCATCCGTTGTTTTCTCTTCTTTCAAACTGATCTATTACACAGTTACATAACTATTACGTTATTTCTTAAGGCATTTATTTATTTGGTATTAAGAGTGCTGTGATGATGCTGTGGATCTTGTAACACGTTCTGCTTGTGTTAAGAATGTTAGATACATTTATACATGACCCCAATGAACTTTAGTCAATATCTATTCGCTTTCGGCATCAGTATTTGCCTATCACAGGCAGGTACAGGGAATTTCCATTCGCGTGGCTCCGCCTCGTGTCTGACGCAGAAGCGGCCTATGGGGAATGAAACAGCTGTGATGAGGATGGCGGTGGTGCATCACTGCGACAGCTATCGGCACCGACCGCTGCAGTTAGGTCAAACTCATCCAAGCATCATAATGAAGTAAGAAAATAAGATAACCATTGGTGTTTCTCTTAACCAGGTTAACCCATACACAAGATTTATCCATGACTGTTTGCGTAATCATTTATTGCACTGTTGGTAGCCTACACTATACTCATCAGTTTTGGAGCTTGAGCTGCTGGGGTTGAGCTCTGTGTCATTGAGTGTTTCAAATGGACCTTTTCTTATTTCCTTTAATATCTTAACTGCCGGTTCATTGGTAAGTGGTTAGGACGTTAAAGTAGCCTACAGCAGCTGCGAACCGGCTTTCCTACTGCGCACTGCTATGCGCAACGACACGTCGTTATTCACGACTTCTTACCGTTGTTGTCGCTTGAAATCTAATTGAAAATATAAATCTAAGTTGGTACATGTATGGTGATCGGGGAAATTGCGCAAGTCTGACATTCGTTTCACCCTCGACGCGGTCACACGATGTACTTGCATGAATCCTTATTGCTCTCAATTCAAATTCGACCTTTCGGGTCATCATTCAGAAACGAATCTATGAGATCACCATGCTCCGATGCCCAGCCAATGATTACCAGCGCAGAGTTGTCACAGATGTTGGAAATAAGCCCGTTTGAGCACGGATCCCCAGTAACCGCATTATGACGCATGGATTTCAGCGATGGATCGAGATCAAGTGTGTGGACATATCCCGATACCAGACAATTCTATAAACGCAATAATGCCGCAAACATGCATTGAATTCACATTCTTGTTAATTCATCCCTGTACAGAACAGGTGATGCGCGTTGCGGTCGATGGCGAGAAGATATAGGAAGGATGCGTGAGAGAGGGGAGGATGGGGGTTAAAGAAGGAGGAGGGAAACGATACCCACATTGCGTGCCATGAAAAGGAGAAACGAGTAAAACACATCAAAATAACTTTAATTTTATTATAAAGCCAGAAAAACGATACGTGTGAATATATAAGTAGAGTAAAATGAGTAGATTATACGAAAGAATGCGCACGCGCATGACGCAAAGGCAGTATGACGCAGTGGTGCCCTTTAGAAAGTCTCCGACTAGCATAACCCGATTAGACCGGCACGAGAACGTCCAGATATAATCATTCACGCTGCACCAATATACGCTTTCATCGAAGATAACAGCGTTATATGTGTTTTGAAATGCACATCGACTAGACCACAGCAAAAGTTTGAAAACGTCGTTCAATTCACACAAATAACACATTTTATTTATTAGGTAGCGGGCAACGTTTCTATAATGTCTATAATCTGTTTGTCGCAGTCTCTGATGTATATCAATTTCGCATGCACTGTATAAGTCAATGTCATTCTGTCACTTTATGTCTGATAATGCAGGACATGACTCTGCAGTTTGTAGGATTCATGTGGATAATAGTTTTTTTCATATAAAAAATATTCTTGCACTTTTTCTGAGTGAAGGAGACAGTAAAAAGGAGATAAAAAGAGTGAGAGAGATGCCGTTCTTACCCCCATGGTTGCGCAGTCAGTCCGTTCTCCTCAGGTACGGTGATGGAGAGACAGCCTTTCACGAAGATAGGATGCAAGGAATCAAAAAAGGTCTTAATAAAGCCGAACGATTAGAAACTGAGATAAAAACTATGTTTTTCCAGTGCTTTACTCGGCCGACAAGCTGAGAAACCTAATGCGCGTATACTTTCACGTCAATATATTCAAGTTATTCGTCGCAACATTAAGTTAACGTATCTGACAGCGTTCAAAAGAATGCGGATAAACTAATTGACAAAACGAAATCTGACAAAAAGGGTAGTGCATTTCGCAGAGATGCCGGTCTCATGCACTGCTCTTGGTAGTTGCGACAAAGCCGGCAAAACTAAGAAGCCGCACCTCCCCCTTTTTGTGGTCTGGTCTCCCTCCGCGGCTCTGCCAGCTGCCGCACAACTCCGCCTAGAAAGAAGCGCCGGTGGATGTAAGGGATGAGCTTCTCCAACTGACCGACCTCATAAACGAGTGTCTCGCTGGAAACGCCCATATATTTGGTCTGAGCCAATAAACACACGCCCGCCTTATTATCGACGTATCATTTGTCCAATCAACGTGAACGCACCAGGTAAAAGACACCAATCGGATGTGCGGATGGCCCCTCCTGCGGTACTGCAGAATTCCAAAGGTGACAGCGGTACATCATCATCGTGTGCTCTGAGAAAATCTCTTTATGATAAAATGGACTAAAATTAAGCTAAGTCTCGATCGGTGTGTTTGCATGATTAGCGTATTGTAAACGTGTTTGGTTTATTGGTTGTTTGAATTTTTTCTTACATTAAATTAAATGTTATCCAGAATGAAATCATGCAGGAACATGTAGGACTAGCCATCACTGCAGCAGGCCTAAAGCACACTGAGTTATCAGATGGATTTACAATATTAAAATGTTGGTCTTTGTGTGTGTTGTGCACGTCTTTATTGTGTTTTTTACTCTAGGACAATGATTGTGATTATTTCTATAAGAATGCTGCAACCTTTAGGAAATATCTATTGATTTCCTCCATGTTCAGTGTATATCTTGCTCTCTTTCTTTATCTATTTCTCTCTTTCCTCATGGTGTGATTCTGAACACCTAGTTCATTGTTGAGTTCAGCTCAGAAAAGGGAACTGCTACAGCACAGTAGAGGGCTGCATATTCAATCTAAAGAATCAAAGTGTGACCTTAAACTTGGTGACCCTGGAAAAATGAGAAAAGGTAAAGCTTAGGATGCCAGCCCATACGCTTTGACCTTCAAGTACTATAGACACATTTTATGTTTTTATTTCCGCTTTTACAAATAACAAACTCATGTTACAGACAACTGCATATATCAGGGAAAATAAATCATACTGATGGTTTCTTTCACAGCTAAGCAAGAGTATCACAGAGACTGAAAACTCCTCTTACTCCAGACATCTGAACAGTATAAACAGCATCTTTACCCAAGTCAGACTCACCATTTTCAGACCCCTCACCACAAACCTCTGTAAATCACATAGACGTGGATCTACAAAGATCCAGCGCAAGGTTATTGAACTGAACGAGAAAATTTGGGTTAATATTTGAGCAAATATGCAGGGCATGTGGCAACTGTATTTGAGCTGTTAAATAAAAAAAAACACATCACTTTACACATAAGAGATGCATAGGCTATAGGGTATGCACCTAATAATATATTCTCTGAGGACACAAAACCAGGCCAGTGTGTTGATTTGCAATGGAAAGTAGTGGTTCTGTATTGCAGAGGAGACAGACATTGTGCCGCCCTCAATTGTTGGTATAAGCTATCTGTCAAACTTGGCTACAACCCCCACTGCACTTGCGTTAAAAGAAAACCTGCATGTCATTGCATAGATCACAAAAAAATAAAAAAAATTTTTGTGCTATTCAGATTGATCGCATTTATAATATTAGAAAATATATGTACATAGTGTGTAACATATTCATTGACAAGACCTTGAAATCACAAAGCTTATGGCCACATCAGTTACCGAAACATCATAGTGCTTATAGGTAAATACATCGTGTACCAAATAAAATCCCCTATAGCAAAACTATGCTGCGTAGTCTTTGGCCTACACAGTATAACAAATAAAGTTTTTTCAAAAATTTTAAAAACCAAAATGGCTAACACCATGCTCTATCCTTCTTTAACCTTTTCCAGTATCCCCTACCCCCCTTGCTGCAGAGAGAGGAAAAAATCTCCGTCTCCACGGCAACAGCGGTCAGGTGATCATCTCTTAGTCATTTTGCTGACTCAGAACAGGGGGAAATGAGGAAGAGATGGAGGCAAGAGTCAAAGAAACCCTCATCTTAATCTCTGACAAATGCATTATGTTTTAGGGTAGCATGATCTGAACCTACTTCTTCATAAACACCTTTAAAATATAAAATGACATATTCTGTGAAATGATCAGTGTTGTCAGGAAAGAGAAAAGGAATCAATTTGGATGAGAGTAAGCACACAGAGAGGCAATGCACGAGGAGGTTGGAGAGGCAGAATCATGTGGAGGACATGAGATTAGAATAAAACAAAGTAAAATCAAATATCTGTTAAAGGGCAAACATTTACAGTCTAATCTAATTAAACATCATTCATTCACTTCTGTGCCTAAACTGGGTCGGAGCTCTCTGTTTAGGTCACGCTCACTGTCAGAATGACGAAATAGTGAATAGGGAAGTTTCCTCATATTAGTTTCCTCATCCATAAACTAAAAGAAGAATGTGTGATTAGTATTCTTAGATTAACCTAAAGAGATGAACGTGGGCTTGTGCTACTTAGACTGGGAACTGAACATTCTCTCTCAAAAGGGATGTATTTTTTATTAGGGCGCTTCTTAAGTAATTGCAGAGCTCAGATTTTGTGACGCTGGGACTGCTGACTCTGCAGTTTGCTGTGATGGCTGCGTTAGGGTGAGGTTACGCCGCTCGATTCAGAACGACATGTGCTTACTGGGCACTTCCTCTTTAAGAGGCAGATAGCCAATCAGGAGGCCAAACAGTA
Organism: Triplophysa siluroides; assembly: GCA_006030095.1. Taxonomy (NCBI): domain Eukaryota; kingdom Metazoa; phylum Chordata; class Actinopteri; order Cypriniformes; family Nemacheilidae; genus Triplophysa; species Triplophysa siluroides. The sequence goes on from VCII01000558.1 coordinate 1,226,392, forward strand.
AGAGCACGGTGTCCTTGGAAACGACCTTGTGGGGTTGAGAGTCTTAAGGGGATGAGGAGGAGGAAACAACCTCAGTAAAGGTCACAGCATCACACACCAGAATTCAAAGTGAAATAATGCAGCGAACAGAAGAATGTGAAATACGGAGATAAATGAAGGAGACGGGGAGTATTGGAGTATTAAGAGAACAGAGGTCTCTGCAACACATGCAGACGTCACCCCCCTCCAGATTAATGTGACCGCATGCCATGCGTCCTCGTTGCGTAATGACTTCTGTGAAAGGAATAGAGGACAAGATAGGAATAGACCGGGATTAAGGAGAGATGAAAGAGCGGGAATAAAGAAGAGGTTGGAGGGATGAGAGAGGTTTGGGCCAAGGGTTTTAAAACAAGCAATCAAGTTGAGCTTAAGTGTAGCTCACCGTCTTCCTTGTGCGTCGGGATTCAGTGTTAAATGTATGACTCCTTATCCACAAGGCCTTTGTGTGGTAAAAATAACTTTTTCTCATAACCTATATAATGACCTTCGTTAAAAATACAAAAATGAACTTGCAGAGAATAGCCTTAACATAGTGTATAAAGAAACTAGCCCCGGGGGAATGTTGCATATGCTATTATGTCACAAAATTGACTCAGTTATCTCAATAGTTTTCTTAATTTACTGTATATGGCCGTCTGGAATTAACCGTATATATGTGCAGTCCTGTGTCTTAGTCTGCATGGAGACAGTTATTTTTAATGCCTCTCCTGCAGCTGTGGGTCCTCAGAGGTTATTAGCACTAGGCTAGCATTTAGCGCTAACTGAAATGTGTGTGAGTGCAATCAGGGCTGGGCAAAAATAGATCAAAATGTTTTTTAAATAAAATACCAAATACCTTACCTTTAAGTGTATCAAAATAAACTACAAAATACAGCGGCCACACCATGTATCAAAATAAACGACTGTATTTTTGTATTTTAAAATACAACAAAATACTTTTACAAGGGAGCATGACATTTCATCACAAACACTCCCTTTGATCTATCCCTTCACCATTACACTGATTCTGTGGATTAAGTTAACAATGTTTGATAGCAACAGCTTTTCTCTGCCCAGGTCATGCAATAAATCTGACATATGCAATCAGTTAACAGATCAAATATTCACTTATGCCTGGCTGTGGTCTCCCAGATAAATGTTAGTTTTTAAATTTACCAATAGTTTAATGTTTTATAGTTTGCAAATGACTTGTAATTGTATCCTAATTTAGTTACTTGGTGTTTGGTAACAAAGGGCCTTCTGTGCTTCAGCAACACTGACTCAATGACAAACAAGTCAATAATATTCAACATATTTATATTTTCCTTTCTGTCGGTCTCTCAACGTTGTGTCGAACCGACAGAGATGGGGTTTGACTTGAGAACCAATCATTTTTTGACTAGTTTTGAAAAGGCTAATGAAATTGGCGAATACAATATAGAGTTGTTGACTGTGCTACTTGCACTGAAGAGGCTACAACCTCTCGTGCAGGACAAGCACGTGCCGGTCCGGTCGGACAGCACAACTGCCGTTAACACAACTCGCCCGATGCCTCCTCCGGTGGAGTCAACAGGTGACAAAGTCCCTGCGTGCCACACACATCCCGGGCGACCTGACAAGTTCTGTGCAAGGTCAGGGAAGAGGGGCATCAAGTGCTACTAGTTGCGCCATACTGCCCCAACCGGACTTGGTTCTCGGAGCTAATGCTCCTGACGACAACTCCCCTGGCCGATCCCCCTGACGAAGGACCTACTGTCTCAGGGGAAGAGCACGTTGTGGCATCCGAGACCAGACCTATGGAACCTCCATGTCTGGCTCCTGGACAGGACGAGGAGATCCTGAGTGGCCTACCCCCTACGGTGGTTGAGACCATTACCCAGGCAAGGGCTCCTGCCACTAGGCAGCTGTATGCCTTTAAGTGGTGCCTCTCCTCGTCCTGGTGCTCTTCTCGAGGAGAAGACCCGCGGAGTTGCTTGATCGGGAATGTGCTGTCCTTCCAGAGACTCGAGAGTAAAACTCTCCCCTTCCACACTGAAAGTGTATGTAGGAACCAGTCGCTGGAAAGTCTCTAGGACAGTACGACCTGATCATTAGATTCCTAAGGGGCGCGAGAAGGCGGAATCCACCTCGTCCGTGCTCTTGGGACCTCGATGTGGTCCTGGCGGGCCTTCCGAGGTCCCCTTTTCGAGCCCCTGGGAGACACTCTTTCTCATCTCTCGATGAAGATGGCTCTCCCGGTGGTGCTCACTTCTATCAAGAGGGTAGGGGACCTACAAGCGTTCTCCGTGTCCACAGATTGCCTAGAATTGAGGCCTGGAGATTCTCATGTTATCCTGAGACCCCGGCCTGGCTACGTACCCAAAGTTCCCACCACTCCCTTTCGGGACCAGGTGGTGAACTTGCAGGCGCTCCCCACCGGGGAGGAAGACTCAACCCCATCCGTGTTGTGTCCAGTACGCGCACTGCGCCTCTACTTGGACTGCACGCAGAGCTTCAGGAGCTCTGAGCAGCTCGTTGTCTGTTTTGGAGGTCAGCAGAAGGGGAGGGCTGTCTCCAAACAGAGATTGCACTGAATCGTGGACGCTGTCACCACGGCGTATCGGTCCCAAGATCACCATGCTAACTGGCAGTGAGACCTCACTCCACCCCGAGTAAAGCCTCCTGGTGGGCACTGGCTCAAGGTGCCTCTCTGGCAGACATATGCATAGCTGCGGGTTGGGCTACGCCCAATACCTTTGCGAGGTTCTACAGCCTCCGCGTAGAACCGGTGTCAGCCCGAGTCTTGCATTGTACCAACATGTAAGACCGGCAACCGGTAAGGCGTACACCTGCGAAAGCACCTTCCCCCCTCCTAGGTGGGTCAGCGTGCTATTTCCGCCTCCCTTCTTCCCCCACTAGGTAAAGAATAGGCATTCCATCCATCACTAAGCATCTCCTGTGGGCGTGCTGGGCAGAGCAGCCCTGCCTCCTTAGCCCGGGTATCAGTTGAGTTATCCAGCGTATAGCTCAAACCGTACCTAGTGCTCCAGACGTAGTAACCCCCCAGCAGGGGTATACTAGTATTTAGCCTGTAGGCTACTAACACGAAGAACAAAACTTAACATAAACTCTTTTGAAGCAATTTATGCAATAGACAGATGGAAATCTTGCAGCCTGCACGTTTCTTACCTTAACCACCTTCTTCCAATTTTCTATTCCGCTCTCAACAACAAGTCCGGGCAAATTACCAAGTAGGCACCTGTCAGAGCCCGCATTTTTATGAAGTATTTTGAAACTGCACAAATACAAACACTGAAGTATTTTGATACACAATATGAAGCCATTTTCATCAACCCAATCAAATACAAATTACAAAATACAATTTTGTATTTTAAATACGTATTTTAAATACAGGTATCATAAATACTGCCCAGCCCTGTGCACAATGAATCTTGTAGGGGTGTATGCATTTCAAACACACATGAACATACACTAGGTAGCACAAACAGCTGGGTTGCTAACCCTGAACTATCATTACTTATGATGAAGCTTGTGTTATTAGGATTCAATTCTCAATAGATGAATGTCCACGCACACACGCAAACACATACACGACGATGTCACATCTTCCTCATTAGTGTGAAAAACTGCTGTGGCTAGATTTCAGACACACATCATCATTCTCCGCCTTGTGCTGTTCTCGCTCTTTGTAACAAGTACACAAATTCACACAGACAAACACACACAAAATATCAGATCAGCAGATTTTGTCATCAGTAGTGTGCATGTGTGTTACCATCTAACAGCTTATAAAACAATTAGTGTATGCACATGCAGTCTGGGTACAATGTAAAAGCTTTATATAAGGTGATTCGAGATTTGGATGAAGGGACATTTTCTGCATGTTAGAGAGTCTATTAATAGCTGCATGACATCACTGCCTCTCTGCCACATCTGTTAGTCATGCTATGTATGCTTCACACACACACAAGCATACGCATTAAAGGGATACGTCACCCAAAAATGTAAATTCTGTCATCATTTACTCACCTTCGAGTAGTTCCAAATCTGTATAAATATCTTTGTTCAGATGAACACAGAGAAAGATATTTGGAAGAATGCTTATAACCAGGGGTTAAATTGGGATTTGTTATGTGCTGTGGGGCTCTGTGGGGGATTTTGAGGGGTGCGAATACGAAGCTTATGATCTTATTAATTGACAAACTGTAAAATAAAAGTTGAGAGAGCCCTTTGCTATGAACAATAAAATTCTGATCAAATTCATTCTAGATGCCACCAGTTTACAAAGCTACATGTAAAAATAAAATCTTTCTGTAGGCCTGTGCCCTTTCCTTCTGTCAATATCAAATTAGTTTATTAATGTCCACAGAATTGTATGTATGACCTTTGTATTTCCAGTAGGCTACTTTTCTGTCAAAACTTCTTACAACAGTCACAATGACTGAGATGACCCATTAACTTGTGCATTGCTGCTACCGCACACATCATAATCAAACCGCTTTAAATGCTTGAATTTGATCAAAGTTACATCATTTGGAAATTAAGCCTTTCTTCACAAGCAGAGCATTATGACCTGAAACGTTAAAACAACAGAGCGCACCGGACGAGAAGCGGTGCAGGAAGGAAACACAAACGTGCGCAGACACACGGTGCGTTCCAAACAGAATATCTCCCTCCGAAGGGCCATTCGGGAAGGGGACACTATACAAAATGCCACTTAGTCAAAATAGTTTTTATTGCTCTTTTTGCCCAATGAATTTTAAACGGACAATTGCGTTTTTCCTTTCAGAGATAACACATCAAGAGCTCTACTCTGCAAAGAGAGTAGGGCACAGGAATGATCACTTCGGAATGAAATGCAGGGAATGATTTCTGCGCGCACGTGGTTAATGTACGACTGCGAGTTGGGTTACTGCGTTGTATAGATTTGTTTTTCTGAGATTATCATTGTAAGTGTATACAGTGACAATAAAATGTAATTTTTAACTTAAACTTAAACTTTGGTCCGGACAGACCAATGTAACCCCCATAACCGGTCAGATTTTGACTCACATAGTTGGAAAAATTACTTTTTTGTTGAACATGGACTTTAATTCTATGGACACCTAACCACTGCGATGTTTCTCACAAAAATCCTCTTTTGTATTCCACATATAAGAGTCTCATACATGTTTTAAACCGCATAAGACTGAATAAATGTTGTGATTGAATATAAACTAGATCTGTGGTTCCCTTCTCTCTTTAAGGTTCCCTTCTCTCTTTAAGTATTTCTCTCAGTCTCAGTAAAGGTCATTGACTTAGTGCCTTCATTTCTGTACTTTAATGTCAAAGCGGTGCTTTATTCTATTATATCTTTTTATGACTTAACATTTGCCTTCAGTTATATAAGCTGACATGTTTATATGGTCATGGTAAATCAAATGTGCTTTTGAAGAGAGCAGAAATGTGTTCACCATCACAATGTTTCTATTGTGAAACTGACCTTTTCTGTTTAAAGGGTCTTTTCAGCAGGGTAGACAGCAATAAGGAGAAACCATGTGGTGTTCTTATGCACAAAGTGGGCAAAACCTTATTAATCTTATTCCCCATAAACCATTGATGTATGGCATACTGTATTTTGTAAGTGATATGCCCCCCAAAAAAGACAATTCTGTCATCATTTACTCACCCTCAAGTTGTTCCAAACCTGTATAAATGTCTTTGTTCTAATGAACACAGAAGAAAGATATTTGGAAAAATGTTAGCAACTGCCATTCCTGGGATTGACTACCAGAGTAGGAAAATATATTTGATCCTTTTTTGTTAAAATGATATATTTTGAAGAATATAGGAAAGCAATCTAGGCCACCTTTGACTCCCATATATCATTGTCAATGATATCCCAGAAATGTCAGTTGCTAACATTAGTCCAAATATTTTCTTTGTGTTCAGCAGAATATGGGGGGGAGGGGGTAATTCATGACAGGTTTTTCTTTTTCCCTTTAAAATGATAGTTCACATAAAACACACATGCGCATACGCATACGCACACACACTATCATCTAGCATCCAATACCTTCTCTCAACCGCCTTTCTTTTTTACTCACCATGCTGTTCTGTTCTCCTCCCCCTCCTCTTCCGTCTTCTCCTCCAGCACAGCACGATCTTTTCACCTGACGGTCAGAGGTAAATCAGCAAGGGAGGCAGGTCAGAAAATAGAGAGATGTTCAGTAGACGAGTGTGAGAGGGGGCCTGGTGTCTCCTCCAAATACTATCCACTAAGCCCCTTAAACAATCTGTCTAATCACAGCTTCTATTACTTATCACTCGCACACAGCATTGCATGGGGTCTAGAGTCACATGACTGAGCTAATATCATCCTCTTAGCGGGACAATGGATGGTTTCACTTGTATACTGTAACATAATAATTTTGTTCCCATCCATTTTTTCGGTTTTATTTTAACTTTGTTCATCATTGGTTCACCAAAGCACAACAGCTCGCTGCTGTCTCTACGTTTGGCAATACTCTGATTCTACAGTTGCTAAAAACGTATAGTCATACGTTAAGATTTAGAGAGTTGAATTTTTTAACAGTGTAGGAAAGCTGACTTTTCAACGTGCAAACAACATATAGTCATTCACGACTATCTTACTCGATTTACTACAAATTTTGTCATCCCGACTCATCTAACACATTTAACACACTCAGCGGGCTGCTTTTGACAGGCCATACAATGATTTGACTTGACTCTAGAAACATGGATGAGTGGATGAGTGTCATTTCATTTTAGCAGCAGTCCATCTACCATAGAAACCAGAAAGAGTGTGTAGTGTACTGTATTTGGCCATGCCCCAAATATCACAGTCTGTGTGGATCTGAAGTATGACGGCCTTATTTTGCACACGTACAAGTATACAAAACTGTCACGTGTCTATTTTTTTTCCACAAATGTCTGTGCACCCAGTCTGAATTTTATTCTTTTCAACCTAATACCAATTACTACAGAGGTAAATAACAAAGATAACACCATTGATATACGTAGTTTTTGAGAATTCCATACAATGAAAGTCAATAGTAGACTGTTGTTCGGTTACCAACATTCTTTAAAATATCTTCTTTTGTGTTCTGCAGAGGAAAGTCATACAGATTTGGAATGAAATGAGGGTGAATAAATGATGACAGAATTTTTATTTTGGGGTGAACTATCCCTTTGACATTTTAATAAAATATGTTTCAAAACATAAAATCTATTTCAACATTTCATAGGCCAAACTACAGTTTGTTTCGGTTTGTCATTAATTAACAACAATTACAAAACACAACCTACTTCATCCATTGCTGTAAACCCATTATAATTAATTACACATTTAGATTTGTGGTTATTTGGTGTGAAATAATTACAGCTGCTCTCTGTTTAAATGAGTACGTGAGTAAACAGCATTCTTTCATTTTTGCAGTGTTGTCTCATAATGCTTTGATTTGACGACATCCTTAACAAAACGAAAAATGATGCATTCGTCACCGGAACTTACGACACGCCTGCGTCATTTGCCGGAAAAACAAGCCTCTGGTTCACGCGCAGCAGAGGGATAACGGAAGCTAGACATCAACGTTAATAGTGATGTCAATATAGATATTTCGCTTAAACAAACGCATCGATTCGCTTCAGGAGACCTTTGTTAAGACCACAGAGCCGTGTCGAGCAGTTCTTTTATTGATGGATGCACTTTTTGGAGCTTCAAAAAATCGACGCCCATACAGTCCCATTCTACCGCTTGGAAGTAAAACGATACGTGTTATTATAACTTCGACTGCATTATTTTTCAAGAAGAAAGTCATATTCAGTCAGGATGCCTTGAGGGAAAGTAAAACATGGGGACATTTTGTTTTGCCTGTGAAATATCTCTTCAAAGCGTCATTGTGTAGTTTTTAGCAACATCTAATGTTGAGGTTGTGAATTGCAACCAACAGCTCACTTCACCCCTGCCTTTCGAAGCACTACGGAGGCTGAGAGAGGATTAAGATGTTGTCAAGTATTTGCTTCTTTGCCAAATGAGATAACATATTTACGAAATGCGTCTGTAGAGCAGTTTGTCCGTTTAGGGCTACTGTAGAAACAACATGGTGAATTCCATCTAAGAGGACCCATGGTGTATGTAGATAGAAAGAGTTCATTCTAATGAAATAAAAACATAACACTTAAGACATAGTTATGTATGTTATATTGCATTTCTGTCAATAGATCCTCCAAATAAAGTACACACTGGACCTAAAACATTTCAAACCTAAAAAAAAATGCATTCTTTCTGGGAAGATAAATAATTTATTTCTGTCTCACCTGTCTCTTTGTTATCTGTGTCCATATAAAACTTTAACTATGAATAACTTTTTGAAGTATTACAATCATTGAATAAATGTTAACAATTGTGATATGGACAACTGCAATATTTCAAACATTTTGATACATCTTGCAATCCTATCACACCCAAAAAACAACGGTTTCTTCCCTTTAAAAATAACTTTTCTGCTGACATCACCTAATACCTGCAGACTGCTATTTAGGCATCATGTTAGAGAAACTGCATGCAGGTCATTATGTTACAGTATCTCAATAATCAAATACCCAAAGAAAAAGATAAAGTCCCACCCCACATTTATTTTCTTACTGAATAACACTTTTGTCACCTTATAAAAGTACAGAAGTATTGTTAAGCACACAGAGTTGTGTTATCTGTACTTGTGGAAACTAGTTGCATGGTGGCGCAACTCTATTCAATAGGGAAACGGACATTACTCACCAGCCATGACAACAGTGCACATGCTGCCATGCTCATCATAGTCAGACACATGGTTACAGACAGAAAGGGAGGAGTGAAGTTTGTATCACACTTTATGAACATGGCCGAGACACAAGCCAATTAGTACATAGACTCTGAAACACACACAGCCGGTCTCCAACTGCATTCTGCACTGTGATTGGCAGAGAGGAAGGAGGATCAGAGAAAAGTGAGCTCCACCTGCGCACTCTTTAACCTCCTTTTATCCCTCCATCCTCTTCCGGCTGCTCATCCTCCTCTCTTCTCATTTATTTTTAGATAGATTAGTCAAGGAGAGAGCAAGATGTTCTTACGGGCCTTCTGTTTCAGGTGTATAGATCCCAAATTAATGAATGTGTGTGAATTGAAATGAATTGCTTTTTTGTCACATTAATTGATTTTTCGACACAACAGAAATGAACTTCATTTAAGATGTCGTGGAAATGAAAATTATCCAGTAATGCTACTGAATATCCACAAAAAAAAAAGTCGATTTCGAAAGTGTTGTGAGAGTTTCATTTCTAAACATCCACAAGTCACACACATAAGAAACACCCATTTCTGTGACTAAAATCACAATTAATTTTTATGGCAGTTTGTAAGAGTGTCTGGGTTCACCAATGATATGCTCATTCCGCATTTCAAAAAGTCCTGATGTGCCACATCTTTAAGAGAAGTCAGGATCGTACCCAGAAAGGCCTACCACAGTGCACTCAAAACCACATTATCTAACATTTCTCCATTTACACGATCCCCACCAGACAGACACAAAGTGGCAAATGTCTGCAGCTGAATCAGGCAGAAGCACAGAAGTGCTTAGACGAAACCGCCCAGTCCAGAACACAGCTGTCAAATCAATCCCGGCACCACAGTATTCAATACCAGACAAGTGTTTCCTTCACTTATATTTTCTGTCTGTCATCTGATGATGCTGTTGTTGCTGTGGTAATGTCATTGGTTGCCTAGCAACAGCCGTCCCTGGGATCCATGCAACCAGGGCTTCTACAGAGACATTTGGGAATATTTGGGGTTCATGAACATGTCAAGTTCATCAGCTGTACTTCCTGAAGCGGTCTGGAATAACATATATGACTCTTCGGTCACACATGAAAGTTAGGGATTCAAGAACCTTCAAATAAACCAAAGGACGTTTGATTTCAAATGAATTCAAATATTCTCATTCTACGTTAAAATGAATCAAACATGCTAAAACATTTAATATGTTAAATAATTAGTACAAAACTAGGTTAGTTTCCCTTTCATTGAAACGTCTCGGTTACGTATGTAACCTCGGTTCCCTGATGGAGGGAACGAGACGTTGTGTCGAAGACGACAGATGGGGTTCGCCCTTGAGAACCAATCACCTCTGACTACTATAGAAAAGGCCAATGAAATTTGGCGAATGAAATTTGCATGCCGGGCTCCGCCCCCGGATGTCCGGTATAAAAGGAAGCCGGCGTGCAGCATTCACTCACCTTTGTTCTGAAGACCCTGAGAGCCTCTCACGACTGCAGCAGAATACGATACGTGTTAGTGGCATAGGGACACAACGTCTCGTTCCCTCCATCAGGGAACCGAGGTTACATACGTAACCGAGACGTTCCCTTTCTGTCGGTCTCTCGACGTTGTGTCGAAGACGACAGATGGGGTTCCCTCTGGAAAACGCCACAACGCTGTATCGCGTCACAATCTCTAGCGAAGCGACGGTAACAGGCCTGGGCGTGTCAGCTCGATGCTTTCGCGAAACTGTAACCTTCCAGTGTGGTGGTCGGGGGGTTCCAGAGCTTTCTAGGAGAAAGATGGGAACAGCCCTGACCGGTAACCTTTCACGGACGGAGGCCTTAGCTCTCTACTGGCGAGAGGCCGTCCGGCTCGGGTTTACACCGGGTAAGCGCAACTTCCTTAATTAGGGATGCGCTGCAGAGGCCACCTCCTACCCGTGGGGAGGAATACGGTGGATAAGGTATGGTCTCGTCCTTGGAGGAGAACGCATGGAACGTGCGGGCTGAGTAGTTAACCGCGAGGTGGAGGTCCACCTGGGGAAGCTCATGGGTTACCAGGAGTGGGAACCATATCATGAGGATACATCAGACGGAACAGCCCACGGGGGGGCATGTACAGGCGTCCGGTAGCACTAGGTCCGGTTAGAGCCAGGGAATGGCTCACATGTTATCCCGGCCTAAGGGGGAAGGCTGCTCTGCCCAGCCAACCCCCAGGTGGTGCTTGCTTAGTGATGGATAGAATGCCTATTCTTAACCAAGTGGTTGGGTAAGAAGGGAAGCGGATAGGGTACCTGTCCTTAACCAGAATAGGGTAAGAGAGAGGTAGATAGCACACTGACCCAGCCTCCTAGAGGGTGGGGTGATGCTTTCGCAGGCATACGCCCCGCCGGATGCCAGTCCTACATGTTGCCACGCAGGACGTGGGCTGACACGGGTTTACGCTAAGGTTGTTTAACCCCTGCGAAGGTGTATGGGCGTAGCCCAACCCGCAGCTCTACAGATGTCTGCTAGAGAGGCGCTTCTGCCAGTGCCCAGGAGGTGGCTATACCCCCTCAGTGGGCATGGGAGATTCTGAGATTGGAATGTCGTCGTAACGGCATCCACGACTCAGTGCGCCAACCTCTGCTTGGAGACAGCCTTCCCCTCTGCTGTCCTCCAATACAGACAAGGAGCTGGTCAGAGCTACTGAGGCCCTGCGTGCGGTCCAGGACACAACACGGATGGGGTTGGGTCTTCCTCCCCAATGGGGAGCGCCTGCAAGTTCACCACTTCGCCCGTAAGGGAGTAGTGGGAACTTTTTGGGCACGCATCCGGGCCTGGGTCTCAAGATAACGTGAGAGCTACCAGGGCCGAATTCAAGGCAATCCGGGGACACGGAGGATGCTCGGAGGTGCCCTACCCTCTTGAAGGAAGCGAGCGCCATCAGGAGGGCCGTCTTACTCGGTTGAGGAAGATCGGAACCTCCGAGGGGCTCTTGGGGGCCCAGAGGCCCCCCGAGGACCCCTTAGGGTCCCAAGAGGGTATGGAGCGGAGATGAGGCGGGAGCCGCCCTCTCGCACCCCTTAGGAACCTGGTGACCAGGTCGTGTCATCCTAGAAACTTCCCATCAACTGAGTCGTGATGAGTGGCAACAGCGACTACATACACACTCAGTGTGGAGGGGAGATGTTAGTCTCCAGTCTCGTAAGAAGGACAACACAATCCTGATCGAGCACCTCAGTGGGTCTTTCTCGTTGAGAGAGACACCAGGACAAGAAGCGGCGCCGTCTAGAGGCGTGTAACCGCCCAGTAGATGGGGCCTTAGCCTGGGTGATGGTCTCCGCCATAGAGGGGGAGTAGCCAACTCAGGAACTTCTCGTCCCGTCTAGAGACCAGACATGGTGTTCCAGAGGTCTGATCTGGGATGCCGGAACGTGTCCTTCCCCTGAGAGAGCAGGTCCTCTGTCAGGGGAATGGGTCAGGGGGAGTCGCTGTCCAGAGCATCAGCTCTGACGCCAAGTGCGGTTAGACCAGTGCGGTGTAACCAATAACACTTGGTGCTCCTCTTCCCTGGCCTTGCACAGTGTCTGTGCAAGGAGGTTCCTGGGGGGGGGGGAAGGTGTGCTTCCGCCCGTCCCGCGGTCAGCTGTGCGCAAGGATATCCGTGTCGAGAGCCTCGGACAGGGAGTACCAAGCGGCCTACGCGGGGGTGGAGTCGCCACTCTCTACGAGGCATAAACTGACAAGAGAGCGCGTCGGCTGTCTAGTTCAGTTTGCCCGAGGTGAGTGTGGCCCACAGGGAACGGATCACCTGTTGACTCCACCGGAGGAGGCGTCGAGCAAGTTGTGTTAGCTGCTGTGAGCGAACGCCACCCTAAGATCTGATGTACGCTACAGCTGTAGTGCCGTCCTCGGACCAGCACGTGCTTGTCCCGCACGAGAGACCGCAGCCTGCTCAGTGCAAGTAGCACTGCCCACAACTCCTGGCAATTGATATGCCAGCGCAGGTGGGGGTTCGCCCAATGCCCCGCCTGCGTGCCCGTTACACACTGCACCGCACCCCTGCAGGGAGGCGTCCGTCACCACGACTGCCTCATAACCTGCCCTGAGGGACCTTAGTCCGTAGAAAAAGTCATGGAAGACCAGGGGTTTTGGTGCGTCGGCCGCAGGGCGTCATCACCATGCGCCTGCTGCCGGTGTGCCACGCTCTCCTCGGAACTCGACTCTGAAGCCAGTGTTGGAGCGGTCTCATGTGCATCAACCCGAGGGGTCTCACCCGACGAGGACGCCATGCCCAGGAGCCTCTGAATCGTTTCAGGGGGACCGCTGTCTGCCTGAAATGTTCCAGGCAGTTCAACACCGGCTGGGCGCGTACTGCGGACAGTAGCGCCGACATGGTGACAGAGTTGAGTTCCCTACCGAGAAAGAGGATGCTCTGCCCTGGGGAGAGCTTGTCCTTTCCTCGGTTGACCTGGATTCCCAATCGATCTGGGTGCCAGAGCACCAGGCCCCTTGTATACATAACAGATCTCACGAGTGTGTCAGGCCAGTCGTTGAGATAGTTAAGTACCCGCACACCTTCCTCCCCTCAGGGAGAAAGGGCGGATTCCACGATCTTCATGAAGACCGTGGAGACAGGGACAGATCGAAAGGAATTTCAGATCGATTGCCACGAACCAATCCTGACACCTGATGGGTGTCCGGACGCGCCTCTGCGTGAGCATCCTGAGCAGCAGCTTGTGAAGGTGCTTAGTTCAGGGTACGCAGACCTCCGGGGCGCAACCCGCCGTCTTTCTTGGGAACGATGAAGTGCGGGTTGTAACCCACCGAACATCTTGGTTTGAGGGACGAACTCGATGCCTGTTTGCCAGAAGGGTGGTGACCTCTACCCGAAGTATGTAGGTCCCTAGCCTCAGACAGAGGGAGAGATGATGCCCCAAAACTTGGGAGAGTCTCTGGCGAACTGGATCGAGTAACCAAGACGGACCGTCTGCCCTAGCCACCGAGACAGTGTGGGCAGCTCTCGAGCTCCCAGGGACTGTGACAGGGGGACCAAGGGGACGGTCTGCTTCACCATTCCCATGGAGGGTGGTTCGATGGCTGGCGGAGTTAACCCTGTCGCGGGGAGGGGGCCCCGGAGGGAAGGTTGGCTCTGCCTACTTACCTGCCTGGCGGGACAGCTGCACGCACTGTCATTGAGAGTGGTAGCAGCTGTCGTGTGTGTACGACCCTACGCCTCGCCAGGGCGTGGGGTCGGGTTTGCCGGGCACAGTCCAGAGGAGTGTGCGATCGGCAGGAATGAACTCCCAGGGGAAACAGAAAACTCTGTGAGTAAGTGGGCGCCAGGCCCTGAGAAGGGCCCGGCTTGGTGACGAGGCAGGAGCCGTCGTACCGACTGATCAGAGCCGTAGCTGTGAAGGTCGGGCCCGATGTTGCTCCCCCTGGGGTCTTCCCGTCAGTGTCACTTCTCGTGAGAAGTTAGCTGACGGGGTGAGGTTTCCCCCTCGACTTCGACTTCCGGGGTGCCACCTGCGGGGGCACAGTAACCGGAGCCGATGTGGAAGGGGTCCTGGGCTGTCGGGAAACAGACATGACGTGAGATCTCGGAGGCTTGAGGGCGGCCGAGTCGCAGCGTGGTAAAAATGTGGCTAATCGCCACTGTCTGCTTCCTCACCGTCAAAAACTGCTGAGCGCAGTCCTCGACGGTGTACCAACAGCCCACCCTGCGAGACGGGTGTAACAAGAAAGCGGACTTTCTCGGTGTCACTCATCTGCGCAAGGTTCAGCCGGGGGTGACTCTCCTGGACCACTTCCGTGGACATCGTCCGACCCAGGTCCCGTGCCGCCACCTTGGTCGCTCCGTAGAGCGCTGTCAGTGGCGGCACAGAAAACCTGCATTATACCTGGGTCGGCCTTACCCTCGTGGAGCTCTCTCAACGCCCTGGCCTGGCGGACCTGAGAGGAGGCAGCCCGGTCCGCGGCAGCGCAAGGCTTCGGCACCATAGATGTCGAAGTCCTACACGCGTTGGACGGTAGGCGTGGCCGATTCTCCCCAGGCGGCAGCCGTCTGCGGCACAGATGCACGTTCCACCCGGGGGATCTCGACGTAGCCTTTGGCTGCCCCACCCTCGAGGGAAGTGAGGGAGCCGGAGCGATCCGTGGAGCGCTCCTAGTTTTACACAGCTCCTCATGCACCTCCGGGAAACAAACGGCACCCGGGGTGGGCGCGGTTTGCACCGCGCTCCGCCCCCAGGAACCACATATCCCCGGATTAGCATGGCTGACATCACTTCTGCTTCCTCCTGAGCTCGACCCCCCTAGGGGGGGAGCTCGGATTCGTCAGAGTCGGATGCCAGTCTCCCTCCGCTGCTGCGAACGACATCTCATCTACGTCACACATTGTTTCCGAGTGCGTGCCTGAGGATCCGAACGGTATGCCACCGCCGGTTGGGGAACGTTCAGAAGAGCGAATCGGGGTGCGATCGGCCCGTGAGCACTTGGCTGGCGGGTTTACGTTCGCAGAGTTCCCCATATCACTAACGCTGCTACGTGGGTGGTCATCGGGGCCGTAGCCACAGATGTCACAGCCCGGGTAGCAGACGAAATGGTGGCTGGTTCCCGTAGGAAGACAGCCCCCCGTGACCGCAACTTCTGAGTGACAATCCGCCCGCAGTGCGGGCAGATGTGTCAACGAACGCTGCTTCGGTGTGCTGGACGCCCAGACACCTAATGCAGCGATCGTGTCCATCCCCCTCCTCGATGAGGGTGCCGCACCCAAGAGAACAGCGGGACATGCCGCGCTGGAAATTGCTCAGTCCTGAAAAGGACCTTTTAGAAATAATCTCTATCACCTCCGGAACCGCCGAGACGCCCAGGAGAAGGTCGCTGCAGGAAGGGACGATCCGCTGCTCTGCGTCGTAGATCCGGCGAAGTAGAAGAAGAATTCGTTGAATTCTTTTTGTTCGTAGTCATGAGCGAGGGCTCTGAAGAACAAAAGGTGAGTGAATGCTGCACGCCGGCTTCCTTTTATACCGGACATCCGGGGGCGGAGCCCGGCATGCAAATTTCATTCGCCAAATTTCATTGGCCTTTTCTATAGTAGTCAGAGGTGATTGGTTCTCAAGGGCGAACCCCATCTGTCGTCTTCGACACAACGTCGAGAGACCGACAGAAAGGGAACACGTCTCAGATCAGTCACTCAGTTCATAAGTGCTTGCAAAGGGGTGCCAAATGGTGAGAAATAGACTGAAATTCCTTTTACAATATTGATATGGTGATAATATTGTTTCTAACGTGTTTATTCTTGTATTTTTTTGTGAATATAGGCCATGTCAATTATTAAGCGAGAAAATAGTTGCACCACTTGTTTGATTATGTCTGAACTGTTTGTATGATTTTAGACTGATAGAAACAATATCTGCAGGTATGTATGCAGGTTACACTATCTGAATCTGTAATGTCTGTAAAAAATATTCTTTATAGCTATATTAAAATAATTACCTCTGACTGCGAGATGGTTAGCATGTAAGTGCAGTTCGCGCATGCCTGCAGAAATCCAGGTGTATTTTTGTGAGAGAGCGCCCTCGTGTGGTTTTATTACACAACAACACTGTCAAGTGAGGACAGCCGCACTGTCTCTTGGTTTAGAAACTTCTAGAAAAAGTTGATGAAACTAAAACCATAATGATGGGTTGGAGATTTCATCTATCCTTACCGCAAATGAATGCCTCCTAGTGGTAAATGTAGTGGTATATTGGCCTGAAAACTCATTATAGGAGAAAACTGAACCTTTAGTGGCTTAAGAACTGAATTAGGATCCCAATAGTCTTGCAACATGATTGGAAGGTTTCAATTTCTATATTAGGATAGTAGATTAAAATAGACAATATGAATATTATATGATAGAACTGACCATATTAGAATATTAAAATGAAAGTGAATAATAATACAATATATAAATAATAAAATGTAATAAAGTATTGTGAGTACTCAGCCTGTACACAGCCATTTAAAGCAGAGATCACATCATGCTTTCATTGTTTATTGAGTGTGAACAATCAATAGCAGTACAGGGGAAAAGACTCTAACAAAGATTAATACTCCAGAGCAGCAAACTAAAAACAAAGAAATCAATGCAATTAAATAAAAATAAATGTCAACAGGATGCGAATAATAAAATCTAGCGTGTTGTACTAAATCAAGAAATCAATACACAAAACTAAATCTTGCAAGGTAACATTTTAAATCAGTTTAACAACAATGAGGAGTGCTGGAAGATTGAGGAGTAAACAAATAAAACTCTTTTTGTTTTACACCGGATTTTTTTCACTGAGAAAAGACAGCTCATTGTGTTTTTATAACTAAAAACACAGGTGTTATTCTTAATATTACACATTCACACATTCAGAGTCGACACACATGGCACAATTTGTTTGCACTTACACATACAAACAAAATTTCGAAAAGATAAATGTTATTAGATACAAACAGACAAATAAAGTGTGTAAGCACAGCTACATATATAAGTGCACAGCACACAGACCAGCACAAATGTCTTCATTCACCCGTTGAGGTTTCAGTAAGACAGAGCCACTTTCGAGAATGGCTCATACAGTGTTCAGCTAACATTGTGTACAATAAAGAATAAAAGATATTTAAAATACAGTTAAAAAAACGTAATCTTATACTTTATACTAATGAATATAAAAGTATAGAAATTCCACAGTATATTAGTGTTCACATTACAGTATAAAACATGGCTCTAAAACTTCTGTCATCTCTTTTTGACTCCTCATGTACAGTACAGTGGATGGCCCCAAAAAGTCTTTACACTCAAGTTCACACAGGTGTCTTAACAGAGTAACCGGATGTGCAATTTGTCACATTAACTATGGACATGTTCCATTATGCTTGGCAACCAGAAACGTGTGGACAGTATTTCAGAAAATGTTCAAGTATTTTATCAGATGTTTTCACTTGGAAATGTTTTACTTCACTACATTATAAAGCATACAGTATATCCACAATCTTTCATAAATATAGTAAAAAAAAAGTTTTTACTTAGATTAAAAATCTAGTTAAAATCTTTTTAAGTAAAAAAAGGGAAAAACTTTTTATGAAATTTAGTGGAGTAATAAGTATGACATATTCTTTAGAACATAGTGAAGTGCATTCTTTCAAAAGTTAAAACAAAAACTTGAAAATGTACAAGAGTAAAACAGTACTGTCGACTTTTAATTAAAACCTTTAAAAAATCTTATGGTAAACATGCTTGTAAGGATTATTTAATATTTTAAAGTACATTTTTAATGTAAAACATATGTTTCTACTTTTATACAAGTAAGTATCTGACTTAAGTATCTAAATAGTTTTTGGGGTCACTGTATATGGCACAGCAAGATCCTCCTCTCCTACACCATCACACCTGATGACACAAAGCTACTCCCTCTATTGACAGAGAAGTAACGTTCCTCTTCCATCCTCCCGTCTCTCTCTCTATCATCATGGTCAGGAAACCGAGCCTCTTTCTGCTCCCAGGAATAAGAGCCACTGTGTTGTGAAGTCTCACGACGATCAACCTCATCATAATACGCCGAGAGACTCTGTCAGATTAGTGGAATAAACGAGAGACTGCTGTTAGAGTGTAATGTGAATATTAAACCCTGAATAATGCATGAAAAAAGTATGCCATTAAACATGTATGATTCATTATTTGTATGATTATTTAAATGCCACAAAGGATTAGAAGAGGAATATTGAGTTCTTACTGTATCCGGCTTCTCACTGTGTGTCTCATGGTACATGTTTTGAGAATTAGAAATAGGTTCACTGATGGTCGGCTATAAGATAAAAAGACAAATGTTCACCCAGGGTAACGTTGTCTTCACATGATCAGCACCAAAATGTCTCTTAAGGATTTCCTCATTTTAAATTTTTTTTTTTATTTTACACTTAATTTCATTATTAACTGCTTATTACTAGGTTAAAATAAGATTTAGTTTTTAAGATCTCAGTCATTGAGGACACACAGTATAACCACATTTACATGCATAAACTGATCACACGGTCTAACTCTGGCTTGCAAAATATAGCAAGAATTCTATCAATACAATAGAATTTCAAAATTCAGTTCTCTTGTGCCAATAAAATATGTATGTATATCTCTCCTTTACTCACTCTGTCTGCATAAGAAAAAGACTTCATGGGAGGAGGAGGTTTGTGAGTGGGTGGAGCACTGTGAAAACACATATATAGATAATCAATGCAGGGAAACATGCATTGCTCATTCATGTTACTTTTTATAAAATAGGGTACCAATTACGATCAAAATATTTTTTTATGAAACAGTGAAGAATACGTTTAAGGTACTCACTCTATGTTTTTCCTCTGCCGTTTGCGAACGATCACTACAACAGTTGCAATAATAGCAAGCAGGATGATTACACCGAGAATTCCTCCAATAATACTTCCTGTAGCGGAACCCTTCACTGGCTGCGGAGAATCTACGGGAAGACAAAGTGAGAAAGAGAGAGTAAGAAAGTTTGTCTCTCTAAATGTCATATCTTGAAAGACTTCTGAGTTGATGTTTTAAGATGAAAAAAAAAGATTTTCTTAAAATTCTTTAAAAAAGTCTTAAGTTGACTCAACTTGTAGTTTCTGAATTTATTCATTCAGCTTAACATCTTAAGTTTTTACTGTCTCAAAAGTTTGTAAGTTGACTTGACAAGAGTATTTGTCGCCTCGACTTAAAAACACAGGTTGAGTCAATTCAGTAGCAATCACGTTGGCGTTTTCAGCATTTACCACAAGATCCTGAGCAACATTTTTGTTTTTATTTATTTAGCTAAATTTCTAGTTAAATAAGCTACATTAAGTTGAATTAACTTAATATTTAGTACAGAAAATAAGTTACTTTAAGTTGAATTAACTTAATTTTTAGTGGTACTTTAGGTTGATAAACATCATTTATAGTACAGACAACCTGAAAAAGTAAGTTTACGATTTTCAACTAAACTTTGTAAGCCCAGGTAACTTGAAAAAAAAATTGGACTCATTTTTTTGTTATGCCAACATAACGTTTTAAGTTGAAAACTTAACTTAAACTTAACTGAGTTGAAGCAAAAAGTTGAGTGAACAATTTATTTTACAGTGCACAGCAAAAAACCATGACTTCCATATGTTGAATCTAAAAATGTATCAGGGTGTCTTAAAAAACAACAGCACAACACGATTTAGGCAGTGCTCAAACCGTTGTGGTGATGTACAGTGGAAGACATTGTGTAGAATATTAATAACTAACAAGTAGGCTATGTGGAACACTTTGATCCAAGCATGGACGTTGCATGTCCTGAATCTGTGAAATATGTACTATAGGCCCTTTCTGTTAGAGTTTCCTGCAACATATTTTTAGTTTCATATTATTCATTGATTCATGACTATTCTACACCATCTATTTGACCTTTACAATCTTTAAAGTAAAGTCGTGATTTATTTATGTAAAGATTTACATATAAACCTGTTTTTATGACTTCATCATGACTTGAATGGATCAATATATGTAGGCTGAAATATCTCAGTGTATCCACCACAGTTGTGATAGCACAAGAGTTTGGAAAGATCTGTTTTTGCTGCTCGTAGGCAACACAGGCAAAAATCTACTATATGGTTTCATGGGACGCATGCACCTGGCCGGAAGTTAACTTTCGATCTTTGATTATCAGTCTGGCTAGTGGCTTGTAATATAACCGCTTATTCTATATTTATATTATTATTATTGAAATTAACATGTATTTATTAGGACTGGGCAAAAAAAATCGATTAATCGTTTTTTTAAATGCGGTCGATTCAATTTCGATTCTCAAAAGCTGTGAATCGATTTTTTTCTTTCATATTGCCGCAAGCACTGAACTGAACATCATTAACGTGAATGTTATTTCTACTACTATCCACTAGATGTCACTTTTCTTTACACAACGGGTGGATGTTACAACAGGGAGCATAACGTTCATTCATTGCTTAAACATGGTGTATGCAGGTGTGTCGTCGAATTTAACATCACCTTCACATAAAGGCAGCGGTTTATAAGACTGCAGCCCCTCTTTACAGCTCATTTTGTGAAATGTTGTTTGTTAAACTGTATCTTAAATGTTAAATAACCTGTTCTGTTTCAATACACCCAAGTGTGTTTAAAGTTTAATATACAGGTTTGTGGCTCATCATTTAATTTTTTAATTCGTCATTGTAATGTGATATTTGCTGATCTTTTTTAGAAATATCTATAGGATTTGCATTAAATCTATAATCATTGACTCGCATCGAGGGCTTGTGAATCGGAATCGAATACAATCGGAACATCAGAATCGATACCCAGCCCTAGTATTTTTTGTATTTCAATGATATTAAATCAAAACGACTCAACCGTTATGGAGGCTTAAGTTTGGGCCACATAAGTTGTTTATTTTGTTGAAACCGCTGAAACCGTCTATAAAATAACAATAGTGATACAAAAAAATGACCACACTTGTATTTACTACTGTATTTTGAGTCAGTGTGGGGAAAGAATTTGACATCTTTAAATATCTAAATCTTCCCATGCATACAAAGAAGATTATTTAAAAAATATCTAATATTGTTAATGAGCAAATACAGTTGGCTAGTTAGGCAATCTTGGCATCTCGTTTGTATTTCTGTTTGGATCCATTAGGATGTTGAAACAATATGCATAAGCACGAAGGAGATGCACTTGTGATTATAATTATAATGAAAAATTATTTACATTCATGCATTTGTCAGACACTGTTTCCCAAAGCGATTTACAAGCTGTATGCATTCTTGGGTTTCAGCTCTATAACCTTGGCATCGATAGTGTAATGCCTTACCTGTAGCTAATCTACAACATCTCATGACAACCACCTGTAAACATATTACCTTCATGCAACCTTACGGAAAAAACCTAACGTCTATAATGAAATAAAACCTAATGTACATATAAAAGTATTGTGCAATAACATCAATGTACATTAGATGGCGCTACAACTACACAATCCCATCCGTGAGTGCGCCAGGCCGATGTGAAACGCATTAATATCAAATATTCCAGACACATATTCTTTGATGTCACCACTGTGAAAGTATATCTGCTCTCTCAAATCACTCAAATTATGTCGCAGGTGTTATGCTGACAGGCAGGGTTAAAGTCTGGCTTATGGCCGAATACCTGCGCTGGTGATTTTCAACAGAAGATGTCAACATGGGGATTTTAGTGAGGTGGTAAGAGAATGGCTTGACAGAGAGAGAGAGAGAGAGAGAAAGAAAGGGAGAGAGAGAGAGCAGAAGAAAGATAAAAAGCGTAAACACAGAGTTGGCCATCTACACCGTCTGGTTCTCAAGGACAGAAGGTATAATTCTCTCGAAGGGGGAAGAGTTGAAAATAAAGCCAGGTTTCGGATGAAAGGATGTGTGCATGTCACGTCTCACTGAATATCTGCCTTGTCAATCACATGTCGTTCTTTCACTCCCTTCGTCTTGCACTGTCAATCTTCCTTGAATGTCCTAAAGCTCTTTCCTCTCACACTCCTTGAGAGAAAAGGTTAACATCTCTAAGCAGATGACATAGCCGGGCAGGTAACTCATATCATCACAGACTGTACATGCATGCTCACGCATAAACACTGGTCATGAAAACAGAACACGCTCGAGTACAAAATAGAATGAGCAAAGTCTAAAAACACAATCAGGCAGACAGTTAATTCATGGGAATATGGGGTGTATAAAGGAATTGAAGGTCACTGCAGACTGTGGAAAGAGTGTGTGTGGTGTGAAGCAATGGCTTAAGAAAGCGCACTGGGGGAAAGAACTCGATCAATCATTAATGTGACATCTCAGTTTATAAACTCTCAAATCCAGACTCTCAGACAGAGCCTCCACGTGACTGTGTTTACAGAAATGGTGGACACAGATATTGCAGTGCAGTAACTATAAAAAGTCACATTCACCGGGAGGATTGTGCCATGTGTTGTAGGAATAGTTCACCTAAAGTTCTGTCAATATTTACTCATCAACATGAGCTCTCAGTTGGGCCTGTAGAGCTGCAAAATGACAAAAGTCTATATGACTTGTGTGCTGTATCCTGCTGAAGATATAGTATAGGATTGTGTGAAATACAGCATGATACTGTAGCACCGTCCTCAACTATGAAACATCATTCTTTGCCGTATGTTCAGACATGTTATTTTACAGTAGATATGACATCAAACTGGATCTGTTTTTGTTGACTGAATCAAGTTTGGAATGTGGTAGATAAATAAAAGGCAGATATTTTGTGTTTTAGGTGAACTTTAAAACTAAATGGCCAGTTCCAGTGTATCAGTATCAGTAGTATCAGTCTGTGCACAAGTTTTCTATTTTAAAAATGGAAAAAGATCATGCGCTTTACGGATGTGACAAAAACACGCACATTTTTGAGGGAAAACAAACACTCTTAAAAAAAAAGTACTTCTAAAGGTTCTTCGATGCCATAGAAGAAAAATCTATAGAAGAAACCTTTACATCTGCAGAATCCTTTCTGTTTCACAAATGGTTCTTTGTGGCAAAAAAAGGTTCTTCAGATTATAAAAATGATAAATTATAAAGATTATATTGTATGACATATCGCTTATTGCTCCTAAACTCTTTGTAAGTCGCTTTTGATAAAAGCGTCTGCTAAATGGAAATGTAAAAAGTATGAAAAAGATGATTCTTCTTTGGCATCACTGTGAAGCCGCTTTATTTTTAAATGGGTACTTTGTAGAATTTTTGCAAAAAATGTGCAAACCAGAAGCTTTTTTTTAATTTTAATGTTCATGTACCCATTTATAAGGAATACGTACTGTTATCAATGGGACAATTGACTTATCTGGCTTTTGAAAACTATGCTTTAAAACTTTAAGAGAGACTTCACATGGGTATTTAAACCATCAAATATTAAACCATCAAATAATGTTGACATTTGCATGGAATTGCCCAAATATAGCTAAACTGGTAGAGCACTGAGTTCGTAGCATAAAGCTCACGGTTTCAACTCCCAGGGAACACACGGACAGAAAAAATATCTATTGAATTTACTACATACAGTAGTAGTTTTGGGGAAAAGTATGTGTCAAATGCTCAAGTGGAAGTAAATGCAAATTTATTTGAATCTAAATTACAGCAAAACATACACAAAGGGTTTCCAAACACCCACCCATTATACTCTTGAAGAGAAACATTTCTCTCAAGTTGACAGACAAACTACAGTGAGTTTTAACACAAAATTCCCCTCCCTGTTTGTCAAAAAAAGATCATCGATAAACACGTGTAGTTGTGTTTACCTTTCGTGGCGGCCTCTGTTCTAAGTGCCGTGTAAATAAAACTAAAAGCATTTTGAAAGCTCTTGGGCTCTATAAACCACACTATACAATAATTCAGTTACGGTGATTAGCATCGGGTCACGTGACCCATCTCTGCCGCAGCAATCCTATTTCACACAGTGTGTCTAAAGTGGCAGGTTGATGGGATTAATTTGTTGAATAAACAATTTAAGTGAATTATGGATGTGTCAATGTGAAAAGACACATGCAATTAGAGGGATTATGGCCATAGACGTGATGCCCTGTCAAGGCAAAACTACAAATAGATTGAGTGTGAGTGTGCAAACCTTTCAGATCCTCGCTTAATGGATTTAGATTATAAGCATCCATTCTGACTGAGTGGAATGTGACATCAGAGCACATCTTCCATAAGACATTGCATCCTGGTGACTAACCGTAAAAGAGAGAGAGAGATCAAAGAGGGATGATGACACGTCTGACACTGAAAACTCAAAGACAAACGCTCTATCCGGCATCACATCTAACCCCCCACACACAGATGATACAGCCTCAGCTGTGCTTGAAGCTCGTGTAAAACCTGGAAACCGCCTCAGGAGGATGAATGACAGTGAATGTGTTCATTATCACGGACATTTCTTTTTCCTTTTTGAAGGAGCACTAGTGGTATTCCTGGACCACTTTGTGCTTGAGATAAAACACTTTGTGCTTTTAACACCATTGTAGTTCTGTGTGTGATGTGATACTGTAGCTTAGTGGTACAGTTTTTGTATAGCGTGAGATGATCCGGCTTCAAAGTCTGACCGTATATACACTTTTTGTTCAAGAATTTAGTTGTGAGGAAATAAGAACCTTTGACTTTGTGATACGTTTGTGTTAACCAGAAAAAGTCATGAGTGTTGAGGGTGGATATACAGTATGATGACCGAATTTCCAGTTTAAAGCAAAAATAAAGTAATCCGATGCATTCTTGACCTCTGACTTTGAAGGATAGACGGTTTACCATTCATTTGACTCTTGCTGCAGTGCGGTGAATACCACAGTACATGACACATACAGTTTGACTCACCCGATCACTCTTTATAGTGACATTCCGGCGCACGTAAGTGTGTGTGTGCGTGCATGTGTGTATCTTCATTCATCATGTGACCCGGCTCTAATCACAGCTGAAGTCCAGTCAGCCCATGCATTTAAACTGTCTGAGGATTAAACTGCTGTCAGCGACACCGTGTCTCTGCGTGTGGATGTGTGTGTGTGAGTCTCTCTGGGGATGCAGTGAGGTTTCTGCCACTGCGTGTTACAGCAGTGAACAGTAGCCACAGGAGGAGGCCAGATCTGGATCTCCAAGGTCACTGGTCCTTCAACACCCACGGCTCTAAGAATCTGCTGATGTCACACGTGCGATTTTTCAACATTTCGTCCAATCATTTCATTTCGTATCATTCTGATTTTGTTCAGTAAACACACACGCACACATACGATGTTGGGCTTCCATGTTTTATGAGGAATTTCCATCGACATGAAATTATTTTTAGACTGTACAGACTGTATGTACTCCCAACCTACACACATACCTTTCTGCATTTTCAAATTAATAAGATTTAGTTTTATTAATAAACTATTTTCTTCATTGGGACCACAAAAAAAATGTCCACACAAGGTCAAAAATGATTGGTATTACTATATCTTTGGGGGTAATTGTTACCCACACTGTAGGGTTTACCAAGACACACTAGCATATAAACACTATGATGAGTACAGTACTTTGAACATAAATGATTGATTATAAAAACACCAAAAATTGGGTCACTTAAAAATGTAAACTACTATAAATAGTTAAAGTGAATAGTTAAACCATAGTCAAGTAGTGTGGATCATATTTTTCAGTTGAGGATTCAGGTCTTCACATTTTTGTGAACGGATTTAGCTCAGATCTGGGGATAGATTCGTTTTAAGATTACTGTACATATGCCTGCACACACACACACACACACGCACCTACACACAAAAATAGCTCTCACCGGTGTCCTAGTCATCAATTATTTTTAAACTTGTGATCTCTCATACCCTTATCTTTCCCCCCCGCAACACACACACACACACATGTAAACTGCTAATGAAGTGTTAAGGAAACACCACACTTTCCTTTCCCAAGTTTTCTCTCAGTCATTAAGATTATATTTAAATGTGTCATGTCTCATACATTCCCTGTCCCATAAACACTTTCCGACAGCCATACGCAGCTCATCAAGCATTAAATGGCAAGCACCATCCCTTCCCTCAGTGTTGCTTCCATCATTACGCCTGTGAGATCGCAAACAACAGAGAGAAGCATGTCCTCAGCAGTGCAGCAGATATAAAAAGCTTTGCTTCATCTCATTGTGTATCTTCCTACTTTTTCAATTGTCTCTGTGCCAGAGAATCATTTCAGCTGTTGTGTCAAGCCCTCAGTTTGTTTATTTGGACAGCATGGTATATGCTTATTCCAAGAGTGTGCTGTCTATCATGTGAATAATAAATTCAATGATGTGTCAGTATATGAATTATTCAGTTTTCATTACAAATTATATTAGGAACCTAATTTGAAAAATGAGTTCATAAAGTGTATATGAATAACTAAGTATTTGAGTGTTTGGAATGTCTTTTTCTAATGACAGAACGCACTGGAGCTACATGGGCCGCATGAATTCATAAAAAATCGGACTGATTCGAAAATGTCTTAAAGAGCATTGTGTGTTTTAATTGAAGAAAAATGTCGATGTATTTCTTTGATCAGTGATCTGATAATCATACAAAACCTTTTAAAATCTCTGTTTTGATTTAACGTGCGTTTTTATGTTTTCACACTCATAAAACTGTTTACAATAAAAGTAGCCTAATGAATTTGGCTAAAAGTCGCTGCTGTACAATATTAAAAATGTTGTGATCAGTAAGTCATGGCAACATGTTTTCACTTTACTTTAAATCAACAAAACAAGCAATTTCATCTTAAGTTACAGCAATTAATTACTAGTCTAGACTTGACCATCCCTAGCGAAATAGTGGTAAACTAACTTAACAAAAAATGACACCATTAATAATAGCAAACAAATCTGGCTTGCTGTCCTAATAGGAAGCTCGATCCTGAGACTCGACTCGGCTCTTAGCTGAATTGTATAAAATGAAACTATTTCTTGGTGTGGTGGAGGGAGAGCTGTCGTAGGAGACTGGTAGTGTATGTGGCTGCATAAATATGCTTGGAAATGATTGAAAGGACCATAAAATGTTCTCACAAAGATTTGTACTTCCTCCAGTCCCAACTACGAGTTAATGTATTTCGGCTTGGGGCAGATAACGTGTTAACCTTTGTAACCTCTGTCTACAACACACACAGGAAGTCATTTACTCGATTTCCATGCATTAGCATTTAGCAGTGGCTGCTGGGCAGCAGTGCAAAGATTGCTTGTGTTTAGAGATGCAGATATATTACAGTTCTGTAGTTTAAGGCACCTGCCTGTGGCCTAAACAGCGTCTAAACCAACCAGCTCCTGATTACTGGGCCATTACCCCAATTACACAGCCGCATAGAGCCACAGGGGCCCGATCTCTGCGCGTGTGTCTGCGATGTGTGTTCACTCATGTGTGTGTATTTGTTTACCTGTTACCGCTAGCTGGGAGTTATTCAGCTTCATTAGTGAGCGTTCATGCTTGCCGCAGACGTAATTGCAGTGTTTCACCGCCACAGTCCGCGGCTACATTCCAAACTCTCCCCGACACAACAGCTTTACCATACAGCTCAAATATTCCAAACATCCCGAATCCCACGACCGCACACGTCCATGAATATCCGAGATTCTACCCAGCATCACCCAAGCGAATAGCTTTCACTCTCAACCCAAAGCCATAGTGTCTATTGCAGACGTTGTATCTGAAACAAGCCCGAACCTTTAATTGCACACCAGATGAAAAAGTCTTTATTCTAACTTAGTAACAAGTGAATCTGTAGTTTTATACTGCACCACAACACCCACTCCATTATCTGCTACCAAAATAACTGAGCAGAGAGGGAGAGAGAGTGGGAGAGAGAGAGAGAAGGGACAATAGCGATCATTATAGCTGTCCACGTTGTCCTTTTCTGCCATAGGTGCTGGGGGCGGAGTATGCGGGTAATTTTTGTGGGCAACACATATTCTGCATTGATTAATATTATGCTCTTCCTCTGTCAGTTTGTCTCTCTCTCTCATTTATTACGTGAAATGATTGCTCATTAAGCTATTGGCCCTGGCCCAGTAAATACTCCGCTATATTATAATGAATCTGTGTGTCAGATACGGCAAGAAACCGTGCAGCTTATATTTACAGCTTATATTACTGTCATCAGACCTAGAAACAGAGCGGTGAAGCAAAGAGAATGCCACTGTTGGAATCCTGTCACAGACACAAGCCAACACTAGCCTGTGTTTGAAGAACCACAAAGACGCAGAAATACAGCCAAGTTTCCTCCCATAATGAACATAACAGAATAATGAACACAGAAAAACAAATGGCAAGAGTGAGAATCCTTGTTTAGGTGCCTTTTAATAGCAATTGCTATGTAATTGATATCTGTAAATTGCGTGTCAAATCTGATATATTGGTCCTATGCATCCCCCGGTGAGAATATATGAGCATCCAGGGTATGCGATAAGCATGTAAAAGGGGTGTTCAAAAAGTTCGAGCATCAGGTGATACATCGAGCCTTCAGATAGTTCCAGGAAGTTATGTTTTTTCTTTTCTTTTCATTTTTTATTTATTTTTATATTCTTTAAATGGCTTGCGTCTTTAAATGTGTTAAAAGTTCATCTCAGTTGGTCTGCTTTACTGTAGCTCCATGCGTTACTAGTAACTTCCGGGAACTATTGAAAGGCTCCATGAACCACCATTGCTGTGAAAAAAACATTCCATTGGAGTCAACGCAGTTGACACGACTCTCTCTCAACAGCTTTGGTTCATACAAGGAAAGTCAACGGCAGCCAGTGTCGTTTCTTCACAATGTTTTTGCAGTGAAAAAAAAGTCATACAGGTTTGGAATGAGTGTGAGTAAATGATGACAGACTTTTCATTTTTGGGTGAACTACCCCTTTAAATAAAGCAACGTGTGCTTGGCAGCCAAACAAGAGTTAAGATGAACATTCTCATGCTGTCAGTTTGCTTTAAATGCATTGCGTCAATTTAGATTAAGTTAATGAAGAAAAAAATGATCTGATCCATTTGATGTTTCAACCGAAGGCATTTTTTATTAACTAAATTTGCCATGGATTCCAGCATGATTTCATCAGCGGCTTTGATGGTCCCATTCCCTTAATCTCTTTCATTATCTCTCCGTCCCTCTGAAACAAATACCACCACAACCTTCGTAACTAAAACCATAAACCAAAACCTGATCTGACGCCATAAAATCTGCTCTCCATAAAATTTTACGAGGCCACTACTGCAATAAAAACAAGTTAAAGGCCCGGACATTTCAGAAATCAACCAAATATTATGGTCATCATATTTAAGACCCTCTGCAGGAGAGTTTTCACAACCCACGAAACCTTCGCATTTGACCATCTCACCACACTGTACCCTCTGTCACAGCTGCTATGGAGACGGAGGGTGGATCTTGCAGTGTAGTGCCATGGCAACCGTCTCCCGGGTGACTCGCGAGTGTCAGCGGATGATGAGTAATCAATTCGCGGCATTAAGTAAGTACCAGTGATGAGATGCATATATTGGAGGGATGACTGAAGGCTGTCCTCATGGCACTGACACTGGCAAAAGCATTGAATCAATGTTCCTGTCCAGTTCACAAAGAGTTCATTTCATCTTTATCTGTGATACAGAGATAAATCAGTCTGCTTCACCGAGGCATAAAAAATGCAGTTTCGTGCTGTTTGTAGATTCCACCACCCCAGGCTAGCCTGACCTAAACATTGTAGGTTAAATTCTATTTAATAATGCTGGATGGTATTTAGTATCATCATTAGTATTTATAACATCATATACTTAACATTATTAGATAAGAATTTGTGGGTTAAAAATCTTCTTTTTTTACTGAATTTGCTCAGTCAGTGAAGAGTTTGCTGGTCAGTGAAAACTTAAAATGAAAATTTTCAGAGAATTAATTTTTTTACCAGTGTTTAGAAGTATGTGTTTATATTTTACTAAACACCTGATGATAGAGTCCAGACATCAGAAAAATATCAGTCTATGCATAAGTTTTCGATTCTAAAAGAGCGTTATAGATGTGACATAAAAGAATGAATGTGTTTGAGAGACAACGTACTTTGTAGGATTTCGGTGAAATAAAACGTACAACCAGAGGCAATTATACCCAACAAATGAAGAAGGAATGAGTCCTCATAGAACATAAAATAGTTGTTATCTGTTTTATTCTCATGTGCCCATTTATGAGGAATATGGACCGTTATTGGATGTAAAAACGTACTTACCTGACTATTGAAAATAAAAACATGCAAAAAAGCTTTAAAAGCTTTACGAGAGACATTGATATTCAAATAACCAAATATTAACATCTGACCTATCAGTATGGTGAAAAACTTGTCATCTTAAGGTTGAGATTTTCATGGAATTGCCCAACTATATTTAGTTTTACGGGTTCAATTTGCTGAGAGTTTTTCATATAATGAAATCAGGACAGGTCTGTCTTGTCTCAACAAATCTTACTAAATGTGTATCACTATTTTTGAATCACTGAGCAAAATGACAAATTACTAGATTTAACTTGCAGGAAAAACACAAAGTACCATAGACTTTCATAAGAGAACTGAAAAATGCATTACTGTGGCTAAATTTTTCATCAGTAAACGTCAAGGAAAGGGATTTTATCGCTGAGATGTGTTTTGGTCAATCTGTTAAGTAAATTCTCCCCCAGCTCTTGTCAGAAAACACTGTCAGACTTGTCATAGTGGATTAGAAATGGCGCAAAGGCGTTTGCGACACCGACCCGTCCTGACATCTCAGTGTCAGAAAAATCCCCTATATGTTTATTTTACGTTAAATTGCATTAGGTTCAAGAATGGCTGGCACTAGTAATTTCTGGAAATGTCAGGTCCACTGCAGCTATGGGCCCTAATGACTAATGCCTCTCTGTTTGGCCTACAAACAGCTCCTCTGGTCTGTATCTCAACACTAAAATAATCTGAGCGCTACGAGGAAACAGACCATCTTTAACAAAGCACTGTAATGGTTTGAACCACACCTCCAGTCGGCTACCGGCTCGTGTAGTTTTTAGTAAATGCAATAGCCAGAGGCAAAACCCTGTGCCACAGGTGATCTCTGATAACCATCAGGGCCAAAATAGCAGGAAGGAGAGAAAAAAATGATGACTCGATATGTAAGGCACACTCTTTATGTCTGACATCAGAGACAAAGCCATATTGTCTACGAACGAATCTCGTCTTTTGTTGTATCTGTAGGGAACCGAATAGATAATAGAAAGAACAACAAAGACAAATGTGTTCAATTTCTCGTAAAGAGAGACAGGAATGTCTGACTACCGAAACTTAAATCCTAGAATGAGAGAATAGCCACCTGGCTGGTTTTATACAAAGCTTACAATACAAGCCGGTATTTCCTGTCCCGGGGCTCTTGATTTTACTAGAAAGGTCAGTTTCGTAGTCTGCCTAAAGCACAAATGACATTCGTCTTTTAATATCCATAAAGAAATGGGTTAGCAGCTCAAGTGAAGTGGAAGCTACAGCTCGATCTAACCTATAAAAATTGGAACAACATGAACCAAGACATTTATCCAGCATCAAGCAATCTAAAAATGGCTGACAGGGGAATGAACTGCGAGTGGGAGTGTAACATGACTGTTCTGGGTGTACCCATGATCCAAATTGACATCTGTGTGATTTGGCTCAGCTTGGCTCTGTGTGTGTGTGTGTTTTCGAGAAGTCCCGCTGAATAAATAAGTAAGAGAGTGGCCGTCATGCCTGATGAGGAGTTATTTCTGAAATACAGCATGTCACAGAGCACCCCGCTCTGTTTGGGCTGCAGGGCATTCTGGGAGATCTTTGTCTGAAATGCTCTGGCCATGACCACAGTTAGAAGGAGCAAGCACTGTCCATCTATACACATAAAAACACTCTCTCACACACAACAGCCTTCATTTTAACAAAGATAGATAACAAGGACACATACTATAGATTTCATAGCTCCTAATTCAGATTCTTGAGTTTCTACCAGTCACTAAGCATTTCCTTATTGAATTACTCTGATGGAGGCAGACTTACAATTGGAGACACATGTATCTCTGTCTAACGCAGCCAGTCATTTGACTTGGGTCATAAAGTCTGGTCCACTCGGATCCACTCATAAAGTCGGGTCCACTTAGAAGCTTATTGGAGAAGAAAGAGACCACCTGACCAACATCTAAACAGCCAATCAAAGATGGTTTTGCTTTTACCTGCTATTGGGGTAACGTTGAGAAAGTTTATTTATGCTACAACTATAAACCAGTGCGAAAGAAACTCATTCAAAATATATGGTGTGACAATCTTACAGAATTACAAAAAGATGAAAATAGCAGATGTGTTTTTTTCTGTATTCAATTTTGCCAAAACAGCTGTTAGTTTTCCCTCTTAAAGAGACAGTACACACAAAAAATGTAATTTAGTCATCCTCACGTCGTTCAAAACCTTTATGTGAAACACAAAAGAAGATATTTCGAGAAATGCGGTTTTGTGTCCATACAATGGAAGTCAATTTTGTTTGGGTTCCAGCATTCTTCAAAATATCTTCTTTGTGTTCTGCAGATGAAAGAAAGTCATACAGGTTTGGAATGACATAGATTTTTTTGGTTAAATATCCCTTTAAGAATTCATCATCTCAACCTACATTTTTGAGAAAATGTTGTCGTCTTGCGCTGTCAAGTTTTGTATGCAATATGCATCATGCGGTCAGTGAATTGTCTGCGGGGCAGTGCATGCCGTCTACTGAGAGTACACGTACCTTTTATTCACAAATGTGTGGAAAATTTAACCCACCATCCCAACCTCACTGCATGGCAGCTTGGCATCACATGCCCTTTCCAGCTTCAAGAAAAAGAGGACAGAGGCATCTGAACAAACAGAAGAGCCAAGCTAAACTTTGAAGGACAAGAGAGTATATAAGGAGAGAGAGAGATAAAGAGAGAGAGGGGAGAGAAAGGGGGACAGTGTCATCTCTCTGCCCGCTGGCCTTCCCAGCTGTTCTTTCTTTCCCCTTCACATTTCATCTGCCTTCGCCCCAGCACCCTTTCCGCCGCAGACCTCTCGGTCTCCTCAGCATCTATCTCTCTTCGCCCACCATTTCCTCCCATTTTTCACTGTGACTCAGTGAAACAGGTCAAGTGTTACTGAATTCCCCCTCCAGCTCAACCTGCTTAATACAAGAGCACATAAAAACTCATATGCCAACACAGAGCGCAGGGAAGCTCAATGCCAGCCCATCGCATTTCTGCAAAGCACACAACATTAAGCCTCACAATCAGCCATCAGTGCATTATTTGATTTGTGCTTCACATACACATGCAGGCTGTGTGGAACTGACTCCACAGGAAAGCTCAGTGACTGAAGTGTGCCTCTGTGGCGTCTATGAAAATGGCCCATTCAGTTGATTGTGTGTAAGAGCACAGAAAGGCAACAAGATCTTTCGAGTGCTTGTGTTTTGGTATAGATATGTAGAGTGGTGTGTGGCGTGGACACTTTACTTAATGGTGTGGAAATGATTGTGTAACGGAAAAGCTATAAATAAAAATGTTAGGGGAGACATTTGAGAGATTCAGCCAGTCTTACGTGTTCTCTAAAGACTGCCTTAAGGTTTGATTATTCCAAACTAATTACAAAATGTAAATACTTTTTTAAGATTTTTAATGAATGTGATTTTTGGGAATAATGTAACTAGTTAATTAATGAATGCAAATCAACAAAAGCAAATCACTTCATTTATTCTATAAGTACAGACTTCATTGCACTCTAGATAAGACAATAATTGATCTGCATAGTGCATATTGTCACTTTATATTCTTAATCGTTTGAGGTTTATTGATGTTAATTAGACAAAATGAATTATTAACAGTCTGAAAAAAGCAATTCATCGACATTAATGGATGTAGCTGCCATCAATTCAGACATCGTTTCTTTTTGAGACAGATTACTTTTTTTTACATGTTAAATAAATGTTATACTCGCACTTGAATATCATTTTATCAATGTACATCTTATTAAAAAAATTGCGATAATATCTATTCTATAATTTTATAATAATTTCCAATTTTTCACTACTATTTGTATTAATAAATGTGTAATGTACAGCTGCTTTGACACAATGCAATACTGTAAAACAATCGACACAGAAATAAATTTGGATTGACTTAAATAGTTCACCCAAAACTGAAAATGCATATATTTTTATATATTACTTTAGTTACACGTGGAACAAAAACCTTCAGCTTTCTTTTGTTTCACACAGAGATTTTGCATTGCTCTATGACTGCAGACTACTTTAATTGTGCTTTTCGTTTTCAATGGAGGAATTTTATTTAAGAAAAATGTGTTTAAAGGTCCAGTGTGTCATTTTTTGGAGTATCTATTGAAAGAAATGCAATATAATATAACTATGTTTTCAGAGGTGTATAAAGTAACATAATGAAACGTTATATTTTATGACCTTAGAATGAACTATTTCTATACACTGCAGGTCCCTTTACATGGAATTCACTGTGTTGTTTCTACAGTTTCCTATAATGGGGCCTCACCAAAAGATTTTGGAGAGATTTGTGAGAGACAAAAAATCCACACAGGAGCAGATTGTCAAACAGAGTCCGGACTGTGAACAAGAAATCTCGCAAATTCTTTCGAGATTTCAGAATACGTTTTTATTATGTCACTGTATGTCAATTATATACTGTATGTATTCAACATAAACAAATGTGTACATATTACCTTTTATGTGATTTTAAAAATATTATGTATCATTAAGAAATTGCTCAAGCAGCGTCTAAAGCATTTAAGGTGGCACAGCACTAGGTATAATTTTATTGCAACTTTCAAATATTGTTGTATTTATGTCTTCACAGTAATTAAAAAAGTATGTTAATACTGTTTTGTACAAAATAGCTGTTGACACCTGAAAGAGTCCACTGGCTTCACTAGACCTATTTTTCTGTTCTACCTTATTCTACCTGAAATGATTTGTAATTGTGATGATAGTGTTTGTAATGCTTTTGACAGAAAATTGACAGATAAAAGAAGGGTTTGGTTGAAGTCATGATAACGGTTGTTATGCTTCTGTCAGCTGGCTTTCTGATTGGGTATCGTTTTGTTCCACGTGACAATGTGCACAAACACACATTGACCAGAACATGTTGAATATTTACAATTTGCAATCGGGGCGGCTCCGATGTTCTTCCGATCAGGTTCATTGACTCTTAACACACGCCACAGGAAAATCTGATCAAATCATCTGTAGAGCCATTTAAAATCATCGAGACTTTACCTAGGATTGTCGGAATGGGAAAAAATCAAGCCGATTATCTTTTGGTGAGGGCCCGGCATAAACGGACAAACTGGTCTTCAGACCAATTTCGTAAATACGTTATCTCCTTCGGCAAAAAAGCAAAAACGGGACGACATCTTAGTCCTGTGTCGGCCCCCATAGAAGCTTCAAAAGGAAGGGGTGGGGTGAGCTGTTGATCGCAATTTTCTCAACCTCACCACTAGATGCCGCTAAATTTCATACACTGCACCTTTATGACCAGAATAAAAATGGGCAGGGTTAAACTAAAAGCCTTCAGTGTCTGCATTCTGAAGTGGCCAGTGTTTTGTGCAGCGGGCTGTTTTAATGTATTATCGAGCATTGAGTCTGTATGGTTGGACTAGTTGTTTCAGCTGTGGCATTGCTTGGAGTGAAAGCAGTGAGGCAGAAGTGAGCAGCACTGAAGCTGCAGAGATGACCAGACGAGGAAAGAGGAGAAAAGTGCTCTGCTCTGCCAGGCTGTCAGATAGATTATCTCAAAGCATCCCACACTCGTTCATCCACATCACTTCATCAATGTATACCACCTCTTCAACAGAGAGAGGGTGGAGCTGGAGATGGACAGTGATATTAGAAGATGGATACAAACTGTGATACTTGCCTGAGGGAGGGGCTAGTTGTCACACGGGCTATAAGTCAGTAACTACAAGGTTTGCAGACAAAAATCTAGACGCACAAATGCTTATTTGTCACATTTTTTTTGTTTTATTGTCGCATAGGTTGCACTTTGAATTGTTTATGTATTATATTTAACATTTATGCTGTTTCATTGTTGCTGTTGTTATGTTACAAAATGATTTTACTGCTTGCATTTAGCTGAAGAGCCTTACAGTCTGGCTGTTTAATGGCAGCTTCTATTGGGGCATTTTGTAAGAAAAGGTCACCTTGTATTTTATGTACTCTATCTTTTTATCCCCGGCAGTAATGGTGAATTGTTCAATGGTCTTTTATAGCCAAGAAATTAAGACAGAAACAAATCAACCCTGAGAAACATTCACTAGAGTAAAAGGTGACAACTAACCCCTGTCTCCCGTGAAGCAAGTCCAGGCATTATTAGCGTGTGCTGGATAAGAAAGATGCTCTGTGTCTCCATATACAAGACTGGCTATGTGTGCTTGCCCTGTGGATGAAGGAAAAGTGTGTGTCCATTCAGAACACACTAAACGCCAACAGCCACCCTCCTTTCATCTCACACTCTGTGTTTGCAGGTGGGCTCTTTCTCACGGGAGAGGACAGAATGAGGGAGAGATTGAGTGAGCGAGACACGGGAGTTTTAAAGGGTCTGTGCTCAGACAGCTGCCAAGACCTCTACTGACAAAAGAGCAAAAGAGAAGAAAACAATGCTGGTTCGAGAAATGATGGTTGAACATAATTTTGACCTTCCTCTTTCTCCTTTCTTTTTTCACTCTGCCGATTGCTTCATAAATTTTTAATGGCACGTTCCAGGCTAAGTAAGAGTCGGAAGTGTTTAAGTTCAAAGTTCTTATTTCTGACACTAAAGCGTAACAAAACTTCGTTTTTGCCCATTACGGCCCAAATATTAAAACTAAATACAGAATTCTTACATTATAATTAAATACAGTTGACACAAAGAACTAAGTTGAAATTAAGTTAAGCGTTTCTCTCTGTCTTTGGGTGTCTGACTTAAAGCTTCATTCCAGTAGTAAATTTCAAGCTGGAGTTGGGGATAAGGGTTGGCAAATTGTAAACTGTTGCCTCTGGTTGTTAGAGGCGGAAGGATTTTGTTTATCAGCAGTCATTCTTAAGATGACTTTTAAGATTTATTTAACAAACCTGAAAACAAAACAAACAGTCTTTATTATTACTTTACAATCAGTTTCAATAAGTAATTAAATATAAGTGTAAAATCTGTGTTTTTTTGGTAGTGTCATATTTTTATTTTTTTGGGCTAGGATCACAGGACTAGTGTTGGGCTAGTTTTGATTGGACATTGCGCTTGTTTTATAAGCAGATCTGGCAACCCTAGTGTGGATATTGTAAGCTGTCTGGAAGGCTGCAGAAGCCCTCCCTCCTGCTGTCACCTCGGGTCTGTCCTTCCTTCGTCCTACACTCATTCTGCTGTGTGGCAAAAGGCCAGTCCTGTAACACCTCTGGGGTATCTTTCATATCAGTCATTTCATCCATCTTTACCTTGTAACAACTGCAACGTCAAGTTTAAATTTAAACGTTGAATCTGCCATTTATTTTGAACCCATCTTGAGCACTTTAGCACACTTTAGTGACAGGCTTGTAAACCCAAACTTCATTTCCTATAATTTTCGAAAGGAATAACATACACAAACGATCAATTACACGACTAATATGCATTGACTTTCATTGCGTTGCACCAAAGCTTAGAAGCTTCTCTTTGTCGGTAAGTGATAAAGGAATCACAGAGTACATTAATGTGTTCCCTTATTTTGACGAAAATGATTGAAATGCACACCACATCCTCATTACGACTTCAGAGCGCGTGAGTGGGAACTTCCCAAGAGGACGTGATGGCAGCACACCTGACACAAAGAGAAAAAACAGAGACAAAGACAAAAGCTAAAATTGAGAGAAAATAATGATTCCGGAGGCAACAGAGTAGTGGTGTTACTATAGTTACCTGTCAGATAAGGTCTATATCATCATGCCCGCTGATTGATTATGTGCCCTGTCCTCTCTCAACATGCGACTCCATCAACCAATCGTTTCACTTAAATGTCAGCGTGTCTAAAAGGTCACGAAATCTTCTTTCTGTACTAACAAGCGCATTTTAAAAGAGTGCCAAAGCAACCGTGATTTACTCTCCAGCACAAACTGATCAATCATCCATAATCGAAATAATTGATACGATCGGACAGACCACCAGAAGAAACCCCACTGGGCCTAATCTATCTATTCATCTGTTATCCTGTCGTAATGTTGTAGCCTTCGGGTGCCCACGGTAGACAGGGAATACCAGACGATCCTCACAGCCTGACAGCTCAGGGCAACGCGGGTCAATCCAATCTCCCACTGGGCGCGGGTGCATGCGCACGCACGTCCAATTCACGGAATCGCTACAGATGACGGAAGTGTCACATGGCTTCAGGGCCAAGTCACACTATTGAATCCTCGCCTTTCCGCTCGGCTCTTAATTCAGCTCTTTTTCAGCTTTTCGAATCAGCCCTTCCTTTGACGGGGAATAAAAATAGAGGCTTTGGATCAGACTCGTCACTCGCTATTAACCGCACATCCGCGTAAGGGGAATATGATGTTGAATAGAGTTCTTTATATGTGTGCAACTTTAGAGGGAAAGGGAATGTCTTTAGGCTGCAGTATCTATGCCTCACCATGACATACCATCAGTCATAGGCCAACAATGACATTCCTCTTCCTGACATTATTTCCTCTGACAATAAGCCTGTAAAAAATTATGAATTTGCCATGTTAAAATGGGTTTTCCATTACTTTAACTAATCAAAATAATTTAACCAATTTCAACTTTTGTTTATAAGTTATATTATATGCAACTACATTTATGTTTGTTTGACTTTCTTTCTTCTGCACAAAAGAAGATATTTTGAAGAATGTTGGTGACCGAAGAATGGTGGTAGCCATTACAATTTGTTGTATGGACACAAAACCAACAACGCAAGTCAATGGGTACTGTCGTTGT
The DNA here is from genome assembly GCA_006030095.1 of Triplophysa siluroides. Lineage (NCBI taxonomy): Eukaryota > Metazoa > Chordata > Actinopteri > Cypriniformes > Nemacheilidae > Triplophysa > Triplophysa siluroides. The sequence goes on from VCII01000558.1 coordinate 1,265,719, forward strand.
TCGGTTACAAACATTATTCAAAAAATCTTCCGCAGAAGAAAGAAAGTCATACAGTTTGATATGACATGAGGGTGAGTGAATGATGACAGAAATTTCATTTTTGGGTGAACCTTTACTTTAAAACTTTTTATTCTTGTAAAACCTTGTAGACCTAATTTGATTTTAATCAACTTTTGAATAAATTTGATTTGAGCTGCCTAAAATTTAGGGAAAAGTTGTATTTGGAAATGGTAGCACTGACAAGTGGAATGCTTGCATGTTTGTTTATTAAAGATATTGACAAATATCACAAATCGTCGCTGTCCCTACCGAAATCTTGGATTTTCAAATTCAGTGTTTTCAGGAAATTAAAACTTTTTTTACTTACTGTGTTTTCAAAGTTGACATGCACGTTTTAATATATTATGTTGGTTAGATATTTGCAAAAACCAGCAACAAACAAAAAGGGTGGCTGAAAAACACGAAATATGGAGACGTTTGGTTTTGGAAGGACAGCAGTGAAATATAATACTTATAGCTCTGTTTATCACATTTTGCCACAATATATACAAATCTGTAGAAAAATTTCAACTTTAAAAATGTAATTCAAAATATGCCTTCAATTTTTAAGTTAAATCAGATTTGCTTTACAAGTCACTTGAATATAAAATTATATTAAACTGACTTGAACTTGGTTGAATTATGTTTACAAGTAATGGAAAAAATATGCTAACGTATCTTGTTCAGCAGAACCTATTTTACATTGTGTCGGCTTTGCCACCTTAGTTGCTGGTTCGGGATATAAAAAAAAAAGTTCTGGTTCAAACAGATTATTTAAAATGTACAAGTCACAGTTTTGGTAGAAGCACCAGAACAATATAGGCGAGATAAATCTGGTGACAAGGAGGAAATGTTTGGAACAAAGCAGTGCCTCACAGCTGACACAGACACACACTTGACTTCCTCCCTCTCATCCAAACCATCTCCATTCCGGTAAAATCACAAAACGAAACGCAACCAATTACATCAGCGATACTGACAAACAGATTCATTACATTCACATTCATGTATTTGGCAGATGCTTTTATCCAGAACGAATTGCCATGCATTCAAGACCTGAATTTCTCTTATCATTATGTGTGATCATACCCGTGACCTTTGCGTTGGCAACACAAAGCTATCAACTGAGCAACAGAAACAATACTTTTTGTAATTGTTGGTAATGTCAGCCCACGAGGGGATTGAGCCATGCTACTAAAATCCTACAATTTCCTATGGAAGGAATTCACCCCTACTCTAAATTCAGAGACCATCGGCTAAACTGCACACAAATTTATAATCCAACGTCTGCGTTACGCCGTGATTGTGTCTCAAGACAAGTGGAACGCACCATTATATGCTAACATAAGGTTATTATCATGATACATTCGACAAGTGTAGAGGACAGCGAGAGAGAGAGAGAGAGAGGAAACAGGCAGCTGGTGCTCACGCCAGGTTGCAACTCAGAGCAATTAGAGCAGGCAGATGGCTAAATGGCCAAGAAAAAAACTCCAATTCCAAACGACAGTGACAAGTGTGCCAGCAGCACAGAGATTCTGACCCCATCAACAAGAAGCGGTGGAAAGAAGGACGGAATCTAGGGCACAGCTACTTTTGGAGGAAAAACTGTGTTGTTGTTTTTGAGAGGAACATTTCTATCAGGGTCACATACCACTAATGCATACATACCACTGACAGGAATGTTTGCCAGCTACCTTTACTGCGACTCTTTCGGTTTCACTCCTCCGCCCGCTGTGTAGCTGCCTCGCATGTTCTTTCGGTTAAATTTAACTTGTTGAGATATGAGATCTGTCGAGTTCATGAAAACAAAATGGTTTTGAAAGCCGACCCACTGCTTAATAAGCTTAAGGGAGAGAAACTCCAATACCAACTCATCCACATTCCAGAGTGCAAATCAGACACATGTGATTTTAGTTACAGTACGGCTTTTTTAAGGTTTTTAGTTATGCGAGCAAAACAAAGAAAATGAAACAACAAAAGCGGCATATTTTGCTTTACAAAGGGCAAAGAAGTCAGAAGCTGAGCTTTATGTGCACGTGTGTGCTTTCTTGCATAGCCCATTTAGCTCCATTTCAGTCCCCGGCGTTATCTGTGACAGGTGACTTATCAAGACGCACGCACGCACACACACACACACACTCACACTCACGTCTAACTGAGCATTCACCAGCCATTCACAAGCCAGACTGAAAAGCATTAGGGATTGGACTGAGCCACAGAGCATTCACCACATACCAAGATCACTTTCAAATATATTTTAAGACTTTAATAAGCAACCAAATAAAAAAAAGACAATTTTACAAAGACAGTGAAAACAAAAGGTGATAAAGCGTTTAGTATAGCTGTGTTTCTCGGTCCGTGAGAGAGTTTGACAGCACCGCTTAATTGTTTATAGCACAACACATTACAGGCATCAATAAACCACTCGGAGTAAAACAAAGCACAGATCATCCAACAAAAACATGAAAGAAAAGAGGAAAAACAGCAAAATCATTTCATATAAAACGCAATTAAAACTATATATCCTTCATGCTCACAACTGTGAAGTTACCACACAGGATGTGACATCACTGCTTTGTTTTACGTTCGTCACGTTTTGTTTCTATATTTATATTATATACACAAGGGAAATGTGACCGGTGATATTAAGGCTTTTAAATGTGTGCGTGTGTACAGGCCGTGGAACATCTAAACCAGAATACAATTCTTTAATATTCTCAAGGCATTCGTTCCTTCATTGCAATATTCCCGCTGGACGCGCTGGAAGGTCAGCAGCATGTTCTCTTCTTAATGAGGAGCTAAAGCGTTCTGCCTCTCGGAGCACGACTGACGACTAACTTCCTCTCTACTTTCACATCTGCATCAAAGGACCGATGGCAGTCTGACCTTTCAATCAGGATGTAAACTAGGTTGCGTTGAAGGCTCGGCCCATTCAGTGTCAGTCATGCTGTCAGAGACCGAACCGGGCTTGTGTCAGATTGACCAGCTTTTCAAAGGTGAGAACAACTGGCATTGATCTTGGGGGTTCAATGAATTAGGCCGGAAATCAACACTACGGTACCCGGCGTGCCCCAACCTGGTCGGAAACCGCGAGGAACACTTACAGACTCAAGGGCAGCTGGATTGACAAATGATTTAGAGATTGTTTGTGTGTTTGATGTCCAGTCTAAATCGCCATTTGTACGAGATCCTGAGAGAGTGGAGAAATAAGCCGCCGCTCTCACGTTGACCCATCCGCACGACTCTCGTGTACATCAGTGAGCTCAGTGATAACTCACAGGTGAAACTAGCACACTTGATACTAGATTACGGATACATGTGATATGTGCTCTTATGTGAAGCCGGAAGTTCCCAGTCGTTGTATTTACACCATTTCGATATATAGACGTTTTTCCTTTTTAAGAAAAATAAAATGTGTACATACAGTAGTTTACAATCACCTCACGTCAGACGGTACGCACAGTTAATTCAGTCCTGCTCGCTCACTAAAGAGCTTCATTTTATGTCCCTGTCGCTTGGCAGTATATCTCCTTCATTTAGGAGGAACAACACTAGAACGAGGAAATAACAGAGTAAGAGACGCATAACTGCGGTGTTAGAGGAGAGGTATATATTTAGCTGTGTGACCATGGTAACCACCCTGGACATAAAGTACTAAATATAGATTTGTGTGTATTCATTATAACTTTGTTTAGTTGTAACATATTTAGTATACATTATATTGAGTTGGACATTTATACGAGCGATTCACCTGTGACATTTGACACTTTTTACTGTAGCTAATAATGTGACCCTGACTTCCTCGTTTAATTCTTAACAGTGACGTGCTACATTCTTTTAATGATTCATCGCTGCAGGGCTTTTATCTAACACGTACATGAGCAGGAATAACCTTTGACCCCCTTGACACGTTGCTTTGATCGTTTTTAACGACAAAACGAACCGTGGGTGAGAACGATCACATTATTTATTAACTTTGATGTGATGGGATTTGATTAGCCCCGAAACCAAATGATTCACTGGTGAGTCATGTCCCGTGATTCAGTTATTGAGCGCCCCGTAATGAGCGACTGAGAGTGAACCGAACGCTTTATCTTAAGACGGATGACCGCTTGAGGGGGATTTACAAGAAACAAGGTCAGAGGGGTGTGCTAGTCAAATATTAGACCGAAACAATAGCAGTATGATTGATTTAGGAAAGTGTAACACATCAGAACAGTCTGCGCTGCATCTTTATCTCATTTAAAATCTGAACAAATATACAGGGACACTTTTCATAGAATGATAGCGAGAGAGGCGGTAAGGCCGAGAGAGTGTGCTTTAACTCGCACTGCGTGAGTCAAGGTTTAAGTAATGAAACCAAAAATAAAAACAACTTAAAAATACAATTACATAACCAACAGCACAGTGCATTTAGATACAACTTCATTTGTGTGCATGTCATATATATTATGCAGTGTCAACATTTGACGTTTCGCATTAATCTCACAATGATGACCAGAGCGATAGTTAGGAAGTGGAAGCCTGACAGTTTTTTGTATAGTGTCTATTTCCGTTACCGACCCTTCTTCGATTTAATCTGTGCTATATCCTGCATATTAAATTCATCCATCAATCATCCATTAATCCTTTCTCTCACTGTATTTGTTTTTACAATAAAATGACTATTCTGCAAGAGGAAGAAATGCAATCCATCTGGAAAAGTTCCACTGTTTTTTTCGATCTTTTCTAACCTCCCCTCTCTGTCCTCTTACACATAGACAGCAGTCCGAGAGATCACAGATCCGTCCTTCTGGGACTCCATATCATCATCCATGTCATCGTCGTGCGGGCGGAGCTGCAGGATGGGTCCGCCTCCACCGAAATGGTCATATCGCTCGTCCTCTTCTTCAAGTTCGTCGAATTTCTTTCTTTCTACCTCATCCATCTCTCGGCTGAGCAGGATGTCCTCTGCCGTATGAGTATGCGTGGTCTCGAGCAGAGCCACGCCCCCTGGATGCATGCCCTGGTTGGCCGTTTTCTCGTTAAGCCCGACCTCTCCGCGGTAAATGGGCGTGTTGTTGTTGCCGTTGTTCCCGGTGCCGTTCTTGCTGGATTTGGCAGAGCCAAAGAGGCGCGTAAAGGAGTCGTAGGGAGCGCCGGCTGGGCTTGCCGGTGCCGCGGTAACCATGCTGTTGGCGACGGTTATGGGTTACCAGGAAGAAGATGAGACCGGCTATCAGTAAGAGGGCCAGAATACACGCGAAGATCACGCCTGCGATCACGCCCGCGTTTGATGTGGGAGGCGATTGCTCTAGAGACAGGAAGAAGAGAAAGAGAGAAGAGAAAATAGAACAAGAAAAGAATTAGACAAGCATTATGGAAGGGAATAGTTCACCCCAAAACTTTAATTCCAAACTTTTTATCTTTCCATTATTTATTCAAACTCAAGTGGTTCTGACCCTAAATTATTCTCTGTGAATCTTTCGCTGTGAAACACAAAAGATGTTAAAGGAGTAGTTCACTTTCAAGATAAATTTTCATGATCATTTACTCACCCCTGTTGTCATCCAAGATGTTCATGTATTTGTTTCTTTAGTCGAAAAGAAATTAAGGGTTTTGATGAAAACATTGCAGGATTTTTCTCCATATGGTGGACTTCAATGGACTCCAAACGGTTGAAGGTCAAAATTACAATTTCAGTGCAGCTTTAAAGGGCTTTAAACGATACCAGAAGATGAATTAGGGTCTTATCTAGCAAAACGTTTTCTAAAAAAAAATACAAACGTATATGCTTTATAAACACAAATGCTCGCCTTGCTCTGTTCTGCGATACACGTTCATGACGTCACGTAATTACCTTGAAAAGGTTACGCTTGACGTAGGCTGAAGTATCGAGTTTTCAACGTAATTACGTGTTACGTGAAGTCATGAACACGTATCGCAGAACAGAACAAGGCGAGCATTTGTGTTTATAAAGCATATACGTTTTTTTTTGTTTTGTTTCGCTTGATAAGACCCTTATTGGAATGTTTTCAACAAAATTCTTAATTTCTTTTCGACTAAAGAAACAAATACATAAACATCTTGGATTACATGGGGGTGAGTAAATTATCATGAACATTTATTTGGAAAGTGAACTACTCCTTTAAAGCTGTGGGTGGATGGGCTTTTGGATACTACATTGCAAAAATAAGCATCTTAACAAATAGTTAATAGGGATTAAAATTCCTTTATCATTTTATTCAGTCATGTCATGTCAAACATTTATGATTTTCTTTCTTCTTCAGAACACAGATATTTTGAAGAGCAAAATATTTCTCAAAATAACTTCTCTTGAGAAGAAAGAGTCATATACAGGTTTTGAACAACATGATGATGAACAAATTATTTTAAAAAATTGGCGGTGAACTGTCCCTTTATTTATATAGTTAATGCAATAAATTTCGACCTGTTCCACAAACTAAGTTACCACGATTTAGAATATAGCACACAAGTCATATGCACCACTGTTATGATACTTAGGGCATTATAAATGAGCATTCACTTTACCTGTATGAAGAACTGTTACTATAACCAATGTTTACATTTGTGTTTTAAAATAATATTAAAATAACACCGTTTTACAACAATACCTTAAAGGAGTACATTTTTGGGTGAACTACTCAGAAAGAAGGAAAAATGTGGCCGGTTGCAGGAAACCCTTGAGTTAATAAAACCCTTAGCAACTGTATATGGAATCCCTAAGTGAAACACGAGTTGCAAAAAAACCAGCTCCCTTAGGTATTAAACACGAGATTGCATGGTTACTAAAGAGGAGAAATACCCACGCGCATTTTTAAAGATCAAAACAATCCATTAAATATGAGTGATGCACAATTATTAGTAGAATATCGGTTTGACCCTCACTCAATCTTTCACCTAACCGAGATAGTTAACCCTGACATTGAGCAGCAATCCCTGTGGTTTTATGCACTTCCAGCAGTTCTTCCGTTTTTTAATTGTTTTGACGTTTTATGTGTGCCGTACTTTTCACTCTGTTATAGGCGACTTCTGCAAAGTACACAAATCCACCGTCTGCAGAGCTGCTCATCGGGTGACCTTAGCTGTGTCGTCGATTTAACAAATATGTAAAGTTTCCTTCCAGAGATGAAGAGGATGCAGAGCACATTTTTGCAATTGCTGGATTCCCACACAAGGGCTTTTGGGGGACAGTGGTTTTCTGTGTTGTGCGTGGCTGATGACACGCTTTAGGAATCCAGCAGGAGTAAGAATAAACCATTAAAGTTTGGGAAATGTGGTATATATCATCATTGCGTTTTCATATTGTAGTAACTATACAACACTGCTCTAACAAAAAATAGATTACAATTTAATTGGCCAACTTAAAAGATGATTTCACTGAACCTTCACTGTTTCTGCCCAACATATTAACATTTTTATTATTATAATTAGTTGTTGATAAGATAATAAAAACAAATAAAACAAAGCAAAATTAAGATATGAATTACATTTTTTATTTATGCATTGAAAAAAAAATAAGACGACATAAGGAAATGTCTACAATAAGCAAATCACATTGGATAATTGCATATAGTAAATACAAGTTCTAACAAAATATTTGAATAAACCAGTTCCAAAACATTTGAGTCTACTCTTCACTTTTTGGTAGTATTATTCCCTCATGAGCAAGCGAATTAATTTTGTGTTGCAGTATTATGTTCTGTAATTTCAAGTTTTCCTTTTCCATTTCTAAGTTAGAAATCTCCAGCTCTGCTTTCCTTTTTTGCAGCAAAAGAACTTCTCGCTGAAGTTCAGCAAGACCCGTTTCTGATCCTCTGTCCTCAGATGAATGTCTTTAAACAAAACAAATAGCTTTTATTGAACTTAATACTACTAATTAAATTAACTGTTGTTTTACTAAAATGAATAAACAGCTGTTATTTGCTGAGTGTGACAGCTGTTACTAACCTCGAGGTTGCTAATATTGTAGCTAAATGGCTGAGAATGGGGCTTGTCATTCCAGGAACATTCTCCCAGTTAGGTTGGCTGCTAAAAAGTTTTTTATTAGTATATTGAAGCCATCAGAAAGCATTTAAAAAAATGCAAGCTAAAATAATGGCTTTAATTTACCTGCTTCCAGAGCTGCTTTGAGGATCGCCTGGAATACCAGACAGAGTTGGAGGATCCTTCCCTATATCTTGGACCAATGTGTCCGTCTCAGACAGGTCTTCTTGCAGTGACCCTCCTCCTTCAAAATATTTGTCAAGTTGTATCAAACCAGGCGCGCTCCATTTTTGATGCATTATATCCGGTCACGTGAATTTAGCATGGATGTAAAGCGGTATTTCATATTTCTTCATCATCACTGTTCTCCGATAGTGAGATGTCTTGTACTAATTTATTTTTGTTATCTCCTGGTTTTTGTCTCTTGTTCGTGAGTAACTGTTGGGTTATGGCGGCTTTGGAGTATTTTTTTGCATATAATAATAGCTTTCTCGTTCTCAGTCCAGTTTTTTTTGTTAGTTTTTAAGTGTTGATATTCTCCATATTATAAATATGATCGTTAATATTTAGAATTAGGAATTCTCCATCGGTGGATCGTAATGTTTTGTTCACTCTATGAGATTTCGTAACTATAGCAACCGCTTCACTCCATTGCCGTGTTTTGATGGAGAATACTGCGAAATAGTACAAACACTTACATGTAGGTAAAGTTGACGGTTAACATGTCTTTTGCTACGCTCTTAAGAAATACCTTCCCTGAAGGATTTGATTTTTCCCATAACTTAAGGGTTTTCGTGCAACCGGGCCATGATTTTCAATTCCTCGTACTCTATTGCGGTGACTGTGTATAAGTGCAAACACATTGTGTGTTTACACTAAAGCATGCAGGATGATGTGGGAGGGTGACATTTATGTCCAACTCCTTAAGGGGACTGTTTTACATAAGGCTAGTTTGCAACGTTCACACACAATAAAACGCAGCAGCAACATGCAGCATACACATGAAAGAAGATGATGGACAAATGGATGGCTGATGGACAGACAGACAGACGAGAGGAGCATGCGATTGACAGGCTTAGACAGCAGACAGACATATCGGCCTTGAAGCTACATTAAAACACAACAGCACACAGCTTTCCCTCCACTGTCCGATAAGTTTGTGTGTGTAAAAGATGAAATGAGGGTGAAGACGTGACCAGCACTGCTGAAGGAGCAGGACACATGATAACGCACAAGCAAAACATACCACCCCTCACCAAAAACCTATTCAAGCTCTTTAATCATTCATGATCCATCCTCAGAAATTTTCTCACAGAAATATACACATAACGCGAGACAGGATACGAACATATCTCACCGCCTCAGTCGCCGTGTTGCGATTAGCCACCACACTGCACTGTCGCTTTCTGAAATATACACACTCATTTATCACACGCAAGTACAGATGTGCATGAAATCACTACTGCAAAACTGTATGCACACCAATTGATGAACGATATCTGTTATAAACTGCAGCATATTTGAAGCATCATTTTCCAATGAGGCAAAAGAGTAATAGCCTTTTCACACAAAGTGTGTCCAGTAATTTGTCCAGAGATCCCGTGAAGACACGTGATGTAATATACTGCAATGTCATGTTATGTGCTTTTTTTGTCGTGAAAATAGGAAAGATTTCCTCGGGGTGTTTTTAGGTGGCTTAATAGATATTTAATACCTAATTTGATATTATTACTGCCTTCCTTCATTTGCTAAATAGGCCTAAATAATCTATTTTTTTGGTTATTATTCTGGTTATTGGTTATTATTCTTTATTGATGAAAAATATAACGGAATGTAAAAATTACCCAGTGTTTTTGCAACATAGCCTAACTGCAATAGAAAAGGCATGGTATATAAATTTTTCAGTAATACGATGAGCAAAAATGTGAGTTTAAAACAAAGTTTTGAGAAAAGTTTTTTAGCATTTAGATTTTGTTTGAAGTTTATCGAAGCAACGTGTATTTTCGTGTTAATAGTTTTGATAAGTAAATCTTTAAAAAAAAACGTTTAACTGCGTTTAGAAGCAGACAACGCTATTCTCGCATCTGACCTTAAGTTTGATGATTAGGACTCTTGCATTCATCCATGATTTGCTAAAGACAAATAGTAGGCCTATTTTTTAGTTTTCGATTTACTAACGAACAAAAATTTGTCGTTTAACTATATTTGTTTTTATAGCCCGATTATTTACGATTTATTATAGATGCGTGTCATCACTAAATGGCTTTTACGGCATTGTTTCTGCCTTTTGTTCACACAGGGCACTTTCCGGGACTGATCCTGTTAGTGTTACTAGGTCCCCTTTCCGGAATCAATTTTTTGGCAATTTTCTGGGATCAGCGGTCTGTGTGAATGGGGTTTTACAGGGTATAGTAGATTTTCACATTAGCTCGTCCATGCAAGTTTAATTCAGACTGGTTTGGTGAACTACAGTAGAACTTAAATTTCCATTTGTTCTTTGTAAAATAACACAGCTTCTGAGGGCTTAGAAAATAGGACATGAATCGAATTTACTAAGTGTTTCGGAATCATTTTTCTAAGCTTAAAAGCTTTTATTAAAAGAAAAAATCTTCAAAAGCCTTCATTTGTGTCATAAAGGTTTGGAATATAATGGTGATGACTTTATAATGTTAGAAATTATGTTATTGGGTGAGCAATTCCTTTTATAAAAGCATCTTCACATGTAGTAAAAAAAGTCTTCTTCTCAGAACATTTAAGGGATAGTTCACCCAAAAGTGAATTTTTTTCATCATCATTTACTCACCCTCATGTCATTTTAAACCTGTATGACTTTCTTTCTTCTACATTACACAAAATAAAATATTTTGAAGAACTTTAGTAACCAAACAACACTGGCCCCCATTGACTTCCGATGCATGGACACATTTCACAATATATATTCTTTGCAGTTCCACAGAAGAATAAAGTCATTTAGAGGTTTTGAACGACATGATGGTAAATAAATGACGGATTTCCATTTTTGGATTAACTATCTCTTTAAAATGATAGGAAATACAAAAATCTCAATGCCTCACATCCTCTTTTCTTTGTTTTCTCAGCTGTAAATGAATGGGAGAGAGAGAGAGAGAGAGGTGGGGGTTGAATCTGGGTTAGCCTTGCTTGCCTGCTAGCAACATGTGTTGAGGAGTGATTTGGATCCGAGGTTGGGTTCCATCTCGGCTCTGGCTGAGGTTCTTCCCCACGAGCAGTGGTGGAGTTCAAAAACCCGCTTGGAGGTTTAACTCTCCCGCTCTCTCACTTCCAGGAGAAACACAGAGACAAGATCTGCGCGGGCCAATCTTAGTCACCATGGAGATTGTTGCCCGGGGCAAAGACAGTCATGCGACCGAGAAGGTAGTGGCCATTTTATGGCTGTCAAGGCGGATGCACTTAAATGCGACCACTTCACGGCTTACCCACAGTTCCCCTTACATCTCTTTCCACAGCTACCGCCACACTGCAAGACAACTAAACACATCCGCCAAACGCATTTTCAGCATTTGCCCGCAGCTTTGCATTATGGGGCTGATTAGCATGTTTCCTTCTCTCTGACAGAGGAGAGGAGTATAAGAGGCTAGCAGCTGAAACAGCAGGGAATGACTTATCTTCAAGGAGGGCTTTTTCAGGAGGAGATGGATGGAAACGGGAGGTCTAGCAGGTCTGGTACAAAATTAACATTCACCAAATGAGAGTAAAAATTGGCTTTGCCATGCAAATAAAACAGAATTATGCCAGAACTTCCTCACATTAAGCCAACAAAATCACTGACCCTCGTGTTTTTGAGAAATCGCACTAGTAACACATGCAATAACATATGCAAAAAATTCTATTAATAAATAAGAATGAATTAGTCAAAGACATCAATATAACTAAAACAGTAATACAAATGTAATAAAGATTCATTTTGGACTCGGGACCGACTGGCTCAGGCGAACAAAGGATGCAAGTGATGTGAATGGAAGAGGAGAGGAAATTGAGAGGATGCACGTGTGATGGGACAGATGAGGGAGAGCCGCAGGTTCCCGGGGAGGGTTTCAATACCACTAGCATTCATCCGCTCCACCCTCTTCACATGCTTCTCTCTCTTCCTGCCCGTTTTCACTCCACTCAAAAATTGAATGGACCAAACGCCAAAAGAGAGAAACCAAGACATCAGTTTAGTGTTTAGTACTTGGGAGAATTTGAATTGCCTTTAAGCAACACCGATCTGCAAGACATGTAGTGTAAATGCTTGCGAGAGAGAGAGAGAGAGAGAGAGAGAGAGAGAGAGAGAGAGAGAGATGAATTTGTGAGAAAACCACTGTTTCTCCCTATTACCTAAAAGCTATTACCCTCACTGCAGAGTTCAGTGCCTCTTGAGTCAACCATGTGTATATTTTATTCCAACAGTTTGTCACAGGACATCAGCATGGCCTAGAAAAGCCCAAAAGAGAGAAACGCATCTCACACTTGCTCGCTCAGGACATGAAGCTCTGAGGACTGAATTCGACATCTGAAAGTTATTCAGGGTCAGTCATTTTCTTCAGAGGTCAGAAACCCAATACGACCGTACTTCTAATCTCACATATCAGATTACTGACAGACAAAGGATTTTGATTATGTCAACAATAAATCAAACTTTCCTTAGATGGAAAAGATGCATCATGGTGATAATAGAGCCATTTTTTATTCACACGCTGTGTTGATGAAAACACGAAAAGAAAAATGAGCACTTCCAGATCTTATCAACACTATAACACCATGTTTTGGAAGACAGATGAAGAAAGAATTGACTTAAATGAGGCAATTGTAACAAATTGCAGGCTTAATATTACAACTTACATTTGCACAATGAAGCTAATGCAAAGGCGAGGAAAGTAATGTGCGGGTCAGACAAAAACTATGACTAGTACTAAAGCGTTTAAAATTACACCACCCAGATACAGCTGCACCAAATCCAACCCCACCCAAACAGTCACATCTACAAACACTTCACTCTTCAGCAATTTTTTTTTTTGAAAACAAGCTTTTATTGTTGAAGAGTTTTATTAATGCCCAGACAATAAAACGCCACAGAATCATGATGAGGCGGAGAAAGGACAATGCATGAGCATAGAGCATAGAGAGGAGTGATCAAGAAAACGTGAAAAACGACACAGAGAAAGTGTGAACAAACTGCCTTATGTCAGAAGCCTAAAAATCTTGTCCGCCACCTCACACTCGAGACTGTGAGAGTCTGTGTGCGGAAAAACTACTGAAGACTCGTGCAGACAGACTCACCCCTCACGAACACTGTGACTTGATCTTTGTTGGATCCCAGTCTGTTCGTGACCTCACAGATGAAGGTTGTGTTGATGCTGTCGTCCACATTCTGCACGGCGAGACGATTGTCCTGCACCTGTACAGTCTCAGGCATCAGGCCGGACAAACTGAGGAACAACAACACCACCACAATATTAACATCAAATTAACATAGAACTTACAATTCTGCTCAAGGAAATGTTGTTTTGTGCTACTAAGTGGTTTAAACAATAGTTAAAGTCGGTTTCATCGGATGCAGCACCTGAACTGAAGTTAACTTTTGGTCTGTGTTTGGTTATTGGCCTTAAAACCAAAAGATAAGAAAACTGCATTTTGTCAAACACTTTGTCCAGTTTGGGTTTAAAACGATATTCCAAACAGAGTATTTGCAGCTTTTGGATTTGTACAGTAGATGCTGTATTCTTTTAGAAGATGGGTAACAGTGCCCCTACAGTATAACATTAAAAACCTGCATTGCTGGAAATGGCGGGGAAGTGTTGTCTCACATAAGAGGGAAAATTTCGTCAATGCAGAACACAGAGTTAAAAAATACCTTTAAAACACAATTTTGGTTCCCCTCAAAACAGGCAACAGGTTGCGCAGAACAAATCATTTGTTCAATACAATTCGGCAGAGAATGGACTTGGGTGTTACTCATGGATGTAGACTGAATCAGAAAGAAAATCCTTACGTTCTCCAGGTGACCGTGGTGGGAGGAGGGTTTCCATCAGCTTGACAAGTCAAAAACGCACTTGTCCGACCTTTGTACCAGTTGTTATCGTACCCCACTATCTGCACCCGTGGAGGATCTGATAGAGAGAGTGGAGAAAGCAGCGGACAATAGTTCAAAACGTGAATCGAACATCTCTGCCAAAGCTGAACATTAACAAGCCTTCATAAATGTGTTTTGCCTTCAGGCACTAAAGTCTTGGACAAATCAAACAGTGAAATGGTCTTTAAGTCGACTCCATGATCTTCGACAACCTCATTGACCTTTAGCTTGTGTTTCTGGTCCAACCAGCACTATAATGCCTTAGGGCAATTTGCTTGATGACCGTTACTAAATCTCTGGCATGTTCTGTGGATACATTAACAAAATAGACCCATTTAGATGTGACTCATTACAATGCAATTACTTTGGTATCGCAACAGAACTGCGGTCAGCGAATCATAGCATAATTGAGCAGTTGGATAAGCAGCCTCTGGTGTATTTAATGGTCTAGTTAAAATCAATCTTACACTCAACGACGAGTTTCACAGGCAACCTCTCCGGTTGGTCCATGGTGCGGTGCGACACCACGCAGGTGATGTCCTTGCCGTTGTCAGCGGGCTGCGGGGCCAGCATGTACTCGCTCTGGACGGAGACCGTGTTGTCCGGATTGTTTGTCTTCGGAAGCGTCGTCGCATTTCCGTTGAGCGTCGTGGACCAAGATATGGTCGCTGCAGGACGGCCATTTAATGATTCACAGCGTGCCACAACCGGAGTGTTGCCTGCTGTAACCGTGACAGTACTAGCCGTGTTCTTCGGTTTAGCTGTGGGAGAAAGAGAGAGTTTCACCTTTATTTGATGGTTTTACTGTGAGGAGGGTAAAAGAAGTGGGGGAAGAGGAAACGGAGGAGATCACAGCTTTGCTTGTCCCGCCACACGCTAGCACAGCGCTCACATTGTGCTCACGTTTCGCTCAGAGAAAGACATCAAAGGGAGAGAAAGGAGAAAAGCGGTGGAGATGGTTAGCGACAGGGGAGCGACGGCCCCTCGGCATGATAAGCAGGAAGATCAATAGCGGAGAGGGGAGGAGGGGGCGAGCCAACGAGAGCCCGGCCAAGGTTACTGCCACATTTCACACACATTAACAGCAGCACAATTGATCTGACAATACCATTTATAAATCTCCTTTAAGCCAACGGACAATGACGCGTGCATGCGTGCACGGATTTGCTCAAAGAATCTCTTTCAAGCAAGGCTGAAAGTTAACTTTTTTAACAATCACAACATCAATCCTTCTTTCTCCAGTTGTGCAAACTAAAGACTATAAGACATACTAATATATGAAAGCATGATATATATCATGCACACACTCTTCATAAATAGTAGACATCGCATCACAAAATCCTCAATAACATAAAATGTTGTTGGTTCTTTAACGTCTCTTGACAAAACAATTACATATTTGATTTAAGAGCTGAGCAAGCTGAACTTGCCGAGTTTCCTGAATGATATAAATTGAGGGTGAAAAAGGACTTAAAATGAGTGTGTTCTTGACACAAAGGTATCAAACACCTTCAGAAGACTTCAAATACAAGGGTCGTAAGGTATGGATCATTTTATAATCTTTTAGATAAATGCTTGCTTTTATGATCTTTATGGAACTGGTCACTGTTGTTAGATAAATAATTGATTTCAAATTATTTGAACAATTAAATGTTAAAAATCCAATCCTGCTAATGTTTCTGTTCTCACACACTCACCCAGCATGACCAGCGACGAGACACCCTGTTCATTGCCAGAAGGATAGGTAGCATATTCGCAGATGTATCGTCCCTCGTCTGTCATTTTCACATCTTTGATTTCAATGGACGGGTTATCCAGGGTGGGCGGGTCCTGTATAAAATGAACACGTCCCGACACTGGGGACTGGGGTGGGTAGTTTACCCCAAAGTTTGGATGGAAAACGGCAATGTTGGTTCTTTCTCCGTTAGATGGTTCGAGGATCCATGACACCTGCATACCAGAGGAAACACAAAGGCTTTAGTGCACAAAACATTTAGCCTCGTGGTGGAAGAAAGGAAAATATTACAGAAATGTTATGACCAACAGATTTGGACATTTTAGAGACATTTAAACTTGCTTAGTTTACCACCTCATCCCATTAACTTTTAGGATGTTTTATATTTTCATACAAGAAGACAAACACTACTGGAGGCTCTATATACTGTCAGGAAGCATGAAAGTTGATTTCAGACCTGAGTGAGCTGGGTCTCGCCCGGTTTTGGAAACTGGCACCGCAGTGTCACCGTCTGACCAGGATATGACACGACTTCGGGCTCCACCCTCACCCGCTGAGCGAGTGACCCTGGAAAGAGAACGAGAAAAGGTCATGAGAACAGGAAACAACCTTCACTTCTGTCTGGCTACATTCAGGTGACCCTCGATCACCCCGCCACACGTGTGAGCGAGAAAATCGGCACACGCCAGTGCAGAGATGCTGAAATGATGAATGAGGCTACAACCAAACAGCAAGTAGGCCAATGTTTCTGATCTCAACCAGGGTGTGCGAGAGAGCGCCAGTCTAAATGCGAATGCGTGTGCAAGCGTGTGTGAAAGTATCTATGAAAAAAATATCCGGCTCCATCTCTGCCCCAAGCATTCATCATCTAACACAGCCCTGACAGAACACATTGAGTGCGAACGCGGGTGCATGCGTATGTCAGCGAGGGAGTAAGTGGTAAAGAAAATACAATAACATACACAGTAAAGTGCCATGGGAGTACTATACTGCATATGCTGCTGTGGACCAGCAAGTTAGAATTTGTCTCACAAAACTTCCCTTTCTTATCTTTTCAACTACAAGTTTCGCCCTCCATATAACATGGTATAAATAAGGGGAAAAACTAAATATATGAGAGTAGAGGAGAGTTTGTGTGTGTGAAGTCATTTTTAATTTTGCCCTATATTATAGACACATTCTTTAGTTGATACAAGTCATCCTAAAATACATTAGCCTCTTTTATTCTTTATTTTTGAATAACACTCTGCTTACACAACTAACATTAAAGTTCCAAAACTATGACATCATATTGAAACAGACCTGGAAAAACCCTTGTGGGTATAAAACCAGTCAGACGAGTTAGTCTGCTGAACAGCTGAAATAGGCAGAAACTCGAATCCCTCTCTGATTGAGAAAACCAGCAAAACTAAGGGTGCGATGGAAAATGATGAAGGAAGTGAAAGAAGCCTGTGTTTTAAGGAACATCTGACCATGATCAGGAATGCATCCCTCTTCTTGCCTCTCACGGGTGCTCAAACTGTGGGTGTTTATAGGTCTACACTAAGCACGCTGAAACCTGTTATTGAAAATATCCCCCTGCCTTCTCTCACTGGAGGAAAGAGTATGGACAGGTCATTACCCTGATGTGCAGAAGCCAGTCAGCAATCCATCACTAAACACACGCACACTTCACCTTGACATACAGCATCCTAGTGTGTAAATAGAAAGACGTTGTGGGTGGATATGGAATAATAAACTATAAAAAGATCAGGAGGGATGCTGGCAGCATAAATCAGCATTGTAAACACAGAAGGAGAAAGAGTAAGACTCACTGAAGCTACAGCTACCGTCACACAGTTTAAGGTTGACAAAAGATGTGACTCCTGATTAGTCCTGTGCACACAGCAGCAGAGCAGATCAGCAGTCAATCCACTTACTCGAGATCACGATATCAGTGTAACCGCAGTAACAGGACTGCACAATAATGTTTAAAAGATGACAACGGTTATTTTGCTCAAACCTTCAATCATGATTAATAATTAAGATAACATTTAATTTAATACCTTTTCGTTTCACTTTAGCATATTTATTACATTTTACAGCAATCTTATAATCTGCCACTGTTAATCTTCTATGATGCCGAATTTACACTCATCCATACACTCCATCCCAAATATCAACTATTTCACCCTAAACATGAACTATTTCATCATGTTGATGATATTCCTTGCTAGCAACATATTCATTGTTTTGACAATTATTTTTAATTAATTGTGGGAGGTGAAAATAGTTTCACGATTCAAATATGATTAATCATGCAGTTACGCTGTGACTAATAATGATATAAAGTTAATATATATATCAAGATATTGCATTGCCTCTTAAGGGATTTATTCGAATGCATTTCACACGGAAGATTTTTCGTTCTCCTCCACCTGTACTCTTACCAAAAAATAACACCATTTTTATTACCCCGATTCATAACTTGGGAAAATATGAAAGATCTGAAAACACTTTTCATTGCCGATGCAAATGTCAACCGTACCATGATTTGTTTATTTACCTAAGGTTTGTACTATACTGATAGCGCAGATGTCAACATTTGATGGTTGAAATACCCATTTGAGGTCTCAAAGTTTTATTTTTAGTGCATGATTTTCCATAGTCCGGTAAGTGCCATTTTCAGGATTGTCAAATCCATAACGGTCTATATTCCACATCAATGGACAGATAAAAATAAAGTATACTATTTAATGTTCTATGAAGAGGCATCCCCCTTCTCCATTTGTTGTGTATGATTGCTTCAGGTTTGTGCAATTTAATTCAAAGAAATCCTGCCAAGTATGTTGTCACATCCATAACGCATGTTTATTTCCCTTTTTAAAATTAAAAACTCATGCATAGACTGATATTTTTTAGGGTTTTGTCAAATTTAAACAGATGGTTCAGTTTATCGGTAAAAAATGTCTCTGAGCATTTATACATCACATTCTGTAACGCTGGAATTGCCTTGTTGCCTTATTGTGTAACAGTGCTATAATATTATATCTGCATATATAAATCTGTATACAGTATCTGATCTATGCAAAGACCTAATGTAAACATTGATAAATGTAATTGCCACATTTCTGATTAACCTTTAGGTTAAGTTGTGCAATCTCAATACTTACAATAATCATGTGAACATGATCACAATTCCCTCAGTGCACTGCCTACTGCAGGTGACATGCCACGCACACACACAAAAAAGGCGTTTATGTAAATCACAGACACCACCATTCTGAGCCCTGTCACCAATCATTATATCACACACACAGAGAACACCTCCATCTCATGGATGCTGTGGCCTCCCATCCCGTCATCCTGGAGAAAACTGCACAGTCCACTGCAGAGTGACGGACGAGTGCCCAGAATGAGAGTCAGGATGGCAGACAGCACGCCGTGACTACCAATTGTGTGCGAATGTGTGTGCGCCAGCGAGCAGACCTTGATTTCGGCATGCAAGGACAGATGACAGAGCATACAGGTTTTCTGTCCGCGCGCACACACCCGCAGCGCTCATTACAACACACGCTGAAGGTCTGAGCATATGCGTGGCAAGCAGGAAAATTTAGATGTCCAGTGGGTGAATGAGAATCATTCATGACACAGCTGATGCGAGCAGAGAGAGAGTGAACAAGGGACGAGAAAGAGCGAGATGGGAACATAAGGATGCTTAGATATGAACAGCTGGAGGGGGTCTATGGGGAGTGTGGGCTTGTGCGTACAATCAACATGTTTATTTATGTCCATATGCAGATGTCTTGAACAAGTTTGGGGCCTTTTTGCCACTTTTTTGACCGAGATGTTAAAAAAAGGACGGAGAGCCAAAAGGTGATTTCGATACTTCTTAACTTTGGGGAAACGTTGCTGTCATGCATCACTGGAAATGGCCAATTCTCATTGAAAATGAACAACTTCTGGTTATCCTCTCAGCTCAAATGCTTCTATAATCACACATACAGGACATTTTGGCAGTTGTCACGCAACCCCGGTTCCTCTCACCACACATGCACAATTATGAGCTAATGAAGCCTGAGACAGAGAATGAGAGCCACGTGCAGCTCGAAATGAAGCACAAATCATTTGCTATTTGCCTCTTGATACGACCGCATGCAGAAACACACTCGCACACATTTAAAGCAACACACGACCAAGACTAAGAGTTCCATCCTGCAGGCTAAATTATTCATCTTCCACTTATGACAGAGAGAGAGAGAGGAGAGAGCGAAGAAAAACAACAAGATCCTTTTTGCAAGAACTGCAAGATAAGCATGTACACAAATAGTGTTTCTTCATTTCGATGAGAGTGTGAAAGTTTATACATATGTATGACTGCAGCTGCTTGTAACGGCTGTCAATCATCCAGTAAGCACATCTCAAACATCATTGGCCAGGGACAAGACTGTCCACAGGGTGACCAGACACACCGAGATAAAGAGTTGAATGATTGCTTGTTTGTTTGTGTGCTCCAATCCTTAAGATTAGAGGCAACGAAAACCATACACACTTTTCAAACAGACTGCCATAAACCTTTCAACACACACAAACCCTCTGGAGATAATCTGAGAGCACTGCAAGATCACAGGTTTTGCTGTCCATATAGGGGAAGAAATGTTTGCAAATGTCAAAACATTCCCAATGAGCTAAAAAAACGTAGATCTACATGATTCACAAATATTACTAAGAATCACTGACACAAATATGGATACATTATATCATTTGATGTTACTGTGATTAAACAATGTGTTAAACCACAAAGTACAAAGCCTCAAGTTTCTTTTATCAGGTTGACATCAGCTTTTGCTCATGTAAGGGATGCGTAAAGGATCATGTGGCTGCCTCGTGAACAATCTAAAACAAATCCGATAATTAAACACTTTTGGTTTCTATTTACTTCTCTTCCCCCAGCACAAACACACATCCATCTGTGTGTGGAGTGTAACTGGATTCCTGTATTTTCCAGGAGGAACTGGTTCAGATAGACGCTTGTGGGTAATGTAAAGAGATAAAGTCTGCAGCCATAAGAGACCGCAGCCAATAACATTACACCAGACTTCATCTGGGTAAAATACGACTTCACCGCAGTCTTGTATTTACCTAAACAACACCCTGGAGATATGATCTGGGACCTGCTGAGAAACTTTTAAGGCCCGTTAACCGCAAGAATGACACCTATTAAGATAACTATACAACAATGGGTGATTATCGTATGTTTATTTCAAGCCTGTGCGCTAGGACTGGGACAATATATAATGCAATTCTTATGCTCAGTTTCCTCAATGAATTACAGTTAAATGCCGCAATATCCGAAAACCAGAGGGCGCTCTCGCGCAGAAACTCTGAATATGGGACACAGAAGAACAACGATTTACCCACACACACTGCCTCCGAAAACGCCTACTTCCATACTATATAGTAGGCATAAATAGTATGTGTTACCCACACACACTGCCTCCGAAAACGCCTACTTCCATACTATATAGTAGGCATAAATAGTATGTCCGAAACCTCAGTATGAAAAAAACAGTAGGCGAGAAATACTCGGATGGACTACAGTAAATCAAATAAATAAAGTGGAAAACTTTAAGGTGCAGAAAGTGCCAATAAATGAATTTTCGTGACTAAATTATGTTTTTATCAATGCTCCCGTATAGGTTGTTGTTAATACGTCATAGGTCAATGAGCATACAGGTCACATGACCATAAAACATGGCGGACGCAGTATGTTGGAAATGTATTCATACTACTCCCACTCATACTATATAGAACATGCTGATTAAACGGCCGATAGGTAGGTACTTATTCAAATTCAGTACGCGATTTCGGACGCAGTGACACAGTTCCAGGAAATGCCATTGGTCATATTCTATCGCTGTTCTTCAAACCCTTTCAGGTATTTCATGATAATAAAGTATATTTATAATGATGATGTTTGACGAGTGTTGCCGTTTCAAATGCACGTTATAAAAGAATCAATCTCGTAGTGATTTTAGATCACTTACTGATCAAAGAGCCGTAGTTCACAGAAGAGCTGTGCATAAAACACAAGGTCGATATCAGAATCGACTTTGACATGTAAAATAAGTGTGAATCGCGATTTATATCGCCCAGCCCTACTGTGCGCACAAGTTTTACATTTTAAATGTTTGACCCCTTTACATTTGAATGGTTTTGAATATTCTTAAATTTTCATTAAAGGGATAGCTGACCCAAAAATGAAAATGCTGTCATCATTTTCTCACCCTCTTGTCATTTCAAACCTGTATGCCTTTCTTTTACATCTTCAGAAAACAAAAGATGTTTTGAAGAATGTTGGTAACCAAGCAACGGCAGTACCCACTGACTTTTGGGTTTGTATACATACAATAGAAGTCAGTGGGCATCGCTGATGTTCAGTTATCAACATTCTTCAAAATATATTATTTTGTGTTCATCCGAAGAAAGAAAGCCATGCAGATTTGCAATGATAAGAGTAAATGATGGCAGAATTGGATTTTTTTGTGTGAACCTTTAAGGTTGATGAACATAGTATTAAAAGGGTCATGTGGTGCGAATACGTGTTTTTATGTGTCTTTGGTGTGTTAAATAAGTTGCCCATACATGTATTAGACATGGCAAAAATGTAAGTGTCGGAACAAAAGATGCATTCTATCTAAAAGCGATTGCTCACCCAGTCCTGCCCGAAACGCCTCGTGGAACCACACCCCCACAAATCTATTCCAGTTCGTGGTATGATCTGACTAAGACCGCCTCAGTACCTGTTAGTACAATTGCTTTGGAACCTGATGTTCCAAATATGGTAAGAGCCGTTACATTTCCGTCACACGTTTGCAGTATTCGACCAATCACTACGCACTGGTTAACTGTCCAATCATAGCATTTGGAAAATACAGCGTTTTTTAACCTTAAATCGTGTAAACACATTGCATTACATCTAAAACAAACGACAATATTCGTTTTAGCCATCTCATATGACCCCTTTAATGAGACACAAAAAAATAAACAATTGAATGCAAATAGAATCTGTTCAGCATTATAAAATATAATGTCACATTTGAATACTAAGCACATGAAATCTGCATGCACATTATTAGAGAACCGAATTGAAACGCTTGGCATACATAAAGGTTAAAAATCCTTCACCCTGTGTGTTCATTCATTAGGAATATTTCAGCTAATTTAATTACGCTCTATGCTTACAATGAGAATGTAGTACACTCAGCTTCATTTACCACTAAATTCATTTGGCAGAATCTGAATTTTTTCCCCTCAAAATCAGTGCTAGAAATACCTGAAAAGTCTATCTGTGGTTCAGTACTGAGCATTCACATCACGCTTCCTATACGTACACTCATTACAGCTTCAGTAAACACACTGAGAGTCAGTAAACAATCTGATCAAAAGAGCTAAATGGTCACTGTTAGCACAGCACACAGACATAAAGGAAAATTGTCTGAGGAAAATGAGGGGGCACGATGGGTGCGAGTGTGACAGACAATACTGATGTACTGGTCTGCATCACATTCCATGCAGTGTTGGGGGTTAACTAACCAAAAGAAGTGCAAATTACAATGTTAGTAACGTGACAAAGCCTTTTATAAAATAGCACAGATAATACACCGTATTGTGACCCACATATTGTATAGCCAGCGCCCCAGTAATTCACACCACTTCACTGTGTGTGTGTGTGGTAGGAAAAAGCTCATTGTCACAAATCATCATCATGATTACAGATAAATTCCATTCATTCACAGCAGAGATCACACATCTGTGAATCTTTCCTGTGCCAAAAAGCGGTGAACACACACATACATACACAACAAGCTATGTAGACAGAGAGGTTGAGGTCACATTTGTCCTGTACCATTGGGAGAACCAACAGAAATGATTTCATGTTTCGAAAATGCTGATGATGTTTTTCTTAAAAATGTTGCGTCAGAGAAAATCGTTCTGTGGAAATTTAAACCTGAACTAACGTGTATCATGTCAAAACTACCAAGAAAGAGAAAATGAATCAGGAGATCCATCACTACCTGTACACGCACACACGCAGACAGGATCTAACACCCCCCATTAATTAAACCAGCTTCCTATAATTACAACCATCTTCAAAGAGAGCGACAGAAAAGAGAGCGAGAGATTGAATATGAATAGATGCAACAGTGATCTTGACTTCATGGGTGAATCGAACAGAGGTACACTATATATAAAGTAGATCATGAAAGAGCTAAATATGACACATAAAAAGGGCTAAAAGAGAACGCGCGCACGCACACGCGGTATTAAGCCATTAAATGAGCCGGCTTTCTGCATCTCCTTTTAAAGGATGTGAGAGAGATTAGACCGAGGCTGCGGAGATTTGCCACCACTTTTGATTAGGAACGGATCATCCTGGATTTTCTGCACATCACACTTACACACTGACACATCAGGAAGAACGGCTAATTACAAACACGCAGATGCTCGCGCACACTCCAGCAGCGGCGCCTAACTAATTACCTGCTGCGAGCGTCTGCAGGTGAGAGGAGACGACGGATGGGAAGAGAAAAATGAGAGGAAGAAATGAAGATGAGACATGAGATGATGATACCGGAGGGGAGAAAAAACTGAGAAATGAGAAGAGGGAAGGCAAAAAGACTATGAGACATAAGAAGGAGGGAGAAAAACAAAGATGAGACATGGGGAGAAAAAAACGAGACAGGAGTAGAGAGGGTGTTATCGCTTCAACATCTGCTTCGCCTCAAACACATCGGCTGACACATTCCAGATGAAATCTGTGAGAAAAACTCCAGTTATCTATGAAGGATCAGCCGCAGGAGATCCGGAATGGAACTGCCGCAAGACGGGCCGTAAACCCATCACTCTTATTTCCAGGAATTAGGAGGGGAGGAAAGGAGGAGGGAGAGGGGGAGAAAACAGAAAGAGCGAGCAGAGAAATGCAACAGCTGTTTCCCATCACATCTGCACAGAGACACGGCCATCAGCTCGCAGACGCTGCCCTGCGGAGGAGAGAGACAGACACGGGGTGGTGTGCGTGGATGGTCATGGTGGGGGTGAGGTTTAGATTAAATATAAAGCAAGGGTTTGGAGTCACTGGAGTAACCAGCTCTGCATTCCCCTTGTGTGAGACGCTCTTTGTCGGTCACTCCCACAGACAGCTGAAGTCCCTCCACGCTCTCTCTCTCTCTCTCTCTCTCTCTCTCTCTCTCTCTCTCTCTCTCTCTCTGACATTCAGAACAAGAAGGGCCTGTGTGAGTTCAAAGATGAAGGGACCCAGAGGAAAATGTGTGTGCGAGTGTCCTCATCAGCCCCTGCTTCACCGTCAAGACAGCAGTGAGGAGAAATAGGACACAGCCATCTGAGACGAAATCTGTACCTTACCTCACACAGGCAGACGGGAGTGTTGTTTGACAAGAATTTGTCAAACAACAAAAAAATGCAGGAAACGTTGTACACATTATGCAAACAATTATGTGAAGCACTAGACACACTTACAAAGCAAACTACCGACACACAGAGTTGCTTGTATTTCAATGACTCATAAGATTAGGAAAAACTACCAATCTTCCTGGGTGTGAGGTCATCTCACGGTGGTCGGGGGGGGTTAGCGCACCGTTTCCATGGCAATGGAGGAACCCAACCCCCAAACCAGCACCCCTCTGAGTTAGCGTCTCAATTAACTATTGGGCATGGAGACTTGCACCTCCACAGCAACTTTGTCACTGGATTTATCCAGTTTAACAGACAGGATTAAAAGAAACAGTTCACCCAAAAAGAAAAATTAGGTCATTGTTTACTCAACCTCGAGTTGCAAATCTGTCAAAATATCTGTGTGATTGTTCTGTCTCAACATGCACACCGGCATTTTTTAAGCGACTTAAATATCCTAATCAAACAAAGGCATAGTCCTGGCTTTAGCTAAGCTTTGTCTTTTAAACCAAGCCTTTAAATATTGATAAACCACACTAAGAGGAGATGAATCAAGTCGTATGTGTAATGTTATTTAAAACACTTGAACACACAAACCTACCTCTCATCCTCCCTCTCACGTCTCTCCAAAGCATTTTGAGAATGATAATGACTGTTACCTTAAGTATACAAACAGCGTTTTTGTTTGCCTTGCTTTCAGTCTGTGATTGATCTCTCCTCAGCCCAGAAAACTAAACCAAAACATTTACATCACTTCAAAGAGCCATTGTTTACAAGATCTCTAATCTTAATTGTTTTATAAATATAAATGTTTATTTACCAGTTTAAATGGGGAGTAAATCAAAGTAAACTTAACTAAACACAAACCTTAATGAACAACATTTTGACGATATAATTCAAACATTATTTATGAAATCTGGGAACAATGCAGTGTGTCCCAAAAATGCATGTGCCTGTATCAAGTTTTTTTTATTGTGATTTGGTATTATCATGGTATTGTATTGCATCTTTACTGTTGTTGTTCTTAGTAATGTTCTATGTTACACGCTATGTTTATTACACCAATACACTAAATAAACATTGATATTATATCATAAATAAATAGAAATTTATACTGTATATAATCAAGTAATGATTTCTAGACTGCTTAATAATTCTTCTATTTACTATTGTATAAACTATTGTAATAGAAATACGAACTAATTACGCTATATATTAAATAGAATTATTCACTGTATTTCCCATTATAAACTGTATTATTGAATTACACAAACACACATGCACAACAACAATTAGTCTGTGCACTATTTAACCCTGTCCATCTCCGTTATTGTGCACCAGGTATAAGGTTATGCTTGAACTCTCTCTCCCTCTTTCTGTCGGTTCTCATCTCTCATCATCCGTCTCTTTCTACGCTCCACCTTTCCGTGCATTCATTTATTTATCCATTCATCCACAGTGCAGTGCAGCAACCAGAACCAGCAAATGTTTTCTTTACTCTGATAGTACAGGATAAGACTTGATTTAATTTGCCAACAATTGATCGGACGGTGGGCGTTACGCACTACAATATGCTGGACTAAATGCAAATTTTGCTTAATAATCGATTTGCCGATTGGTTAAAATTATCCAAATCCTCTGCAGGGTGTAAGAGGCGTGAGCAGAATATGAACATCATTTCAGAGGCAGAGTAAGTTTTTGATTAAAGCTCACAAAGTTTGCTTGAGATTAACATGAACTGAACTGAACCGTTCATAAGGAAAGCACACTGAGAGGAAAGAAGCTCAATTTAAGTTAACACCTAAAATGTTGATGACAATGTCCTATCAAGAAACAATTGCAAATTTGTAAGGAACCACTGAGCCCTGACAGAGACCCTCGTCTCTTCATGCGGAAAGATTTTGTGGTTTGCATGTTGACTTCCATCAAAATGAAGGGCTGAAGGGGAGCAGGAACAGACAAAATGGAGAGTGTCAGTAAAGGTAGAATGTTAAAGCGAAGAGATTTGTTTCATCTGCTCTTTTCTACTCTTCAGGAACAACATCAAGCCCTCACAAAAGCACACGCGAGGTGAGAAAAGACCATCCATGTGGCTCAAAAAGGTTGTTTGAACAAATCTGTTTCATTGAAATCCATTTACAAGAAAAAAAACATTTTCCACAACAGCTCAGTGTAAGAGTTGTGCGCCTGTCAGCTTCCCCGCCTCTGAACGTTAAAATATCAATCTTGCTCTCTCTGACACCTCTCCTTCCCCTTCATCATTCATCTCTTCATCCATCCACCCATCTATCCATCCATCCATCCCTCTCTTCCTCTGCATCTAAATAAATAAACACAGAGAAAGGGAGCGAGGGGAACCAAGAGAGAAAAACTAGGACACTACAACCTGGGACCTACAGACCTCCCCCACACACAGGCACTGACTGACAGAGAACGAGAGAGGAAGGAACACGAAACCGACACACATTTAGGTAAAGCGAGGAAGGAAGACGCAAAGAAAAAAGGAAGAGCAGGGTAGAGATGTTCAGGAAGCAGGAAAGGCAGCAGGGGGGAGGGATAAAGCAGGCAGCGGAGGGTGGTCGCCCGCACTACAGTTTATTAATAATCTATACCAGATAAATCTTTCCAGTATTAGACTTCCAGTAAAGAAGCGGGGGGATAAAGATGAAGCTGAATGATTTCGGCCTTTATAAACCGCCACTACCAAATCAGACCGCTCCGGCGTTTAATCACTCGGAGCCGTTTGTACATCCCTCGCTCCGCCTTGGGCTTTTTTCCTTCATCATTTTTGGTTTGTTCTCTAACACGCCCCTGTTGCCCTCAGGGTTTGCTCATGACACAGAAGAACAGCTCACAAACTGAAAACAAACTCGGAGCACATTTATACCATGTTAGTCTAGTCATACATACAATATGCTTTGGGATGTTAAGCTTGCATGCAAATGGGCGGTTGACATTAAATTTCCAGCAGCAGTGAGCGCTAAACTGCTTTTATCTTGTGCACTGTAATTATTTTACATGCATATATTTAATACACATAGAGACTAACTGGAACATTTGCACTTTGAAAAATAGATTTTTCTCACATTGCCGTGAACCGCAAACAAGCTAAACGCTCCTTAAAGAAACTAAAAGAATACACTAAAATATAAACTTTCCCAAGAGCTGTACATAAACTGGAAACCAGACATATACAATAGATACACACAGAGAGATATTACATTTCTCATTATGTTTTTCTTCTCACGGAGCCACAAAAGAGAAAGAGAGGATGAAAACGATCCATGCAGCCATCATGCGGGCGAGAGTGACATTTCTCCTCTCTTTATTCTTCTCTGTAGTTGTGTCCTCTAGAGACCAGAGAAAGAGAAGGGCAAGGGCTAAAACGCCGCTATATCACTTACCTGTATGAACAGACACGGATGAGAGAACAATAAGGGTCTTTCTTTAGCCAAACACACATACACACTTGTTTGAAAGCAGTGTGATTTTAAAAGATGTGAAGGGGAAAACACAATGGTATCTCTGTTTCTGAATGGTCACAGATTCATGACCCTTTATAAATCACTGTGAGCTAAAATGATGAATATTTACACCGTCAAGCTCCAGAAATGAAAAAAAAAAACACATTATAAATGTAACCATGTGCGCACTATAGTCTTTTACACTTTGTGACACTGTCATAAATCATATTTCTTTCGGAGTTTGGGTGCCACTGTCACTGTTTTTACATTAAGTAAAGTAGTTCAGGATATTGTGGAAATAGAAGTCATTCAGGTTTATGATAACATAAGGGTTAGTAAATGATGTAAGCATTGTCATTATTATGTAGGCTACTATCCCTTACAATAATTCTAGCAAACATGATCGCCCACTGAAAAATCGATTGCTTTACTAGATTCGCCTCACGGGTTCATACACGTATTCTGACCTTTAACTGAATCACAGAATGATTTTCTCCGCTTTCTTCAAGTGTGTTTTTCTCGTTTCCATCTTTCAACAAGTGCCGTTTCACCGACTCTGTGTGTTAACCTTCACGAACCACGTAATGCGACAAGAAAAGAAAGAGACGAGCGAGAAGAAAGACCACAGGAAGAAGAAAAGACAGGTCAGAGCCAATTTTAAGAGAAACGGTGAGAGGGAAAAACCGAACCTGCCGGCAGAGGAGAAAGCAAAGGGCAGAAACACTACAAGTCTGAAGCATGGCTCGGGGTGAACATTAAATAGGAACAGACTGGATTTATTTGTAAGAGTGAAATTGTATAAAAGTTAAATCAAGAGGGAACATCATGCCTGCGCTGCCCCGTCACTGTAATAAACGCACACGAAGCAAAGAGACCTTGTTTTACAAAGCCAGCTGGATTAGGCAACATCCAGCCAAATCCACCAAACACAACAGACAAAAGCATCACAGGAAAACAACAAAGCTTTGACAGACTTTTCAGAGACTCAAAAACAGAAGAATAATGATTCAGAGATAGAGGGAGAAGGCCACCGGAGAGCCAAAAGACAACACCTCAGCGGTGAGATCGAGGCGTTAAGTGGAGCGGATCCTCGAGATAGAAGTGAGAAACGGGGGATAAAGAGAAAGACAGTGGCTGTGGGGAGGACGGACTGGGCTTGTTCATTAAATGGCTGACACGAGGAAAAGACGGAGACAAAAAACATCACAGAAGGACGCTTTGAAGAACACAATGAAGATCAGAGGTCAGCAAAGCTCCACCACCTGCTGCGACGACAACAACGGCAGATTGTTTAGAAATCTCACCTAAACAAAATATTAATGTTCACATACTGAAACAAAGTTCAAATGTCCTTCTCTGTAGACCATTTTATGAGTTTGTTTGATTTTGGAAATTCACAGACTTGTTTTTGGTTTAAAGTATTTATTTAAAAAATACTAACTCTACAAAGCACATACACTAACAGCACCAAATGAACCCAGCAAACCTCCAGGGAACAATCTTACCTGCCAATACATTGTAAAGAAAATATTTATGTGTCTAAGACTCAAGACACAGTTCCCGCTCTCCTCCTCCACATTCTCAAGAGAACTACGATTTTGTTTTATTTCAGCGCTTCACGCACTCGTTCTTGGTTATTTCACACTATTACTTCAAACATACTGACCTTATAAAATACTACAGGGAACATACACTAGCATTCACCGAATATACCCCAAGTCGCAGGAGACGAGCAAAATTATCTTAAAGGTCATTACTGTTTGTCTTTGACAGCTCGCTACACTGGGCATGCTAATGACATTAGCGTTCTCCGAGGAGCGCTGTGCAGTTCACGCTAACAGGAATCTTGTAATATGATAATTCTGCTCGCTGCCACTGTGGTGTAGTTACTGTAGCCGGTCTGGAATGAGGCTGCAAAAAAAACGAGGCTATTTCGGTCTGGCTCGGATCCAGCCCAGCCTCCGTCATGTTGTCAGTGAGAGGAACCGAGCGCTGACACGACCTTCTGCGGTCCAGGTGCGGGGAGCTCAGGAAATTAAATAAGGGCAAGCGGTGAGAGACAGGCGCTAACACCCTCACTTACCCCAGAAGAGCGAAGGGATTAAGAGTGTGAAAGAATGTGAAAGTGAAAAACAAAGACTACGAATAAAAAAGATAGGGTGGTAGGTTTGGTGCTTTTAACAGCTTTTGACAGACGGGGATGTAAAGCAATCACATACAGTTTATTTTTGCATGCTTTCAGAAATATCTTTAACATTCTCACGACAAAAACGTAGATATTTTACGATGTGGCTAATTCGTATGAATTCGTACAATCTCATTCGTACATTGTAGTATTTCATATGAATAAGCCACCTCGTAAAAAACTTACACATTCCCTTGAGATCATGGTTGCGCTTTTACCAAAATTAATAGAACGGCTTGAATAAAGAATTTCTGTAAAAGAACAAGAGATTCTCTCAAATCTCTAGAAACCTTATTCGCAAAAGTTGCGTCATTGTCATCAAGTCAAATCGGCACATACTAGATCGCTCTTTCCAATTTTGCACACAATTTTCATTATAAAGTTAGCAGACAAACTGTGGACATGGCAGTGGATGTAGACTAGTGGGGGAGATATAGGCAAAAGACTAAGTAAACAGAGAAAATAAATCATTAGTTAAACGTCCTCTGAAAATGGGGATTATATTTTACAGAGATGTGAGTCCGATATGGACGGAGGCGTAATGTCTTCAATAAGCTGTGTCGACTCACAAGGGCATCGCTGGCCTTGCTGATCAATAGGAGATCAATAGAATAAAGCCTAGCTTCCATGTCTGCCTCTGGCTAGACGACTCCAGATGGACACACTGAGGAGAGTGAGAAGGAGGAGGTCAATCTTCTAAATATTATTGCAGTCACCTCACTTCATAAAAGGAGAGAGAAAACCCAAAGCTGAAGAAAAGCTGCCCTCTTTTTAAAGGTGTTGAATGCATGATTTGTGAATGGTGACTGGGCTACTGAAGGTCACCGAGCACAAGTCTAATTAAGAACAGAAACGTCCATGCATGCTTTATCGCAGACGGCGTTTCTCATTTTTCCATCCGTGGAGAATAACATGTAGCGTAATGATATAATGAACGACTAAATCTTTAGCATTGTGGTCCATCCGGGACTCATGACATTCACTTGTCCGAGTACAAATATTACTTTAATATTACTTAAAAATTATATTTCATTTGAAGTGTCAATATAATTGTTTCGGATCCTGATACTATAGAACAAAGGCAAGCAGTAATTATTATGTACGTCTGGTGCTACAGAGGGTTAAAGTTTTGTAGCACAGGACAAACAGTAGTAGCACAAGTATAAAACGTCTGTTGTCATCATTAAAAAAATATGCAAGTGCAGTTCATCACATAAATAGGCAGGTAACAAATTACATTAATGTTACATACAGATGTATAATTTAGGGCCATATCATTTTGGTAAAATGCTAGTAAAATAAACTTTCAGTGCAACTCTGGAGATTAAGTTTTTGTGTTAACGCAATTCACACAAACACGCAGCTCTGTCTAATGCACTTATTCTTATTATTATTAGCACAGACCGATTTTTTCGTAGCACTTATTTTTTTTCAAGTTACTTGTCCAGTCGGGCAAGTCAAATTCTCTCTCACTTGCCCACACAAAACATTCACTTATCCCGGATATGCGTTAATGTTGAGCCCTGGATCTATTTGGAGACACCACATCGCCAGCCGCACTTGTCCTTTACACAATGCCATCTCCTCTCACTCCGCTGTTCCCGGTGTGAGAGACCGCTACAACGTCATGGCCCACAGCGAGTCCCTAAAACCACCGGCATGCTAAATTCATGAGACAGCACGAGTGTGCTTTTAAAATCCTGGGGAATCAAAGCCACTTTCCCCCCTCCCTCTATGAACCTTTTAGAACCCACTCACTCATTCCTATTTAAAAACAAAAAGTAATTTCACTCACTTTATTATGTCATTTTAAATATAAGAGAAAGGAAAAAGAAGCTATTTCTTTAAGAAATCCATTTATTGGAGGCTCTTCCTGTCAAGGCCACGGTGAACCGAGGCTGAGTGAATATAGGGCTAATAAATTTGAGTATTCTTAAAGCCATCAGGAATGCAATAAAAATCATAAAATGAACCGGATGACATTCTGTCTGAAGGGGCTGAAAGCTCATCATGTCTTATTCCTTCTTATGCCATTTGGCTTGTTTTTTTAAAAGATCTGTATTCGTTTTCCCTGAGTAGGCATGACCTACTGCAGGAATCTGGCAGCCCTCAGTACTCCCACATCAATCTGGCAACCGTATAACACTATTCAGACCAACTGGCTACTGGCCCCTGGAGGGTCACTGATCAGGGGGCAAACTCTGCCAGCATGGGTGGTGACACATGCTGGAACATCAGTCAGCAGGTATCCAATTCATTCGCGTTTATTAGCATTTCTCAGAAAGGTGAAAATGGAAGCAATTTCACAACAACACTCACACAGCGCTTCTGAATCAGACGGGAAACCACAGCCTGAGAAGAAGCCTATTTTCTCTTTCCTCCGTGGCACATTTGTTTCACTTCACACCATCTTGTTGGAGGCACTCGCTTGGTTGTCTTTCCATCACCAGGCAAAAGACTAAAATATGAGGACCAATTAAGTGGACATGTCAACCCCATGAATCTCTAAAACCATAAAAGCATTCTGAGATCTGACATCTGCTGAACCAGTGGGACTCGAGAGAGAGAAAGTGACAAGAATAGAACGAGGCAACCAGAAACAGAGAGATGCTTTAAGGAGCCTCGTCTTCTAAGTGCTTCGAGGACCAGTCCAGAAGATTCATTTTTAAAGTAATAAAGTGCTTCTTAAAAAATTCCCTGACTAAAAACCTAGGTACTCATTTCATATTTCACCTGTCTGTCTCTTTAGTGTCTAAAGTTTAGACGGATATAGAAGATCCCGTTACGTGCCGTGGGTATCGTTCGGTAGTTGCCAGGATCCCCTGCTGTGTGTATATTAGTGCAGGTTGACGTTAATTACAGGGTCAGTCATTGATTTGAGCAGAGTGCATTCCCAGAGCAGCGTGTCAAACACGGACCCCCGACAAGTGTTAAAAGCTTCGGTTCCCTATCTACAAATCCCCCTGCGTTCAAGATCCCAAATCACGGGCTGTAGTCTTTTAGTAACAACCCTATTCAGTGGGAAAAGCTCACTGTAAATTGAATGAGACATGAGTGAAGGAATAGCTGGTCAAATAAATTGTTAAACCAAACTTAATTTATCAACACAAATAAGCAAACAGCAGAGCCTGTCCCACGGACCGTTGGCTAAACGTCTGATGCATAAGGTCCACTTCTCTGGAAACACTTCAGCACGTTTTAAGTCGTCATCTGATTTCCAGTAGACGTGCGTGTCGCATTCTTTAACGGTCCACATGGAAATAACATGAAGCCGTCTGATCTAAGTAAGCTGTCGTGTTTACAACGGTTGCAACAAGAATTCATCAAGATCAACTAAACGCTTGATTCTTAAAAGTATGCGAGTGAGGTTCACGGGATAAACTTATAATCATTTTCTTGCTGTTAACTTTTGACGCGTTCGTGAATTTACACTGCACTGTTACTGCGGGGATATTTCCACACCTCGAACCATGACGCGGCACAAAACGAAACGTGATTGGTTGCTTTACCTCTCAGTCATATGGCCTCTTGGGGCGGGCCTTGGCCAAAGAAAGCGGCAATTAAGTACTTGAACTTTAGTATGAAGGTCTGGCTACACGAGACTAAATTGTACCTGTCTGTTCTTCGCATACAAAAAGTCACACGCAAGGTTGAGACAGAAATTACATTTTTGTGCATTTGCGGGTGTACTACCCCTTTAATCCGTTCTTTCTGTCCCTCACGTCTTCTGCTGCACCCCCGCCCGCATTCTTACTCCGACTGAGATGCTAATAAACAGAGTGGCCTTGAGGTCAGGGTGAGGTGGGGGGGATTTGAATACACCAATGACAATCATCTCTCAAACAAAAGCGAGCGGATGAGGACGGCAAAACAGAGGAAGGAAGGGAAGGAAACTGCGCGAAGATGGGTGAATGCAGGTTGTATGTATAGAAAACGTCTAGTTTCTTTTAACAATAAGCTCTTATTTAGCATACTTTTGTTCGCACGCTCCCTGGAATGTGCGTGCGGCCGTGCGCTTAAGACGTGAAGCGAATGGGCGAAGGCAAATCTTACGGGGCAAAAAACTCCCACCAATTTTCTTGCTGTTTAACCCAGCTCTGCGTGCACCATGGCCAGCACGGTCTCAACAACCAAGTGCGTTTGTTAATGTGTGTCTGTAACCGCTGTGCTCACACAGTTTAGAATAAGGTCAGTCTAGCCACCTCCTGCATCATCATAGCAGCCTAACATCTACGAACGGCCCCTCCTCCTCCCTCACTCAAACACAAACACACACTTGATGCATTCAGTCACAGACGCTGCTACAGTAGCCCCCCTAACCCTGGCTTTCAATAAAAACACAGCGTCTCTATGGCAACAGGTTCAAGCATTTTTTGACCCCTGTTCACTAGGAGGGTATTATAACACAATCAGTAGCTGTTATTGTGCGGATCTCTGCTCCCGATAGCACACATTTCTGCCTGGTGCCGCAACAAAAGAGAAACTGGATCATGTTTTTAAAAGATAAAATACATGCTTTTCGTCTGCACATCTTTTCCCAGAAATAAAAGAAAACCTTTCTGATGTTATTAAAATAAATCTTCAATGTGTTTAGTTCAGTTTGGTTTTTATTAGGAGCACAGTAGACGGAAGTCTCCAGGGGCCACTAAGTGCAAAAAACAATGCTATGACCCTTAAAATATTCCACAGCTGCTGCATATAAAGGCAAAAGCTCCCAGGACACTGAACTAAACGGATGCGAAGAGGAAGGTAAAATAAAACACCGAGACTGTTTATACTGTTCAGTTAAACGAAGCAATCTTCCGCAGCTCTCTTCATAAATAAAACAAATCCTTTGTTTCAATACTCTTGTTTTCCCCCTGAAGTGCTGCTGATGTACTGTGAAATGGGCCAAGGCAGAGGAGGTCCAGCCCATGAATAAGTTAAAAGAGTGAATAGCGTTTATAAATTATGACAGAAACGGATAAGACGATCAAGAGCTGCACCCTATGACGTCACAAAACTTTGAAGAACGTACCAGTTTAATGTAATTAAATAGGTGATCCTTTGGCTCACTGACTTAACCGAAACATCATGAATTGAAATGAATTAAGATCTGGGTAACAATTTAACTGCACGCGCTCGGTTGGACACGCACACACCAGCTGTCCAATGACACTCAACACTAGTTTAGCTCTCTGTCAGGTGTAGATGCACCTGCGAGCCATGACACGGCCACTGAATAATTGAACAGCGAAAGATAGCGAAGAGCGAGACTGCAAACAGGGCTAAACCTGCGATGAAGAGGAAAAACTGCATATTGAATGAAGCGAGGCGTGAAGTATGACTAAACAAAAAGCAGTGACGTAAGGCTATCAAACCTGATCTGTGACGCGGACGCCACGAAAAATAGCGCACGTCCGTCGAAGTTTTTTATTTAAATACATTCAACAAATAATATCTTCAAGAGTGTCTTATACAGCTTTATTTTGTTTCCTGAAAGGTAACACCCCGCTGAAACTTACACCACGAAATTAACGTAAGAAACACCCTGTTGCTTTCGTTGAGCGGAACTGATTTACGCTCATTTATTCGGGTCACTTCATCTGGAAATAATAGGATACGATTTGAAAGAGTGAGGGGAGAAAAGGCGCACGGGACGTGAGGAATTGAGAAAGAAATAGAGTAGAAGCGAGGGCATTGAAGGACGCAAAGATAAAGTCTTTAGTTTCGCAAACAAACACACCTGCCAATACCTACCAGGAAAAAACACTTCTCAAAAGGCCACACCTAGATAAAATGGCGCTTACCGAAACCAAACTCTTACCGTCTATATCAACAATATATGACATTGACGATCAAAGTTATTTTTACATAACATCAAACACTACTTCTGCTTAAAGAATAAACTAAACACAAACACAATCACTAATGAACCGTGGGAGAAGTGCGCACGCACCATTAGAAAGAAACACTGGAAGGACATTTAAGGCATGATATTGAGTTGCGCCAGCGCGCTGGTTGACTACATGTTAGACTGAAACCGAAAGATAACAGTGTAATATATATAATCTAACGATCTGTAATGACTTGTACTGTTAATATATGATCTTACCTTGAACAATTAGAAGAAAGAGTGCGCCTAACATTCTTGTCATGTTCATCGGGAAAAGGGTGGACGGTCCACCTGGATTAATCTGTCTGTTGTCCGCCTGTTGACCTCAATCGGCGTAAAATCACAAAACAGTCTAATAATCTTCGCGGATCAAAACTGTTATGTCCTTAGTCTGGTTTCCCTCGATCGTTGAGTGCTGAAACTTATGGATAAAGTGAGAAGCGCCTTCTGTTCAGCGCGTTTCTCTCAGATTGACTATGAATGTATGGTTAAAGTCCTTTTTATATCGTATAAAGTCCTACTAAGCTGTGCTGAGAGTCCGGATTCCTGGTTAGAAACGATCTACAGGTAAATAAATGTCCAGTAGAGGAGTTAAACGCTCCGCAGACGGTTGAGTCTCAAACCTGTCGCCCCGGGATTGTACTGTTGAAACTCTATCAGAGGCGCTGCGCTCATTGGACGGAACCTTGTGATGTCATGTCAACGTCACGCTGCTTTTAAATCTACCTAAAATTTTAAAGGATACTTGGTACTTTCCAGCAGCCAGCAAGGTTTTGACCACTATTTTAACACTTTCGCATTCTTTTAGTATAATTTGGTCACACCAACAACAAAGTTAGTTAACAGTCATTAAATTCCATAGTAAAATCTGTGTGTACTTGAGCATGCGCATCACCCTGTTAGCCACGAGATAATGAAAACAACTTCTGACTTCGTGTATAATTTAATACATTTCATGCTAATTTATTAATCTAATAATTTAACCGGACATTTACTGAACACTACATTTAACCTTGTCAAAAGACTACACGTTTGGTTTCATTTGTTCATGAGTAGTAGAGTTCACTTAGTAGAGAACACTACAAAGTG
The DNA here is from genome assembly GCA_006030095.1 of Triplophysa siluroides. Classification (NCBI taxonomy): domain Eukaryota; kingdom Metazoa; phylum Chordata; class Actinopteri; order Cypriniformes; family Nemacheilidae; genus Triplophysa; species Triplophysa siluroides. Next base: position 1,303,636 of record VCII01000558.1, read on the forward strand.
TTTACTACATATTTATATATTTGCTGTCTGAAAAGTTAAACACTCTTCTATAGCTCAATTATTGCCGAAATTCGTTTAAAATGTGCTTTTTTCTTGGTCTACTCTGTGATTTAGTTGCCAATGTTGGTGCAGTGATGATTTCACCTTTATGACCACCAAATGCATAATGAGTTTCATTGAGTAGCAAGTGAGGCCAAAGAACCCCTCAAAGTGATGCCCTCAAGTGATGCCCTCTAGTGATGCCAAACCACCCCTCAAATCTATTTTAGGTAAGTTAATTGTAGTTAAGAGTTTGGGGTAAGAACGTTCATTTGGAGCCCAAGCACAAGCAGCTCCAGTGCTCCTCCTGCTGGTGATATTCACACACTTCAGCTTGTGAAACGCGCACGCACACTTTATTTGACTCCCCTACAAAACTTTTCCAGTGCATTAAAGTTCACAAAACCAGCATAGTACACATTTTGTATAGCTGCATCTCCCAACGAGCATTGATTTTTCCTGGAAGATATGGGTAGCAGTTTTTCATGACACCAAATGCATTTACAATATTGTTCAATACTGTACGTGTGAGTGAGATCAGTTATGATTGCTGAAAGTACTGTCCTAATGGATAAAAGTGGACAAAAGTGCTTGACTCTATCTCAGTAATCCCATTCAGTGTCGCTTCCACCACTCTTCTACATTTTAACTGAAGCATCTATCTCTTCATCCATTCTCTCTATCTGATTATGCGCACATGCAGGATGTCACGCACGGTGCTATGACTTTCATCAGTTGCTTTGGCCTAGTTTGTTCTCTCTGATGTTTCTCTTCCCCTTGCTCATTTAGCCTTGCCTTCTTTCTCCATTTCACTTTCCTTCATTCACTTTTATCTTCTGTCTTATAGACTCTTTCTCCTTCTTTAGCTGGAAGGTAATTAGGAGCTGAGCTGGTAATTGGACTTGGAGGTGCTGATAAGTCTGTTAGCTTTAATTAAAGACATTTACGGCAATGTAAAGACATTTAGCCAGAAGCTAAAGACCATTTCTGATTATATCTCTTAATTCATTTCACTTATGCTCTCTCTCTCTCTCTCTCTCTCTCTCTCTCTCTCTCTCTCACACACCCATTTCCTGGGAAGAAAGCTCAATGTTCCTTGTGAACAAATTGTAAGACTATGTTATTTTACTTCAACCAGATAAACACACTGACCATCATGTTAAGACTACAGTACATATATTTGGAAAGCTGCTTCCGTTTTGTGCGTGAGTTGACATGTATTGTGTTTATCAGTTTCTGTCACACGCACGATTGTTCTCAGCTTCGAGCATAATGCTCTTTCCTGCCTGTCCATGTGGTCTAACCCAGAATAGAGGCATACACATGTACTTTAGTTATTTGTCTCAAAGACACACATGACCATCATTAAATTCAGACATTTGAAGATTGTTTTATTAACATTTTGAAAATGTTTCTTTCTAGCAGCACTGTGGAGATTTATTACCTTGCCTTCATGCTTATTTGTTCTGGTATATGTTTTATCCCTCCACTCCTGGCAGATCGAGGTATGAAAATCTATTCTTACATTAATTGATTTTTCAAACTGTTAATGCAGTCACAGGAAATCTGGTAAAATTACTGTTTTATTTTTATAATAACAGGATGACTCTCATTGAAATATTATGAACAGTGAGTTTTTTTCTTGCGCAGTTAAAAAAAGTGAAATTGTCATTCTAAACCTGTATGACTTTATTTCTTCTGCAGAACACAAAAGCAGATATTTTGAGGACAAAACCACTAAAACATGTCTAAATCTTCTTTTGTGTTACACAGGAAAATCATATACAGGGTTGTGAATGATATGAGGGTGAATAAATGATGACAGAACTTTCAGAATAAAATATGTTCAGTAGTACACTACTTTCTACAGCCACAACTGGAATGTTTCTAAACGAAAGTTGACTTGATCGTTCATTTTCAAGTATTACAAGTCTAATTATGAGGGACTAAAATTACTTAAGAATGATTTTCTGTTATTTAAGTGCAACACTAAATTGCATTGAGTTTTTATTCATAGGCTGATTTACGTTTTTAAAACTGAAGCTTACACTGTACAACATCGTACCATAGAATTTGCTTCTCAACTTTGCAAATTAAACCCATTTTAACCACGTGATATGCTGTTATAATCTAAACTTTATACTTATAGAAAGATACTTTTTGTGCATCTGTTTTTTTTAGGTGAAATATGGAACAGCGTGATCATGGCACACGAGGGTGCGTCCGCCACCCTGTCCTGTTTTGAATCACCGCCCGCATCTTCTGTACTGGTTACCTGGAAGGTGATGCCTGTCGGAGGGGATCGTTGGTCATATCTGTTATCAGCCAAATGTAACCATGGCTGGACAGACGGAAACAAGAGCATTGTGTTTGAAGACAGAACTTTTGAGATCTCTAATGATGCCTCCCTCATCTTCAAGGCCTCTGCACCCGGGCTATACAACTGTGTGATAGAACACGGTGACAAAAAGCTACAGGAGAAGACAGTTCTACTCGCTTTGGTTAAATGTTGAGTTTAAGCTAAAGAACCACCATAAATTATTCTTTTAAGTCTCGATGTGTCTGATGTCTCCAAGCATTCTCTCCCTCTCTCTTTAAGTGACAGTCAGTCCTGCGCCTCCCGTTATGGTGAACAGAACTTTGAGATTGACAGCTCAGGTCTCTCCCTCCTCTGTGGACGCTTGGGGGACGTGGGTGTCTCCCGGGGGCAAAGGGCTATACACTGAGATCACCCGTGCCACAGGCGTACTGCTCAGCAAGCTGCCTCGTGTCACAAAAAGAGAAAACGGAGTCTATACCTGCAGAATTGGTGTCCATGGTAACAGTGGCACGTCTGTCTCAGAGCACAGGGTGAATGTGACAGTGAATGGTAAGATTTGAAGATTTATTTTATAAAACACACAGTATAACCAACAAGACATTTAAGTTTCATACCTCTACAAGGGTTGTGCACAAAGTTAAAACAACCATCAGTGAATCAAATTATATGTGTCAAATATTCCTGTTTGATATTTTGTTTAAAATAGCATTTTATATCTTGTTTTGTTTTATGTTTTTTTAATACAGAAAAGAGAACTTAAATTGAACAAAATGTTATAGTGCAGCTTAGAATCTTTCATGTTAGCTATAAAATGTTAATGTAAAGCAGCTTTCTTAACGAAACTGTGTTACAGGTGTGTACAGGTTACAGGTCTGTGAAAACCTCATTATAACCACCTCATTATAAACCAAAGCTCTCTCTGTCTCCCATTCTTTCTTTTTCTCTTTCAGAAAAGGTGTTTTCTTTTACAGATGTGACATGTGGTAAAAAAAACTCTATTGTTCCTGTAATACTATTATGTTTAAAATAGGACCTTCCTTATGTGGCATTGGCTTAAGGCAGCCTATACTAAAATCAAATCAACTTAAAGGCAAAGTCATCCAAAAATGTTGTCATTTATTTACCCTTATTTATGACTTTCTTTCTTCTGCAGAACACAAAACAAGATATTTTAAAGAATGCCTCTAACTGAATAACGGCTGTACCCATTTACTTCTATTGTATGGACACAAAACCAATGCAAGTCAATGGGTACCACCATTGTTGCTTACCAACATCCTTCAAAATATGTTATTTTGTGTTCTGCGGAAGAAAGAAAGTTGAACTGCTTTGAAATGACTAGAGGGTGAGTGAATGATGACAGAATTTTTGGGTGAACTATCCCTTTAACTTTTAACTAACAACACACGCAGTAAATGTTGTAGGCTTTATTAATAAACTGCAGCACAACATCTAAAACAATTGGACAAATTATTTCAATTTATATAAGTTTCAGCCCATGGTTAATCGTTGTTATTAAATCTTAGAGGAGAATGTTTCTGAAGAGCTTTCAGTGAGCTTAATAACCTAATCCCCATTTCCATGCCTCTCTCGTTTTTAACATCGCCCCTTATGACTTTGCTCTCAGACTCATAATGTTCTATACGCTTGACTGTCTCGAGAACAAAGAATCTGAAGTGACTAGCAGCATAGTGGATTACTGTGCGGACCGGATCACTCCAAGTTAATGATATTGTTCATGTATCACAGCCCATCATTTCACTCTATTTGCCTCTAATGCCTTTTCTTTACCATCTTTTGTCTCTATTTTCCAAGTTTTCTTGTATTGCTTTGTGAAGCTTGGCCCTCTTGTCTGCCTCTTTGGTCATTTCACATTTCTTTATGCTATCTTATGACCTCTGCAGAAAAACCAAGGTCTATGGCAAGCATCTCTCATTCATTGGTCACTTTATCCTGCCCTCCTGTCCTTGGTGACTATGTGCTGCTCTACTGGGAGCATCCTGATTCAACAGAAATGGAGCTTCTATTTCAGTTTGATCGCTGGAGGCGGAGGCGGAGCTTCACAAACCGGTCCATGCCCCACCTTCATTTGATAGAGCCCACAACCCTGGCAGCTGCTGGGAACTTCTCCTTCCTGTTAAATCCAGCCTTGAAGGATGGAGGGCGATATTTATGTAAAGTCTTTTTGGATGACAAGGCTTTCAGCCAAGACAACAGCTTGAGTGTTTTTACATGGTAACCCTTTTTATAGCACAACACTAATTAAACAATATCATATGAATGCAGTACTAAATGTTTATAGGACAACTGTCAGTGGACTGTACGTTACATTTACATGTAGGCATTTGGCAGACGTATCAAAAACGACTCTCAGTGCTTTCAGTCCATATATCTTTTTAGTATGTATGTTTGGTTCAAACCCCAGCAGAATAGGAAAGTGATATGCTTTTACAGCTGCGAAAAAAAAGATGAGACTATTCCAAATTTTAATTCAATCCGCATTTGTATTGTGGCCATTCCAGTCCAGTGTCTGTTGAATTTCAAGAAAATCAAACCTTAGTCATCCAACAGCAATGTGCAAGACTGACAGCATGACAAGACACATGAAACTGATAAAAAAATCAGTTAAAGTATTAAAAAAAGTATATTGATTTCCTCAGCATGTACAGATATGACTGTTGTATTGCCTAAAATATTAACTTATTTCCTTTGCCGTTTTTGAGGTCTGGTTGAGCATCATTTATTTTGACCTTTTTTCTCAAGTTTTAATTTTCTAAAAACCAATACTTTATTTGGGACAAATGTTGCTAATAGTTCACAGAATGAAACAAAATTGATCATTTTGCCTAATCAGACAAATAGTCAATTCAGAAAAATAAAGCTTAATATTAAAATATTATTCTAAATAGTTTAAACATAGCAGGATTAACCACCCTGTGTTTGAAATGCCACAAACTTTATTTTAGCACTGGTGTCTGTACAACTTAATGTGATAAAGTTAACCCAAAAATATCAAATCTGTCATCTACTTATTCAGTCTCATATCTTTCATATCAAACTGTATATGACTTATTCTTCTGAAGAACACAACAGAAGATATTTTAAGAGTTTTGAGTCCATAAAATGGATGTTAGCAGGGACCAATATCTTCTTTTGTACAGGTTTGAAATGACAAAAGGGTGAATGAATAAAGGATTATCATTTTTGGGTGAACTATCCCTATGATAAACATCTGCCAAATGCACAATTGTTAAAAAGTAATAAGATGTGTTTGGTTATGTCATTTATTTTGTAATCTCCCATATTTTCTATCTCAAGGAATTTTGTGTAATTTAAGTGCATCGTTCATAATTCAAGTTGCCATGTGTATCTGACATTTTTTTAAACACAAACCAACATATCACTTAGCTTAAGACACTCTATAGGCTATGTCTTTTCTCATCTCATAGTTTTCTAATCCTGGAAAGGTGGTACCCCTTTAAATACCATGAAAATCACAATTCGGTTGTGATTACAAACATTACAAATTAGTTTTACATTCTGCAACCACCACGTGTAAACATCCACCCATTATCAGCGAGTGCACATACTGTAACCACACTTGTCCATTCATTTCTAATGATGCATGTCCCAGCATCACTGATCTTAGATCTTATAATTGCAGGCTGTTATATCAATCACATCAGATCAGTATACACCAGTTCAGTCTCTTGACTTTCATTTTTTATCCTCTTTTTAATCTCATCACCCTCTGTTCTTCCTTTAATCTCTTTTCCCTTTATGTCCTTCCCGCTCTTTTCTTCTCGCTCGATTCTTCTACTTTTGTCTGCTCTCTCTCTCTCTCTCTATATATAGCTCTCCTCCTCCTCATTCACCTCCTCTTCTCTGTAATGTAATGTTTTATAGTAGGCCTCATTACAGATCTCATTATGTGTAATTACACCTGCCCGTTGCCGCTGACAACTCTGTGGGTTGTGTTATTGCCGTGGTAACGGTTGAGCACAATTAGCTCAGGATTGATACCTCCGTGAGTTTGAAAAGACACTGTACATCAGTCACAGTCATCCATGGCTGACCGGCTCTACCCGACTGTTTAATAAATATATGTCATTTAACTCTTCACTGACTGTTTCTTCTTTCTAATTATCCATCGGTTTCAACATCAGGTTACACCAAAGCATCCCCTCCTCCCTGGATCTGGCCTGTATGTACACACAACGGTCCCAGGTGAGGTCGGTGAAGTGGTCACATGTTCAGAACCCCAGTCATCCTCTGCAATCAGCCTAGTAATAGGCCGGATTAAGACCTCTGTGGCTCTCCCCGTGACCCCTGAGACCGCTGGAGAGTATGCTTGCACTATGTATCTGAAGAATGGAAACTCAGTGCAGTACATCTACAGCGTGCAGATGTCAAATAAAGGTGAGAAGATCTATTGACACTCAGTATGTTTACTTCTATAGGGTTCCGTTTGTGCCAAAAATGTGTCAACATTTGAATCCTTGTTCTGTAAATTTCTAACGCTGTCCTAATTTGTCATCCTGCTCATCCTGTCTTTTTTTACGGTCATCCTTATTGTTGCTTTGTTCTTTCTTCTTTGTTGTTGTCCTGTTCTGTCGTCCTTACTGTCGACTATATGTTGTCCTCCATGTAGTCTGTTTATGTCGTCCTCCATGTCCACTAAAGGATGTATCGGGGGAAACTTTTAGCACCGCCATTTTTAAGTCACAATTCAGCTTTAAAAATCATGAGCGGGTCAAAACTGTGTTTTGTTTATCACATACCTTATTTTAGGTATTTCATTAAAAACACATTTAAAAAACGTATAAACTTTGGGGTGGTAGAACCGGAAGTGCTAAAATGCTAAGTCGCTTCCGGGTTTTGCATACAAAAATACGTCATCTCTGCGATACTCGATTCCCACTCAGTCCAGAGTTGGCTGACTATAAAGGACCCTTATAGCTTCTCCCCTTATGGCCTGGGACAATGTTCACTGTTGTCCCATTACTACAACAATAGCTTTGTCTTTTTAAGATGATGTTTCCTGTAGCAGGTGTCTGTGGTGAGTTAAGGTGGTTCACGTGTGAGTGTGAGCTTGTCTTATGTTGTCAAAAACACTTTGATCTTCATGAAACATTCTTGCAGAAAGCGTAACACCGTGTCTACACCTGATGCGGCGCGACAAGACAGGAGACAATAGAACGCATTAGAATCCATTATAATTTTACAATTTGTCCACACCGGACATCGCACCACGTCCTGTGTAGACATGGTGTAAGATGAAGCACGTGCTGTAGTTGTAAAACTATCAGGAAATGAAACATTTGTAAAGTATATATTGTAGTTCTTTAAATCTTAAATTTATAAAATCTTGATTAAATCAAAAAAGTGAATTGTCATGACTACTAGAGATGTTAAGTCAAAACATTTAATTAAACACATGCATTTAACTGAAATGAAAACTGTTGCCTCCTTTTAAAGATCATTTGTCACAGTGTGAAGGCCGCAGTGTAGAGATTGATTTTGTTGTGTGAGAGATAGGCTGCATTCCTCTTGTGCTTCATTGAACTCAGTTTTCATAATGCATGACAAGAACATAGGATAGTGGAATGATGTAGGTCACTGGAGAGGTCACATAATACAGCTCAATCTAGTACCAGTCCCCTGACCAATAAATTTCATGAAACCCGTCTCCTTTATAATGGATAATTTAAAATACAAATATACTGAGTCTCTGGGGCAGCCGTGTGCAGAAAATAGACATTTTACACAGTTCTGGCATTGAAAAAGGAGTTGTTGCTTCTAAGACTAACTTGTAAACTAATGGTACTGTTTAGCATGTAAGTCCCTTTGGATAAGCGTCTGCCAAATTAATAAATGTAAGACGGTAATTTGAAGAAGTGGTTTATCAAACCCATGGTATTTTTTCTCTAGTGTGGAACACAAGGAAAAAACTTTGAAGATGTTTTCTTGTTGTCTCTTGATAAATTGTTTGATCCTGTTTACCCATTACTACTTCTGTGTGCCAAGGATATTGGACAGATGTCAAAATATTAAGTGAAGAATAAAATGAGGAATAATACGATTTAATCGTAAATTTGTTTTTAGAAATGTTTTTGATATATTACAGATAACATTCTCATTATGTTCATTCAATATTTCATTAATAAATTAATAAAAAAAAATGTTTACGTCATAATTAGAGTTATTTCAATCGCAGTAGTATCATAAAATGTTACAAATAGAATGCAGTGGGACTCAGACTTATAAGAATGATCTTTCAGTGTTTGCATAGATGAGCTACACAAACAGAAGATTTTTGAAGAATTTTGGGAACCAAACAACATTGAAACCTTTAGAATTTCATCGTATGAACAAAAAATGCTTGAAACATTCCTGAAAATATCTTCTTTTGTGTTCCATGGGGAAAGAAGTCAAACATATTAAATTACAGAATTTTTGTTTAAAAAATTAAGACGGAATATGTCTCTTTAAGTGTTTGTTTCTGGTTCTTTTCGGTCTAAAGCCTTTCTAAAGTTTAGACTGTGAATGTTTATTTCTTTTTTATAGAAACAGAATGAATTCATTCTGATTCAATTCTTTCCACTCGCCTTTCTTTCTGTGCAGGTACAACAGATGTTCCAGGTTCTGCGGTGCCACCTGCAGGTGAGTTTACCATACAGCTCAGCTTCATTCTCACTGATGCATAACCTAACTTAGCTTTTCTCATTCTGTCTTCCTCACACTCCCCCAGCAGATAATGTTTCAACATCATCCCGTGTTTCCACCCTCTCGTTGCTCCTATTTGTAATACCCATGATTATGCCATCGCAGTTGGGGTGTTGCTATGGAGACAGGGCTATTGCATCACACGTCGAAGTAAGGCCCTGCTTTTGTTTGTTTATTACCCAATCTGTTCATCAAACACCTGAATGCTTTCACTTCACCCTGGAAGATTGTGATGGACAGAGTAAAACACAACAGTGTCTGTGTATGTAGGTGTTGAGCAATCCCTGTCTCGTCACTCTGTAGAGGTGGAGAACATCTATGAAAATCCTGATGATCTGAGACAGGTGATTGAAATGCACCCTGCCTCCTTTTCCCAGTTTCTCATTCTCATCTCCTGTATTATTAAATCTATTTTCTTCTACCCTTTCTTTCTTTCACTCTGTTTATCCATGTGTTTCTCTCTGAATGTATACCTATCTCGGCTCTATTATTAAATCTATTTCTTCCTTCCTTTTTCTCTCCCTCTCTTCTCCTAGCAGACATCTCCCCAAGGCGCAGTCTACATGGTGAGTTATTACAGTTCTTCTCAGGCAGAACACTGAGTAATTGTGTGTGTGTGTGTGTGTGTTTTCCAAAAAGTAGGTTCCTTTATTTTGCTATCTATTTGTATGTGTGTGTGTGCCTCTCTGTAGTCTGTACTGTCACGCCTGCATTAGTGATATTAGCACAGCCAAATCAAACCTCTGCCAAACTATAAATCTGAAAATCTGAAAATCTTTCCTCTGTCTCTCTAGGATCTAAAGCCAACGGGTGAAATGGACGTATATAAAGAATTAGATAGGTGAGAAATGTTTGGCTCCAGGTCAAGCAGGGGACATGGTTCTGGTGTGTCATTGTTCATGTGCACTTTGTGCATTAATCATCCAGCTAATGTTTTCCTGGCGTATGTGTGCTGTTCATAAGTTTTCAATGGATAAAATCACTATGTATACAATAAAAACGACTATATGTATAACAATTGAACCGTGTTACTGGTGTATTAATTCACAGTATCATCATAATCTCTGACATTTATTATTACGTCACTGGCGTGAAATCATTATGAAATCATCCTTCATTATGACATAATCCCAGTCATTATAACATCACTGCCATTCATAATGGCATCATCACTCATTGTGACATCATCACTGCCATCCATTATGACATCATCACTGGCAGTCATTATGATGTCACTTACATTCATTATGTCATCCTTTATCATGACATCATCATCACTCATTACGGCATCGTCCCTTACTGTGACATAGTGGCATCCATTATGACATAATCATTGGCAGTCATTATGATGTCATCTCCTGATGTCATCTCCTGTATTATTAAAGCAATTTTCTTCTACCCTTTCTTTCTTTTCACTGTTTATCCACACGTTTTTTTTTTTCAGTGTATATCTATCTCGGCTCTATTATTAAATATTTTTCTTCCTTCCTCCTTCTCATTATAAAGTCACTGGCATTCAAAATGGCATCATCACTCATTGTGACATAATCACTGCAATCCTTTATGAAATCATCACTGGCAGTCATTATGATGTCACTTACATTCATTATGATGTCACTTACATTCATTATGATGTCATCTTTATTATGACATCATCACTCATGACATCATCACCACTGACTGTAATTATGACATCATCACTGGTAGCCATTACAACATCATCACTCATAGTGACATCATCACTGGCGTTCAGCAATAACTCAATGAGTAGGCTACTAGATAGACATAATGCAATTTTTTGCATGATGTCTGTATTGCATCCCCAAGCCGCTCATTGCCTCTGACGTGGTGAAGAAACAAATAATCCTAAAATGATCTGTACCATTCTTTCTACTTAATCTGATGCGGATTAAATAGTTCAGTGCACTCCACATTCGGTTTGAGCAGAGAAGAAGACACTAGTTTTTTTCATTGAGAAGCAAGAATGGACACGAATGCAGCAGGCGCATCGACTATGACGTATGGAAAGGCGCGTTCGCGACTGTAGAAGCTGTGAGCCTCGCGGGCCGCCGTAGTTCCTGTCCGAGGTGAGAATGGCCAGCTGGATGTGGCTCCGATGCCTTTTCGGGCCCAATTTACATCGAATCCACCGCTCACCAGACCAGACACGAGCCGACGGCAGAGCTGGCGCAGGGTATGCGTGCTTCATTTACTTTAAAACAGAGCCTGACGATATGATTCTCGCATACATGTGCGGAAGTGCATGCTTGTGTTAATCGTTGAGTCTTAGTGGACTTGTCTAACGTTACCTAGACAGCATTTGTCATCATCGTATGTGCGTTTAATACATTCAGAAAAGGCTTACGATGCCTAAAACACTGTATGACCTGGCAGCACGCATAGTTTTCAGACACATTCGTTGACAGTGAGCTGCTCGCTAAATGATCGGGGGTCTAACTTCGTGGTCGAGTGACAGGTGAGCTAGCAGTCTGTCACTGTGATAAAGAGAATGAATATCCACAACAATGCACTGCGTATTTTCTCATTTCTGTTCAATTTATCACGTGACTCTGGTTTGGAGTGTCTGTCTTATACAGACCAAATTACATCATGTTTTTTTATTACGTGTATTGTGTAAGTAAGGAATAATTGACGACGGGCCGTTCAATCACTCGAAAGTTAATGCACACCCCGAGGTGGTGTCAAGGCGGGCGTACACGGTGCGATTTTTGCTGGGCATTTAAAAAATAAATATGAATAAACATACTTCAATGTAAAATCGAATAATCACAATTCCACAATTACAATATCAAGGGGCAAAAATAGGCTTATTATTTTTGTCATGATGGTGTAGCCCTAAAGATAGCAAATGTAAACCATTTTTTATGAAATCATCCTTCATTATGACATAATCCCAGTCATTATAACATCACTGCCATTCATAATGGCATCATCACTCATTGTGACATCATCACTGGCAGTCATTATGATGTCACTTACATCATTTAGTTAATACATATATTATTATTATTTATAAAATGTATTCACACAATATAAAAAGTGTATTACACAATATTTCTATAATTTGCCCTATGTGATATATGACATTTTAAACGTTTTAAGTAAACATTAATGCATAAAAATGTACATAAAATGTAAAATAATAACTCCTGTGTTTTTGTGTAGGGCTGGAATTATCAACCCAGAGGTTTGGAAAGACACACGGGCAGCATCCTTGGCTGGGTATGTGTTTACTGTCAACTTATTTGTCCTCTTATGTGTCTTAACATCCATCATTTAAAATGCAACATGTCCCTGTAGTTAGTTTACTTATAAAGTGATCTCACTGAATATTAAGTTTTATTACTGGTTATTTCTGCCAAAAGCATCCAGACTTGTTTTACTCTTATGGCAGAATTGTTTAGTGATGCACAGTAAAATTAAAAACTATTATAATTGTTTGTCTCACCTTGTTCTTTAGGCATCTGTGCTGTGGTCTCTATCATACTACAGTTCTCCACTGCTGCTCTGCTATCTCTACAGGAAAGGTAAAAAACATACAAACACATGGCATCATACAGAAGTGGTGTATGATACAGACCATACACCACTTTTTGTATGTATGCCAAAGTGCAATATAGTCACACACATTCAATCAGTTATTAAAAGTGTTTACCTGCATTTTCAGGTAAACATGCGTGTGTGATGAATAGGTTGGGACGTATTGTTATGCTAAACATGAATCATATCACATGAGTCATGGGCTAATGCTCTCTCACAGCAGGGCTCTATGTATTTTTAGCCTGCTTTATAAGAGCTATCAGTGATGTCCAGATGGTCTGAAGTAATTCTGCTAAACGGCATAAGGAATACTGATGTCCAGTTTAGAAATGAGATGTGCTGTAGTTTATCACACTTTGTGTCATGTACTGTAAGTACTGAACAAATGATGTAGCTCTGTTTTTACTGCTGGCCAGCATGTTATGTGTTATTTTCTATATCTTAAGTGCTTAGTAAGATAATCTTGTTCTGCTTTAGTATTTAAACAGCTAAATTATGTAAATCAAGTGTAATGTATAGTTTTAAGTGCTGAATGGAGCGCTCAGTTTTTATGTACTATCTTGATGTACTGTGGTTAAGTAAATCATTTTGGTTTTAATAAATGTATTGTACTATTTGTGTGTTTGCTAAGACTCACAGGACCGCAAGAGTTGTTATGCATGTTTATTACTCGGCTCGTTGTAAAGCTTGATTCTGATTGGCCATTTGCAGGTTTGTTATTCCCAGATAACAACCTCTCAAAACTAATAACACACAGTAACCCGGATGCAGCAAATCATTTTGACAGGTTTTATGGACAAATTAAATATAAATAGGTCTTTTAATAACATAGATGACATTATATTTAAAAATGTGACATTTACATTTATTTATTTGGCAGGTGCTTTTATCCACATTTGAACGTCGTTTCTTACCTTAAAACCGAAAGTAAACAGCCTTTCCTCACGGAAGGTCTGCATTCGATAAAAATGAGCTAATAAAATATTTCAAATTCACATTTCATGTCTATTTTTTGCAAGTAGCCGTGCAATAAGCGGGATCATGTACAAGCAGCCGGCTGTTCTCGCAAAATAAGCCCCTTCAGTTGTTGTCTCACAAATAAGTCACTGTTGGGGCTTATTTCTGCGATAACAACTGGCTGCCTGTACATTATCCCTTACATACGTTTAAATACACGTCATATCTATAGTATTGTGTAATTTGTTACTGGCCACAAGGATTGTTGTATTCTAAACTGTGTCTATTTTGATAGTAGGCATAAATGTTGTTGTAATTGTTGTTGTGTGGGTGGGTATGTATTTGAGATTTAGATTTGTATTTAATTTGTATTTGGAAATTGCAGTGCTTGCAATTCAGCAAAAATAGTGTAAAGTAAATGTTTTATGTAAGTAGGTTGTACTAGTCAGTATAAATGACTCATGCTGCATCTTTGTTGTCACATTTGTGTCTTATTTTCAACTTTAAGTCAGTGTGTAGCGTAAAAGCAGCAATGGACAATTAAATAGATGCACTGAGTACAAAAGACTGTTCACATCAATATGCTAATATTATGATGACATCATAGGTACATTTACAATGCTGAATATTATAGATTAAAGTAATACACCACCCAAAAATGAAAATTCTGTCATAATTTACTCATCTTCAAGTTGTTCCAAATCTATATACATTTCTTTGTTCGGTTGAACACAAAGAAAGATATTTGGAAGAATGTTAGCAACTGACAGTTCTGGGGCACCATTGACTACCATAGTAGGACATTTTTTATAATTTATTTTCTGTTGAACACAAAATTTGATATTTTGAAAATTATAGAAAAGCTAATAAATCTAGGGCAGCATTGACTGCCATTTTAATGTTTTCTACTATAGTAGTCAATGGTGCCCCCAGAACTGTCAGTTGCTAACATTCTTTCAAGTATCTTTGTGTTCAACCGAACAAAGATATGCATACAGGTTTGGAAAAACGAAGGTTAAAAGGTTAAAAAAGTCTAAATTAATGTTATACTTTGAATTCTTGTAAGCAGAATTATTCAGGAGCATCAGTACAATGTTGGCATCCAACCACAGTAATAACTGGACTGGTATTTTTTTAGGGTACATCTGCAGTAGTAAGCTGGTTCCTCTCAGTCAGTATGTTGGCACAGCGTTGGTCTGTCTGCTGGGAGTGGCCTGTTTGAGAGGTGAGACTGAGATTGTCTATTTTCTGTACTTTACAGTTTAGTTAAAATTATTAGAAATGTTTGTAATGTAAGGTCAAATACACTGTTCAACATGATTTGTGTCTGTTGTGTCGTGTTGTTGTTAGGGTGGGGGCGCTGGAGAAACCCAGAGTACCTTCAGTTCATCACCGTACTGGAGGAGACCAGGAAGAACCACACGCAAAGCAACAAGGTTAAGAGCAGTGCCACAGAAACCTTCCCATGGTGTCTTGCTTCGAACATAATAAGGCTATTAAATGGCTGTGTTTCTTTTATGTTCCCTATAGAAAAAACTGGCATGCTTTGACTTTGACTTCAAACACTGGCCTGCGGATTTCAGCTGGAGTGAAGTTAGTAGTCCGTAAGTAAAGCCTGTCTCTCTTTCTCTCCCTGTCTTAGTGTCATTGTTTAAAATTTGTTACGAATGTGTTCTGCATTTGTTTCTTCTGCAGGAAGTTGTCGAAAGGTGGTGTATCCCTGCTGAAACCAGAGCCTAAACACAGAGGAGCAGCAGACAGTGTGCTTAGTTCAGTCCGTACGCTGCCATGCCACATCTTAAGGTAACACACCAAAGACAGTCAGAGGATCACTGTTTCAGACACGCATTTCACATAATCGATTGTGATGTGTTATGTGTGTTTTGTGTAGTTATCTGATAGCTCACTCGTTCGGCCGGAGGATGCTGTACCCGGGCTCGGTGGGTCTGCTGCAGAAGGCCATGAGACCCATGCTACAGCAGGGCCAAGCCAGACTCATAGAAGAGGTAACACAAATATAACCCTTATTTAAAAATACACATTTTGATCCTGCTCACAATACTCTGTTGTGTTTAGTATGAAGGGCAGAGGAACAAACTGGTGGCTTGTGATGGGAATGAGATCGACACAATGTTTGTGGACCGGAGGAGAGATGGAGGGCCACACAGTAAAACTCTGGTAAGAAGCAAAGAGTTTAACCAGAGTGTTGTGTAATGAAAATGAAAGAATGCAGTGTTGTAATGGCATATATCCTACTGGGTATTCATTGTATTTTCACAGCTGGTGTAATATTGAATGTGTTTGTCACAGGTGATCTGCTGTGAGGGGAACGCAGGGTTCTACGAAGTCGGCTGCATGAACACACCATTGGAAGGTAAATGTGCGTGTTTGTCATATGTTATAAAGCTCTGTTTGAACTAGCGCTGATTCTCTTTTCCTTACAGGTGGATATTCAGTGTTGGGCTGGAATCACCCAGGGTTTGGTGGCAGTACAGTAAGTAAATATCACACTGTGTCATATGTTCCTGAATAGAGCTAATGCATTATTGCTGCTGTCCTTCTGAAACCTCGTATCTCCTTATTTCATCATTTTTATTTTTGCCATAAATCAGTGTTATTAGTCACCCTTTATGTTTGTCACCTTTTTGTTTAAAAACTATTAAAAAGCCATTTTTATTTAGGAAACACAATTTAAAAAAAAAATGCTTATAACAAAACACCAGTTTTACGGAGATGTATTTTATCAACTTACCTGTGAATGTGTTTGGGAAACAGTGAAATGAATGGGCTTTAATGCAGTGTTTGGGAAACAGTGAAATTAATGGGCTTTAATGCAATGTTTGGAACTATAGAGCCCTCCATGACACGAGTTACTTCCAATGGACGTCTATGCGAGTGTCGCAACTCTGTTTTTCAACGGCTCTGATATTACCTAAGTATAAAATGGTTAAATTATCTTGATGTGCAGTAGAAGGTTTTATTTTCTCATGTGCAGTCTGCCTCCTGAATTATAGCACTATCATAATAATTGTTTATTTTCTCTTCCTCTTTATCAGGGAGTTCCGTTTCCTCAAAACGAGGCCAACGCGATGGATGTTGTCATTCAATTTGCCGTTCACAAACTGGGTTTCCAGTTGACTGACATTGTTGTGTACGCCTGGTCAATAGGAGGATTTACAGGTAAATAATCACACCACACAAATGCAGTTACATCTGCATCACCTGACCAATCACAAACCAGGAATCTTGGACACTATCAACAGTCATGGCATGACTCAATAAATTTCATATCGGCCGTTTTCTGTTTCTCATAGTAATGTCTGTCTATTTTAGCAAGCTGGGCTGTGATGTCATACCTCGAGATCCAGGGTCTGGTTCTAGATGCTTCATTTGATGATCTTTTACCACTTGCTCAGAAGGTCATGCCAGACAGTTGGAGTAAGTTATTGTATCTCTTTAAATTCACTCAAGCAAGTGAAGACTTATGGGATCCAAGTTCATGGAGGTTCTTGTGTTTTTTTCTTGCAGGACCTTTAGTGACCCACACAGTGAGGCAGTATATGAATTTAAACAATGCAGAACAGCTTTGCAAGTAAGTCGTTCTCACCGTAATTCATTTAATCAAAGTAAAACATTGACCTTTTTATAATATCATAGTTACAATATATAGTTAGTTATTTTAACTGTAATCTGCAAATTCCAGCATTTACAATCTAAAGGCATTGACTGTCATTTCAGGTACCAGGGGCCAGTGTTACTGATCAGAAGAACCAAAGATGAAATCATCACCACCACGTGAGCTATCCAAGATTCAAAAACACGCTTTTGCTGGTCGAGTCAAAAATAATAACATTTACTTACGTGGCATTACTGTGTTCTGACATACAGGGGTCCAGAGGACATCATGTCCAACAGAGGAAACGATCTGTTGCTTAAACTACTCCAGTACAGGTCTGACCAGATTTCACACAAAACCGTTTGTCTGATTTTACTCAGATTTGACTGCGTTTGCACACGTGTCAGTTAGTTTCAGGTTTCTCTGTGGTGTATCTTTTTAGGTATCCCAAGATCATGACAGATGAATCTGTCAGAGCCGTTAGACACTGGCTTGCAGCTGGGACACAAATAGAAGACGGTGTGTTTGGATTTCTGTAAAGTATTAGAAATAGCAAAACTATGCATTATGCACTATACATTTCTAATCTGTTATATTATCCTAAAGCCTGAATTGTAGTATGTAAAACCCTGGATTAGAGTTTTTTTATTATATTGATTTAGAACAGTGGTTCTCATATTGTTGTACATGGAGTGCCCTCTGGTGGTACATGACAGGAATTTAAAAACACAAAAACATGTTTTAAATGTATTTAGATGTAGTATTAAAAATGCAGTTTCAAATGTTTTATAAATACATTATTTCTGATATATATAAAGTTAATTATTTATTTATCATTGGATAATGCTGCATGTATTACATAAAAACAACACAAATACAGAGTAGGAATAGACTCCTTGCATGATCTTAAAATTCAGCTTATTTAGTAATAAAAGGAAAAAATGCAAACAAAAAAATTGTAATACAATAATTAATACACTTATCAGATGTGTAATGGTCTGCATGTGATTTTCTACAAATGCTTTTTCGATAAAAGTTTGAGAACCACTGATTTAGAATAATGACCATCATTTCTGTTGTCAACCATTAAATCTTAGAATGATATTTTATGATCAGTATTTTGATTATTATCTTAGTTCATTCTTCTCAGGAAACTTGTATTCTTGTTGCTTCGAAGAGACACAAATGTTTCAAATGTTTTCCCACTGTTCCTCAGAATCCGTGTACACCAGCTATGAGGTAGATGATGACTGGTGCTTGTCTGTGTTGCGCTCCTATCAGGCAGACAGAGAGACTTTCTTCCCCTGGAGTGTTGGTACGTGCTTCATGTATCTAACTTATGTCTAGTTCTATGCCTAACAACTCTTACTATATGTGACTCAACTCCCACAACTCAAACATTTGGCTTTAGTTGGGTTAGAATGTGTGTTTTTTGCAGTGATTCTCATTCTTATTCGTTTTAAAAACACCGTCTGTTGTCTATCTTTTATGTTTCAGGTGAGGACATGACACTGGAGGGGAGACGACAGATTGCTCTATTCCTGGTATGTTATGAAACAACAAACAAGTATGTCTAGAAATAAACATGCTACTGAGCTCGACTGTGCTTCATAAATATGGATTTGGAAGTGTAGTGCTATACTACCAGATACACATTTGTGTAAAAGATATTTTAAAGAATGTTGGTAACCAAACATCGACCCCCATTGACTTCCATTGAATGGACTTCAAAACCGCTGAGACATTTCTTTAAATATCTTCTTTTGTATTCCACAGAAGAAAAAGTTATGAATTTTTATTTATGTCAATTTAATTCATTAAAGCCATGTTTATTTTGCTCGAAAGTATTACTGATTTCTCAACAAAGAACTTCAGGTCATCGATCTGAGCTTATGTTCTTCTTTCTCACAGGCACGAAAGCATATGAGAAACTTTGACACCACACACTGCACTCCACTCCCCATCTCCGAGTTCCAGCATCCTTGGAGACCATGAAGAGAAGACGGCTGAAGTGCTGGATAACAGAGGTCAAAGGGAAACACGCCTGTACATTTAAGTTAAGAGGAAAGCAGCGAGACATCAATTGTTTGAATACATGTGACAGGATTAGCAGTTTATTGTTTGAACACATTCTTTGATAAAGAGATTTTTAAATTATTGGTTGGATGGCAATTTGATGGGTGGAAATTTCTTGATGCTCAGGTTTGTCGTCACGTTTATTTCAGTGATGGGACTTGTATCTCTCTTGACTCTGTTTTCCATTTTCATTTTATCCTCCATTTTGTGAGCACTGTTATTATTTACAAAAATATCGTACGATGTTATGAATGTTATATTGCAAATGAATATTAAATTGGAGATGCTCTTTATTCTGGTGGATTCTATATTTTTTGTCAGACACATAAAATAGTAACATCTGTTTCTTATTTAAAAGCTGAACTCAAAAAGACATTGTAAATATTTTTAAACATGACTCAATTATTGAAATCGACTATAATCAATATCAATGACTGACTTATTAAATAACGCTAAATAATTTAGAACATTGAATCTCAGTTGATGTTTATTCAAGCTTCCCATATTGTTCTTCAGTAGACATGATTGACAAATACTTAAAGGGAACAAACGGGTCTAAATATAAAAGTTTGTAAGTTAAAGACAAGTGCTGAAAAGCGTGCTGCGTCACATCATCTTGCTGAAGTTCTCGATGGCTTCCTTCACTTTCTGCAGTTCTGTCTCATTCTGCCTCAGCTGGAAAGACAAAAAATATATAAAAAAAACATTCAACAATTTTCCTGGTGAATGCCAGTCGTAAACAGCAGAAAACTGTCATTGACCACCATCTTTCTCAGATAAATTGCTTTCCTTCATCTTCCTCACCTTCTCAGCGTCTGCCTCCTGCACTTTCACGGGAACTTTTTCCTTGTAATCGTTCTTGGCCATCTTCTCCTTCAGCTTCTCCATCTGTTTCTCCAGCTCTCCTCTCTTCGCTGTTAGTTTAGTGACCTCCTTTTCTAAATCAATCAAACCCTGATCCGGGGAAACAAAATAATGGATTCAGAACACACACAGTTTACACAAACACGCAGAAAGCTCATTAAAATGTGACCGTAGGAAGTAGAAATGTATTTCTTGACATGAAGCCAAGCCGAACAATTGGCTGTTGAGTGTGTGCTGATGTTATTTTTAGAGAAGTGTGTTTATCTTAATCAGCAGAGAAAATAAGGAGACGCAGTCAAAGTTATTTCGGTATTTGGCAGCGGCTGTATTATAACAGCTAGAACTGTGTACAAGTGAGTACAATGTTGTCAAAGGATTTTCACCTTCAGCATGAGGTGAACGGTGCATTTGTCCGAGGCGATGGCCACCGCACAGCCTTGTGGGATGGTGCCGTCGCCTGTTATTGCGTGAATGGCCTGAGAGTAAGACAAAGTCTGAATCTGTAGATTGTGTTTCTGGACTAGATCAGCTGTATCAGCGTCTATGCACTGCAGATAACCTGAGATTAAAGAAAACACATTTATTGTCAGAGTTACACACTCTTCTGTCTCTCAGCTGTGTGCCTTAATAATAAATCAATCAACATTCTTAAAGCTGTCCTTTTTTAATCTACAGTGAGTGTTTATGTGTAGTTTCTCTCACAGTCAGCACGGGTCTTGGTCAGGTTATAATCAGCCCTGAGTGATCGGATGGTTCTGACCACAGACATGACAAACTCCATCTGGCGGTCGATCTCCTCACTGTGCCAACAGAACTACAAACAAAACACAATTAACACCAGAAGTCACTAAATAATGTGTCTATTCTTCCCTATTTTATTTAGGTTATTTGTAAAGGGGGAACAATCTGGGGTAACCGGCTCAAGACCACAATAAGCACATAGACCACATAGTCCATAGGTTTCAACCTATAGCCTAGCGCAATGAGAAATATAATGCATCGTAATTATATGTTTGACCCTTCTGTTCCTCACCTCTGATGTATCTGGATACGGTGTGACGGAGATGCTGGGGGGGCTGTCTTGAGGCTTTCTCCTTGGCAACCTTTGAAACAGCTCTTCTGTAACAAAAGGCATGAAAGGAGACAGGAGGCGGAGCCCCACCTCTAGACAGGTGTACAGGGTCTGTCTACAGATGTCTGCCTGCTTCTGTCCGTCTGGATCCGTCTTACCCATCACCGGCTTTATGCTCTCCTACATCAATCAGCGAAAAAAAAAGTTGCAACAAATGGCTCCAATAATTTGAGCTTATGATGATAAAGAATGGTGTTGTTTATGGCGTGCGATATTGTTTACCAGGTAGACATCACAAAGCTCATAGAGCCAGAAGTTGTAGATGGCAGTGGTGATTGCAGGGAAATCATATGCCTTGAATCCACTATCACACAGAGCTACTGCCGCACACAGCCGAGACAAAATCCAGCGATCCGACGCATTTTCACTGCCACATAGCTGAGAGACACAAGAGAATAAGAAATACACAATGTCAGCACATGTACAGTCACATATCAATCATGTTTTCAAAATGCTCCCTTTTTTAATGTCCCTATACATCAGCTCATCATTCCTTCATTCGTCTATTTCTCTTGTTCATCTCTATGTGATCTCACCTGAGCTTTCTCCCAAGGCACAAACGCTTCTCCCAGAGTCCTCATGGCAAACTTCACAGCGTTCCACAGCTTGTTACAGAAATGCCTGTATCCCAGAATCCTGTTCACATCCAGATTAATATCTCTGCCTGAGAGAAATGACAAGACAGGAAATAAAACCTTATTATATCTTTCACATATTACAATATCATAGATAGGCTAAAGTAACGGACAGGTTAACGTAGATATGCTTTTGGTTATTGCCTCATTTTTTACCTTGACCTGTGTAGGCGCACAGAGCAAATCTGAGCGCATCAGTTCCACATTCTGGAATTCCATTGGGATAGTCAGATTTCTACAGAACAGACACAAAAGTATATTAAAAATGTCATTGCTGTGGTACTAGGAAATAGGAGCCAGTTGGAGTAACGCAATATGTCACCACCCCACGATCCTACAGTGTATATAGAAGAGATTTCATAGTGGTAGATGATGTACCTGTCCTTGTATGGCCTTTTCGATCTCCAGAGGATCAAGATTACTGTCTGTTAGCTGAGCATGAAGACCCTAAACACAAACCGTCAATTCATTTCACACAAACACATGGTGTTAATATAAGATCTGGGTGTGTAGTGCTGTACCTCCAATGGGATGCCAGTGATGACGTCCAGAGGATCAATGACGTTACCCAGAGACTTGCTCATTTTCCTGCCATGTGCATCTCTTACCACTGCATGCAGGTACACCTGAACACATTACATCGGAGACGTCACACCAGCTTTCATTGTCAACATTTTTGGTGTCGTTTCTATTTATCTCCAAACACATGCCGAATCATCTACACACCCACCTCTTTGAATGGGAGTTTTCCGGTGAGCTTGAGACCCATCATGACCATACGAGCCACCCAGAAGAACAGGATATCATGGCCCGTCTCTAACAGCATGCCAGGGTAGAACACTCTCAGGTCTTCAGACTACCACACAAATGTACATAATAAACAAATTTTAGTTAAAATGGTAACAATTTGTTATGATAAATGCAAAATTATATTTAAATATACTAGGGATTTTTTTCATTTATACAGAGAGCTGCATGTGTGCGTGTTCTGTATTAATAACTGACCTCATTGGGCCAGCCAAAGATGGAGAAGGGGAAGATCCCTGAAGAAAACCAAGTGTCCAACACATCTTCATCTAAAACACAGAGACAGAGAATCAATACTGACATACACAAGACACAGCGTGTGTGTTGTGTGTGTGGGTGGGTGTGGGTGAGTGAGTTTCTTACCCTGACGAAGAGAGATTTTGTCTGCAGTCACATTAAAGCGTTTGGTTGCTTTTTCTCTGGCTTCCTCCTCTGATCTTCCGCTGACCCAGTAATGTCCATCTACATCCTGAACACACACAGAAACGTCTTAATCCCAACTATCCTAGTGTATCTGAATGCCGAATTCCCTCTGTCTGGGCATCATATCCTACCTCGCCTGGTTTGACCGACGGGTCGTTCACAGTTACAAAGTACGCTGGTATCCTGTGACCCCACCACAGCTGTCGTGAAATGCACCAGTCCCTAAAACCCCCAAAATGGCATGTTACCACACACTCAGGCAAGTCCCGTATAGAAAAGGTGAACTGAGGATGGATAGGTCACCTGATGTTGTCCATCCAGTTGAACCAGGTTTTGAGGTGGTGGTCCGGGATGATCTTCAGTTCTCCATTTCTGACCACATCTGCGGCCTGCTTTCCCATTTCTCTGCAGTCCACGTACCACTGGGGCTTCATCAAAGGCTCCACTATGTCCTTAGAACGGCTGAGAAATAAACAGACACACTTTTCAAACACACCTGGTGCTTTGAAAACATTGCTTCCTTTGACTCTGATCTGCCTGACACAGCAACATTAGCTTTGAGGTGGAGCTCGTCATTTATCCAACCAATGGCAAACAGAGAGAAGTGTGTGGAATGAGAGTCTGTCAAACCTGCAGACTGGCACCACCATGGGATTGTCTTTGATCTCCTTAAACTGGCCTCTGTCTTTCAGAGCCTGAAGTACAGCTTTCCTTGCCTCGAAACGCTTCATACCCTACAGGAAACAAAAAAAGATCCGTATATCAATATATTACGATCAAATAAGCTGAATTAGACGAAAGAAATAAAGGCATCCTGACTGAATATGACTTTCTTCTTGAAGAATAATGAGGTTGAAGTTATAACACCACGTATCATTTTACTTCCAAGCGTTGGAATGGGAGTCGACTTTTTGAAGCTCCAAAAAGTGCATCCATCGTTCAAAGAACTGCTCGACACGGCTCTGTGGTCTTAACAAAGGTCTTCTGAAGTAATTCGATGCGTTTGTTTAAGAGAAATATCAATATGTGATGGCTCTTTCACAGTTATAGCGGAAATTAGCCTCGGCGTCTGTCCGTAGCAAATCCCGCCTTCTTTCATTTGTTTGGCCACCTCAATTAGATTGATATTGACGAGCTCATATAAATTAAACTTCATCCCGTTGTTTACACAGCAAGGTAAACAAGTAATGTTGTACAATATACATTATACAATTATAATAAGAGTGTAGATGATTATATGTATTAAAATGATTAAATAGATGACAACTAAAGAGTACATAACATGGGATCATGAAAATTACATTTCACGCAGTGAGTAATGTTGCCGTGTTTGAAAGTAAGCAGTCTGCCAAGTTGTAAATCTGAAGGTGAATGAATAACAAAGTTATTGGCTTGGAAAAAAGGTATAATAATGACCTATTATTACGAAATAATAGTGTTTTTACACCTTCTGTGTACATAAACTTGTTGTTGGACACTCCATAAACCAAAGTAGGACCTTAAAAATCCCTAGTTATGTACTCTTTAACCTCACCATACACTTTATTATAAACATCTGTTAGCCATTTTCAAATACTTTCTTAATTGTGTTAAAAAAAATTGCCTGTATGATCTGATCTCATCTGATATGTGGATGTAGTTCGGCAAAGGATTCGATCTTGCACTCATATGTAGCATCACTTCTACTTGTCATGCGTCTTACTCACTACGCCACAGAAGCAGCTGTTTTTACACTCTAAATGGTTCTTTCCAAGATGGACCCACTCACATTTGCCCATGAGTAGACAAGCCAAAGACGCAAAATGTAAACAGCCCCTAAGAGATTCGTACACGGCATGGTAATAAAACATTTTGGGCTTTACTGAAACCTTTCGTGGCGTCAACCCCCTAGCCCACCCGCCACTGATTATAACACCCGACTGCATTGTTCTTCAAGAAGAAAGTCATATTTAGTCAGGATCCCTTGAGGGTGAGTAAAACATGGGGAAATTTAGTTTTGCCTGTGAAATATCCCTTTAACTATATGATCTATGATGGGCTACAAAAGTCCAGTGTACAGTTGGTATACACATCCATCTCAGGTGATCCAAATGCAAGTCATCTCTAAACAGCACTCAAACCATAGGAGGTATCCAAATCTAATGTGAATTCCAAAAATGGCTAAAAAACAAACTGTGTCTGACCGCCTAGGACTGGATCACTCAAAACGTTAATACCAAGTGTAAACAGGACTTTATATCGGTGTGTGTGTACCAGGAATGGAGGAGGGACGTTGATGAGGACGCCGTTATCGTCCAGGATGTTGATGAAAGGCAGCTTGTGTCTCTCTCCCACCTCATAATCATTATGGTCATGAGCAGGAGTGATTTTCACCGCACCTGCATAACAACACTGCAATTTTAACACCCATGATTCTGATTTAAAAATATGCAAATAAGGCAATCCTTCAAAGTGCTGATTGGTCCATTGTGCTTGTCTGTCTACTGTTCAGGATTAAATTCCTCCGGCTATTACCTGTTCCAAAGTTCATATCCACGAAGTCATCAAATACCACCGGCATCTTTCTATCACAGAAGGGATGAATAACCATCTTGCCTCTGAGATGCTGGACGGGACAGAGTTCAACGTTCCAATCAGTTTACATTTATCATACATGCTGAGACAAACAAAGCTTTCAGAAATGAAAGTTTGGCATCACCTGATATCTGGAATCATTGGGGTGGACAGCCACACCTGTGTCTCCAAGCATAGTCTCAATACGTGTGGTGGCCACCACAACCTCCTCATCTGAAAGAAAACATAATTTCATTGAAACACACTTCAATTTCTAAAGTGCACTCAAGAATTGAAGTCTTCTGTAAATCTGATCTCAATCATATACTTTCTCCTCTCACCTGATCCTTCGATTTGGTACGAGAAAGACACCAGCACTCCAAACTCAACCTTCTCCTTATAGCCCGGCACGGGGAGAAGAGTCCGGCCTGTCAGCTCCTTTTTATCGACCTAGAACACAAAACGGCTTTCAAAGCTCAGGAGGTGACCTCAAAGAAGATATCAACATGTCTGAATCATAAAACTCTGGAGGACTGTTAAAGCTTGTACACACCGGGACGATAATCGCATGCACTTGTCTAGCGTTTTTCGAGAACTTTTTCGGCGTTCATACCCAAACGATTTTCACTGGCGATGAGCCGAGTGAACGTGCAAATTCCCTCCCAGACATAGATGGCACTTAATGAAAAACAGAAATACCCCGGTACACAAGGTGGCGCTGCACAACTTTATGCTTCTGACACTCGCTTGTCACATAGAAGAAAAATGTATCTTGCTTCCTCTTCGTCAATGTGTGCTCGGCAAGACCGTTTTGTGCTTGAGTGCCACCAAGTGATGTTTTACTGCAACTTCAGCAGCTCCAGGCACGTGAACAAAAGCGCCAATCTCATTGGTCGGCCAGCTTTTAACGCGCAGCGTCAAACGAAAAAAAAACGAGCCTGAGGCGTTTTTTAAAAATTACACTTTTGCGCCTGGGGTTTAGCTTGTTGGTGTGCACACTCACATTGGAACCCTTTGTTTATTCACGAGGCGTTAAACGTCAACGATACTTCTTTTTTTGTCGTCGCTGTGACTTTTTTCGAAAAGTTCTGTCTGTTGTGACACCAACGACAGTAACAACTCGACATCCATTCTCTCACAACAGCTTCCTGAGCCTTTAGCGCCCCCGCGCGTGCACTCAGTGGCTCTAGGCGCGTGACATAAAACGCTCGATTCTGATTGGACGGTCGGTTTCTTCGCTTTGCGAATGGGGAAAGATTTGTCACACTAGACGAAAAAAAAAACTTCGCTTTTCGGATATTCGCGGTCTATATGAAAGGCTTCATAAGAATCTATTGTTTTTGTTCTAGAACGTTATCGTGACATTATATCGCACCGAATATTCGCAATCAATCTGAACCGGCCTTAAGAACTATGACTTTGACTGACAGCCCTATATGGAGTAACTTTATCTGCTCCTTCTGAACTTTAAGTGACAGAAACACTGACACAAACAGACAGACAACATTCAGATATGAATGTACCTCTATGTCTGAGATGGCCGAGTTGAGAGTGCAGGACCAGTTGACCAGCCTCTTGCTCCTGTAGATCACATTCTCCTCATGCATACGTATAAAAGCCTCCTGAACTGCATAAGACAGTTTCTGCAGACAAGACAGCATTACACAGAATTAAAGACAGACACCTTTTCATCACTTCACAATGATTAATTTGACTCCATGATGCTTATTAATGTAATATTTTTAATAACTGGAATTTCTGGATGACATTAAACACCTAGCATATACTTACAGTATCCATGGTAAAACAAGCTCTGTCCCAGTCCAGAGAGGATCCCAGCTTCCTCAACTGATGGTAGATGCGGTCTCCCTTTCTGTTCAATACAAAAATAAATGTCATCTTATCATTTAATTGAAGCAATGCTTGCAATAAAAATAATGAAACAGCTTTATGACAGACTGCTATGTTCAATCATTTTCTAGGAAAAATGCAAGAAGGTGCAGGTCTATAATTATCCATCTCAATCCTCTCATACTCACTCATTCTTCCACTTCCAGACCTCCTGGATGAAGTTCTCTCTGCCGAGGTCATGTCTGCTCATCTGTTTCTCTCTCATCAGTTTCTTCTCCACCACCACCTGTGTGGCGATTCCAGCATGATCACAGCCGGGATTCCACAGTGTGGTCTCTCCTCTCATTCTGTGCCTGCATCATACAGCAAACACATTGTTCAATGCAGGATTTGTCATGCAACTCATCAGATCTTGATATTTGATATGCTTTTACTTGACTTCAATTTAATATAATTACTAATAATAAAGCATAATGTTATAAGTTGAATAAAATGGTTACAATTATAACAATCATATTAAATTGCTCATAATAATTATGGCTGGTTACCATCTGGTCAAGCTGTCCTGAATAGCGTTGGTTAAGGCGTGGCCAAGATGCAGGGATCCGGTCACATTAGGCGGAGGAATACACATCATAAACACTCCATGAGAGTTGGGCTCACTTACATTCTTCCTCTGGTTAACAGTGCAGGAAAACAACAGAAGAATTACAATTGAATCTGTTTGTCTATAGCATAGTGTTGTGAATATGTATTTTTACTATCACTTTTTACCCCATATTCAGGCTTAAAGAAACCCTGTTTCTCCCACCAGGGGTACCAGCCGGCTTCCACATACTGAGGACTGTATGAATCAGGCAGAGCACTCAGAACATCTGAAAACGGATGAAAACGGACACATTAAGACAGTGTGAAATGGTAATGCTTGTATCAAATAACTTGCTATCAAAAAACTGACAAAATACACCAAAGTCAAATCACACCTTTTTTCTCTCCAGGTGGAGTAGGGATGTTGTAGGTGATCACACCCAGTTCCTTCTTCTCAGGTTTGGCTTTTTTCTATTTAAGAAAAGTGAAATGTATAGAAATATGGCAAATAGACAAACGACCCATGCTATATTCAGGAGACAATGTAAACATCACTATACCTCTGTCTGAGGTTGCAGCTTCTTCTTCTCCTCAATCTCCTTCTTCTGTTGAAACTTCTCCATCTTTTCACGCTTCTTGGCTTCTTTCTTCAGTTGAGCCTCTGTCTTAGGAGGACCTGCTGAGAGTAACAGGCACAGGATGAACACAAGCTATGGAAAGACAACATTCAGGGGCAATATCAGGAACACCAAACCACATTGACCATTACCAGGTTCATCGACAGATGTTGCGGTGTTGGCAGCAGAGTTTGCTGTGGCATTGGAGGCGGCAGCAGGTTTGGGTGTCACAGGGACCATTTTCTCACAAAGTGAGATTTTACCCAACACCTTCAGGAACTGTGGCTGATTTACACAAGTATTAAACCATCTGGCCACATTCATCAATGACTTCCTGTCTATAGGTTCCAAAGCCTTCAAGAGAAATAAGATACGGTAATGATGAGCAGAAACAATTACCCTTTTAGGACAGATTCTTAAAGAAGTGGATTTAATAGTACAATCCAGAACAACTTAAAAAGTATAAAGACGTGGTGAGAGATACAGATGCGCACTCACATATTTGAATGGCAACAGTGCTGCCATAGAAACAGCCATATCAGCCAAAGTAACAGCCTCCCCGACCAGGAATGTTCGTGTTTCTAGGGTCTTATCTAGAACTTTAAGAACACGAAGCAGCTCTGCTCGGGAACTCAATTGAAGCTGTAGATAGAAGTCAATAAACATCAAGACACCTAACAACACCACTGCCACTCCATAACCAGTAAGGTCACCAAGAACTGTATAAATACAGTAAAAAAACTCTAAAAGTATTTTGCTGGCTGGCATTGAAAATGCATGTAGATCATATTTAGGCACACAGTCTCACCTTCTTGTCAACTCCCATCACGCCAAGCAGGGGAAAGTCACAGCACAAGCCACGGGCGTCAACTCATTGTCAGCAAAGCTCAGCCACTGCCACACCTGACTTTCTTGTTTCTTATCCCTGCCTGTCCGTTTACCCGCTGCTGCCAGGTACCAGCTTACAGCACTGGAACCGGTGAGTGCCGTCCCACCTGCACCGGCCAAGACCAGCGCTGGACGAGATCTGCCCACGTCAGCCGGGGGGTCTTCATGCACTGCTCGTGGGGGAGATCTGCAGTATTCAGCTGCTATCAATGGTAACAGACTCCTGAAGTCATCAGGGTGGGGAGAGATGTAAAGAGTGTCCATCTAGAGTGACCGGATATAGAGACAAAACATTACTCAATTCACAGCAGTGTTATAGAGTGAATTTTATCAGTGATAACATTTAGTCATTTTTACATTTAGTCATTTTTACATTTAGTCATTTAGCGACTTACATTGCATTATCCTATACACAGATATTTGCAATCCCCTGAGATCGAACCCTCAAATGCTCTTACCACTGAGCTACAGGAAAGCATCAGTGATGATGACAGATGAAAGCAAAAGTAAAACACATGCCTCCATGTCAAGTGACCAAACTAACTTTAAATCGAAATCTTAATATTGTAATAATATTTTCTATACATCACTATTATGACGTTTGATTACCGGTAATGATATTACTACAAAAAATAAATATTAAAATGACACAAATAAAACTAGTGAGAATAATCAGGTTGATTTAGAGTTCCTCTTAAATCCCCAATGGTCTGGTTCTCAGTAACTTTTTGCTCATTTACAACACAATTACATTACAATTTAATGCTTGACGTATGACTAGTCTCGAAGTCTAGTGCGGCTAACTGGCTAAACACATACTCTGTCACATCTCAAGAGCTATGCATGCCGGTCAAAGTATAGCAAAAACATACAAGAAATTGTCGCTATTAATATCATTACTCTGGATTCCTCAATAATCTTAAAGTCTCAATGAACATCAGTATATCTCACCTGTAGGAAACAGTGGGAAACGTCAGCCTAAACAAGCATGCGATGACTCCAATACGTATCCGCGGCTGCCGTAACGCCGTACAAACTGTCGTTCTGTCTGACGCAATACATATGCAACAACAGCGGAGTCGCCAGTAGAGGCGCTTGTGATCTACAAACAGCGTTGATGGGATCTAAAATGTTTCACTTTATCATATTTAAATAAGATAAACAGTCGATCATAACATATGACTTGTAGGGTATGTGTCGGTTTACTAGTAGGTATGTAAAGCATGATGCTTTTTGTTATTGAAGTGCATTTGTATGTATTTTATTTTTTTCATAATCTCATTCTGATGTAGAATCTCATTCAGATATTGCCTCGAAGTAACGTTAGCGCTGTCACAACATGAGATTTTTACTACGCGATTTATTGTGACCAGAAGAATTCGACAACGTATTAGCCTATCACGATAGCTATCAATTGAAATAAAATATTGATGCTCTCAGTCAATTTAATCTTGCTTTTTTATTTTGAGTTTATTACTCATTCTTTCTGACCAATAAATCGCATTAAAATATGAATGTAGGGAGGAAGTTTGTGTTAAAATGGGTGCACTACCACAACCTACCATGTTGAAGTGTCAAGATAGTGGCCCTTGATTATTTACGATATTATTATTATAACTGTATTATATAACAATAACACAATATCAATAATCAGGGTTATTAATATATTGTCAATACAGCTATAGTTACACCTTCACCTTGAAGTTGGCTTTGAAGAGTTTTTTTGATATACTGTAAATGACAGAAAGCGTAACTCAGACATTTTATTGCATCTTTTAAAAAATGACACAGCATAGCGTTTGCATAAAATGACACTACAGACATTACACAACAATTACATCATCTTTTAACAAGATGTCACAAACATCGAAGCACCTTGAAATACTTTGTTACAATTCCCCCAAAAGCACATTAATTTCCATATCATAACACTGCAGCCCACAACGTAGCCTTAAAACAAAGAAATAAAAAAATGGTGTCAAATTTCATGGTCTTATATGGTGTCTTTTTGTGGCAAAATTTAACATTTGTTTAATCCGCATTCACATGCTATAAAGTCCTATTTGACGTGCTGTTTGTAAGACCCTATTTATAGTGTAATATGCAACAAAAAAATGCATTAATCATTAGCATACACACATACAAATCTATTCAGGAGGTGGTACTACAGGTGGTGGCACTTCGGGTGACTCCATTATAGATGATCCCCCCCAGCTCTCTTCGAACGCTTCTTGCACATTCTCTATTGTACTCTCCGCCACCCCCCATACAATATACAGCACTATTCTGAGCAGGTTGACAACACCCTTTCCACTCCTCCAGGATAGTTTTCCTATCCCACAGCCCACTGTTGACACCTGCTTGCCCATTTCAGAGGATACAAGACACAGGTAATCTACCATCTGATCCAAGACTGTCCCAAGCACCATCCAGCAGATCTTAATACCATTGCCCACTGTGCCCATCAGAAAACAAAGGCCATACCACACCAGTGTACCCATGCCAACGAATCCCTCCTGGACCACCAGGAAGAGGCTGCTGACCAGCGGACTGATACATGAGTAGAGAGTACATGTAGTTACTTCCCCAGTGCCATATAAGGTGTTAAAAACACATGAAACCCCAGATGACACACCTGAGCCCAGGTTGTGAACCAAGGTTACACTGTCACCAGGCACCGAGGCAAGGACTGCCAGATCTTCCTGTAGGACGTATGCAACCTGGGAGGGAAAGTTAATGACTCTGTTTACGATCGGAGACAAAGGGGCGCAAAGGAGTGAGATGGTGGTAGACAAGACTTTAAGTATAACAGAGTCTGAGGTCTCATTGGTGCTATCCTGAAGGTCCTTTTCTAAATCCAAGGGGATGTGTAGCTTTGGTCTTCATTGTAGACATGCAGTGATGTCACTTCCTCATTGTCTGAGTCTGATGTTGTTGTTTCCGGAGCGTTTTCACTTTCCACATTCTCACTTTGCGCATCAGAGCTGGGTGTTTCAATCCTATTCATCTCCTCTTTAATAAGTGACATGAAGTTTTCTTTATGATCCTCTTCTTTACCACAACCTCCTGAAAACAGGCCTGTAACTCCTATCAACTCCTCTAACACCTTAATGCTCACCACCCTCAATTCTCCATCCTTCACTAACCCAACACTAAAACTACCCTCCCCATCGGAAACCGCACAACAAACTGCTGACCATAACACTTCACCCGCACATTCATTTAACCTTCCCACACCATTCTGCACATACATTTCCGCGCTTGTCTTTGAACACGTTGGAATGACTGAGCTTCGTATCAGACCTGCTGTCACAGCGTCCCATTTCAGGAGGGAAGAACTCGGGGAAGATGGAGTTTCTGCGTAGAGAGCTGGAATGGCCACGTGGGAATCTTCATTGATCGGCTCATCCTGCTGATGTAATTTAAAGAGACAGGTACTTAATTACTCACAGCCAAAAAGTATACAGCCGCAGAAAAAAATGATGAGATACCATTTCAATAAAACATTTTTGTAGGTATGTGTTTAGGTAAAATGATTACTGACAATTTTTCTCCCAAATTTCAAAATAAAAATATTGTTTTCATTTGCATTTAATTTGCAGAAAACGAAAACTGGAGAAACAAGTTAATATTCACTTTTAAGCAACACAGCAATAGTATCTGTTCATGTATTTAGGAAAAGTTGTTTTTTAAGTGTTAAGCTTGTCATGCTGTGAGTCTTTCACATTGCTGTGGTACTTTGTTACTCCTGAGGTTTGATTTTGTTGAAATTCAACAGACACTGGACTGGAATGACCACAATAGATCTAGAAATGCTGATTAAATGAAAATTTGGAATGGTCTCTACACCCCCCCACCCCCCCCTGCAGCTGTATGCTGTATATTACACTGTATTTGTAAGTTTAGAGAGATTTCTTTTAGGGCAGAGTTTAGGGGCAGTGCTTGACAGAGAGGAATGAAATACTTGTTCTGAGGTGTGACTGAAAGAAACAACCTGTTCTGAATGCAGTATTATTGTCTTATCTTTACTGCAATGTTCTTTCACATCTATTATACTTATGTACAGTGACTAGCAATGATGCGTGAAATGGTGAGAATTTTCTTTCGCTTGACTTGTTGCCATCTGCATGTCAGGAGAAACTCTAATGGATGTTGTTTATTGCTCTTATTAAAAATGTATACAGTATATTATACAGTAGCCTATACTCATTGTATAAACATGCTAGTGCCCCATAACGTTGTACAGACTAACATTTATACTTAACATTTACTTATTTAACATATTTTTATCACTATTATTATTTATATTATAACATTTATCACTAATCCATAGCAAAATTCAAGTATTCATTTTATCAATAAACGGGTTCCCAAATCAAACCCATTATTTTAGCATTTGGAAGCTCCCTCCTCTAGCCATTCAGCTACAGGAACTCACAGCATGATGAGGCATTTTGTTTGTGTATGTCTTAAACCCTGTAAAGTCTCTACAGAGCATCAAAAGCAGCATGTCAGAAGGTCAGCAGTAGTGGTCTCACCGTTTCCTGCTCTCCTCTGCCCCATCCATTAGCCGGGCTGAGATGAAGAGCTGTATAGACAGTGCTCTGGCAGCCGGTGTTAAAGAGCGATGCAAAAGGCCGTCCGGTCAGCTGTCTGTGACACCTCTGCTCCAAACCCACTTCAGACAGTGATGCTGGAGGTGTGCCTCTGAAAAAGCTGTCCTTACATTGAAGGAACCCTGGATCCAGAACCGCGTGTGTGTTTGCCCGGATTGAAACACCATTTAACAGCACTACAGACAGACACAGAGCGAGCTGAGGCAAAGCAAACAGCATGGTCAAAACCCCTTCAGCACATCAAAGCAGAGACGGCTAAAGCAGCTAACAGTGCTGAACGAGCAGTTACACAAAACAAGACCCCCCTAGATTGTTCCTCCCTCTCGCTCTCTTTCACTGTGCAGAATGAGTCTGGCCAGAATCTCACCTT
Source organism: Triplophysa siluroides (assembly GCA_006030095.1). Lineage (NCBI taxonomy): Eukaryota > Metazoa > Chordata > Actinopteri > Cypriniformes > Nemacheilidae > Triplophysa > Triplophysa siluroides. The sequence goes on from VCII01000558.1 coordinate 1,338,275, forward strand.
TCTTATCCCTCCCCCTTTCAAACACTCTCTCTCTTTCTCTCTCTCTCTCGTTCATCCCTCCCTTCCTAAATCACACACTCTGACAACACCTTAGTAATGTACACAAACCAGTACACACACCTCTCACACGCCTTGATGACTACCTGCATGTCAGCATTCCCTTGGACACAAACACATAGACACAAACAACAAACATGGCTATTCTCTGCAGCTTCAGCCAGTTTTCATGCCCACCAGAACATTCTGATAATTTCTGCATGCCAAAGAGAGGAAACTTTCAGTCATGAAGTCGGAATTTTTTGACAATAGACAGAAACATCAAACAAGAGGCATAGATTTTTTTAAACATTTTAATTTAATGTCACTTGGACAAACAAACGACATTAAAAAAGGTATTTTAACAAATGATCAAATTTTGAGACTGTGCTGTCCTTTGGCACCTGTTTAAAGAAAAAAGACAATTAATAGCTGAAAACAGAATTGCTGGGACCAGAAACATGCAGTCTTCTAAACTATTAGGAAATAAACTGTTTTGCAACATAATATATGCCTGGTGTTTTGGTGAGTGTGCATGTTTTATGATCCCATAGCAACTTGTCTGGACTTGTGTTCATGTCCTCTTGGGTGAAATAGGTGTGGCTCTCTCTCTGTTTTTCACGCATTCTTCTGCTCACCAACTCACCTTTCGCAATACTGACTGACAACTCTATATTTACTGCACATTTTTGTCTCCTCTTACAGGTAATCCATTGCAGTTTAGCCGTGTTTTATGGAAAGCAATCAGAATCCATGAACTTCTTCGGATAATTTTAAAAAGTCTCAACCGGTATTACACAGATCCAGTTTTGTGATGAATCATAAATCTCTGAACTTTAAAGGGATAGTTCACTAAAAAAAATATTCTGTCGTCATTTACGGCTTTGACTTTCTTTCGGCAGCAGAACACAAAATAAGGTGTTTTGAAGAATGTTGGCAACGCACGGGGGTACCCATTGACTTGCATTGATTCGTGTCCATACAATAGGGTACAGCCATTGTTCTGTCAACATTCTTCAAAATATATTTTGTGTTCTGCAGAAGAAAGAAAGTCATACAGGTTTGAAGAGGTTTGACAAGAGGGTGAGTAAAAAAATGCCATTTTCGGGTGAACTATACCTTTAACCAACATTTAAACATCTGAATGATTCTAGAAACACTATTTTGATGATTATAAAGACAAATAAGTGTGTGTCATATTACATCTTGTGACAAATATAAGTATCTAATAATGTATACAATAGGAAGACTGCTGATGAATGCACACTCACGCTCGTGTGCATCTATTACCTTCACTCATTGGGTATGTCGATGACCAGCTCTGCCTCGTCTCCCTCTCCTCTCTCCTCATCTCTGTCACTGTCTCCCTCACTTTCCCCCTCCTCCTCCGCTGCATCTTCACTCAGCATCTGATGTGGGACCCAGCTGAATGGCCCACTCGCACCCCCAGCTGCACCACTGCCTGCAGGGTAATTAGATGTCAGTGGGCCGACCACCTGAGGGGGAAAGAGACAGAGTTGTTATTAGGAAGACTGTATATCAGAGGCACGTTTTAGTAAAATGAATAGCAAATCAAGCTGAATGAGATGATGCTACAAAACCAAAACAGTGTAGCAACAGCAACCATGTAAATCAATAGCATTCTGTTTTTCTCGGCCCCTCTCTCACCTTCCCCGAACCGTCTTTCTTGTGTTTGGCCAGTTTTGTTTTTCTCTCTTTCTTCACTCGCTCAGCAGAGGGAGCCAAATACTCAGGAGGGAAAGGTAACTGCTCAACCCACCATCTCACACACAAGTCCAGGCCAGCGTGACCCCAGTGAGGTGATGTGATGTGATAAAAAGACAAAAAGAGAGAAAAATGAAAAAAAAACCCCCAAAAAAAAAGCAACTGAAAAGCAAGTGCGGAATGTATATGCGTTGTGTGGAGGGTTTATGTAGGTGTGTGGAGCACTCACAGTGTTCAGGTACTGTGCAGGAGCAGAAGACTGGAGAGGAACCGCTCCGGAGCGAGACAGGAGTGAGAGATGAGAAGACGGTGATGAGGGGACCGGAGGAACCCCTGGACTCCTCTTCCTAAAAGGAAAGATGATTAAATTTACTGAAAATAATCACATTTTGTAGTTTAATATTGATTAACGAACGGTCCCATTGGGTCTTGGGTGATCAGACTTTTAATAGCAAAATATGGGGAAGGAATCGCAACCAAATAAATGACTGCATGTCATACTGTTCACAGTTGTATACGTAGATAAACAAACTTGAAACTCTTTTCTCCAAAGTGAAATATCCTTGTCTATATCTGTGCAAACAGCATATGAAATGTTTCTTTTAAAGCTGAATGTAAATGGCACAATAATAAATCTGTGTTTGTATACCACGAATAATTGTTTGTGATGGTCCTTAGCTGTTGTCTAGAAATGAGGCAGATGAAAACACGGGTTTTTACACAAAAAATGTGACGTGGATCTCAGAATGTGGTTCTAGTGGTCGGATCACTTAACATTCTGGACTCCATTAACACCTGTATTTAGAACTGACCGCTTGTCATCAGATCCCCTAAAATGGATATTAATGTCAGATGAAAATAGGGCCGATAATAGGCATGTGCCCTGTGACAACATCTCAATGTTTTAAATCACATCCAAAGAGAGATCGAGTTGCTGCAGACTCACTTCTTTCCTGCTTCCCTGTCTCTCTCTCTGGCTCCTTCTCCCTCACTCTCAGAGGACACGGTAGCTTCAGAGTCTGCAAAAACAGTACAAGACATCATTAAAAAATATTCTTGCCAGTGTATTTCAACAGGTTATTAAAAAAAACCTACCAGTAGACTCTTCATCCACTCTTTCGTATTGCAACAGTCTGTCCAACAGAAAACTAAGACACAGAGTAGACCACGTGTTTTTATTATGTGCATTGCATTTTGTGGGATAATAAGAAAAAGAGCTTTTACACTTTCTACCTTTTATCTCTAGAAACTTTTAATAATTTTCTCTGAGCTCTTCTTAGCTCCTCCTGAAAACATTCTTGCTCCTGAACATATGAACGAATGGAGAGCATTGGAGACAGTTAACAACTAACGATAGAGTTAATCTGAAAGTATTGAAAAAAGGAAACATTTAGATGACTTTTAAATACTTACATATACAAGAAACTTCAATTTGCGTTTAAGATTTTTGTATTTTCTCTTATAATCCACCTCTACCTCAGCTTGACCGTTCATTTTTTATTTCCAAGGCAATGTCTGGCTTCCCGACGGTTTATTGTCAATGCTTCAGTTTGTCCATAAAGATTTAAAATACTTAAACCAGCTTAAAGAAATAGCTTCGATCGGTCTTGTTAGCAAGGCTTACGCTACATGCTAGCAACCAAAATAATAACAAATACGAATTTGTTGTATCAAACAAATAAGATACAGACCAGCATAATAATGTTATAATATACCATGCGAAATCAATTTAAATTACGACAATGAGCTATCTATTCCAAATGTAGCAAAGAGTTGAATTGACCGCTACGTGCTGTTTGTTTACTTCCGCTTTCAACGTACCGGAAATGGGTAATGTAGTCCACCAGCCATATTTACTCGTTAACACGTTACTGCCCGGATCACAGACAAGGCTTAAGACTAGTCCCAGACTAAAATTAAAGTTTGAGCTGTCTTAACTGAAAATAAATTGCCCTGACATATCTTAAAAAATGTCAAAATATGCCATTGTTGTGTCTCAAGAGGCACACCAGTATTTTTATCTAATGCATTTCAATAAAAGCTACTTAAATATCCTAATTTTACTAAGGCATAGTCCTGGTTTAAGCTAAGCCTTGTCTGTGAAACCGGGCTCTTTAATTGTGAATATTAACTTACATAATGTAACACGTTGTTAGTTAGAAATTAGTAGCCTAAATGTTTTATATCCCTGTTGAAAAAAGCACACATTTGGTATGTTTTGATGCTAGTTTGTGCTGGTTTAAGCTGTCGTGTGCTGGTTTAAGTTGGTCGTGTTCTGGTTTAAGCTGGTCCTTATCTGTTCGTGTGCTGGTTTAAGATGGTCATGTGCTGGTCCATAGATGGTTTAAACTGGTCAAACCAGCATCAAAACATACCTTACCCAGCATATGCTGTTTTTTCAACAGGGATATTTTCTCAACTATATTGTTTTCTAAAAACACTGGCTTTAGAGTAAAAAAGGACTAAACAGGACAGCTAATCTTGGGCTGTCACGATATCAGATTTTCACCAAACAATTATAATGGCCAAAAGAATTCACAATGCCGGTTTTATTGTGATATTTTGAAATGTTTTTGAACAGAAATAAATGATGCTATCAGTCAAATCCTTAATTTAGTTAATTTGGTATTTTCTTTTCATTGGCCAAGGAATCACACTCACAGGCAGAGAGAAAGTGCATCCACTGTGGCGCTTATGCAACATTTACAATGTTGTCATCAATATGACCCAATATTGATCATCATCATTTTTAATATCACATTTATTGTCAATACCGATTGTAACACATATTTTGCAATAACCTGTGTAGTCTTATGCGGCTGTATGTGACTAAGCTTTAAATACCATTAAACTCCATCTTTTAACCAAGTCTGTGTCCCAGCAGTCAGACGCTCAAGACAGATCCATGAATAATACATTACACTGGCTGAGCAGTGTTCATGGAGAGAGAAGGAGAGAGAGAAAGAGGTGATTTTATTCCACAAAGGATTTTTTCTTGTCATACAGCACTGCCCGCTACTATTGCACTAAAATATTTGAAAAATCTTTGCCGGACAGACTGCTCTTTATGAAACATAATCTTTCCTCTGTTTGCACATACACATGCACACAGAATCCTGCTGCCACAGGAAACATAAGCCCCAGATCGGCCCTTCTATCACGCTTTCCCCTTTTAATAGTCTGCCTCTGTACCCTGACGTTGACTCTTGTTGCAGACAGAAATAGAAGCTCTTCTCTCCTTCCCGGTGCAGTGCAGTGAGACAACTGTGAACACCACAATACCTCCCACTGCTCCTCTTCTACTGTGCTGATGTCTTACTGTGTGAAGTCAAATTCTGTCGACAGAATATGTGTCTGTGATGCTTAATCGAACAAAAATACTGAATACTGTAAATCAATGCAAGCCACTTCCAGATTCGACTTATTTTACCCTGAACAATCACTTCTACTTCGTTCTACTTTGAAATATTATCCTCACATGCCTTTGTCCTTCCCATCTCCCCCCCCCTCTCTCTCTCTCTCTCTCTCTCTCTCTCTAACACACACCTATCACTCATCTTAATTTAACCCCTCTCTCTCATTCACGACATCCCAGAGTTCTCCGTGTTCCTCTTTGACAAGAAAAACTGGAATGCACACAAATCACATGAAGGATACAAACAACAACTTCAACATTTCGCTCCTTTATGACCAAAAGGTAAGATTAAAATGTAACCTTTTTATTATAAGCCATGACAAGGTTAGAGATACATTGTAAATGATTTGCTTACACTGTAAGTTGTTTTACTTAGAAGGTTCCAAGTGGGATCTTAAAAAGGTTATTCGAGCTGAGCTGTTTTAATAATACTAATACAAATTGAAAATCTTTAAAGCTGTTAAGAATTAAGGATTAAGATTTGTGTAAATGCACTAAATGTATGATAATCTAATAAATGTATGTACTGTGTAACCTCATCACACCATGAACTGGCTTTGTTATGTGTTTATTTTTCAGGAGAAGCTTATTCAGTCGATTAAAAAGATAAAACATGAAATTGACGAATGTAATGAAGCTGAGAAAGACGCCTTTGTGGAAGCACGGGAGGTCGAGGTACAGTATAAGGGACAGAAATGACCCTGAATGGTGTTCCTGGAAAAATAAAACATAGAAACATGATGTGAAGAAACTATGGAGATATATGAGACAGTAGCAGAGCTAAGATATGATTTAAGGATTCAAATGAGCTGTTTAATAGGCTGATACATATGTATTTTAAAGCATGTCATATGGCCATTTACACATGTCAATCAGTCCAGTGACCTGGCATAATTCATGTATGTATGTATAATAAGCAATTTTTCCTATTACGTATGAGTGATAACTCCATTAGCAAGCTTCCTCTAGAGGAACTTATTAGTAGTTCATTAATATTCTCTCTCACAGAATAGATTTGAGGAGATTGAACGTGAAATCCGAGCAGAGTTTCAGAACCTCCATCGCTTCCTGAACGAAGAGGAGGAGATGGACTTGGAACGGCTGAGGAAGGAACGGGATCGACGGGTGAAGATCGTTAAAGAGAGAGAGAAGAAGATTGCCACGCAGGGTAGAGATCTAGAGAGAGCCATCGAGACTTTAAACTGCAAGCTAAGGGAAGACGACAGTCCCAAACTTCTGAAGGTGGATTTTCATTTTAAATTGACAGCTTAAGTAGTGAAAGTCTTTATCTTTTTAAACTGTTATCTGAACTGGAGCAGTGCTTTGCTGCGCACACTAGAAAGCACTTTCTTATCCTCTGTAGATAGTCTAATTCACAAGGTGAATTTAAGGTCAACTTGATTCGTCTGAAGATTTGAGCTGTTCGTTCTGGACTGTAGAAATTGTGCATTTAACTCTATTGGTATTGGTTTATTGCATCATCGGCTCAGACCACATGACATCATGGTGGGGTTAGTTTCATAGGTCATACAATGGAAGGGTCTGGAACATACTGCACCTGACACACACACACAGTAGTGCACAAGCACTAAACACTGATCAGATGAGTGTTTGAGGAATCTCTGACTGCTGTAACCAGGCAGATATGAACCATGTGCTCATGTATTAACTATACAGACTAGCGTGCTATGTGTAACACTGTGTATTTTCATTAATTTAGGAAATCAAAGCGCTTCTGAAAAGGCAAGTGTCTGTATTTTATACAATTTAGTCATTTATACTGTTTGACTATTTACATTTAAAACTTCATACTCTTCTTTCATCTCATCGAGTATTTCATGCCCTCTTCTTATTTCTTTATAGTTAGTAGTTGACAAATAAATGTGTCCGATGGTGTGACAGCCAGAATTTAGAAAGTAACTAACAATGGAGATTTACATTTAAATATGTATATATATTAAAATATTAATATTAATAATATAAAATAATATATTATATTATTAACAGTTTTCTAAATGTTGTTGTCAAACATGTGACGCATGTACTGTATAGTGTATTTGTCAACTGTAACAGCTACGGTAAACTTTATTTTAAGTTCATTCGTAGCCCATATATGTCATTGTCTCTTTTTTTAGATGTGATGTGAATTTCATCCGTCCTCCCACAATAGACAGTGAAATCTGCTCTGGTCAGTTTGTGGGACCCATTCAATACAGGATCTGGAAGCACATGAAAACATCCCTCTATCCAAGTACTGAAATTATACAAATGCAATATTTATTTCATTTTTAATTTTAAAGGTCCAGTGTATGACATTTAGAGGCATCTGGTGGTGAGGTTGCAACCAACGGCTCACTCCACCCCTCCCATTTGAAGCACTACGGTTGCTGAGAACTAAGATGTCAGCATGTTTTCGCTTCTTTGCCGAAGGAGATAACGTATTTACAAAATGTGCTCTGTAGAGCAGTTTGTCCGTTTAGGTCTACTGTAGAAAGAACATGGCGAATTCCATGTTAGGGGACCCGCGGTGTATGTAGATAGAAATAACTCAATCTAAGGTAATAAAAACATAACGCTTCATTATGTAAGTTCTTTATACACCTCTGAAGACATAGTTTATTATATTGCATTTCAGTCAACAGATCCTTTAAAAAATGACACATTGGAGCTTTAAATATTTACACATAATCATTTTCATGATATTTTCCTTTTGGATCCATGAAAGCAACATCATTTAAAAGCAATGCAGGATTCACAGTCAGTTGTGATTAATGTGTTCTGTTAGCAGAAGTGTCTATCGGGGGTTAGGTTACCAGATAAAATCAGTAGAATTCAGCTGGTCATGTGATCACATGCCAGCCCCCATGTTAAAAAAAACAGCTTTTATTAGGCTACTGATGTGACTGGATTTTAAACATGTTTCAAAAATAATCTTTATTTTCTCAATGGGGGGAATTTGTGCATCTTAAATTGAATACTGAACTTAACATTTGGCCTCGTTTTCACAGACATAGCTACACTGACTTTTGACCTTGAAACAGCACATCCCTTGTTGACCCTGTCTGCTGAGAGCACTTCTGTGATTTTCGAGGAGGACAAGGAGGTGCCGAAGGAGAACCCGGATGAGAGGAACCCAAAATGCTTTTATTACTACTACTGCGTAATGGGTTCTGAGGGCTTTACTCATGGACGGCATTACTGGGAAGTGGAGGTGAAGGGCAAGACCGCCTGGCGAGTGGGTGTGGCCAGAGGGGACGTGCAACGTGGCGAGATGGACTCCACTTCCACATTGAACGGACTGTGGACGTTGTCTCTCAGAAATGGCTCGCTCACCGCCTGCACCCATCCGAAGGCCACGCAGGTGCGCTCATCTGCTCTCCTCGCTCGCATCGGCATCTTCCTGGACCGTGATAAAGAGGAGGTGTCCTTCTACAACGCTGTGACCATGATGCCACTTTTCTCCTTCTACATGGGGACTGTTTTAGTGCCGATCTATCCATTCTACAACCCATGTGACAAGGATGAAGGAAAAAACTGTGCTCCTCTTACCATCTTTCGTCCAACACTCTGAAGGGACTGAATGTTTGCTTTCTCCATCTACAACTCTTTGAAATTTTGATCAGCATCACCTTAAAGCAACCGACCTTAAAATAATGTCTCTAAAATATTTCAGTGGTAGATCAACTATTAACTTGACGAATTCTACTCATGCTGCTACACACAGCCACGGCCATACCCTGCCTGCGGAAGAGTGCAATAGTGCGGCTTTAAATGTTGTATGCCTAGAGAAATAAGGATAGAAGACGGTTTTTGATGTTGTTATCAACTTTACAAATTAAAAGTAACTTACTAGTATGAGACTCAGTACATGATACTGCAAGCACATGAAATGTTAAGATTTGATCAAATATTCCTTAATATTATCTGTATTTAAAGGAATAGTTTGCCAAAAAACAACCTTATAACCTGCATGCTGTTATTTTGCACAACGCACGACTAAGTACAATGTAACAAAATTTGATGACATTTTTGGTGTAAACTATTCTATAACGATGTTTCTTTTTTATTTGATTTTCTTTTGCACTTTATTATTAAAATGTAGTGATGCATTCATTGTCTGCAAGGCTTTTCTGTGAATCTCACAGTAATAAATGAAAAGCAAAATGAGAAAGAATTAAAAATTGTGTGACTAAAACAAACTAGTTGTTTAACTCATACTGTTAATCTGTGTGTCTATAAATACATACACAACTGTTAAGTTCAGCCCTGGCACTACAATGGAAACTATGTGCTGTGAGACAGGCATGTGAGCTAGAAAGGAATAGAGAGAGAGACAGAAAGAGTGGAGTGAATGCTCCTGTAAACAAAGCACTTCTCTTGTCCTCCATTTCAAATGCAACAGTCCAGAATAAAGAAAGAAGAGAGCCAGATGAGAGACTTTGAGTGTGTTTGACTACAAGGCCAGAAAGCACTATCTTTGTTTGCAAATGTCTTCCAGCCACGGGAGATCTGTGTCAGAGAGCGCTTCGCTCCAAAAAAAAAAAAGATTACCAAAAAAGGTTTTATTACTGCTGTGTCACTGGTGTGAGGCGACAGGCCTGGGGTCAAAACAACACTGACTCCGAGAATCATTTTCAGATCTTTTATTATCGTTTCTAGGCATGGAAGAAAGGTACTGTACTGTATCACTTTTCATTACAAAATGTTACTGTGTCATGTTTGTGCAAAAATGAAGAAGAGAGACAGTTAAGCATCACTTATAGAAGGTGGAATAAGGAGAAGAGACGAGAGGCAGCAAGTGTTAGAAATTGTTCATGCACCTGTGGGACACAACCGGACTTGAGTTGACGTGGAGCTGCACGACACCCCAGGATGCGTAAGCTTAACTTCTCATACTCGATAATCTTCTTCACCCTTGAGAAATCATTTCAAAGCACACCCACAGAATTCTGGGAAACTGTCCTAATGCCCTTTTAGAATTACATAAACCAATCAGGTCGCACGCATTTGTGAATGTAGATTCAGGTTGATAAACAATACAACACTATTTATTTATTTGTCTATCTGACATTTGTACTTTTACACAATGAAATTATCCAATCAGATACACAAAGAGACGCACAAAACCAATGTTCTCCGTGTATATAAGGATCAGTGTACTGTTTTCTTGTATAGATTTACACACTACCGCCTACAAATGCATGACCACACTAGCACAGATAAACACTATGGGAGCGCAACTCTATTGCATGCAATGAAAAACTTCAATCGCATAGTATTGAGTGTGGATCGAGTCAAAAATCACATACAGCACACAGCTGTCTCGGTATCAAAACAGAATTTAGTAACCAGGGGTTAAATATCACCAAAGCGTCTTATTCTTTGTAGGAAGCGACGCATTTTAACCTCCTTTATATTTCATCTGGTTTAATACCATAAAAAGGCAATTACTAGCAGACATGAGAGAGAGAACACTGCTACATTGCATTGAATTACATCTATCCAACCAAAATTGCTGCTTTACTAACACACCAACACACACGTGTACACACACATGCACAAGTACAAATAATATACGGTGGGCCTGCTGATGTCGCAAATTCTGAATAACATCATACAATTCCAGGAGCCCACAGGTCCAAAAGGGCCTATGAAAATTCATCAAGAGCACATTGTGTCGCACACAAAATACAAAACAGACAATAATCATGAATCAAGACTAATATATTAGTGGCAGTGTCTTCAAGGTTCATGATTCTCAATTCATGCAATTCTTGGGCGTGATCAAATGCTTTAAAACTCTGTTGATTCAGCGAGTAACCAGAAGAATATCGGCTGCCTGGAAACACGTGATGCGCACTGCCGGGATGCACTTAAGAGTGACATCATTTTGCTGGAGATTGAAAATTAGGGCATCTGAAATCATGCTCACTTACATCCAACAGCCAATGGGATTAGTGGGAAGTCTGGTCTCAGGGGAGCATGACGGTGATCCTATGTTTATTGGGTTTTTATTGCATGAAGTTAAAACCCCTGAAGTGGCCAGCTTTTACTTCACTCGTGAGTAATAAAATAACCAGGAACTTCTCTCACTCTATAGAAGCTCACGATACAAGATCACAAGATATTATTTGATTATGTAAAGTATGTGTGCTTATCTATGCGTTTTGTGTATTGCTTAGACTTTCTAACTTCAATGCCTGCTCTCTCCAAGCAGAGTGACGGGGTATAACTTCATAACTAACAATTCCAAAACAAGGTTCAGAAAAAACATTCTTGTTTAATTATTATTAAATGTGACAGTGTCAAATAATTGTATTATTTACATTATGTGATGTAACACTTTGCTATACTGTATGGCTTTCAGGTCTAATTTCCTTGCGCTGATATTAAAACAGCTGATAAAGGCTAGGAAAGAACAAGGCCATTTCTTCAGAGCTTTGTATGGAAAGGCATCGCCTGGTCATTCTAATTTGAAATCGAATATTGTAAACTTTCATTCCTTTTTCACACTTTGTGCTTTTTGTTTACTTTTTTGTCAACGTTTTAATGCTAATATAGCTTAAAATGTTGTTCAGGTTTAGTCAGGCCATGATGTGAGGTAGAGATCACCTGCGCTTAAAAAAATCTACCCACAAACCTCTAATTCTCCTAAACTCACTGTCATAAATCTCAGCTTCCACAAACGCTGTTCTGAGCAGGTTCCTGGACGTACAACTACCCGGCAGTGGTGTTCAGGTTACACTGGAGGCACCTGGAATATATGTAAACTGACACGTGAGGCTGTTATCTTGTTGATGTGACTGTTCTGTAAATCCATAATCACTTGTGAAACATTGTGAATTAACCAGAACAAACAATGTAGATCTTATAAAGCACGTCCATTGCTCCTCAAGGCTCTAGATAGAATCAGCAAATCCACATGACAACATTCTGAAGAGATTAGAAGGATATTAGAAGCTTTTCTACCTGACCATTGAGATCTTTTAATCTGAGCACGTCTTATTCACAGAAGCAAAGCATCTGTACTGTGTCAGCGAGTGTTTGTAAAGGTGAGATTTTTTTAAACAAAACTCGCTAATGGATGACAACAGTTTTGTTATTGTATGAACAGAAAATGTGGATTGTTACGTCTGTAAAGAACATCCATGGGACCAGTGGCATATGTAGGACTCGGCACAGGTCCTCCAGGCAAGTCTCCGATTGTGTTGGGATTTTCAAATAATTGTAATAATATTTTAGTATTTTTCAGCAGGGTTGGATCATGGTGTCACACCATCTCTGAGACTAATTTTGTGGATTTCGGTCCTCTGAAAAAAGGTTGGGGTTGACTCGCTGGCTTTCTCCAAACAAATCACACGATTTGTCAAAATAATCTCATAAAGAACGAAAATGATTAATGTCCCTTGACCTTCTGTGCACTTTCCCCAAGTTTCGCTGCAGTGGAACAGATAATACAATTTATTTTCTCAATATCTTCATGCAGGGATGATGTATTATTTCTGTGAATGGATGTTTGTCTTTATACACTTAAATCGCCCTGACAGCCACCAATCCAGGGGGAATTCACTAAGATTGATTTGTGTTGTCTGTGTTGTTTTAATGACTGAATCACTACAGATATTTAGCATACTGAATGCCGCAGACAAAGCCGAATATTTGTACTGAATGGATTTTGCTCTATTCAATCTTGCCAACCAATTCTGAGAGCTAGGCTGCATAAATACCATAGCAGAATCCTGTGATTTGGCATCATTTACAGGGACCGTACTGCCTGTAAATCACTGCGGTCCAGTCACCCGAATCTCCTCTTTCTAATGCAGTAAAAGCACCCAAAGGCATTTTAGTGTCATTTGATGAATTACTGCTGTCATGCTTGTTAGAAAACCTACACAACCATCTCTTTAAAAGGGACAGTTGCCTACAAAATGTCATCATTTGCTCACCCTCATGTCATTCCAAACCTGTATGACTTTCTTTCTACTGCAGAACACAAAAAAATATATATTTCTAAGAATGTTTGTAAACCAAACAACATTGTCTCGCTATTGACTTTCATTGTATGGATACAAAACCATAGACACTTCTCAAAATATTTGGTGTTCCAAAAAAGAAAGAGTCATTTACAGGTTTTAAAAGACATGAGGGTGAATAAATAATGACACATTTTACATTTTTGGGTGAAATATCCCTTTAAATACAATTCTGTTTACCATCTGCTTTGCACTAGTGGTCACAGCAGAAAATGCACAAACTATAATAAACCTTAAATACATAGAAAGAAGGCGTGTTTGTGCTGAACAAACGTAATACCAAAAGCTAGAGCTTAAAGCTTTCCCGGCGTTTAATGGTTCAACTTGCAAAAGTGTTGTAACTGTTTAGTGAATTCACCCCTTTGTGTTATTATCCAACGGTGTAAAGCCTGCAGTGCTTTCTTTCTATTTGACCTATATCAAACTGTCACGGGGTGATTAAATATTAGTAAACTGAGTGAATTTACAGTGGATATTTCTATTGTTTCATGTTAATCGTATTCAAAGTGAGACTTCAAAGAATTAAGATTCCCACCCCCTTTGAAAGTCACTTAGCTCTTCTTTGTTGGTAAATCAAGTGTCTGGATTGTCTGTGTTGGTTAATACACTCGGAGGAGGCAGGAAAGAGGCTACGGTTTGAATCTCAGTTGGTGGCGGCTCCGTCAGCGTTGGAGGGTGGTGCACTGTCACTAGGTGAGACCATGTCTAGTTTTCCTTCTGGAGAAAGACCTCCGCTGGAGATGAGCTCAGGAGTTTTGAGTGAGCTTTTCCCGGTATCAGGGGTTTTAGCAGAAGCTGGTGCCTTTACGTCCTTCCCATCCAGCTTAGGAGACTCAGCCTTGGACTCAGGTGTGCCATTCGTGGTTGGCTCGACAATTGGTGAGAGGGGTGGTTTAGATTGCGGAGCAGGTGAAGTTGCCTTAGGCTCAGAAACTGGAGATAAAGCAGGTTTGGGATCAGGTGTGGGAATGAGGGTGGATGGTTTTGGATCTGGTGTTGGGCTCACAGCAGGGGAGCTGACTTTAGCTGGTGTAGCTTCAGGAGCAGGCAAGAGTGCTGGTTTGGCATCTGGAGTAGTGGCTGGTCTGGCGTCGGGTGTTGGGGTTAATGCTTTCGGGAGTTCAGGAGTTGGGCTTGGAATTGGCTTAACATCTGCAGTTGGTTTGGTGGCCTCTGGCTTTAGTTCTGGTGTGACAGCTTGCTTCGGTTCTGGCGATGGGCTTAAGGTCGGTTTCGTGCCAGGTGTCGTGGCAAGGGTCAGTTTTGGTTCGGGTGTCACAGCAGGTTTTGGTTCTGGTGTTACAGGTGGTTTGGGTTCAGGAAATGGCGGTGGAGGAGCAGTCGACTTGGGTGCTGGTTTCAGATCAGAAGCTGGTGCTAGTTTTGGAGGTGAGGGGGCTGTCTTTGGCTCTGAAGCTTGGTTAGCAACAGTTTTGACATCAGGGGCGGCATAAGAACTTAACACGTCAGAATCTGCAATGGGTGCTGTTGGTACATCGGTATCACTGTCTAGTGGAAGGCCGCTAGTATTAAAGCCCACTCCAGAGTCACTTGTCTCAAGATTTCTTTCTTGAAGACTTGGCTCCTTAGTAGACACCTCCAAACCCTGAGCAATATACACAGGACAGTCTTACAAAAACTTTTTTTTTAAATCCTACAATTCATAATTTCATATTGAGCAAATACTTTCAGGGTTGAGATACAAAGATGATACATCTAATGACAATTTGGAAAGTTATAATTGTTTTTCAGATTCCTAGCACTCACCTTAATGCTGACCTCAGTGCTCTGTGATTTCTCGGTGATATCTTCTTTCTGGGATAGGGCTGGAGCTTCTTCATTCTGATTAGTACAGGCATCTTTTACAACCTGCAAAAACATAGGTTTAATGCTTTATTTATAGCAAATGGACATTTTTTATTTTTCAAAACATTTATTTTTAATGAACAGAATTTGTTTTTAAATATTTTTTCTATTTGTGTAAAAGATGATAGATACCTGTCGGAAGGCATCTCCCTCCACGTTGCTTGCATTCTTAGCTTTCTCATCAATGGTTCTGGACTTTGTGGCACGTTTGCGTATCTTCACCAAACATGACACCAAACACACCAACAGCAGCAACACCAGTAGAGCCACCAGAGCAATGATGGCAATGTATAGCTTGGGAAGCTTGTATGCTGAGAATGAAAGAGAAACACCATTAAAAGTGATGGATGGAACCGTCTCGACTATGTGAACATGTTTGTGGCAAACATGAATATGAACTGTCCATTTAATTTAATTCTTATCATCTTGCATCTCCTTACCTTCTATCTGCAGGTGGACTTCAGACACATGAAATCCCTGAAGGTCAGTCTCACTGAAAACACCTGCATCGCTGGCTTTTACCTCTGTGAGAATGCAAACAGATTCCTCCAAAGAGAGACGATCCTCGAAATTCAGGTGAGGAGGCAGCATGAGCTTACCTCTCTCCAGAATCATATGTTTAGTGTTTTTAGACTCATGGGTGTACAGCAGGTTAGCTAAGGAGCTATTCAAGAGCAGATTTATTTTCAGAGTGCCACCGTGAGAAAGACTAACAAAAGTCTGATGGGCTGGAACATAGCAAGGAAAGAAAAATAATAATTATCAATAGAATAATCAAGATGGCTAAAGAGTAAAGAACAGTTTTTAGATGATGCCATTGAGTGCAAAAAGCAACAGAATCATCAGGGAGGAGAGAGCATAAATGTTTTAGAGAATAAATTCTGCAGACATGACTGAAGAATGTGTACCATCTGTCTCTTTCTCTCTCCGTTTGTACGTTCTCTTTATCATTACTTTTCTATGCATTATGAAATATCACCAAGAGTTCTCTCTCTGTTCCCTCTGTGCGTCAACCAAAAACAGCCTTTTTACAGGCAAATATTTATGTATACAAAAATATTTTTTTAAATACATAAATATATGCATTTCCAAATATAATGACAGCAAAGTTGACATTCATCCCAGGCAACCAATTTCTACCAACTGTGAGTATACTGTATACACAGTAGTGGCCAAAAGTGATGTCCAGGAGGGGCATATTTGTACAATATTTGTTTTTAATGCCCCCATAAGTTCGATTAAAGCATTAATATATGAGGTGTATAGTTCAAAATGGACAAAACACTTTTTAATTTATTGGACAAAATGATGCCCAAAACGGCAAAATTGTCTTATTTCATTTACAAAAATGCAACGAAAAAAAAAAACTTACCGGAAATAAGGCAAACACTAACTTCAGTTATATCAGTTTTATTATTTTGCTGAAACTCTCCAGTAGTAATTTTTTGCAGCTTGACTCAGCAAGTTTTGTGCATTTGTTCTTTTTTTTGCCAAGCCTCCTTACATTTTTCTCTTTACACTTCAAGCACAACTATGCAACACACATACAACTTTTTAATTGATCTTTACTTATGTACTTGGATAAAGAGCGACAGCATACATTTTCCAAAGCTGGATGTCACTTTTGCCCACTGCTGTAGCTTGTTCCTCACTGTGTAATGAAACAAAGACAATGTATTTTTCCACACTCTTACCTTTCACATTTAGGCAGATCTTCTTCTTCACTTTTCCGTTGGAATCAGCGAAGGTGTAACTTCCTTCATCATTGCCTGTGACGGCCTGAAGGGTGAATTTTTGAGGTGTCACAATGACGCGGTCCTGGTAATTCTCTTTGGGTGTTCCATCATCATTCAGCAGGTTCACACCCGGCAGCAAAGTTTGAGTGGCTTCCACTGTGCTGTTACGAAAGCCCACTTGGAGCGGCTCAGAAATATCCTTCAGCATTACGTGGAAATCGGAACCGTACTTGATGATGACCTCACTAGAGCAATCTGGAAAAGTAATAGAGTGAACTAGAGATAAATTCTACTGTTGAAAATGTAAGCGGTGTTTGCCTATGCAAAGGATGGTTCTTGTAGCTCAGGTCAGGTGGTAGAGCAATTTGTAAGCAAAAATTATAAATTTAAACCAAGGGAACACACTTGAATATCTTGAATGCACTGTACAGTATGTTGCTTTGGATAAAAGCACCCACCAACTGCATAAATGCAAATGATTTTAGGTATTTTTTACATTTCTAGCATGAACAATGCAGAACAAGCAAAAGCGATAGTGATGTTTGTCTTGGTAGGCACCAGTCATAGAAAGAGAGGGCTGGGTGAGAAAAAGAGGGATCTTTAGGTTGAGGAGAACGGATGGCACCCAGTGTGGCTTGACAGAGCTACAATTACTGCAGAGGGTCATTAAACCTCCCTTACTGTTCACCAAATGACTTCCTATAATAATGGAAGTCACTCAGGAGCTATTCCTGTGTGTAATGTTTTACTCATCCACTTTAGTGTACATGCCACTGTAGACAGTCTGTAACACACATATCTTCAATAATACAAGACACAATCAAGACTGTTTGTATGTATACAAATGATGAAAGGAGGGGGGAGACATTTGAAACATTATCAGCTTGGCTCAAGAATAATAACAAGATGATATCGACAGGCAACGGGCACTGCAAGATTTATTTATCTTATTGTTTGCTTAGCTCAAAGTGACTGATTTGAAGAGCATTCTGGATGATTTCATGGTTGCTATGCCTCTGGATGATTATTTATGGATGTTCCATACCTCTAACAAAAAGTGTGATGCGTGTTACGTCCTCAGTGTTTTGGCCAGAAGTGATGATGTAGACTCCTTCATCACTTTCTCCAACATTCTCCAAGATCAGGTGGCTCAAAGCATCGTTGAGTTTGGCACGAATATCTACCACCTGCCTAGATTTCATCAGCGCCTTCTCACGCTCTTGACCAATCGATGGCCTAAATGACACGTTAACTTCAACCGCCGGTATGGCGATGTGGAAGTCTTCCCCAAAAAACAGAGTCTGGTTCTCTTCTTGAGCTGAATGAAAGACAGATATTATTTTAGTATGTGCCATACTACTTTAATAAATTAAAAAAATTACTTTAAGCACAAAATCAGAAGCACAATGTTTAAAATAATAAACGGGTTAATTCTAGTGATGCACCGATATATGGGCCAATAAGTGGTATCGGTCAATAAAAGCAATTGTCACGCTATCGGCCAATACCAAAAACAGCCAATGATCAGGGCCGATACATCCTGTCAATCAAAAGAGGAGACAGGAAAATGCAATGAACTTGTGCTCTGTGTATAGAAAATGTTACGAAAAATCACAAGTTTGATGTTCAATAAAAATAGTCATTATATCCATTAATATAATTCAGAAAGTAAAGAAATATTTATTTAATTTTAAGAATCAATATCGGCAGATGTCCCTCTGAATAATTGGCATCGGTAGCGGTGGAGAAATTTAGTATCGGGGCAACTCTATTACATTCATTCAGAAATTGACTGGACAAATTAATTTGATTAATATTATAATTACAGGAAATCCAAATGCAAACTGTAACTATTTGCATTTTATGATCACAAAACAAGTTGTTTTACCTGTGAGTAATAGATTTGTGTTCTTTTATTAAATCATTCTGTATGATTTACAAGGTCCAGCTCTGTTATTGGGGTTTAGATATGGCTAACAAGTTTATTCAGATACAGTACTATGCCCTGGTCTAAGTGACCCTGTTACTCAAATTACAGACGGATAATGAAACTGAAAGTCAACCTTTTCCACTCTATGAAGATAGAAAATCTATGAAAAGCTACGAATGAACTGTATATGGCGCCTGTAAGATAGGACATCTCACAGAAACACTTCATTACAATCACTCAGTACACCTCTGCACACTTCTAAATCTACATCCAAGGAGAGGTGTCATTAACTACAATAGCTATTAGCACGTCACAGGCACTGTCTTGAACATTTTAGTAGACAACTCTTGTGACAGACATATAAACCACTGAAAGAAACTGACAAAACTCTCTCTTACCTGAGAAACAGCAGCACAACAGCATGCTGAAGACGAGCAGCCTCAGGTTCTTCATGACTCTAAAAACAAAAACACGTGAATCTGTTTCACTAAAAACTCATGAAGAAACATAATCCTTTCCTTCATCTACAAATCAGTTTTGAAAGACATAAATAAGGCAGCATCTACTTTACATTCGTGTAAATACTGCCATTGTAATTGTTTAACTATTTTACTACAACATTGAACTGCTCTCACATTTTGGAGCTGGAGAATACGAGCAAAATTGTAAACGTTTTTCCAAATGGACACAAATCGATTGAGTGCTTTGATTTTCAGCAGCAAATAGAGAGCGGCTATGAAACAATTCAGACGGCTCTGTATTCAGTTCTGATGGGAGATGTCAGCTCACACCCTGAGCAATGATTTAGAGGAATAGCCCATGAATCTAAAAGCATTCTGCTGACAAATGAGCCTCTTTAAAGAGCTATTTAGATGTGTCTGTAATTGCGGTCTTGTTGGCTTGACTTGTGTTTTGGTTTTCTTAGACTGACATTGATCTGGTCTCTCAGAGGGGCTTTGTAATGAATAATAATAAACAATGCGAGTTTGGTCGTTGTGAGTTTAGGGAATCTCAGAAATATGTTGCATAGGTTTGTTTTTAGAAAAATGCTGAGCTGCTGTGAAATACAGCTTAGTCTGTGAGGCTGGGTCTGGCTTGATTATTGTCATGATTCTGCCTCATCATGTCATGTCTTTCTTGGTCTTGTGGCAGTATCATGGCAGGGCCTCATGTTTTGTTTGGAGAGAAACATATTATTGTCGGTCACGACATAATATGTGTTCTCTCTGGTCTCGTCTTTGGCCCCGCCCCTCTTGTTTCCTCCTTAAGCTTTCCATTAGTGTTTCATTCCCTGCACCTGCCTAGTGCTAATTAAGCCCTTGTTAGTCTCCCTATTTAATGCCCTTTTGTTTGCTGTCCTGTGCTGATTTGTTTTGTTTTATCTGCTTGTATGTCAAGCTCTTGTCCTTGTACCTTGCCTTGTCAATATACCCTAGCCTGTTGGATTCCGTGCCTAGTTTGAGGTCGCGTGTCTTCTTGATTTTGCCCCCTCGTGGGAAGGGTTTGTTTTCTTGTTTATATATTGTTATGTTCCTGTTTTCTCCCCATTGTGTTTTATTTTGTTTGTTTAATAAAAAATTTAAGTTTTGTGATCCGCTGCCTGCACCTGGGTTCTCTGTTCCCTGGGAAAACCGTGACATAACGAATCAGCCCCAATGAAACAGCAGGCAGCACCTCACTCTCTACTAGGCGGGGTTTGGCAGATTGGTGGCAGTCCACTACTGTCATGATCTAGAGGGGCGAAGGCCCGTTTCCTCCGCAGGGCGATCGGGCATAATGGCCTTCTCCCCGAGGCCATTATGAACACTTTGTTCCTTGCGGGCCTGGTCAACCCTTCTTCTCTGGTGGTTCGATAGAGGACGGTCAGGGGGTCATTCCTCCAGCAACCTTCCGGGCTACTCAAGCTCCTGCCTGCCTCCCATTCCGGAGGATTGCGTGGTGGCAGTTGCCACCCTGGGGAACTCGGTTTCTCCTGTCCCGAGCTCGACAGCTCCTGACCCCCCTACGACCCTCCGTGGCAAGCGGGGCAGGAGGGCGTCTTGGAGACGTCTGCAGACTCTGCCGGTGCAGAGCTAGACAATACCCCCACCGCTACCTCGCAACCGGCCACTGGCCATGTAGTCCGGTTAAAGAAGAGGCAGCGGTGGGGGGCGCGGAGCTCTGTTCAGCCGGCGACCAGTCCTGTCCAGCTGCCGGCGTCCAGTTTGTCCCAGCCGATCCAGCCGGCATTCAGTTCGGTGCAGCCGCTGGAGTTCAGCCGGTGGAGCAGCCAGCATTCCAGCCGGCATTCCAGCCGGCATCCAGCCCGGTTCAGCAGCCAGCGTAACTGCAGGCAGCTCAGCCGGCACCCACCCTTGCATTCAGTCCAGCCCCCTGTCCAGCCGGCATTCCAGCCGGCAGCCAAACCTGCCCCGGTCAAGTCCCCCTGGACTTCGAGCTCTCGAGCGCCCCCCCAAACTATGACTCCCTCACCTAGCCCTAACCCATTTGGACTTCCTCCCTCTATTGTTCAATGTGTTTTATTTTTATTGTGTCACCCCAACCCTTTTATTTTTATTTGCTGCTTGCCCTTGTTATTATTTACTATGTTTATTTGGATGTTGTATGTCACCCAGTCTGTCTTGTCATGTTAGTCTGCCCCTTGTTGAACTCCTGGGGGCATTCATTAAGGGGGGGTGTCTGTCATGATTCTGCCTCATCATGTCATGTCTTTCTCGGTCTTGTGGCAGAATCATGGCAGGGCCTCATGTTTTGTGTGGAAAGAAACATATTATTGTCGGTCACGCATAATATGCGTTCTCTCCGGTCTCGTCTTTGGCCCCGCACCTCTTGTTTCCTCGTTTAGCTTTCCATTAGTGTTTCATTCCCCGCACCTGCCTAGTGTTAATTTAACCCTTGTTAGTCTCCCTATTTAATGCCCTTTTGTTTGCTGTCCTGTGCTGATTATACTTTGAAGAAACCAAAAGATATTTCTGGGAAAAGATATTTGACTATTAAGATATGTGACTGACGGCATTAAAAATGAGATAGGAATAGAAATCAAGCTGAATACCATCTGTTAGCCCTGTGTGTTGCTGTCATTTTAAGCAAAATCAAACATGTTCATTAAATCAATAAGCAGTTGATTTAATGAACTGCTGTGGGTTACAGTGCATTCCTTAGCTGTTATAAAATGCACTGTAACCCACTGCTTCGCGGGGCTTATTGCGTTTATAAAACGCTTATTGGCAAGGTTTCATAAAATAAAGTAAATAAAAGCATATTTAGGCTATGTAATCCAGTCAGCCATTATAAATCGGGGTATTTTATAACAGTTTAGGACTCGGCTCAGCCAATCAGAATCAAGGACCAGGACTGACCGTTATATGTGATGTTTACTTACAGTGAAGGAATTTTTTAAACTTTAAAAACGTAAAAAATAGTACAGACCCGATATCGTTTTTATTTTATGAAAGACGACAATAATATAAACATACTAATATCTACAGAAAACAATTTGTAATGTGGCAATATTAGCACAAGCACATTTAGCTATATATTTAGTCAGAAAGAAGCGAAGACAATGAAAACCTTGGTCAGACATGGTCAGACATATACTAAAATCAAGCATTCAGAAGAGCAGACGTGATGATCAGAGGCAGATCGGCCGCACAAAAGACTTCTGCACAGTCTCTCAATGAATGCTTATGAACATTTTATCACCATTTATTTACAAAGACCTAAAAATACTTTATACAAAATCTCAAACTTTGAACAATGGGATGCATGTGCTATTAGTAAATGCATCAGCTCCATTTTAGCTTTATATGGACAAAGTGCCATCTGGTCCACTTACACATACACACTCTCTCTCTCTCTCTCTCTCTCTCTCTCTATCTCTTAGCAGCCGCATAGTTCCTCTCATAAGGCACAACATCCATAAAACATGGGGCAGCAAGGAAGAAATACAGAGCAGGAAAGTGACGTAACACTAAAATTCTTTCCTCTTGAGTGCAATACAATAGATAAATAGGACATAGGGAATATTAACTTCCACTTGCTAGAGATATATGGATATTAATATGAAACTGTAGCAATTTTAGGACATCAAAAGTCCAAACCAGAAAGATCATATGAATGGGTGCTCAAGGTGCTGCATCATGGTTTATAATCAGTTTTATAGATTTATATATGATTATTTATGATAGAAGCAAGTCATCTAAAAAAAGAAACCAGTGCTGGGAATCTGGCAATTATTTCCACATCAGTTTTTCCTTCGGTCAAACTTAATCGCCTATACTTTCATAATCTAATGGCCTAAATATTATAACAGATCAATTTTACACGAGAAAATGCCTCGTAATTTGAGCTGCCAAGCTTACATCACATTTGGGTAGCACAAGCTCAAAGCTCAGCTGACTGTGAATGCCAATGCATTCGGTCCATATGTGATGTGAACGGCGGGGGCGGTGGCATCTTTCACTCACCCCGGAGCTTTTGCTCCTCGCTCTGCTGTTTCTGACGAAAACCTTCTGAAACGATCTCCCTTCCCCTACCAATCATAAAAATATTTGCCGGTCAAACAGATTTTCTTTCGGTCACACGATGAGACAGACCGCCTAATGTTACACACGTGCGGGTTATTACAGTGCATTGAACGTCGAAATGAAGCAGGCCAACTGGACCGCAGTCAACCGGCAAAACAGATGAAATATTAATTATAATAACAAATCTACATAATTCATAAAACCGACACTTAAGTGAACAGCGTCATATAATAACACGTTCGCTTATTTCGAATATTTTTTCATTTAATCGTCATCTTTACGTAAATTTAATTGACAATATTTCTGTCACGTTACTGTAGGATGCTCTGAACCGGTGCCCGTGCGCTGACAGGGCATTTTATGTGATGCTATGCAGAACCAATGTCAGAACCCCGGGTACAAATCTCTTTACTAAACACAATACATGCTCATCTAAACCCTAAAACGGACACATTTCTGTTTAAAATACAATTTAAGCAGCAACTTTAATCAGACGGAAAGTACCAGACGAGACAGAATCTGCAGAATTTAACCCTTCAATGACCGCAACCAGAACCCGTTTAAAACAGCCCTGCCGCAAAATTGACATTCCCCTTACCGTTACTTCCAAAATCCTCTTCCGACCGATGCACTGCTAGCACGATTAATAAAAGAGAAATTCCGTTATTTCGCCTCTTCAATCTCGTCTTTCCTGCTATCTTTCCACCTCGATTCTGGAGAGAATCTCTCGAAGACTCAGACGCACCTCAGGAACCCGTTCGGTACCAAGGAGTATCTCGAGTGCGGTCTGTAAAACCAGGCGCTTCAGCCCTTATGGGCGTGTCAGGGATCCGAACACTCAGGCAACCTTTGCAGAAGCGACGCTAATATCTAAAGATTTTCTTCACATCGATCCATTACAAAGACCAACGCCCTTACGAATAACGTATACTGGAGGTGCTTTTTTGCATGAGCAACTAAATTGGTCACATTCAAAATGTCAATGTTTATTCATTGTAATTGTATAACACATTTGCACACATTTGCTTATACAACTTGTAAAAATATTCTTTAAAGAAACGTTTTTTATTCTGGCTCATTAGGCATTTTTAATATCTTAAAAATCAGGGGAGCTTATTCTGGCTTTAACACACTCATCATTCATGAACAGCCTCCTCTCGCACAGTGTAAAGCTACCACATTCACAGGAATCAATGGATGTGTGGATTACAAGCATGGCAGCATTTCACAATCAAGCTGTAATCATTAATTCTTAAAATTAGGATTTAATGCATTCTCATATTCATCCTAAACCATCTACTGAACAGAAACAGACTGAACAAAAATGTAATACACGAAAGTCCTTCCCTGTGTCATTGGCACTACTTCCTACGGCCCCTGGCTGGCGCTTTGGGGGCTGCGGTCTGATTGGCTGTGTTGAGAGAGGATGTGAGAGAATAGGCCTGCCAGTCAACTTTCTGCTGCAGAATGCCAGTCAATAGAAACTCTGTGCTGACCACGGGCAATGACATTCTCGATGCCTTCTCATAAAGCGCCCTGTCCTGCTCACATGACACCACCACTGTGTGCTCCTGAGAGGAAAAAAAATAGCATTTGACGTATTAAAAGAGTAAGTGATATGTGGTGGGTGCATGTAGTTTGCAAGTATTCATGTGTCTGTAGCTACCTTATGAGCAGAGGGCATTTTAGGAAGGAAACGTGCTCCACAACAGGTAATGATTTCTTTCATCTGAGATGGCTCTGGCATCACTGATGGTGTGACATGAATCTCATAACCCTAAAGAGAATATAGGTGGGGTGAATAGTCATTGATTGAAGATGTCTGTGTCTGGAAACAATATGGAAACAATATTCGAGAGAGTATGAAGTGGCATAGTACACAAATAGTACCTTCAAAAGAGGTTGACGTAGAGCCGCCTGCAGTGCCGCATGTAGGCTGAAACTAAACTTCTTCTCCTGCTCAACATCCTTCAATAAATATTCATCAGCAGAAAGGAAATGGCCGGCTTTGCCACACTGAGCGGAAAAGAGGGAGTTCTTATGATGCAGTTAAAGCAACAACTAGAGAGTTTTTCAACCTTAAAATAATCTCTCAAAAATTATTTAAGTGGTAGGACAACTCTTAACTGGACGAATTTTACTGCCGCTGCTACCTAAGCAGCCCTCTATCAGCTGAAATCACACTTGTAACTATGGTCTGCGGGTAGGTTCACAAGCCCCGCCCATCACCTGCTTTACGGCATACGTCACGTTTTACTAGTAGCCTGGGTAAAGTTAGCCAAGAGCTAACAATAAAATGAAACGATCTAGTTCAAAATAAGTCTCCAAACCATGAGCCAGCAAAAAAAAACGAATAGGAGAAGAGAGTGATCGGACACGAGCCCGAACACGAATCAACGTCTGACAGAGGTTGCAAAACGAATGGAGACCTAGCCTTCCTGGCTGCTACTGGATTCGAAAGTCTTATATGTAGGCTACATTTTTGAAACGGTCCTATACTTTTTAGCCTATTAGTTATTAGGCTGTGCTCAGGATATTTTTTGGAGCACTAACGTTACTGGTTCACAATTTATAACCGTAAGGTAGACTAGAGATAATGTAATGTTGCTGGGTCTTAATAGCTTACGTAGCATGATCGTGCCTCGTCACAAATTTAGTGTAATTCTTGTAAACGATGACTACCAAACCACAATAAATGATTTATGGTCACAAGTTGCTGATTCCTTAATTCACGCATGTAGACTAATGTTATAGGTATTTGTAGTTACTATGCTAGGCACTATTCCCATTGCGAGTTGAGTGTAAATTAGTGATTGCACCTATTACACAAAGCACAACGCCTGGTCGCGAGTGTGTTTCTGAAAATATAACTACAGAAAATGATTTTCGTTGGTTACGTTAGCTGCTATGTAGCCAACACGCTCTGTGCTACCCCGCGGGAACCAAAAGAATGCTTTTTATTACATACACAGTTTATGAAGTGACATGATGTAACAGCGGTTTCTGCTTAGTCAACAAATTCACGTTTATTGCACTGCCCACGGGGAAGCTTATACAGCGACAGTATTTATGATGCTGATTACAGACAATTGCGCTTATCATCCACATGGGGGAACCATAAGCAAAAGTTCTCTCACTTACAAGTTAGTTATATTCACATAATGTAGTCATCAAATGTTAGATCTGCTTAAATATCTTAGACATGGGTGAACTGGGCAACCGACACGTAAAACACGTTTATTAACCAGCCCCTTACCTTCTTGAGCCACTCAGGGGTCACAATAGGCACTCCTCTGGCAATTGCACATAGAAATTTAACAGTGCGTCTAGCTTTATCAGTCACCAGGTGAGTCATATCATTCACCCCCTTTGCCAGGCTGCCACCCAACCGGGCTACCACTTTTTCTCCATCCTCATCCGTCAGCCCAGTAAATAAAACCTAGAACAAATTAAATATTGAGGTATTGACATGTGAAGCACACATTGATAAAACTGGCCTTTGAATGCATGTATGTGAGTGTGTGACCTTTTGCATCAGACTGGCTGAGGAGCGTCGTGGTGTCTTAGGTGCGGGTGGCGGAGTCTCTACTGAGGATGTGCTGGCAGTGGCTGTTCTCTTACGCCCTCTGCTGTTGGTTTGAGGCACGACGGCCTCTTCGACTACACCTTCATCTTGCTTAGTGTTTATCTTAATACTTGTTCCTTTCCTGCTTCCTTTCCCCCTGCCCCTTCCTGGGGTTTTAGGTTGGAAAACTTCCTCCTCTGGTTCTGGTAATTTCACGCTCTTCCTGCCTCTTCCTCTACCTCTCGTCACTTGATTTTGAGTTCCCATGCTATTAGACGATCTGTCAGAACTTCTAGAACTGGAGCGAGATCGGAAAGGAGTTATGGACACCTGCTCTGTTTCTTCAACATCATCAGCAGGCCCTGGGATGGTTTTTCTCCTGCCGCTTTGTCTGCCACCAACTGGCTGTTCAGTAGTTGTCGGTCTCCCTCTGCCACGCCCCCTGCCCCTTCCTCTGCCCCTCCCTCTGCCTCTCTGACTGGACTGCTCCTGTTGTGTTGATACTGATTGTTCAGAGTTCACAGAGGAGTTAGAATGGCGGCGTGATCGTCTGACTGGGACTTCATCATTGGGAGAAACTGCAAAAGCGTTTAGCTCTGTGTTTTTCTCCTCCAGCGTCTCATTCTTTTGTTCTTCCTGTTGGTTTGTCTCTTTTTGTTCTCTGTTCAGTTGTGCTTGTGCTGCCATCTCAAGCATCTCATTTTCTTGTCTCTCCTTCTCTAATTGTTCCCTCTCTGCCTCTAGTCTTTGTAAATGCTCCTTCTCTTTTAGTTCTTTCTCTATCTTCTCTCTCTGGATTCTTTCCTCCTCTTCCTTTTCAAGCCGTTGCCTCTCTAATTTTTCTTTCAACTCTTTTTCTAACCGATCTTTTTCCCTCTTTAATTGGTCCATTCTCTCATTTTCTTCTTTCTGCTTTTCCTCCTCTTCCCTTTTCAATCGTTCTTTCTCTTCTAATTCCTTCTGCTCTCGTTCGAGCTTTTGCCTTTCTCTCTCTTCACGTTCTTTATTTTCCCTTCTTTCACATTCCAATCTATCTTGTTCCTCTCTTTCTAATCTCTCTCTCGCCTCCTGTTCTTGCAGCTCTTTTTCAATTTTCTCTTTCTCCTCTTGGACATTGTTCTCGATGTTCTCCTCCAATTCTTCCTCTCCTACCTTTTCCTTACATTTCTGTTTCATTCCAGTCCTTCTTGTTCCCCTCCTTCTTGTTTTTTCTTCTTCACTTTCCTCCTCTTCCTCAGATAATGCTCTTCTCCGATTTCTTTTCTCTTCCTGCCCTTTCCTAGGTCTTCCTGGGCCTTTAGAAGACACACCCGACTCATTTTCCTGGTCTGTCTTCTCTTTTCTTTGTCTTCTGCCACCAGTTTTTCTCGTCTGAAATGAGTTCCCTGCATTCGTAGATTCTTCTTCGACAACGTTGAGATCAGAATTTGGTTCAAGGGACTCTGCAGGTTCAGCTTCATCTGTTTGTCTTCCTCTGCGGGATCTCTTAGATCTGATGCCACTGTTCACATCTTCCTCCTCAGTTTTTTCCTCAGATTCAGCAGGTTGTGGAACGTCGTCCTTTTTACTTGGTCTCCCCCTGCGAATTCTTCTGGATTTAACTCCGACACTCAGATCTTCATCGTTTTTATTTTCTTCCTCGCAAATTGGTTGAGTTTCTGCAATAGTGTGATGGACAACACCCTCAGCAGGCTGTGAGACCTCGTCTTGTTTTTTTGGTCTTCCTCTGCGTGATCTTCTGCTAGACATCTTGCTACTGAGCTCTTTGTCCGGTCCTTCATCTTCCTCGTGCAAAGGCTGTGTTTTTTGGAGTTGGTTAGATCTGTTTGGGCCTGCATTATTCGGATCTTCCTGTGGTGTCTCTTGTTCCTCACATATAGGCTGTGTTTCAGTGACGGTAATGGCAGGCGGGGAGGGGGTTTTAGGATGCTCAACAGGTTCATTTTCATCTAGATTTGTGGAACTGGAAATTTTATCAGCGAGCAGTGTTGATTCATGTTCTTTTGCCTGTCTTGTGTCTAGTTTCCCAGAGTTTTCCTCAATCTTTAGCTGTTCCTCAAACATAGGTTGTGTTTCAGCAATGGTGACATGAGAGCTAGACGGTTCTTCTCTAATATTTTTGGATTCATCGTGTGTGTTTCTGCTGCTAACAGCACTGTTAAGACCTTCATCAGATGTCCCTTCATCCTCACACATTGGCTGGGTTTGAGCAATGACAAGATGGGAAGCGGAGCTTTTATTAACCTGTGTAGATTCATGTTCTTCTCCCTGCTGTCTCCTAGAGTTGACCCGATCCTTCAGACCAGTATTTAGTGTTTCATCTTCCTCAAACATAGGTTGTGTTTCAGCAATTGTGACATGGGAACTAGAGGGTTCTTCTCTTAGATGTTTGTGTTCATCTTCATCTGTATGCTTGCTAGTGGTCGAACTGTTTTGACCTTCATTTGAAGCATCTTCATCCTTACACATCGGTTGTGTTTCAGCAATGATGAGTTGAGAGGTGGAGTAGGTTT
Source organism: Triplophysa siluroides (assembly GCA_006030095.1). Taxonomy (NCBI): domain Eukaryota; kingdom Metazoa; phylum Chordata; class Actinopteri; order Cypriniformes; family Nemacheilidae; genus Triplophysa; species Triplophysa siluroides. The sequence continues at coordinate 1,367,620 of VCII01000558.1, forward strand.
TATATTTTTGCATCCTTCCCCCAACATGGTTCCTCTTTCTACCCCATTTAATATTCTCCTCCTCACCATCTTGTGTTTCATCGATGGTATCAGCCTCCACCAACTGGACTGGCTCACTCTGATCCACCTCTTTCTCTACTCCCTCCCAAATGAGTTGCGTGGGGGCGGTGAAGAGAGCGAAATGTTGCGTCTGCTCTTCTCGTCTTGGGGTGCTGGCGAGGATCAGAGTGTCTGCTGTAGAGAGGTTAAAGTAATCTGGCATCTCTTCATCATCTTCTTCATCATTACTCTTTGCTGTTGGGATGAGCTGTGTTTCAACAGTGGAAAGGTTTGAGTGAACTTCACTACGACTGAGAGGCTCCTCTTCGTACTCTCTGTCTGTCTCTGCTCCGTATGCCTGTGTAGCCTCAAGATCCACTTCCTTTGGCCTGAGACCAGCATTGGCTCCAGTACCCCCTGAGTATGTATATTTAATAGTTTTGTAAATAAAGTGGGATTAATTACAGTCTGGGTGTTTGGAGTTGAATCATGCAAAAATTAAAGCTACTCATACATTACTCATACATGTATTAAACTCATACACCTACTACAACAGTTTCAAACCATGATGACTTTTTTATAGAACACAAAAGGACATTTTGTTTGCTTTTTTGCCTTACTCTGCTTGAAATAGTGTCCAAATGCTTTCTGGGAAAATACTCATGTTGCACACCAAATAAAATTTGGAATTTGGCAGAAATACTGTTATTAGTTCACAGAATGAAACAAAAATGATAATTTTACCTAAACACGTAATTACAAATATTCTAGTATATATTTACTTATTACATTTATATAATTCTCTTTAAATTTGATCTTTAAAAATGTGTTTGTGTGAGGTATTGAAATTTGTATTTAGAAATATGAAATTGCACTTGTATCTAAAACGTACATTTTCCAGCAGACCACTATAATGTGATACATATCATTATTGTGAAATAAAATGACTTTCTATGTTTTTTATAAGATTTTGGTCATATCGTCCAATTTAGTTTAAGGTTTCATAGGAAATGCATTTTTAGGCATTTATTTGAAAGGGAATGTTAAAATCAATGAATTACATAAAAAGACTGTAAAAAATATTTAATAAGTAGGATTTGAATGGGATGGTTACCGTATGCCTGTGTGGGCTGTAGGTCCCCAGTCGTCGAAGTTGTCAAAAGCTTGGGTGGGTTCCTCATGATGATTATATCCTTGGAAAGGGTGGGTTTGTTTATGGGTGCTTTTTTCAGGTTGTTCTACTTTGCTGCCTGTAGCAACCTTTTGATTCTCTGCAACCTTCCCTTGTAAAGACTTAAAAGGATCCTCTTCATCGTCTTCATCTACATCTGTGTCACTGTCCATGCAGCACTCTGCCCCTGGGTTTGAGGCAAGTATGATGTCACTATCCTTTACGACTGGATGTGAAACCTCTGTGGCTGTGGGAACATCCATGGGATTGTCCTCTTCTACATCAGTGTCGCTGTCCAAGTGTATTTCTGCATGAGGGGGAGCAGATAGAGGGCTTTCTGGAACTGCTACAACTTTGGGAGGTTCCGCATTATGGGTGGCATCATTCTCCTTGACATCAGTATCACTGTTCATATGAAGATCTGATGAGGATACAGGTTCCACCTCTGGAGCTTGTTTATTCTGAGTCTCCGTTTCACTCTTGCTTTTCTCTGTCTCCTCTTCCTCAACATCAGTATCACTATCTATGTGAAGATCAGCTGAATTTACAGATTCCACTCTTGAAGCTTCTGTGTTAAGAGCCTGTTGTTCAGTCTTTCTTTTCTCTGTCTCCTCTTCCTCAACATCAGTATCACTATCCATGTGAAGATCAGCTGAAGTTACAGATTCCACCCTTGAAGCTCCTTTATTAAGAGCCTGTTGTGCAGTCTTGCTTTTCTCAGTCTCCTCTTCCTCAACATCAGTATCACTATCTAAATGAAGACCAGTTGAAGATACTGTTTTCTTTAAATGTACTTTCTGAGCTTCAGGTTCAGCTTTGCTATTCTCAGTCTGCTCTTCCTCTACATCAGTATCACTGTCCATATGTAGATCACCTAAAGATACCGGTTCCACCTTTGAAGCTACTTTAGTCTGAGCATCTGCTCCACTCCCGTCTCTGTCCGTCTCCTCTTCCTCAATATCAGTGTCACTGTCTAAGTTCAGAGCCAGCTGGCCAGTCTTAGAGGAATCTGAACAGACTTCACTGAAGCTGTCTTTCACTTTAAATCGGTCCATTGTGGCTGAAGATGGAGTAATGGAGCTCTCATCCTCACTGTGAAGACAAAAAGGACAAATATGGTCAAACTCATTTTAAGCAGAGAACAAATAAAGATACTTGTACAACGTATTGGCCATTGGATGATGGCAATCCTGTTTAGCAGTACTGATCTAGCATTGAGTTTTCACACTGACAATGTTTCTGCTGTGTAACTGAGCTCCAGCTATAAACATAAAAATGGGGAAGCATTGCTCAAGCATTTGTATCTGCATGTGGGTATTTGTGTTAAGTACGATGAAAGAGTTTTTTTTGATACGATAATATAAAATACCCTATGTAGTAACATTCTGTCTTTTTTCGATTAGTTAAAATTACATTAAAGTAAACCCTCCATACCTCTCTGGAATTACTTTTTTGGCTGGGGTCAGGAATGTTGAATCTGAAGGGCTTACCAGATGTGAGGAGGATGCCGAGTCTGAAACTAAAGCAAGAAGAAAAACAAAACATGAAAACAGTTTTTAAAGGAAAAGTTCACCTCAAAATCAAAATTGAACTATTTTTTACTCACCCACATGACGTTCAACATGTTTTAAGACCTCCCGGTGTCTTAAAAATTCTCGTCGCTTCAAAAAATTTCAATTGAGCCACTATTAGCGGAATTTTACAATGTCTTTAGTACTTTTATGGACCTTGACCACAACTATAACCATGATGTCTATGAGGAGGCCTGGAAATCTCTCGGATGTCACCTACTTATCTTTATTTGTGTTCCGAAGATGGCGGGAATTCTTAAAACATGTTTTAAAAAACAACGTCATGTGGGTGAGTAAAAAATAACACAATTTTGATTTTGAGGTGAACTTTTCCTTCAACTGCAGTACATCTCACTATAATAAATGTTCTTTAGCTTATGTTTCACCCACCTACATCTCTTCTCTCATCTGTATTACTCTCTCCATCTGAACCCGAGTCAGAATCAGGCACCAGGGTGATCTCAGGCTGCTTGTAAGCTGGCTGTGGTGAACACAGGCTGGCAGCACTCTTAGGTTCTTCATCCTCAGGACTCCATAAAGGCACGGGAGGCAAGGCACCTCTCACTTTCTCATTCAGCACTCCTTTCCTTATCTTTGGCTCTGAGTGACTGCTGGGCACTGATGGACTTTCCTTTTTCTCATGCTTGAATGCTCCTTTCTCCTTTGGAACTGACTGTGTGTCTCTTTTCGAAACGTGTAGACTGATATATTGGCACGGAATGTCAGCAAGCACCACACTGTCTCCCTCGGCCAAAGCGTATCTCACTTGAGGCGTCAGCTTTAATCTGCCTTTTCTGGTTCCATTTAAACTGCCCGTGTCCCATAATAGTGCTTCAACGGCTTCGATGTCACTGGGACGATTGTTACCAGAGCGGAACACAGAGATGGAGATGACAGCATGTCGACCAGACACAGATCGGGCCGGAAGCAGAACAGAACAGGCAACAGGATCACGACCCAAGACGTTTTCGCCAACGTAGAGAGGGAATTCTGATTGTAAGAGAGGTGGAAAAGATATCATTTCAAACATTGAATAATATTAAATTGTCAAAAACGTTAAATGTAGGAAACAATGGCACAATGAGATCTAGTGTGAATGATTTTCTCTCACCCGTCTCTGGAACGTGGTCATTTTTAAACACCTTTAGTGTTGCCACATGTTCTCTTTCTGATCCTTCCTTGTTCTCCTCTTTCTCATCATCTTCTTCTTCTTCAGAGAAAGGATCTTCAATCTGTTGAGTAGCATCCATCCTGTCCACTTGCAAAACTTTCAGATGAGAGGATCGTTAGCACAAAAGCATGTGGTTGTTAAAGAAACGACTTTCAAGGCAAATAAATCTGACGTAGCGAGGTTTTTGTTTTCTTTTTAAACATTATAACTAAGCAACACAAATAGCATCAATCTCATTGGTCTGATCAAAGATGATGCATATGTGACAGTTTCATTTATGTCTAAGGACACGAGACACTGCTTTAATTATAGTTTAATCGATAAAGCTTTCAAAATGCGTTCACATTGGCACCAGTGCGTATTAATAATCTAGAATGCAATGTATGCACAAGTGGTCAGAAACATTTAGAGATAAATAACTTCCAATCGCTACGCAAAAACATGCCAAACGCAAAGTACAATGTATGTATATGCAGATATATCGAACTTGATCAATGCATTTAATGAAAACATACCCTTACCGGACCGTGCACAACACTTGCAGATTATTTCCTGAACCCACAAAACCGCCTTTTACTCGAAGACTACTGATTCGCTGGTAAAGCTGTCTGTTAGAGATTAAACCCTCGCTGATTGGCTAGATATTCTTCTTTGTGTGCTGATTGGTTGTTTGAGGAATAGCCGTCCCTTTTGGCCAAAGTTTTCCCCGTTCCTGGCTCTCTGCTGCCTTGTGTGCTGTGTAGGAATTTATGTTATATTTAAGTGTTCTAACATTACTATTTTACACAGTATAGCAGTTACTATATTTAATCATGTTTTATATATTTAATCATGTTTTATATATTTTACATTGCATATGTTATTCTTTGTGTTGACATTCTGTATCTAATTTCACATAGAACATCTCAAACACAAAATGATTTATTTCCTCAGCTCTTCGTCAAGTTTTCTATTGTATTGTACTGTGCTTTGGTAAATTATGTGTTAAATGATGAGCACAAGGGAAAACTAATGTAGGTGCACACCTACTTGTGGGCAGTTAATTAAATAACTGTATCCTTTTGTGTATAATATTTATGTTTATTTTAATGATATTTATTTACATGACTTTATATAAAAAAATTGGCCCTACCAGGATATATTACACAACAGAAAACAAAACCAGGCTGTTTTTTTAACAAAATTGTTTTCATTTTTATTTTGGTTTTCTCCAGAGGCTCAGTTTTTCCAACAGGAAACAAAAAAACCGCAAGGGACATTAACACATTTTAAATACATAAAAAAATTAAAAAACAGTATGGGCTCATATGGGACATAACCGAGTGCATACATTTAATGTTTGCACTAACAATCAATTCAACATGCTAAATCCCTCAATTCTTCATAATCTAAAAATACTTTCTATTGTCACCCATCTCATTCAACTTATTTCCTCCTATAGACGTTGGCTGACGTCCAAGTGAGGTAAAGATTCCATAACACAGTTATTCTGAATCTTGGCTTTCTTTCAGTCCCTTTCTTTGCTTTTCCTTCATCTTTTGCAAAACATACTTTTCTCTTCGAAACATTTCTCAAAATACTGCAATGCGACCTCAGTAGGTCACGTTGAAGTGCAATTCTCACAGAGTGCCTTGTTCTAGTGCAAAATAGTAACATAATGTGACCTGACTCCACCTACAGTAATCTGAATTATAGCAATAATTCTCATTCACTGGATCGTTTCCCTCCATCACCTTTGTTCTTACATGATCTAGATTGTTTTTGACCTATAGTCAAACACAAAGCTAATATCACATGCTTTTGAATAACTGGACGTTTGTTATTTTATTCTTCTCTGTCCCTGATAGCATCTAGCAGACGTCTTTTAGACGTCTGCATTTACATCTGCAAGACATCTGCAATACATAGTTTGCTCATCTGCAATACGTCTCTAAAATTACTACTATCAGATGTAATATAGACATCTAGAAGACATCTGTAAGACGTTTATGATTTAGAATGGATGTAAAACTGCTCTTTCTATGTTTAGCTGATGTTTTTACACAGCAGATGTTTTCCAGATCTCCAGATCTTTTTCAGACATCTTACAGACGTGTGCTAGCTGGGGTTGAACTGATGACATCAGAATGTTAAATAAACCAACATAAAAAGCAAGTGAACTGTAACATTCCATGGTCAAGAACAATCTTTCTTCATACCTCTGGTTATTTTGGGCCCCTTTTGTCTAGTACTAATTTCTATGTCATCTGACGGAGACACTAAACCTTGTTTCCTTATGTTTTGCTACATTTATTCAAACTTGAACACACTACCCCTTCCCCAAACACCTCCCTTTCTCCCAACCCTTCTTCATTTCCTGTTTAGGGATCGTCATCTGCCTCTTCCTCAAACTCTCCTTCCTCTTCAGCGGTGGCATCCTGGTACTGCTGATATTCAGACACCAGGTCATTCATGTTGCTCTCTGCCTCGGTGAACTCCATCTCATCCATTCCCTCTCCTGTGTACCAATGCAAGAAAGCCTTACGCCTGAACATGGCCGTGAACTGCTCAGAGATACGCTTGAAGAGTTCCTGGATGGCAGTGCTGTTGCCGATAAAGGTGACGGCCATTTTGAGACCCCTTGGTGGAATGTCACAGACAGCGGTTTTGACGTTGTTTGGGATCCATTCCACAAAGTAGCTGCTGTTCTTGTTCTGGACGTTCAGCATCTGTTCGTCTACTTCCTTCATAGACATGCGGCCACGGAAAACAGCGGCGACGGTCAGGTAGCGACCATGTCTCGGGTCGCAGGCTGCCATCATGTTCTTGGCGTCGAAACACTTGCTGCGTGAGCTCGGGCACGGTGAGAGCGCGGTACTGCTGGCTGCCTCTGCTGGTCAGAGGAGCAAAGCCAGGCATGAAGAAGTGCAGACGGGGGAAAGGCACCATGTTAACGGCTAGTTTGCGCAGGTCAGCATTTAGTTGGCCGGGGAAGCGCAAGCAGGTGGTGACACCGCTCATGGTGGCTGAGACCAGATGGTTGAGGTCGCCATACGTGGGGGTGGTGAGTTTAAGGGTGCGGAAGCAGATATCGTACAAGGCTTCATTGTCTATGCAGTAGGTTTCATCTGTGTTCTCAACCAGCTGATGGACTGACAGTGTGGCGTTGTAAGGCTCAACTACGGTGTCAGAGACTTTCGGGGAAGGCACTACACTGAAGGTGTTCATTATGCGGTCTGGATACTCTTCACGGATTTTGCTTATAAGGAGGGTGCCCATGCCTGACCCAGTGCCTCCACCCAGGGAGTGAGTGAGCTGGAAGCCCTGCAGGCAGTCGCAGCTCTCGGACTCCTTGCGAACCACATCCAGAACGGAATCTACAAGCTCCGCCCCCTCTGTGTAGTGGCCCTTGGCCCAGTTATTTCCAGCTCCACTTTGTCCTGAGGGATAACACAAACATCAGATGGTGTGCAAGGTAAGCCATTTCACATCCGTTACCTATATTTATTTGCTTTGCTTGTCTTGAATACGTTCTTGGGTCAGTCCTGCCTTACTCCGTCACTCACCAAACACAAAGTTATCTGGTCTGAAGATCTGTCCAAAGGGTCCTGAACGCAAAGAGTCCATAGTGCCAGGCTCTAGATCTACTAGAATAGCTCTTGGCACATATTTCCCTCCTCCACGACAGAGAAAGAGACAGAAAGAAAGATATAAAATACCAGCCCAATGTACAAGACCAATAAGAAATTCAAAGCAAATAAAGTTATAGTGTAGAGCTATACAAAATTTGTATGTGTGTGTTTGTGGAAAGTACCTGTAGCTTCATTGTAATATACACTGATTCTGTCCAGCTGCAGGTCACTGTCTCCATTGTAGGTCCCTGTTGGGTCGATCCCATGTTCATCACTGATTACCTCCCAAAACTGCAAACCAACAACACAGATAAATTAAACCATTTCGTACCTATACAATACAAATATCTTCTGGTATATTCTGGTTTTGTAAATGTAGTTTATAAAGCACATATTGAGTATTTTGGAAAAAAACATGTTCACTAATCTACCAATAATCTGGATGACCAGCATTAGTTTTGACTGAGTTTTATCTTGGGGGAAGCCCTTAATCTGAAGCAAAGAGCATCCTTTTATACGGATGTTTAAATAATTAATTCTACGTTACTTTCCAAGTGACCTTAATCCAAGAAGCAGAGTAAGAGACAAAACTAAGGAGCGGGTAAAAGTGAAAGGAGAAAGAAAAGATTGTTCTTGGAATATACTTAAAAAAGAATTGCTTTGAAGGAATGAGGCCAATATACTGGAAGACACAGACTGGCAAAACCCTTCTGTGACCCTGTTCTGACACTCACGTATATCAAAAACTTTTAGTCAGAGCAATTTACTTTTTGGCTGTGTCATCATCATCATCAAACAGTACAGATATGCTGACACATAAATATTTATTCAGCTTCACCCTTTTCACCTTGTTTAACAATAAAGATGATTATAAATGAATGGATTTGGTCAGTTAAATAATAGTAAGAATTCAATTTGACACACATTTTTCATGAACATGTAATTTAGTCATCACTTATTCATATTTCATTTATATCTCTATATACAGATAAAGGGCAGCAGCTGTTAAATCCATTAAGTTCATTAGTGAGTGGCTTCCCATCCCCACCCATACATTGAATTCAGACAATCGAGAACTCATCATTTAAAAGACAAGCCTTATAAAAAGAGGATGTTTTAACCCAATTACTGATGAATCTCATAGACCTTTAAAAAAATACATCTCATAGATCTTTAAAAATGTGCATGTGCTATAATGGAGCCATGGGTGTGGTGGGCAAATTTGGGCAATTTTAGTCAATAAAAACGTAATCTTAAGGCGAATATAACAATGACCTACTAAATAAAACACGCCAACACAATGTAATTTAAGTGACTACGATTTCACAAGGACAGATAAATCCTTTCATGTTTACTTTTTTTTACATTAACTATTTTTTCTTTGTCGTTCGCCATCGCCCAACCCTTTCAGCCTCCGACTGACCATTCCAACCTAGAGCTCAATAACTGCAAACTGCCACAATAGTTGAATATCGAACAAAAGGCAAGACATACTTTTTTAAGATTATTTCAGATTATGATTTTAATGTTAATGTTATTGTTATTGTATGTAGTAAAATAAGTGCCACGTGTCAAGACGTGCGCTCTGGTCCCTGACAGCTGTTTAAAGGGTTTATGACTCCGATAACGGGTGGTCACGGTAATTACTGCGAGTGCTCAGATCCGCCACACCCGGTGCACTGCAAAGAATGATAGAGAGAGAGAGAGAGAGAGAGAAAGAAAGAGGACAAACCCCCTTCCCCTAGTGATCCCTTCACCCATTGTACTGATTTACAGACAAAGAGATTTATGTCTGAAATTTTGAGCAGCACCTGTTTAAAGATCGCAATATGAGATAGCCTTGAACAAATAACGTTAACGTTAGCTGGAAACGAGGAGAATGCTTTGCGTGAATAAAAGCTACTTACAGTATAAGCAAAAGTAGATAGGCTGCACTGCAATATAAAATCCCATAAGTGCAGAACAAAAAGAGGGCTGCAAAACTGCCCAACATGTTGCTATCATATAAAACATTATTAATATCGATGCAAGTCCAAATAAATCTTAAGTCTATGCTGTATTTTTATGTCTAGAAACATTTCTTCACAAACGAAAAAGATCTTTCTATATGAGTTCATATCATATCTTCATTTTTTGCATTTAATGGAACATCCTCATCCTTGCTTCATTGTTGTATTCTGAGTTTTTATTCGTAAATGCAATTTACGACATCGTACTCCGACAAAACTCTTACCTTGGCACCAATTTGGTTTCCGCACTGACCGGCCTGGATGTGAACAATCTCCCTCATTGTTACAAAATGGGCAAGAAGTTCTCTAATAAATCTGAAAAGTAACAGTACGGCTCAACAATAATTTGGAAAAGCCGCACAAAGCCTTTATATTCCTGGACTGTCTCCAGAACGAGGCTGAGTAGTAAAGGGGCGGGGTTTACACACTATAGTCCCGGGGCGGCCCGCGGGCCGAACCCGACCCTCGATGTAATCTGTTCCGCCCCTTCAAGTAGCATAGTGTGAAAAGAATCTCTAGAATAAATTTAGTTCCGTCGGGAACGGACCTTACAGTTATGAAGTGACGTGCGTCTGTTCCATTCAGCACGAGCTGAGGCAGCACATAGCAGGAGTCACGTGACGTTAGGCGAGTGGCGCGTCTCGCAATCAGTCTCTCCTTCGAGACGCGGTGAACAGGAGTCAGGTCAGGACGATGACGGATGAGAACTTTCTCAAATACATTTCTGACATTTTGCTAGGACCACCATTTTCAAAAGTACAGAGGCAAGGGGGGTCAATTACGCGTCGGAGAACAGTTACTGTATATCTGTATTCATCCTTTGTGTCTTCTTAAGATGTAATTTTATTACCTTATTTTTATGTTAACCCTGGCAAGTGTAATACATGAAAATTAATTAAAAAAAAAAAGGAATGGACTTTTTTTGGGCTTCATAGAAACTTCATAAGCACACAAGCCCCTTAGCTGATGTCATCGGTCAACTAAATCACATTAGTTTCTTGTCTAAACCAGTACAGACTTTAGAAAATCTGATGGATCAAGTCTAGAGCTGTGGAATGACAGATATATCAAGGCTGCCAACTGTCATTCTCCATGAGACTCACGCAATTATCTGTTTTCTCATGCTCTCACGCCACACATCCATTTTCTCACACAGTCGCACCCGCGGCCCGCCATTTTTTTCTGTGGTGTGTAATTAAATTTGTGAAATAAATGCCTGTATGTTGGTGCTGCAATAAAAAAAACTGTCAAAATAAGATGGCCATTGGCCAATCAATTGTAAGAAGGTAAGAATACAGTTTCCATTCTAGGGCACCTTTAAATTGCTAAATACATATAAAAATTCTGATAGCTAAGTTTTAATTGCTGCTAATATTATTATATTTGCATACTGTTTATTTAGTTGTGCTATATATGTTTTGTTTATATGTAATCTATGATGTATAATGTTCTTTTTCTACATTTGGTGCCCCATAAATGCCTCCCTTTGAACGATATTTATTAGCTATTGTAGTCAAGAAGGTGAATTGTCCAGGAGAAAGGGCATCCAGTAGGCTAAAATAATGAATATTGGATGCAGATCATAAGGTGCCAGTCAAAACAGCGCATTCGATGGCGGCACCTGCATTTACGTCCAAAATAGGTTGCAAAAACAGGAGAGCCCCGCATTGATTATATAGCCTAAATATCACTTTATTTACTTTATTTATGAAACCTTGCTACGCATATGGAATAACCGTTTTATAAACGCAATTGGCCCCGCGAAACACTGGGTTACAGTGCATTTTATAACAGCTGAGGGCTGCTTCGACGACCCGTCAAAATAAAAGTCCGGTTAACTTGAACAAGTTGTAACACACTTATATTTTATCACACCATCCCTCTTGATTTTCACTGAGTATATTATCAACTGTAGTAAACTTAATTAAATGTGCTAGTAACATAAAAAATATAAATGTATTAAAAAATATATTACTTACATTTAAGTAGACTTTTTAATTTCCCCTGTATGGTTCAACGTATCTACCTCAGGTTTTTTTAATGTAGTTTATAAGTGAATAGTGTACTATATTGAAGTATTTTTTCATGAGGGCAAATATATTACTATTGTATAGTAATGGACGGAAAACACAGAATCAAGAAAAATTAAAACAGAAAAAAACGGAATTTGGGAAAAAATACGGATTTCTTATTGTTGATCTCTCCGGACCCTCATCATTTGTGATGCTTTTCATGAACTGGCCCCCCATGACAAACTATTTGAATAGCCCTGTCGATGTTGAGAAACCTGATTGGTTCACAGCTTAGTTTAATGGTGGGGATTGGATCTTGGACCGGAAGTGTATAGGGAGTGCCAACAAGGATTTGCTGGAGGAAAATAAAGAGAAAGGTCTTGCTGGCTGAACCAGTTGTCCTTTACTTTTGAAGAATTTTGAAAGAAATGTGTTTATTACGATACAACTTTAAACTCCTAATTGCAGTCTCAATTTATCTATACTGTGTTATATAATTGTTTTATGTATGGCTATAATTTTGGTATATTCAAATAAATATTAAATTCAAATTTAGTCATAACTAACAAATTGTATGAATGGAGCAAAAAGGTGTCTTGATAAGCAGTCCCCAGCAGAGAGCAGTCTTTCCCCACCTACTTTACCATTACTTTACTACTTTACACGGTCTCAAAACATAGACCTAGACCGCATTTTGGGCACTCGATTCTAGGATACAAGGTCGTTGTCTAGGTAGGCAGCTCACTGAGTTTTGAGACACGGGAGTTTTGAGAAGTCTTTGAATGGGCGTGGCCAACATTGCGTACTTTTACGATAGACGAGCTTTTCCTGCCTATGACAAGCGTGAGACAGTCCACTTCTGTTTACTTAATTTTAACAAGTATCTGCAATCGGTAAGGACATACATGTTTATTTCAAATGTTACGGAGTATGCGAACTTGTGGTTCTCAGCACCAAAATAAACTTTAGTCGTGTGAAATCAAATGTGGCTTAGTTGTTGCTAAGCGATAGCCGAGCACTTCCTGTTTTGTTGCAAATAAATAAGTTTGTTCTTAAAACTATAAAATATAACTTTGAAGAGCAAATGTTTTCATGGTTTAGTAGTTATGCTTTCGGATCTAGGTTTTATTAGGAAAACTGAGTAAGATTAATTATCGATTAGTAGCGAGTCTAAGTAACGTTAACGCATTACGTTATGTCATGCTTGTTAATTGAAATAGTTTACCGTATAATAATGTCTTATTACAATACTAGTTAAAGATCTCAAATTGTATCTTACAAACGTTTAAAGGCACGTCTGTAAAAATACATGAATTGTACGTTACATGATCAGCGGTTCAGTGGTTAAATGGTCGAATTCAGCTTTACATTAAGTTAAAATTGTTGTAAGTTGTAATGTACAATATACGAGTTTTAACTACAAACTGATTTCTTACACATCACTACTATGTAGATTTCTTGTGTAACGTTAACTCGGAAGTAAATACTTCAATTGCATAAATTACAGACGGAACGAAGTTGTCGTAGATTCACAGCATAGCCCTCAAGAATAGATTCACACAAATGTAGCTAACAGAGGTTTACCAGAACATAAAACCATTCAAACAACATTTCACTGAACCGCTGAGATTATATTGCGCTGTATTTGTGTTTATCACTTACTAAATATACTCTGCACTGTTGATCTAGTGACTGAAGGCTTTTACATACTGCTGCTTTCTATCCTCAGAGCTAATTTAAGATGTTCTACACTTGTGGTCCCAATGAGGCGATGGTGGTCTCAGGTATGCTGCAGCTGTTCTGCATTACCACACAGACATATAAAGCAGCTTTAACTCAAAGATGTATAGCCTACAATTACACAGACATAGAGAAAAGAACATAATATTTCATTACAGATTCCTACTTTTGCAGTGAACAAGCTCTTTGGTTGAACAATTGACAAGTAATCTTTACTGATTGTGGGGACCAATGGTGTTGTACAGACCACATTCTTCGGCTGCTTTTATCTATGCAATGGTAATGAAGTGCAGAACCGGTTGTATTCATGTGACCCTGTATTCATATGCAGGTCAAAACAGACAGAAAGTTCATAGAAATGACTGATATTTTTTGCAGGTACATATTAGTGGTTACACAATAAAGAGCCACGAAACACTAAACAACATTTATTTAGATGTAATCAAAGTTGGTTGTGTTGTTGCACATTACAGAAAACAATGTTAGCAACTGTAAGTTATTACAGTAGAGAAAACTATTTTTGCCTTCCGGGTTTAAAGTCCTTATCTGGACAACGTCAAAGGATGTGACGTGTCACGTGGCGATGTACTATAATACATCGATGATGCGTCGGTGTCTTGTCATTATTCATGATACTGTGTTTACTTGACCAATGAGAAGACATTTCTCCTAATTATTCATGACAGCGCCTTGTGATTGGAGCGCCCAACTCCCATGCCAGAACCTTCGCCAGTTTTTAATAGCTGTTCTTCTCACAACATTCACGACAATTTTAATTGCATTTTTCAAAAACGACAGTGAGGTGGAATGTAGCTGAAAGGGGAGGTTTTGTGACACTCACATTTAAAGCGGCCATTCCCCGTGATGCCAATTTTCAAACTTGAGTTAGTGTGTAATGTTCCTGTTAGAGCATAAATAATATCTCCAAAATGGTAAAGCTCAAAGTTCAATGCCAAGCGAACAGAATTCGCTTTTCAAGGACTACAGAGAACGGCTGGAATCGGACTACAGCCCTCTACTTCCCGGGTAAATGATGTCACTATTCCGAGTATTTGAAAAACCTCCGCCCAAAAGAATACGCCAAAAAGGGGGCGAGGCCCTCCTTAGAGAAGGGGAAGAGCCGCTGGAGTAGTGTTTGGTTATCAGAGATTGTTAACATTTGACTGAGCGCCGCAATTAATAACTTTTACTTTCATCACAGTCCTACAGCTGGTAATAAGAATTCTGCTACATACATTCTAAGATAACCAACGGTAAAATAACAGCTTCCATGACTTCAACGTCGGCTGTGAAAGAGGTTCTGTGTAAAACACTGATATTGTGTGTTTGCGCATACCTCTAAAAGGCTTCTATGAAATGTCCTTTGAAGTCCTGCTTGCAAAAGTCTCCTAGTCAATCTGTTTGTTTTATTATCCAACTTAGGTCCAATATAAAAAGGAAAAACTAACGCTTCTGTTATTAGTGTTAATTAATATAAACGGTCTGACCCAATCGGTCCGGTGTCATTTCCCTCGCCATAGTAGGAAAACAATAGCGATCTCTAACAGATTGATGTTTGCACATGCACTAGCAGACCACCGTTACACTTCAATCGATCTGCATGTGTTTAACTGATGAAGTGAAGTTGATGCTATTGTTACTGTTTATTGTTAAAAGCCAAATCTTATGAATACATGTGCAATGAGAGGGGGACCGACCAATCAAAACAGCCTGAGAAGCGTAAGCTCGCTGATATGGTATGGGTGGGACATCTTAAGACACATGCTCTAAGCGGGGAACCAATCACGACAGACCTGGTCAGCTTTACCAATCAGAGCGTTTCGGAAGGAGGGATTTTATATAGACAGGAAGAAATCCAGTCGTTTTGTTAGAAGAGGCACAGCGGTGAACAATAGACTTGAAATATAAAGCGTTTTTTTAAACTGGAAACATGAACATCCATTGTTAAACACCCAAAAAACTTAATCAAAGCTTCAAAAGCAGCAAAAGAACGGCTCCTTTAATACAACAAGGTTAATGTAGTCAAGTTATGTTGTGCCGAGGGCAGAAAATAAGTCACCAGGTCCATTGTGTCTCTGTCACACCGAGGAATGGGTGACTTTGTAAACAGTCGACTGGCGCTGTTGTAGGCACGCAGTGACAGGAAGTGGTTATGTGGGGTTTCTGAATGAAATCCAAGGCATTGCTTGTTTTATCAATTGTTCTTATAACATCGGTGGATTCAAGGATTACCATTAACTTGCTTACTGCTGTGCTCTTTGGTTAAATACTGCTGGTTTATACTTGCGAGCTAGCAAAATCTCTTTCTCTTTGTGTGTGTTTCAGGCTGCGGCCGCTCCCCTCCTCTGATGATTGCTGGAGGAAGAGTGTTTGTTTTACCCTGCATTCAACAAATCCAGCGGTATGTATTGAAATACGAAAGACAGACCATTGAAACACGTTCAAGTTTGAACACGTGTTTGTGCGCATGATACTGCAGTAGTGTAAGTTTGTAATGTAATTACAAAATGGACTGGGGGTTGCAGGCCTCATAATTGATCGTAGTAAGAACAAAAGGAGCTCTGTTTGAAGAGTCCAAGGTTTGCATTCCACTATACTCTGTCTCAATCCTAAAGAAATTCCTCCATTCCATTTTGTCGATATGTGCAAATGAATTTGTATATGATTCACTCAAAGTGTTGAAAATGGACAACAGCTGTGTTCAGATGTTCACCTCCTTCCCTCTCCACTGCACTACATATACGATCTGTTTACTATATATCAAGAGTCACAGCTGTAAGGTCAATCCTGTGCCAAAGCCACTGAAGGCTAAGCCGACAATCATGGCTAAAAGCAGCGTAACAGCTGGCAGTATGCAGAGAGGGAGACCAGCGGCCGGTTTTAATGGACATTCATAGAGAAGAGGCTTCACTACGCTGAATAACATTCACTTTTAATGAATCGACAGCCTGTCTGCTAGTCTTCAATATGTTGTATACATATGTATAAATGGGGCTGTCAAACGATTAATCATGACTATTCGCATCCACAATTAAAGTTTGTGTTTACATAATTTAGGTCTGTGTTCTGTGCATATTGATTTTGTATTTTTAAAAACATACACAAACATGCATATATTAAAGAAAAAAATAAAATATCAAAATTAATAAACATTTATATAAAATTTAAATATTATAATAATTTATATGTAAATATTTCCTAAATATGTATACATGTATGTGTGTTTATAAATATAAAATGAATATGCACAGTACACAGACATATATTATGTAAACGCAAACTTTCATTCTGGATGCGATTAATTGCGATTAATCATTTGACAGCCCTAATACTAAACGATACTTTTGTTGGGAACTGTATGTTAGTTTTTTGTTGGATTAAAACAGCATTTTATTAGAGAAGGCAGAGCGTATGTAGCGGCAGGTAGGATTTATTAACGGCATTACCGTTACTATTTAACAATAGATTTTGTGTAATATTAACACACTGCTACATGTATGCCCAATAAAGCTATTTTTTATGAACAGATTAAAATTTTATCTTAAATTGTCACAAGAATCTGCCACATGACATCGCTGTCCTTCTAATACCCAGAGAGTCCTAATTCACAGTTAGTCAGTAAATGGAAAAACACTGTACAATGATCGAATACTGATTGAAAACTGTGTTGTCAAAGTTGACGAGCACTTTTTTAATATATTATATTTTAATTTAAGATATTTGCAAAACCCAGTGACAAACATAAAGGAGGACTAATAATAATGATTTATGGCAAAATATAAAAATCATGAAATAGTGGAGACATGACGTTTCAGAATGACTGCAGCGATAAACTGTACCTGACTGAAGTCATTGCCATTATATGATTGGCTAAAGTGCCATATGTGTTCCAAGTTAGAGTTACTTTTCCAAAGGTAGTTTTCCCTAATATTATAAGTATCTTTGGCTTTGCAAACCACATGAGGGTGAATAAATGATATAAATGATGACAGAATGCACTGTATCCCACTGCTGCTTGGGGCTTATTGCTTTATTAGGACATGGTTTAAGTTTCTGCATTGTTAGAACCATTCAGTTCACAGCTGCTATATCTGCCTCACTCTCGTTTACCAGTTGTTCCCTCTCTGTTTTGTTTCTCCCAGGATATCTCTCAATACTCTGACTCTGAATGTGAAGAGTGATAAGGTCTACACCAGACATGGAGTACCGATCTCTGTGACGGGCATTGCCCAGGTTAGTAATGCACACAAAAAACACACAAATCTGAAGTGTGCACTGCAGTTTGTGAACTACCGTGTCCTCTGCAGGTGAAGATCCAGGGACAGAATAAAGAAATGTTGGCTGCAGCTTGTCAAATGTTTATGGGGAAGTCCGAGACTGAGATATCTCATATCGCTCTGGAGACACTTGAGGGACATCAGAGAGCCATCATTGCTCACTTGACCGTGGAGGTACTGAGAGATACCCCTGACTCTTAGTCAATATATACTAGAATGCTTTAAAGCTTGTTTGTTAATGCTTAGGCAGTTGTAAACATCATGAAGTGTTTTTCAAGAAGACACGTTATCATTGTCTCTTATTCTTCTCTCTGTAGGAGATCTACCAGGATCGTAAAAAGTTTTCCGAGCAAGTATTTAAAGGTCGCCTCCTCTGACCTGGTCAACATGGGGATTGGTGTGGTCAGCTACACACTCAAGGATGTTCATGACGATCAGGTGAGTATTTGAGCTCCTCACACACTCCCTAACACACATTCATATTTAAACATGTACTGAAGTTAAAAACCACCCTGTACTCTCGCACAGAATTATCTTGTGTCACTGGGTAAAGCCCGTACTGCTCAGGTGCAAAAAGACGCTCGTATCGGGGAAGCTCAGTTCAAGAGAGATGCTGTCATGAGGGTCAGATGTTTCAAACTCATTTACATCGTGTTGGTGTTAAATGGTTTTGACCAAAACTAAACGTGGGTGTTTGTATGTGTAGGAGGCTCATGCCATGCAGGAGAAGGTCTCTGCTCAGTATAAGAATGAGATTGAGATGGCTAAAGCCCAGCGAGACTTCGAGCTGAAGAAAGCAGTCTACGACATTGAGGTCAACACTAAGAAGGCAGAGTCTGAAATGGCCTATCAGCTTCAGGTATTAATGACGTCCTACACAGGTGCAATGCAAGAAATCGGGAAGCGATCTTTGTAATGTAAATTCTTGTCCTAACCAACTGCGACAATTCATTTAACGTTTGGTTTCTACATTGGCGGCAACACACCGGATATCACTTTGAATTGAAAAACTTGAAATCGAACAACGTGTGTGATTTGTTCCCTGTTCACATCAAGTCTGCTTTACCCTTTTTTTACCCAATAGGTGGCTAAAACAAAGCAGCGTATCGAGGAGGAGAAGATGCAGGTTCAGGTTGTGGAGCGTACGCAGCAGATCACCTTGCAGGAGCAGGAGATCACCCGCAGGGAGAAAGAACTGGAAGCCAGGGTCAAGAAACCGGCTGAGGCTGAGCGATACCGTGTTGAGAAGCTCGCTGAGGCAGAGCGGTGAGAACAGCACGTGCAACAGAAAGTGAGGTCCAAAGCATTTGTGGGCAGTCGTGGCCTAATGGTTAGAGAGTCGGACTCGTGATCAGAATTTTGCCGGTACGATTCTCAGGGCCTGCGGGTAACGACTGAGGTGCCCTTGAGCAAGGCACCGTACCCCTACTTACTCCCCGGGCGCTGCAGTGATAGCTGCCCACTGCTCCGGGTGTACGTGTGTTCACGACTCGCTGTGCGTGTGTTCACTACTGTCTGGATGGGTTAAAAGCAGAGGTCACATTTCGGGTATGGGTGACAAATGACAAATAGTTCACTTTCACATTTTTTTTCCCTCTCATCCTTTCTCATCCGACAGAGCTCAGTTGATCATGGAGGCAGAAGCTGAGGCAGAATCCATCAGAGTGAGTGTGGTGACTTTGAATGTTACTGTTCTTAAAAACACCACACACCATTCAACTGTAATATATCTTCCTTTTGTGTCTTATTTTATCTCTCAGATGAAGGGAGAGGCAGAGGCCTTTGCTCTGGAGGCGAGGGGTCGTGCTGAGGCAGAGCAAATGGTCAAAAAGGCAGAAGCTTTTAAAGAGTACAAAGAGGGAGCTATGGTGGATATGCTGCTGGAGAAACTCCCACTGGTTAGTTCATCAATTAGTCAGTAAGATCAGTGATGAGGGGAGATGGATGTAATGATGTTAAAGTACGGATTGTCCTCCACTCCTCTAGATGGCAGAGGAGATCAGCAGGCCACTTTCTGGTGCCCAGAAGATCACCATGGTGTCCAGCGGAGGGTCAGAAGTGGGTGTGGCTAAGCTGACAGGAGAAATACTGGAAATTATGACTCGCCTGCCGATGGCGGTGGAGAAACTGACCGGAGTTAACATCTCACAGGTGACCACACGTCTACTTGTTGATACTATAGATAGCTAGCAGGTATTCCTGCCTGAATGCCTTATTCAGCTGTATCAGGGGTGGGATACATGAGATTTTGTCTGCATTCTCATTGGTTGTTGTAACATTGCATCGCTGCACATTTAACTGTCATCAACCCTCATTAAAATGAAGATTTGTTTATTATGTAAAAAAACGAGACTTTACACAAATATTAAAACATGTCATTTGTCAATTGAAATGGATTGTTGAAATCAATCTGAAAAAAATAATTTAAAACAGAAATTATAACAAAGTAGGTTCAAAATTAGTATTGTTACAAGATCACAGTAAAATGTAGTTTTAAATAATCAAGTCATGATTTCCACAATGTTCATTTTCTAATCATTTTCATTTATATATACACAGCCGTAAAAACAAATTAAGAGTATATAAACAAATATAAGTTTTTATATTTAAAAGTATATAACAAATATAAATCTTAAATTCCACATTTTAATTTACTAGATTTATTGTGGCCAGTCCAGTTTTTGTTGAATTTTAACTAAATCAAACCTCAGGAGTGACATAAAGTCATCCAACAGCAATGTGAAAGACTGACAGCATGACAAGACACATGAAAACTGTCGCATTGCTTAAAAGTGAATATGAACTTGATTTCTGCGTCTTTTCTGTTATTTTGACCTGTTCCTCCAGTTTTCATATTCTGCAAATAAATGCAAATAGAAACAATATTTGTATTTGAAATTTGTGAGAAATATTGTAAGTAGTTCACAAAATGAAACAAAAATTTTCATTTTTACATACCTATAAATAATAAAAACTGACAATTATTTAGAAAATCTTTAAATGTGTTTTTTTTTCCGGGGCTGTAAATATACATCTTTCTAGCAATGTATAGCATTATTTATCTGCATTTAATTGCTCATTTCTGTTGGTATGAACACCTTAATGCATGCTTTTGTACTAGAAACACACTTAAAGCTCATTCACACCTGCTTCTACTCAACATACAGTAAATCTGGTGTCATTTTCTTTTTTTCCAGGGTGCCTTAGCCCGTATGGGTTAATGAAGTTCGTGGAGAGCAAATCGGAGCCTTAAACAGATGAGATGTTGATCTTTCTGTCTTTGTGTGCATGACTGCATGCCTGTGTTTATACTGAACCTGGAACGTCAATGTCATTTTAGTTATTTTGTTGTAGTTCACCATTATGTTATGTTTGATTTTTACACTCAGTTTTGTGTATAATGTGATTTTATGTGAAGTGACTTTATATAATAATTTTATAGGTTAGTTTGAAGAATGCTTTATTGGTAAATAGTGAAGCAGGAGTACACAACAATATCGTTTTTCAATTGTGAATAAGTTTTTATATTTCCGTCCACATGCCTGTAGATTCTGTTCAGTTTCTGTCAAAGCCAAAGTGCATTTATAACTAATGCATGACAGTTCACCCTAAGTGCATTACTGAACCCATGGCGCATGTGCATGCTGCCTTACATATCCAGATCTTTCCAAAGTCAAGACCTAACATTGTTACACCATCTTCTTGCCATTTAAACCTCTATGTGACTAGCTGCTGAGATGTTTAGAGCTATGAGCATGGCTCACAGCTGGCTAAAGATATTTTTCTATAGAATCAAATAATACTGACATACTTCATTGTTGGAAAGGGCTTTAGTTACTCTTCAGTCTCTGTGGTGTGTAAAGGGATTTTAATAGGATGTTGAAAAGTGAGCGAGGGGGTGGGATGTTTGTGAATACAATTTTTTTTTTTTAATTTGATGAACAAACAGGAAAAAGAAGAAGAGAAATAGGTCAGGTTTGCAACGCTAGCCACAGAAACTGATGTCAGTTTCATCTCATAATTTTCCAGTGGGTGCAGAAAACAGTTCTGTTTATTTTACAGTTCTTTAGTGTTACCTATGCAGCCTTACAAAGTGCCTATAAGAGCACCTTTCTCACTGAATCAAACTAATATCGAATTTAAGCTGGGTTGTGTTTCAATGATATCACTGTGATGTACCATCAGATACTTTCTGATATTAATCGTTTTCAAAATGTTAAATCTTTTACGATATTTGTTTTCATTAGAATGTAGGGCTTGTCTGTTTGTTTCTATGTTTGACAGCTCCTAACTAAACATTTGCATGTATCCACCTTTAAACCATTGATTATATATATCCAGTCGGAGATACGCACGTATGATTGTATGTTATATTCAATAAACTTCTGTCTGTGCTGTAATCAATAACTTGTCTTATATGTGTACAGTGTTTTCACTCAAACACAATTTGATTTGTTCATCTTTAGTAGGTCATTTCACAGCATCCATACATTTGTGCAAATCAAAAAACAAGCACCTGACTTTAATTTTATTTGAAAAGATTTATTAAAACGCCTACAAAAATAGACAAGACAGGCATTGACTAACAAGCAGAAAGTCTAATACAGAGACAGACAAACCCGATTAACAACAGATACCAAATACTAATGAAGAAAATTATGTCCCATGAATTATTTACATTTTTTACGAAACACAAATAGGCCACATAGCCGAGGACAGAACACGCCCGATGCCATGTTTATAAAAATATAAAGTTTAGTTTAGGGCTTCAGTGTACCAAAGAAGGTTCAAGGTCATTCAGTAAGCATAGTCGGCATATTAACATAACCATTTGTGAATCACATTCTCGAGTATATTACAGTAAATATAGGGCTAACATATGTGGCTCTGTTGTTCTCAACCTCCTACACACCCACCTTTTTACTCTTAATCTGAGACAACACCACCCAGTCTTTCAGAATTCTTGAGGTTTGAAAGTGCATGGACAATATTTACACAGAGACACATGATACCCTCAATACCTTTTAACTCATAACACTTACTGTTTTAACACCAACAACCAGCCAGTTGTAGAAATGATGTACTGTAACTTTAAGATGTGCACCCAGGCATCACTTCAGAGTTTCTCTGCATGTGCCATATAAGTTTACATAGTAAATCAAGGGCATTGGGTGACATTGATTACTATTTAACATACATTACATGTTGCTTTCCCTCCCTCTCTCTCTCTCTACATACTTATGCTTCAGTATGCTTTTGTAAGCTTACAATACGAGTCCTTTCAAATACATCCAAAGATACCATATCTGGCATTCAGACATCTGCAACCAAACTCCAGTTGAACCAAGAATCTTCTTGTATTCAAGTTTAGGATCTACTCATGACGTTTAGTTCAAGGCAGCCCACAAAATACTTGACTTTCTGCAGTCATCTTCATTTTAGTCATGACTACCCAACATTTACATTTACACCTACAGTTTGTCACATGACCTTGATTACTAGTAAGAGACCATTTGTGTGGAGACAGACAGGGGTGGAGCCACAAATGTCAATCTAAACGGAGCCATGTGATAAGCAAGTCAGTCTGACATTTGCACACAGTTAAAGTACACTTAGAAGTCATCTTCAGTGTTCACACACTTTAAATATGTCACATTTGCCACAGTGGCTGCATTAACTCTGAAAGTGTCAGAATGGTTATGATGCCTCATAACAGTGTGTCCTAACCTAGAGTTTCCAGTCACAAGCAATGTATCTGCTCACACTGCATCCAACAGGTGCATTCACACATTCAACATTCAGTTAAATGTAAATAAATGTACAGTTCTGTGAGACTGAATTTTTGATCATTTCACACTGCTTGGGGTAGAGATGGTTAGCTTCAGGTCTGGTTAGGACATGTTGTAAGATATTCTATTCAAAATAAACATTTTATATCACTGATTAAAAACTGATATGCGAATATTTCTTATTTTAATAAGAGCTCATTTCCAGTATGCAAATAACCCTCCACCAAAGCCATGAAAACTGGCCATCACCACAAATAGTAGCAAAGTTAGACTGTTAATGTTAGTATTCACTGTAATTATTTAAAATGCAAGTAAAAAAAATCAAAATTTCTGTCATCGTATGTATCATAAGTAACATTTTGCCCATTTAATTGAGTAAATGGATAGTTTGTAGAGCTACTGTTGTTGCTGCCTGTCACCTATAGCTACAAAACCCGCCACCAGTTACAATGATTATGTTTAGAAATCTATTCAGTGTTCAGGGAATGAAGTAACAGATTGTTAGCTGTGAGTTCAGAGAATCAGAATTGAAGGTTCAGATGACAAGCAACATTTTATCCCAAAATCAACTGAATATGTTCTCTGTCCAAAACTTGACCTCAGAATGTCCATGTTTCATTTTGATGCTTAAAGGGATAGTTCACCCAAAAATGAAAATTCTGTCATCATTTACTCACCCTCTTGTCATTTCAAATCTTTATGGGTTTCATTCTTTCCGCAGAACACGGAAGATATTTCGAAAGAAAGTTGGTAACCGAATAGCTCCGGCTTTCATTCACTTCTACTGTATAGACACGAAACCAATGCAAGTGAGTGGGGGCCAGTTAAAAACGTTCTTCAAAATATCTTCTTTTGTGTTCTGCGGAAGAAAGAAAGTCACACAGGAACTCTCTGTGAAACCAAATACTGTGGAATGATGGTGCGATAACTAACAGTGGGGGAACAGCAAGTGGAAACATGATAATAATGGGATAAAACGTTGCTTTAAAAGTTCAGGATTTTCAGGAGAAGAGGTGAAAAGTGGGTCTTTTAGGGGCACCGTACCTGCGGTTTTATTCGCCTCAACCCACAAACATAACATACACTAATTTACATAAGAGTGCTTAGCCGTGTCTGCTTAAAAACACACCACCAGTCTGTGGTCCACATACACATTCTTTCATCCATCCTCTGTGTCCGCTCTCCTCTCTCTCTCTTTTTACACCATGTTCATAGCGTCCTCGGTGAGGAAGGAGTGAATGTAGGCAAAAGAAGGCCGTAGTTTACAGTCTCTGTTCCAGCAGCTAAGCATCAGCTCGTATAAACCCTGCGGGCACACGGACGGGCGAGCAAGGTACACCTGATATGGAGAGAGAGTGAGAATACGTTTGTGTTTGTCTTATAAGTGTGTTTAAAAGCATGCATACCTGTCTCCCCTGGTCTCTGAAGAACTCCCCTGCGTTGTCGATGACCTGCTCGTCGGTCATGTGACTGTACGGCTGCTCCTGACACACGCTCAGCATTTCCCACAGCGTCACTCCAAACGCCCATACATCACTGGCTGTGGTGAACTTCCCCTACACACAACAAAAAACGATTGACTTTTGTAGATGTGTATTTCCAGAAACGATCCTTTTTGGATATTTGGTGATCTCACCATGAGAATGCACTCCCATGCCATCCAGCGAATGGGCAGCACAGCTCTGCCTTGTATCCTGTAGTAATCGCCAGCATAGAGGTTCCTGCTCATGCCAAAGTCAGCTATCTTTATCTGACGCTCGCCTCCTCTGTCCTCCTCTTCACCTTTCTCTCCCCCCACCAGGCAGTTCCGCGTGGCCAGGTCCCGGTGCACGAAGTTCAGGGACGCCAAGAACTTCATCCCTGATGCGATCTGACTCGCCATGGAGATCAAAGCTGGGTAACTGAGACACAGCGATTCAGCCTTTCAGTTAGAAATGCATTTGTATAATAATGGATATTACCAGTACATTGTTTGATTTGTGTACCTGACGGTGGGCGTGTTATGTAAAGGTCCTGTCTTGTCCAGCAGTGCTCTCTGGGAGAGGTATTGATTCAGGTCCCCGCTCTCCATGTATTCTGTGACCATACAGAGTGGATCGCTGCTCACGCACACACCGAGCAGACGGATGATGTTTGGATCCTTCAGGCGAGATAAGATCTTTACCTCCTTTAGAAAGTCATTTCTGTCGAAGGAAGAGCATGATAAGAATGAGGGAGAGAAAGGGAAACGGCAGAACATTAGAATGCTTCGAGTTAAGAGTTTACAAACGGTTTAGCTGCAATTGCTTTACACTTTTAAAATGTATTCAAGCAAGTCTCATTACTGTTTTCTACATAACATAATTCTAAATCATGTAAAAAACACATTCAGTGAAAATATAACTTAGATATCTTTATTATTTACAGAGTTACGGCAAGTCAAAGATTATAATCAATGTTTAGGATAACACTTTTTTTATATCTATATATTATTAATACTTCATCAAAACAACCCAACTGCAGTTTGATTTATATTACTTGGAATCCACAATAAAAACATGATTTTTGAAAATTCCTGCCAATGAACTCTTTGTATATTAAATATTTTAACCAAACAATGTAATTGCATCTGTCCCACTAGTACAGTAAAATCACCTGGCATTTTTAGAGGCATCTGGCCTCAGAATCTTCACAGCCACCAGCAGAGGGCGCCCTTTCCTGACATTAAATGGGAACTCAAGGTTTGACAGGTCCTGTGGGTTTTCAATCTCACACAAATGTACCTAAACAGCGGCACACAATGAACAGTCAGGTATAAAGGGCATACTAGTTTACATTTAGCTGTACAATAATGGCGGTGAATGAAGAATTCGTTAAGGTGGGAGAGGCTTTTTGAGAATGTTTGTCTAAGCTAAAGCTGTACCTCGCCAAATTGGCC
Organism: Triplophysa siluroides; assembly: GCA_006030095.1. Lineage (NCBI taxonomy): Eukaryota > Metazoa > Chordata > Actinopteri > Cypriniformes > Nemacheilidae > Triplophysa > Triplophysa siluroides. The sequence goes on from VCII01000558.1 coordinate 1,393,927, forward strand.
TTCTCCCAACTTTTCTTTGAATACAAGCCGTTCCCGTGGCAACTCGGGCAGTGGTGGGCAGTCAGTGGGAGTGGCTGAGAGAGCAGGGACTGCATACGTATTGTTTCCAGTAACTCCTTGTAGACTGATGATGTCAGCCTCCGCATAGTGAGGAACACTTCCCCCACCTCCCGATGCTTCCCCATAATGAAGACCCGATAGACCAGGGGGCGGAGCTCCGGGATAAGGAGGCGGACCCTCCTGAATGGGCAGGCCTTTATCAACCATGTCAATAGCACATGCTTGAAGATTAAAAAGTAAAGTGACAAATGAAAAAGTTATAGTAAAAAAACTTTGAGTCGTATAAATTGATGAGTAATTATGAACTGCAAACATGCACTTAAACAGATTCAAACGGACACACAAAAGGTTAGTTTCATCATTTCATAACCATCGTATTGTTGTAACTATTCTTTCGTGCCACACAATAGGATTCATTCTGAACGATTATTTTCATACAATAAAAGTGAATGGTGACAGAAGCTGCCAGTTACCAAAATTCTTGTTCTTAAAATATACTCTATTCTTGTTCATGAATACTTGTAATCTGTATAAAATGAAGTAAAATCAAATATAATCATATGGGTTTGGACCAACACAAGGGTAAGTAAATGACGACAGAAGCTTTATGACTGCAAAACACTAACATACTTCTCAACTCCCCATGGGCTCATACAACACCACATCCCTGACAAAACTACACCCTTCCATTGTTATGAACATGTTTATAACCATCTCTGCTGTTCTGGCCCTTTATATAACCCTAGCAGTTACCTTAAGGAGTTCTGGGGACTTTAGCTGCTCGCCGTGGAGGGCACTACCCCCTGCCAATTTAGGGTAATATAAACCCCCTATCTCTTACCCTGGGACAGGTTTTGGGGCTTTTCTTGCTGGCTGTGGCAGTTTGTCAGCCTGTTGGGGCCATGTGTCAGGTCAGACAGGAGGAGATGATAGGCTGGGTTGTTTAACAGCAGTGCTAGGGATCCACAAGTCCACAGAAATGGTACGACACCACAAAACGACACGACACAGTGTGAGGGGTAACCACAAAAACGACACAACCGGATCGCCACAACCAAACCACACAAGACGATTAACAAACACAACACAACAACAAAACAAACAACAAGGTGGTTAAGGGGTGACAGGGCAAACCAGTTACAAATGAGATGCAAACACAACAGGCAGTGTTATAATCCATAATGATGCAGGCTGTTAATCATTGTTTTCATTTGTCAGTCTGTTTTTTGACATTGTTTTACGTTGATTAATATATGAATATGAACACACAATGATTTTAAAATAGATATATGACAGCAACAATGGCAGATTGATCAGTGTATGAGTGGCCATGTTGTAGGAAATGTGGAGCGTGAGTGAAATAAAATCTCGGTGCTTTAATCCCCCCCCTCTCTCTCTTTCAGATAAAACAGTGGGTCTTTGTGTCCAGGTATTAGATTCATTGTCCTTAAATACTTTTTCTGATGCTGTTTTGGCAGTGCTGTTTATTCTTTATGGTGACTTGGGTTCCAGTACACTAGTAAGATTTCATAAGCCACATTCTTTAACTCCTGTTTTTTGAACTGACCTAAAAGCACTAGCAGTGTAAAGGCTGTTGGTTTGATCCCAGGAAACACATACTGAGAGAATAGTATACTTTAAATGCAATCTAAGTTGCCCTGAATAAAAGCATCTGCCAAATGCATAAATATGAAAGAGTCTGTGTGTTACCTGTGCTGTCACACTGCTCTCGGGGTCGTAGTACAGTGCTGGGCTCCTGGTACTCTCCCTCTCTGTCATCTGGGAAAGTGTGTATACGCTGATAGCGGCTGGAGTATGTGTGCGTGTTGGTGTTGTTGATCACCACGTTGTCCGAGGGAACTGAAAGATGAACACGTAGCTCGTCGCTGGAGAGACTACACTGTGCCTGGATATATAAAGAAACAACATTAAAGACTCATGAAATCAAAATAACAACTGGTGTCTGCTAACATACAAGACATCTATATGCTAGCATACTACAGGTCAACATTTTTAAAACATTAACTCTTTCATATTTTTTTCTACATTTTAGCAAGCTCATCAAAACTAAGAGAATGACGTTGTGACAAAAAAAAATGGCCCTGGTTTCACAGACAAGGCTTAAGACTAGTCCCAGACTAAAGTGAAAGTTTAAACTGTTTTAACTGAAAATAAATGGCCCGGCCATATATTTAAATATATCATCGCCATTGTTTTGTCTCAAGAAGCACACCAGTTATGTTTTTATCTAAGGCGTTTCATTAAAAGTGACTTAAATATCCTAATTTAACAAAGGCATAGTCCTGGCTTGAGCGAAGCTTTGTCTGTGAAACCGGGCCTATATAACTTTATGTAACTTTTGGGCCTGTCAAACAATTTATCGTAATTAATCGCATCCAGAATAAAAATGTTGTGTTTATATAATGTTGCATATGATAATGTTGCATATGTCTGTGTACTATGTATATACATTTTGTATTTATAAAAACATACACATATGTGCATATTTTTACGAAAAATAAAAACATTTATATATATTTTAAATGATCTGTAAATATAAATAAACACATGTAAATATTTCCTAAATATGTATACATGTATGCGTGTATATTTGTGTTTATAAATACAAAATTAATATGCACAGTTCACAGAAATATATTATGCAAACACAAAACTTTTATTCCGGATACAATTAATCATTTAATTAATCAATTAATCATTTGACGGCCCTAATATCTTTGTTATATTTTGTCATCTTCAGTGTAGTCAGCTTTTTCCTAGAATTTGCAGAAATGTTCTCTTGGCATTTTATCAAGAAGCTTTTGGGGGTTTTAAAAAATATTAATGTAGTCCCATCTATTCTGTGCTCTTACGTGCTGCCCGTTTTTCATTAGTCAGTCAAAAAGACATTAAAAGTTTATATTTGCACAATTATATTTTTGTCTACCATGCTAATTTCAGACATTAAGCACACACCTTCAGATAAAAACATTTCATTTGAGTGTTCTAAAACTTTTGACCCACAGTGTATGCGTCTATAAATGGACCAAAAATAATCATGACTCGTTTTATTTGAGGGGAGTATACAGATTTTTTTCCATTAAAACACTCCTTAGAATGAGACAGTTCTCCCCACCTTGCCAAGTAGCTTCTTCCAGTATTGCCTCCACAGTATGACGACTATGACAGCAACTAGGAGCAGAATAATTCCAACCAGGCAGCCAATCAGGATGGCTGTATTGCTGCTGTCATCTTTGGCCACAGGTAGCCCCGCCCTCAGAGTGATGGCAGGAAACTCTGCACCATGAATAACAGTTTATGTGATTACAAATAACCTATTCATGTTTATTGCTGGCCTGATATTGAAATAATTGAAGGCCAATATAAAAACAAAGGAAATTGCATTTAAAACCAATAAAAAAAAGCCATAAAGAAGGCAATTCAGGACCAGTGTTTACAGAGTAAAACCAAAGCCACCTCCTAATCTCAGTTAAGATGGGTGGGGAAGTTAATGAGTGAACGTTAATAGTTGTCATACTGACACACTTTCTGTGCTCTGACTTACAGTACAAACACACTCTCTCTCTGCATATGTGAAAGTGCTTATGTCTGTAAATTTAGGAGGCAGCTGTTGTTTTGGGGGTTGTAATAAGCAATGACGGGAATAAATGAGCTGTGAGAGTGGGCACAATCCTAAAGCTGATGGAAACATGACCAAAGACAGCCAGAGCAATTTCACAATAAATAGCCTTTATGAAACACTAAAACAAAACAATAGCAGATTGTTAGAGCCAACAAAATGCAACCAAACCATGCAAGAGGAAAACATTCTCTTCAGGCTTTAAGTTGGACACGCATGCATGCACACATAACCACCAACCACATTTTATGTGAGGACAGGATTGATTTTTAAATGTAAGGAAATTGAGAGGCGTCATAACATAATGGCCTCCGTATTGAAAGACATGCTGTAAAAAGAGACACCGACAGCATGCACGGAGACGATACTCTTTTCGTCCTCTTGACTTTCTCTCTTGTTCTCTCCCTCACCTGTAGGCATACTGCTGTTTAGCAGAAGGGTAGTGTTCATGAAGAATTCTGAAAAGATGAGGTTGGACAGGTCAGAAGAGAGAGAATTACAGAGATGAGAGGGTGGACGGGGCAGAGATGATCAAATATAACGGAGGACGTGTGTGTTTGGTTGTTATGGCGATAATCGAGTCAAAAATAAAAGTTCTGTCAAGATTTATTCACTCTCGTGTCATCTGTATAATGAATTATTTTCCTGTAGAACACAAATGGGGATATTTTGAGAAATCAACATTCTTCAACCTAACTTCTGTTCTGCAGAAGAACGTCATACAGGTTTGAAATGACATGAGGATGAGTAAAGGATTAAAAAAATAAAGGATTAAATAATATTTTTTGGAAGAACTACGCCTTTAAGTTTTGTATTGTGTAAAAATGCACAATTCAACATTTACCAGCTTTATTATCAGGACTCATAAATCAAGTATTGAAAAACAAATCATGGCATGAGTTCTTTAAAAAAATGCTGGTTCTTTTAAACAAGTAATTATTATTGTACTATACTGTCAAAAACAATAACAATGCACTGTAATGTGTGTACTATTTATGCTTGTGAGATTTCAACCACTGAGAAACATTTCCTCAAAGATGCTAAAATAATCATGAAAGGAACAGAAATCAGAAACAGAATTGTTACACATCTTATGATTCTCTTCTCATGTTTCTAATGCGCAAATGTCCCTCGACAAGGCTTTGCACGCACACACACACATGTGCCGCAGCCAGTCACGTGACTCACCCGTTGAGCTGTCGGTGGCATTCGAGGGGACTGGATGGGTGACATTGGGAGAACGAGTACTGGCAGTAGGAGAAGGAAGAGATCCACTCTCAAACGGCACTGGAGATGAGAAAGATCAATGACAAAGAGAGAATCAGATATGCTCGGTCTCAGTGAACCACACAAATCACGAGGCTTTAAATGATAGTTATGGCCTATAAATGACATTGTAAACTCCATTAGCATACAGGTGTGAAAAATAAGGCAGAGATGACAAGTACTATTAAGGTAATGTGGTGTTTTGCTGTAGGAGGTTAGGTATGCATGTGTTGTGTACCAGAGTAGAAGCTTATCTCGCTAATGAGGAGCCAACGGCTTTCAAAAGCAAAGCGGCAGCTGAGAATTTGCGCCGGTTGTCCGCCGAGAGGCAGCGAGATGGTGCGGGCCGACGGGTCGTTCATGTCTCCCAGGGGCACGTGAAGGATGAGCGGAGGCTCTGCCCACGGGCTCAACAGAGTTGCTTTAAACTTACACTCCACCCGACTGAACACCCGCACGCCCTGAATGTATCTGTTACTGCTGTGCACCTGACACACACAAAGACAGAGATTGTAAGAATCACTGAAAAGCAACTGCTAGTTGTGATGTCACGAAATAGTAAAGGCTAACCCCATGAATGACTTGCTGACTATCTCAAGGGATCAGATTAACAAGACCTTCGTATTTCATATTTTGTAGCCTAGTGGATAAGCTGTGTATAGACTATTGGACTATAGGTTTAAGACATAAAGGGTTTTAAAGGTTTTGGGTTATAATCCAACCCAAACATAACCAAATTGCAGCTGGATGTTTGAGGGAGTATATCAGGAGGGGGGAAACATTTGTTTTCGATTCTGTTGAGTGGTTTTACTAGCACAGATAGCAAGCTGTGGAAAGGCAATAGAAATGAAAGGGGTCATATAGCACGAAATTCGTGTTTTTCTGTGTCTTTGCATTTACATTTACACTTACATTTATGTATTTGGCAGATGCTTTTATCCAAAGCGACTTACATTGCATTATCCTATACATAGGTATTCGCAATACCCTGGGATTGAACCCATAACCTTGTGTTGTTAACGCAATGCTCTTACCACTGAGCTACTGTTTTCAATGTCTTGAATGTTCAAGTTTAAGTTTGTTCATTTCACCAACGCGCAAAAGCTTTCTCACACAAACTCTGTATGATGTATATGGTTGTATATGTTTATAGTCTTTATAACGTCGTATATAAAAGGTGAAACAGTTAGCTATAGTTTTTAACTATTTAACATAATATTTTTTTAATAAAACCTTACCAATCCTTTACATCCTGCTCAAGTCGCGCTGGCAAAGTTGATGTATCGGCTTGATCATCTTCTTTTCCGTATCAGATTTGGGCTCGAATATGAGGAATGATATAAGGAAGTCACGATGACATTTTATCACCTGTCTGTCAGTACAATTGCTTGGGAACATGATGTTCCGAATATGGTAAGAGGCGTTACATTTCTCTCACACTTGCAGTATTCGACCAATCACTACGCACTGGTTAACTGGCCAATCATAGCACACGCTTTTCAGAGTGATGTGCTTTGTAAAAAATCAGCGCGTTTCAGAGAGGCGGGGCAAAGAGGAGATACAAACATGCACGGTGTGTGGAAAATACAGCGCTTTTGAACCTTAAATCGTGTATACACATTACATTACAATAAAAAACTAACCATAATATTCATTTTAGCCGTGTCATTTGACCCCTTTAAAGAATATTGTAAACAAATATTTGGGACACAGCTCATAAATCATCTCATAATGGCATGCAAACAAGTGCTTGTTGTTTTGAGAAATGTTTACCCAAAAATGAAAATTCTGTCATCGTTTACTTACCCTCGAGCTTTGTTCTGAGGATATTAGGAAGCATTCTTGCTAACATCTTTCTCTGTGTTCATCAGAACAGAGACATTTATACAGATTTGGAACAACTTGAGGGTGAGTAAATGATGACGACAGACTTTTAATTTTGGGGTGAACTGTTCCTCTATGTATCTTTTGTAAATTAACAACAAGGCATACAGTGGTAAAGAGGTGTGTCTGAAATAGTGGGGAGCCACAGAAAAAACGAAATAGCATGTTGACAAAAGATGTGATGGCGTGATAAAGGAATGTAGAGAATGCGGGGAAAGTCAGATACAGATCGTCAGAAGTGGTCAGCATTCCCAAAATGACAAAACAAACAAAAAACCAACAGAATAATGATATGCCCACACACACAAACAAATGAGCAAATAATTATGATTTCATTAACTGCATAAAATAAAAACACTTGAATGTCTCAGAATCACACCCAACCACAAACCCACAGGAAGAGGACAAACACAAACAAATCAAATGTTCATTAAAGACCTGAAGGGTAATGACAAGCTTCAGAGGAAATTATCATTTGTGCCATATGAACTGACAGAAAAAAGTCTGGGATAGCAGAATGGCAGGACGGGAAATGTACATGGTTGAAACATAAATAGTATAGAAATGTTAAATATCCCAAGCACATTCAGGGAAGTAAACGTTTATTCTGAGAAAGCTTAGTTGACATGTGTTTGAAAGGTCTTATCTAATTCAATACTATCCAAATTGTCAGTTGTTCAGATACTTTCTGGTGTCGCACACACTGACCTGCATAGTGTGAAAGATCTGTGTTTTCTCAAAGTGAAATTCAATGTCAACAGCCGGCTGCCCGAGGACGTCTTGACTCCAGCCCACATAATCATATCCTGGCCACACTCTCAACTCTTTACTCTCCATGAAATCATTCCCACCTAAAACACCATCACACAGCTGGCCTAATCCTCCAAACATCATCCTACAGAGAGAGAGAGATATCACGTATGTCAAGTCAAATTTATTTGATCGGGCCATTGGCCATGCATGCGCTCACGTATATGTTGGCATTTCCCTTCACGCACACATACATCTGTGAGTCACGTCTGGCTAACGTCAACATTGTTAGCTAAGCTAATGCAAACATTTCTGCTCTATTATAAAAACATCTGGGAGTGTTGTGTTTAACACAATATCCACCTGACACACATAAAGAAGTGTGGGACCTGGACTTTAACATACATCACAGAGTCGGTAAAACAAGACCAGGTGGGAATTCAAAATAAGGGTCATGACAATAAGGGCTCAAATGATCGTGTTTGGACAACATAATCATAAACCAACCAACTGCTAAAGCAAAACAGACTTCAATGTAAGTCAACAAAATCTTACTTTTGAGCTTTAAGATATGCAGAAATAATACAAGTGTCAGACTTTATGCTTATATCAGAACTTGACTCTCATGAGCGCCCATACATACAAAAGTCTTATTATTATTATTTGTTTTAGAGGTGTACAGAATTAAAGGTCCAGTGTGTGATTTTCGATGGATCTATTGACAGAAATGAAATAAAATAAACATAACTATGTCTTCAGAGGTGTGTAAATACCTTACATCATGAAGCGTTATGTTTTTATTACCTTAGAATGAGCTATTTCTATCTAAATACACCTCGGGTCCCCTTGCAAGGAATTTCCCATGTTGTTTCTACAGTAGACCTAAACGGACAAACTGCTCTACAGAGCACGCTTCGTAAATACATGACCTCCTTCGGCAAAGAACGAAAACGTGACGACATCTTAGCCTTGTGTCTGCCACGGCAGTGCCTCAAAAGAGAGGGGTGGAGTGAGCCGTTGGTTGCAATTCGCAACCTCAACGCTAAATTTCACAAACTGGACCTTTAAGAAAGATGAAGTAATGGGATGACGTGTGTGTATTACCCTGCCTGCTTGCTGCCATCATACACAGAGTCATTAAGGTTGACAGGTGACCCAGACAGATTCATCACATGACCCACAGGAGCGGTGTATGACTTCAGTCCATCTACAAGAAAACAAAATCACATGACTTAAAAACAAACCTCACAAGATGTGCCAGCAGTGTCTGTAATGTGGTTGTGTGTGCGGGCTGATGAGGGATTGCCTCGAGTGAGACTCACCTTCCCAGACACAACCATAGAGTTCAACCCTTAAACACACGCTCATCACACGATCCGCCAGCGGGAAGAACCGCACCATGCGTGCTATAATGGGCGGGCCCAGGTCCTTCAGCACCACATCATATGTGTTCTCGTTCCCTGACACCACCTGAGACGAAAGAGCACACATACACTACTGTAAGAAAAGTAACTTACTATTTTGAGTGTCTGGATATGTATGCGAGCATTGAGACCTCCTGCCCCCAGCGATCTCTCCAAGTAATCCAATTACGTCCATCACGAGAGTAACGAAGCCGGTAACTGCGTGCAAACTCCCGCCCGAAGCCGTCTGCGTGCCGACCCTGCGTCCCTACCAGAGACAGGAAATACAGTTTGTGTAGATCCACCTGCAGGTATTCAGAACCGCTGGGGAACACAGGACAGCTGGATCCACATCACCAAAAATCAACTATGAGAATACATACGAAATATGTCAATTCTAACTGGACAAAATATATTTAAACATTAACAGGTTTTTATATAGCTTTTAAAAACATACAAAAATGGATTGCCAATAATATTTGTGAAACCGTCAAGCTGTATCAAAAATGAACTTTTTCATTTAGTGAGAATTTTTGTTGATTTAGAGGACAACAGGGTATATGTATACGGGTCGATGACGTACTTCCTGCTAAAATCTCATACAGGCTGTATCATCCGCCGCCATAGCGAACAATGGTGTTTCGCTCCAGGATGCACATAGGATTACGATCAACAACGTGAGTCTGATTATTCAAAGACTTCTCTATACGGAGAAAGCACTTTTCAAGCTACATCAACAAATATGAAAAAAGCAAAGTGTGAACATAGCCTCTAGTAAGTGCAAAAGTTCAGAGGCACTTAACAATGCTCCACCGTAGTCCATAAAATGTGAACGTTTTCTTACTAAACCCATCGTTACCACTTGGTGAAAATCTCCTTAGTGCTATGAGAGCGGAAGCGTGGTAGCTGGCAGAGATTTTAGCGGAAGTCATCATCCCGTATACCCTATTTTAAGTTGAACACAAATTCTTAACCAAACTCAAATATGTTTTGAATATAATGAAATTGATCCGTTACACGACAGGATTTCAAATTTCTTTCAGAAGTAAATAATTTACTGCACAATGTAATTTCCTGCGTGAATGAGGTGATGTGTGAAAGACGTTTGTGTGTGTTAACACTTGCATGCTGAGTTCACCTGGATTCACTCTCTCACATGCTTGTAACAAATACACTCTCTCTCTCTTTGGCATTTGGTGATTAACATCTGTATGCCAGTTTATTTTCACTTTAAACTGTTTGACACATATGTGCAGTGGGCTGAGCTGTTCGCTGGCTCAGGATCAGCAGACGACAAAGTAAGTAACAAACTCAGTAGAAAACTCAAGTGCAATCTCTCTCCATTGAGATCCTACAGAGCAATACACCTGAAATAACGATATTCCATGGCTGTGTGGGTACTGTCACCTCCACAAGACTTCATCACGGCACAACTGTGGTCCAGAATGGGAGACTGAGACATTTCACATCCAGCTTTCACTTTCCAGAAACAACCAAAAGTCTCTTTGATGAAATCTTCATCCATCCAGCTCTCAGCAATTCTTTACAGATATCTATTTCACATATATCTTTCATGCGTTATCATGTGTGCCTTATTTTAGAATGACCAACTTCTAAGTGTGTTAATATTGTATAGTGCAAAACTGCAAATGGAACAGTTTGTGCCATGTTGTATTATAATTCTGCTTTACTTTATCTGTTTTAAAACCCCTGGGAAGGGAAAACTGCATATCCAGAAACTGCTTGTCGGGCACAATGTTTGGCCCTTTTACCTAATAAATAAACATGATTTGGCTTCTCGGCAGACTGGTAAAACCTGTGCATGCTGACCTTCAGAAAATACATAATCGCCAGACAATCAGATTGAAGCTTTCGATATTCCAAAAGCACTTGCTATTTGTATTATGCTTTTTGCGTCTGACGGTCCTTAACCGGTCTGTGGGTGATCCATCTGAAGCGGAGACTACACAAATCATGACATCAGTAACCCTTCATTCCATCTCCCTCGTCTGAATCACACAGGCATCTCACTTACAGATGGGATTAAGGTGAGGAATCCATGAGGGACTCATTCATTCTTAAACTTCACATGTTTACTTGAATCTAAACTAGCTTGTCTCCGTCTCCAGCATTGTGATTTCACACAGTGCTGTGTTGTTACAAAATGTGCAACATCTAAGGTACCTTTATCACCATGAGATGAGCATCGATGTAGGTGAGACACAAGGTCACCAAAAATATGAAATCAATATCTGGTGATCCACACTCAAGATCAAATAGACGCCTTTATACCAACCAAACATGAAGTTCAATCAAACCCTGATCCATAACAAAACCTCCAGTGTGAAAGCAACATTAAAGGAATGCAGAAAAAGATTCTGCGCACAGCTCTACGGGACCCATGTTCGAAGCTTTTTGATCTTTCTTTAATAAATAGAAGGGTACATTTTTCTTTATTTTTATGAAATATATTTACCTGTATATATATATATATATATATATATATATATATATATATATAGTTCCAAATGAAGTTCCTGGGGGTTTTTTTCTTCCAAAAATTATGTTTTTTATTATGTTATGTTTTTATTGAGTTTTATTGTGTTTGTTAGCTGTATTTTTTGCTGCAGTCACACTAGTGTAATATTTTTGCACACACAATTATTACATTTATGCATTTACTACAGACTAGATGGCACATATTCTGCTTTGAATAAAAGCAATTCAATTTACTTTTTATCAGTAGTTTTTTTTTGCATCAGTACTTATTGGTTTCCTGTTGTGTAGAATCCATGATCTTTGCATTTGTAAGGTAATGCTCCTACATACAAGTTTCAAAGATGTCTTGCAATTTTTTTATAAGCCGTTGAGGTCGTTTGAGGGTGTGGTGAGAAGAGAAAGGAGGGTGGGGACAGAGAGAAAAAAAAGAAAAAAAAAAGGGGGGAGGGGGCGGGAAGTGGTGGATGAAAAAAGAGGGGGTGTGGGGAAAAAGAGAAAAAAGGAAAGAAGGATGGAGGGGGGGGGACGAGGAAAAGGGGGAGGGGGGTGGTAGGTGAGAAGAAAAGCACGTTGTCGAAGGGGACAGATAGAAAAATAAACCGGTAGGCTGGGCGGGGGGTGGTAAAAAAAGTAATACGAAAAGGGTGGGGGGGGGGTGGGGGGGGGGGGGGGAAAAAAAATGGTAACTGGGGTGTAAGCTAAAAGGTGGAATAAAGTGAAGGTAAAGACTGGTAGGGCTTACGGGGGAAAGAGGGGAAAAGGGGGGGGGGGGAAAAAAGAAGAGGAGGGGGGGGGGATAAGGGAGAGGGGGGGGGGGGGGGGAAGGGGGGGGAACGGAAAGTAAAAACAAGGGGGAAAAAAAAAGAAAGAAGGGAGGGGAAGGAAAAGATGGGGGAGGGGAAAGAAGGGAGGGGGTAAGGTGTGGGGGGGGAAGGAAAGGAAAGAGAAGAAGAAAAGAGAAAAGTCGAAGGAAAGGAAGTGAGTGGGTTAGAAGGGGGGTGGGGGGTAGAGAGGGGGTGGGGGGGGGGGGGGGGGGAGGAGGGGGGGGGGGGGGGGGGGACGGAGGAAGCGGGGGGGAAAACAAAGTAGGTTGAGGGGGAGAAAAATAGAGAATGAGGAAGGGGGAAAAAAATTTGACAAATGGGAATTAAACAGTGTCGGTAAGGACAGTGGGAAACAATTGCAGAGCACAGGCTGCAAACGAAAGGGGAAGGTCGAGGACAGATAGAGCGGGAGGTAACATGGGGGGGTTGCACACACAAAGAGAGCGAAAAACAAAAAAGCAAAGTGGGGAAAGCGGGAACAAAAGAAAACGGTGGGGGGACGAAGAGGGGAGAAGTAGAGCAACATGTATTGGGAACGTAGGGCGTCAAAAAGTAAAAAGGAAAGAAAAGTCGCAGTCTGCAACAAAATCTTGATTTACCAAGGGGGAAATTGGATAACTAGAATCGGATCATGGTAATATAAGAGTACAGATCAGAAAAAAAGATGCATAAATCACGAAAGTATCCAAGCAAAAAAAGTTGCCGCCAGGGTGGCAAAAAAGTGCGTCAAAAATGGAAGCATAGACAGCCGATGCGGGAAGAAGTGTGTCTAGAGAAATGCTCCGTCTGGCAAAAGTTGTGGGCACCAAAGAGGCAGGGAGGTTGCTATAAGGCGATGAAAAAAAAAAAAATCATCTATGTGAGGGAACTTGAAACGGGGGCGCCGGGGGGTGTGGTGAAGGACAAAGAGGACGGGGGACGCGATAACATAAGACGACGAGAAATAAAAAATACTCCCCACCAAAAAAAAATAGAGTCGCCTAAGGGAGGCTTCAACCCCAGAACGAGAAAAAAACGAAAGGGGGACGTAAAGTCAAAAAAAAAAAAAAAGAAGAAAGGGGAAGGGTGGTGGCGGAGTCGGGAGAGGAGCATACTCCGCTCCATTCATTATTTACTTCATGGAGACCCCACCTCTCGGCTCACTAGGAGAATAAAACAAGGCGGCAAAAGAACCGCTCTCGTGTACCTACATGCGGGCGGGGAACTCTCTCAGGAGGCTTATTATAACACAGAGGGTAGGAGGGTGTCAGAGCGGAATGAAGAGGTGGCCGGGAAATACATCTGTCCGCTGTCTCCGGGTGAGAAAGGAAGATGATCAAAATCAGCGGTTCAATTTCTTGTCATGGTAAGCTAGAGCAGACAGATCGCTCAAGGGTACATGCCAGGGGGGGGGGGATAAAAAAAGGGAAAGCGCCTACACATTGAACATGAGTAAGATGAGCTCAAGAAAAAGATCACAAGTCTAAGCCACTCTAAAAAGAAGCAATTGTGGGTTGTTCAGAGGTTCGGAGGGAATAATGGACATTTAGAAAATAAGAACAAACAAAGGGGAGGAGGAACAAACAAAATCGAAGTTTAATAGAGAGAAAAGGAGGTAAATACCTGGTAGAGAATGTGGGGTTGCCAAAGAGAGAAAGAACCAGGAGCACACACCACAGAATAGTAATTAGGGGGGGGTAATAAAAACACGGACAGTCGAGGAAAGTGGGGGGGGGAAGAGAAAGGAAAGAAAGAAAAGAGGGGGGAAGGAGGGAAGGGGGGAAAAGAGGGAATAAGGGGGGAAAATCCCGGGAAAGGGGGAAGGTGGGTCCCCTCTGGCTGTCCGTGCTTCATTTTTCAGGGACTGAATGTCTGATGAGCCCAACTCCTGGGAGCTCTCACTTAATTGTGTGTGGTGTTTTAGGAGGTTCTTCTCTGGGTGGCTGGTTTTGTGAGGCATGTTCCTGTGTCTGCTACGCCGTGTGTGTAGTGTGTTGAGATGGCCTGGTATGTTATCAGCAGTCGCGAGTCTGGTCGCGAGCCAGAGCAGGGTGGTTCAGCTTGTAATGTCATTATCCAATAATGCTGCTTATTATAATTGGTCCATGATACCGCCCCATTACTGACAATCTCATGTAAGCTAAGCTACTTCGGTCCTCGTGAGACTAGCCATCAGAGTGGAGCGTGCACTATACACAATAGCTACCTCCACTCCTACGTGAATCACCGTGACAGACAAAGAATGAGAGTAACATTTTCTGAGGCGATTGATGGTCGCCCGCGTTCAATATCAAGCACAAGATGTTTTAAAAAGCTTGCTGCGTTCTCACCTGCCGTGTTTGGCTTCAGTGGAGTCGGACCAGGCGCTGGATGCGGTGATGTCAGAGTCGGGTATGGTGCCATCCTCCATACCGAGAGCGTAACGACATTTCGCTGTGTAACACAGAGAAAACACTTCAAGACAGGCAACCAAAGCAAGCTTATGAGACACATCAGGAACCTGTCACGCTCATTCAAACGCACTTACAAATTGATCATTTATAAAGAATATGGTCAGATTTGTCCTGCATCAAGCATCAAGTGGAAGTCATCTTCTCAAAGTAATTGCGGTAAAATCTACATAAATTGTCAGCGTAACATAAACGACATTATTTGGATACATTAAAGGGACAGTTTAATCAGAAAATCTAAATTCTTTATTTACTTATGTCAATCCAAACCCGGATTTTCTTTCCTCAAAACACAAAAGAAGATATTTTGAAGAATGTTGGTAACCAAACAGCATTGGACCCCATTGACTTCCATTGTAAGAACACAAAACTACCGAGACCTTTCTTAAATATATATTTTTGTTAGAAGAAAGAGTCATATATATCAGGTTTTAAACATCATGAGGGTGAGAGATTTTTATTATGGGGTGAATTATTCCTTTAAACACCAAACATGTACAGTATATGTAGATTTAAAATAGGAACCAAGCGCTTATATTTTTCAAAATCGCTGCTGTCCTTCAGAAACCTAGGATGTCCAAATTTGCTGTTTTACAGAAAACCGAAAAAACACTGTACTTTTTATATGATTAAACACAGTGTTGTCAAATTTGATAAGCACTTTTTAATACTTTTTTTAGTCAGATATTTGCAAAACCCAGCTGCAAACATAAAGAGTGACTAATAATGATTTATGGCAAAAAATAATAATCACAAAATATGGAGATATAAGGTTTCAGAAAGACAGCAGCGATAAAAAGCAGGTATTTCTTCAGTATTATTTAATATTGTAATATATTAATATTATATAATTCTAGATATTTTAAAACATATATTAAACAATTTAATATATCGACAGTTAATATATTGGAATAAAAATACAGTATTTATTCTGGCATAAAGGCCCATTCAGATCGATTGCGAATATTCGGTGCGAATGTTCGTCGCGATAACGTTCTAGAAAAAAAAACAATAGATTCTTATGAAGCCTTTCATATAGACCGCGAATATCCGCGCGGCGAAAATGCAAATGTTTTTTTTTCGTTTAGTGCGACGAATCTTTCTCCATTCGCAAAGCAAAGAAATGGACCATCCAATAAGAATCAAGCATTTTACGTCACGCGCCTCGAGCCACTTAGGGTACGCGGGGGCGCGAAAGGCTCAGAAAGCTGTTGTGAGAGAATGGATGTCGAGTTTTTACTGTCGTTGGTGTCACAACAGACAGAATTTTTTGAAAAAAGTCACAGCGACTACCAAAACCAGGACAAAAAGAAGTTCTGTGGCATTCTTTAAGGTGGCATTCAATTATAAAAGTATTAACAGTATATATAAACTAATATATATATATATATATATATATATATATCTTTCATATGAATAAAATTCACGTTATGTAGTATGGGATATTACAAATATATTGCCGGTACCAGTAAAAGTCATCAAATACAATCAGGTAGAAAGCACAGGCACATGTAAACAAACATCAAGTCAAGTGTAGACATATTTTACATCTGTTCAAATAGTACAGCTGCAATGCAAATGCCATTTGGTAACTATTTAACCCCCCAGAACATCGTCCTGAAGGAACGATGTAAACGATCGTGGTACAGCTTCAACTCCTGGATCAATCTATTAAACTCCCCGTGCTCTTCTCTCTTCTCAAGCTAGTAGACTGTATTGCTACTCGCTAAGCTTTAAGCTTTAAGCTTTCCCTCTTCTCAGTTGCCGAAGTCTGAATAGCGCTTGAGCGCCACCTAACGCTTAGGCATGAAATGTATTCTCCATCAGCGCCATCTACCGTGCGGGCATCAAATAGAAGCGAACATTCGTTTCGTTGTTGATATGAAAACTTGGTTCGTCGGGTATTCATTTCGCTTTTTCGCATCTCACGCAATCTGAACGGGCCTGAAGGCTGTGTCAGATACTTGTGTATTGTATCTTGTGTCAGAATACTTGTGTGCTTTATTATATTTCACAAGTCTGTAAAGAGCAATGAGTTGCAAGTGCTTGAGAAAGCTTGTCTACAATTCTGATTGGCTGTCATTTTTGCCATTAGCGTGAACAGAAAAAACACTTGTCTGGAATCTTGTCACGTTGGTTAGCCAGCTCCTGTGGGCCATTTTGTGCAGCAAAGCCATTCACATTCACAACACTGTTAAACTCTTAAAAATACCAAAGCAGCATTGTTGGAATGCTTGCGTCGCTTTGGCAAAGCTCACATGTGTAATGAAGAGAACAAAAACCAAAGAGACAGGGTGAGGGAGTGAAAGAGGGATGTTATAAAATCAGGACAGCAGAGAATAATTCTGGCAGAAACACAATGTTCGAATCATCTGCACCGATCATATATCAGCCATGCTTTAGAGGGTGTGCCTGTCTATCTGTCAGTGTGTGTGTGTGTGTGTGTGTGTGTGTTAAAACTGGGGTGATGGGTGAGGTTTTGGGGGGGACGTGCTCAGTTGCTGTGAGTCATGAGATAAAAATGCTAAGGCTGGAAAACAAACCCAGCCCAGCCAGCAAGACCCTCACGCACACATACAGAGTCACACTGTGGACAGGTGCCTGTTTCATTACATCATCATCTTGCTGCCGCCAATAAAATGCTTTCTGCCTTCCAAACTCTCTCTCTTTCTCTCTATGACTCCTAACCCTTCTCGCCATCCCAACCTCATTGCTCTATCTCCAGTTAATAAAAAACAGATGAGAGCTGTGTTTTACAGCCATACTGTATTATAAGGACATCTTTCAGTTTTGACACTATGGACTTGGTGACAGAAATACACCTACTTTCTGCTCCTGATCAATTTGCACATTTGTATTCATCTCTCACTCCTCAAAAAAAAAAAAAACATCAATGTGACTTAAGCTCCAGTCTCACTGTCTCTCTTAGTTTTCCCCCTTTCTCTCTTTCTGTCTGGCGAGCTGTACTACCAGACCTTCCTCTGTTCCAGCTTATTACATTATGTACTGTTAGCAACTGGTGACAGAGAAAAAAAACCAGTGTAGCCCAAACACAGGGATCATGATCTTTGATTCAGAGTCGAGAGTGGAATATAACAGCTTTTAATGACCCCCAAAACATTAATGTGACATTAAAAACCCATTAGAAACTTCATCCCCAAATACCAAGAGAGAGGAAATGGGCAGAAAGAAAGACGTGAAAACTGATTTTAGGAAACACACACACCCTGAGGGTCTGACCACTAAACCACAGTTAAAATAAACTCAAAATGTGTGTTTCTCACATGTCGTAACATAACAATAATAAACAAAATCAATGGCATTCTTACCCGAGTCAAAATGCCAATCCAAGTCCTGGGCCGCTGTCCAGGAAATAAGGAGGACACGAGAGGAGTAGGCAACAACGCCTGCATCTGTGTTGCCATGGCATCATGAAACACCTGGTTACCTGTCCAGATTGGGATTATGTTCTACAGACATACCTGAGGAACAGACAAATTAAACGTGTTACCGAATTGCTAGGCAAGTTGAATGTGTGATAAAGAAACATTGGTTTATAATAAATTATTAATTTTAAAGAAAAATAAATGAGGAACAGAGCATGTGGTCCCTGTTCTACTGAAAGTTCAGTGAACGATAGTAAATTAATATTTTGTAGCCATTTATACATCGTCATATTGTTCAAAACATTATACTGTATGACCTGTATATGAGTCTCTCTTTTGCAGAAGACAAAAGAGGATATTTTGAAGAATGTTGGTAATCGAACAACACTGACCCCCATTGACTTCCATTGTATGAGGACAAAAAAAATGACAAGACTTTTCTCAAAAGATCTTCTTTTGTTTTCCACAGAAGAAAGACTCACTTACAGGTTCAAACACCATGAGGGTGAATATATACATTCCTTTAAAAATTATTTAAAGCGGCCCTGCAACTGTGTTTCATGCATCCGGACTTCTTCACAATGTTAAACGTGCTGTCTTCTCATGGTTAACATGGTCAACTTGTCAAAAAACGAGTTGGGCGTATGACATAGTATTTCTGTGCTTGATACAGTCCCCCAGCGATCGTACATGTTTCGGAAAGTTTTTTTCGAACATATAAAACAGTTTCATAACAATTTTTTTTTAGTCCCTTATTGGACAATTCTCCTGGAAAAGCACGCGGCCACAAGGAGAGCAGGAGAAGGAGCATGCTAAGACGTCACTTTCACTTGTGTGCAGGAGAGAGAGAGAGAGAGAGAGAATACGTTCGCGAAGTTCAGGTGTTTGTTTGTTCACTGCATTTGGGTGATGAATGCTCTATAAACTGTGGATATAACGCTGGATTTGGAGATCGCTTGAAACTGATATATGGTTCCGTCCCAGTGCTAAAAGATGACGGACATGAACCGCATGCGGTGAGTGTTTTGTTGACAATGGGTGCGCACGTGCTTTAGTTCAGCCTACCCCTCCCCCCGCACGCGCCGTATGTTTTCGGAAACAATCGTAAAGCTGAGTCTATCTTTTTATAAATGTGATCAAACTAAATACTCTTCGAAGATACGAAGTAAGCAATACTACTCTTTAGATACTCAAGATTAATATGAGATTGGTAGAAACCCTGTGTGTTAGGGCCGCTTTAATAAGTAACTTTCCAAACAACTTGGATGATCAAACAGCTCCTAATGAAAGCAAGCTTCACGTATCTTATTAAAAAAAAAATCAATAAAACATCATGTTCGCCTTGCCAATCACAAAGGGGAATTTCCAGGAGTAGATTCTAACACTTACACTGTTGTCCATCAGACCAGAAATCCTTCCAAACACAACACACTGGCATTTCCAACAGCTACATGTACCAACACATTAGAAGAAAAAACACACACATCACACTATTTTCCATAAACACCACTCCTTTGTTTCTTGAAATGTGATTTGTGTTTGAATGTATGTATGGAAGGCATGGAATGAGAGCGTCTGTGTGTGAGAGGTGGCAGCTGTCCTCTTGCGGAGTGACAGTGCTGTTTCAGAAGTCGGCGAGGGGAGACGGACAGCTGATGCACAGCTGTGCAGACACAAGGACAAAGAGAGCGCAGAAAAGAGCAGGAGATTCTGAAAGGAGGTGTGGAAAAGAGGTGTAGACGAGGCAGGCATGTCAAAGAGCGGCTAATGGGGCCGTGTGTTAGTGTGTGCATGCGGTACCCCACATGCAGCTCTGTGCGAGCGCAGTCGCTGCAGCTGTCCGGAGCTTCGCACAGGCGGTGGCCAAAACACAGACTGCAAGTGTTTCCAAAACCGAGGGGAAACAGACGGAAAGAGGGGAGAGAAAAATCTGCATGTGGGCCAAATCATTTTGGTGCTGTAACGCAAGTTTATGTTTATTACAGTTGGCGTGAAGTATCCACTCTTGAATGTTGACTGTAGGGGCAATCGTTGTTGCGTTACCATGATAACGCATTGGCAACTTCAGTTAACCAAATCCAAACCATTTGGGAGAAGGAAACAAAACACCAAGGGGATGAGTGGGGGGGTATAGAGAATAATAGAAAACTCAGGAAATGAGAGTTGCTGTTAAGCAAAGTTTCTGTTTAGTTTGGTCTGAAGGAACATTCATTCTCTCTGTTAACCCCCATATCATGTTCATACGAGAAAGGCATCTGCTATATAGTCGTATTAGCTTAACATCTCTCCGCAGGGCTGGACCAATGGGCTCAGCCGTGGATATGGTCCAGCGGGAGAGATGGGAACTAGTTTGGAGTGACGCCCATATGCACTGTGTTCAGTTTAAACAGACCTCGAACACACCCGAAAGACTCATTACACTCGCGTACATCAAAAATCAATCACGGCCCCGCATTTCTTACAAAGTATACCAATGAGGCTCGTAACTCAGGGTGACGCAGCTGAGGTCAGTCCGGATCACGGCTTCATTCGCTCGCTTGTTTGCCGTGTGATTCTGCTCTGGGGAATTTCACACAGCTCTATTTAACGAAACTTTGATAAAAACAACATCTTACTGACTTGCCTGAAGCTAATTCACATGCATACGCATCAAGAGCTGTCAATAACATACCTGCTGAAACAACACATTCAGACGAAACCAGCGCTGTATGTGACTCCTGTATAACCCATGTGTGACAGATCCTCAGGAAAGCCCTCAGGAGCATTTTAATCTACATCACATCATCAACATATGCAACACTTCATCACCCATGATATTTGTATTGATGATTAACATCTGCGTTTTCAGTTCTCATGAGCCGAAACTGACATAAACCAGACAAACAAAAGGTCCTGAACAGGTAAGTCTGATGAAGAATAGGTCACATTTCACCCTAAAATCAAATAAGAAATTCTATATTTCCATACAGAAAATACAAAGCCTGTTTTAGAACCAGGAACATTGTTGTCTGTGACATTAAATTCTCAATACTGTAAGTGAACTCACATTCTTATTCAACATCAACATTGACCTGTTATACAGATTTGGTCTGACTAGGGAAATATGTTTAATGTGACATTTTTTGCACAATTTAATGCCAAAGCACACAATACAAATAAAACTGTATTTTAATGTAAATGTTACACTTTTACCAAGTTTTTACCCTACTGTTTTTTTTCAAATTTGAAAAAGTTGATGGTTTAAATAGCCATCCACGGTCTCTGTTACGGTTTAAAAAATAGTATTTAATGATTTCCCATAACCTTCTCTATTGACTTTTTGTTACATTCATAACACACGTATGTTCCCCTCGTCTAAAACAGAAAACAGATATAGACTGATATTTTTCTGGTGTCTGAATGTCTCTTGTGTGAATTTATATTTCAGGGTTTTGATTGCAAATGTTACATCCATAAGCTGGAATTTCTCCAAAGTAAGATAGAAATGGGGAATGAAGGCTGGATTAAAACCTGGGTCACCTGTGCGTGTGGCACAGCACTAATGCCTCAAGTGTGTGTGCTAACCACTCAACCACAATGGCTCTGAGAAATCCAAGTTAAAATTTTCCCAACACGACTTACAGTGTTATAGCTTACAGCTTCAAAATCATACATTTTGCTTTTTAACATTGTCTGGCAATTTTGTTATTTTATCACCATATAAACATCACAATGTCTGTTATTTAACACAAATGGAGTAAAACTTTCTCCAGCTCATTTAGTATGATAGAACTGATCACCATACGCTTCTTTGTACATATGTGAGTCTGTTATAAGTCCCGCTGATCTATGCCAGGCATCTAAGTTTCCAGTCATCCTGTTCAAATTCACAGAAACAGCGTGAGCTCACACTGGCATGAGAAGCAGCGGTGACTGAGTAATGGACAGCACTCTCAGCTCTATTGTTTCCATGTTTTCCTTTCCTTTAGGCCCAAATGACCTATTACTCTTCGGATCAAAGCATTTGGCCCGAGAGCAGTCGTGTTTATAAAGAGACCGAAGGGCTCTGGCACCCGATTTTACGGCAAATCATGACACGGCTGTGTGTCATTTGCCGGTTCGACTCAGGCACACCAATGAGGCACTACTTTGGCAAGCCGGCGGAGATGATCGCTAACTTGGGAAGAATGTGTGGCCAACAGGAAGAGGAAATGTGCATTACTTATTAGATGAACACAAGAGGAGTCAGTGGGCAAAGAGAGGACGAGTGACAGAGCAAAACGGAATGAAAAGAAGAGTGAAAAAAACTAAGTGCAATGAATGACCTGAATAATGGCAGGAAGGTTTAGTCACTTTACAAGGGGTTTTACCACAGTTGTGTAAAGGAACACATTATCAAATGATCATAGCTGTTGTTATTTAAACCTGATCTACATCATCCAACAGACATTTTATGGATTTGACCTGCCAGGTACATCCTGCAGTCTACTATAACTCCTATGCTTATAAAACACTCACTTCATTACTGACAGTTACCACAATACACCCAGGTCATTTATACAGGAAGCAAAAGCCACTTTCCTATACACTCATATCCAGAGTCAGAAAATCATCCTCTTCACCTTCCTGGTCATACTTTAAGTGTAATGGACACATAATATAAACATAAATGTGTTTTGTCAGATGTAACCGCCTGTGAGCCAGTCTGTGAGCCATCTGCGAGTCTTATATTTCACTGAATGATATAGTCCATCACATTTAAAGAGTCACGAAACACTAAACAACAATTGTTTAGATGTTAACAGAGTTGGTTGTGTTGCACATCATAGAAAACATTGTACGTTATTACAGTAGAGAAAACAAGTTCATTTTGAGCTTTTTTTCCCTTCCGGGTTTACAATCCTCATCTGGTTGTGACATGGCGATAGTACATTAATGACACGTCTGTGTCTCGTAATTCATGACAGCGCCTGGTGTGTTTCTATCTGACCCTTTAGAGAGAGGCGTTCATGGCACATGATAGTAAGCTGATGGATAAATGAAGGAAAACCAGACAACTTACCAGGAGTTGCAATTGCTATAATTATATATAATAAACGTATATTTTAAGTGATAAATACATTACAGTTGTTGAAATTGTGGCTCACAGAAACAGGCGCGGATGGCCATTTGGAGCTCTTGGTGGGCCGGAGCTCATGCGGAATGCAATCTCAAACAAACAAATGCTAGTTGCTTCGTTAGAGCGTCCGTCTCCCATGCCGGACCGATCGCCGGTTCGAAGACCTCTCGTCAGGGATGCGAGTAAGACCAGAGCTGTAGGAAAGTCAGGAAACTCGTTTATCTTTTGGAAAGCTTTTAGAAAAGGAGACAGGTGGACTTTTGGACTATTGGACTCGCTCATAAAGGCAGTCTGCATCAGGAATGCGATACCGTGACCTGAGGACTTTTCCATCTCTTCAAATGCGGTAACTGTTACTGTTATACCGCTGTGGCTTGAAAGTATATCAGATCACTTTCTCACAGACCCTGCCTACTCCCCCACTATTCTTCTCACAGCGTTCACGCCCATTTAACTTGCATCTTTCAAAACTACAGTGAGGTAGACTGTAGCTGAAAAGGGGGGGTTTCATGACCCTTTAAATTAATCTTAAATTGTTTTTTTATGGATCTCAGATGCTCATTTTGAGTTTTAAAGGAATACATTACATCATTTCAAATCTGCTGCAATTTTTGTAAAAGACCACCAAAATATAACTCTTCAAAAGTGTACAGAAGAGCATACAAGTTTGGATTTCACCGTTATGGATGTGACATTTTCAGTCAAAACCTGACATATAAATTCTCAGATAATGTATTTACTACAAATATATTAAATATTATATTATATTAAACCCCTGATGAGTCCAGACATCAGAAAAATATCGGTCTGTGGGCAAAAAAATTGAAATAAACGATGGATGTGACAAAAAAAGCACGACATACTTTCTAGTATTTCTTTGAATTAAAATGCACTAACCATAAGCAATAATAACCAACAAATGGAAAATGGATTGCATATTATAGAACATAAAATAGTTACTCTATTTGACTTTTCATGTGCCCATTAATGAGGAATATGGACCCAAATGGATGTGACAATTCACTTACCTGACTATGGAAACTACACTCAATAACTGTATGTCTTTCTGTCCAAAAAAAAACATCTTGTTGTTTATTCTCTCATTTGCTCTCCAGCTTTAATCCTCCTAGTAGCATGGCCTTGTAAACTAACGGTACTGTTTGGTATGTTGACAAAATGTTTATATGTTCTCCTACTTGAATAAAGAATAAATGTAAAAACACAAAAAGTGCTTTGAGACTTTACATGGGTATTCAAACCACCAAATACTGATAGCTGACCTGTCAGTATGGTGAAAACCTTTTTTTAATCTTAAGGTTGAACGTTTCATGGAATTTCCCATGTCAGACTCCATAAGTAAATAAAATAATTGTCATTATTGTGTGAACCATTCCTTTAAATGAATAACACCACTAGAACAGCACTAAATGTCTATCCTAGTTTTGCAACACCATGCGAGAGTTTAATTAGACTGAATCCTAAAAGAGTTTGAGAGTCTGTGTGATAGTCCACTGGAGCTGTTAACTGAGTCATGCAAGTCTGTGAAACCCACACAAATTAATTTACAAATACAAAGCCAAGAAAGTGAAAACAAAGTAGGCACAGGTAGCCTTCGTGATGGCTAAAGGTCAAGCAAAACCCAGAGCTTTGAGATGAATAAAAGATGCATAAAGGTTAGAGGCTTAATTGGTCTACTGACCAAATTTGGCTTTAGACATTCAAGAGCGAAATGAAAGGTTACTGGAGGTTCAAAGATAAGCAAATGTTTATGCATGCATTATTCAGAACAGGTGAAAGGAGGTGAAAAGAGAGAAAAGAAGAAATGAGAGAAAGTAATGGAGAGCTCAGCGCTGTGAACGGCTGTGATTTATGCCCAGAATAACGCCAAGCCAGCAAGACCGAAGCCATTTCACAAAAACCTCCCTTTGGAGCTTAGCATCAGTTTGCATGAGATGCCTCCATGCCTTTGTTTGATCCATGCGGATATCAGGGAACTGCAAAAAGCAAGAAAGCCAAAACAAGCAGGAGGGTTTAGGTGCAATGTCAGCCTGATGCCTGGAGGATTACCATTAAGTATGAGGAACAACAGACAATAAAAATACTTATAAGAAGTCAAAGCTGACATGGTGTTTTTCACCTCTCAAATATTTGGCAGTAGGAATTCAGGCAAAAGGAAAACCAAGCTGCAGCTTAGATGTTGAAGGTTACTGTTTTCATGAACAACCAGGGGTGGATTAAGGTGGTTGCCCTTTGGGTGAGAACCCCCTTAGGTGGCTTTAGGTGCCTTTCACGCTTGCTGTTTAATTCGGAACGAAGCACGGTTTGCATAAAAAAAATCGCTAATTTAAAAGCTGTCACCTGAACTCAGGTGCGCACCTGGGGACAGAACCCTGCGCATGCGCTTTAGCCGATACAATGTGTTAACTTCAATAAAACACATGTAAGAGATGATAGCGTTGGTAATTTACCTTGGTTTTGAACAAGAGTGAGCCTGCATTGTTTTGCGCGTGTTTTTTTTACTCCCCGACTTCTGATTGGGTCATTCACTTAGGATGCTGCATTGGGATTGGTCCCCATCTCTAAAGCCCGCCCCCACACAGTCATATTCTCACGGGGAGTCAGAATTTGATATGACACCGGTGTTCTGACAATTTATGCTACCCCGTCAAATGTTGCTTCCTCCATACAAAACAGGACTAATTACATAAAATGTGTATAAAACAAAGCCATTAATATGCGTGTCATTGTGAAATTAACTGCCTGAAATATTACCGATGACATGATGTAGCTCATGTAGAACTGCTGCAACAGTTAAGGATCCCGCTGCAGTTGTTTCAACCGCAGCACCGATGTTAGCCAATGCAAGCTGCCCGTCCTCCCGCTGCTATCTTAGTCACGTTGTTCTTTTAACCTTTGTATTTTTCATGTTTGTGCTCCACTATTTCTTTCGGACATTATGCCGCTATGCCGCGTAGTAACAGCAGTGATGTAAATGGTTGACATGATTATACCTGTAGCTGATTGGACAGATGTGACCCAAATGTCAAAAAATATATATATATTTCTCATGGGCCAATAAGGGTCAATTTTTTTGTTCCCGCTGAAGTAAATTTAAAATACAAATCTTGCCAATCAGAGGCCTCGAAGCAGGTGTGGCCCCTGGGCTGCAGCCCTGACAAGCCTGTGCGTTAATCCGCGCCTGCGAACAACGTTCAAAAGCTTGTTGACATTGGCTTGGAGCTATAATTACTGTAGAAATAAATGAACCTGGCAGCTTTGAAGTGGGAGGACTTGTGTATACACTTTTGTAAAATGTGTGTGTGTGTGTGTGTGTGTTAAACATAATTCATAATTCAATTCAATTCAATTCTATATAATTAATAATATGTACCTTATATATATATATATATATATTTCGAGCTGTCAGATTAGAATATATATAATGAATATATTTATACTCATTATAGTTCTGAATATCATTTATTTTATTCAAAAAGCCATTACTTCAATTCTAAATGCAAATCAACACTTTACTCAATGATTAAACACATTTACATTACATTACACACCTGCAAATGGAGTCTGAGACTGCATTGATTAGTGAGGGAAATTGAAGACAGCCTCATGCCATTAACATCTACCTCTGCTATAGATTAGTCTTGTTCTGTTTTAAACACTCTGCCTACATTGTGTAAGGTAATGTATCATTTCTCCCTGCATGGATCAAGCTGAATACTCACTTGAGTTTCAGTTGTTCATCTCATGGCAGTTAAGACAGCAAATTTGTTTAAGGCAGGCTGTTATGAGCTAGCTGGCTGTAATGTTTCGCTTTGTGGATACCTCATAAAGGAAGTCTTTAATGAAAGCAGAACCCTTATGTAAGAATGATTCATTAAGCCTTGCAGAAAGTAATCAGCACACGTGGCAGCAAAAGCACACAAGCAGCAAATAATACAGGTTTACAATACAGCCGCAGAAAAAATTGAAAGACCTCTCCAAAAGTATTTTCAGCTTCTCTTAGGGATGAGTCACGATTTTCGAATATTCGATTAGTTGATTTAAAGGTACAGTTTGTAGAAATCGCCGCTAGAGGGCGCACGATCAAAACAACAACAATCGCGTAGCTTGGTGATGCTGTGTAGAAGCGTGGAATGATGGGATATGTTGTCTTCAACTCCACCACTGATACATCAATTAGACGGGAACGAGAAATCATGTTAAGAGGTAAAGTAATAAAGTTTTATAAATGTTGCGTTTGATGAAATCATTTTATTTCATTGTAATGAGTTAAACCCGAGTAATGTAAGGTTTAAAACTAAATTGTTAGTCATAGATGTTGCAGTAATTGTCCAATTCGATGGTGTGATAACACTGCGCAGTTTTATGTGTTCAAATCAATCATCGTAAAAGGTATTTTGAACGTACCCACATCATTTGCAATAATGCTAGACGGACCGACGGTACAAACATCTTCGGCATCTGTCTACGACTGGGTCACGTGGTTGCTACGTCAGTAAAGGCGGTAGGTAACGCGGATATGACGCCATTGACAGGCGATTAAACAGGCCCGTTCCACTATTTAGAATGGCGATTTTCTCAGGATTTAAAAGCAGTTGTAAACATTTGAGATATTGTAAGTACTCAGCTGTAAAAAAAAATATAAAAGTGGCCTAGTGGTTTTTGGATATTTTACTGCAAAATTCTTACAAACTGTACCTTTAATTATAGAACATCCATTTTTTTTAAAACACTTCCCCATGTTTTCTGTCACGATATGGTGGTGACGCGTTCATGTAACCAGAGGGTGGCGCTGCTAATAACACACTTAAAAGCTGTCAAAAGACAACTGAAGAAGTCTCACACTTGCTTACATTACGAAGGCTACGCACACCGTAGACTTTCTTGGCATACATGATAACTTGGGATGATGTTAAATATGAGTTCTATGTGGGGTCCTTTAACAAAATGAAGTGCAGTGCAAACTCTGCTATGCTAAGATTGTTTATCATAGGTCAACCACTAGGATACACATTAATTGCGAAGCATCCACAGGTCAGCGGCAATCGGCTAGTTTCACGATCAGATCAACCAAGTTTAATGCAAGATGCTTCCGATCAGTCGATGCTGTTTGCTTTAACAACATAGTGTTACATCTTATTAACAACTTTTTTTTGCTGCAAGGATCACATGCGATGACCAAAAAAAGGAGTCAGTGAAAATCTAATTCACTGCATTCCTGCTTATTGTAAATGGACACTGATCTTAAGCTCAAAATGCAAAAAAAGTTACACCTGTAAATGATCAAGTCCAATTATAAACTGTAATCAACATCTATTCTGTGTCCAGCCTGTTGGTTTGACCTAATTACTAAAATAATCCAACAGCTCCAGTTCAAATGGTTAAAAAACAAAGAATAAAATATCAGTGGTCATCCCAAGCTATAATACAGCACAACCTATGACAGCATTACGACATGCTTGTAGGTGAGCATATCTGTAGTGGATATATACACGACACTGATGTGCAACTGATAAATGAGGAGAGGATGGATAAATGATTTAAGATACTTCAATGTGAAGCTGGTAGACCAAAGAGGTAGAAGGTAGAAGGTGATGAAACACAGGAGACAAAACAAATGTTATATGAAGTAAGACAAGATTGCTCTGGAGGATGAATTGTAGCTGTAAAAAGGGGAAGAGAGAGAGAGAGCATCTGTAAAAAAGAGAAGAGAGAGAGAGAGAGAGAGAGAGAGAGAGAGAGAGAAACGAGAGCGATGGGGTGTGTCAAAAGCCAATTTAATAGATGTTGTCTGATGTTAGTTCTCCCCCGTCACTCCCTCTCTTTCAATTCCCCTTCAATCTCTCTATCATTACGTACCACATGCTAGCCAAGGAGCTCAGACTGTTTACAGAGATAGGAGCATGAAAACAAAACAGCACCTGTGGAAAACAAACCATTGCCAACTTAAACAGAAAAGATCCATACATGAGGCCAGAGAATCTCTCACGGGAGAGAAAGGGAGGTAAAACACAAAGAAAAGTGATTTATAATCCTTGAACTCAAAGTAAAGCCTAACCTCCCAGAGATAATGGCCCAGCGCTGAGTTCTCCAAACACAATGGCAAACAAACTCATAATAAGGTCCATACTGCTCAAATCAATGCATTTGACCCCCTCTGTGATGTTTGCTCAATGTGTGCTTGCCTACAACACATTAACACACATTCCTCTGTACCACACGTGGAACTTTGGTCCCCTCCCGTGAGGACACCGCACAGGACTCGCTGCGCTTTTCATTGCCTTTATTCAGAAGTCTCTAAAACCATCTTGAGATGAGAGAAACATAGGGGGAGGGTGAATTTTCACCTACATGGTGCATTTTTTTGCATCTCTTCACAGCAGAGCATGCCTTTGTGCACACTCTGCATTTAGTTTTCACCCTTCAGAGAATCCTATACAGAGAAACACACCCGAAATCTATAGTTCCACCATACATTTGATAGTTCTTACATGTTGGTTCACAACCCTGCTGGGAAAGAAACACCATAAACCAGCCTGAGCGTGTTTGCTGGTCTTAGTTGGTTTCCCAGCCAAGTCAGACTCATTTTATGGCTTATTTCGAAGGGTTTGAAGAAATTTTCAGATGGGATATAACTTGTTGACAAGCTAAACCACCGGAGTGCCAGTTTGGCCAGACTGTGAGAGTAAACCAGAAAATATTAACAAACCATTTTACGCTGGTTTGCCAATAACAAACAATTTTGGTTCCATGGATACATTTTGCCACAACATAAATCCAGAATGAATTGCTTCTTTAAGATTCAAACCGTGTGTTTATATTTATTAATCTTGCACTGCGTGTGCTAGCGCATGGTCTCTAGTGACACGAATTAAATCTCGCGACCCGTCCGTCCACTGGGTCTCTCGCTGGTTGGGGTCACCTCTCGCGATAAAGGTCACAGGTTAATAACAGCAACCTTCTGGGCGTCACAACTGGTCAAATGTGTCGTTTTATTAAGGGCTGGTCACCAGTATGGAAACTGAAGACAATTTATTGCTTTGGAGCCGCAGGGTTTGTGCTGAAGGTACAATCGGTTAACGTTAAGTAACCCGCTCCTCAACAAGACGCGACAGTCCCAGACTATATTCAAACAGGCTACTCTCGAGTGGTTGTTAAAGAGAGCCTGATGTGGCAGTCCTATCAAATTAGTTGACAAAAGTCTAGATTGCGGACTGTTAGCCCGGAAATAATAACTGACGCGTAATGCCAGGGCCTCAGGTGGGTAAATATACCACCACCAGACTGACCCACGGCAACCCTACAGCGATTTTGTGTCAATGAATTTCCATTAAATGTGGTTTCCCGGTTTTATAAACAGGAACTGATTAAGCTCAGCAAACGAGTGCGATTACAACCTAACCGTGAATACACAAATAAACACCACTAGCCCGCAACAGTGCATTCAGAGCGCGTTCCCGGTATCGTGGCAGACTTCCAACCCTCCTGACACACACACCGAGACTTCTGGCCGCCATGCACGAGACAGAAACGCAAAGTTGACTCGCGCACCGACACATTTCAGCATTATTCAAAAGAGTTGAACAGAAAGTTAATGTTACAGGGACGCAGCTTTCAAACCAACACGGACAATCACGATCCGAGAAATTACGCGCAAAGTGACGTCTGACAGCCTGCATTAAATAATATACGCCGTATCTACTGTATGCAACCTGTAGAACAATAAGGATTTTCTAATCACTTACCTGGAGATCTGGCAAAGTTTGGAAGTGTCGACACGCGAAAACGCCGTTAGATTTGATCAGTTTTTATTCCGAGTTGTTAACTTTGGCAGATTTTCTGGCTTTGTAATAAAAGTCCGATAGTCCAGTACGTCTTAACGACTCCGTGCCAATGAATAAACCGAGTCAAGGCGATAGAAAGTTTTTGCAAGGAGGCGAGTTGTACGTCCCGATGTCGATCATGGATTGTACTTTGTTACGAAGAAAAAATAAACGCAAATTACGAGGACGTCTTTATTCCCCAATCTCTGCTTCTCTCGGCGTGCGCTCAGACCCTCGCTCTTTCTCTCCCCTCAGGGCTAGCAAACACTACCAGGTGCTCATTTACATATCTGCACTAGATGCAGCCAATGGCCGGGCTCGATCAGGTGCCTGCTTGAATATTCCATGAGGCGATTGGCCAATCCGCAGCGAGTAAAGCAAGGAACCCGTGACCTGGCAGCGCCGCTGTAAATGATACCTGATGCGCACCTCTGAGCGACCGGCGTTACAGGAACGGAGAGATTTGGGGAATATGAAATTTAATATCACTGGAAAGGAAACAACAGGATTTCCCTGCTTAACCCTTTCAAGTGCTAGTCGGATTTTCTTTCGAGTTTGTCTAATAAAAGTTATGTTGCCATTTCTCTGCAGAGACTCCAGAGGTGTGTCTCGAGACTGTTCCCTTTGTAGTGTGTTAAAAGATTGCATTATTACAGAGAATGACTGAAGCAATATACCATTACGTCCTCAGGCAAGACCATAAACACTACGTTAACAGACTAAAACCAGAACTCTCAAAGCAATGAGTTTAAATGAGAAGGAAGGCTGGAGAAGAGATGTCTTTATAGCTTTTAGTGCTTCATTCAAACACTGTAAGTATTCTGCACATGCACAGACACTTCAAATTGAAAACACAGGTGAGTGAAAGCGTCATTGAAGCTAAGTAGGACAGGTAGATGTGGGTGGGGGAGTCAAAGAGAGAGCTATTCCGCAGCTATGTGTTGCTACTTGCCCATCTATACTGGAAGGAGAAGGGAAATTGGAAACTTATTTTGTTGGCAGTCATTCAGCAACACTGAGGTTGGACGGGACTGAGAAAGACAGAACTTTACCTGGCATGTTAATATTGTCTTTCAAAGCGCAATGACCGCGGGCGTCGTGTATGAGCATGACTATGTGTGTGTGCTTGTGCGGAGTTATTGCTTTTTATGGCACAGAAAGAATTTGCACAGAGAAGCCCATGGAAAGTGAGAGCTAAAGAGCACATTTTACATAAAAAGAGAAAAATAACATTTAATACCTTAGGCATGAAACTGTGGGAGAGGTGCGTTCAGGGACAAAAGAGTGTAGAGAGCGGGAAGGAGAGAAGAGGCCTGTTAGAAACCTTTGTGACCTGGAACTTTGTTTTGTAAGGCAGAAGTTTGAC
Organism: Triplophysa siluroides; assembly: GCA_006030095.1. NCBI lineage: Eukaryota > Metazoa > Chordata > Actinopteri > Cypriniformes > Nemacheilidae > Triplophysa > Triplophysa siluroides. The sequence continues at coordinate 1,426,373 of VCII01000558.1, forward strand.
AGAAGAACTTTTCTCAGCTTGTTCTTTTGTACTTTTTGCTCCAAAAGAACAATGATGCATGACCTGTTTTGACTCTGCATATGATTAACTCGCTTTGAACACACACATGCACACAAACACACACTTTTTAATGGTTAAACACTCTGACCCAAATCCTAAATCCAACACTTTAATACTTTCCTCCTTCCCCTTTCCGTTTTGCTTCTTTAAGTACTGATTCAATATATTCACATGTGTGTTTAATAAAGTTAGGATACATTTACTCACGTTTTAATTTAATTGCAGAAAGTGGTGATGTTACAACTCATGCAACAAATCTTTCATGTTTTATAATGACAATAAATACTGTGAAAGCCATTTCACCACATCGCAATAAACGGCTGAAGGTTTGTCCTTGGGCAGAGCTCATTTTACCCGAATGCCGCAGGGAAAAGGATCCATCATTTTTCTACTCTGTTATAAAAAGGTTCCTTTTCCCCAGGCTTAACAGGCTCATGGCAAGCTGATCGCTTCTTTGGCTTTCTCTTACTCCCCCTCTTTTTTTAACTCTTTCTTGCTGGCCTAGCTTTGTGTGTTGCCCAGACAACCTCCAATCCCCAGTAATGATGCAATGACCTTTGCACATTGTTTCATTTGTTTTCACTTCTTGCTTTGTCCCACTCCTCACTCTCTCTTACTTTCCTTCTCTTCCTGAAGATAAGGCACTCTGTTACGCTTATTGCGAATGACTATTTTTAAACAGATCTCTTCCACAGCTGAAGTCCCACTTTTATTTCTTCTTCTCTCTCTCTCTCTCTCTCTCTCTCTCTCTCTCTTTCTCTATCTCTCTTTCTCTGTCTATAATATAAATCAAATATAACATATATAAACCAGACCTGATTATTTCAGGAATGTACTGTGAGGGATGGTCAGATGGATAAATAAGATATAATCTTACTAACAACCCCTTTTGGACACGTTTCCAAAACTGCATTCGTGGTGCTGTTTTGCCAACCGCCATTGAAATGCTGTTGTGTTTCATCCCCCAAAATGGCATAATTGAACTACAGACATAATCTCTGTCTCCGAAATGTCTTGTAATAATGTATGTGCATATATAACACTTTCATTTGTGTAATAAAGCAGGTTGCAATAAAGAAAAATGGCTGGCAGCACCAGCGATTCAATCACAGTTTTGGCCCTCGAGAATCACATTTTAATGAAATTATAAATGTATGCAGATTTATGTAATTAAATTCTGATTCTCAAAGGGGAAACAGGAAGCAGAAAACAACACATAAGCATGTAACCCCCCCACACACACACAGCTGTTCACTCTCACAATGTCGGGCCTGCAGAATGTGGGGAAGCGACAGAAAGTAGCATTCCACTCATTCCCATGCTAAAGCACATAATCTATCCATCTCTCTCAATCCCTCATTCTGCATCTCTCGCAGTCCCTCAGTTACCAACGAGCTCTCAATGTCACACACATAAATCCTCCCCCACCTCACCTCTCTCACATACACACACACACACACTTGAAGAATGCCAGGATAGTCTCTGTTCTGCCCTCTGCGGTGTCCTCTTTCAATATGGTCGGCCATCTCAGAGGTCCAGGGTTGAGAGCTTCTCTAAAGTGTCATAAGAGAGGAAAATGACACGGAGGATACAGGAATGCAGTGTGTGTGTGTGTGTGTGTGAGAGACAGAGAGAGAGGAGGTTGTTTTGTGAAATGAGATCAGTCACATTTGGTGTCTGAGGTTCAAAGGAATTTGAGACTTTCGACTGTGTGTGTGTTTCTGTGTGAAGTTGAAAGATAATGACAAGGACAGAGAGAGATCCCCCCAGGTTTTATAACATCCATAAAAGTAAAATAATGAAACGGAAAGACTTTACTAGACTAAAATCGCAATGGTCAAAGATGTCAGTCAGGTGCATGCTTAAGTTTCAAATTTCTCATTATTCTGTGTGCATGACAACTTGTATGCTATAAATAGTAACTGTAAAGGTGGTTTGGTGGTTTATACAGACAGTTCATTAGGTGCTGAATATGACTATTTTGTAGAGATATTATTGCACATTTAAATATACTAACCATTTTAGGTTACTCTTTAGAAACTTTAGAGACAGAGGTGAAGGTGTCAAAGGTTACAGGGTCAGGTTGCAGCCGCAAGCGGGTGTCTGGGTGGGGGTCAGAAAGGGTGTCAGTTCTCTGATCTCTTTTTTGGGTATTAGGAAGTAAAACGCACCCGGCTGTACTTTATCCGCAAACTGTTGCTCCATCACTGATATCATCTCAGTCACCTCACATACTTTAGAGACTGCACTGCTTGATGCTTCACTGCTTTCATAGATCTAAGTCTGTCAAACCATTATTTCAGTCAGAAGAAGAGAGCAGTGATGCAGACCCGGACTGCCTGGAGGCGACGCTTCAATGTGATACTCTGACCCCTCTTTAACTATATACTGTAGTAATATATTTCAATATTTTTGTATCTTGTTATTATAATAAAATTATTTGATTGTTGACGTCCGTTTTGTTTCTAAAGGAAATCTTTCTGGCAGATTCCAACAGATGCACAAGTGTGACCATGGTTTTCTTTAGCAGACGCTAATGACATTTGTGTCTACCTCTCTCTCTTTCTCTCTCCGTCATATGGTTAGGTTAGGTGTTTCTCTGTCTGGTTTAACATGCATTATACATCATATGGACTATGCTGAGCATTTAATCTCCCACCCCCACACTCCTCTGGTCATCCCATTTCCTCATCTAAAACCATAACCCATAAAAAGAGGAATGCTAAAAAGACAAAGGAAAAGGGGGAGAGACTAACAACTGTTGCACTTCCTCTCTTCCACCACCTCTCTTTTCTAACCGTGAATAAACGTGTTAATCTTTTGTGACATCCCCACTGCGGTGATTTTGGGAAGTCTATGGCCTAATTCATTAGATCTCTTGTTAAAGCCTCTTTGTATCTTCTAATTATAGGTTCTTTCTTTCCATTTGTCTGCCTCATTCACTCCCACTTCCCCTCCCTTCCTTTCCACATCACACCAGAACTTCATTCTGTGCAAATTACTGTAATTCTCTGTCTGTGTAGCGGCTGGTGATAATAGTGGTTGAGTTGCGGTGTGACGATCAGGTAGGTGCATTTCAACAGCCCATCAAAGGTCCTGTGTGCAAACTCTCTCCATGGATACAGAGCAGCGAGGGTCTAATTCTGCATAGACTGTCTGTGTAACAGCATAACTGCCCTGCTGTCTCTCTCTCACGTCGTGTCTCTTCCTGCTTTATCCACAGTGAGAGTGAGTGGAGTGGGGGTGCTGGGATTTTGGGAATGAGTGTCATTGCAATGCAGTGAGAGCCCAAGCTAAAAATATCTATTGACACATACACTCCAACAAACATGGTGGGCAAACAGTCACACCACCCACCAAAACACACATGTGCACACACACACGCACACACACACAAAGAAAACCCCAATTAGTTTTATACCACAGTTACAGCATACACATTACAAACTGTGCATCAGACATTATCTGTATAAGATCTCTGTGATGTAACCTACATAAACAATCTTTATGGCCTATGTCATCTGGTGGTACTATACATCCTCCTCTCTCCCTATAGGGAACAGCCTGTCACTTTGTGAATCCTTTTAACTGTGATAGCACTTCTTGTGTTATTGTTCCCTCCTTGAGATATATCTGCCTAAATGTAAATGCAACGCTGTTTAATAATATATCATGTAATTTCTGTTGTGTGCCAGCATCGTTGCACTACTGAAAAGATTCAGCCAGAAAACTGGTCACTTAATACACTCTATTGCCACCCCAGCACTCAACTCGGAAGTAGACTACAGACAACTGCCCAGTCATAAATTACATTGGTGTGTGTGTGTGTGGAAGGATTCCTGATGCATCGGGTTTCCTGAAATAAATTGAGGAAAAACCCCTCAACAAATATGCAATAAACACTAGAAATCTATATCAACATCAACATGACAACATACCAAATACTAATAATATTTTTTTTTTGTCAATGTGAAGGAAAGTTCACCCAAAAATGAAAATTCTGTCTACATTTACTCACCCTCAAGTTGCTCCAAATCTGTATAAATGTATTTGTTCTGATGAACACAAAAGTTCTGCAGAAAGCAAACAGTTCTGGCACACTTTTGACTACCATTGTAATTTTTCCTAATGGTGGCCAAGAACTGTTTCTTCCAAATATCTTTCTGTGTGTTCATCAGAACAAAGACATTTATACAGATTGGAACAACTTGAGGGTGAGTAAATGATGACCGAATTTTGTTTTCGGGGGTGAACTGTCCCTTTTTTAAATTGTTATAATTAAATCAGAAAAATCTGAGATGAATACCTTATTTTACATTTTTCAGATAGAAACAAGACTAAAGTGACTTTAGGCCCCCACCGCATCCATTAAAATAATTATTCATGTAGTTAAAGATAACTGGAATCATAAATATTGTGAAGCTGTTAGACGATAGTGACATTCCTAAGATCTTCTGTGTCAGTGTTATTACCCGCTGAGTTCCTTCTGCATTCCTAAGGTGATACAGATTGTGCAAAGTCAAGTATACAAAATGCCAACTGTGCATTAAAACAAACTCCATTCTTCACAATCACAAAACTTTATTTTTCTGTAAGAGACATTTAATCAACCAGAAGCCCCAAGGCCCCCTTAATGAAGTAACCCCATCATGTTACTGCTTGTCTAAATGTGAGTCACTTCATCTTGCCTTTGGTGTGAGTCTACCAGCTAAAATGTCAAACAAGATCAGATTGGAGATACAGGTCTGGATTTCTAAATAATCCTCTATGTGACCTGTGGTGAGTTTATCTTTATGGTAACATAGATAAGAAACCAGACTCTGTCTCAGACGCAGACGCAGATAATAAGACTCAATTCGATTCTTCATTCGCTTTAGTAAAGCCAGACCGGTTCATTTGGACTAAATTAAGCTTTTTCTGGTATAAAGAGTGTTGCAGACTGGTTATGTATGTCATGTGATTAGCATGCTGCTTAATGTAAGACATATGTGCAGAACTAGCATGACCAATGACTGCTGTTGGGGAAAAAATAATTTAATTTTGATAATTTATGAGCTCACAGTTGAGTGAAATATGAGAGTTGCATGGAATTTATCAGCGGTTATAATCAGGCAAATAGTTTTACACAAACTCCAGCCAGTTAGGGAGTTGTTTGTCTGCTTTACAGCGGAGAACGATTATTTGTGTTGGTTATCAAGAGCAAAGTGTGATTCATGTCTCTCCCACCCCGAACCACACATTTGTTTAATAGTTTCCCTTAATTAGAAATGGATTATAATGTAATCCATATGAATGGTCTTAAATTCACTTAATTTGTTTTTAATTGAAATGCTTCATTGTCTCTTTTAAGCTTCAACTGATAAACAATGGACCCTTTTCATGTTTCAGGGTTTCTCAGCATCAGAAGACGTCATAGTTGGGTAAGCTTCTATAGCAGTGAATACCACAAATATTTTTTTGATTTTTGCATTCTCATTTGCTCAAATCATGAAAGAAAAACTCAATGATAGTGTTTTCACTACTTCCAACAAAATGAAAAAAAATAGAGTCTGATAATGTTAGTAAAAAGAGAGAATGATGTCAAATTTCCTGTGACTTCCATGGGCAACACCATCGCATTAGCGTTAACTATTTTAATTTGATTCAAAGCTAATATAATACAAAGTACAGTGTTATAAACGTGCAACATTTAAAAAAGTGAAAATATAGAAAACTTTGGCGGATTTACAATGCTGATGATCGTTGAACACATCATCAGTCTTGTGAAAAAGGTCCATTATGAAACACAATAGTCCAAAGACTGTTGGCTAGTAATAGTAGAACTATTAACAAATATAAAAGTGAGGAGGCAATAACACAAATAAAAAAACACACACAAATTGTATCCACCTCTTTCTTGCTAATGTGACTATCGATAGTACATTACACTAATTCCATTATAGTGTCATTATATTGTGCTGACCTTAGTAGCCATTTCTTTTCGTGGCAAAATAACAATAGCAAAAGCCAGGGGTTCGTCAGAGTTCATTTTTATTGCAGAGGGCTTCTGTCATGTTTAATAACTTCTCAAAAGAAGAAAAAAAAGAAAGGATGATTCACACCCACACAAACAGAAACCCGCCCACATTAAATCCCTTCACAAGGGCATGTAGGACTGGAAGCTGAATAGCTGAAAACCAGCACCCTTGAGTCTTTCAGCAAAAGTGCATAAACTATCTTCAAACTCCAGTCCTTCAATTTCATTCTTTCCGGTGCACCTTCAGTCCAAGGACATGCATGTCCCCTAAATCACATCAATGTTAATGTATGTGAAATGTGTTCTACAATGTCACCTGCCTTGAAACTGGAACAAATGAATCAGCTCTTTAGATATCTTTTTAAACATTGCATAGTCTAAAACATTTTGTGGCACAAATTCACTCCCACTGCAAGTCCAAACAAAAACCTCACTTCATCACCCACCTTATAAATAAATCTGCTCCAAAAAATAAAGTTTTTTTGTTGTTCGCCTCCTGCTTAGAAAGTGCTTTGAGTTTCCATAAATTCTATGTATCTAAATAGCTCTCTCTCTCTCTCTCTCTCTCTCTCTCTGTGATCAACAGAGCTGGTTCTGCCCTGCATGCAGACGTTTGCTGTGCTGAGAATGAGGTTAAAATTCATTTTGCATGGGCAATGCAATTCTTATTGAAACTTAGTCAAGAGGTCAAACCCTTCCTATTACTTTTGACCTCACCTGACCTTTGGCATCACAGCTGAGATTACTAATAAATCATTGATTGTTATATTCAATGCTTGGTTAGCTTCACTGATTGTACAATCACGGGTTGAATGGGTGCCCTCTCAGAAAGGAAAACAGACTGCATGCAGAAGTGAAAATGTGTCCTAGCATTATAACATTCTGATGATAATAAATGAAAGCATGTTGAAAAACAAGACAAGAAATGTTGAAACACAACACAAAATCTGCTTTATACTACAGCATAAACAAAGCATATTTATGTAAAGAAGAGAGATGTGTCGTGCGTTTATAAGATGGGCTGAAGAAGTGAGCAAGGAGTGTCAAATAAAAAACAAACGCTTCGTTTAAATGAACATCATAAAGTCACTTGATTGACACTGCAAATTGAAATGAGATGGTCATAAAGAGATTACAGGGTAATAGATTGAGATTATAAATGAAGGGAACAGGAATGTGTGTTCATGGAATGAGAGAGTAAAACAGAACTTGTCCCTCACTCGCATTCGTTCTCACCCAGCACACTGAACATATTGAGAGTGAGACCCCTCCTGTCTGCTTTTACAGTATCATCTTCATCATCTCCATCAGCGTCCTCATCGTCATCAGCGTCTCGATCATTCTCTTCCTCCAGCTCTGAGCTGGACTCACCGTCCTCGTCCTCCCTCTCCCTGCACTCCTCCTTTTCCTCCTTTCTTCCTTGCAGAGCGATGATCTCAGCCAAGTCTGGGTGGGATTCCCATTCATCTGAAGAAAAGGAAATTGCACATCAAATCCTGGCCGCGTATCAGAATGAAGAGTGATGGCCTAAAACAAATCAGTGGTGACTTGACTCCTGACCTTTGCTTTGAAAATATCCTGGTGGCCGCATGCAGAGACAGAGTCGCCCGTCGTTGGCTAACCGCAGGAGACTGTTTGCTGCACGATAGACATCATTACGGGCCGCCTTAGCAGTTTTATACCCTCTCCTCTGAGCCCATGCTGTGAAATGAACAATTTTAAATACATGTCCACACAACACTGAATAAAAATTAAGTCATGTTCCTTTAATAAGAAATAGACAAATTTAAAGTCATTTAATAACATTTTAAAGATGATGAATTTAAAAACAATTTACTGTGCTGACAGTTTAAGAGTAAAGCTAAAGCAAATAAGGCCAGACTAGTAAACCTTCACATATGTCCCATGCGGTCCAGTCCTGTGCATCAGGGTTGTGCTGTGCTTTTGGGCTCGGGTCAGGATGTGTCAGTTTCAATACGGAGAGGCAGTTGATCCGTTCACACAGGTATCCTACAGTACTATAAGGCTCCTGCAGCTGGGACACTGGGTATATACCAGACAGGATCTGATTTGGGAAAATTATACACTCATTCAAACCAGTTATTTAACTTCCATAAATAATAAAGTTTCATTCATCATGTACCTGTAGTTGCTTGTCCACTTGGGAGGGGAAAACAAGCCCAGGACAGTCACATAGTTTAACAGTAGAGGTGAGGTAGTACGTTTGAAAATATTTAGTGTGCCCGGGGGTCCGAGAGACACTCACGACCTTCCGTCCAACCAGACTGTTCAGCACTGAGGATTTGCCTACATTAGGGAAACCTTTATGAAAAATGAAAAACAAGTTATTTTTAGTCCCGCACATTAGGGAGATAATTCCCTTAATATATTGACACATTCTGTCATGCATTACACAGAACAGCATTACATAGAACTGCAAACTAAAGGAATCTCACAAAACCTGTGTATAGCTTGATTGCACTGTAAGTGGCCGTTTATAAAAGTGTCTGCCAAATGCAGTTTTACCTATGCAGCCTATTGTGAGAACCCCATCTTTATAAAGTTCTTGCGTAGGGCTGTTCATTTCCATGGCAACGTCACTATGATGCTCCACCAACACAGATTCCAACCCATCCATAGTGTGATCCCCCTCAGTTCCCATGGCAACAGCATCCTTCTGGATCTTCTTCTCCCAGCTACTTAAATCCACTGAAAACAACAATCATCACTCCTTAGTTACTCACTATTCACTTTTACTCTGCCATATACAGTGTATTATATAGATTGTATCATCTCAGATAAATTGAATTGGGACTTTTTTTTATATTTGGGCATTGTCCAGTTAAAGGAAACAAAGTTTCAAAAGCACCTTTCACATCCTCCCCATCCGCTACATAGAAAAAAGTGTCAAACATTCCACACTTCTTATATTTTATTGAAAAATTGCATAAAACCATGATGCACTTGCACACAGAGATTGTATTCTGTACTGTATGTTCATTTACTGCAAGGTAATAATTTTGAGGAAAGCTTTTTGGAGGAGGTTGTACGTCACCTCTTCCGGCTGTGATCTCCTGACATGCCCTCATGATGTGGATTGGTCCTCCTGCCTGACTCCAACCAGTGTTCTTTCTCATTCTCTTCTTCTGTAGAACTACACACAGCGAACAACAAAGAAAGACTAAGAAACAAACAGAATCCAACCACTTACAGAAAAAGCCCGATAAGGAACAGACTCCCTCACCGGTGCTGTAGGGTTGTCCTGGGTGTGAGGTAAAGCAGATACAGTGCAGGTCGGGGAACTGTTTGGTCAGGTAGTGTTTCCATGCCAACACTAGGGGGGGGGGACACAAGTCCACTTTATTGAGAACTAGAATGATGTGTTTCTTTAACTCGTCTGTGAAGTAGTGGTACAGAGCAGGAGAAAACTGTAGTACCTACAGAATGAGAGATACAATTTGAACGTCCTGAATGTCAGTATGCAAGCCCTTGTTATTCACCATTAAGAATAAAAACATGTATATGACTCCTGAACAACATGCACAAATCTATGACTGCTGCTTCCCATACTACACCTCCACCATTTTTAGCACATACAAATCTGAACCTTTATCATTTTTCATACATTTTAGATACGATCTCTGTCCCCACCTAGTGGTAGTTTAAGGGACACAATTTGAGACTTCTGTTTAGTGTAATAGCTATACAAATTTGATGCTCTTTTGAAGGCTGCTAAAAGTTTTAACAGACGTTACAGTCACACTCACTGGGTGTCTGATGTCCACTATGAGCAGAATGACATCAGACATCTCCATTACTCTCCACAGCTGCCTCCATGTCTGAGAGAGAGAGAGAGAGAGAGAGAGAGAGATTATAAAACCAAATTATAAAAACACTAAAAGAAAAATATCTCAAACAATGGACAGAAGCAACAGCTCAGCAAAGTAAATTAGAATGCTATCTGTCTTCAAACAGAGAATATAAACTTGCAGAATACCTCAAAAGCGTATCAGACCCTAAACTAAGAGAAGTCTTGAGCATGTACAGACACAGTGATCACTAGCTCACTGTGGAGACGGGCAGACACAGACAGACATGGACACCAAGAGAAAAGCGACTGTGTCCACACTGCACACAGAATCAAGTGGAAACAGAGCTGCACTTTTCAACCTCATGTCCAAATTTTACACACATGAGAGAAACATTCTTCCCCCAGTTTAGAAACTTTAACCAGTTTCAACAAAAGGACAATATTTCATACATACTGGGAGAAAACTTAATTAAGCTCAAACCTAGCTGCAAGATATGTCAAGTCCTGCCACGACGAAAGACCAACCAGCATAACAGAACAAAACACTGTACAACAAGTACATCAGCTCCGTCTTCTCTAATGGAACATGCCTCACCTCCAGATTGTGCTCAAAGTGGCTGAGGGTACCACGGGGGTTCTTGGAGTAAAGAGCCTGCAGATACTCCTGAAAAGATTTCTCCTCTTTCCGCAGCAGCGCCTCTCTCTGCATATCATAATGCCATGAGGGCCGTCGCGGGAAATTGAGGCCTGTGGTTAAAAACAACGAGAGTTAAATAAGTAGATTATTTGAAATGTCTCCGAAAGCAAAAACATGTGACTTAAGCGGTAGTGTTGTCACAAACAGTGAAGCTAGTAGTTTAACTCTTAGGGACTTTAATATTTTCTGACAAAAAGCAATATCCTGACTAATAACATACTCAAATTTAAAATATACATACAAGTATTACTTTAACATTGTGCAATTACAATGCATGCCCGGCTTCCCAAATACCTTTGTCCTCTGGGTAGATGTGGTTTATATCAATCTCTAGTTCGCTCTCTGGCACGGGCTTTATGATTTTCTGCATTGCTATTTTCTTCCTCCTCTCCACCTCCTCTTTGCTCTCCTTCTCAAAGTGCAAATGATATCTAAAAACAGGCCGTTATAATGTTAACAAACAGGATGACACATGCCTGCCAGAAAAAAATAATTCATGTTTATTTAACAGGACAACTCTAAACTGACTTTTTCACCCGGCCGACTCACTTGTTGGGGTCATATTGCCCATCGCTGGTGCCAGGCTGGTGGTTAATCATCTTGATGTCTGTCGTCTCGCTGTCTGATGTGTCTGACTGCCTGTCTCTGCCTCTCTCCACACTGGCATTTCTGCTGCTGTGACTTGAGCCCGTTTCTCCTGCAGACACACGCACATAGAAGATTCAAAGAATGTTTATTGAACATATATTAAATATATATCAATATGAAAAATATTACACTCATTATTCCTACATGTTTTTTCTTTCATTAACAATATAATTTTAGGGCTTTTACTGTATTTAGAAACCGCTGTCGACATTTAATTACGTCTGCGTTAGTGCGTATTGATCCCTTTGTTGTTGTGTTAGTAACTTCACGCTGCGCACTTTGATACCGCATAACACAAGCGCCGACTCCAGCACACCACGAGCTGCAGAAACAACTAGGTTTTCAGTCATTTAGTTCAGCATTATCTCACTGAAACCAACCAACCAAATCTATTCATCAATATAACTGCGCGAATGTTTGACTTTCAACCTGTTAGGAACAAAGCTGTTAACATGACAGTTAACACACATAAAGCCATGCACGCATCCATGCTTGTTTATCACCTCAAATGACAAGTCGCGCTGTCAGCTGTATGTGAAATTTGGCTGCACACATGTAACGTACAATAACTTACGTTATAAGCTGCATACGTCACGTTAGCTAAACGCGTGACGGTTAATATCGGGTTAGCGCTACAGTTACGTTATCACACAACAAAACTGTAAAAGAAAGTGAGGCACGTAACGTTAGCTACATAAAAACACGAGACATGTTCAGCGCGTCGAGCGCGCTAACTCAGCTCAGCTAACGTTAGGCTAACATAACACCCACAATCACTAACCTCTCTTCTTCTCGCGTTTCACCTGCAGCTGCTTTTTCTTCTGTTTGTTACTGAAAGGCTTTTTGCGTGGCATGTTCTCATAAGTCCAACGAAAAAAAAAGAAAATCACAAGGACGAGACCAACACTGCTCGCTCAATATTTACACTCGTGAAGTTTCTCAGCTACTCTCAGTGGGTGGAGCTACGCAGCAAGTTTAATGAGGATGGCAGGAAGTACAGTATTAAAAAACGATTGAATATTAATTGAAAGCTAATTGTATGTTGGCTTGATGTTGTCTATTTTCTATATTTTTTATGTTCGATTGGAATTAAAAACTATTGATTATTACATGTTCGTCGTAGTTGAAAGTTTTTTTTTGTTTTCATCAAAATTGTTAAAATGTATAAAATGAACATACAATAAAACCAAAACGAAAAATAAAGCTTTTTATGAACAAAGCGTGTTTTAGTTTACTAGAAGTTCAGAAGTTACGACCAAAATGGCACAATACATTTTTTATCAAATAAACACAAACAACATAAATGACTTTACATCGATTAAAAAAAGTATGATTACGCCTATTCTTGTTTTTTTAATTTCAGAAACCACAACTTCTCTAAGCCTTCGTTATGGTCAGGTCGCTGGTTTGAGGCATGCCTCCTTTCTTTTCTCACTGAACACTGGGGAACCTAATCTGACAGCAACCTTCTTAGTTGTCAGATAAGGTTCTACTGCTTTGATTAAAAAATGTTTTGCTTTAAAGCTGAAACTCTGAGAACCTACTTCTTGTAGTGTAAATTTGAGACAAGTGAGAACTTTCTATCTCATAGAACATGGGGGGAACGGTATCTGATAGCAAAAATTCACAGCTGTCAGACACCGTTACCCTGCAACAGTTGGAAGCATTTAGCATTGATGGGATTAAAGTTCAAACAGGCCCACCCAATTATCCAGCTGGTCCAGTGGTTAGTGGTTTGGGTTTGGAATGCTCAGGTCGTTGGTTTGTGGCCTGCCTTCTTTCTTTTCTCACTGAACACTGGGGAACCTAATTTGACTGTAACATTCTTAGTGGTCAGAGCAGGTTGTACTGCTTTGATTGAAAAATTCTGTGCTTTAAGGCTGAAACTCTGAGAACCTTCTTCTTGTAGTTTTGAAAGTCAGCAGTGTAAATCTGAGACTAGCGTGAACTTTATATCTCATGGAACACAGGGGGGACGGTATCTGACAGCAAAATTTTCATCTTCATACTGAAGATCTGTGAACTTTGGCCGCTTTCTTTGGTCAAGGCTGGCCCAAGAGGTCATATGACTGATAGGTAAAGCAACTGATCACGTTTCGTTTTGTTTAGAGGCGTGGAAATGTCCCTGCAGTAACAGACCAGTGTACATTTACGAACATGTCAAAAGTTAACATCAACAACCAAGTTTATGCCGTGAGCTTCACACACTTTTAAGAATTAAGCATTTAGTCGATGGTGATGATTTCTTATTGCAACTGATGTAAACATGACAACGTTGTTTCCAGACGGACCGTTAAAGAAAGTGTCAAGCAAGTCTCCTGGAAATCCTGTAAAATTCAACCAATCTGATGACAATCATTTTTCCAGAAAAGTGTTCCTCATACAACAGATGTTCAGCCAACGGTCAGTGGACCCCATTCACTTGCATTGGTTTTGTGTCCATACAATAGAAGTGAATGGGTTCCCAGTGCTGTTCGGTTACCAAGTTTCTTTAGAATATATTTTTTGTGTTCTGTGGAAGAAAGAAAGTCACAAAGGTTTTAAATGACAAGAGGATGAGTAAATGATGACATCATTTAAATTTTTGGGTGAACTATCAATTTGAAGTTCTCAATGAAAGTGTTTGTCAAGTTCTACCTTTAAAATAAACTTTATATTGGGGTTGCTTGTGTTGAAAGAGTCCGGGTGGGGGGGTCACATGTCTAAAAACTATGTTGTGTGGGTCAGAATATTGGACATAAATAAGCAATTTTTGGAAAACTACTGTTACAAAGTTGCCTATGTTTGGATGCAAAATATTTCATTCACACAAAATAATTCACTCTATTTTCCATATTGTTTTACTTGGATGGCCGACGAAGCTGTTGATGTAAAATACATGTACGTACGTATAAGATAAAAAAAAACAAGAGCCAAATTGGACAGCCACAGGCACAACAAAATCGTACTTTTTATTTTTTATATTTTGCTTCAAAAGGATTATTTCACACTAAGCTGTTTTTGTTTAGAAGTTTGGGTGTATTTTCACAGTTGTTACTTTGATAATATACTAATAACAAAGTAATAGCAGAGCATTACATTTCTTCTGTGGATGTGAATAGTAAACTGTAACCTATTAAGCACAAACCATCTGATACATATTTGCAACCAACATTAGTTGACACAAATATTTTTTGTCCTATTCCTTGATATGTTTACTCACACACAGACAATCATATACACATATTTTTCTGTTTTACACAAATGCCGCAAATTCCCTTTTAATATAAAAAAGTCAACAATTCCATCTATAATGTGGAAGTCAGACACTAAATATTTTCATTCTCGTTTTTAGTAACAATAATGTTGATGGTGCAGTGATCGTACAAACATCTACAGATGACCAAACAAAATGGAATAAACCAAAGCCTTGATATACCGACTTAAGATATGACCTGTGTATCCAATGAAGCGCCACAGTCTTAAAGGAAGCTTTTGCGAGGAAGATCAGGATTACAGTAAAAAAAATGTTTGAAAAATTCTAGACAAGAAAAAAAAACACAAACGTCTTTGCCCTTAGCGATTTCTTCACTTCCGTTGAAGTCCCCATCCATAATTTGCATCTTCATACAATTAGGAAGGCAAGGCATTGTGTAAAAAGGACATATGTTCACATCCACAGCTTTTTAATAGTTTTTTAAATCTCCAAAGTTTCATCCCTCGCTCCATGGGATTTCTCATGAGTTCAGGTGTTCCACCTGTATACCCGACGCCTCCACAGTGATGCAGAGGTCTTTGTGAGGCGAGATATCAGACACACTGACAGTTTTATACTGCACATCTGAAGAAGTCACCAATTTGTATGGGTTGAGGTCAAACACGCATGGCACACCAGTCGTCAGGCTAAAGCCGTCGCTCCTTTCAGCTTGGCTTTGCCTGTCTTCGTCTGAATCTCCTCCACCAGCGCGTCCGGGGCTGTGACTTAGTTGGGTCGACCCAAGCGGAGATTGAACCAGATCGGGGGCGTGTTTGTGCAAGTGTTTCATCAAATACGTCTCCTATACACAGAAGACAAAGATAGATACACGTACAGTAAATATTATTTTAAGATAAACAGTATATTAAGAATGCTGCTGTTAAATAAAGTGTGAGATTGGGTGAAAATGGCTGTACCGAGGTATAAGTGCGATTGCATAGACCACAGGAGTAGAGCTTAGCATGCTTAACCGTGTGAGTGGACAGATGAACTTCCAGGCTGGCTGCATCTACATATCCACGGTTACAGTGGGGACACTTGTAAGGTTTGTCCTTGTTGTGCTGACGTCGATGAGACTGCAAATGATTGAGAGAAACAAACATTTAACAAGCTATGAATTAATTGGCCTCATGACAGAGCCAAGTGAAAAAAACAGTTAACCGAGTTGTGTTTACAAAGGAGCTAAAAATGACAGAACGACAGATTCTTCTCACCTGAAGGTTGGAGAGCTGAGTGAAAGACTTCTCACAGCCTGGGTGAGTGCATTTGTATGGCCGGTCTCCTGTGTGGATCCTGAACAGTGACAAATGTCAAGAGGTCATCGGAAAACTTACAGACAGTTCACCAAAGAAGAACCCCCAATGTCCTAGCTGCTCTATAACGTAAAATTAAAGTGGAAAAGCTTGGACACTTTGTTATGAATATCTTTTTTTGTGTTAATGTGATTTTGCAAGACGTGAAGACATATTGACCAAAATGTATTTGGGGAAAAACTGTTAAACACCGTCTAAGACCCAAGATGCCATGAAAGAATTATATAGACATGTCCTGTGTGTCACCTGTGGTGTTGCTGTAAGTGACTGAGTTGTCTGAAGGTCTTCTGGCAGAAGGAACAGCCGTACGGTTTCACACCTGTGTGTATTCGTACATGCTGGGCAAGATAACTTGTGTTGGCAAATGATTTCGTGCAATGAGGACACTTATGAGGCTTGGTTTCTGTGTGGTTTCTGTAAGGAGACAAAAAAAGAGAAAACAAATGAAGACATTTACACATTTGGCAGACACTTTTATCCAAAGCGACATACATTGCATTTTCCTATACATTTATACATAGGTATTTGCAATCCCTGGGATCGAACCCACAACCTTGCGTTGTTAACACAATGCTCTTACCACTGAGCTGATTAATTTATAAAAACCACACAAATCTTAGACGTGAAAATATTCCAGTTTTTTTTCTTTTCACACACTCTTCTGGCCTTTCTTAGGTGGCCCCTATGAGTACCACCAATACTCAAAAGTGTGTGGTGCAATGGTGTGGTACAATTCAGCCGCATGCATCGGAGGTTTCGGATGTGTTTGAGCGAGGTCACGGAAGGGGTAGATCAATCTCTCAAAAGACATTTCCACTTAATCCACACAGGCACCATGCAGCAGCACTTCCCATTACCATGTCCAACAGGGTTCAAGCGTGGACAAAACCTTTATGTGACCTCAATTTCAAGAAAGCAGAAGCACATAAAACTTCTGTACAGTTATGGGACAATGATGTAGAGTCAATGAAACCTGCACATCCAATGACAGCTGCAATTTTTGCTTAACTCTCAAGTGAATTGGGGAGTGTGTATGTGTTAAAGTTTGAGTATTCTGCAGGAATAAAAAATGTGCCAGAAGAGCAATGAATTACCAAAACATAACTAGACAAACGGTCTAAATCTTAAATTATACGTCATCCTTTCTGTCTGAAAATCCTGACAACCCTTCATAACAATCTTCCGAATTCTCTGCAATTATTCATCCAGTATAACAGTGAAAGACCTATTTCAGATGCACCGTCCGCAACACTCTCAGCTATAACTACCTTCGCAATTATACACACTGTGGTATATAATTACACAGTCCATTATACATTAAGTTACAGATAAGCAAACCATCCACAGAATGTGTTGCTATAGCAACAAGCAGAAGAGGTCGTCAAAGTATCCAACATGACTTTATCAAAACCATGGGTGGAATACAAAAATGACATGTTTTTGGACTCATACACTTCTACTTGGAACACCATGAAACAAAACACTGGATGCTGAGGTCTCGAAAAGCAAGTTTGTCGCCCAGACTTTCTAACAAGACGAACTACATTTACACGCTGAAATGAGCTTCAACAGTACTTTATGACACTTATAGACATAGTTCACCCAAAAATAAAAATATTGTCATTACTTATTCACCCTCAAGTCCCTCAAAACATGTATATGACTCTCTTATGTGGAACACATAAAAAAGAAAGATATTTTGGTAACACTTTACAATAAGGTGCTAATATTTAACATTAGTAAATGCATGAGCTAACATTAGATAACAATGAACAGTATAGTTTTTCAGCATTGATTAATCCTTGTTAATGTTGGTTCATGTTAATACAGTTATTCACCTTGACAACGTTTGATTTTAATAATGTATTAGTAAATGCTGAAATTAACATGAATTAATATTAATAAATGCTGTATTACTGTTGTTCATTGTTAGTTCATCTTAGCTAACGCATTACCTAATTGTTAACAAATAGCACCTTATTGTAAAGTGTAACGGATATTTTGAGAAATGTCTCAGTGGTTTTGTTTCCACACAATGGAAGACAATGGGAGCCAATGTTAAGTGTTTTGTTATGTTTTATAGTATGTTCTACAGAAGAAAGTAATACAGGTTTGGAATAACATAAGGGTGAGTAAATGAAGAAAAACTTTTCACCATTGGTTAAACTATCCCTTTAAGTACGGTTATAAAAATTGTGCAGATGGAACACATGTCCTGTCTGTAAACCTCCCTGATCTTCCTCAGTCATTTCCATGCTCAATGCTTTGACACAAATCAGCCTGCGCACATACACTGCAGTGTTCCTGCGCTAGGCAAAAAGTCCACCACATACACTCTCCATCACCCGCCAGCTTTGCCACAGACACCCACACACAAACACACACACTAGAGGTGCGTTTCGGAGTACCGTGTGTGCTGCTGTAAGTGACTGAGCTGTCTGAAAGCCTTCTGGCAGTAGGAGCAGGTGTAGGGCTTGGCACCGCTGTGGATGCGGATGTGCTGGGTCAGGTAGCTGGTGTTAGCGAAGGATTTGGAGCAGTGCGGACACTGGTGAGCTTTCACCTCCGTGTGCGACTTGGAGTGTAGCTGCATGTCTGACTTACTGCAAAACGTCAAACCACAAATCCGGCACCTACAGACAGAAAAACACACACGCACAGACGAAGGTATGAAAGGAGGAGGAGGAGAACATGGGAGAAGATAAAGTGAAGATGTAAAATGGGATAAAGAATGAAGTTACAAGCATGAAGCATCAATAGCAATAACTGAAATGAGAAGAAAAAAACAAGAGGAAAAGGCCAGAATTACAAGTGCAGATGGGCAATAAATGAGCGAGCAAAGGTAAAAAAGTAAGAGATAGAGAAAGAGGTGACAGCACATTTGTGTGTGTGGGAATGTGTGTAGCTGAGGAAAGCCGTAGTTGCACATGCTGCTGAGTAGGACAACACAATTTCTACTCAAGCACAGCAAATA
This sequence comes from Triplophysa siluroides, assembly GCA_006030095.1. Lineage (NCBI taxonomy): Eukaryota > Metazoa > Chordata > Actinopteri > Cypriniformes > Nemacheilidae > Triplophysa > Triplophysa siluroides. The sequence goes on from VCII01000558.1 coordinate 1,445,127, forward strand.
AACAAAACACTCTTGTTGCGAAGCCTTGGAAGCCGGCGAGTGTGTGTGTCAACCGGAAGGGCCATGCGTTGCTGCAGTATGAAAATGGTGTTGCTTAGGAATCTCTGATTCTGTCTTTGCCTTTCTGTAAGATTGTAAGAAACACACCGTTCGCATGCTGAGCCATGAACTCCATGAAAAAACCCTACCTGTATGTTTTTCCGACCTCCTTCCCAACATGCCCTTGTTCTGGAGAGAAACTGTAGAGGTTGGCAGAATGATGCTGGGATGAAAAAAAGAACTCAGTCAAGCATCTGTATTTACAGCTGTGACCATTTTTAATTGTATGATATTCTATTTTTACTTGTAATCTGTGTATTGTATTGAACTTTAATGGTCTGTAATGGTCTGCTGTTGTTGTTTCTGTGTACTGGAAACTCCTTCTGTCACGAAAACAAATTCCTAGCATGTGCAAACATACTTGGTAACAAAGCGCTCTCTGACTTCTGACCTTAGGATTTCGCTGCATACCTGTCCTGCAAGGCCTAAAATCAATGAATCTGCCCCAGAATTCGAGCCAACCAACGATAGTGTGGATTTTTTCTTTCTGCCCCTTTTCCCTGTTATCGGTATGACAACCGGTGAGCAGGGCACGGATTCATTTTTCTTGTCTGGTGGAGTCATGAAAGGCAAGGTAAAATACTTTCATTATGTGAGCCAAGATTGATGTGGCAATAAAAATATATTTGGCAGCATCACAGGCAAATTAGTACACTTTATGACAAAATGACACACATACTGTGAAAACTTAAAGGATTCTATATTGCAACGTTCTAATGTAACACAAATCATCAAAACGTTAATTAAAGTTACTTAAAGTTTGAATTATCGGCAAAGCAATCAGAGTGAAAAGTTACATGAGAAAGACTCCCACAAAATCAATACATCCCAGATTTTACAATGTGGCCATTAGAACCCCACATTAAAACATGTGACCCTGTCTCTGTTCTTTACATGATGTAGGATGACTGTATGTTGAAAAATCACAAACAAACAAAAGATTTATCTGAATAAGAAAATTGCCCCTAAAGAAAAAGTAGGATTGGGCCTTTCGGATTGTAGTTTATGTCATTTGTCATTTGCTTTCGCAAAAATAAATATTGGGATCAGGAAAGGGATAGAACCGACTGGATGAATGTTGAATATAAAGTGGCAAGAAAAAGTATGTGAACCTTTTGGAATTTCATGGTTTTCTGAATAAATTTGTCATAAAATGTGATCTGATCTTCATCTAAGTCAAGGGTATTGACAAACATAATGTGTCTAAAATAATAACACAACATTTTTTTTCTATTATTTCTTTTTTTTTATTATTAGTATTTTTATTTCTTTCATGTCTTTGAGAACAACCAAAAAAACTCTTAGTGCTTGTGGAAAAAGTATGTGAACCATTGAGTTAATGACCTCAAAAAAGCTAATTGGTGTCAAGTTTTAGCTCACCTGGAGTCTCGTTAAGATAATACGTTTGGAGGTGTGGACTACAGCTACTTTGACTGATAAAAAACCCTCAAACCTTTGTAGTTTGCGCTGCACAAGAAGAACACGCTTATGTGAGCCATGCCTCGCCAAAAAGTGCTTTCAGAGGATCTACGATCAAGAATTGTTGATTTACATAAAGCTGGCAAGGGTTACAAAGACTTTACAAATTCAAACAATCTACAAATTGAGACACTTTGGGACTGTTGCTACTCTACCAAGAAGTGGGTGCCCAGTCAAAATGACACCAAGAGCCCAATGAAGACTCATCAATGAGGTAAAGAAACAACCCCGAATGACAGCCAAAGATTTGAAGGCATCATTGGAACTTGCTAACATCTCCGTTCATGAGTCTACAATACATAAAACACTGAACAAGCAGGGTATCCACGGCAGGACACCACGAAAGAAGCCACTGCTTACTAAGAAGAACATTGCTGCACGCCTGAAGTTTGCAAAAGAGCACATTGACACTCCACAGCGGTATTGGCAAAATCTTTTGTGGACTGATGAAACTAAGATTGAACTATTTGGAAAAAATACAGCACTACATCTGGAGTAGAAAGGGCACGGCATATCATCATGAAAACATCATACCAACTGTAAAGTATGGTGGAGGAAACATCATGATTTTGGGCCTGCTTTGCTGCATCAGGGCCTGGCCAGCATGGAATCATTGAAAGGAAGATGAATTCCCAAGTATATCAGACAATTCTTCAGGATAATGTGAGAATGTCTGCACGTCAGCTGAAACTGTGTAGAAGGTGGGTGACGCAACAGGACAACAACCCAAAACACCAGAGCAAGTCCACAACAGGACGGCTTTAGAAAAACAAAATCCGCCTTTTGGAGTGGCCAAGTAAGAGCCCAGACCTCAACCCAATAGAGATGCTATGGATTGACTTGAAGAGGGCCATACACATGAGACGTCCGAAGAATATGACAGCGCTAAAGCAGTTCTGCCAGGAATAATGGGCTAAAATTCCTCCTCAACGATGTGCAGGTCTGACCACAGCTACAGGAAGCACCTGGTTGAGGTTATTGCTGCCAAGGGGGGGTCAAACAGTTATTAATTCTAAGGGTTCACTTACTTTTTCCCCGCCATTCTGAATGTTCAATTAAGACATAAAAGATCAGAATTTTTTGTGTTATTATTTTTAGACACATTATGATTGTCAATACCCTTGACATAGATGAAGATCAGATCACATTTTATGACAAATTTATTCAGAAAAAAATGAAATTCCAAAAGGTTAACATACTTTTTCTTGCCACTGTAACATATGTGCACCTTTAAATCCTATTGACATATTCGTCTACTTTACATCCTACGAACCCAGTTATTATTCATACTAGAGATCTTTGGGTTAGAATACAAAATATTCAAATGATCTCACTATTACAAGAATATTCTTCATTATGGCATAATCCGGCAATTCAAATTGGTCAAAAAATTATTTCTTGGAAGTACTGGCACCAGCAAGGTATAAGTCAAATTGGCGATTTGCATGAGAAAGGTGTGATGAGGTCTTATGAAAATTTAACTAAGAGTTACAATCTAGTAGGAAAAGAAAACTTCTGGAAGTTTCTACAGATACGTAATTGTATATTGTCTGGCCTTGGCCCCATGGAGGACAATCCTATCCTAAGATATTTAAAAAAACAAGAATCTCATAAATCTTCACATTTGTATCAAATGGTAACCTCCTTTAGGAGTAATGATTTGGGAAATTTACGACCATTTGGCAGAGAGACATTAATGAAGAAATTGGATCCAGAAAAATGGTGCAGCAAACTGGGGGGTTGTGGCAAATACATAAAAGAAGCAAGGTGGAAGATTACACTCCTGTAAGATTACATAGGATGAAACTGATGAAGGACAATTTGTGCTGGAAATGTCAATTGGAAGCTGGTACCTTTCTACAAATGCTTCTAAACAGGTTTTTCTGAGACTTTGGAAGATAGTGAAAACTAAAAAAAAAATGGACGAGGGCAAAGATTGAAATTGCTTCTTATGAATCTATGCTTGATAGAGTAAATGGTGTTAAAGAAGATGGGTCGACTCCATGGGCAAAGTTTTGGACATTTATTACATTTATGCATTTGGCAGATGTTTTTATATAACGCCACTTACATTGCATTATACTATACAATTGTTTCTAAGTATGTGCAATCCCTGGGAACGTACCCATGACCTTGGCATTGCTTACGCCATGCTCTTACCACTGAGCCACAGGAAAGCTATTACAATAGCAACTGTGTCTATAGAAATCTGTCAATCTGTGACCCCGAATTATTACTAGTATTGTGATGTTGTTTTCTGTTATCCACTCACCTTCCCAAAAAAAGCAATAAGAAACTTGAAAAAAGATTGAACTTTGTTTTCACAGACAGGATCCCATATTTTCTAATGTTATAACAGTAAGCAGTGTAGATTGAGATGTGCATTACCTGTCTGTACTGTTATCATAGTGGTGGATGGATGTCCAGGAATAAGGGACTGGGCAGAGGACACCGGAGACACAAAAGTGACCAAACCCGCTAGACAGAGTGAGAAAGTAAAAGAAGAAAGTGAAGAAGAGTCCTAGCAGTGTTAAAGAATGAGAAACCAAGAACCCGAGTGTTTGTACCATTCACACATACAGTACCTGCTGTCATGATGCCTGTGTGGGTCGATGGTACCGGGCATTACCGTGATACTGTGTGATGAATGGGGTGGTTGCATCTGCTCCTGTTTCAGTGTTCTTACCACCCCAGCAACCACAGTCGCTGGGTCGTGGGCCAGGCCATGTGTGTAGGTGGGGCTTTTATCCTGACCCAACTGCTCCTTTACCTTATTGAGAAATACAGCATTCTCAATCTAAAAGGCAAACACAAAAATGGATTATCCCAGTGAGAACAATTATATATAGGTATAACATGTGATCATGTATTTTATAAGCAGCTCTAAAGGGGCAACTTAAAGGGGTCAAATGACACGGCTAAAACAAATGTTATCGTTTGTTTTAGATGTAATGCAATGTGTATACATGATTTAAGGTTCAAAAACGCTGTATTTTCCACATACCATGCATGTTTGTATCTCCATTTGCCCCGCCTCTCTGAAACGCGCAGATTTTTAAAAAAGTTAATCGCTCTGAAAAAATGAGGTGTGCTATGATTGGCCAGTTAACCAGTGCGTAGTGATTGGTCGAATACTGCAAGCGTGTGATGGAAATGTAACGCCTCCATACCTTACCATATTTGGAACATCAGGTTCCAAAGCAATTGTACTGAGAGGTACGCCCACCTTACTTGCGTTTACATTTGGGCGGTCTAAATCAAATCATACCACGAACTGGCGTAGATTTGTGGGGGTGTGGTAACACGAGGCGTTTCAGGCAGGTCTTGGTGAGCATTCGCTTTTAGATGCTTCTTTTGTTCCAACACTTTCATTTTTGCAATTTTACGTATCTAATACATGCACGGGCAATTTATAACACACCAAAGACACAGAAAAACACATGTTTGCACCATATGACCCCTTTAAAGGTATTTGCATAATAGATGTGGTTGAGTTGGTCACTGTTAGCTCACCTGACCCTGCACAGGAGACCAGAAGTATGAGGAATTAAAATGGGAGTCTTCCATCACCCCTGCACAACACACAAAAACTCCTGATAAGAAAATTAACACTATGCACACATTGCAACTTTACATTTTGAAGTGATGGGGCAAGAGGTTAAGGATAGCGAAGACTTGTTGGTGGGATGTGAGAAGTCTGGTGCATGTTTCAAATGTATTTAGTGTATTTTGATAATACACTATATGTCAATAATACATGTTATCAAATATATTAACTAATATCTTGACTAATTACAACAAAAATGTAAAAATGTTATCCAGATTTTTAACAATAAACCTTCCTGTAGCTCAGTGGTTAGAGCACAGTGCTAGCAACGCCAAGGTCATGGGTTCGAGCCCAGGGGATTGCACACAGTCAGAATGTATAGTACAATGCAATATTTTTTTTTTGGGAAAAGCGTCTGCCAAATGCATAAATGTAAATGTGAACACATATTTATTCGGTTAGTAATAACTAACGTTATCCATAACGGGTGTAATATAATCCACGGCACAGAAACAATATCAATCGTGACTGAACTCATGTTATTGTTATGGCGCTTAACGATAAATACAGTAACTCCAGTCGCTGGATGACCAGTGGATGTCATTTATCATTTTATTGCAGAGAATGTGCTTTTCTGCGTTTGCTTTGCTCATAGACAGAGTCGGTGGTTTGACCATATAATAAAGCGGTCAAATATTTAATAGCAAATATCCAATTATATCCTATTTAAATTATTGTATATTACTGACAGGCTGGGTTAAATCTTCAATAACTAAGGCGGACCTTCAGCCCACTGCATGACGTGACCCGGGCACTTACTCTGTTGATCACTTCTGGTGAAATGAAAAGGAAAGGCGAAAAAAAATGAAAAAAAAACAAAACAAGTGAGGGGGAAAACGTCGACGTTGGGATCTAGGCGGTTTCACACACAGACTTCCGGCACGAGTGTCGGCGATCTGGGGACAGCAGCTCACATCAACAGCCAACAAAACAAGCTTTAAAGTGAAAAATAAAGACCGATTACCAGCTCTTAAGACTTTTGCTTCGCCCGCCGGGGATTTCCTACTATCGGGATAATTTGCGAAGTTTTTCCTAAACCAACCGATTGGATAAATCAAATAATTTGTTCCTTCCTTGTGTGTTTTTTTTCTATTTTTTCTTTTCTTACGGAGTTGGCCGAACGGTCTGCACGGCACTTCCTACTAACGGAGCTAGCGTTTCGTGTACGTCGTGGCGTCATTTCCGTCAAGTAAGGTCAAACGTGTCCCCAAGAAGAAAAAGCGACGTTGAAGCCGATTTGCGCTTTGTTACGTACTTGTAGATACTAAATGTATAACTATTAGATTTCGCACGAATTAGTGGTGTAATTTTATATTATTTTTTTTATGTTTAATGTGGGTCTGACTTAATATATAGGTATATAAGTCAGCATCGCTGTTCAGCTCAATGCATTGATGCGATATGTCATTTTGATTAAATGCAATATTACAGTAGCGATTTATGCAGACTGCAGGTAGACTGTAAAAGAAGAAATACATAATCGTATGAATTTTCCTAATCCACGCGATGTCGCCAGAGAGATTTGAACATATTTCCTTTAGATGAGGTCATTGTACAGCTGTTGATTTCCGGCTGATGAGGTCTGAGTACACGTCTACATGCAGTAACCAGTTTAGCTTAGTCTGCTGCGCAGCAACCAGAAATCAACTTCGATACATTATAAACCTAAAATTGGATTAAGGGCATAAAATTATCGTTAACTCCAGTTTGAATTACATCGGTCTTGGGTTTTTGTTTAAACTGCAATCAGATGGGGGAGGTGAGGAAGCTCCAAAAGAAGTTAAGGCAAATTGAGAACTTGGAGATCAAAGTTTCTCTCTCTCCCGAGGAAAAAATAAAGGTACAGAATTACGATACTATTCTCTCTCTCTTATGCCCATTGGACAAATCCCAAATAATCGAGTGCAGAAAAAGCTTATCTCTTTAGAGTACAAGCTTGTTTGTATCACTCTTCAGAGCTTGGTTTATAGACTGGCATTATTGCCCAACACATTATGATCACAATTCTTCAGTGGTAATTCAGTTATAGGAAGTGCATCATTGCACGTCTGACTAATGCATTTTGCTCAACCATCATTCTGATATTGTCTTTTATGATTAGGATTTTATTAAACCATACAATGAAGTACCTCTACAAGAAATCTCCTCCTCTCGTTCTCTGTAGGTCTCGAAGAAGGCGGAGCTTCGCTCCAGATTGGCTGAGGTTCTGCTGCAGCTTTCTGGCCCCCAGCAAACTGAAGGCATTGGGGGAAAAGAGGAGGATAAAATGAAAAGACAAGCGTAAGAATGAGCAAAATTGGTAGGGAGGGAGCCAGGCACGGGATTTAACTGTAGCTTTCTGCCTGCAGCTTGTCTTCCACTAGTCTTAGTCCTTTGGTGTCTAGCCATTATTGATTCATCATGTTTCCTTTAAAAAGTTTATTCTTAAACTCCCACAACCATGCTTTCTTTCTCACAGAATATTGTTTAAAACATACCTGTAACGACAGCACTATAAATACGACTAGTGTGAGATTAACGCCTGTTGGCTGTGAATTATACACAGGGTTTTTTGGTTGATGTGTCTATTTTTTATGTGATAGGGAGGAGGTAACACAGCAACATGTCACTCAACGTCCTGCACTAAAGATAGCACGAGAGAAGAGACGAAAGAATGAAGAAAAGGATGGATGTAAAACAGATGGCGCAGAGGAAACACATGCTCCTCCAGTCGGTCCCAGTGAAGAAGAACAAGAAGGTCAAATTAGTGCACTAATCACAAACACGATTACGGTTATATACCCAGATGTTGATGACAAGCCTGCGTGTTTCTCACAGGAGGCGCTGCCTTTTGTGAGCATATAACAGATGGTTAATGTATCTCTTTTTACCGGAGAAACCCCCCCCGCATTTGATCATTTATTTTAAATAAAATATGTTTGTTTGTCTTCATGTGTCACAGATGCTGAATTCAGATCTCTCAGCCAAACTTGGGAAAAAGCCAAGTTTCGTCTTCGATTTCTAGAGGGTCACAGTGATATCATCACCTGTGTGCTCTCTGTTGACAACCTTGTCATTTCAGGCAGGTATTGGAAAGAATTTTACTGTACTCTGTACAATATAAAGTGTATTTTGCTGTATTAGAGGATGTAATCCTATTTTTTATGTTGTGAATTTTATTTTTTTAAATGAATTTATCAGAAAAAGTAGCTATTTTTAAACGGATTTAAATTTATTTCCCCCACCTTCTTAAAAAGGTGATTTTTGGCTTTTAAACTAATTTAGCGGTGTCCCACAAAATAAGATACTTTTATCACAGACTTTAAATTAACGTTTGGTGCTAAATAAGATGGTCTATATAGCTTTCCTGTAGCTCAGTGGTAAGAGCATTGCGTTAACAACGCAAGGTTGTGGGTTCGATCCCAGGGGATTGCAAATACCTATGTATAAATGTATAGGATAAAGCAATGTAAGTCGCGTCTGCCAAATGCGTAAATGTAAATGTCTAATAGCTTAATTTAAGCTAAAACAAGTAAAAGGCTACCCTGTAATTTTATTTGTTCTAGAGTTTTTTTGTATTTAGTTAAATAATTTATGTTTCTTTTTTGATTCGATATATATATATATATATATAAAATGTTTTTATGTTAAACGTTATTACATTTGATATATATATATATATATCGAATGTAATAACGTTTAACGTTAAATGTTATTAAAAAAATTTTGTCACATGGTTATATATATTTAAAAAATGTTTTTATGTTAAACGTTATTACATTTTTTTTGTCACATGGTTTTAAATTGTATTCATTTATTTATCAATTTTACCAGGTTGCAGCAAACCCCACATAAATGATTTAACCTTGTGACAATTTTTTTTTATAACGTTTAATAGAAAAATGACAGATCAAATAAAAAAACGAAAGAAAAAACTAAATGTATCATTTAACTTGACCCAATGAGGTTGACAGTCAACAGTTTCTGAAGGTTAAGCACTCCTTTCATGAACCATTTGTCAAAAAATAGATAAATTACCTAATTTTTCAGGCCCTATTTCATACCTAATTTGTGGAAAGCGACAGAAAAGTAAACAATTTATGACACTAACTGACTGTGAAATTGTTGATGTATCCCGTAACGCTTTTTGTCAATTCTCTCTCCTTTTTAAAAAAAAATCTTTTCTCCTTCTTATTCTACCAATTTAAGTCGTGATACGACGGTTAAAGTATGGCATGTTCCCACGGCAACAGAACAGCGCAATTTGGGAGGTCACAGCGGTGGAGTCACCTGTCTCAATGCACCACCTCCAGAGTACTGCAGGAGATTGGGTATGCACACACACATACATCCCCTCTCTGTCTGTCTCTCAAGGCCTCTAAGTTCTGGGAAGTAGAGAATAATTGATCCTGTTGATGGGGACAGCCGGTAGATACAGATGTACCCACAACTCCTCACTCATCTTTTATACACTCTCCTCTCCCACGTCTTTTGTTCTGTGTACCGATTCCCTCCTTCCCATCTGTCCCTTTTGCTCTCCATCACTCCCTGTCTTGCTGCCTTTGACGGTGCATTTGTTTCTCATACTTTTTGTCCTTCAATCACTCTTTTCTTGTTCGGTCAATTTTTTTATTGTCTTGCTCTCTTTTCATGCAGCACATGATCTCGACTTGCCTGACAAGGAAAGATTTGTTTTAAGTGGTTCCATGGACTGTTGTGTGAAAATATGGGCTTTGAGTTCAGGTGAGTCAAATGCATACACCCCAACTTTGTGGCCTCAGCAAACATAGAGCCCTCAACTTTCTATTGCCATAGGGTAACAAACTCAATATCTTAAAGGGATAGTTCATCCATAAATGAAAATTCTTACATCAGTTACTCACTCTCATGTAATTTCATATCTGTATAAATTACTTTGTTCCGATGAACACAAAGAAAGATATTCTGAAGAATGTTAGTCATTTTCAGTTTCGGGAGATCATTGACTACCATAGTAGGAAGAATAAAAACGTAGTCAAAGGTGCCCGAGAACTCTTTGTTTTCCTAATTTCTTCAAAATATCTCATTATGTGTTGAACAAAACAAAAAAATACAATATTTATTTTTCCTACTATGCTAGTGGATGATGTCCCAGAACTGAAAATTGCTAACATTTTTCCAAATATCTTTCCCTGTGTTCATTGGAGCAAATACATTTATACAGGTTTGAAACAACCTAAGGGGGAGTAAATGATGACAGATTTTTCATTTTTGGATAAACTGGCCCTTTAACTTTGCAGGCACGGATGGCAATAAAATTCAGTATGAAAATTATTCATACTGAAAGCATGACTATACAAAATTTTTTCTATAGTCACAGAACAACCAACAACACAACATTTTTTTTCTGATATTGTAAACCACGTGGACTGTCCTAGCATTTTTTATTGACAGGTAAACCGTTATATGTACGAAGCGGAATGATTTAAGTGTGGATTTGTTTGGCTGTGTATGTTTTCTAGAAACAAATGGATGAAAAGATATTGATGCAATGGAGCCACTGGGGAAAATGTTTTTAATCCCTTTTGTTTGAGTTTTTATTTTATTTCTCTGAGTTTATTTTTGATACTAGTAAAAAGGTACATTTCATTCAAAATAAAACATATATTCCAAAATTGCATATTTAAACATTTGTGCAATAGAGGGTTAAATAAGCTCATGGCAAAAACTACTAATCTAATAAATGTAGCGATTCAAGATGATTAAGGAAATCCTTCTTTAAACTGTATTGTCATACTTGTTGAAATGCAATAATAGTTATTGCAAAATTATTTGAATATTATTAATAAGAGAAGTGTTGCATGCTGGAGAGTGTGCTTTAGATGTCCTGCTGTGACAATCGCAGTGTGTTAAATGACTCACTATGTGAATCTGAAGAAAGAGAGAGTACACACCGTTTTGATTCTGACTGCTGATGTGCTTGGTGTTTATGTCTGTTTTGTGTTTCTTGCAGGTCAGTGTGTTAAGTCCATTTACACATTCAATGCAGTTACAAGTCTCTGCTTCATTCCTGAAAGACAAGGCTTCATTGTCACTGGTTCAGGTAGGCAGATGCTCACACAACACAGCATGTCTGTGTGCTGTGTGTGTGCATGTGTGTTTTGTTGTGTTGACCATGCCTTGCATCAGTCAGGATGTGTCTGTGGCTCACATTTATCGATCTCGCTCTAGATGCTGGGAAGCTGCAGGTGTGGAGCTGGAGCTCACAGGAGAGCTGTCAATCAGTGAACGCACACCTGGACTCAGTCACCACACTCCAGGTGGGCGAGCGCCATGGCAACAGAACTAAGCTGGCATCTGGAACTTTCTCAGTCTGCCCTTTAGATCAGCATATGTTAAGAAAAGAAGCTGAAGTGTTGCCTGAAGAGAGATCTCTTAAGAGTCCGCGTGCACTCCAGGCGATCTTTAAACACGGTTCTAAAGTTCACAGAGATGCCAAAGCCAGTAAAGGGCAACATATTTACTCCTGCGGTCTCAGCCTTTTTTTTGTGAGTGATTAATTGGCATGAGGACTGTGTATTGGGCTTTCAATAGTATATGAAATTCAATTGGACCGAACAATATAAAGAAAGTCAATATATACAGCCTGAAATCCCCATTGGGATCAGTGTAGTCTTTTCTTATTTAATCATATTTTTTGTGCGAGGAGAAAATAAGATTGCAATATATCATATAGTACATTATAAGGTGAAATAAGAGGTGAAGATATGAAATAGGATACTGTTGCATCAAACAGAAGAGAATCTTGTCTCATATTTAATTCAGTTAGTTGGCACAAGTTGCCATGGAAACGCAGTGCCATTTACACTCAGTTGTTTGCAGTCCCAGGGTCCTCTGCTGTTCAGCGGCTCCGCCGAGGGACGCGTGTGTGTGTGGGGGCTGAGCAATGAAGGGCCGGAGCCCCTCCGCAGGTTGCACCTCTGGGAGCCAGAAGTCACGGGGTGTGGTGGAGGTGATGGGCTGAACGGGAGGCTGTTTCTGAGCCCCCGTGGGGACCGCGTGTTTCTCACGTGTGGGAGGGCGAGCATACGAATCCTTAACTGGAGGACAGGTAATATATATGTGGCTGTGTCGACAACATGATTCAGTGATCTGCCATCAACCAATATTTATATTATGTATTAATTCAATTATATGAAATTGAGTTTATTTCTATTGCGGTTTTTACAGTTCTGCATTGAGGCAAAGCAGCTTCACTTACATATAAATAGTGGAAACAGAAGTAGAGATATATAGTAATGAAAAAATATAAAACGATAGAAATAATAATAATATATGTAAATTTTTCTCAATACAATGTAAGCACAATGATTATATATAAAATAGTATATAACATAAAACATTTTCTTATAACACTATATTTCTATGTCAGGTAGGTTTTATGGGTAGTAATCATATAAACTCATCCTACATAATGTAAAGAACATTTTGAAAATATAAACTTGATATCTTTAATATTGACTGAGGAAGGCCATGTCAGAGAAATCCTAGTGAAATAATGCTTGAAATCAAACTTTAATGCTTCTTGTCTCATAATTAGATTATGAGATTTAAGCCTGGATTTCATAGACTGGGTGACATTTAATAAAATATATAGTAATTAAGTGCAAACGTTGCATTTCTAAATAACTTATTTCAAGAAAAGGTTGTTCTGCTGAATTAGGGAGATGGCTTCTTATGGATATGTTGAATTCTATAGCGATAAATATTTCACCCACCCCAGCGGACCTTCATTTGTTCTTTTACTCAGGGCTATTTAACAGATTTATTAATGGAATACATCTTGACTGAGTCTATTCGCTCTGAGCTGCTAATATCATCTGTGCTGAAATCCCAGCGGCTCAGAGAACACTGGCAGGAGAGGGTCTGTTCGCTGCAGGGCAGTGGAAGACATAAAAACATCCGGAACATTCTCATTTTAATCCTGTTTTCTCACAGGAGAGTTGTGATGAAGGCTATTATATCAAAAAACCTGTAAACAATTACATCAGATAAATCAATTTTACTGGTAGGAACGCACTACATGAAGTGATGTTCTAATCGAGAACGCTGAGCTTGATAATGATGCCAGTTCATCATAACGCTTTAAAAGAAGTAATGAGCTTCATACAGACAGAAAAACATTTGTATTAACCACACAAAATACACAGCAGTGTCGACAGTTAATGACAGGGCAGAAAAGGGTGCAAATTAAGACAAATTTAGTTACGTTGCTCTTTTTGTTTATTTGTACAGTGTTTCCAGTATGAATTAATCTTGTGTGTAAGCATTGTGTGTAAAATGGTTGTACAGTTGTGTTTCAGTGGAGGAATGTTGATGTGTGTTCGTTCTCTCCTATCATTCGCAGGCGTAGTGACCCGGTTAACCAATCACAGCAGCACTGCGGGTGTCACAGATTGCATCAGTCAAATTCCGGGTCTTTTGATTGGTTCTTGCTTTGACCTCGCCACCGGAGAAAGCACAATTAACTGTAAGTGACTGGTGTCACATTTTTAACACCACTTAAAGTGCAAAACCTTGAGACAGATTTAACAGTATAATCCCCCCCTCCCATCTCTCTCTTTCTTTCAGTGTTTTCAGTTCCCCAGTGCAAGTACCTGGTTTCACTCACCTCTTCGAGTCTTCCCAGAATTCTTTGTTTTGCTGCCTGGTTAACAGCGAGCGGGGACCATCGGTGGGTCACAGGGGGTCGTGACCTCATCGTTTGGGAGCAGCTTCCAGGAAATTTCAAAAAGAGGTGTGTGTAACATTTGTTAAAATGTATTGTCCAGTACAATCCCTCTATCTCAAGTCTAAACCAGTTGCACTGATTTTGATTCCTATGCAAATTTTTCATTAAAAAAGCAAAGCTTGAATGCACTGCAGGTTGTGCATGAGTGCATTCTGCCAAATGCATAAACGCAAATGTAACCAACATAGCTCAGCTCCCCCATTGTGCTCATCTCTTGACCCCACATACACTTCAATGTATTATGTACATTACATATATATCGGATCACTTACATGGGCTGACAGTCTTCTGGACCTCTTTTACTTATTTAAGACCGTCCAAACCTCTGCTCAAATTTTCACTCAGTCAGAATATCAATATGTATATCTGTAATGAGATCGCAGCTGGAATGGAGTTTCTTTGGGATGTCTATTAACAAGTAGTCTACAGGAACGCTCCAGGCGCAGTTAAATTGACAATGAGAACTGTAGCTCTCTTCTACCGCTGGATACTGAGCCAATAATGACTTTTGTGCAAAAATATAGATTTTTTTTGTAGTAACTACATTTCTGTATGAAAAGCTAACCGTGGTGCCTCACCGGTGGGTTTTGTTATAGAAAAATTGGGCGTCAGCCCGCAGGTCTGCTGTAGTAATGGGGCGACAGTGAGGGAAAAACAATGCAAAATGCAAGTAATTAAAATGCAACTAACTGTACAATTTATGCATAGTTAGGGTGGCAAAATGATCAACTTTCCAAAGCCAGCAGACAGTATTTAGTTTTTAAAGTCTGTGTGTCAAACTCTACAGTATTGTGGCGCAAGTTAAATGAAACGACAAACTATAGATGGTAAAAGAATCAATCCAGACTTGATTTAATATGGGTTCACTTGCAGCGAAGATAAACATGGTTTGTGCCGACCACAGTGTTTTTGTGCTAAGAATTTTTGACTGCTGAGATCATGAAAACAACTCAATTTAAAGACATTTTTCATATTAAGCCTTTTCCTTAATCATATTTATATAAAATGCTGTTTAGTGTGGGTTATTTCGGCATTAAGTGTTTGTTTCTAAAGACATTTTTGTTAACGTGTTCCTGTAGCTGAGATAGAAGCCATGACAGTACTAGCAACACCAATATCCGGGTTCTTATCCAGGATCACAAACTGATAAAATATATTAGTTTGAATCCACTGCTGGATAAAAGCATCAGTCAAATGCATGAAACAGATATGTAACCATAGACTTAAAAGTTTCTTTTAACTTCACCCTTAATGATTGTGGTGCTTTATGGAAGAAGCCGTTTGTATGATGAAACAAGTCATTCAGAAGTCATTGTCAGCAAAGCTGCTTCGCTTTTGCTTCGGGCGTGTTAAACATCATTCTGTCCTTGTAAACAGCGTGACCCAAGTGCCCTCTGCTAACAGTTTTCTGTTGTTCTGTCTCTAGAGGCGATGTCGCAGTGAGACGAGACAGACGATTGGAATATTCTCTTTTGGATTCTGACAGGGACTCGGAGGGCGACAGAAGTGACGGTAAGAGAGAACCAAAGACAACAGTGCTAAATAATACAGTACCTGTATGAAGAAATCAAAACAGCCAATGGTAGAGCAGTGAGAAACTTGATTTCCCAGTGTACTACTCATGCAGTCTGTGTTCCCACTGCCATGAAAACAGAAATCTTATGGGTTTTTAAAGGGATAGTTCACCCCAAAATGAAAATTCTGTCATCATTTACTCACCCTCAGATTCTTCTAAACCTGTTTAAATTGCTTTGTTTTGCTGAACACGAAGGAAGATATTTGGAGGAATGTCAATACTGACATTCTTCCTTTGTGTTTAGCAGAACAATACATGTATACAGGTCTGTAACAATCTGAGGGTGAGTACATGATTACAGAATTTTCATTGTTGGATGAACTATCCCTATAAAGTGTCTATGTCCAGATCTAGAAAAATATTAGTTTTGGCATTTTTTATAGAGAATGTGTTTTTCCTGCTCTAAAATATTCCATAGGATAGAAATGGCTTTCTGTAATCTCTTAGAAATTATTTGTGGAAGTCCTCATGCAGTTCTTACAAATTAACAAAAAAATCATGACAATTAATTGGTCAAAAATTGTAGGGAACCTGTGCAATTCACTCCTAGTTAAAATATAAAAAATATACCAATTTCTCTTTTTCAATAGATGATGATGAAGACTTCATGCCCCAGGGTGCACCTGAAACCGTGGAACCTGAAAGTTCTTCGTGGCTGCGTTGCGTTCTTCAGTGAGAAAAAGAGGAGGTGTGGATGACAAACAGAGAGAGAGACAATAGGAAGGTCGAAGGAGGGCTGAAAAAAAAGAGCTGCAAAGGAAGAAAAATAAGAGGAAAGGTCAAGGGACGATGATGGAGTGCAAGAAATAAAACGAGAGAACTCAAGTGGAACAGATTGAGCGTGAAGAAACAGAAGGAGAGAAAGAAGCAACAGACTGTTTTCTATGTAAACGTTGATTCAATAAATCGGACCACGTTATATCTGTGCGTGTGAGAGTATTTATCTTTGCTGGCGTTTCCGTCTATAAATATCCATGGCGTTGTGCATCACTCTGAGGCTCCACGTTAATGTGTATTGATCTCCTGTCCCTGTGTCCCTAAAACAAACAAATACTTTTTCTTTACTTCAACCGGTTATTAGAATATAATATGTCATTTCTGTCTAGCTATTTTCGTCTTTGAAATGTATTCATTTTCTTCTCGCTGTCTAATTAATTTGAACCAGTTAAGAAATATAATTAGTATTTCAATCTTTCCGCCAATCCCCTCTTGCACCCTCCCCTCTCTCTCTCTCTCTCTTTCTCTCCCTCTCTCCTGCACTCTGTTTCTCGCTCGCACAATTTCTACATGTCTCTGTCGCTACGGCAACCAATGCTTTTCCCCACTTCCAGGCTTTCTCCCTCTCTCCCACTCCCATCTTCAGGGGCTTGAGGTAAGCATGTGAAGTGTTATCTCTGTTCTTGAGTATGTGAATCTGCGTGTTTTTAAGTACGAGTGTTGCCTGGAAGTGTGTAGCGTTTTTCATACAACAAAATTGGGATACACCTATTCTGTTTCGCTTGAGGATGTTGATTAAGACTGGAGATGTATCCACAGGTGTGTGTTTTCTATTTATCGGTGTGTGTTTTTATGTAGATCTTGTATCATGGCGTATGACTTTGTTTTGTTATGATAAATGAATGCGTGGTTGTTCCGAGTCAGAGAGTGTGTGTATGTGGGTGTTACTGTTTAATGTGCATCCGAGTTGTTACTGTGAGCACAGCAACAAGCGCCAGTGTGTTTGTGTTGTACGTATGCCTGTGTGTGTTTATGTTTGTGTTGTTCTTATCCAGCAGGGTATTTCTCCACTACAGCCATCTGTTTGAATCATTTAGTTAGTGTCAGGACCGAACCCTCCGCCTCTCAATCACTCCTTCTCTTCTTTTTCCCTCTTTATGTCATTGTTATTTAAGAGATGATTGGAACAGCAAAGACACAGTGAAAAACCAGAAGCGATGGAGCGATGGTAAGTAAATGAGAGAGCGTTAAACATACGGACGCACTTGACTGTTTTGGTTGCACTGTTGCACTCAGATCTGGCCAGTTGTCCTCCAGCTCAATGAGTTGCATCAGCTTCTGCTCACGTCTCTTTCCATCTTTCCGCACCTCTCAGCTGTGTGTTCTTTATGCATATCTAGCTTTTTCTTTTCAATCCCTCCTTCCGTCTTTCCGTTGCTTTGTATTTCCTTCCCCCCAGCTCCATCTCTCCCCACATTGGATTCATTCCCCTTTGGAGCTTCCTGCTGGTCACTGTCATTTTTTGCACTGCCACCGGTGACACGAATGACAGGAAGGAGCTCGGAGAGATGCAGATGCCCGTTACGGCGCAGGCCACCACCACTCAGCTCTGGGTGGTGGTCTGGGGTCCCACACAACTGCCGGAGGATGAAACGCATCACGTCCTGTCCAGCCTGGAGCCAGTGAGCCTGAAGATGACCACGTCCGAGGACTTGTCAAATCATCGGGGCCAGCCTGCCAATCACACCCAACAGCCAACGACAGGAGAGAAGGGGAGAAAAGATACAGAGGAGCAGGAGACCAAAGAAGGTTTGTATGGCTGGTTTCTTGTCTGAAAGCGAAATTGCCAGCAGACGCTGGGCACGTGCTGTTTCTTCATGGCAGTAAATTTGCGCTTGAGGAGAGTGTAGATTTCTCTCCCATTGAGCAAGAGGCAGGCATCAATCCAATCAATACAACTTTACCTGATTATGACACTGTCCCCCCACACGCTTCGCCCCCATGTTTTCTCTCTCCTCTCCTACTTCTTATTGCTTTCGCTCAATGCTCTTACACATGGTGTGTTTTTTTGCACTTCTTTGTCTCTCTGCTTTCTCTGCTTTCATTTATTTTTATTGCTCTTTGTTGTGTACCATTCCGAATAAATTGGATGTTGCCGTTTGAATTCCAGTTCATTTCCTGAATTTGAATTGAGGTAGCAACAGAATGCAGAAAGTACAGTTGTAACGAAAATAAATTCCACTCTTAAAAATGAAGTCACTATACAAGATGTAAAAGTTTAAGAATCCATAAAAAACCTTTAATATCTGCAGAACTTTTCTGTTTGACCAATTAGATCATTAAAAGGTAAAGACTGAATGATTCTTTGGGGAACCACATTTTGTTCTTTTATGACATTGTTGTGAATAACATTGTGTAGCGCCTTTATTTTTCACAGTATATATGATTAACATTTAGTCATTTAGCAGACGCTTTTATCCAAAGCGACTTACAAAGAGTTTAGGGAGCAATAATCGATATGTCATACAGGAGCCAGTATACAGTAGGTGCCAATACAAAGTTACTAGTTTCAACAAAAGCTAGACCACTACCTGTTGAGAGAGGGTACGTTTTTTTTTCATTTGTCTGTCAGGTTTTAAGTAGTTTTTTTAATTTAATGTTTTCATACAAAATGTGGAAATACATGTACCAAAGAATGATTGTTAGAATTATCTAATTTACCCCAAAGTCTTTTTTTTTTGTTAAAAATGGGCAACATAAAGACATTTCTTGTACTGAAATCCTCTTAAAAAGGGTGCTTAAAAAGGTGCTAAACAATTCACAGCCTTGATATAGATAGAAGAACCATTTTTGGTTTTCCAAAGATCTTTTAAAAACCATTTCTTCATATAGACTATAGAACTTTTTTCTACACACTACAAATAACTTTTTGCGCAACAGAAAGGTTCAGTCCTTGGTAAAGGTTCTTGTTGGAGCCAGACATAGAACCTTTAAGGAACCTTTCTTTTTACACTGAACTAAAAATAAAACCTTTCCCAAAGAATATTTTGCTCAAACGTTCTTATAAGAACCATGTCTTACCTTTTTATAATCTATACTAAAGAGCTCTTTTCCACAACAAAGAACCTTGTGTGAAACAGAAAGGTTCTTCGGATGTTAAAGGTTCTTTATGGAACCATTCAGCTAAAAGTGGTTCTTCTATGACATTGTGAAGCACCTTAATTTAAAGAGTGTAAGAGAGTAATGAAATGCCTCTAGTTGTGACCCAAATTACATACTATGCACTTTAACTATGCACTATGCACTCAACCATCTAGTGTATCGTCCCACTTAACGGTTTTATACTGACCAGATGTATAAGCAATTTCCCAGACGAGGGCAAATGACGTCAATCGCACAACACAATGTATCAATAAAATCTATTTGTCCATTGTACATTTAATGTGATTTCCATCTGTTTTGTCCAGCATGACTTCAGTCATCATCCAATTTAAGCGTAATCACTCCACAGGAGAACTTTGTTCGAGCAGCGTCTGATAGCCCGTATCTCTTCCGCCACGCAAGCGAAATGGCGACCATCAAGTGCGTGAATTGTCCAGAGTTGCACACTTATTTTAGGTTGAATGAGTGCATCATCCTTCGGGTAGTTAAAGGTCAAAATTTGCCCCCATTGACTTTCCATAGCAGGAATAAAAACGACTATGGAAAGTGAATGGGGGCAAGTTTTGAACTGCTCCTTTAAAGTTCACTTATTTTGAGAAATGTCCATGTGAACGCACTACTCACGCTATTTATACTACAAAATGGCGTAGAATACTGCATCATTGTGCGATTTGGGACGCACCTTCTGTGGCTGTGTTGAATGTAAATTGCAATTTAGTCAATTCCTCTTCCTGTCATTGTAATTGAAATATCGTGTGGGCGTGGCCCCCACAAACGGATCCAATTTTTAACACTTTCATTTGAACTCTGTGTCTTTACACTTTGTTTCAGTGGACCCACAGTTTTACGTGACTGTGACGATTTCATCCCTGCTGATCCTCTCTGCCGTCATCATCTCTGCTAAACTCTGGTGAGACATTCACGACACTTCTGCGCCTTCACATTTCTTTGATACATCCCCTGAGACCGCGCGCTCGCGTGCGTGTTTATGAGTTAATGTACAATCGGTGTGTCATAATAACAATGTTCACGCAACAGATTTCAAGCCCTGGTTCTGGTGTTCCCCACGGAACGGTTCGAAATGTCATCTGTAGATATTCTAACTCTGCAGACGCTAACTACGTGGACACCTTACAGTGTTTTATTGTGCTGGTTTAATTAGAAATGTTGCCTAGAGCGTTGTGAGCCATCAGGCGCAACACTGCATTTTCACTCGCTCGGACGGCTGCGTACGTTCGATCGCACGGATGATCATTAAAATGATGTAGAGAGCTGAGGAATGGTCCATATCATCCTGAGAGTAACTATAAACATGAAGATGACAGGTTATGAGTCTGATTTATTCGCACCTTTAGTTTACGCTGGAATTTTACCTACGACCAAGTTTCGTTCAGCTCGAACGTTTCGACCAATCGCGTGCTTTCTTTTTGATGCGGCAAAGCAACAATGCGGGTACCACAAATCAGACATTATGGCAGCTTTTGTGAGCTTATTTGTAAGACAGATAGAGAGTTTTAAAACCGTCACATTGCGAATTATTGGCGGGTTGAATGTTAATGCGAGCCCGCCGCTCAGGTAGAAAATAAGAGCGTCTTTCGTCTGACTGAGCTGAGGGCAATTTATTGCACGCGCAAGCATGCTACATCTACGCAATTAATCTCTGTTTGGCGTGCGCTTGCCGTGACACCTTCCCGCTCATTTAACAACCCCCAACCCACCTCCCATCATTCAATCAATACAGACAGGGGTGGAGTGAACTCACTCCTGACTGAGTGTAGATAAGTGTGTGGGGTATTAATATTACATGACTGTGTTTGTCTTCACGTCACCACACTGTGGACCTCACGCTGTGTCCCCGACACTCCGTCGTCCTAATGGTTCCTGGACAAATGTAATTTTAATCGGATATTTTGGCATCTCTCTCTCTCTCTCTCTCATTGGCTGTCATTTCTCCTTTATTTCACCCTTTCTGTTTTAAGCTCTGGGCAGTCTATTAAATAAATAAAGAGTGAATAAACTTCCTGTCAATGTCATTCAAGTGTTTGGCGTCTTTCTCTCTGTTCTGCTTAATCGACTCTTTCATGCCTGTCATACTTTCTTCAGCTTCGGTATTCTTTCGCTGACTGTAGTCTTATCTCTCTTTTTCATTCAGTTACGACCGGAGCCTCTCTCATCGTCCTCCTCCTCTCTCTCTCTCCATCCCTCGTGCCATAGCTCAGGAGGACAGCAGGCAGACACTGCACAGCACTCCATCCTTCCCCGACAGAGAGAGGTAGTGTGTGCATGTCTGTAAGACTGTGAGACGGAGAAGGGGGCCTACAGTGACCCTACAGTGTTAGTACAGAAGATAGTAATACCAGTGATGTTTGACCTTGTGGGGACATATTTGGTCTTTATGAGGACAACAGCGTATACAATTAAATGATGTTGAAATGTAAAATTGAAAAAAAGAGAAGTTGTCTGTGATGTTTATATGTAGGTTTAGGGGACAGAATATACAGTTTGTACAGTTCAGAAATCATTACATCTATGGAAAGTGCCCATAAAACATGGAAACTCAACATGTGTGATGTGTTTGTGTTGGGGCTGTGCAATTTATTGCAATGAATCATATTTTTTTCAGTGATTACCTAAACAAAACAATCAAAGGTGATCGCTTTTTTACAATTATTTTTATATCTTTTTTTATTGAATTCAAGTAATTTTTTAACATTTTCGTGTTGTTTTTAAGGTTTTCAAGTCACTAGGTAATCATATTAAGTATCGGTGAACTAAATATTGGCCAAAATAACCGTGATTATGATTTTTGTCATAATTGAGCAGCCCTAATGTGTGTGTGAGAGAGAGAGCTAAGGGAACACTGCATGTATGAGTTATTGAGTGATTTGAGCAAATGAGCAAATTAGTGATTTTTATCAAGATTTTTACATTTTTCATAAATTAAACGGGAAAGACACGTTATAATCGCCTTTGCTTTTTGCAGTTCACCTAAATATTGTGTTGAGAATGGTTTGACCCATCTAATTAGTACTTTCTAATTGATTATAGATACTACATTTCCCTAATGTGTACGTCTGCAGATGTGTATGTGTGTGCGTGCTGTGAACCTAAACTAATTCTGCATCAAAAATGTTCAATAGAAAATCCTAACACATTTATATTTATGCACTTGGCTGACTCTGTTATCCAAAGCGACTTACAGTGCATGCAGGCTTTGCATTTGATCATGAAGCCAAATTTGCATTTGCATTTGATAAGTGAAAGCTCAAATGGTAGTGATAGAAAAAA
This sequence comes from Triplophysa siluroides, assembly GCA_006030095.1. Lineage (NCBI taxonomy): Eukaryota > Metazoa > Chordata > Actinopteri > Cypriniformes > Nemacheilidae > Triplophysa > Triplophysa siluroides. The sequence goes on from VCII01000558.1 coordinate 1,467,804, forward strand.
ACCTGACTGAATGACATTGTATAATTTACACATTGGGATTTCGTAAAACCCATTTTTTTTCAGAAGAAAATATGTGGCATTTCAGTATGAGTTCATAACTGCACATTAATTCTACAAGAAACGGAGACACGATTACAGTAGTTTTACATGAAGTACAATGACACTACATGGCATACACTGTATGTGCCATAATGTGAACTAAATTGATCATATTTAAAATAATTTTGTGTATGGCACAAAGAGAAACTGTTGTAAAAATAACCACACAACATGTGTGAATATTTCAACAGGAGAAAGAGAGAGAAAGAAAGCAAAAGACAGCATGCCATCCATGAAATCATTCCTCTTCCACCTGCTCTGTAAATTTCAGTTAATCTCACACTCGATAATAGACTGAAAGTCATGTTAATTTAATCTGCCGTCTCTTTCTTCATCTCTTTACCCCGTGCTGCAGGATACCAGTGGTCAATCTTTGAAGAGCCGACTGTTCCGAGCACGATAATCATTTCCTGCGGGTATATCACAGACTTTGGTGTTAACACATCTGAATGTACATACGATGTATATACAGGCATATGGATTTCCAGAACTCTTTGGACGCTCTGATGAAGACATTGGGTACATAACTGAAAACTACGAGAGAGTTTGTGTTCCGACGTTTGCTGGTGTACTTCTTTCTTCCACTGCTGTTTGTATAGTATTACGTTACTGAGCTTTCGATGCAGCCATTTACAAGGGCTCGGGGAACGCTACTCAACCATGAACACAATCATTAGCTTCTGATCTTCAAATACGCTGTGATGTATTCGGTCATTCATTTAATATCCAGCATTACATGCTCGCAGTAGCCTTTCACATGCATACAAAGGCCCAAAGGTCACATTCATTCGCCTAGCTCTGCCTTTATCGCACTGTGTGTATCATTTCTTTCGACCAAGCGCCTGCCATTATTTTGACGAGTTAAATATAGTTCACATGCTCTGTTTTGTTTAATACGGCTTTGCGTCACATGGCAACGACGGACGGCGTTGACGTCAACCGATAGAATAAGATCTCTGGAAGGACCTCTGCTGTGTTAACTTATAATTTACACTGATGATCAGTGGTTTTTGTAATTATGGTTCAACATCTGTCGAGGTGTTCGTGAAACCTACGTAATTCTATTTAAAGTGTGTTATGCTTATCAACGTTAGTCTTCGACATTGTGGCCATATATCTCTGGCTGGTTGCGTGTAAACACAACCTTGATGGAGCATTAACAAAAGAGACTTGGAGGAGAATGGTTGGAAGAGATATTAGCAGTTTTATGACGATAAACGTTATACAGCATCTAGGAAAATCGCCGATGTGATTGATGCCACTATCAGGGATTTTTGGAAGTTTTATGCTGTTTATGGAGAGCACACTCTTGAACATTTGTATTGAGATGAAAAGAAAGATTTCAGTTCAGATGATATAAAGCTGCAAATAATCCACCCCCATCTTAAAACAGCACCACTTTATTTTGAATATTGCTACCTAGTCGAGCAGCATGAATCGCTTTTTGCATTTGTCATTTATTTAGGTTTTTCGCTGGGTAGAAGCCTTTAAGGATTCAATTTTCTTTAATGAAACTCTGCTTTAGGCTACATTTTCTTTTCACAGAACTCGCCCCCCTTTGTACTTGAAAGGAAGTGAAAAATCTGAAAAACAACAAATATTCCTTCACCTGGGCTGTTGGAATTATCAAAACATCGGATGTGCCATTGAAGTTTCTAGAAATAGAAGATTAAAGTATCTCTTTTTTAAAACATGCACAAGAAGCTACATCGTGTGAAAGATGTAGAGAAAAGTTTTACATCCTCCATGTAGCACTGCCTTAAATGTGATTCAATGTACTATGGAAATAAAAAAGCCATCTCTGGTGTTTCAAAACAGTGAATGTGTGTCTGTGTTAAAAAAACATTTAATGTCAAAATATGACTGTAAAACTGCACAATTTAGGCATATTTATCTCTGTTTGAAACATAAAATGACAAGTTATGTGGGTTGAAATCCAATGACCTCAAATTGACATGTCCCATTAAACTGCACCTTACAGCACAAATTATAAATAATAATTATTAGCTTTCGGTTGTAAATTGTTGTAAGATAGGAAGACGTTGAGTAAGAAGTTTATGTTCTTGCTCAATAACTGATTTTTATTTGACCAAAAAACAGAAAAGCTTCCAGAGACAGGCCAGAAGAACACTCTAACGGCACTGAAGTCAGCAAATCTCTGTCCATCCCTTGGTTTTCAGTATATTTGTGAGCCTGGACAACAAAACCTTATGGTCTTATGGGTCAGTTTTGAGATTGAGACAATATCATTAAATTAATTAATAAATTGCACAATATCTGGCAGAGATGCAACAGTTTAAAACTCTGGAATCTGAGGGTGCAAAAAAATCTAAATATTGAGAAGATTGAAGTTTTTCTCAATTTCATGGAAGTTTTTCATGGAGCCGAATCTTCACTTAATATCCCAATGATTTCGGGCATACAGTAAAAGAAAAATCGACAATTTTGACCCATACAATGTACATTTTAGCTTTTACAAAAAATGTTCCCGTGCTACTTAAGACTGGTTTTGTTGTAAGAATGATCTGAAATTTTAAGATTGTGCTAGGGCTGTCAAACCGATTAATCGAAAAAATGTGTGGCATGTATATGTATACATAAATACACATGTATAGAACTATGTGTAATATATTTATACGTAATGGAATTCTATTTAAATATAAATTCTATTTATGTAAATATTAGTTTTTTGTTATTTGATTAGATTGCATTTACTTTGTTAACTGCTGAACTTAAGCTTTTGTTCTGTTTGATCTTAAAGTTATCGTTGTAAACACTGGGACACACATATGCAGACTTCCCACATTCTCCAGACACACATGCAGTATGTAAGCTGCAAGAGTTCACAGCTTCCATCTGCTCAGAGCTGTGAGACTGAGAAACAGTGAACCTCACTCTCACAGACTGAATTAACACTACTATTTATAGAGAGAACGAGAAAAAAAGAAGGTGAGTGTGTGAAAGGATCATAATTTTTAAGTTGGATGGATCTTGGTAGACACAAAAATAGTGATGTGGCAGGGGTTAATGTAAAACTAGATGATCACTCTCAGCTTTTTACTGTTCTCTTCATTTCTGAGTGGGTGCCACAAGTTAATTGCTACCATTACAAACCATTATGCAGGACATAGAGAGAGAGAAGTGTAGCTTAGTCAGTCTTTATGGCTGGATAAAGGGCATTTTACCAAACACATTTGCAGAAGGAAATGCGTGTGTGCAGTTAGGAGAGAGAACCCGATCTGATGTTATTTCAGGGCTTCTGCATTAAACTGTGGCTAATTAATGTCACGACCTCTTGACAGACAAGCCCCCATTGAGACCAAACATTAACCAGCCAGCACTAAGCATTAGAGCAAGGGAAACATGAAAGCCAGAAACGACACGGCGTGACAGATGGATATCATTTATTCATAGGTGTAATCCATTTACATCCAGATTTAATAATGAACAAAACAAACACACAAAGCAAAATGAGCATGAGTCAAATTAATGACATCTACAGCATACATATACATATACATAAACATACACATACTCGCGCACACACACACACACAGAATTGTGTAAGAGTCTATTTGTTTTAGAAGTTGATGGTTTGTGTCTAAAAATTGACCATCAGTTTGTTTGCATATCTATCCAGCAAGCTTTCAAGTCTGTCTGTGAGCAGGTTATTGGAGACCGATCTGAGTTCTTGAGTTCAATTAGATTTTGACCAAATCTTTCCACTTCCACGCAACCTAAAACAAAGAAAAAATATTTTTTCTGTTAAGCATTTGGCACCTAAACTAATTAAATGATTGTCTAATGCAATGTAATAAAATTATTACCGGGCAATAAGTAGCAGTTTAACACACTCAGACACAGACTGGCACAAATGTTAACATTTCTAAATGTTAATGCTGAGTCTCCACTGAGATTCTTTTAAAGCCTTGGACTTGAATTAATCTGTGTCAGATCCGTCCGGAATAAATTACACCTCTTCTTAACTGACACTGTTCAGCGACAAAGAGAAAGCAGTGGTGATCAAAACATCTCTCTATCTCTCTCTCTCTCTCTCTCTCTCTACAGAACGCATCCTGACATGAGATTTCCAAACCAGGACACAGACAATTTTAAACTCATCAGGGCTTAATTAGGACTATAAGCCTTTGGGTTATTTCCGACAAATCACACTAAACTAAAGCAAGGGAAAAAGTACATAAAATACACAGCTATGCACCAACAATCATAAATCATATTCTACACCCTTACACTAAAAACAACATTAGTGAATTCAAACTCTCAGCGATGCGATTGTGTATGAAGTGATTCTTAGATGAGGGATTTAATAATGAATAGATGTACTTCGCATGTGACGTCTTTAATTTGCACCTGCTGCACTGGGACATTTATAATATGTTAGAGTTATTTATATACTTTACAAAGTTGAAGGAAATTAAAACCGATTAGAGGAAGTGAATGAACTTAATCATTTGAAAGACATTATTCAAAGCATTTTGTCATGAAGCCCTAAACCCAAAACACTAGTTACCTTACCCTTTGACCTTCGAACTCTTTTTTCCTGGTTGCCGTGGCTCCTGAGAGGAAGCAGGGTCTCTTGGCTCAGCGGGCTGATCTGCATCCTGATTGGATGCTGCCCCAGCAGGGGCGGGGCCAGATGATGGGGAAGCTGAGCTTGCCTTTAGGGTTTTCTGTAGGTTTGATACCTAATAAAGAAACAAAGGTATAAATAAATTTCCCTACAAATAAATCATGTGGTTTCCAAGGAAGTAAAATAATTAAAAAAAAATTAAATATACAGGAAAAACCGTAAGGATATATGGGAAAGAATACACGTTTCAAAGCAGCTTTACAGAAAATTATGCCTTAATGTCTTATGGCCCCAATTGAGCAAGGCAATTGCGGCAAGAAAAAACTGTAATATCAAACTTTACCTAATTACCCAAGATAATTAGGTAAAAAGATGCAAGAATAACAATTAGGTAAGAATATCACTACACAATATCATAGCCAAAAGAATTCACAATAACTATATTAAGGCGATATCTATTCAAATTAAATGAATAAATAAAATACTGCTTTCAGCCAAATCTCTTTAATTTTGGTTTATTATGAATCGCACTCAAAATACAAGTTTAGTAAACATTGTGGCTTTCCTGTAGCTCAGTGGTTAGAGCATGCAATCCCTGGGATCGAACATAATTAGAAACAAATTTATAGTATAATGCAATGTAAGCCGCTTTGAATAAAAGCATCTGCCAAATGAATAAAATGTAAATCTACTATGTTGAAGTGTCAACGAAAAACTGACATATTTATAGTATTTTGATATGTGCAGTATTAACATGATTTCAATAACCAGCTATTAATATCACAGATATTCTCAATACAGTACTCTGTATAGAGAATGTGAAGATTACGCCACGCCCTATGTTGCATGTTGCTGTGGCGCCGCCATCTTGGGAGGAAAATACTCCACTGCTATTATTGTTTTGATATGTACCGTGACTTGTTTTGTTTGATATATGGAGAAATCGAAAGTGGAAGAACCATGGCCTGATATTGCAGTTTTTTAACACAGCAAGACCGACCTACCATAGTTATATTAGAAAAACAAAACACTGCATTGAACATCCTCCCAAGATGGCGCAACATTCAACGCGGCGTGACGTCAATTAACAAGCTCTATTGACCTATACTGTACACTGCATACTGCTTTAAAAAAGTCGGAGAAACAGTGGATGTTTTTTCACAATAAACCCATCAAAAAAATAATGTGCGTCACTGCTAACAAAATAATAAATAAATGTAATCACAAGCTCAAAATCTTGGCTGACATTACTGACTTACTATTCTCAGCATCACACTGAAAACGGAAGGTCAAGTGTATTGCATTGTAGGATACAGAATAACACAGTAAGCTCATTTTGGCAAACGCAGTAGGCAGGTTATTCTATGCACAGAGAAAATGAGCATACTGTGAACAGAATACACATCATATACTACAGCAATAGCACGAGTATGATAGTATGCGATTCAGAACATAGGCTAACACTTCTGGCCCGATTCACATTTTGCATCTAAAACCGCGCAGAAAACGTGAGCCGCGCCGCCTTCTCTCTTCAAATGACCCGCGGTGCGCATGCGGCACTCCGAAAAGTCTTTCCATCTCGATATCACCCGAAGCGCCTGGAAAAGTGTGCGCCTGCCGCGCGTCAACTATACAAGTTCCTAAAATTTGTTTTAGCAAATACTGTAGTAAACTTTATTATTTACTGTCTATGTAAGATTTAAGAACACTAGTGTCAGGGAGTTTTAGTAACGTTTACTGTAGTAACTACTAAAGAACGTTTTTTCATGGAATTAATTCAACCAATGTGCAACAAATTGCATTTATAGCAATGCTTATAAAGGAAATGTGAGGCTGATGTCAGGCTTACTTTAAATGTGTCTAAAACGGCCAGTAGATGGCGGCTTTAGTGTCAGTGAATCATTTAACCAACTCGTTCAAAACCGCTGATTCATTCAAGAGCGAAGCCAGTGTCTTGATGAATGACTCACTGAATCATTACCTTGTCCGAGTCGTTCAAAATATGGATTCATTTAGGAGAGAAACATGGCAAAAAAGACAGATGTAAGGGTTCAAATTAACATTTGCAACATTAGTTATGGCACTACGATACTACCGTTTTAAAAATAGAGCGGCATCGCGGGTTCTTTGAAGCTTTATGCTCCCGAAGCACCGATTCACCATGCAACCCTAGTACCAACTGATTGTGATGATTCACACATACCTCTGTCTCCACTTGTACTTTGACCTTGAGCTGGCTCTCTCTATACTGATTTGCCCTTGACACCTGCTCCTCAATACCACACAGAACTGCTTCACAGCCTGAACACCTGAGAGACATATTCAACAGCTTTTATTACATCGGCAACCCGATCCATCTGTAAAATCCATTCATCACTCAGCACCCTGACATGCTCACTTACCACTCCTGCAGTGTGTTGACAATGTTGGGTAATTCGTTGGGGCCTAGGTCTCGACCTATGCTGCAATCCACCTCTACCTGCTGGTTCCTCTGGTCCAGCTTGCCGTGGATAATGTCACTGTAAACAGCCTCGATCAGCAGGTCTTCCAGCTCACGCACATTCTTCAATTCTAACTGCTGGAGCAGTAGCGAGTATGGCAGACACTATTGAGAGAGAGACATTTTTGGATGAGTTATATGCTTTGGGGATGTTCAAAATGTAATTTATTTCGTCCTAGTAATATTATACATGCTTAATAAAAGAACATTGGATTGAAAAATAATAATAGTCTTATATTGCAATAATAGCAATACTGCCAAAAGCATTTTGTAAACTGCAAAAAACAGTAATAGATGTAAAAACAGTGTTAAAGCACACTGGCTTGATAATTTGGGTTTGACTCAATACCTTTAGGTTGGAGGCGAGACTGATGATTGACAGGTGACGAAGTTTGTTTCTTTGGGCAGGTGTAAGCTCAGGAAGCGAGGCTGCTCTTTCTAAGGGAAGACGTAGAGTTAAGGCATAGTTCACCCCCCCCAAAAGTCGTATCATTTACACACCCTCATGTCCAAAGCTGTATGACTTTCTTCTACAGAACACAAAAGAAAATATTTTGAGGAACGCTTGTAATAAAACAAAATTAGACCTCCATTTACTTGTATGGACACAAAACCATAGAGACATTTCTCAAAATATCTTCTTTTGTGTTTCACACAGGAATCATATACAGCTTTTGAACAACACGAGTGAATAAATGACAGGATTTTTATTTTAGGGTGAATCATCCCTTTAAAAGTAGACCTAATTTAAACTTGTTATTAATATGTGTCTTAGTGTCTGATTTAATAGTGCTATATACAGTCCAAAAGATTTTCGGGTGGTTTCCCGGACAGGGATTAGACTAGTCCTAGACTAAAATAAGTGTAAGACCTGTCCAAACTGAAAACAGCTTGCACTGACATATCTCAAAATACATCAGTGTCTTTGTGCTGTCTCAAAATGCACACAAGTCATGTTTTTTTCTAACGCACTTTTTTTCTTTGAATGTTTGTTCAAACTACTTAAATATTCTGGTTAAACTAAGCCTAGTCCTGGTTTAAACTAATCCCAGTCCGGGAAATCGCCCCTTTGTGAGGGAATAAAAAAATATGTAAGCCAACCGACAAAGCCAAGACAGAAAAACATGACCAGATATCCATTGCAAAAAAAAAAAAAAAACACGGACCAATGACACCTGCCTCCACCTCACAAGAGCTAATTTATTTAGTGTGGTAAGGGCAGTTCATTCGGTGTAAAACCTTATTCTGAGTCAGAGTAGAGAATAAAGGCACTGCCTGAGGGGGCTAATATCTGGTCAGATCATTTGTTGTCATGGTTACCTTTGTAGTCGGTGTAGGTTCCATACGCAAAAAGATTGAGAAGCTGGTAGACTGGAGCATGGGGACCCGTCTCCAGCTGAAAAGAGAGAGAGAGAAAGAGACACAGATGTGTATAACAGTGCCAACATATTACTGAATGGTATAGCACTTTAGTTTGGTTCCTTTGGGATGACTGGGCATTTGGATGAAGACGAGTAAGTGCTGAATTTCATCTGCGAGATCTCTGTGCTGCGTGTCAAGTGTGAAAAGAGCTTTTATGTAGACATCTGTTACAGACTACTAAGAAAATGCTGTAATGTGTATGTATTAGAAGAAATTCTGATTCATTTTTAATGCACATTTGACTGTTTTAGAAATTGTAAAGTTACTTCTGTAAAATGTTTTTCTTGACATCACAAAACTTAGTCAGAACCCAGAAGTAGCTTAAATGTCAGAAATTTGTTTTATAGAAAATATAATTGCGTAAACATTAGTTTCTTTCAATACAAAACAAACAAAAAAATATAATAAAAATGTTTATGAAATGGATTACTTCGAATAATCAGACAAAAGAAGCCAAGAGAACACAGAATAGATGGGAACTCTTTCAATGCTGTTTATAAAGCATCTTGACTCAAATAAATGTTACGTTTTTTTTTCATTTCTTAGTTACTTACAACATAATTCCCATAGTTACATTTGTGTTATTCCATAGGTTAGATTAGTTTTTCTATTGCTGTTAATCTATTAGTGGGAAATTCCAGCGTTGGTGACATTTTTTGTCAAAACTTTGAAATATAAATTCTGTGATAATGTATTTATTACCAATATATTCAATCATCAGTTTATTAGTCCACTCTAATTAATGTCTCATGGAATAGACAAAACAGGACGCACGTTTTTAAAAGACAACATACTTTGTAGGATTTCAGTGAGTTAAAATGTTCAAACCAGAAGCAATAATACCCATCGAATGGAGAAGGGATGGCTTTTTATAGAACATAAAACAGTAACGATGTTTCCATTTTCATGTGCCCATTTATGAAGTAATGGATCGTTACGGATGAGACAATTTACTTACCTGACTACGGAAACTATGCTTTAAAAACTTTAAGAGAAACTTTACTTGGGTATTTAAAAGACCAAATAATTACAATCTGACTATTCAGACTGATTGAGATCTTCAAAAAGAAAATGTGAATCAGATTTCAAAACAACATTGTGATAATAACATCCGAAAGAAAATAATCTGATTTCATCTTTCTAAAAAACGTGCACTGCTAGTGTAAACACAGCCTCCAACACACACACACACACACACTTATTTATCCTCACCTCACGGACATTGGGCAGTTCTAGTATGTCTGAGAATACGTAGAGGCCTGGGGTCTCCAGAAGAGAGCTTATAGCCTGAGCCAGAGCGGAACCAGAGAGAGACAGCAACTGATCCACCTCCATCTGACAGCACGAAAGAGAAGCAAGACTTTAAACAACCACTGGACTGTTCCACAGGGTTTGAAACCAGCTTGTGAAGAGACAGCTGTATAGAACTGAAAAGTTTTCAACATCTATGGTGAGACGTTCAGACTTTACTTCTCCAGCCTCTCATTAAATATGCCCTAAGCAAAGCACAACATCCAATAATTCATGTACAATAAACTGGGTTCATTGGCTCGTTAAAACGCCATTCATCCAGAGCAATATGCCTATAACGACACTGTGATTCAATGATTTAACGTTAGTATGACAAGTGGTGGGTCAAGGTAAAAAGTAACTACATGAGCAGGACAACACGCACCATACACTTCCATACTGATAAAAAAACAGATGCCAACGTGCATAAGAATATTATTACTCCGAGAAGATATTACAAACGATGTAATGTTATGGTGTATGTAACACTGCAGCCTTTCTAAAATGTATGCACTGCTTTACATATGGTGGCATATTGGATTATTATAGTAAACAGACGTTTGAAATGTGCTGTTCCTTGACGGGTTTTGAAACAGCATGCATGTACTCTTTACTGCACGGAAACATACCAGCACATGGTCCTGCAACTACAGTTTAGCCATACATTAACTTGTTTGAATGCAATCTAAATGCATTTCCTAATGTTTGAAACTACAAATCTAAAGAATTAATCATCTGTAGACTCGTGTTTAAAGCACCGGCACGAAGCACATCAAGATTAGCAACTAGGCCTTATCGTTTTAAAACTAAGTTCGTATATAACTATACTGTGTTACATACTTTCCCAAGCTAACGCGATTTTATAATAATAACGTGAAACCACATTTCACATATTAAAAGCAAGTAGATACAGCGATGTTTACCTTATTTATAAAGACTGAGGTTGTTTGTCTCAACTATGGTATCGTTGCTACTTCCGTTAGCAAACGTCTTACGAAACAAAAGCGTCCTCTCTGATTGGTCGAGGGGATGACGGGAGGGCGTGGCTATGGGGCAATGAGAAAAGGTAAGAACGAGTGGACACACATCGCCACCTCGTGGTCATGAGATGTCACATAAATACACGTAGTCGATAAAAATCGAATTTTAATAAAAGATACAACTTAAAACTGTACAGCGTGTTGTCATCAAGTGTTGGTCATAACACATATTTTGAAATATGTTTATTTATGAATGTGCTCAAAAGTTTGATTTCCACGAATTTTAAACCGTGACTGGACACTTTGTCTGCTTACGTCAGACGATTTGGGGGGAAATCGGTTGTTGCACAAGCTGGGGAAAACATTATTGTGTAATGTTTGAGTTTCTCATAAACCTTCCAAAATAGTTAAACATTTACGCACTAATTCAAACGACACCACTTCAAGTTTTAATAGTGTTTATTATAAAATTGGGCAATTCAAATTTTTACAAAGATTTTATAAAAAAATGTCTGGTTACACTTTATTTTACAGTGCCCGTGTTACAGTGTTGGGTTAGGATTAGGGTTTGGTTCAGGGTTAGTTAAATATAACTATGCATCATGTATAGTAAATACATGTAACATGTGTATATAGGGCAACGTAAAATAAAGTGTTACCACATGTCTCTCTATTTTTTTTAAATACTTTTTGAACACTTTTACACGTCGATGGGGATTGGATCCATCTCACAGATACGTTTGTAATTGAAATCACAGGGCACATCGAACCAAGTTTTCGAGCGCGAGTCCAGCACTCCGCAGTCTTCTCCATGAATCCCACCCGACTGGTGATTATTCGGCTCTTCATCCAAAACATTCCAGAATCTACGAATGAACAGGAAAAACATAGTATTTTAAAATGCAAAGATACATGTAACAGGGTGGAATATGTAAATGTCATTAGTTAAGCACAGCTTAAAAACAATAGAATGAAGATCTTGTCCTGGTAATAAAAACTTGTGCTTTTGTGCACGTACGTCTTATTAACAACTGTGTCGTCCACCCATTTCCACACCCCTTCAGTCTCAGAGTCTGATAAACCAATCCAGAAGTGATAGTCAAATCCACCACGGTTGCGTGCAACACTTTCCAGGTTGTGCTACATTAAAACACAAACAAACAGCAACAAAAAAGTTTGTTTACTTACTATAACAGGTGATAGATGATTTAGAACAATTCACTCAAATAGATTCGAAAACACACTTACGTGTTGTTCATGGCTGTGCAGTATAGCTAGATGGCCGCCCATGGATGCACAGCCCTCTTTGCTGTGCTTCCAGTCAAGTTTATCCTCACTAAAGAAATAACACCTCCCTTCTAAATGCAGCCAAGCCTCAGGACATGGCCGACACTGGACCACTAAAGAGGAGAGTTTATTAAAGAAAATATGTGCAAATAATGGAAAGAGTAAAAAAAGGAAAAACCCCAAGGTATGTTTTAATTGTACTAATTGTGTTTGATTTCATTATGAAGCCATTGGGGTTATTAAAGCACCAAACATAAATGAGTGAATCACATTTCGAAGAATGTTTCACCTGGTTTTGAACATGTCTGTCCAAGAGTTTTGTATTCAGAGCAAAGACGGGAGAAGCGTTCTTGCATAGCAGTGAGTTTGAGAGAAAGAGTGGGAGCTTTAGGTTCTTCACTCATGGCTGACTCTGCTTTTGGAGATGATCCGGCCCTGTTTACTACTAGAAAGGGGAGAAAGAAAGTGAGTTTACAAAAAATAATAGCTGCTTTTAAAACACAAAGAGAAAGACCGGTTATAGTTCTGGCACAGTGAAGGACAGTGAGTCATGTGACTTGAATTGATTACGTGTCTCTGTTAGTTTGCTGTTTTTAGTATCAGCCGTTTTTCAGTGATTTTTATTATTCAACATGTAAAATGTATTGCATGTTTATGCATATTTGGTTTGCATCATTTTATTTGTCATGCTAATAACTATACAATTTAGTATCCATCAATATAACAAGCTATCGCTCATGTAGGCCTAGATTTATACATTTCATGTATTTTGACTATAGCACATATTCAGAAGCACACACTGAAGGACACTAAGAACATGTGGTATGAAAGTGTGTTTACTTACAGAGGACACCGAGTGCTATGTTTGCACAAACTGAGGCCAATAGACCCACAAACAGGACAAGAGAAGTCTGCCCTCTCAAACAGTTTATCCCTTTATAAACACCTGATGGAACACAAGATCAATGTTAGATCATTTGTTTATCGCTCTGACTGCATGCACACATGTGACACACATTCTAACCAACTCTCCGCCCCCAGTTCACACACATCACAGAGATAAATGCACATGTACATTACCTTGTTTGCCCTGTAATGTGTTGAGTATAGGTTTGTTCCCACTATGAGAGATATCCTCTGTAATCTCTTGTAGAGCGGTATAGTTTTCAATGTCTTCCATCTTACAATGAGAAGTCCAGTTGATCTGTCATCCGCTGGTTCTATTATAAAGACAGAGCTACTTGATCAGACTGCCAGAAACAGGAATGTTTTAATACAAATTTAAAACAAAAATAATAATCTATGTACTGAAAAGAGGAGTGAAGAAGCCTCAGGTTTTGCTGCTGAGACTTGTAGCAACTGCTCCTTTTAACCATTCACACCAGAGCATTCCCTCCCTCCACTTCATTCCACTTCCAGCCCCCCCTCTTCCTTTTCACTCCGGCAAACGTGCAGCTTTACAAATACGAGAGAGAGAGAGCAGCGCCAAAACATGAGTATGAAGGCGGGAGAAGGGTAAACACTGTCAGAGAGAGGAGAAAGAGAGGAGAGCTGGTTATGCAATATGGAGATATTTGCCAAAATGAAAAAAGAGACATATTCCTGTAATATGTTTCTCAATGAACATTTGGTGAAATCCGAAAGTACACACACATCTAAGCCAACCTTTTATGTAATTTGTTTAATGAGAAGTTTGCTAAATGTAGTAAAACTAAAGTAAACTAAATAAAGAGGAATTTTAACAAGAAAAGAAAAACATCACAGAGCAAATAATCACATACAATTTTTAATCGCAATTTATTTAAAGCACAATTAAAAACAATCACAGATTAATAAATGTGCTGTACAATGTTATAAGTACAAATAAATTAGCAGCAATAACAACAACAACATAAAACAAGAAACATCACATGTCATAAGATGTAGCAAAAATATATGTTTTTAAATATATATGTTTATATAAGAAAAAAACTGACTATGATTAAATATATTCTTTAAAATTGATTGTGTCAATTATTATTTTTATTCCGTGTTGTTTTGAGAATTTGTTTTAATGTCCAAATTGGGAGAACAAGAGCATAGCATCTTGCTGGATTTGCATTTTTTTGCTTTAAGGGATTTAGAGGTTATTTGAGCATTTCAGACTGATATGACATTAAACTATGCACAAAAAAGAACAAGCATGAGTCAGAAGCATGACACAGCACTTGCACAGAATTGCTATTGGTCAATCGCTGGCTCAGAATAGATGTTCATTAAACTGTTCCTCTTGCTGTATCACAATGAAACACGGCACTGAACTTACTTTTTAGTTTTTTCTTTCCCTTTCTCCTCTTGCATCTGTTTGTTTATATAGGAAAGGCTATTATGCATGACCTCAGCAGCAGTCTTCCCTTTATATCCAACTGATTCACTTGCTCTTCCTGCTGTCAGAAGAACCGCTGCGTCTCTTCAGACATACCAGAGATTTGTACTGAACGTTCTTTGGCTGCTGGTAAATTAACCATATTTTCTATAAAAGTTGTAACAATACTTTACATCTTATGGTATGAATATTCTGTAATATGTTTACAAAACACATAACAAATTCTGTCAATTTCTTAGGACTATGGCACATGCAATGTTGGTGTCACAATGAGCAGAGGGAAAACAAGGAGCGGATCCATGTGCAGTAAAATATGTTTAATATAGTCCAAAAGGCATACATACAATCCACACCAGACAACTGAACACAAGGGCTATAAATACACACATGAAGGGACAAACAGGTAATGAGACAGGTGACAACAATACATAACGAGACAAAGCATGATGGGAGCTGGAGTCCTTACAAAACAGACAGAACACAGAGTGGAATGGCGCCCTCAGGTGGCAAACAGAGGTCCCAGCACCAGGGCGTGACATAGCCCACCACTTAAGGGCGATTCCAGATGCCTAAAAATAACCAGGTCCTGGAGGGTGGTGGAGAGGAGGTGGAACTGGGGGAGGGTTGGCGGGCCAGGCCCATGAAGGGAACAGGACCTGGGGCGTGGTGTAGAGGTGCAGGCCGGTCAGGCGGCCAGGGAGGCGTGGCAGGCAGGTCTGGAAACCTGAACGTAGCTGGCAAGCAAGGAGGAAACTCTGCGGGTTCGGAAGTGGCTCAAGAAAGTCTGTACACGGTCCTCGAGGGAATGATTACCTTGACGGAGTCGGGCCAAACATACTGCTGGATCCATGGGTGGTGGATTATTCTGTCACGGTGAGCAGAGGGAAAACAAGGAGCGGATCCACGTGCAGTCAATGATGTTTAATATGAAGTCGAAAAGGCAAAAGAACAAAACTCTACATTCACAAAACTCAATGCGTTACTTCTACCCTTTAACCCAAAACAGATTTTAATTTATATGTTATGTGCTTTATTCATAAATTTTTGTTTTATAAATAGACTACTAATAATATACTAGGCACTAATAATACTGCAAAAATAATGCTATATTAGTATTAACCCTATATTTTTTACCCATAGGTTGGTCAGAAAGGACAAACGCAACTGTTTATATTTGATCCAACCTTGGGTAAAA
Organism: Triplophysa siluroides; assembly: GCA_006030095.1. NCBI lineage: Eukaryota > Metazoa > Chordata > Actinopteri > Cypriniformes > Nemacheilidae > Triplophysa > Triplophysa siluroides. The sequence goes on from VCII01000558.1 coordinate 1,483,533, forward strand.
CAACCCAGGATTTTAGGCTAAAACATCCAAGCATGCCATGTGTTTAAAGTAACCCAGCATTTTTATGGTTTTATTTATATAAAGTATCCATCTATTTGTCTCCACACCACATTGTGTGAATGAGAGACATAATGTCTGCATTGCAATACACAACCTGACGTTTCTCACAGTCTATATAAACTCCAACTCTTCTGGGAACAACCTGGTTGACAAGTAAGGTTTCTTCATCACCTCTTACAGCATATAGTCTGTTATGTTGTTTTACTAATAGAGCTAATTTCTCAAAGCTTTTAGATGTTACTAGTGAAAATGTCTTCAAGAAAGAGGCATTCTTCTGCTTTGGATAATATTTAACTGTAAGCCCGTTTTCCCATCCTGGTTCGGCTCCTATTGCAACTTCCCAGTACAACCAAGTTTGCTTGTCTTCCACATTACTGTTTCTATTACCACTGTAAAACGGCAGAATTCTGGCAAAGTACTCCTGCCTGTCGAGCTGCGGGTGGCTGTCTTTTCTGATAGACAGTTTCATGTCTTCGTCTATTATATATGTATTCATGTCTAAGGAAAAACAGATAGCAGGAAGCAAAAATGTAAACATTTGTATTTATTATGCGTTATAAAAAACACACTTCTGGGTTGTGACAAATTGTTCATCACATTCACAGCTGGGGAAGGGTTGCAAACAAAAAACCCTGATATGTTTATATGGGAATAATCTGGTAAAATAAATAAATCGGATAGAAACCCAACATTTAAAAACATTGAGGTTTACAAAGGCTCGACTCACCTTGTTTAACAGAATCTAGCATGTCTCTGCAAACAATCATTGGCAGGTAACTTTCATAAGGGCCGATAGTGAAGTGGTCAGAAATCACATGATTACCATAAAGTCTTGACCTAAATCTTTGAAAAACATTAATTTGGTCAGTTTCACGCCTTTTGTATAAGACATTTGATGTTTTACTGTATGTATAACTGTATGTATGAGATACTCATAAATTAGACTCAATGGGGAATAATATTAGGTTACAAACATTCACTCCATAGGCCTACTTGATTGAAAACCCAACAATTTAGGAGTGGCTAAGGCAAGGTTGATGATTTAACTGCTTTTCATTCCTAAGCACTAAGAGACACAGAGAAACACATCTTACTGGGCCTGCAAGAAAGGTGTGATGTCTTTGTTGTCAGTGGCAGTGATTTCTTTAACAACACGGGAACCTTCCTCACTCCACCACTGAAGACAATAAAATCAGTTTATAGATTCATGAAATTCAAAACAAATGAGTTAAATTAGCCTATTTGACATAGTTACCTGTAAAAACCTCTCAGGTTGGGTAAACTTGAGCCCTGACTCCAAACAGGACATCACCTGGTTTCCATTTATTTGCAACTCGCCCAGAAGTGATGCGTTTTGCTTCATTGTGGCCTCAGCACTGTCCGATGCTCTCTGTAGCTGCTTTGTCATTATTTCCTCCTTTTCCCTCAAGAAGTCATGCATTTTCTTAAACTGCGCATGTATTCTTTCCTCAAGATTGTTGCCTCTTTCCTATAGATTCACAATGAATACAATGTGAATACATTGTGTAAACTCATACTCTATGAGGAGTAACAAGGCTGAAAATGAGCATACCAGAAAAAACATACCTTGGATTTTGTGACTTCATTCATCTGATGAAAGATCATTTCACCCACTAGTTTGTTTTCATCATGAATAAGCTCAATGCTTGTATCGCCACATTCTAAAACAACCAAAATTTCAGTTTGAAATCCCACAACTCTATTCCATCATATGTTTTTTCTCACCGTCATTACCTCATAGGCCTCCATAGCCTCTTTAACAGGCTTGAAACTGTGTCCACTGTGTTTTTCTCCCTCTCGGCAAATGAGGCAAACCAATTTCTGATCATCCTCACAGAACAGTTTGAGCGGTTCCTCGTGCTCAGAGCACAGCATCGCATGCTCATTCTTTGCATTCTGTTGCTGATTTTTCACTTCAATCGTCTTTTGCTCTTGCTGTACATCTTCCACAAGGTTTCTCAGAGCTCTGTTTCCTTTCAGGTCCTTTTTTGTAAAGTTTTGTCTGCATTCCGGGCATCTGGTAGCACCTGATTCCAAATAACTCACAATACACAGGCGGCAGAATGTATGCTCGCATGGCAATACTGTTGGATCGTTGAAGAGACACAGACACACTGGACACGTAAGGTGTGAAGACAGCTTCGAAGCCATTAGGATATTCTTTTAAAAGTCTTCCGATGTTCTGAAAAGTAGATGCGAGTTTACATGCGGATGTGTGTGATTCACGTGGGCCCTCCTATTTGTTTTACAGGGTATGACACATACTTGTCCTTTTAACACAGACTGTTTGTGAATATACAATGAAAACACAGTTTGAATGTACAATAGAACTGTTTTCAACCTTTCATGACTCAATAGGAGGAAGGGTATTCCAGTCCGGTTAGTTTTGGAGCCAACTGTGGGAGGAGCAATAACAACTTAACAAGTCAAATTACTAAGCGAAAGTGTTTAGAAACAAATCTTACCTGAACAACACACATACGACATAAAACCTTTTTTTTATTGCTATTCTACCTTAGAAAGGTTTTGATAAGCAGCAAATAGGTCAAATGGATTCACCTCTGTCTTTGCAGATAAAATGTTCAGTGTGTTTGAGCGATTTTACAGATCCAGTGACTCTGACTTGTGAGCACTCCTTTTGCCGAATATGCATTACAGGCCACATGCAAGCCAGCTTGGGACCTAGTGCTTGTCCAGAATGCAAAAAGCCTTACAGCAAAGACGACCTGAAACCCAGCCGCCTACTGAGGAACATCACGTCGACAGTGAGAGAGCACCTTACTGCTAGGCGTAAAGCAGGTAATACAGAAAACCCTGAATCTAAAGATGGCACAGAACCCTTAAAGCTTCCTGAAGCAGAGCTGGTATGTTCTGAGCATGATGAGAAACTCAAACTGTTCTGTGACACGGATCAGAAGCTGGTGTGTGTCATCTGCAGAGATGGAGACAAACATAAAGGACACATGTTTAAACCTTTGAAAGAGGCTGCTGAGATCAACAAGGTAAAACAAATATTTAGAAGTTACACCTGCTTATATGAAAGCAGATTTTTGCATTGCAAGACTGTAAACAACACTTGTCTAGAACCATTTCCTGTTCATATTATTAAGTCTCACATGTGATTCTTTTATTCAGTTCTAAATGTTCTGTTGGTTATATTTTGTTCTAATGTTTGCGTGGTGTTAAAATACAGAAACCGAAAGTGCTTCTTGATCAGTGTAGTTAACATCGTGCAAAATGGTTTCTGGCTTGTAGTTTTAGCTGGAAGCATAAAAATGTCTTTGTGTGATTTGTTGTGTATACAGCCTAAACATGTGTTTGTTTGCCTATAGGGAGAGGTAAAGACTGCTTTGGGTTTTCTTGCTAAAGAAAACAGACAGATGGATTACATGATACAGCAACAGACAACAGAGATCACCAAAACTGAGGTATCTAAACATTTTACATTTTTTGGATCAATTATGTAAAAAGAATACATTTTAAAGAGAGTTTGTTATGAGAGATAATTTCTTAGATAGCTTATGCTTTGCCTGAGGATCCACATCCATTTTAAAGATACACTCTTAAAATCACAGGTTGTACAACAGGTTTTTCACAACAATGCCAAAGAAGAACCATTGAGTCAAGGCAAAGGTTCTTAAAATATAAACATTTTAACTATATAGAACCCCTTTCCACAGCAGAAAGAAAGAAGTTTCAACATCTTTCTGAAACTTTTATGGAATCAAACGGCCAAAATGGTTCCTCTATTGTATTGTGTATAGCACCTTTATTTTTAAGAGTTTAAGTGTATAAAAACAAAACATTTGCAAAATGAAAGCGAGAAAAATCTTCTCTTTTTTACAATCTCAGGAAAAATCCAAAACCCTATTAGCACAGATCTGTGCTCAGTTTGAAGAAATGCACCAGTTCCTGCGCCAAAAAGAGGATGAGTTGAAGAAACAGTTGGAAAAACAGGAGAATACAATTACTGAATTCATGCAGAAGAACCGATCTGTGAATAGGCACAAGATTTATGGAGAGCAAAGAGAAGGAGGTTCTCCTGCAGTCTGCGCTGAAGATTGAACAACCCAATCAATTTTTACAGGTAACATTAATACATAGAATATTTTAAATATGTATCTGAATGAAGGTTGGCTATTAAAATGATTAATGGAAAGAAAGACTAACACTTTAACTTTTAATGATCTAACACTTACAGTACCTTTTACTGTAGTGTGAATGTAAACACATAACAACTGATTTGTCTGTTTGTATTTTTTTTTTCAGTGGTGGAATGAAAAAGGATTTCCAATGACTGAGCGCATGAAGAACAAAGGCAGTGTGGCACCAGCAGTTATCAAGTACATAATAACCAGTGCTGGTATTAAAGGGATGCTCCACCTGAAAATTGACTACCATAATAGGGAAAATTATTGTTTCTTTTTTTTGTGTTCAACAGAACATATTTTGAGGAATTTAAGAAAGCAACCAGTTCTAGGGCTCCTTTGAATACCATTTAAATTTTTCCTACTGATGTCTGTCAGTTGCTAACATGCCAAATATAACAGAACACTTGGAGGGGAAATAATTCATGACAGAATATTCATCTTTGGGTGAAGTATCCCTTTCAGAGCACAATCATATAAAAGGAGTTTGTTTGCTGACATGACTGGCTGTTACAGATATACATCTAAGCTGAAAGATCTTACTGTGGTCCCAGACTCTTTCTTCTTTGGCCCGTGTGAAACTCACTTGCAGTTTTTTGTGTGGAAAGAGATGCTCGGATCCATCAAACCAGGTGAAACACAACAGATATGGATGATGGACTAACATTGATTTCCACAAATACTTGTGCTTGCAAAAAAAGTAACTAAAATGACTAATTGTTGCAATTTTGTCATCTAATAAAATGTATGCTTCTGACTTTGCTCTAGTTCCTGAGAGTTTAACTTTGAAAAATCCTGGAGATTCTTACTTAATAGTTTCACCAGGGGGCGCCAGAATCCGTCAAGCTGACAGAATGTCTGCTTTGTATAAAGACTTCAACCCTGGTACTGTTTCAGTGGAAAACTTCAAATCCGGTCAGCACTACTGGGAGATAGAGGTTGGGGAGAAACCAGACTGGACAGTGGGAATTATGATGGGTGAAGTCAATCTGAAAACAAAGTCAGCTGAGAGTGAGATCCAACTCCACCTTAAACATAACGAAGGATATGTCCTGTCTTGTGATGGACGGGATACTCCATTAAGTACTCGGGACAAACCAAGAAAAATAGGCTTGTACCTTGACTGTGAGAGAAAGCAGATATCTTTCTACAATGCTGACAACATGTCTAGATTGGCCCAGAGAAACTACAGCTCAAAGCAGCCCTGCTGTGTTAGTCTGGTGCCAGGACTGTACCTAAAGGGAGCGAACAGTGACTCTCTCACTGTATGCACATATGGTGCTAACACTACCAAGCTCTAAAATGCTGTTCCAGTGATATATCTGGATTGTACAAAACAGAATGTGTATGTTAATAATGTGCGTGAACATGTTATGTTATTGATGTAAATCCTACACCATTCAGGAAATCAGCAAAATGACTTTAGAGAGTCATATCACTTTTTTAGCAAGAGATGACTACAGTAGATTCATATTTGCATGCTGCTATTTGAGGGTCATGGGTGTTTCTTGTGTTTGTAATCTACTGCTGACCTATTGTTCAATATTAACTGCAATTACACATTTAATACTTAATGCACACTATAAAAAATAAAGGTGCTTAGGTTCTTCACAGCGATGCCATGGAAGAACCATTTTTGGTTTCACAAAGAACTATTCAGTCAAAGCTTCTTTTCAAGAACCACCTCTTTCCTAACTTTTTATAATCTTCGGATGTTAAGGGTTCTTCATGGAACCATTTAGACAAAAAGGTTCTTCTATGGTATTGTGAATCACCTTTATTTTTAAGAGTGCATTGTACATATAGAAATATATATGTGAGATGATGTATCGCTTCATTGTTTCCTCACTCTTGTGAGGTGCTTTGGATAAAAACATCTGATAAATGTGTAAATGTAAATATTTGCTAAATTTAATATTAATGGTACTGGTCTTATATTAACATGTTTAAACATATACATTCATTTACCAAAATATACTGGAACTTTTCGAAACTTTCTCTTTCATGATTGTAAAGCTAAGTATTAGAATAATAAAATTAGCCATAATTTATAAACTGCTCAGAACTGTGATGTGTTTAGTTGAATGTGAGTTAAGGTATCACATTATGCTTGTTTGAAAGAGAGGCACCCAAGGTTACATCAAGGGGATTATGCTACACTAAATGTGTTGGTTTTGAGAAGACATTTGCTCATTTACACTTACATCATGAGGGCATGAACCCCGCCAACTGTTTCTCTGTTTCGTAATTTAATCTGACAGTTTATCCTGTTTCACAGGCTCATATTAATATTTCAGATATGATGTTCGTTTTGTCTCATACTCATGCAATCAGTAGACATCCAACAGTATAGATTGCAAAGATCTTATTATTAACATTTATTTGCAGATGATATTGTAACCAGAATCTGCTATAATCTAAAACACTGGACTCATAGGCTACATTTCTGTTGTTGTTATCATACTGTAAATACTGTCGTATTTACTCTTTATTCTGTACCATTCAATGCCTGAGCCTCACATCAAGAATATTAATTTACAACTGTCACATGGCACCTTGTCCATTTGACAAATATAAAATTTAGACCTATGGCAGCAACCCAGGCTCATCGAAAATACGCATTTCTGCCTACAATTCTGCATGACCCGAAATACGTAGCTCCAGGAACAAATTACTGCATCTTTCTGTTGGGGTGTCCACTAGAGATGTTCGTTTTTTCTTTTTCAAGGTCACAAAGCATCCATTCGCGATGTCATTTCGAGTGGAATGCAGACATCTTTAAGGCCTACATTTTAACATAGTGGTATGCTCTCTGCACGGTACAACAACTACTGCTTTTTTCACGAAACTCACCACCACTGCATTTCGCAAGAGTACTGCTACGCATGTACAGTCAATCTCACGTGATTCCGGGAAGCAGAAACCGAGGCAACCTGGACATGACGCCATTGACGCTGCGATTTTATCTGGATCGAAACATTGTTGAAAACATTTGGGATAATGTAAGTATACACGTAAACAAAAGATATATTACACTGTCCTAGTAGTTTTGGGGTATGTAAGTGCAAAATTCTTACATATTGTGCCTTTAAGCATACAACAGTTCTTTCTGGTTCTCGAATCTGATTGGCTGAGAGCCATGAGATACAGTATTCCTTCAGTATCACCAATTACAATCAAATTACTTTTATTATGTTTAGATTTTTTAAGGTAAGACGTGGTAATGTATGCATTATCTGTTGATGCATATACAGTATTCTCTCTTTTTTTGCAAACTGTTAAGAGTTTATTCATTATTATTTAATGGATTTTATTATCTATGAAAAGGTAAGATGGTTTAGTTGTGGGATAGAAATGACTGTTCCTGTCTTTCTAAAGGTGGTTCCAAAGAAACACATGCTTATTAATTACTCTGATTTGAGAAAAAAAAAATCCTCAAACATGTGCTTTAAACAGAATAAAGCAATGGCCTCAAGAACCACATTAAATTTCTTTTAGGCATATTTTAGAAATATTTTAATAAATAATTGAGATATCACTGTGTGTTTCTGGGTGGTCTGAGTCCTTCTGTTTTCTGAAAAGAAAAATATCAATACAATTTAAAACATCACACAATTTTAGGACTTTGTAGCTTGAATCAGATTGTGTAACGGTGAAAATTTACCAGCTCTTCCTGCACAGAAGATCTGAAGGAGAATCACAGTAGGAACAGCTAATGTTGTGATCTCAACAATCATTATAATCACTATAAGACAGACAACAGAGAGAACACGGTACATAACAGCATCAAATCCATAATACTATGATTCATAGATTAAATTAATAGCTTAAAACAATGAAGCAACATAATGACAAATATTTAATCAATTCCCTGATATTTTTCATCGATACAGTATATCCGCATATACAGTATGTTTGTAGTGTGGTGCTGTAATATCACTTAATACCTCTGTGTAATGACACACGAGTCTTACTGTCATCAGTTTCTGATGCATTTGTAGTTGATGTGGTCTCTGGGTTTGAGGTGGTGACTGGTAAATGTGTGTCATCTATGTAACAGATACTGACTGTTAGTTTAGTTGAAAACATTAAGGCATTTACATGAAGTTTATAACCAACATCACATGATTGAGTGTGAGTGTGAAACAGCGCACATAACAGTTTTCCTAGACGGTTTCATCTTAACAACATAAACAAACTTTTTTGACCCCAAATTAACTTCCGGTACACATTCACAAACAATAAAGTGCCTGTAGATTATTTCTGATAGCAATCAAAAGAAACCCAGAAGAACCTGGCTAAAGTTGTCTCTCCAATGTTTTGAATTTCGACTGTGATTACCAAGCTCAACCGATAGCTGTCAATGTAGCATGAATGCGACCAAACTACAGGACCCATTCAACAAATTGTTTATTTAATAAAACGAAAATACAACGAAATTCAACAAAGCGTTTATTTAATACAATTTGTATACATTAAAATAATTGTAAAAAATGATATTAACATGAATTAAATAGAATATAAATCGTTATATTATAAGACACTATCCAAACGACAGGCGCGCACGGCCTGGCAGAATCTTCTAAAATTAAGATTTCCTACCTGTAACTTTGACTTTATAACCGGCTGAAGTCTCAATCTCATTCTTCTTTTTAAGCAGACATCGCCACTCTGTGTTGTGGTCTTCATTCAGGAGTGTTGTAATGAGATTGCTAATACAGCGTCCTAATAGTGATATCTGAAATCTGGAATCTGTCTGCCGAATAACACCACCGTGAATTTGCCAGTCCAGCTGAATTCCCTCAGTACGGATCAAAGTATCACAAGAGTTCTTATATGATAACAACCGACAGGAGAGAGCCACAGTGCTGCCTGATCTCATCTCATGCGTGGATGACGGTAAGACTAAAACTAAAACAACAGAGACACAATTGTTGTTAAAAACATAAGGGAACTGTGATCTTTTCAGCTAAATATGCAATCATATAAATAAACAGAAACACTGACCATGAAGAACATGTAGAAAAACACTTGCATCAGTTCCATGTTCCTGTCCATTCACATATTGTCTGCAGGTGTAAAATCCATAATCTTCTTTTATTGTTTTATAGATGTTTAGAGAGCAATCAGATCCCAGACTCAGTCTCTCACGTCTCTTTATGTCATTCTTCTTTTGTCCTGTAGCAAACAGTTCTATTGTACGTGACCTGATGTTTTTGTTGTAGATCCATGTAGTTGAGGTGCAGTCAGAAAGAGCATTATGACAGGGCAGAGAGACATCTTTACCAGAACTACCGAACACATCAGTGTCTCTAGTCATACCTGAAACACAGCAGAGTAGGTTGTTCATATTATTAAATCAAAAAATTGATTTTGACAGTTCAGGGTTAGTGACAAATTAATTACAAATAACCGAAAGGATGGATCATGTATATGGTTCAATAATGTCTATAAATGTCCATGCGAACATAAAGCAGAAGACAACACACATTTAGTTTAGTTTTAGTGTAGGAAGTATGCAAAAGAAACATGTTTTTAACATTATTAATGTGATAATGATCTCATATAGTGGTTAAGACTTAATAAACTTAAAGATCAGGTATCACAGGCAGTTTCTGCCAGTCTCATATTAATCTTAAGTACCTATACAGTAGTATTGCGTACGTCGTATCTTCGAAGAGTGTTTAGTTTAACCACATTTATAAAATATAGATACAGCTGTACAAATATTTCCGGAAAAACACGAGCTGCCGGAGGCTGGCAGTGGGACGGAACTACAGCACGAGCACACAATTATGCACATATGCGCCGATTGCCAACAAAACACAGACATATGAAATAAGCCCTATTCGCAAGGGATTCGTATTATCTGGGGCCCTCGTGTGATTTACAAATTACTTCCCCACATCTGTATTTCAAGTGGCGCATTCGCACGGGACAAGTGAAGCCATGATTTTACTCAAATTTACTGACTTGTTTCCCGGATGTGATGGTAAGGCTTTGCGTATAGTTTGTATAGCCTATTGTTGTATGGTGTTTATTGATAAATGACCGTACCTATCAGCATTGAGACCCACGATCGCGGTGATCTTCTGTCCGGTTCGCGACAATCTAACAAGCGTTTCCATGATAAATAAATAAACGGGAAACAACAGTTTTGGCAATGTATGGAAATGACCCAGCAACGAAATTAATATCAAGACAGCCTCCATTATTCGTAAACTGTGGAAAAAACCTTTAAAAATTATCTATGAGCCCACCAAATCACAGAGATGCCGATTCGCGCAGTACTAATTTTATCACAGGACCTCGGTGTTCGTCAAAATATGATAGGTAATTTGTGGGGGAATTTTACTTTACAAATTACAGACATGGCCAATTCGCACGGGATTAAGATTACACACAATCTCTGTAATTATTACAAATGACCAGAGGCCCCAGGTAATACTAATCCCGTGCAAATAGGGGTTTAGTTTCACTTACCGCGTGCAGTTCATGTCCGGCATCTACCAGTTTCAAACGATCTCCAAATCTAGCGTTATTGTCACGATCGTTGAGGGAGAAGAACCCAGACAGAGGGAACAGTGAAGGGGTTAACAAAACAAGACTTTAATAAACAAACAAAAGACCCACAATGGGAAATACTCTAACAAAACACAAACTCGAAACAAAACACTTCCCACGAGGGGCTGAAAATAAACGAAATACAAAAGCGACACAATGTCTAACAAACACTGTAGAGCAGGCAAGACAAGGCAAGGCAAGGCAAGGCAAAACTTACGGCAAGGCGAACATGCAGGGTACATTGCAAAACGAACGAGCACGAGACAATAGACATGAGGATATTAAATAGGGGAACAAACAAAGGATAATTAACAAGGGACAGTTGTGGGTAATGAAACACTCAGGAAAAGTTAACGAGGAACGAGGTTGCGGGAACAAAGACGAGGACCGGAGAGAGAGTATGGAAAGCCGAGAGGGTCAACATCTCTCTCTCCACACAAAACAGGGATTTCCGTTCTGATTCTGCCTCAGAACCAAGAAATATCTGACAAGAAGAGGCAGAACCACGACAGTTATATCAACCGTTTATATAACATCCATCACTGAAATGCCGTGAACAAACAGACACACCTAAACGTAACTATCGCAAGAGTAACAAGCTGCAGCGCAATGTATCCAAACTTGACGCAGCGCAAACAATCTTGATGGCAAGCAGGTCTCGCTTGTCGGTTGGCCCGTGGATGGGCTCTTTCTTTTGCCTTGCCGTGCATTTCCGGGAGAATTGCCCATTAAAAGGATTCCTTTTACGAAACAGGGATCCAGACTTTAAAAAAAAAACTTTCCAAAACAAGTTGGAGTGGAGGGTTTTTTTTTTTAACCATTTTAAGCATGAGAAGCCAAGCACGTTCAACAGTGTAAAGAAGTCAGAATGCATGACATAGCATGTTACCTCCACTTTAATTAACTGTAGACATCAGACTTTTCAAGAACAACACAAGCTCTATGCAAAATGTGCCAAAGAAAAATCTATTTAAGCTGATGCTTTACCAAACTCTCTGCCAGTGTAATTCAGTGAATTTAGTTATCATTGAAAAGACTCATGTTCACATCATACAGATATTTAGAGAGTGTCTTTACCTGTGTAAAATGAGCAGAGAATGATCAATCCCAGCATACACGTATGACTCTTTACAGCCATTGTCTGCTTTGCTAGTATTGTTCTCCTGTAATGATGTTCTTAAAGCTATTCTTTGAAACATTTACCTCATCCTTTGGTTTCTAACTTCCTCTAATGTCACTTTACTACATTGCATTAAAAACAAAGTTACGAAATTTTCTTAAAGATGTACTTGGCATTTGGCACACTGGCACTTGTTACCTTGTTGTGAGGAAAGTGATGTGTGTTAAAGTCACTATTAAAGAAACCATTATGACCATGTGCCTGTGCTGTCCTTCGTACGCTGCCAAACAGTGCCGACCCACTGAGGAGTGAACTCGACAAGACTTCTGAAGGAGTCCTGTGGTTTCTGACACCAATAGCAGCAAATCTTTCAAGTCTTGTAGATTGTGAGGTGAAGCTGGCATGAATCAAACTTGTTGGTCAAGCACAGCCTCCAAATGCTCAGTTGGATCGAGATCTAGTGAATTTGAAGGCAACCACTTGAGCTCATCATCATGTTCCTTATACTATTCCTGAGCAGTGTGTGTGGTGTGGCAGTGTGCATTATCCTGCTGAAAGAAATAGCTTGCAGTAGGGTACAGTAGGCCTTCTGTTGGCTCAGAACAGATGGAATAGCCTAAATTGTTTTGGGTGCCTAACCTGCCAATATTTTATACATTGATTTTATTGATAAAAAAGGACATGAAATCATTACCAGAATTAGTCACGGTGCTGGTCTGAGGTGGGTTTTAAAATAACCACGTTTGTGGGTGTGTGGGAACTGTTGCAATTGGAATTGGCACAAGATTTCCTCGAAAAGCCACTAATGATATCATCTGCTAGTTGAGACATCTTGTTATTTGCATCCTGTCTAGTTTCAAATTTTACATGTTTTACTTCATCCCCCACTGTGCGCCTTACACACTATATTTTATTAGACCTGAACGCCGTAAAAGCTGTTCCCAATTTCATCATTTATGTCATCAGACAATAGAATGAGTGTACAATGGACTAATGTGACCAATTAACACTACATGTTGTCCAATAGTCTAGTCACTTTTACTCTGCTAATATCCTGATGAATACAAAATCTGATAAAATCACCATACATGTATGAAAGTTAAAGAGAGTGACTGTGTGGTGATTTTCGATACATATAAAGTACTTGCAAAATGATCATAGCAAGAGGAAACTACAGTAAAAGCGACATTTGCGTGCCAGGTACAGTATACATTACAATATCACATCACATTTTGGGAAATTCTTTAATAAGCGTGAATTTGTAGTTTTGATGTATTACTGGTTTCAGGATATTTAGATTCAGAACTATAGAAATGGAACAGAAGACACATTTACTTTCACTGAAGGAAAACAGGACACATAGAGAGAACCGACAATTGATCTTTGTGCTGCTGTTTAGATCAAAATCACGTTAAACGTAAATTAAAGTATAAAACTCACCTACATTTCTTTGTGTGGAAAGAGATGCTGGGATCCATCAAACTAGGAAAAGAATATGTTGATCATCCATGATGGATTTTCACTTTAACTAAAGTGAAACTAGATTTGTGTTTCTAGATTTTAAATACCGCACATGTCCTTGCATGCAGCAAACACAAAAACTTGACAGTATTACAGACTCTGATGATTAAATTTTTAATTCACAGGGGTTGATTTTCACAGGGGAAGATCCTTCAAATGTTGGTGCTCTCTTATCTTCAGTTCATCCCACTCATTTTTCATCCCACAAAATTGTATTAATTAAACAATTTGTTGAAAGGGTCCTGTAGTTCTGTCGCATTTAAACAAACCGTATGGTACGTTGACATCTGGGGGTTGAGCTTGCTATCAAGTCTAAATTCAAAATATTGGAGAGACAAGTTAAGCCAAGTAACTGTTCTTCTCGGTTTCTTTTGATTGTCAGAAATAATCTACAGGCATAGAGGGTATGCACTGACGTCACTTTCCCGCGTGAACACGCCGGGACACGCCCCCCTTGAGAGCCAGGACAGGTACCCCTGAGTGCAATAAAATGGTTGAGGAGAATAAGAGCAATTACACGCAAAACACGCAATTATTTGCTGAAATTACAAGCATCTGAACTCGACGGTGATCCTTACGACTTCCCTATGACTTAAAGCTCACATGTAACAGATTTCCACCTATCACCTGCCTTAGCAAGTTGCATGATCGTGACTTAAATAACTATTGTTATGTTTCTGTCACAGTTGGTGTATGTTTTGTTTGGTGTTTTCCTCCCATTGTTAATTTCATTATTAGTTAATTAGTTTTCACTTGTGTCTCATTGTTAATTAGTCCCACACCTGATTCTGTTTTCCCTGAGTGTCTTCCTTTTGTATTTAAGCCCTGTGTGTTCCTTAGTTCTTTGTCGGTTATTATTTATGTCAATGTGTTTCATCCCCTGTGTCATATTAAAGTTGTTTTTGGTTTATATTTCTAGTTTTTGATTTAGTTTACAGTCAGTCCGTGACAGAATAACCGACCCTTTAAAAGATGGATGGCTATACCTTTTCTCCAGAGGCCATCCTTTTGGACTTGAGGCAGGACGGACGGCCTCTGGAGAGCTACGTGGAGGAGTTTGTCGAGGTGTGTAGCCGGGTGAGTTGGAACGATCCCATACTGAACCGTGTTTTTTTTACTGGTCTGGATGACGATCTGCTCGTCCTCATCATGCTCCCCGCCGCAGAAGAGCATCCGCTGGAGGACTTAATAAATCAAGTCCTTCAAGCGGATGGCTCAGAGTTCTGCGTCGGGTTGGCTGATGGGGACTTGGGCGATGGTCATCCAGCTCCAGTCGTTGACGGTGGGTTCGTTCCGGCTCATCCCGGATCCACACCTCACTCCTCCACCACCCAACAACCCGAGCTCCTCTCAGAGCCGTTCCCGTACGGCCTTCCCGAGCCTCTCCAGCCGTTCCCGTACGGCCTTCCCGAGCCTCTCCAGCCGTTCCCGTACGGCCTTCCCGAGCCTCTCCAGCCGTTCCCGTACGCCTCTCCAGCAGCGACGGCCTTCCCGAAGCCTTCCAGACGTTTTTTTTAAGGACAATTTTTATATGTAAATTATGTGTCATTCGTTATACTATGATTAAGCACTTGTACAGAAAGGTTTACTGTGTAAATGTGTGCAAGAAATGTCTACTGTAAAGTATTGTAATTCTTTGTTATTTGTAATCTGCATGTCTGTCATACTGCCATGTTGGTCGGAACTGCACCCAAGTTGTTCACCTACTGTTGCACTTTTGAATGTGGTTGAGTGACAATAAAGGGATTTGATTTCACAACACAGGAAACATAAAAGCAACACTACACTTACAATCACACCAGTCAACACATTATATAAATGCCTCATTCATTTGTACATTTGATTGCTGACTTTGAATTGATCTCCTGCAAAAAACCCAGGAAGCTCACACCATTCAAGCTCTAGTCCCAGAGGGCATGGGACAAATATATTAAAATAACTGAACTAACTATTATTTTCATGTATTTCCTAGTATTTTTCGTACTACCGCAAAACTCATTCAAAATTAATAAAAAACTCACCACACAAAGACTTGTACGCTAACCAAAGCGCCTACAAACTGTTGTAACATTTTTAATTTTGATGCAACAGAAGCATCCTTTTCTGTTCCGAATTGACCAACCCAACGACTGTACGCTCTAGCTTCTGCGTCTTGAGCTCTGCTCTTGGATTTCCACTTGCTCTTCTGAGCTCTAAGGTGTAAGACCCTACAGTATTCCCCTACAGTATATTCTTTGCATATTTCAGCACATTATTTTGGTCGTTTGTATTAACTGAGGCATATGCCTGTTTAATAAAAAAAAACTGTCAAACGAATAAAGCTTACATATAGCTTAATAAATCAGTTTAATTCAGAAGTCTTCTAGCCAATAAAGTGGAATCTCCACAAACAATGTTGTATTCAAGTTAAGAGGCCTATTTACGAAAATAATCAGCAATAATGCAAAACCAAAAACATCTTGAATCAGACATTAACAGGCATGATACAAGACCCAATGCAGAACAAACTGCCTGTTATTGCATTAAAGATCACTAAAGATCATTTAAACTGTAAAGCAGATCACTGAAAACGCTTTTGAAAATTGTATGCAAACACCTATAAAATCCTTTATTTTTTTAATTAATCTCAATTTATTGAATTAATCTCACTGTAATCTTTTGTCTAATGTTTGTTATTTGTATGTGGTTGATATCACTGTGTCTTCTGGGTGAGCATTCCTTCTGTTTCCTGCAATACAAACACAATTAAAGTGAAAAACCTCTCAAAATGTTACCTTTTCAAACCGTTGCAGCTCAATATGAATCATCAGATTTGTATGATGAATGAAAACTCACCAGCTCTTCCTGCACAGATGATCTGGAGAAGAATCACAGTAGGAGCCGCAAATACTGTGATCTCGACAATCACTACAATCACTAAGACAGAAACATTTAGAGAGAAAACAACAGCATTAAATCCATAATATTATTACTTAAAGATTAAATTAATTGTTCAAAACAATGAAGCATACATCAGTATAAATGTACTGCAGTAATATCACTTCATACCTCTGTATAATGACACACAAGTCTTACTGCCTTCAGTTTCTGATGCATTTGTTGTCGTCTTGTTTATGGCCGTGTTTGTGTTTGTCTTTGAACCTGCTGAAAATGAATATTCAGTATAATATATAACCAACATTTTTCATGTATTAAATATTTTTATCAATAGAACAACGTAATACATATTTTGCAATCACTTTGAGTTCTGTCACAGCTAAAAGACATAAATTTACGACATCAACAATTTTCCTTTAAAAGGATTAGTCCTGAATATGTTGTCATGTTTTAAAAAATTATTTGTGAAATTTAGATTTGAAAAATGTAGATAGAAAACCGCTTTGTGAGAGTCACAGCAAACCAGTGAAGTGAGGAAGATGATGATGTACTGTACCTCGTGTAGAAGTACCTGATGTGTCTGAAGTTGAGATATCTTCAAAGCTTGTGTTGATGTCTGTATTCGTTGGTGTCATTGTATTAGCAGGCGATATAGAAGATTAGTGTTAGTTTAGATTCATCACACTGTACAACAAGAACAACACTTTTTAATGCTCAGTTACTTCATTATTTACAGCTTCAATTGTTGGATGAAGCAATGCTTTGGGCTCAGAAAACATTTTAGAGTGAAATATACAAATATAATAGTTCTGATTTTCAGAGTGTTGATTTTCTTACCTCCAAACCTGACAGTATAACTGGCTGAGGTCTTAATCTCATCTCTCTTTTTAAGCAGACATCTCCACTCTTTGTTGTTATCTTCATTCAGAAGTTTTGCAGTCAGGGTGCTGATACATTGTCTTTGTGAAGATATCTGATATCTGGAGTCTGTGTGCAGATTAACACCAGCCTGATCCACCCAAACCAGCTGAAATCCCTCAGTATACAAAGTATCACAAGAGTTTTCAAATGAAAACAACTGACAGGAGAGAGTCACAGAGCTGTCTGATCTCATCTCAGTCTGTGTGGATGATGAAGAGACTGAAAGACAAAAAGTAGATATGGCATAAATAATCGATACGTATCACTATTTACAAATAAGATAAATAAACAAATTGAAAGACTGACCATGAAGAACATGTAGTAAAAGACTTGCATCAGTTCCATATTCCTTTCCATTCACATATTGTTTGCAGGTGTACCGTCCAGGATCTTCTTTTGTTGTTTTATAGATGTTTAGAGAGCAGTCAGACCTCAGACTCAGTCTCTCATCTCTCTCTATACTATTCTTCTTTATTCCTCCAGCAGACAGTTCTACTGCACTTGAACTGCTATATTTCTTGTAGTTCCATGTAGTCGACGTGCAGCCAGTAAGAGCATTATCGCAGGGCAGAGAGACATCTTCACCAGAACTACTGAACACATCCGTGTATCCAGTCGTACCTGAGTCACAGTAGATATGGATGATTCTTAGCCAAAGGGTTGGCGCATATGGTTGCGTTGGTTTTGGTAATGTGTTGTAATGTTATGCCATACGGCAGTGGTTCTCAAATGGTGGTACGCGTACCCCCAGGGGTACTGCAGGGGGTATGTGAGAGAAACTGACATTTAGGATTAAATAATGAAAATCAATAAATGATGATAATAGTATTTTTATATGAAATTAGGACTACACAAAGATGCATAAAAAATGTATTAATACATTTAGATATAATAACTTTATAATAACTAAATTTAAGGTAAAATGTTGTTGGCTGGTCAAGGGGTACTTGGCTTGAAAAAATCGTAAAAAGGGGTACTGTAGTGGAGTAGGCGGGGCGAGACCGTGGTTCGAGACCGGTGAGTAATTGTGAATAAGCGCCAGCTGTGCGCACACCGGGCTCGAATCACGTAGGAGATTGGGAGCATATAAAAGGAACGAGCGACCGGACCGTCACTGAGAGAGGACCGGGCCCGGACACATGTTATGTTGTTTTGTTTTATGTTTTATGTTTTATGTTTTATGTTTTATGTTTTATGTTTTATGTTTTTGTTTTTTTTATGTTCCGGCAGTCGTCCGTGAGGGGCTGCCGGCTGTTTACTTCCGTGTTATTCTTTGATTAAAACTTTATTTAAATGTTTGCCGGTTCCCGCCTCCTTCCTTCCCTTTTATGGAGATTCGTTACAGGTACTTAAGCCAAAAAAGTTTGAGAACTACTGCCATACGGGACCGGGGGCACTGAGCACGCATTAACGGTGTGGATAGTCGTGGCCTAATGGTTAGAGAGTCGGACACGTGATCAGAAGGTTGCCTTTCTTTCTTTTCATATTCTTGACTTCTTCCCCCTGTCATGCACAAGGCGTGGGAATTGTCCTATTGGGCAATTGAACTGTGCTGAAATAGTGGGATTATAACACCTAATCCTATTAAGCGAATCTGATGATTATACACACACTAACAGCACTGGCCATAAAGCAAAATGAATCTTGTACAGAGCAGTTCTAATCATTCAGTAATAATACAGTACAACCATAACATGACTTTGAATTAAAACCATGACTGTCAGTAAGATTAAATATTAGGAGCTCATGCTTAGACTTGACTTACTTTTTTTAAACATAGACTTTTGATAAGTTGGTAACACTTTACATTAAGGGTCCATGTATAATCATGTACTTATATCTGAATTAATACTTACTTTCACATGAACTAAGAAGAAATGAAGTAACCAAGAATGAATAAAGGGCTGACTTTAAGCTATTACTGGAGTCATGAGGATTCATGTGTTAATACTGCCCAGGTTAACTACATGTTAGTACATGTTTGTTAGTTAAAGTATTAATTAACACCTGGAAGTAAAACTTACCAAATCGACCCTTAAATAAAGAACACAGAGTTCTTCTGAGAACTTGTAATGAGTACTTTTGTAATATTTCATATGAATTAACACTTGTACTACTTTTGATATAGCATCTGTCACACGCTGTGGTGATCCTCCGATTACACATTTTCACCATTTTATTGAGAGTGGGCCATTACATAAACAGTGGAGTCTGTGACTATGCATGAATGTACTAAATTACCAACATTTTGATCTTGATAACTTGATATTTTCAGTGATTTTATGCAGTTTTTTTCTTTAACATGCCACTACCGTACCTTCATTCAATTCAATAACAGGCTAGTTCCGGATCTTTACTTCTTCATTTACTTCTTTAAATGCACTACTAGATGATAAGTCACAATCAACCTGGATAAAGTCTTGACATAAAGATACATTAACAAATGAATCCTCATGACTCCATTAGGTTAGCCCTTTTTAAATTCTTGTTTACTTCATTTCTTCATTCATCATTAGTTCATGTGGAAGTAAGTATTAATTCAGATATTAGTACATGATTATTCATGGACCCTTATTGTAAAGTGTTACCAATAAATTAAATGTATATATACAGATTGGTTTACCTGTAAGAAAAGAAGAGAGAATCACTTGTCCAAGGAAACATATTTGACAGATACCAGCCATTTTCTGCTTCTCACACCCTGTAATTTTAGAAATCTTCAGTTCTTCATGTCTCGGTTCACTTCCTCCATTCTTGGGACTGTTACTACTAGCTGCTTACACAACTCTTGTGAACACATTCACTACAATAACACTAATAACACACTATGCGTTGCTTAGTTTACATCAGATATTAATACTTTTAGCATATCATCAGCATATAATAAATTGCACACAACTCTGAAAACAGAAACACCATTAATGATGTGAAGAATTGAAACTCAACATCAACAGTTTTAATCTATAACTAAACATTTTATGGAGACTAAACATTGCATTCCTTTCAGAAGAAAGGAAACCATGAATGTCAGTAAATATACACTCTAAAAGAAATCTGTAAAAATAGGACACAATATACTGTATTAATATGAAGGAATTTTCCGTATTAACTATTTGCAGTTGTTTTACCTGTATTTTACATTTTACAATAACCAAAATGTCCATAAAATAAAAGAAAACATACTGGTAATTTTGTGCCTGTACTTTATCAGTTTTTTCACAGGATTTTTGGTAACACTTTATTTTACGGTGCCCTTGTTACACATGTTACATGTATTTTCTATAGTATTTACTATATGTGATGTATAGTTACATGTAACTAACCCTGAACCAAACCCTAACCCTATAGTATGTACATGTAGTTAATTGTTATTACCCAGTACTTAAATCAATTATTACACTGTAACATGGGCACTGTAAAATAAAGCTTAAATTGATTTTTTCCCAGTGTATATTACCCTTAATAGCCATTTGGCTTTTACATTTAATTTACAGAAAGCAAGAAAGTATCAATCTTATAACAGCTGTGTTCTCATTTGAGTTTGCTATATAAAGTATGTGAAATCGTGTCTAGAATGAGTCACGGTCTAAACTGGGTTCAGAGATGACCACTAATCTGTGTGGGTTGAATTTGTGTTGTCAAACTGAGTGGGTTCTCAAACTGTTGCAACATTAAAATGGCAGATTTTTTAAAAACCATAACAAAGATAATACAAAAATAACGTCAAGAATGTACATTTAAAACATGCTAATAAACATAAGCAAACCTAATTTAAAGCATTGTACAGCCGAACAAATCAAACAAATAGGAAAACCTTAACTTTTACTAGTTTTCTCATACTTTATTGTTACAGATTGACCAGCAGTGTGACATACTCCAATAGACCATTAGCACATTAAAAAATATTTTGTAGGGTCCAAATTTGAAGTGTTCCGGTTTACAGCTCTGAAAATGTATAAAGCTGGGCTCAGGCTACAGGATTTTTAAAATCCTGACCGATTAAGAAATCTGGTAGCAGCACACACATAAGGAGAATCTTGACAGATTATCTTATTTAAAATCTTATACATGCTCATACTAAAAGATTTAAAACGTTTGCCGCATCACACATTACAGGAGAATACTAAGATTATCGTGCCAGTGGAAGCAAGCATCATGTGATCCGCTCACCTAAAGCCAATGTAAACCGTATGCAATGTATATATGTTGTAACATGACGACATCTGTTGGACAGTCATGCAGGGATATTTTGTTTCTGGAAGCAGTTTAATAAAGTTGTCGTTAATGTCTATGTAAAATACAGAACACAGTGGACATTGTGCAAAGACGACTCAAAGTAGGAAACGAAAACTGAAGAAACAGGTAACAATTTAGAAAAGATGCTATGTGTCTTTTACGGAACATCAAATACTGCAAAGACAACAAGTTCATATTCACTTTTAAGTAAAACAACAGTATTTGTCCGTATTTAGGAAAAGTCCAAAATGATAAAAAAAAATATTTAACCTGGATTTTTATCACAGTTTTCATGTGTCTTTGCTGTTGGATGACCTTATGTAACTCCTGAGGTTTGATTTTGATGAAATTCAACAGACACTGAACTAGAATGGCCACAATACATCTAGAAACGCTGATTTCAAATAAACATTTTCTCCGCGGCTGAATAAATATAAAGGTATATGACATCATTACCAGAATGAGTCTAAACTGAGTTCAGAGATGACCACTGTGTGGGTTAAACCTTTGTCAAACTGAGTATGTTCTCACACTACATCTTAATCGTTTATTTTTAAAAGGTTTAAAAAATGGTCAAAACCAAGTTGTGTTTTTACTGAATAATGTTTTACTGTCACAGATTGTCTAACAGATATCTTGATTTGTGCCACACACACAGTGCAGTGACACATTGATAATATTTTATAGGATCTGTTTCAGTTTATTGTTATGAATTAAATACAGTGCTGTGTAAAAGTATTTGCCCCTTCCTTTTTTTTATGCTTAAATTATTTAGATCATCAAAAAATTTGTATATTACTCAAAGAAAACCATAGTAAACTTAAAATGCAGCTTTTATATGATGGTTTTATTTGTTAAGGGAAAATACTGTTCAAACATTTCTGACCCTCTGTGAAAAAGTAATTGCCCCCCTTGGTAAATCATGAATTAACTGTGATGAATTGAATAACCGAGTTAAATTTCATCAACCACACTCAAGATGGATTACTGCCAGACCTGTTGAATCAAGAAATCACCTAAGTAGAACCTGTCTGACAAACTGATGTAGTTTAAAAAATCTCAAATAGCGACACAACATGCCGCGATCTAAAGAAGTTCAAGAACAGATGAGAAACAAAGTAATTGAAATGTATCAGTCTAGAAAGGGTCACAAAGCCATTTCTAAGGCTTTGGGACTCCAGCGAACCACATTGAGAGCCATTATCCACAAATGGAGAAAGCAAGGAACAGCGGTAACCCGTCCCAGGAGTGGCCGGCCTACCAAATTTACTCCAAGAGCACAACGACGACTCGTCCAGGAGGTCATAAAAGATATCAGAACAACATCTAAAGAGCTGCAGGCCTCTCTTGATTCAGTTAAGGTCAGTGTTCATGATTCTACAATAAGAAAGAGACTGTGCAAAAATGGCATCCATGGAAGAGTTCCAAGGCGAAAACCGCTGATGACCAAAAGAAACACAAAGGCTCGTCTCACATTTGCTAAGAAACATCTTGATGATCCCCAAAACTTTTGGGCAAATATTCTGTGGACTGACGAGACAAAGGTTGAACTTTTTGGAAGGTGTGCGTCCCGTTGCATCTGGCGTAAAATGAACACAGTATTCATAAAAAGAGCATCATACCAACAGTCAAACATGGTGGAGGTAGTGTGATGGTCTGGGGTTGCTTTGCAGCTTCAGGACCTGGACGACTGGCCGTAGTTGATGGAACCATGAATTCTGCGCTCTACCAGAAAATCCTAAAAGAGAATGTTTCCTGAAAAATTCCTCCACAGCGATGTGAAAGACTCATTGCGAGCTATCGCAAACACTTGATTGCAGTTGTTGCAGCCAAGGGTGGCACAACTTG
The DNA here is from genome assembly GCA_006030095.1 of Triplophysa siluroides. Lineage (NCBI taxonomy): Eukaryota > Metazoa > Chordata > Actinopteri > Cypriniformes > Nemacheilidae > Triplophysa > Triplophysa siluroides. The sequence continues at coordinate 1,506,849 of VCII01000558.1, forward strand.
TTATTAGGTTTAGGGGGAAATTACTTTTTTACATAGGGTCAGAAATGTTTGGATTGTTTTTCCCTTAACAAATAAAACCATCATTTAAAAACTGCATTTTGTATTTAATAAGATTTTTTGTGTAATATTAAAATGTATTTGATGATCTGGATAATTTAAGCATGACAAATATGCGAAAAACAATAAATCAGGAAGGGGCATATACTTTTTCACACCACTATATTTAGAAAGTGTTTCAGAATATGTGGAAATGTGTTTTAAGATATGCGTGTCTTGAGATCCGAAAACCAGTAAAAAAAATGACAACTGTTTAAGGTTCATTTGATGTTCTTTTGATGCTGGCATAAGTCACTTTATCATCACAATGAACCTGAAAGAATACAACAGGTATAGAATAACTTTGAAGTCTTAACATACAGATGTTGTGTAGTATAACGAAGGAATGTGATATTTACTACTTACACTGTTCTGTATCACTTGCGGTTTACAGGAAGCAGTAACCTCACAATAAGTCACATCACTTGTTTGCTCCTAAACATCAACAAAAAACATGTTCAATGAAGTTTGTGTGTTTTTTGGCTGTTTTACCTGTTAACATTAATATTTAGATGCTCATTGTAATTCACATGGCTACCAATAAAATGACAGATGGATAACAGGAAACCAACCACAAATACATTTCCAATTTTTAAATAGAGGTTTTTTTCATTTTGTTTACTCACATTGGTGCTTAGAGTAGGGAGGCTGGAAATGTTGATCGTTTCATATGTCCCATTATATTCATTCTTATCATTAACCTTAAGACATAAAACATTTAGAATTGCATGAAACATACAGTACTTCATTGAACTTCAAAGATGATATTTAAATACAGTACACACCGTTGGCATTACTGAACTCCCCTCAGAGCTGAATGTGCCTTCTCTATTATCTGCAAAAAATAGTTGTTTTTATTTATTTATTTATTGTTTATTTGTAAAATGAACATCCATGTGCCTACAATACATACAATTTAAAACAATGTGGTTGCTAAAGTGTTTGTCACATTGAAGAAAATATATAAACTCACCAGCTCTTTTTTTACAGATCATCCACAGAACCAAAGCAACAAGAACAACAGCTAAAGCAGCGATCACAAGATACATCAAAATCACTGAGAGAGAGAGAAAAGACTTTACAGTCACTGAGAGACATGAAAAATGCTATGACTTATTTACACTGAATGTGATATTTACACGCCTAAAATGTGATTGTATATCTGAACTTCTGTTGCCACCTTATGTTTCTGAATTTGACAGCATTTTGCTTTCTGTTCTGCTAGTTTTGTGGCACTGAAAATAAAGCATATTCTAACAAGAAAGCCTTGTAGGCCTACATTTTCTTTTATTTTTGCTTTCCTGTTGAACAACTGGAAGAGTATGGTACCAGCAACACCATGTTTTCAATCTCCAGTGAATGCGTCTACTGATAAAACAATGTATGTGCACTGTAAGTCGCTTTAGATTACTTAGAGCAAACATGATTAATTGAAATGAAAAACTATTCTAGAAGCATTTTCATACAGTATGACTTGAAAAGTCCAGTAACAAAATTCTGCACATCAAGTTTTTGATCAACCTTACTTTGTCTTTCTCTTCATGTTTTCAGATAAGAATCTGAAAATAATGTAGATACTCAAAGAAAACCGCTTTCTGAGAGCCACAGCAAACCAGTGAAGTGAGGAAGATGATGATGTACTGTACCTCGTGTAGAAGTACCTGATGTGTCTGAAGTTGAGATATCTTCAAAGCTTGTGTTGATGTCTGTATTCGTTGCTGTCATTGTATTAGCAGGCGATATAGAAGATTAGTGTTAGTTTAGATTCATCATACTGTACAACAAGAACAACACCTTTTAATGCTCAGTTACTTCATTATTTACAGCTTCAATTCTTGGATGAAGCAATGCTTTGGGCTCAGAAAACATTTTAGAGTGAAATATACAGATATAATAGTTCTGATTTTCAGAGTGTTGATTTTCTTACCTCTAAACCTGACAGTATAACTGGCTGAGGTCTTAATCTCATCTCTATTTTTAAGCAGACATTTCCACTCTTTGTTGTTATCTTCATTCAGAAGTTTTGTAGTCAGGGTGCTGATACATTGTCTTTGTGAAAATATCTGATATCTGGAGTCTGTGTGCAGATTAACACCAGCCTGATCCACCCAAACCAGCTGAAATCCCTCAGTAAACAAAGTATCACAAGAGTTTTCATATGAAAACAACTGACAGGAGAGAGTCACAGAGCTGTCTGATCTCATCTCAGTCTGTGTGGATGATGAAGAGACTGAAAGACAAAAAGTAGATATGGCATAAATAATCGATACGTATCACTATTTACAACAACAAATAAGATAAATAAACAAATTGAAAGACTGACCATGAAGAACATGTAGTAAAAGACTTGTATCAGTTCCATATTCCTGTCCATGCACATATTGTTTGCAGGTGTACTGTCCATGATCTTCTTTTGTTGTTTTATAGATGTTCAGAGAGCAGTCAGACCTCAGACTCAGTCTCTCATCTCTCTCTATATTGTTCTTCTTTATTCCTCCAGCAGACAGTTCTACTGCACTTGAACTTCTATATTTGTTGTAGTTCCATGTAGTCGAGGTGCAGCCAGTAAGAGCATTATCGCAGGGCAGAGAGACATCTTTACCAGAACTACTGAACACATCCGTGTTTCCAGTCATTCCTAATACACAGTAGAAAAGAAGGTTCATTATGATCATACGGTACACATACAGATACCCTGTATACAAAGCAGGACACAAATAAAACACTTTTTATTAGACTTACAGCAAACTGTCTATACAATAAACCAGCGCTGCCCATTTTACATAAAATTGAATGATCTTGTACAGAGCATCTGCATCAAATTCATCAGTGCTTTCAGTAATAATACAGTAAGTACCAAAAATTACATGACTAGTCTTACAAAGTGCTTTACCTGCAAGAAGAGAAGAGAGAACCATCAGTCCCAGCAAACATATTTCAGCCATTTTCTGTCTCTCAATGTTTCTCAGTTTAGTTTTGGACCACCTCGTCCTTCAAACATATTCACCTCTCACAGACTCTGTTAATTTTACTCTGTTCAGAGGGTTTTAGACTTTCTATTCAGAGAGTTAAAAAGGGGAAGTGCTGCATCACATGTCTCTCGTGAACACTCACTAATTTCTCCTCTTTTTGTGAGAGCTGCTGGTTTATATTGTGAAACTTGAATGTTTGATTGTGAAAGAGTTTTAACCACACTGTCCCACCCCACTAGAATAGTGGTCAAGTTTGAGCTCAGTTTAGACAGTTACAGTGAAAGTTCACCCAAAATGTCACCATTTACTCACCCTCAGGTTGTTTCAAACCTTTATACATTTCTTTGTTCTGTTGAACACAAATACATATTTTTGAAAGAATATTTTGAATTTTATTTCTGGGACATGATCTTCTAATATTGAAAAAAATCTTGTATTTTATTGTACTGTTGAACACAAATGATACATTGTGAAGAATTTAGGGAAACAAACAGTTCTGGGGCACTTTTAACTTCCATTTAATTTTTCCTATATGATGAACTGAAAATTTCACGATCGGTCCATTTTCTAAAAAAAATAAAAAATGTATATGCTTTATAAACACAAATGCCCGCCTTGCTCTGTTCTGCAAAGCGCGTTCATGTACAGAGTCAGTGTTTACAAGTTGAACGTGCAAATACGAAGTGAAACGCCGTTAAAAGTTAAAACAATGATGTTAGACGATTTTCAATTTGGATAAGATGAGATGGATTTTTTCGCCCTGCCTACCAACGTTACCTTTTCAACGTAATTACGTATTTTGTAAAGTCGTAAAGCTTTTTTTGGAAAGCAAGGCGAGCATTTGTGTTTATAAAACATATACATTTAGATTTTTTCTAGAAAATGGCCGATCGCCAGATAAGACCCTTATTCGTCGTCTGGTATCGTTTAAAGCCCTTTGAATCTGCACTGAAACTGTAATTTTGACCTTCAACCGTTTGGAGTCCATTGAAGTCCACTATATGGAGAAAAATCCTGGAACGTTTTCATCAAAAACCTTAATTTCTTTTCGACTAAAGAAACAAATACATGAACATCTTGGATGACAACAGGGGTGAGTAATTGATCATGAAAATGTATGTTGAAAGTGAACAATTCCTTTAAGACTGAAACTAGTATGACTGTGGTAGCTTCCACTAACAAAAAGTGAAATACACATTAGAAGCGAATCAACTTGAATCTCATTTGAAAGTATTTTAAAATATTACATAAACATCTCTCATAGAAAGATATTAGAAGTGTTTTGTAATCCCTACATCTCTGGGTGGTCAATAAACGTGCTGTTTTCACTCTCTGAAAATCTAGGAGCACTTACAAACACGAATGAGCATGCCATGAGACAAAAAGAGCATGTTATGGCACTTTTCTGGTGGTTTGCTTCGCAGGTTATTCTCTTTCAAAGTGTCTGTACAGTTTTTACTATAAGCTGCATTTTCTATTTTTAGTCATGTCATGTCTTTTTTATCATAGCAGACTAAAATTCATATGACATTAACTTTTGAGAAAAGGGAACTTTGTTAGACATGGTAAAAGCCAACAATGGACATTAAATGAATTGTTTTACAAGAATACGTTCAAGAGAAATTCTAAGATAACTTATATGAGCATTTGCTGTTGGATTCAGGTCCAATGATTCTAAAAAAAGAATTGTAGTGTGAACGTTTATTGTAACTGTGATAAAAGTACAATTTTGCTCGTTTTTCAAAACACAACCAAATACTGCACATCTAACCAGTTGCATACAATGTTGATCACAAAAACAACAGTAAAACCAAAAAATAAACAATGGATTCTCATTTTGAAGACAATGTATTACATAGAAGATGAAAAAAACATTACAGACACGAGATTGACAGATTAAAAAAAACAGTTGTTTAATGAAAGGATTGTATAAATTTGAGATTATGTCATAGCCTTGGTTCAAGTACAAGGCAGAGCTTTGCGTATCGGGACAGCAAATAGAATGCGCACATACACATTAATTACAGATTCAGGTACAAAATCCTCTTCATTTAGTGTCTCCTCGGTTCTTATCAGTAGCACAGACCTTATACGATCAACACCAGCTTCTGGAGCTCCACGTAAGTGTTCATGAACATACACTAAAAGAGGAACCTTTATGTTCATGTGTTAGAGCAGCCGTCCTCTGCATTCTGTCGATCCACAGCAGCACAGAAGCTCTTTACCCTCCACACTGCCAACTTCATAGTTATAATCCCACGTCAACTCTGTCCCTGCTCGGATTCGCCTGTAGAAACACATGCAGTGACTGTGATGGACAAAGATACACTAACACCATGCAAATACATATAATTGTTACGACATTAAAACACTTTTAATTATATTTAAATGAACATAAATGACAACAGGTGCTGTGCTCACTTGCTAGCGAAGAAGGCCACCCAGGGGAAGCGTAGATCATGAGTGTCTACAAAGACATTCTGGACGAACAGATTGGGACTGCAGCTATGCTGTGGGATAAAGACAGCAGCTATTAACACAGCAATAGAGAACTAACATCCAAAGACTCAACGACGGGCATCGTAAAGAATTTCTGTGAATTTTCCAGATGTGATAGTTGGATTTAATCTGATTTAAAGGAGTAGTTTACTATAAAATTTAAAGTTCACTATAATTCACTCACCCACATGTCATACAAGTCCGTGTTGTTATTTCTTCTGTCGAAAACAAATTGATGCTTTTGTGGTAATGTTTTCAGGCTTGGAGGAGATACTTTACAGCAGAGAGACGTTGGAAAGAAAGATCGTCTGAGGGTGTACTCTCACTAACCAATCTGAATTTAGCCCGAGCACGTTTGACCCCCAAAGCCTGGTTAATTTGACTAGTGTGATCGTTCATTTAGCGGTCCCTGGCTCGCTTGGAAGAGGTGGGCCAGAGCACGGTATGGTTGGGCTCGGCCGTGGTACACATGCAGTGTGAGCGCAAATCGCGCCAGAGCGCATAACTGAAAGCATGAAGTAAATTATGCGACTGTTTAAATTCCTCCCTGAGATTCAACTGTCACCGTAAAAAACGTTGACAGTAAAGAGCAATGTGAGCGCAGGCGAGCGGGGGAGAGGGGACAATCGCGCTCGGGCACAGTTGAGAGCAACTGGGATACGTGAGAGTACAGCCTAAAAATCTGTGATTCGGATCAGTATGTGGGTAACATTGTTTTTTCTGTTTGTAAGAACCAAGAAATGTTGTTGTTGTAATATAAGCTGTAATATAAGATGCATTTTTTAGCATTGTTTATCTGGAACCAGTGTGCTGCTTGTATATAGTCGTGTCGTCTTTGCTTATTTTATTAATTTGCATTATTATTTGCGTGGTCTAAGCTATGATAAAGCTAAGCATTTCATGCTTGCATTGCACAGCACGTTTGAGGGCAGTGCTAGCTAACAGTAAATAGCAACGCTGTTAAAGGCATTTGTTCTGAAAGCGAGATAGCAGTTAGGAGTAAGTTAGTAGAGGTTTTTCTCCCCCTTTGTAAAGTCAGGGTCAACCGGACAACGTACTGCTGGGTAGAGGGAGAGAAAGAAGAAACGCACTTTGTAGAGCTGTTTGTCCGTTTCGGACTACTGTACGAAACATGGCGGCGCAACATGGCGAATTGCATGCATGTTGGCCCGCTCTTCATGTAGATAGAATAGCTTATTATAAGCTAATACAAACATAAAGGTTCATAACATCGATATCTTGGAAAATGACCAGTCGTTTCGCTAGACAACACCCTTATTCATCGGCTGGTGTCGTGTAGAGCCTTTTGAAGCTGTGATGAAACTAAAGCCGTGTTTTCGACAGAAGAAATAAACACAGGGACGGCTTATGACATGTGGGTGAGTGAATTATCATTAAATTTTATTTTATAGTGAACTACTCTAACATTTCTTCTTTTGTCTGAATGGACTTGATGTAAAAGGCCACTCTGAGTATTTCCTTGTACTTACGTTGAGGTAGCGTCCCAGGTTGCCCTCCAGTTTGGCATCGATGATATAACAGGACTCCTCCCCGTCAAAGAACAGGCGGGTGTTTTTCGGACCACTGTCATCTCCCCTAAATCCTTGTCCTTGAGGAGCTCCAGACCCACCTCCTCCAACCGCTCCACCCGACTTGACCATCAGACTGTGAGAGGACTTCAAAGCAATGCCACGTGTGGACTTCACTGCCACCTGCCTCTTTACCACAGCTGAAGTGAAGATATATACATTAAATAAGCATGTTATAGGCAGGCCCATTTGACCTAATTCTGTGCATATCATTTTGGATTGATATATTGTATTGTTATATCTCCAATTCTCCATATTTTGCTACTTCCTGCTTTGCAACAATTATGCTACTTCCTGCTTTGTGTTCCTCTCTTACCCTGAGTCTTTTTCTCTCTCTCTTTGTTGTCATCTGACCCTGAGCTGATGGTTTGCACATCATCACTGTCAGAGAGAGTCATCACTTCCTAAACAAAGAAAGAGAAAACAAGAAGCAGAAACATAAGAGAAGAACAGACAAGACGTCATGACATGATTAATAGTAAGACAGCAGAAAAGAGAGAGGAACAAGTCGACAGAACTGACAACTATGCATAAAAACAGGCACGGCATTTAAAAGGAAAGTATTGAAGAATTGATATTTATTTTCTCAGTTTCAATCCCATTCAGAACTGTACTTAACACTGTAAAACAGGACAGACAGTGCAAACAATTGCCTTCCACGTCCACCACCAATTTACCTTCTTTTCAGCCTTCAGGCTTCCCTCCATCTTCACGTTCTGAGCTCCAGAAGTAGAGGATTGACTGGTGAGCCAAGATGCCACTTTACTCTTCCCGGTCTCCTCTGGCACGGGAGGTGGTTTCCTCTCGTCTCCTGCTGATGCACTCAATCCATCCTTACTGTCATGGCTCTCTACAGCAAAGAGTTAAAATGAAAAATAAATGAGCTGTACAAAAAAAAAATTTAACTGCTGATTCTTGATATTAAAAACACAACATTCTGTTCTAGTGTGCACAAGACTGCCATCTAGAGGCCTATATTCTTTTCTGTTTGTCCTCTTCCACACATTCATCTCCCCTGACCTTCCTTCATTCCTTTGGCCTGTCTGCGGGTGGTGTAGCTCCTCCACACCGAGCTAGTGGTGTAATATGTGTCTTTCACAAACGTGTCGTCTGAACTGTCGCTCTCGTCCTCGTTTGAGTCTTCCTCTTTGTCGTCGGAGCTCGATTCAGACGAATCGTCTTGGCCTAGTGAGTGTATGAAGAAAAAAGTTAAACATTATATTACTGGTACAAAAGCGGAAGATGCAAGGCTGACACATAATATAATAGAAATAAATGAGTTTTAATGATAAAATGAGTTTAAATAATGTTTTGATTTTGTTTAAAAATTTTATTCGATTTTTAGAAATTGTTTGTGCTTTTAGAAAATGTATGCGCTTTTATTATTATTTATTTTCAACCTATATAGGTTAAACATATTTTTTACTTAAGTATAGTTAAATTTTTTCTCCAGTTAATAACTTTTATGTATATAATTCAACATTTCAATTTATTATTTTAGTTACATTTTGGTTCATTTAGATAATTTGACTTCAATTAACAGAAATGTTTAAACAGTTTCAGTTTATTGCAATAACCCTGATGCTCAGGTCTCTTACTTTTGCCAGTAGTGCTGCTACGCTCCTCCTTGGTGTTGGGTTTGACATGTTTGGAGGAAGCAGGAAGTTTAACCCTGCTCATATCCACCCCACTGCCATCGCTATCAGAGCAGTGAGCTTCACTCTCATAACCTTCCTTAAAGTTCTCCACGCTCTCTATGTGGTCCAGATTGGCAAAATATTCATCGCCCATCTCCAGACCTTCCTTATCAGCGAAGTCATCTGTCAGGATTTTACCTAAGAGCAAAAAACAGATATTTCAGTCATCCGAGGCATTAAGAACAACAGCTGGTCTGTCATCTAAACTAAAATGGAGCGTCAAAAACGTTTTCAAGCCTGTTACCTGCATATATACAAACAAAGGAGCCCTTGGCAATGTCGTCAAGGCAACGGATGCCCCAACCCTTATTCTGTGTTTTAAAAAGCTGCAGCCGGACCTGCAAACCGTGCTGAACCAAACGGTTAGTGCACATCTGCGGATTACAACGACACCGCTTATTGCATTCATAGATCCTAAGAGAAAGAGAGAGAGAAGCCATTTTACAAGGATATGAAAGGCATCAAGCTGCTCTTAAACACATTAAAAGGAGCTTGCTACTGAAAGTTGTTTATGCATCACAGACCCTGTAGGCAGACACTCTTCCAGTCTCTTGTTATTGTATCCAGCGTTGGTGTTGATCTGTCCTCCAGGAGTGCAACCTGTGGCCTGCAGTGTCAGCTGATGGCACGAACACTTCGATCTAGAAGATATAGAACAAAGAAATTCAATTTTACTGCGTTAAGGCAAACGACCTACAATATGTTTCCAAGAATTAGGGGTATCAATGTATGTAGCGTGGGGGGATCTGACATTACTGATGTCTTTAACATGTTCTTTTACACATACAATATGATACTTTGATACTAACTTGTCTCTGCAGCCGTCAGTGCAGTCACATCCCACCAGGAAGTCAGGGCTTGTGTTAATATAGACACCATCTTCTGGGATCCTCTCTTTACTGTAAGCCACGTTGGGTGGAGGAGTGTTGTCAATTTCGTTCACGCAGGACAGAGGAATGTCCTCTCGGCCACTCGTGATGTCCCGGATGAAGTAGAAGGGCCTCTGGGGTTGGAATCGACGGTCCACCAGCACGTAGGGGTCTAGGCAGAACATCTCCAGGAATATGAAGTCACAGCGTGACTGGAAAAGGTAACGTTCGATCTCTGCCATATTTCTCAAACTTAAACCACACGGGGACTTGTAGATGACATGGAACGACATCTAAGAAAGAGAGAGTTTATATAAATTAGTAAATAAAGAGGCGATATATAAATGAAGTAGTATTTTGTGTATTGGGAGTCACCTTGCGGTTGAGCCGTCTACGGCCGGTCATGCGGCGAAACTCATAGAGCAACGGTGTAAGAAGGGGGTTGCGTCCTCTGTGCAGGCTGGGGCGGGTGGGCCGAATGCGCTTCAGACAGTCTGGAGTGCAGATGTGTGTAAGGTAGAAGGGTCTGTCGTTTGGAGCCTGGTACGACGGCTCCTGAGGAATACGCTCACTTGCGTATGTCGTAATGACCGACTGCAAAGGATTGACTGAAGTGATTGGTGTCAGCGTATGTACAGTACCAGGCTGCAGAACGTAAAACCTGTGGAAATGAGAAAAAGAAAGGTATCTATTATAAACATCCAGGTAATCTGATCAAATATACAGTATCTCACAGAGTGAGTACACCTCTCACATTTTTGTTATTTTTTATCTTTTCATGTGACAAGACTGAAGAAATGACACATTGCAACAATGTTAAGTAGTAAGTGTACAGCTTGTAAAACAGTGTAAATTTCCTGTCCCTCAAAATAACTAAACACACAGGCATTAATGTCTAAACCGCTGGCAACAAAAGTGAGTACGACCCTAAGTGAAAATGTCCAAATTGGGCCCAATTAGCCATTTCCCTCCTCAATGTCGTGTAGGGGTGTGGGAAAATTAAGATTCTTAGATGCATCGCAATGCTGATGTGGACGATTCTGAATCGATTCACAAAAGTCCATAAATCAATTTTTAAATGTATTAATAACGTGATGTTAGCAGAACAAAAAAGGCAGAAGTCATTCGCGGACAGTTTAGAGTGTGCAGCAGTAAAGATACACGAGCAAAAATTATAGTATTAATGTGAGGGGTGTACTCACTTCTGCGAGATACTGTAAGTGTTTACATTTTGTATTATTATGCATTCTTAGTAACTACATGAGATTGAATTTTGTTCATTGGGAGGGTTCGATTGTGTGCTACATACATTACATTAAAATCAGTGTGTTGCGTGCTAATGAACGCACAAAAAGTAAAAAATAAAAGGCATGAAGCAAATGAAATTATGAACTGACCTGGAGGTGTTGGTCTGGGGAACAGAGCTGATTAGTGCCTTGGATTGGAGGTCAGTGGTCATAACCGGTCGAGTCTGAAATGGAACCTGACCAGTGCTTTTCTTAGCCATTTGACTCTTCAAGCTAGGACTTCTGGAAAGAATAAGACATACATTACATAGCATGACCTAATGCACTTGGATATATAAATGCAGGAATATGAAAGAACTGAACTATGGGTAACAGAGAAGAAGCACTCACTCTGTGCGAGAAGGCTGTAAGGGTGCAGAAGGCTGTAAGGGTGCAGAAGGCTGTAAGGGTGCAGAAGGCTGTAAGGCTGCGGAAGGCTGTAAGGGTGCGGAAGTCTGTAAGGGTGCGGAAGGCTGTAAGGGTGCAGAAGGCTGTATCTGGGGTCGAGGCGGAGGGAGCTGTGGGAGCTGTGGAGCTACAGGTCGACTGGAGGTAGCATTACTATTGTCACTGGTGTACTGCACTACGGGGCCCTTAGTCCTCAATGCTCCTGAACACACACATGGTAGAAATTAAGTGCAGATGGCAAACACACCAGAAAATACTTTAGATGACAGTTCTAATATGACCGGTTTATGCATGTATAGACATTTTAAAGACATGTAACTTTAAACACGACTGGAGAAACACAAGGCAATGTGTTACCCATATTAGGGCGCTGTCTCTGTTGACCAGCCATCTTCTTCTCCTGACTGTTAGCAGTATTCATTTTCAGATTAAACATGGGCTCCAGTCGTGTAGAGCCACGATAAATCCACTCGCTGCGCTTATCATCCTGCACACATCAAAAACAACTGCTACAATTTTTGGGGTTTTCAAAAATGTTTGTCTACCTCATATTTTACTGTATGTATGTATTTAAATTGAAACATCGTAACCAGACGTGAACATCACATAATTAAATACAAATAAAACATCTAGCTACATGAAACAAAATGAAGCATCGTCTAGCTAACCAGAAAGAGCATTTTGACAAGGCTTCCATCCACTTCCTCCACACGGCTCTTCCACCACGTCCCTTCCCATTCCGTCTTTATAATTTGCCCTGGCTTCAGCAGCACCATGGGTCTGTTGGGATATGATGTTATATACTCTTCGATGAAATCCCTGCATGATGCATCTTCAATATCCTCCCAGGTCTTCTTCACTAAATGCAGATAGAGAGAGTGACGGTGTGTGAATATGACATCATCAAGTAGCTTATCAGGTAGCTTTATCACAGATTATGACAAACTGGTAAAATCAAATGCCTCTCACTTGGCCTGCAGATGGGGTGGAGCTCGGGCAGACCCACGTATGAGGCATAGCCATCATCAAAGAAGATCAGGAACCTGCAACGACATTTGGTCAGTATATTACATATCGCCTGACCACTGTTCATTTCATGTATTGCTACTTAACCTTACGCACTACCCTCTCCACCATCTCTCTCACCTCATACGGTTCTTGCTGCTGGGCATCTCAGCCACTACACCTGCATACAGCCAGACCTGGTTGCCATCCTTGTATTTTGCAACAACACGGGCACCAACATACAGTCTCTCCAGTGTTGGGTGGTAGTCAAAAGCCACATGGTTCCCGGATAGAAGACTCTTCCCTTTATTCTCAAACTTCACCTTATACTTAAAATTGTTCCCTGTGAAAAAAAAAACATAACGTGTTTTGTGCCATATAGTCCATGTCTGTTGACTATGATGTCATCTACATTATAATAATGATGTGCTAATTATATATTCCTAAAAAAATGTCACATCTCTGCTTTAAAAAAATTGCCTTTTTTTTCTAAACCAAAAATATGAATGACAATATTGAGCTTATCTGCACATTTTAATTATAATAAAATTCCCCTGATAATGTCCCTTCTCACCAATACCTGGTGTCACCGACTAGCAATTGCCTTTTTAAAACACACATAGCACATAAATCATGACAGTCATTTACCATCTCTATAAAGGGATCTGCAATGCAGGCTGAAAATGCAATAGAACCTTACCCACTTGCTTGATGGCAACAAGCGTTCCACGGTGCCATGTCTTAGTTCGTTTTTTCCCCAAAAGAGTCATGTCTATCTTCAGGCTGTCCAGTTTCAAATTGGGATTTGGTTGTGTGGCTGCATTCTTTGGGGCTGAGGACATAAACACTGCTGGAACAGTCAGACTGTGTGCTTGTGAAGGAGAGACCAAGGTCTTGGTGGGTGTGGTGATACCCGATGGAGGCGGGGCTGCTCTGTTGACGGTCTGCACCAGGTTTTGCACTTGCTTAGATGTTCTCTGAAGGGCAGCTGAAGCTTCCTTAAACTACACGTGAAGTCCAGACACACAACAAAATTAAACAGAACACACAACAATTTGCACAAATGATAAAAGAAGTGCTTGTAGCATAAAAGTAAAAATGGCAATCACATGATCTCTCTCTTACCGCTGTGTCCTTGGCTGGGGTAACAACCTTCTTGGGAGGAACAACTGTGAAAGATAAAACAATTTTACTGTAGAAATATACAATTACACAATGTAAATGAACAAATGTGCGTGATCGCTTTTGCGATTCATATGCAAATATAACAATATCTTACCGCATGCAACAGCAATGACATCATCGTCATCATCATCATCAATCTCAATGACTTCAGAAGTGTTTGCTTTGCTTCCTCCCTCGTCTTCCGAGCTGCTCTCTCGCGATAAATCAGACCCATCTTCCTGTACACCTCCTTCACCAGAGCCTCACACTGAACCACAGACCTTAAACACACACACACAGATTCATGCACATGCTCCAACGCTGCATTTTATATGCATATTGTCAAACGCACATTTGCTATATTTTAATATATTGTGGAGCCCTAGTTTCTAAGTAGAATTTCTATTTTGCAAAAAAGGTGCTACATGATAAAACAGCAAATAAACTCTTTAAGAATTATGTATTTGCACACATTACTTAGTTAAGCATGTAGATAGTTAATGTGAGAAAATGCAAGCTTGGAAAGTTAAATATAATTTCTAAATAGTAATATGAAGTTAGTACTAAGGAAATGTCTAACATTATTTACTTGCACAAACTTCGCTTGGTTTGATATTTTCATTTTATCTAGTGCAATGAAACTCAAAATCTTAAATGTGTCTTGAGTGCTTAAAGTGTAACTTTGTGTTGTCAACGAAAGCTGACTCACATCATCTAATCTTTTCGATTTCGGTGAACTTCGACAAATGAAGTATTGATTAGTTATAGCACTATTGCTCTTAGTTTACAACAAACTTACTCTGATGCATTGGAGCAGAGAGTGTCAATATCAGCCACCTCCTTTTCCCTGTGCTCAACCCAGTCCTGCAGCTGTGCCAGCTGAGCTTTCCTCTGCAGTACAGCCTCACTGCCGTCTACCTGCTCATCGATCCACTTGCGCAATTCATCCAGAGACACACCAAACTCCTCCTCCAGCTCTGGATCCAACTCCATCTCCATCTCCATCCCTGAGCTCAGGCTGCCATCCTCATCCATATCCTTCAAAGAAAGGGGACACAGAAACAGCCTGTTAACATAGATTTTAAAAGTTGTGTCATCTGACAGAGCGTAACATAAGCAAGGCCAAGATTATAGGGATAACTTTTGATCACTCAAAAGCATATAAACGTCATGGGGTATCACAGCCCTGAAGAGGTGTCGCGTTATAATGATCTTGTATGGGATGCATCAATGTAACCTGTCTAATCCTGTAGCTGTAAAGAAGTTATAAAATGCAGACGCATATTAGTCTTATACGGGAGCTGCGCGGTATTCACGTGTGAAAACGGTCTGTAGGTGTAACTGCACTTCAGGGCATCTAAACGGCGCGCTGCACACACAGAATGGAGGATGGCGAAACAGACCTCATTGTGCATGCGTTTCTAATCAAAAAGGACAAAAACAAATCATTTAACGTTAAATCTTAAATCACAAACGTGTAGACGTATAACGAAAAGATCTGTAATATACAGAATAGTATGGACTTTTAGCGGCGGAAGTCTTGTTTTGATGCTAACTGAGTTAGCTTACCTTTCTTTTCTGAGGCGCTTGTTCAGCCCCGCTCCGTGAATCTCTCTTTTTCCACCGTACTTTGAAGAATGAGCAGACCGGTAGTCGTGCATTTACTGATTTTCCCTATTCCAGAGATGTTTGAACAGTTTTTTATTTATTTTTACACGAATACACCGGTGATCAAAACACATTGCACAGTAAAAACCTCAATGAATGTTTTCGAGTACGGGCCAACAAGCGGACCAATCAGCGCTTGAGAATCGTGTGAGTGACAGCTGAAGTGGTCAATCGCGTGCAGGCCAAAACGCGCCGTTGAAAATGCCTACAGAGATTCTTTACTGGCACTAGAGGGCAGCCCGCCACAGCGTAAATCGACTTGATCTGTAGTGTAACAAGTTAACCTTCCCTAAAAAATAAACAGACATTATTATAAAAAAGGAAAATCAGACTAGATCAGTATATGACACCTGATATTATAAAACCTAGATAAATTCTATGCTGCTAACCAATGACATATCATTTCAATAGTTTGCTTAGACACATAAAGACACTTGTTATGTTGATGTTTTTTTCATAGTAGAGGGAAATAACAGTGATTTAATTAATAGGTAAATATCGAGTTAATACTAAAACAATATTGCTGAAGACGAAAGCTACTATAAATGCAATGCGCATGGAAAAGATTCCGATCCAAAATGCTCAAATGTGGATAAAACAGAGATTTGTCTGCCTTGAGTCGAGTGTATATTAAATAAAGGATGAATATTCTTAAAAGCGAATGGGAAAAAGCTGTGTGGTTGTCATGAAAATAAATGTCTATGCTGTCACACGCAGCAGGTACAGTTTAAAATAGGGGGGTGTTTGGAGTCGACTCCGATTCTCGACTCCCACTTGTGAACTCGACACTTCGACTCCATTTACTGTCATTCAAAATGGGGGTCAGGAATATGAATATGAATGAATGAATGCAACTTCACAAGATTTGCAACTATTGACTGGGAACCAATTTCCAGAGTCACCATCAAATACACGTGCATTCATCACAGAGAGATGTTTTGTGCTGTCAGACCAGTTACCCCTTTCTGGTCATAAACTGATGTGGTTTCCGAGCGCACGGAGCGCAAGGACATGACGGCCCAGGTGTGACTTTTACCCTAAACATTATTGGTTTTAAAATGTTATCCGTTGCTTTGCGCCAATCACAAAGACAATTTAACCTATTTTAGTCAATTACACCATTAAAAGTAACGGAGTCGAAAAGGAGTCAATGAGAGTCGATTCCTGAGTCTAATCCGACTTTAGGTAGGGACATTAAGAGTCGACTCTTTAGGAGTCAACTCCACATCCCTAGTTTAAAACACACATCAATTGCGTCATTACATCACGACGACGGCCGTTTGCGAAGCTGCGCTATACAACTAAATAGTGCACATGAAAAAACAACTCGTTTTTTCAATTCGGACTGTTCAGAAGCGGTTGGATTTGTACACTGGAAAGACTTGTTTTTCTTCTTCAGGGGGTGACGCAAATGTTGTGCGCCGGACTGTTTCCCACACAAGGAGAATACGCAAATATTTGGCCAGGTAAACATAAGTTTTCACGTAGACTAGAAATAGCAACATTTATCGCCTCCAGGCAGTCATTTGCAGCTCATATATCCATACATGTGAAGACTAATGTTATAATCTCATAAACGCTGTATTTTTTGAATTATCGGCGTTAGACGCTGTACAGTAAATTATATTGGCGGGTTAGCTGCTTGGCTAACGTTGGATCCTTTTGCTAGCCTGTATGTGACAGATTACTGATGTTATGTCATCGCGACATACCGTTTCATGCATATGTTCAGTTTTTGCGATTGGTGAACTGTTTTATTTTGTCAATAGTAGTAATAAGAAGAATAAACATGCAGAAGACAACTTGAATTATTTAGCCTATAACAAGTGTGCTGATAAAAGTTCCTGGTGGTAGATTACGTTATGATCGAGTTAACTAACGGGTAATGTTACTTCGTCTATTGCAGGTTAAATAACATCAAGCCCCTTCTTAAATGTTAAAAGCTTTATTGTTAAGATTCACTGCAATGGAAGTAAGTTTAACGTTAGACTCGGATAGCTTACTTCCTGTAACTAACCAATTACTTTTATTACCTTCTTTTAGTCTTGGCCACATTTACATTTATAACATGACATGAAAATATATATGAGATGGGAATTATGTCGTTTTTCTAATTCATACTTCTACTCTGGATGCTTTTGAAAATATAAACCTTTTATTATACTATGGTGAACTCATCACATTTGTTCGACTGTGATGTTACAGGTATTTGTCATCCACATGGGAATGGGGGACATGAAGACACCAGATTTTGACGACCTACTGGCGGCTTTTGACATTCCAGACATTGATGCAAAGGAAGCTATTCAGTCTGACACCGATGGTAATCTTAGTGAGCCGAGTGATGTTAGCGGAAAGGAGAGAAGTGGCAGTCCCAGCCTAAGACCCATTGTTTCTCCAGAAAGCCCTGTTCCTTCAGCTCCTCATAATGATCCCTCCGTGGTCAGTGTGATAGTCAAGAACAGCGTACTGCCCGATCGATATGTTGATGATGACGATAAAATGGAAGGGAATGTAACTGAAGACTTTTCTGGAGCTGATAGAGCTGATGATGGGATGTCCCCAACAGGCAGCCAGGGTGACCTTAGATCCATTAATCTACAATGGACTCCAGGCAGTCTCAGGTAGGGATTCTTTAGAACCTTGTCCCGCACCCTCTTTAACCCAGATGCCGTCCAATAGACAGCTTTGGTCTACCAGTGAGTCTATTGATGAAAATCAGGATGGCACTTCTTCAAAAAACTCTTACAGCACTTTTCCTCCACATCTGTCTTTATCCTCATCTCTTCCCCCCATCTTATCCCCACATTTAATTGGTCCGCACCCCAAACTTGATGCTAAAGAAGCACAGCGTTCAGCTTTAAATGGCGCTTTGAGGACTGGAGTCCGACGACGCTTATCTGATGATGAAGAATCTGAACCAGATCTCGGAAGCCCTCCTCTCATCATACAAGAGAGTCCGGATTCTCAGATGTGCTCGGCTCCGAAGGTGCCACGCAGAAACCAGTCTCCTCTATGTGCTTTACAACCCCGCTCTCCTTCTTCCCCAGCCTTACCGATAAGCAACACTCAAACGGAGGAGTCGGCCCCCTTGGTCCACCAATCAGCATCACTACAAATCAGCATCAGCAAAACCTCAGTGACCTCTGGAAATGAACCACCTACTGAGGAAAAACACCTGGAGCACATTATCGAGGAGAGAGATTCTCCCGAAAGCCCTGAGCCGGAAATCCCCTTTTGCCCTCAAGTTAGCTCTGTCTCAGAGAAACCTAAGGTTCATACGCCTTTAGCCTCAAAGCAGCAGGGAATCATTGAGACTGGACAGAAGAAAGAAGAGGGTGCTCCTGAAGACCGACTTATTGACATGAGCTTGAGTTTGCAGGAGCGAGAGAAGAGCGACCATCACGGTAACATGAAGAACGCTGGGGCTGAAGATGCAGACATAAAAGCAAAGTTGGTAGATTCTGGCTCTTCTAAGCCTCTCAAAGTGAGAATCAAAACTGTCAAAACCCCTACTGGAAACGTAACACGTTCTGTATCAAAAGTGGCCTCCAAAGGAGCAGGGTCCTTGGGGGCATCCAAGGGTACTGAAGGCAGCAAAGTTGCAACAGGGGTCCGTAAATCAGTCCAGAGGATTCCGAAATCCAGTGCTGTGTCGATGTTACCCTTGTCCACCACTCCAAGATGCCAGCACGGCTATGTTATTTGCAGCCAGCAAGGCACAGAATAAAATGGCTGCCACTCTCTCGGCCACTGCAGTCAACATCACCAGAACATCAACCCTCCCCTCTGTCTCATCTTTATCTGCAGCCTCCTCGTCCATGACAGGGATGAACATTCGATCATTGGGACAGAAAATAATGAACGGGAACCCCGGTACAGCTAAACCAGCCTCTATTGTAAACAGTCCAGGAGCCGTGATCTCTCGCAGCCAGTCTAGCCTCGTCGAGGCCTTCAACAAAATCCTAAACAGCAAGAATCCGTTGCCAAGTTACCAGCCGGATCTCTCCACCCCTCCTGCAGAATGGGGACTGCGATTGCCGTCCACCGGATACCGCTGCCTGGAGTGCGGGGATGCTTTTGCTCTGGAGCGCAGCCTGGCAAGACACTACGATCGGAGATCTATGAGGATTGAGGTGACATGTAACCACTGCTCCAAACGATTGGCTTTCTTTAATAAGTGCAGTCTGCTGCTTCATGCTCGTGAGCACAAGGAGAAGGGACTGGTTATGCAGTGTTCACATCTGGTCATGAGTCCGGTCAGTATGGAGCAGATGATTGGACAACAGGATACTGTAGCTATAGGTAAGAAACTGCCTGGGTTTCTTTGGTCTGTGTCCTTGTGATTTATAAAACGACTGAGGAAAAACTTTTTTTGAGAGAGAGAACATACAACGGTTTCTTGTATCGACTCTTGAATTCTTACTCTGGCAACTGTGCTTTTGATGGGTCAATAGGGAATCCAAAATTTGTTATCTGAATTTGTTGATAAAATAGTAAAGTGCATTGGTTAGTAAAATGGTACATTTACAGAAAGATAAAAACACATCTTGGCACATTATTTTGATTAATTATGTTCTCAAAGCTGCAATACAAAAATGTATTTTTGTCAAATTACCCAAAATCAATTATCGAGCAAGTAAATTAAATGGTTGTTTACAACTGCTCCTTTTTTGGCCCAATAATAAGATTATAATAATGATTTTGAGCTGTTGGGTACAATTTTGTGAGGAATTAAAAAAAGTATTTAAGGTAACCTGCAAATTAGTTTTTAAGCAGCCCTAACACATGCGGTTTCTGCCAATCTCATATTAATATTGAGTATCTATAGAATAGTATTGCATACTTCCTATCTTCGAAGTGTATTTAGTTTGATCACATTTATAAAAGATAGACACAGCTTTACGATTATTTATGAAATCATATGATGCGTGAGGGGGGAGGTTAGGCTGAACTAAAGCACACTGCCAACAAAACACAGACATCAGTTTCACTCACCGCATGCGGTTCATGTCCGGCATCTTTTAGCGCTGGGACGGCTCCATATATCAGTTTCATACGATCATCAAATCCAGCGTTATATCCACCGTTTATATAACATTCATCACCCAAATGCAGTGAACAAACAAACACCTGAACTTCGCGAACGTACGTATTCTCTCTCTCTCCTGCTTACAAGTGAAAGTGACGTCTGTGCATGCTCCTTCTCCTGCTCTCTTTGCGGCCGCGTGCTTTTCCGGGAGAATTGTCTAATAAGGGACTAAGAAAAATAGTTACGAAACAGTTTTATATGTTGGAAGAAAACTTTCCGAAACCTGTACGATCGCTGGGGGAGAGTATCAAGCACAGAAATACTACGTAATATGCCCAACTCGTTTTTTGACAAGTTGACCATGTTAAGCATGAGAAGACGGCACGTTTAACATTGTGAAGAAGTCAGAATGCATTACACATCATTGCAGCACCCCTTTAAACAGGGATGGCAATAAAAGCTTGCAGGTTTTAGGTGTTTTAAAAACATAAATCATCGCTAAAGTCGCAACAAACATGTATCTTTGTCATGACTTAAAAGCTCAGGTAACAGTTAAAAGTGTGGACAAATGCTTAAAGGGATAGTTTACCCCCCCCAAAAAGAGAACATTCTTGTGTCCCTAACTCTCTCTCATCTCATTTCAAACCTTTATGACTTTCTTCTGCAGAACAAAGAAAAAGTTTTGAAAACGTTAGTACCCAAACAACAACACGTTCACTGTATCAACACAAGACCACGGAGACATTTCTTTTTCATGTTCTTTTGCGTTCAACAGAAGAAACAGTCAAATACAGGGTTTTAATATTATGAGGGTGAATAATTGATTTTTTTTGGGGGGTAAACAATCCCTTTATGTACAGCAGCACTGTGCTGGACCAATCACGATCTCAGTCTGCAGAGAATCTGTGTACAGCAAAACAAATGACTTAACCATTGATTCGGAAGAATTCACCTGGGGCTTATTCTCTCTGAATACTGTTTCACAGAATTGTCTCTGGGCGCTTTGCTGAAAGATCCTTTAGGGAGCTGAACTGTATTATATGATTACATTATTACATATTGCATACATAGCTTGGTTGAGCTGTAGATATTTGACCACAGTAATTTACAATGATTAGTTCATGTCTGTCGTCTTGAAAAAGAAGGTTCAATACAGATGTGATGTAAGATGTAACTGTCCCTCTGTTAAAGGTTTGCTTTGTCCATCTCTTTCAGGATCTTCTGTCCTGCCTGCCGTTAAAGAAAGTACTGTTCAACTTTCACAATCCTCTGAAAACTGGTAAAAGCATTTAAAGAAGCATTTCTCATTTAAAAAAGGAACCACACTTGCATCCAAAAATGTAGCTATGAATCACATACACAGATTTACTGTCTTCCAGACTAAATAGAAATAAAATCCACTTATAATACAGTAGGTGCTTATATAAATCTGATTCGTCTAATAAAATGAACGCCAACTGTGTTAAATGTTCTCAGCTGTCCAGAGTGTTGGAGTCCCTTCAAAGGGAAGGCAGAAATAGCAGCACACTTCCAAGAGGTCGAGCCTGGTGGTGCTGACACAGTAAGTATGTAGGGAGAGAGACAAAATGCATGTCTTTATCGTGTAACCCATGGTTAGTTCAAAGAGATTTTACAGTGTTTTACATCTGTGGGCTTTAATAAGTAGTTATAATAAATATAATTCTAATCTAGTCTTGAGTACTAAATACTGATCTTTCTGTGCAGTGTTGCATGCAGTGTTCTCCTCCAATGCCTCTGTGGAACTCGTGCAGTGCTGCGGCTCACCGCCGCTTACATCAGCAGCGGTCTCCTCTGGTCTGCCCTGAATGTGGTGTCACTTGTCAGCTTCAGAATCTCAACAAACACCTGAATCAATCCTGCATGCACTACTCTCGTCGCCTCGGATACAGGTACCCACACATATCCCATACCTCAATGCCAAGATCATGTGTTACTATGAAAACGAATGCATTTGCCATTTTGGTGAATGAGCTTTTTTTTTATTTCTCCTGTTACTCGTTACAGATGTGCCTGTTGTCATTTGGTGTTTGGAGGAGTAAACAGTCTAAATGCTGTGAAGACACACATGCAGACGGCTCACTGTGAGGTGTTTCATAAATGCCCCTCATGCCCCATGGCTTTTAAAGCTCCCTCAGGTGCTGAAACTCACTGCATCAGTCAGCACCCTGAACTCCCTGAGACTGCTCGACAATCCAAGTGGGTGTACATTTTTTTTAGCTATATTGAATCTGGGTTAAATCATTTATAAATCGGTAGTGTCTGTACTCTCCAGCACTGTTTGTGTGTGTTTGTAAATCTAAATTCTTCTCTTCAAATATTCACTTAACCTTCTTTAAGCTACGTCTACCTTTCTTTTTGACAGGGAGATCTATAAATGTGTGATGTGTCGGACCGTTTTTACCCAGAAAGCATTGCTCAGCGTCCACTTTGACACCCACTTAGCCAAGCAGAAAATGAGCGTCTTTAAGTGTCCAGACTGTAACAAGCTGTTCACACAGAGAGGTTCACTTCTTGAGCACATCAAGGTTAGACGTTAGTTCCGTTTACGCATATTGGTTGCATTCTTTGACAAAAACATCTGATCGTTCCATACTGTGTCTACAGGTCTCTCACAGAGCCTCTAAGACTCAATATGACGGAACAATGCAGAGGAGTTTGGTAAAGATGGAGAGCTCTGATGGAGAGGAGTGGGGAAGAGAGGAAGAGGAGGACAGAGGAGGAGTGCGAAGAGAAGCTGAGGTCTCCAAGGCTCCAGATGTCCAGGGCTGGAGCTGCACAAAGTGTCAGACGCGCTACATGGAGAAAGAAAAATACATCACGCATATGTCCGAGGAGCATGGCGAGGTTGGTGCATAAATCACAACAAGAGATAAAGCTTGTTACAGTTATAATAAGGTAGAACAAATGTGTTTATTGTGTGCTGCTTTTTGATCGAAGGAGCTGAAGAAGTTTCCCTGCACTCTTTGTGAACGCTCCTTCTCTTCATCCTCGAGTTTAAGACGTCATATTCGAGTCAAACACAAAGGCATCAAAAGAACTTTTTATTGCCAGTAAGTACAACGTGCTGTATGTACAGTAGTGCCCAAAAGTACTTTAAAAGCACTCAAAAAATGTGTTTGTGTTTGAAGACTGTGCACAGGTGGGAAGAGGAGTTTCAGTAGTAAGCTGATTCTTGAGAAACATATTCAGGCTGAACACAGAGGAACAGCCAATCAGAGTCAGGTGAGAACTCACATTCACTCTGTGTGTTTGATACGGACAATATTGCGGTTAGTCGATGACTAAACGGGCAGCATTTTGTGAATGATGGTTCCTAGATTCAGTAAGGCACTATAACATCCCATTTAATGATCTACAACAAAACCAACTCGGCTTTATTAAAAAGAATTGCAACTACTTGCTTCTTTTTAGAAACAAATTACATTAATAAGTAATTTAATTCTGTTCAAACGTTCCATTTTTATTCTTTCCACCATCTGTGAAGGATACATCTGCGCTGCCTTCAAAAACTGACGTGATGAAGGCATCTCGGTAGACAGGATGTAAGACAGAGACACTGGATTTAAATGTGAATGTGCCTTGTTGTCTTCTCATACTTCCCTTTTAAACTCAACTGTACTCCTAAATCTCTTTCAGGCTGTACCTCATTTAACTGATCCAGCGGACAGCTCTTCGGAGCAGGATGGTGGTCCTAGCACTCTGGGCGAAGCAGACAGACGAGTGGCCGAGCGCAGAGACCCTGCAACCGTAGATCAGGAAGCCGTGGGATTCCGCTGCATGCCGTGTGGTTTTGCCACTGAAGACAAGGAGGAGTTTCTACAACACATTGCTTGTCACCGTGGTGAAGGAGGCAGCGCCTTTCAGTGTCAGCAGTGCGGGGCGTGTTTCGCGTCCGCCTCCTCCCTCAGCAGGCATCTTTTCATCAGCCATCGCGTACGTAACGTCCCCGCTAAGCACGCCGAGGTGTCTCCCGGCACTGGTTCGGCACCTGGGAATGTGACCTCTGACCCTGCTGGGTCCCCGGGATCACCGTCGAGTACAGGGGGCTCACAGGTGGAGGATGGGGAAGGGAAGCATACCTGTAAGGTGTGTGGACGATTCTTTACCAAACCTGCTGATCTTAACACACACTTCAGAACTCATGGCATGGCCTTTATCACCACATACAAATCAGACAAACCAGCATAGAAAAAATGGATAGAGGGAATCAGTAAGAGGGTGAATCTCACTGAAAAATATTTTATGTAATGAATTTATTTCAGTGATAGTCATGCTGTCTTTATCTATCTTAATGTAAAGCTAGAAACATACCGTTTTTTTTACTGTAATATAATGTAAAAGAAATTAAAAACCTATTGGGTGGGGGCATAACCCAATTTTAAATGCCATTCTAGTTATTTTAAAATGTTAAAAATCTCAATGGTCATAATAGCTGGCTTTATTTTATTTATGCAAAACCTAATATCTAAAAATCTACAAAATGTAATATATACAAAATACATTTTTTATATTTTGGGCTAATTCATTGCGGCCTGGTCATAACTTTCATGAGATTCACCTGAGAAGAACAGTGGTATAGATTATTGATGCACAGTCTGTAACTATAAAACTGTTCATGACTAGCCTTTCATGCTCTACATTCACAGTTGTAAAACTAGAAAAAGACACTGCATCAGGTAAAATATTTGCAAGAATGTTCTACTTCAGTAATTGTTTACTTAGTTGAAGTCAAAGTAGAGCCAAGCAATAGAGACTGAATGTTTATGTTTTGGAATTTGAATGAATGTATTTGGATGGTCATAAACGTGTTTACCAGCCCTGCTGTATTTATGTGCCTACTGATTTCATTGTGCAAACAGAAATTGTACAGTCTATTTTCTTGAATTACAAAATGCAGCTTGTTATAAATATAAGACTGTAATGACTACCAGTTTAGCACAGCCAAATGCTCATGATTCAGGTGATTTTCAATCATTATTTTTGTATGGTAGGCGTTTGTAATTTCTGTTTTCACCGAAGCATTTATAAGCAAGAAACTTGCTAAATAGCACATGTGATCTTAAGAATAAGAATGAAATAAGTGCCTTCTTCAATTAATTGGGATTAATCTTATCACAGGCCTGCAGGAAATTACAGTGTGTGTCTTCATTTGGATGCAATCTGTACTGTGTGTGTAGTTGAGGTGATGCATGACAAATGAAAAAAAAAAAACTTTTATGTTTGTTTTATTGGTGACTTATACATCTTGTCTTCTCATTTTTACAGATGATTAATATCATTTTGTATACTCTTGCCATCTCGGATTGATTGTGACATAATAAAAACTGTAGTGCCTGAACCATTTAATCTCTTTCTTACCATACCATATACTCAAATCATATAGTTATATTGATTTTAACATCAATCTGTATTCTTTATATCAACCCTCTCTCTAATCTTAAATCTTGCACCCAACTGGACATTTTCTAAATTAATTTTGCCAGCTTTTTAACGTTAAAACAAATGTGTTTTCATTTTACCTGCAGCTCTTTATTGTTTAATGTGTATAACATTGAAAATCTTTTACAATGACAGTAGGTGAGAAAAAATATATCAGTTCACCTGATGTAAATTGCTATGGTATGACCAACTAAGTTTTGTTTTCTTTTATTAAAATCTCAGGGTTCTACTCTCTTTAGGTCCTGTGTTATCTTCATGTTTGTGCATAAATTCTATGAATTATGTTAGCAAAGAACACAAGCTGTTCTTATCCTACAAAAATATTAGACTAGTTTTTAAAGAAATATGTGTATTGTTAAATACCTTTATTTCAAAAAGAACCTGCTTTCAAAAAGATATACATAGGAAGATAATAAAATATAATATTTTTAAAAATAAACATACAGAGTTAAAGCTTGACTAGACCCCAATTTTATAAAACCAATGTCTCTATGTCTTCGGCTTACATAAATATTAATGAGTATACTTAAGAAATCAGTGACAAAGTGTAAAGTATTTTAAAATATAGCAATTAAAAGCAATTTAATGACCAGGTACTAATCTAATAGTTGACTAGTTGATCATACATCAAAAGAAGGTGTGAATTTGCCATCCGTCATTGTCATGAGACACATGTCATCCTATGGCGTTCAACCTCTGCTCTTTTTAGCCGATGTAACCAAACAGCATGATGAGTTGCACCAGGACCACATATCCTGCCATGCTCTGTACCGCTGCCCCTGCAGACGAAAGACAAATATTGATGATTTAAGATAATCCAAAATATTGCTTTTAAAGGTATTACTTTGTCATACGTTTTACACTGTTTTCACCAGAATATATTGGTGTGGTCATGCAAACAGAGTAATGTTTGTATAGTGCCACACTGTTTACACTTTCTGGGAAAACAACCAAGTACTGAACAGTTCAACCAAAAATGTTAAATGATCATGAATTTATCTTTAAAACCAGTATGACTTTATGCTGTCTGAGATCTTGAAGTCAGCAATTTGTTCTACAGTTTTGACAACAACGCTTAAGTAAAATTCCTCCGAAGAGTGATTTTTCAGAGCCCATTCTATTAACCCATATCTATTTTTGTTCTCTCTCGTGACCCACCTCCTTTCAGTGGCATGGGGATGGTAGGGTTTACACTAGTGCTCTCAGCGCGTGGGGCCGCCACTCCCATAGCCTCATCCAATGCAGCCCTTTGATCGGCTTTCAACCCCGCCTGCTGAGAGTCTGTTACCATAGCAGCATTATCAGGACCCAAAGCCTTCAGCTGGCTGATTGACAGCGCCTGAACACAAATTTTGAAAGATGAACTTCTTACTTACAGAGCATCTTTCAAGAACTGATCAGACATTAGACTCAAACATTAGATGTGATTAAAACTGAACCAGAAAAACTGATCAAAAGTCCAAAAAGTTAACTCACAGCCAAACGATCAGGAGGTATGAGAGGGATGGCGGATGATCGAATGAAGGACATGACTGTGGGATTTAGACGTCCTATTTCAACAGCACTTAGACCAGCTAGAGAGAGACACAATGACATCATAACATAAGGCACTTGTCACTTTTTTAACCCTTAAGTATGTTGTTCAAATATGTTGATAAATTGGCCACAGTACATCCCATTTTTGTAACACTAACCAATAATGTTGCCCATTATTTCAGCTTGAGCTTCGCTCCAGGTCTCTGGCTTTCCAAATGCAGCCACTGCTTTATCCTTAAGACGCTCTAGAATGTTCAGAGGACAAGGAGCACGACCCACGACCTCCACTGCCTCCCTGGTTCCCAAAAACCAGTACATACATATGAGTAACATTGGGTTTGTTGTGCTGTCAGTATACACTTTAATGGTCAGCAAGGATAAATTCAGTACAATTATGAATAAAAATGTCTAACCTGAGGCTTGTGGAATTGAGCTGATCAATCTGGGCAGGTTGTAGGCCACATATAAACTGTCCCAGTCCCTCCATTTCCAGTTCTCCCAGTTGAGACACATTTATTCTGGATCCCCTTTGAAAGGCCTGCCAGACTGCTGACCTCTGTAACATACAGTATTTAGGGGATTTAATATGTTTTTCTTAGTGCTTTTGTGGGACACCATATCAGTTTGTGTGTGAATTGAAATAAAGTGGTAGGGAATTTTCTTATGGTGCTCTCAGGAGTAGTTAAACTTAAGCAAGTGCATAAAAGTCATATTGTTTTAAGGCCACATGTAATTTTGTAATAATTATATAATAATAAATACACTTGACTTTTCACATACTTTCACTTTTGTTCACAAAGTCAAATTTGGTTGTTCTTTTGCATGTGTTTTATATAATGTGTGTTTAAAAAACGTCGGATGACATTTGAATGTGCCGTGTGAGTTATCACCTGTGTTTGGGTAAAGTTGCAGGTGTTCAGTAGATCCAGAGTGTCCGGGGAGGAGATGCTGACGTTATACAGCTCTTCAGAACTGAGGCTTTGAGAGATGCAGGCCAGCTCAGTTAAAACCGAGTCATTCAACATAGACACACTACCCCATGCCTGTCACACACAAGAGTAATTTTAAAGAACTATAAGGTCATATTCTGTTGTACACGTGTAAGAACCTTCACTGTTTTGTTTTCTTAATAAAGTGTAAAGTGTACCTCCAGAGTTTTTGCTCTGAATGCAGACAGCTGTTCTGCACTGAAGTTGGTTATCTCTCCTAGTGTTGGCAGAGCGTCTTTGAAGGTCTGCACACTCATCCTATACAACAGGGTCAGATTCCAATACACATTATCGAGTCCTAAGTCTTCAATGACTGAAAGTGTAGGCACGGATAAAGTGGGCACCACTGTGAAAGATGCAGAAACTGTGAGAAGCAGGAAGAAGGACATAAGAAATGATTAAATCATTTATTCGTTTCATTTTGCTTGTGATCAATATTTTATATCAGAACGCTGAGACATGTGGTTTCACATAATGATTGTTTCTTTTCCTTTAGAGCATTTAGGCACACACGCACGCACACCTTGTCTCTTTCTGCGGCTTGGTAGTGAGTCGGCTGTTTTGAGTTCAAACAGTTTGCGGCGAAGTGCGGAAAGATCAAACCAAAAGCGGAAATCCTTCGGGACAGGCATGGGCTGCGTGGGCAAACTGTCCTTCAGATCTGATAGACTTGATCTTAACCAGCTCTGCAAGACAAGAAATAGGGTGAAGGAAGGGGTTGTGAGGAAGAGATCAGCGGTTGACAAAACAGGACAATATAAAGGTAGCGGATGGAATAAAATTGTGGAGGAAAATAACATATTTGATTGATCTTATGTAAATCTTACTTTGAAAGGCAGTCTTTCAACAGCTGTAGTATTGAGTAAAAGAAGTAGTCCAAGTCTTCTCATGTCATCCTCTGACCAGTTAGAAGGGTCCCTTTTTGAAGACAAATGTGATCAATAATAGCATTTTTGAGGATTGTTTAATTTTTAGAACACTTTCTGTGTCATGGTTCCACTATCATGTCATGTTTTATTCTTGTTTTGCTGTGGAGCCATGGCATAGCCTTTAGTTATGTGGTGGGAGAGAGACTATTTTGGCACCTATTTGGCCATACTCTCTCTCTCTCCAGTCTGCGTCATTGTTCCTGCCATCTCGTTCCTCGTCAGCCTCTCCTTAGTGCTTAATCCCCAGCACCTGTTCCTCGTTTATGATCCTGTGTTTGTTCCCTTTAAAACAGTGGTTCTCAACTCTGGCCCGCGAGATCCACTTTCCTGCAGAGTTTAGCCCCAACTCTGATAAAACACCTGAAGAGGCATCAGTGACTTCAGGAACAGACGCGTTGAACTTAATGTTGGTCTGCGCAGATTGTTTGGCATATATCATTAAAGTACCGCGAGAGCCATTCAAATGCGTACCGAGCAATCTGCACTAAAATCGCTATCGCTGTACTTCAATCTCTACGCTGATAGATTTGCACAGCGCCGCATTAAGTTGAAAGCATCTATTCCTAAATACGCTGATTAGCTTGTTCAGGTGTTTTATATCAGAGTTGGGGCTAAACTCTGCAGGAAAATGGATCTCGCGGGCCAGAGTTGAGAACCACCGCTTTAAAACATCCTCGTGTTCATTGTCCTGTGCTCGTTCATTGTAAGCTGTAGGATGTCCCTCGTTTGTTTGAACGATATTCATGCCCTCGTCTTGCCTTGTTCCTGTTTCCCTTATCTATCTTCCTTGCAGTCCATGACATTCTGATTCCTTTTTCCCCCACATTTTAGAATAATAGTACACATACCAAACTAGGCAATAACACAAATGTAACACTGGGATTTATGTTGTGACTGCAAAAAGTCAAAAAAATTATCAAAGCTGGTTTTACTTTATCATCTTCAGTGTTTTTGTTATTGCTCCACTGTACAATACAAGACAAGGGAACAACACAAACAACAACACAAGGCTCATCTTGCCTAGAATTTGCAGAGATGTTCACCTGGCATTTTTTCATGCAGCTTCTTGAGGTTTTACCCTAAGATGCTTTTAAAACAATATTGAAGGAGTTCCCATCTGTTCTGAGCTCTTATTGACTGTTCTTTTTTATTATTCAGTCAACCGTTTAAAAAAAAAGGTGGTTAAATAAAATGACAGTTTTGTAATGAAAACATGTTTATCTTGCACAAGTGTTTTTCTCATAATTTCACGTATTTAAGCATATACAGTACATTCAGGCCAAAAACGTTTTAAGATCATGATAAACAATTCACTCAAGTAGAGTCAGTTAATTTCAATCTCACATGGTTTCCATCACAAAGTCCTGTCAAGCCACAAACAACATTTTGTCACTTTTGACACAAGTTTTTGTTTAAGCTATTCAAATGGCCCTACGTACATTTAAGCCACAAAAGTGGAACTGAACTGAATTAAACCGAAGTGTAAAAGGAGAACATCCGCGTTTTGGCATTGTGTGTTATTTCCATGGTGGGTTGTGTGTTTTGTACATTGTGTTACCCATAGGTATCTGTAAGCAGTCTGAAGAGTTGGTCTCTGTGCTGTGGTGGGATATGTTGACATGATGCTAGTGCCTGCAGGGTGGCATTCAAAGCCTCAGCGTTCAAAGAGGTGATCCAGTCAGGGTCTAACTCACACACCACAGATCCAAGACTCAAGATCCCTGCTGCAGGAAGATCAGACACATTTCCCCCCTGCAGAATACAAAATCAGGTTATATTTTACAGTACAATACGGTTTTATGTGATTTATTTTTGTTTGTTTAACCAGCTTGAAGACTTCAAACTGGTTGGAGCCCAAAAATGACCCCAAAACACCTCAAACAGGTTTGTCTTGTTTTTTTCGTACCAGGATTAGATTCTTTGTGTTTGCATGTACTTATCTTGGAATTTGCATCCATGTTTACCATTAAACACAGAAAACTTGTGTTTTACATTTAAACCTGTGAACCGTGAAGGAAGAGTGTGGGTTTCTATGAACATATTACCAGACATCTGATGGCTTTTCTCGCAAGCGAGGCGCGTGATGGAGCGTTATTTGGCAGAGAGGACAAGTTCACTTGGTTCATCTTTTCCAGGAAAGCAGAACACACAGAATCGGACAGGTTTTGAATCTTCTCCATGCTGAATGTGCCATGACAGGATAAATGTTGGTCAGTGTGCGAGGATGGAAAGAACAAAAATAATATTGTGGTTTTAGCACGATACAAACATAAGCTTTACATGTTATAATGTTAAATATGTGATTGCAATAATACAAATATGTAAATCTCAAGCAATATCTATGTAATGTAAGCACTGGTTTGCTCTTACGGTAGATGAATGAGCAGTATGGCTGGAAGGGCCTGGAGCTCAGAGACTGCAATATCATTGAAATATCCAGGTCTCTGTTCCTCCAGACTTGCAAAGAGTTTTTGAGCTGCACAGCTTATCTGAGAAAAGCAGGCAAACAAAACATTAAATATAGAAACACACACGCACAATTAATAATGAAAAAAATGCTGCCGTGCGTGCGTGACATGAAGGTAGGATTGTTTACCTGTACCCTGGAGAGCCAATCAGAGGATTCCGAAAGTGTCTGTACCATTTCCAAAGCATTGGTTCCATTGACACTTTCCATCATTTCACATGTCACACCCTGTACAGCCTGACCCAGCTTCCTGTTGTCAATACAGTAAAATTGCTTATTATGTTCAGCAAGCAGACGTTATTTTTGTAACACATTGTATTGCTTTCGTTTAGTTTATTATAGTGCATGCTGATACATGTATATATTTAAGAAATCTATTTATATACATTCATTTAATTTGCATATATATGTGCAAATATTTTTTTATATAACACACGCACACACATTGTATATAAACATGCCACCCATATATATTATACAAACTGACAGCACTAGTTTATCTCAAAAAATCTCACCGTAATGCGTTGAGGTTAATCTTTTTACCCAAAATCTTCTTTACAAGGTATGCAGACTGCAAAGTGAAACATGTCATTAGTAGAAACAATGGAATAATGAGATGTTAGTGATTCTGTTTTGCGTATGTACCTGAGCAAGAGTCCAGCTATGACCCTCCAACTGGTCCACTGAGGTCAGATTGGCCTTCTCCAGTGTGGAGAGAGACAAAGAACGGAGAAGAGAATCTGGTATCTCCTTTACCAGTTCAGATGCATTCACATCATGACGGAACTGACAAAAGACAGACAGCATAAACATGTTAAGTTATCATAAGAGCTTAGATTCAAATTCATTCCCAGTGAGGTCCAATATTATAAGACTTTTATCTTCTTTCATTACAAATTATATTATAAGCAAAACTATTTCAGAGAAAAGGTCACTAAAACTCACTAAAGTTTAAATTAAACAATCAAGTCTAAAAATGCTGTAAGATTGTAATAGACTTTTAAATAGGACTGAATTGTAAATAATTGAAAAATGATTCTCTTCATATGATGTCATGTCAGAATCTCCCTATTTGTGGGACTCTTTCTGAACAAACTATTTTATTCTTACCGCCTGCAGTAGAGCTTTCTTCTGTAGGGGCGACATCTTCTCGGTAATGTTTTTCAAAGCTTCATTTCCCAGCAGCCCTTCTGCCTTCATTTTCCTGAGAAGGCCACTGCTCACCCCTCTCACAATGGAACCCAGAGACAACAGCTTCTCACTGCTCATATTCTACAAAACAAAGCCTTCTTGTGAAAACAAGAAAAAGAATGCTACAAATGCTGAAATGCAGTTTGCAGAAGATCAAACCTTGGTCTCATCCAGCAGCTTCTTGGCCAAAGTTCTGGCTTGAGCTGGATTCCATTTGGCCTTTCCCAAACTGGCGAGGGTTTTGTTGAGGTCCTCAGAAGTGAAACTGGATAACTTGGATAGTGTGAGAAGAGAAGCGCCGGAGCCCAGAGACAGTAACATCTCACGAGAGAGAGATGTGTTGTCTTTCTCCAGAATCTGCTGCACTAATAGTCTCTTCATCTGAGACAGATCACATGAGGGAATAATCATTCAACTCTTATATTAATATTAAATTAAACCTATCCTTTTGTTGATAGATTATTGTAAACATAACAGAATTAAATAAAGATAAAACAAAGTCTCGAACTAATTCAACGAGTCTTTCCCAAATAACTTCTGTAGTACCAAGTCCCCTCTTAAATTTCCATCACATTTTTTATTTTTGCTTAATATGTTCATTTTAATTTTGCTTAGATTATTTTAGAGCAGCATTGATAGCGTCAATCGTCTATGACTTAATGACTAAATTATATAATAAAGAGGCAGTTCTGACCTTGGTTATTTCAGAGTTGTTTCGAGTTTTACTGAGATTCGCATTCAGAGACTGGAAATCATTAAAGAAACAGGCCAGAGAGCCCAACCTGTGGAAGTAAAGAGTAAACAAAACATCAGAGAATAGTTGTTTTACATCTCTAGTGAAGAAAATATCCATCACAGATGTCCTACCTATCCACCTGTTGGGTAAAATTGTTGCGACTCGAACACTCTTGTTGCAACCGTTGGAAAAGCACTCGGCCCAGGACGGGTTGTATTCCACCAATGTTACGAAAGGATGGAGAGAAATCTGGACTTCTGAAAAACGTACAGAGCTGAAAAAAAAAAATATATATATACTTAATAAAGGTTCAGGGTGGGTGGTTGAGGAATGATTTGAGATACAAAGACATTGAAACACTTCACATAAATGTGATTGTGGCTTTTTACAGAAACTGACCTCTTCTTTAGGGATGGTCATTATTTCCTCTAATGGCAGCCGGGACAGGTAAGGGCCCATCATTGCCAACACCTTAACCTTAAGCCATGGCATTTTGGGAGCACATTTAGGCAATGATGCTACAAAAAAAAGAAGTTCATAATAGAGCATGTTGTTGTGATTCCCTTTTCTTTCTTTTTCTTTTTGTTCAGCGATCTTCGGTTTGTTAAGTTTTATCTTTATTGTACATACAACATATGCTTTTAATATACTGTACACAATGCATATAACATAATTTCTCAACAGATGATTCAGTGATTTCCCATATGTGACCCTTCCTGTGAAACCCAGCGAAAGCTTTTTAATAATAATAACAATTAATAATAATTTTACTTTATGTAGGGAACATTATGTGAAAATATAACCTTCATCTTTAATATTGACTGAGTAAGGTCATGTCAAAGATCGAAATCATTGTGAAATGAATGGTTGATATCAAACCTTCTCACTTGTTTACTGACATATGAATTATGGATTATTAGCCATTTCACTAACAGGGTCACATTAAAACTTGATTCAGTAGCTCTGTTGTATTGTTTGCTCTGAACTTACAGGAGAGGGACTTGAAACTCAGTGAGTTAGGAGGGAGAAGACTGGAGAGAGGCGGTTTCGAAAGGCATTTAAATTCACTCTCTGCAATTCTCTCCTTCAACCACCCAATGATCTCCTTCCTCTGGTCCTCAGACAGAACGTTAAACACCTCACCAAACATCTTCATGCTTGAGAGAGAAAAACAAACAAACAAACAAATGTTCACGCAAATGCAGAATAAATATTAGCATACTTGTTGAATCACTGTAGGAGAAGTTGAGTTTCCCAGAAGGGATGAACTTACATTGCATCCATGTTAGAGATTTCTAAAATGGGTGGCAGCAGAAATTTAGATGGAGGCATTGTTTCTAAGAAGGGTTTGGCTGCCCATAAAAGGTTCATTAGATTGTCTTTGTTGAGGTCTGTTCCATTCTGCATAATGGCCATCCAGGAAAGAGGAGCCAGAAATGCCCGCATGAAACAGAGATGGCCGTCCTGATATGAGTGTTTAAAAAGAAAGAGGAAGTGAGAAACAGAGTATGTTGTGTGTGAGCATTTCAATATCAGTATCCTACTACGAAATAGGCTGAACTATATCTTTTCAATGATTTATTGAGTGATCGGTTTTTATGACTGATACAGCTAAAAAAAACTAACCGTAGTATTCCTCATGAGTTCAATCATATGGGTCAGATTGGTGCAGTTGCGAATCTTCTCGGGAATGTTCTGAATTTTGGGTTGATTTTCCATACAAAGGGCGAACATGAAAGAAAGATATAGAACAAGAATTGATCATTGGGTTTTTCTGAAGGTATCCTCTTGTGTACACTATATGTGTAAT
Source organism: Triplophysa siluroides (assembly GCA_006030095.1). Lineage (NCBI taxonomy): Eukaryota > Metazoa > Chordata > Actinopteri > Cypriniformes > Nemacheilidae > Triplophysa > Triplophysa siluroides. Next base: position 1,542,252 of record VCII01000558.1, read on the forward strand.
GCTAAAAGTAAAACAAACCCAGACTGGTTCCTGCCTCTCTGCCGTTTCATTGGGCTTAAGGGGGGAGCGAGGGAGGAAGGGTGGAGAGAGCGATGAGAGAAGTTCAGGAAAAACTGAGATGGGGTTCTCCATCATGTCTCTCCCTGTGTAGGAGCTGAAAAATAAATACATGTCAGGGTTATATAAAATTAAAAGTGATCATACATCTTGCATATGATTGGTTGAATATCAGGTTACCTGTTCTGTGAATTGTCCATTATAGGAGGCACTCTGTAACCTGAAACAACGGAACCACATTACTTAACAAAAGACACAATATGCCTTGCAAACATTCTCTAATTTGCCTTCTCTGTCCATTGTGCTTGAAAACAAAGGCATTCTCCACAACATGGTGTAAACAGAAGAAGAAGTTCTGCACAATAACGTTAATCTGGCATTACAGGATTAGATATGATTTCAAAACACCAACATAATATATTTTGGTTAGTGCATGGCAGTGATTTTTCATCCCCGACAGTGATGGCCCCAGCTATATACACTTACGTGATAAACTCCCACCTGGATTTTGTGAAGCTGATAATCAGATATATTTTAAATATATTGATTTACATTTGATGTGTTTAAATCATCAGTAGCAAGGGTGGCTTTATACTTTTAGACATTTTACCTTTTTTGGAGCATGTCATCATCTGAGAAAAAAAAAGGAGAGATTTAGTGATTATACAAATGTAAGGATGGTTTGAGGTTTTATATACTTAAACTATATTTGATAATTTTTTTATCATTAGAATTAGAATTCACTGTGGTGAGTTACCAGTTTTTTGGCCATTTCCTTAAAGTCTGGAGGCATTCTTGGGAAGTTCACACTTGACTGGTTACGGCCTGCCAACTCTGGTGGCATCATATCCTTTAACACTACTGTAAGTAAAGAGTATTAATATGAATAGTTTATATAACTTTTATATAAAGTTTTTTTTTGGGGGGGGGGGGTGCATTAACATATGATTTACGTCATGTTGTATTTTGTTTGACATAAAAAATGAGACCAATTTACCTGCAGCCGAAAGGGCTACAAAACAGAGGATTACAATCCCCCTGTATAAAGAAATCATTCTCTCCCTTATTCTCTCAATCCAGATGACTCTCTGTAAAAGTACAATATGTATTATTAAAACGCATCCACAACAAAAATCATCACAATATACACTCCTTAAATCAGTGTAGTTGCTTTATCTTTAATTATGTTTTATCAGACAGGTTCATTAAATGTGGACAGTCCAGACAAATGTGATGATGACACACACAATGTTCCATTCACTTGAATTGATTTGCATAGCGCCTGTACATTATGTAAACACGTCAGTGAAGATTTTACTAGATCTATATTCAAATGCACATCATCCAAGATTTAAATAAAACATTAAACATTGTTTTTGTACATGATGATATTGACAGTGCACAATAAATGAAAGGTATGTCTAATAATTACATAATGTCTACTCCAACAACAACCATGGAAACTTAGATCTTATGCTTCATTGTGACTATGGTTTTTGTAGGTATGCCAACCAACAAACTCCGAGCTACTGCCTATATGATTCCCTAGATCTTGCCCCTAGGATTTGGGATGATTGCTATGATACAGCCTCTCACTGGAATACAGCTCAGGAAAAAGATTGCCTTCAGTCTCACTGTGACCGCATGACAAGGCAATCTTATCAATTTAACCCACTATTGGATTTCCTTTTATTTGCATGGCTTATTTGTGTTTGCCTTTGAGTATCATGTTTCTCCGATGACAATTTTGAATGGATGAACTGCGCACATACATTTATGGCATAGATTGCTTACATACATTCTCAGTCCAATAAATAAACAACATAAATGACATCACTGTTCTGGCATTGACGAGATGAGCGTTTATAATAGCCCTACTTATGGTTATTTGTTAAAAGATTAGTCCATGTAGGCCATATCACATACTTTCTTTTGCATTAAGGTATAATTAAAATTCAGCCAAGGCACCTTACTTATTGTAAGAGACGCGATTCTGCTCTCATAGTCGCGAAATATCTAAATGATAAAGATATTAAAATACTGATAAACTTGAATACAACATTGATTAATAACTATTTCGGTGAACAAAATCCTATTAGGCCTAACAATAGCGTTGAATGTCTTAAAAAAAAAAATCTACTGAACCTAAATCAGTGTGTTATTCATGATTTGATTTTACGGTTAAACATTACACATGCATTCAGGTAGGCTACTCACTGTGAATGATGTTCTCTGGAGATAGAATCAAAGCATGTACTATGAATAGCTGACAGTCCGCTGAACAGGTGAACACTATAGATTAAAAACATGGTTATTAACTCACAGTCCTATAGACGCCTCCCTCTTTGGAATACAGTGCAGGTGTGTCATGTAAATGAATGAGTGACTGTGTGATTGATGTCATGGGGCAGCAGCACTTTTCCATCTATCATCTTTTTTATTTTTTCAGTGATTTTACAGAACCAAAGATTTATAACCAATGTCCACCTCATAGCAGTTGAGTTGATTATTTGAACTATTTTAGACTGGAAGTATATTAGTGTTTTTGAAGTATATGTTGAATATATATCAGTAATGCATCATGTAAATACTGTATGTAAGTAGCCTATTGTGGTTAATCAGCATTACATGTATGAATAATAAAGGCAAACAAAGTTGAGATGACCATAAGCTTGTTTCTATGTGAATGAGCAGTAACTTATGAGGTCCCTGGACGACTTGTTAAGAGTAATAAGAAACAGGTTACCTACAATACTTCAAACGTGGATTAGCTAAGCAAAAGGTTAAAGTGATGAGCCGAAGGTGACACATTTTTTTTACATTTGACTCCTAAATCAGCTAAATGCAAATTCAATACAAACAAATCTGTGACAAAACAGAAAAAACATACAGAAGTTATTTTATCAAAACCTTCCATTAAAGAAGTAATGCTTCATTTTCCTGGATGACAAGTAATTGATGATATTATATAACCATACCTCAAGCATGACAGGTGGTATATTTATTGGCTTGATCTTACTTTCTTACAAGAGAAAGAAGTTAACCATTGTTTATTTAACTTTTGTCTTAACACATAAATTGTTATGGTGCCAAATGTTTTACACTAAAAACACAGTAATAACAGTACTATAAAAATAAGTAGTGATGTCATCACTGAAACATTATCTGGACATATAGAAAGAACATAAAGATCTGTTCGATTCAGCTTGTCTCACTGGACTCATTTAACAAGTCTGGACTGCCCTCTCCCCTGGTATGCAGTACAACACATTAATTGCTGCTTATAACAAAGGAATAGTATAGATGTTTCAAACACAGCTATGATTTATAGAGAGAGATTATGACATGCACACACAATTAGCGTTTTTGTATTTTTTAAATGTTTACATATGGATATGTTTACATATGGATATTCATTTGAGTCTCAATTTTCTTTTGTAGTCCTGGGTCACTGAAATGCTCTGTGGAAAAAAGATAGATATTGACTAACATCATACAAAACATGTATAATGCCTATAATATAGAGACATTTCCACCATTCAATACTATATATTTATATAGACATTTCTAAGATCGCATCCCCTACCAGTGTTCTATAACCATTATGTCTAAGAAACAGTCAGACAACTTTGACATGTTGAAAGAAATGTACATTTATGAAATGCAGATACTTTTATGATCTCTGTACATTCTAAGGGACTTTCAAGAAAGTATAAAGAATCATTATAAACAAAATCAAGTAAAATCCACCCTTTAAACCAACCTGCTGCAAATTCTCGGATATCTGTAGGTCTTTTCAGAAACACCTCCCTGGTAGAAAAGAGAGAAATTAATGTCTTATATAGGCCTACGTTATAATTTTTTATCATATACACGAAGCATAAAACTCACCTTAAAAAGTCACTTAATAACAGGTCTACCTCTGGATGAGATCTCAAATATTTTTCATTAGAGATCCTCGTTTTGATCTAGAGTAAAACACAACATTCTATTAATATATGACAATTTTCTTCATAGACGAGTTGGTGGTGGTTGGGGAGATTACGCTGTAAAATGTAACCTGCACGTTTAACTTTGAGTAGGTCAGTGATAGAAACTTTAATGGGATAGTTCACCCAAAAATGGATATGATGTCATCTTTCTTTCTTATGCAGAACACAAAAGAAGATATATCGAAGAATGTTGGAAACCGAAGAACAGTTGCCTTGCCTTGCATTGGTTTGTGTCGATGTAGAAGTGAATGTGTACCACCATTGTTCGGCTACCAACATTCTTCAAAATATCTTATTGTGTTCTGCGGAAGAAAGTCATACAGCTTTGAAATGACAAGAGGGTGAGTAAATGATGACAGATTTTTGGGTGAACTGTCCTTTTATAATCAACAATTGTAGGCTTTTACCACAAAACGTTAGGTTATCATTTTTTCCAGTGCAAAACTGATATCCTGCTCTAATAAACAATAAAAGTGCGAATAAAAGGATACCTTGAACAGTCGCAGTCTCTCCTGCTGCTCGGTGCTTAAAGCTCCGAAATCCAGTTTCTCTAGACCGCTGCTCTCCGCCATAACGCGTGTGTGTTTAGACTCTGAACACCTGATGTTTGACGTGCGTCACAAGCACTTTGCTAAGCGACGCTCATTTCTTGCATGCGTTGTTTAGACAGATCTTCACAGAAACACATAACATATATATAATAAAAACGTCTCGTTAATACACTTCTGTATATATGCAGTAGGCTATCCTCGTATTTTCTTTATTTGTCTAATTATGTACATTTAAACAGCTTGAAGTAAGCCTCTGTAAACGGTGACGAGCTAATTCGTCACATAGCAACGCGTCCATGGCAACACTTACTCATTCAAGAGGATACAAGACAAGAAGTATGTAGGCTAATGTAACGTCAGTCATCATAATACGTTTGTGTGGAATATCAGTTTGAGAGCATTTGGCAGTTTGAGGGCAATAAGAAATAGTTAGATATAATCCTAATGTTAATTTAACGTTGAAGTTTGTCATTATCTTACCTGCTTTTCTAAACACTGTTTTTTTCTACTAATGAATGCGGACAATGTCTTTGGTTATAGCAGGTGTAAATGGCTTAAACCATAGATGCAGATAATTCAACAATATGAACTTTGCTTGGCGTCTGGTGGCTATATTACAAGTATAAAATATAGTTAAAATCTTACATTTTGAACTGGAACTACATCCCCGTTTAGTAAACAGAATAAGAGTTTAAATGAGAACTTTATTGTACTAAAATATGAATACTTAAAAATGAATGCAACAGCAAGAGTAAATGAAAAACATACTATTAAAAAAGCCAAACAATTGCAAATAATTGCAGTGAGTAACAAAGACAACAATAGCGACCTCTTGTGACTAATCTAAAATACGAATCTAAATGTAACGGACACAGAACAGAAGAGTCAGCTTAGTGTAACGTTAAGATTCTTGAGTAAAGCCAGCTCTTTATTCGTGGTAACTGTACTGTCCCCACAGGATTTTATGATATCATCATATCATATCATATCATATCATATCATATCATATCATATCATATCATATCATATCATAAAGACCTCTGATATTATATATATAATATTCTGTTATATTACAATATCATGTTTAGACTCCACGTCATATGATAATTGGTCTTTTCCTCCTTAAATTCTGGTGCTTAGGGAGATTATACTGACGAATCAGGTTGGTTTTGTTAAGCAGCAGTGCCTCTAGAAGTAGGATATAAATCAGGGCAAGAAAATGAAAGACTGTATGCTGTTAAATCAATAAACAAATGTTTTAGATATGTATTTTCCACTTTTGTGCATATGAAATTAATGCTACATGTGCTAAATACCTCTTTGTTCTTCAGATGAAGATCAAAATGAGGCAAATGCAGCCCTAGAGGGAGTACACGGTACATGGGTATATTGGCAAATACAAATTTTTATAATAGGTGTATATTCTACAAGTGCATTACAATTATTCTACAGACAATGCAGATGATTTTACCTCGAAAGTATAACATTTATTTATAATGATATATGGGTGTGTAATTTATGTATGATAATATCAAAATTAGTTTTAGTCTGTTTAAATTACTGTTCATTTGTTAAAAAAACGTACAAACAAATGTAACTGGATACTCTTTGAAAGTAGCTGTAGTAAGCTTTACAGAAATTATACTTACAGTGATTTCTCTTGTATCCAGAACTCCGTGGTGTATCTGTAAATACAACGGTCTTAGGTGACTTAACCTTGGTAAAAAGTTGAGTCTGGTAAGAAACATTACATTTGATTATGATTTGCTGCATTTTCATAGCTTTTTTATGAAGCCATTGTTTCGATTTATTTTAGTTAACAATGTACATCTGCATAGTAATTCGTTATAGGTACTATAATGTACTTTTCTCCAAATTGGTTAAGTCTTTAAATGTTTTGTCATCAGATTCTACATAAGCTTGAACTTTTCTTGCACTGCAAAGATAGTAGCAAGGTTATTGTTTCTACCTAAACTTTAGCTTTAGTTTATTTGGTCTTTTATAAAAAAATGATATGACGTATAGGTGTCCTCATTTATTTTCACAAAAGTTGGTGACATAACCTGTACACATTGTAATTGTATACATATGATGTAGGATGTTTTCTAGATAAAATGTACATAACATTCAGCGAATTTGTTACTTAATTACGTTTTTAACTATTAAATGTTGAAATATCAGTAATTTATAAATCAGGAGAACTGCAAGGGAAACAACGCAGAATGAATGTAATACTGACTGGTAGATGGCAGAGTTGTGCTAGAAACAGATTTTCTTGCATTGGTGCTGTTCGTGCCTTAAAAAAATTAAAAAATTACAATGTCAATGCTATCCTACTGTAATGTTATTGTTGTGTCTTTTAAAGAGAAGAAACGGGAATCTACTTACAGGATGTAAGGCTACGTGTGTACACCTACAAGAAAAAAAGATGCATTTCTTAGTAAAGGCTATTAAAGAGTTCGAATGAAAACTACCAAATAGAAGTATAATTTTGAACTCACATGACAACTGACGTGATACTTGACTACAAATGGACCGAAATTCAATTTCACACTGATTCCATAGTTAATTTTTTGAAGGGAACGCTAAAGTTGATTGTTTTTCCATCCAGGATTGCCATATATTGCTAGGAGAGAATTGAAAAATGTTGAAGATGAGAAAGTTTTAAACATTGAAATGGATGAGTGAAAAGTAAGCTATCCTAGTCAAATTTCCTAGCACAGAAAATAGGGTATAACACATTTACGACCCACCTAACGGAAACGATTATAACGTTATAACAATCAAAATCATGTTTTTTTTACTTTCCCAAAAAATATAAAACAATGAATTGTAAGAAAAAGCCACAATGATACCATAAAGATCAATCACAGATAAACACTTACTTACATCAACGCTCCATTCTGCATCACAGCTGTCGATCTGCACATTTTGGGCCACAGCGTCGGGCAGGTCAAACTCGTATTCTTCTCCTCTTCTCATTCCAACACACGCATTATCTACAGCGATAAAATGTATTAAATTAACCGCACTTAACGATTTTATGTAGTTATATTTTCTTGCAAAAGGAATTCACGTTTCGTCATGACACTGTCAAATTAACGTAAAGGTTTATTGCGGGTTTAAGCTACGGACTATAAAAGGTTTGTCGTGTTCGTCTTGTTTGAATGGAGCATTTCTAGTAAGCTAATGTAAACGCTTATAATACCAATCTAACGTTACCTACACTTCACTTGCTATGGAAACGAAAACTAAAATGTTCTATCAAAACGGTTAAATGGCTATCTTACCTTCCAACGCTCTTCCCTCAGAAAGAGAGAGTCACGAACAAAAAATATGAAGAAACCGCGCAGGATGTTCATGGCACAACTTCCACTCGGTCTGTAGCCGAAGTAAGTAAATGACTGTAAGTGAGTCAGTTGACTTCAGGCACTGGCAGGCTTCTGATCTCCTCGGTGCCCCGCCTTTTCCTGTCACCGAAAAGGCCAATAATAGCATAGGCCTACAGTCAAATAACCTAAAATGGCGATTCTTTTAGCCAGCTAAAATACCCTTTTATTAAAATGAAGATACACAATGTTATGTTTGTTACCGGTTGTCAATGTGGTTTTGTAGAAAATGTACCTAAATAACTAAATAATGTCCCCAGATAAACCGCAGCTTGTCTGTTTTGCGGCTTTGAAGAATGAAGAGCTTAAAAGCATTAAGAATAACAACAATGTTATTATATCAAAATAATACAAATTACAATAATAACAACAATCAAGTCTTATAATAGGCTAATTACATAGGCCTTATATCATAAGGCACTTTGTCTAATATTTATATTAATAGATCTTCCACTTGACGTACTGCTATTAAGGATTTTCCTGGCCTTCCACAGGCTATATATTTGATACGGCAAACAGTTGCATTAGCAAAAATTTCCATAGAGCTTGATTCACAAGTAGCAAAAATTAAGACCGGCTTAACAGGGTTTTATGTGCTTTTAAATGATGCCTGGTTGTTCAATAGACCAGCTGTATTACTGTGAGCTGTAATAAAGATAGATATTATGTAACATTATATTATATAAAATAGATTATGTTATGTTATATCATATACTTATTTTCTAATAATTGGATATACTTCTACCCGTATTAAAGCCTTCAGGATTCATTTTGTCCACCTTATGAATTCATCGGTGTAAAAACAGTTCACATCAATGTTGTCAATGTCTTTAAACAAATAATAATAATTAACTTGGCAAATAATAACTTGTGCGGGTACAGCAAATATATTTTAAATAAATAGAGCAAAGTTTTTATTCCTAAAATTGTCCTTATATGGTTAGGCCATTCTGGACTTGAGCCAGGTGTTACTGCTTGGACCGTCGTTGTGCCTTAGCAATTTTATCAACTACAAAAAACTAGGCCACACTACTGCACACACAAATATGTTCCCCTAAATATTCATCTAAATATTTATTTCAATTGTGGTATATTGGGGAATGAGGACTATTTCTTTATCCGCTCCTTCAAAACGATTTTCCCAGGGGCAAATGATAGATTTATAAACCAAAGATTGCCCTTTAGATATAGCCTGAATGAATTAAATCCCATGTTTAAACGCCACAGAGACATCAGAGCTGCTTTACATTTTAGAATAGACGCTGTCTTTATTAACCGACCCCATATTTAAACTTAAAACAGATACATTCTCGCCTGAATAACTCTTAAAACTACATTTCATGACCAAATAACAGTATAATGTGCATTTTACTGAGGAACGCATGAAATATGCAGTATAGCTTCTTAAATCCATATGGATTAGATTTGTTTTAATTAGTTCATCCAAGATTCGCCATTCTGAAAGTTGACTGGATTTGAAAATAACCATTAATTTAATGTTTTTAAAATATATGTATGCTAACTTAAAACAATATTTCTTCTTATCTAAGCCCGAACAAGAATATTGGTTCAACGTAATTTTGCCTTTCCAACATTTAATTAATTGCCGTTTTTACAGTAAGTGTTCTAGTCTGAAGAGTAATATCTCTATAACTCTAACTCAAGAATATCTCTTTAACTATTTGGAAATAATTACACGTCATTAAAGTTAAGTTATTGTTATGACAGAACAGAACTCGTTTTGAGAATGTTTTAGAAGAATTTACTACAGGTAATTGACGGAACAAAGAGTCACGCTACATGTAATACTAGGCTCATTGAACAGGTGCAGTTTGGTAGCCTAAAGCAGTTTTTTATATGACTAACTTGCATCACTGGTAAATCGCCAACAAACAATTTTTTTTTCTGTTTCGAGACAAGACTTGATATGTTTTTATCTGTGACAAGAGCTTGATACAAAGTATAAAAAAACAATATTACTGCTTGTTGTTGTAAAAGAGTATTGTGTTACATGGGACCTTGTGTTTCAATCTGAAAATTTTCAAACCAAATTTCAATCTGGTGTTACTTTAGATAATAAACTATTGGATTTGGTTGTTGGGCCAGTAAAGCGGACAGTATAATGTTGTTATTATCTTCATAAACATGAAACAGCCAGCACAGAGGCTTGGTGGTTCACACTGTTTACTTGCAGCAAGAAGGTCCCCGGTTTGAGCCTTGGCTGGGACTGGAGGCCTTTCTGTGAGTTTGCATGTTCTCCCTGGATCCCTCACACAGCCCCAAAACATGCGTGTGAATAGCCATAGATGCTTGAATGGCGTTAAGAGTAAATAAATAACAAACATGACACAGAATGTACAAATTAAAAAACACACATCAGTTACAGTTTTGTAACCACTATTATTTCACATTAAGAAATGTTACTGGCCCACATTTCTATCAGTCTAAGCTTGTTTGGCTGAGCCAAATAATGACAATCCTAATAACTTGAATAAATAAACATGCTGTACATTACGTACAAGTCTATAAGAAACCGATTTTAACTTCTGAAGTTAATTATAAAACCATCAGGTTAATAAAGTAAAAAAGTGCCAAGTAATCAATTTCTTATAGTTCATCTCAGGTTCCATAGTAACCAAGCAATAACATCAAAACCAAACCGATCTGGCACGTGATTGGCTGCCGGTAAAGTCACCTCATGCATCACCCCATCTTGAAGGAAGTGGCATTAGAATGAACTATAATAACCCTAGATGTAATGAAACATCATCTGCCTACTTTTCCGGCCAAGTAAGCCATCTAAGAGAAATGACAACTTTCTATTGTTAGATCAGGAAAACACATCACCTAAGCCTTTGCAACTTCCTGAATGAACTTCACGGATGAAAACCCTTAACAGATGAAAACCCTTCACAGATGAAAATCTTGAAAGAATTATTATAAGTAATGAGAGAACTTGCCAATGAACACATAATTGGTGACATCTGTAAAAAGAGAATAACGATGCAAAAAACTCTCCCCTCCCCTTAAGGCAACTAGTTGGTGCCAGAGAAATCAGCTGCCTGCCGGGAAAAAAATCAAATGTTTTCAGTTAAAGAGCCACAGTTATAACCTCGACACTACTTTAGTCTAACCATGTGCATAGTGTTGGGCAAAGCAAATAATGCATTATGCTTTGTTTAAAGTATGTGTTTGTGCGTTAATTGATGTTTTGCCAACACATGTTGGAACACTTTCTAAATCAGCGATTTCTGCAATCGCTCTGTTTGCCATGGTTTAAAGTGGGCTCATAAGGCACTTTTGTTATCATGTCTTTCATGAGGCCGCCTGTAATAAGGTTCAATAAAAGGAAGGAAGGAGGCGGGAACCGGCAAACATTTAAACATTGAATCAAAGAATAACAAAGTAAATAAACAGCCGGCAGCCCCTCACGGACGACTGCTGGCAACACAAACATAAATCAACTTAACATGTGTCCGGGGCCGGTCCTCTCTCTTCGACGGTCCGGTCGGTCGTTCCCTTATGCTCCCGATCTCCACCGTGATACGAGACCGGTGCGTGTACAGCTGACGCTCATTAACACTCACTCACCGGCCTCGACTCACGGTCTCGCCCCGACTACTCCACTACACCGCCCTAACGTTAATAGATAAATAAATCTTGCTGCTCAATTGTTTTGTTAACTGTACAGATGTATAGAAATAAATACACTAGACATTCAAATAACTTGAAACTTTTATTTAAAGACACCTGTAAGAAGGATAGCGCAGGCTATAAATGGTAAATGAAAGCCGGAATGATTATTAAAAATAAGTTGTACAGAAATGTATGACAGGTAAAAATGCTTACAACAAACAGCCTTTTTTTACCAGCAGATCACATGGGCATGGTATAGGTATATATAGACACACTACTGCACATAGCATGTATTTTAAATAATCATAAACAGTATTATATTACTAAATATTACAACTATAATATTCCAAATATTGAACAATACATTTATTATAATTTAACATGACATATAGTGAGAACACTTTCAGTTCATTTGGGGAATTCCATTACAGAACATTAGTGTTAATAATTCAGGCCTCCTGTAAGTCCTGCTAGATGCTGAGTGGATTTTAATAATGCATTGGGTTTGTGTACTCACTGGCACAGCATTTCATTGTTTTGCTTCCACAGCAGCCATGTACAATACTTGCCTTGATTTAACTGCCATAAAAAAAACATACACACTGAAGTTGTTGGGTCTCAGTCAGTATGTAACTCACATAAACTGTCCCCATATTAGAACTGTGTCCTACCTAAGTGCCATGCAATCCAATTTTTAAATACACAGTTGCATATTTTAATCATTGTTAATGTATATAAATAGATTTATTTAAAAATGTATAAACATCTTTATAAATAGAGGCATATTATATTTAAGAATAATAATTATATATTTTTAAGAATAAATATATTATGTTATAATAAATAATATAAAATATTATAGGCCTATTAGTTACAGTTATATACAAATAAAAATGTTTAATGACCACGTAGCTCCCATCCCATAAGAAGAGATTAAATTATGCATATTGAACCTGACAACATTCAATTACCAAATAGCAAGCTTTACAAATCATGTGTTAAATCTTTCGAGCTAGTGAACAGCAAGATAGTCATGACCAAATCTGGAAAAAAAGAAACCACAAAGTTATACAAACTATAGAATATTTTTACTCATGCAGAATAGGTTTATCTAACAACCTATAATTTGTACCTAATAACCATTAGGTTAATCATTTGGTATAATTCGAATGCGTTTCGTTTCTGTAATACGGAATTGTTACATACCAGGATCAAAGGTTGATTTCTCCACCAGCAGGAACATACTCAGACCCAGACCTGAAAACAGAAGATAAGACCAAAAAAACTAAAATGAGCTTTTATTATACAAATGTTATAAGGATTGTATTATAAAGATTGTCTTTAATAGATGCATGGAATGAGGCGATTCTAGTTCGGTGACTGTTGCATTTCCAAAGGAACAAACTTAAGGAATGACACTGTATATTCATGTTTAAACTGATCCTAAGATACGTGTAAAAACATTAGTACTGTGTTGTTTTTCAGCGGCTACATATACAGTATACTATAGTAACTCACTTTTTTCTAATCTTGCAAACAAGAATAGAGACAATCCCAGCCAGACCTAAAATCCCTCCAACCACAAGAGCGATCCCCCAGACAGGAAAACCTCCTAAAAACATGTAAAAACAGAACAGAGATGTGGACGTGTTCAGAAAATAAAAGCGTTAAAGAGATACTTCACCCAAAAATAAAAATTCTTTCATAATTTACTCACCTTCCCGTTGCAAATTTATTTGTTCTGAGGAACACAAAGAAAGATATTTGGAAGAATGCGTATAACCAAACAGATCTTGCTTATACTATTACTTATAATTTTTCTGTTGAACACAAAAGATCACATATTGAAGAATGTAGCTAACAGTTCTGCGGCACTTTTGACTCAATGGGGGTCAAAATCTTTCTGGTTTTTAGCATTCTTCCAAATATCTTTCAATTTATACAGATTTGGAACAAATCGAAGGTGAGTAAATGAGACAGACTTTTAATTTTTGGGTGAAGTATCTCTTTAACATAAATCAAATATAAATAAATGACAAAGAAAAACAAATGGGAAACACTACAAAACCCCTACCTTTTTTCATAGACGGCCCATTAGCAGACAGGGGGTCAAGAGCAGTTAGATATGGTGGTGCTAAATGTGTGGATAATACAAAAAAGCATAAGCAAAAGCTTTGATTGTAAAGAAAAACCTGTGGAGATCTGGGGCCTCATTTGTAACCGTTGCGTATGCACAAAACATGCCCTGAAAGAGGTGTACGCCACTTCCCATGCAAAAGAGGGGATTTTTAAAAACGAACTTGATGGAAAAATGTTCGCACATGCACGCAAATTCTGTCCCATGTGTACGGACATTTTGGAGACAGAGCAGTTTGGCGAAACCGATGGTGAGTTAGTGAACTCAAGTTAGATTTCAGAAAGTAAGTGTGATAAAAACAATTATAAGCATTAATGCCTCACACACATTTAATAATGTTAACATTTCAATTTTACCATAAAGATCCACATTATCACGAAGATTAAATCTGCGCTTATTTGCTGTTATTTGTGCTTGTATTGAGTGATACTTGTTTCATGCACCTTCTTGTATAATCCAACTCAAATCTTAAACAAAAATTCAATCTTAATATTTTTATCACGCTGTCTCACCATCACACTTTGGGCATATGGAGATGATCCGACTGCATGGATTACAGGAAATACAATAAATGCAGAACATTGTGAAAATAAATAATTAATATATTTTCCTTGAATACTGTGCATAATCATCAAATGTCAATGTCTGGAAATCTCTCGCACAATCGTTTCTCTTCACGTCCTCGATATCAGTCCTAACTATGTTCATAACAAAACCGGAATGAAGAAACATTCGTCTTAAAATTATGTATTCAAATTTGATCTCAGATGAAGGACACCGCTATTTAATGATGTGATTTTAATGAGGTGTTAATGATCAGTCTAAATGCTGTAAACATTTAAATGCTAAAGAGAACTTATTTGGCTTTAATTTAATTTAATTATAATAATATTAATGTGTGTCCATATGATATTTCGATACGAAGATAAAGAATGGGATCAGGTTTTTTTTGCAGTTTTACATCATTTTTGGCTATTTTTCTATGGCATCATCTGGTAGCGGTCGGACCCGGAAACGGTATATGTCCATTTTGGTGCGTGACGTCATGCTTAACAAGCGGATTGGATGCCAGGCTTATCAATATATGAATCAGCATTCACGGGGTGCTTTGCATTGACTATTATGGGTAAAAATGGGCGCGTAAAGGGCGGGATATGTATATATATTATATGGATATATATTTAGGGCTTTCGGGCCATGTACACTTTTAGTAAGGATCCTTCACACAGTTTTATAAATGGTAGACTCACACTTTAGATATTGTGTTGGAATCTTGAATCGTATTATTAAGGTCTAAACCATTGCTATACAGTATACGCTATAGATTCTTAACATATTTAAAATGGAGTCAATCAATCCATAAAACTTACAAGAGCATGACAGTCTCTTGTGCACCTGCAACACAAAAACAGACAGCGCGCATAATGAGTGTTCTGCTTTATATGGCAGTATATACAGCCATTAACAAATGATATTAAACTTACATTGATGTTGGGGCAGTCAAGAATATATTTAACTTCAGAGTCGACCTTCATGATGGCAGTGTTTGCGGTTGCATTTACTACGGGAAAATCAAATTGTATATTGCCATCATACAACGCCACCACCTTTTCCTGATCAGAAGGGAGACAATGATGAAATGTGGGAAAGCAGAATAGGGCATCATTTAGAAAATCTTCGTAAGAGTGGGCAGTTTTTAGACATAAAGCAATTACTTTGACTAGCCATTGGGCTTCACAGTGTTGGATTTGACCTTTGATGTCAGGTGTTACTTGGTAGTGGATTTGATGTGGAAAGATTTCATTCTTTCGCTTTCCCAGACACTTCAAGTCATTTGGGAATCCACACGTTAGTAGAAAACAACAGAGCACCACGATCACAGCTAAGAGACAACACACACAAAAACAAAAAAATACATAATTACTTAACCAAAACTGTTGTGAACACAAACAAACCTATGCTGGTTGATATTTGGCATACCCATACTCATGCACTGATACAGTATAACGGGATGACACGGGTTAAGAGCAATTACAGTTTAGACCTTCAGATCAGATTAAGCAGACTGTGCCTGAGCCAGTCTTAAAGCCCACACGAGCTGTAACTAGAGCTACAAAGAAATCCATGGGGACATTATTAACAATGAAACAAACAGTCAGGAAGAGACTGCTGCTGAGATAATAGTGATCGGTAGAGGCAAAATATCCACATTCCACACGACAACATACTCTGAAAAATGTTGTGAAAAGGTATTATTCAAATTTTTTGTATTTTCAATCTTTTAACAATAAAGGTCACCAGCTCATAAACCTATAACCGATTATCGTTTCACCCCCCCCCCCCACCCCACAGGCAAATAACTGAAACCAAACCTAACTGCAACCATATTTTCTGTTTATGGATTCCTACATGCTCCAAACCAGTGACATTCGTAATGGCCACCTAATACTTGAAAGTCTACGCAAATTATTTTTTTCAAGTATGAATGTTTTTTCATACAAGTTTGAACATTTCATTGTGGTTGGTGCTCCTAATGGGAGTTAGTTCGAGTAGGTAGGGGAAACTACGTTTACATGTGTTTTTTTTTTTTGAGGAAATGATCACATTAGCAATTTATATCTTAAAATTACGTTGGACCGTAACCTATAAACGCAATTAAATCTGACTAATCCAAAATTATCGCACATTAACAGTCTGTATACTTGTAGTTGGCTAATTTTGTTATGATTGATTTGTATGGAAATAAAGCAATGCTTATAGTATCAGGGAAAACCATAAAAGATGAGTCAGACTTATAAAAGCTTCTTAAAGATCTATGGCTGTCAGATGGTGAACACTTGCCCTCTGTCCAGAGCAGATTAATATGAACACTGAACAGGTACAAATAATCCAGTGCAATAGTCTACCCAGGGCATGTTGCAACATGCAGGGGGTTTCCTCGAAGTTTTCTATATTGGGACAATCACCTGATATTGCATCACTGCTCATTCACAGCCAAAGGGTTTGGTTGTGTTGAGGTACTCTGTTAAACCTTTAAAATGTTATGAGTAAGTAAGATCATTTTGCAGATGAAACATAATAGCACAGCACTCCAAGTTAGATAAAACATGTGCCCTTACATTTAAAGGGAAGAAAGCCACATGCGAACCACATGCAAACATACAACTGCAAGATCGCTAATAACAGCTTTATGAAAACGTGTACGGGTTTTTATTTTATAGATAACCCAGATAAATGCCGAATCGTTTCAGCCCAGAATTGACAACAAACCCCGTGCGCTTTGAATGTTAGCCGAAAGTAACATTAGCGAAGACATTTTGTAGCCGCAACAGTAATGCAGTTGAACGTTATGAAGTAGGCTTAAATAAACAACAAGCATTATTCAAAGTCTTACCAAAAAACACCATAATCTCCTCGATTAACGCAGTAGGTCTTTAGCTGACAGCCTTGTCAACTGGCAAAATTAATGCGGAAGAAGAAATCCTTGGTTCCCCTTCAACCGGTCTCTCGACGTTGTGTTGAGACGAGACAGACTGGGGTTTGATTTTGAGAACCTATCATCTCCGAGAGGAATTTCTAAACGCCAATGGGATTGCCGGTGGCACGCGCACGCCAGTCTCCACCCCGTGCATACCGGTATAAAAGGAAGATGGCGGCGGTCATTCACTCATTCTTTGTTATTCGGAACCTTTGCGACGTATGTTGCCACTATCTCCTCGAGAGCGTTTTTCTTCCCTGCTGGAATCTACGACGCGGAGCATCGATTTCTCCCTCCCGACGCGATTTCCCCCGGAGAGCGGACTTCCCCCGGCGTCTCGGCAGAAGAGCTACCGACCTTTATTTGTCTAAAAGAGCAAATTTCCTACGGCTGCGAGCACGTCTCGCAGCTGTATCCTTGGGGGCGACAGACTCATCCCTGAGTCAGACGGACATGATGCCCGCATCACATGTTTGGTTAAACATGCTGAAGCGCGTTTCGTTGATCCGGCATGTTCTCTCTGGAGAATATGACGATCAAGGTGTTGCGATCACGGCTGACGACGTTCGTGAGAATCTTGCCGCCGTTCTGTTTGCTTCTCACGCGAGTTCGACTGCCGCTTCGACGAGCAGCGGGGGTGATTTGGGGGTACCTATGGATGTCGTTCCACCAGCTCCGGCTCGCGGACCATCCATACCCCAATACACTGTCCTGGTGCATCCCCGATGAGCGGCGGTAGACTGTCCCATAGCGGGCAGACTCGGAAGTGGGATGAGGACGAAATCTCTGTCATAGCATCGGACAGCTACTTTCTGGCATCAGACGCTAGCGGTCTCTCTGAGCTCCCCCACAAAAGCGGTAGAGCTCAACATGAGACCGACGCGGAGATGACG
Organism: Triplophysa siluroides; assembly: GCA_006030095.1. Taxonomy (NCBI): domain Eukaryota; kingdom Metazoa; phylum Chordata; class Actinopteri; order Cypriniformes; family Nemacheilidae; genus Triplophysa; species Triplophysa siluroides. The sequence continues at coordinate 1,560,385 of VCII01000558.1, forward strand.
GCCATGTTCAACCGGGCGGCCGCTAGCATCGGGTTGCAGGGCGGTACTCCGCACTCCCCGAAGTACTCGCGGATGATTCATGGTTTCTGGGGTCGGAGCGCTGTGAAAAACCGCGCACCGCCCCGGTGCCATTATTCCCGGAGGCGCATGAGGAGCACCCCTCATGGAATGCACCCCTTTCGGCGCGCTTCAGACTGACGTGCTCTGTAGTTGTGACTTCCCTGGATGGCGGAGCAACCCGAGCCTGCGTTGATATCTCCCAGGTGGAGCATGCTGCCGCGGTGCATCTATGCCCGCAGGCGGCGGCCACCTGGGGGAGGCCGGCCTAGGCTCCCGTCCATGGCGTATAAGCTTTTCTCGACACTCGTGTCGGGGGCTTGTAACGCTGCTGGACAGGCCGCTCCGCTCTCCACGCTATGGCGATCCTCCGGGTCTTTCAGGCTAAACCCTGGAGGACCTGGATGAGGGGAAGCCCGACCCCACTCGCATGAGTGATCTGCGCACTGCCACTGGCCTCGCGCCCCGTGTGACGAAGTCCAGGGCGCATGCGCTGGGTCGGTCGATGTCCACTATTGTGGACGAAGAGAGGCATCTGGCCCATTCGCCAGACACCCCCGTGGTTCGGGGTATTCTATCACCTTGGTGCGAGGATAGAATGCCCCCGTACCTCGGAAGGAGGTCGCCGCCCTGCGGGCGAAACGTGCAGTCGAATAACCGAGATGTCTTTCGGGTTGACACCCTTACTTCATAGTGCCCAAAAAAGGGGGGGGGCGGCGCCCCATCTTGGATCTACGTCTCCTAAACACGTTCAGGATCTTGACGCAGAAGCACATCTTGGGCTCGATTCGTCACCAGGATTGGTTCGTGGCAATCGACCTGAAGGACGCGTACGTTATCCTCCCTTGACACCGGCCGTTTTTGCGGTTCGCGTTCGAGGGAAGAGCGTGTCAATACAACGTCCTACCCTTCGGTCTGGCCCTGTCTCCACAGGTTTTTTACAAAACTTGTCGAGGCCTCCTTAGCTCCCCTCAGGGAACAAGGCGTGCGAATTCTCAACTATCTCGACGACTGGCTATCTTGGCACTCGCGAGATGTGTTGTGTACACAAGGGACCTCGTGCTTCGGCACCTAGACCGTTTGGGCCTACAGGTCAACTGGGAAAAGAGCAGGCTCTCCCCGGCGCAGAGCACCTCTTATATCGGTATGGAACTAGACTCTGTCCGCATATCAGCGGCTCACTACCGAGCATGCGCAGTCAGTGCTGCACTACCTGACACTGATCAGGCAGGGTCCACAGCGGTCCCACCGAAACTCTTTCGGAGGCTCCTGGGGGATATGGCATCCTCGGCAGAGGTAATCCCGCTCGGGTTGATGCCCATGCGACCGCTTCAGCACTGGCTTCAGAGTCGGGTTCCGTGAACGGCGTGGCACCCGACACCAGGCGGATGACAGTCACGCCTCAGTGCCGGTGCACCCTCATTCCCTGGTCAGAATTGACCTTTTCCGTGCGGGTATACCGCTTGGGCAGGTTGAGGCGCATCGTGGTTACGGCGGACGCCTCCCTGCAGGGAAGAGGGGCAGTGTACAATGGGCACGCAGTAGCGGGACAGTGGACGGGTTCCCAACTGTGATGGCACATAAAGTGCCTGGAGTTGTCGACTGTCCTATTGGCACTGAGGAGGCTGCGGTCCCTAGTGCAGGACAATCACGTGCTAGTCCGGTCGGACTGCCGTGGCGTACCTCAATCACAGGGCGGCATACGCTCACGGCAGATGTCACAACCCGCCCGACGCCTCCCCCTATGGAGTCAGCAAGTCTTTGCAAGAACGTTCATTCGGAGAACCTGAAACCAGACAGCCGATGCGCTCTCTCATCAGGGAGCTCCCCACGGAGAGTGGCGACTCCATCAACGCGCAGTCTGGCTCTTATGGGAGCGGTTCGGCAAGGCACAGGTGGTCCTGTGGCCTCCCCGGACTCCACCCATCGCCCGCTCGGGTACTCCCTGACCGATGGTTCCCTCAGCACGGATACCTTAGCACACAGCTGGCAGCGGGACAAGAGGAAGTATCCCTTCCCCCCAGTGAGCCTGGATGAGGGGCATCAAGTACTGTTAGTGGAGCCATACTGGCCCAACCAGACTTGGTTCTCAGACCTGGTGGCTGTAAAGTTATATTTTGGTTTTCTGCCAGCTTACTCACATCGCTCTTCTCACACTCACTTATGGCAGTGGCCAATTTAAAAATAAATTCTATTAAAAAGCTTTAAAACAAGAAATGTATTCATTTTTCAAAACCAAACATAAAAAATGAACCAAAATCCCAATCTTGCATGCTCTAACAATCAGAAATTAAGTGGTGTTATCGAATGTCTGATCATTGTTGTCAGCTTGTTCAAACACAAGACGTTTTCGTTTTGCGCAGTCTGTGACAATTTTGCTGTTGCTCTGCGCAAGAGGGGAGATTGCAGAGGGCTATTAACAACTAACGGCATAGATGCGTATCACTTTCCAGCACGAACAAACTATTTATCGGATTCGAAAAACTTGCACAGAACATAAAGTCTTAGCTTAGCTTATCTTAGCATTAACCACAATTAGGATGTCCGTAGCAATTAGATATTTTATTTTTTTATTATTTATTATATTGATAATTTTAGTCTGATTTTAGGTCATAATAATTTGTTTGTTTTGAAATGATGTCTACATTTGTTTGATGCGGGCTTCAATAGCAAAACAACAGCAAAGCTTTTCTGCATTAATAACATCAAGTGAACGTTGCAAAGACAATATTACTATAGTCAGATTAGGAAAACTGCTTGTGTTCTTTATGCATGTTTGCTGTGAAAATTTAATAACAAGCAAACAATTCTGTTAGATTTTCTGTGGTATTATAATAACATCTCATAAACTAAGAAAAATGTTGACCCAAGTCAATCATGGCCGATGTATAGGGAAGTTGACTGACGGATCTGCTGCGAGATGATTAAGTGTTGGATTTCTTCATGTCATTTGCATTGAAAGTTGAGTTTGCAGACAGCAGGAATGATGGAGATGACTCGCAGATAGATCGTATCAGGTTTGAACAGCTGCTTCTCTCTGTTTGTAAAGACCTGCAGAGATTTTTCTTCTATATCTGACACGTCTGACATGTGTCATTAGTTCTGAAAATGTATGAACATCTGTCTTTCTTAAGCCTCAATATGGTGTTTTTCAGTGACAGAGAACCCTCCATCAAGAGGTTAGGGGACCCCCAGGCTTTTTCCATGTCCCAAGGATGCCTAGAATTTGGACCTGATGATTCTCATGTGATCCGGAGACCCAGGCTCGGTTGCGTGCCCAAGGTTCCCACCACTCCCTTCCATCAGATGGTGAACCTGCAGGCGCTCCCCTCCGGGAGAAAGACCCAACCTTCAACGTGCTGTGTCCAACGCGCATTCCGCGTCTGTTTTTGACCGCACACAGAGCCCTTAGAGATTGGCAAACCAATCCCAGGGTCAACCTTGTCCACTAGCAGTGAGAGCCCACTCCACATGGAGTGTGGCCTCCTCGTGGGTATTGGCCCAAGGCGCCACTCCGGCAGACATATGCAGTGCTGCGGGTTGGGCTATGCCCAGTACCTTCGTGAGGTTTTACGACCTCCAAGCGGAACCAGTGTCAGCCCGCGTCTTACACACTACAGTATAGGACAGGCATCTGGCCTGGGCGTACGCCTGCGAAAGCGCCTTCTCCCCTCTTCAGGTGAGTACAGTGCGCGCTATATAGCCTCCCTACTTTCCCCCTTAGGGTGAAGTATAGGCATTCCATCCATCACTAAGCATTGGCATTCTGGTAATAGATCGGGTGGAGCGATCTGTTAGAGAACCAAGTCCAGTACTGGCAGAGTCGCCCCTACTCAGGTGGACCCCTATACTAGGACTAATGCCCCATACGTAGTGACTCCCCTGCAGGGTAGTCCTGTATGTTGATTTCCTTCACTCATGATTCCCCCGAGGGTGAATCTGTGACCTCCCCTCCGGTGGTACTCCCACCTGGTTTTTGTCTCCCGAACATGGGTTGACACATTCCCGCATGCGCTCTCCCTACGGGAAGACCTGAATACCTCCACATGTACCTCCCCAAGTGGCAGGATGTGGTCTTCAAGAGGAGAGTAGTGTTTTTCCCAGTGCGCCTCCGGAAGGGACCTCGTTACTAGAGGTGAACGCCACCATCCGTGATGACCGTCAGTAGACCATCCGCGATGACCGTCAGTAGAAGCTTCTTAGTATGTCCGATAGTGATTCCACCGGAAGATTACATCTCGCGGTAGCGCTCAGTTTGACTCGCTAGTCTAGTCAATGTCGCTCCGCTGGAGGTCGTAATGCGGCGTAGTGCCGTTGCATTTAGATATAAGTCCCCAGTCTGTCTCCCAACACAACGTCGAGAGACCGACTGAAGGGGAACGTCGCGGTTACGACTGTAACCTCCGTTCCCTGATGGAGGGAATGAGACGTTATGTCTTCATGCCACAACACTACGCCGATCGGCTGCAGCGACCGGGAGATGTCTCTCAGCCCAAAGGGTGAGTGAATGACCGCCGCCATCTTCCTTTTATACCCGTATGCATGGAGCGGAGACTGGCTTGCGCGTGCCATTCGCCAATCCAATTGGCATTTAGAAATTCCTCTCGGAGATGATAGGTTCTCAAGATCAAACCCCAGTCTGTCTCTCAACACAACGACTCGTTCCCTCCATCAGGGAACGGAGGTTACAGTCGTAACCGAGACGTTTTTCGAGTCTGACGTCATCATGCAACCGTGGTATGACCAGAGATGGGTTTGCATCCTGCGGACGTCACCAACGCATTTGCTTTATTGAACAAATTATGACATTCACCTTGCATGGACATTTTATTTAATAGGTTTATTTTATTTAATAATTATTATGCCACTACCACCTCCTCTCAGAACCATAATTTTGGCCATGCCCGCTGTCTGCTGTGAAGTCACATAACTGTGATGCAATTGTTATTTCTATTATGGGCTGCACAGCGTTTCAGCAATTTCAGCTTCACTCAATGTGCCTCACTAAGCCTTGGTTGCCCATGACGCCCATACCAGTTCACTGGTTGTCCTTCTTGCACTTTGGTCATTACGAAGTTAGAACTGACTGTTCAATTGTGAACAAATACATACAATTAAAGAAAAAGTTATGAAATAGTAGTTCATTCAATTAGAAAAGATGTAAACAATCCTGTGCAACAACAACTCTGACTGTTTAGAAGTTTGACGAAGAAGTTACTCTTCTTTGGGAGCTTCATTCACTGGCTGTTGTTTTACTGCAGGTGTAACACCGTCCGTGTCTACACCGGACGCGACAGGCGAATCGAGTGTGGACAAAATTTAAAATAAATAATCTCATGGTACCTGAAAGGAGATATGCTTTCAAGTTTAAGTATCCACATTCTGTCTTTTCTCCTTGGCATGGCAAGTGTGCACAGTTAATTGTTCCACTTCTAACGCGTGACTGCACCCAACCCTCATCTGCCCTATTGCAAGTGGGGAATTTCCATTAAACCAGGGCTAGTCAACTGGCAACCTGCCAATCATCTGTATCTGCCCCCTTAACATTTCAAATAAGTGGAGAGATTTTAAGAATGGTGTGATGGCACATCTTTGAACTCAAAACGTTGCTACAGTCAATACAAATGTGATTCCCGCGGCTCATAACTTATAACGATGTGTCCAAGAAACGAAATGTTATTTGCCACGTCATTTTCGGTAATCCACAGCCACAGGCAGCGAGTTTGGTCACGCGATATGTCGTGTTCCAAAAGGCGTCTTGTGCCCTTGAAAGTAACTGCATGATGCAATGTGCTGTGCAATGTGTTTGTTTTGTATAGTTGTTCTACTCTTGTTTTGAGTCACGTCCTGGGCCGTTGACTGTTCACTAGCAGGTTGATCACTAGCCAGTGGGTGGATGAGTTATATATATATATAATATATATGTTATATATATATAAAAAAAACATAAACCACAATGCATGGCGTGTCAGCCAATGTTTTCATTGATCGAAAATTAGCCCATTGTTTATCTGTTTTACACAAGCTAAAACAGATTAACGTTAACTAGCCCCATTTATAATATTATTTACAAATTTTGAGAAAAGAAACACATTTGTAACAACACATTTGTGTCACATAACTGTTAGCCTAAATATGAGGAAATTATATAGGAAACTATAGCGACGATGATTATTTAGAAAAAGTGTCCTATTCGCAATCTACAATCTTGAGTTCAAAGCTGCAGCGGTTCCATCATAGTCACGCAATTCCATTCCATAACTTTTGATTACAACCATCACAACCAAAAAAGTGCCAAGAGCTTTAAAACGAAGAAGCAGACAAGCAAGACTATCATTCTTTGGTAGCCTAATAGGGCTTCTGATTTAGTTTCACATATGACAGGTTATAAAAAAACGTCTACTGAAGCATGACAAGAAGGAGTCAGAGGCGGCGACTAATACAAACAGTTACATTCAAACAGTCGAAATCCGAGTTCGCTTGACCTCACCCCTTGCCAAACATAATCTGGTTTTGCTGCCAAAAATTCAATTTAGCGTTTTGCTTCAAGATAGCAATTTAAGTTTCTCTTGACATTACTGTATAAATCTGTGTTTGTAGGATCTTGTAATAGTCTTAACACCATTTTGCAAGATAAAACAGTCCAACCCCTCCTCTTTTATTTACACAGCTTCAGAACAAAATACAAACAAGAGATCATTTACATATTGTGTATTTATGTGCCCTGGAAGAATAGAAAAAAACTATTTTGACACATCTTTGACAAGCCTGGAAAATTTATTCTGTAAAGCACTGTATTATTACATTCATCCTGATACTGGTATTTAAGTGCTGAATGCTGAGGAGTTGAGTGTTGATAACCAGTGTTTTGAAAGTGGTCTGTAAATTCAATTCAATTCAATTCAATAAGCTTTATTGTCTATCCCCAACAGGTAGAAAATTGTCTTTAGACAAAAGGCTCAGACACACAAACATTACTCATTACAGCAACACATAACATTACATACATCCCGTAAAAAAAAAAAACACACTACTATATAAATATATAAATTCATTTTAAGGTCTTATAATTGGCCCTTTTCACTAAAGGCACTTTATAATGTCTGCCAGAAGGAAGGAAGTGGATACTAAGGTAATACTAAGGTAAATACTGCGATACCTTTCAATGATGTTGCTAATGCATTCAATAAACTTTCAGTTCGAAAATTTGCATTTTTATAGGAAGATGACTGTATATAAAATGAGGCGATAAACTGAGGCACACCAATTTCCACATTCAAATAAATTTATTTTGAGCACCGACATGCATCCTGGCACCTGGTACATCACATGTTGCTATAAGTAGTAAAATAAATCAAGGTACAGTAGAAAGCATTAAAAAAAAGCAGTCGTACAGTAATGCATGACAGGTCAAATGCCTAAAACAAACCTTTTTCAACCAGCAGAGCAAATGTATTTCAGTATTAAATACATATCATACTACTGCACATAGTATGTATTTTTTACATCAACATAAACAGAAGGCCTGTTATATTTTTAAACAATGAATATAATTTTATAATATAATTAATTCCATATATTTATATATACCTGCATTAACATGAGTTTATCATCATTTTACATGGCACATAGTGAGAACTATTGCAGTTTATTTTTGCGTACTGCAGTACAACAACAATAACCCACGATGGCACCCTTCATTCACATCTATTTTTCACAACATCAGTGTTAATATTTTGTAAAGCAATGCTAGATGCTGAGTGGATTTGAATATTAATGCATTGGGTTTGTGTACTCACTGGCACAGCACTTCATTCTGATTTGCTTCCACAGCAGCCATTTAAAATACTCGCCTTGGTTGTACAGTTTCTTTGCTTCCACAATACCTTACCCTTAGTATGCACACAAAAGTTGTTGAGTCTCCTCACTATAACTACTGTGCATGCTCACTAAGTGCCATGTAGCCCACCTATTAACTACACATACTGTTTATATACAAATACAAGTCATATTTTTAAACATGTATATATGCTTAAAATGCTAGGTTATTTCAACCCAACATTGGGTAAAAAATGGACAAACCCAACCGTTGGGTTATAAATATAATTGTGACCCAGACTGTGAAAACCAGGCTAAAGTCTTCTCATCAAATTATAAGTAAACTAGTATCGAAGTTTGATATTCACCATTGAAAATAAAATCTGGCCTTAGTCAATCAAAATTAGAAAGATCAAGATATACACATTGCATTACATCTAAAACAAACGACAATATTTGTTTTAGCAGTGTCATATGCCCCCTTCAAGCTGGGTTTTCAGACTGGGTCACAAATATACTTTTTGAATATATTATTGATATAAAAATAATGCATATTTATATATAATGTCATATCATATTATATCATAATGTCATATATATTTTTAAGACCATGTAGCTCTCTTCTCATAAAAAGTGCTCAAATGATACAAACTGAGCTGAATTGACATGAGCATTCAATACAGGGCTAATATATGTAGCAAGGTTGATAAATCACCTGTTAATTCATTCTAGCTGGCATACAACAAGAGCCATGATAACATTTAAAGACAAACAGAACAAGAATACAAAGAAGCCATTCAATGCTATATTTATGTGATGATAAAATGCCCAGGTGCAATTTCATTTGTCCTGTGGTAGAAAAGGACATTTAATGTCATGTTAGACCTTATTTTCTAGTCAAGACTTTTTGTACGCACTCAAGCCAGTTCAGCATGAAGAGACAAAAATATACTATAAAGAGCCACACACTCTACACTGTCGTACAAAAGCTTTATATGTGTAGGCCTATATTTCTTATATTTAACTTTTGTATCCCAGCAATTCATAACTTTTTACTTTTTTTTGTTAAAAACTGGTTAAGTTGACCCAAACCTGACAATGAAATCACATTTAAATGATAGTCTGAGTTCACCCAGAAACAACGATTCTCTAATTGTCATTCTCTTATGCGGTCCTAAATGGAAAGGCATTTCTTTCTTTAGTTGAAAAAAAACGATTCCTCGCAAAAACACTTCTGCTTTCGATAAGCCACAAATGAAAATAGGCCAGACCGGAGAGGCCTGCCAGTCAAAAAAAGATAGACTTGTAACACGTCTTTGTTTGAAAAAGGGATAGCTCACCAACTTAATGCAAATAACAGGAAAACTCACAAATTTGTCCCTCAAAACTGAACAACATACTTCTAACATGCACATGGAAAAACCTCCATGGGAAATGTGTTACTTAACAAAACACTTAGATTAAGTAAGAAAACACAAATACAAGGAAAATGGAGCATCAGAGTCCCACCGGCATACATGCGGGGTGCGGTCGAAGCGCACGTAAATCTGATGCCAAATGTTCATATCCATGAAAGCCATTATAGTACGTATTATATGTAATTAGGTCCATACGCTATTGTAAGACACTGTTGTGTGTGTTATGTGGCTCTTTGCACAAATATTTGGATCCTAATGCAGTACAGGTTTGTCACCCCCTAGTTTACCTAACAAGCTGAAAATTTTACCTAATAAACACCCAAAATACAAATTTTGTCATCATTTACTCACCCTGTTGTCATTTCAAACCTGTATGAATTTCTTTCTTCCGCAGAACACAAGAGAAAATATTTTGAAGAATGTTGTAAACTGGCCGCCATTCACCATACAATAGAAGTGAATGGGGGCCTGTGCTGTCCGGTTACCAACTTTCTTCAAATCTTTCTTCTTATCTTGTGGTATGCGGAAGAAAGAAAACCATAAAGGTTTGAAATCCCAAGAGGATAAGTAAATGATGACAGAGTTTTCATGAACTTTCACTTTAAGATAATCAGTTTCAATACTTCAATCACACATGAGTTTGAATAAAACAAAATTGTGTAACATACCAAGATCAATCATCACTGTCATCAGTTTGGGAATAATGTCTTGGCCTGTGAGCAAATTATAAAAAAAAATGTTTCAAAAGTTTATACATTTTATGGCAACACCTATAAACACTGTATATAAATACATTTCCACAACTTTATTATTTCAATTGCATTATTTAACTTACTTTTTTCTCACTAACTTGTGAAAAAGAAGGGCCAAGAACACAAACAGTAGCACAATCCCTGCAATCACAGCAACAACGATCAGCCAGTCAGGAAAACCTAAAGAAAATAAAAGCTTTAAGATTAATCTATTGCAGTGACAAAATCAAAGGTGAAATGAATAACAACGATGAGATAATCAAATGTAATAAGATAATCAAACACTTTAGATGGCTACCGTATTTATTTTGTTCCAGCTGTGTTTCCCAAGGAGGGTCTGCAGACAAATACACAAAGCATTAACTACTTTGCTTGTAAAACGTAGGCAGTTTTACTCATTTTGCCTCTTATTTGCCTTTTTAAATGGCGAATGACCCTCATTACTACATTCTGATGTTTACATTCATTACACAAACCCATTGTTTCACTTCAGAAGACCTTTAATAAGCCACTGTCATTGATTACTTTATGACGGATGCCTGTGCTTTTTGGAACTTAAAGGGGGCATGCAACAGTGTTTCATGCATTCTGACTTATTTACAATGTTAAACATGCAGACTTCTTGCTATACATGGTCAACTTGTCAAAAAACGAGTTGGATATATGATGTAGTATTTCTGTGCTTGATAAACTTCCCCAGCACTACAACTCGTTTCGGAAAGATTTTTATAAGTCTATATTCCTCAAATTTTGGGCAATTCTCCTGGAAAAGCATGCCAACGGCAAGGCAAAAGAAATAGCCTGCCCACGAGCCAACTGACAAGCTAGACCCGCTTACTATCAAGATTGGCTGCGCTGTGGGCCTGCAACTGTAGCTCATTACTCTTGGGATAGTGAAGTTTAAGGTGTGTCTGTTTGTTCAAGGCATTTCAATGATGGATGTTTTATAAACGGCGGATATAACGCTTGATTTGCAGATCGTTTGAAACTGATAGATGGAGCGGTCCCAGCGCTAAAAGATGCCGGATATAAATCGCATGCGGTAAGTGAAACTAAGTCAAATGTCTGTGTTTTGTTGGCAATCGGCGCGTACGTGCATAATGTAAACAACACAAACTTATAGAGAATCAATAGTTATGCAGGGATAATGCGATGACGTAGGCTATTGTGTGGTCGTGATTTTGTGTGTGAAACCCCTAGGACAGTGGCTCTCAACTCTGGCCCGCGAGATCCATTTTCCTGCCGATTTTAGCCCCAACTATGATATAAAACACCTGAACAAGCTAATCAGCAGATTTAGGAATAGATGTGTTCAATTTAATGCGGCGCTGCGCAAATCTATCAGCGTATGAGATTTAGGTACCGCGATAGCGATTCAAGTGCCGATTGCTCGGTATGCATCTAAATCGCTCTCGCGGTACTTTAATACGATATACCAGACAATCTGCGCAGCCCAACATTAAGTTGAACGCGTCTGTTCACTTCAGGTGTTTTATCAGAGTTGGTGCTAAACTAGGCAGGAAAGTGGATCTCGCGGGACAGAGTTGAGAACCACTGCCCTAAGAGGTCGTATTTTTCCAGAAATAATCGTACAGCTGTATTTATCTTTTATAAATGTGATCAAACCAAATACTCTTCGAAGATACAAAGTATGCAATTCTTCTAGGTACTCAAGATTAATATTAGATTGGGAGAAACTGCTTGTGTTGTGGCAACTTTAAAAAAATTGAGGACCATCCAATGGCATTACAAAGACAGGGAGAGCTGGCATGTTTTGAAATAACTCTTTTTGTGTTCAGATGAAGAAAGTTTTTACACCTGGACCTACATCTTTAACCGATTTAAGAGCTCAATTGAACTTACAAGAGCACAGCAGCTTCCTGTTGATCTGCAACACAAAAAGAGACTATCAATAATCTAGTCAACGTTCTCAAAACAATAACGGTTCTTTTCCTGATATTTATTCATTGGCTTGACTGAAGCAAACGGCAGTATGTACAGTTAAAAACATGATATCAAACTTACATTGATGTTGGGGCAGTCAAGAGTATATTTAACTTCAACAGAGTTGACAGCCATGATGGCAGTGTTTGCGGTCACGTTTAATATCGGGAACTTAAATTGTGTATTTCCATTGCCTTCCCAGTATCCCATCACAGTTTTCTGATCAGGAGGAGGGAATAATTATATAAAGTGTATTAATGTCAGAATTATAAGCAGAATTTATTCAATCTATGTACTGTACGAGCTAGGAGATTTTTTTAGATATAAAATAATTACATTCACTAGCCACTCTGTGTCACAGTCCAGGATTTGCTCTGTAAAGTCAGGGGACACTTTGAAGTGGACGTGTTCTCCTTGTCTTTCTCCCAGACATTGCAAGGCAGCTGGGAATCCAAATGTCTCCAGAAAACAATACAGCAGCACGGTGACAGCTAAAAAACAACATACACCAAAACAATCTTGATTAAAATACACTGTTACAGATACAAACAGGAGCATATGCAGGGAAATACCCAACACCCTAAACATGAATGTACTTTAGTCAGAGTACACAAGCTAAGAAGCTAAATTACAGCTCATTACGTCTTAAGCAGCAGACTTACTAGGAGCGTCTGGAAGGTGCTTATAAAGCAACAGTTGTGATGACAGGGGCTATATCTGCTAAATACTGTGATTACAGTAGCGGACACGTCCTTTAATCTGATAAAGAACCGGTTAAGCCAATTGTACAAAGAGGCTTAAAGAAGCTCTGAAGCTTTTAAGAAAGCATTTGATTTTAAGTGTTGTACTTTCAAATAAACAACCCTGAACACCCACAGGGACGTTGTTAACAAAACACACAATTTGATCAAATAAGGATCATAGACTGAGTACATAATATCTGAAATGCTATACCCTGATGATGACTTTCAGATAGTGGCACTGTTCAGAGATTTTTTTTGTTTTAATTCATGATAGCATGGCAGTACTTTTAGCTTGAAAGAGGACACTTATGTATTTATAGGTTTTGATGCATTCATGAAGATCTGATGTTCAGCTAAAAACTAAGGAAATTAATACTAATGTTACTGTAAAGCTTCTTGTAACAGGTATTATGACAGAAATTTGACCTATTTATAGTGATAATGCCGTGTGTGTAATACAGGGTAAAGACAGGTGTTGGAAATGATGTAACCTATGGACAGAAGATCTTAGGTCTGACTAATCGATATCAACTTTATAACAATTTTTGTGTTTACTTGTAATTGGGCGATTTTGTGTTGTTTAGTTGCAGGAATGCTCACAGCTTTAGGGAATCCTCTAGCAAAGGCGTGTTAGAGGCCTTAATGCTGCTTAAAGGGATAGTTCATCCAAAAATTTTAAATTCTGTTATCATTTACTCATGCTTATTTCATACCTGTATAAATTAGGTTCCGATGAACACAGAGAAAGATTTTTGAAAGAATGTTAGCAATTTTCAGTTCTGGGACATCATCCACTACGGTAGCAGGAAAATAAATATTTAATTTTTTTGTTCTTTTGAACACATAATAAGATATTTTGAAAAATTTAGGAAAAAAACTGAGTTCTGTCCTCGGGTACCTTTGACTACCATTTAATTCTTCCTACTAGTCAATGATGTACCGGAACGGAAAATTACTAATATTCTCCCAAATATCTTTCTTTGTTTTCATTGGAACAAAGTAATTTATACAGGTATGAAATTACATGAGCGTCACGTCAGTAAATAATGAAAGAATTTTCGTTTTTGGATGAACTCGCTCTTTAACTTTCCGTTCCGACGGTGTTTAAAGTAGGACATGATACTGCATGTAATTTCTTGTAGAGTAAACATGGGTGGGCTTGACCACTGATTTAGCCTCTGTCTATTATAAAAGATGCAAAAAATGATGTGCTGTAGAGACCTCTGTGGTCCAACAAGTATTGAAAACAACAGAATACATGTTTGACTATACAGAAGTTGGAGAGGGGTTTTCCAATTCACTGTTTCTGTACAAATGCTTATTGAAACACGTGTCAATCTGAGATTTAAAATGAAGGAGAAAACAGAAAATACCCTGATGTAATATGATATATGTATTAGTATTATTGTTGCTTGTTTTCCTCTCTCCTTTTAAAAGGGAAATCTTTACAGGTCACTCAACAGGAATGTCAAAACAGATTAAGATAGCACAGTCATATTTACAAGCTAGTCATAAATCACAACAGACTGTCACACTATCAAAGCACCAGATTTTTTGCTATGAAAAGGAAAGAGGAAATTGCCTTATTCATAAAAGTACTTACAAATTATTCATAATACCCTAACAAACCTAATGTTATTTTACTTTGTACGATCAGTGTTACTGTCTCCGTAAACAATAGTCAGCGGAGAATAAGTTAAATCAAATTGGGTCGTATAATGTTTGATATGATTTATGTACAAACAATGACGTAATCTGCCAGTTGCAATGACGATGACGTAACATCCAACCCCCTTCCCGAACAAGACAAGTTTGTGCATGTTAACCTGCCAATGAGCCAGGAGAGATAAAGCGGCGAAATGCAATTAATTTATATATATTTAATTAATTTATATTCTATTTAACTCGTCTCCCTCAAGCAAACACACATACATGTTTAAAAAAAACACAAACGTCTACAGTATTAAAACGAAACTTTCAAGCAATGTACTTGCCGTGTGCGTGCACAGGCCTGTCAAAACAATTTATTAGCTCAGTTAATTCTAATCGGTCAGTTTACAGATGTGTAACTGGATTCAATTATGGATACATGGATCCGACGAATGTTGAAACCCATCTGTTCAAATACACAACAGCCGAAAGTCAAAAGATCGCTGCTAGATCATTAATTACAACTGCAAGCACACGCGACCTGTATTTTACTGCACAGACAACTCAGATACATGTCGCACACCTTGTATACGGACAATTTAAAGCCTTTCGCTTTAAAATGTTTCCCTAAAATGTTGTTTTGAAGTCACAACATGAATGCAGGATTAACTGCTAAATAATATTTTTTAAATCTTACCAGATAACACTATCATCTCGACGATTTACGAATACGAATCTCGAAGGCAGGGTCTAATTTAATGCTTCCAAGTGAAAGGATTAGGAAGCATTTTGAGGTCACGCCCTATGCGTAAGGCGTTACGTCTAATAATTGTGACGTCACTTCCAGATTATAATATATTTTTTTGGGGTTTTTTTCCTGAATTGCTTAAATACTAAAACCAATTATTTGAACCAAATGCCATGCGGCTTAAACCAACCACAATTTTTTATTCTTTGCTTTTTTATATCAAAGTATTTGAAGAGGCAGGATTCACCATACAAGGTTGGCTGATGACGGACAGCATTGCCTGCATGTGATGTAGATGAAGCTTCCCGAGTGGATCATGAAGTGTTGTATACTTGTTACTATACCATAAACATATCTTATGATACTATACCAGCCAACGTATCATGTATCAAATAGTATCACAGTGCTGTGTCATGTTCATAATTGAAATCCACTAAATAAATCAAATTTCCTAAATACACCGATTTAAATGAAACATTTTGTATTTACTATAGTGAACTGTATGATGCTGTACACTACAATATTTTGTATTATTAGCTATAGAAATGGGATAAGTTGTAGAAAATACTGAAGTATACTTTACTATGGTCATATTTGCTACGGTAAGACTAAAAATTGTAAAGTATACTAGTTTTGTATGGGATTCCTTTTGTGCCACAAAAAAATACAATGAGAAAGAAAAAAAACACTTTGATAATGAAAACAATAAACTAAATTGCACAAAAATGTGACAATATTTTCGAATAAACTGCAATTTTCTTAACAATTTTCTAAGTTTCGTTTTTGCAAATAATAGTTTTGAATCACTGCTGGATTTTTCATTTGCGCTTTCCGAGTTTTGTTTATGCTTCTCAAATGTTCGTTCGCCTTTCTGGCACAAATCTCACGTGTGGGCGGGATTTATGGTCACTTTACTCTCATTGGTTATTGAGATTTGGATTGACAGCTCCCTGACCAGGAAGTCGATACTGAAGACAGTGCAGCGGATTAGAGAGCAACCTGCTTGCGGTTTTCTGTATTGTATTGTTTTAGTGTTTGTACTTAAATTACTTTCTTATTATATTAGTATATTAGCAGGGTTGCCAACGTTCACGCACTTAAAAGTGGGACACGTTTCCAGGCTCTATCACGCCGTAACAACAAGCCAACATCGAGTAAATACAGCTAGCTAGCCATATTAACATGCAACTGTACATGGGTTTAGAGGCCGTCAAGACAGCAGGCTATAGTTTATAATTACAATGATATCAGGAAATAATAATACCCTTCCTTGAACTGCCACCTTACCGTGGTGGAGGGGTTTGAGTACCCGAAAGACCCTAGGAGCTATGTTGTCTGAGGCTATATGCCCCTGGTAGGGTCTCCCAAGGCAAACAGGTCCTAGGCGACGGGTCAGACTAAGAGCGGTTCAAAAATCCCTTATGATGTCAAAAAATTTGAGGACGGTGCCGTCGCCCGGCATGGCGCAGCCGGGGCCCCACCCTGGAGCCAGGCCTGGGGTCCCCCCCATGGGGTCCGGCCGGGCTTAGCCCGAAGGAGCGACGTGGGGCCAACCTCCCGTGGACCCACCACCTGCAGGAGGGACCGTAAGGGGCCAGTGCAAAGTGGATCGGGCGGCAGTCGAAGGCGGGGGCCTCGACAACCCGATCCCTGGACGCGGAATCTAGCTCTAGGGACATGGAACGTCACCTCTCTGACGGGGAAGGAGCCTGAGATTGTGCGTGAGGTTCAGAGATTCCGACTAGAGATAGTCGGGATCACCTCTACGCACAGCTTGGGCTCTGGAACCACACTCCTCGAGGGAGGATGGATTCTTCACCACTCTGGAGTTGCCCATGGTGAAAGGCGGCGGGCTGGTGTGGGTTTGCTTATAGCCCCCCAGCTCAGCCGCCATGTGTTGGAGTTTACCCCGGTGAACGAGAGGGTCGTTTCCCTGCGCCTTCGGGTCGGGGATAGGTCTCTCACTGTCATGTGTGCCTATGGGCCAAATGGCAGTGCAGAGTACCCGGCCTTCTTGGAGACTCCAACTGCTGGAAAGCGCCCCGACTGGGGACTCCGTCGTTCTGCTGGGGGACTTCAACGCCCACGTGGGCAATGACAGTGACACCTGGAGGGGCGTGATTGGGAGGAACGGCCCCCCTGATCTGAACCCGAGTGGTGTTCTGTTATTGGACTTCTGTGCTAGTTACAGCTTGGCCATAACGAACACCATGTTCAAGCATAAGGGTGTCCATCAGTGCACATGGCACCAGGACACCCTTGGCCGGAGGTCGATGATCGACTTTGTGGTTGTTTCATCTGACCTACGGCGTATGTCTTGGACACTCGGGTGAAGAGAGGGGCGGAGCTGTCAACTGATCACCACCTGGTGGTGAGTTGGATCCGATGGCGGGGGAGGAAGCTGGACAGACTCGGCAGACCCAAACGTACTGTGAGGGTCTGTTGGGAACGTTTGGCCGAATCCCCTGTCAGAGAGATCTTCAACTTCCACCTCCGGCAGAGCTTCGACCAGATCCCGAGGGAGTCTGGAGATATTGAGTCCGAGTGGACCATGTTCTCCACCTCCATTGTCAACACGGCCACTCGGAGCTGTGGCCGCAAGGTCTCCGGTGCCTGTCGAGGCGGCAATCCCCGAACCCGGTGGTGGACACCGGAAGTAAGGGATGCCGTCAAGCTGAAGAAGGAGTCCTATCGGGCCTGGCTGGCTTGTGGGACTCCCGAGGCAGCAGACAGGTACCGACAGGCCAAGCGGACTGCAGCCCGGGTGGTTGGGGAGGCAAAAACTCGGGCCTGGGAGGAGTTCGGTGGCCATGGAGAAGGACTATCGGTCGGCCTCGAAGAGATTCTGGCAAACCGTCTAGCGCCTCAGGAGGGGGAAGCAGTGCCCTACCAACGCTGTTTACAGTGGAGGGGGGCAGCTGTTGACCTCGACCGGGGATTTCATTGGGCGGTGGAAGGAACACTTCGAGGATCTCCTCAATCCCGCCGTCACGTCTTCCAATGAGGAAGCAGAGGCTGAGGGCTCGGAGGCGGACTCGTCAATCACCCGGCTGAAGTCACCGAGGTAGTCAAGAAACTCCTCGGTGGCAGGGCACCGGGGGTGGATGAGATCCGCCCTGAGTACCTCAAGTCTCTGAATGTTGTGGGGCTGTCTTGGCTGACACGCCTCTGCAGCACCGCGTGGCGGTCGGGGACAGTGCCCTTGGACTGGCAGACCGGGGTGGTGGTCCCCGTTTTTAAGAAGGGGGACCGGAGGGTGTGCTCCAACTATCGGGGGATCACACTTCTCAGCCTCCCCGGGAAAGTCTATGCCAGGGTACTGGAGAGGAGAATCCGGCCGATGGTAGAACCTCGGATTCAGGAGGAACAGTGTGGTTTTCGTCCCGGTCGTGGAACGCTGGACCAGCTCTATACCCTCTCCAGGGTGCTGGAGGGTTCATGGGAGTTTGCCCATCCAATCCACATGTGTTTTGTGGATTTGGAGAAGGCATTCGACTGTGTCCCTCGCGGCATCTTGTGGAGGGTGCTCCGGGAGTATGGGATTCGGGACCCTTTGCTAAGGGCTATCCGGTCCCTGTACGACCGGAGCAGGAGCTTGGTTCGCATTGCCGGCAGTAAGTCAGACTTGTTTCCGGTGCATGTTGGACTCCGGCAGGGCTGCCCTTTGTCGCCGGTTCTGTTCATAATTTTTTATGGACAGAATTTCTAGGCGCAGCCAGGGGCCGGAGGGCGTCGGGTTTGGGGACCACACGATTTCATCTCTGCTCTTTGTGGATGATGTCGTCATGCTGGCCCCATCAGACCAGGACCTTTAGCATGCACTGGGACGGTTTGCAGCCGAGTGTGAAGCGGCTGGGATGAGAATCAGCACCTCCAAATCTGAGGCCATGGTTCTCAGTCGGAAAAGGGTGGCTTGCCTGACTTCAGGTAGGTGGAGAGTTCCTGCCTCAAGTGGAGGAGTTCAAGTATCTGGGGGTCTTGTTCACGAGTGAGGGAAGGATGGAACGGGAGATTGACAGACGGATCGGGATGCAGTAATGCGGTCGCTGTACCGGTCTGTCGTGGTGAAGAAGGTCGATTTACCGGTCAATCTACGTTCCTACTCTCACCTAAAGGACAAGATCCCGGATACAGGCGGCCGAAATGAGCTTCCTCCGCAGGGTGGCTGGGCGATCCCTTAGAGATAGGGTGAGAAGCTCGGTCACTCGGGAGGAGCTCAGAGTAGATCCGCTGCTCCTCCACATCGAGAGGGGCCAGCTGAGGTGGCTCGGGCATCTTTTCCGGATGCCCCCTGGATGCCTTCCCGGGAAGGTGTTCCGTGCATGTCCCACCGGGAGGAGACCCCGGGGAAGACCTAGGACACGCTGGAGGGACTATGTCTCCCGGCTGGCCTGGGAACGCCTCGGTGTCCCCCCGGAAGAGCTGGAGGAAGTGTCTAGGGAGAGGGAAGTCTGGGCATCCCTGCTTAGACTGCTGCCCCCGCGACCCGGTCCCGGATAAGCGGAAGAAAATGGATGGATGGATGGATGGATATCAGGAAACGAGATGCCCAGTGAGTTTTAAGGAGATATACAATAAAGTGTTATGCTTCCAGTTCATATTTATAATCGTGGTGGCATTTTATGAATTGTTTCTATCTTTAAATGTTTGTTTATATTTTTAGAAGTCTCTATTCTGCTTTTTTTTAACCTGTTTTATGTAGATGTGTAAATACATAATGTATTAATTGTTTGCAAGTGGCAGACTAAATTAATAACACATTCTAAAGGCCTCTAATTGTGTCACCTTATGAAATTGTTTTGTTGTAGCGTTTTAAAAACATAAATGCCATTTGAATGTATTGGCACTGTTTTATGAGGTGTACTTTCAGTGAAAGTAAAGAAAGGGGTATAATACTGTACATTCACCATGAGTTTAAAAAGAAAGATACAGTAATTGATTTATAAGTGGACTTAGTTATTTAAAAGGAGACTGTATGCCAGAGCGACATCGTCATCCTCCTCCTCAGCTGGACACAAGTCACCCTCAGGTTCATTTATGTAACCGACATAATAAAATCGCTAAAAGTATATATATATATATATAATGCAAGTTGTTTGTTCCTTTTTAAGAAAATAATCTTAGCAGTCCATAAAATAATACATGACCAAAAGCACATGAACATGCTAAGTAAAGCCAGAATTGCTACTGTACAGGAATACAACTTTTAGTGATTTTCTTTATTATCTGAATTACATTTATTTACTTGAGGGTGAGGAGGACGATGATGAGAAAGAAGCTTGGATCCACACAGCGCATGACTTACCAACTTCAAATACCAATTACTAATATACTTACTAAATATGAAAGTAGTTTTAAGTACAAACAATAATGATAACAGCATGCAGATTGTTCTCTAAAATTTGTTGCACTGCACTGTCTTCAGTGTCAACTTCCTGTCAATCCAAATTTGACTAACCAATGAGAGTAAAGTGGCCATAAATCCTGCCCATACGTAAGATTTGTGCCAGAAAGGCGAACGAAAACTTGAGAAGCGTAAACGAAAACTCGGAAAGCGCAAATGAAAAATCTAGCAGTGAATTCAAAATTATTATTTGCACAAAACTTACTCACTGCTGTGTGTGTGCACTTGGATGGCTTAAATGCAGAGCACAAATTCCGAGTATTAAACACCATGCTTGGCCTCACATCACATAACTTCTATGTTTATAAAGGGAAATGTCAGGATTGCTTTAAATGTTAAACTAAAATGGGAAGTAGATGGCATTCAAGAACGAATCAAGTACCTTTATTACTCACTGAATCATTATCTCGGCCGAGACGTTCAAAACACGGAGAGAAACACATCAAAATGGAGAGATGTAAGTGTTCATATTAATTTATCAAACCTTATAACAAAATAATTATTATGCTGCTTTGTGCTCTCTGTATAACTTCCTGCCAAACCCAATTTATATTCATTTACATTCAAGTGACTTACAAATGAGAGAAAACATTTTGTCGATAAGCTACCCTGTTGAAAAAAACAGCATATGGTGGGTAGGTATGCTTTGATGCTGGTTTGACCATCTTAAACCAGCACAAACCAGCAAACCAGCATCTAAACATACCAAACCAGCATATGCTGTTTTCTTCAACAGGGCAACAATAAGTGCATTCTACAAATGCACCTTATGTAATCGATGACACAAATATTCAGCTAACCGTAGCTGAATAATAATATTGTAGCCAATGTGTTTTTGTACGGACAAATTAGGCCTAATATACACCTATTCAAGTGGAAAGGGGGCTTGTTTTTCCGGGAGAATTGTCCAATAAGGGTCTAAGAAAACTTGTTACGTACCGGAAATTCATGTTAGGAAAAACCTTCCCCAAACCTATACGAACCTTGGGGGAGTGTATCTAGCACAGAAATACTATATCATACGTCCAACTCGTTTTTTGACAAGTTGACCATGTTAAGCATGAGAAGTAGGGATGCACCAAAAGTTTGGCAACCGAAAATAGCAAAAATAACATGTTCGATGATGTGTGATATGATCAAGAAGCAAGTGCATGCTTTATTAACGCAGCAAACGTGTCGGCATTGTGGAGCATTTTTAGTGTCAGAGAAAGACACAGCAGGAACTTGGCGCGCCGGGATACATTTCTGAATGAAAGTTCCGGTCAGTAACTTGTGTACTTCAGACTGAAGCGGGTTGTCTGAAAGTAGTTTTCATTTCGGTGCATCCCTAATGAGAAGCCAGCATGTTTGAAAGTGTAAAGATGTAGCATGAAATAGCATGTAACCCCCCCTTAAGGTTCAGTACCTTAATTAAATTAAAAAGGTCAGGTTCCACATTTAGTGTGCTTCTCAATCTTAGGGATTACTCAGATCTTTTCGGACCAGTCCTTCTGCGGCTTCTAGAGTCCTCCTCAGCATTAAACACTAGGTGGTCATGTGCATGGCAGCATATCAGTTTCGAACCCCTAGACCACATCTCTAGATCTCTTAGATCTAATCTAATGTACTGCCACAAAATGGTACTTTATGATTTTCCATTCCTATTCCAGTGAATGACAATTATAGCTCAGTGCTGACTCATTTCCTGCCATGTTTCTTTGTGCAAAGGATTGTGCGTGATTGGAGGATGGAAACAATACACTTCATGCACCCTTTAAAAGAGCCAGAATGAATGATGTGAAAACAAGGGTGACTTCCAAGAATTCTTTTTTATATGAAATGGCCTTGCACAACAAGTCATGTGACAGCCAAAATATGCAGTGTCAGGATGGAGCTTCTGTTTGAGAAACACCCCATTGGTGTCTGTATTAGTGACTGTCTTGTTCTTCCATGTTTGTTTTTGTCATATGATCCTTGATTTCCCCAAGGTGTATTTAGTTGTTACCACTTGGTTTGTAGACAGCAGGTTTTGCCTTGTATTACCTTGCACGGTCCCTTATACTTAGATTCAACCTCACCTCTTTCTTTGTGTTTTAGTCATTAGATTTACATTTAGCTACATTTTTGGATTGTTTCTTTCTTTTATGTGTTCTGCTGAAAGGTAAAAGTTTATTGCCATAAAAATGTAAAAAAAAGGTTAATTGTGTACAAATAATATGTATCTTCTGGAAAAAAATAATATTAAAAATTAAAAGTTTATTGCCTCCACTTGGAAATGCAAACCTGGAGCGGTCATGCAGAGATCTAAAGGAAATTGATACTGTAGCATTATGAAAATACACTCAGGGTATGGTAAATAATAACCTAAATATTTTTTGTGGTGTTGAGTTACAGCAGGTGAAGTGAATCTTGTAAATGGTGACTCATAGGCGGCTTTGACACTTGCCATTTCCAGGAAACAGGACTGTCTAGTTAGGCCCTATTTACATTTGATTTGCCACACAAGCTGCACTGGAAGGGGGGATTCACCACCTGATGAAATGTCTTTAACTTTTTTCGTGTGGTTGCCTGGGTTTGTGTGTGTGCAGGCGGGACATTACTGGAAATGCACTTTCCTAAACCACTTTGTGTTTACACATATTTTGTTTCGTTGCTAAGGTTACAGCAAGATGACCAAGGGCCTAAAGTATTTTGAATGTAAAAAGGTCATTTAAAGCTGAAGTAAAGCATAAATAAGAGTGCACTCTTTTCAGTTTTATTTTGCAGACAAATTATTCACTTTCCAGATTACATTCCTCATGAACATAAAGACCTGTAAAGACAGGGGCTTTTGTGGCAATACTAATATCCTGGAGGGGGGTATTTATATAAAGGGTAATTCACCACAGGGGAATTAAAGGCTTACCACAGATCAAGTTCTGGACCCCGCATAGACACACGTTGGCCACAAATAACATTTTGAGGATTCTGAGGGAGAAGACAATGTGTGTATAGAGCCTCCCAAATCACATTTCCTTGAATACTTGCATAGTCTCATTTCGCCAGTTTGGCTGGGCAGTGTCCCAGACAGTGTTGGGTGTAACTAGTTACTAAGTAATTAGTTACTGTAATTTAATTACTTTTCCCTTGAAAAAGTAAAGTAGGGATTACTCGTATGTTTTCTGTAATTTAATTACAGTTACTTTTGATGTAATTAAACTAAATACTTTGTGAAATATATGCGTGTGCAATAGTGTAATTGACATCAAAATTCAAAGTCTTACTTTAAAATCTGTGCTTTAATGTATAATTCTCACATTTGTAATACTTTGGTCAGTTAATAATATTATTTATTTGAATGAATTAAATAAGCCGTTTCATGTCTATCCTTGAATCACTTCTAATCAAGGTTGATGTAGGATATAGAAAGTAATTAGTAATGAGTAACTAAATACATTTTGGACAGAGTAATTTGGACAGTAATCTAATTACACTATTGAATATGTAATGAGTAACTAGTAATTAATTACTTTTTCAGAGTAACTTACCCAACACTGGTGCCAGAGTGGTAGCTTTATATCACTGGCTTTATTTAGTCATTTTAGTACACCTCTACTTAAAAACAATGAAAGACATTGTCTGTCTGTGTTAAGATATTTGAGCCTTAATTTGGCAGAACCAAAAGTTTCTTGACTATCTGAAACTGTTTGTAGAAGTGTGTACAAAAAAATCTTTACAATTTTAAGATGGAAACAAAAAGAGGATCTTGACAAGACGCAGTAGTTCCTTCCTTAAATAGAAGCACATCATTGTAGCTATAGTGATTATTTCTTATGATCACATGCATGACCTCTCTGCAATCCAATTGTCGTAAATCAGTTTTAGTAATGGGGACCTTTAATCCCTGAGGGTAATCCACTTGACTGGTGGGCTGATATAATGCGATGCTAATCATGTGACTTCAGTCTCTGGGGCCAAAAGATAAATCAATCAGCAGTCAATTAATAATTGATTTTTTCTCATTTAAGAAACTGTGCACCTTTCTGTTGCATTTTAATAAAACTCATTAATTAATCCTTATATTTATAAATGTATTGACAAATCTCTTCAACAAGATTTTGTAACTTGATAGCGTGGCTTCGTCAGCATTGTCTTCTAAATTAAATTGACTCTAGGAAAGTTACAGCAGGAGAGAAAACTCAGAATTCCTACAGAACTGTAAGATCTCTTTCACATATCCATGACCCAGGACATTAAAATACCTTAAAATCAATAATTCGTTTAACAAGTTGTTGAATTATTTTATAAAATAAAAACAATAAGACAAATACTTTCATCATATTTTATTCACAGGCTTAAAGCGATGGAAAAACTTCTTAATATACAGTAGGTTTTTCAAAAGAAGCTTAGACGCACTTAAGCAATATAAGGACTTCATGACAAATAAACAGTTGACACTAAATTAATGACTATAGATACAGATAACAGAATTTTATCATTTAAATATTTAGGGTTCCCACATTTTGTGTATTCCTTTATGGATTTTAAATTGACATGGATACATTTCTAAAACTGATATTGTGGATAGGTTTACTCAACAAAAGTGCTTATAAAGAAATAGCAATATCCAGCTGTTCCAGGCCTAGAAATCACAATTTAAAAATTCCCTTATATTTTCATTTGTTTTAATGTGGGAGCCCTAAATATTTATCGTTACAATATTTACTACACACTTAAAAATAAAGGTGCTAAAAATGATTCTTCGCAATGATTACATTTTATACCTTTTTGTAATGTAAATAACTTTTATTCCACTATCAAGAACTTTTTGTGTAACAGAAGGATGTGGATGTTGAAGGTTCTTTATGGAACAATACAGACAAATAATCCAAATAATATGTCATATTTAAAAAGTTATATAATTGACATATTATATAAGTAGCATGGCACAAAGCAACACCATTGATTAGGAGCTTATAGTTCAACCAAAAAAGAGATTTCTGGTTTCAAACCTTTATGACTTTTTTTTCTGCATTCACAAAAGAAGATATTTTAAAGAAAGCTGGTAAGCTAACAGCACTGGATGCCATTCACTTTTGTATGGGGGCCAATTAACAACATTCTTCAAAATCTTCTTTCGTGTTCTGCAGAAGAGAGTCATACAGGTTTGCAATGACAAGAGGGTGAGTAAATAATGACAGAATTTTTATTTTTGTGTGAACCAAGTATTGTGTATTTAAGCATTTCATTTTTTTTTTGTATGTGATAATTATTATGCTATGATTGAAAATAAATGTATGTTTATATGGATTTACAAAACTTCTTTTTCCCCATCACAATTGTTACACAATTACAGTTCTTGAGCTGTGGTAGAACAGATTTGACTTGTAATGCGTTAGGTTTGTGTACTCACTGGCACAGAATTTCATTACATTTTGCTTCCACAGCAATAACCTGAAGCACTTGCCCCTCCTATACAGTTAACTATAACCATAGGCATTAAAAATGTTGTTTGTTGCTTTGTCTGGATAATGGCTGCAAACACGGAACATTCCTTTATCCTTATAGTACATTTTCCACATATCGCTGCTGTGCTTCTGAAACCTCACATCTCCATATTTCGTGAATTTAGTTTTTTGCCATAAATCATTATTATTAGTCATTTAGATTTGTTACGGGTTTTTAAAATATCTAACCAATAAAAAGTATTAAAAAGTGCTTGTCAACTTTGACAACACAGCATGCAGTCATTGAAAAAGTACTGTGTACTGAAAAAGAGCAAATTTGGACATACAAGGTTTCAGAAGGACAGCGATTATTTGATCCATGTTTTCAATGGGTGAGTGCAATGTGCCATGCCACATTAAAAAAAAAAAAAAATATATATATATATATATATATATATATATATAGTAACAGTAAAAATATAAGTGAGACCAGGGCTAGTAGTCACTAGGGGGAAATGTAAAAAGAGCTATTTTGAGTCAAGTACATTTGAACAATAAGATAAACTTGATTTATTTATCTATATTGTATAATTAAATAAGAATAATGTACAATAGTTTGTGAATCCTCTCCTCCAAACTACTGTAAAATTTCAATATCATTATATTTTTTAATAGCTGTTGGTTAAACAAATGATTCCATTAAAGCCACATTGGCATTGATTCGTAAAATAGCCAACTATAAAATGAAGGTCTATTTACCAAAAAATATTTGTAAATGGGGCAAAAGCCTGAGTATATATGGAAAAAGTAATATACATGTTATCACAATCTCTGTATAAAAAGAGAAAATGTTTACCCTAATTTGCGTAAAAGAACTGAAGTACACCACACCGTACATCAGCCAGAAGCTTTGAATTGTCCAATTGTACTTGTCTCTTATGCTTTACTCGCTAAAAACTCAGTTGGGGGGCATGTAAGTAAAATATATTTATGTTCAATATATATATGATCTTAAATGACCTATGTGATACATATCTATATAATATTAACTATATATCTTATCTATATATAAATGATATATGATACATAAAGTGATATTAAATGACCTATGTGATATATATATATATATATAAAAAATCAACTATATATTTTATCTAATATATGTATAAATGACTACTGTTTGATAATGTTAAGAAAGTTTATAATTCAATGTCCGCTCCCTCTCTCTACTTTGGTCCTTGTCTTAGTCATAATAACCTTTGAATTAAAAGGCATACACAAAACCCAACAATACATGAAGAAACCATAGTATGCATCTAAATCAAGCAAATTGCTTAATGGTACATACAGTAAGTGCCAAAATTCTTAAATAAAACCCCCATTGGATATATAAGATTAACTATTGGAGAAACCATGAAATGTTTACCCTTATAAGACGTTGGCATACATATTGTAGGGCATTCAAAGACTCAATGGCATAGTGTAACCTCACACTACAGTACTTCAGCATTAGGCCCAGATCTTAGCCACTACACCACACCGTTTTGTCTGTGGGAAAGGACAGACACACAGCAAAAGTCACCCACGTAAGGCAAACGTATTTGTACATGCATGATATGTGATCTACAGATTTAGATTTAATGATCCTTATGTATACATTGATTCTAGTTATTACAATATTGGGATATGGAAACTCACCCTTTTCCACGTTGTAGACAGAATTTCCAAAAGGCAACAGACAAACCAACCACCACACTCCCAACTCCAGTCACAATTAAAAAGATTGTCCAGGGATTTATAACTGTTGAAATGCATTACAACAGAAAACATAGGCAATCAAAAGATGTTATTAAACGGCAAAAAAAGGTAACATATCATAAAAAACACTTTGCTGTTACCATTGGGGTCTTCTTTCAGATTACAATCGTGTTTGTCTTCTGAACATGTCTTATTTCCTGTCTGGGAGTCATTGTTTGTTGATTTGCTTCGTTCTAAAAGTTCACACAAAAGCATATTTTATATTTACTGCAGTGAAAAACTTACTTGGCAAAGTAAAAAAACGTGAGTACTTACCAGAAAAGAGGATCTTACAATGAGGCTGTGAAGGAAGAACAAACATTGTTAGAATATTCAGAATGACATTTGATCATACACCGTCACATATACTATAATGATGTAAATACACAGACACACATGGTTTGTACCTCCTTACTGTTGGGGCAGTCAACCTGCCATTCAAGGTTCAAACAGGTGCTCATGGTCAAATTCTTTACAAATCCAGATTTTTTCACATCGTCGGTTGAATCAGCAATACATGTTCCATTCTGCACGTAGAAAGCTTAAGAATTACAAACCCATTTTAATTTATTTTATTACGATTTTAATTATTTTTAAAAGCTGCAATAAACCCACCAGGTAATACCACCCATGTTCACAATCATCTGTTAGACCCATCACCACATTGTCAGGCACATGGTAAGTGTATTCCATAGATGTCTGTAGGTCCTCACATACAAGTATTTCCTGCTTTGTGGGACATTCTGTCAAACACAAAACAAAATGTATTCTAAATAGTAAAAGGTGTGTGTCACTCAGTCACTACCCCTACTTTTTAAGGACTTCTAATTTATTACAGGTGTCCTATTATCACAGTCTCAGTCCACTGACTATACACTATCAGCCTGTGACTAAGCCGCCCTAAAGCATGTCTGTACAACTGTATATGAAAGCGTGTCGAACACGAACACACACACGCGCCAACCGCGCGTCTTTAGCCCGTGAAGCGTCCTGTATGTCCGCCTGTTCATGTCAAACACACTGAACTTTATCAAAGTTATTACTATGCAACCTACCGCGGGTCCGGGACCCTAGTAACCCGCTTGTCGCTTATGTTCAGGCACGCGAGTTTCCTATCTTATCCTGTCAAGACGCTATTGCAAAAACAACTACTAAATAATCGACACTGGGCAAAGATGTTAACGCTTACCGCTTAATATCCCGAAAGCCATATATCCCGCAGACAAAAACAGCAGAATTGCGCATGTTATCCCCATCGTCCTCACTGTCTCGACAGATCCTCACACACGACCGGTGCGAACGGGCGGAGTCTGGGGTGGTGGAAGAGAGGACAGAGTTGCGAAATAATGTTTGATCTGGTTCATTTGTGACGTACAGAGTAGCCTACAAATAATCTCGTAGATATTAACAACATTGTAATTCTTACATATCCGTGTGGTACAATGAAAAAACAAGACATCATTGTCTTTTCTGTATATTGTCAGAAAGTTTTAAACCTGTAGCAGGTTTTAAAGTCTTAAAAGAAACGAATACATCCAACAATTTTTTTGCCAATATTTGCCAACATCAAGTTTTTATTATCAGTGTTAATTTCACAGTTCAAGACAAATTGGCAGCTTATCATTTTCTACACTGTGATATTCTTTGTACAGCATCATTACTGAGACAGAAGAGAGTATTTTTTTGAGTAATGCTGTAATTCTGCGCAGTTATAAATGCAGTAACAGGCAGGGCCGGCCCAAGCCTTCAGGCCCTAAGCAGAATTTTATTTGGGGCCCCCTCTGTGCCACCAATATGACTAATTATTGTCAATCCTTGATTATTCGCACACTATAAATCTGAAACACCCATCATCAATTGTATTTGTTGAAGTTGTGTTCATTTGTTGCATCAATGTTTTTACCTTTCTACGGATTTTGATTTTAATTGTAACCGTAGCAAACCCACAAGAGTGGTCAGGTGTTCATTTGCACTTTAACATTCAAAGTCTTGCAGTACCAATTGGCATACTTAATGTGGTGTACTGAAAATGAGCTAAATAAACCAGTAGGCAATACATTTACTGTAAACATGATAACCACTTTAATTACTTTTGGTTAGAAAAATTTGCAACGTGCAAATAGTGCAATGCAATCAACTACAAATAAAATTACTTAAGTCAAACAGTATCTTTTTATATAAAAAAAATATTTAAATGGACAAAATGGACAATATTAAACTAAATCATTAAATAATAAAAAAATGAACAGATCAGATGGACCTGTAACAAGGTGGTACAAGAAAAAAATATAAAGCTGAATACCAATCAACTACAAATATAATCAAATACAAACAGGATCTTCTTATATGAAAAATATATACAATTGTAATGAAAAAATGAAAATAGGTTTCTAAAATAAACACTTTATTTTAGACAAACTAACTCAACTTTACATAATATCTTAATTTTTTTCATTGAATAATGCATTTTGTGTCATTACCCATATCCATTGAAATATAATATAAAAAAAACGATGTCAAGAAATGTTTTCTGGTGGCCACCGCAGCCGCAGCCGCTTAGTTCGCTTATGCCTTGGGCCGGCTCTGGTAACAGGTAAGTTACACACAGAAAGGTAACGTGCATTATACAATGATGCCCTCTACCGGTAATCTTACAAAACTTCTTGATTTCAGTGTGATGTCCAAAAAGGCCTTCAAAGAACAAACTGGCTTTTGGGCAATGAATAGCATTCATAAAGAGAATTGTCAGGAAATGAAGTTCTAAACGTATAAGTGGGAGGAGCCTGTTCAGTCCTGTCAATCATCATTAAAACAATACCTGTACATTTACTGTAGGCCTATTTTCAGTTGTAATATTGAATATGTGCAAAAATCACCCTGCCCTAAACATTGGAAGTTCTTTTTAATCTGTTGGACAACCTTGCAATGCATTACTGTATATAAACCTGTAAATAAACCTACACATAGAGGTAGGCCGACCAGCCTGCACACAAATATTTGTTACAAGAAATAGAAATCTGCACAGAGTGAAGAAATGCATCTGTGGAGGACTGATTCAAAGAGGGGTGATGCATACAGGTCTGGGGATTCAAGAACTCCCATTAATGTACTTTTCAACAAACGTGTGTGTCTGGTTGTGAGTAGCCAGCATTGACGGCATTATTAGCAACATTTTTTAGGTCAAATTAAATGATCAGACTTCTTTTTTCTCCCCTTTTTTTATCATCATCATCATCTGCCCTTTCTTCATTTGATTTTCATCACTTTCATATGCTAAACTATCATCAAGGTATATGTCCAATTCGTAAACTCAATTTTCTTCGTCATCATCGCTGTCGCCGTTGTCATCATAATCATAAATTGTAATTTCTTCTTCTACATCATTTCCAACCTCTACTTCCTCTCTTCATCATCTTCATTTATTTCATCATCATTATATGCTGTATTTTCTTCTTCTATATCATCTCCAACTTCTGCTTACCTTTCATCATCAGCATGTAAAGTATTTTCTTCTACACCATCTTCAGTATCCTCCGCTATATGTTCTTCTTCATCATCTTTATTTATTTCATAATCATCTTCTTCTGCACTGTCTAGATTACCACTTGAATGTACAAAATTGGTAAGGTCATCAAATAACACAACATGTTTTGATGCTGTGTTTGGATCCAGAGTAACAGGACCTAAAAGATAATAGCAAAAAATCTCAAATTATTTGTTGCCACATGTACAATAAATGACTTTACTCACCAAATACAGAGATTGGACAAAATAGTGTGACGCTGAAAAATAGGTACAATCTATTTGTTGATAACAGTTTGGCGATCAGGGTTACAGGTGTTCCTGCTCAATGGGCTTCCAATATTCGTCTGATTTGAATATCTGACAAATCACCCATTTATTCAGAACCTTGTTTTGGCATGCAACCTAGACAATAACAAAACATAACCACAGCATCTTTTTTTCACAGTAGCCTACACAAAAAATACAGTATGAATCCCTGTAACAATATGTGTTTATATTATTTTGTCCGACCCCAGTGGATGCTGAATGGTGTGTAACAAAACCTAAAGTTCTTCAAAACTAACCATTCAAAATAGACTGTGGAAATCATATGTCATAAGTTTTTTTCTGAATGGAAAGTAAAACTCACTGTATTGAGCGATGCTTTGCATCTTCTCCCAGACTCTGAACTGCAAATTTCCCAGATGTTTTACTACGTCCATCAGAGATTCAAAAATATTTTCAGGGTCTTGTGGTGTGCTTGCCTGCTGCGCTCTGGAATGATATTCAGTAATTCGTCAAAGTTTCAGGTTGGGTTTCAAACAATAGCGAAGAGTGGAAAACTGACTCACCTTTCCATCCTGTTATTGAAGTTCTAAAGAAGAGAAGGACAGGGACCGTTATAAAGAAAATCGTAAAAATTTAGACTCGTGATTTCTATCTGCATGCACGTCAGACCTGTAAGAATAATATGTCTTCAGCTTTCAATTCCTTCTTTAGGAACTTGATTATATCTGAAAGATTTGCTATTTCCGTCATCATCTTATCGCTCCTCTTCTTCATGATGTGGCTCTTCTGTTTCTCTTCCTCTCTCAGTGCAGCTAACCTGGCTGCCTCTTCATTTGGAAAAAAAAAAGCCTTGAGCTCCACCTGGAAACAATCAGTGAAATAAAAAGCTGTGACCATAAAGTAATGTGAACATTGTATAATTGAATGGACTATTCAAGCTAAGCAGTGCTTGGTTGCTGCTGGAGAGGTGTTAGTAAGGCCAGCAGGGGGCGCTCACCGCATTGATCATAATGCTTGCGTAGACTTCAGCGAAATGTGATTACTATTGGATAATTTCACGCGCTTACATGTCCAAGTGTCTTCTTCCAAGTGTCTTCTTCCAAGTGTCTGCTAGCAGACCTGTTGTTGTGCAGTTTCTGTTCATGTGTGCCAAGACATTTTAGAAATCTCGACCGGATAATGTTTTACGGCCATATCCCTAATAAAGAATATGTAGGCTATGTGTGGTAACAACGTCTTTGCTCTAGATGGCGCCATTTAAACAGTTGCAAACTATTTAAACGCAATAAAAACTCGAAACGTCCCGTTTAATCAAAATACCCCATTATTTATTTGGAAACTATGTAGCTAAATTTGAGGAATTATATACATAATGATGCTTGTCGTTCACTCATACATGGAGAGAAAAGTTTTAATAAAGTGCTTGAAAAACACCCAAATGTGTAGGCTATAGTGACTATAGAAATCTAACATCCTTTGCTGACTACGTAAACCCATTACAGCATTAAGGCAAAAGCAACAAGGTTATAACAGTCAATAATTCAAACTACCAACACGTGTGCATTCTCTTGATTTTCCACACACACCATTTTGATATACTCCTTTGAACCAATAGGTAAGCCTATCGTACAAAAACTGTACAAAAAATGAAATATCCTTCAGAAGATTCGGTGCAGCTCTTTGTATTTTACAAGAAACTTTAACACTTAAACAGTGCACACAATGCAAGATTTTGTTGCATTTCAACAAATGTATTCAAAGCAATAACACCGCAGTTTTCCTTGACTGAATTTGCATAGTTACAGAAATTTACAGAAAGGGTTTCAAGTAGAAAACTATTGTTTCACCTCTTTAGTCAAGAAGGCCATTTTCTCTTCCCAGTAGGTGAAGGTTTTATCACTTGGTATACTTAGAAACACTAATATAAAGACACTTGGCAGTTGGCAACCATTTCTAGAACATTTTAGCTGTGTGGTACTGTTCAGCAGCTGATGGGTAGCATTGTATAGCATTATAACCAAACATAATAATATTGTTGCTTTCCTGTAGCTCAGTGGTAAAAGCATGGGTCATAGGTTTGATCCCAGGGTATTGCACATTAGAAACAAAATGTATAGGATAATGCAATGTATGTCGCTTTTGTCTGCCAAATGCATAAATGTAAATGTAATTAAAGCAACAGATCATTGGCACCTATGATAGTGATTTGATTTAGCTATAGGGCATACGATAACAAAACATAAGAAAATAATAATACTGTGATCAAATCATTCAAAGCCACAGAGTGTGTGATATAGAAAAAATGTGATCCTCCACAGTCAGTCGCAGTGTATATTTCTTCATGTGTCTTGTAAAGAAAAGCTTATATTCAATGGCACACCCTCAGTCGCCGGGGTCAGGAAGTAGTCTATGTTATGCAGGTGAATACCCTCCTGTTCCTCTTGCTGATCAGGAAGGAAACGTTGCTGGTTGTGGTTGATAGGAGACACCAGAGAAATTCCCTCTTCTGGAAGCTGCACAGAGAGTGGGGGAGGAGGAAGAGAAAGGGGGGAACGAGGGACGGAAGAAAAGGCAAAACTCTCTTTCCCTACTGTAGACATGAACCGTAGCCTATGCCTGAGAAAGAGTCAAAGATATAGTGAAATGATGATATGAGGAGGTTAACGTTTATTTACTAATAAATAGACAATAAAACAATGAAATATAGAGAAAGGAGTTTTACCTGAAGAAATAAACTGTGAGCATCAAGAGGGTTACAAAACAACACAGCCCACAAATTGCTGACACATAGAGCCACACTGCATCGGTATCATCTGATCTAACTATGACCACTGAACCTGAGAGCAACGGCAAGAGAAAGTGAGGACAGAGGTTAAATGCCATTTGGAGAGGAACACTGGTATATTGTTAAACTTCAGGAATGTTACTAATAACCCTTTCCTGTTTTGTATTTTAAGGTACCACATAATAACTTATCAGGTTTTGTTATTGAATTAACAGATGTGGGAGAAACAATATCTGAATCAGAACAATGATGTTCAGGTCATGTTCATGCTCAGGTCATACCCACTAACTCTTACACAGACTCACCTACACCAGGACCTTCTCCAGATCCCCCTGAACCTTCAAAAAACATCTCCTGCAAGAGAGTGAACAGACGTGAGACGTTCTGCTTTGTGCGTGTGGATGGATGCATATCATTGTGTTTTTGTATTGATGTTACATTGAATAAACATACCAAACTGTTGCTTCCAAAGGTGGTAGTAGTCTCAGGAGCTACAGAAAAACATGACAAACAAAGATTAAAATGTACAACCAAACATTCTTTGAGGAACAATAAATACGGTTTTAACTACAAAGCTGCTCTACCTTTAGAAATATCTATTTAAAGGGATAATTCACGCAAAAATGAAAATTCTGTCATCATTTACTCACCCTCTCATCATTTCAAGCCTGTATAACTCTTTTCTTTCACAGAAATCCAAAAAAGATATTTTGAAGAATGTTGGTTACTGAACAGCGGCCCCCATTCACTTCAATTGTATGGGCACAAAACCAATGCAAGTCAATGGGGACCAGTGTTGTTCGGATACCAACATGCTTCAAAATATCTTCTTTTGTGTGGGAGAAAGAAAAGATTTGAAATGATAGCAGGGTGAGTGAATGATGATATAATTTTCTTTTTGGGTGAATTTTCCACATACCGTGCATGTTTGTATCTCCTCTTTGCCCCGCCTCTCTTGAAACATGCAGATTTTTAACAAAGCTCTGAGTATCGAGGTGTGCTATGATTGGACAGTTAACCAGTGCGTAGTGACTGGTTGAATACTGCAAGCGTGTGATGGAAATGTAGCGCCTCTTACCATATTCGGAACATCATGTTCCCAAGCAATTGTACTGACAGGTAAGCCCACCTTATTTGCGTATACATTTGGGCGGTCTAAGTGAAATCATACCACGAACTGACGTAGATTTGTGGGGGTGTGGTTACACGAGACGTTTCAGGCAGATCTGGGTGAGCATTCGCTTTTAGATAGAATGCATCTTTTTTTTTATTTTGCAATTTTACGTGTCTAATACATGCATGGGCAACTTATATCACACCAAAGACACAGAAAAACACATGTTCGCGCAATATGACCCTTTAAGAATTTTTTTAAGCATGTTTAATTGCATGAATCTATTATATTTTAATTTGATCTAATTTGGCTAATTTTGTACTTTTAACCATAAATGTCATTCAATTTAGCATGTGTTATAACTGTTACAGTAAGGATTTTTCAAAATATGTTAAGATAGTTGTACTGGAAGTCAGACAAGAATACACATTTTTTAGATTGACAAATTTTGACAGATGTGTAAATATGTACCAATATTTATATCGTTGTTAGACCTGGGGATTCCAAACACAGTGTCAGTCCAGTCACTCAAATGGCCATCAAAATCATCTTTGGCCTGAATCTGAATCTCATAAATAGTGTCTGGCAGAGCATCAAAAATCCTCCAAGACAGTCGTCTGTCCAGAGTTTCTTTTATCCACACTGTCTGGTACTAGATACACATACCAACAGAACAAAATTTATCAAACCCACAAATCAAAATGTACATTAATTTATCTACATGCAAGCAAATACATCAAAACTCCCATGTTACCTTTTCTGCCTGTTGTGGTCGGTATCTCAGATGGAAGTGCAGGAAATAGTAGCCAGTTTTCCAAGATCTGGGATAAGACCAGGACACTTGAAACATGTGATTGTCAACTTCACTCACTTCCACTTTGGTAGGAGGGTCTGGTTTAACTACAAAGAATTTTTTTTTTTTTAAGTAAATAAGTGTTAAAATGTCTTATTAAAGATGCTGTAAGCAAAGAAAATCATGACGAAACACATAGCCACTGGGACAGAAGCGAAACAGAAGCACGCACTGATGTCTTGTAGATTGAAGCGGATTGCAGGGCTGATGGCGCTGCCCACTGTGTTTGTGACACAAAGTCTTGCCATGTGGAGTGTTTTTTCGCCCTCCTCCACGTGGAAAGCACACCAACAACGTGAACGAGAGAATGAACACTGATATTGAGTGACATTACCACTTTAAAAGAAAAGGAGAAAAAAGGGCATTATTATGCTGTAAAAGTTTTCAAAACCGGTGTAATTTTTTTGCGGGACAGAATAGCCCAAAAGCTGTTCATACATGTACTATAATCTTCTGAATCCTTATGAGAAAATGTATTATGCATTTTAAAGCAACACTTTGTAGGTTTTACACTTTAAAATAATGTCTCTAAAATTATTTCTGTGGCAAAACAACTCTTAACCGGACAAATTCTACTCCCACTGCTACCAGAGCAGCCTCATAGCGGCAATTCGGGGGCTGCGTCCTTTGAAGGCTGCATTTTGAAACAGGTTGTGTTACAGCAGCGCGACTGAAGGCTGGTAAGGCTGTCCCGATTCAAAGGTCGCTTCAAAAGCAGCCCCACAATGCGACCTTATTTCCGCGGGTTTTGTAAGATAGAACGAATGTATTCTTCACTGCTTTGGCTATCATGAGATTCATTGCATGCCTGTAATGGCATGTTGGCAAATGGGAAATGTTTAAATAAACATTCAAAACTAAATAAAAGTATGTAATTCACAAAAACGGTCCATTTCAGTGTTTTCATTTTATATATGATGTTGTTAATTAACATTATTGGTACATTATTCTGGTGAATTTAATAAACTGTTGGGCTGTTTTAATCTACATAAACGTGTCATATTCTCCAAAGTAAAATAACAATTTTCTGACTTCGTATTTGTTTAAAAAAGTCAGAAACGTCTCTGCTGTGTCCTGCTGCTGACGCAACTAGGAAGTCCTCAGCAACTTTTGAGGCTGCATGCTATGAAGAACAAGTCCTCGATTTCATGTCTGCGACCTTAGAAGGTTGCGGCCCCCGAATTGGTACACCGCTTGTAAGTTCTGTGTTTGTTTTCGGTACACACAGTCCCGCCCATCCCCTGCCTGCGGAAGAGTTTCCAAACGTTTCTGCATTCGCCACTTCCATCAGTGTATTGCCCTGCACACGGAAATGCTTATATAGCGACCGTATTTATGACACTAGTAACAGACGGTTGAGCTTATCAACCACATGGGGGAACCCATGAGCAAATGTTCTATAGTGTTGCTTTAATGTATTAATAGAAAATCTAAATATGGTGTCAAGTACATTGTTTGATCAAGAGACTCAAGAAAACAATGAAACTCTGATAAGGTCATTCAGAACCAACCCCACTACAGAGATTTTCAATAAACTTAAGTTTTAGGCTTTTTATTATACAAGGATCACATGACCTTGAAAGACTTGGAATAAAGTGCACAATTCATATGGACTACTATTTTTTCCTCCTGTAAGGGATAGTTCACCCAAAGTTAAACATTTTTATAATTTACTCATCCTCTTGTCATTTCAAACCTGTATGACTTTCTTTCTTCTGCGGAACACAAAATAAGCTATATTGAAGAATGCTGGTAACGAAAAACATTGGTACCCATTAACTTGCATTGGTCTTATGTCCATATAGTAGAAGTCAATGGGTATCAATCATTTACCAACGGCCACATAAATGATTAAAGAATTTTCTATTTGGGTTAACTATCCCTTCAAGACAACTTTTTTAACAAGGGAATACTGACACAGTTGTGATAAGTGATGATTACTTTGAAATAAATTAGTTTCATGTTTACTGACACGCACGCACACACACTTACTCAGTTTTAAGGAGTAGGTAACAAAGTGGCCTTGGGTTTATTGGTTCTTTAGATGTCCAATAACAGCGGACATTGCTAGTGTGAGACTTCCTGTTGCAAGAGACCGTGGGTATCTCTGGGGATGCTGTAAAAATAACACAAGAATGTGCATGATTCAGTGTACGTCTTAAATAATATATTAATAAATCTGTTTGTGAAAGTCCTCACCCCCCACACTAATCTTAGTAGTTGAAATCAGTCTGTCTCCTCTATAGCAGCTGTAATTTCCAGCATTGGCCAAGCTGAGATGGGGAAGCCGTAAAATCCCTCCCCTTTCAACACCCACACGCACTTGTCGGCCATTCAGAGTCCATCGCGTTCGCTTTTTGATGCCCCTGGTCACCCTGGATCTTTCTTCCTCATAATCGTAGTCATCATATTCATCTTCCTCTGAAAATAAGTTTGTTCCCATGGTAACCCCATACGCCTCCTCCTGTCTAGCTCCACCGGCCCCATCTGATTGGGTGGGTTGATCAACATCACGCAAGACACGCCTTGAAGGGGGTCGATCCTCTCTTATAGTTACAGAAGGTTTTACAGTGACCGTTGTGTTCTCTTTAGGTTCAGTATAAATTCTGGAATCAACAGTCTTTGTGTTTGTTCCAGTTGTTGCACTTGCTTTGATCTGATGTATACTATTATCATCAACATATACAGAATCTCTTTGGGTTGTAACGCCATTTACAGCTTCTGACCTATTTCTGTGTTTTTTATGCACCACTGTGGCCGAAACCATTGGCACCTTATTCACAGTGACATCACCTCGGCAGCCCAGCACAACATTGCTTCCTATCTGCAATACCAAAACTCCAGGAGGGTGCTCTGAAAAAATAAACATTTGAAATGTAGTAAAACAATGTTACAAAAGTTGACTCATCAGATTAATTCCTGAAATACTTTTGTACGTATGTCACATGTACAGAGTATCAAGCCTGAGCACATACGTGAGTGTATATATTTCATAGTTCATTAAGTTCATTTAAATATGGAACCAAATTATGCAACAGAGAGCTACTTTTGATTTCAGTTCCTTTTACTAAGATCTCCCAGATTCTTCCCCACAAACATTCTGTCTATCTAAATTAGTCTAACTGAAAACATGTAGCAAGCTTTATTTAAATATAACACAATACCAGAATACTTAGGCCTGGTTTCCCAGAAACGGCTTAAAGCTTAAGCCAGGACTATGCCTTAGTTGAATTAAGATATTTATGTCGCTTTTATAGAAATGCCTTAGAGAAGAATACGTTACTGGTGTGCATCTTGAGACAAAACAATGGCATGGATATATTTTAAGGTATTTATGGGCAAGTTATGTTGAGTTAAGACAGGTCACACATTCATTTTAAGATTAAAAAAAGGTACTATCCCTTTAAAGTTTTACACGTCATGAATAATAGTCAATCACTTAGTCTTAGTAGGAAAAGTCCTTCTTACATGTTAATTGAAACCATTAATTTAAGCAAGTTCTCATTTGACTTAGTACATTTTTTATAGATCTTGAGATAGAATTAAGGTAAAAATGACCCAAAGCTCCCAATATTAACCATTAACCACCTAATCGGACCCTAAATCGCAGCAGAGGTTAATCACAGACAACATACATCTAATAAAACGACTGAAAATATACTGTACACAGAATAGGTAAAAGAAATACAGTGAACTGGGTCCCACCAAATCAACAACCGAATAAATTCTCTTATTTTGTGAAGTGAAAGTTACCTTTGCGAGGACAAAGCTCATCTTCTTCACGATAACAGTGAAGTTTTACCGCAGATAAAACACAGACGAGTAACTTCAATGTCGATCTGCTCCACATCGTACTAAATAAGATTTTTGCTTCCAAAAACAATGAGGCACAAAAATATTATCATGCGCATAACGGGACATGTCAATTTAACAAGTTCAACGTGTAGACTGTTTACATTTTCCTCCATCAGCATTTAGAGACCGACGACTGACATTAACTAATTCATTGAAACGATTCATTTAAATTCTTGATCTCTCCGAACTATCCGTCTGACAAATACTTTCACTTCGGCTCGGGGTCTTGTATATATGATAGATCCAGAAGAGTACAGAAGAGTACAGCCCCTTCCTCTCACTCCGCATATTAACTATCTGCTACTTAAACAAATCCTCTCTTGCGAAACTGTTGAACCACAAAGACAAACAAGTTCCTATTTGACAAGCCAAAGAGCGTGAAACGAAGTAGTCTGTTTGCGGTCAGGTTTATTAAACAATAATAGAGAGACGGTGACCCAAGAGATCTTATGTCATCGACAGGCACGAGACCATACAGTTATATGTAAAGACATCTACTGTAAGCTAGTTATCATTGCATAGTCTACACAACATTACCTTAATTTGTATTTAATTATTTATAAAAATTTGATGAAGCAAAATCATTTTAAATAACAATATTATTATTAATAAGAAGTAGGCTTTTATTACACTGA
The DNA here is from genome assembly GCA_006030095.1 of Triplophysa siluroides. Classification (NCBI taxonomy): domain Eukaryota; kingdom Metazoa; phylum Chordata; class Actinopteri; order Cypriniformes; family Nemacheilidae; genus Triplophysa; species Triplophysa siluroides. The sequence goes on from VCII01000558.1 coordinate 1,601,155, forward strand.
ATAGCCTATTATACATAATAAAGTATTAACAAATATTTTTATAATAGTAAAAACCTAGTAGTTGTATGTTTAAAAATCAAACACAATAAATTGCTTGTGAAAATGTATATAAATGCTGTTAGTTCGCAGTGAAATATCAATTTGTCTCAATGCAAAAACTTTCAATAAAGCTAAATGTTTTTAAACAACACCTTATTAACTTTTCCAAAACAATGACATCGACAAATGGTGTACAAATTTGTGTTATCCTTAATATTATTCTAGCAAATGGCGTCTGTACAGTATACATCCTTGAGCAAATTTGTGAGGATACAACCACTTTGCTTCCTTTCCCACTCGCCATACATGATTATGGAAAATGGTTTGTTGTTATTAAGGCATTTCCTACTGTGCCAAAACAACAATTTTTGGGATATTCACAGCCAATCTCTCTTTTGTTTCAAAATAATTGTCACGTTTTGGACAGTTGCTAACACATCTGATATAGGTTGTCTTTTATCATTCCATGCACTTAAATTGTCATGATGTGAAGGTGTGTAAAACATATAAAAGACTATTTGCCATATTTTACTTTCTCATGAAATTATCATTTATGCTGATGCCAAGATAATAATTTATTATCTTACAATATGAATTATTTCTTGAACAATTATTCAAAGTCATTCACACACACAGTTAGACACACAAATCATGATCAGCTCATCACTTATTACTTGAAGTAATTTAATATTTTCTTTTTTTCAGGCTCATCTACTGTTCACAACACAAATAATCATTAGACATTAAATTCACGCAATAGAAACTGTGAAAAACAAAACATTTGACATTAAACCTCTTACTGTATCAGACAAAATAATCTTGTAACAGATGAAATATTTTTATGCTTTGAATGGAAGAAGGTAGACATTTTAAACACTGACACGTTTTGCTTTTAAGGCATATAATAGTTATCTCTATTCATCAGTATGAGATTTAGATCTACTGTAAGTTACACAGGGTGCGTTGGAAGTACTGTACCTAGAAGCTTTAAGTTATCGTTTGGTCTATCTGTCATTCACAATAAACTTATGCACGCACGCTATTCTTTTACATTCTTACTCTCCTTAAATGACTCTCAATCTCATCCCAACATTGGTGAAGGCCACATTTAGACCAGGATGATCTCCATTTGGTAACTAGAAGTTTAAGTTGACAAGTTTTCAAAGTCCAAACATTCACGATGACAGCCCACTGGATCCATGCACAACAGCTGGACTCCAATAGATCAGAGTTTAGGAGTGTGGAAGAATCAAACTTAAAGTCTAGACAGACGTTCAGGGTTGAAGCACCAGTATGGTGCAAAGAAATGGATGAGGAAGGAAGGGCTTCATCCAGTAAAGTCACGTTCTCACTGAGAACGATAGTGTTTCCTTCAACACACAAAATCTTAGTGCTATTCTCAATCTTGGGAACAGAATAACAAATCTGTAGATCGCTATAGTCTCTGCCAAACAAACCCACATGTCCTTCTCTCCAACAGCACATGGGAACGTTAATTTCGCAGTTGATAATTCCACATTATATGCAATTAAAGAGAAATTGTCACTGGAGACAATGTTAACAGGCTTTAGAACAGCTGAGCAACAAACAGATACAAAAAGAAAAATATCCTTTTCCAAACTTAGAAAAAAAGGCATAAGACCACATGAGAGACTGCTGATACAGAGAAAGAAACAGAATTAATGCATCTGAATACTGAAACAAAACTAGATGATACTGTAAACTATTTACTTTGTTTAAGGGATAGTTCACCAAGAATGAAAAATTTGTCAACATTTACTCGAACTGTCCCTTAAAGGCCTGTTTAACACCTCACATTTAAGTAATGCACATTTTTTCAAGTTTATATTAAGAAGAGTACTTTTTAATAAATGACAGTGTTGGATGTTCATCTCTTGATGCAGATGGTAAGCTAACATTTTTTTGAGAAGTGTATAAGCATTTTGGCTGGTGTTTAAATAACCAACCAGGTAATAGCCTACATAACTACTAATCTCTGACTATTTTCAAAAGCTTTTATTTTGTTAATATAGAGCAACAGCTGTTATGCAGTTAAGACACTTCCAGTATGAAAGTGCTGCTTTTGTTGTTACAGCTTCACTTAGTCTCGGCTGGCATGTGTGGTGGAAAACAGGCCCGATACTCATATAACCAATAGGTTAAAATGGATATGATGTTTTAGGGTCAACCATGAGTCAGAAAAGGTGTCTTCATCCTGAAAAAACCCCCCAAAAAAACTTTGACCTGAAATTGATTTTGCACAAAAGGGCAATTTGCTATAATAGAGAGAAGTGTGTGATATCATTACCATTGGCAATGTTATTTAGTGGTTTGCTGTTTTGACAGCTTGGCTGAAATGGAAAACTCTTCATCCATAAACATATCAAATAACTAAATAAGAGATAAGCTAGTTATCTGAGATCGTATAGAATGCAAGTGAATGCGCCACCACACAAAAATAAAACTCTCTTTGTCCTGTCTGGTTGCACAGTTCGCCCACTGATTTGCATTTTTATGTGTTTTGAAATAGTTTTTGCTCCCGAACTGTCTGTCCGGTGCTCTATCTTTACTGGCCATGTAATCACAAACATGACCAATCAAACACCAGGAGGTGTGAGGATCCACATCAAGGATTCGAAACGATCTAACCACCCATCAAACGTTTTTCTCTCACTCGCCGCTGGATGTTTCCTCCGCAATGACAGGTGGGCTGCCGGCACCACTGGTCCGAGTTCCAGCTCCCCTCTTTACAAACACTGCTTCCTACAACAGAAGAATTCATTTTCAGTGAAAATACTTTTAATTAAGTTTCATGTAAAAAACAGATAACATGTTTTTTATCATGGTTTTATTGTGTTGGCTGCCTTTTTTGAGTATCTATTACTGAATCAAAACAACTCAACTGCACTTTGATTGATATTACTTGGAATTTTACACAATAAAAACATGACTTTTGCAAATTAACTCTTCATCTGATCATACATAGTACTGTATACAATATTATATATTAACACAGTTGCATGTTATGTTACATAATAAGCCACATGAATATCATTAGTCATATGAATATCAATGATGAGTCAAGCATATCTCCCCTGTTATCAGCTTTTACCAACTCTGCTTGCTGTCTAAAATCAAACATTTTTAAACGCTACAATGTAAGAGATGGCCGTCCACGCTTTTATCACTTCGCGTTTAGACTACTGCACCTCATTGTATTGTGGTATTGCGCAATCACAAATCATCCGCTTACAACTGGGTCAGAATGCTGCTGCGAGATTTATTACAAATAGCCGCAAATATAGCCACATCACCCCTATTCTGCGGGTCCTCCACTGGCTGCCCATTCAATCCAGAATTGTTTTTAAAATTCTATTATTGGTTTACCAGTCTTTACACAACCCCTAGATATCTGTAAGAGCTGCTGCACCTTTATACCCCCACTAGATGCTTACTGTCCTGCGCTCAAAATCTCCTTTTAGTCCCCCAGTCCAGACTGAAATGTAGAGGAGATCGAGCTTTTTCAGTGGCTGGCCCTCTGCTGTGGAACAATCTGCCACTCGAGATCAGATGCTTATCTGTTTTCCCCTGGACGGTAATTTAATTGTTTTATTTTCATTTTTTTTGATTACTTATATAATGCATAGCACTTTGGTCAGTCTTGTGGCTGTTGTGCTCTATAAATAAGTTAACTTGAACAATAGGGTTCTCCTAAATATTGGGGAACTTGTGAAGGCTAAAATAGAGACCACTACTGCAGCCCCCCAAAAAAGAGAAATGAAAGTGTTTTTAACATTCTGCTGTTTCCTGTCATTTGGTCCTTAGGGGAAATTTACTTTTTGACAGTTCACAACATTACTAAGTTAGTCTTACGCTTCATCAGCATTCTAACCCCTATTTCATCTAAATTTACATTTATGTATGTGGTGCAGTTCCTCTATTCAATTACTGCTTTTTGAGCTCAAATGTTTCCCTAAAACATATTTACCTGAACAGTTCCAGCACCACATCCTCCCGCCTCTCTTTCTGTACACCTAACCACACTGAGAGCAATTTCATCAGGGCTGTTTTTGAGGACAGGTTCATTACACGCTTGCCCTGCCTCGCCCGGGGTTGTGTCCTGAAGGCCAGTCACAGAGGATGCTGTAGAAAGGGGTGGAGCTTGAGTATTATCATCACCGTTAGTCGGTGTGTTATGTGAACTTGTGCTGTTTGCGTGTTTTTTCTTGCGAAGAGTGTCAATCCAACTGCTGCTGTGGCGAGAGGCAAACGTGGCGAGAGCCATTGAGCTCAGGCGCATGTTCTTTCCCGATGTGATTAGCTCGCCGAAACCTTCCTGGTGCGCAAACGCATAACCAGAGCGCCGAGAGCCACTTCTCCCCAGACGGCCAAGAGCACTGCCTCCAGCTGCTCCAGCCCTGCCCACTCCACGACCCGCGCGGCCACAGGGCTTCCGCTTTTTCTGCTGCACGAGTTGGGTGTAGCGCACCTGCAAAAGATGGAGCGAATAATGAAGAGGTGGGGTGAGTGTGTGGGGGAAAATTGTGTCATACTTATGCAATATTACATAAGAAAAGATGTTTGACCTTTGTGTTAAGTTTCTACATGCTTTATTTAGGGTCCGTTTATACACTTGCAACTAAAAACGGAAATCTTTTCATGTGTTTTGTGGCAAACATTTAAAAACCAGTGACAACGGTGATGTCAAGCACATCGTTTGTATTTGTGCGTGTACGTGTTGAAACTGATTTACTGCCCAATTATAGGGGGTTCCCCAAACGGACGCGGAAATGCCAATTGGTAGAATCGAGTAACCTATGAGAGTTTTTCTGTATTAATGCACAGTTTTTCCGTTATTCCCAAACAGATAAATGCATCTTGCAGCTTATGGTGAAATCAGTTTGTACATTAAAGATGATTAAGACCAGCGGCCATATTTAGCTTTTCCAAATTCTAAACACATACACAAACAAACAGCATTAAAAAGCACTTTGGGCTTAAAACTGGGTATGCGTTGTGTTTCTTTACAAAGTGACATCGCCAACTACTGGCCTGGTATGCATGACAGCGCTGTCATGTGCATGTGAAACTTTTTAAAAAGGCTAACAAAACTTTTCTGTTTTCTGCCCCATCGTTGTTGTGTATACGTACTCAAAGTGACTATGAGCTTTTTAGAAAATTGGATACATAATATCTTCTCTACTATGGAACGGTTTAACATCAACATCTCTTGTTTAACATAAACATTGGATGTGGAACAATAAATGAAATGAATAAAACATTCAAAGATGACAGACAAAGAAATGTCACACACATACTTACAGTATCAGACAGCTGAGGCTTTAAGTCTAGTTTGAGAAAGCGGAAGGCAAGGACTGGAACAATACAGATGACCGTTGCCAAAGCAATGGTTAACCACACCAATGGCTGTCCTAGCGTGTTATGAGCACTACCTTTGATCACAAATAACACACACACAAAAACAAAACACAGCAAATGGTCGCACAGATTACCAAGTTATATGCAATATACATTTTAAACCAAACAAGACTCCATACTCAGTTTAAAAGGCCAGTTCTCTAACGTGTTAAGCATATGAAGAAGGTTTAAATTGAACTTTAAATTATTCCTTTCAAATTCATTCTACAACTTAAATAAACCAAACCAAATCATTTCCAAAGACGATTTCCAGATGTAAGAAGGTATGGCTAGTAAGCTTGTGATTCTGGTAGTGTGGGTTTGTTCATATGCACACAGCTGGCAGAAGTTTTGACTCACCCAGGAAATGAAACTGCTTGGGGAAGATGCTGAAGAGAATACTGGAGTGCATAGCAAAGAGAATAGTAAAGTAGGTACCCAAAGAGCCCCATATAAAGAAGTGATTGATAGCTGTCCAATAACCAGTGTCCAGAGCAATCTATAAAACAAGTAACAAAAGCACTTTAGCAGTTGAAAACTCACAAAACGAACACGTTTGTGTAACCCGTAGAGTCTCAGAATAGTAATATCAAGTAGTCTGGTTAATAGCTGTGTGACTTTAACTAAAATCTATTATCTGTTTACATGGACTCACTTGCACGCTGACGACGATGACAAGGGCCGTCGCTGTGGTTACTGCAAAAGTCTGATAGTCTGCGAGGGGAACGCCGTTACTCTGCGTGGCATGAGACAGAACTCCATACGGGATGAAGAACAGAACCACAGAGGTGTAGATTCCTTGTGCTATGCAGATGAAGAACTCGCGTTTATTAAACAGCAGGTTCAGCTGACCTGGCTCATACAGCTTTGGATACTCAAGGCTCCTCTGCTCAGGAACATCCTGAGGGAAATGAGGATTAGGTGGTTAATAAAATAAATAGGTTAAGTCATTTTTGTCGGTATCTATGGAATAAGGAGCGATTTACCTGATCGAAGATGCCCATGGCCAACACAGGCAGGGATGTGTATACAATATTGTAGAGTGTGATGAAGTACTGGTCGTAGACAGTCTAGAAGCATAGAACGACAGTGAACAGAGCAAACAAAGACTTATATATATATATATATATATATATACAGCCTCAGAAATAATAAAGAGACAATCTCAGGGACCATTTTTTTTTTATGTTAAAATTGACTATTTCCAGGTACGTGTTTAGGTAAAATGATCGATTTTGTTTCATTCTGTGAACTACTAACAATATTTCTCCAAAATTTCAAATAAAAATATTGTTTCTATTTGCATTTATTTGCAGAAAATGAAATCTGGAGAAACAGGTCAAAATAACTTTGTATTTTTTCAGACCTCAAATACGGCAAGGAAAACAAGTTCATATTCACGTTTAAGCAAAACAATAATAATATTTGTAAATGTATTTAGGAAAAGCAGAAAAATATTTTTTATGTGATCACCTCGATTTTTATCACAGTTTGCATGTGTCTTGTCATGCCGTCAGTCTTTCACTGTTGGATGACTTTATGTGATTTTGTTGAAATTCAACAAAAGTTTGACTGGAATGACCACAATACATCTAGAAATGCTATTTAAATTTTGAATGCTTTCTTAATTTTTTCTTTATTTTTGAAATGAATAATTAATTTCAGTATTATATATGACAATTCTCAAAGTTTACAGTGATAAACACACATAACCTTTTTTTTTTTTTATAACTAAAACTAACCACCAAACTTTGATGGTCCTAATCTCATTTAGATTTTGAGACTTTATGCTGGATTTCACAAACAGAGTAAAATATATATTTCAATAAACCAAGCAAAATTGCAACTGAAGTGTATTTTCACTGTACAAAATTCCTTAAGTGTTGTTGGAAAAACATAAGAAAGCACACCCTGTATGTCTGATGCTAAATGGAAGTATAATAACTAGCTTTACCCGCTCTCACCTGTGCTGAGAATCCACAGAAGAATCCAAACCAGAAGTGCACCATAGTAAAAGCGAAGTTCTTGTAGAAGAAGTAACAGAGAAAGCGACACATGCGCAGATAGGACCAGCGTCCGTGTACAAGCAGGAGTCGCTGCAGGAAGCGGAACTGGGAAAAGGAGTAATCTGATGCCAATACCGCCTGGATCCCCTCCTGACCGCTGATGCCCACGCCGATGTGAGCCGCTACAGGAAGACACACGCATACAGGTTAAGCTGGGTGACATGATAGGATATGTTTGAGGGCACTTTAGTTTGCCAGTGGCCATATCACCCTGTAGCCCAAGACTGGTTGCCCACTGAAGCTAAGCAGGGCTGAGCCTGGTCAGTACCTGGATGGGAGACCTCCTGGGAAAGCTAGGTTGCTGCTGGAAGAGGTGTTAGTGAGGCCAGCAGGGGGCGCCGTCCTTCGGATGAGACGTTAAACCGAGGTCCTGACTCCCTGTGGTCATTAAAAATCCCATGGCACTTCTCGTAAAGAGTAGGGGTGTACCCCCGGTTTCCTTGCCAGATTCCCTCCGATGGCCCTTGTCAATCATGGCCTTCTAATATTCCCCACCCTCTGAATTGGCTCCATCTCCACCGATAGCTGGTGTGTGGTGAGCGCACTGGCGTCGCTGCCGTCACATCATCCAAGTGGATGCTGCAAACTGGTGGTGGTTGAGGAGAGACCCCCTCATATGATTGTAAAGCGCTTTGGGTGTACAGCAATACACAATAAAGCGCTATATAAATGCCTCATTCATTAAAGCCTTTCAATTCAACGAAAATGGTAACAAAGAAATCTGGGTCTTGATTTTCAAATAGATGACTGGTGTCTGTGTTGCTGTCAAAGGATGACTCCAGAAACGCAAGGGGTTCGACCCCAGAGAATGGACAGACTAATAAATACCGTAGGTATCCAATAACTTAAAATGTCAGACTCTGGATAAAAGTCTCTGTCATATTTATATGCATAAAGATCATGTGAACTAGTGATCACGCATTTGTTTTTTTCAGTACTGTTATAAATCTTATGATAAACTGAACACTCCGACACTCTAATGCTACTGAGATTGACCCTTGACCTCTGCGCACCATTAAAATAAACACAACCCTGCACACACTCACTGCAGCAAACAGAGAACACTGCTGCAGAGGCAGCAACCTGTGCGTGTTTGTGTGTTTCAGCACAGCATGGTGCAAAGATATTTAGACATAAACCACATCCGTCACATCTTGTTGTTATCCATGTTCACAGGACCCTTATGAAATATAGTTGTGACACCATGAGAGCCCACGGTAAGAATCCTGAGATGTTTTTGCTCAGCCAGGGGAAGTGACACAACCACACAACAACAGAACAAACGAACATCTCAAACAATATGGTTTCTGTCGGCCCACTCAGGTCCTCTATTATCTGGACTTACAGTGGTGGCCGAATGTGATGCCTGGGTGGGCGTATTTGCACAATATTTTCCCCCTTAGGTAAGATTAACCAATCAATATGAGATGGATGGTACAAAATGGACAAAACTAAACTTTTAAAGTATTTATCAGACAAGATTATTTGGCAATAAGGCAAACCACAGTGTATCAGGGAATACAGGTTTCACTGTAATATACAACAAAAACTGCATTGACAATACGCTGACTACATTTTCATCAGTTATTAATATTTGTTGATAATCTCTTGTGGTAATATTTTGTAGTTATTTTCTGGGCTATGTCTTTATAAGCTTTGCATATCGCTGCTATCCTTCTAAAACCTTGTGATTTTAATTTTTTTGCCATAAATCATTATTATTTGTCACCCTATATGTTTGTCACTGGGTTTTGCAAATATCTAACCAATAAAAAGTATCTAAAAGTGGTTATCAATTTTCAAAACACGGTGTTTAATCTTTTTAAAAGTACAGTGTTTTTTTCCATTTCCTGAAAAAAAGCAATTTTGACATCCAAGGTTAAGGGAAGGACAGCGTCGATCTGTGTTGTGTGTATTTTTTGCCAAGTCCCTTTATTCTTATCAAAGCTGAGATTCAGTTTATACTCCATACACATCAATGCAACATGCATGGGTACTTGATGAAGAAATCGTACATGTGTCCTATGATTTGAGATTGCAAAACAAACAAACTGTTAATATTACATTGTTTTGTATATTATTAATAATTATCATATAAAATAGCATAAGAAAGATTTATTTTCACTATTAGTTTTTTTTCTACATTTTTGCCATCAGAAATTTGCATATTAGTATGTCAACTACCCGCGTACAAAAGTTTTAAGATATATGAATAAAGAGTGAAGACTTTAAATGTGCTTAGTCGGATATCACTTTTGGCCACCACTGTATTTACTGGAATACGATTGAATCCAGGCAAAACACCATAGCCTTAACTAACCACAGTGACTTTGACAACTTAATTCACCAGGCAAACAGAATGTTTAAAGAAGTCTCTTACTCTTAATCATGCTGACGTCATTAGCTCCATCTCCAATGGCGAGTGTGACGGCTTTCTTATGGTGTTTAACCAGCTCGACCACCAGAGCCTTCTGTAGAGGAGTCACCCTGCAGCAGATCACTGCCCTACACGCACATGCAGTTTCCAAAAACTCCCGCTCCATATCCGCCTCCAAAGCATGAGCCTGCAGAGAGAGAGAGATTCCTTAATATGTCCACACAAACTAAACCAATATCATGTATTTGCTTTAAAAATGCAAGAACTTTTGTTCAATCGAAGGAAAATGAACAAAATGAAAGGTATACAGCAAAAAAAACATGTTTTTTTCCTCCTTCACATCCTCCAATTGCATCTCAGGAATCAGGTGTCACCCACCAAGCTGTGTCCGCTGATGATGAGGGCAAACTCTCCACCGATGGACTCTAGCAGGGATGAGGGCGGGGCTTGAGGGGCGGGACATTTACTCTCATCAGGTGTACAGTTAGCAGCACCACCTTCACATCCATTCCTAAACCCACACGCCCCACCCCAACCCTGAGCCTCCGCTTCCTTCCCTCCATCCCTGGTGCGTGCTGACTCTAGCATCCGCTCTCGGGCTTTTCTGGAAAGATGCAGCGACAAGAAAATGATGAGAGGATGAAAAAGACACTCCTCATATTTCAGTTAGTTACTGATGGATGGACGGATGTCAGTTGTACCGCAGTTCTTCACGCACACTTTGGACAGTGTGTCCATTAACAATGAAGATCCCCGTCATGTCGTCTGTTAACATCTTACAGGAATAACCAATATTCACTGCCGTCTCTGTCACAGAGAGTGAAAAAAACCACAATAAAGTTACATTACACATACACCTTGTTTTATCTAATTGTGATGCAAAGTATAAAGCTATTGTGGTCATGTGCACCAGATCTAGACGCGATTCTTACCCTGCTTGTCTCCAGTTAGCACCCAGATCTTGATGTTAGCCAATGAGAGAATAGCAATTGTTTCAGGAACGCCCTCTTGCAGTTTATCTTCTATGGCTGTGGCCCCCAGCAGCTATAACAGGTCACATGTGAACATTAATGATTCTAAAAAAAGAAATGATTCAAAGCAAAACCAGCATATTTCTACACAAACACACCATCATGTCCTGTTCGATCTCCTCATAGGCGGCAGCCAGCCGGTCATCTCTGCAGTCTGTGGCTTTATCAGCACCACGGTAACGCTCTGACCACTTCTCCCACTCTTCCTCAGACAGATCCCGATACGCCACAGCAAGCGTCCGCAACCCATCGCCTGCATACTCCTACATCAACATACAAACTTCTCAACATGAGCTCAAGACAATAAACATTTTGTTATTATGCTTATCAAAAGAGAGCAACTGTTAACAGAAATCTGTGTAACTTACTATTGTAGTTGAGCATGGTGCTAACTAGTGTTGTGGTACTCAAGACTAGTCTAAGACATTTTTTCGAGGTCTTGGTCTTGACCGTATCTGTCAATCTTGCTAAACTAATCTTGATTGAATTCATTTATTAATTGTTAATCTTGTTAAAATATTGATCAGATCTCTGTGTGGAGCACTGGATGTTGTCAGACTCATTGTGTATTCAAAAATCTCACTGGATTATTACAATTAATGGCAAAATAAATGTTTGGAAATGTAACCTGGTATTTCCTTCAGACACACTACAGCAAAAGATGTAAATAACAGACTTAACACCATTTTGTTGGATGGTGAAAATACTGGTATTCTAATTTGGCCACCACTGTATAAATGAATTGCTTAAAACACCCACAAGAGGGCTCTGTTGTTTAACTGATAAACAGGAAGTAGACTGTAGACCTCCTTGAGTGTAATTTTAACCATCAGCTACAGGACAAACAAGTCAAGGTGAAATCAGATATTATAATACTAGATAAAAAATATGATATAGTTATATATAACCATTGTTTGTGCAAATCTGCTGGTTCAAAATCTCTACATATTGAAATGCAACACACATATTTAGACACAGGAAAAACACTTACATTAAGATGGTCTGAAGTGACATTCATCAGCTCCTGGTTGCAAGAGTGTAGTCTCTCGAAAAGCACCGTGTCTGCGCCCTTACAGTACAGACGAATGCGACCTTCTGGATTTCTCACTGACACACACACACACACACACGCACATACTCAATTACAGATGTTCTTGTTTTGTGTTGCTGATATGCTCCCAATATAGCTTACACATCCCCTTTAAAAATAAACACAAACCACCAGCAATAATTTATTGTATACAAACACAAATGAAATGCCTGCCACACTGTGATCACCACTTACCCAGATATGAAGGGCATTATTTAGAGTTACATGAGGGTTTCTGACACACTTATTTATGATGCTTGGCAGTATTAAGCCATCTGGCATTAAGGCAATATAAAACGACATTTAAAGGGGTCATATGACACGGCTAAAACAAATATTATTACTAAAACAAATTAAAAAAAATTGTCACGATTTAAGTTTAAAAAATGCTTAATTTTCCTTATACTGTGCATGTTTGTATCTCCCTCTCTGAAACGTGTGGATTTTTAACAAAGCTCATCGCTCTGAAAAACGAGATGTGCTATGATTGGCCAGTTAACCAGTGCGTAGTGATTGGTCGAATACTGCAAGCGTGTGATGGGATTGTAATGGCTCTAACCATATTTGGAACATCAGGTTCCAAAGCAATTGTACTGACAGGTACGCCCACCGCACTTGCGTATACATTTGGGCGGTCTTATGTTGTGTTCAGACCAAACGCGAATGGCGCGAATGAATCGCGCTATTCGCGTGTAGTTGGACGCTTAAACATTTTGAGTTTACTCGCTTCATTCGCGCGTCAGATTCGCTTCATTCGCGCGTAAAATCTGCTTCATTCGCGCGTCAAATTCGCTTCATTCGCATCATGGGAGGGGCTTCTGGCAGGCGGCTCCCGTCTCGTTTCGAAATGGTGGACATGTTTTTTGTTGAGAGGGTAGCTGCGCTTTATGTGCTATGGAAGGCTGAAAAACGGCGTAAACTCGTATATATATATATAGCTCAAATTGAGTAAAGAGCGTTTTTACAATTTACCAGATTCTCCGACCTCCTCACTCACTTTCTTCCAAACAAGATCCTTTTTATTACTGTTCCTATAAAAGTAAGAAAAAAGAATCATACAGCTCCGGGTGTCCACAAACAGTAACGATCAATTTGTCCTCCATTTTGTCCTCCAGTTTCGGATTTCTGCCTCGGTCTGAACACAACATTAGTCAACTCATACCACGAAGTGACGTAGCTTTGTGGGGGTGTGGTTACACGAGGCGTTTCAGGCAGGTCTGGGAGAGCATTCGCTTTTAGATAGAATGCATCTTTTGTTCCGACACTTTCATTTTTGCAATTTTACGTGTCTAATACACGAATGGGCAACTTAACTCATTAAAGACATAGAGAAACACGTGTTCGCGCCATATGACCCCTTTAAACGTGAGCTTTTCATTGAAATAGACTTGGTGTGTTTGCATCTGTACGAGTTACATGTTTTGCCATTGGTAAACATTTTCAAATGGTTTCTGAAGATGCGTGTGTGGATATGTGCTTGTAATACCTATGACTGACATTCTTTTGCGAATGTTATTGAAATCCAGGATGGCGAGGAGCGTATACGTCACTGCATTGCCAAGCTCTTGGGTGGTGATGGTACCGGGTGTCCGAGCGCGAAACACAAAGCCAAAGTTACGGGCAGCTGTTACCAACGCTCCTTCATCCGGAGACTGAGCCTTATACACCAGTTCTCCTTCAGAGACAATGAGACAAAGAATGAGAACACATGACAAATCAGATTAAAACCCATTTCCTTCGAACAATAGCTTCCTCCTTTAATCTGTTTTATCTCATATTAGGCATCAGCTGGATAAAGAAGCTTGAGAGTAAGGCAGGTTCTTACCCTCACTCTTCTCCTCGCTCATTACAGTGTGGCAGAGAGACAGCACCCGGAAGAATTCATGCACCGCTGGTTCCCCCACCATCACTGCCTCCAGCAGGGACTGGTCATAAAAACAGAAGCCACGGTCGGCTAAGGGGTTCCACGCGCTGAAGTCGAGGGGCTGAGCTCTCTAATAGATTCATAAGAGAACAATAGATTGCTAAAAAAAACATTTCAGAAATAAGAAAAATATATGACACAAAGACACTGATTTACATTGAACACTTGATTGGCACTTTATTTGGTATATTAAAGAATAAAAATCCACACCAGCTGCATCATATACTGAACTCACCTTTTGCAGGGTACCTTGGATGTCCATCACCTCACCTAAAATAAGCAACAAACATGTAACACTATTAAACATAACGTAACTTTCTTTGCGCAATCTACAGTATATCCAGCCACGGAAAAAATTAAGATACAATTCAAAATTCAAGAACAGTTTTTTGAATGTACTATTAATAGGTATGTGTTTGGGCAAAATGATCATGTTTGCTTCATTCGGTGAACTACTATTAATATTTCTCCCAAATTTCAAATACAAAGATTGCTCCTATTTGCATTTATTTGCAGAAAATGATAACCAGAGAAACGGGTCAAAATAACAGAAAATATGCTCTGTATTTTTTCCAGATTTTTATCACAGTTTCATGTGTTTTGTCATGCTGTCAGTCTTTCACATTGCTGTTGGATGACTTGGACTTGGGACCCTGGACTTGAATGGCCACTTGAATGGATTAAATGAACATTTTCAATGGTCTCTTAATTTATTCCCGCAGCTATGGTGCATTGCATGTTTTCTGAATCGCATATTATATTTGTGTTAATTGTTACAGTACTGTAGAATCAAAATTCATTAAAGCATGTATTTTATGTTTGGTGAATTAATGTGTGTTATATGTTTATTTAATATACAACTATAGCAGTATTGAAAGTGTGTTTTTGTGAGTGTGCCACACCATATGCATGGCCATTGATGGAGCACTTGTTGAAGATCATGATGTTCTGAGTAAGGGTTCCCGTCTTGTCACTGAAAATGTACTCCACCTGTCCGAGCTCTTCATTAAGTGTGGTGGTCCGGGCCTCCGCTGCTGTGTTACTACGGCTACAGAACATCCGCCGGTCCCAATTAATAAAATAACTATGACCCAAACGAATCACCTCCACACTAACACATTCAGACAAGTGGAGAGAGAGAAAGAAAAATACAATACAAATGTGACTTTGCTTTTTTGTGGAAACACAAAATGACTACAGACTCACACCAAAACACACACATAAACATGAAGGTTCTAAACACATTGTTTTAGTAGCTAAGAGAGACAATAGCACAGCAGTCTGTCAGACATTGAAAGGGTATTTAGATTTGAATAATATTAATGAATATACATATGTCAGAAATCTGTCACTGCTGCCCAGAGAATTCTGCAGTTCTTCTTGTATACGTCTGCAGAGGTCAGAGGCATTAACAGCATCCTACAGCAGAGTTAGAGCTCCTTCAGACAGCTGGTTAGGAAGGGGCAGGTTAGGTTCTAATGGTTTTTACATTGAATGTGCAAGCATAAGGGGCTAATGTTATTTCGAAATGAAAAAAAAAGGAGTGACGTTTGGGCGACTACAGCTTACCTTACCTTTAAAAAAAAAAATAACCTGAAAAAAACGTGGTCTGGAATAGTCCAAAGCAATCCCTTCTGTAACGCAGAATTGAATGTCTACTGATAAAGTGTAATTTGCATCTGTTAACCCTTTTTACCACACTCTCTCCACACATCCTGCTCAATCTCTCACCTGACATAGAGGGAAATGGGCACGACTGTATTAAGGATGATGACATAGGACCAGAAGGAGAGAAAGGCAGAGAACAGGAAGTTGTCCACTGGAGGGTCCCATGGTAGGAAACTTTGGAACAGAGCACCCACTTCTTTTTCCCATACGGCGTTCCCTATGGCCAAGATCACTCCCATACACACCAGGAACCCAAAAATCTAACAAAACAAAAAGACAAAGAGACATGCAAATAAGGAAGAGGTAGCATTTAAAAGCCAATCACTTGAGCAAGAAATGTCATGGAGTTGAAAATGACTTCATGACAAGGCTCACTGTCTAGACATGTATAAAATTTCAGACCATGTTCTATCTGAATTGTGTGCATTTTGAATCGAATTGTGTTCATGTGTTTGTTCAGTTTCTTACCCACAGCACCCAGTGTGTTCATCAGCCGATCTATACTGGTCCGCTTGAACTTGGTGCGACCGCTGTTCTGCATCAGCTTGGTGTCAGGACCTGGGCATTACCATCACCATAATGACAGGATAAACCCACATGTTTGCTATCCAAATGAGATATTCCATAGAGATCTTTTGCTTTTACATACAGCTAGTTATAAACAGCACAAGCTAATCGTTTTCCAGAGACTAACAGAAAGCTTGTTTTTTTATGAAAGCTTCTTTTAGCCTGTATAATCTTATAGTGTTTTACAAATTAGTACAATTGCTCACTATGGGTCCCAATTTGTCTTCAAATAGTTACAGTTACACACATAACATTATGCTAATGATAGTGTATTTTTGATCCCCTTACCCTTAAACACAAAACTATTGATATAGAGTAGTTAGATTTAAGAGCAACTGATGACAAACCAGGCCCATATCAACCTAAAATGTTTATACAAATATAACATTTCATATTTGTTTATTTTATATTTGCATTTTATTGCAAGGATCTTCAAAAACTGAGCCAACCCTGCACACACAGTCACACACAATTACTAACCTGCAAATATAACAAGGCCATAGCAGCTCTCTGTGTTGCGCAGTACACAGCCACGCAGCAGCATGTTCTGGTTGTTGAGGGCATATTTACAGTCTTTCCAATACAGAGTCCCACAGAAACGGTCTAGCTTGTTGTTGGGGGGCTCACACACCACTTCTCCTGCACATGCACAGACAGCAAATAATAAAACAATAAATACTGAAATACTGTACCATTTGATGTAATGTAATAATTAAAGGGGTCATATGACACGGCTAAAACGAATATTATCATTTGTTTTAGATGTAAGGCAATGTGTGTACACGATTTAAGGTTCAAAAATGCTGTATTTTCCACATACCGTGCATGTTTGTATGCACACAAGCTTTTTGTTAAGATGCGTGCACCTGATTTTGAACGACAGGGCAGCATTCCTTGACTGATCATTTTGAGAGCTTTGGAATTTTTTGTTGGTGTTTAAAACAGGAAGTGTGGGTGGTCTGTGCTGACAAGGTTTAATGCTGTGAATGTGTGGCAGCCGCTGCTGAGAAACTGTCCACCACACACACTTTTTCCGCTTGCTGTCTCTCTTCATCTGTTCTCTTTACCTTCTTTTGCTGGTACTAATTATTTATAACATGTTTTATTGTATCTCTCCTTTACTGATCCTGTCATTCTTATCCTTACTGGCACACACATGTGCACAGGGTTTGCCAGGTTCGTACCATTAAACTGGGCCAGGCTGTTAGGATCTCCCAGCTCTGAGGTGACAGGCAGAGACTGACGCACCTTCATGTTTGTCTCACTATGAAAGAGAAACAAAGAATTGAAACAAAGCAACATACAAACGATAAAAAGTTACAGTATGTCCACACATTAAAGGTCTGGGATTGGCAACAGTATTCACTATGCTGTGCGTCTTAAAATGCTTGAATACAGAAGCGGCACAAAAACTGCCTATACAAACAAGCAAATAAAGTCAACCCTGTGATATAGCTGCTTGTAACTATAGTGGCTTAAACATAAAATTGGAAACTATTTTAAAGTACGGCTCTGAAAACAAAACTAAAACTAAATTTCACAAAACTACACGAAATGTTGAATACTACATGAAATCAGATGATAAAATTATCTTAGCTGCACGAAATCATGTCACAACTGCAGACAAAAAAGAAAACAATTACCCATCCAGTTCTGCAGTCTCAATGTAACACAGGCTGTGAGGTTCACTGCTGGATAGCAGGAGCAGGTCAGCCTGTAACACATACACAACGGCTGGTTATTCTCAAGAGAGAGACCTCAGTTCAAAAACATGGTGCTTTACAGCAGCATGAGTATTCAAGTGTAAATCCATCAGACATTGTGGGTGAGTATAAAGTACATTGCCATGAATAACTGAGAACAGTTTCTGAGAGCTGATGTCTATTTATTGAGCATGTTTAACGAAAGGCCCTTCATATTGGGGTCAGAGGGTGACAGTGATGTCATCAAACACCACAGAAGACTCACTGCCACAAACTGATTGTTCTCCAGCTTGATGATGTCACCCACTCTGACATTCATCCATTTCTCTTTCTGAAGACTAAAAACGAGAAGAAAAGAATAATGGAAACTCATTAGAGCTTTGTAAGGCACTGTTCCATTGCATTTTTACGATACAATTGCATTTTTCTACATTGTATTTGAAATATTATATTGCTAGAATGACCTCTCTTGCCAATATGATGTCAAATGAAATATAAGGAAGCATACAGTATTAATATAGGACTCACATGCCACCGATGAGGACCTGAGACTGACGGTTATTCACCTGGTTGTCACTCTTGTGACGAAACTGTAATGCAAAGAGACAAAAAGTGAACTGGAAGCATCTGTTTTTCGTGTGGTACTTGTGGCATGTTAGGTGGTCGTTGTAAGTGTATGTGAAATTTGTGTTTGGAGGGGGTTTGGGATTTACAGTAAGTTACAGAATGTGTGTGTGTGTGTGCGCGCGTGTCTCACATAATCATCAGTGGCATCTTTGACTGCAGTGATGCTCAGCACCAGCACTAAAGGCACGATGGTGGTGAACCAGGATAATGAGGAGATCTGTGGAATCAACTAAGACAAAAACAAACACACATTTACCCTTCAGACATTTCTGTAGCACATTTTAATTCTCAAAACACAAGAATCTTATAAATTCAATCTATGAAGGGCAATTAAATGTTTCAAAAATGCTTCAGCACAAAGATAGAAAAGCAGATTTCCCATGAGCGCCCAGCTCTCGGCTATTCGTGTATCTCTCCAAATAATTTCAATACACTTTTCTGCATCCAAGTTTTTATTTCAAGCTGACATCACTGAAGCATCAATCCTGGATGCTGATTCATACACGATTACACACAGCTATGAGCCCACTCTCTGTCATCCTTTACACACTCATGTCTATTAAACACTGCAGTAAAAGCATACCGTACCTGCAGTATGAGTAGAAACAGGAAGTAGGTGTTGGCAACTTCCTGGAACTGCTCAAACAGGTTGACCGCTAAGAAGGTGATAATGTTGTACTTTGAGGTCATGATGCAGTTGCTCTGTGGACACACAGGAAAAAGGGACAGTGGACAATGACAACAGAGTTCAATGATGTGGGAGAACAAGATTAAGACAGTAAAATTAAACTCAGTCTCAAACTGTACAGGTTGTGCGTGTCACTTACAGCATACTGAAACTTCTCATTGTACTCTCTGTCATTGGCTCGAACTCTCCTTTCCTCCTCTGTTATGGAACCAAAACACATGTGACTAACAGGAAAGACATAGGGCCTACATTAAAAAAAACATTTTTTTAAAGCTCAACGAAAAGCATAAATCTTCTCCCAAGTAATATCTCCGAAATGAAATCTGTCATTGTTTGAGTAGCATCTAGACGCTTCAAGCAACAACGTAAACCTTACTGCGCAAGTGCGCATGCAGTTTTTGTGGCCCAAATTTAATTTCCGGCAAAGAATAGAGTCCCTGTAGATTATTTCAGACATCAAGCAATCGAAACAACAAATAAATACATTAGCTAGCAAGTTAAAAGTATGTCTGTCTGGCAAGTATTATTTTGGGTTACCAGTAGAAGAACCATTACTTGGCTAAACTTAAGTGTTAAAACAAAGTACCACAACCTATTCAACAAATTGATTATTTAAAAAATGTAATACAATAAAATTCAACAATTGTTTATTTAATACAGTTATTGTATAATAAGGTTAAATAATATATGAACAGTTAAATGATAATTATTAGTAGTTAACTTCGAGCCATGCGCGTGCATCCAATGAAACCGTCTATACAGTTGCCATGCAAAGTGGTGAAGAGATGTTAATGATAAATCACACTTATGTAATGAAAAATGTACAAATGTCACTAGACCCTACACTCAATTACACACACGCAAATACACAAATCATCCAGTGATGTACCGTACAGTCACTTTCTGCTTGAAAACCACCTGTTCTCTATGAGATGGAAACTATACTCCATATCTGATGATGGTACAACAACTCCTGCCAAGTGGGAGAAGAGCTGTGGTCGCCACATCAAGCACAACACAGCTGAGAAATGAAAGAAGTGGCGGATTGTGCGTCAGATTAATTTCTGCATTATACGGCTGAAAACAGTACTAACCGTGACGGAGTTAGACTGCGGTTCTCATATTATCATAAACCTTAAGTTTTCACTTCTGCTGAGAGCGAAACTCAATGTCGAGAGCAGTTCAGGAGCTCAGTTTCACCTCAGCCTGTGTCTTTCCAGCCAGAGTAACACACAAAACAAACACACCTGCATCTATCTGAGAAGGGCTCTTTCCTTTGCTTCTCTCCCCTTCTGAACAGGAGATAATGAGATAAACAGGAGAAAATGGCTCTGTCGGATTCACTTCGCCATGCTTCTGTCGCAGCTGCAGTTCATTTCTGCTGGGTAATGGCCACTTTTTCAAGCAGACCGTTGTATGTGGGGGTGGGGTGTCATCAGACCATATTATCGATGGGCGAATGACGCGCTTCTTAAGGACAGAGTGACTTTAGAGAGACTCTTATCTGTCATCACTCATGCACCCTCCTCTACATAACCTTAGGCCCGTTCACCCTGATAAACACATGGGTCACGTGTGTGTTTGTACATCTGCTTAAGTAGAAAGATATAGAGAGTGAGGTTTCTTTGTGTGTATAGAGGAGGTTTGATTTTGCAGTTTTTGCTTCTGAAATATTGATGAGAATCTGTTCAATGCAACTAGGGTGACCTGATTATAAGATAGCCAAAAAAGAGACCAACTATGTTCATCGTACCCACATGCAAACCTAACACGCTTTAAAATGTATTACGTTAAACACTCTTCCAGACAGAGACGAATCTCAGTTTGCATTGACATTCAGACTTAAACCATACCTTAACATTGATTATATTAAACCTTCAAAGACAGCAAGAGCGAGGAAGAGAGACAGAGAAGGGTCTGTTGAATGAGCTGCACCATTTATGTGCATCATCAAAGGTCAAAGCCCTGCACGCAAACAGATATAGCCAGCCTGTAACCTGTTTGCTCACATCTGCTCTGGTCCTGTTCTCTGCGACTGAGACTCTCACTGTCTGTGGTTTCCTGTGTAAATTCAGGCCGGCTCGGTTATGTGTTTCTCTTCTGCACTGCCCGGAGACAGGTTCACAAATACGGCCCACACATAGCCAACAGACTGCAACACACACACACATACAGACCAACATGTACAGCATACATAAAAAGCATATCCAGCTATATTTTGCTTCCAATGATGAGAAAAAATACACTATTAGTGGTTGACCTATATTGTCTTTCAATGGTTGATTCTTGCGTTATACTTGGTACCTGATGCTGAATTAGTCTTTAGCAGTATAGAGTCAACTTGCAAAAGGATCTAAACACACATGTTGATATTTAGATTGACAGCATGATTGCGAGTATGATATTGCTTTTTATCACCATCGTCTGACACTGCATGGACGAAGGCAGTTTCTAATATACTGTATATATTTCCTATAAACCTACTGATTCACAGAGAAGGTGGGCTCATCAAATTCAGAATAGGGAAGTCGTGCCACTCGGCGGCCATGTTTGCAATGCGCCTCCGGGCAGTATTACGTAATTCAATCAAGAGTGAATGGGAATACAGATATGATAAATAAATAAAACATTATTTTTCATGTTGCTTTAGATACTACGCAGATTGCTACAATCGCTGGCTAAAATCCCAATTAAAGACATATTTAAAAACAAAAATTTTAAATGACGTAAACTGTACCATAACGTTTGTTTCTGATGATCAAATTTGCACTAAAAACATAATTTTTCATGTTGCTTTAGATATACACAAGCGCGAAGCTTCGCTAGGGCGGCCATATCGAGCGTTGCATTCCTCCCCATTCATTTCAATGGCAGTGACGCATCTTGTTAATATTAATATCTTTGGTATAATTTACAAACTCTTATACTGTAACCTGATCCCATCACTCTACCCTCTTCCTCAAGGTCACTTTATTCTTCCCACTTTCCTCCAGGCTATCTGCTGTACTCCGTCATCAATACGGATGGAAACCACACTGCTGTTTCCAGACTCTGAGAGTGCATTACCTGCCTATTGGCTGCTGATGACATAATGCCTGTCTGAGGCTCTGGTTCCAACTGAAGAGCACCTCAGCAAAACTGGCCCATTAAGCACTTTCTAACACTGCGCCCTTACTAATACGTCCAAGGACAGCCCTGTGAGAGCCGCAGTGGGCGAAATGCTGCTTGTGTGACGTTTCTCAAACTGTCGGTGACAGAAGCTTTAATTCAGCGCTACTGACAAGGACATGGTTAATAGCAAATCTGTGCAGATTCAAACAGCCCAGCAATTTCTTGGTGGGCAGTGATGCAACACACATTATTTACTGTGTCAGCTAGTTCCACATGGATGATTTTTCATTTTATACTTCATGGAGATTCTGCTCAATTCCATTGCGATTAAATTTTGTGACACCAGAAGTCTAGAATTCACACACTAAGTCATTTTAGACAATATTGATTCTTCAACCACTTACATGTAATGTAAATAAACATAATCAATTCAAGCCAAATCCTTCAATGATGTTTAACGGCAGAGTATATTTCATCAAATTACCTCCAGTGCTCGAATTGAGGGGAGGTCTGGGGGGATCCGGCACCCCCATAAGGCATTAGGGACCCCAGGAGGAAATAAAATAGACCTTGTACTAGGTCCTTCAGATATTTTTTTAAAAGACAATAATAATGACAAATCTCTATTTTGTGCGGACAAGATACTGTAAATATTGAGAATGTTTTTTACGTCTATATTGGAAATGTCTATTACGCTGATTTTAGGGGACTTGTCATGTGACCCAAAATGGTGGGGACCACCCATAAGACATGATTCAATTCCAGCACTGAGTATCGCTAAAGCACCATTGATGTCCTTTCGACCATTTCAAACTATTTGTCACTGTTAATGCCTCAAAGAGACAAACCACAGGCTCAAAATAGCCTCTTAGGGGGTGAGCTAATTGCTACAGTGCTTCAACCTTTTTGCACACACAGCAGTGTTTCAGCCAGAGCCAAATGTTGTACATGACTCCATCCTTAAACAGAGCAGAGGCCAAACTCTCACTAATGTCTTCATTAATAATTCTCTGTGTTTTGTGTGTTCTCCTGATTTACTTGGAGTGTTTAAAGCAGAAAGAGGATTTGTTTCCTGGAGACTGATATAGTGTACAATGCGGTGAAGAAACGTGTACTAAGTTGCTCAGACACTAGTACGAAATGTGTATGCTGCGCAATCATCAAGCATTTGTTTGACAATAACAAGTCTGCCCTTCACATGACCTTGAACTCATATCTGACTCATTCTGCACCATTTACTTGCATATTCTATCTCTTTGCAATCTGCTCCCTTTTCCTCATTCAATGTTCTCTTTGCTTGTGGTTTCATACAGTACAGTCAACTACCCGACTCATCTCTCCGATCAAGTGCTCACCTACTGTATCTACTTATATATCCCTATGCTGGACGGACTAAACACATCCACCAAATTTTAAAACAACAAACAACAATTCAAAGCAAACACATTTCGGGTTCTTTGTGCTTCTGTTGCATTTTGCCACTTCAAAGCTTTGTGGAAAAAAATACAAATACAGTTTACTGAGCTAGCAGCCGCAAACATTTTCAAAAGACTTGTTTGACCTTACAGCTAAATGAGTTAAGTATAGTGGGCCTTTTCTATATTTACTGTAAAACAAAACTGATACTTGTGTCAAGTCTTATTCCCCTGTACACAAGGCACATATCACTGATGAGTCATCCTAGACATTTTTAGAGTGAGCATATCCTAAAATGACTGATAATGAGAGCATTAAAGATATGCTAGATTTAAGATATTTTGTTATGAGGTAAGACATAAATAAAGCTGACAGACAGACAACTGGAATATTTCATTGTTATTCTGTACATTCTGTAGCCTCAGATGACTGATCACTAAATTGTAATTGCTACAGGAGACAACAGAGAAATTTTCCTAGACCTTTTTCCTGAGCGCATGAAACCTGATGGCAATCCAAAACAAATAAAAAAACCTAGAGATAGCAATTATGACAAAGGGAAATACAAAACAAAGTTCAGCTTGACTAACTTTGCAAACCAAAACAGCTACAGTAAACATCACCATCCACTGATTCATTTCACTGATTTAGGTTACAAAAACTTCCTTATGAACTCATTTTTCTTTACAAAAACACTGAAAACATAGTGTGCTGCAACAAAACAACACATTAAAGTGTATATGTTGCAGGCTGCATTTGTAACACAAAAAATTACATTTAGACTGGGCCAATTATACAGCAACCTGACCTCACGCTGATAAGCAATGCACCCTGGTGATAACAGATCGCACATGTAACACAATATAAAATAAATTATTAAAACAGCATGAAAATACTTTAAAAAGTTGCGTTGAACTGAGTTGGAGTATTGTGAAAATATTTGTATGACGTATATAGCAGAAACAGTTAATATGCAAAAATGCTCACTCTCAAAGCAGAAATAAGGTTATGTAAACATTTCCACAACATTTATTAAAAACCCTAGAGTGTTTTATATTTAAAAATAACTAAGATGCGGGACAAAATGATAAAGATTGTGTGTGTAGTGTGACGAATAATACAGATGAAGACTGAGGCAGGGGGAAGCAAGCATGATGAAGATGATCATCATCACAAGGTCATGAAAACGGGACACACACAGATACGTATACAGCGTTGAGTGATCAAACTGTTCTTCAGGTGATTATGTGAAACATGAGGGTGAAATAATGAATGAATGGACACATTTATGATGAGCACAAAGTGTTTTTATTCACATGACAAGGGTAAACATTGATGCATTTATTTATAGGCTAAGTTAATGTACTTGTTATAAATAACTGTATTTGTTATCATACAATTGTTTTAATGGTCTCCATTTTGATCAAATGTACGTCTTGTTTCATACATTTTAGAAAAACAAATAGACCGTCATTCGGAAAATGTAACAAACATCTCTCAAGTAAAAGTGGGCTACCTGCACGTTTTCTTATTTTTGTAGAGCTGGATAATCCCTCTTTCTTCCGTTTTAGAGGGAGAATGATTGGGAACCACTTCTCCGGGATGTCTTTCGGGATAGTCATGATGTCCCACAGTTGTTGTGTTTACTGAGCTCTACGCACATTGCAGTCGGGACACGCGGAGCGTCGGAAAAGCGCGCGCAATGACGGACACCGACCGGAACACACGAAACTACAGACGCGCAGTCTTCGATCCTTCTCTCATTTCATTTGCCGCAGCGTCGTCGAGGTCATTCGGGGTGAGGTAGTCCTATCTAACACATCTGAACTGGTTCTTATTTTATAGTTATAAAACGGCATATATTCTACACGTCATACACATTACCCTGAACCCTCTCACAGTAAGCGATATCTCCTAACTTCCTAACAGATACAATCTGACTAACGCCGTCCCCCATGTTTGTTTACCTGCATTTGAGGGTCGAACAACTTCTAGATGAACGTCACAAATACTAAGACAAATACTAACTGTCGTAAAAAATGTACGACAAACATGTATTTTATTGACAGCGACATATTCAAGTTCATATACTAACAACAGTCTCATCGAGCTGCGCCAGGGGACGTACGCCGTTGTTTTTATATGACATAACCAGAAAGTATTTTTATTGGCTAAGGACATGTCCAATAGGATTTAGCGGATGAGGTTGCCAGGGCAACTTACACTGCAGAACTGTGCGTGAGCACGATAAACTAACAACCATCCTGGCTCCATGGCGATTAAATATGGATATGGTAATGTGATTGAGAGTCACAGTGGCTCAAGACAGATAGGTAGTTTCATATCGTTTCTTGTAGGAAAGGTGAGGAGGGGTACAAAGGGGTGGCACTGCGGAAGACATCTGGACTAGTCTGGTGTCTGTGCACGTGCTGTATGCGTCTCGCAGTGAGTGGAGAGAAAGGGGCAGTCTCTTGCCAGGGAAATAAAAACAAACTGACTGCTTAACACAGTGCTTTGCATGCACGTGCAGCGGTAGAATTTTATATGGTTTATGGTCTACTGTAACTTCTGGTGTTGAAATACACCACACACTAACATTGTATTGTCTCAGTCAACATGCTTTTATCTATATGGAATAGTTTCGTAAATGACAATCACAAGTTCACATCAAATTGCCCCATGTAACAGAATTTTCCAAAATAAATAAATAAATACAAAATCAACCAGCAGAGGCCGGGAAGGTTATAAAAAGTATCTTAACCTCTGAAGAACTGGAGGCGTATCGTTTCATTAGAACAACACCCTCATGCATTTTCATTAATTCGAGCGTGAAATGGATATTTTGGGAAATCAAAGAGGCTAAATCTTACACAAGCACAAGTATTTTGAAAACATTTGTTTAGTATTCATATGAGGCAAAAAAACCTAAATTTTGATGTTAAATTCAAACCACAAACTGGCAATGTGTGTGCTTAGGGAGAGAAACTAATTGTTTACCTGTGGGAGGTCTCTTTCTGAACATTTCCACACCCCTGAATATCTGCCGCTCCGTCCCATGGGAAAATCTACACCGGCATGCAAAAACACACACAGTGAGAGAGTGACACTGTCAAGAGGATCTCAAGGGTAAAACAGGGGACACATACCAACAGTTTACGCTCACTCAGGAAATTCAATGATATTTAATCCTTGACCACAGTGTGTGCAAAAACGTCAGCTAAAACTAAGCCACTGGTAATGAACCTGCTGCCGTAAACTCCATGCTTGACTGTTTACATTACATTCGTTTTACATGTATTTTACAAAATCATAGGATGCAGCCTCCATTATAACATGTGCAATATACCTGGTCCTTTGGTTAACATTTTGAGACAAGACAATTAAAGTGGTGACATGTAGCCATTATTCTAGGGTGAACTGAAATGCTAAGTGATAGATGTGGACGTGGTCTGGGGAGGTCTTGACCAGCAGCACATTGATGTCTGTGTGTCTGTTTACCAATAAATCTTTCTCTGAAGACGCCACACACTGTCTGCTTCCATCTTCTGCTTCTGCGTCCGCACAATAAATACATAGATAGAGAAGCACAGCTCATCTACCTAGACCTTGACTATTTGACTAAATAGTGGTTATATATGATTAAAACATTTGATCTTTGTGTTCTAAGTAAAGAATAGAAGTAACAGACAGATGATGAGACTAAAACCAATGTAAACTACCAACAAAAAGAATAAGTAATGCTGGCTTACGAAATCTATGACCCCATCCCCTCTCTTATCACCTCTGTGAAATAGCATTACCGTTCTAATCTGCACTTTAACATATCCTTAATTTGCGAGGGTGTACGCAAAATTATTGGAGCTGCTTTTCTTTCCCAGAGAGGCTCTCGGGTTATTATTACTAATGCTGATCAGTTGCTTGGAGATATGACATATAAACAGAGATATGGTTTCATTTTATATTGAAAATCAAAGTTCGAGAGTGTGGGAAGAACTGGGTAGGAGGCTCGATAACAGACTAAAACTATCCACTGCTACAGGTAAAGACACAAACTTACACAATAAAGATAACAAATCCACAATAAGATATTTTACCAAGCCAGCAAACTGGCACTCACATACATGTCAACCGTGATTATAGTTTTTTACCATACATCTGACCAGAGGCTTGACACACCAGCAGGTCAAATTCAATGACCCACAACACAGACCTGCACAAACACACAAAGCTACACAAGGAAAGATTCAGTAAACATGCCATTAACTAACTAACCCAGATCCTGAAGCCATTTTGTATATAAACACACTCAGAGAAATTAACATCTGTAATTTGACAACAGATTGCAGTGGTGTATAACACGTCCTTTAACTCAGCAGCTATAATAAGCATCATGCAGCGGTGTGTACACAAACACACACTTCACATGTGCTGTATGTATGCAATACCATAAGAGCTTTTCTATAGCTCAACTGGTAATGCATTGTGTTACCAACACTGAGGTCATGAATTTATGGCCACCGAAGGAGTTCTATACAGAAGCCTAAAGGTAACAGATAAGCATAAACCAACAGAAAATGAGGTAGTAACCAAGTATTTATATTAAACAGGTTAATTTTAAAAGGACCACCCCATCTTTCATCCCACAATATTAATTTAATCTCTTTATTTATTTTTCACATCCATGGCTCCAAAGGTCAAACAACAAATCAGTATAAGACCAAAACCACAATAATAACACTGACTGCAGAGAAATGAAGAGCAAGAGCAAGTACACTGTATCTATATTTATAGACGTTTTTAATTCCACTTTTTGGGGGGGTTTCACCCTGGGAAATCATTACATTGTTGGTTCTCTAAGCACATTGAAGCACATTTCTTGGCTGCCAGTCAGAATTTTACTCTCAAAGGAATTTCAAGAATTAGCTTAAATCCTTGGTTCAATTAAGTTTATAAGTCACTTTGAAATGCTTACGTAAATTCTGAACCCATATCGCAGAAACATTCAGTTGACATAACATGAACTTTTAATCGTTAATGACCTCTCATTTCACCTTTCTCTTGAAGGTGTATAAATACAAAAATGTGTTTGATATCCAGACCTAACCAGATCATATCACAAAGGTTTAACTAAAGTCCCTCCTAAACTCGTTCAAACTGTTCATGTGCTGTATCTGCCTATACTGTGTGTCGTGGCATTTTACGGCTGCCGAAATAAAGTGTTTAAAGTATTATTTTACACGTTTATAGTCTCAAATAGGATTCAGCACAAACATCTATAGTGACGTGACATTTATACCGATATCAGTTATTATCAGACGGTGCTGAACTGATGTTAAAGCTTATTGTTGTGAGCGGGTAAAAATAAACCACCGTTACCTTGATCAGGTCCTCCTATATGCACTTAGGATATCCGTCATTTCTCTGTGGTCTGTAAGGACTTTTTCCTTCTCCACAGGTATCCAGACGCTTTAAGGCAACATAGGTTATATGTCGGCTGCATACGTCCCTTCATCATCAAAACATCCTTGTTAGGGTGAAAATGTATCGGACACGATAGGTCAGCAGATGCTCGTAATAGGAGGAGGGAGGTGGGGGCGGTGTTTTCATCTGCATCCGTGCCTTCCGACTTACAGGCTATAAACAAAATGCTCTTCTATTTGTTTTGTGGGGTATTTATGTTGCAACCTTCACGACTACACGCTATTAAGTGTGTTATTTAATGAACTTCGTATGTTAAGCATACCAGTTAGGATGTAAGATAAGACGCGTAAAATACGGTGTAACTTTTCTTCACGATGTTGCACAGCCTGACTTTCACCATGTGCTCATTGTTTTGGTTTGTCGCGAGCGCACTCTGCTGGTCATGCGCAGTATCGATTGTATTTCTAAACAGTGCTGATGAAAAAACAGTTCGTTTAAAACTAGTAACAACATCGTTTCATCGTATAGAAATCGCTATTTTTTCTTCTTACTTTTGGTTCGCTGCTGTAGTTGTCGGAACAACTGATGGTTTGTTGTACTGGTTGGCTAGGTTACTCAATTTCAAGCGGCGTCACTAAGTTACGTATGCACGTTGTAGCCTATGCGTCAACGTTGATATTGTTGAATATAGCCTATATATTCTCATTTTTAATGAAAAACTAATCATTATTCTGTGCATATTACTTGTTTATATGTTTTTTTTAAATATTATATTAATATTATTATTATTATTTGTGATGCATTGTGTTTTTTTGTTAGGCAGCAGACCCTTTCAGTGCTGATTTCTTTGGGTTAGGTTAGAAACTGTTGTTGTTGTCATCTTGGACAAACAGAGTAAATCATCTTGTCATACTCGTTTTAAAACTACCATGATATGTATGTGCATCTTGTTTCACCTGTTGTTAAAAGGCCCATGTTCATGTTTTGCTAAGGTGCTGATTAACCAAGTGCTTTCGTTGGAAGATCAACAGAGTGAGCACCGTTTTTAGCATCTACATTTGTTCATCTCTTATCTCCCCTAAAGTTCTGAAGTTTATCTCAAACCAACGTCCCGTGACATCTATAAATCTTACTTTTGCTATATTAAAAGTCTAAGTTAATGATTTTAATCTTCAAAAGACCTCAGGAAGACAGAAAATGTATTTAAGTTTTCAAATGCTGTTATTATTTTTACACTTACATTTAAAAGCCATGGGCTAGTTTGTGAGTAAACACTGCCTCTGGCTTTATTTACTTAATGTCTGGGCCAAAGTATCCATGTGTCAGACATTTCAGCTCTGCAAGCATATTGAAGGACACAGTTGGCTTTATATAATGTCACAGGCCTTATACAGATATTGGAGTGAGCAGCTTTGCGTGAACATCTTTCACGTAAACAACTGGCAAATCTGTTGTCATTGGTTTGCTTAATTGTTATAGTAGATGAATGAGGTTTACGCACAGACACCTTTTTCATTTAACCTACTGAGGCCAAACCAAACAAGTGATAAACAGCTTTATATTGATCAAGTTGTTATTGCCACTGTATGGCAATAACAGGATCCAATGCACTGTGCTATTGTGAAACACTTTCCCTGAACAGAAGGTAAATGCTGGTTTTCTGAATATGTACAATCATTATACGTATATTCCCAAAAGTTCAGATAAGTATTTACTTTAAGGGGGCTTCCTACATTCTCTTTGCCCTGTAAGCTCTTTGTTGGTAAATTTGCACCAGAGGACATAAGCAAATATATATACTGTACTGTGGCTTTCGGTAGCCCTGTGTGGTCCTGAACTTGTACATATGTTGCATGTGAAAGAGAGCAAGTGGGAGGTCAACTACTGATAAACAGAAAATATATAGGGTCATTTTAAACCTCTCCGAACCAAATAATAAAGCGACAAAAATATTTGGTAAACACTATTGTACACACACATATATATATATATAAATGTTAACAGAGAGAAAATGAAATTACAGTCAAACATTAAGAAAAATGAGGTAACCAACTGTCAGCATGCAGTAAAATACAGCATAAACATAGACCTAGTATATAATAAATAGTTGCTGTGCAGATTTAGTCAAAGCCTGAAATAATATGCAGATTTTTACAAAGAATACAGTTTGTTTAAAAGAGGGTTTTGTGTCTTGGAACTGTGTATTTTATTTTTAGATTGTATTGAACTACATTTATTGTACTGTAGCTGCCACCAGTCTACCAATAGATCAAAGGAAATATTCAAGAGGTACATTTAAAAATATTTAATACACTTTACACATGTATATACATTTTAATTCAGCTGCTAATTTAAAAATTGCTGCTATAAATCAAGTACAACTTACTAACCAGAATACAGTTCATTCTACTTATTAAATACATTTAGTTTTTGTTAATATATCAAGTAAATGTTACTTAGAGTAAACTAAAAAAATTACGCTGAACTAAATCATGTGTCTAACTCAAACACCTAGTTCATATTTAAAAATGTTTTTACAACATAGATGTCAAGAAGAGACTGGTCGTCTCTGTACTGACATTAGCACAATTACTGCTCTATAAGTAAAATAACACACTTCATGACTAAAAGAGTGCCTCCCTCAGCCTAGGCACAAGCACCGCTCCTCTGAACAACGTTAACAACTTAAAAAACCCCAAACTTAAAAATAATACCAAAACTCTCCTAAAAAACACGAAGGTCTTTCTTTTTACTAAAAAACACTTAAAAGGACAGTTAATCTTGAAAATGTATATCCTAATGCTGTCAGATACAAAGCATGCTGGGGACTACAGATCAACTGCCAAGGTAGTTATATCTACAAAAAATATTTATGTAATCTCCACACAAAATAAATAAGTAAACTTAATTTGACCAATTTAAATGGGTTGCACATAATAAAATTGAGTTGGATTTGATTAATAATTTGTTAAATTAAAATTACTCAAATAAAATAATGAAAATCTAAACAACCAAAATTAGTAGATTTTATTCCCAAGATTAAAATCTATTTTGTTAAAACAGGAACATAATTATATTAACTATATTTTAATCATTTCTTTTCATAAAATCTACTAAGGCACATTTGTTTCAGTGTAGATGTAAAGCAAACAGTAATTCCCCCAATGTCCTTAGTGTCCTTTAAGTCTTTGGAGAAAATCGGAATTGTGTTACACATGAACGCTGTGACCAGACCGAACTGTCTCGAGGTTTTCAAAAGTTTGATAGTTTAAGGAATAAATCATCCTTTTTGGATGATTGTTGAGAGTCATTGAGCTCCACAACCTTTGTTTGATCTTTAAACTCCTCGCATTCAGACTCGGTGTCATCTTCCACCTCAGGCAAATGCCACTGAATGAAAACCAGATATATGATTGAGCCCACCACACCCCCTACCAAAGGGGCCACTATTGGAATCCAGAAGAAGTAGTCGTAGCATCTGTGTAGTTCAGAAGAAAGACAGAAAAGCTTATATCAAAAAACTGAACAATTTAAAGTGATGTCATTTCAAACCTGTATGACTTTCTTTCTTCTGCAGAACACAAAAGAAGATATTTTGAAGAATGTTGTTAACTGGACCCCTTTCACTTGCATTGGTTTTGTGTCCATGCATATGAATGAGGGGGCAGTGCTGTTCGGTTACCAACTTTATTCAAATTTTCTTATTTTGTTTTCACGGAAGAAAGTCATACAGGTTTGAAATGACAAGTTAGTGAGTAAATCATGACAGAATTTTCATTTTTGGGTGAATCACTTTAAAGCAGGAAAGTAACATACACTGACCAAAATTATAAACGCAACACTTTTGTTTTTGCCCCCATTTTTCATGAGCTGAACTAAAAGATCTAAGACCTTTTCTATGTACACAAAAGGCCTATTTCTCTCAAACATTGTTCACAAATCTGTCTAAATCTGTGTTAGTGAGCACTTCTCCTTTGCGGAGATAATCCATCCACTTCACAGGTGTGGCATATCAAGATGCTGATTAGACAGCATGATTATTGCACAGGTGTGCCTTAGGCTGGCCACAATAAAATGTCACTCTGTGCAGTTTTATCACACAACACAATGCCAAAGGTGTCGCAAGTTTTAAGGGAGCGTGCGATTGGCATGCTGACTGCAGGAATATCCACCAGAGCTGTTGCCCGTGAATTGAATTTTCATTTCTCTACTATAAGCCGTCTCCATCGGCGTTTCAGAGAATTTGGCAGTACATCCAACCAGCCTCACAACCGCAGACCACGTGTAACCACACCAGCCCAGGACCTCCACATCCAGCATCTTCACCTCCAAGATAATCTGAGACCAGCCACCCCGGACAGCAGCTGCGACAATCGGTTTGCTTAACCAAAGAATTTCTGCACAAACTGTCAGAAACCGTCTCAGGGAAGCTCATCTGCATGCTCTTCGTCCTCATCGGGGTCTCGACCTGACTGCAGTTCTTCGTCGTAACCGACTTGGGCAAATGCTCACATTTGATTGCATCTGGCACTTTGGAGAGGTGTTCTCTTCACGGATGAATCCCGGTTTTCACTGTACAGGGCAGATGGCAGACAGCGTGTATGGCGTTGTGTGGGTGAGCGGTTTGCTGATGTCAACGTTGTGGATCGAGTGGCTCATGGTGGCGGTGTGGTTATGGTATGGGCAGGCGCGAACACAGGTGCGTTTTATTGATGGCATTTTGAATGCACAGAGATACCGCGAAGAGATCCTGAGGCCCATTGTTGTGCCATTCCTCCATGAGCATCACCTCATGTTGCAGCATGATAATGCACAGCCCCATGTTGCAAGGATCTGTACACAATTCCTGGAAGCTGAAAACATCCCAGTTCTTGCATTTTCAGCATACTCAGCGGACATGTCACCCATTGAGCATGTTTGGGATATACGACAGCGTGTTCCAGTTCCTGCCAATATCCAGCAATTTCGCACAGCCATTGAAGAGGAGTGGACCAAGATCCACAGGCCACAATCACCAACCTGATCAACTCTATGCCAAGGAGATGTGTTGCACTGCGTGAGGCAAATGGTGGTCACACCAGATACTGACTGGTTTTCGGACCCCCCCAATACAGTAAAACTGCACATTTTAGAGTGGCCTTTTATTGTGGCCAGCCTAAGGCACACCTGTGCAATAATCATGCTGTCTAATCAGCATCGTGATATGCCACACCTGTGAGGTAAGGAGAAGCGCTCACTAACACAGATTTTGACAGATTTGTGAACAATTTTTGAGAGAAATAGGCCTTTTGTGTACATAGAAAAAGTCTTAGATCTTTTAGTTCAGCTCAAACATTTACTAAAACATAAGAATTGACACAATGACTCCTAGTACTACATAAAAATCATTAAAAAAACATAAAGATCCCGGTGAATGCTGAAATTAGGTTATTTTTGGCAGAGCAACAAAGCTGACAAAAGTTCTCAGTCAAGTCATTTATGTGAGAAGAGTTAAGTACGGAGATAAGAGGAATAGTTTAATCTTATACTTTAATAAGATAATAATAGATTGTTGGCAGATCAGAGTACGTACGTAAAGACTTCAATGCCCCAGCCTGCAGTGAGAGTGAAGAGACGTGGACCAAGGTCACGGGCTGGATTTATGGCTGCTCCACAATTACCTGCCATTGACATGGAAATGCCCAGGACGACGGTTGCTACGATGGGAGGGAGCAGTGCCTCAGGTGCAGGAGCATTTCTTTTATCATTCAGAGGTAGAATGCACAACATCAGCAAGGCTGTACCAACCACCTAACCGGTGCACAAAAAATGTCAGGGTCAGATGACCCAGCGTGCATTTCTGGCAATATCTGTCCATTAATGTTATAGTGACTAATGTTTGCTTAATGTTATCTTGCGTTGTAATTTATATTTTGGATTGCATAAGATTACATAGATTTATGGCATAACATTTGCCCTGTGCTGCTTGCAGTAAATGCCAAGCCCTTGTCCAATCTGCAGTGGCCTTTTATCTGACCTGATCCAGAAAGTTGGTCTGCATTGACACCACGTCGGTTGGGTAGGTGGCAAAGATGCTAGCAGTTTCATTAGGGCCGAATACAGTCAAAACACTACCACTAAACTCCATAATTGCATCTGGAGGAGAACAGAAGAGAAGTGACAGTTTCAAAAACATTTGATATTATTTTTAATACGTTCTGTATTTTTTTACCATAGTAGATGAGATAGACTAGCCCAGAGGCAAGGTACGCCCCCAACACCTGAGCCAGAGAATACGGCAACAACTTAATCCAAGGTAGATCACCCAACACACAGAAACTCAGAGACACAGCTGGATTTAGATGAGCTCCTGAATGAGAAAACGCGATACAGTAGTTAAACAAGTAATATTTAAGCAAACCACTACAGTATCAATGGCAATCATTGTTTTACCCGAGACTGCCCTGCAGAGGTACATTGCAGACATGACACCTACAGAGAAGGCCATGTTAACAGACAGAAATTGTCCTTTAGTTTCTCTGCTGGTTTTCACTTGGGCTGCTGCAGCACAACCAAACAGCTATAACAGAAGAAAAAACATGATATACAGTATTAATGATACAGTTTGAATTATATAGTTTATGGTCCAGTTACTTCATATAGTACAATAAAGTACTATAGATAAAGAGTCGTTGATAATTATTTGTGGACTGTACCAGATAACAGGCTGCTGCTAAATTACTTAAACAAACACACTGTTCCACGTGGCAAACAGAGAACCTAACGTCAGTTGTGAGAGCTATACACTGTAAAAAAACTGTAATTTTACAGAAAATACAATTCTACGTTAAACAGGATTTTGCTTTTTTTACAGTTTATTTTTATTTTTTAATACAGTCAAAACCTGCAAAATTACAGAAAAAGACTTGAAAACAGCTGTCATCATTTTTTGTAACAAGATTCTTTTTTTTACAGTTTATTTATATTTTCCACATATATCTTATGGTGTAACACATTATTTTCTATTAATTCTCCTCATATCCCATTACCCTCTAAATAACATATGAAAAATGTTTTATTTATGAACACTTCCCTTCTTTTTCCGTTTCACAATATATTTAATAGAGAATTATGTGATTAGATTCTACATTGATGTGGTTCATTATTGGACATATACATTATTGCCTAAAAATGTATTATTGAAAATGTTGAAAAAGCAGCACATAGACAAGTTCACAGCAACAAAATATATGGATATTCCAGTCTGTGTTAGGAATATTAGTTTACAGTTGGGTTTAAAGTATATAATTTAGTTTTATATACTATTCTATGTATGAGTTAGTAATAATTAACTTAAAAAGAAATAGCGGAAAGTCAACATTAATGGAACAATAATATTTACAAAACTCTATAAATCAATTACTTTGCTCAATGTCCATTAAAAAGTGGAAACTTTGAAAAAACTTACCAGGAGGACAAAAGTGCCTAGGAGCTCTCCTAAAATCTGTCGTGCCAATTCATTTTTCACCTTCATCCTCTTAATCGCCTTTTTAACGTTGCTCATGTTTGCAGGTTTTCTGGATTTCTGCTGTCTGTGCAGAGATTGGGACCTCACTCCTGTCTCTCAGGGCTCACCTTTAAACCCTCTTTAAAATACATTCACGTGGTACAAACGTCCCCCACATCAGCCAGTCACATCAACATCCTCGGGTCTGGACTATTAGACCATAACCCCTTTATAAATCATTACTGATCATGGAGGACACCGAGATAGAAGAAAGTAATGAATGATCTATGATCTTCTGTTATAAAACACTTTAACATGCAATCCAGATGATCAATTTGACATTGCAAGGGTACATGACATATTAGATGATCGTGCAATTATCTCTAGATAAGATATTATCTCTAGATCAAATATCGATCCAAGAATATCTTTCCTAAAGCCAGGACCAGCATCCTTTGCAATTGATTAAATAATATTGCTGTTTCAACCAAGAAATTAGGCTTTTACTGTAGTTTCTTACAAAATTAAAAATGGATATTCTTTGCCACTGTAATATCTTAATATTCTTAATCTACTGCATGCTTTTTAAAGTTATCATAAAATAATAATTTTACATGAAATATTTCAGTTTATTATAAGTGATTTTTCTGTTTGGTGTCACTACATGGTGTCCTCAAAATCTTTAACCAAAAACATTAGCCTTCCCTCCCTCCAAACAACATCTCTTCTCTGCATGACATACATCTCGGCCTGGGGTGGTTCTACTGTATATTCAACATTAACATTTACATTTAGTCATTTAGCAGACGCTTTTATCCAAAACGACTTACGAAGAGTTTAGGGAGCAATAAGCGATATGTCATACAGGAGACATAATACATTAGGTGCCAATACAAAGTTACTGGTTTCAACAAAAGCTAGACCACTACCTGTTGAGAGAAAGGTATTTTTTTGTTTTGTCTGTCAAGTATTCACAGAAGAGATGGCTTTTAAGTAGTCTTTTGAATGTTGTGAGAGATGTGGTTGACCGGACAGAGTTAAGAAGAATGTTCCACCAGGAGGGAGTTGTGAATGAGAAATGACGATCCAATTGATTTCTGAAGGATGAAATGAAGACCCACTCTACAATTCTTCTCATTCCAGAAGGTGTTTCAGTTGGATATTCTTCAGAAATTCAGAGTTAACACCATTGCAGCTTCTGTTTCATATTGACTATAGATTACAAGTGTATGTTACTGTATAAAAGTTGTAACATAATGATTAAAGCTCATTAAGGTTTAATTTTATAGTGAGGACTGGAGAGCAATGCTCTGTGGTACAATATTTAACATATCAAACTGCAGAAAATCAATCATGTTTGGACAATGAAACATCAGAAAGTCATAAAAAATGGGGTGACCCCAAATAGTAAAAGATTCGATGCTTCGATAGGAGGAGCCTGATTCGACTACCAATCTCACGGTCGAATCTTGGCAGATGTGTTACGCAATGGGGATCATGCCATTCTTCAAATTCAAAACCCCTGGCGCATATGAAGTGAAAGTGACCTATTTGTCAGATATGGTGACCCATACCCTCTGCATTTAACCCATCCAGCAAGGCGTGAACCAGAGCCCAAGGCATAAGCGAACTAAGCGGCTGCTTAGGGCCCCCGTGGCCACTAGGGGGCCCCCAAGACTCTTAAAAAACCTTTCTGGACATCGTTTTTTTAAATATTATGGATATGGGTAATGATACAAAATGCATTATTCAATGAAAAAAATTGAGATATTATGTAAAGTTGAGTCAATTTGTCTAAAATAAAGTGTTTATTTTAGAAACCTATTTTCCTTTTTTCATTACAATTGTATATATTTTTCATATAAGATTCTGTTTGTATTTGATTATATTTGTAGTTGATTGGTATTCAGGTTTATATATTTTTCTTGTACCACCTTGTTACAGGTCCATCTGATCTGTTCATTTTGTTATATTATTTAATGATTTAGTTTAATATTGTCCATTTTGTCCATTTAAATATTTTTTTTATATAAAAAGATAATGTTTATCTTAAGTAATTTTATTTGTAGTTGATTGCATTGCACTATTTGCACGTTGCACATTTTTCTAACCAAAAGTAATTAAAGTGGTTATCATGTTTACAGTAAATGTATTGCCTACTGGTTTATTTAGCTAATTTTGAGTACACCACATTAAGTATGCCAATTGGTACTGCAAGATGAACACCTGACCACTCTTGTGGGTTTGCTACGGTTACAATTAAAATCCGTAGAAAGGTAAAAACATTGATGCAACAAATGAACACAACTTCAACAAATACAATTGATGATGGGTGCTTTAGATTTATAGTGTGCGAATAATCAAGGATTGACAATAATTAGTCATATTGGTGGCACAGAGGGGGCCCCAAATAAAATTCTGTTTAGGGCCCCCTGAAGGCTTGGATGCACCCCTGCCAGAATATGCACCTCCTTCAATAACACGCTGTCTGATTGGCTAATTCTAACCCCTCCTCACACAAAATCCTAATCCTAACCCCTCCCCTAACACCTAATCCTTACCCTAACCATTGTGGGGAGGTGGGGTGCATATTCTGGCAGGGGTGCATTTCTCGGCATTCACCGGCCCTGCCGTGAACACACGTACATCCGGAGCAGCAGGCGAGGTCTATGGAAAAGAGTTTGCCAGAATATAACCTGACCTGTCTGGCTATGACCCAGCGCAGGATCGCGTCTCTGCGCGTCTTCTGTGCTGTGAATTGAAACAGAATTGAAAACCACTGACTTAGACTGAACTTGCGCCGCATGATACAAAAAAAGAATAATAAAGTAGTCTAACCAAAATCACCGCATATGGCCCTATTCACATTTCGCTTCTTTTCCGCGCGCGGAAATAGGGGGCGACGCGGTCGCGCTCTTTTTTTCAGGCGCGTCGGCGCCGCATCGAGATGAAAAAATCTCAACTTTTCAGAAAGCCGCAAGCGAACCGCAGGTCATGTGAAAAGAACCAACCAGCCAATATAGACAAGCTCAAAGAAGATGGAGACACAGATGATCATCATAACTAAATCTAGTAGCAGAGTTATTGCAAGGTATTTTCAGTGCATAAAATCCATATATCCCTTGTTTATACCTCCTCGGCTCAACGGCTATCGTGGCCCATGGTTGCTTAGCGACGACAGACGCCAGGAGAGCGCAAAGTCCAGGCGCTTTGGAAAAAAAGGAGAACGCAGTGCAGCTCGCGTTACCGCGCGGTTTTAGACGCGAAATGTGAATCGGGCCTTAAGCACGCACGGCGCAGACTTGTCATTCTCTGCACTGAAAGCAAGCGTGCGCATCAG
Source organism: Triplophysa siluroides (assembly GCA_006030095.1). NCBI lineage: Eukaryota > Metazoa > Chordata > Actinopteri > Cypriniformes > Nemacheilidae > Triplophysa > Triplophysa siluroides. The sequence goes on from VCII01000558.1 coordinate 1,641,127, forward strand.
GAGGACGGAGAAAGAGTGCGCAAGAAAAAAGGTGAAAGGGACTATTTGACTGTTTAAATTGTAAGATGCTTTATTGCATTCCTACTTTACATGCGGTAGATAAAGTTACTTTGTTGGTAGTTCATTTTTAATGAACGTGCTGTATTCCCGTTTGTATAAAAATAATTCATTATTATCGAGTAGTTTTAAGAATAGTTTTGAGGCGAGATCTGATCTAGTATTGTATGGCACATGGTGATGTTTAAGGAAAATGGCCATTCATTTTAGGTGTTTGAATATGTTCCCCTGCATTTCAGACATTTTTCCTAAACACATTTATTTTGCACATTGTGACTTGAATCTGGCTTATTTCGTTTTGTATTTTTGTTTATTATAAATTTATATTTTGTTCTAAACAAATTCTGTAAATTAATGTTTGATTGTTTTTTGGTGCATCAATGTTGCGCTGCACTTTGCGCTGTACCCTTGTTAACCACCTGGCATCGTCTCCACATGCACATGCACACACGCACACTCACACGCACGCGCACGCACGCGCACACACACGCGCGCGATTCGACTATCAGTGGACCATAGGCAAGAAGTGACAATTCTGATTCGACTATGTAAATTCTTAGTCGAGGACACCCCTATAAAAAACACAAACAAGAATTTAGTTAACATTGGCTTTATTATTTAAAAAATGAGGACGGATCTGTGCTGTACAGCCAACATATTCACATATACACAATTTGTAGCAAAAAATATATGGCCTCTGACTGATTGTAAAATATAACTATCAATAATGTGAGTGTATAAACATTATTTAAAATAACACAATAATATTTAAAAGAAACTGGCCTCCAGTACTCCTATTTTACTTACAATTAGGCCATGTTCATTCATAGATATCTTCTAACTTCTGTGAAAGAACACTAAGGCAATTTACACTTTCTAAATGTGGGACAAACAATTTGCAAAAATACTACTTCATAGAACCTGTAACAGCAATAGTTCTTATAGCAAAAAACAGTAATTCATTCATGACTGAATCACAAAGTGCTTTGAGAAGTGAGGTGGAAGGAAATGTCATTAATATGGTTGGTGAGGACGGTGAAATAAGACCTCCACGGGTCCAGGGGGCAGTTTCCTTATTAGATTCCATGCTTCAAGACGTCTCATGCCCATCAAACTCTGACCTTGCACTTCCAACAACTCATCCCCAGGAAACACTTTATTCACTGGTCCACCTGGAAACAAGTAAATTATTGATGAAGCTGTTGGTATGAAAGTGCTCCTATCAGATATTGCACGATCAGATAATATATGATAAATATATTGAGCAAACTGATTCTCACCCTGGAAGATTTTTTGTACAGTCAGGGGTTTGTCTCCCGAGCTGGAGTCCACCCCTCCTTCAAGACTAAAGCCAAGATCATAGCTGGACTTGTTTAGGGTGACATAATTTTCCTTGCCTGCAGAGGGCATACACACACACAGAATACAAAACATCTAAATCAGATTGTACAAGAGTCTCTCCTTTTGTTTTCTGTTTTGTCGAATGCTCTTCACAAGCTAAGTAAAGAAATGCATTAAGGTTTGTATTTGGCTCTTATTATCAGATAATAGTATCAACCTGTCTGTGGTATGTGAATGGCCTCTTTTCTGTGTTGAGTCTCATTTTGGTCGCCTCTCTGCAGAACCACCACTGCCATGGGCTGACTCCTCGTTTTCCTCAGGGTCCTCAGAGCCTCCCAGTGAGCACACTTCTGCAGGGGCGTGCCGTTGATCGACAGAACCCAGTCACCCTCAAAGATAGAGCCTTCCTGTGCTGCCACTCCTTCAGGAATCACTCTGTGGACCTAAAAAAGAGATGGGTATAAATCACCCCAGTTATGAAACACTCACTTGAAAACCAAATAGACATATAGACTATAAGTTTTTTTCATGTCATACTTTTTGGAGTATTAAAATACTGGAAAATATGATTCAATCCATAAAAAATAATTTATTTTGATGAAGGTGCCGTAGAACTGTTTGCTTTATTAAATGTGTCAAAAATATCTAATAATATCTAATAAAAATAATACTACTTTTATGGTAGTCAATGATGTCCCAGAAATAATAGTTGTGTTTATCAGAAAAAAATTATACAGGTTTGGAACAACTTGAGGATGATTCAATGATTTAATTTTTGGGTCGAGTATCTCTTTAACAGTGTATTATATATATTGTATTATATGTATATACTGTATATATATATATATATATATACATATATATATAAATATACATATATATATATATAGTATATAATGTTAAAAATATATTTTCTTTGCATAAAAGCTTGATGGTACATGAATCACATTTTAAAGATGGTGAATATTTTAAAGTCAATTATTAGTAAATTAGTAAAGTAAATAATTTTATTTAGAATTTTTTTCATTAAACAGTGTCTAGACCGGACGCGACCGGCGCGACCAGTGTAGACACGGTGTTAGTCTCTTTTATAATTAGCTGCTTTTTCTCTTATGTTTTCGAGGAATTGTGTGACCTTTGTATGTGTATCTGTTTCTATCACTAACGCCGTCTGTTTTGTTTTGTATCAAAATGTTTCTGTGGCATTCAGACTCTCACCGTGACTGGTTTATTCTGATCCACTCCACCTGCCAAGGTAAATCCTAAACCACACCCCACCTCCTTGTGCAATACAACCACCTGAATATCTTCATACTTCTGTCATAAGTCAGAGACACGGGTTATAATAGAAAAAGGAAATAACAAAGCAATAATAGCTGTCATTAACACAAACATATTTGTAATTGTATATTTAGCTAGCAACCAACATTTCCATTTCCATCTATTCATTTTAAGAATTTACATTAAAACAGATATATACTGTATGCTGTTATACAGCTGACTTCATATAAAAGTCTCATGTCATTTATTTCACCTGCAGGGTGTCGTCTCCCAAGTTTTTGACATCATCCAGCAGGTGTTCCAGCTCATGACTGCTCAGCAGGGACACAGAGGAGAAGCCCGACATGTTTGAGCTCAGGGAGGCAGACCGTGAGGGCACCCAGTCCTCACCATCCTCTGACAGACTGCCATCTGATGGTTTATAGTCCACTCCACCATAAATACATAGTTCCACATAACTGTACATAAAACGTGAAGTAGAGATGACAAACAACAGGCAGAAAGGGGGGAATAGGTGAAAGGTGAAAAGGACAAACTGAAGTTCAATGACATGAACACACTAAGGTAATACTTAGGGATAGTTCACCCGAAAATACAAATTCAGTCATCGTTTATTCACTCTCATGTTATTCAAAATCTATATATGACTGTTGATTCTGTGGAACACAATTGAAGATAGTTTGAGAAATGTTTCAGTGGTTTTGTGTGCATACAATGGAAGTCAATGGGGACCAATGTTATTTGGTTACCAACGTTCTTCAAAATATCTTCTTTAGTGTTCTGCGTGAGGTTGACTTAATGAAAGAATTTTCATGTTCGTGTGAATTATCCCTTTAAGAAGCCTGCAGTTAATGCATAAGCTCATTCACATTACCTCAAAGAAAAGCTTTTGCGATCCGATTTGCTCATGTTGCTTGTTATGGTCACAGAAGATTCTCCTGAGTCAGAGTCTCCTGAATCCGTTCCCTCATAGTCCTCATCATCGTCTTCCTCATCAGAGCTCCACCTAGCCATGCTAATGTCATATGTGCCTGGATCATTCCTTGTTGTGTTATAGTTATTATTGTTGGAATTATTGAGCGAGGAAAAGAGTGTCTTTGCAGGACCGATAGAAGCAGAAGGATCTGAGACCGTTTTAGAGTGAGTGCCATAGGCTGCTGACTTCACTGAGGTGAATGCACCTGTATATGAGGTATGCGCTGAGGTTTGAGGTTTTACTGTGTTACTTTGCCTCTGCATGTTTATTGTGAGAGGATCTCTATTCGGAGAGTTAGTAGGTGTGTCATCATCATCATCTTCATCTTTATCATCATCCATATTTACATGAATGCTTTGTTGCTTTATTAAACGGTTGACGTTTGACTGTTGTGAGACTGTAGATTGAAAAGTCATATTCCTTGATTTCTTCTCTATTGTTCCTGTGTTTGGAAGCCCTGAACGAGGAACGATGGCAAGATCCGGTTCATCCATCTGATTGTTACGCACAGTCCTCCTATTTTCATCCCATGTGTTAGGTTGATCAAGCTTTGGTTCATGGAGTTGTGGGAATGTTGGAATTATGTCAATACTTGTTTTGTACGTCTTCATCTTTTGTTCTGATGTGGGTTTTACTTGGAAGGTGGGATCTGATTGGGGAGTTCTGTTTAGATCTAGATTGCCTGCTGGTTCCTTAACTTTATTAACAGGATTTGTTCCTACGCTCTCTGTGTTCCCCATGACTCTTTTAAATTTAAGATTTAAATCTGAATCACTCTTCTTCACATGGACCACAGGCTTGGGTTGCTCAGGTACTGATAAGGCTCTTCTGGCACGTAAAATTTGTGGCGCGCTTTGGCTTTGTTGCATCAAAGCTTCGAACTTGTGGATGGTATTTTTCACGGAGTCCGAAGAGGATTCTAACACAGCATCTCCTTTCCTTCCATCAGCCTTCAGGTCCTCTTGATACGTTTCAACGTGGGCTACTCCTCTTGAGGATAGTGGATACTTGGGTTGGGTTGGTTCTTCTTTCTTGGTTTCTTTATTGATACCTCCAGACGTTGCTATTATTGGTTGCTGTCGGTTGGAGATGTTTGAACCCTCTTCTAAACCCTTGGACTGCGCATGTGTTCCACTGGGTTGAGCAATGTCAGAAAGGTTACTCCTGGTTCTTTCTAGGGGCCTAATTTTACTTGTCTTCTCATCAGCGGCCGTAAATGATCGAAACTTTTTATGAGTACCTGTTTGCATACTCATAGGCTTTGCCAAGAAGACACCAGCAGAAGCATCCGTTTGGTCATTTCTGATCTCTGGGGTAGATGGTTCTTGAATCTTATCGAAGAAGGTTTGTTCATTTTTAGACAACCATCTTGGGAATGTTCCAGCTTTTTCTACAGTGTATGAAGGCCTCGTCTGTTGGCTGTCAGAGGGAGATAGAGGTCCAGAAGGTGAATCAGTGCATGTTTTTCTGTGACGTAGGACCTGACCAGAATCAGTAGTACAATTGCGTTTCTCATTGAGCAAATCTTTTGAGGTCGTATCCAACTTAGAATCCGTACAACTTGCCCCGAAGAGTTTCTCAATTCTTTCCATAATTGTTTGATTTCCAGTCACCTCCTCGGTATTGGCAAGTCCTTGCTCTCTGACCCTAATTCCTATTTTGTTGTCCATCTGATCAGGACCGGAGTCACCTTGTTGCACCTGTGCCCAGGGACTCCTATCGTCCCCAATACTACGTTGGCTAAGTCTTGATTTCAACCTGACAGGGAGTGACTGACCACCACCTGTCTGTTCCATAGCAAGTGTGATCTGATTCATTGTATCAGGCGTAGATTCTAAGTTTGGGTAATCCTTTCGGTTCCCTTGTACCGTTCCACTGGAACCCTGAAACCTCCATGGAACACTATTAGGTTGATTATCTTCAGTGCACAATGTGATCTGGTTGTTTGGTTCATTTCTATCCAAACTTTCAGAGCGCCTAAGATGTTGACCGAAATTCCGGGTCTCACTAGACACCCCTGTTGTGTTTCTATATCCTGTTCTAGTACCTATCCCTCTCCAGTCTAAGCTTTTGCTTTTGTTTGACTCATAAACTGTCTTCATCTCATCTTTGCTACTTTCAACTGCTGTCTTGTCTTCATAAATGTGTCTTGCGGGTCCATACTGGAGTGTTTTTGCAGAGCGGATTTGGAATCTAGCGGCCGCAGAGCCAACAGGCTTCACAGGAGACGGACTTTGCCCCTGTGCGGCTGTTCCACTGGATGAATCTTCAGCTCTAGTTGTGTCACCCGATGTGTCTGATTCCAAAAACTGACGTCCAAAAATGTGTCTTTTTTGCAAATTCATGCTTTTAAATGTCTCTGAATGACATGCAGTACATTCATTACAGTGTGAATGAAGGGCCAGTTGTTAAAGCATTTTTAGCATCTTGGATTTCAAAATAATAGTTTTTCTTTCATTAATAAAAGTGCAGCGTTTTGCCATCATCATTATACTTTGAAGAACAGGTAAGAAAGCTGTATTTGCAATCCAGGGATAGATGAGACCATACGACTTCAGCAGGACTCTGTTGCTCTTCTAATAGCTGTGATTCTCTGAATCCAAAGACAGCTTGTAGTTGATCCTTTCCAAAAATCCTACAAAAAGCATTACACAATCAGTATTTTGTCTTTTAACATATTATGTTTATGTGTAGAAACTACCCCAGGAATCCAAGGATAGTGACATGTAAAAGCTGTGATTGTGATATTAACTTCAGCAGGTAACATTTTGAGTCTGTTAAAGAAAGCTAAGTTGAAAGTGTTTACTGAAACTCTGCATTTACTACAATACTACAACAAGAGTCAATAAATCTCAGCCATGCGTACTGAATCCATAACCTCATTATATAAACATCTTAAACTTCACAAACACCCCCAGGAGTGCTTGTAAACCTTGCCCAGAACAACCAGAAAAAAACTTTAAAAACGGGTTAACGTGACTTTATAGTGTGTGGGTTTCTGCATGTTTACTTCGACAACATTCTTTATGTTACTCGTCACAGTCCTTAGTTCTAGTACAAAACCCGATAAGCAGTCAGATAACAAGTCAAACACACCGGACCACAATCCTGTCTGACATCACATGTGTTACACAGTAAGAGTGCAGATGTGTGTGCACATCCCAATAATATGGAATTCTGTCCTGCTGAGACCCTATTTGTTCTGTCCTCTTTAGAGGATTTGTATATTCACAAGCCACTCTTATAAATAAAGGTGCTACACTGTTAGAAGAACCTTTTTTGTCTAATGGTTCCATAAAGAACATTTAGCATCTGAAGATTATAAGAAGGTAAGAAAGAGATGGTCCTTTGACTAAATGGTTCTTTGTGGAACCAAAAATGGTTCTTCTTGGGCATCACTGTGAAGAACCTTTAAAGCAACTTTATTTTTAAGAGTGTAGATGTTTTGAAGGGGGCATACAGTTATTTTTTAGAAATGCCAGATATTTTTTTTATGTGTGTGAGATTCATTGAATTTTATGGAATCATTATTTTATTTATTATTGGGCTTTGCACCGCATGAACGATTTCATCGTTCCGGGACGATTTGCTGGAAGTACACGCATTTTCTTGCATTCACCCTGGAACCAGCCAGAATTGTAGTTCAAGGGAACCATTTTTTGAGGACCACTTTTGCTCCTTCTCCGAGGCAGAGTCTAAACCAGTAGGATGGGAACGACCTGTGACGTAAGCAAACGCTCATTGGACAAACTTCTGTTGTTTGATTGTTTGTCGTTGTTCGACAGACATGCTTAAATGACATTGCCGTCGACCGGCTTACGTCACTAAATACTATAGTTCCTTTTGCCTGTGCGAATGCAATCGGGGGAATGGCCTGAGAGAAAAATTTGTTCACGAATGAAAGCCCTCTTTACTCGTTTCAGAATTTACTTCCTGAACTTATTTTTAATGTTTCATTTAATGTTCTTTATTTGGTTTTAATTTCTGTCATCATTTATTTAAGCTCATGTCAATCAAATCCTGTATATGACGGTTCCTTCTGTGGAACACAAAAGAAGATCTATTGAGAAATGTCTCCGTGGTATTTTGTTAATACAATGGAAGTCAATGAGGTTCAGTGTTGTTTGGTTGCTAATGTTCTTCAAAATATATTTTGTGTTCTGCAAAAGAAGAAAGTTTTACAGGTTTGGAGTGACATGACAGCCATAGACATGATTTATTTTGGTTGAACTATCCCATACAGTTTTGTTTAGTTTATTTACTGAGTATATCTGTTATTGATATGTTATTTGGGCATTGCGGCTCAAAGCAATAGTTTCACTACAGAGACACTACAGGTGAATTATGTATTCAGATATATTAAAGGGGTCATATGGCGCGAAAATGTGTTTTTCTGTGTCTTTGGTGTGTTATAAGTTGCCCGTACATGTATTAGACACACGTAAAATTGCAAAAATTAAAGCGTTGGAACAAAAGATGCATTCTATCTAAAAGCGAATGCTCACCCAGACCTCCCTGAAACGCCTTGTGTAACCACACCCCCACAAATCTACGTCAACTTGTGGTATGATTTGACTAAGACTGCCCAAATGTACACGCAAGTAAGGTGGGCTTACCTGTCAGTACAATTGCTTTGGAACCTGATCTTCTAAATACGGTAAGAGGCGTTACATTTCCGTCACGCGCTTGCAGTATTCGACCAATCACTATGTACTGGTTAACTGGCCAATCATAAAACACCTTGCTTCAGAGCGATGAGCATTGTAAAAAATCTCCGCGTTTCAGAGAGGTCGGGCAAAGAGGAGATACAAACATGCACAGTATGTGGAAAATACAGCGGTTTTTAACCTTAAATCATGTATACACATTGCATTACATCAAATACAAACAATAATATTGGTTTTAGCCATGTCATTTAACCATAAGTAATAAGTAAACAATAACCATATTCGATTCATATAAGATTTTCATATTTCCAGGGTACTTACATTGCTACAATAGATTTTTCTTTGCAAAAATTCTCCAAAGGTTCATTAAGTGCTCCATGTATATGAAAAAATGAAGGGAAGCATAAAAGAGAAATTGGTTATGGGTAATATATAATAGGAATATATAATATGAGGAATATTTAAATACCGGCATTATCTTTCATAAATCTGAAATTTGTTATCTAGCCAGGAAGGATCTCTGAAGGCAATCTGCATCTTCTACACACCCACGTTCATTCAAAGCAGCACATTGAAATTCATTCAAACACTTCACTAACATCTGATACAATTCACATGCAATCAAGCAAGTGTAGATTCACAATTCAGCCAAAGAACGTTTTAAAACAACACAGTCCACAGAGTCCAAATGCAATACTCTTTATGGGTAGAAACAGAAGTGTGTACCTGGGCTTTAAAATGCTGTAATGCAGATTTGTTTGCCCCACCTTTTGCTGTTGTTGTACAAGGACTGCCTTTGTTATCTTTACCTGAGCGTATATAGGTCAGGAGTTCTATAATTATGTATAAATTAAAAGATTTGAGCAAACAGCGAGCTGAGAACTTAGTGTGGGAGGAGTAAAGGAGTGTGTACACTTCAGGATAGCCAACACATTAAACAAACATAAACTGATTTAAAAACCATTACAAAAACACTGGCTGTACTGGTTATAATCTTGATCGTAGCAACAATTGACTGCAGATATAGATGCAAAATAAGATACAAGTTCCTTAAAACTGCAGCATTACAGAATATCCAAGTACAACAGATCAGTGTCAGTTTACAGAAACACCTGTTCTCCCAAGAAACACACACACACGCATGAACAATGGACAAAACGCCACATCAACTTGTGTCAAACACTTATTTTGATGCAAACAAACAACAACGTACCTCAAGACGACTGCTGCTTCCCTCAGACACTTGAGAGAACAGGTGCCTCCATCCTGCCTTCACCTCTCTCTCTCTTTCTCTCCCACTCCCCACAGTCTGTCATTTTTCTATCATACATCTGTACTGTAACAAGAACTTGCCCGACAGGTTCGACATGCTCACCTTTTCCACCCCCTTTGATTGTTAGGCCTTCCTCTCTCATTTCCCTAGCTCTCTCTCCTCCCCCATCTCTTTCTGTCTGCCTCTTTCTCTCCTTCCATCTATTTCTGTTTGGTTTCTTTGTCTTTCTCTTTCTCTTTCCGTCAGACACTAATACACACCTGTCAACATGCACACCCTTCACATCTAATGAGAACATTCTTGATCTGTGGTTTTTCGGTGACTCAGTAGGTGTTAGTGGGTAGAGCGGGTGAGACCTATTTGAGCAAGCAGCTAAAGCACCCTGAACATGCTTCAGACATCCAGAAGATCATAGACAGTTTTAAAAGCAAACACTAAAGACTACAATAAAAAGTCTTCCTTTGATATTTTCTGTCCTCCACCCTCTAAATACACTAACTTTACATTGTGTAAAGTTTTACACGGTTTTGGCAATTTGCTGGTCCGCAGTCATCAAGCATCTTTTTAGACAACACACCCTTGGATCATGACATCATTAAAGCCTTCAGGTGGGGAGTTTACATTATGTTAATCAGAGTTTATCCATCTGTTTAAACACTTCATTCATGTCCTCCCTACATCCGCTTTGTTTCGTTGAAGATAAAACTGCATTAGGAGAGACCTGTTTGATTTTGGTTGTGGTTAGGAGCAGTTAACTTATTTGTATCTCAGCTGTGGTTCATGAATGCAATGGATACTGTACCCACAGCTTTACATACAAATATCGTAAATCACGACGACCAAATATGAGACAATAGTTTACCCAAAAATCATTTATTCATTGTCATTCCAAACCTGTATGGCTTTTTGTCTTCAGCAGAACACAGAAGAAGATATTTTGAAGAACGTTGGTGACCAAACAACATGGGCCACATTGACTTCCAATGTATGAAAACAAAACCACAGAGACATTTCTCAAAATATCTTCTTTTGTATTCCACAAGAGAAAGACCCATATAAAGGGTTTTGAGTGCCATGAGGGTGAACGAATTATGATAGAATTGTTATTTTAGGGTGAAATATCCGTTTAACAAAAAGAAAAGGTGTTTGTCAGACAGACTGACAGGCACTTAACCCAGTGCGGATAGACGGTCTTTATTTTTAAAAGAGAAACTAGACGACTTTTTGATGAGAGTATACAAAACAAAATACAATACTGCAAAGGTTTGTGAAGGAACAGACACAAAACCATTCACCACTACCCAAAATTAAACCAGAAACACCAGCTTTCAGGCTGAGAAGGTATTATGGTGGAAAATGGAAACCTTACTAAAGGCATATTTGCAGACACATAGTGCTTAAGCATTTTAAGACGAGCATCAAGCAAGGTGCATGTACACAATTACAGTACACTAAACATACTTTTACCCTCAAAAGACACATTTAAAGGTTATAATTACGTTGAACATAGTCATTAAACATTATAATATAGATTTATAAATGGAAGTGAAATATTTAAAGTTAATTACCTGGGTGTATTTCAGAAGCACACTTTGCTGCTCAACTTCCTGCAGCTGCAAGAACACATGAACAGTGCAGCACAAGAAGCTGCTCAGAGAGAGAGAGAGAGAGAGAGAGAGAGAGAGAGAGAGAGAGAGAGAGAGAGAGAGAGAGAGAGCAAAGATGGGCGGGAGTCACACTGCTAATGTAACGTTTGTGAAGCTCAGCTGCCTGAACTTTCAAAAGCTTTAAATTTGTGAATGAAGGTGAAAACGTGCTCAGACAAGATTGAAGAATAACTCATAACTTGGTGTCATAATGTATATTGTACATAGTAAGTATACAAATAAATGATTTATAGAGTACATTACATAAATATGTTCTGTTGTTCAGCATGCATTACATTTTACAGATGTACAGAAGGTAAATTCTATTAAAAGCAGTATTGAAACCCTCGTCACTGAACAGTGCGTCTTGCATCAGCGACTTGCTGCTCTGCACATGCCAGCAGCAGAGGAAGCTGGATTGTGGTTGCACACAGACAAAAAATGTAACACAACAGTTTCTTCTGACCAGATTCTGATTGCAAGTGAATGTACGTAACACGCTGACAGCAAACACATAATGGAATGACAAAGAAAACAACATAAACCACATTGTTGAGCTGCTTGTGTGCACGAGCTGTAATTAGCAGTTTCAGCATCTTCTGTCCTTTGATGACCTGTTTAGCCAAAACTACCTTTCTGCACTAAAAGCAAAGATTAAGATCATCCCTATAGCTATAAAGATATGTCTGGTATCATATCTCAGACATATAAATCAGAGTAATGCAAACTTCGAGTGTGGTTCATGTTGAACAGGACAGAGGTCATGCTTGTCTGTGCTCTTTCCTGTTTTCAAACTACTGTATAGAAATGAAAGGGATAGTTCACCAAAAAAATTTATTCTGTCATCATTTACTTACCTTTGAGGTGCTCCAAATCTGTAAAAATGAGATATTTGTAAGAATGCTTGTAACCAACCAGTTCATGGACCCCATTGACTAACATAGTAGGGAAAATTACTTTATATTTTTTTGTTGAACACAAAAGAATATATTTTGAAGAATGTAGGACAACAAACAGTTCTCTGTGGCAATTTTTCCTACTATGGTAGTCATGGGTTCCAAGAACGTTTGGTTACTAGCATTCTTCCAAATATCTTTCTCTGTGTTCAACCAAACAAAACAATATACAAATTTGGAACAACTAGAGAGTAATTGACAGAATTTTCATTTTTGGGTGAACTATCCCTTTAAAGTTGTCATTTTCCCTCTTTCATTGAACCAAGACCATTCACACAACAGAACTCGATATGTTAAACTATATTTTGGGGTGGTGCAGTCATGGCAAGAGGCATGCAGGATGTGCTGCCGTATAGTCATGGTGTACCAGAGAAACAATTTTGTTCCTTGTTGTCATTTCATGTATCTGCCACCCACCTCTGTTCCCAGTGAATGAATTGGTGTCATTGTTCATTCTGTTGATCAGATAAAGGCCAGCTGTCCACTCGGTCAGATGTTCTCCTGAGACAGCTCACTTCATTTTCTCTGAAGAAACGAGAAAAAAGAACCATGCATTTGCATGTCTGTATGACATGTGAACTAGAAACTACATTCTCACAGAGAAAAATATGACAAGGTTGTTTGGCACCGAGCATCAACAACACTCAATGAGAATCTTTGCAAATGTAGGCTATAGCTACTATAGGTTACATACCCGTGTAGCCAAACAAAATTCCCAAACATATCTGCCAAACTCTTACGCCATTTGACAATGTTGTTAAATGATCTGGTAACAGAGAGATGCTTGACAGAACCTGTGTGTTTATAAATGTAAAAGGAAAATCTACCGATGAATGACATCGTATCACGTTATGTACGCCGAGCCACAAGGTGGCGACAAGGTTAACAGGCGTCTTCAAGTTCACCGTTAAAAAATTCGACGAAGCGATCGTTATGTCAACAAAAACTGAGCAGCACATCCTCATTTTAGGGATGCAACGTAAACCTCAATAATAGCGAATCGAATTGAACTATTATTCATTCATGTCGATCGAGAATTTCTTACTTTTTATGAGGATTCAGTGAGGGGCTGATATTTCACAATGGCGGAGGAGGAGAAAACGACTCTTTCTGGTGTAAATGTCGTGCTTGTTATGGCCTACGGCAGCCTGGTGAGTTTTAGACCTGAAAGGATTTATTAAGCGTTTTAATAAAATGAACATGTACACGTTTCTTTGCCATCATTGTGTTCGGTGTGTCTGTACTTTTCTACCTTTGTAGTTAGATAGGCAAGTCTTCATAATCAAAAATATTAGGAAAAATTTTCGTTTGGACAAGAACTTCGTCTGAGTTACCTGAATAATTGAATGTCATGTATTTTTGGGCATTATGGTTACGTTAGTACCGAGATTATCGGGAAAAACTCGTGTCACTGTTTGTATTAGAAGAGTGTAATGTTTTGATTTAAGATGTCGGTCTTGTGCAGGTTTTTGTGCTGCTCTTCATCTTTGTGAAAAGGCAGATTATGAGATTCGCTATGAAGTCTCGCAGAGGACCGCACGTCCCATTGGGTCACAATGCCCCTAAGGTATAACACTTCCTTTACTCTTCTAGCATCCACCGTCATTTTTATTCTTTATGAGGACATTCATGCCACCGATTTAAGTCATGATTTATGCTGTAGTGCATCCTTTTTAATAAGAAGGCAATAGTTTTTTATAAATCATGTATAAAATCATGTATTTTTGTTTTTATGTGTAATGTTTTTCTAATTAAATATATGTTAGTGAGTTCATATCAGATGAAACTTTGCCATGTCAGTACATAATTTAGTATTAGATTGCTTTAAAATCACAATAACCTAAAACATGAGATACCATCATCTCCGTGTCTTGTCTGCATTCATACAATAAAATATAATTACAGTGACATTTTACATTTTCCTGTAAAGGTAATTATATAAGTAGAGCATTAGATGTTTTTATAAGTTTTGTGTTTATTTGTTATTTTCCACATTAATCTCATCTGGGTATAAATGTTTATTTACTCTATCTTACACTAGATGGCAGTATATACCTGTTTGTAAAACCTTTTCACTGTGCGCTGTGTGGATTTGCTTTGTACTACATTCAGAATAGAAGCGTCAACTTTTGAGGTTTATTTCAGATGACTATTTACGTGTTATGTTAAACTTTTTTAGTCTTGTTATGTTTATACAGTTCTGATGCATGTTGTGTCATACTAGCAGCTTGTAAATTCCTAAAACACAGATGCATCTCTTACAGGGGCTGAGAGAAGAGATTGACTTCCGTTTGTCTAAAGTGAACGACATTCGCTATGAGCCACAACTGCTCTCTAAAGAAGATGACAGACTGAGGCACCAAGGCCAGACTAGTGAGAGACAAAAATAAACCCCTAGCATTTATCTTTGTAACCCTGTTACAGCTTTGAACACTTGTACTGTATACTCATGTGTTCATTGTATTTGTACAGGCTGTTATAACTACCTCTACAGAATGCAAGCATTAGATGCCATCAGAGACTCTGGTAGGTCTCTTCTGAAGTTGGGATAAACACAAGTTCAGAGGTTTTTTTCCTTATGTCTAGTCCTAATAGTATATGTACCGCATACAGATATTCCATTCCGTGAGATGTGTCGCAGTGCCAGCGCTTTAACTGGACGACGCTACAAGAACTGGCTGATGGAGCTGCGAAACTCTCACACTCTCTTTAAGTCATGTCACAGCGCACTCATAGACCGCTTACTGGAGGGATACATCAACGCTCGCCACGGAACCGGGGTGAGTTTGAATCAGAGAGTGTGTCTCCAAGTTTAACCGAATACTATCATCTTTTTTCATTTGCACCCTCTGTGTGAATTTTCATGATATATAGTGAGTTAAGTAAGTGGTGTTGAGTGCTGGTGTGCAGCAGGGGGCGCTGTGGGACACTGATGTGTTTTAAGAGGATAAAGGTGTGTGTTCTGTTTTATCAGGTGTTCGGTGAGCCAGAATATGTCAAGTATAAGCAAGATCTGGCGCAGCTGGCCACTATGTAAGTTCTGCTGTTAAACTTGATCCCTCTATGTCCCACTCTTCTTCTACTTCGTTGCTCATGATATGACGATGTCTTTTTCTCTTTCTTGACAGTGTTAAGACCCACTCCAGCACCACCAGTCTAAACCAGCAGCACCAATCAGCCGCCAAAGATCTGACCAGTTCTTCTGGACCCTCGAACGCCTCTACCATTCAGGTCACATACCTGCCCTCCACCGGGCAGCGCAGCAAGAGGCCCAAGCACTTCCTGGAACTTAAAAACTTTAAGGACAATTACAACACTCTAGAGAGCACGCTGTAGGGCCTTTAACCTGTTGTGTAAATAACACAGAGACTGTGAACCAGAATCAGTCATCATTCACTGGAAAGGCAGCGGTGGGAGAACTTTGATCTATGCAGTGGCTACGTGAGATGGATGAGAGATGTGCTTTTAAAGGTTTATATTGAACCAGGCAGTATTGGAGAGCTTCAAAGTGCCCCCCTCAGAGTGAATGATTATTTCATTTTTATTCTTAAGGATAGTTCACCCAAAAATTAAAATGATGTCATGTCATTTACTCACAAAAGAAGATTTTTTGAAAAATGTTGAACAAACAGCGATGGCAGCCATTCACTTGCATTGGATTTGTGTTCATACAATAGAAGTCAATGGGTGCCACCACTGTTCGGCTTTCAACATTCTTCAAAATATCTTCTTTTGTGTTCTGCGGAAGAAAGAAAGTCAAACAGGTTCTGTTCAAAACGGTGAGGAAACGATTACAGAATGTCTATTTTTGGGTGAACTATCCCTTTAATGTGTTTCTAGTGTACCAGAGCTGTCATAAAAAGCACTATTGTCTTATGTGTTAAGTCATAGCCATTAATATTAATTTGATTACAGTATGAACTGGTAACAAAAATGTTGTATTGTCATATTTAAAAGAGCAAAATCAAAGCTGTAACTTAAGCAGCAATTTTTATTTTATTTTTAAGCAAAAATACTGACTGTAACAGCTGTATAGCAGACGTAACTCAACTTGAGGTTTCTTCATATGTGATCTATGCCATGAGCAATGCTACCAACAGTTACACAGGCCACGCATATTCATTCCAACAAACAAAAAACGATAGAAAAATACTTTTTGCATATATACATATTTATATGTATATGTACATATTTCTTTTAAGTGCAATTTCTGAATCTTTCATCGGTCCTGGAAATGTGTACAGTACATTTGGAGAAAAGGTAGTTATGACACTGTATGTTGACTTTCTGTGTTATAAAGTTCGTATCTACAGACGTGTCTCTATACCTCAAACTCATTCTTATTTAACACTTTCTGTGCATGTTTCAGTGTAATGTTTTGCTTTTATTTAGGCTACTTTTTTCATCTTTACGCATGTAATAATTACCGTATAGAACATAATGAGCAATGTCTTTTTACGCAAATTGTCACCCTCAAAAACTGTAGCTAGACAAATGAAAATGTTTATTGTGAGAGTCTCATGTATTTCCATGTGAAAAGTCTCCCTGTTGTTTTCTGGTTTTAGTGCTTTCACCCAATATCATATGGTTTAATAGAGTACGTGATTGACTTTATGACTGAAATGACCCAACTATATTTCTTTATTGATTGAAAACAGTCAAGTTGACAACATGTCTCAGAAATCTATTTTATTTAAATAAACACAAACTGCATTGACATTAATTTAAGCTTGATTGAAAATAATTTGTTTCACTACAAAAATATAAAGCAAAAACGGTAGTTATGAGCCCTTTATGAAGAATCCATAAAGGGTTAGGTCACACAAAGAAAAAAGCATACAAACAGTATTTACAAAAGTGAAAGTGTATAAACATGGCAATGAAATGCATATTTCAACATCTTTGTTTGGAATTAAATATAAGGTTTATATATAAATAATCTCTGTTGCAGGTATTTCATTCGGCCCTTGTGGAGGGCAGGTGCTCCAATCAAGATGAACTTCAGGTACAATAAAATCCCTTTAATGAATATTGTAAATGGCTAACTGAGCAACTAGATTGTACTGCATCGTTTCGCTGGAACTGAGAACATAGGCCACCATGTGCCCTATTGGCCTGGCGACTCAGTGGGGGGTATGTGTTACATTCTTTCAGACTTATGAAACATTCACAAGATCGTTTGGTCAGGTCATTGGATTCTCCCTGCTGAAATCTTTGGTTGAGAAAAGCGTGTAGACCAAATCTACACATGCGTTTCAGTTTTGACTCAGATACCAAATAAGCATCAAAGGGAGTGTGCAGCAGTAATTAAACCTGAATCTCAACCTCTCATTAAATTACTTCAGCATTGTCACCGTATCATAGAAACATTACTAAAGACATAAACAACGCTTGTGACTGTTAGACTATCCTCTATAATAAAATCGCCCATGCTGCTTGTGAAATGAGGGCTTGGCCTGTCTGATCCTTTGCCTGACCTTCGACCCTTCATTTGAAAAACAAAAGTCTGATTTGTTTGCCAATAATGTCAATAGCCACAACACATTTTCCTGCCTAAATTCAGATTGAAATGTACAAAAATCAGCTAGGAATGATTTTCACATCCTCAGTACTTCACTTTCCTCCATAAAATAAAATAGAAATGTTCCTTCCTTCTCTCTTTCGTCCTCCAATACAGAATAAGAACCTCTGATTGAATTAAAGGTTTTCAGTGGAGTTAATGCGGATTAAGAGGGATCAAGAGAGCTCCAAGGAGGGAGTTTAACAACACAGTCTGTCCATTAATGGTCAGCGAGGGGCCGCGTCGTCTTTGGAGGTCCAACCTCAATAAATACCAAAATACTCCCAGCATCCATCTGGTCTTCCTTCACTGTTATTTCAGTTATGATTCCTTCATTATTATATGACACTTTAACAGTCCTGTTTCGTCAAACCTAACAAGTGTTACATCAATGTTTGAGTACATGACGGCAATAATATTATTGATAGGTAAGAGACGTTGTACACATAACTGCAATGTCACTCTGCAAGTATTGAAAAATTGTGGACATTTAGGCTATCTGAATGTCCTCTGGTGAAGGCCCGTGATGGCGTGTGGTCATTGTGTGGTGGTGCCTGTGGACCCATCACATCCACTTTGTGCCGAGGGTGCTGTTGTCACAAAACAGTGCTGTGGTAACCTTCACGATTTGATTTCAATGACCTTGATGAAGGGCAGATTCTTGTTGGTCTGGGTGGAGGGTCTCAGCTGCTTGCTGTTATAAAGACACATAAACCAACTGTCAGAATGTATGTTTCCTTATCAAGTATTGGTCACAAATATTTGCATAAAATCATTCGTATGCACTACAGATATGTGTGTGCGTGCTTGGCTTACCTGTAGACAATCTGGGCGTTGCTATCTGACGGCAGGTATGAATTCGACCTTTGACCTTCGAGGTAATAATCCATCTGATCACGCATTTGTTTGTTCTATAAACACAGTACGTTCAAAAAGGTCAAACATCAGAAATTAGGGTCAGAGTTCACTGTGGATATGCTTGCAAGCTGTGTTTTCAGGAAAAAACTGTCTTAGTCACTAATGACCGGCAATCAAGTTTACCAGACGCTACATGTGCTGCACCCTGAGTATTACGCTTATGTCACAGTCTTTTCAGCACAAACACTTTTTATGGAAATTAATCTAATTATGGATTATATAATCCACTATATTTAATGTATTTGCCTGGTGTCAATAATCTTGCACTATAATTATTTTTTTTAGAAGAGGTTTATGTATATGGTACTTTCTATCGGTCATGAAAGATTTGTGTAATGACTTTTTTATGATGGAGAAAAGCATCTCTATACACTGACCTCTGCCTCGAGCATGGCCACCTTCTCCTCCAGCTCTCTGATCGCTCTGTCCCTCTCCTGGATCACCATGCGAGAGTTCTGAAGCTATACAATAAAAACAACGTTTGTGTGAGAAGTGATGCTGACAAGCACAGGTCAACAGTAAATCTGACAGTATGTGTGTTTGTGTGTCTACCTGTTCAATCATTTGCCGGAGTTTTCTCTGTTGACTTTTAAGCATATCATCCAAGTGATGAATCTTCTCTTTCAGAATAGCGTTCTCCTTTGTCAGCTCTTCTGACCTATTACATGACAACACCAAATTATAGTTTAGAAATATAGGCTAAAAAGATACAAAGCCTCACCCCAAAAAAATGTGCTCCGCACCTCTCTCTTCCTGCTTGGCCCTCCTCCCTGTGTTCCCGGAGCTGAAGGAGATCAGCTTCTCTGATCATCAGCTGCTCTCTGAGGGTGGAGCTCTCCTGCTCCATCCCGCTCATAAGACGGCGCATGTCTTCGATCTCTTGATCCTGCTGCTCTTTGGTCAGCTGAACTCTCTTCAGATAGTCAGTCTGCTCTGAAAGCTGCTGCTTGTACTGTTCAGCTTCCACCTAAAATTGAATAAAGACAAGACACATGATTATGTTTCTAAAGGAAAATTTCATCCAAAAATATGAATTATCTTTTTTGGGTGAATTATCACTTTAAGAAAATGTCATACATTCACTGTACATTTTTTTAGCTGGCTTGAATTGTTAAAAAAACTAAAAATAAGAATTCTGTCTTCATTTACCCACCCTCAGATTGTTCCAAATCTGTATAAATGTATTTTTTCTGATGAACACAAAAGAAGATATTTTGAGGAATGTAGGAAAGCAAACAGTTCTGGGGCACTTTCGACAACGATTGTCATTTTTCCTACTATGGTGGTCAATGGTGGCCAAGAACTCTTTGGTTACAAGCATTCTTCCAAATATCTTTCTCTGTGTTCATCAGAACAAGGAACAGGTTTGAAATAACTCGGGGGTGAAGTATTTTGGGGTGAACTGTTAAGTGCAATCAAATTGGCTTTGCATGTCATTTCAACATAATGTTTGTATATAACTTAAACTCAAAAAAAGGAAAACAAAAAAAGTTTCCTCAAAATTTAAAACAGTAAGTTGAAATAACTTGTAAAACCAAATTTATTGAATACTTAAATCTTTAAGGCGGCAAAGAAATGTTTATAGTGTCATTATTACAATAATGCACGTACGTTACATTTCAAACAAACAGTGAACCGAGCCAGTAGGTTGATAAAGCCATAAAACAATTGAAATTGACAATGAAACATTTTTTAACATGGAATGTCAATAAGTTACAGTATATTTGTATAGTATCATTTTTACATTAGCTGATTGCTTAACATTGAGTCATTTCATTTGACGTGTTGAAAGCAAGTAGGGGCGACTAGAAAACCCCATGTAATAATAAAGGAATGCGTGCTTTCACCCCTGCACACACTGTTCTTTCCCAACCTGGATCTATCCCAGCTGGCTAGCCGGAAAAACTGGCACCACTCACTAGAGTCACTACCCTTTCTACAGCCTACTATATATAATAAAAGGCTTTTAAAACTCTCAGAGGAGGGTGGGATAGACTGGTAGCTTCCAAAAACTCCGAAACAATAGGTAGTAAGAGACTAACCAGCAGTCTTTCTCGTTCTTCCTGGTGTCTCTTTTCTGCGTCTTGCATTTGAGCGTACAGACGCTTACTGGCCTCTCTCATCCTCTCTCGTTCCTGCTCATCCATACTCTCCTGAAAAAAGAGAGAGAGAGAATATAGCGCCAACACATTAACGGCAGATCCTATCACTGTTCAACTGTTTTGGTATTCACACTGTTTCGTTCCGACAATAGAAGCAAATGACAGTTTCACACCGATCGTGATATCACACCCGCAAAATACCTCTTCGTTGATTATTTTCAACACACCCACATCTCCCCCCGAGGTTATTAATAGAGTTGTGTAAGCCAGAGAGCACAATATAAAAAAATGAAAGAGAAAGAGGGCGGGAGCTTTTCTGTGCATGCGTCAATAGGGCGTGTTGCAACCGTAAGATACTGACTTATGACATTTTTCCACCCATACTCCAGCTTTAACAACACGGACAAACAAATCCAGTTGGGAGCTTAATCCACCCAATTTGTGCTGTTCTGTGAAGAATGTGCTTCCACTGGGTTCGGTTTCAATAAACAACAATGGCAGGAATTTGAAAAATGTGAGAAACGTTAAAACTTGTTTAACAAATACTATCAACTACGAAAATGTAGGCGGATTGACGGGTTTGATTGGAGCATTTTTGAATGGTTTCCAGTATTATTGTTTACTAACATCTGTGATAACACCAAAGCTTGCGGGTGTTGAACGAATCGGTGGAGAATGTGAACATTACATTTGTTTATGTGGGTGTCAATAAGCATTTCTCTAAATTATATATACAAAAACTCCAATTATCAACTAAAAGGATACAGATTTTCATTACATTACATAACATAACGTGTGCACACAAATCTCTCACCTGTCTTTCAAAGCCGTTCAGAGACTTTGTTGGCACAGAATGAGTACCATTAACACCATTAACGTTTCTCGGGCCAGTACCAGCTAAAACCAGCTGAGGATGAGGAAAGAGAGAGAGTTAACATTGCATGTTTAACAAAGCTTAACGGAAAGCAGACGAATGTGTTTGCTTGTCTCACCTTGTGTTCGCTCCTGTGACTTTTAGCTGCCATTTGCTCCCGCAGGTTCTTCAGACAATATCTCACCTGCACGCAGCACAGAAGTGTTTTAATGCAAACGTTATGAAGACACACCAAAACGTAGAGAAATGCAAGCCACGGGATGACTTATGAAAGGATGTGTATCTTTTGCTCTGACCTCCTGTATTTGTGAAACTTCTTCTGAAAGCATCTTCACGCTCTGTTGGTGTCTGGTTTGGGCTTGTTTACGTTCGTCCAGATAAACCTATTAAAAAATGTATGACGTTACAAGACTTACAGGAAGAGAAAACACTACTATTGTCTGAATGAATAAATATAATTATGCATAAGGGCTGTACTTCTATCTGTGTGGGGGGTCTTATTAGATTTCAAATCAGATTCGTTTTTTTATTAGTTTTATCACATTATCCATGTCGGTAAACACCACCCACCTTAAGGACTTCGACTTGACCCTCAGATGGCTTGATCCGCTCTGTCTTGTCCTGTTTTGTCCAGCTCTCTGGTTGCCTTTCATGGGTTGGTTGCACCAAAGCAAAAGCTCTGCCAATTGGCTGGAATGACAAGATGTGAAACGATGTAGTCACAGTACATAAAATAACTCAACATGTGAATGACACAAATGACTTTCACTACACTGTGAAAACACACAGTATGTTATACTTTTTCATAGTATAGCTGCTATATAACATGCTAAGTTCTCATGTAGGTGTCACATAGTGTCCAAACTGATTTGCAGCTTTGGTAAGAGAGACTTCTTCTTCCTTGTGTTGTATTATGTCTTATTATTTCGAAATTCAATTGTCCATGACACAATCTAACTACATTCCTGAGTACTACAAAATATACCAGTTATGTAAGTTCACATTGTTCATGTAATTATACGTACATAATACAAACATTACCGTCATCTTTCAATCTGACATTGGAAATATAATAAAAAAGGACTAATCTGTGTCACAAGAGCCAGTTACATCTAAAAAAGGATAGTCAGGAAATATAATAACATTAAATGAATAAGCAATTCAGCTAGTTTTCATGTTTAGTTGTAAGTTTCTTAGACTCAACCTTTAACATTTGTACGTATGTCTTTGTAGAACACAGTGCAACCGAGTATAAATATATCTGACACACAAAGGGCAGGAAGCCCCCAAAGAGCCGGGATAGGACATGGAAAGTTATGCAATTCCTGGAGTCTAGAACAATGAGCCTCTGGTTCTGCTGGAATGTCTAGTATAGGAGACCCTTTACCCTGGAACACAGCCACATGCCTGTTACTTGTTTATTGAGCTTTGGCCGAGAGTCAGGAACAGATAATGAGAGAGAGAGAAAGGAAAGTAAGGGGGCTATTCTAGTAAAGGTAAACTGCACTGATTAACTCTGTACAATACTGTACACAGTTAAAAACATACAGAATAGAGTTTAATAAAGTTGTGTTAATGGAACGTTCAGGTAAATTGATGCATAAATGCTAAAAACGTATTTTTTTTATTTAACTGCTGCTGTGTCATTCATCTACAGTCATTCTCAAATTTTGAAGGCCATGTACCACCTCTGATCAAAACAGACAATTCATATAGACTTGCCAGTCAGTCAGCATCTTTAAAAGACATACAATTATTCAAGACCAAAGTAGCAAAGACTTTTATTATTTATTTATTTTAGGAAACGAAGTTGAATTAGATTAGTGGATCTCAAACCTACCAGAGTTAGAAAAGCATCATGTTTAATATAAAATACATATTAAAATGCCAGCATATTTGTACATAACATGTTATCCGAGTCTGTTATAAAAAACACACACATCAACAGCTCTAAACTAAAAGAATTTCACTGCCAGATGCAGTTTACATCACTCATAGTGCACATTTCCCTATTTTACTAGATTTGAGACATTAAAAGAAGAGGATAAATATTAGACATGTACCTTTTCTGTGATGGGCTGCTGTTGGTTCTGGTCGTGGAGAGTGAGTCTGAGCCGCCTGCGCCCGTTCTGAATGAAGAGAAGAACAAATGTGAGGGATGCAACAAAGAGACTGTTATAGAAAGCGAAAGGGTGGGAGGCACTGGATGAGGGGAACATGTGGGGTGGAGAAATTGAGTAATACCCTCTGAGAGAACCAGAGTGAGAGGGAGAGAGAGACACCCTGACTGGACGCCAGTGGGCCATGTGGGTTTGGCATGAAGGTCTGTTGTTACTCAATGTGAAAGAAAAAAGAGAAAGTAAAAGGCATTTACAGTCTCTGGATATCCAAAGCTTGATATGATTTGTTTCCAAGCTTCTGGAAAATTCCTAGGCCTCCGTCATGCCAAAACTTTGAATTTGAATGTAAATTCTGTGGCGAAGAGAGAGGCGGAACGCTGCAAATCTAAACGGAACAATGCACTCCAGTGGCAAACGGAATATCGCCATGACAACCCGGCCAACCATCAACAACATAACCTACGTCTGCTGGCCACACAAGAGACAGAGCAGGGGATCTTTCGCTTTGGCGCAAACACAACAGCTCAACATTCTTACGCGACATTCACATACCACTCACATTACCAAATTAAGAGATTTAGAAATTATCCTGGAGGATAAAAGGAGGATACAAAATAACTCTAAATGGTATTCAAAAGCGAATTTGATCAAATCTTATTGACAAAATTGACTAAAACTGCCTGTTGCGTTGGTGGAGAAGGGTTGTGAAAAAGTATGTGTGTGTGGTAGACAGACGCATTCACAAACATGGTGACATATTACTCAAATGTGTGTGAGACGGTGTGTTGATTTACAGTATGCAACAGACCCAGACGGACTGTAAAATGCACCTGGCCATAACTGTGATAGAAGTCGCATCCCTAAACTAAGTGTGAGCTGAGGACATAAAGAGATCTTTACACAATGACACAAGACACGTTCCAGTCATACTGTAAAGTCATCTTCCTTTGACTTTGGTAACAAACAACACATGGCATACGCGAGAACATTGATTTCCTTTCACATTGTGGATCACTAGACCATATGCAGATGTGTGTATAGGTGGTGTAAGCCAACCGGCAGACGTGCAGACCACAGCTAAGTCCAGTATAATACACGTACTTTCTATTCACACGTTTGGCAGACGCTTTCATCCAAAGAGATTTACAAAGCTATATACAGTATATTATTAGTAGGTGTGTTTCCTGGTAATCAAACCCGTGACCTATGCGGTGCTCACGCAGTGCGCGACCAAGCTACAGGAACACAAGCAAAGACAACGTATGTGCACACGTATATAAAGAGACAGGTTATACATAACAAGCGAACTGTAGCATGCCGCCATAAAGTTTAACAGCAAATTACAATGGAACGATCTATAATCTATAAAATAACAGTCACTGCTATATTATATGTAGTCATGTGGGATGACAGTATTAGTGATGCAAGTGTGCAAACGCAACCCGGTCGAGTAAAAATACCTATTATAAGTGTACCTGTTGCTAAATCAGTCTGAGACGGTACACGGTCACACCTCAACCCACCGGATCAAAATAACCCATTCATTACAATCCCATCAACACTAGACATCACAACAACATGAGCAAACAGACGAGACACATGTGACTCGAAATGTCTTAAGCAACACAATCTCAAAGATTCGGTAGTAATTACAGCTAAAATTAGTTTAAAAGATTTGAAATGAAACATCATTGATATATTTACCTGCGTATTCTACTCTTCCTGGTTGTCTGTGTGAGTGATATATACAGTAGACTGGGAACAGTGACTGTCTGCGACTGTGCGTCAGATGGGTGTTGCCATAGAAGGTTGCGTTTAGATTTGAGAACAGTAAAGTTCGACACCACACCTCAGGCCTGTGCAGCAACAAAGGCGAAGTGTACACGCGCTCACACACACATATGGAAGGTGAAACGCACCCAGCAGAAATCAATTATCATGCCTGTAACGGGAGAGGATTAAAATCTCTTTGGAAGAAAGATGGCAAGGATTCTACCCTAGGCTTTTGAGACTTTCTTTGTCCTAATATGACCAGCAAGTCATTTAAACTCAAACTTACTGTACATTTGTGTAGCGACTGTGAGATAGAAAGGGTTGGTTAAACACAGTTTCACAGGAAGAATTGATCAGGTTATGCAAGAGCTCTGCCGAATTTGCGTATTGTTTGCACTGAGGAAACAGAATGGGATGTATTGACACAGAGATATTAAAAAAAGGAAAAAGAGCAAATGAGCAGATGGTGAGAGATTGAGCCCTTGAGTGGCATTTGTTTTTCCACTGCAAATCAGGTCAGGGTGAAACCCGAGCACAGGTGTGTGTGAGGTATACAGAGAGAAAAAAACAAGAGACGAAGAGCGAGAGAGAAGAGAAAGTGATGCTGAAAGGAGAGAAAATGGGTAAGAGAGGGTGATTGTTTGAGACCTGTGAGCGGAATGTGTCATTGGATACAGGCTTCAGGGCCTCTTGCAGAGAGTCGCACAAACGATTCATCTAATCTCACAAGCGTAAGATGCAGAGAGTCACACAAATAATTCATCTAATCTCACAGCCGTAAAACGCAAAGGTCACGCGATACAAACTGAATAGCCGCGGGAAATCTGAGACGGCATGCAGACAATGGTGGCGTTACATAAACGCTGAATCTGAATCAAACGCAACATCAATGATTCATTTGAATGTTCATTTGAGTAAATTTGGATGTATTAGTATACTAAACTTATATTAAGTAAAAGGATCCTAACCAAAGATCTTCTCAAAAACACAAAATCTGAGAAGTCAAATAGACCTTAGAATAAAGACAAGCTTACGCCAGTACTTCGGTACTTAAAGTTGCTTTATTACAGTTCACGGTTTAAACCTAAAATGATGAGTAATAGCATGCCATGTCATTTTTCCTTTGCAATTTGCAAGGGAGAGAAAAGCAAACACATCAAAACAAAACACCAAATCGCTTTTTGATGTAGAGTAAACACCCACTGTACTGTTGTTATTTTAGTAGCTATTTTAACCTGGCAAGTTTAGCTGGATGGTTACATAAGGCGTTTCCCTTCTTTCTAAAGAAAAACCCTTTGTTAAGGCAGCTGCATCTGTAGTATTTACACTCTCTCTCCCGCTCTCATCCATTTACCTCTCCCTCGATCAATATATCTTTCACATCTGAGATGAGACGAGGAGTCAAACAACAAACATTTATCTCCAGAGCTGTATTTAGTCACCTGTTAAAGTATGAGTTTTCCCTCGCTCATAAAGATCACCCACATTATGAGCAGGTGGTTAAGCATGACATGATATGAGCTATTAATCCTCTTTCTGTTACATCTATTGTACTTGTCCGGGGCTGATATCCTGTTGTGAAGTACACTATGTGTACACCATGCTCTGTTGTGTTCCCATGAGATGATAAAACGAGTTTGTGTTTGAGGGAGCGCTGATACGTCTACTGCTGAAATACACGGTTTGGCAAATCGATTAATCGTGATTAATTGATTCCAAAATAAATGTTTATGTAATATAGTGTGCCGTGTATATTTATATGTATATACAGTATAAATACACCAACACACATGTATATATTTAAGAAATGTTAGTAAAATAGTGTGTCTGTGTAAAAACAATGAGCCCTTTACGGTTTATTCTAGCTCATGATCTTTGACCCCCTAGTTCTTACAGTGTCCATTAGAAAGCTTCCTGCTGAGATAACATTTCATTATGTTGTCAGACATGCAAATAAACATCATAAATGTATTATGCAAAAGCACGTACAATTCAGTGCTGTATGCACAGAGCATTGGCAGAGAGTAAAAACCAACACAAGATCATTTAGCGCTGAAATTTCATTCTCAATAATATCACTTTAAACAACAACAGGGAGCACCAAAATTAAAGCTATTCAAATGTTTTTGTTTTGATGGTATCCTGCATGAAAACCTGCTTCAAATAACCAAATAAGATACTTGTTGAATGCCGTCGCACTCCGTATAACCTCCTAGTTTATGTGCAAGATATGCAAAACACACTTTATAACTGTCCCGCAATGAAACCGCCATATACTGTAGCCTAAGTACACTACATGTTTGAATAGCTCAACATGCAAACACTAAAAAAGTAGTTCTTTTTAAATTAAGGAGTTCTCTATATTTGATCTAAAACTTGAAAATGACTTGTTGGTGTAACCTTATGAGATCTTATTCAGTATGTTTTAAACAGAATAGTACCAGTTAAACAATAGCTTTTTTTCAAGTTCCCAGTAATACTCAGCAATAAAAGAAGCTGGATGGAAAATGTCAAGTTAATCATCGCATCACCTAACTCAAAGCGACATGAATATTATTGTGAGGATGAAAGTGACTGGTGATGGAACAGATGCATACACAGCTGAGGTTTGTCTTAATACTGTCCCATGTGTTTACAGGTCTGCCTCTTACAAGTTAATAAAGAAACAGTAATGTGCCAAGGAATAGACATTAAATCTGATCGAGCACCTGTGCACACTGTAAAAGTCAAGTGCTGGTGCTGTATGCTCGTGCACTTTGACATTATTGGTCAAATTAAGATTCACATTTAAATGAAGACAAGATTTTACAAACCTATTTTGGACTATTTAAGTTAATAAAGGAAGCATATACATAAGTATAAATGGAAAAAGGAAAGTTGAAAAGTGACCATGGACATCGGAGCGCATTTAATATTTTACCGGGATCAAAGGTTTCTTTTTATGGTTGAGAAAACGTTGACCTAGAAACAAACTTCTTGTTTATCTACGTTCAAACGCTAAACGTATTTTTGTACGAACAATTCACTATTTCTCATGTTATCAGCAAATCTCATTCAACCGCGCAAGTTCTCCGTTTCAGACCTTTCAAAACTAAGACGATACATTTGAGGGAAAAATATAAACGTCATGTAGAGATAAGCCTATTATATTTTCCCAGAGAAAAAACAGATAAGTAGCAAACAAGTTTGTACATACCACTCTGTCGTCCCATCTGATTTCTTCAAAAGTGCAAAGGCTCCCTGTCCGATTCATTTTAACTGAACAGATCGATGAACAGGACTTCAGAAAATAAATAAATAGATAAATGAATGAATGAATGAATGCAAATAAGACTAGATTTGTGGATATCCTAGTACACGCAAGGACTCTTCGGTCTCTTCAGTTGTATTGTGATCTCGGATCTGGTGAATAATATATAGCCTCAGCGCTCCACGGTTGTGTCAGACACACCCCTCCCTTCTCTTCTTCTTCATGGGTTTCACACCATTGTGATTAAACGCGTCAGACTGAAACGCGTCGTGTGATCTCATTGCTGCGGCGCGAGCGTCCTAACGACACCATGATCTCATTCATTCACCCGAGGTTACGGAAAATTAGGCAATGAGGTAATAAATTAGGCAATGAGGTTCGACAGAAAATATAGTCTGTCAATGACTTGTGTGTCATAGTTACAAAATGATGTAATGTATAGTAAACATAATGATAACCACATTCAAAGAATTTACTTTTAATAGTGTAACTTAAGAGTTATCCTTCATTTCCTCTCTCAAGGGTATAGAATTTAATGTGACACAATTCTTGGATGCACACTGACACTCACTTTTTATGTCTACATGTTTACATCACTGTAACCCCCACCCCCCCAAAAAAATGGTATTGAATTAAAGGTGTCTAATAAGAACACTATCAGTATTCTAGCACAGCCATGGCTCAGGGGCAAAGTGCAACAAAAGTAAAATAAATATTGTAATACAGTATGTGTACAAATTCTGTAAGGTGGAGCACCAGAGTGATAAACAAGTACTTCCAAAGAATCTCACAGTGATAAAAATGCCATATACGAACAGAAAATGACACAAAGTGAATTTGAAGGAAAGGCCCTCTAGCTCTGTACTATAAAATCCACATAAGTGGGCAATAATTTTTTTTAATTAATATAAATTAAGCGAATAGAATGAAATGTTAAGGAAAATATTGGCTTTTTGCTATTAATTAGACTATCATATGAGCATTATTTATAACCACTAAATTCACATGTTGTGATATCGCACGTAATGCATTTAAAATTCTGTTCCTAAAGGGTGTATTCACCGTTGTAAGATCACTCGAGGAATTTAACCAGAAGAATTGCATTCTTTCCTTTTAAAGTTTCAGCTAGGAGTAAATACCTTGACATGAAGCAATAATACTTTTCTGAAAAATGGGATGGATCAGTTTTGGCCTGCATGTGTGTTTGTCTAGGGTGTGGATTTTGACTTTTGACAGGATTCATTATTTAATGGAATGTTTTATATTGAAAGTATCATCTGTTTTTGGCAGCATACCAAAGTTACATAGTTTCTTTCACCTGAACCTTTGTGATATTTTTTGGCTTAATATGAAACCTGTCCACATTTCGTCTAGGTAAAACAGGGTAAAAACAAGTTGGCACACCACGGCTCAAAGAAACAACATATTAACACTTTGGAGAAATTTCAAGCCACACCAGGCTCTTGGACCTGATATACATCGTGTCCAAAATTCTTCAAATAAGTAAAAAAAGTGGCCTTAAATGTATTCAGTGAATTTAATAGGCTTACTGGCGATTGTCTATAATGTATAATGTCAGTCTTTTTGTATTATAAGCAGTGTTGGGTGCATTCATGCATTCTGACTTCTTCACAATGTTAAACGTGCTGTCTTCTCATGCTTAACATGGTCAACTTGTCAAAAAACGAGTTGGGCGTATGACGTAGTATTTCTGTGCTCGATACACTCCCCCAGCGATCGTACAGGTTTCGGAAAGTTTTTTTCAAACATATAAAACTGTTTCGTAACAATTTTTTCTTAGTCCCTTATTGGACAATTCTCCCGGAAAAGTACGCGATCGCAAGGAGAGCAGGAGAAGGAGCATGCGCAGACGTCACTTTCACTTGTAAGCAGGAGACAGAGAGAGAGAGCATACGTTCCCGAAGTTCAGGGTGTTTGTTTGTTCACTACATTTCCCAGATAGCACAATCCATCTGGTTTACGTCTTTTTGATGTCTTCATTTACATCTGCAAAACATTGTTTGCTCATCTGCAATACTTCTCGGAGATGTCTGAACGTCTGTAATACGTCTGCTAAAGATCTGGAGATCGTCTTTGTAAAAACATCTGCTCAACATCTTAAAAAGAGTTGTTGTACATCCATTCTAAATCATAAACATCTTACAGACATCTTCTAGATGTGACGTCTGACAGCAGACATCTCCGAGACCTATTGCAGATGAGCAAACTACGTATTGTAGATGTCTTGCAGATGTAAATGCAGACGTCAAATAGACGTAAGCCAGGTGTATGTGTGCTATCAAGGTTGGGTGATGAATGTTATATAAACGGTGGATATAACGCTGGATTTGGAGATCGTTTGAAACGGATATATGGAGCCGTCCCAGCGCTAAAAGATGCCGGACATGAACCGCATGCGGTGAGTGAAACTGATGTCTGTGTTTTGTTGACAATGGTGGTGCACGTGCTTTGGTTCAGCCTACCCCTCCCCCCCGCACGCGCCGTATGTTTGATGAAACAATCGTAAAGCTGTGTCTATCTTTTATAAATGTGATCAGACTAAATACTCTTCGAAGATACGAAGTATGCAATACTACTCTATAGATACTCAAGATTAAGATTGGCAAAAACCCTGCATGTTAGGGCCTCTTTAAAGTCCCGGTGAACCGGAAGTTGCGATCGTTTTTACTCCGTATTCTGACACATTTCTAAATGAAAGGGAATTTCAAAGGAGAAAATTGTGTGCGGGGTTTGAGTTTTTCACTGCGAATTGATTCGATGTGTAAAAACAGCTGTTGCATTGATTTTGAAATTAAGCTGGCAGCAGACTGACAGTTGAAGGGGAGGAGTTAACGGATGCTCCGCCCAAGCCGTCTAATTTATGCCGTTTGAGATGGATAGTCATTACAGGAAGGAAGTGCAATTTCCGATTTTAACTGAAGATTATGGGGGCATACATTTAAAAAAGAAAATGACCCACATTGATAAGCTATTTCCTATAAACGCTGCAATATTTCATGAAAGAATAAGAATTGTCATTTTTAGTTTCACTGGGATTTTAAGTGATTCAAGAATAGACATAAAAACGACTCTTAATTCATTCAAATAAATAATATGAATCTAAAGTACTTGTTATTAACTGACTAAAGTATTACAAATGTGGGAAAGAAACATTAATGCATGCGTTTTAAAATAAGACTCTGAATTTGAATGTCAATCACACTATTGTATTACACAGTATTTAGTTCAATTATATACTTTCTTATATATTATATACTTCATCCGAAGTATAAATTAAATTACAGAAAAATAAGAGTAATGACTTACTTTACTTTTTCAAGGGGAAAGTAATTAAATTACAGAAATGAATTACTTAGTAATTGGTTACATCCAACACTGATTATGAGCCTCCTACAAAACAAATCTGTCACAGTTATATAAACCAAAAAGCTTAAAAACAAAACACTTGACAACCAAACATATCAGAAAAAATCATAAAGCATTCCAAAGTAGCATGTAAGAAATGCTGATGACGGATTCTGGATTTAATTAGAACTTGTGAAAGATGCTCTCAATTTCAAATCAGAAGTTAGACAAATTAACCTGCTCGTGAAAATATAACTTGAGTGAAAAACATATTAAGAGCTACATTTTGTTGCAGACTTGCTGACGTATCTACATGCAGCAGCTCCTGTTTGTTGATCTCGAACTGTTGAGAGATAAGGTTCAACAATTCATGTTAACAACTGAAAGTGCCATGTAAATGTATTTCTTGTTATGTACATGTAAAGATCTGAATGTCTTATGACTAGTTACTCAGTTTAAGTTATAAAGACAGGGATGGAGGAAGGGGGTGCATATTTTGTTGAGGGTTGTTATTTATTTTTTAATGATGTATTTATGCCACATCAAAACATTTTTACACATATGTTCACTCAAAATGCAGGTTTTGTTCATAAAACGCACCGTTAAAATCTATATGCTGCATTTACAAATGCATTTAAAAAAGTAAATTGTTTCAACCCGATTTGATGTGACCAAACACATCTTTCCTTCTTTCTTATTATGTGTAAATATAGAAATGCAAGTATTGCTATAAATCTTGTACTTACAGGTGGTCAAGGCTTCTGAACTATTTTCCAGAAAATTATACAATGGGAGTTGCAGCCCTGTCAAGCAGAAAATCACAAGTGTCTAAAGCTTTTTAGCCGTTGCATGGTGTTCAGGTCTGTAGGACCCATTTTGATTGTTTACTAAATATCTTTTCATAAATTGTTTAGGTTTAAAAACGAACAATGCTGTTAGAATTAAATACATATCCTAATTTTATACAGATTCTAGGGACCACTTACCTTCTGAAATCTGGGAATAATATACTGAATCCCGTTCAAAATATAAGGAGTTTGGTCTAAATTCAACTACAAGGAAAAGATAGGAACTTTCAAAAACCGAATTAAAGTATATCTCAGTAGAAACTTGCCTTTAATTGAGAAAACAAACTGTCTTTTTTTTTTAAAGCGTTTTTTTCTGGGCTTTAATTGTAGTCTTACTTTGGCTGGTGATTTTGCTCTTTCGTATTTTCAGAAAGAGAATAACACAGATGATCAGGGATGCGACGATACACACAGATAAAACAGAGGCCACTGTTGCAGTCGAGCTCCCGCTGTCCTCCACCTGACCAACATTACTGACCCCTGAAGCTGGTGCATCTGTGCAGGCAGACAACAAACATACACCACATCGGTCCATTTGTTTAGATTATTACTTATGTTACACGCATACTGTATTATTAGACTGCTATCTTACTTGTGGTTGTCAAAGCTGTGGAAAGTGTTTCACGAGACGTTTCATAATCTGTAATTAAAGGACAAATAAATCAAATGTCTCCAAAATATATTTACACTGCACCATAATCCCACATGCAGATATTAGACCCACAGCTCTTATTCTCACCACAGCCAGTCCACCCAACACAACCCAATGATAACCTTACCATAAACATACTGAAATACAACAATAACCTTGCCTCACCCATCACAATAGCTTACATGACACTACAGCACAGTCTGTCTTTAAATAATGTTGAGTCCATCAAAGGTTTTTGGTTCTGAAATATTCCATTAAAACACAAACCTTGCACATCCAGCTTCACATCATAGCATGTTTTATTCTGTCTGCAGCGATACCAGCCTGTATCATTGTTTACCACATCACGTATGATCAGAGATGTGTTGCTTATTCTCGATCTCTCACACAGGGGCTTCGTGGCTCCTTGTGTTCCTTCTGAGTGCTTGCATAAATATTTGGTGATCTCTATCGATTTATCACCAAGAACGACTTCCCACTTCACGTTTAGAAGTTCAGGACATGGTAGCGTGATTGAAGACTTTGGCGTTGTCCAGACTGGTTTCAGGAAATTACACTCTGAAACCATGCAGCAAAACATCTAGTGGTTAAATCTACACGGCAAAAAAGTAAACATGTTTGTTATATACAGGACGTATAGATATATACAGTATATTATATATATATACACCGTTGACCTTCAAATGAAATTGGGTTGTAATACACTCTGAATCCATGTGCACCTGCATCCAATGGCCAGCATCCAATAAAACAATGTCTTTCAGATCAACTGTCACATTTCCAGTATTATTTCTAACAGACCACCTCTAAAGATATCATGATATATGTGGATGCGGAAGGATGTCTGTTTCTTGGTTGGTTCGAATTAGTTTCAATCTAAGTGTTTTTAAGTTATGGGTTGTGTTTAGACAAGAAATGGATACATTGTCACCCTGCACATGCATGTACACTGCAAAAAATGACTTTCTTACTTAGTCTTTTTTTCTTGTTTTTTCAATAAAAATGTCTAAACATTCTTGAATCAAGAAGTATTTTCTTGATGAGCAAACTGATCTAAGAAAACAAGTCTTGCTTTTAGTAAAAAAATATGACATTTCAGTAAATTTGTGCTTAAAACAAGCAAAACAATCTGCCAATGGGGTAAGAAAAATAATCTTGAATTGAGTGACTAAGAAAAAGGTAACCTTGATTCAAGATTATTTTTCTTACCCCTTCACTGAAATTTCATATTTTTTTACTTAAAACAAGACTTATTTTCTTAGGTCATTTTGCTTAACAAGAAAATCCATCTTGATTCAAGAATTTGTAGACAATTTTACTGGAAAACAAGAAAAAAGACTAAGTAAGGAAGTCATTTTTTGCAGTGTAGGGGATGATGCCTGAAGTGACACAGGATGCCCGTGTTTCAGCTACAAGGAAATGAAAAAAGAGAAACATGCTATTCTGAGTTTCAAAAACTTCACAGAATGGACAAGTGCAATTACAAGAAACAAACACCATTTATTTCCATAATCATAATCAACTTAATTTCCTGGTTAGCAAGATCAAGAAATGTACCGTATATTGAACAACAAAAGCATCATAAAACTTTACTAAAAGACCATACATTTTTAAAATGCAGCTTATTATGTAGCAAGAATCCTCTATCAAATGGACGTTTTGAACTACAGTCTTGTTTATCATGTGATCGAGATGTGTTTTTGGTAAGTGTCACATAAGTAAAAGCATAGCACCTAGATGCCTTTTACCCACCTTCATAAAGATTCCGGTGGGCTTACAATCAAAGACCACCAATAATGTACAATCGTGTTTTTACGATAAGAGTTATTGTTATGCAAAAGGCAGGTGTAATGAAAAGGTAATTAAAGTGAAATAAATTCATTTTACTCTAAAACAACCACACAATCAACTATAAATGTGTTAAAATGTCACATTATTACACTGTTTAAGCGATGGTTCACCCACCCCCCCAAAAAAATTCTGTCATCATTTACTAACCTTTTGTCATTTCAAACCTGTATGACTTTCTTTTGTCTGCAGAACACAAAAGATGTTTTGATAAATGTTGTGAACTGGCCCCCATTTACTTTCAATGGTTTTGTGTCCATACAAAGGAAGTGAATGTGGGCCAGTGCTGTTCGGTTACCAACTTTCTTCAAAATATCTTATTTTGTGGTTCTGCTGAAAGAAAGTCATACAGGTTTGAAATGACAAGCGGGTGAGTAAATTATGACAGAATTCAAATTAAAAAAATTTAACTATCCCTTTTAAATAGCCAGAATGTTAAAACGTTGTTATTAATAAACATGAGTGTAAGCTACGAATGTCAACGTTGATTACATATTTCATGCCATGTTTTCACACGCTGTACATTGACAAAACACAGTCTAGCATTTATATGTTAAGGAATTAGACATAAACGTACCTCTACATTCTGATATGACATCTGCTGCTATTAGTATATTTAGAAGTTGTAGATAGAAATGCTGTAAAACCCCCATCACACAGAGAGCACACTGATGTTCACTGTAAAAGAACTGAACTCTATTTTAACACAATCCAGAAGACCTTTTACGGTCACCCACAGAGCTGGTTTCAATATCACTACATATACAAAAGAAGGAAATGTGAAGAAACAACATCCACAGGAGCGGTGACTTGACTAACATAAAAAAGAGCATAAATTCATATCAGGACCACTTCTGCAAACATCCATTGACAGTAGTTGTCTTCCTACATGTGGTATTAAAAAAAGCACCTTTATCCACTTAATAAAGTGGTTTGACAAGTGTGCTTGTGCAAGGTAACCAAAGTAATGAGTGAGTCCTGACCCACTGACGTCTGACCCACTGCCTTCTACAATCAGAACACACAAGTTTGTGTTGAACACAAAATAAGATATTTTGAAGAATGTAGGAAAGCAAAGAATTCTGGGGCACTTTTGACTACCATGGTCATTTTTCCTACAACTGTATTGGAGGGTGAGTAAATGCTGACAGATTTTGTATTTTTTGTGCGATCTGTTTCTCTGTGATATTGAAGATATCCAGAGTACTTTCTTGACTCCCTCACTTCCCAATAATGGCCACACCAGTACGTGCAAAGGGTGAGATCTGTGGTAGCACAGAATTATGGGGTTAGTTAAACGGTATAATAAAGGCTGGGAAAATATTGCTTTTCATCAATTCACAATAGACATGCTTCAACACTTCAACTGCATTAACAGTATCCATTGTGTTTTCAAGCACAATGCATATATGAATAAGCACAATGGAAAAACAAACTACTAAATACCGAATTTATTTTTAATAGAAAAGTATGTGGTTATGTAAAAATACAAAGCTTTCATTGATTTGATCATTGTCCGATGCAAATACTATTACAAATACATAAATACAAAAACATACATGTACATAAATCATTCTGTATTATTTAGTTTAGAGCAACTATTTAAAAACAATTACATTTACAAGACATTGGAGTTGTGTTGTACAATTCACATTAATCAAAACTGCAGTGTGCATAAAGAAATGATTAAAATAACAAATAGAAGAAAAAGGCAGCTTGGTATCAAGAAATGCCAGACATGTCTGTGTTTTATTGCATGAAAACTCCACTTACGGTACCTTATACTGCTTCTAGTGTGCATGGAAAACAGCAGGTCAAAGCAGTTATGGTAAACAAAGAACACAAAATAACCCTAATTTCATTAATCTTATAAAATAAAATTCTACCAGAAGTGCCAGGTCAAATCAGGTCCAAAATAGAGGTTTTCATCTTTAAGGACAGAAAGGCGATAGTGCTTTTGATTTTAAATACAGTAGCTCTGCAATGTTTACAAAAGCACACAAAACTCATACTTCAAGTTCATGATTTATATTAATATTTAAGAAAACATGAATTAGTGTTTATCGTCAGTGTTGTTGTTATGAATTGCATTTTAGCATCAGTGTGGCATTAATGTAGTGTGATTTACTCGTACCTGGATCCACTCCTGCCTTATTTGAGTTCTATGTAAACATCCAGTAAGAAAATAAACGTGCCTATTCTAAAAGGAAGAATAAAAAAGAATCACAATACAACCCCCTTACCTACTGCTCTCAGAACTGTACAACTAAAACACAATGTACATATCCTTACAATGCATGTTATGGAATTCTACATTTACAGCTAAAGTGGAAACTACTGTACTGGGGCAGTTTTGTTCTTTTGCAAGAGCTGGAACGGGAAAGTACATACACAACTGCTGCAGTCATCCCCTTCTATTATTACCCTCTCCCTTCTGTATTCCACTTTCACTTTATGTAAAATGAAGATTTTCACTTTCTCCTGCCATAACTAAAGACTAAACCTCAAATGGTGTCATGTCATTGAACCCAGTGTTTTCTAATTCTTTAATAACAACTACTCTTTGTGAATAAACTTTGTACTCCTGTATACACGGCATACAAATGATACACATCAGCTGAGGTCAATTATATTCTGAATAAACATTTCTAAAAGGATTAAATGAGATATTGACATCTCTTCTTAAATGAGGCCTATTGTCAAATTGACAAATGACACGGATCATTAATGTTGTCTCCATGGTTGAATGGTGGTGTAGATGAAATGTCTGGTGATGTTACTACAGACGGTATAAATATCAGATGTATTAGTGCGAAAGATTAACGATAAAAAAGGAGTTTAATCTAAGACTGTAATTGCTGATTTTAAAGCAGAACTGAAGTTGCGCTTTGTCTTAAAAAAGATGTGTCAATCCTATTTCCTTTCATAGACACAACAACAAACACTCGTTCCCACCCCATTCCACAGATTCTTCTCTCTCTCTCTTCAGCAGGAACTGGTCTTCAGGTTGCTCTCGGTGAGTATGGAGGTTATGCTGGAATGATCAAACAACCCATCATCATCATCATCATCGGAGCTGAGAATTGAGGAGTCCAAAACTGACTGCCGGGCCTGCTGGATCTTCCTCCTGAAAGTGAAAGATCGACTATACATTAGGGTTGATTAAATTAAATGTCGAGCAGTGTCCTCCAGAGACTTCCAAATACAAATGCTACACTACACTAAAACATGTTAACTAAAACCACAAAACCTCATTAGTTTATAGACTACATAAACATTTTTACTTTAGTAACACTTCATTATAATCTAGAACATAGAAAAAACATAAACATGTCCGTTTTTATGGTAGTTTACCAACTACTCAAAAGTATGTGAACCAGCCCTTCTAATGACTGGGTTTGGCTCTTCAGTAATTTCAGCGAAAGCAAATCTTCATGCTACACCATTCAATGATAATGACATTCTGGAGATTTGAGTGCCTTCAGCAATTCAGGGAGGGGCCTGTTCTGTACAGCAGCAGAATGGCAATGCCCTTGGCCACAAAACAAGTACAATTAAGTAAAATATTTACTAGTAGAAGAACCTGACTTGACACTACAAACGCCGAACCATTGCTCAAATGTAAGAGATGGGGTGTGTGGTGGCTGATCTGAGGAAAGTGTCATCATCTGTGTGTGAGGTTTGAAAAGGTAAAGACTTTAAGAGATTAAAGGTGAGAGCAGTCTGGACACTGTTCTGTTCTGAGCAAGGTGTCAAAGGTCGGCTGGACACCAGGGCTCTACACTAGTCAACAGACCACGGAATATTCTAAATTGAATTTAGCCAAATGTCACAAAGTGGTCACATTTTCAAGAGTTCATAAGTCACAGCATTTA
Organism: Triplophysa siluroides; assembly: GCA_006030095.1. Lineage (NCBI taxonomy): Eukaryota > Metazoa > Chordata > Actinopteri > Cypriniformes > Nemacheilidae > Triplophysa > Triplophysa siluroides. The sequence goes on from VCII01000558.1 coordinate 1,680,510, forward strand.
TGGTGGCAGGGACCAAGTACTCATGAGCAAAGATGAAAGATTTACATTTGCACACAGCCACTGTAAGATGAATAAAAATGTTATTGCATAGTTTTCCCAGATATACGGTATGTGTTTAAGCCCTCTCTTTAGTTCAGCCCTCAAAGACTCATCACAACTTCTCTATTCAACTGGGCTCATCAACCATCACACCCTCCAGAAAGGCAGAAACCTGGGAGTGGTGATCGATGATCAGCTTAACTTCACAGATCAGGTTGCCAGCACCGCCCGGTCCTGTAGATTCATCTTCTACAATATCAGTAAAATTAGACCCTTCCTATCAGAGCATGCTACGCAAGTCCTAGTCCAGGCTCTTGTTCTGTCCAGACTGGACTACTGCCATGTGCTAATGGCTGGAGTCCCAGCTTGCACAACCAAACCTCTACAGATGATCCAGAATGCAGCGGCAAGAGTGGTCTTCAATGAACCGAAGAGAGCACACGTCACTCCTCTCTTCATAAAGTTACATTGGCTCCCTATTGTGGCTCACATCAAATTCAAATCCCTCCTCCTGGCCTACAAGTTCACCACTGGCTCGGCTCCCCCTTATCTTCTTTCGCTAATGCAGACGTGTGTACCCACCAGATCTCTGCGCTCTGCAAACGAACGACGTCTTGTGATGCCATCCCAAAAAGGTAAAAAAATCGATCTCACGAACCTTCTCTGGCTTTATGAAATTTTCCAAATTTTTTTATTGATTGCACTTATGCTTTTTGTTGTACTTACGTTGTCCGAATTGCTTCGATTGTTTACCCCATCTGTTAGTCGCTTTGGATAAAAGCGTCTGCCAAATGACTAAATGTAGTTTTAAGAGACACACACTGCCCTCTGCTGGCCTAAAAAGAGCAGCATTACAAATCTTGAAACACAGCTCTCGGTCTCGCACACATACTTGAGCTCATTCTCCAGTGCTGTCACTCGGGACTGCATCGCATCCTTCTGTTCCATCTGCTCCTCCATGTCTCTGATGGCTTTCCTCTTCGAGCCCTCCAGCCGCTCCACCTCTGCCTCCCCTTCATCCACCTGCCTCTTCAGAGCCTTCAACTTCAGAGCCAGCTGCAGGAAGACACGTGTTTAACACGCATTTAAAGCTTGTCTCTCTGAGGTTGGAGTGTGTCTTTGTACGATGTGTATCATTCACCTGGTCTCTCTGTTCTGCATGCTGCTGTCTCTCCTCATCCAGTGTGATGTTCAGCTCCTTTAATTTCCTCTCCAGCCGTCGCTGAGATGACAGCATTGTGTTCTTCTCTCTGCAAACACACGCAAAGATGTGCTTGGACGCTTGGGTTTAGGTGTATTAGGGGCTTGCTAACTTTTTTAAACAAGAGGTGAAGCTTGGGTATCAAAACATTTGCTTTCCATGTAAGGATTATAATTAAATTTGTATCAGAAAAACAAATCTAGCTAGATTTAGAAAGTCATTTTTTTAAATAGTTTGGAGCCTGTATGTATTTGCAATGCAGATCGTTTAATTTAAAGACTTTTTTAATGATCTCATAGTTCATTGTGGGTATTGCAATTGTGGCACTTTACTTTAAGCAAATAAATAACAAGTCATTAGAGCACTTTTTACCTCTCTTCTGTATGTAATCTCTCCTCGAGTTCTTGGATTTTGCTCTCCAGCTGAGACACGCCAGTAGAAGAACGTGTCTGGCCCTCCATTCCTGCTATACGAGACTTGTACTCCTTTATCTGTGAGAGAAACAAAAGACCACACAAAACATCTGAATGAATGCACTGTGCAGTTAAACAAATAAAGCCAAGAACCTACAACTCGGTTATGGGGTGTACCTGTCTCTCCATGGCATTTTTGTCCAGTTCCAGGTCTTGTTTGGAGGATCTCTCTTGCATGAGCTCTGCACGCAGCTGTTCAATCTACAAGAGCAGAATTGTTTCCACATTTACAGTACATTCAGGGCATGTAGCAGATGATTTACAAAAACGGTTCGTGTCACATTTTGGGACATTATTTCTTTGACACTTTACACTTCATTTGAAGAGCTGCATACTCAATTGTGTAAAAAAAGTGTATATTATTCAATATTGTCTAAAGAGAACAGTTTGAGTATACAGGACCTGATCACGGCTCCTGTTGATTCTCTCTGTCAGCATTTCTCCATTGCTCTTCTCCTCATCCAACTCAAGCTCCAGATGTTTCATTTTGTCCTGCAGGTGAAGATACACCTCAGTTCTGAATAGCTCTTACCAAAATAAAAATTTGTCATGCTTATAAATACAGATCTGAGAAAATAAAGAGACCACTCCAAATTTGACTTGAATGTATTATGGGCATTCCAGTGTCTGTTTAATTCCAAAAAGAAAAATCCTCACGAGTGACACTAAATAACCCAACGGATAAGTGAAAGACAAAGAATGTCAAGATGCATGCAAGTTGTGATTAAAATCAGGGTTCACACTGCAAAAAATGACTTTCTTACTGAGTCTTTTTTTCTTGTTTTCCAGTAAAAATGTCTAAACATTCTTGAATCAAGATGCATTTTATTGGTGATGAAACTGACCTAAGAAAATAAGTCTTGTTTTTAGTAAAAAAATATGAAATTTCAGTGAATTTGTGCTTAAAACAAGCAAAATAAATCTGTCAATAAGAAAATGCATCTTGTAGACACTTTTACTGGAAAACAAAGTCATAAGTAAGAAAGTCATTTTTTGCAGTGCATTTAATATCATATAATCAAATATAATTTCAAACTTCTTTTGGCCTGAAAGCAATTGCATCTTTTATTTTCAATTTCAATTTTATTTAAAATTTTTAACTTTTCTGCAAAGAATTGCATATAAAAAATTGGAGAGGGGTCTCTTAATTTTTGCCAGATCTGTATACACTATGTGTGACTAATAATGATCAAAGTTATAAAATGTTTGGATTTTAGGTGGCGGGAAGGAAGACGTACCTCCATGCTGCGGATCTTTTGCGAGTGGTCATTGCGCGTGCTGCGCTGTGTCTCCATCTCGCCTTCCAGATGTTTGAGACGATTGGTCATAAGCTCTTTATCTAGCACAGCATTGTCTCTCTCTTCATAACATGAGAAGACTTCCTTCTTTTGACGAGCCAACTAAATATGCACACACACAAAATAAATTATATTTCTTGGCCAAGCTCTAACAAATATGAATACCTACATGCATGTTAAATATAATCTATACAAATAAACTGTCTGCATCACACCTCCTCCTGTAGGGAATGGATGGTGCTCTGGAATCTCTCCACCTCACTCAGCTTCTCTTTGGTGCTTTTCTGAGAGTCTTGCTGTTCCTTCCTCCACTTCTCTCTCTGCTCGTCCAGCTGAGCCTGTAGGAGCCGCACCTCCTCACGGGAGGCTGCAGACAAGCGCTCCATCTAAAAGAGAGCGAGAAGAAATGAAATGAAGAGATGGAGAGAAATGCTGGAGAGAATAACTGTTCTTTTTTTAACTGTCACACACACCTCTTTGTTGAGTTTGTCCAGCGCTCTCTCATGCTGTCTGTTCTGGTCATCCAGCTGTGTGTTCTCCTTGCGCAGGGTGTCTCTGTCCCTCTCTCTCTCCTCCAGATTGCGAGCCAGCTCGCCCCTCTCCAGGCCCAGTCTAGAGTTCTCACGTCTGGACTCCTCGAGCTGCTGCTTTAGTCTTCTGGTCTCCTCCTGCTGCTCCTGCTCAACCTCAATGTTCTGAGACATGCGCTCCTGCAGCTGAGACTGGAGCGACGGATAGATGAAAGTGTCAGACAAAAAAAGCAGAAATCCTAGTATGGGCGAGCAAATGAAGGGTGTGATTACTGCGTCCTGACCTCCAGGCGTGTCATTTTCTCCTTCATGCGCATGTTGTCTCCCTCAAGTTCTCCGCTCTCATGCATCAGACTGTTTGCTTTGGTTTGAAGAGAGCACAGTCTGTCTCTCTCTGACTGCAGTTCTTCCTTAACCGAGAGCAGCTGACTGCGCAGTTGCTCCGCCTCCCTTCCCGCATCACTCAACTCCCCCTGCAGGGCTTCCACCAATGATGGCTCAGCAAGCTGAAGGAGATTTAGAAAAAACAATTTGACAACAAATAGAAATGACGTGGATAAGTAAAAAAAAACACACATATCAAGATCATTTAAAAAAAATACGTACCTGTTTGGCCCTCTCGTGTACTTTTGTCAGCTCCTCCTTGTCTCTGCGTGATTGGTCCTTCAACCTGTCAATCTCATATTTCTGCTCTGCCTCCAGCTCCTGTTTGCTCTTCTTTAATAAGACGATTTCCATGGTCTTCTTATCAAGGTTTTCTTTAAATTTATCCACCTCTGCTTGGGCCTTCTGCAGGTCGGCACGGCAACGCTCAAGCTCCTAAGCAGCCATTGAGAATGCGTGTGAGAGTATTGCTGCGTCCCAATTTGCCTACTTTTTTCCTATGCACTAAAAGTATGCACTGGGACATACTAATAGGAAACGGAAGTTGTTGCCAAAAAAACTGCTCTTCTTTCCATTTAAGTATTTATTCATTCATTGTTTCATATGTAATGTAAACATAGTTTTATTTATTAATATTATTAATGTAGTGACGCATCAGTTAATTAATGCAGGGGAGCGTCACTAAACTCCACCTACTCGCGGTGAATTGTGAGTAAAATTAGCCGTTAGAGAGTGCATCATTCTGCACTTCGAATTTCTACAGGTAGTAGTAGACCATCCGGAAACCTTTTTTCAACATACTACGATTTGGGACATACTAATTCTATTCTTGAATACTATTTAGGATGGATAGTATGCGAATTGGGACGTAGCTTACGTGTCTATGCACGAATGGGTGGGAGCTAACTGCTGTACATCATGTGTGTTTATGGAATAGAAAATGTGTGTGTACCTGGCTGTGTGTCTGTGAGTGTTTGGGATCTGGTATCTGCTGTTTCATGGTGGTCACTTTCTCCTGCAGCTCTTTAACCTCCTCCTCAAACTCCTCTTTCTCCAGACGTGCCTGAAGTAACCTAAAACCAACACACAACACAAAAAAAAACCCAAGTGCCTTTTAAACAACCTGCACACATATGCTGCCCATAGCAGCTGTGAAATTATTCTAGGGAAGCTAGTTCTTAGATTTATTGACAATGTAAATCTGTGTGGGTCTACTACTGATTCAGTGTCAATATTTATAGGATTCTGAAGATAAAGTACACAAGTAACGCTCAGAACAGGTAAAGGCAGCTCTCTGCTCTGTTACAGTTAGGCCAGATAGAGAATTTCGGAAGCAAACGAGAATTAAAATGTAAACTAAATATGCATTGTATTGTAAAGCAGTAGTGATCAATAGTCAGCTTAGAATATTTATAGGTTCTTTTCTATTCACTCAAGTGCCTTTGACATTAGTAAGAATTAACTTTCTTGATATTAAATTAAATAATTATACACAAAGAAACAATTTATTTTAAATGGTGATCATATAGGGACTAAGATTCAGATCTATAAATACTAATGGTGCATTCACTACATAAACAATCTACACTTTTCTCCCAGAGTCTCTCACTGTTCTTTGGGTTGAACCAGTTGTCCACTGCATCGACAAATGCACAGAATGGAAAAGGAGAGACATGTTAACGTTCACATGAACAGCAGACGCAAATGCAAAATCTGCAAAACAAGAAATCCAATCGGTTGTGTGACTCACTCTTGTTTGGTGTTGCGCAGCTCTACTCGTCCGGACTGAAACTGCTCTCTCCAGTGATTCCCCTCATCTCTGGTCTCCTCCAGCTGCTGCTGAAGTGTCCTCACCGTGGAGTTCACACGGTGACGCTCCGCTTCTATGGACGCCTGAGACTGAGGCACAAATACATAAATCCATCTGTACACGAAGCTGTTTAAATATATTACACTCTTGTGTCCCCACAATTTTTATGTTTTGCACTTAGTTTTAAATGTTTACCTGTGAAACCTGCTCCATGCTGGCTCGAAGTCGCTCCATGTCTTGCTGGTATTGCTCTCTGAGCGTCTCTATTTCTTTGTCATGTGTGGAGACCTCCTCTTTGAGCGCCCCCTTGAGAGCGGTCAGCTCTCTCTCTCTCTGTCTCAAAACATCCTCCTGCCTCTGACGCAGTGCTGCCGCTTCAGCCAAATCGGCTCTCACGGCCATCAACTCCTGTACATAAAAACAAAAAGTAACTAAATGCAAAGACCACAAGCAACCAGGAATCCTACACTTTGTCGATGGGGGTACATCCACTCAAATATGTTGCCATTTTAAAGAAACACTCCACTTTTTTTGGAAATAGGCTCATTCTTTCAACTCCCCCAGAGTTATTATGTGGATTTTTACCGTTTTGGAGTCTATTCAGCCGAACTCCGGGTCTGGCGACAGCACTTTAAGCATAGCTTAGCATAGATCATTGAATCCAATTAGACCAGTAGCATCGCGCTCAAAAATGACCAAAGAGTTTCGATATATTTCCTATTTAAAACGTAACTCTTCTGTACTTATATCGTGTGCTAAGACTGGCGGAAAATGAAAAGTTGCTATACTCCCATTCCGGTCTAATTATCAAGGAAGTTTGCTGCCGTAACATGGCCGCAGCAGGCGCAGTGATATCACGCAGCACATGTGGAAATAGGCTAACTTCCGTCATCATATCCAACGTGACCATTGACCAACTGCTTGCACAAGGAGCGTGATATCACTGCGCCTGCTGCGGCCATGTTACGGCAGCAAACTTCCTTGATTATTACACCGGAATGGGAGTATAGTTCCTAATCATATCGGCCTAGAAAATCGCAACTTTTCATTTTCCGCCAGTCTTAGCACAAGATATAAGTACAAAAGAGTCAAGTTTTAAATAGGTAAAATATAGAAACTCTTTGGTCATTTTTGAACGCGATGCTACTGGTCTAATTGGATTCAATGATCTATGCTAAACTATGCTAAACGTGCTATCACCCGACCCGGAGATCAGCTGAACAGACTCCAAAACGGTAAAACTCAACTTATTAACTCTGGGGGGAGTTGGAGAATGAGCCTATTTCCAAAAAAAGTGGAGTGTTCCTTTAAAGTCCACTAACATCCAGGTTTTCAAGATTGTGGAATGTATGTCAAACATGGACAAAGAGTGATTTACTGTGGCAGCAGTAAAATACTGGATATTGTGACAAATCCTCCTATCCAAAGCTCAAAAATATTATGTTATTAGTATTTTTATTAGTATCTATTTTGATGTTTGCACAGCTTGCACTCTGACTTCATTTCCTATCAATCAATGACTGCATGCCAAATCTAACAGGACGTCATGTGCAGTGTGTAACTATGAAACATGTGTGATCACCATCTGTTTTGTGTCGGCATCAGCTCTGTTGTGAGTCTCTCTTCTCAGCTCCTCCTGTAGTCCTGCTAGCTGATACTCCAGCTCTCTGACATGGGACTCCGCGTTCTCTCTGTCCATTCTCAACTGAGTCAACCTGACAGAGAAACAGCACAACAAACACAATGTAGCATGAGTCAGAAACCTTATGTATGTCTAACACTACTGGCAGGTGAAAGAATGTGACATTTTTTTTAAATAAAATAAATAATATTAGAAATAAGTCATTTACATTTCTTTGCCTCTAGTAGTGCTGTATAAAATATAATGATGATTCAAAAGAAAAGAAAATCACCGCCCCTTCATATATTGCACTACATTACAGCTATTATGGTATATTATTCTAAGATTATATTATTCTGTGAAGGTTGTGTTTGTCTCACTCTGAGTGTATCTTGTGTAGCTCTGTGTTCTTTCTGGCCAGCTGTTCCTGCAGCTGGACATTTTCATCCAGATGTTTCTCAAGCTCCTCATTCAGAGATTCATCAGTTCTGTTCACCTGAGAACTCTGAAGAAAAATAATTCATTTAATTCCTACACGTCCAAAACAGTCCAAATTGAATAAACCCCCAGCACAGTCTATGATATAGTTAACTATAATCAGCTATTTCCAGTGTTATTTAGAAGCTAAAAGAACAGCCACTAATGCCATGTGTGCAAAACAGGTTTTTTATGCAAACACAGTATTAACGGATTATGCTCCGATTAGGCCAAACCACAGTAATCCACCTCTGACAGTATCTAGGCAACAAAGTAACCATTTGTGGTTTTTCTGACCCTACTGACATACAACAGACTTAAAATCAAGTAATTGCTTAGTGATCATTATCCATAAAAAAACATCTAAATCCATAATACATCTAAAACATTAATATGTATAACAAAAAAAATCCCAGAGTAGTACATGAATTTTTATTTTTAATCTTACAACATGTTGAATGCCAATACACAGCACCTCATGCAATATTAAAATGTGTTGTGAAAATATTTAAAAATAGTGATATAAAAGGGTTTTTGGACAAGTTGTGCCAGTTCTAAAAGTCCAATAATTATGTTGAGCATCTGTGTTATGCTGCACATTGCAGGCATATTCATCAGACCTGTATCTTCATATTTCAGAGTAAACATACTAAAGCTAAATGACACGCTGCTTGCCTAACAGCCAGCAAATCATCCTTGTACAGATAAATGACAATGTCCAAGTTTATTCCAGGATGTCTTGTTTAATGCTTTTGTAATGTTATAGTATTGGTATTTAAAGCTTTATTTGTGTTTGCAAATAAAACAAAATGGGTGATCAGGCAGAATTGGTAAATGTTAGTAAAGGTTTTGTTATGCTAGATCTCGACCAAAAATAAATATTACATTTAGTGAGTGTATGTATGTGTGGGTGGCTTATGGTTGAGGCAAACATATTGCTTCCTCCGCTTACTCAAAACTGGGCTCAGCTGTTGTAAGTGAGGTGGGAGCTGCTGCCAGCTCATTACAGTTTAGCAAGAGATGCCAACACATAAAAAGCCATTAATGCAATGCCAATTTTAGAGATGCCTGAATATTAAACACAGTGCCAGCTGAGCCAACCTAACAACTAGAGTAACTGCTCTCACTTCCTATCTACCCGAATATCTCCAAGAACTCTTTGTTACATTTCAACAGTACTGTATTACATATCAGCAATAACATTTGTCAGCAGTAGTGTGTTTGAATAAAAGGCAGGGTGAGAGTAATAGCTGAAGCAGGTAGTCATTCATTGAGTGTTAAACATAAAGTTTGTGATGTGGATTGAAATTGTAAATTGGTTGGTTAGTTGTTGACGTTTACAAATATCATGTTAGTACGTTTTTAGTAAGTAGTAGCAGAAATCGATTTGTTGAACTCCACACTTATGTAAATAGTTTTGGATAAAGGTGTCTGTCATAGAATTTATGCCACTATGCTGAGAAAATCTGAGTGAATGTAAATGTAAATGTCAAGTCTCAAAGGGTTTCAGAGTGTAACCTTACCTTCAGTCCTTGGATCTTACTGCAGATGACTTGAACCTTGCGCTTAATGGTAGCGTCTCCCTCTGTACTCCTAGCAAACAGATAAAAATCAAAGTTAGTATTGACATATCGGTATCGGATGATAAAATGTCTTTTTAATGTTATTAGTATCGGCCCAATAATAAAACCAGGCTGATATATTAAAGCTGACAGTTTTAAGACCTGTTAGACTTGTGGCTATTGAGAACACTTTTCGAGATTGCAATGGAACAACATCTATAATTGTTTATTAAATTCAAATTACTTAAATTAAAAATATTTAACTAGTGTAAAGTAGGCTTGGTACCTCATTTTTAGGGAAAAAAGAGATTGAATGGCAACTTGTTTTCCGCAGAGATTGTTTTCAAATAAAAGCAGTTGTCCACTTTTGTGTATTATTACAATATTATTAAAATGAAATGAAATGAAATTAAATAGTATTAAATAGATACGGTATATCGGCCAATATATCGGTTATCTGCTTCAAATGTTAAAGAATTATCGGTTGTCGTTATCAGTCAAAATCGCTGCATCACTAGTTTAAAGTATTAAACTACTGTGCAATACAGACTTTCTGTGTCAATTTTTGTTTGTCTTTATGCTCTGAATTGATAACAGGTGTGTCTAGTTTTATAAAATATGAAACAGCGCAATTAATCCTTTGTAAAAGACAACACTTTATTCTGCATACAAAAAATCCTTTACTAAATGAAGGCTTTCAGAATTTAAGATAATATAATATGAGGTGTGAGTATTGTTCTGTGGTTTACCCCTGTCGCAGAACACCATAGATTATCTGCTGTATTTGTTCTTCGGATGAGAACTCTGACCCTGAACTTTGACCCTGGTCCAACAAGAGGTCAGGGGTGACCTGAAAGCACATGCAAATAACACACAAAGTTCATTAGACGTTAATACAAACTCACAAAGTAACATTTCTTACACAATCTGTGACGTAACAATGGATCCTTCGGAGTAGTAATATGAGTATACACTCTGTTCTCTTCTGTCCTGCATTGAATATCATTTGGCTTGATTTAGCTGGTTGGTGTCAGTTAACAGAGTATCAGGTTGATGATTAACCTTACTGTAACCTACTCCGATTCCACCTAATGTACATATTTGCGTGTTGCAAAACCTAGTGGGCTGCCTAACTAAACAGTGTGTTTAGGTGTCATACTGTAAGTGAGGTTCTAATGTGGCACACTGTATTATTGGCGAATGCAAGCCCTGAATGCATTAGAAGTTCATTGACACAACATTCATCCAAGATGCTGGGTAAATAAATAGACAGAAATCTCAATTATAATTTAAAAGTATTCATGAAAATGTGTGATTTTAGAGCACATTAGAGTGTCAGTAGCCTGGCACCATGCTAACATAAAAATCTACTAATTTTGTCAAGTTGAGTTCATTATGCTTCATTTACAATGCAAGTAGCGCATCGCATACTCTGAGATGTTGCAACCAAAGCATACAAATATAATTTTCTCAATTACTCACATGAGAATCAACTGATGTGGGCCGCTGATTTGAAGAGGAAGTGACAGCTTTGACCTTGGCAACAGACCCGGAGCCTCGTCCAAGGCTGCTGTAGGCAGAACCAGCTGAAGAAGAGGGTGGTGAGGAGTATGAGTTCTGAACAAGAGATGAATGGGATGGTGATGCTGAGGCAGGTCTCTCTTCTGCATTAAGGCCAGGATAGCGCCCCCTAGCGGCAATTCCAGAGTTATCCACTTGTACAGAAGAGCCCCCTTTGGACCTTTCGATGAATCGGTTGACAGGAGTCTGGCGGTTGGAGCTAGGAGCCTGCTCACTGTATTGCGATATTTCAACAGATTCCGATGAGGTGTAGTGACTGCCTCTTCCGAAAGTGCCGTTCAGCCCGGCCTGGTGGGAGCCGCCATACTGATTTCTCTCCATCCTTTCTCTAGGATGGTCCCGCTCTGTTCCCACACCAATGCCACCTCCATCCAGGTTGCCGTAGCTACCAGAGCGTCCGTCTCCGAGCGGACGCCGGATTTGATCTGGTAAGTCATCACTGCTGTCCAACAAGTCTCCGTGAGAATGAGCCCTACGCAAGTGGCCGTTCTCTCCAGATGAGAAATACGGCCCCTGGATTACTCCATCTTCACGCCTCCTTACATTCATAGGAGAAAAATAGACATAATAGATTAAAAAATACCTCACAATTTAATTCCAGCAGAGTTTGGTGTTAGTTTGGTGTCAATAAACAAATAAGAGAAAGTGCAAACAATACCTGGGCAGGCTGTTGTAAGCAGGTGGTTGGGTTCTCAACTGCACCCCATAAGAATCTCCTTTCTCTCCCTCTTTCAGTACAACGTATGGCTGTCCACCGATGCCCTGCACCCTAACCGCCACGCCATAGCGGGCGGAAGGCTTTTTGGGAGCCTCTTTTCGAGACTGACCACTCACCCCCCCTCCGGTATCATGTAGGTTATTTATAAAGCGTATCTGAACACCATGGTCTACTGGAGTCTTCCTACCCGAGACAGGAGCAGACATACTAGAGACAACATGAGATCAGGAGAGAGACACAAGCGTTAAGTCAGCACACACTGTAACAGGCCGACAGCTTTTAATTCTTTTCTAAGACCTATTAATATATGAAATCATAATTTAAAGCATTGATGGGATGTGCTTCAGAGAACAAGGGATGGAAGTTATTGGTCATTTGTAACATTAAAGGTCCAGTTTATGGAATTTAGTGGCATCTTGCATTGAGGTTGTGAATTGCAACCAGCGCCTCACTCCACCCCTCCCTTTCAATGTCGTCACGTTTTCGCTTAAGGAGATAACGTATTTACAAAACGTGGTCTGTAGAGCAGTTTGTCTGTTTAGGTCTACTGTAGAAACAACATGGTGAATTTCATGCATGGGGACCTGGATGTATGGAAATAGCTCATTCTAAGGTAATAAAAACATTACGCTTCATTATGTAAGGTAGATGTTTATAAACATCTGAAGACATAGTTATGTATATGTTATTGCATTTCTGTCAATAGATCCTCAAAAAAATACACAGCATTTTACTGCATAAAAATCTTATTTTGTTATTCTATGGAAGTCTAACCTTCTAGATCATAAAAGTGACTTTTTCCATTTTTACATCTAATCATTCCATAACCATATTTTTTCCTTGGATCCTAATTTCCTCTGATAGCAAACTCTAAAACAACTGGATGGAGATGAATCACAAAAGTACAATTGTACAGAATATTGATGTTTTATGTGAACTATTAAATTCATAAACACAGAGATTCCTGTGTTGCTGGATCAAATAGCAAACACTGCTCAATGTCGTCACCTCTGAATCTTGGCGCATGAGACCCAATGTCCTTCATTATTCATTAACTCTAAAACACACACTCGACAAAAAAGCACCATTTCTCATGATAACCAAGTCAATCGGTCAACTAGTTTAACTATTCTAACTCTACATGAAACCTTTCAATCCACTTTAAGACATTTCATGTTGTTGTACTTCAGATCACAAATAACATAATTACATGTGTCTAATTGATTCTAAATTGGAAATATGCTGTCTAGTACTCATTCCTATAGTATAACTACCAAAGGATCCTCCACCATAACTTGTGATGTAATGGACGAGAAAAATAAAGGTGTGCCTTGTGTGATGGAATGAAAGTGTCTCAACCAGGAACAATGTGAAGGGTGTGACAAAGGAACAAAGGGCATTCTCAGTGATCCCAACTACATTGCAGTGAACATCACCGGAGATAACTCGTAATGACAGCTGAACCACATATAAAAGACAAAGAGCAATCCTGTTCACGCATACAAAATAAAGAGACACACCTTTACTGATTTCTCTTTCTGTATTTTTCATTCTCTATGGTAGTAAGTGAAAACATAGCAACACATAGATTTAACATTGAAACTTTGAAAGAATCTATTTTGCAGAGATAAAAAAGGTGTGTGACCAATATACGAGCCTTCATGACTGCACTTCATTGGTGATGCTACAGCACGGGGTTTATTATGTTGTGCCATTAGATTTTTGAGAGATGGTCAATGACCGAGAGCAGATAAAGGAGAGCTGAGCTCCCAGATGTGTGGTATGGTGTTTTGTGCTGACAGATAGACAGAAGCTTCATACAGAATCATTCATCATTTGTGTTTATTGGGGTTTCAATGGGATCTGTGTCACTTTTACGCTCTCACACTCGAACAGGTGGAGTTTAAATCACAGGCAAAAGACTTTGAACTCCATAAAGGGTTGTAAAAAATAAACAGGGTTTTATTTACAGATAGCAGCAGGTATACAGCTATTTGAAAAATGTATCCTAAAGGTCTAGACCGGGGTGCCCAAGAAATTTTGTTTTGAACATTATATGTAGAACATCCCTGATGCCTGGACATAAAAACTAGTAGACGCAGATTGCTCATGGACAGCAAAAACAATTGCAGCAAACATGCACATATCGCCACATATCACAAACTAAACACAAATTCAGCATATAGCCCATGGCTAAGCTTCTTTAGTGATCCTTGACTTCTTTCCCCCCCGGAGCAAAACATGACCAAAGAGTAGAACCATTTCATGTTGGGCTCAAAACACTGACATTCCAAAACAAGTCATTATTGGATAAACAAGAACAGACTACGCTTTGGTACACAAGCAAATGTCTTCCACCAGCATCATTAAAAAGATATGACAACTAAATAAGAAAACCATGATCAGGGTCAGAAGTTGCGCAGTTTAACTACAGTTGAACTATGTATTCGGCATCGATGGTCAACAATTGTCTGGTCAAACAAACAGACAAAATTCGGTCATGGTCCAAACAAATGTATTTCCTCTGTGTCTGTGGCCAGGCAAACAGAAGCACCATTTAGTCTTTCTGCACTGCATTATCTGATACACTGAATAGAGGGAGTCTGTGAGATGGAGGGGGAGTAAGAGGACCCTCTTCCCATTATTACAGTGAAGTGGGGCAGAAAACAAGAGCAGCTATGCTGAGAACACTAGTTTCTCTATCACTTGTTCTCTCTTTCCTCATCAAAATCTGGGAACAAACTGCATTGATTCATGCAGTCCAGGTCCAAGTTTCTGTGCCATAAGGGGCAAAATAAACGGTTCAGTGGTGTATGAAGAAGAGAAAAGCTAATAAATGCCGATGCACAATGCATAGTGTCTGTTTAAAAGATTATATCGTCGTTGTCCTTCTGAAACCTCCTGTTGTTTAGAAATGAATAAAACACTGTACTTTTGGAATGATTATGTGCATAATGTGTGGTCAAAGTTGACAGGCACTTTTTAATACGTTTTATTGGTTAGATATTTGCAAGACCCAGTGACAAACATAAAGTGTAACTAATAATAATGATTTATGGCAAAAAATAAAAATCACAAAATATGGAAATATGGAAATACGAGGTTTCAGAAGGACTGCAGCGATATTCTGCCTCTCTTATTTTGTTTCTTTCTGCTGTCCTGCCTCTTACCCCATCTACCTACACATCCACATTTCTTTTTCTACAGTTAATCCTCAGCTGACTTGAGGCACATGTTCTTGAACAGTGTTAGCCAACCTTTTTGTCTCACAGCCAAGTAATGTACAGGCTCAAGTGCACTTTTTCACCAGAGACTATGCCTGCTCCAGTTTGGGGAGATAATGCTTAGGACTCCCTGCAAGGACTCCAGATGATGTCAGCTCTGGATCATCATACAAAACGTATATAAATAAATAATAAATAAATTGAATTGAACCATAAGCTAAGGATAAAAGTTAGTACTTCTTCTACTTCTAGTAAATTTCAATTATTATAATTATTTAAATTTTTATATTTATGATGAGGCAAAATTTAACCTTAAAAGCAACCAAAAGTGTACATGCAAACAGGTCTGTCACAATGATTAAATAATCGTCTCATCGCAATTATTTACGTAATCACAGTTATTTCAGATAACCGCAATTTTTGTATATCCTTAGTAGGCATGGGCCTGTATGAGATTTTGATGGTATGATAACCTTTCACAAAAGTGCCAGGGTTTCACGGTATTGCTATTACATTACTAAAATGTGTTATTTTCCAATGTCTGCGTATACTTACAACAACTTTTCAACTGGACACAAATACATTTTATTTTTAACCAACAATCATAGAACATATATGTTAGGTAAAAATAAAGCCTTAACATTATAATACTATTTCAAAAAATATATTTTTGTCATAGCCCATATATTAGGCCTAAACATCAAACATTTCATTACATGACTTAATTATGTATTTTTGTGTAAACACAGCTCATACCTTAGAAACGGTATCACAGAAAATTGTAGTGGTTTTGAAACCTTGACTCCTTCAAACCTCGGTATACCTTGGAACAGGTATTCGGCCTATGCCTAATCCTTGGAAAACAAGGGTGATCTGCAGCATTTTTCATCCACCATCCTACTGTTACGTTCGAATGACATTTCTTCATCATTTCAGTTTTTTTTGTTGAGTTTTATTAAAGTGATTCCAGATTTGCTGCATCTACATAGCAAGACGACCACATCCTCATATCTCAGTCTTTACTGTTAAGGTCACTCTAGGAAATGTTACTAGCTATTTATAGAATTTTCACATTTCTTAATGTATCTATATTTTATTCATTGAATAAATTAATTGTAATTAATCATTATAATTGCAATTATTTATTAGACAGTTATTCGTCAACCAAATTTCATAATCGTGGCAACCCTACATGCAAAACAGACTCACAAAGTATCTTCCACCATCAGAAGACAATTTGTTTTAATAAAACTCACTCAAATAATCACACTCCTCGGGATAGTACATTTGCTCACACCTCCGAGAGACGGCAACCTCTTAATCTCTCCTTAAATTGAACTTTCTGATCTTATATCTCCCTAGCCCTCAGATGTAGAACATTTAATAGAATTAGGGAAGACTAGTCATAACCCATTAGAAGGACTCTGGAGACGTGTGCAATCACTATGACTTCGAAGTTGTTTGTTGATCATTTCATCTAACCGAGTCAACTCTTTGACAGACAGCACCAGTATATAATTTTACCCTGAGGTGCGTCACGTCATAATTCATTCTCATCTCTGTATAAGGACATTTTTAGTTCAAAAATTCTTCAGTGCGGAATTACAGAGCACAAGCATACTTAGGACTTTGGTACTGTACCTTACCTAATTTACCTAACCCAATCTCTAAGCATTGTTAAACAGCACAGATTATACGAACTGTGTGTATATTACATGCACGCAAACCACATACAGGATTTGCAAATTACTGTCATTGGTTTGAGAGACTGCATATTCAGGCATCTAGTTGCTGTGAGAAAGCATTGGAGAATGTGTAGCCTAACGCAAGCTTTCATCACATTTTAGATAGTCTGCTATTCCTCCACTGTTACATTAGTGCTTGACTCCCATTGGCATTCTTTGTTTCCTGCCAAAATCCCTCTCAGTCCCTCTCTTCTTTTTCAATAACCTTTTTTCCCCCTCCCTTCTCCTTTCAAGACAAACGAGAATTTCTTCTCTTTCGAATGAACCTCACTGGCATGGCTAAAACAGGTTCCAGTGTTGCTAAACACAAGATCCTTCAGCCGTGCTCTTTGGAGCCCACATATCCACTGAACACGCACGTACCTATGCTGAAATATTATATAACCCAGTATGTGCTGATAACTACAGTTTTTTTGGCTGGAAAGTTATGTGAATTATGCTTCTAGGCCGTACAATAAATCAAACTAACTAATGTATCAAGCACTGGTCAGCAATGACAGAGTTAACATAAATAGTGTGTGTGTGTGTATTAACGTTGTTTGTCTAGGGCTCATCATAGAGGTCAATAACCATGATGCCATATTATGAATGATATAGTGCTGATTGGAAGAACAATGTGTCTGGATATGTCTACATTCATTTAAATGCTTTCCCGTCTTAGCACTTCAAAGTAGTATTGTGAAGAGTGAGTTAAAGCATAGCACATCCTGGTCCTATAAAATTCTTGCGCACTGAGTCACGGTTTCAGTCCTCGCGCCTGAATATTGACAAATAAGCGACAGTTTTTGAACGTTATACAAACCACGCTCTCTTTAACAGTGATACGATTTTAATTGACGTCACACGTTTGACAGAGAACATGGCGTTGTAACCTGACAGCTCAGGGTAGATTTATTGGCTCTATTCATTTGAATGCAAATTTAGCCATTTAAACACAACCACTGAAGTGTTCAGCGGACTTTAGATAATCACAACACAGTGAAATAACTGTTTGCCACGTCAAGAGTTCTCTTATGACTTGTTCCCAACGAGTTAAGCGCAGGTGTTCCTGTCCGTGCACCTGCGCTACGAGTTACAAAGTCTCCCGAGGCGAAGCGCTCGTTTCCAGAGAAAAAAACAATGGAAAACAAATACGCTTAATCCGTTGGAGAGCTATTCATCTTTCTTTTAAGAAGGCTACTTCAAAAGAGCATAAAATACGACAAACCACAAACCTCACAGCAGCTGTCAAAAGTGTTAACTGTTACACCCAATGGAAGGAAGTTCAGCTCGAGAGGGAGTTTAATTCATGTGGCGCGCGACAAATAACTTAGCATCGATTTCTACACAGGCTAACAGGCTTAGCGACTATAGCGAATAAAAAAACATTTAACTTACATGATAAAGTTTTTATTTGACTCCGCGGGATGTTTCTCTGTTACCTCTTTCGACTTTCCTTCATGGAAACTGATGGTGTACAAAGTATCTTAAATATGACAGTCCCAAGTAATGAGCCCCAGGGGAAACACTTGCTAAAGACAACCTGTTACCTTTCAGACCGATACCACATGCCCCGCCTAGTCTGACTGAGGAATGACCTCATTGGCTGATGGAGGCGTCGTGGGTGGAGAGCACGAAATGGTTTCTCTTTAGGTTATTTGTGCGGTTGCATGTCAATCTCAATTAAATCTGGGTTTGTTTGTCTCTGGAAACAGTGGAAACTTTAAACGGGGCATAAATGAGAGGTAGGTGCCTGGCTGGCATTGATATACTAAAGGCTAAAACACACTACAAGACTTTTGCTCAGATTTTGCCCAGATTTTCAGTCTGGATTTGTTGCAGAAAGTCTGTGCAGTCTGCAGATTTGATCAGTTAGTGTGTTTTTATCTGAAACTTTCACAAAGTCTGCAAGTGTATGTTGTTTTTCATTTCAATGGCAAGTGTACCATTGTTTTTCAATGATCATTTCCCTCTGATTTTAGGGTAAATTGTGGTTAGGGTTTAGCGTTGGTTTAGGTTTTATTTATAAAAAGGTCGAGCGTTCATAATGCCCTTGGTAATACAATGCTGTTACTCCTTACTGTGGTAACAGTCAGGAGTCACGTGTTTGCACAGTCAGGGGCATTGTGATTGCAGACCGACTTCCAGCACTAAGTACTGTAATAATACGAAGATAGATTAGATAAGATCTTGCCCCAAGAATGCAAATATTATTTACAACTTTTTCATGTCACAGGTCCAAGTAATTGCTCCAATTCCCAGCAGCCCTACTTGTTCATTTTACAGGACTTTTTACACTTTAATTATGAATAGATGATGAATGTTTTAGCAATCCGCCACTAGATGGAGGCAATCTTAATGGCATCAGAGGGCCTGTGTTGTGCTCATATACTGTATGTTTGTGCTGCAGTGCTGCCCCTGTCTATTTTGCACATTTAGTTTTTCAGCTTCTTTGTCATTAATCAAATACGACTTTGAAGTGATGTTTCGTTTATTATGTTTTATTATGAGTGAGTAGTAGCCTAAATTGAATGTCCTCTTTAATCTGTTTTAATGCAAAAAATGGTATAATACAGAATAATCAAGGGAAATCAATAAAGATAGCTTTATTAAGTAACTTAGCTTTAGCAATAAACTGTGGTAACTTAATTAAAGCCTATATTCTTTATAGTGATAGCAAATAAGGCACACAATCCTTAACCAGTTAAAAGTTCCCATTTAGGGGAACAGTAGTCTGTAGAAGCCACCCCCACCCAGTAGCAGCACAAATGCACGTACATGTATATCCTCTTCACTTCAGTTACTGTCGCTTGGAGTGGATATACCGGGAATGGGATCTTCAGCGAGAGCAAAGAAAAACTTTAAATTTTTCCGCGTTTATGCCCTTCAGAGACTGCTCTTTATCTTGCGGGAATAGCTGCGAACAAAACAGCCTTAAATTGTTTATACCAATGTGAAGAATTAGTGTAGTTGAGAGAAGTTCCTGGAAAGAAATACGAATGGGATAAATTTAGTAAGCAAGTTTACATTAAATCATTTTTATTTTCGGAACCTTTCCCTGAATCAATTTGGCAAATTGGAGAAAATACTTTGAATCCAATTAAATCTAATCATTTACAAATATTCGTTGTCCAATTAAGTATTTTGTTATTTAGGATAAATATTTCAAAAGTGTGGGACAGATTTATAAGATATTGTTATACATGATTTATAGGGGACTCGTAATGTTTAGAAGTTGAAAAGATTTCTACAAGAGTTGCTCTTGTGTATGGAGAGAAGCAGAGGCACCTGTGCGTATTCGTTGCATTATATTAGAGACAGTCATGGCGAAGTGGTTTAAAGATTTCCCAACTAGTCTGAAGACCGGATCCGATCGGATCCGTTCTGCTTCTGAATCGGGAACACAATCCCGTCCAAAACCAGTTCTGACACCCGGTACTGGTTCGAAGGGGAGTCTGCGTAAAAACTCTGGAGCGGACAACGGCGGCGGTGTGGGCTCGTTGCTCCACGGAAGAAATCGCAAAAATTCGGCCATCGAGCTTGGACGAAACCACCCAAGCACCGGTTCAATAAAGGACGGGAAGATATGGGAAATTCTGATCCCTGGAAAAAGTAAGAAGAATACTAAAATGGAGGGGTTTGAAGACCATCGCACACTGCGAACAACCAGTCTCGCTGACGCGTACACGAGCCGAATGATCAAAGTGAATGATCCAAAATCCAGTACGGGTGGATCATCTCCAGACAGCGAGAGAGCGAAGTCACCCCATCAAAGCAGAAACGGTAAGTGTGAGAATGGGCCAACAAAATGTTAAATAGACATAATAGTCTTTACAACTTATGTGTTTTCTAAGAAAATAGTTCTGATACAGGGAATTATTCATCAGTACAGTAGGCCTCAGGGAGATGATTGTTTCATGAGCTTTTATAAGTAAGGAGTATACAAGACATAGGCTACTCCCGTTTCCCAGTCGCCTTGTTGACTGTGAGAACCAAAGAAATGCCTTTGTTTTGAAAACTAAGATCAATATCTCTTTTACAGCTCTTTGTTTAAGCAATATCTTCTTCTCCCCCTCCCGCAGCCCCCTCTTCTCTCTCTTACTCTTTCCTCCCTCCCTATGTATCTCTTCTTTTGCCTATCCCCTTTTCAATGTGTTGTTGTATCATAACCAGTCAACTAACACAATGAGAACCTTTTCCTCGCCTCTCTTCCTGTCTCTTTTCCTAATCATATACACATACGTTTCTCTCGCTCACTCTATCTTTCTGGGAAACACACTTTTGTGCTTGTATACACACTCTTTTTTCCCTCATTGTTTTTCATTCGCACACATTCACACACCCATTTTCACGAATACGCAAAGACTACAATGCACACGCTCAACACAATGCCTCTGTCCCTTTCTTCCAGTCCCTAGTGAAGGCAGTGTTTGAAGAATTATGTAACCTGATACATAGGTTGTCTCCTCTCCCAGTTACGGACATCCCCTCTAGGTACACTTTGAACATAATAGCACAGAAGTCACACAAAAAGACGTCCAGAGGGAGAATGGGAGAAAGAGCATGGGACGGAGAACGGGCATAAGCTCTTCAATTTGTAAATAAATACTGATTCCTCAACTTCAAGGTGGAACAAAGAATTCTACAACATTCACCCAAAAAGATGTAATTTTACTCTAGGGTTTGACCCTGAAATACCTTTTTGTATCTCAGCACTTCTTATAAATCAGATCCTTGCAGAAGCTCCATTATTGAATCAGCTTGTTGTTTTGAGCACAAATCATGGATATGTTCTTTTGTTTTTCTTCTCTTACTCCTAATAGATGATTATCTTAGAAGACTATGCAGACCCATTTGATGCCGAGAAAACAAGAGAACAGAGGGAAGCTGAAAGAGAAGGAGAGAATGATGGATACATGGAACCTTATGATGCCCAGCTCATTATTACAGGTACATCCCATATTCTTCTTCTGTCTCTCCTTTTTCACGTTTACTATTTTTTCATGTCTTTATTTGCATCTAAAATGTTTCTTTCTTCCACCTACATTTGGTGTAATGGTCTTTCCAAAACAGAACGGAAAACACACCAGCAGATTTTCAGGCAATTGATACGTATGAAAAATCACAGCTCCCTCTCTCTCACTCTTTGGTGGTTTCCACGGTGACAGTGTTGTGCTGGGACAATGGGTGCAGTTTCCTCTTTCTGCTTCCTGTTTCCTGTCTGTGTTTCCTTTGCCCCATTCTATGGACAGGAAGTTGACCCCTACCGTCCCCCTAGTATGCCTGGCTATGTGAGAATGGCTCCACAACGCTCCTCTCTCCCCCCAATCACTTCCCAGAACTCAGGAAGTTGCCTAGTTAACCAGCCAATCACAGACTCGCTCTGGCTTTTCCCTGGTATGACCATTGTTTTCTCACACAATAGGCCAGACACAAAGTGACAGCAAAGAAACAGTGAGTGAAGGGAGAAGGATGGAGCTCCAGCGTAGTCTTGTTGATGTGAAACGTTAAAATTCTGTCTGCTGGTGTTCCATATCTCAAAAGTATAGGATGACAGGCTGGACATTAATTCATAATTTCAATTTTTAATCTGAAAATGCAGTGCACATTACATTTATGCATTTGGCAGACTATTTTATCCAAAGCGACTTACATTGCATTGTACTATACATTTGTTTCTAATTATGTGCAATCCCCTGGGACCATGCTCTAACCACTGAGCCACAGGAAATCACATACAAGATAGATTGTACTGTACATATGTGTCATAATATACTGAATACTTAACAATTTTCTTAATGTCCTGCTATATGTGTGTTTTTTCCAACTTAAATAAAATGAATATGAGGGAAAAAAATCGAAATACTTTTTACTTTCAAACAAGGATTTAAAGCTCTATTGAATTTATCTTAAAATATTTGTATATAATTTGTATAAATGTTTTATCAATTATGTTCAAGATAGGTTACAGCATATAGTAATAAGGAGAATTTGAAAGTTGAATGTATACGTAACACATTTTGTATAAAAAAAGGATAGTCTAATCCTATATTTAAATACTTCGATAACATGTGAAGACAAACAATGACAAAAAGTTTAATATCATTTGTAAGACATCTATAAAGTGCAGAGGAAATGACAAGAGTTAGGAATTAGCTCTGTTTTTATTTCTGATAGTTCTGATTAAGTGAACATGTACAATCAGTTTATATTTTTTTATTATTAAGAGAGAGCTGCTGACAAATTCTTTAGATACATATTTCCAAATATATAAAATAATATGTAGATATATAAAATATGATATTATGTGGTAATAATTGTGAGTCTTAAAAGATAAATCTGACCAAAGGACTGGTATACAAATACTTTTTTAAACTATATCATTCTGAACAACTTTCTAATTGTGTAGATCTCCTGGAAACAGTTTCTATCACACAGGTAAATGGGACATGATGAAATAAGATCATTTGTAAATTCTGTCCCTTCACAGAGATTCGCAGACGTGGATCAAAAGACCTGCTGAAAGTGTGTGTGGTGTTAAACGGAGGCGAGGGGTCTGGACCCCCGCAGATCTACGATGTCCCATATGAAGAGGTTCTGGAAGGAATTCCCTTGACCCGACCTGAGTCTGATTCTAGACCACCTGCAGAGTATGAACTGCCATGGGAGTGGAAGAAAGAGCAGATTGCTAGAGCACTGTCAGGTAATTTCTGCCTCATATTAATACAATATTTTGCTCAAAACAGTTTATTATGTAAGGTCTTTACACACCACTGAACATCTGCGATTACAAAAAGGGGGTTCATATAATATTATTGTATTTATTTAACTTTTTATTTGACAGGAACAATGGAAAGTCAATGCCTTTCCCAGAATTAGCCACAGTCTTAAAATTGTATCTGCAGTCCCGGGGCTTTAAAAATTTATTTTCTAATTTTTCAAAATTATTGTATATTTGGACATTTAATAATAATAATTCGTAATATTTATATAGCACTTCTGGGTACTCAAATCGCTTTGCATGGAAGGGGGGGAATCTCCTCAACCACCAGCAATGCATCCACCTGGATGATGCGACGGCAGCCATATTGCGGCAGAATGCCCACCACACCAGCTTATTGGTGGATAGGAGACGAAGCCAATTAGCACATATGGGGAAGATAAGGAGGCAATGATGATGCATAGAGGCGAATGGGTGAATTTGGCCAGGATGCCGGGGTTACACCCTTACTCTTATTCGAATGACACTTTTAATGACCACAGAGAGTCAGGACCTCGGATTAACGTCTCATCCAAGGGACGGTGCTTTTTTACAGTATAGTGTCCCCATCACTATACTGGGGCATTAGGACCCACACCGACCACAGGGTGAGCACCCCCTGCTGGCCTCACTACTACCTCTTCCAGCAACAACCTAATTTTGACCAGGCTCAACCCTGCTTAGCTCCTGTGGGCAACCAGTCTTGGGCTATAGGGTGCTATTGTTGCCTGTTTTAACACTTGAAAAACAAAAAAATTGTTAAAAGTAAAAACTACTTTTAATAATAAAACAATTGTGATATCTATAGGTATCTTGTCAAATATTTAGCACAACATTAAAGGGATAGTTCACTCAAAAATGTAGTTTCTGTCATCATTTACTCACCCTCAGATTGGTCCAAACCTGTATAAATTCAGATTCACTTAATAGAACTAGGTTTTCTGCGAAACACAAAGGAAGATATTTGGAGGAATGTCAGTAACCAAACAAATCTCATGTCTCATTGACTCCCATAGTATTTATTTTCCCTACTACGGCTGTAAATGGGGGATGAGATCTGTTTGATCTCATCAATTTATACAGGTTTGGAACGATCGGAGGGTGAGTAAATGATCAGAGAATTTTCATTGAACTATCCCTTTAAAACATGTTTATATAAGCTATGTAAAGGTCTCAAAATAGACTTTTCAGCTTGGGACCACATTGTAATGCCATAATCAAATTTGACGTAATTGTCGTGTTTTTATCTGTGTACAGCTCAGTTTGATGGAATGGACCGTATGTCTAAGGAAGATTTTGGTTCTTCTGGTTTAAAGCAGCAGACCCTCAGACACAAGAGCTGGACCCCCAAATCTCTTCGACCGAATCCCCCCTCCCCAACATCTTTAACATCTCCCAGTACTACCCCAGACAGCGAGACACCAATAGTTGACCCCACCGTGCCCCTGGAGAAACAAAGGTGTGTGTGTTTATACTATTAGATGTGTGTTTATCTTATTAGATATTACTGTCTATATGCTTATTTGCAGATTATACGCAGATTGTCTGATACTTTCATGGAACTGAATTGTCTATTAGTAGTCATTTTTCTTCAGTAAAACTGCCCATATTACCATATTGCAATCATTTAGGTAGAAAGATGATGTCATTGTAACCTCAGATGTAGAGTACAGTATTACTAGGAACATTCTGTCCAATTTAATTTCCGTTTGTCCATCCATCTTATTCCCTTCCTTATCTAATCTTCTTTCCCCTATTCTCTTTCTAATCTATTTTGTAATGTTTATATGACAATCATTTCAATGTCTCTTCTCTCTGTAGCTGGTACCATGGCAGCGTGAGTCGACAGGAAGCAGAAGCTCAGCTGCAGCACTGTAAGGAGGCCAGCTTCCTGGTGCGAGACAGCGAATCGGCTACCAGCAAATACTCCATTGCCCTCAAGTAAGCGTGTCTTCTTGTATATGTGGCCTACGTGTGTTTGATTTCAAGAGAAAGCAAAATGAGATAACGTCTAGCTTTCAAAATCGGATGAAGAAGAAATTAGATCATTCTGAGGGCTGACTGTATCTGCCTCTCTCTCTCTGTGTGTCTCCAGGACGAGCCAAGGATGTGTGCACATCATCGTAGCACAGACTAAAGAGTGTGGTTACACTCTGGAAAAGAGCAGTTGCGTGTTTCCGAGCATTCCTGAAGTTGTGCACCACTACTGCACCCAGCGTTTACCCTTCACTGGGGCAGAACACATGACCCTACAGCACCCTGTACCACGCACACACTGAACACACACACGCGGTGTTTGCGGTTCTCTGGCGCTAGCAAATCACACACCAGCAAGCCACAGCGTGACACTGTTTTTCTTACTGTATGTATGCATATGGGAATGAGTGGGATCTTCCTTAATTACGTTTTTCGAACCCAACTGAAGCCAAAGATTTTGCATTATGCCATCAAAGAGACAAAGGGAGGAAATATATTTCATAAATACCCAACTGTTGTTTAAACATTACAACATCATTTACCCTCTCTGTATCTGTTGTTGTTGTTGTTTTTTTATCTTTACTTTTCCCTTACAAATGTGCAAGGAGTGTAGCTTTAAACAAGCTCTTATTGATGGACAATATCAGCAACACTTGTGATGTTGAGGGGTCTGGATAAATATAGAATGGAGTTATAAGGATAATATTTTGCCAACGTGTTTCGAGAAACAGGCCTTCATCAGGGCTAAAAAGGCTCTTATTGTAGCCACGGAAAAAATGTAAAGACCACTCAAGTTTTCATTTAATGGGCAGTTCTGCATGTATTTTGGTCATTCCTGTCCAGTGTCTGTTGAATTTCAAAAGAAACAAACCTCAGGTATGAAAAAGTCCCCAAACAGCAATATGAAAGGCAGAATGTAAAAACGCATAAGGGTTGTGAAACAAATCAGGCATCATATTGCATCTTTTTACAATGTGGTATTGTTTCAAAGCAGCTTTACAGGAACAAACCAAACCAAAAAGTTAGTATTACTAATTAAAATAACAAGCAGGCCATCTTTGCTCTTGGTTGTTGATGGGCATTGCCTGAGCTGGAGCTGCGACTTAAATTGCTTTATCCTATACATTTATACATAGGTATTTGCAATCCCCTGGGCTGGAACCCACAACCATGCGTTGTAAGCGCAATGCTCTTACCACTGAGCCACAGGAAAGCCTGATCAATCAAGTCCACAGACTAAGTCCATATAGATCATCTCGCATTACTCATTACACTTAAACATACAGAAAATATAATTTTGGAGTGGTCTTTTATTTTTTTATCAGCTGTATGTGCCTAAAAAGGTGAATTGCTCCTTGTCTCCCTCTTCTGGCAGTGGTGCCAAATTGCAGCATCCGATGCCAAGCGACGTTTGTGTGCCTGCAACGACTGTGCATTTGTGGGAAGAATCTTACCTGCACAGCTCCTGTGTTGATACTTCAGGCTGTAGAATAAGCTTCGAATTGTAGTTTAATTCTCATACTGTGGGACAATCCCAAAGTGAAAATGTAGGAAACAGTGGCGGTTCTTGGATAGCTGAAGTAAAATCGTTAGTTTGGATCAATACAGCAAATTGAAGCTGCCTTGTTCATCAAGGTAAATGAGCCATTACTGTTGATTGGCTAATGTCCTTGCCTTACTGTGATAAACTTTCTATTGATTGTTTTTAGTTTGGGAATAATAAAAAGTTGAACTAGTCAATGACTTGATTGACCAGAAGGGCATATTATTGATTCATGGCAAACCGTATGTGATACTGACTTGATAAATCACATTGAGAAATCACTGTCTGGTGATGGAAAGCTTACCTTTGAATTTAAGTGTCATTTTTAAAGGGAATATGCTTAATTTTAATTTTGAAGGTTTTTTAGTAAGACAAGTTACAATCTAAAAAAGAGAAAATGATAGAAATTCCATATGTTCACAGAAGATTGTGCCTTTGTATAATGTAGGACTGTGCAAAGCCTGAAATAAAGCGAATTATGTTAAATAATGTCAACCAACTTTGTTTGCCTATAGTCACAAATACCCACACACAAATAGTGCCTGAAACAAGCAACATATAAGAGATGGAAAAAGATAGAGATGTATCGTAGAAAAGCCACAGCCTGACCGTGATGAATGAACCAAAGCCATTGAAATCAATATCTAAGGTAGGCCTGTTATTCCCACCGTTTCACGCTGTCTCCATCTCAGACTCTACATGTGTGCCTAAATGTGTGTGTGTGTATTTGGGCGACCTGCAGTGCATTTAATTTCGGCATTTCTTATCAGTTTGTGTCTTCCCTGGGGATCAAACCAATGACAGTTTGTTAAAACGTCTGTAAAGTAATTCACCTGCATGTGTTAATTTTTCCTGTTCCTTTATACACATTAGTGACTATGATGTCACCGTAATTTGGCAGACTAAATAAATAACTTCATTCTTTGACCTTAAGCCCATACAGTATGTGTGCTCTTTTTAAGGCTAACGTGAGACATTTCTGAACCTCTAGTGTCATCAGATTCAACTGAAAAAAAAACGATTATTCAATATTTTATATTTGAATCACATATGCAAGTGACTGACATCTTATTTCTTGCATAGAAGAAAATGTCACTATGAAATCCAAGCGGACCATTCTTATTTTATATTACAGTGCTTATTATAAATAATTATCCATGCAGGTAGGTACTTTTTTAAACTCATTTGCCCTCAAAACTTGAGTAAAAAACAGATACTTTCCCTCCTCATGAATGTGTTGGTGCGATATTCACTTCACAATCCCCAGACTTCCAACAATCCATTCCTGAAGGATTCAAACCTCTTTCCACAGAATAATATGTGTATTTTTTGGTCGGTCAAATCAATAACAAAATAGCATTCTTCATGACAGTTGAAGTCAGTCAGTGTGTCAAAAATCATGCAGGTTGGAGAGAGCGGAAGGAAGTACCGCCAACAAATGGTGAGAGTCAGAGAGGAAGGAGTGTGCGAGGGAGGGGGATAAGCACTCGGGGGGGTCCCAGTCTGTAAATAATTCAAAAAGAGACTCAACGCACTTGGAACACTGAAGTTTCCCTGACAGCTCAGCTCTGCAGAGACTGATAGAGAAATAGAGAGAGCACAAAGGTCCACATAGAATATGACATCACAGGAAAGGCCAGAAAACAACAGAGGGAAGGAGAGGAAGGCTGTAAGAAAATATATAGGGGAAGAAAAGAGGGAGCAGAAGTTTAGAAGAACACCTAAAATAAAAGCAGGAAGGAGAGGTTATGAAAGAAGGAGCAAACAGGTTCCGTTTGAGACATCAATGATGTCATCTTCTAACTAACCGACTCTGAATCATCTAATTGTTTAAACTTTTAGAGAACAGCCACATACGTTCACATTTTCTTTCCATCATATCTCTATTTTCAATGCTCTAATCTGTTTTCACTGCTTCTGCTCTTCAGGACTGTTCCACATGCAAGTCAGAAAATGTACTATATTATTCTGATGACAAACGCATAGCTGCACACTTGCGTGTGAATAGGACATGAATACCTACGTAACAGTCAACCAATGAGTCACCAGTGACCAAGCTTTTGCTTCCCTGCATATTATGTCCACCTCCTTGCTCTCTCTTTTCTCTCTATGAATCCACCACTCTATTTTCTCCGCTCCTTTTCTGCATCCTCTCGCCAAACTCTAGTGACATTCAGAATGTAAAGCAGAGGTCATCTATAGGAAGCCCCTAAGAGAACATGCATAAATAGATATTTCAGCCAAAGGGTGTAAGCGTATGTGTAATGGAAGGAAAAGAGAGAGAACTGAAAACAGTTTGAGAGCCAGAGTCTTAGAAGACACGGAGAGCTTGGAAGACCCCATCATCTTCCCGGAAGCGATGGTTATTTCTGGAACGCTGAGCACTGAGTTTTGACACAGAGCGACTGCAGAGCCACTGGTTGAAGGGCCGTGAGTGACTGACAAGCAGACAAATGCAGTTGTGATATGAGGAGGGTAGTCAGTCATACAGTGATGTTAGCCATGCTGACTTGTGGAAAGACGATACCCATCTCCTCTAAAACTTCTCACCTGGTGACCCGCTCTCCTGGGGCGAAAACAAACGAAGCAGGGGTCTTCCATACCGATAAAAAGCTATACCTTCCTCAGCTGGAATATAGGTGACTTATAATAGCGGTTTGGATAAGAGCGAAATTGTATGTGCAATATTTGGCAAAATAATATTTTTCACCCTGAAATTAAAACAATAGAATTCATAGCCGAAATGAATCCTACCGAAATTGTATTTGAAGATGAACAATGTTATGCAGTCACGTTTTTAAAGACGACTGAATGTACTTCCACACTGCAGGTGTTCAGGTTTGACAAATGACCTTGTGAAAATGCCAAGTGTCCTATGAAAAAAAATCTATGTAACCGGATGTAGGCAATGGAAATCTGAGGTATGTGCCTCCATCCCTCCTCCGCACCTCTTCACTCTCGCTGTGATCTCGTCGCATCTCTTTTCAGTCTTTCATCCACCTGGCTCGTCGTGAAACCATGCCCACTCCCTCACAGGGGAAAAGCACGGGTCCAGCAACGCGCAGCCGCTGACGTGACAATGGCAGGTACCGAATAACGTCGAGAAGAGAGAAAAGAAAAATCCCGTAACCAACACAGTCGCGCGTCCACCAAGACGAAGTCACGCTCTGAAACGCAAGACCACACGCGCGCAAAAGGGAGAGCGGTTTACGCGCGGCAGATGCGTCCCTATCCCCGCTGAGATGATGGCTCTGTGGACGCTCTTCTGCATCCTCGCCATTGTGAAAAGTAAGTTATCTGCCCATTGCTTTCGTGCGGCTCTTATTTGCGATGATATTTAATTGTGTATTATGCAGGTTTTGTTGGGCGGGTGTAAGTGATATTGCGAGGGAGAAAATGATGTGTGAATCAGATCTCTGCTGTAGATGAAGAGATGTTGGGGGGGGGGTGTAACAGAATAATGCGCGCTAAGCTGCCTCGGACCACGAATCTATACAATCGCTCTGTTGATGGCATTAATGTCGTAACATTTCATTTGCGAAAGAGATACATTAACCGGATACATTATGTCCGTATTTTTTCCAGGCGCCCTCAAGTTCTTCTGCGCACAGGCGCGTTAATGTGAAATATCGGCGGGGGCATGCTGGGTTGTTTCTCATTGTGCGCAGAAATGCTGAGCTGCGTTTGTGTTCAGAAGCCTGAATGATAATGCTCATCATTATTGCAATGAGCCGCAATCTTAAAATAAGCGGTGACTCAATGTGATTTTTAGAGTCCCTTATGGCTAGCCTGTTTACTAAGATGGCATTTAATTTTTATCACTCATCATTATCTCATAGGTTTCATAGTTGCTTGAAGGTCATAAACCAGCGATGATGGG
This sequence comes from Triplophysa siluroides, assembly GCA_006030095.1. NCBI lineage: Eukaryota > Metazoa > Chordata > Actinopteri > Cypriniformes > Nemacheilidae > Triplophysa > Triplophysa siluroides. The sequence goes on from VCII01000558.1 coordinate 1,711,312, forward strand.
TGACTTGAGGTGGTAATGGGGGGCACAGAAAAGCATGAATCTGGCATAATGTTTTCCAGAGGTTTCCACAAATTGTGAACCTTTGAAAGCTGGAAACCCTTTAAATCAGACAGGCTGATTTTGTCATTTAATTAGAACAAAGTCTGATAATGTGGTTGTTACTACATGAAGCACATTTTAGGATACCTGCATGACAAAACATTACTAATGGTTCTAATGGTTACTATATCCTTTTTAAATACATTTACAAAACTAAACCAAACTGAGCTTGTTAAAGTGATAGTTCACCCAAAAATGTAAATTCGTCATTTCCTCACCCTCTTGTCATTTTAAACCTGTATGACTTTCCTTCTTCCAGAGAACACAAAAGAAGAAATTTTAAAGAATGCTGGTAATGGAACAACAACGGTACCCATTGACTTCTATTGTATGGACACAAAACCGACGCTAGTCAATGGATACCGTCGTTGTTCGGTTACCAACATTCTTCAAAATATCTTCTTTTGTATTCTGCAGAATAGAGAAAGTCATACAGGTTTGAAATGACCAAAGGGTGAGTAAATAAGGACAGAATTTTCATTTGTGGGTGAGCTATCTTTTTAAGAAGAAAATAATCAAAAATAACACACACACACAAACTGTGGGCTGGGTGAAATAGGTTTAGGTACTCCTGTCTATGTGTCAGACCTCCGAAGACTAATTCAGTTAATTTACTCCGACTAAGCTAATGAATTTAAAAAAACAAGTGACCCTTAGATGTGAAATGGGTTTATTATGGGGTCAGAGGAGGGCCTAAGATCACTATCCCTCATCCATCAGGACCACAAGCCTCTGTTCCTCTTTCGAACTGACGAAAATCTCTCAATGAGCTCAACGTAAAGACCGAAGCAGTTTTATCATAAATAACAGACATGCGTACAGTGTGTGAGTGATTATGTAAGGTTTAATGTACAGTCATCGTGATATCATCACAATGCAAACCCCTTTAGGGTGATACAAGATAACTTCACACCCTATCAGGTTTATTTTGCAATAATGACATGCTGACTGTGTATTATCCAGCATATGACACAGCTGCCTAATAAATACATAAATACATGGAAATTAAATATTGATTTTCTTTATGTTCTTTATTTATTATGAGTCCTTTATGAGTAAAGTCAATTTCAGCATAGAAAACAGATGGCCAGGACAGAAGACGAACAGCCAACAGTTAACAATTACTGTATTCATCTGTAATTTTAAATAGTAAATGACTTTTTCCATTTTCTCTCCTTCAGCTCTTTGAATCCTGTACCTGTCCATTGTTATTCTGAGCAATATTTCTTTGCCATATCAAGTACTCAAAGCTTTAGCCGTCTATCAGAGGTTTTATGTACACTGTATATAAGTCCTCCAGTTTTGAATAGAGTATTTTAATTTTGTGTTGGTATGGAACAATTACAGCAAATAGATAGATTGGGAAATTGACATAAGGGATCATTCACCCAAAAATAATAATTCTCACCCTCTCGTCATTTAAAACTTATGTGTCTTCTTTCTTTCATAGAACACACACAAAAACATATATTTTGAAGAGTGTTGGTAACCAAACAAACACCGGTAGTAGCCATTCACAGGTATTGACACTAAATAGTCAAGTCAATAAATAGCGCTGTTGTTCGATTATCAACATTCTTCTAAAATATCTTAGTTTGTGTTCTGCAGAAGAAAGGAAGTCATGCAGGTTTGAAAAGACAAGAGGGTGAGTAAATTATGACAGAATTTTTATTTTTGAGTGAACTATCCCTTTGAGACTGTCAAGTTTATGACAAATGTGTTCAAACCACATTGTACTGTCTGCATTCACAATTACATTGTATTATGTCTGAGACAGGCACAAGACTTTGTGGTTGTATCATTTAGACATTAACATTTAGTCATTTAGCAGACGCTTTTATCCAAAGCGACTTACAAATAAGGTAAACAATACAAGCAATTGGAACAACATAAGGACAAAAAAAAGCATAAGTGCAGTAAAAACGGGTCTCATATAGCCCACCACAGTATACAAAGCTACGGATTTCTTTTCTTAAGGATAGAAAGAGTAGAAAAGAAATAGAAGTCACTACTAATCGATGAGGTTTTGACCGAAGAGATGTGTTTTCAGAAGATTCTTAAAGATGGCTACAGAATCGGCTGATCTTGTATTATTGAATCTTGTAAAATCTGACATCAATGCACAATGTTACACACATAAGATATACATGTATTATGTCCAGGTCAGTGAGAATGGGAGAAAAAATATGCAATTTATAATTCTTTGAGATCATGTGCTACATCAATGGAGAAATTAATCTATTCGGATTCTTTGATTAAAAAACTTTTTATAGAATAAATGGCATTCTGTTGCTTTTGAAAACGTCCTTTTTTACATTTATTCATTTAGCTTTTATTCAAAGCTTATATTCTTCATCGCATTTGCGCAATTGTTTTTCAGGTCTTTTAGTCACTCGCCATTAACTTCTCCAGTTTTTGTATTAAGAAGTCCTGGCTCCCATGTGCTAAGATGGCAGATTCCAAATCACATACATAAAGGGGACGGGTCTTGTAGTAGCCGTGCAAAAGTCACTGAGATGTGAGAATGCTAACAGATAGCTTTCTTCATGTATTATAGACATCCTTGGTTGAGACACCCACCCAGCCAAAATATACAGTGGATCAATATTCATTTCCTCTCTCACCTCATCCATTCTGCCCGGGCATTAACCGTAATTACTGTCAGCAACTCTGTCCTGGCTCTAAATGTCCTGCTTTTCACCCACTCTTTATTAAAGGAGGAGCAAATTTGGCAGTGATTTGGACTAAATACAGACTTGGCCTTGAGGGAGCAGTAAAAACAGACAAAGCCTGTTGTGGAGTGACTTATGGCCCAGCATCTGATCGATGGTGGAGACACAGAGGGTCAAAACCTCTCCACCTCCTACATTAAAGCTATAGTCACTCACACCCAGCACCGCAGCATATGCTACACGAACCAAAGCAAGATTCATGAGATAAACGAAGGAGGCTTTTCAAGCAGCACACTGCCTTGTTGAGAAGGAGGATGATCAGAAAGACAAAGATGTTGGATGCCTACACATGGTGGAACTGCAGGCACAATGTGACTCGAGAAAGTGAAGTGGAGTGTGTTGCTTCAAAACAGAGACAGATCTCAAACCTGCGGGGTTGCATACTAATCAAATTACAATGTACTTAGACGTGCCCATGCGTGCTTCGCTTTCTTTCCCACGAATGCAGAAAGAGATGCACAATTTGAGAGGTCAACGAAGAGCACCGAGCGACTGGAGGTGCGGATGGGAGGTTCACCTCCTAGTCTATTTTTAGCATTTATCATTCACACCTCAGTGCACACACACACACACACTTGCAGAGAGTCTCCCTTACTCCTGGTTAGACAAAGTCTCAAAGGACTCTCAAGGACATCTGAATCTTCTGATAGCGCAGTGTTTACGCCCTTCATTTTAGTCACTCTCTTCTTTTATATTTTTATCAATGTTAAACAGTTTTGCTGTTTTATATAGATTGTGGTACTGTTTATGTGCTGACACACATGTCATTCATGCTGGCTTAACACTTAAGACATCTAGATAGGGAAGAGATAAGATTGTCTTCCTACCGTATATATCTCAGATCATTTCAACAGCTAACAAAGTGAATTACCTTTACATTTTTACAATTTTTACCAAAAAATGTCATCTATTTTGTACAGTGTATGTTTTAAAAATGGTTTATTGTGGTATGATTATAAAAAAAAAATTGACAGATGTGCAAAACCATGACTCAGCAAAGAGACTTATGAATATTGATAACTGAGGTCGTTCATTCTGTGCTCATCTCTAATGTAATAATGCCATTATATTGCTCTGCCAAAAGACACGCACAGAAAGTAGTGTTGACTAGAATGTGAGATCAAGATCTGTCAAGTGGATTAACAAAGATTAGCAAAAAATAACAAAATATTAAAATTAACAAAATAGAATTTGTGCTTGTTTATATAAACTCTTAAAAGAACTCTTATAAGAACCTTTTTTGTCTATATGGTTCCATAAAGAACGTTTAACACCCGAAGAACCTTTCTACTGTATTTCACAAAAGTTTTTTTTGTGGCGAAGAAGGCTGTTTAGATTATAAAGAGTAAAAAAGAGATGGTTCTTTAAAGAACCTTTGACCAAACGGACAACTGAATTTGAGTACCTTTATTTTAAAAGGTAGAGGAATTGTTTTCTACTACTTCAGGATCTATTTAGGAAAAGACTCAAGTCCAAACTCCTTTAAAAATCCTAATGTATTTACCCTTCTGTTTTTCTCTCTGGATTGGAATTAAACTTGAGGGAGAACATGACAGTGCAGTTATGTTTATACCATTGTCATGATTTATAAAGAGTACGCTCAGTAGCACAACAAGCAGTTAACCCCCAACAGAGGATCATGACAGAGAATGACACTGACAGTATGAAAGAGAGAGAGCATGAAAGAGAAAGAGACAAAGGGAGTGGGAAAGAAAGTCAAGTGAGAGAAAATGAGGCATAGCCGCTAGCTAGCTTTTTAAACCTGCTTAGCATCTTCTCATTCAAGTGCCATTTATAAAATAACATATTTATACTGTAGCTTATTTTATGAGATGCAACGTGTCACTGGTGCCTCTCTCAGACAGAAAGTACACTTATAGAGCCATTAAAAAGAATTCGATTTCAAATTTAAAACTCGTCTTACTCAATAAGCTGTGAGGTGGAAATGTACAAGAATGTATTGTACATTTGTCTACAACACACTTTTATGCCTCAAGTGTAACTTTTTTAGAATTCTTCATGTCTTTTTTAACCTAACGTGCATTCTAAAATATACATGAGTGAAACCACTGCATCACAATATTACCCAATCAATATGTATTAAACTGCAGTGCGCACAATAAAGATTAATAGTCAAACGCACTACAAAATAATTGTGTCCTTTAAAATTGAAATGTTTAACATAATCTTTCCTAACTGGATATCTTCAAGATATCCTAATCCAATATTTCTTGTAGATGGGCACAAACAAGCTCAGACTTGCCATTACAAATCAGTCAATAGTAAACCCTGCCAACATAAGCTAGACACACAATTTTATTGTATGGAGGTTATAGTGAAGTGTAATGATTTAGCAGATTCAGAGTGCTATTGATAAGAGAAAAAAAAAAGATTTTAAAGGCTTCATGGTTTCCAAGGAAAATGAGAGTGCCAGCTGTTGAAAAGATTAAAAAGCTTCAATTTTGACCCCAAGACATTTTGCCTTCATGGTGTATTACATTAACAATTCTAGAATTTATGAAGCATAATAATGAAATATAAAGACTCATTAATGCTTCAGAATATAGCGAGATTAAATATTTTGGACACACATTTTGAGAATAAATTCAAATTTTGATATTGTTCTATTTTTGACAGAACATTGCAGTCATATTGGAAAGTACAAACAAGTCTTTCAGATAAATGTTGAATTCCTAACTTGCTGGCAAACTACTGGACAGGTTAAATTGGCTTAATATTAGCTTATGTCACGATCCTGCCTCACCTTGTCATACTTTCTAGTTTTGTGGCAGGGTCATGACAGCCCCACGTCTTTTGTGTGAGACACATGGCATTGTTTGTTTTGGCGGGCCATGTGTTCTCATGTCCAGTCTCCTGACCCTGCCTCCTCGTTTCCTCGTTTAGCTTCCCGTCAGTGTTTGATTCCCCTCACCTGCCCATTGTTAATTATACCCTATATAACGCTGTCCTGTGCTGGTTCGTTTTGCTTAGTTGGTATTCCTTCCATTTTTTCCCGCCTTGTCCATATTTTAGAAAACCTTGTTTGTTTTCGTTCTTGTTTGCCCCTTCGGGGAAGTTCTTGTTTGGTTTTTTGAAGACTCCTTAGTTATAGTGTTTTTGCCCCATAGTGGGTTTTTGTTTTCATTAAAAGTCCTTTTTTCGTATATGCTGTCTGAGTCTGTGTTCTGTCTCCTCGACATTCTTGACACAAAAAAGACAATGTTAACCAAGCAAGCTTAGCAGACTCTCCCTCGTGTCTTTGTGGATTGGATACAATTTGTGTAATTTAGCAATGTAATAGCTCTCTATGGCCTACAATTTGTTTGGTGTGTATTTGGAAGCCTGTACTGTTTCAAGTGTACTTTAGATGGTCAGATCAATACCATCAGCTCGAAGCATTTGTCTAAAACACATTCTCGTTTGTTTTGAGTTGATGTCTCTCTCTCTTTTTAAAGCATGTGCTATAGGGAATGTAAGTGTACTGTAGCACAAACATGTAAACATTCCATGCAAAAGCTTATGTATCGAAGTAGAATGTAACCGTGTGCTTTTCTCCACATGCATATACTGTGTGCATGAGATTTTATAGAATATAATGAATGAGTTGAAATATTGAACGTTTAAAATATGAAATGAAAACTGATCTATTACTAGACTTTTATTGATTTACCACTATCAGAATAACATAATAAAAGGGATTTTACCTATTTAAAATAATAGCACTTTAACTGTTACTTTACACATTATTCATGAAGGAAATAAAACTACAATACCGTCATCATTTACTCATCTTCGAGTTGTTCCAAATCTGTATACATTTCTTTGTTCTGAAAATGGGAAAGATATTTGGAAGATTGCTTGTAACCAAACAGTTTTTGGACTCCATTGACTACCATAGTTGGGAAAATTACTTTATGTATTGTGTTATAGAAGGTAGGACAGCAAACAGTTCTGGGCCCTTTTGACTACCATTGTAATTTTTCCTACTATGGTAATCAATGGGGTCCAAGACCACACAAAGAAATGTATACAGGTCTAAGGATAGCCATTATATAAAAATTCTGAAAATTCTGTCATCACTTACTCTGTCATCATTTACTCTTGTCATTTCAAACCTGTGTGACTTTCTTTCCTCTGCAGAACACAAAAGAAGATATTTTGAAGATTGTTGGTAACCGAACAATGGCGGTACCCAATGACTTGCATTGATTTTGTGTCCATACAATAGAATTTAATGGGTACTTTACGATTGTTTCCGAAAACATTGGGCGCGTGTGGGGGGAGGGGTAGGCTGACCCTACAGCTTTCCTGTAGCTCAGTGGTAAGAGCATTGCGTTAGCAACGCAAGGTTGTGGGTTTGATCCCAGGGGATTGCAAATACCTGTGTAAAATGTATAGGATAAAGCAATGTAAGTCACTTTGTCTGCCAAATGCGTAAATGTAAATGATCCAAAGCACGTGCGCACCCATTGTAAACAAAACACAGACATCAGTTTCACTCACCGCATGCGGTTCATGTCCGGCATCTTTTAGCGCTGGGATAGCTCCATATATCCGTTTCAAACGATCTCCAAATCCAGCGTTATTTCCACCGTTTATATAACATTCATCACCCAAATGTAGTGAACAAACAAACACCTGAACTTCGCAAACGTATGCTTACTATCTCTCCTGCACATAAGTGAAAGTGACGTCTGCGCATGCTCCTTCTCCTGCTCTCTTTGCGGCCGCATGCTTTTCCAGGAGAATTGTCAAATAAGGGACTAAGAAAAAATTGTTACGAAACAGTTTTATATGTTGGAAGAAAACTTTCCGAAACCTGTACAATCGCTGAGGGAGTGTATTGAGCACAGAAATACTATGTAATGCACCCAACTCGTTTTTTGACAAGTTGACCATGTTAAGCATGAGAAGACAGCACGTTTAACATTGTGAAGAAGTCAGAATGCATGAAACACCGTTGCAGGGCCGCTTAAAGACCTCTAATATTTACAATACAGTATATATACTAGAAATCAGATAACACAATGAACACGTTGTCATGGATTTTAAGCATTAAACTGAGCAGAAAAGGGTGCAGCGTATACAGTAGATAAAGATAGATTCAAAGGAGCGTGCAGGTGGAGATGCACACAGCGAGGTAGGGTTTATGGTGTGTTATTAGAATCTTCATTGATCTGTTCCGTAAGGCCATCATTCCTGTCCAGTGAACACAACAAGAACAGCAAGGACAGGCCAATGAGAGAGAAATGGAGAGAGAGAGGGATGCATAAGTGTCATTGAAAGGATTCGATAGGCCTCAGAAAGAAGAAAACAAGATGAGAAAAGTCGACTCTAATATGCTGCATTGTCTGTCTGTGCAGAGGACAACCGCTCTGTGGTCCAGCAAATGGATAATAGTTATCCACTTTCTATGCAGGAAGCTACAGTACGTGCAAATGCAACTGAACTTTTGACTCAAAGCCCTCGTGTCAGCTTCCCCATGTGTGTTTATTTAATATGTAGTAATGCTGATTGGATTGCAATATACGGTGTCATTTTTTAACTAATGTGCTGAAATTAAAACAGCTTTTACAGGATTTGATGAGCAGGACAGCATCGACAGCACAGATTTTATAGGAGCTATTAGTCAATTGAAAACAAGGGTTTATTAAGCATGCACTGATGGGTGATTGCCTGTTACTCCCAAAAGCAAAGCAAATGTTTTCTTTGGCTTTCCTGGCAAAGGCTCAAAACTGCCGTCTTGTTTAATACACTGCATCTTCGAGACTCATATTTTGCTAATATTTTGTGATCAGTGGTTTGAAGGGAGATTTTATGGTGTGTGAGATTTATTAAAATTATTATTACTCATCGGAAAATAGAGTAATAATTTCGAAATGTATAGCTTTCCTGTAGCTCAGTGGTAAGAACATGGCACTCACAATGCCAAGGTCGTGGGTTCGATCCTAGGGGACTGCACATACTTAATAAATATATGTATAGGATAATGCAATGTAAGTCGCTTTGGATAAAAGTGTCTGCCAAATGCATAAATGTATGTACTCTGTAGTTTCTGCTGTCTGAAGTGCCCTACCTTTGAATTTGCTAAAAACTGTGTTTTTATGCAACAGGTTTCCCTAACTTTTATTTGAGCTGTTTTGTGGTTTTGTGTGCTTTAGTTACAATAACAGTGCAAAGCAATATTTTAGAAATTTGAGATTTTTGATCTACAATGTATTTTCTCACCTGCAGGCAGTCATGGAGCAGATACAGAAGAGAGACTGGTCGAACATCTTCTTAATCCGGCACACTACAATAAACTGATCAGACCGGCAACCAATGGCTCTGAATTGGTGACAGTGCAACTCATGGTCTCATTGGCCCAGCTCATCAGTGTGGTAAGCGGAGGTTCACTTGCTTTATAATGTTGACACTGTACGATAAAGCCTACAGTATGTAAATGTATTTATGGGTAGTTGACAAATAAACATCACATGTGTCCAATGGTGTGAGCTAAAGTAAAAAAAAACCAAATGAAGATAAAACTCTATTATGCTATTTTATATGATAAAAATTATTAATATAAGATGTCAACATTTTTGCTGTCACACCACAGGACACGTACGGTATATTTTTCAACTACCTAAATGCATATTTAATTCAAATCTATTCATGGCGAACTACATATTCCTGGATAGGTCTACGCCTCTAATACACTCATAAATTATGTAGAAAAAGTAATTGCTCAGAATGCAGATTGAACCTTATAATTCAAAGGCGACGAATTGTCTGATCACCATCTTTTTCAGTCTTTATTGTGTTATTATGCATCTTAAACTACTCAGCTTTAGTTTAGAGCTGTTAGGCTCTGTTCAGCCTGTGGATTAGCATGTTTTTGTGCACTTTGCTGGTCTGTACACTGTAGGATGCAGAGATGGACAACAGGAAATAGCCATCTCTGTTCCCACAGGTGCAGAAAATTACCCATGGCTACTGACCATTCATCATTCCATGCTAACCCTTCAGCTGTCTGCCTATTACATGCTTCCTTTATGCCAGTAATGGATTGTAAATCAACAGCTTACTTACCTGGGTTAAAAGCTGGAGGAAAGCAGCGTTATTCCGGAGTAATTTATCTCTGGGGGGCTGCTTGGCTCGGCTTTTAATGTCCATGACCCATAAAAACTTAACGTATACGCCCAAGACTGTAGCTTTTGTTGGGAAACAAGACATTTTGAATAATCAAATGAGGAACTATGATGTATTATATTTAAGAAGTCATTACGCAACAATAGTGATTTCTATGCATTTGGAGAATGTATTTGTATTTATTATGAAATGTATTTTAATTTCTCTGTTTCTCTGTGTGTTTTTGTGTGGACAGCACGAGAGAGAGCAGATCATGACCACTAACGTCTGGCTTACACAGGTTAGTCTACACTTACATAATTTACTTTTCCCAAACACACACACGGTTACTTATCACCCGGTTATCACACATCTAAATTGGGGACATCAATTCATGATTTTCAATCTGCAATTCTTATTTAGATTCTTATTTAGATTTGATGTATATGAATCAAAAGACTTTTATAAAAAAAATTAACACAGCTAGTTATAAATAATATAACCTAACCATAACTTAAAACATTTTGCAATAAAAAAAACTAGTCGCTTGCTAAAACCTATTTAGGGAGATTTTGCTTGGATTTTTTCAGGTTTTGCTCACTTTTCGTTACATATTTGTCTTCAAAATATAGTTAAGTGACTCCAAAATATGGTGACCATTGGGTTTCAATGTCTTATGGGCACTTAAGAATTGTTTTGCTGTATGAACTGTTTTTTTTCTATCTCTCTAACCCTCACCCTTCTCTAAACCCTCATACAAAACTTTCTGCATTTTGCCATTTTCATATAAAAATCATTATGTTTCATTTATAAGCTGTTTTTCTCATAGGGACCCAAACATATCCCCACAAGATCAAAAGTTACTATGTTTGTGGGGACATTTGGGACACACACACAGATGTCATCAGAGCAAGTGTAGACTTTGGGTGTGAGAATGCTGGCTTGGCCTATATGACCCCAGATGGCATTGAGTTAAATCATGCCGTATCTTTACTGCTCAACACTCTCATGTTTATGCATGTGTATGTGAATCGAAATGCACTGCATGTCAGAATGACACAAAACATCTCTAAGAGACAAATCTCTCAAACACACACATGCGGTCACATGCATACTGTATACAGGATACATCTTCCTGTCTCACTCTCTCTAAATCATGTGCTCATGGTCACTATAACCATAAATGCCAGTTGGTAGGAGTTATTGCTGCTGTCAGTGCAGGTTACCCATAAAATAATTGTTGTATGTGTGTGTTTTCATGTCCGAGTCTGTATCTGTTTGTGTGTGTGTGTGTGGTTTGTGTATCAGACTAAAGAGGTACTGTACAATGTACAATAATTACTTTGGTGGTCAGTCTCTGGTCAAAACCCAATAGGAAGTGTGTTGAATTGCTATCATTAATTTGGTAATGAACATTCATCAGTCTTTTTGTGTGCATTACTGTAAGACAATCATTAGTTATGCTTACTAACGGCTGTTTTATGCATTCTATTTAATCTGACAGCATTTATTGGCCTCAAGTAATTCTTACTTATGGTAATCTAGTTTATTAAACCATTTGTCATCAGTAATGAAATGTGACATTGTCGTAATATATACTGTACACTAAACACATTGATACTTCACTGAAAGAAGAGATGTTATAGATGAGCGTAATCTTAACACATATGCTGATTGCATACATGTCAGCACAAAGTGATGGTTTTATAAAGGGAAAGATTTATGGTTTGTTCTTGTTGGTGATTTTATCATGTGATCTCTGTCGGATTGGTTGTGCTCAGGAGTGGCAGGACTACAGGCTTACATGGAACCCAGATGAGTTCGATGGCATGAAGAAGGTCCGTCTTCCTTCCAAACATATTTGGTTACCTGATGTTGTGCTTTACAACAAGTAAGTCTCAAAGATCATCTCGCTTCTTTTTGAATTCTCTCCTTTCATATATGATCTTGATATCCATCACCACATCCCTCTCGTCTCCTGTCCATCTTCCTGTCATCCGAGAGTAGATAACATCTGTGCTTATTTCATTAGCTGTGTTCCTGTGTAACGTTACCTGACCTCACTGTAAATAAAGCATGTTCCTCCTTTATAACGGTCATGTCACCGAGTGGAAGAAGTTTAAAATTCAGCCTAATTAACACCAGTCGCTCTCCTGTGTTTGACTTAATGCATTATTCAAATTCCTTCTACAGACTCTCAAGTCTGGAAAATGTAGACTCAAGTTGAATTTAATATGTTGTGTAATATATGACGAGTGTCGAAAGCTAAAGATATTAAAAGCCACCTTTTTTTATTTAGTAAATACCTAAAAATAGTGTTCTGTTTAGAGTAACGTTAAGCTTTATCGACAGCACATGTGCCACTTTAGGGTAAATACCACAGATAATAATTATCATTAAAATAAGGACTTTTTGAGTTCTCTTGTTGTCTTTTTTTTAAATAAATAAATCTAAAGATTTTACTTAAGAACTTACTGTCACGAGTCACAGATTCCAAAAGAACTAAAACCACGGGAACACAAAACAAAGGATACTTTAATAATACAAGCGTTAACTTTCGTGAACATAAAACAATACTAGACAAGGAACTAAGGAAAACACAGGGCTTAAATACAAAAGGAAGACACTCAGGGAAAACAGAATCAGGTGTGGGACTAATTAACAATGATAAGGGACAACTGAAAACTAATTAACTAATAATGAAATTAACAATGGGAGGAAAAAACCTAACAAAACATAACACAACTGTGACACTTACAGCCCTTCCAAAAAATAAGTTTTTTCTATACTTATTTTAAGCAAAAAGATTGCAAAGATTATTTTCATGTATGTAAAATATATGTAAAATGGCCCTTACCTATACTGACAGAAATGCATATTTGACCTATACTTAATTAAAAATACTATAATTTACTTAAGAGTATTTAAGTGTACTTATTATAGCTGTGTTTATTTTTTAGTAGCCTTTTAAATACTTTCTTGACAGTTTTATAACCTTTATAGTCTTATAAATGCTCAATGTTAAAGTTTATATGTAACAATATAATGTAAATGATATATAAATAGTGAACTATAGTAAACAAAGTATGATGTTAGGTTCACAAAGAAAACTAGTAGTTTAAAGAAAGTATACTTTAAAGCAGTGGTTCTCAAACTTTTTCATTGTAAGGCCCCTGTGTGTAGAGTGCATCGCTTTGTGGCCCCCCAAATAAAAACTTAGAATCATGAACTTAGAATTTTAATGAAACCATAAACAAATACTGTTGTACAATGCTGGAACATCAATACTTGTGGTTGGTGGTCTTGTTTTTCTAATGTTTAATTGCATACAATTGATTATACATTTCTATATTTTATATGATTCCACAATTCCTCAGCATCAGTAAGTTCACTTACTACTAGGACTAGGACTACTAGGACTAGGGCTGATATTAGCATACTTGCTTCATGAAATACACTTAAAATATGCTTGAACAATGCTTAAGTATACTTAAACAAATTTGAAGTATACTTATGTTTTTGTAAGGGAGAGCATGCAGGCTATACATTTTATCTGAAGGTGTGTTCCCTAAAAATCAAACCCATGATCTTTGTGACGCAAATGCAATGCTTAGTAATTGGTACACATGATGTTGATAAAGTATCACGCCTAAAACATTCCTGCGAAGTAAAATAACCACACTGTCTCCTTCCTCATCAGCGCCGATGGGATGTACGAGGTCTCCTTCTATTCCAACGCTGTAGTCTCCTATGATGGAAGTGTCTTCTGGTTGCCACCTGCCATCTATAAGAGTGCCTGTAAAATTGAGGTGAAGCACTTCCCATTCGACCAACAAAACTGCACGCTAAGCTTCCGCTCGTGGACATACGACCGTACAGAAGTGGACCTGGTTCTCCGTGCCGATGTGGCTAGCATGGACGATTTCACACCCAGCGGAGAATGGGACATCATCGCCCTTCCGGGCCGTCGGAACGAGAACCCCTCTGACCCGACCTACGTAGATATCACCTACGACTTCCTCATCCGTCGCAAACCCCTCTTCTACACCATCAACCTCATCATTCCTTGCGTGCTCATCACTTCGCTTGCCATTTTGGTGTTCTACCTGCCGTCGGACTGTGGGGAGAAGATGACTCTTTGTATTTCCGTGCTCCTGGCTCTCACTGTGTTCCTGCTTCTTATATCCAAAATCGTGCCTCCTACATCCCTGGATGTCCCTTTGGTTGGGAAGTACCTGATGTTCACTATGGTGCTCGTGACTTTTTCTATAGTGACGAGCGTGTGCGTGTTGAATGTGCATCACCGGTCGCCCACCACACACACCATGCCGCCGTGGGTGAAGCTTGTGTTCCTCAACAAGCTCCCCGCATTGCTCTTCATGCGGCAACCGTGCAACAGCAGCGAGCGGCAACGCCTGCGCCAGCGCCGCCATGCCAATGAACAGGAAGGGGGCCGAGGGGGTTTGTCTGCAGGGCTTATGGCGGGGTTGGGCTTGGCTGGCTCTTCGTCAAACAGTAAAGAAAACAATGAGGCATGCACTTGCTATGTGAACCGAGCCTCAGTGAAACAGTTTGGGGCCGAGTTGGGTGGAGGGGGAAGTGGGGGGTCGACGGATGGACTAAACGGGTTGAGGGAAGGGGGCAGAGAGGCCAGGGAAGGAGGTTCCAATCCATTGCAGAGCTCTGCTGTGCCTCGAGGGAAACAGCAGCCACCTACTGTCCTCACACAGGCCCTGCTGGCCCAGGCCTGCCCAGGGTTCGAGGAGGCTGTGGATGGAGTCCGCTTCATTGCAAACCACATGAAGAGTGAGGATGATGACCGTAGTGTGAGTCCCACATTTTCATATATCTACACTCACTGGAGGTGTACTAATGTCCATAGGAGTGTTTTAACATGCACTATGATAGTAATGATTATTGATTGATTTAAAGGGACCTTTCAGCCAGAAATGAAAATATTGCTCATGCTCATTTTTTCCCTACTTGTAGGAGTTTTTCTAACTTTTGAAAAAAAATTTTACCTTTGAAAAATTTTGATTTAGAATTTAACTTACGGATAACCTCAGTCATCCTCATGTTATTACAAACCTGCTTCTTCTGTAGAAGACAGAAGAAGATATTTTATGGTTATGGAATGTTGGTAACCAAACAACACTGGCCCCCATTGACTTCCTATGCATGGACACAAACCCACTTAGACATTTCTCAAAATATCTTCTTTTGTGTTCTGCAGAAGAAAGAGTCATACGGGTTGTAAATGACATGAGGGTGAAATAATGATTGCAGTGTTGTTATTTTTTAGTATACTATCCCTTTAACATCCTAATACTCTCCACTTGTCTTCCACTGAACAAAGTCATGAAGTTTTAGAATCACAAGGGGAGTTAGTAAATGTTGATGTAAGTTTTTTATTTGGATGGGTTGTGTTTTGAAGTGCTTCTATATTGTTGTCTTACCCTAAATGACCTAAATGTGCAATGCTCCTTACAAAGCCCCCAAACCAGATTGTTGACTCACTCTAGAAATGCAATGAATCTCTAATGCAATGAAGCATATGTTCAGGAGCAAAATTTTGCCTTCCAAAACTGAGGACTTAACACCAATTTTTGTCTTATACCCCATCTACAATCTTCTATAGTAATACTGTCTACATTTTATATTAAAACAGCAGTGAGCTTTAAACCCAATCTCAAAACTTTCACGTTCTCGTTTATTTTCACGTTCAAGCAGACACGCTCAGATCAATATACAGCTCCACATTTGTGGTTTAATAATCGCTAATGTGGAGGCTTTGACAGGCAGCCCTAAAGCATTAAAAAAGATATGTGGTCTTTAGCCAAAGCACAGCTACCCGTCAGCACTACACTCACTGTTGGCGTTTAAATGGCTTGCAACCCCATTCTGTCAAACACTGTCTGAATCTCAGTCACGTATGAGAGTAGCAGTCGTGCTTGGTGATCCTAGAGGTGATTTTTTAAAGAATTGTGCATTTTTAAAGCCAAGGGATCTATTTACAGTCCGGTCAATTGATTTCAAGCACTGTACAGTATGCCCACTGGGCTAGGTCATTGTACATAAAACACAGGCTGAGCAAATGTCTGTATAAATACATTAAATTTGTTTTGCTTGTGCATCATCAATAAGTCCATCTAAATTTTATACTGGATACTTATAAGAAGAAAATTATTGTATTAAAACTGTCAATTTTGAATAGTTTGGTTATATATAGATACTGTATGTTGTGATGTTCTCTATAAACATATAAGAAAAGCCTTTTTCTTTAAAATTTTGATTTTACCTTTTTCAAACCATAATTATCTTCTCATCTATATTTTATCATGTGAGTAGGTCACTTTCAAAGTATGAATCCTACAGTATGCTACGCTATAAAAAAGTAAAGATGTGGATCGATTCCGATTAAGCGCAGACATTTTCTTATTTTTCTAGCATTATTATGTTGTGTTTTATAGGAACATTCAGCAATATATTTTTACACCTCAGCAGTATTATTAAGTGCAGATACTTTCTCCTTAAAGAGCAAGACTATAGACAACCTGGGATAAAATTAACAGCGCTCAGTAATTCTGTCAATCATCTTGACCTGCACACAGTCTCATCCCCATGGTAACAAGGCTTCTCCATGCCAACTCCCTCTCAGCCTTTGCCGTGGTTACGGTTCAAGTCCCCTGTGTCTCACCTCATCAGAGCACTGTGGTGGAATGAAGTCTCTGTTCGCATTAACCTTCTCCCTCACCCTGTTCTCTCATCCTTTCTCTCTCTTTTTCTCACTCACACCCACTCAATCCCTCCCTGTTTCCCATCTCATGTCAACCTTTCACTCTTGTTTTTTTTTTACCTCACCCAAACATTTCATATCTGACTCATCCGTGTCCTGTCTGCCTCTCTTTTTGATATTTCCCTTTTCTCTTCTCTTTCCTCTTTGGTGTTTTTTTTTCTGTTATGAACTTTTCAAAATTTTCTAATTGTATGATATATAATAGTCATAGTTGAAATTTCAAGAATTAACAAGAATGCAAAATAGCAGGCATAATTAGTAG
The DNA here is from genome assembly GCA_006030095.1 of Triplophysa siluroides. Taxonomy (NCBI): domain Eukaryota; kingdom Metazoa; phylum Chordata; class Actinopteri; order Cypriniformes; family Nemacheilidae; genus Triplophysa; species Triplophysa siluroides. Next base: position 1,728,311 of record VCII01000558.1, read on the forward strand.
TTTTGACAGTTTGTGAGGATGGATATAAAGCTAAATTAACAGAAATAAAACTTACATTTGTCAGTAACACCCCATTTGTTCCCAACAAGTTTATCCCAGTTCGGACTCATTTTAGCTTCTATTCTTTCTATCTTACAGGTGAGCGAGGACTGGAAGTACGTCGCTATGGTGATTGATCGGCTGTTCCTTTGGATCTTTGTGTTTGTGTGTGTCTTTGGCACGGTCGGAATGTTCCTTCAACCTCTGTTCCAAAACTACACAGTTAAAACTATCACCCACACACCTGGCTGACAGCTCACCAACAGACGCTACCCACCATCAGCTGCAACAGGAGGGCGAAGGGAAAAGGGGTGGTCTGCCCAAGAGGAGGGGAACTGTAACATGTCAACGTGTCACTCTGGACTAATATTAGGTTTATACCAACCTCGTTTGGAATATAACAACACAAACACACAGTGGGGATTTGGTCCAGTATTCTCATGCAGGACGTCCGGTCCAACATCCCCTCCTTTTAGGTAAAAGCCACGCGAACCAATGGGAGGAGACACCTGTGTACTTTGCTCTGCAGCCAATCAGCACTCTGCGATTTGAAAGCCATGCACCGGCCACAAACTCCACAATGAGTTTTCTGCTTCCTCAAGTAACACGTGACTTCCGTTTGTGACCTGCTCACGCAAGAAAACAATGCATTTATATGCCTGTTCTTTAGCATTTCTTTCATATTTTAGTTTTTTTGTTTGAATACATTTCATATTCATATCTGTCGCAGCCTACATATTGTCATGAAAATGCAACATTTGTTGCTGTGTGAACATATGTCTGGTCCTTTGAAACAGAGCTTTGATAATAATAAATCAGAGCTTAGATTTAATATAATAAACCAATGCATTGTATTAAGACAACACGCAGCATTAGGAAAGAGGATCCAGGATCCAGAGCAAAACATTGGCTCGTGGAGCAGGTTAAATATGGCAGCTGTCTGAGGGGTTTTGATTTATAATCAGTTGGGAGTCTCTGTTGGAGACATTTCAGAAGTCCCCGAGCGGAAAGGCAGACTGGCTAATACATATACAGCAGAGTCTTAAAACATCTTAGAAATCCTCCAGGCAAAAAAGGGAGAAACTAAAAGGCCAAACAGACATGAAAGGTTATGTTTCAATTCTTCAACTGTTTATCTGTCCAGTTTCTCACATTTAAGAAACGAATTGAATCCGAGCAGTATTGCAATGATGTTAAGCCTCCTATAAAATGTAATCTTCCCTTCTCCATTTCATGCCCTTCTCTCTTATTATCGCCTGCTTCTTTTCAGACTTTACTCTTCCCATCATCCCTCTCTCATTGCTGTAATTTAAGCTGTTTGTACATTGCAACAGGCCTATGTTGCGTACAGTTTTGTGTGCATTGTCACATGTAATTGTGAGTAGGGTTGGGTATCGTTTGAATTTTATCGATTCCGTTTCTGCTTATTGATTCCGATTCTTATCGAGACGCAGTTTCCATTCCAAAGTTGAAAGCATTTAGATAACAACCTGTATGGTCATTTAGCCTGCTTATTGACTGGTTTGCCAAAATGAGCACCATTTTGTGTATATATTCACATAGCAACCATGTTTATTCTGATTTATTACAATTTGTATTACCACAGCATAACTACATCATGGTTAAACTGGCGTTTATATAATGAAACAATGGTAAATGTGTGGTTCCTGTGCTTTATCACAAGTTAACACATGCACATTTCTGAAAATATGCACACAGGAATTGATAAGACGAATTAAAATTTTAATTTCAAGTATCTGATTCCGATTCCTATTCCTTTCAATTCCGATCCGATTCCTATTCCTTTCAATTCCGATCCGATTCCTATTCCTTTCAATTCCGATCCGATTCCTAGCCTTCCGATTCCCAACCCTAATTGTGAGTGCATACGAGTGTACCAGGACTGTATTCCAGAATATAGCCCAAGTTCAAGAGGACGATGTACTACACCAAACCACATTTATTTCAAACTTAAAGGGATAGTTCACCCAAAAATGAAAATTCTTTTAACATTTATTCACCATCATGTCATTCCAAACCTGTATGACTTTTTTGTCAGATCGAAGATATTTTAAATAACCTTGGTAACCAAACGGCATTGCCCCCCATTAACTTCCAATGTATGCACACAAAACCATTAAAGGAGCAATGTGGGAATTTTAGGAGGATCTATTGACAGAAATGCAGTATACTATACAAAACTATTTCTTCAGAGGTGTATAAAGACCTTACGTAATAAACCGTCTTGATTGAATAACCATAGAAGAAGCTATTTTTATCTATCTGCATACAGAGCGGGCCTACTTAAATTGAATTCGCCATGTTGCGTGGGCCATGTTTTGTACAGTAGCCCTTAACGGACAAACAGCTCTACAAAGCGCGTTCCTCTCCCTCTACCCTGCGGTATGTAGTCCGGTTGTCCCTGACTTTACAAAGGGGGGAAACGTCTACTAACTTACTCCTAACTGCTATCTTGCTGTCAGAACAAATGCCTTTAACAGCGTTGATATTTACTGTTAGCTAGTCTGCCCTCAAACGTGCTGTGCAATTCAAGCATGAAATGCTTAGCTTTATCATAGCTTAGACCACGCAAGTAATAATGCAAATGAAGAAAATAAGCGAAGCCGACACGAGTATACAGGCAGCACACTGGTTCCAGATAATAACAAAAACAACATATCTTGGTTCTAACAAACAGGAAAACCAATGTTACCCACATACTGATCCGAATCAAAGCTATCTCCTCGGGGGTGATTTTTAGACAATCTTTCTGTCCTACGTCTCTCTGCTGGAAAGTATCTCCATAGATATCTGAGTATCTCTGCTAAAAGCCTTTGTAACGTTACCGCGGATCCTAACGCGTCTCTGCTGGAAAGTCTTTATAATATTAACGAAGGTCCTAGCTCCTATCTGACTTTTATTCCTCTTTTTATACTTAAAATCCACAGACCCTTTATTTAATGTAATAAATAAGACATCGCTCTTTCTACAGTATTTCTAATGCCCGCATGATCTCTTCCCTGCGTCGACATGAGAAAGCACGTGCTGTCTCAGCCGACGACATCTTTTTGTACTGGGGTAGCAACCATGGTGTTTCGAAAGGTAAGGGTCATTTACAAATTGGTTGCAATTCTCAAACTCACCGCTAGTGGCCGCTATAAATCCCACTCTAGACCTTTAAGACAAAAAAAAACCTCAAGTCATACAGGTTTTAAACTACATGAGAGTGAATGACAGCCGCTATAAATCCCACTCTAGACCTTAAGACAAAAAAAACTCAAGTCTTACAGGTTTTAAATTACACGAGAGTGAATGACAGAATTTGTATTTCTTTCTATCTATCTCCTAAATCTTTCACACTTTCTATTCACTGTTTTGTTCTGCCACTTCTTCTGAGCCTCTACTGCATCACTGCATATAAAAAAACTACATGAAAGAAAGAAATGACTTTCTATTTTTAAACACAGATTTTGTCGATCACTTATGCCATTCTTTTGGAATTATAAATCGTAGGTCAAAAATGGTACAGTAAATCTGCACAGTCATGTAGCTGCTGATATCTCATGATGATTACAAAGTGAAGCAATAAAATTGTAATCAACATCAGCTAATTGGACCTACACATCCTTTCAGTTTGCACCCCTTCACCACTTTTTGGCCGTAAAGATTTCCGAATGGATTTCTCCATCCTCACGCTCGTATACAGTAGTTCATTAAGGGAGCCATTTCCAAAACAATCTTTCAGAGAGCAGATTATACGAACACGTTCACCCACTGATTAAAATGATTTTCTGAACCACATTTCCTGAGCGCTACAAATGACCTCGCTTATTCACTGCCTGTGCTTTGTTACGTACGCCATGAGTTTTCTGCATGCAGTCATCGTGCTGCTGTCGCTCTGTCAATTTCTCATGCCTTCTCTCACCAGCACTGCTCAGCAAAAAGCCCTATTACAAACCACAGAACTGCATAGTGCCGGTGCTTTATTACATTAATGTATCCTAACCATTAGCTTTTTAAGACATAACAGTATAAGAGTGCGAGTCATGCTGAACGCGTATTACTTGGTCTTTGTTTGGGCTCCAAATGGCAGGAGTTCTCCAATGACTCACTGTGCCCTTGTGTTCACTCACTGACATCATCAACACAAGGGTCCAAACAGGGTCTCTTTATTCATTAAAGCATCCTGTCTGTGAGAGAGAGAGAGAGAGAGAGAGAGAGAGAGAGAGTGGAAGCATTTTATATCCAAGTACTGAAGTCTCTTTTAATTAATGAAAGAAAAATTACATGGAGGAAGTTATGCAATGCCACAATTCATTATTGCAATAATACAGAACTGTGACATCATATTGATTCTGTGTCAAAACACTCAAATACTGATAGCACACATACATCTGGCAGACATCTATTTGATGTCTGCATTTTCATCTGGAAGACATCTGGCAGATGCTGTTTGCTCATCTGCCCTACATCTCTGAGACGTCAGATGTCATATAGACCTCTAGAAAATGACTGTAAGATGTGAATGATTTAGAATGGATGTTCCACAGCTCCTTCTAAGATGTTTAGCAGATGTTTTTAAACAGCAGATGTTTTCCAGATATCCAGATCTTTAGCAGACATCTTACAGATGTACCTGTGCTATCTGGTACCCATCTCTTACCCTCACTTCCCTCCCTTGGCTGACCTAACATCCCATGTATTCTGTCAAATAAAGATTAGAAATTTATTATACCATCTCTTTGTGGTTGATAATTCTTGGTCTTTGCAAAAGCACAACAACACTAAATAATTGTGTATCTCGTAGACAAAATGCAAAGTTTAGTTATCTTTATCCTTAAAGGGATAGTTCACCCAAAAATGAAAATTCTGTCATTTGGTACTCACTCTCTAGTTGTTCCAAACCTGCATAAATGTCTTTTTTCCTGATGAACATAAGATAATAAACAGTTCTTGGCCACCATTGACTATGGTAGGAAAATTACAACGACAGTCAAAAGTGCCCCAAAATATCTTCTTTTGTGTTCAACAGAACAAAAACTTATAAAGTCAATCGAGTCCAAGAACTGTTTGGTTATAAGCAATCTTCCAAATATCTTTCTCTGTGTTCATCAAAACAAATGCAGATTTGAAACAAATCAAAGATGAGTAAATGATGACAGATTTTTTATTTTTGGGTGAACTATCCCTTTAAATGAAACAAAGTAACAGGACTTGTGCTGTTCCTCTGCCCAGAGATTTGTTTACCAGTCTATAAACTCACATTTATTGCCATTGTCACCTCCTGACAACATAATAAATTCATGTCTTATTTCAAGTTGGCTGCGCATCTTCCTTTATGAAAGCTCTTCGAGACAACTTTTACCGTATGTGGCGTGTAGTTTAGAGAAAGAAAATGCACTTGCATGCATATAATATTAATGTGACCTTTGATTTGTTACATACACTTTTGCGTGGTCCTGCCTTGTTAGTGACAAAAATAGAACGCAAGGAGGTTTCATTTGTGAAAAATAAACTGGAAGAATTAACATGCATTTCCATAAACAAGTAAGCTATAATCTGAAAAACATTTATTTTCGCTTCTTGTGGTGCAACGTTGGTTGGTGTTTCAATACTGCCCTCTAACGGTCAATGTGTTAGTTTTGTATACAAAAAACACAACAAAGGGCATGACTTTTTCTGTTCTGCTGTTTATTGTAATATGGAAAGCTTACTTTACTCCAACATTTAAAAAAACAAAGGACAGAAACATTATTCACATATTCAACAAAGACTTCGAATTAATTCTCGTTTCATATGCTTTCATGAATGCAGATTGTTTCAGGGGTGATGTACTTGGTTGAACATTTTGTGTTACCAAAGATTCGTTCTTAGTAAAGATGACGTAAAGAACGTCGGCGGCAAGCAAGACTGTACACACATACTGTATATTCCCACATCATCCCTCACTGCTCATATATTGGCTTATTTTGTTTAGGGAGATATAGCTCTACTCCTTTTGATCCTTCTTTTCATCTTTGTCGTGGTACTCAAGGAAGAAGTCGTTGCAGGCGACGGTGAGGGCACCCACAAGGATGATGAACTCTGTGAAGTCCACCTCGCCATCATTGTTTGAATCCAGGTCACCCATAACTTTCTCTACTGCATCTTTATCCTGTGCGTTCTGTGAGGGGATTCATGTAAAGTTCATTCAGAAACAGAGAAATAATCATATGAAAAGTAGCAGTTAATCGTTAACCTACTTACCCCAAGGTAGCTGCCCAGCTCCTGTGTCAGCATCTCCTTGAGTTCGACTCTACTAAGAGTGTATTTGTCTCCTTCATTCCCAGAGTACTTGTGAAATGTCTGGATCATCAGCTGCATGGCGTTCTCCAGAGTGGAGGCGTTCTCTGACTTCATGGCGTCCATTCTGGTGAGCAAATGTTGTAAAGGTTGGCTATATTTCGTGTTCCTTTTAAATGCGCTAAAAATGCAAAAAAGATGTTCTTTGCTTGGTCTGTTTTTGGCTTATGTTAAATATTTTACAGCATGAGGCAAGCTTGTTTTCTTCCAAACACAAGTAAAAATAGAGACTTATAAAAGCAGGAGCAGTAATACGTTCTGTGCATAACATACAGCAAATCGTCCTGTGATGGGCTTAACTAAAGAGAAAATGGGAATGTGGAAACACTCGGAACCTAAGCTGAACCGATGTAAATATAAGCACAGTTGATAATTGATGAGCACCTGTGCAAGCATTTACTACTGTACTTTGCGCACATGGCAAAAAACAACTCCAGCTTAGTGTCACACAAAACTTGCATTTAGATTAAATGTTTTCTCCTCTGAAGTCACAGGTTAGCACAGTGTTCGACGTACTGAGGGCCATTTCAATCTGAATGCTGTTTTTGTGCAGAAGACTAACCAGAGGACTAACCAGCATCAACAAAGGAAATGACATAAAAAAGTACAGCACAAAATACAGGTAATACCATGAACATGTCTCCGTGTAAGAAAGAACGAAACAGCTCTGGCACTTAAGCAGGCTTTTCTCCGCCCTTCATTTCATCCTCTCAAATTCTTTCCATTCATCCATCCTCTCCATCCACTTACCTTGCTGTTAGATGGTTGCTGCTGTTCTGTTCCTCGGGGACAGATAAATGCTGGTGAAGAGAGAAGGCAATGGGCAGCATCTTATATACCTACCTGTCCCTCCTCCTATCATACTTCACACTCCTCCTCCCTTCATCCATCCTTATCCATTTCCCACCCCCTGCGCATTTAAAAACGTTATACAAAAAACATGCAAAAACAATGTTATATAAGTAACGTACGTGTGATGTTGATGTTTGCGGCTCGGTATCATGATGAAAAAGGGAAAGCGCACTGCTTTGGATGGTAATCTGAGAAATCTGGAAACAAGCCACACACTCTGTTTTGTTTAATTCATTTCCATTGTTTGATTCAATTGCCTTGTATATTTGTGTGCATGCGTGTGTGCACACACACAATAAATCATACTTTATTGTGACCCTGCTTGTGAAAAGCCAGCTAAAGTCATTTTTTGGGTGATTTACTGTTTTCTACATAAAATCAATGAATATAATGTAAAGAACATTTTGTGAAAATATAACCTTGAAATCTTGAATATTGCCTGAGTAAGGACATGTCAAAAGATTGAAGTCATAGGAAAGTTAATAGTTGAAATCAAACTTTGATGCTTATTATCTCATAATTAGATATTGAAACTTCGGAATGGTTTTCGCTGGCAGGGTCACAATTTTCTTTAAAAATGATCACTTACATGAGTTCATTGTTGTGTAAGGATGTATTGTGAAATTCGTGTATATAAACAAGCTCTGAAGACCCGGAGTACATTGAAATAAGAGCTTTTGGGTAAATGGATATGTTTGATTCTAAAGGTTAGTTATATGTACTGGTGCTTGTCACATTAAAGTTTAAGGGACGTGATAGTTCAGCAGCCCTTTCTAAATGATTCATCTGCTGTAATTGATGACCTAGACACAAACGTCACTATCCCAAAAATAGTTAAAGCTCCAGAAATATTTTAGTCTCAGCAATGCTGTAAAAAAGCTTTTATTATTTTAACAGTTTGGACTGTTAAACATTAAAACTAAGCACTGTTAATATCTATATTATGATTTTTCATTCCAAAAACGTTTTACTTTTTAGATTTAGTGTACATATTTCTGAAACAGGTAAAAATATTATGACATAGTTGTTTGTTTAATAACTAATTCAAACAAACATTGCTCATGTCTTTAGATGTACGTTCCTTGGTGTTGCTTTAGATATTAATGTAAAGATGAAATGGAGTCAGGTGCCAGAAGGCTGATTATGTTACAAGCCAAACAAGTTCATGTGGCACATCCCTGGTTACAAACAGCCTGAGGGTCTTGAGAGGCGCTGATGGTGTGTGTGTGTGTATGTGTAAGAGTGAGAGAGTAACTAACTACAAGTGGTCCTGTCACACCTGATACTGCTGAACAGGTGTTAATTCATCATTATACAAACAGTGTCCAGACACATCTGCCAGCCAAAGTTTGAAGCTGAACAAACACACAAATGCCCATAAAAGAACACAAAACACCTGAAACAGGTACATTGATGTAGGGCTCAGGATGTACCTAAAACAATGTGGTTGTTACTGTACCTTGTATTAGATGTCTTAAGTTTTCATTTCAGAGATGAGCTGTGGGAGTGGCTAATACAATAATGAATTTACAGCTGTCAGAACCATATGGTAATAAAATACAGCTAAAACTAGGGGTGTCACAGTTTATATAAAAACATTTTGTTTTCTAAAATTAAAACGTTAAAAACGTTTCTGTTTATTGAAATCAAATCAAATATTGGCCTAAAAATGATTGGCAAAAAATGAAATGTTGCTTCAGAAATAGTTCAAGGCACTAAAATAATAATACTAAACAAAAGCTAAACTAAAAATAAATTGATCTTATATAACAACATAAAAAATTAACAATAAAACAACATAAGCATAAAACAAAATTGCTAAAAAATTGAACTGAAATTAACATACAAACCAAAAATCTAAAATAAATAAATTATGTTAATGTTAATAAAACTATAGTAACTCTACCGATACTGTTACTTTTACACATATCATAATATTGTATACAATGTAGCACCAAATGAAACGCTTTTCCTTAAGACAATGAATGGTTACAAGCTCTCTTTCTCAATTCTTACAAATCAAATTTTAAGAACGATTTGCCAAAAAAGGAAAAGTCACATAATAAAAATAATTAAAGATAACTGACTGATAACATTATTTGTTCATTTAAAAAACAGATATTGTGACCGTAATATTGTTACTTTGAATTCATTTGACCACGGTAACCGTGAAGAGAAAACCTGATAACGTAATAGTTGCTCACACTATTTACAATTAAAATAAATGTTGATGACAACAAAAGGACTTCATCATCATTGCTTTGTTTTTATTGAAAGATTTACCAAAAACAAACAGTATATACCCGTCCCCCCTCCAACTGGACAAATGTTGGATTTAAAATAAGGAGCATTGAACATTTTAAGCACATAGATCCCGCATTTATCATTAGTGTCTTGCTTTTGGCTATGCGGTTTGAAATTATAAAGAGTAAACATCTTCAGACAAACAATTAAGTTGTATATGAAAACAAAAAGGCCCCTAAATGATAAAAAATATCTGTTACAATAAATTTGGACAAAAGGGTAACAAAAACATATAGGCGACTTAGCACTTTGGCCACAGGTAAGAGATTGTATAATCACACATCTGAATATATGTAAATATTGTACCAACCGTGACTTAAAATGTAATTGTTGTACTAAAATGTCTAGTCACAGGGAAATTATCACAAGGACTATATCATGGAACAGTTTTGAGCCAATAAGTCAATTTTACGGTTTGTTTTCTCTAGCAGTAGTTTTGTATGTTTAAACAACTAGTTCAATACAACTTGGCCCCAGTCTTCCCTATTTAGCGTGAAGATCTGTTCAAGACTCCAGTATTACAAATCAGCATCAGCGGTTCATTAACCCAAATGTCATCTGTGCTTCTGGACGTTGTTGCGTTCAGCCTATTGCCCGCCGGCCGCATTGGGTTGTCCTTTCTGCTCGCACACTGAATTAGCCACATAGCCTATCAGCTTCATGTACTCCTGGAAACTGACCTTTCCGTCCTGGTTGTCATCTAGCCCTTTCATCATATCCTTGACTGCTGAAGAGCTGTCTGTGTCCTAATAAAGACAGAGAGACTGTGACATCCTTAATAATTGACAATTGACCGCATCACAATTAGCAGTGACCAGTTTAGCCCGGCCAAGAACGAAGACCGATAATGAGACTTAATCCTGACATTTAGACTTTAGCTGAGAAGGTTTTAGGCATATGTGGGTGCTGCTTACACTCATAATGTTGCCCAGCTGGCTCTGGACTAGTTTTTGGAAACTCTTGCTGCTCAGATTCTCTTTGCCTCGTGCGGCTGACAGGTACTGCGTGACCACTGTTTTGATGGCGCCCTCCATATCTAGAACTGTACAGAAAAAAGAAGAACTTTTTAAGATATATTACACGTGTATATATGTTGTCGTTAATACTGTATTAGCATGGATAATATTCTGTACAATAGGCACACAAAAATATAAGCACTTGTGGAAACAAATTGACCAGTCAAATTAAAGGAGCAGAATTAACTGTTGTTTGAACACCACATCTCATTCACATTCATGTCATTTATTAACTGATTCTCATTCTATCTTGCAACAATGTATCAAAAGGACAACATTTTAATGTCAGCAAATTACATTTCAGGAGCCGAAATAGCCAAAAAGCAAGACTAGGCACTGGAAAATGAGTGACCTGAGTAGAGAGATGATGTTAGAATAATAAAAAAGCATGAAGAAGGGAGAGAAGAGCACAGGAGGAGTGTGTGGAGCTGTAGAGTTTATATCACAAGACAATGGAACCTGTGATCTTTAACAGACATTCGATCCACTGAGGACACAGGCTCATGTTACCTCAGGGGTTGCCTGCTACCTGTCTGTTACTCTCTCTCGCTTCCGACAGCAAACCTACACAGAAGCCCGTACGCGTTCTTCAAAGTGTGCAGAGGCTTTTTTTTTTTTAACAAAAGCTAATTTTTAGGTTCCTTTCCAACACACAAAGCAATAATCTTTAGCCTATTGTATTTATTTCATATTCTTGTGATCCCCATCGCATATTTGACACTAACAAATAATTCATGATGTAATTTGTGTTTCCATCAGGTGACATTTAGGAGGCTAATCCTTTAGTGAGAGATTCATAACAAGCACACAGGTACAGTAAACACACGAGTGACTACTTACCAAGACTGGTGCTTGCATAAACATTTTAAGGGATAGTTCACCCAAAAAGGAAAATTCTGTCATCATTTACTTACTCTCTTGTCTTTCCAAACCTGTATGACTTTATTTTTTTCTGCAGAACACAAAAGAAGGTATTTTGAGGAATGTTGGTAACCGAACAACAACGACACTTCGCATTGGTTTTGTGTCTATACAATATAGTGAATGGGTACTACCGTTGTTGAGTTACCAACATCCTTCAAAATATCTTCTTTTGTGTTCTGCAGAACAAATTCTTACAGGTTTACATGACAAGAGGGAATGTTGACAGAATTGTTATTTTTGGGTAAACTACCCCTTTAAGAGATGTGATTATTCAGCACCCAATTTTCACACAAAAATATACGCTAGACAAATACAACTAAGAATAACATTGACATTTATGCATTTGGCAGACGATTTGGATAGCGACTTACATTGCATTATACTGTACATTTTTTAAGCATGTGCAATCCCTGGGACTGAACCCATTACCTTGGCGTTGCTAGCGCCTTGATCTTACCACTGAGTCACAGGAAAGCTTGTATAAATGAATAAATGAAGAATATGATGAAGTATAGCCTAAAAATATGTATTTTGAATTACAAAATCGAACACTGTACGGCACTGTAGGGCATATGTGCTTTAACAGTTTTAATAAAATGATTTCAATTTATTACCTACACACTCGAAAAATGCTGGTATGTTTTTATCCCATGGTTGGGTTAAAATAGAACAAACAATTTATTGTTGTTGCACAGCTGTACAAAACAAAACTGTACAAAAAGCTTGTCCCTTTTTGACCTAATCCTGGATTTAAATCAACCCAGCATTTTTTATTCATCCAACAGATAACCAGTGTTTATATTTTCTTACCTTCAGCTATGTTTTGTATTTAACTGATTTAAAATACTCTGCAGAGCCTGCCGATCGCACCGTCATATTTATCTTAAAATGATCAATTATTTTGATCTAGGTGTGTCGTGGAGTAATACTATAGCCCTAACAGCTAAATCTTCCATCTGACAGACGTCACACCTGAATACTTACACTACACCACTAACATTAGTACACAACACCAGTGCTCTGCCGCTGTTCCAATTACTGATGCACCCCTATTAACCTAATTAGAAGAGAGAGAGAGACAGACAGAGAGCGAGAGAGGGCATTGACTGCATGAAAACACAGAAGGGAGACCTGGTTGAATGTACTCATTGTCTTGTTGAAAATAGTGCATTACTTAAGTTGCATCAGCACAGGAATTCTTCATATGATGAGGGCATGTGGCTGTGAGAAACAAAGACTTGTGTATTTGCTCTAGTGATCTGTTTTTATTACGAAACGTTACACTTACAGTGTTACAATGCAAACACAGATCAGACGAAAGGAGGCTCATCGGACAGTTTGATTGATAGGTGCTCTTACTGATAAAAGGCCCAAACAAACTGGCTTTTAATGACGCTGTGAAATCGGACATCTAACAAACCCATTGACCTCAACGTTATCCCCGCGCTACCTGCCAAATGAAAATGTGCATGTCCCAGCATGCATTCATGACCTCTGTGGTGATAGCCTGTGGGAAACCATGGAGCCTCACTTCCCTGTTGAACAAAACCAGCAAATGCTGGGTTAGGTATATGTTTTGATGCTGGTTTGACCAGCTAAAACCAGCTAAGGACCATCTTAAACCAGCACAAACCAGCATCAAAACATTCGCAAAGATTTGATCATAGAGCGTGTGTACGCGAAAATCCACGACAACATTCATTTTTATAAAAAACGGTCTTTGACGTGAAAGTGCTTAGCGTGACGTCAGGGTCTGAGCAGACATGGGCCCGATTCACATTTCTCGTCTAAAACCGCGCGGAAAACGCGAGCCGGCACTCCGAAAATTTTAACTATGTCCATCTCGATGCGGCACCGACGCGCCTAGAAAAATGTGCATCGCGACCGCGTCGCCCCCTATTTGCGCGCGTCTGCATTTCGAATAACGAATATGCGCGAGGAAAGACGCGAAATGTGAATTGGGCCATACTCATTTTGCTTGTCCGAGTGCTGCGTGATTTGGAAAAAGCATATTCCTGCTGCTCGTAAGGATTTAGATGTTGACTGTGCTCTTTTATGTCAACTATATTAATTACATCGTTTACAAGGCGGAGATGTGAAACGTTTTAGATGCACACAAATTCAAAACTATTTGAGATTTATAGATTTCACATCTGAACATGTTTTCTGTGCGTACGTTCGTTCTAAAATTACACTGTAAAAAAATACGTAAAAAACGGATACCGGAAGAAAATTACCAGCACATCTTTTTACGGACAAGTAATGCTAAAATGTAATGTAATGCAGTGCAAAATGTTTGATAAAATTTGATATTTCATGAATCGCGTATAAATAACACACGCTGTGCAATATCGTGTAATACGTACGCCAAAGTTCGATTTTGCGTGCATACAATACGCCTATTTTTGCGTGCATATGATACGCGAATTTAGCGTGTGTGCATATTAATCAGCAATTTGTCTCTTTATCCTGTCCCCAAACCCTAAACCTAATGATAGCGTGCGTGCATATTATAACCTCTACCCTAAACCTAACAGTATTATTTTAATTATTTCAGTGTTCCCTCTTCATGTACGTTTCGAAAATGGCTGTTCTCCCCCCAGGTGCACGCAAACATTGGCGTATCATATGCACGCAAAATCGAACTTTGGCGTACGTATTACACGATAATGCAACAGCGTGTTATTTATACGCAATTCATGAGACCGGGTTGGGCCTCACTGTAACATTTTACTTTATTTAGTAATTTAATGTCTTTCTAGGCAACGTTGCTGTTGTTTACTGAAAATGTCAAACTTGTCTGTGGGTGAATAATGTGAAGAATGAGGTTGAGAAAGTGATACACTGAATGAGGCAACTCTCTTGCGGTGGAGCCTGTGGGGGCAGGTATAGTGCTTCTTCAAACTCTTCCCTCATACCGAAGTTTGTTTCCCTGCAGAACTCTTTGCCTTAACTTATTGTAGAAATGTTACAAATCATCTGTGTTTTACATTTTCTTTCCTTTGACTACAGTAGGCCTTTACGTTACGCCCGGTGCTTGTTTTTCCATCCCAAACGTGTTCTCGCTATCCGCGATGTGTGAATCATTTCCTCAGCATGTTTCAAACTAGAAAACTGTCAGCAAGCAGTTTCGAGTCGCTCTGTTTTATAGGACGTCTCTCAGCATCTGCATTTATAATTCACGCGTTCTGGTCGCCGTGTCGCCCTTGACACATCGAGGTTGCGCCCTGTCCGATTGAGGATCGAAAACATCCTGCAAACGCCCGTACAGTCGACTGCAGTAAAGGGGCACATGCAGGTCCGTTCACCTAACCCGGGGATTCGCTGCAGAAGCCTCGTACTTAAAAAAGCGCACTGAATTAATAAAAAGCAGGTTTCTGATTTCTCCTCCCAGTGTAACAGGAGAAGGTCTTGCGTTACATGGGAATCGGATAGGCTATTTGTTGTCACCGAACTAAATCGAGCCGTCCGTCGCTCGTAACGACTGAAATATTCACGCAGAACTGAGAGGATTAAACGGAAAGTGACACATTTCCATTGGACGCTGAAGTGTATTTATGGGGCGCCACGTTTGCGATACGCAGGAGCTCAGTTCACATAAAACCAGTTCAATGAGCCATGTCACGAAACACCAGAAAAAAGTAAAAGTCGACCCACGTATTTATAAAGACATTTGATAAACAGGCTGAACAAATGAAACATTGTTAGTCCCTCAGAAATGTGAGCATTAAACAGAACTCTTACCTAGTTAGTTTAGTATACCAAAATTCTCCGCAGAGTCTTGCCTTGTCAGTACAATGATGCTTCGTCTGTGAATTCCTATCTTCCCAAGTTGCTTTTTTCATTAAAAAACCTGGGCGTGTGCCCAGAACTATTTGGGTGGGGATAGCAGGATATTACCCAAGAGTGGTACGTGTGCGTGGCCGTAGCTCTCATACAAATCCATTGTGTACACACGCCTACTTTGGAAAATGAGGTTAGAAATACAAGAAGGCTAAGAATAATAACCTACCACTTTGGTTGTTTTTATACTATTTGTCTAAAACAATTGCCCATTTCATATTTATATGTTGGCTATTTTATACTGTGTGTAACTGCATGACCCATGCTTGCATTACCTGAGTGCCTATCACAAGCAGGAGCATGTACTGTACATGTTGCTTAGTGAGACATTGGAATAGTGAGATCATCCTCCAGCCACACCTCGACAGTTTAGTAAAGACGTCTTTTTGAACATGCCTTGCCACTTTTTTTCCAAAGCAAAAAGTTCAAGAAGTTATGATTCGTACTATACAAGGGCATTGGTTATGTATGCAGATGCACGTTTATGTGGAGAAAGAGTTTGTGCGTGTGAGAAAACTCTGCTTAAAGAGACACACATCACGATCTGAAACATGCGCTTTCCATTTACGAAGACAAACACTTTTTGTCGAAGCCCTCTACCGGCCACACCCATTGGAAATCTAACTTACCTGCCAAAGATGACTAACAACAGTTAACGTACTTGTTAGAGAAACTGGGTTTGTTTTAGAATGAGGTTCATATCACAAGCACTTTGTTAGGATGTGGAGTCTACAACCGTCTTAATAGGTTAGTTCACTCAAAAATAAACATTCTTTCAGATACAGACTCGGTACACACCCTCATGTAGTCATCATTTACTCAAGTGAGTCTGTGTGTAACACCGCCACCTAGTGTTTCAGTTGTGGATTAGCAGAATCATATTTCATCCACTGTATCTAAAGAGAAAAAGCTTCAGCCAAGCTTCATAAGGAATTATACAGTATATATATTCAGTTTAATTCCTCTTTACCAAGCGTATACCTATTTTAAACTTGCTGAACTTAATTTTATATTTTACATACTTTAAATTTACCTTCACTATTTGATCATGTATACTAAATCATGTTCTCTGTTCTGCAATTACTTTTAGCACCAAACACAGCAGATGTGGTTTTATGGTTGAGTGGTTTTTGGCTGAGCATTTATGAAGTTTAGAGAAGTTTATCTTTATCTTTCGCTCTACCTCTCTTATGTTTAATGGCACATTTAAAAAACAACTTCTTTCTCTTTTTTTAATACATATATTTTCTTCCTGTAGCTCAACTAGTAAGCATTGTGGGTTTGATGCCTATGGAATACACTAAGTTTACATTTACATTTAGTCATTTAGCAGACGCTTTTATCCAAAGCGACTTACAAAGAGTTTAGGGAGCAATAAGCGATATGTCATACAGGAGCCATAATACATTAGGTGCCAATACAAAGTTACTGGTTTCAACAAAAGTTGTTTTGGATATCTTCCTCATGCATGATGTTTAATGTCAAAAGCATGAATTTAGATTTTAAAATGTTAATTGTTGATTTCAGATGAGAATCATACAGACAATGTGTGAACCATGGTGTCAACAGCACAATAAATTGTAAGCATTGTAAGGACAGCACAGGATTTTTATTAAAGTACATCACTGTACCATCACACATCATACTGTAACATACACAATGTGATGCATGCATGATACCGTGTTTACTCGAAAAAAAGTACAGGTTGCTTCATTCTGAAGTTTCAGGAAGCATTCTGTAAAAGAATAAATAAATATTTAAGTATATAAATAAGAATTTAAATAATATAGATAAACACATGCAGCATATGTTTGCATTCCGCTTTCTGTATCATTCATCGTCTCATTAATCCCTAACCCCCTCTGTTTTTCTCACCGTGTCTACCTCCACAATGTTCTTCCTCAGACGATCCCAGAAGTTGACTCTATCTGCTTCATCCTCTGGCCAGTCCAAATACGTCTGAGATTTCACCAGTTTGGCCAGCCTATGGGAAGTGATGCTCTTAGTGTTAATTCAATTTGTTAATAGCGAATCACCAACGAAAATCAGAATCAGGATAGGCAAAATTACCGATGGAAAGCGGAGAGCTCAAAGGGAGAAATGCGTTCGAGAAAGATGAGGATGAGACGGTAATCCTCCTCTTCCAGCTGGTGGTGAGTGGCCACTCGGATCTCCAGACCACACCAGTTGCTCCGCAGATACGAGCGGCTGATCAAACAAATGGTGCACTGGCTGCTGTTGATGCTCTCTTTGATGTTGTCCACAATACCTTTCCCCACCTGGAAGATGTTACAAACGATTTTTACCACAGTGAATTGTTTTACAGTAAACTCAGATCATCATATAAAGTTCGTTTTTTTTAAGTCTAACCTCAAAGTCTCTGTTATGAAGACAAAGCCTCAGTCTGAGGTGGCCTTGTTCCTCCAGCCTTGGAACCATCTCCTCCAGGACCCAGGTCTCATCTCGGTTGCAGAATGACACGAAGGCATCATACTTGACCTCCTCCAGCTCTCCATCTACCCGCTCAAGTCTTCTCCTCCTCCTCTGCCACTGCCTGCCAAACATCCTCTCCGCCAAACCTCTCAGACGGAAGTAGAGGACCATGGAAGGCCAGCGAGCGAATCGATATCCGACCGCCAGCGACATCATCAGAGAAACACAGGCAGCCGTGCCTACGTAGCACAAGTACTGCGTGTCAGTCTGACACAACTTTTCCATAGTTGCCAAAAAGTTGCGTTTCTGGTAGTGCCACACGCATTGCTGCTTTTGAATGGAGACCACCTGCACTTTCTTGGTGCTTTCCGCCCATTCAAGAATCCAGCCGTTCTTGCAAGTGCACTGGAAGTCCACTTTATCGAGAACGAAAGCTTTTAGCGCCGGCAAAACATCAAACGTGCCATCAACCAACACTAGAGGGCTGTCACTGTAAAGACGGAAGAGCTGCAGAGATGTCAGGTTTCGGAACATGCTCCTGGTAAAGAAGTTTATGTGACAGTTTACCAGAACAAGGACCTGGAGCTGCGTCAGGTTCCAGAAGACTCTTCTAATATCTGTATTATTATTGAACTTCAGGTTCACAAGCTTGAGACGTTTCAGACGGTGCAAAGTGTTGATGTCTGTGTAACTTATTAACACTCTTTCTGACGTCTCCGAGATCTCGAACGATTCCAGGTTTGGGAAAAAAGGCGCCATGAAGTCATTTTTGCATATGAAATAAGCGCAAGTCACTTTTATCTCGCGAACAGCTTTTAAAACGGGAGCGTTACAGTCGATGAAACCCAATCGATCTCCTTTGAGATCCAGAACAAACGTCCCCCCGGGCTGCGGTGCATTGCCCAAGTAAAAATTTGTTCCGTCATGTGCATCAACACTAAGCCGCTGCATTTTACGCGGGAATCCATTAAAAATCTTATTGAGATGCAACTCATAGACATATTCCAGTCTGCCAAATGCCAACTCACGAAGCTCATGCTGGTAACGAAATGTTCCGTCCTCAATACTCTCTATAATGTTGTCGTTGATGAGAACGACCTCCAAAGAATCGAGAAATCTGAAATCGTTTGCAGTAAGCTTTGAGATCTTATTTGAGTTGAGATTAAGAAATGTAAGTTTCTTTAAACCACGGAACGCATGAGTCATCAGTCTTTGAATGGCATTGTTGCTGAGAACAAGTTTTTCAAGATGAGGCATACAAGCAAACTGGTCTCCCTCAACTTCTGTGAGGAGGTTTTCGGTGAGGTCAAGTGTTGTTAGAGACCAAACAGTTCCATTCGCTGCAACACAGAATGGAGCTTCTGTTAACTTCATGAAGTCCAATTTCAATGTCTGGATCTCTGGTTTACACTTCCAGAAGTCAAAGTCTAGATGCTTCACCTCTGAATTCCCAATGGCCAAATTTCTCAATTCAGTCTTACAATCCTTTAAATCCTCGGCCGTCCATCTGTCTAGTTTCTCGTAAATGAGGCTGAGGGATCGAGGATGAAGGCGGGAGATGAGGTGACACAAGTCACTGACGTTTCTGGAGAATTTGGTCAACACATTACCTGTCAAAGTCAAATCGCTGACGTTTCCAAGCCCAGATTCCCAAATGCTACCCAGCCATTCACCTTTAAACTCAATTGTAAGACTGGAAAGGTTCTGGAAGGCAGATAATGAGTGTGTTTTTATGACTTCTAAAGAGTTCCCCCTTAGGTTAAGATTCTGAATTCCAGCAAGCACATTCAAAGGCCAGCTCCTTGACCCGTCTGAACATCCATTATTCTCAATGGTCGAAATGAAACTGTCGAGCACATTTAGTTCCTTCAGACTGGCCATTCGTTCCGAAAGATAACAAAAAATAACACCAAGGTTCTGTTCGAAAGTCCTGATCAATTGTAATCGAATTAGCTTTATCAATGGATCGAATATATCGCTTGACACATTAGCTAACTGAAGACCATATACCGTCAACTCCTCCAAATTAGACAAACCGGCGAATGCAAGACTTTCCATGCTGACGGAACTAGATTCTGCATCGTTGAAAAGCATCCACAAATATTTCAGATTCCCAAGGCCTGAAAAAGCACCAGCCTCAATCCTCACCAAACTTCTCCCTTCGATTTCAAGAACCTCCAAATTAGGAAAGTTTGAAAAGGCGTTGGCAGGAATACTTTTAATATCAGTGAAGATACAAAGGGATCTTACTTCTGGGCTGACCTCTGACAGATCTGTACGCAGGTCGGTAACGTTGCAGTCGGAGTATAGACCCATCCCTGGATAACGGTTACAGTATGGAGTCTTGGGCATGTCTTTGAGAAGATGCTCCTCGATGGTTATACAGCGTTTCGAGATAAGAGCAAAGCTGACATTGCAGATACTTAAACACAGTGCAGATATCCACCAGATGCACAAAGACAAGCGGTTTGAGTGAGAAGCATACAAAGCCATAGTGAGAGATCTCACAAATCCAACCTTTGCTTTCCTTAATCTCTTTATACGCCTTCAGTCTGCAGAGGCATATTAGCTATGCAGCCTTGATGTCTTGTGTTAATTTACGCTTCTTTCACTTCTTCTTTCACGCGCAATCCTCACAGGGCTTTTTAGGAAAATATATAGAGGTGAAAAGAGAGAACCACCTCCTTTCTTCTCACTGATCATCACATATAAAACAGCCCATAACTTTAATTGTTAAGTTTACTTTATCCACTTGTAAAAATGAAAATACGGTGTAATGTTGTAAAATTATGAACGTTTAACTTTTCAGATTCATGCTGAACTTATAAACATTTTCTCACATTTGCCTAATGTATAGGGTTATTGTGTATCACAAGTGTAGCACAAGAGGAACCGAGAAAACGTTTTCAGGAACTACAAGCTAATCTACAGTGTTTGTGATGATAAGATAACAAATTTATCAGCTGCAAAGAGCAAATGAAAAAAAAGTGTTTTAAAAGACGATACAAACATAAAATATAGCTTAAGAAAGAAAACATTTATAAAGAAATACACTTTGCATAACTGATGCATTGGTTTATTCTGCGAAGGTTTCTCAGCAAATACATTTTAACTATGACAACAAACAATTGTTAGCTACAGTAACCAGCTAACCAGTAAAAACAAACAATATTTGTCAGGGTTGCATTTTAAAAATAACAATTACATCAGAATTTAGTAGTGTGTCACAAACCTCTTGCCTCAAGTACTTATAGATTGATTCTAACACTAAATTGTTTAACAGCGGTGCATTTGTGAAAGCAAGACTGCAGAGGTACAAGAGGTTTTGCCCGACAGCTTACACACTGACAAGTGCTAAAGGGACTTTCAATGACACTTAAAAGCCAAACCTTCACTCCCTTTCTGACTTACATATAAAGGAAATATGAACATTTTCATTGAAGGATTTATTTCATTTTTGTTGTTTGTTTAAGCGACATTTCTCACCGTTAAAAGGTCAGGATGACAAAGATATGATTTACCAAAAATATCCTCCATAGAATGGTTTAAATAAAAACAAAAAAATCAAACACGGGGTCAGAAGTCACAACCCTAAATATAACAGTTATTTAATAATTAACATATGATTAGCATAACAAAACTACAGAACATTAAATAAACTCAAACATATTCTCAAAATAATTCTATTCAGTATTTGTACGCAATGTTTTAGTGAAGTTAATCTTCCAAATGAACACGTATGAACTACTGTAAAGGTAGAAATCAAAAGTTGACTAGACTGTACTAGTTTGTAACTCTCAAACTCAAAGAACTACAGTACATTCTTCTGATAAGTATACTCAGACAAAAACATTTTATATCTGTGAGCGAAATGTGCCAGGACTAATAACAAAATTGCTGTACCACACAAGAAAATGAGCTCTAAAAACCCACAGTGATGCCTCCTCGGATGACAAAATAGTTGACTCTTAATCCTTAAAAGCAGTCTTTATGTAACGGTGTAATGTAATGGACAGGTTGTGTAACATTACCAAAAAAGGCCAAACAGAAAACAGTGAGCAAAACAGCTTTTATAATATAGGGACTGCAAGTGGTGGTTTTCCAGTAGCACTTGACATATAAACAAATAATCTTGAAAGTTTCCTCATGTTCCACAATCTCCTGGCGTTTCTAAACCTCTTTCATCCCTTCATTCGTGCTCATGAATTTTTAACCTCTCAATTTTGCTCTCCACCGGAAGTGCAAACATCTCCATCGCCTCCCTTTCCAAAGCCTCCATCTCCTCGTCGTCATCGTCATCATCTTCCTCACTCTCCTCCACATCGCTCTCTTCTCCATCTGCCATATCCTCCAAAATGTCCGCCACATCTTCCACAAACTCGCTGAACGGCATCCGGTCGTGCACAAACAACCCATCTGTGAAGAACTCTCTCACCAGCTTACTAAACTCTTCCTTCTCAGAGGTTCTGTCTTCAGGAAACTGGATCTTCTTCAGGTAGCTCTTGAGCAGGATCTCAAAGTCCTGCAGGCTGACAGGAGAAAGCCCCTCGACACCAGCACATTCTGCTACACCGCTGCACGTCTCCTTGTGTCTGTGGTTGTGTTGTATCTTCTGTCTCTGTCTGGGCCAGTAGTTCTCAGGATTTATCTGGTGGTGTTGCTTCTGGTGGTCATTAGAGCGATGGGAAGACGTTTGGTCTGAATTTTCATGCCTGTATCTCTCGTTGTTGCTCCGTTCCTTCTCATCTTTGTATCGTTTCTCCTTCTCATTCTGACTTTTTTTCTCGTCATGTTTAGTGTGGTATGCCTTTCTCTGTTTATCATCCTTTAACTTATCTCTTTTCCAATCTTCATCTGTTGACCTCTCCCTCTCTTTCCCCCTCCAATGATTTTTCTCCGTTTCCTTTTCAGCAAACCTGTTGTGAAATTCCTTTTCTCCTCCTTTCCATTTTTTCTCTGTTTTATCATTGAACTTGTCCTCGCTTTTTGCTTTCTTCCACTCCTTTTCTCCTTTCCATTCATCTTTCTCCTTACCCTCTTTCTTTTTCTCTTTCCGGTCACTCTGTTTATCAGTATTCCATTCTTTTTCCTCTTTCCAATCTTTCCTCTCCCCTTTCTGTTTCCACTCCTTCTCTTTGTCCTCTTTCACTTTCTTTTTTCCTGTATCCTTCCAGTCTTTTTGGTCTTTCCTATGTTCATCCTGTCCCTCATGCTTGTCTTTCTTCAATTTTTTCTCTTCTCTCCATTCTTTCTTCTCATCCCAATCCTTAAAAGCTTTCTTTCCCTCGTTTCCTCTTTCTATTTTACCATCCCCTCGTTTTTTATCACTTTTCCACTCTTTCTCATCTCTAAAGTCTTTGTTTTTCCCCGCTTTTCCTTCCTCCGCCTTGCTTTTATCTTTTTTCCAATCTTTCTGTTCTTTAACACGTTCTTCCTCATTCACCTTCTCTCTCCTTTCCTTACCGTCTTTCTTCCCATTTTTCTTCTTTTTCCCTTCTTTTTCCTCCCTGCTTGGTTCTCTTTCCGTGCTCTTTTTGCCCCAGTGCTTCGTGTGCTTTATATCTTGTGGTTCGATGGGCGGTACATTCCTGATGTTTCCACTAGAGGGCATCTCAGAGGCAGTAAGAGGATTTGCATGTTCTACTCTTTCTGAAACAGAGCCAAGATGAAAACATTAACATTTAGTGACAAGGCATTGAACATTTTGGCAGTGAGCTAACAGTAAGTGCAGTCTGCAATAATAAAAGTCATAAGCAATAATTTTATAGCAAGGTCAATTATCTTATGTACTTTATGATTATGTGTAAAACTGTGTATTTGGAAAAAAGTTCCTTATGCTGAATTAAATTTAATCCTCAACTGATGGTTCACAGGTCATAAAGGGTCTCTAATAGCAGTAAAATGTGACTAACAATGTATGTGTGTGTGTACTGGTATTCATCACTGTGTGGGGATCTCATGTAGCCTCATCTCAATTCGCACATCTGTTACTTTTACTGCTGCTATTGTTATCATGTAAGTTGCACTCAATTTGCATGTTACTGCACTATTGTTTTTTGCACATGAGTTAATACTGTACATTCACATATACATTTATATACATTTTATATACATTTCATATACATAGTCTATGTTTAGTTTTTATTATTATGTTTCAGCATAGTTTTGTATTATTATGTTTCTTACATTGTATGTATGCATGTATAGTTTGTGTATGTGTGTGCATAGCTTTGCACTGTCTTGGCATTCATTGTGGACAGCAAATTAAAAAGTCCATTGCTCAGGGAAACTTGTTTCCTCACTGGGCATATGACAATAAACACTTTGAATCTTTAATCTAATGTCCCCACAAAGATATTAATACCAGTTGATTTTGACCTTGTGGGGAAATGATGAGGGAAAACTGTTTATAAATCATACAGAATGATATTTATTGAAAATGTAAAAAATGCAGAAAGGTTTGTGTGATTATTAGATTTAGGTGTTGGGGTATGGTTAGGGGGTAGATTATATCATAAGCCTGATATAAAATCAATGGTAGTCTGTAGAATGTCCCCATGAAACATGGAAACCTGTGTGTCTGCGTGTTTTGTGCTCTGTGTGAGCTGTGAAACTTGAGCTCTCAGATGCTCTAGTTCTCTGTGCAGTGATGGTAGAGCCTCCAGCTCTTTCTTTGCCCTCTCATTTTCTTCTTTCATTCTCTCGTTCTCTTGCTCCAGCTCCTTCTGAAGAGCAGGCAGTCTGTCAAGCTCTTCTTGTATCCTCTGGTAGTCTTTCTCCAGCTCTTTCTCTCTTTGCACGTTCTTTCTCTCCCTCCTCTACCAGATGCTGTGCTCCTTTCAATTCGCCTTGGTGTTGCTAAGTTGACAAATAAAAATAACACATTATCATTTAAACTTAAGTTTCGCTGCTTCTTGAAATAAAAAGAATATACATATGTTCTAGTTCTTTCTAGTAATGCATTAGGTATTGTAGGACTACTTATTGTTTTCTCCTTTGGCTTAAACACTTTCATTTATATTCTCATTTGTAAGTCACGTTGGATAAAAGTGCTTGCTAAATGTAAATGTACTAGATCATAATCCAATGTTCACAACAGGAGTGACTTTGTTACTCATTTCACATGCAAAGAGGTTAATCGTCGGGGAAAAAAAATAATTTGCATACAAAGTTTTACAGTAGTGCTGTTCTGCTGTACTTTTAAATGTCAGAGAATGAATGTAATACTACAGTAAATGAACTGTACATATAGGTACAGGTAGGTATAGATGATTTTACAGATCTGCATGTGACTGTACCTGAAGCTGTGCGTGCAGTGTAAATATTTGCTCATCTGAATCCTCCTGTTTGCTAAAAATATCTGGAGGTTCAGGACCCACAGGTGTGTCTCTGGATACTTCAGAATTCAGCCACTCCTGTCAAATACAAACATATTCAATCTACATCTGTTCGATTCTATGTGCGTAGGTGTGAGAATAACAGATAGAAATCAGACAGCCAATGAGAGAACATCAACTGACCTTATTTGCTTTATCTTTTAGCTCTCTCTAACATCAATGTCGCCTTCTGAGAGGAGAAAGAAAAGATTGGGTAATATAACATGACACCTTAGAAGATAGCGTGATAAAGATGGGGAAGAACAAGACTAACATACAACATTCAGACAGCAAGCAAACTTGTATTAATCACGTGTATGAATCATTCACTTAAAGGTGCAGTTTGTAAAAGCCGCCGCTAGAGGGCGAGATCAAAACAACAACAACAATGCCGTAGCTTGATGACGCTGTGAAGGCGCGTGGAATGATGGGATCTGTTGTCTTCAACTCCACCGCTGATGGCCATCAATCAGACGGGAACGAGAAATCATGTTAGCGGATGAGGTAAAATTGTATAATTGTTGCGAATAATTGTGGTCCATAAATAAGTCACTGCTCGAAACAAGTTAGTGGCTTGCTAGACGCTAGACACTACTCTTGCATTTGTCCACGAAGTTGTCATGCGGCTTCTACATCAGTGAAGGAGGTAACAAAGGGGAACGCGGATATGACGCCATTGACAGGCGACTGCACAGCCCCGTCACACTGTTTAGAATGTCGATTTTCTCACGATTTGCAAGTATTTGGAAATATTTGAGAAATTTTAAGTACTCAGCTGAATACAAAATATATAACACTAGCTTAGTGGTTTTTGAATATTTTACTGCAAAATTGTTACAAACTTCCCCTTTAAGTGTGATTTCATCTGATACACTTTAATTTATAGTTGTTCAGAACTGTTGTGCACCTATTTGAAAATTAAATGTCATTTATAAACAGTATAACATTTATAAAATAGCAGTAGCCATAGTTTCAAAGGATAGTTCACCCAAAAATGAAAATTCTGTCATGAATTACTCACCCTCAGGTTGTTTCAAACCTGTATACATTTCTTTGTTCTGTTGCACACAAAGCAAGATATTTGGAAGAATGTTAGCAATTTTCAGTTCTTAGACATCAACCACTACCATAGTAGACTTTTTTTATATTTTTTTGTTCTGTTGAACACAAAATTTGATATTTTGGAGAATCTATGAAAACAAACATTTCTGGGGCACCTTTGACGACCATTTAGCGTTTCCTACTATGGTAGTCAATGATGTCCCAGAGGTTAAAATGGCCTAAATTCTTTCAAATATCCTTCTCTGTGTTCATCAAAACAAAGTAATTTGTACAGGTATGAAATGACATGAGGGTGAGTAAATAATGATAGAATTTTGGGATGAACTATCCATTTAACTATACAGATTTATAAATGTTTACACAGGATTTATATTTATAAAACTCAAACATCTTATTATTATATTTTAAAGCATCAGTACATGAGTTTTAGGTTTAAGTGATGATGTTTTAAATGCATAAGACAGAAAATAGGATACTTTATAGATTGTATGTGTTCTTATGACATCAAAAGTATATTGTGAATTATTTTGAAAATACCGAGTTTAAATTGTGAGTAATATTGTGTTATGATTTACAAAATCTTTGAGAACACCACCATGACACACAGTGATAATGATTTTATATTCAGCAGCACATGGTCAGATAAGCAACAGCACATGCATTAACCAATCACCAGCAAAAACCTAAATGGTGTCATTCCTCCACTCTTTTAACATCAAACACACTCTCACACGTGCTTTCTCTTCTCCTACCGTCATCCGGGTCCATGAGCACACCTGTGGAATAACACACCTCAGTCACAAGTACACAAGTACATACTCAAATCCACTCTCTGATATGGCCCACTCCACATGTACAATGCCTTTGTACACATGATTCTTTGTGACATGCACATGGAGACACACCATATACCAATTTGTGCTAAAGCATTCAATTTGTGACTGCACTAAGAATCTGAGACTTAGATCTAAATAAACCTACTTTTAGGATATTGAAAACTAAACACATACATTCAAAATTTTGCTCTGTTGTCAAGTCACTATTCAAATGTGTGGGCCAGGAGCCTCAAATGATTGAAAAGACAGAGAAAACAGGCGCCTCACACTCACCAGAGAAGAAAATGGTTCCTAGACCTAACAGAATGAGAGCCGCGAGGATGCACTTGTTCAAAGTAAAGACCTTTTCATCCTCTCTTTGAGGCAGTTGAAATTCCTCCTCCTCTCCTTCCTCATCATCCTCCGCCTCAGTCTTGCCCCGGTCCAAAGAGCCCAGGTGGGTAATCTTTCTTTTCCGTAAACCATCTCCTTCCTTTTCTTTTTTTTCTGGCAGTTCTACATCTGGCTTGGAATCTACACAACAAAGCATGTAATTAAGGCATACGAGTCAGTTATGAATGGCATATGAGTATATAATCAAGACAAATCCCATTTGCTGGTTAGTACAGCAGCATTTTTTTTACAGTAGTTGAAGTTGGCCTTTTGATGTGGGCATACAGTGTACGGTAGTAGCCAGTGTGATTCATACAAATAGGACGTATTTGAGGATAAATATGCTTAACAACATTCTTATTAACCAACTACCCTTTTATTACTGAATGATGGTAAAGGTATGAGGTGGAAATAATGTTCATCCACAAACACGTCCTATTTGGATTCTCATGCGACTGTACGCATCTGTATAATGCATTATTCTACTTTGGTTTGTTTGGTGAATTGAGTCTACACTCCAAGAGTGCCAAGAGGCTGAGGCTCTATTTCTGTAAGTCCCCACGGTAATGGAATCAGTCTGGGCTTTGCCTTCACAAGTGCTCTTCAGAGGTCTCAAGACGGCTTCCAGATCGCAAAAAGACATGCCACATGTAGACATCTGCACGCAACGCTTGTGGTGTTGTGTAACAAAAGCTGAGTGAAATACCACAGCCAATAAGCCTCGTTTCAAACCGTTGCTTTAAATAAAATATCTGCAAGCAAATGCTGAAAGCAGTTCAAAAATATCATAGAGAACGATGCCGTCAAAATGTAAACACAGCTGACTCGCTGTATAAATAAGTATATAAAATACAACGTTAAACAAAAAACAAGCTGTCAAGCTAGTCATGCAGCTAGTGCATTGCATATCAGACCTGTCAGTTAGGCTCCGTTCTGACCACGTACAAGGTTTTATCAAACATATATAGACATACACAGAACAGATACACATAAATAAAGTATTAAACAAACAAGTAGGAAACATGGGTAAAAAACTAAATAAAATAATTTAGTAATTTTTACGTGACAGGTACATTTGACTTAACCCACCTTCTGTTCTGTTCTTCTTCAGATGAGATTCCTCTCCTCCCTGACAAACTGAAGTAGGATGTGTGCTTGATCCAGAGGTAGAGCTTATGTGTGTGTATGAATCAGAGAATGAATCAGCATCAGTGCCGGGACCATCTAGGCTCTCTGAATGACCTGTAAGGGCATCTTGTTCATCATGGTCAGGGGTCCAGGAGCTGAGGTCTTCAACTGAGGTGCCGTCTTCCTTAACTTCTAATGTATTTAGTTGGACTCGACCCTCACTAGTCTCTTGATGCTTTACCTGGTAAACATTTGGTAGATCCAAATTTTGTTACAATTTAGCCTTTACAGGATTGTTCACCCAAAAACTGCCTTCATTTCCTCCTCAATTCTTTTTTCTTTAATGGACATTTTAAATCATCTTGAAGTTTTTATTTTCCCTACAATAAAAGCATGCCGTGTATTTCTTATTTTCTAAACCCAGACAAAAGCTTTCTTTGAGAAACATTAGTCAATAAAATCTTTCTTCTGAAAATGCTCTAGAATATAACCATCACATGCATCATGTTAGGTAACAAGACACGCGAGATAGAATAGCATTTAGTGTCAATCTTGGTGATCAAGGTAAATTAGGATTACATTTATTTGTTCAAAAATCCAAAAATTCCAAACCTGTTTAAAACATTTTGTTCTGTTGAACACAAAAGAGGAATGTGGGAAACCAAATAGTTCTGGGGCACCATTGACTACCATAGTAGGAAAGAATACTATAGTAGTCAATAGAGACCCACAACCGTTTGGTTACAAACATTCTTCCATGTATCCTTCAATAAAAAATAAATTTGGCTTGAAAACGCATCTTTTTCTCTCCGTTTTGGAATATTGAATTACTCGTAGTTATTGTTGGGCAGCGGAGAGCGAGTTAAGTTTCACTTTTGCAGCTTTATAGTCTTGTGTTAAAGGGTGTTGAAAGAGATCTCTAATTTACCTCATTGTCCGTCGATTTAAAAAACTGTGTCTTTGCTCCACATTGCCGCGACATAATAATGCAGAAAGTAAATAAACGCCTGACAGAAATGACACGTGCTGACGCGTCTTGGGTTTTACTCATCCGCATTAAATGGTTGTAAGCGTTTTCAGACGTTTCAGTGTGGATGGGCAGCGTTTGGGAAACGCTTGAAAACGCTAGTGTGGAAGAAAGAGCGTTCTGAAAACTAACACACCGTTTTCTAATGAAAACGCACTGGCGTAGCCAGGATCTTAAAGGGACACTAGACTATATAAAAGTCTCATTTCAAGTTCCAAGTTAAAAAGAGAAATAAAGCAGTATTTTGTTGCTGTCCTTCCGAAACCTCAATGTCAAAATTCACTGTTTCTCAGAAAATGGAGATTTTTTTTTAACTTTTTTAATGAATAAACAGTGTTGTCAAAGTTGACAAGCACCTTTTAAATACGTAGATATTTGCCAAACCCAGTGACACATATAAAGGGTGACTAATAATAATGATTCATAGCAAAAAAAATTACAAAATATGGAGATGCAAGGTTTCAGAAGGACTGCAGCGATTTATAAGTTAAGACACCTGAGGTGGCTCCGTGGAATGAAATTCCTTTGTCTCCTCCGATTCCTGGCCGGGATCCGGGTCACACTGCCCTGGTGCTGATGCTTCAGTTGAGTTCTTCACCAGGTCAGTATGGACCTCTGTTGAGGCTTTATGTGCTGGTAAACCGTCTGAATCCCCCTCAGTCTTATTACCTTCAGCCGCTGGACCCACATTCTCAACTCCAGTCTGCTGTATAATGAAACATATACTATATTAGCAGATCTGTCTCCGTCAAATAAACCTACAGTAAGCTTCTCGAACCGAAATATGGGCATTTTCAAACCACCTTACCTCAGGGGTAAGAAGAGTCCAGCTGTTGCCACTGGCACTGTTGCTGTTTGCAGACATTGCCCCCTGGTGGCTCAGTCCAGCAACTGTACAGCATAAAGGAAGTCAGAAGTTTTGTTTACACAGCATTTATTACGTATCATTTTTTATTTTTGTAATAACAAACCGCATCAACTGAAGCATCACTGTAGACTCACACACTGTGTGTACATTTGCTGCTGTGTAGTTATATGTAAAGTATGTGTCATTATTATGTGTACACTACGCACATTGTGTACATTTGCTGCGGTGTTACATGCAAATGATGTGTCATTTGTTATATTATGGTCTAACGCTTGTACAGAAATGTTACTGTGTAAATGTGTACAAGAAATGTCTATTGTAAAGTATTGTAATTCTTTGTTACTTGTAATCTGTCATACCGCCATGTTGGTCAGAACTGCACCAAAGTTGTTCACCTACTGTTGCACTTGTGTATATGTTTGAGTGATAATAAAGGGATTTGATTTTGATCTGATGTAAGGAGTGAGGACTATTCCCTTTGCAACAATGAAGTTGTGAATAAAGTTTATGTCAGACATAAAAAAGACGTTTATATTTTATGTTTGGTACAGACAGCGACCCCTATCTGAGAAAGTAGAGAGAGAGAAAGTCCAAGCGAAAGCTGGAGGTGAAGCGAGTTTGTTTTCACTTCATTAGTATTATTCCGGTGTATCGGTTACACTATGGGTTTCCTGGCAGCTAAATGGTTTGGCAAAGAACTGTGTTACTAAGGATGTCAGTCAAGAGAAACAGCACTAAAGGCATTAAAGGAAGAGGAGAACGAAAGACTTATATTCACAGTGACAGCACTGAAAAACACAGCAACAGACCTACAGCTTACTAACTAGGGTTATCCAAGTGGGCCAAAGACTGCCGCTTCAGTTATTTACAGCCAGCTATTCAAATGTTCAGCTGTGCTAATCGCTTATGACTCTTCTGTAGATTTCGATATTTAGTAGAGATCAGACAAGCGTATGATCCAGTTAATCCAAAATGGTAAATTAAAAAAACAAAAGAGTCTAATAGCCAGTGTAACACTTAGTGGCACATTTCATTCTCCAAGGATCTTTTTTCCTTTCCCAGTAATTTGGGTCTGCTAATAATGTGCCTCCCCGGAGAGATTTTTTGAATGTAGCCATGAGCCATGAGAGATGTGAGGATACAGAAGAAGGTCTGAAATAGATAAAAGCTAAAAATAACACAAGATGAGGCACAGAAAGCATATCCATTAAAGCTCCTAACTGTAATTTGTTTGGAATTAAGAAAATATCGACTCATTCAAGATGCTTTTTGATCCACTTACACATGACTTTATTGCAATACGTTACATGGACATTGTACTCGTCCTTATAAACATTTATTTAAATAAAAAGTAACGTTAAACGACAAAGATTGCTAAAGCGTCTTACGGCCCTGTGTCCTTATATAATTATCATGATTATTATGACAACAATAACAATAGCAGTACATTATAATTTTGAAGTAGCAACGTTGGTTATCACGATACATTTTTGAAATGTGTAACGTTATTTGAAAAATAAGTCCTCGTGTGTGTTGACAAATAGCTTTAATACAAACATTTAACAAAGTTTAAGGGAATCGCCAGGCAGTCTTATCTCCCCATCTTCTCCTCTCAAGTTAAACGACCATACAAGGAAACATTTCTTCACGTCTCATCTCGAAAAATATCGGCATGCGACAGAATCCTGCATTCAATGCCGCCATATGATCCACTTATGTTGACAAGTGTGGACATATGTTCACATTGTGAGCAGACACAGCTGTCAAAAGAGGTGTGTTCGATTGAAAAACCGCAAGCAAATAATGTCGCACTCCCAGTTTGCATTCATTCCGGAAATACAAATAAAGAAGCACCGAAGTTACACAAACTAAAGTCTGATTAAACATAAACGCGAACAAGGTCAAAAAGTACTGCATTAAACAAAGCCCTACCTGAAAACCCTTTCCGCCTCTAATTTCGCCTTTCTCACACCAGTCACTCGTGTCTAATGCAAAGTTGCACATTTAAGTGTGCAGTTTTGTTGTCACGTCTCTGGTCCTTGAAGTTTCCCACCAATCAACACTTGACCTTCAGGTTATGTCCCGCCCATACACGGAGATCTCCCCCAATCACAGCATTTCGTGTCCTTCCGTTGTGGGTAGATTGTGACTGACACGCGCAGGTGACATTAAAATAAGGCGCATGTGTTGTACTGCGAACAAATGTTCAACGCACATTCCCAAGCTTCTGTTGAAAATTGTATTAAACTAGTTACACTTGTGCGTGAAACTCTGTTTTTGTTCTGTACATTAATGGTGTTTTAAAATCGTGAGGCGAACTGAACGAAAAAACGATTTACCTAAACCGAACCAAATCCTATAAACCTTGAGTATATATGAAGGGACACGATCCATATCCAGAATCTTGGGAATTGGCTCCTTTAGTTTCAAGAACATCCTAGTAACCACTCACAGTTTTACACCAACCCCAATTAACATTGTCTATAAATGATTAACATTAAATGTACTAAATAGGACTGCAGAGAGTTATACTATCATTTAATCTGTGTGTATCCACCCCTAAAGAAACATACAATACGAGTTCTACAATATCCACATAAACTATGTACTGTACATAACTAGTATGTACTAGTAACTAGGACTAGTATATACTATATTGACTAAAAATAAAAAAATATACAAGTTTTAAAAGGCCTAAA
Source organism: Triplophysa siluroides (assembly GCA_006030095.1). Classification (NCBI taxonomy): domain Eukaryota; kingdom Metazoa; phylum Chordata; class Actinopteri; order Cypriniformes; family Nemacheilidae; genus Triplophysa; species Triplophysa siluroides. The sequence goes on from VCII01000558.1 coordinate 1,761,432, forward strand.
ACTCTTTAAACAAGCTTTTTAAACCATAAGAAAGGGTTGTACACTCTTGTTTCATTACTAGGATCATCATTTATTGCACAAAATTCTCAAAAAGATTTGTACAATTTTTCACTTGTTTGAAAACTACCGACCATCGTTTTGTCATGGATACAGCAGTGTATCATGCATGTAATGGCTGTGAGGCATATGCGTGTATGCATGTGTAAAGAGATCTGGGTTCAGGACTGCTGTCGCAGAGGACATGTCTCCGATGATGAAACACTGCCACTGTTGCTGAAAAACAGGGAGATGACATAAATGTGACAGTACATTTTAAAAAAATGATTTTTTATTATTTACTCACCCTCATGTCATTCCAAACCCATCTGAATTGATTTCTTCTGCAGAACACAAAAGGACAACATCGCCCTCAATGACGTGCATTGTATGAATACAAAATCAATGAGACATTTCTCCAAATATCTTTTTTTGTGTGTTTCACAGAAGAGAGTCATGTACAGGTTCTGAATGACTATCATGATCATTATTCTGTTTTTAGAAAGTCACTAGATGTCCACCTAGTGGTAACATTAGAAAACTGCAACCAAAACAAGGTCAAGGCAACCCCTATGTTTGAGTGCCTTATTTTGTTCCAGTACATTGTTAAATTTCTACTTTCAAATCATTAAGAGAAATAATCAAATAATAATATATAATAATAATTTCATAACATTCTGAAGTTCTTTAACATCTTTAAATGTAAAAATAATGCCTAATGTTACATTGGTGGATGTGCTCATAATGAGTTTTTATGTAACAAGATAAAACAAGTTAAATATTATTGTTTTTTTTACCTTTCTTTTAGTCCAAGATCTCTTTGATGCACCAGCAACAGAGCAGGAAGTACATGCACTCTTTAAGAGACTGGATAACCCCATAGGCTACATTTCCTCCTAGCAGATTCTTGCCATGGCCCATCCTCAGGGCCGCATCTCTCAGGTTTTGGCCCAGCGAGGATGGCATGGCATGGGTTTGCGGTCGCTGCGGGTGCATGTCGCTCCAGCGCTCCACAGTCGACTGGACAGCGTGAACAACACTGGAAGGGATGAGGTTTAGGAGAGCAGGACGGTACCGTTTGCTGTGGGTTTCCACTTTCTCTCGCTCAAGAGTCACCTTTCGTCAAACGAATGCTGTGAAATGCGCCCAAGGTATTCAGTTGAATCAGGCTTTCTCTGAATACGTGTTCCCCTCTATGTGCTCGGCTTGCTCAGGGCTGGTGAAGCATGGATACACGACCCCGGTGCCCTTTCTACCCACTCTAGTGTGAAAAAGGTCTGGAAAATGCCAGCGAACTGTTCACATCCTATTGCACAATGACCATTATATGAGCATTTCACTGCCTCATACAATCTCTATTGTTTATCTCTAATTCCTCTGCTGTTCACTGAAAGATCGTGAATGGCTCAGTCAAAATATTTTCGAACTGGTGCACATGCACGCACCAACAGATAAACAGCCATGTTTTTTGCGCCTCACCCTGTTGCTTCTGGAAGTTATGTTGGTTCGTCTGTAATGATGTCAGTGTGAAAACATTTGCTTAATGGAATTAACTACAGCAACAAGAAAGCAAACCTTGAATACCCTTTATATATCACTTGAGAGAATTATTAATTTATATTATAATATAGTAGCTGTAATATGATATGTATTGTATAGACTGAATGCAATGTTGCTTTGGATAGAAGCATCTGGCAAATCCATCCACGTAAATCTATAGATCAGGCATAGAGGCTTGTGCATAGAATTGAGTTTTATAATGAACAACTTTATGCTAAACAATGCAACAGGTCAAATCAAGCACAGCAGGAAAGGTGAATGATACAGTATATGTATTTATATGTAATCTATTGTTTGAGATACATGTGTAAACATTTATGTTTTCCCCAATAAACAACAACATAAAAATTATCATTAAAACAATCATAAACGTGGAAAAAATATTCATATAGGTAAACCAGTAAAAAAGCATTTGGCTTAGGAAATAGCAACCAACCAACCACAGCACAAAAGTCACCATTACCACAACAACAGGAAGTGATTACATGCAACAAAAGGCCGCTGTGAAATATGAAAATGAGCAAACGGTTCAGTGGTGGACAAAAGCTAGATTATTTGAGATGTTTCAGCCCTCCAAGTCCATACATACGAGTTCACACACAAATACTCAGACAGAAAAAACAGATCCAATAGTCCATCGGCACATCAAACAGAAAATCAAATAAACCATTATTTTAATGCTATAAGCATACATTTGGATTACAACGCACTCCAATTCACATTAATGTGAGGGATGGTTATAATCAATGCTGACTGAACATCACAAATTCCAAAGCAAGTCACCAGGTACCAATTTTAGATTCACAAAGCAGCCATATATGGGCAGTGATGGGTCTCATTTACAGATTTGTGGTGGATGTGTGAAGAACACATTATGATATCAATGTGGTTATTGTTGACATTGCGAAATCTTTGTTTTTCTATGTTGTCTTCAGGGTTTGTAAGTGACCCAGTACAATCCGGAATAAATCTGCCAACTCGACAGATTTACAATGCTATTGACTGGTTTTAGATTTGATACACTGACAGACATGAACTACATAGCTGTTAGCATATGTAAAGCGTATATACAAGTTGTCTTATAGGGTGTTAAGCATTGCTATCCACCAATGAGAAACAGAATGTGTTCTTAGTCGTAAGTTTAAGATGATACCGAGCAGTTTTATTGAAACCACAGATCAGCACTTAACTAAGAGCACATTATAACAGCAAGGCAAAAAGAACCTGCAAAGGGAAAATGAAGATTGGTTTCCTCAAATCTGTATTAAACCTCATTGTGTCATTTTTGCAGGTTTAATCTGTCTATTTCCATACTGTAGATCTACAAAAGGCGACTGTGATATATTGGTGTGTCTGTGTTGGGTGAAAAGGCACAATCCAGAACATAAAATTGAACAAATAAAGAAAAAACGAAGACGAACTTGGTGTCCTTCCTCTTCCTGTTTGTGGTTATACAGAAACTTTACTTTGTGGTGGCGAAACAGCTGCAACGTTCAGAAATTATTTGGAGTGTTTTTTCCCACCATAATGAAGGCCTCCAGAGTTTGACAGGTAAGGAAAACAAGCAATCCTGCCCCACCCATAAAACGCATCATTCAAATGCAGCAGAGTGATCATGGTGAATGTTAAAAAAAGCATGCATGTTCCAATGTTCCAGAATACACGTTATATTCTTTGTTTCGTAACTAAACATACAGAAGCACTTCATCAATACACGTGAAGATTGATTGTCAATGCCAACAAAGAAGAAAAGTCTACAAGAAAAAGGTGAAGAAGAAAAATATAGTCTTTGCTCCGTTTCCCTATGCATGAAGAATTAAACCACTATGCCGTCCGCTGTTAAGGAAATGACATCATTGCAACAAATAATACAATTCTTGGTTAAAATGACATCATAGGAAGGCTTTAATACAGATCTCTTTGATCTTATCCAGTCTTCCATACTTCATCTTTACAGTTCAGCCATTTGTCCTTTTCAGATTAGAGATCTATACTCACATCCACAATGCACTTCATGGTTCATTCTCTCCTTGTTCTCCCAGGCAGATGGATGATGTTATAGGGAAAAGAAACATCCCCTTTTCCAGTAACTGAGTATATCTGCATTATACCTCACAAAGCCTAGGATAAGTCCCTCACAGCATCTGCTTATTTGCATAAGGAAAATTCCACACAGCACCTGTGGTGGCTGCTAAAGCTTTCACATATGTTCAGGGGTGTTCCCAAATGGCCAAAATTCCTATTCTTTCCCGGGATCACATCAGAATTCTGTAAAGGGCATTTCGGGGTGAAAACAAGAGTCAATTCGGAGTGTTGTCCTCTGGCGGGAGCTCTTCCGAAGTCATATTCCAGTTGGAATCGCAACAGATGCGATTCATTTCATGGCAAAAGTGAGTTGTGGGCGCTTTGTATTCTCTTTAAAGTTTTGCATTTTCATCCAAGAATAAATCGAATCCATTATCTTCACAAACAAAACAGCTCTTTATTTTATAATGAGTCATGAGTCTTCAGATTATTTCCATTGCATCCCAATTTTTAGACTCCTACAAAGGTGCTGTGATTTCAGTCAATTTACATCAACTCTATGAATGCCTAAGTCTGTTGCCATGGTTACAGGTGCACCTCAGTCTTAAAGACATGACATTGTGTTGAGGAAATGATGTCGCAGCCGATACTGGTTCCTTTTCCTCTTTTAGACATCTCGACATTTCAGTTTGGCTTTTTGTACTCGCTCATTTCAAACGTCTTTAAGTCCTTGAGTAATGATTGCATCGCTTTCAAATATCAGGGTCGGTGGTTGAGGGCGTATAAAATTCGGATAAAATTATGTTTTTTTAGGACTCTGCTATGATTAGCTTATACTCTCAGTTGAAAAAAGTTCTAAAACAGTCTGGCAAAAAAAGTGGGAAAAAAAGCTTTTTTTAGCACGGTAAAGAAAAATCCCATCATGTTTCTCTCAAATTCGGCGCTCAACTGGCTGCTGCAGACACACTTCACTTCCTGCAGAGATAATTGGTAGCCGGTTGTCCATGTGATAGCTGATCAAGTGACTAACGCTTTCGAAGCGGTGATCTTTGGTGCGTACCTAAAAAGTCATAAAAACATACAAATAAAAGATTATGATATAGGTTTGGTAAGGATACAATTATAAAATGTGTTGATCAACGTTTTGTCACCATCCTGTCACTTACCACTCCCTCAGGATCCACCAGAAGCAGGTGTTTGGGCTGACCGCCCTGCTGTCCAGTGAGGACATATTGGCCTGGTGTTGTGCCTGACTCCCTCACCAGAAAGTCTCCATCCTTGGTCAAAAGCCGTTCGGCCTGTCTGCGGCTTAGAGGCCCATGGAACCAAGGCTCGTTCTGCAGTTGCTCTGCCAGAGGAGGCGCCACTGCACCAGACACACTTAAAGCATCATAAAATGGTTCTGGAAAGAAAGAGACTTTCATGTACATTTACATTCCGATATGAAATATACCGTTATTAACTACACAAACAATAAATAAGCCAAAAATCTTATTTATTAATTTATTTAATATAGACATTTCATCATTTCATCAGCCTGGCCGAAGTGAACTTTCAGTCTGTGTTTGGTTCCAATTTAACAATTTATTTTAGATATAATTTACATAACCATTAATTTGTATGAATATTTTACTGTATATTATTGGTATTAAATTAAAACTGCTAGATTCTTCGCAGATGTCTACCAAAGTTTGAGCCACATAATATTTTGTAGTTGGCACTAAATCATCTATAAATGAAGAATTAGTGACTAGTCACTAGAGAACGTTTGTGAGTTTTTCCACATCTGTGTGAACCCTGTTACTCACTCATATCAAATGCATCTCTGTGAGCATTCCCGTTGGGTGCTGCCGCCGCTGGAGGGCGGGGCTTATCCACATTGACGTACGAAGGGTCATCAAACAATCCTCCTTCCTTAACGCCCACTGAAAAGAAAAACAGCGAGGTTGAAGCGAGTTAACCTTCAGATGACTGCGCTTAAGTGGTGCCATTTTGATGTCAACTGTCAGCGGGCCAGCAATCCAGATGTCACCTCTCGCAGGAGTGTAATAGGTTTGGGTAGCGTCCAAAAGCGAGCAATGAACGGTGACAGAACAAACGCTGACTCATTCTGCGCAACGGCAGTCTCACAGATGAGAGGATGAGAGAATGAATGAGCGGTAGGACTATAAAACTGACAAAATACTACTGTGTGGAAGGAGTAAAAGCACTCGAAAGGAGCTGGGCTTCGATTTGAAGTGTTAAGTACAGTAGGATTTAGATGTAAAAGAGTAAAATGTGTCACTACTAGTGTAAGTGTGCAAAGCTGACCTGGTAAAGGAGGTAGTGGCTGCTTGTGAATATCGTTCTGGCTGGGCTGTCCATACGGCTACGGAGGCACAGATGGGCATTGCATTAGAATGTGATTCGCACGCAAACCACAAGCAAAGACATGCAGGTTCATGGGGTGTCTCACCAATGTGGATCCCGTGCTATGGCCTTGGCGAGTCCTCATGTCAAACAAACCTCCAGGAGGAGGCTGTTTGCCTGGAAAGTTATTATAATACGGAACGTCTGGGGGTGGAGCCAGGTCTTCTTCCTCTTCCTCCCACGCTGACCCATCGAATGGAGCCATCCTAACAGAGAACAAGATAAATATTATTACTTTATTATATTTACATGGGCATGCTGCCCTGTTCATGGTAAACGATGAGCTGCTTCTGACTTAAGCAGGGAACAGCCTAGCATAAACATACACAATTAAATGGTTGTACAAGTAGGGACAGCAAACAAATGAAATGTGACGTGGCCACACAAAGCAAACAGACAGAAAAATGCACAAAGAGTCCACATGTCTATATTTACACATTTATTAGTCGTCTGTGTGTATTTAAGACGCTTAAAGAACACACAGAAACAGGAAGACAAGATTCTCTGTGGCAGTAAACATTTACACAGGATATTGAGGGGACTTCTAGTGGTCTTAGTGATGTACCTTTATTACGTCACAATGACATGGAAATTCATGTGAGCTGAAGCATAGTAAACATAGAAACACTTACCGGTCGTGAGGGGTGACCAGTTTAGGGGGGTTCTTCAGATACTGCTTGAAACGGAGTTCAAAAGCCTGACCGATGGTGCTAATGACCTCCTGAGCCAATCCCTCTGAACACTCCAGGATATGACACGCTACCACATAAGAAGTAGTCAGTCGTGAGTAAGAGCAAGTGAACGTTCAAATTCTCAAATGAACAGGTTAACAAAAATATGCGTTCACACATCTGACCAGCATTTACAAAAAAACATCCAAGGAAGATTGGACCGTCATGCTATTATACACCGGCAGTAAATAATGACAACAGGGCCCTTGAATTGCAAAGAAATAATGCCACATATAACTAGGTAATTAAAAACGTATCAACTCGAATTCATCTACAATATTTCAATTAAGTTCTGGCTGTGCATGGAATAACACTCATTTCAATTTCACTTGCAGATATGACGCCACACTCATTCAGTATTTAAATGCAAAGTACCACGCTGTTAAATTACCTCTTTGATTGACAGGGTCTTTGGCGACGTAGGCTACATACTCTGCAGTGTCCTAAAAAGAGAGAGAGGGGGCGATGAGCGAGAGAAAGGGATGGAGAGTATGAAGAAGAGGCCATTAAAAGAAATTAGAGTGCAGAGACAAAAAACAGAGGCATAAGCAGAAGGTAAGTCTTAGTTAAAGCTGCCAATTCACTAGAGACAGGAAACAGTGGAGGAAATGCGCAGATGAGCAAGACAAATGAGTAGGATGACAGAATGAGAGTGAACCTGATAGAACCAAGACTCCGAAGAAAGAAAGGAAATAAAATAAGGAGAACTGGAGAAATAAGGGTAGAGAAGACAATGGAAAGAAAAGTATGCTCGTTTCCAAAACTTTGTAAACTGCCTACAGCAGCGTGTTCAGGCATAATGGGCACAACGACAACAATGTGAGAAGCATTTCAAATAGTACGCAATCGTATTATGCTGCCTTCTGTAATACCGTATGTTATAATATCTAATGTTTTAGATTCTATGTATCCTAGATAGTGAAAATAAATCCAAGAAGCTGGATGATGCAAGAGAAACATTCTTTTTACACCGACTTATTTCACATTCAATATTAAAAAGCATTAAAATAGCTGAACACAAGGGTGCTGCCCATGAAGAGTGCTGTCTTTGAAGGTTGTAGGCAGCTCACTAGGCTGTAGAACAGAGCCGGAGAGATTTTGAGAGAGAGAAATAGAGGCTGTGACTCACTGGGTCTCCTCCTGAGGCAAAAGAGATGGACTGCATGTGATGGTTGGCGATAATCTGTAGGGAGAGAGGGATGGACAATGTGACAAACAAATAACGACATGTGATGATGGAACAAACATGCAGAGTGACATACGAAGGAGAGAGGATAAAAGCAAAAGGTGGGGAGAGACAAGGAAGAACTGATCCGATGAGACTGTGGTCTAAAGAAGAAACAGTTGCATGTAATAATTCCGCATGGCTTCGATTCATTAAGATAAACACACATCAGCAGAGCAATTACTCCAGGCCTTATTCTGGGCTCCGGTCGGCTGCCTGCTGTGCTGCCTGAACACAGATAAGCCTCGCAGGCATAACACTAAAAAACATTTGCAGCGAGAAAAAAAATCTTGCAGTGTATGTTTCTATAGACGACGACGGCATAATCAATTGGACCCTGGGGTACCACACTTATTTAGTATAAATTCACAAATATCTAATTAGGCTCTGAGCTGCAAGACCTCATGCAAATGACTTCTACTTGTATCTACACTGAAAACACATTAGACACCTGGTATTAACAACCGTCTCAGATGATCTGATGACGACAAGCTTGTTGTTTACACCTTGTAGTAACATGTCTAGTAGGGAAAGTTCACACAAAAATGAAAATTCTGTCATCATTTACACACCCTCTTGTTATTTCGAACCTGTATGACTTCCCTTCTTCTGCAGAACATAGAAAAGATATTTTGAAGAATGTTGGCAACCAAACAATGCTGGTTCCCATTGACTTGAATTGGTTTTGTGTCCATACAATACAAGTCAATGGGGACTAACGGTTTTTGGGGACCAACATTTTCAAAATATCTTCTTATTGTGTTTTGCAAAAGAAAGAAAGTCATAAAGGTTTAACATGTCAAGAGGGTGAATAACCGCTTTTTGTGAAAGCAGTTAGTTATTGGATCACCCATATGTTTGCCCCACCCCTTTTGTCAAAGCTAGCTCTTCCCTATAGTGACTCACTCAACCGAGTCCACATGTAAAAGCGATTAAGCAACCAAAGCGATACTTCGAAAGCATCATAGAGCTTTAAAACGCAATAGCATTGTTCATCCAAACCTTTCCTGCTGCACTGAGCATCAATGTACTGCAGGATAATTTATTTTATGATATTGTGATAAAAATTGTTCACAAAGAAAAGAAAGCGCAGGCTTTTTTTATGTATGTGGAACATCTCACCTGTTTGCAGTCAACTGCCAGTAGGTTTAAGCTGCTGGTTGACACAGTGAGGTTGATTATCATGCCAGCAAACTGGAGATTACTCTTCCCTAAAATGGAGGAGAGGCATCGAGTGCTGGGCTGAAGAGAGAGAAACAGAGACTCAGTCAGTTTTACCACAAAGCGTTAAAGAGAGGCTGAATTAAAAATAAAAAACGAAATGTATCATGCCTAAAAATTTTATGAGAAGACATTTTTAATGAGGATGTTTTAAATAGTTTATGTCCACGACTAAGCATGGTAGGCTGACGATGCTGAACTGATTTGGAACACTCAACTTTAGCATCTATATGCATCGTACAAATAGCCCTTTTTACAGGCATTTTGCTGGGAACTATAAAATAAACTAATGTAATACTCTAAGGCAGGAGTCTTCAACTAAAATCGCTTGAGGTCCAGTAAACGAACCCTCCTACCAGCCGAGGTCCGGACAATTAAATACCTAAAAACATGAATTGATGGTTTTTGGCAGACCAAATAAATAAACATGTCTTTTTCATATCTATGACGGCATAGCAATGTCTGACAAAAATATAATGAAGGAAAATGTGCAAAATGCCCTAATCTCTAAACCTGAACTGAACATACATCCATTTCAACATTAACAACTTTAAAAGAAAACTAAAGTGTTGTTTTCTGCTGAACTGAGATTAACAAATAGCAGCATCAAGTTGTGACTGAACATCCTCATAACATTTCAGCTCTTCTTGTGGCTGTTGCAGCTGAAACGGGGTTTGTTTAGTATTTTATTTTAGTTCATGTCTTTATTTTCCTTCTAAACGTGTTCCACACAGCCTCCATGCCCTCTTTTACTATTTTCCCATCGGTAAAGGGCTTGTTATGTTTTCCTAAGATCCACTGTATTCTTAGTGAACATTCATGTGCTCGTTGTTGGTCGGTAAGTGAGTGAGGGAGGACCCGTGTAGATCGCTACTACTGGGCTTTGAGCTTATATATTTCCGTGTCCTTACCTCAAGACTGCTGCGGGCAAGTTTCTTCATAGTGTCTATGTCTAGTTTCATAATGCCGTTTACACTTTTGACAACCGCAACAGACTCCGAGCAAATGAGACAAACCGGCCCCGTGCGTGTCGATGCAGGAAGAATAAATGCAAATTTATTTATAAAATGCAAACCCATTAATCGCGGAAAACATGGTTTTCGGCATATATTTTTCTAACTTTTGAAAAGGACATTGTTTTTATAGTAACGGACAGCAACATCTGTCTGCGCGCTGTGCAGCGAGTCTGTCTCGGCTCTCTTCACTCCACGACGTTGACATCTGAAAGTAGCAACAGTGCGCATATGTTAACCGTCCGTGCGTGGTGCCGTAGGACCCAAACTGCTACTGAGCGGACCTTGATGTGCCAGGTATAAATTTGATTGCATTAGAAAATAATGTTAGGCGTTCATAAATGTATTACGTCAAAATGCTTTGAGGTCCGGACAGACGCATCTCGTGTTCGGCATTCGGACCGGAGTCCGTTACTTGGTGACCCCTGCTCTAAGGCCACGTTTACACGATGAAAAACGGAAAAGTTTTTCCTTTGCGTTTTTGAAAAGTTTCACGTACACATGACAGCGTTATCAAAACGGTCTGCATTTACATGGATCCAGGAAAACGGATAAAAACGCTGTAGTATGCACGCCAGGCCAGTGGATGGCAATGTTGTTGTGTGTAGAGAAACAGGACGTGCCTTGGCACATACACATGCACATTTATAAGCCAAAAGTGCTTTTTAATACCGTCGGTCGACGTATATGTGTGTCTAAAGTCTGGCGAATGTAAATAGTGTGTCTCCGCCGGTCTTATTGGTGCAGCAAATCTACATTTTGCTGGAGAAACGTTAATACATAGTCTGCGTTTTCAAAAAGTTACACTTTGAGACCCGTTTTTGTTTTTGGTCCCCTAAAACGCTGTTTCCGTGTAAAAGGACAGGCAAAACGCAGAATCTTTTTGGCGTTTTCAGTTGAAAACGGTCTCGTGTAAACGGCCTCTTCAGATAAATATAGGAAGCACATTTCTAGTGTATAAAATGTTTCATTATTTTAAACTATTATTACTGCCATTTTTTTGTGTTGAATTTGTTATATTAATAAACATCAATTATCTTGTTTTGTTTGACACCTTGAACTTGTTTAAAGGAAAAGTTCACCTTCAAAGTGAAAATTCTGTCATACTCACCCTGTTGTCATTTTAAACCTGTGTGATTTTCTTTCTTATGCAAAACACAAAAGATATTTTGAAAATTATTGGTAACCAAAAGCCGTTGGTCAACCCCATGACTTCTATTGTATGGACACAAAACCAATGCAAGTCAATGGGACCAACGGTTTTTGGTTACCAACATTTTTCAAAATATATTATTTTGTGTTCTGCAGAAGAAAGAAAGTCATGCAGGTTTGAAATGACAAGAGGGTGTGTAAATGATGACAGAATTTTCATTTTGAAGGTGAGCTATTTCTTTAATCACTGAGCTGTTGCAGTGTATTCTGGGATTGCTTTCAATGTAAAGTAATGCACTTAAAATAACATATTTTAGGGAAGACACACAATTTAGTAGGTGACCATTTAGAAACAGTCTATAATGTCTAAAAATACTATAATGTTTTGAAACAGAGCTAATGAGTCATGACGGTCTCGATCCAGTTTCACACATTCTCACACGGCCTCTGAAAGCTGAAATAAACCAAATACCATCGTGTGACCACAATGTGCATTTGTGTGTCAGAGTGTACCAGAAGGACGAAACGTTTGTAACAAACAAAAGTGAGATAAGATAAAGCGTTTAATACCTTTCTTCTGCGTTGAGCTCCTTTGGCACCTGGCACTGCTTCACACACAACTGATATCGCCTCCCTGAAACACAACACAAACAGTCACACATGCAGCGTGTCAGATAGGAAAACAATCAAATTGCCAAAAGATTCATTCTGTGATTTCATATGGTCGAGGGACTATTACATTAAAGTGGCCCTGCAACGGTGTTTCATGCATTCGAACTTCTTCACAATGTTAAACGTGCTGTCTTCTCATGCTTAACATGGTCAACCTGTCAAAAAACGAGTTGGGCATATGACGTAGTATTTCTGTGCTCGATACACTCCCCCAGCGATCGTACAGGTTTCGGAAAGGTTTTTTTCGAACATATAAAACTGTTTCGTAAACATTTTTTTCTTAGTCCCTTATTGGACAATTCTCCAGAAAAAGCATGCGGCCGCAAGGAGAGCAGGAGAAGGAGGAGCATGCACAGACGTCACTTTCACTTGTGTGCAGGAGAGATAGTAAGCATACGTTCGCGAAGTTCAGGTGTTTGTTTGTTCACTACATTTGGGTGATGAATGTTATATAAACTGTGGATATAAAGCTGGATTTGGAGATCGTTTGAAACGGATATATGGAGCCGTCCCAGCGCTAAAAGATGCCGGACATGAACCGCATGAGGTGAGTAAAACTGATGTCTGTGTTTTGTTGACAATGGTTGCGCACGTGCTTTGGTTGAGCCTCTCCCCGCACGCGCCGTATGTATTCGGAACCAATCGTAAAGCTGTGTCTATCTTTTATAAATGTGATCAAACTAAATACTCTTCGAAGATACGAAGTATGCAATACTACTCTATAGATACTCAAGATTAATATGAGATTGGCAGAAACCCTGTGTGTTAGGGCCGCTTTAAAGAGTCATATGGCGTGAATACGTGTTTTTCTGTGTCTTTGGTGTGTTATAAGTTTCCCATGCATGTATTAGACCCGTAAAATTGCTAAAATTAAAGTGTCGGAACAAAAGATGCATTCAATCTAAAAGCGAATGTTCACCCAGACCTCCCTGAAACACCTCGTGTAACCACACCCCCACAAATCTACGTCAGCTCGTGGTATAATTTGACTAAGACCGCCCAAATGTATTGGCAAGTAAGGTGGGCTTACCTGTCAGTAAAATTGCTTTGGAACCTGGAGTTCCAAATATGGTAAGAGGCGTTACATTTCCGTCACACGCTTGCAGTATTCGACCAATCACTACGCACTGGTTAACTGGCCAATCATAGCACACCTCGCTTTTCAGAGTGATGAGCTTTGTAAAAAATCTGCATGTTTCAGAGAGGTGTAGCAAAGAGGAGATACAAACATGCACGGTGTGTGGAAAATATAGCGTTCTTAAACCTCAAGTTGTGTATACACATTGCATTACATCTAAAACAAACCATAATATTTGTTTTAGCCGTGTCATACGACCCCTTTAAACACTTTAGTCATGTCATTTCCTGCAAATGACATGAGCACCACCACCCCCCCCCATGATTCTTTCCTAAAACTTTTCACACAACTAGGAGAATATAGGATTATGCATGAAATGGTTTACCGAGCAGCTGTTGGGGTCAGGAGTGGGGAACCAAAAACATCTAACATCCATTAACAAACAGCAGAGCAAATACACACTTACACACACATATGCTGACAAACACGCTAACACACACAAAAAGGAGGAAACCACAAGGGTTCCAGGGGATTCTATTATAAGACTTTGAGGTTACACAGCAGGGCTGATGCCATTATAAAGCCTTCTCTCTTCCTCATTCTGTTTTACACACGCAAGCACAAACTGCGTTTTAGGAGCAGTCTGCATAGGGTTTCTACCTTCAATGTAAAAATATTTTTTCCTGGAATTTTTGTAACAAGTATGTAAATGTGCAATAATTTCTCAGTAGCCAAAAAGTACAGACATAAGACATTACAGCAAGACTGCCATACTCTTCTGCAAAATGTGTAGTTCATCTTTAACTTATTAGCAAAGACAGGACGGACCCCCTGATAATCTGTCTCTCATCTTGCGCTTCACGAATGCACTTTTGAAAAACAAACAACTAACTATGGCAACACTACTCTCTGGCACATGCCTCTGATTAAAGTATGCAAATAGGATGCAATGAGAAATGGCAGAATGTGGTTGGTATTGTAGAATTTCTCTGTTTCACTCTCTTCACAGCCTTTGAGACAGTAACATTAATATTTCATCAGGGGTGCTTTTATCAGGCCCGCGCTTGTGAGTGTATGTTCATGCCCATGTACATTAGGATGTGAGAAGAATGTATGAGAAAATCACTCCTGGGGGAGACGGATGTACTGTATGTGCAGTGCATCTCTGAGTGAATAAGATCATGTGCAAATGAGAATTAACGTGTATTGCACAGTGTATATCTTTTAACGCACAGTACTGTACGTTTACAATGCCACTTTCACACAATGCCTTTGTGTGCTGTATAACCAGCCTTCAAACATTTCCATTGAACCTGCTGTTTAGGAATAAATACTATTCTATTTGAACCTTTTCAATTTTTATAATGGTGGCAATGGCAAAACAAAAATATGGGTAAGGGCTAGTCTGTAATCATTAAAAACAATAGAAGTCTAAAGTGTGTCCTCATTAAGATAGCTAGGTAAATGTTTAAGTTTTCGTTACCTGGTAACCTGAGTTCTGGTGTTGAAGTCCAGTGCTCTCATAGACTGCTGCACTTCTACGCAGCCCATATACTGCAGCAAAGACAAACAAAAAAACTGTTATAGCACTTCCCGTGCCAGCCGCCCGAGCACAGTTCTTTGACATCACCACCTAAGAGCGGTTAACTGTTGTGTGGTTAAATGTGTGCGTGTGTTATATGAAAAATGATGCTCTAATTATGAAGCATTAATCAAATAAAGCAGTTCTCAAAGCAATTGTTGCCTGTAGAGCTCGAGGGGAATCTGAAGATGCAACACATTAAAAACAACTCACTTCCATCATGCTGAGGAAAAGAGACATTTTTTCAAAGACAGCCGATAAACAACAGGGTGCCAACAAATGTTAACCAACATGTAAATCAACATAACAATTGAGATGAAAGACACAGAAAAACACGTGTTGGTGCCATATGACCCCTTTAACTGTTATGAGTAATTGTTATGTGCATAAGGTCATCCTTAAGCTGAGTTTGCCTTTTTGGTATGTGGTGTGCAAGTGAGAAAGTTTTGATTAGGTGCGCACAAAAACCAAATGCAAAGTGGTTGCAAATTGACCTACAATGGTTCATGCTTACTTATTATTGCCATTAACCCCTTCATGCACGAATAATGACAACCTCTGTCAAGATTTTTGTCCTACTGTTTTGATTCCTCTCAGGGCATGAAAAAGAGTTTAACTTTTTAAACACATATTTTCCACATACAGTTTAACAACTAGTCACTGGGTGACCGTGTTTAGAATGAATTTAGGAAAATTCCTCAGCAGGTGCTCAACTAAAAGACAATCTTAAACGGCACAACTATATTTTTTGCCCTCCTAAAATTTGTATTAATTAATTTACATAACAAGCAGCTATTCTAAGACAGTTCACAATATCGATATTATCACAATATCCATTCAAATGTTTTTTTTAGACCTTTTTGTTATATTATATAACAAAATAATCTTAAAGCAAAACTTTAAACAGTTTACACATGTGTGGGATTAACGCAACAACAATAATGTTTTTTAAAGGAATAGTTCACCCAAAAATGAAAATACTGTCATTGTTTGCTCACCCTCGCGTTGGTCCAAGCCTGTCTAAATTTCAAAGAAAGTTATATGAAAGAATGTTTGTAACCAAACAGTTCTGGGGCACTATTGACTAATAAAGCAGGAAAAAGTACAAGGGTAGTCAGTGGTGCGGTTTCCCACATTTTTTTAAATACCTCACAAAATATCTATTTACTGTATATAAATTTGAAACAACTTGAGGGTGAGCAAATGATGACAGCATATACATTTTTGCGTGAACTTATTTTAACATCACTGTTATCGTCAATGACTCCTAATTAAACCCACAAAATAGTTTTTTACTACTTTAGCTTGCAATGCATTTGCAAGCATCATTACAACAAATTACAGAATTAAGAGAGACAACCTTAGAACATCAAATAGTTCAAGGGTGGAGAAGGAACAAGCCAGGTATACAAACCCATACATGCATCTTACCCTGACAGTGTAAGAGACCCCGGCGGTGCTGACCACACCGTCCGAGTGCAGCCAACCTCGCGTGGGCTTGTTGACGAAGGAACCGTGCCGCGTCCACTCGTCTCCGCCTAGCTGGCCCCCTTCCACTCGGGCCCTCCGCGAGGCCCCGCCCAGCCGGTTCATATCCTGTGGAGGACGAGGAGGAGGAGACGGGGCTGTTAGAGAAAGGAGAGGAGAACAACTGGCGGCCGGGATGCCGGCGTCTTCGGGAGATTCGCCTGAACCTCCCTGACCGCCAGTCGCACCTGTCGGCCTGCTGGAGGCCTTCAGGCCTGGGAGCAGAGTGGAAGACACTCCCAGCCGTAGGGCTCCCATCCTTGGGAAGAAGGAGCAGAGGGTGGTGGGGCTGTTCTCAGCCTGCCGTGGAGAGGTAGGGGGGAGGATGGGGGTGAGGGAGGAGGAAGAGAGAGAAGGAGGGATGCCGGGAGGGGTGAGAGGAGTGAGAGGAGCGGAAGAAGGAAGGGAAGGATTGGACGCCGTCTCGTCCGTCGAGCTAAAGGAGTCGCTCCTGAACGGCGTGTATTTGGTTTTGGGGACGAGCTCCATGATGATTGTTCACTGTCTCCGTGTCCACTAAAGCTCTTTATATTCTCTTTATGTCTCCCCACGTCTCTCTTTATTACAATCAATAACTTGTCTTGTCTTTTCTTTTACAGTCCTCTGTTTTTCTCCATTCATTGATCGCTTCATCATCACACCGGAGAGATGACAGTGGGCAGACAGCTTAGTTCAAAAAGTGGGACGATCAAATAGACGGTGGAAAAAGTTGGAAAAAATAGGAGCACCAGCCTAGATCACAGAGACATCAGAATCACTGTTGTCATACGCAAGGCGTAGAAAAGTTTGCATCAGATCTTAGGTCTGCATAGAGCGTCTTAGGATCGATTCTCAAAGCACGAAAAATTCGACTCAAGTATGATTGTCATGACAAAACAGGCATTTCTAATTCATGCACCAGATGAGATCCGCCTGTGTGAAAGACAGTACTGTTGTTTTAAATGCCTCTGTGTACGTGTGTATCTGTGCATGTACCGGACTCCACTCTAGTAGCTCTTGTCTGACAGAGTCCCATAAAAAGCCTATTAGCTGCAGCTGAGACTCTGAGAGAGGAGGCTTCCGTCAGACAGACAGATCGATCGATAGCGAGTGAAAGAGAGAGAGAGAGAGAGAGGAAGTGAGCGGGAATAGATGGACGGAAAATTCTAAAGTACTGATCCAGTGAACGCAGATCACTTAATGATAAAGTCAAGGTTTAGATCATGACTCTATATAGGAGTGATTGTCTTTATCCCCATCACTGCTTTAAAGACTTCATTTAGTCCAAGTGTTAAAAATAATAAAGTGTCTTCAATAGGGGGCCCTTGATCTGTACGGGGTCTGCCAATTACGGTTTGAATAAAATGTATTGCGATATTAACCTAAAGTTCCGCTAAATGATTTATTGAGCCGCTCACATTAAAAAGCATCAAGCGAAATTAAACCGTTATGTATAGGTACTTGAATCTGTATGTCGATAATGGTTATTTTAATGGCTTTGCAATGTAAGCACCATAAAGTACGTAAATATATTAATGTGGTTGTTTTTATAGGCTAGGCTTAAAATGTAACACTCAATTTTATACACCATGTAACAGCTTTTGTACACTATGAAGTTAACACTTAGGCACTAGTCCGGACTAATCTTGTTCTCTCCAAATCTGCCACCTCACTTCCCGTCACACATCTGAGAAGCTTTAGTGCTGACACATCCACAGCAGTCACTCTCTTTCCCTCCTCCTCCAGATGATTCTGGGACCTCTGTCACAAAGGCGACCTCTATCCCTGTCTTTCTCCTCCTCCTCTTCTCTTTTTTTCCAGATAACCTCCGGCTGCGCTTCTTTCCCACCCTCTGCACTCCTCCCCTTGAGACTATCCTCCTCTTTCTCTCTCCTTTCCTGAAATCCCTCCCTCAGCCTCCACACGGTGTACTCCACAGCGTTCCTCTTCTCCTCCTCCACCTTCTGCCTCTCCTGCTCTCTCTCCCTCTCCAGCACACTTGCCCTCTTCTTCCAGATGATCTCTCGCTCCCCCTCTCCCCCTCCCACGTCTTCTTTCCCGTTCTCCAGGCTGTCCCGTTACTCCTATCTTTTCTAAAAAAAAAAAAAACTAACACCTGAGCCTTTTATAATCTTTAACTTAGTCTTTCGGACAATAAGTCACTGATGCAATAAAACTCAGATAGAAAGAATTTAAGAGTATATACATAGGACCCATAAACAACCCTTATAACGAACAGTTTGTAGAAATATGGTTTAGAAAAAGACAAAGTAGACTCAGAAACAGCTTAGTTTCAAAGTTGTAGAAACAAGATCGGTTAAATATGGCTGTATTGAAGATAATATGGGTTTGAGCACCATTTAAAGACTCGCTGATAAGTTTCAGTTTGGTGTGACGATACAAGTGTGATGTTCCCGTAGCAACACGCTCCTGTCAGTGTGACAATAATAAAACCTGAAGCCAAATCCAAAGTACCTTCTCCAGAGATTTTCTGATGTACGTGCTCATTAGACGCTAACCGGAAAATCAATCACACGCTCATTACCCTAAACGACACCTCGAAATCAGACAAACGGTCTCTGATGGAGCGGCTCTTTATAGATCTGTTTCCTGAGTGAAAACCTAACCTCCAAACGTCATTTAGCAAAGTCATGCGCCCAACTGAACTGCACCAATGCGTGTCCCCAATGTAAAGCACTTCATAACCTCTGATAAAGGCGCAACAGTCTTAGAACCTCGAACAGTTCTGAGCTATCAAACCGATATATGCTCGGAGTAACTTTGAAACTCTCAAATGATTATCGGTTCAAAATCTCTTTAGAGAACGTAACAGTCTGCCAAACTCCAGCCAAGCCTGGTCAACTTTCGTTTCGTTCTATTTACAATGGTTTTCACTGCATATATTTTACACAAGCGCCCACAAAACCACTTCAGGCTTCTTTTGTGATAACTCGCCGTCAATTTTTTTCGATAGCACCAGTGTGTGAGCTCAAAAAAGCCTTGAGCTCCAAAAAGTCGACGCGTTTGCTTCAGATGTAGGCTACGGGAGCATACGAGAGACCTTCAAGTCCAAGCAAACAGTTGTGACTGGCAATCAAAGACAAGCCGGCTGGACTGTTATCTCAGCTGCAGTACGACACAATCCCCGTGCTCCGAGATGTACGACAACTCCACTGCATCTCAGAAGCTTCTAACAGGCCAAGTGAGCAAGACCCTTATAGTTTACGAAGAACAACAAGCAGGTCCTTTACAGGCCTCTGAAACTTCATAAGTTTGTAAACTGTACAAGTGATTACTATGGCACAGATTATGTGTCAGTGACTTATCTCAGTCAATATTGTGTGATCGAACAAAAGTGGCCAGATTGTGGCTGTGATACCAAGTCGTGCATCATGTCAAGATCTTGTTATTGATGTAGACACAACATGGCACAGTGTTAAGGAGAACCAGTACAGAGAAACAAGAAAATGTAAAGCATTTCAATTCCTGTAACAGTATTGAGAACAATGCATCAAGAACAGTAAATCAGACTATGGTAACCAAGCTTGGGTGTAGCACCTGTCCATTTGAAATATGGCAGCATCCCAATTTTGATATGACGGTTTAGTTCACAATCCAGTAAACATTATCAGAGTCAATGAGTTATGCAGTCAAAGCAACATTGGCTGCATTGTAACCTGAAGAGTGGTCAGGGTCAGATTTGTCTTTAATGAAACCAGAGTTAAGCAAACAGTAACCAGTTCCCACATTTGAGAGATTATTGTGAACAATGGTACCAATTCGGCCAACAGGTCCAACCTCTGTCTGTGTGATTAATGTGAAACTGGTTAGTCTCAAAGTTCGAATGATAACTTGTATGTTGAAATATAGTTTTTTCAGTGGAGTTGAGCTCCACAATGCGTTTGACAATAAATACCAAAATTAAAACCTGAGTTTAACTACACCACCAACAAAACAGTACAAAGTCACACAATAAATCAATGATTCAACACTTCCATCAGTAGAAAAAAGTAGGATCTGTAGGGCTATCAATGCACTGAAGGTTTAAGGATTAAAGGATTGCAGCCCGTTGACTATGGCAACTGTTTTGTAGTTCTGATTTAGAAAAACACAGAAAGAATTAAGGATTGAATAAAGAATTAAGAGAGACACCTAGATGACCTGATCTGAAGGCACAGCTCTTATCTAACATTGAGTTTAAACTGTAACCTGGGACAGCGCACTAGCGCTGAAATTACGAAACAAAGCACGGGAACTTAACACGACCACAAAGCTGTTGCCATGGTAACAGACTGAGGAAAAATCGTGCGAGACGGAGTCATGACAGAACCCAAACAAAAGCCGGCAAGTTTCGCCAACACAAAATCTGTCGCCTCCTCTCTGTCCAATCAGACTCCAGGAAAGCTGCGTTTCAGATCACTGCAACAAAAACAGCCAGACTCACACAGAATCTGCAGCAAACAATGACACGGGATGGGAAAGTTTACTTGCTATTATCACCAACACTAAAGTAATGGGTGCTGACACACGTACACACATAGCAGTCGTGGCATCAGTCCAACAAGGAAATCAAATATTGCTCAAAAGTGCACGCACACACACATACACACACTCTCGCGCACACATCCGGCTAAAGCAAGCAAAACTAGCATCAAAAAGTCTTCCTGATTGGGATATCTATGAAAGCACCGGTATGACACTACAAATAAAGACTTCTAAAAGTCTTGCATAAAAAACCTGATTTTGTCTGCATAACATTTAAATAACATAAAAAATGCATTTCTAAATTTGCATTTTAAAAACAGAGGTCCCTATCTACATAAAAAAACATCTCAGTTCATATGTTTGCATCCAAAATTGTAAAAGCGAAATGTATGAAAGAGTTTGTAGAGTTTTTGATGTCTTTTCCCCTCACTGTGTGGTTCTCATCACGTGTGTTGCTGCAAAAAGAACAGCAATTCATTCAAGTCCTTGAAAGCAAAAACGACATCCACATTTTAGGCAAAAATGTCCTCTGTGTTCGAATTAAAGTCACGTTATTATTTTAAGCGTGCCAGACAATCCTTCCCCTCCTCTTCCTCACTCGCTCTCTCTTTCGTTCAGTCCCCTCCCTGAAATAAAAACATCACGTTCTTTCTTCTGTCAATTTCTTCTCTTTAAAACCACAAAGTCACGCTCCTGCCTCTTGCGCTCTTGTTTAGCATCAGTCTCATTCACTTCTGTGTAACGCTGAGATGAATGGTCCTCTATTGTCCTCTCCTTCCCCCACAGTCTCTCATCCTCTCTCCACCTCCGTCTGTGTGTGAGGAGCGATGCAGCCGACTGTCCTCTATTCTCCTCTCCTCCCTGTCTGGTTGATCGCACTCTCTCTCTCTCTCTCCCTCTCTCTCTCCCTGATGCTAGTGTTGATTCCCTCTCTCTCACCGCGCTCCGGCCCCCTCCCACCCTTCGTCTCTCTCCTTGCAGTGTCAGTCATTTATGCATTTATGAGTGTGTATGCATGCAAAAGGAGATCGGGCATCTCTCTCTTTCTTTCTTTCTCTCTCTCTATTATGCACACAATTATGATGGGGGACTAAGAGATGGGGAGATGGAGTTTGCACTCAACGCTCCTTCCATGGAAACTCAAGAGCAAGAATGCTGGGGGGTCATATAGTACGTCCCTCTCTTCCGCTTCCTACTAATCTTCACATAATTCTCACTTTCCTGGTCTCTGGTGACACCTTAAGACTGCACTCAAACACGTCGATAAACCACCGCGGGCCAACGCGAAGCAGGTCACGGCTGCACACCCAAGGTTATCCGAACAGGATTTTTTGCGCACTGCATAAGAGCTTATACCTTTAGAGCGTTCATGCAAAAACACCTAATTGACGTGTCAAAATACCTAAAGGGTCCGATTGTGACTCATTCAACTGAGTGACCCGAATTTGGGGTTACGGAGAACAAGTGTCGGTGAAACACACTTCTACAAATCATACAAAAAACTACAAATCCCAGAATGCAATGGGTGAGAGCTCTCTTTCTTTCTAAGGGTGCTGTAAGTGCCGCAAAGGTGCATTGATTCAGCTTTTGTGAAGCTTCTCAGTCAGTTCCCTGTGCTAAAATGTCAGTCAGTAATGTCTGCAGGGAGGGAATCTTTTTGAGCCTAAACATGGTCCCTAGCTCCGGGGCATGAGCATGTCTGGTGAACACACAGACACACACTCAGAGCAGACAGAGGAAGGGGGATGGGAAAGAAGGGGGAGAGAAAGAGAGAAAGAGTGCACAAAACAGGATATAAAAACATACACAATAACACGAAAAAGACAATGATCAAAAAGAAATGCATTTGCACAAACACAAACAATTACATAGATACTTCATTGACTGTAAAATTTCATTAAAAACATGCAAAGCTTTGCATTTTAAGGTAAAGAGAAATAATGCGCAATTTCAATGAAATGAAAAGATCCATCTACATGAAACCCAGAAGAACCCACACCAAGAAAGGTAAAGACAACAACCCCCATACCAATGTACAAAGACACTCCATCCTATAATACAATTCCTCAACCATGACCATACATTTCAAACTATTTCAATTTAGATGAATGAAAAGGTAACTCTACACCTCAGAAAGAGAACTGGAAAACAGAATAAAAATGTGGAACCCAAATAAAGCCCAGATCCTGACACCCATCCCATCACCTGGTGCATGTCGGGAGTGTAACCTGAGGCATAGAGGCTGATGATTCTCATTAAATACAATGTGAAGGTGTTCAAGCGTCTCAAAAAAGACGGAAAGGAAGTGAAGTAACATCTTGAGATGCAACAGAGAGATGCAGAGCCAGGCTTTATGGTAAATCTAATGACCTACATTCTCAACTCCCTGCAGAAACGTAATGTTGTGTTAAAAGACTTGTGCGCGTGCACGTGTGGATTGAATGCACTAAAATCATTTATAGACAGAAGTACTGCAACACTAACGTTAGATCTTCTCTTCTGACCCTGTTCATTTAACTAAAAGTTTAACTTTTTTTTTCAAAATGTGGAAAAACGAGGTGAACATACTATAATGACAATGGGTAAACATAATGTACTACTAGCTTCTTACAGCATGTTGTTGCATGGTTGGAATAATACAACTAGATCATTAAGGCACACACAACAAATTGATGTAATCTAAGCTAAATGTTACATAATAATAAATCCATACCCGTTATAAAGAGTTTAATTCCTTTCGGTTGCGTCTCCGCAGAGGTACAGGGTGATAAAATGCAGGGTTAACGTACCAGCTTCTGCTAAAGCCTATAACTTGCAGGAAATGTGTACAGTAAACCAGTAAGGTCAGGTCTTTGGTAATGCATGACCAGCCTCCATGCCTTAGGACATTTATGTGCAGGTGTGTTTGGGAAAGCTTACCACATACTCCATTGGAAAACACTCTTTTGTGTGTCAGTTTTTCCCTAGAAAGTGCATGTAAATGTACATTAGCATGACGTACATCAGCAAATCACATAACAATCAGAGCCACCAATCATAGCAAGCCTTGGCCTAAATCATCAATAAGAAAAAGCAACGTTTTATTGGAATTTAACATTTAAGCTGATCAAAACAGCCCTTGAATGGAAGTTTGACTTATTTAAAGGCATTTATAGGTACAGTTCACCCAAAAAAAAAATTCGGTAATCATTTATTCTCTCTCCATTTTTTGTGAAACGCATCAATACGATATTTTGAGAAATGTCTCCACACAATGGAAGTCAATGGAGGCCAATGTTGTTTGCACAGCAACATTCTTTAAAATATTCTGCGGACGGAAAAAAGTCTAACAAGTTCGAAAAGACACAAGGCCGAATAAATGATGAAAAAATCCTCATATCTGGATGAACCATCCCTTTAATGTACGATTCAAACGAAGGCAACAAAGATTTCCTAAATTAGTCCCTTTATAAAGCACCTGGCAGAAAAACACAACGTGACAGTAAACTCATTTGAGCCAATTCACAAATACAATCCTCCCGGAAAAGGATACTGCGCGATTCTGAGCTCACATGCAAGGGCGCATTTAAGACTACAACGTACAATTAACATGACAAAGCCACGTTTAAGAATGTCTGCGAGCGTGTATGTCCGTGCATTCGCAGCGGAAGTGGTCGTGCTCAAACAAACCATGGAATGAGAGGAATGGCTGGGCATGATGGGAAATGGGTATGTACGCTTTAGCTTGCCTGTCCCTCTATTTGCAGTAAAAACAAGCAGACTAAATCGGTGACAGGGAGCGCGTGTTCCAGCCTGCTGGGAGATGATCAGAGAAGTTAAACTTCTTGAAGCAACCACCTAAAATAGAAGTGTTCCTGAAGTCAGTAACCAATAGCAACTCTTCTGGAACACTTGGTGTTACTTTGGTAACAATGTGCTCTTTGATTATCAAATATATTACTCCGCAGATGTGGATCTTAAGAAAAAAATATTGCCCCTCACATTTACACTCTAGCCTGCTAACTAGTTGGACATAGAACCTCAAAAATAACCTGTATATATTCAATATTACATTTAAAGGGACAGATCACACAAAAATACTAATTTAATCGTTTACTCAACCTTGAGTTGTTCCAAATCTGTATAAATGTCTTTGTTCTGATGAACACAGAGAAAGATATTTGGAAGAATGCTTGTCACCAAACAGTTATTGGCCACCATTGACTACCAAACAATACCATGGCCCCAGAACCATGGCATCAAAGAAATGTATAAAGCAAATTTACCTACTATGGTAGTCAATGGTGGCCATGAACTGTTTGGTTACAAGCATTCTTTCAAATATCTTTCTCAGATATTACATATACAGATTTGGAACAACTTGAGTATTTCAAGTCTTGGATGAACTGTTCCTTTAAGCAAACAGAGGTAAAATGAAGTGTGAGAAGCATATTTACAATTAGTATACAAAAGCTGGGAAAAACATGGGTCATGGTTAAGTAAATATATTTATACATTAAAGGTAAAATGTTAAATGCTCCCTCATTTGTAGTTCGCTTTGGAATCAATAAAGTGTCTGGTAAATGTTAGAAAGTGATAGAAAGATAGTCAAGCACTTTATTAATTCTATAATGGGATTTGTAGATGGTTGCACTTTATCTAAATTCATAAATCCTGGTCCACACTCCTACTCCTACTAAAAAAACTACTTAAAACCCATCTCTCCTGTGAACACTTGACAGACCAAAAAAAACCCTTTCTCTCAACAGGTAGTGGTCTAGCTTTTGTTGAAACCAGTAACTTTGTATTGGCACTTAATGTATTATGGCTCCTGTATGACATATCGCTTATTGCTCCTAAACTCTTTGTAAGTCGCTTTGGATAAAAAGCGTCTGCCAAATGCGTAAATGTAAATGATAGACCTGTCAAGTGAAAACCTTCTATACACTTTTCAAAGTTATGAAACATTTGCAAGGCAGGTGAATCTGTAAAACCAGATAAAACCATGAAAGCAAATCACAATATGCAGGTGTGTTTATGGATCCTGTATCTCAACCAGAAGCATGTCAAACCAAACCTGGGATATCTTTTACATACTAAATGCCACAGCCCTGAAAATACCACATCTAGCGCCTTGTGAGAAACCACACTAACAGCTTAGGAACTAAACACTCTCACTCACACTAGTCGACACAACATTGTTTCCTGGTAGCTTTCTAAAAACCAGTGTGACGTCTACAAAAAGCTAATTATGTTAAAGTACAGCATAAAACAAAGGTGGACTGTTGATATTAGAAGTGCATGTGTATGTGCTTGCACTGTGTCTGCATGGGAGTAGATAGAGACCCAACACAGCCTGTGTTTTCTGCGTGATCTTTAATAACAGGGTTGAGTAAAGCAGTGAGCTGAACTTGACTGCAGTGCAACAGACCCATATCACGCAGTCCTTAATGATAAGGTACAGGCCTGGAGACATAACATGTATGCCAATTTCTGAGTTAAACTTTCTGACAGACAGAATCCCTGTTGTTTACATACTGACAGTCCCTGTCGAGACTTCTGACCCGGGTGTGACCTCTGTGGGATCTCGGGAACGCTGCAGGTCTCGTGCCTGTTCATGACACGAGATGAAAAACAGCAGGTTTTCACACGAGTCAGAAGGAACAACATAAAAGGGCTCAGTGAGTTTTACATGTGGTTTCATATTGGTCTTCTCATATCTTTGATTCTCTCAGGCTGTGTTCTGTGTAGTCCAACATATAAAGAAAACAAATTTGACATGACTGACTGAGAGGTAGTCCAACAACGTCACAGAAGTAATGCAGAACTCAATGTACACAATAGGCTTTCACACCTAATAAAATGAAATTTTATAAACAATAATCAAGAATAAATAAATATATGAATCTACTCACTGGTACTGTGTGACCTAAAGGTTAAAGCACAAGGTCTGAATTGTGAGAATTTGTCAGGGCCTTCTAAAGGGCCATTAGAGTAACATTCACTCAGGCTTCTACAAAAGAGTCTATTTTAGTCTTCTATTCTGCCCATCGTTCTGTCTTTTCCTAGAACTACCGCAGTCTGTTCAGTAAAAATACACAGTGTAGCCAGCTTCCACAAACACCAATTTTCAATCTTAGAAAATAGACACTCTGAAATCTACAGAAATTACTCTTCAGATAATGAATAGTTCACCCAAAAATAAAAGTTTGGTCATTATTTATTCACCCTCTTGTCTTTCAAAATATGACTCTTTCTTCTGTGGAAGACAAAATAACTATTTTGAGAAATGTTTCAGTGGATTTGTGTTTATACAATTTAAATCAATGGGGGCCAATGTTGTTTGGTTGACAACATTCTTAAAAATATTAGCTTTTGTTATCTGCATTAGAAAGGAAGTCATATAGGTTTGGAATGACATGATTTTTGTTGGGTGAACTATCCCAACTCGCATGTTGTGGCACTATAAAATAAATGTTGAATCAAGCTAACAACTGACATATAGATTAATCCAATCTATAGGTTCAACAACATTTTAAACCACCATAAATTCAGGATCATGTTGAAAATGTAAACTAAGGAAGATATTTGTCGCAGCTCACATTTTCTAAATGCCTAGGCGTCAGGAGCACAAGTGCAGGACTTGAGAAACAGCTTGTGACTCTCGCAGTGGGTTTGCCATGTGTGGGTTTGCTCAGAGCAAAACCATTTGGACAAAAGGCTCAAGCATCTCAGGGGGTAAATAGTTCAACTTCACAGGAACCATAAACATCTTACTAGGGCTGAGGAGGATGTGCGTGTGATCTTGGAGCTGGTCTAAACACTGGAAGAGGTCAGAGGTCATGTAACACTCCTGGTACACCCAATCTTCAGACATAAAGTTAAGAAAACATTTATTGCCTGAATGTTTTTGTTATTTACCTTGCCCTCATGCAACTCTGACTCTGTTCGTAACACACAAAATATGCAATAACATAGGAGGTGTGTGCAGTGCACTATAATTATATATTTTTTCGGTGGCGAGTAGGGATGTAACAATATCAAAATCTCACTGTATGATAATAATACCTCTGTAAAGGCAACGGTATGATATTTATTGCAATATTTAAAATGACTAATGATGACTTGAAATGCCATAATCACAACTGTTGCTTAGAGGTACGAGTTACAGAATAAGATGGGTCAAATTAATCAGATGATCAGTTATTTTTTCTAACATTCTCTATGGTAGGCCCGGAAGACCTATCGTTTCATACAGTCATGTGACCACAATAATATTGAGACAATTTTGCTATAGCAATAACAATATCGATAGAATTGTTACATCCCTAGTGGCAAGTTTTGAAAAAGTCAGAAAGCCAGTCAAGACATGTCAAATAAGAGACACTATGTTAGCAGAGAGATGCAATGGTCTATAAAAATATAGACAGAAGAAGTTCTCAGGCATGAAGAGACAAGCAGACAGACATGGAGGTGAAAACATTAGATCTGTTGGTTATCAAGAGTGTATGTGGTCATATCGACGTGTGATTGTGTATCAAGACAATACACTGAACAGGAAATGCCCCCTCCCCACGCCTTGCATGGGTGTTAAGACAACCAATTAGGTGTTGAGAAAGAAGGGCAGAGAGAAGAAAGAAACGACAATGTGTGTTCCAAGAAGGTTTATGTGCAACAGAAGCAGAACATAGCAGAACTTCTCGTTATATGATTGCTCTCAAAAGACAATGTGGCTTCAATACCTGACCATGTTCCTCTGTGCGCAGCTGATCTACTCGCTTTGTTGCAACCCAAACCGACATCCTGTTGACTCAGAGTTGACCACCCACACATCATTGTTGCTCATGTTTTGCAAGCATTGGTCAAACTTTCTTAAATGTTCACACCAATCTTCAGAAAACCTAGCCTCTAGGATCACAGCAAAAGCCTTATGATGGAAAACAGAGGGCAGGCTGGGACAAAGTCACTGCCTTCAGCAGTCAGTGGTGAATAGTGCTTTAGATATGCCACAGCTGAATCTAAATCCCGTGAAAAAACGAATTTGATATTTTGCCCAGTTTAAAGGAGCGGATCATACAGCTGCTGTAGATTGCTGTGTGCATGTTTAAGCAGTCAACGTGACCAGACAAACTACAATTCCAGAAAATGTAAGAGTCATCCGAGATATCAAAACTACTCAGTGGACATTTTGATAGCACAGGAACACGATATCCTGTGTAGCAATCCTTGGAGACCAGATGGGAATTTTGGGATATTACCCCATAGTGATGTTACAACTTTCCAGGGGATGCATTTTTATGGACACCATACTTTAATCACATCACCACAAACAATATATAGTCGTGTTGTGTATCTTTCGAAAATACAATATCTGTAGATGTTTTCAGATGTCTTCGTATCAAAGCGAGTGACGTGAGATTTTGCTCTCTACTCTGACAGGTTCTTAAGCTTTTTAGTTGCTGGGACAGATCGATACACCTCAGAAAGCAAAAATGCCAGGGTTTTCTACA
The DNA here is from genome assembly GCA_006030095.1 of Triplophysa siluroides. Classification (NCBI taxonomy): domain Eukaryota; kingdom Metazoa; phylum Chordata; class Actinopteri; order Cypriniformes; family Nemacheilidae; genus Triplophysa; species Triplophysa siluroides. The sequence continues at coordinate 1,790,616 of VCII01000558.1, forward strand.
TCTGACACAGTGGAGGCATGTGTCAGTGTGATATCAAGCCGTCTCAAAGAGTCAATTTAGCAGTAATAATTCCAGCTGTCAGCCTGCTCATCTTGCTTCTCATCATGTGAAACTGTGCGGTATCTAGTGCTTCCCTCACCAGTTTGTGTCGTCTGCAGGCAAGCCGATAACAAATCCACTTAGGAGAAACGAAAGAGATGCAATAAAGCAATCCTGTCAATTCATCACAAATTCTGTTTGGATCTGTCGTGGCACCACTGTCAATCATTCTAGTATAAGAAAAAACATTCTGATTTGGAAACGATTGGCTCATTTCAGTAACCTACTTACTACTGTTGTAAGTTCTTCTGACTACAGATTACTTTAACTCGTTTTGTTGGTTAAGTGCATGAATTGCAAGTTTCATAATGATCTCACCTAGAAGCACAGTTCATCCAAAATTAAATTCTGTCATCATTTCCTAACCCCAATTTCATCTCAAACATTGTCAGGTTTTTTTTCTGTAGCACACAAATCTACTAGTCTAGTGCTGTTCTGCATTTGGACCCAAGGAAATGAAACATAACATGATGGAGAGACCAGGTGGCTTGGCTACTGTTAATAGTCCACCTACACATGTACAGTGAATTTAAAACTATCCAGAAAAGCTCCATGTATACAGATACTGTGACTGAGACTTAAAATCCAATTACACGGTATTTACCAAAGTCACTGACTCAAGTTTCCTGGAACTTTCATTTACATTTAGTCATTGTTTTGTTTTATAGATTACAAAACAATCTAGTTCTCATGAATTGTTTGGGTCAAGTGTTACGTATGATTTGATAGTAAAACAAGGTCTTGTTCCTCATGTTGGACTGAATCATTATTTTAGTTGCTGCAAATGTCTGCGACAGCTGCTTAAGCAGCCCATAGGAGCTCACAACCCGATCTCGCTGCAGCTGGTCAGATCAGTTTATGATAAATGGAGCCAATATCGAGCACTACTTTTCACAAAAAAACATCATTTACGTTCGCCTGGGTGTAAAATGAAACATATTAAGCGTTATAACAAAAAAGTTCAACCCATATACTTGACAGACATTTTGCTCATTTTGTTTAAGCGAAATTTCGAACGCAGATTCATGAAAAGCACCAAATGTGTAATCTTACAATAATTGAGCGGAGTAAGAGTCTCTTTTTATACTATTGAGTAAACACATGACGTTAAACACGCGCAAATAAAAATGTTTAAAGAAGACTATTGTCAAAAGTTGTAACACGTTCAAACTCCTAAGTTTCATTAGACACAACCATACGAGCACGTTGCCGTACGGAGCGGCATGATTTCCCGTCCCGGGTCGTGCAGTCACGACTGTGGTCAACTTTTGCCAGAACTTACCCACTCGCTTCCTCCTCTTTGGCCCCTCGATTCCGGTCCCGCTCTGCTAAAGCACTTTTTAGATTAACGCCTGAAATTATTACATTCAAGGAACAAAGAACGAACAGGTATGGGTAAACCGCCCTGTCTCGACAGGCTCATTTAAACGTCGAGTAATGTCATGAAACTTTTCAGCTCTGCCTTCCTTTCCTCCCCAGACTGCCCCCCTTTTCCACGGTCCAAAAAAGTCGCACTTCCGCGATCGGATGGCTGCTTGTGTCATGTGGTTTGGCGTCCACGAGAGCGCCCGCACCTGGCTTTCTGAGCTCGCGCCCTTGACCTGTGTACTGCGTTCTACTCCTTTCAAGAAGCGAATTTTCTATGAGCCGGGATATGAACTCATTCGCGGGCTTTCCCGGAATTTTGTGCCTTTTGTTGATATGGAAACTTACTGTAATAAAAAAGTGTGCCTGGGAGTAAACGTAATTCACATCACACGTGTGTTATTCCTTTCAGTCTTTTCTTACCTTACATTTGAGTGATCGTGCAAAGTCAAGTAGTTTGAAAGTCTTCTATGAAATATGGCTACGTAATGCATTGTCAGAATATCTGCCTCGGGTGAACTGATTTAAGCTTTTAAGTGTTTGTATCTTATTAAAAATTATAGTATGCAGTGTATAGACATGAAAGTAAACATTTAGCATACTATTAAAATGACAGAAGCATACAAGCAAGACAAAAAGAAAGTGTTTACTTAAAAAAAGGCTTTACATAAACATCCCCCTCAATTGTGTCATGTATACATCTTTGTTTGAATTAACAAACAAAAAAAGCTTTAACAAAATGATTATTAATAAAGGTCGTATATTAAAGACACGACGTTTATTTCATACTCTAAACTTGCACAAAGCAATCTTGAAACCATACTACAGTTCTAACTGGGCACCTGACGTGACAGCGGCGCCACACTTCCGACTGTGAATTCCTCCTCCTCCTGCCCTCTTCACGCCAATTGGTCAGTTCCTTGAGGAAGTAATGTCAAGTCTGATTGCAATTGGCCAACAGGCGTCACGTGACAGATGTACGACGACATGTTCCTTTTACAGCTAAGTAACCGGGGTCGTTTGCTGCGGTGAGTTTTCGTCTAAAATAAACATCTTTACAGTTCGAACTCATCTACTAAACCAAGATCGCGATTCAGTTTTGCATTTTATGTTGGCCAGTAGCAATGCTTTTTAATGCTCGTTGTGTTAAACTTTTGTTTACGGTACTGCTCATAAGCACCTTGACCGGTCAGTAACGCAACGTTACGCATGATTGCATCTTCATTGATCTGATTCATCAGATCTGAATCGTCTACTCTTTGGATTAAAACACGGTTACTGCACTTAACAGGAAAAACAGCAGCATTCAGTTACATGCCTCACAGGTATATCCCAATTATGTCCCCATAAGAAATGTGTGTGTCTGTTTCTGCTAAAGACATTACGAAAAGTACACAGCTGTAGTATCAGAGCAGTTAGCTCAAGTTCTGTGACTCAGCTCAGCTATAATTATGCAGCCACAAGAATGTTATTAAAGTGTAAAGTTAGTTCTGGGGCGTGTGTTCTGCTTTCTCAAAACCAATGCTTTCGTCAGATTTTGTTGGTCTTTTCACTTTTAGAAGTCACGTGTTTCTCAAGACCCACTAAAATCAATCAATCAATCAAAGAGAGACCAAAACTATGCAATGCTGTCCTTTCTGTCTAAATAATTCAAACTAGTTTGTGCTCTGTTTAAATGTAACCGTATGGAATGACTTTTGAGTTTTAACATGACATTATTTTGCCACGTTTTCTTATTAGGTTTTGTAAATTACTGCACTGGTCAAAATACTTTACATACATGTATTTGCACTACTCATATTTTGCACAGACTGCACACTGTTCTAGCTATTGCACTGTAAACTGTCTCAGTTGTTACTGTACAAAGCACAGTAAACTATTCTATAAAAATATCATTGCACTACTGTTATTTTGCATAGAATACATTTTAACAATACTTTGTGCACACTCATCCAACACTTCATAATGTTTATATATATAATCCTACATCGCTCTGTTCATAATGTATATACAATCCCTGCAATGCATTCCTATTTATATTCTGTATATACTCTGCTCAATACTGTATATAGCAACTCCACTGTACATTCTGTAAATCATAACTTCACTTACTCTGCACTTTCATGTATATAAAACACTATATTCTTGCACTTCTGGTTAGATGCTTACTACATTTCATTAGCTCTGTACTTGTACTCTGCATAATGACAATAAAGTTGAATCTAATCTAATCTAAAAACACAAACATTGTGGACTGTGGTGCACATGCCTTGTGTTGGGTCATAAGACAATGTTTACTACCCCACATTTGTGTCTGCTAAACAAATAAATGTATAAAAAAATGTAATTCTCTATTAAGTGTATCGTGGATTTAATGGATTTTTTTTATTGCTGAGACTTTTTCTGCTTGTTCCCAACAGACCGTCTCTTTCTCCCCTCCTTTTTCTGCATTTCTCCTGTGTCATCATTTTTGGCCTGAATGCTGCAGGCATTGCCCCAGATTAGCAGAGCAGTTGTGAGGATTCGTCGAGTTGGAGCTCAAATCATCCCAATGGCACAGAACTGCAATGCCTCCACCACGGAGAAGGGTGGCGCTGTCACAGCAGCTATTCTTATCATAGGAGATGAAATTCTCAAGGTGAAATTACAATTGCTATTGATCAGTCGCAGTTGAGCAATCACCCTGTCGTATATTTATTGCTAATGTTTGTTATGTGAGCAAAATACTAAACACCTTTTTGTAATTTCTATCAACATTCCAGGGTCACACCGTCGACACTAACAGTGCCTTCCTATGCCGTGGGCTTCGAAAACTTGGCGTCACCGTACAGCGCATAACTGTTGTACCTGACATCCAGGAGGTCATCGCAAAAGAAGTGTCCCTTCTGTCTTCCTCCGTTACGCACCTCATCACATCAGGTGGCATCGGCCCCACCCACGATGATGTCACTTTCGAGAGCGTTGCCGAAGCATTTGGCGAAGGCATTCATGCACACCCAACACTGACAAAGCTTGTGGAGGAGTTCTTTGGTGTGCTGGATGCCAACAGTGCTACCATGAAGCTTGCCATGGTCCCTGTTTCTGCAAAACTCAACTTTGGCACAGATCCTCAGACAGGCCGGCAAAATCGCTATCCTCTAGTCAGTGTCCACAACGTGTACATGTTCCCCGGCATCCCCTCTCTGATGGAACGGTCCTTTAACGGACTTACCCATTTGTTTTCAGGTTCGGGAACCACCTTTCACACCCGTGAGGTGTTTGTGAATGTGGATGAGACAGAGATTGCCCCGGTTCTGACAAAACTGCAAGCGGGTTGGGGCAAGAGTGTGTCTCTGGGCTCTTACCCAGACTGGCTGAGTAATTATCATCGTGTCCGATTGGTCCTGGACTCGGACAGCGCGGATGAGGTGGAACAGGCACGGGCTCAACTCCTACAGGAACTACCAGAAGGAAGTGTGATACTACTCGTCACTGACCCGGTGTCAATCGCCACTGAAGAGGTTTACTCGCTCTCGAACAGCGGTGAGTGAGGGAAAAAGTAGTGGATAGAGCAAACTGGTCAGTTATAACAAAAGTAACAGCAGATGAGAGAGATTGAGATGATGAGAGTTCTGGAGCTAGTCGTGATCGTTGTATTTGATCTTTTCTAGTTTAAACATCCATGTTAATCTGTTGTGAGAAGCAACTTGAACATTTAAATTGTTTCATATTCGAAACAGAATTTTATAAATGAATGTTCCATAGGTTCACTGCTGGGGCAGAAAGTAGCATCAGCATTGAGGACCATTGAGACTGCATTGGATCAGTATTCAACTAATGAGATCTGTGTGGGATTCAATGGTGGCAAGGACTGCACAGCTCTACTGCATTTATATTATGCTGCTCTCAAACGGTAAGAAAGGAAATGAAATGCAAGAGCTACACAGAAAAGGGAGTTTGGTGCCAAATTAAATGACTGAGGTTGCAGAAATATTGCTCTTGCCTTTATGGTGTGCTTTCTCAGAATTAGGATCTTTGCTCTCTTTGACGTAATGGATATGTGTGGTGGGCCCATACAATGTACAATTATATTGGATTACAAAACATTTCATGAAAATAAGTTCATAAGTACTCTTTTGATTTTAAGAAATGTTGGTACAGCTGCATATCATGTCCTGTAACTCTTCAGATTCACCAATATGTAAGTCATTGAGTAGCTGAGATTTCACGGATATCTAAAGCTCAAGATTAGCTAATTCAGCTTTCACTGTCATTTTGACCAAACACATAATGGGAAGCTGCCCAACATGAGCTTTAAAATCCTAAAGCCTTACTAGGGACTTTTGCTGTGTCTTTTGATACATCTCTCTCGCTCTATCTTTTAGGCGATTTCCAGATGGTAAAGCGAAAGTCAAATCTCTGTATATTCGAATCGTCTCTTCTTTTCCAGAAATGGAGAGATTCTTAGAGGATACCACAAAGAGGTAAGAAAATATACCCTTTTTAACTGTGAACAAAATAGACAACAATGATTTAAGAGATCAGAGAAATCTGGAACTGGTTATTTACCTCCTGAGTAGTGGAATCATAGAATCAGATGAGCTACAATTTATACCAAATGATCACCTTTTGATCCAAACAACATATTTATGTTTAAACACATGTATAAAGTGTTTTAAAATAAGCAGCTTTAGTATCATAACTGATGACATCACTGGTTATAATTGTTTACCCTCATACGTAGGATATGCGATCTGGCACTACTCAACCAGCTCACTTCTGCAGACCGTGAGAGAGCTTATAACTCCTAAACTTGAACCCTCTCTGTCTTGAAGATATGATTTGGAGCTGATCTCGGTGGAGGGCAGTATTCGGCAGGCGCTCAGTGAGGTTCAGGAGAGGAGACCAGAGTTACGGGCGGTTCTGATGGGAACGAGGCGGACCGACCCTTACTCGCACACACTGACACCCCTGTGTCCCACAGACCCAGGCTGGCCCGATTACATGAGGGTCAACCCACTGCTGGTGAGGGAATGCATTACATTTGCATAGATACAATGGGTTTTATTAATGGTATTATTGAGTCTTTACAATTTATGTGCAGACAAGTTCTCTGAAAGAAATTTCACTGGAATTACAACTCATTTTTATAGCTATAATAGAAAATGTGTCATGTTTCTATGGCCACCAAGAGTCTGAATTTTGTGTACATGTAGTTTGTTGCCACAGATGCTGGAATGGCATTAAGAAATACATTTAGAACCAATAAACAACAGAAAAATCATCAATTTAATCATAATTTTCTGTGCATCAGAATTATCGCACCACTGCGTCTGTGTGTTGCTCAGTCTGAAAGAGGGCTGTCACAATATAACCGTGAAATCAAAAACCACAATTATCAATATTGTGGTATTTCTAAGCATATGGTAATATTGTAAACTATTCAGGACATTAAACAAAATTTGCCCCTCTACATTCGTACTTTCAGTGTGATTCATTGACCATATTAAAGACAAAACAGAACTAAACCTAAATTAAAGCTGAATTTGAATGATAGTCTCGTGTATAATCTTTTTTTATTATAATAATAGATATTGCAATATGTGTTTTTTTTTTTTGTTGTTAATTATTTTGTCCTCGGTATTTAACGATATTCACATAGTAAAAGTCCGATATTATGAAAGCTCTAGTCTGAAGAACAACACTGTTAATCATATTTTTCATAATATTATATTATATTATATATATAATTATATTTTTGTTGCAAAGTGTTCATTTTTTATTAGAACCTTGCCAGGTACATGAAACTCTGTGAAGCCGTGGTTTACCACACCCTACTCTGTTCTAAATTTACCATAAATCAAAGCTTTTTGGGTCTTGATGCTTTATTATACAAGGCTAATGAGTGAGACACTATGTATGTGGGGTGCTTATGGTTGCGTGTTGGTTTTTTCAAATAGGTTTACAGCCATCATCCACCTGTCCGACAGTCTCTGAACTGACTACAGAGTCAGTAAATCACTGTCTTGTCTCACACTCATTCTCATGTCAGCTGGCAGCAGAAAGAGGCAGAGATAGTGAATGATGATAAATGAGACTCTCTGAGACAGTTACATAGAAACTCCATCATCCTAATCAGCAATGCAGATGCAGAAGACATGAGCACAGCTTGTTCACAGAATTATAAATGACCCAGGATTCGCTGGCTTTTGTTACTTGCAGATGCTAGGGACGTCAAAAGTAGCAGTTTAATTGTTCCATGTCAATGCTGACGTGCTTGATGCTTTCTTTACTAGTACTTTTAACTCCGTTTAGTATTCAAACCATCAGATAATTACTTGGATTGTATGTTTGAAGTGTCGACAACATGCATTTGAGAAAATATTTTCATTGAGGGTAAACCAGCTCTTTCAACACACTTTGTCATAAATTAATCCAAAGTATTGCATTTGTGCATTGAGCCTTGTTCTGCAACCTGCTACTGTTTGTTATGTTGATTAAATAATTTAAACAACAATGCAAAAAAGGGAGAAAAAAGAGAGATTGGGAAAAAAAGGAAACTACTGACTGCTCTGGATGTATTTATTTGTTAGATTTTAATTAAGAATGTCTTTTAGCTTTAGTTTTTGCTGTTCCCTATCGGATTAATGTCCATAATCTTCATATATTTCTTTATTCCTGTCTCTTTTCCTCTTTGTCTGTAGGACTGGACATATCATGACATCTGGTCATTCCTGAGAACACTTTATGTGCCCTACTGTATTCTATATGACAAAGGGTGAGGGGCTTCTCTTTACAAAGAAATCTTTGTTGTTCAGATAAGATCATTGTCATGAGTGGCTCATGTTTTTTCTTTCTTTCTTCACCATAGGTACACGTCTCTGGGCAGTATGGATAACACTTGCAGGAATCCTTCTCTGAAAGCGATGGACGGGAGAGGTGTGACCCGCTACAGACCTGCCTACCTGCTGGAAAATGAAGAGGAAGAACGCAACTCAAGGGCATGATGTCATCCGTGGCTTCTCTAATCACTGTTTTAGAGGAAGCACAATGAAGTGTAGCTGAGAACATTTTAAAGAGGAAACAGAATCTACAAGACCCAAAGATCACAAGGTCTAACATGTGCATTGTATGTCATTGTATGTTTAATTGACTTTGAAGTTAATTGAAAGTCATTGTATGATTTATTTTAAATTTAATTTAAAAAAGTAAAATGGTGTCCTCATGTTTTTCAATCTGTCAATATTGACATTTACATTGTTATTAAGCAGACGTGTAAGGAAATATCAGAGGGAACTGGAATGTTTTATATCCAGGAGTTTCTTTTTTTTATTGAACAGTACACTTACTACCGGAGATTTATTACAAATAAATTTGGCACAGTCCAAGAATGTTTGGGAAACTGCTTCTAACATAAAAGTAACCTAAGCAACAATCGTCACTTTCTTAACTTCAAAATGAGGGATTTGGCCATGTCCCAGTTCAAAGAACCTGACATTTTGACTGTATCAAACAAATAAAATTATACAACAGTGTCATCAACACTTTTATATACAATTAATTATACGGACATCAACAATATTATATATATATTTATGAACACGTGCAGAAGTAATGAACAAACAAAATATAAGAGACCATCTACAGTGCAAGCATGCCATGCATGAAATGTAATATCTGTTTCCGGCCTCACGGGTGCGATATAGTCACGTTGTACATTTAGGATGGTGATGACAATGAATAACTCCATTCATGCAAGATTAAACCCTGGAGCATCGATCTCTGTCCCCGTCTGGAAATCAGTCAGCAGTCCGCCAACGAGAATCGATGCTGCGCAATCTAATAAAGCGACTCGTTTACGGCTATTACATCTCCTGTTCCACCTCCTTCAGCACTAACACCATCATCGTCTTCTCACACAGAATAACCATTCAGTCTTTATACAACAGATAAAACCATCAAGGAGTACATGTGTATAATTATGATCTATTTATCTTAAATGAATGAGAGAAAATGGTTTACACGATGCACAAAATGATAATGGATGCAGGTGTATGTGCTTTTTGGACCTTTAACAACTTGTGTTGCTTTAAATATAAATAAAAAAATATTTGTCAAAAGAAGATGACATTTAGATTTTTTTGTTATGATTACATAAATATTAGCCTACCTATTACATCTGCAAGCTTTTTCTATATTACTACATAGGTTTTTGAAACAAGGGTTAAAACCTTGATTGACATGCAAGGCATTTGCATAGCAAAACATATGACGTAACACATTGATGTAACAAGAGTATCGGATTAACTATGGAAAACATGTGACTGAACGATGAGTCAGTTAAACCAGAACATCAGGTTGAAGATGAAAGCAACAGATTGTTGGACATAATATTTAATAACAGTTGCTTCTGGTGGGTCAGAACATCACATGTTTGTGACGCTCAAAACTTTGCCCCACCTTGTCATACTTAAGTTTTGGTTTCCCTGAATGACTGCCCAGCATAAGCAAAATACGTATGCAAACAAAATATGGAAAATATGCTAAATATGTTGCTCCTTCTTTTCACTCTAAATAGTTTACACTCACTGCAACCTACTATAGGCATATTGTGCATTATTGATGCTATACCAACTTCTTTCTTACACTTATCCTATACTGTTATACTGGCACTCAGGTTTTAGCTGGCACAACCCCGCTTTCGTCACAAACAATTACTCACGTCAGGGGGTTAGTCGTATGGATGAGCGTGTTAAACACCTGAGCATTAAATGAACATCTGTGCACTCAAGGTAAGCAATATAAAGATGTTTTTAGAGTCTTTGTAAAAAGAAGAACTGGTTAGAATAAGCTATAAGTATACAATAGCAATCAGATCAGTAAACATATAATGTCATTGGACAGTGTAGTGTTAAAAAATACTTTTGAGTTTGAAAAGTTAAATTGCTGTTGATGTGTAATGCATAAAGTATACAGTAAATGCAAGTGCAGAAAGCTCAAGTAAACATTTCACATGACCACAACTGTTTATTGTCAGCGTCAAAGGTCTGTAAAAGGAATCAGGATAATGCAGATACTCAATGCTCACCATACATGTCAGTTGTTATAAAGGTGATCAGTAAAAACCGACAGAGCGTTTTTAAATGAAGATTGAAACATTATAAAGTTGTATATACTTATCATTTTTGAAGTATATTGTTCCATTAAATGAAACTGGCTTACCGCTGTAACGACGTTGTGGAGAGTAGATGCACCCAAAGGGAAAATTCTAAGCTTTACAAAGATACTAAACTTGAGTGGGTATGTTTAGTTAATATGATCAATGATCTTTCCTTAATATCCTAAGGATTTTTGGCATAATAGATAAATCAATAATTTTGACCCATACACTGTATTGTTGGCTATTGCTACAAATATACCTGGCTACTTATGTCTGGTTGTGTGGCGCAGGGTCACATTTATATAATACAAGTTTGTGTTTGTTTTGTAGCATGTTTCTTTACTGGCTTGTATTTGTGAGGAGTTAAATCATAAGACTGCCCTATTTTTTATAGGCTGTATTTTCCACCAAGATTATGATTCTACATTGAGACCATGGCCACATCTTTAAAACTTGTCACATGGAACACTTGTGGAGTTAGAGAAACGGCTGATGTCCCTGAGAAACTTAAAAAGATTCGAGAAACACTAAAGGAACTTCAATCATCTGTTGCATTTATTCAGGAGACACATATTGGTGTCAACAATGTTGACTTTATTAACAACATTTTGGATTGGAAATCATTTTTCAGTGTTCACCATCCACGTAGCAAAGGTGTTGCAATACTTATAAAGAAGGATTTACAATTTCAGCTCATAAGTGATGACAAGGACCCCACTGGTAGCTACGTTGTACTTATTTGCCAAATAAGAGGGAAGTGCTTCACTTTGGTTAACGTATACAATCACGTAAAAGAACACAAAGTCCTACAGCGTCTATCTGAATATCTTTGTCAGAATGCCCAAGGTATATTGATAGTTGCAGGGGATTTCAATACAATTCTAAATACAGATCTTGATAGAGAGTACCAAACCGGACATACAGAACCACTCAGACCTTATCTTGAAGAATTCATATCTTCTTTAATGCTTATAGACGTCTGGGGATGTTTACATCCTTACACACGTGATTCATTTACTCGGTATCCATGGAAATCATGCAAAAAGGAAATGTCATTCAAGAAAATGAAAAGCCAAAAGACCAACCCAGTAAAACAGTCAAAAGATCGTCCAAGGAAAAAAAGAACTAAAAAAAAAAGTGCATCAAGGCTAGACATGATCCTTATGCCACGTAATACTGTGCAACTTGTTGAGAGTTGTGAAATCTACCCATGTAAAACTGGTTATATTTCAGATCACCTCCCTGTAGTTTTGAGTATGTTTTTGCCAGAACCACACTGCACTAAACCAATTTTTTCAAGGGATCAGGTAAAAAGTTCTATGATGAAAAGGCCTTCAGAACGAAAAGCAGGTGAAATTTCTGAGGCAGAAGTTTTGAAAGCTTTAATGTCTCTTGTAGAATATGAAAAACCACTTAGCGAGAAACTGGGAAACAAAGGGCAAAAAGCAAAAGAATTTAAAGCCTTTTTCAACAAAATGATCAGAGAAGGCATACCAAAAGGTTTCACTGATAGTGTTGAAAATAACGGATGGCATGTCTTTGGAATAGAGTACATGATACTTGCCATAATATTTACTAGGCGAGTGGAAACATTCCTTCAGCCATCTTTCAAAACAAAAACTATTGAAATTAATTATGAACTCTTTGTTGTTATTAGCTTTTGTGAAAAGCCGCAAAAAATAAAAGAAAACTTTTTAAAACAGGCTTTCTCATCAGTGAAGCAGATACATCCTTCACCCCCACGTGACTTCAGGATTGTGGAAAAAATGCTTCCAAGCATTGAGGAATATAAACTGCTTAGAGAGGGCTGTCCTCTCACCAACTCTCCTTACATTGTCTCTGAAGCACCTAGCCAGGTCTTTAAAGGATGATTTGAAGAAATCTGTTGTTGATGTGTGTCATCATAGGAAATGCATTACTGTCTACATGCAAGCTCATCAATATCTCACCTTAAAACAAAAGATTCGAGAATTTCGGTCAGCATCTGGGATTTCTCTTTTACCAAAAGTTGGTCGTGTTTGGCGACAAAAAAGCATCAAAATACCCAGCGTCCAAAACCAAATCACTGACTGAGGGCGAAAATAGTGATGGTGCTCACTGAAATGTTTGTGCTGTATATATTTTCTAACTGTTAATATATATGTAATCTAAGGGGCATTTAATTTTAGGGGGAATTCTAAGCACCCTGAAGAGACCCCATAGAACAGAGTGTGAAAATACACTGTAAAAAAATGTTGTGCCTTATGTTTTTATGAAATTGGCTTTATAAGTTATTTCAATTTACTCTTTTAATTTTTTAATATCTTCACATTACTTACATTCATCCAAATAAGTTGAGCAACATCAACTTATTTTTATAAGCATCAAACTGTTTATATAACACAGTACATTTATTGAAAAACAAAAAAATATTTTGGAGTGGTCTCTTTTTTAACTGCTGTATATATTTTGTATTTTATAATATTATGTTGTATTTATTTTGGTAGAAGTTCTGAAAATCAGGTAACTTTAAAAATGTAGTAGCCAAATTGAATGATGAGTGAAAAAATATATTTCAGGCCCTATGTGTTTAGGTAATATTTGAATTTATGGCATATTGTGATTAAGTTGTGATTGAATTTGTTTACTTTATTGCCTTGTTGTAAAATATTGAAAAAACATGGCTCTTATAATATAACCTTTATCCATTTTTTTGCCAGCTGTACACCTGTACTTTCTGTTAGAAAGCATTTCAGGTTATATCTTTTATATAACAGAAAGGTCACATTGTGGTATGAATACCAATATCTGTTAGCTGTTTTTAAATGTGTGTAGTGTTTTATTTAAAAGGGTGGAGTGACCGGTTGGTCTAGTTGGACTAGTTTCCCCATGGTGGTCAGGCTTGGCTTGATGGCACAGTCTTCTGTCTACAATGTAAACATATAAATACTACCTAAATACACCTGTATAAATCATACATGTTCATATAAGTTGTTACAATTCACATAACAGAATAATATATAAACATATTGATTTTACATTACAGTTTAATTAGGTGTCATAATAAAATAAGAACCTTGTCAGTTGTCTTACTATTGTCAATGCAAACCAATTCTGCAGCTATTCTGTTATGGAAAATAATATGTCACAAAATATGACAGTGATTTTCTAGGGATTGTAAAAACAAAGTAAATGTTTAAAAGGTTACTACATTTCTTCTATGCATTAATATAAGTTATTTAGAAAGATGTGTTAACCTCTTTTGTGCATTTGTTTTTTCATCTTTTAACCTTATTTTTTGTGTATGTTGAAGGGGTGGGTGCCGTGGCTCCACATAGTTTTGAACATATCCTTTTGTTTTGCTCTGAAAAAAATACTAATCAATTATTAATCAGCAATTGTTTCCCAAAATAATAATAATTTTAATATTATGGAGATCCAATTCATATTTTTCTGTCCAATAATTATTGTCATCTGAGTAAGTTATTATATATGAGACAGACAATGGTTTTAGCATCTGTCTTGTGTTTTAGCTTTCAGTTTAGGCATTGACTCTTTGTCTCCAATATGAGAATAAAACTGTGCTTCTGTGAGAATATACATCTTATCACTATGTTTTAGAAAAGGTTTTGGTTAAGTTATGAGCTTTGAGGAAGCAGTATGCGTGATTCCCAGATAGAGAAGTAAGTTATTGGTTGCGGAATGACCATATTAAGAAGACCAGATGTAGAGATAGGCTAACCATGACATGTTGTGCCTAAACTATAGGACTTTTGCTGTGAACTGAATGTGTACATGTTATCAAAAATAACTTTGGCTTAACCAATCAAAATCATAAAACTTCATGTAATGACATAGTTTACTAAACTCAGTTAGACTATAATAACTATTGTGTTCAATGTAAAGCAGGTCGGCCTGTGGAACTCCTTGTTAGTGCTGAAGCTGACTTCTGCTGGCAAAACTGAACATATTCTTCAGTAAATTTTTCTTCAATTAAATTCATTCCTGACTCCTTGTCTTCATTCCTCATCATTGGTCTACGGGTCTGTACTCATGTAACGCAATTATTTTCTACTTCACAATTAACATTAGGAACCTGAGGATTGCAAGCATCACAATACAACACTTTCAGTTGTTCTTCAATAAAGTTGCCTTACAAAATGCAATGAAAATAATAAATACCTTTATCAAATTATTCCATCGCCTGAGAAATGAGCAATGACCCAATATTTTGAACAAGTAAACAATATTCAATATTCAAATAACTATGTTTTTAATTAAACATAATGCAGTATATTTTGACATAGGTCACGTGTTGGGAGCTCAACCAGTAGGATTAAGCAGAAATCATATTATAAAAAGCAGGATTGAATGCACCATTTGAAAAAAAATGTCAGATCCAGGGTGGGTCTACATTAACCCAAACCAATAAGAGTAAAACAACATAAACACACAGAATTAATCACAGGCAGCCAACTACATGCAGTTAAGCGCGATCAGCAAGAACACAACAAAGGGAGAAGTCACAGGCTGGGCACAAAGAATACAAAACAAAGAACTTGCCCAGGTTAAATAACGAATTATGATCACCTGTTAGGAACCCAAAAAATACTATGTTAAAGTTTTATTTTGACTTTAGACATCATTAGAATTAAGTAAATAATACCTGAACGCACCGTGTAATGATCATATAATGGGCCATGAACATTACAGAACATTCTAACCCACCCTGTTACACCAGTTAAAAAAATATCTTGAAAATGTGTTGTGTAATGAAACTTTGAATGGTACTGGCATTATTGAGATAAGCAGTGACTGAGCTGTTTCTTTGTAAACATAACAATAAGAATATGCTGCCTTACCAGAAAGTAAGGTAAAAAATAACAACGCCTGTTATTGTGATGGTTTACATTTTCACATGTCATCTTTTAATAAATGAATGATTCATCACACGCACACACACAGACGCACACACAATAATAATAAATACACTTTAAATATAGAGAAATGCATGAAAAATGAAGTATTAAGCCCTAAACCTGATATCAGTAGGCTCCCAGTGAGCAAGAACACAGCTGCCGATAGTGGCAATGTTGTGTATATAAATTGAGAAAAAAAACCTTGGCAGAAACCAGTCTCGACCATGAGAGCCATTTCTCCACTGGCTTGTTAACGCAACCCTGCTTCATCTTGACAGGCTCAACTTGTAACTTGGATAAACAAATTAAGCTATAGATAACTTTAAGAAGGAACAAATAGAAAATAATAAAAAGACAAATAAATACAATGTTTAAGTATATATCTAGTATCAAATGGCTTGTTTTGATGAAGACTTATCTGGCCATCGTCTCCCCCTTTCGGGGTCCACCATCAGTCTGATTACAAACCTGATCGAGCTTTGGTTACCTTGGGAAAGTGAAAAGAGAGTAGAATACCATTCTGTACCACTCAATGTAACAAGTACCTCCATTTTAACAGGAAGTGTTCCTGGTTCCGATTGAACTAGTGCAGCCTTATAATCCTGTAAGAGATTTGGAGTGTGGTGCAGTAGAATCAGGTGTGGGCAGTATTGAATAAGTGAGATTTTAATCTAGATTTAAACTAATAAAGTGTGTTTGACACTTGGACATTACAAGGAACTGTTCCAAAGTTTAGGCGCTAGGTATAGGAAAAAGATCTACCTCCCGCACTTCATTTTAAAATACTAGGAATTCTGCCCAGAATTGAATGGGAAGGACTGTAATGTGACATGAGCTAAGTCAGGTACTGAGGAGCTAAGCCATTTAGAGCCTTATATGTAATTGACAAGATTTTAACATTTATACGGTACTTAATTGGTAACCAGTGTTAACAGTGTTGATGTGATCATACTTTTTTCTAGCTGCTGCATTTTGGACCAACTGAAGTTTTTGTATCAGGCTAACAGGGCATTGCAATAATCTAATCTTGGTGTCATAAAAGCATGAATCAACTTTTTAGCATCTGCCATTGATAGCATGTGCTGTAGTTTGGATATTTTTAAGATGATCAAATGTCATTTTTTGTGCTGGAGATGTGGCGTTTTTTAAAGACAGATTACTATAAATATAATAAACATCAAATATAATGACTAGGTTCTTTACGGAACATTCATTCGAGTTAAAGAATATTGTATGTGTGGAAGTTTTTGGTCCGTTAAGTTAACCTTCTGTGTTGTCTGAATTTAATAGTAGGAAGCTGCCAGTCATCCAACTTTTTATATCTATTAAATATTGTTATGGATTACACACTTACTAACCTGAGAACACATCTACTTATCTTCACAACCAAAAAAGTCACTAAAGGAAGGCTCCTCCTAACAGTGACGTGGTTCTATAACCTGTTTATCTGAATAAACTTGAAACATTGAAGGAACACAAATACTTCATCTTCCAGTTGCAGAGGTGTCTGAGAACTAATACAATTTCTACATTTTTCAAGGTAATCCATTTTTCAATTAACAAATAAAATGTTGATATCAGATACACTCTTAAAAATATTTATATATTGCCAGTCAACCTTTTTACTTATTAAGGCTTTTGAAAATACTTTAATTAAAGTTGCTATAAAAAATTTTTTTCCATGTTCTTTGCTCCACAGATCCTCCACATCTAAATACATCTCAACAGTGATGGCATCACCAACACTTCGCTTTATCACATGGAACACTCGTGGGGTTGTGAGCAAATTAAATTTTATTCTTAAGGAGCTCAAAAAACAACATGCTGAAATTGTTTTTTTGCAAGAGACACACATTGGATCTAAAAATTATTATAAGACATTAAATCAAATTGCTGGGTGGAAATGTTTCTTCACAGTCTTTGACACTCAAAGCAAAGGAGTGGCCATCCTGATCAAAGATGATGTGAAATTTGAGTACATATGTCACGATGAGGATTATAGTGGAGGATATTTGGTACTCTTCTGTTACATACATGGTGAACTGTTTACTCTTGTTAATGTGTACAATCACAAACATGACAATGACATTCTGAACCGACTGCAGCATTACTTGAGGGAAACAGCTGAGGGTGTGCTTGTTGTTGGGGGTGATTTCAACACAGTTCTGGACCTTACGCTTGATCAGAAAAAGGAAACTGGACATACACCACTGAGAGGTGTGTTTGAGAAATTCACTACCTCTCTTAATCTCATGGACACATGGGTTCATCTACACCCTACAGAAAAGGCTTTCACACGATCTCAGAAAGACAGTTTCTCTAGATTAGACATGATCCTTATGCCTGAAGACATCATAGAACGAGTGAGCAGTGTTACCATGCACGTGACTAAATTGATACCAAAGAGTAATGGTAAAATGAAGAAGATCTCAGACCATGACCCTGTAGTTTTAAGTCTCACTTGTAGTCAATTCTCCAAAGAATTACCAGAATTTCCAAAAGTTGCTTCATTGTTAAAAGACCATGCATACAGTAGAGATAAAAAAGCAGGAAAGATTAACGGGGCAGAAATACTGAGTGTTATCAACTCCTTAACTGACTGTAGGCAAGTATACCCTTATGGTGAAAAAATACAAACTTTCAAGACACAACGCTGTGAATTAACAGAAACCACTAAAAAACTATTTAATAAATGGCTAGATAATGGACGGATAGATGATGAATATAATCAGTATACTTGTACAACAGGTACTAGAAAAATCTTTACAGTGAACTATTTGATATTTACTATGATCTTGGCCAAACGTCTCA
Organism: Triplophysa siluroides; assembly: GCA_006030095.1. Classification (NCBI taxonomy): domain Eukaryota; kingdom Metazoa; phylum Chordata; class Actinopteri; order Cypriniformes; family Nemacheilidae; genus Triplophysa; species Triplophysa siluroides. The sequence goes on from VCII01000558.1 coordinate 1,808,928, forward strand.
CTATGCTGCTGGATCCACCTAATAAGAAGCAACCAAACACGGACTGTTACATTGTAACCTTAGTAAACCCGGTAAGAATCAGACGGACCTTCCTTAAAAAATATCCTGTCAGACCTGTGTAAAAATTGGAAGGATACCAAAAAAAATCAACATAAACCACAGAGTGATTTCAGAATTCTTGAGGCTTTACGATTGGATAAGGATTTGGGGATTTTAGGCAAAATTCTCACTTCAGAAGACAACAGCAGTACAAATGACGACATAGAGTTACAAGAGGGCTGTCCACTGACTAGGTCCATTCGTAGTTTGGTCATGAAATGGCTTGAGATTCGTATCAAAGAGAAGGGCTATGAAACTCATACCTGTCAGTTTAGGCAAGTTGTAGTAATTAACTTCCTTCCAGGACAAGAACAAATTTTAAAAATCTTAAAAAATTTCTGTAAAAAAGAAATTAAGCTGAATATTTCAAAGATAATAAAAAGCTAACTGCTTTTATTTTGCTTAGAGCATTGCACACGGCTTTGTAAAGCACTGTACAAAAGTGATTAAATGCTAAGACAGTCTCACTGTATAACCAAATAAAGTTAATGAGAGCTAAAGCCAAAAATAATATATATAAAGATAAAACTAACCTGTTATCCTATTATATGGTTGAAAGGTCTCTGTATAGTTCCATTGAGATACATAATGACACATATTTGTGAAAACTACTCTACATTCTTTATTTTACGGTACATGAATTATCCTATTTTTTAAACTAATTTTCTTTGTTGCAAGTAAAGTTGTCATATTGTACTGGCCACCACACTCTATGCAGACATGTATTATTCTCTGTATCCTATATAATATTTTATTTCCACTGCAATGTATATTGCCATATATGCCTGTCTTGCGCTTAAGGATTTTGATTGCCATAACCTCAAACATGTTTAAATCATAGGTCTGAATGAGTTCTAATGTGCTTGTTATACTAGATTTTGTCTAAAATAAAATTATTAAATTATTAATAAAATGATTTGTTATTATTTTTGTTCTAGCATTTAATTGTTAAACATTACAGTAGCGTTAGTTCTAGTATATGGCAGGCCATTTTAGTCAGGCTCGTATCAGCTATACATCATGTGCAACTCATCAATAGGGATACAACACATACCAGACAACATCCAATCCAAACAATCCAATCCTCATCTAGTGCTCAATTGTGCCGCACTACACAACACATCTGACTGCAGGTATCAGGTCTTATATGCTGCTTGGACAGGAGAGTTTTGATCAGAACAGTTCCATTCCATCAATCTATTAATCTCTAACACTATAGTGTTAAAATTTCATTGAGTAAGGTGCAGACAGGTAATCACATTTGCATGATTATTAATCACACTCTCTTTACACCAGATGATTATTTCTTACATAACACTGTGAATATACAGTCAACAACTGACCACCACATTTCAGAGTTTAGTGTACTACTGCATGTTCTTAGAGACTGTTAAGAACACGCCCTCTAGAGTAGACAACTGGATTCACATGATGTGTCTCTTTTCAAACACACCTTTAAATCAGGACTTTACAATCAAGGTAATATGCGTTATTACTTGTGCTTTCATAAAGCACAACATTATTATTTGTATGATTTTGTGTTAAGTCTTGTCACTTCAAAAAATTCAGTCGAGCCACAATGAGCAGATGGACCAATTTAACAATGTCTTTAGTATTTTTCTGGACCTTGACAACAATTATAACCATGGTGTCTATGAGGACGCCTGGAAATCTCTCGGATGTCACCTAAAATATCTTTATTTGTGTTCCAAAGACGCCGGGAGGTTTTAAAACATGTTGACTGTCATGTGGGCGAGTAAAAAAGAACACAATTTGGATTTTGAGATTAACTTTTTCTCTAACATTGATTTATAAATGTCAATTATTGGGTTCTACTTATATGATATCAAAACTTTACAAATGTTAAATAATTATATTGTATTACAGATTTTTGCTGTTCCTAAAATGTCAATGGGCTTCTCAATTACAAAGAATTCTGAAAAAATGTGAACACTGAAATACAAATATGTTTCCTAAATGATTTATACTATGACGAAAGTTTGTACATTTCCTTTTTTATTTTTATAGCTCATTTTAAAAATGGCTTAGACAGGAGATCTTCACAGAAGATGCTTGACAACTTCACAAAAATGTAAAACACTCAAATTACAAAGAAAATGTCATAACATATCATGAAAAAAAAAACATTGTAAACAGCTTGCTTTTGGCACCTATTATTTGCACATCTGAAATGAATTGAAAAAAATATATTTTATAATCTAAACATTCAATAAATGGGGTAGTTAACTTCAAATTATAAGTACAAAAGTATTGAATATATTTTTAGGCATTTAACCAATTGATTCACACATTTTTCTTTGAATCCTCAAATACCAATATCCTGGAAATAAGAATTATTTATTTATACAATAATCTATTTTGTTCTATACTAATAATTTAAAATAAAAAAACATATTTTAAACAATACTCAGCATACCGTTTTCTCTGCTATCATCCACAAACTATTTCATACTAGAAAACCATAAATCATTGAGACCATTAATTTTTTTAAACATTAAAAACTATATATTCCCTCATTTAGTAAAACCAAACACAGAATTCAGGTACACACTATAAGGAAAAAGTAACAAAAAAGATTTAAAAACAAATATAAATGAAAAACAAACAGTGGGAAATTGGTAATTTTGTCTGAAAGGTGTTAAGCGCCCAGTTTAGCAAATAGTTTATACAACTGCCTTCACACTAGGCAGACACAAAATGTGCACACCAACAACATGAAGAGAAGCCCAGTCATAAATGATCTACAAATGTAGCACAGGAAGTAGTTTTCCTTTTCCAGGATGAACTGATGCGGGTCATCCCTGCCAAAAAAAAAAAATCCTCCAAAACAAACATAATCTTCTCATTAAATGATTGTTTAATATGTTATAGCTTTGGTTTCAGTCTTTTCTTCGTTTAAAAGATGAAAAAATGTTCTTTAAAAAAAGTTAGAAAAAGTCAAACGTTGTGATTTTCTGTACATGATTGTTTTCTTTCCAGTCATTAATCCCCTCTACTACTGAAAAACTGTTGATCCAGTGGTTGAACGGGATTGAATGTGCTGGTGATCGCAGGTTTGAGCGGTCACTTTGTCCCTGATCTTTCTCTCAGTAGTACATACAGCAGGACTCTTTGGCTCAGTTTGGTGTATACAGTAGGATAGAGGCAGGGGTTGTAGAGGATAAGGGGAGTAAGAGAAAGTATCTCTCATGTGAACAGGCATTTAAAGAAACTGAACAGTAAGATAAGCTCTTTGAAGGTAGATTAGTGTTGGTCAGTAACACAGTGAATGTTTATCAGAGCGGACAGGAGTAGAGAGGCTGTGATTGGACGGTGAGAGTGCCACACAGGAAATTGAGGGGTAGAGATTAATAGTGTGACAAAAAATAACAGAACAAAGAAGTGGGAGTCCGTCTGTGCGTGCACTTTAGAGCACTGCCGAGAGGCTTGAACAGCATTAAGTCTAATGATTATAGAGAAATATCAGCTGGGATTGATTGCTTGTCTGATCTTTTAAAAGTTACTTAAGAGCCGATATCAGAGGAAAATATAAGAAAAAAGGAAAATGAGGAGTAGAGGAAGTCCACCTGTCCCTGGATGAAAAGCACCGCTGTCTGATGGTCTCTCTGTGGCTAAAGAAAAAAAAAATATATATTATTATTTACATTTATTCTATTAACAGACCCATTTTACAGTACATTACGTTACTAAATATTAAAAGGTAGGAACCTTATTTAAAAAAGACAAAGTTTCAGAAAGTTCAAATAGAAAAAAGATATATAAGTCTAAAAGTCTTCTTCCTTTCTGTAGTACAACATGTACATAGCACTGTGTGTACATGAGTGTTAATACGTCAAAGTATAATAATAAATATTTGAGATCAAATAATTATAAAAGCTTAGAAAAGTAAAGTTTGTTCTGAGAGGAGGTTAAGCATTATTTATTTGTAGATAGTTAGTTTGATAAGAAAAATGTATAAATTAGTAGAGCTGATAGAATTCTTGCATGGCACAAAACTTTTACCTTCTTGTCGTGAACGTCCAGCGGTTGCTATAGAAAACAGAGAGGGAGGGGAGAGAGACATGTGAGGTGTAGTTTTTCTTTTTTTGAAGAACTACAAACTGGAACATCATTCTTGAGAACAAATGAGCAGAAAAATGCACATACAGACACATTTAGCATTACTCACACAGAAACAAACTGAAAAATTACTGCCGGCTGCGCAACCCCAAAATACATCCCTAATGCAAATTCTCTTAAAGGTCGCACACAGAAAAAGAGCAAAAAAATGAAGGTGGAGGAGATGAAAGATTCTGCAGCAACAAAAAAGTGGAATGGCAGAGGATGAAGAATGAAAGGAGAACGAAAAAAGGAAAGATTTAGAGGGGAAGAGGAACGAAGGAGCAGCAGATACAAGAGTGAACAGAGAAGAGCCACAAAAGCAACAAAGAGAGAGTGATGGAGCGAAACACAGGAGAAGACAGAGGGAAGAAAAGATGAGGGGAAGAAGTGTGAGAAAAAGCAGAGGGAGAAACGCAGGGGAAGACGGCAGCCTGTAAGAAGGTCAGACGGCAAGAGACGAAAGTGGAGAGGGGGGTGTTTGTGTCTGAGTGTCACTTTCTCTGCAGGGGGTCAGACTGAGCGACATAATGGAGAAGAGATGAATGGAGAGAGAGACACAGAAAGGTACCGAGATACAGAAGGAGTGAGGTTTTAGATGTGGTGGTGGTAAGTAAAACACAGTGGGGCAAAAATGAAAATGAATGTTGGCTAAACAAGCAATAGCGTAAGAGAACAAGAGTACAAATATACATGAGTAGTTGTCAAGATTTAAGATTCAGGAAAAATACATGTATACGTATTCATTGTGCTCTGACTATTTCAGAATATTTTCAATATTTAAAAAAGTTATGTGGTGTAACAAATACATTTTATGTGGAAAATATATCATAACATTTTAATATAAAAATAAAAAGGCAAATGTGGTGTAAGAATAGTGTATAAGATGATAAACTAATTAAACTAATTAAAGTGGGCAAATTATTATTAATTTGTAAATTTATTTATAAAATATATAATTTATATAGTATATATATATTTATTAAAATATAAAAAAAAGACAAATATTTATAATGCAACACTCATGTAAAGGCGTGTGTTTGATAAACATGTGTACAATTTATGCGTGTACATTTTTTCACAAATGAATCAAATCTATGAAAATCAGGAGGCATATTTTTTGATTTCTCAAAAAATAAATTATACAATTGACACGAGCAAAATTGTATTAAGGTTTAAAATAAATAAAAATATCAAACAAACTTAAATTCTTATAAAGCACTTTACAAACACTGATGATGATCTATTTTTCAAAGGCTGTCTTAATTTAAATTATGACAAAATGATATCATATTTTTATAATAAAAATTTCTATTAATACAATTTCGTTATGGAATCAAACAAAATCAGCCTTCTTTAAATATATTTTCTAATCATTTAAATTACCTTTACAATTTACAAAGCAAATGTAACAACACATTCTGGTATGTTCACTGTTAGAAACAGAAGTGGTAACCAATACTGCCCAAATAGAGGGACCTTTCTCACAAAAAAATATTATTTGTATAAAAAAAGAGTTAAATACGTAAAAATGTTTAAATGTTCGTACAACAAAATGGCAGCGTATTATGTTCATGCACAAAATGGCTGCAGTTGCTGTTCTCTCGTATCAAACATGGCTGCCATGGCCTGACGCAGCGAACGACTGGCAAAGACATCCGAGAGATGAAGAGCTGGAGAGAGGGAGGGAAACAAGAAACCCAACTCCTCGCTGCTTCATTACATTTCTGCAGTTGTGGACTTTACTTACTACAGCCAAACCAAAAACACAGCACCCGTTCCAAAAACGTACATGCTTTTCTTTTTGCCTTTCATTTACATCTTCCAAAGAATCATTCACAGAAAAACTAAACTTGTTCTCTGAATTAACAAATGTTATTTCTTTTGCGCCTTTGGCGAAAAGAAACTAACAAGGCGAGAGAGGTGGATATGAGGAGAGCGTGAGGTATCCACAGAGGTGGGCAGTAAAATGGATGGATTTTCGTTTTTCTTTTAAACTGAAGAGCCGGAAAGACTGAAAGACAGAGAAATAGACCGAAATTGGGAAAGGAAATGTGCTCACAGCGGGATTGAGTGAGTTAAAAAGAGGAGAAAAAGAGAGAGATCAATTAGAGAGAAAGTAGAAGTGACTGAAATGGTTTCTCACCGCAGGGGGGAGAAGGAGTAAGTAAGAGTCTGAATGAGAGAGAGCGAAAAAAACAACAGCAGAATTAATGTTTTGACAAGTTGCCCCGAGTAAGTGGAGGTTGAGAAGCGAGTGCAAAGGATGAAAGCTTTCTGTGACAAGACTCTTATCGAGGCAAAATATTTGAGGAGCTTATTTTTACCATTTCACCACAGCGTCCCACTAACACAAGATTATAAACAATGAAAAGCTTTTTCTTTCAAGCACCTTGTTCTTGCGAAGCATTATATACCATATAGCAAAGAAAGGGGACGGATTTAACTGCAACACAGTTTTGTGATGGGAGCTTTTGGGGAGCCTTCAAGCATGAGGGGGAACAATTTTACTGTTACACTCAAACAGCAGAATCAATGCCTCTCTATAAAAAGACACAATTGCTTTATATTCTACAAGACCTTTAACAGCAAGCTTCAAACACTTACTCGAGACGGTAAAAAAATCTTCTCGCAGCATTAACCAGCATCCCAGAAAAGACAGTATGATGCTATCTGTCGTGATGACACAATTCCTGATCTCAGTTTGGTCCTTAGTTCATTCTGGCCCCCACGAGGCTGGTCATAACAGCTCATCTGATCTAACTGAAAAGCCCTCTACTCGATTAAACTTTAAACAGGAGCATACTGCAAGTGCAACGTGACTGAGGTTTAGCTCCGACTGCAGCATTTGTTGCTATGGCTAACGGTTCGGAGGCTAACGCTTCTGGGTCTGACAGAACCCTGAACACAGACGCGAAGATAAAAGACCTGCCAAGAAGGAACCAAAGTCAGTCTGCAGCATTACCAGGAGGGACAAACAACAGCTGCACAAAACATGCCCTGATGACAGACTCCTATCACACACCTCTGCTTTCATTCATCTTTACACAGAAATGATCAGAGGGAAACGGTCGTGAAAGTGTGGAAGACGGCATGCAGAAAAGATGGAGGGGGTGATGTTATAATGTGAGAGCTGAAATATTTAGAGCAGAGCAAAAGCAAGGGAGGAAAATAAAAGCAGATATTCATTCAAAATTTAAACTTTGTAAAATCTACCATTCTGTATATTTTGAACAGACATACACATTTTTTTATCGGACAATTTCTGATGAGATGGCAAGGTGGCCATGGCCAACACAATGTGTGGATATTTGAATTTTTTGTTCTTTACACATTTTCTCTTTTTAAAAATGTAATTTTTTTTAAAGCCGTATTCATTTATTTTTCTGTGTGGGCCTTTTGTGTTTTTACACAATTATATACATATAAAATCATATACATAAAAAAATATATATTGGATTTGGAATTTATAAAAAGTACACAATTAATGTTACAATTTAATAAAAAAAGTGCACTAATTACAACACCAAGATTAGATGTTGGAACCAAGACTAAAACGATTTCTGTTAAATATATTGCATAAATATTTTGTAATTGCACCATTTGCGTGAGATATACTAAAAACCTTGTACTTTTTATACTAAAAAAACACATTTCTGCTGCCTTATATTTTTAAGTTAAATAAAATTTGCTTTATGAGTCAATTGAACTTAATCATATTGAACTGACTAAAAAATGTAGTTGTATTTTACAAATCGATTTTTTAAAGTCTGTTCAATATAATTTAAGTTTAATTAGATTTAACTAAAAAAATTAATGAAACTGTTTAACTTAAGTAAAACATTTTTTTTACAGTGCAGTAAAGTGGAAAACATAATTTGTCACATAGACAATATATTTAATATATGAATATACTTATGAATTCATGTTATTATGCGTGTCAAACTGTATATTTGTTAAATATATGAAATCATTATGTTGCCCAAACTTAACTTCTGGTAGACCTTCGCAAATAATCTATATTAGTTTTAAATCAATTGAATACAATTTATATACAATACAAAAATTATACAATTCAACATTAATATGAATTAAATATAAAATAAATGGTTAAATTATAACCAAAAACACAGACCGGATAATAACTTTGGGCCAGCGCGTGCGTCCGATGAAACCGTCTATATTTGTACAACTATGTGACATTTTAATATCTTTGAAACCCATACAGCATGCATTTCAATGTGCCCAATTTTAGTATGGGCTCAGTGAATTGCTACTCAAGAAGACAATAAAAGAGGTGTCACGATGAAATAAGAGCAGGAATCAGGAAATGGGCGGGGCTGAAATGAGATAGAGGGTGCAAGTGAAAGTCTCGTGGATGAGACTGTATGATTAGTTTTGCTCTGGTAACGACAGATCATAAAAGTGAAGGAGGGGAGGAAAAGACTAAAGGAAACAGAGTGGGGGAGATTAGTGCCACTCCAGGAGCTACTGAACACTAGAAAGAGAGAGAAGAGCAGGAGGGAAGGGCTGGGATGCTACAGTTTAGTCTGGATTAGTTTCAGTCAGAGAACAGAAAAAGAGGGAAAAGATAGTGAGAAAGGGAAAGAGAGGAGGATAAAAGAAATGGGCCATCTGAAGCGAGAGCATGAGAGGAGGAAAATGTGCAAAGATGAGGAAGAAAAGTTGTCATTCCATGGGATTCATTAAAGCATCCAGCACGGATAATAAAGTAACTGTCACTCAGAATTCAGAATCAATGAAGAACCCCTTCCTTCAAAATAACATTCTGAAATAAGCATCATCCACCTCAGATCATTCTCAGCTACAGATATTTCACACACAAACATTTCAAATCAATTGTATAAGATATTTTTCACGCTGACCACAAAAATGTTGAAAACATAAAAATGTCACTCAAAATGCAGGAAAGCATCGCCCTGCATGCAAATGCTTTAAGATTTCGATTTCACGACACAGAGTTTCTATTTGATTTCCTTTATGTGGAATAAAAACAATGATTACCCAATTTTCCAGCTGAGAGATAAAGTAATTCAGATGTGTATGCTTGGTGCTCGAGTCTGAATGGCATAATCTTTTAAATAAGCTCAGTGGACGCCTCACTACACATCTTAAACAATTTAACAGCATAATTAGGTTGACTGAATTATTACAAAAGGTGCCACAGAAAGTTAAGGAGACTATGAGAGGCCAAGAGGCAGGTTTGGGGCCAGGGCACCAGCTGGATATTGGGTTAGACAGCTCCTTAGCTGGTGTGCGTGTATGTACATGTGTGAAGCGTGAGGTGGAATTGGGTCGGACGGCTTACGGACTGGACTGCCATTCCCACTCTTACTGGGCGGCATTCCCTGCTGATCCCGCATCAGCCAAGCCGAGCGGAAGGTCAACATAACCGCAGGGGGCTGAGAGCCAGCCTTGCTCGATGCACACACACGCACAAGCTTTTATTAAACTAAAAATATAATATAATTTTTTTTTTTTATAAAAGAAATGTTGATCTTAATTGACATCACTGCTTGCTGAAAATATATTCGTCCCAAAATTAGAAATGTAAAAATGTGCTTTTAGACTTAGGGTCTCCATTTTAATATATTTTGTTTTAATTCTCTTTGCAGTTGAAAAACTGGGTACGAGTCTAAAAATAGAGTTCCCAAATCATTCCCAAACCAAGTACCTCTGGTAGTAAAAATATAATAAAAATAATTTAAAATGTAATCTTCAATTATTATTTTTATTGCTATTTTTATTAAAAACTATTTTTTCATTTAAATATATTTTGTTTGTAATCAAAGTGTTCTATTAAAATTTGTTTTAAATGTAATTTAGTTTCTAATCAAATCTTTCTTTTTGCATCCCTGCAATTCTCTTACAAACCCCTAGGATTATAATCCAGTAAAATAAAAAATAATATAATAAAATCACATAAAATAAATAATAAAAGGAAAAATTGTTTTGTTAATTTAAAAAAAAATCAGTTTTACAATAAATAGCATGCCCTATAATGCAGGTTTACAGAAAAACGAGCATGTGAGGATCAGAATAGAGAAAGAAAAGATGGAAGACAGAACGACAAACGAATACATTTGTAGAAGAGGCAAAATGGGATGATGGAGACCAATGTGTGGAAGCTAGGCTACAGAGGGAGGGGCCGGAGAGATTGCGTGCAGAGAGAGGGGGATATCTGTGTGCGTGACAAAGTGAGTGGGGGGGGACTTTTTTCCCAAGGATAAAAGTGTAGACACACAAAAAAAGAAAAAAGATAAAGTGAGCTATGTACTTACTGGGCGAACAACACACAGTCACTCGTAGCTTCATACAAGGGAGGGGGGGTCCATCATCCGTCGATAGTGCTAGAAAAAGAACGATAGCAAAATGGGAGGTTGATGTCTTTGGAACAGAGAAAGAGGAATCTAAATTTGCTGCCAACGAATCGATGCTTATGACTGCTCACACAAAACACAAATACACATATAACTCAAGGCCATAAAAAGACTGCTTGACTTCGATGGAATGGCTAATCCATTAGCGCGAGCAGGAGCCGTAACGCTCTTGTTAATGCTGAGCTCGGCAGGACCGAATGAGAGCCGTTGCAGAAATGATGGACACTCTGATATAGTAAAATGGGCTGTGCGCAAACATTCACACTTCATAACTATACATGATTACACCATTACAGCATTATTTACACACCTGCCGGTTATATTTTCATTCAGCCCGTCTCCGCCTAACAGGTTTGATTTAAGCATGACTGTATATTTATTCCTAAAATTTCATAACATAGTTGCTTCAAACCGCTCAGACACGGGCTAACACTTCAAATACAGAGAAGTAAACACTTCTGTAAGTGGCCATATTAGAAAAATATTTCGATATTATTGATATTTGATATTGATTGTGTTTTATGATAGTTTTTGTGCATCTATCGCAAAAGATACATTTACTCCGTGCATTATTTTATCAAATCAATTTAAAGCATATTCATTTACACCAATTTAATATTCTAATAAAAATTATATGCTAGTGAACACATAAATGTCAGGCGAAAATTGTTTGTTAGTTGTTTAATACATTAAATGTGGCTAAAATAACATGCATAAACAATCTCAGAAAATCTCACATAGTCAGTGTAAAAGTAATCTAAACAAAGTTATTTTACTTACTATGCATAGGCCTATTCGTTGTATGAATAATATTTATACCTGAAAAAAACCCAATATACTCATATATTCAAAATCCTCTATCTGATATCAGAGTGGGTTCAAAATGTAAGTAATTAGTCAATTTTATTTTCAACTTTAAACTCACCAAAGAAGCTGCTGTTTAAAGGATTTTCCAGCGTTGAGGTTGTGACATTTTCACAAAAGTTGAATTATAAATTGAACCTTCTATTTATATTTTACTAAACCACTGATGATAGAGGCCAGACAGAAAATTTCAGTTTATGTCCTCCTTTTTAAAAGAGACAGATGTGACAAAAAATAAAGCGTGTTTTCGAGAGATGCCATACTGCGTAGGATTTCTGTGAATTAAAATGTACAAACCAGAATTAATAATGCTTAACAAATGCGGAAGGGATGGCTCTTCATTGACCTCAAAATAGTTATGTATTTTAATTTCATGTGCTTATTTATGAGGTATATGGACAATTATGGATGTGACAATTCACTTACCAGACTATGTAAAACTATGCTTTACAAACACACAAAAAGTGTTTTAAAAACTTTGAGACTCATTAAACCACCAAATATTGACATCTGAGCTACCAGTACGGTGAAAACTTTTGGTAACAACTTGATTTTTTCATCTTAAGGTTGACATTTGCATGGAATTGCCCTTAGGTATTAATATGTAACACTACCTTATAAATAAGGACATCTTATAGACTTCAAACCAGGCCAAAGCTATCGATTCGAAATCCCTACTTCTACACCTCACACACAAACCTGTGAACATTACAGAGTTTAGTTTGTTCTTCATTAAAATGTCCTCAAGTTTGCTTTTATTTGTTTGGACATTTACAATTTGGGCAACATCCTGTTCACACATAAATCTCCAAAACACAACATTGCTTCAAAATGAAGAGCTTTACACACAGACCTCATTAGCAGCCGGCCATGTTATCAACGCTATCACCACCGAGTTGTCTTCCCAGAATCTGAGCAGCAGGTCTGATGTAGAGACTCTTAAAATCAGGCCTGAGTGAGTCTGCTGTTTTAAAGAGCAGCACTGGCTCCATGTTTAATCATAACCATAAATCCATAACAGCCATTTCAGTAACACACACCACAGCAGTGGCCATTTTCATCTGGCAGAGAGGCTTTTAACCCGACGTCTAACAACCACAGATACGTCCATTTAGCATGCGCCGTAATTTCACATTGACGATAATGAGAACGGCTGACTCCAGCGGGGCTGCGTGGATTTATTGAAACCCATATACATATGTGCTATAACTAAAGGGTACAATTCATAGCATTTGAGTGACCCCTCAAAAGCAAAAGTAAACTCAGAATTTTATGAGCAGACCAATAAGACCATTAAAATACGGCAGACATAGAGGAGACCGAAATTGTGTGTCTTAGCTTCTGTTTGACTTGCACAAAATTGCCTTAGTCTAAAAAAAATCAATGTAGTAGAAGACTTCACCCTGACAAAAAAAGAAAATTCAGTCATTATTTACTCACCCACGTGTTATCAACATGTCTATTCTTTGTCGAGAATTTCTCAAGAATTTTCTGGTGTTTATAATAAAAATTTCAAAGTTAAAAAAAATAAACTCAGAAAAGGGTAATATAATACATATATATATAATTTTTTTAAAGCCATATTAGAGTTCTGTGCACAGAATCAGACTATTTTTAAAGATAATATTCTCTCCCGGAGTCCGGATCAGATCAGATTGAATCGCTCTTTTAAGTCATTAGTCCCCCCAAATGAACCAACCCACAAATCAAACTAAATGATCCAGTCACAGATTGTTCTGATTGAACTTCACAAATCGGACTAATTCATTCATGAAACTCATTCAACTCACAGCATGTAATTCGGTCACAGCAGTTCTTGAGTTATAGCGTATAGCTTGAAAATGGTTTCGAGCATTGCGCACATGTCATATGACATACTTTCATGAGCCTTAAAGTTTCTGTTGACTATAAGCTGTCATTGAAGAATCTTTTTGTGGGTCTTTCTATACAAAATAAATGAAATAATGCTTCACAGAAGAAAGAAACTCACTTGGGTTTAGTAGGAAAACTGACCCAAAATACAAATTTAGGTTAGACACACTGATCCCTTGTTTTTAGATTCAGGATCGAGCTTAAACAATTATAAAGACAGACACATTGTTACTATCTTTGAAGTGAACAATAGACACACATAATCACAATAAATGGGCAAGGGTGGGTTTGTGAAGTTTGCCACAAAGGCTCTGTGCTGTGTACACTCTCTCATACTTGAACAATGCCCTATTGTCCCAGTCATCATTGCCATAATTTATGTAAAGATACTTTCCCCTCATTCCTGTCTCCCCTTCTCTTTTCCCACCCTCTTTTTGGCTCTTGTTGTCCCATTCGTGCTCCTCTTCTCTTGCTTTTGACCACCAACCCTCACCCTGTAAGACCCCTCCGTCTGTACAGCCCCCATGCAGCACTCAACGCCTCATATTATCCGTTTACTTTGTCACTGTATTGATTGCCTTTAATTTCTTCTCTTCACTCTATCAAGCTATTCAGCACATACAGTCGGGATTCTGTCGCAGCTCTCTCAAAGCTTGTATGCGTTTCTAAACCCTCTTATGATACATAAAGAGAGGGCAGGAGAATGAGAGAGAGAGAGCGATGAGGGATATGAAGAGCTTTGGCACTAAACCAAAGCTGTAAAAAACAGGAAAAAATGTCATGTAATTTTATGGCCGCGGACCATCTTTCCTTCCTCTTTAGGATCAGGAGAGAGCAGGAGGGTGGGGCCAATAGCAAGAAAAAAGTAAAGAGTATTTTCACTTACGCGCTTCTTTCCTAAATTCCTAGTACCTAACCTTCAATCATCTCTTTTATAGCCGAACACTTTTAAATATATGCATTTGACAGATGCTGAAAGCGACTTAAAGTGTATTTGCGTAATACATCAGTAGGCCTATGTGTTCCCTTGATACTGAATTGACATATGTTCTACCGCCATGCTCCACCATAAAAGTAGATCATTTAATTTAATATCACTAATTAATAGTCAAACATGAATACTTTAATATTTAGCATTTAAAATAAAAAATATAATAATAAAACAAATTGATAGTTTTAAGCAGTTTCATAAGCTACAATATATTTCCATTCACAGTTACAAACTTAACCAGGGGCTCAAACACAACAAAATCCTAAATATACTCAAAATCGCCAAATATATATGGAAGTTTATCCAAAAGGAGAATGGTAGGTTGTCTTTTTTTTATAAATAATATATATATAGTAGAGATGCACTGATACTAAGTTTCTTCACAGATACCAATAGCCGATTATTCAGAGTGATATCTGCCGATGCCACTACTGATTCTGAAGATTAAATTCATGTGACTACCAATCCATTGACCGGCCTGAGCCATAGCCCTTTGATATTGGCCACATCTGCACATTTCGGGAGAGCGCATACTTTAGTGCTGGCGTTTTTTATGGGATATCCCAAAATGCACATAAAAATAAGTGGATGGAAACATACTGTTCAATGATCAAAGTATGAAACTACTGCATACATGTGAAAAGGTATTACCCGTTAAAAAGCTTTAAATAATTTAGTTTTAATTAGGCTTATAGTTTAGCTAACTACAAAAGAGTATCTTGGTCACAGCAAAGATATTTCAAAGTAGACTATCATTTTGGCAACCTACACTTTCAATGTACTATCCCAAACACTACTGTTCACTTACAGCTATAGTAGTAGTGATGTCCGGGCAGGAATTCGAAGCCCAGGGAGAAGGGTGTGAAGCGCTGGATCTTCTCTGAGAATCTGACAGGGCCGTAGGGAGCGTACGGCTGGTTACACTCCCATCTCTTAATGGCCTCTTTAGTCTCCACACAGCCTCTGAACTGGCCCTCAGCCACCAGGTAGAGAGCCAGAGTCTCGACGGGGCCGGTCGACGGGTGGCTGGCAGGGTAGTGGGGACACAGTATATCCAGATAATCACTCAGATTGACCTGGACAGAGTAATCATCCCCAGTTAACCTGCGAGAGAGAGGAGTGTGTTAGAGGTTATATTTCTATCACCAGAGAAATTTCATTGCCACAATCATTAAAATGGCATTTTTCCAAGTCGACAGAGCAGATTCAGATGTGTCAGCAGGACCTGCACTGAATCACACTTTCATCTGTTTGCTTGGCTGCACGGTGGAATATTATTAAGAGTCGCCATCATTCACGAGCTCCGAGCTGGAAAACAAATGCTTTAATGTGACACAGACATCTTTACAACCTGATGCTGTGGACGGAAGATGGTAGCTAAACAGCGTGATTGTAAAATAAGACCATATTAATACGTTTATGTTTGAATATGCAGTTTTTGTTTTTAAAACCCTCTTTGTTCACACAAGCCCCTGACAGCACACATACATCTGGGAGACGTCTACTTGATGTCTGCATTTACCTTTCTGAGATGTCTTCTGTCACATGTCATACAGACATCTAAAAGATGTCTGCTAGACGTTTATGATTTAGAATGTACGTTCAATTGCCATTTATCAGATATTTTTACACAGGAGATGTTTTCCAGATCTTCAGCTCTTTAACAGACATCTTACAGACGTACCTGTGCTATCTGGAACATTTTCAAGCGTTTTCCAAGCAACAACCTATCCATAATAAAATGTCTTGAAAACTAAAAATGTCAAGTTTCAATGTATCGATGCGTATTTACGCATTAATGCGCCTGAATAAAACAAGTTTACTGATATGAAAGTTGTGAACAACACCGCATGCTGAGTCTGACCAGAAAAGAAAAACCCTACGGATTTCACTAAGGTCAAAGACTTACAGACCACAAGATACGGACCATGGCTCTCAATAGCACCGTCATGCTAATTAGAAAGAGTTTCATCATTCATCTCCTTCCCCATACACACACACGCGTTCGCGCACACAAAACACACACAAAGTCAAAAGTCAAGTTGCACTAATGGGGTAAGTATTAGCATAGAATGGCCCTTAGTGAGTTGGTAAATAAATTCACGCTTGTATTTTGTTTACACATGGTTGCCTTTTAAAAGAAGCGCGTACAAGTGAACATCAATAACAGAAGGAGTCAAAATAAGTGAAAACAGGAAGAAAGAAAGGAGTTAAAATTAAGGATCAAAAGAAGAAGTTCATAGTTCTAAAGTATTTTAAAGGTGCTGTACGCATGAGGTAAAAAAGCAGAGCAGGGTAAAACGTCTGGAGCAACGGACATGAAGCGAGACAGAAAGGGAGGTGAGGATGGAGTGGTGAGGGGTTATAAAGCAGGGCAGAGAGGCAGACAAGAGGGGAGAGAAAGACACACAAGAGGGAGGTAAGAACGGCTGAGAGAGGAGGGCTTCTATTTTAATTAGTGGCCCTAGAGAGAGTTTGGTGGGAGACAGCGAGAAGACAAGATGGATTTTAATTGGTCTTTCTTCACTGCAAACGTGCGTGTGTGCCAAAGAAGGAAAACGGCCGAGGGATGAGAGGAGGCCACGGAGGAGAAGAAAAGACAGGATGTGGGGAGCAAGACGGCCGGTCCGGGTCTGTCACCAGGAGTCTTTTGTAAAGAAGCGACAGAGCGATGGACGCAGAGGAAGTCTGGAATGGAAAAAAGGGAAAAAGAGAAGGTGCGCAAGCAGAAAAGCGCGAGGAGGGGGGTCATCCTGAGTTAAGTGGGTGGACAGAGAGAAGACAAAAAAAGGCTAATGAAGGACTTCAGACCAGAGAGAGAGAGAGAGAGAGAGAATAGGAGCGGAAGAGGTAGAGAGACACAGAGGGAGAAAAGAAAGGAAAAGTTCGAGTGGAACTATACCTAACCCACGATCTGTGGCCTAGTTAAAAAACATCTAAATATCCGCAGTGTAAACTATTACACTATAAAAATCATTTGTCGCTTTATCTAGAATAAAACCAGTTGAAGTCAAACAATTGTTCATATAACAATCAGTTTACCTACATTTTAATACGTTAGATAAAGTAAATTACCACCACGCTACTCATTTCACAGTGTACGGCTAAATCACAGAAAATACAGTATGTGGTCCGGCTGATGTCATGTTTGCATAAGCTCATAAAATGTTCATGACATACGCCTCACTTTTCTTACCGAATCAGGAATAAGCCCTGCCAAAAAAAGATCATCTCCTCATCAAAACTATCATGTCATCATCCACACAACTGGATGTGACGGCAAGTGTCATATTTACAAACAACTGCAGGCCTGACCAGTGATGAGACATCCGTAAGTTGATAATTAGCTGTCAAGAAAAAGACATCAATCAGCCGCATATGAAGGGATCTCCTCATATAATGATTCTTAATGTTGAATAACTGAACACTGTCCATGACCAGAATAAATTAAGTTGGACTTTTGCTTTGTTGTTCACCGGTTAATTCATTTGGAGACCAATCTGCAAATCAGGTTTCATGTTTAATTATATTATTATTGGTATTAATATATTCATATTCAAATGCCAGGAACAGGCAATGTTTGTAAATATAATCTCATGTATGTTATTAAAATATATTTATATGTAGTTTTTGTGTAATATTTAACTGTAAATGATTCGCAGCATCCGGGTTACCTTTGAGCGGTTGTTATCTGGGAATATCAGACCTTGGAATGTCGCGAATGGCCAATCAGAATCAAGTATTTCAGAGCGCATTGTAATAATAAAAAACAATTGTTAGGTGCATGTTTAATTAAGTACAGAACATGCATTTTTTCACAATATTATATTTTTCATGATAACTTTTGCAAATAATTAAGACGAAAGTTTAACAAAATTGAAAAGGCTTTGAAAATTCCCAAAATATAAAAAATATAAAAATCACTTTCTCTATTTAAACATAAAATTGTATTATGTATAAAACATGTCAAATTATTTTCACAACAAATTGTCTTTTACGAATAATTAAGATAAAAGCTTAACAAAATTGAAATTGGCTTTAAAATAAAAAAAATATATAAAAAAAAAAAAATCATAACTTTTGCCTCTATATCACCATCTCTGTTTGAAATACAAAATTGCAGGTTACATAAATTAATGTGAATTGAAGCCAAATGATGTCAAACTTTCCACAAAATCGCGCCCAACATCAAAAATCACTCATTCTTGAGCTCACCATAGTGAAATGGTGTAAAAAAAGGTTACACTGAACATGGATTTTTATAAGTAGGCTACCTGATATAAGTTACTTTCTAAATATATAAGTGTGCAATATTATTTCAAAATGAAGTGTAACCAAACACCACCAAAAGCTATAATGCACAGCAAATCCTCCATTGATGCAAGTTATTACAATGAATCGTCTGTAAAACCACAGTCTGCGATAAGTATTTAATCTAGTTAACCCTCCCGGACAGAAGGTTAGCAGCAGTCCTGTGTAATTATGGCATTATGGAAAAGTGAGTACCCTATCTGAACCTTGTGTCACAGACGGTCGTTAAACTGCACTCAAAATATATAGTTATAATAAACTGCTATAATTCTTAAAGACCAGTAATTACATTTCGCTGAAGTTAGATGCATGTTCCAGTCTGAGCAGGAGTCTCTTTTTAAAGGATGGTGGAGATGAAAGAGCAATAAAAAGGGGAAAGGAAATATGTTTACTCGTCTCTCCCCGCTCCTCACCGCCACCAGAGTGATGAACCAGCGACGTGATCGATACTTGTGACACAGTATTGGTGATCAATCTCCACGACAGGCTGAATCGATCAGGAGTCATTCAAACGTAACTCAGACGAGACCTTCTGATCAATTGCGCTCCTGTGTTCAACACCCTCATGCTGCGAAACATCTCTCTATTAACCCACACAGACATTTGTTTCACTGTATTAGTGAGGACAGCTTTGCTATATTTCTATTGAGAATTGCCTAAAATGTCCTTGGCAGTCAAAACGCACGCGTCCACAAAAATGTAGTGAAAGATTTATTTAAATATTTAGAATAA
Organism: Triplophysa siluroides; assembly: GCA_006030095.1. Taxonomy (NCBI): domain Eukaryota; kingdom Metazoa; phylum Chordata; class Actinopteri; order Cypriniformes; family Nemacheilidae; genus Triplophysa; species Triplophysa siluroides. The sequence continues at coordinate 1,828,317 of VCII01000558.1, forward strand.
TTTGGCCCTCATTAGTGCCATATCTACACACACGCAAACAAAGCCACTTTAATCAACTGACAGCTAAAATTAAGCATGCAGAACAATGAAACCAGCACACACACACAGAGACGGGGCACATTACTAAAAGCCAGCAAATGGACTCATGCATTTACATATCATTTTACATAAGGTTATTGTGAGCTAAAAGGTGAGGGAGAAGAAGAGAAAGAGCCTATAAGAGACAGGAGGCATAAAGCAATCAGCAGAGAGGGGTTAAAAAGTCAGGCAGGATGAAAAATGCTCTGCGTCATAGAGGAACGGTCCTGTAAGCTTTATAGTAATCATGGTCATATTCAGCGCTGATAATGCATTCGCCTTCAAGAAGAGATCTCCGTGCACTTGCGGCTTGACACATTTCTGCAACAGATGCAGTGAATTGTAATGAAGAAGAATAATTCTTGGTTTACTGAAGATTAATATATATACTTCACAGTCTGATGTATGCATGAGCTAGTGCTAAAGAGCCATGAGATGTGGCTTTTGCTTCAGAACACAAGACGGCGTGAAACACTTAAAGGGATAGTTCACCCAAAAATGAAAATTCTGATATCATTTACTCATTTACTACAGTTGTTCCAAGTCTTTATAAATGTTGTTGTTCTGCTGAACACAAAAGAAGACATTTGGAAGAATGTTTGGAAGCAAACCGTTCTGGGGCACTATTGACCACTATAGTAGGAAAACAACGACTATGGTAGTGAATGGTGCCCCAGAATTGTTTAGTTTTCCACATTCTTCCAAATATTTTTTTTGTGTTATACAAAACAAAGACATTTATACAGGTTTGCAAAGACTTAAGTGTGAGTAATGATGACAGAATTTTCAGTTTTGTGGAACTATCTCTTCAATAATAACCCATACGTATGAACGTAAGTCAAATGTTATTTTATTTGCATGTAAGCTACTTGACCAAAACTGTTCTTTTAAAATGAAAACTTACGAACGAGTTCCCATTTCAATTCAGTTTAACATGATTCAATCGTGTTTAAGTGTGAAACCTGATACAATTACGTTGAATCAACTGTTTAAATAAAATGAACAGCAGCACAAAGAAAAATCCTCTTTTCCTGCTCTTCTATGACCCGTTTTTGCATTGTGATCCACCAGTTCTGCACAATCGAAGACCTTAAGTGATTAAATACATACACAGTGGATCATCTTACAAGATCTATATAACGTCTATAACATATATAGTGTGTGATTAAATCTCGGAGCAGACAAGAGTCAAACTGGAGTCATTATACCATTACACATGCGCTTCACGGTTTTAATAATAGAACATGTTCATAGTAAAACTCAAAAAAACGTGCGTGGGTGTATACGCCCGGATGAAAATAGGGCCGACTGTGCCAGCAGCACCTTTGATCCCTTTATAAAAGAGAATAATTAAAACACGAACAATTTCACAACCACAGTGGAGGAATACAGAGCAGCCCCGACGAAGCGTGCATACCAAAAGTGCTACGCTATCTAGCTGTAGTTTTACAGTACGCCGCGACATAATTGCTAAATTGACCTGATAATTGATCAACAATGCTAAACTATCCACAGCAAAACATGAAAACATGCTGGGAAAGTGGGAGGAGTGTGATGAATGAGCTCATGGGTTCTTCAAGCTTTACGGCCGAGCTCAGTGGTCAAGGAACTTGAGGAGAACTTTGGATCCGACCAACAAGTGAAAGGAGAAGAAAGGGCAAAGTGATGTGGAGCTGCCTTGAGGCGAATAACAGAAGGGTTACCTGAACATCTTTGATAGTGGAAACGGAAAAGAATACATACAGACAAGGTGTTGGAGTTTGGAGAAGACAATATGTCGAGCAAAGCTCATTGAGACAGGTGAGAGAAAGAAAGCTGAAGTGTTTTAGGAAAGATTGAGGTTTTGGTTGAAGGGTTAGGGCTTTGAGGACTGAAGGTGAGCTAGCACGCTCCGCCAATCCGAACTGCACAGCGGAGATGTGCCAGTATGAGAAGGAGGGATGCAGAGAAAATGAAGAGAGAAGCAACAAAAGGGTAAAATGTGAGAGACCCTGGCAACAGAAGAGGCATCTAGAGGGGTAAGAAAGAGAAGAACTGCGAGAGAACAAAAGAAAAAGAAAATATTCATTCTCCCAAAGGGATTCAAACAACCTACTGATTTTCAGTCAATGGCCCATCCATCAGAATCAAACACGATGAAAGACTCAATAGCGAAAGATAAATGAGCAAAATCTGAAAATAAATTCTTAAGCAAATGTACATTTATGCATTTGGCAGACACTTTTATCCAAAAAATCCAAAAGTTCTCCCTGGGAATCAAACCCATGATAGTCACATTTCACGGCTAAAAGGGGAACACGTCTTGTGTTTGTGTTGCATATCAATACTGATCGTTGTCTTTCATCCAGTCGCTCCATCATTGCCACTTATTCTTTTCACTCACAAATATTTCATGTGATGCGCATATGACCTGTATCAAAGTCGTCCTCATACTCGCCATTAACCCTCAGTGCTGTTCTCTCTCGCATTCTCTCTTAGCCCGTCTCTCTCTCTCGCTCTCATCAGTTCATGTTAGACACCAGGGTGTGACAGGCATGCTGCAGATGTAGCCCTGTAAGACTTCCTAACCATCAGCGAAGATCTCGGTCAAATCACGCAACTCTGGAATTCAGTACAAAGGGGTCTTAAACTCAAATTATCAGGGGCCGCTAAACAGGTGGTGGGAGTGTAGACAAGTCCCGACAAATACCAATGTTTTTTCAACCACTCATTTTAACTATGCAAAGTTATTGCAGGAACGTTAAACTTCAATTACCCAGGGGACCATTAGCCAGGTGGCGTTCTTGAAGTTAAATACAGTTACATACAACAAGGAATTGTCATTACACAGTGTACAGTCCGTTATGTACAGTGTCTGTGTGTACATACAGACGCACACACCCACAATATTTGTGAATAAAAACATTATAATTAAGTTGATTGGGAAAAAACATGTCTCGTGTAGCTGTGCTGGATGTCAAATATAAAAATGGGGCATCTGTCAACTGAAGGTGCGTCGCCGCAATGGGCTCCCAGTGTAGCCAGCTCCATTAATTATAATGGGAGTGATCTAGTTTTGTTTGGTGTAGACGCACAGAGACAAACTTTCTCTTTGATAAACACGAGCACACAAGCTTGTTTGTCACAAACTACAGTTTACGTGTTTACATTTGTGCTTTGGGCCTATTAGAAGCTCTGTGGAAAAATATAATTACTGTAGGCTTCTGTTGAACAGTCTTTACAAGAAAACATTAAAGGGCAAAGCAAAATGCTAAATAAATTGAGTTTTTGTGAGATTTAAAGGGATAGTTCAATGATAAAAAAATTGAATTCTGTCATTTCAAACCTCTATGACTTTCTTTCTTCCACAGAACACAAAATAATATATTTTGAAGAATGCTGGCACACCGAACATCGGCGGAACCCATTCATTTCTATTGTATGGACACAAAACCAATGCAAGTGAATGGGGAACGCCGATGTTTGGTTAACCAAAATTCTGTGTTAGGCATAGGAAACAAGAGGGTGACAAGAGGATGAGCAAATGATGAGAGAATTTTCATTTTTCGGTGAAATATCCTTTCAAGGATAAGCAGATAACACTCGAGGGGACCTTTAACACAGAAGCCATTCATCATAGACCCATAGTTTGACATTCTCACGGGTTACATAGCATTGCATTACAACATTTACAACAGTCTTTTATTTAAAAAAACTGTCGATATAAGGATACACCAAGAAACAAAATCAGAATAGTAACCGTACGAGACACAGAAACATGTCTAAATGACAACGCTACAGCAATTCCCAAAAGCCCCTATAAATGCCTTTCAGCTAACAGAACAGGAGTACATCATTTGGCGATTCAACAGAACACACATTAAAATGTGTTAAATATTTGTAAACTGATCTACATATGAAATATGCCCTCTTGTGATCATAAAGCAATGCATTTGTAGTGCACATTGTCTTTGATTATATGGCAAAACCATAAATAATAAGTAATTATACAGAAAAAGAAGGAAGGCTTTTGGGATTCCCAGTCAGATGCAGGCAGGCATGCACAGCCTCCATAAACAAATCACAAGTCCAAAAACACACACTAACTGCCTGGCAAACCCCCCAGCTCTGTCACAAATATGCCCCCCCATCCCCTCCTGTGATAAACCAGCCTAAGCTCCAGCATGTGGCGCATCCCCAAATCCCGCGTTAGGCCCAAAGCTAGCCCAACAGGGGCTTAGCTTCTCACGCAGCTCTGATGTGGTCAACCGTTTTAGGCTGCATGTGTGCGTTTGCTCATTGAGCCATGTTGTGTCTAAACTGACCCTTAAGGCAGTTCAGACAAACACCTACTTGGCCTCCCACTTTGGCCATCTGGTACCCTATATTTTCCCCTTTTCCCATCTCTTTCCACTTAACCATGACATTCATTCTACAAGCCTTTCCTGTACACTGCTCTCTGTGCTCTTTACGTGATTTCTAAGCAGCAGCACTTAAGCGGGTTACAGGTTACATTTTAGATTTTTCTTTGTTGCCTTAACACAACAGACTCAACACACACAAACACACACGCATGCACACACAATGAATACTAATAACAAAGAGAAATTCATCTCATTATTTCAGTTCCTTTTCGAAAATATCAAAACAATGTGTATAATATTATTATTGTCAGAATGAAACCTGGCATGTCAAAAATTGCCACTTTAAAAGTGTTTTAATTGTGGCTGTTGACAAGCTCCTTTTATACTTTGATGCATCAAATATTATAAAAATGCTAAACGATATCTAGTATAATATAAGTTTAAGGGAACACATGTTTAGTAAAGGAACACAAAACTCTGCTCTGTGCAGCTCCTGAAGCAGTCATCTCAATCTCCTTGAGGTTTTAATCCTTCCTCTCTTTTCAATAAGCATTGGCAAGCAGAATCTCAACGCTTTTTTATGGGATGTTTTTCTGTGCGTGTTGAACCCGTAGTGGAGGAAACAAGGAAACGCACACAATAACAAACAGGACTCCTGACCCTATGCTTCCTTGCTGGTGCCAACATTTAGCATGTCGCTTTCTATCTCTCCTTAGGCGCCAGGTGTGGGGCCACATGTGGTTAGGGGCTTATTTTGTCGTGGTGTGTTTCCTGTTGAGGAACTGGGTTTCCGCACATATGCGAGTGTATAATTCATGCATTATCCGTTGTCCACACAAGCCTTTTTTAAAACTTCTATAGGAAGGTTTATGCTGAACAGTGATGGTTTAGGATGAAGCTCGAGGACTAACATAAGAATGTCATTGGCACCGTAGCTGGTTAACCAAATCTGATTCATCAAGCCTGGTGGAAATATCACAAGTGGGTGTTTTTTTACCAGGGTACTGTTAGTTTACAAGCGATGTTTGTAATAACGTCACGTGTTTCAATTGTGCATTCTGTGTGTGTTTGATAGGAAAAGGCTGCTTTTGATGTAATTTGTTCAGTCTGAACCCTGGGTACGGACTGGGTTGAAAGCCTCACCTACTTCAGGGATTTTAGCCGAGGCAATCTCATTCAGAGCTACGAACCACTTGTGTTCCAGATGAGAGAACAGCACCAAAAAACCCATAGTTACCTTTGTCGGGACAGAACAAGGTTGTTCTGCAGGTGCGGAGATTCAGATATCGATTTTAACATTTTTCTAAACAAGGCTTTCGTGCCGTGGAAAGCTGAAACTACACTGCAGCTCGAGAGATGAAATTAATTTCTATCGTAACGCTGAGAACAAGTTGACAAAGATAAACGCTTGTGACTGAGCTAAGCTGTATTCGCTTGTCGGTGGCATTTAATAAAAAACAACGCATGGGAATTTTCTTTCGTCAGTATAAACGCAATGCTGCAAATGTCGGAAAGTTCCATAGTTCTGGTTCCTAAGTAATTCTTTTGTAAATATGCATGCCGTGGCAAACTAAATAAAGAAATAAAATATAATAATATAAATCTTGTTCTTATATTCAATTCATTCTAGAGCAGGGGTATTCATTTAAAGTTCCATGAGGTCTTCCAAAAGGAGGTCCGGACAATATGTTTTTTGAAAATAAATAAATATTTAATCAATTTAGCCCATGGATATACTGTATAAAAGAGATGAACTTTTATCAGGCCATATATTTAATATTTTGATATCCACAGTATGTTTGTATTGTAGGTTCTGTGGCTTTAGGGGAATGACCTCTTAATAGAAGTCTGATAATGAATATTTGTGAATAAAAAAAACTACTGACAACATAGAAACAGCAAATGTAACGTAACAATTAAAAAGCTCATCATAAACAGAAAACAAAGTTACTTACTAAATTAGCCTTTTCATGCCATTCATACTAGAATTTTCCAATTCTAACTCTGCTCTTGCAATTGACTCTGCTTGTGAAAGCCCAGCAAGTCCTTCACAAAATCAATCCTACAGAATATTCTGTGAAAATATAACAATATCTTCAATATTAACTGAATAATGCCAAAATCTTAGTGAAATGAATGCTTGAAATCAATCTTTGATGGTTTTTATCTAAAAATCAATTCAATTATGAGACTTTAGCCTGGGTTTTCACAGGGTCACAAATGTTTACATGCTGATCAATAATGCTAAATGTATATAAAAACATTATGGTTATTAAAATATCACAAAACTGGTTGAAAGGTTGAAGACATATAGCAAATAGTAAACAGGATACAAATGCTTTAATTTTTGCTGCATTTGTTTACTGTTGTGTGTCTGCACTATTGTTGTTGAATAAGCACGTGTTTGCTGCTCTTCATGTGGCACGTCTTTGGAGGGACAGAACAGAGCGGAAAGGGTTCAAATGAAGCGTGTTTGGTGCAAGATAAAGATATAAATAAAGATAAAGAGCATAAAGCGGCAAAATACTAATTGCATAAATGTTCCTGAGAGCGCGTGTGATGTGATTCTCTATTGTGTAGACGCACGGCACAATTTAAACAACCAAAATAGTCAAAAGTTTTAAACGGTGTATTAGGCTATATCTCGCGGTCCGGATGGAATGAAGCAAAGGTCCGGATCCGGAACGCGTTCCGCCAATTGAAGATGACTGTTCTAGAGAGTCACCGATAATTGCCGATACTGAATCTGAAGAATTAATATTTCTGAACATTGTGAATGTTTTTAACATTTTCTCTATACAGAGCACAAATTCATTGCATTTTCCGATCATCGGCTGTTTTTAAACTGTCAGTCGATAGCCGATGGAAAACTGCTTTAATCTGATACTGATTATTGGCCGATATATCAGTGCATCTCTAATTCATTCATTATGATCATTTATCCTATCATGTAGTTGCACGTCATGCAAATGCATTGACCTACATGCTACTGCAATCATAATGTGTGAAAAGCCGTTTCTGCGTGCCGAGAAGCTCAGGTTTGCTCGGGCCGCCGAGGCTGGCTGCTTCTCAGCAGAGCTGCAGGAGATACGTTTGTAAAGCCCTCTGAAAGTGATGCAGTGTGTTTGGATGGCGTTTAACATTTAGCAAGGCGCTGGAAGACTTTGTGTGCCCCCCGTATTTAAATGCGTTTATCACTGGGCAACGGTGCGGCCCAAAGCCTCTTGAGGCCAGCGCTCAAACGGAGAGCAGGGTCTATTTTCTGCCTGTTAGCACAGCGGCCCTTTCACCGCGAGTCAGCACGACCCACGGCACTACAAAGAGCAGGAGGGGATGACTTTTGCGCCGCGCGCGGGTGTGTGCGGCCGCAAGTCGGGACCTGAAAGGGGAAGATTAGCAAATGGCCTTCTCAGCCCCGACAAGAACCTTGGTGCTGATGCTCTACTATAAAAGCGGACAGTGGCTGCTTTTTTTGCTGAATACAGATAAAGCTAATACCTACATAAAATAATAGCTTTTCTGTGAATATCCCCGAGCATTTAAGGCTCTTTACTAGACTGATTCACCCATTTAATACCATGAAAGAAACTCGCCACCTACTTCAGCTTGTGAAAGAAACCATGTAGAGTGAAAGAAACCCTCAAGAGCAAAAGAACAGTGAACAGGACTTTTTTTTATTTCATGGAAAATAAATAAAACGGCAACGGAATTGCAATTAAAGGCAATTTGGGTACAAAGACGGCAGGGTACAATTTCAGAAAGTGTATAATCCAATGAACTGACAAAGCATCTTTGCAATAAAAAACGATGTTGCTCAGAGGGTAGCGTTTTATATCTCAGCAGATTTATTGGAGATATGAATGAAACTTCTAATATGTCACCACCTCGATTGTTTTTATTTCTATTTATTTTAAACAATAGTGAAACATTCCAGACAATGGTCAACATACAATGAACAGATGAAATATAATTTAAAGTTAATTTGGTAATTCAATAAAAAACCTTTGAGTTCATTTTGAAATATTTACCGTTTAAACTGGTACAACTGTTCTGAGGTCTGTTCTGTAACACTATAAAAGACACAAGAATTTTGTGGTCTTTTAATGTAGCTGGAGGTCTCATTTGTAATTTATGATCGTTCCTATAGAACGTGTAATACTTCAAGTGTATTCATTATAGCACACGCATGAACATATGTGAAAACATGCATGTGGGTGTCCAGGGGGTATGTGAGGCCAGAGGTGCTGAGGTCTGGGAGTCAGCCAATCTGGAGCTGGCAGTTACGCCAGACCCTCTCCGCCCCACCCTTTCCTCCATCCCTGCCACTTCCAAACCTCAGACTAATGATGGTTCTGCCCATTTATAAACCTTGTTGCCTGAACTTTAAATACAACTTCCTCTTTTAGCTTTACGACACAGCAGCCAGTGCTTGTTCCTGGGGAGATCTTTGCAAGTTCCAGAAAGAAAAGCAGAAGGAAAGAAAAACGTAATGACAAGCGCATTCAGAGACAAGTGTTGGCCTGTAGAATCACTGTTGTGGCGGTCTACCGGGTAAGTCTGCGTCTACGGCGCGATAAACCCATCTCTCTGGGTCTGCAGGCCCAGCTGTCGACAGTAAGTGGGTTAGAGCGACCAGCCACTGGAGTTACATGCTCTCATGTTCAACCCTGTTCGGCTCTGAAAAGGGCGCCTGCTAAGCAAATAAGCAATAACGATAAATCTGAGCTGGCTTTGGACATCCATCATTGCAAAAGTGGGTCACAGATTTGATAGGCTAAGAACTCCTGCCTCTTTCTTGCCTCTTTTCCCCGCACATGTCCCTTTCACATGCTCCATACTTGATTTCTAACTTTGCACGTTCTGTTTCCGTCTCTTTCCCTTCTCGTCCAGTTCCTTTTCCTCATTAGCCCTCCCCGTGTGATGTGACGGTCTGCTTGTTCCTGACTCTTCCATCTGTTTTTCTTTACCCCTTTTTTACATTTCCTCCTCAGTCAGCGGACTTTCATTATATTAATGTAAGTATTACTGTTGGTCATATTTGGGACAAAGAACCTACGCCATAGTATAACTTTGGACCCCATTGACTTCTATTGTACGGATGCAAAACCACAGAGACATTTCTCAAAATATTTTCTTTTGTGTTCCACTGAGGAAACAATCAGATAAAGGCTTTGAACCACATAAGGGGAAATAAATGAGGACAGAATTTAGATTTTTTATGGGTGAACTATCCCTTTAACATGTTGCTTTAGCTCATGTCTAGGTATGGCTTAGCATTACAAGTCACCTCAATCTTCCTTCTCTCTTTCACTCAAACACATGTATACACAGCCCTGAGTGCTTGGCATAGAAAACATGAGGAATCTGTAGCTTTTTAATAAAGTTCTGTCATCCCCTACCACTCACTTCTTAGTCAAAATCTTCTGTTGCTCGCTTTCTCTCCTTTTCTTCCCTTCCTCCCTCGCTTCCTCTCGCTCATCTCCATTTCTCAGTGCCGGTCTCTCCTCCACTCGCTCTAACTCTCTCACACACTGTTTATTTAAGCACTTTCACGGTCACTGCATTGTAATCTCATGGGACAAAACTGCCCTTTCTCTTTCAATCTCTCTCTCTCTTTCTCCCGCTCCTTCCCTCTCATCCCATTCTGTCTTGGTAACCTTCTCCATCTCTACCGCAGCCCCTCCTCTCCATCTTTCTCTGTCAAAACGTTTCAAATTCAAATTCAGACTGGTTTTTCCTCAGCTGAAAGGGTATGAAAGAGTGCTGGTGCTTGGCAGCCCTGAGCTTTGTGGTGCGGTGGCCAGGCGCAGAGCCGGAGGAGAGCCAAGCACCTCTGAACATGTTCAGGTCACAAAGGCCCCGGTCTCACAAAGGAGCAGAAACCGTTCCATAAAAAAGCAGGATCTGCAGGCACCATTAGGCAGATATATAACAAAAGACTCAAAAACGGCACGCACAAAACATGAGAACCCCATATCACACACTAGACTTCTGTGAAACAAAAGAAAAAATACTCATTATCAGAGGATAAAAAGCACGCAGACCTTGCTATACAACTCACTCAAAAATAAATAAATAAACAAACAAATTTAAATATTTTTGGAGAAAAATATATATTAAAGAAGTGTAATCTGTTTTAGAATCTAAAAGCTTTAAAGAAATAATAAATAAAAAAAATATTAACTGAAAATTCTAACACTGAAAAAAATTCCTTACATTTTTTTTAAATAAACTAAAATTAAATAAAAACCTGTAAAATTACATCTTTCACTGTTTTTCTTGTAAATTTGCAGTCTTATTCTGTAACTTTATGTTTTTGACCGTACTTAATTTAAAAAAAAAAAAGAAAAACTCTTTAAAATTACAGGGGTGTATTAACGTGAAGCCATATATGGACATAAAAATGATGAACAATGTACTGAATTTTTTTCATATGTCATAAAAATCTAGACAAACTAATTTAAGTATAATTTAGATTAGATCTTTAGTCAGATAAACAGATTGTATATGTTAATAAGTGTCATAAGGATTATATTGTCGCTGTGCTTCTGAAACCTTGGATGTCCAAATTCGCAGTTTCTCAGGAAATGGAAAAACACTGTATAATGACCAATTACTGATAAAATTTGTGCTGTCCAAGTTGCCAGCACTTTTCAATACTTTTCATCGATTATATTTGCAAAACCAGTGATAAACATAAAAGGTGACTAAAAATAATGATTCATGGCAAAAAATAAAAAGTGATGGATACTACTAGGTTTCAGAAGGACGGCAGCAATATACTGATGTGTAGTAATAATATTGCGATTTACTTAGTTAGGCACTAAATGTAATGTAATACTTGTCCCTTTTTTTAAAATACTGTGATCATGAATTAAAACAGACACTAGAAGGTCTCTAACTCAGTCAGTATCAGTTAGAAGCAGATGTCCGAATCGAAGCAGCAGGGCCACGGGTAGCTGTCTGTAAACAGGAGGATGCACTTCAAGTACAAAACTCTTTTAAAAGCTCCACACAATACTGAACAGCAGAAGAGCCATGGGGGAGGCGGGACCAGGCTTGGTTCAAGAAGAACACATGTTGTGTAGCTATGGCTTCTCTCATGCCACATGCAGTGAGCGAATTATCCACTTAATTTAGGATTACAGACAAGCAGCTACTGCAAGAACAATAAGACAGTCCGGTGTTGTCCTTTCAGATAACGTTACAAAAAGCATCAGGAGGCGCATCTTCAATGCAAGTGCAGCTGTCACCTCATACTTACGTGGAAGGACGTGAAAAGGATTCGAGAAGTAGAGGTGACATTCATACATGGGTATTGATTATCCCCCCGAGAATTGAGGAGGGACAAAAAGAAGTAACGATTATTATAAACAAGCATAAGCAGATTTACTTCTCACTGTGTAGCCAATGACAAAGATGTTACTTGGACGTAAAAACAAAAATGAACAAACAAGCGTAAGTAGTGAATATACATGTCAAAAGTTGAGGATTACTTTATTTTAATAATAGTTGAAAATAAATGAACTCTGTGTTCTATTTTAGCATTTTCAATATCGTACACTTGGCATTTTATCATCCAGCTTCTTGAGGTCACAACCTGTGAAGCTTTTTGAACAGTATGGAAGAAATTTCCATCTATGCTGGATGCTTTTTATTCAATATTTGTAATAAACCAAATTTGTAGTAACTTTTTATAATAAAAACTTTTCTAATTTAAGAAATGAATATATAGGCACAATAATTTTTAAGATTATGGGAAACATTTTGGTCAAATGATCGTAAACTTTAGAACGGTAGTGTTTGCAAAAATATATATTTGGACCACGTATTTTCAAACTTTAATCAGAATTAACATCATACGAGTAATCTGCATTCTGTTTAATAACATAGAAGTGCCATAGCAGATGTTGGCACATCATGCGGGTTACACAAGTTCAAGTCCCAAATTTCCTATCAGTCTCTGCTGCACTTCATAAAAAAGATGGCAAAAACTACGTCCTGCTCATATGAATCTAAATATATGTATAGTACAACTTTGGGAAGATATGCGCTTCTGCTCGGTCTTAGACAGATGTCCGTATTATAATTTAATTATTTTTAGAATACATTTTGCTTCCGTCTCCGCAGTAATGATGACAAGTCTGCTTTCCATATGAGAAACGATACAGGACGCTCTGCAGGAAATCAGTTCTGTGTGTTCTAGATACGAACCGCCCAACCTGCTCGATGAATGAGACCCAGTCATCCTCAGCCCTGCATGTTTTGATTGTGCCCTGTTTTCACTCAGTCAGGACAAATCGGTTTAATAACCAGAGAATCGTGAGCTGCCGGTTTAAGCAACAAAAAACGGTTACTGTGTGGTGTTTATCAAACACACCCATACCTGTACGGTCACACAAGCTTCATCCTACGCACACAAACAGCCTTGCCATGTTGAGTATTCAAATATTGTACAATAGTCTAATATCCAACCAAAGCATTTCAATCGAGACCCTTATCTGTTGAACTCCACCAGCACCCTGAGACAGAGAGCACACACAGCTCAACCTCCCACAAAATGTGAATAATCGAAACACCTATATGCTGTAAAAAATGAATGCAAAAATAAAACAGGTCACATATACAGGTGCGTTCCCTATGCATTCAACTCATTGCAATAACAGATGAACTCAAACCCATACTCGCTTATGGGTACTTGGCATAAAAAAACTTGAGAAGCTGACATGTCCTGCGGTGTAATGTGCTGCAAGCTGAAACTTTTATAATGCATTTTCACAATTCTTTTCATAATTATAATGCACGCAGCTTTTACGAGTGCATATTAATTGAGCAACTATGAAATCTTTTTTTTTAAAATCATGTATTGCACCACAGCGCATTTAAATGAACTAAATGCTGATATAGCACTAACAAGCATTCATTAAAAAAGTTAAAACAATGACAAATTAGAAGACATTCTCCCTTTAAGACACCATAGACCCTGTCTGCACCCTTCTTCCTGCTTGCTACAGAAAATGACATTCTCAAAATATACACACACAAATTATACACGCACACAAATACACAAACTTCACAATATGGTAATTTTATGATACACACTATTCCCCAAATGTCCTCCCTTTAGGCTAAGTAAGCATGACGATGGTGTTTCTCTCCACTACTGCACAGTGACAGTGATAGTAATACCCGCTGACATCTCTTGCTCCCTGCCTCTGTCTCTCCCTCTCCTCTCCTCCTCTCACCTCACCCCTTCTCCCCAGAGGGGCTCCCCTGCCAATTCAGAAGCTGAACACTGTTGATTCTTTCCCTGCCATCCCTTCATAATGTGCTTTCCTTCTTTCTGCCCATTCAGTATGGGCATAATGTCTTTTCCTTCTCAGGAGAATTGGAAAGAAGGGAGGATGAATTACAGAACGAAACATGAGTTGAATCTGTACAGGTCTGGGTGATGTTGCTTTAAAAATCGTAACTTGACATTTTCCAGCATTTTGACAATGTATTTCCTAATATTGATGCACTTGCCGTGTTAAAATAATGCATCCTTTTAATCTTAAGAATGATCAAAACGTACATTTCTATACGTACATCTAACGTCTAATGTTATTGCTGCTGAAGTTGAAATCAGACACTATCTTTTAATGCTCTCATACTCGTGAGTCACGGGTCAAGACGCGGACACAAAACTGATTTGTTGGTACAGCCTTCAGAGAGAGAAAACGCATTTAAAATTGCAGTTTCGAGCCATCATGATTTGAAGTCGCAATATTCACGACGTTGCTTATTTTATTTTGTTGGCAATATCGTAGAGCTGCTGTAAATATTTAGTTCCCGTAATGCCTTTCAATAAATGTTTAAAGGGGTGATACAGGAATCAGAGAAGCAAATGGCTACTTTCAAAGCTGCAAGATAAACTGAGGTGAAAATCAGTCACTGCAGATAAGAATACAAAGTGGTCCGACAGGAAGATAAAAGACAGAACCACAAATCAACACACGCCCACTAGACAGACACACACACACAATGTGTATGCCAAAAAACCGTAAGACACCAAGTGCACATACAGTCTTAAAAGTAAAGGTACAAAAAAAACATTTGTGAAGCTGGGAACCTTTAGGGAAGCGCTTATGGTATTTTATTAACCATATTAATGCAAGGTAATGTCCCTACAAGTTTGTCATAAACAACACAAATACATTTACCGGAAGGTCAAAGATCACATGCATTAGTTCATTTCAATACCAGTTCCTGACTGGTTTACAGATACAAATGTTGTTGGAACAATAGGAGCTAATGAAGCAGTGATATGATTTGGTCTTTGGTAATGAGTAACTAGGTAGGAGGCTAATTCGAAATAAGTAGTTGGTATATGATTAACTTTAACTGCTTGGCGATTAACAGACTATTTCAGAGAAGTGCAATATTATGAACCCTTTCAGTTTGACCTTTTAAAAATGTGGTAAATAAACTATTGTGTTGTAGGTTTGTCATATTAAAGGGATAGTTCAACCAAAATTGAAAATTCTGTCATGAATTACTCACTCTCTAGTTGTTCCAAACCTGTATACATTTCTTTGTTTGGTTGAACACAGAGAAAGATATTTGGACGAATGCTTGTAACCAAACTTGGAGCCCATTGACTACAATAGGAAAAATGAGAATGGAAGTCAAAAGTGCCCCAGAACTGTTTGCCGTACATTCTTCAAAATATATTCAAATATCTTTCTCTGTGTTCATCAGAACGAAGAAATGTAAATAGGTTTGGAACAACTCGAAGAGTAAATGAAGACAGAATTTTTATTTTGGGGTGAACTGTTCCTTTAATGATGTTTTTGAATATCTGCAGACACAGTAAAACCTGATTCACATTCCGCGTCTTTTGCGCCCAAGTTCATTATTTTAAATGTAGACAATGCAGGTGCTTGCAAATAGGTAATGACGCGGTCTTGATGCGCATGCGGTGCGACGCTCCCGTTTTTCTAGGCGTGTCGGCGCCGCATAGAAATGAAAATAGTTCAACATTTCAGATTAAGAAAGCAGTGCGGCTCGCGTTTTCTGCGCGGTTTTAGACGCAAAATGTGAACCGCGCCTAAGAAACCAGATATACACATATTTATAAAGAATAATTATGATTACAATAACAAATCATACAACGATACAGATAAATATGTCCACTTAGACGAAGGAAAAAAACAGGAAAGGGCAATGAGTAACTGATACTAATGAAACCTGGGAAGGAAGGTAAGGGAGAGGGTGGAATTCCACAGACATCACAAGAGATGACAGACAAGCACAAGTCTATTTAAGGCCAAAATGAAACTATGTATAAGGCCTGGATACTTCTACCCACCCTGTCTCACAGAAAATACATGCCCATTATCAACAAAAGGAGGACAACAATCAAGATCAAAGTCTGAGAGAGAGAGAGAGAGAGAGAGAGAGAGAGAGAGAGAGAGAGAGAGAGAGACATCCTCTAACTGGAAAGGAAGCTAAGTGTGTGTGCACATCAATATATTTGTGTGCATGTGCGTTTCCCTAGAGAAAGCAGCTTTTTCTTTAAACACAATTGTGCATGTGTAATATTGAAAGCCAAAACAATAAGATTTCCGGTCTGCATTTGATCCTTCGTAACAGGCAGTGCTCGAAATGCAATATCTCCTAGCCAGGCTAATATGATTTCACAAACACAGTAAAACCCCCATATCCCTCAATAATTCGGTTTTACCATTGAAGTGTTGACACCTAGTACTGAGTTGGAGGTGTTTTCAGGAGGGCACCCTGAGGTTAGGTTCAGCAAAAAAACGAATAGAAAACATTATTTTCGACTAAGAATCTTTAACCGTGGTCACATGCACAGTGCCAACCTAACCTGCTTTCCTCATCAAGTACTCCCTGGTGAGAACAAACCCCTTAAAATACAGCTACACAAACATGACCTGAAAATATTCTACCACATGTTGTGTCTTTAGGAGTTCATATAAATACAAACATGACGTATAAATGATTATTTTCAATAATACATTTTCAAACACATTTATGCTATTGGTCAGACAAACCCGCAACTGGTAAGATAGCCTCGCCCCCGCTGACCTAATGTTGCCATATGGTTTTCATAGTGCCTCAAGAATAAACCGTGCATATCAAACGGCTAAGCAAGCATTTTAACATGAAAAAAATGACACACTTCATCTCTAAAACTTTTGTTTTCACCCAGCAGACACTTACAGGCCACTGGTCAGTATGGAGACCCGCCCCGAACTCGGTCTCAAATAATGGAACAGTTCATGTATGCACACGCACGTCGCACACATATCCACACAAGCAGCCATGCAAAGGACAGGAAACTGCATGGCGAGTGATATTGATGTGGTCACGCTGAGAGAAGAGCTATTGGCCAATGTGTAGGTATGAGATAATGGAGTGTACATGCTGATAACATCTGTACGGGGGATATTAGCAAAATATCCAGGCAAGGTGAAAATATAGAAAGTCTCTTTTCGCCGTGTGTAGCAGCGCAGTTGGAAAGCCGCGCCTGTGCAATCGCACAGACAAATCTGTACCTCACATAATCACTAAATTACAATATTAAACAGGTGACAGAATACGACTTTCTCTAAGGTAGATTGAAAGGTTATCCCTGCCAGGTACGGCCGAATTCCAGCGCTCGAGACCCAGTTTTGAAGATTACATCCGTTTAATGCTCAATCCATCAGCTTCGCCCATCAACTGTGGGAGTTGATTGGGTCTCTGCGATTTTGGAAGCAGCCATGTGACAGTCTGTCGTTAAAGTCCCTCTATGAGCCTCCAAAATCTCTTCGTGCCCAGTGGGCCAGGTGGCCTTTACAGTATACGCTGATAGGAGACTCACTGAGCAGATGAACGACTCCGGAGAGATGCAGACTTATGAATTGAGCAATTTCATTTCGGTGCTTTTTAAATCTCATACGTAAAAACAAGAAGAATATGGTGACACATGCAAACGTAAACATGCTATCAAAAGAACCTCAACGTGTACTATTTAAAGGAACAGTTCACCGCAAAATACAAATTCTGTCATCATTTCCTCACCCTTAAGTTGTTCCAAATCTGTATTAATTTCTTTGTGTTGCTGAACACAGAGAAAAATAATTGGAAGAATGCTTGTAACCAAACAGTTCTTGCCCTCTATTGACACCCATAGTGGGAAATTTTTTTTATACATTTGTTTGTTCTGTTGAACACGAGAAGATATTTTGAAGAATGTAGGACAGCAAACACTTCTGGGGCACTTTTGACTACCGTTGTAATTTTTTCTACTAAATTAGTCAATGATGGCCAAGAATTGTGTGGTTACAAGCGTTCTTCCAAATATCTTTCTCTGTGTTCATCAGAAATGTATAGAGATGACAGAA
Source organism: Triplophysa siluroides (assembly GCA_006030095.1). Classification (NCBI taxonomy): domain Eukaryota; kingdom Metazoa; phylum Chordata; class Actinopteri; order Cypriniformes; family Nemacheilidae; genus Triplophysa; species Triplophysa siluroides. Next base: position 1,846,129 of record VCII01000558.1, read on the forward strand.
TTTTTGTTTTTGGGTGAACTGTCCCTTTAAGAAGATTCCCATTAGAAAGTCAAACCACGATCTCGCTGTAGGTGTTTTAATAACATGTTTCTGGGAACATGTTGGATAATTTCCAAGAAAGAAAAAAATGCGATAAAGGCATAGCTGGGAACTGGTGAGTACAAGGTTGAGGAATATTTCCTGTTTTCGCAACACTTTTCCTTTATGCAACTATTTCTTAGGTCATCGACATTATCTGGAAACGTCTGTTCATGACAATGCACTGCACATTTCTGAACATTACAGGCAGACTATGTGAGGGGCGGACGAAAACAAAGTAAATATAGTTCCATTTATACGGATAATTATACAATCCAGTATGATGCATTAAGCCATACAGTCAACCACATAATAACCGGCGTGCGAGACAGAGCAGCAGGGAGTTCGCTTCTTACGTCCCTCAAAACACAAGCCAGAAAGAGATTTTTTCTTAGTAGGTTTGTTTATTACAACTCACAGGTTCTCGAAGATAATGAATTATTGAAGTACTGGGGAGATTATTTGAGAATTATGGAAGTCGTCACGAAGAATAAGACGCGTTTACAGGTCCAATCACTGCAGCCCTGATTGAGCAAAGTTACAGTTGATCTCCAAGCCTTTATTATTTAAATCTGCATGCGTATGGGTGCGTCTGCCCCGCTCACCCCCCTCATGCTGGGGTCCGTTCCCGCCCATAAAACAAGGATAAAACACAACATTGTATTTATGGGGTGGGGGTGTGATGTGCTGTATGCATGATCTATCACAATCGCGTATATTATTATAAATTGTATTTATTTGATGTGATCTCCAAACGAGCATTAAAACACTCTGTTCTTTTGAAACGCGTCGAGATAAAAGGGAGGTGTTGAGAAAGAAGCTTGTGGTATTTCCACAGTATCAGAAATGTGTCCGAACTTGTTAAGTGAGTCACACAAAGAGAACCACACATATACTGTACGTACACAGATACAAAAGTTTAAATTCACAGATATGTTTAACTCACTGCCTTTTAAACATGTACTGTCAGTCAGGTCAATCTGAAGGCTCTCCTGTATTGCATCAGGTTTAAAACGTATTGGAGTGTGAGAAACATAAAGGGGCGAGCCGAGAGAGCAAGCGCGGCAGATAAGAGGAACATGTTATGTGCTTGATCCACCTGGCAGACCATCAGAAACGTCAGCTGATAAATGAAAAGTTTAGCTGCTCACAGTTCAGTTGCAACTGAAAAGGCAGGAGGGTAGATTAAAGAGTAAATATGACATATCACATTCACACACAAGACACTTTGGGAGATACACCTAGCATTATTCTGAGAGCTTTCCCCCCTACGCTTTAAGAACTGATGCAATAAACCACGGGTAGCTAAACATGACAACCCCGCAGCGTTCATGTGTCCAGGGCTGCGCCTCATTAATCTGGTTATATTGCGCTACTTTGTGTAAATCGATGTTTGTGTAATGTGCTGATTGTTTGCCGGGTTGCACTGCAGGACTCCGAGCGAGTGTTTGGAAAAGATGACGTTAAGTGTGCAGATGTCTTTACTGTACCTGCATGGGTACTGCATCAGCATATATCGGTATTCATACATCACCATGACGACCAAACACGATGCAACTTGGGTTGCTTTTATGCATGTGCGCCAAAGCTAATATACCCATATTGAATAAATAAAGCAAGCAAACCATAAAACATACAATATATAGAAAACCTTTCAAAACCCACAGCTTTCTCAGGAGAAATTAATGAAACTATGAAAAAAACTTGTTTTCAGCATTCTTAACAATTTGTGAATGCACTAGGCATGGGCCGGTATGAGATTTTGACGGTATGGTAACCTTAAGCCAAACTATCACGGTATGACGGTATTGCGGTTGCAGCTTTAAAATGTGTTATTATAAATGTCTGAGTAAAAAACATTGAACACAATAGATTTGATTTTTAAACGACAAACTATTTGGAACAGTAGTAAACAGGAACAGTATGTCATGTTAAATCAGTGCTTCCTCAACATTTTCAAGGCATGGCACCCCTATCTAGTCTTCTTTTAAATGCATTTCCAGTATTTAAACTTACATGCATTCATCCATATATATATATATAATATATGCACATAAATAAATTAAATGCAGATGAGCAAACAACTTATTAAGCATAAACAAAATATAGCACAGAACCTAATGGATTCCTGCACAAAACAGCTCATACCTTTGGAACGGTATAACAGAAACTTTTAGTGGGTTTAAAACCGGGACGGTCCAAACCGTGGTATACATTAAAACCGGTATTCGGCCCATGCCTAGTATGCACAAGATAAATGAATACATGTTGTACCGGAAGGGGCAGAGCACAGCTGGCCCAGAAGGCTCTCTTAAACTCAGACAGCCAATCCAGACTGAAACAACACCTGGAGTGGCAGGTGAGCGAACCATCAGTCTCACAAATGACACCAATTAAAACTATTATTCAGCAAGTCAGAGGAGAGCTCTGTTGCACTACAGGAAGACAGCTGATAGGCACCCACCATTAACAGTGATTTATTCCTTGACTCGACATTAACTGATCAAACCTGGAGAACCTGTTCACCAGACTGTAAAGATCAGGAGGCCACAAGATTTGTACAAAACGTACTTAATTCCCCCTCGATCAGATACAAGCCCTTAATCGAGCACTTGCCAATTCATTAAATTGTAACCAGATTACAGACCGGTTGTTTGTTTGTGTGTGCTCTGCAGAGATCAAGCTATTTGTATAAACAATGGTACATTTCACAGTATAACTGAAGGGAAAAATACATTAAAATTACAGTAAAAAACTAAAGGTATGGAAGCCTATGTCATCCTACATACATGTACACCCGTGAATAGGTGTGTACATGTAGCTCAGTTTGTGGTGCATTGCTCGAGCCCTTGTGAACCCAAACACTGATTAAAAAACAACGTCACTTTGGATAAAAAAACACGTCTGACAAAAAACATCAATATGTATTAATGAATGTAATAAGTACAGGTGTGTTTTAAGACAAGAAGAGGCAGAATTGTAAGAGAGCTTTTGGTCTTAGTCACACACATTTAACATGTCAGCACTGGGCAGAGCTCCTGCCGTGCCCACTGAAGCGCTGAATTACGCACAACAACGCAACAGCGTTGGGGTAATGAGGTCAATTGGAAACACGGCTGTCTGTCATCTTGATCTTACCTCGTATTCGTAGAGTTCCAGTATATAACGTGTCTATTTGCTGTAGTTGATAAAAGTTGCATAAACAGCGCTAGAAGTCTCATCATAGCGCACACTCCAGAGCATCTTGGCATGTTCATGATTGAAGTGGACCAAGCCCTTATGGGCCGCCCTCAGAGTTTAAAAGCGGAGTAAAATACGGCAGCAAAACTTTCATAGACTTGTGGAGAAAGCGTTGGGGACTTTCACCGTTTTTTAATCGAGAACAGAAACATGTTCTAGTTGCTAAATGCAACAAGTTATACTGTATTGCCGGTTAGAGTTTATGTAAAGTTACATCACATACGTTGTAGTAATAGAAAAGTTCTTAATGGTGTAAGATTCTTGCGATTCCTTGAATTCCAGAGACGTGCAGACTGAGGCGACGTTTAGTATTTCCTTGTGAAGCAAAGTATTCCACGTTACGCTCCTCCAGAGAAAAACGTCTTCTTCTTGAAATATAAATCCAACATTGATTCATGAGATCCGACTATGTCAATCCCCCAGTCGTTTTTAACAATGGGAATGAAAGACTTTGTTTGTGGTCCCAGGACGCCCTCAATCACGTCCGTTGAAAGTTGACATGATTAGGAGTGACTTGAGCGCGCTGCTGGGTAGGGCGCAGAACCCCAGGGCGTGGCTGATGAAACTTTAAGCCAATCGGTGAACACTAGGGCTGGAACCACATTCCATAGTTTAAAAGGTGTGCTGCCCGGTGCCCTCACTGCCCTGACAGATACGTTGGATATGGGTCACATTTTTGTGGGACATTGTTTAACTGAATAAATATGTGTTGCATATGTTTAAAACGCTATTTTATTACATATCACATTGCATCGTTGGCGCATGAAATAATGTAAATGACCTAATTTAAAATACAAAACAAAATGCCTTTCTATTCTTATGATTAATTTTAATGATCAAATTATGTTTGATTAACTAGAATAACTAGTTCATTCACGTTATTTAAGTGGATTAATTTAAACATCACTAAAGAACACGTTTGGCAGAGAAACCTTCACGGTTATTACACACTCTAATTGTCCTCTGAAACTGGTTATTCACGAAAAAACAAAACCGATCCGTATGCCCAGGAATGTATAAAGTGTGTTTGGGGTGCACCCGCAGCAGCTTAAAACATCTTTGTCCTTTTAAATTTTTCTGCAAAGTTATACTCAGAATTGTATGTTTTCTAGTTTACTTTTGTAAACCTGCGCTTTCTTTTTAAAAAGCGAAGTGCACGAGGACGGTTCCTCACATTTCCCAAGCGAACACTTGCAGTGTGGTTTTGGGTGTCCTGCTGGTCTCAGTGGGAGTTTACATGTTTTGTTTTCTCGTGTGTACTGTACTCGTGATCGTGTTGACAGGTAAGGGAGAGGTGAAATTAATTCACCTTGCTGACGACAGAATTCCTGGGAGAGCGCGTGTTCAGGCAGTAATCACCGCGGCCACCGTGTGCGCAAGCAGCGGTGGTCCATCTGCGCGTGTTAAATTACCGGTTCAACGTATGAGGCAGGCAAGACCAGCGGTGCGGCAGGCCCATCACTCTTACCGGCAGGTGGAGAGTGTTCGCCAATGACGTCGGGAAACGCGGCGGTGGGTATATTTGGTTACGTTAATTCGTCCAAGTCTTCCCTCTTGCTATGGCAGTAACTATTAATTCGCCTGTCGTCTGCTCATTAATATCATATGATTGTGCAGTGGAGTCTTCCCCTGTGTGACTCGCTACTCTGGAGGATTGTAGTCCCTCGTTCCCTGAACACGGGGTAATTACACAAAAGGTATCACCACCAAGGCCTAAATTGGCCACCCTGGTTATGATCTAATTAATAAAGCAGTGTGATAACAGAGCTTGGCAGTGCTATGTCTGTTACATCCCTTGACCACATTTGACCTGTCTCAAAACTACAATGCATATATCCAGGTTTTTGTGGTGGTGTACCGGAGCTGAGGCCTTGTGGAGGTCAAATCTGCTGCGCGGCGGATCTCTGATTTTTATAAATGGAGAGCTGGGTGCCAACGGTCCACGCGGAGCAGGTCTGTGCTACAGGTGTGTTAGTCTCAACAGTGCTGCGGTAATTAAGAATCGGGGCTAAACGAAGAACAGTCACCTTGTGCTCCTCTAGGAGCCTCTCTGAAGTGTGTTTCCTAATCCGTTCCTGTTTTTTCAGTGTTGGCAAACAGAGCAAGGGGACAGACCAACACAAGGACAGCACGCAAGTGTTCTCCGAAACGACGAGAGTGACTCTCTCTCTCCATAAGTCCCTCAACCCTATCAATGTCACTTATGTCCTCCTCGCCTTCCTCATTTCTCTCTTGTTTCTCTCTCTTGGTCCCTGTTGTACTCAAACTGTCAGGGGGGAGTTAATCCTGTTATCTGTACAGGCACAGACTGACAGCCTCACACACACACGTACACAAACACACATTTTCCCAATCCATGTACTGTAATCAAGCAGGCTGTACACCACTCTCCCCTCTATAATTAACTTTCCTCTCAACCGGCATGTAACACACACACACAAACGTGCGCGCACACACACACACACACACACACACACAGAATTGAGCACTGCTCAATTAATTAGGCTGCCCACATGCAAACTCGGAGGGAATGAAAGACTGTTTTTTTTACTTTTTTTTGTCTCTAACCTGCCCCTGTTACATTCAAAGTGTGATAGCAAGGACAAATGAAACCTGTGATTGGTTCGTGGCTTTATTTTTGGCCTCCCGTACAATAGTGTGTCAAGTTGGCACTTAACCGGCAAACACAATGTGACTGAAAGCACCTATTTACGTGCGCGAGAGCTACGTCTTTGTACGTGTGCTGACTGTGGGTGTGTTTGTGTGGGTAGGTGAGAGCGTTTAAGCTTTTGTTCATTTAAATGACAAGCGAGGGTGGCAAACGAGGACAGAACTGTCCCTTCATTTATGTACTGGCAACGACCTGCCCCATACGCACAAAATGCACGTACATGCACATAAAAGCAGGAGACATGTGGCTTCGTCGGGCATTCAGGCTGAGCTGTAGCTTTTATTCTTTTCAAACACTTTCTCTTTCTCTCTCTCTCTCTCTCTCTCTCTCTCTATCTCTCTCTCTCTCTCTCTCTGAGGGGTAATTACAGTGGTGGGCTCAAGCCGAGACGGTAAACGCTTCTCTTTTCCTCTTTCACTCCCACCAAACAAATTATGCACTGGTTACTATAGAGACCTGTTTACAAAATGTGTTTTTTGCCTTTTTCATACCTCCCCCTCGGCTTTCGCTCGCCCCTTTTCCCTTCAATTTTCTGCTGCTCCCTCCGTCCTGTTTGAAACTCAGTATGTCTTCTTATGTACCGACTGATGCCTTTATCTTTGTCTTTTATTTATTTCTTTGCTTCTTGCCGGCTGTCTCTCCCCGTACACACAAAACGTGGATTATTTGAAAATGCGATTGTGTGTGATATTGCACAGCTGTCTGCGTTTGACATGAATGATGAATGTATTTTTTTAAAAAGATGAAGGGAAATCAAATGAAAAACGTTCATGTAGAGTAGTATATTACAGTTACATTTATTTTTTTGCGTAATTGACATCAAATAAAATTGATAAATAGTGTCTTTTGGTGGGACATGCCACATACAGCCACGGAAAAAAATAAGAGACCATTCCAAATTTTCATTTCAAATCCATATTTCTAGATGTTTCTGACCATTCCAGTACAGTGTCTATTGAATTTTAACAAAATCAAACATCGGGAGCGACAAAGTCATTCAACATGAATGTTAAACACTGACAGCCTGAAAAGACATATGAAAACTGGAATAATAATCCAGGTTATCCAGGTATAATTGTCTAAATATTTGTTTTCTAAATACATGTACAAATGCAGAGCATCTTTTCTGTTATTTTGACCTATTTCTCCAGTTTTCATTATCTGCAAATAAATGCAAATAGAAAAATTTTTGTATTTGAAATTTGGTAAAAAATTATTGCTAGTTCACTGAATGAAACAAAAATGATAATTTGACATAAACACAAATTGTAAATTTCGAAAAAACTGAAAGGGGTCCCCATTGCGTCTAAAAATTGTTCCCTCAAAGCTTGATGAAAAAAGTAAATTTTTATTTGATCTAAATCTCCTTACAATGTAAGATGTAAGATGAACATTTCATGCACGCTTTCCCTGGGAATTGTACCCATGACCTTGGCCTTAATAAAACACCTCCTGTTTTGTTCAACTCTCCCTTTCTCTCTTTGTCTTTCTTGGTTACACTTTCCCACACGCTTGTTCTTGGCAACCTCCTAGTGGTACCCAATGTATACAAGGGCCGTTTCCTGTTTTTTTTTCACTTTCTCATCACTCTTTGCTGCCTTGGTGATCTATCCCCTCCGTCTTGTTCCCTCTTTGGGCATTTCCTAAAGGCAGAGATTGACTTCTGCCAAGACTGTATAGATATTACAGTGCTTAGACAATAAAAATACTCTATCATAGCAGCTTGGGCATACTGCACAGGACCAGCGAGAGACTGTGTGTGTTTGTGTGGTTGTGGTACATGAGGGTAGAGTATCTAAAAAGCCCTTTAGTTGTGCATCTGTGACTATATCCCGACTATACAGAGGTCTGGCATAATGTTAATTACCCACGAGTCTCTGATTCCTACAGAGAAACTACTCAATGTCTTTCTCACCCCTATCCTGTTCATGCAGTGCTGGGAAGCATTGTCAGCACATAGTCCAGTGTAGTGTTCAGGCAATTAATTTAGACTCTTTCATCTTGTTCTGTCTTCTCTGAATTTGAGTGGTCCTTTGGGTTTCATTAGGGGCGGGGTTTTGGGGGGACATAATAAACGGTATTATAAAGACCAGACTTTTCGATCTTGTGAGCTTTAAATAAGGGACATATTTATAACTTTAGATGGTTAAAGTGAGAGAGATCTTTTTGGGCGTGACCGGGCGTATTAAAGAGGGTTTGTGGGAGAATGGGCGGCACATGCTGATGGGAAGTAAAAGTTAATTGTTCCCGGAGGGCACATGCAGAGCCGGAGGACGAGATATAAGCTGGAGATGATGGTGCAGATTTCTCCTTCCCTCATTTCATCTTTCTCCAGATTTGCTCCTCTCGTGTCCTTAATTTCATCTTGTTCCTGCGCGTTTGTAAAATAAATAATGAAGGTTTTTAATTTGTTTCTGTTAATCCCAATTTATGTTTTGTAATTAAGTCTGTCTCCTCAAGCTTTGTTAATTGCTCACACATATGTAAATATGCAACTGTAGAAGGCAGTTGGATTGATTTAGGCTTAAATGCATAATCACAGCGTTTGATTGTGTCAGTATTTGTGTGTGTGTGCGGAAGCCGACTGCATTGGTTGACACACAGAGGTGTGTGGGCAGGCAGGATATTATTATGCTGTCATAAAGGCGGTTGATTGGTATAATGGGCTGATACATAATAACATGACTCAACTTATTTGTTTAAATTGTCAAGATGTAGATAATATATATCCATCAACTCAAACGGACTAAACAAAGCCAGTAGTTTGAGTATGTACAGATGTGTTTTATTTATCCAACTGTGCTCTCTCTCTCTCTCACTCTCTCTCTCTCTCTCTCTCTCATTCCCTCTCTCCGCTGCTCATTAGAGACAGAGGGAAAGTGATACGATTCTAATGATTACCCTTTTTCCTCTCCCCCACTCTCTCGCTCTTTTCAGTAAATGAGTGAAAGTGATATCTCTCTCTAATGATCAGTGTGAATTATCAGCCTCTATATAAAGTCTTCCTTTAGTGTTGGAAATCACTCTCGCTTTCCCCCATTCCGTCCTTTCATTATTTTCTCCACTTATCCATTAGCCTTTTATTAAGATGGTTCTCTACTTCATAGCCTTTCACGCTGTGTAATAGTGATTGAGGATTTACAGGAACATTAAATAAAAACATGCAAATTCGCAACACTGTAAAATTAGATCTTTAGTTCATTTACGTAATTATTTGAGAGGTAGATGTCTTAACTGAATTGAACTCGAAGACAAGTGCTTAAAAGTGTTTTTTATTTACAAGAGTAAAATTGAAGGGCCTGTTCTATAAACCTCATAAACACTAATGTGACAAAAACTTAATTCAACTCACATGCTCTGCTGGTTGGTTAGACTTAAGAGTATAATGTGATAGAAAAGCATCTGGTCCTGCGTCACTGGCAGAAAATCACGGGTTCATTTTAATTTGAATACATTCTAAGTTGCTTTGGATCTGTCAAATGTGTAAATATATGTTTTTAAAGTTTTTAAAACTTCAGAAACATAAAAACACAATAATCAAAGTCACTATTATGTTATTTATTTACTCATATTTTTTACAGTTCGTGTACACCCACATGATTCCAACTTAAAAAGCACTGACATGATTCCAACTTAAAAAGCACTGACATGATGACACATGTGCAAGTGTGCGTGCACACACACATGCACACACACATAAACGCACAGTTACGAGGTAATACTGTCCACATAAAGACATACAAGGACACATATACAATATACAGTATGGTACAAATAAGAAATACAGGAAAAAGTGAAAACATAACCAGTTTTACATGTGTTTATTTTGTGCTTACGGAAGTTTTTTTTTCATTTTTTTCACCTTTTCCCCCTTGTTCTGGTATGGAGGACTTGAGTTATTAAAATGCCAACCTTTCCAACAAGAAGCAATAAATCAACCTAAAGATCCTGGGAAAGAGAGAGAGAGGGGATGAGGAAGAGATGATAGCAGAAGGTTTTGGAGTATGGATAGATTGACGAAAGAGAAAAGAGACTATAGGTATGCAACATTGTCAAAGACTCAATTGAAAAGAGTTTAATCTGTCTCTGAATCCACTGAATTGCTGTGTAAGTATTTATTTCACGTATGGGTGTATATTTTAATCTCAACAGAATATTTGACATTATGTTAATCATGAACACAATTGTTTATATTCGCACTTTCATTTTGATACTCTAAATAAACTAGTGGACTCCGATGCACACACGCACACACATCTAAGTCATTATCTTGAGGTGCCTGAGGTCCAAAGGTCTGAGACCTATAATGCTTCTATTTTATCGATTTCACTTATTTAATGCACATCTCCTTACAAATTATATTTTCAGCATAACAATTTGAGTGAAATGTTATGCTTCTTTTGTTTTCATGAGATTTTGTAGTTGTAAACTGGTGTGGATGGCACAAAACTTGGTGATCCACGTTATCTCAGCATGATATGAGTATCTTCCAAAGAGCATCTTGCGCGCTTCAATGAAAGCAAAACAATCTTACATCTATTTTATAAGATCAATTAGTCACCCAAAAAATCTTTAACTTTTTTAAGAAATGCAAAAACCTTCTGGTAAAAGGCAAGATTTTTAGATGGTCTATGACATTTGGATCCCACTGCCCTGCTGAAAACAACAACAATAGAAACCCAATAAAATTATCAGAGAAAATCTAATGGTTTCCATTAATCCATGGGCATTGTTTCAATAAGATTATTCTGCCATAACACCCCACCTATAGAATCCATTACATACCAGTTGATGCCATTATACTTTACATTAAAACCAATACAAATTCCCATTATATCCATTAAATCCATTAAATGTTCTGCAGTGTGTACAGTGTATGTCTGTATATGTTTTAATCCGGTTGTCTTGAGCTTTACTGCAGTAAGCGAAACAATACAAAGATAATACATTCTCAATATAAATAAAGGTTCTCATCAAACTTTCTATCAAAATCTCTCTTTTTCTCTTTCCCATATCTACCCCTTTTCAATTTTCCATGTTACCCTTTCTGTGGTCTCTCTCCGTCTTTTCATCATACCTATCTATCTCCATCAAAAGCCTCCCTTCAGCTCCTAGTTATTTGACCATCAGTTTTTCTGTCAATTTCTGTCATACTGTTTTTGCTTCAATTTAGCCGCCTGTAGCTACCAATAGAAAAACACATCATATCCAAGACTTTCTGAGGTTAAAAAACCTCTGTGCCACACACGGGCAAAGATTCGTTCTCCGCTTCCACTGCATAGATGAGAGCGATTTAACCTCACGCTCCCTGCAATTGCACATCTAAACACGCGCGCAATCCACCACGCAGCGAGCGCCATCTTCCACAAACTACCACGTTTGCAAATATCGCCTGTGTTCTCACCTGTGAAATCACAGAGCCTCCTGGTGCTGAAACGGAATGAAAAAAGAGCCATAGACTAAATCCTAGGCACACAAATAGTGAAACCTGCAATGTGACTACATCAACCTTTCCACAATTTCTGGATACAACGCCTAGAGAGTAGCCTACAGTGTCCAAGCATAACATTAAGACTATAATGTCATAAGAGAGATGTGACATTACATATTGAGCGTAATGTCTCAGAGGGGAGAAAGGTTTTCTCTATTTCAGGAAGAATACTATTAAACCATCTAATGACCCAGCAGAAGAGAAACTCAAAACCATGGCAACAACTGCAAAAGAGCCACTTCTCTAATTACATATTAGCAAAATCTGATACTGTAATTAAAGAAAATTAAATATGGAAATTGAGCAGACCAGAATGGCCATTATGCTAATAGAAATGAATTTGTTACATGTGCAATGAAGTTTAACTTGTATCAAGTTGTTCATCTAGTTATTTTTGTACATCTTCAAACACATGGAACAATCAAATCATTTTATGCCAGAACGTATTACATGTTTGATGTGTGAACATACATGTTTGATTCTTTACAGTAAACATATATCCTAGGACCTGAATCTGTTCAACATTCTAGGGATGTGCAAAATCTGCACTTATGAGGTTACGTCATTTTAGTCCTGATTTCTCTCTTCAGACAGCCTGTTCAGTCGGTCCGATTCGGTTTTGGAATTTCTGTCACCCAGCTGGTGCTGATCAGCTTGCGAATGCTGGAGGTTATGCAGCTATAATATCTCTCATTTGTTCCATATATCCGTCATCAGCCGTAAATAAGATCTATAGGTTCAGATGTAGCTCATTGACTCGTGTCATAACATTCCCCTTTTGCTTTGCGTTGTTCATATCCGTTTGTCTCACATGGTGAGATACATTAGCCAACTCTAGAAAACAGATGGAATGTATTTCTGACATTACAATAATTCAGCTATTAAATAGAAAGATGGTTTTATAGTTAAACCATTATCACACACTCTCCCCTAACACACGGACCCAAAAAATGCAGAGGGCTACACTGCAATACTGTGAATATGAGAGAAGCACACAGTAGAAATACCGTTTGTAAGAGATATAAACACGTTGAGTTGAAAACAACTACGATGTGAGGGTGATTGAGAGAGCGAGATAGATAGAGAGAGGGATATGGTTAAATAGAGCGAGGGAGAGCAGATATAGAGAGACATGGCACATTGATATAGACTAAAGAGAATGAGTGAAACAATAAAAATTGTGCTGACACTGAACAAATACATGGATTGCACTCAAACACATTCTTCAAGTCTATAATGAAAGAGAGAGAGGTGATAGCCAATAAAATAGTTCAAAAAAGGATGATGACAGGGGAAAGGGGACCAACTGAGGTAGCCTACTGCTGGTCACAAATAAGAAACACACACTACACAGCAATAAAATCATTTTCTTTATCAGTAACAGGACAAGATAAATTTACTTCAAGTGCAAACTTACAGAAAATATGTCTTGAAATAAACAAAAAGTCTTTAGTAAAAATAAAAAAATATTTACAAAAATGAAAATAAAATACTGATTAAGATTTATTAATGTTATTATTATTATTATTGCTGCTGCAGTGCCAGATACCAACATAAAACAAAAGGAAATATGAGAAAAGGAGGAGCAGTCGCTAGATAAAAACAAAAAGAAAAGAGTGACTTGAGGAAGGAAAGAGAGAGAGAAATATACATAGAAAGACAGAGGAAAAAGACGACTAGAATGAGGGTGGAAAAAGAGAGATATAGAGAGGGAGGGAGCAGAAGGGAGATGATGGATGCGCTGCTCTCATTTTGTGCCCCCTAACGAAGACTCTAATTAGTGTTTGTGTAATTCTGCACTGCCTTCACTGGCTGCTCATCTTAATTAACTACATTCATCTTCTCCTCCCTCTTCTCTCTCGTTTTATCCCTCTCTGTCCATCTCTCCCATTGCTCTCTTAAAAATAACGCCGACTGACTGCGTCCCACCTGGAGCAGATCTTCTTTTACTCTCTCTTTCTCTCATACACAAACACTTTTTCTCTCTCTCAGAGACAATAAAGCTTTATTGTCATGACTTTGATGGATTGCGATATTGTCAAAGCGTTAAAATACTTGCTTATACAAGTGTTTGATGTAATTAATACAAGTTCCAGAAAGTAGGCCCGGAGTAAATTAAAATATGATTGAAAACAGTGCATACACCGCAATTGATTGACAAGAAATGTAGTAATTAAATATAGTTTATGGTCTATGATTATATATATATATATATTCATATAATATTATATATTATATTATGCACGGAAGGCTCCAAGTGTACTATGTGTGCCCATTTTTGAAAATAATATTTATTTGTTATCTGGATCATCTGGATAAAGTTTCCGATAGAATCAGAAAAAGATCTGTTTTGTTTTTCTCAGATTATTTGCTTTAGATTCGTTTTCTAGTTTACTTTAGTTTTCCAGGAATTTCGCTCCTGCTTACTTCAAAAGTGTGGTTTCTGAGGATGCACTTGCTCATGATTTGTTGCTGGCAAAACCTCTTAACAGTAATGTGATATGCTGACTATTTGAATTCTCTTTTTAGGGTATTGTAGCATTTTAATTTGCTTTTATGTTTTGGTTTTATTTTCCCAATGAGCTGGATAAGCTTTAGATGGGATCAGTCTGGTGTGTGTTCAGAATTGGGCGAGAGTTTTATTGCCAGCAGACAAATGAGGGTCTATTGACTGTCTGCAGTCCTTTCTATTGAAATGTGTCATGTTTTATATGGGATGTTTTTAGAAGTCGAGAGCCCTTCTGGTTAGTGTTTATAATGGAAATCGGAGTGCATTTGTGGTAGGAGCACCAATTTAAAGGTCCAGTGTATATGAAATTTAGCAGCATCTAAGGTTTCGAATTGCAACCAACTGCTCACCCCACCCCTCCCTTTTGATGCACTACAGTGGCTGACACAGGATTAAGATCTCGTCACGTTTTTGCTTCTTTGCCGAAGGAGATAACGTATTTTTTAAACGCGCCAGAGTGGTACTTTAGAAACAACATGGTGAATACCATGCAAGGAGACCCGCAGTGCAGACAAAATGCATTTACATTTACGCATTTAGCAGACGCTTTTATCCAAAGCAACTTACACTGCATTGTATTATACATTTGATTCTGACTATGTGCAATCGAACCCATGACCTTGGCATTGCTATAAGTGCCATGCTCCAACCAATGAGCCAGTAAAGCTGAAGTAGCTGAAAATAGCTCATTCTAAGGTAATAAAAACATAACGCTTCATTGTGTAAGGTCTTCATACACCTCTGTCAGTGTATCCTCCAAAAATTACACACTCATGCCCTTGGTTGAGCCAGAATTTGACAAGTTTCAAACAGATAAATGACAAAACAAACTTTACCTCAGTAATCTTTTTCACCACTACATTTCCCATCTTATGCATCTCAGATATGAGAAATGTATAAATGCCTCATTCATTTCTAATTAGATTTTGATAAACTAATATAACTTGATGATATCAATATAATAGAGCCAAATATATATGTCCAAATGTAATTGAAATGATAATTAATGTTATACTACTGCATTACATAATTTAATATTCTCAATGTCTACAAATATAATATGATACATCATTGGAACTTGCAATTCTGCCTGACTTTTTCCTAAATCATGATGGTGAAGTTAAATCAGAAGCGCCTCATGATCCACAGAAGGCAGCATCTGATGGCCTTATTTCATGCAGCATCAAGAAGTGTGTTGTGCTAACATTGGCATAATAAATGTTAAGCAGTGTATAGCATTTTTTCTTTATATTAAAAATCCATATTCAAAACTGCTATTGTCGATTTAGTCTGTTTAATTTCCTGAAAATGTAAAAGAGAAACGTTTTTATTGCTGCATCATTTAGGAATAACAACAGAATATCCCTCAGGGCCCAACTCAAGCTTTTTATTCTGAAGATGTGACTATCAGATCTTCAGCATGTTTTTTCTTCAAAACATATTTTTATTCTGTCTTTTGTTAATGGTTTCTTTGCTGTCTGATGAAAGAAATGACATTAGGGATTACATTTCCTTAAAAAAACAGCTAAAATGACAGTGGGACACTGACACCATCAGCAACTGTAAAAAAAGATGATCAGATTTTCAGAAACCCAAACTTTCTTTGAATATGCCCAAAATGGAGTAAAAAAAGAATATATAGATATGAAATGTGTAAGTATGCATGTTAAATTAATTTAATTTCCATTGCATATTGTTCCATTGCTAAAAATGTTACCACAGTTTAAGTTCAGTGCAAGCAAAATAAAATGGTAAAAAAATTACCAATTAAACATTTGTGTGGGTTGTAGGGACTGGATCATTGAGAGCAAAGCCATAAAACCTCCTCCCACTCCCTTTTGTCCTGGTTTCTCGATCCATCTTCAAAAGACCATAGCAAAACCAGGCTCCAGTGGTCTGGTTGTAGGTTTTGCTATCTCACTGAGAGTCTTGATAACCCTTTGGTTACCCTGTGGGATATTTTATGAACCCTAAGCTTCAAAGCATAGGTGTGAAGTCTCTGTGTCTCACTTCTAACTTAACATCTGAGGCTAACCAAAGAAACTTCTCTGACTAATAGGAACTTGTGTGATTAAACTGTCCTTCCTATAAATGTATCTAAATGTCTAAGTTACATGTTGGCGCTCACGCCATTTTAAAGAGTCTATAACTGTTAGATATACAAGTTAAATTCAGGCGTGTTTTGTACTCGTACATCCGAATGAATCACAACTTGATACAATCCAAACCTGTCCCTTTTGATATCTAAATGTTTCTCTTTTCAATTCCTCATTGTTTATACAAATTGTGTGACCATAGAACACAATACACTCATTATGTTATAATTTGGACTGGTATCTTGTAAAGTTACATACAGGTGAAAATTAGCGGTTGAGTGGACAAAGAATCTCTTCCCCCACTCAACTATGATTGGCCGACTCAAACTTTGAGGGCATGCCCTTCATAAAGATAAATACCGACCAAGGACACAATCTTCTCTCTTCGATCTTCGCTCTTCGGTTGCGTCAGTTTTAAACTTCATCAAGTCGCATCTTTGGACCTTTCCTCTCATCTCCCCCTTCCGGGGGAGGTGAGGTAATTCTTCCCTATCTGGAGAAGGAACAATGGACTCTGCTGCCTTGCACACCTCAACGAGCCATGCGGCCGGTCACGAGGACCGAGGCAACAAGGCACGCAACTTTAAGCAAGACTGCATTCTGAAATCATCTGAACATTTCCATCACTCCAAGCGTATACGAGGACATCCAGCACAGAGCTTTGCAAGTATTCCGTTTCTATAGGATAGCTGCGTTAAGTTTGTGCCTCTTTATTAAAGATGATTTTAATGATGTTCAGAAGTGGTTGCCATGCCCTCTCTCTCTCTCTCTCTCTCTCTATCTTTCTCTCTCCGCGCTCCCTAGCGCATATGTGTTTCATGTATTTGTTTGTGTCGTCATTATGTTTACCATGTAGAGAAGTGTTTTAATAAACAGACATATATTCATTTGGGATGGGTTTTCTGTGCTCACGCTCACAAACTTGGTCACTTAAACTGTGTCGATCTAGGCTACCTTTGCTCTAAATCCTGTTTGAGAAAGTAACGTTACTTATGGCCATGAGATAACGTAAAGTTTATAATATCAATGATGCAATCGCTGGACGAATGCATACAAATATTGTTATACTTTATATTACAAATCAGACACCGTAAAATATGTATATATAATAACGATTATTATACATATTTTCCTTTGAGCTAAACTAATTCCTTGACTGAAATTGATGTTTTAAATAACTAATTTCATGAATGTGATCTTTAAAGATCTGGTGGAGAATCATATTTGGTGAGCTAAACTCATCCTTATTTTAACATACAGCTAAAATCGCTACAGGGTGAGACTGGTCTTATTAAACCAGTTTAATGTTCCTTTTCTAAATCTTTTTTTTTTGGCAGCAGCGAGTATGTGATCACTTCATACTTCACTAATTTACTGTTTAAATCCAGTCTTAGAATAAATTCAGCTAATTCTTACTCTTAAACTATTGCATTGCATCTGTATTACATAACACAAGTGAACTTCAGGGTTGAAGACTTATTACAAAGCTTTACGTTCTGCATCACTGAAATACTGCCATGCTTTTTTAAGCATTCATTTTAGCGTTAATTTCCATGGAAACCGTATTTGATGCTTTGTTAAGAACTTTCCATGTGGACTAATCTATTCCCAGTGATTTGGGTTTTGTCTGTATCTATCAATTAAATTACTTAATCAATTTTTCCACATACTGTAGTACGATGTGTATAATGTTTACGATACTATGCTTTGATGTACATCATTTCCTATTCCAGCTTAATGTGCAGAAACAGCTATAAGTAGCCATTAGCAGAACGTATGATGGAACGAATTTCCAATGAGCTACCAGCAGCCTCGACTCAATCTGCTGAGACTATCATAACCTTTAAAAAAACAGCTGAAGACAGACCTATTCTGAAAGCACTTCATCAAACCAACCTATTCACAACCACACAGCTATTCTATGTATTATTATTATTAAAATGAAAACTCTTCACTTGTTTACTAGCTCACTGAAAAATTGCAGTTAAGGCACTGCATGTTGCTGGCTCTTGTATGATAAAATGCTGTGATGTTCCTCATTTGTAAATCACTTTGGATTAAACGTGCTGAATGACTAAATGTGAATGTAAGAATTTAATGGAATTCTAAGAATGTACGATTTTTTAACTTTTAACACAGTTCTGTTTTTTATAATCTAAATTTGCTGCAACCAATGACATGAGTTTAAAGGGACAGTTCACCCCAAAATGAAAATTCTGTCTTCATTTACTCACACTCGAGTTGTTCCAAGTTATTAGTTCCGATGAACACAGACAAAGATATTTGGAAGAATGCTAGTAACCAGACAGTTCTTGTGCACCACAGGAGGAAAAAATGCTTTATAAATGTATTTGTTCTGTTGAACACAAAATAAGATATTTTGAAGAATGTAGAGAAGCAGAGTCTGGGGCATTTTTTACAAATATTGTAATTTTTCTATACTATGGTAGTAAACAGGACATTTAGCAGAGTCTCCAAGCTTCTATCTCTGTAGAATGAAAGTGAATGGTGTCCAGGGACAGCTGTGGTTATTATTCACTTTCACTGTATAGAAAAGAGCACCTTGAATTTTTTTTCTTTTTAACAAAGTAAAAAATAACACGGACTTAAAGATGAGTGAATTTGTAAAAATATTTTCTTTTTGAAAGTTATGTGCCTTTAAGGTATCTCTCTGCAGCATGGGTAATAAAAGAGTCTGGCACATAAAATGTTCATAGACTTGAATGTGGCAAAAAAAGGGAAGAAAACTAAAGTGTTCTGGAGAAAGAGCAGTTCCAAATACAAGCCTTGCTACAATGTAAAGGTTAAGACAAAACTTGTTGATTTGCTTGGCGGAAAGCCTCCAATTCCATTAAAATTCGAGTGCGAATCACAAGAAATGTCTGTGGAAATCATATGTTTTTCTGTTCGACTAATGCATGACTAATTTCAGTTGAGAACCTACATGTCATTTTATTTAGTAGAGCTTTATTTCGAGTCCTGACTGAAAACATATGAGTCACTTTTGTGATGATGCTCTTGTGATGAATGATTCACCTTGTGTTTTTTGGCTTTACAGCTGTGTGCTACAGAGGATGTGGATCTCACCTCCTCCCACCTGTCCCATGATGCAACAGCCCAGTGAGACCAGCACACTCAACTCGACAACAGCTGGGAGATGATACTATAAACTGGCTTATAAATCTCAAGCTGCACAGCATGGTGTAATTATCATCAGGGCCATTGTCACACATCCAGAGCATTTTTTAATTGAAAAACTATAAACATCTCAAGCTGAGAAATACTGAAAAGAAGCACTCAGGGGCCATTGAAAGGGATAAAAAGAGCAAGAGAAAATGGAAGAGTCTATGTGGTCCAGTAAATGTGAGCACAGTCATCGTTTCATATTGGAGAATCAATCAACCTGCCTGACAGTTATTACATTAAGCAGCCAATCAGATTGCTCGGCCTCTTTGGCTTTAGGCTGAATAAACAGGAAATGGTGCGATCACGTTTAGAAGACGAACATGGGTCACTGACACGGCTGGTGAAAGGTGCAGACCTGGAACACCTATTTTTTTTGCTGTGAAACAGAATGAAGCAAACTAATGCTTTAAGACGGGCTAAGCATATTGTCTTCTCTGTATATGTTATAATATATATAATTTCATCTATTTTTATGGTTTATTTAAATAGGCGCTGAAAAATATGCATTGTACATACAGTAGACAGCATGTGCTAATTTCTGTCTGAAGAGCTTTTCTCTAAGAAAATGCATTTTTTGAGGAAAAAGTATCAAATGTTTCTGATACTCAGTCAATGTTTGCAGGTCTACTGGACCCACATTATTCGGTTTTTAAATCCATACAGGGGTAAAAATATGTAGTAATACTTTACAAGTTTACTTTACTTTACTATACCATTATAGATCAGTTCGGAAGATGTTAACAACACTGGTACAACACTGTTTTTAACACTGAACAAAGTTTGAACAAAAGAAGACCCAACAGAACATTTTATAAGTTACCGAATCAAAATGGTAAACGGATATCTTTAAGATTTAACCATATGTTTGAGAGAGAAACTAAAAAAGAAACCGGAACTGCTTTTGGACCACTGCTTACATGTTGTAAAGTGGTCTATTATTTACATCTAATCACATTTATGAAAAAAGGGTGAAAAAGGTGTTTTGTTCTGTTAAAAAAAGAAAAATCTGATCAAGTTGAAAAAAATGAATGAGGTATCAAACATGATTATTTGACACACAGACACACTAATCAGTTCTTCAGTAAATATAAGGTATTGTAGGATAAAAAAATATATATAAATAATGCTAAAATAATAAAGAAAGAAAACAAAGACGCTATTTGGTGTATTTTTTCATACATTTTTATATTGTTGGTCAGAAATAATACAAACATACATATTAATAACCAAAATCATTGCGAATTGAATATATACACGATGTTTTTAGCCATAAAAATTATTTGATGTTGATTTATCAAAAGCAGTAGCCAATGGTCTTATCTCTCTCGGTCATTAGCTGACGGAGGCTAATATTCATGTGTGCTCTAATACAGAATAAATAACCAAACCGCAACCATCTTATTGTTTTTATCAGCATATTCTCATAATGTATAAAGTATACAATAATGGTGGATGTCATAAATAGTCTTAACTGTCTTAAAGAGGGTAGTTTAAAGCTATGATTTAATGTCTCCCTGCATTCCAATTCGCCTACTTATACTAGCCCTAATAGTAGGTACTGTTTTAGTGTTGGAATAGTAGGTACTTTTGAGTGCATGCCAAAATAGATTGCACAAACTGGGACATGCTAAAAGGAAGCGGAAGTGGCCGTTGTTGCCTAGACAACTTCTTGGCCAATAACTGTCTCATTCATCAGAATACAGCTCTTCTTTCCATTAAGGTATTCATTCATTCATTATTTCGAATATAATGTTTACTGTATACTTACATTTGTAAACTTAGTGACGCATCAGTTATATCCTTTATTAATGCAGAGTGTCACTAAACTCCGACTACTCGTTTTGAATTGTGGGTTATATCAGCCGTCAGAGTGTGCATCATTCTGCACTTCGATTTTCTACCAGAAGTAGTAGACCATCCAGGAATCTTTGGAATACTCTTTTCAACATACTACAATTTGGGACATACTAATTCTACTTTCGAATACTATTAGGACCGATAGTATGTGGATTGGAACCCAGGGCATGTTTACTTTAAACAGACACTTAAGGAACGCATTCTTCTTTTATGGCAGGCAGGCTGGCTGGCTTGTATCAGTAGGACATACAGCCTACTGTCCTAGTGTGTATATATATAAAGTATATCTGATCTTATGTTTGACGTCTCATATCTTACTTTTTTATATGGAAAACCTTTTTTTTTATATTTAAGACCTCCTGGCTTCTTCGGAACACAAATAAATATATTTCAGGTGACATCCAAGAGATTTCCAGAATTTTTTTGAAGCGACAAGAATACTTTGTATGCAAAAAACAACCAAAATAACGACTTTAATCGATACATTCTCCTCTGTCTTGTCAGTCTATGGTGCGCATTTGGTGGGGGCAGATGCTGGCATTCTGACTGACAACCTTTAAGCGCCTGTGGATGAGTAAAAAATGACACGATTTTGAGATGAACTTATCCTTTAAGAGAAAGGTTTATTTTGCAACCATTTGACGTCACGGATTTTGATGCAAAAAATGGCGTCCGAGTTTATGAATACTGTTAAAGTGGCTTTTTTATTTCACATTTATAAAGTCAACGCCATTGTTACTATATTAAGACATCTCTCTATACCCAAGGTTCCTTTTAAAATAAATCAGTACTGTACACATAAAAATGTATATATAAATATTACTGTTTTAATTATTTGATCTCTATGTTGCCAGGGTTGGGAATATTCTTAAATCAGGTTTTTAGTGTTCCCCCCACAAAAAAACAACAACAGTATTAGTGCACAGCACACTAAAAATGCTGTAATAAGCTGTGATGCGAACAAACTATTACTTAAATCAATACATAACTCCATTTGTATTGTTTGTCTTTTCCAGTCGAGCTGTAATTTTGTGACACAAAATACTATAAAAATATTATTTCATTGCAATGTGCATTGTTGGTAGGAAAATTAGGTTCCAAAAGTGCCCTCAAGAAACATCCATATACAGCACACATTCCCACACACACAAGCTTGCGTGACAGCCGTTGCTTCACACGATCCATGATCTTAAGGGCACATAAGCGTAAAATTCTGCGACTCCACCCCCATCCCCCGCACACTCACACACAGACACACATGATCGATTCGCATGTGTCAGTATAATGTGAACTGCTGACCCACACTTTAAATGTAAAAGTGATGTTGCGTAAGGAGTATACAACCTGAATTAACTCACAAACCCACACACTATGACAAAGAGAAAAGGGCATTCTGTGATGTGGATTTACTTGTGTAATTAAAACATGGCCTTTAATTTAAAAAAGAAAGAAACAAAGAAATATTAAATAAAATAAAGATATGTAAAATTCAGTTTATCTCTCGTCCCTGTTTTTGATTATATAACAAATTCCATTTGGAATGCATGATTAACAAATAAATAAAAACGCTTGCAAAAACATTAATTGGAATCTTCCACACAAATTGGAGTTTTGTTAGTCATGGAAAAAAGTGTTTCCAAGTTTGATCAAGAACACCACAAATGCTTCACCAATCAACTGAACTTATTCCTATGATCTTTTCCGAGTTCCTACAAAGATCAGCGCTGCAAAATTCCTCAAAGTGCAAACTCCTATAATTCGTATCAGCGGAGGCTTATAACTTTTTATTAGAGGAAAATCTTATATCTAGGAGCACTGTGAAGACCATAAACGTGGAGACAACATTGCAAAGTTGAGGATGCTATTTCAGAATTGATGACCAGCCGAAAGCTTGTTGAGAAGGCCAACGACAACTTTAAAGAAGCTGTAAAAATTTATTGCAGTGACTGGCTACTCCCTGCATATTATAAGTCTGAGTTGTAGGCCAGAAATGCAAGACTGAAGCTTTTACTTCCAGCGAATAATGTCCAGGCTCGTATACATTTTGCAAAGAGAGATAGAAAATCCTCAAGAAATATTTGCAAGAGCGGCACAACTCAGAGCCAAACAGATACTGTGTGTGCACACATTTCATGCATGCTAGTGTTTTTTTGTTGGCAGGTATGGAGACTGACCTGAAGACAGTTGTGCGCTGGAGACCTCTGTACCATCTGACTTGAACTCTGCTGTTTGTGATCAATTGTCCAGAGGTGTCCTTAATAGAGACTTGCACTGTTAAAAAGTAAAAATGTGGTTATCATAAGAGGCTATTTCTAACTGACCTGACCCTCTAAATAAAGTCAAACATGCATGTGACCTTTTTTATAGGAGTATTTAACCTTATGTAGGCATATTGACATTTTTACAATGAATCGAAACAGACAAAACAAATAAATTAACAAAGATAAACTAAAAAAAAAGTGAAACTAATTTTTTTTGTTTACAAAACCAAGTTGTTCTTAAAACCTGTGTAAATGTTGTTGTTTTGCTAAACACAAAGAAAGATATTTGGAAGACATTTTGTAACTAAACAGATCTAGGGCACTTTAGACTTCTGTAGGGTGGTTAATGGTGCCCCAGACCTGTTTAGTTTCCCACATTCTTCAAAATATCTTCTTTTGTGTTCAACAGAACAAAGATTTCAATACAGTTTTGGAACAACTTGGGGTGAGTAAATGATGACAGAATTGTCAATTTCAGGTGAACTATCCCTTTAAAAACAGCAAGAAGTACTTAAATGAAGTTAGTTTAATATGTCTGCTACCAAAACATGTATCATTTAAAAATGTTTGCATCCATGGCTGTTTGTACTTTATTACAGTTGCATTTCTTACACCTGTTTTTATTACTAACTCTTTAAAGATTAAATGAATCGCTTTGTATGTAGCGTATGTACACTACATACATAGTCTAAGTCCATATTTTTCCAAGCACATATAAACACAAGCATCCAGTCAGTGTTCATGGGAAAGAGGATGCTCCTCTGGGGCAGTACAGCATCGTGGGCGTGATTTATGTCAGTGCTGGGCAGGGAAAGGCACTGTAAGAAACCTCGGCGGCCAGCCTTCATCCACCCATCAGCACCAGGCCGGATCAGCTCTCTCCCAACATCCACACAGTCCCAGCTTTACCTCCACCGGTTGCAATCAAAAATTCCCCTTTTCAAAAGTGCTGAGTTATTCAGACAGAAGTTTCTTCAACTCGCGGAAACAGCCTGGCAAAAGTCAATACCGGCATTTGGCTTTCAAGTCATGGGAATTAAAACACGATTTGAAGGTATCAGATCAGGCAGCAAGTAGTAAGCCATACCGATGAAGACGGGAGGGCAGACCTAACACTCTTTCATGGGGTTTCTTAGAGGAAGACGAGGATTATAAATTAATAATGTTTTAAATGACGTGCCTCTGAAATGTTAGACTCTGGCTCGCTGTTGGTAACCGCGCCAAATCTGAGCAGAAAAACACGAGCGCATCTGCAGTGTAATCTGAACAAAACTTGCCAAACATTTCAAATTTGATGGGAGAGAAGGAATGAGATCAGTGAGAAGAGAAAGATCAAAGCGGAGAGAGTGTGGAAGAGAGCGAGAGGAAGATTGGAGGGGGTGGACTGTTGGGAGAGAAGAGAGATGATGAAATACTTTTTGCAGAGTAATATTTTCAACAAAACCACACCATTCATCCACATATATCAGTCAACAGAATCCAAACAAATGTTTCTCTCTCTTTCGCTGGGAGAAACGCCGCTCTCTCATCACGGCCTTCATTCCACGGGCAGAAATCCATGCTTCATCCATCTTTTGCAAAGTGCTCTCTCCCTTTCTTCTTCTTCTCTAGCTTCCTCCATCTCACGCTTTCCCTCGGTGTGTACTAAACAAATAACGATTGTATTTATCTCTATCAGTCTCTCCATCTTCCTTTTCCCTTGTTTTCTTGCTCTCTCGTTCAATATTTCATGTGGATGAGAGCTTATCTATTCTCAGCTTTGCCTCGCCTTCCTCCCTGTCGTTAAAAGAAATCCCCTTTCTCTCCACATCATTCTTTTTGTCTACCTCCTTTCCCTCCACTTTGATAAATCTCGCTCTCTACCATTTCATCCCTTATCTTCTGTGTCCCATTTTTGCTATCCCCCGCTCTCCCTTTCAGTGAGTGGACAATGTCCACTTCATTGTGTTTTTAGCCAATGCACCTTTCTAGTTTTGGCATTGTTTGGCATAACAGTCACATTATTGAGGCGTTTATGAATACGTGTCATTTGGTGTCCCAATACTTTTGTTAAAACATTATAGGAAGAAATTCCATGTGTGAAGCAATAAAAATATATATAAAGAGTTTTCTAACAAAAAAAACCCATCAAATGTCTATCCACTTTTGTTTTTTTGAGTATAATTTTAAATACTATTTAATACTATGATTTTCCTTATTATAAAAATTACATTACCCTAAAAAAGACATCTCTTATCTTTTATAAAAACATAATTAATTCAATTTTCCATTTCCAATTTTTACAAATGTTGATAGCACCCGCAAGTTTATCCTGCTAACAAAGTAAGAACAAATTAACAAACAAATATATATATATTTTAATTTACTGAATATTTTCATGCACCTTATGCACTTTTTAATTGTTTCATTTTTTTGTAAATGCAAGCCTCATATAAAATTTTAAGTAAACGGCGCATCGAATATTTAGCTGGCCGTCATCTTTGTATGGTTTTCCTTTTACAGTCATTTGATGAAGAACATTTTTATTTTTAAAAAGTTGAAAAACTCAATTTTTACCCTATTTAGGCAAAATGCCACAAACGCCTTACTCTTTTTACCCGTTAATTTTAGTGCTCCTCTTCTTTGTCTCGCTGGTCTTAGAAAAATTTCACCTCCTGCTTTTTGATCTGCTGCTCATCTCATCTCACTCTCTCTGTCTCTCTCTTTCTCTCATGTGCGCTCTATGTCAGTGTTGTTTTAGGCACAGCAGTGGAAGGTAAACAGCGAGATTGAAAATTCATGTCAGACAGATGAGTGAAAGGAGCGTGTAAGAGGGAGGGAGAGAATGAGAGTGACAGAGAGAAGGGGGAGCATGCATGTGCTGTGTTTTTTTTTGCTTCTTCACTTTTAATTTCAGATGTTTTGTCTCTAGTGAAATCTGTGGCAAAACCAAAAGGTCTGAAAACAAATGATTCTAAAATTAAAATGATTCTAAAAAAACGTAAGCGAAGATTGAAAATTTCTCACTGAATCTAAAAAAATATCACTGTAACAAAACATTTAACCTGGAATATTCCTTTAATACTAATTTTAATGTACATTGAGTTTTTAAAAGCAAAAAGTGTCAATGAGATCATGGGGAATGTTGCCAGGTGCATGCCTATAGAGCTTGTTTCAGTTAGCCTTGAACGTGATGCTGTGTCACTTCCCAGTCACGGGATGGGAACTTCTTGTGTCACCGGGTCATCCATGCAGTCAGTTGTGTTTGTGTTACAGTTTGATAGTTTATATCTGAAGCAAATCAAAGTTGGTCGAGAGCTGAATGTTCTATTAGATTGAAGCCTATGAGTGTTTGGAGATTGGATTTGAGAGAGAGAACTGGGCATGTGACAGATAGAACTGAGCACAAACTCCCAAAGCTAAATGTCATAAGGGCCAGAGTGTCACGGGGCCCGAAAATGATAGACCACCATATTTCATCATCTGCTGTGGAGACAGAGAGAGACAATTGAATTGGGAGGCAGCATTGCAAATGAAAGATGTTTTATGAAAACTGACAATGGCCTGTCACGGTTATATAAAATGGTTTGAATTGTTGTAAATATAGAAATGAGAAAAGGATGGAATTGAAAGGTTATGTAAATGTTTCACTCTAGGGGGACCCCCACAACTGACTTGCGTGAATATTACAATAGGAGCTATTTATGATTGCAAATTTCAAACTCAATTTGCGAAACATGAAATCCTATTACGGGTGTGCGTGAATATTTTCTTCTAGATTTACATGCATTTTTTAGATTTGCATTTTTTTGCTCGGGTCCCAAAACTTGTGTGCCGACTGAAAGCGGGAAAGCTGTGGAGTTTGCTGCCATAGAAACTCGGGCAGAGAGGAAGATGGCAGGCCGATGAAAGTGAGGTACACAAAGAGGTGACAGAGGTAGATCACGAGAGAGTGAGCGAACAAAAGCAGGACAGAAATAGACTTCGAAGGAGTCAATGTAGCTTGACACAATGGGTGTAGAGCAGAGACAGGAGGAGCTGGCAAATGTGGTCGTGGCGGTGGGGAGGGGGGGCGGTGCTGTGCTTTACAAACGGGCAGAGGGGAAAAGACAGGTGAGATGTAGTAAAAAATAAAAAGAGGGAAAAGACAAAAAGACAGAGGGATTCCCCAATGACATCTAATCTCTTCCTCTCTTTCTCACTGTCCTCTCTCTTTCTATTCCCTCCTTTTCTCCCAATAAATCATTTTGACTTCTCCTTAACCAACTCATTCCCTGCAGACGGGAGGCAAACTGCAACTATCCCTTCTGCTCTCCTCTTTCTGCATCTCTCTCTTTTTTTTGCTCACCATTTTTTCTCAACAAAAAAAAGACAGAAAAAGTATCACCAAGGCAGTCATGATATCGACTCTATAAAATATTACAGTGCACTTTTAATCGTGTACTATTTATTTATCAGTGAAGATCGATAGATGACATTACATAGGCTACAGATACATTTGTTCAGCATCCTTGTGTTAGGACGGCAGATCCCAAGAGTGATGGTCAAAAATGCAAATGAGCCAATCCATCCATTCATCCCTCTAAAAGGATTTCCCATTATTATTCCATATTAGAAAATAATTGCAGTTTCGGCTGGGATTGTGAAGCAGGTGGGATAGACGGAGGATGCACTGCACTCTCACAGACAGTGCTGATAGGTCATTAAAACGGCACCAGGAGCGCTTTGTTTCCTAATTGTGTTGCAATATTTTACGCTAGAATGAAGGTTTTCTGGTCCGTCGTGTGAGCCGCAGTCTAGTAAACCTCCCTAAAGCGCTTCAGAGTGAGAGCCGGAGTTGACGGAGACGCGCTTTTGTCCTGGGCAGGAGGCGGAGCTGAAGACTGAACGAGCACAGCCTACCAAACAGTGCATGTGTGTGTGAGAGGGAGAGAGAGCGCGAGTGAGAGTAGAGAGAGAGAGAGAGAGAGAGTGAATGTGGCCAGAGAGAGCGAATAAAACTCGCTCGCGCACTTGTTCGTCACACATTTGTAGTGTGAAGCATCCCGCCGCAGCGCGAAGGATTCTCCGCGTGCATCCTACCTGACAAGACCGCGCATTAGAAACAGAAGCAAATATAGTTTTGCATTTACAGAGCACGTGAGAGGTTAATTCTGTTGCTCTCCAGCGCGAGCGGGAAGGACACGCTGCACTATCCCTTATTTAAACTCTTACCTTGCGGCTGCCTGCATCTCTCTGATCCATCAGCACCTGAAGAGCTCCGGTCACACATCCGCTGTATCGGACTGTTGGATTTTGGTTGACGCCATGGGGACAGAGGGAGGGGGTCTTCACCATGGATTGTGACTTTTTAAACACTTAAGTCAATACACCGAACGCCTAAATTGAAGAAGTTCATCGCGCTTTAGGCGCTTTACCGTCCTCACCTTCCTCGCCAAACGGGATGGTTCCTGATCGCAGTTGCCTGGGGTGAGAAGAGACCGAGAGACTGAAGAAAAGCGAGTGGAGGAACTCAGAGATCGAGGGATTATGGCTCTTTTCCCGCTCTGTGTCTTTATTCTGACGCTCACCTGTACGAACTTTGACCTGGTGAATGCGGCCAGACACGCGGTGCACTGGAACAGTTCAAACCTACTGTGAGTTCCTTTTCATTAAACACGCAAACAGGCCTTATTTATCGCAAAACAATGCAAATATATAGTGATTTGCTGAATTTCCACAGTAGTTCGTTCTTTGTGTTGAAAAGTGTATAATATATACCACATTTCAAGTGCAGCTATCTTTTATAGGGAACAAATGTTAAGGTCCATCACCGACGAAAGAGTTTCCCTTATGGGACAGGTGTCTCCTCTGTAGGCCAGGATAGGAGCTTTGAGAAAACGTATTTATTTTAGTTGTTTATGTATCACTTATGTATTAGAAATCAGATTAGCAGTTTGTTTTGGTAATACAGTTTCAAAAGGACAACAGGAAGTGATCGACTTCCCAGAACCACCTTTTGATTTGGTAAACAATCACAGATGGTGTCAATCTACTGACGCTTCTTATTGCTCCCAAATAGATGCTTGCTGAATATTAGTGGTTTGCAGTTTACACATTAAATGTGTCATGGTACAGATGGTGTTTTTCAGGTGAGGCCTTTGTTTCATCTAGTAGCAAAACTATATCCGGCTTTATTTGCATTACGCTTTTAAGTAATTGACACAAAGCAGCTTTACCAGAATTCCATGCCGGAAGTCCCAATAAAACTGTCAAAATCAACCAAATTATGCTCCGCTGTAAACATGATCTGGTTATTCAAAGTTTGCAGTTTAGTCCTGACAATACCTCTCTCTTCCTTACTCACTCTCGCTTTCTACCACTTCTCTGTTGTTTTCTCCACTCGTCCCCTACATGTTTCTCCCATTGAGTCTCCCCACATCTCTCTTTTCGTTCTCCCTCCTTCAGCATCATACAGTCTAGTCCCCTGTTTCTTCTCATTCCATCTGCTGTAATTAGCAGCACTTTTTCATATTGACCTCAATATGCCTGCTTTGTGACATCGCTCAATCCCAGCCTCTTTCTCTATTCACATACACGCATTTGGTCCCTCTCACACGCACACACTTCATGTTTCCTTCTTGTTATAATAGTTGGGGTGTTACGGTCGTAGAACGTGTGTGAAACTCATCTGCTGTGACTGAACGGTAAATGAGAGCAACGGCGTGGACGTAGATGAGTGTGTGCTGGTGTTTACCTCAGTTATCAGACTCACAGATTCTAAAACGTATACAATTATGGAATGCGGTAGAGTACAGATTTGGCCTAAATTATAATCGAATTGAACACATGGACTGCAGCTGGGATAATACCCAAGCATTTTTATATACTGGTACTAAAATGTCCCTTACTTTCCGTTGTGCAGAGATTATTTGTGATCATAATCAATAATCTGTTTTAAGGTTTAAAGAAAATGATCCTTTATAATTCCGTCCTGTGTTTAGTGTTGATTCAGGGGTGTCTTTATGTCTAGCTTGTGCTTTCATTCACAACGGAGTGCAGTGAAATAAAAAGTGCCTCTTCGGCTCAGCCTAAACGTACAGCAAGAGCAGCCTAACTGCATTAGCATCGGTAGCAGCACGGGGCGGATATACTACGTGATAAAACCAAATTAAACTGGATTATTTTCATGGCTTAAGTTTATTAAGACAGCAAATGCTGTTACGCTCTACCGCTCCAGCGCACAGCGTGCTCTCTGCTGAGAACTGGAAAGAATTAGGAAATTAACCCAATTGTTTTGCTATGAGCTCAGTTCTGCTTGCGTCTGGGAGATGTGTTTGATGGAAGATTTATTTTGTTTGGGAAAAAGAGTGGAGGATATAGCAAAAGTTATATCTCTTTATGTACCTCCTTTTCTCTCCATCACTACTGTGCAACACTGATGACACCCTGTTACCTCAGCTTGGCCTAGTTACACAGCACAGCACAGAGAGAGAGAGAGAGAGAGAGAGAGAGAGAGAGCCATTAGAGCTGTGTGGGGTGATATTTAAGCATTGTATGGCTGAATGTCACTCTGTATTCTTTCAGTATACGTGCGCTTATTCTCTGGAGTCAGAGCCTAAATGTAGCACAACAGACTAATAGCGAGCGATGGCTGTGGTCAATGTGGCCATAAATAAACTGCTGATTCAGAGCTGAATTTTGGTTTGTACTACAGCCAGACACCGAAGCTGCACAGTCACTCCGTATCTCATCGCCGTGGACCAGACCAAGCGGGGAGCGCTGGTGAGAAATCCTCTGGGTAGCGCGTTTTGACTCGAGGGTGTGATGCAGTACAACTTAACGTCTTTGTTTCGAGCAGCACGCGTTTGGTGTAAACACTAAGAGAGGGCCCGTCGGCTATGAAGTAAAAACGAAAACAATGCAACCACACCACTGGTTCCTCATTCATCTTTTGGAGACTTATAGCTGAGAGTGTACCTTTAGCTCACACACACACACACACAAACACTGACAATTACTGAGTGCGGAGTGGGCAGTGATCCTAACGGCCCTACACTCTCGCTCCAGTGATGCGAGTCCCGGAAAAATAGCGAACCTTCTCAGACGCATAATTGAGAAACGGGGTTGAATAAATACTTACCGGTTTCTTTGCACACACACAAACACCCGCATGCATCTGAATAGGAAAAGATACAATCTCTACACACATTCTAGGTTAATGCTTATTAAGAAATGTTCCGTGTTCACATGAGGCAAGCAGTTAGTGCAGTGTTTCATATGAGCGCTGTACATGTGTGTGTGTGTCCATGTGGAGATCTGGGGTGCTCTGCTGCTTCACTGTTAGAAAACAATTACTGGGAAGGAGGGACAAAAACAGGCTTTAAACTGTGCTGAAGGGAATGTTTGTTAATTTAATGGCTTTTTTTTATTTTAATTTGATAATTAGCAAATTATACAATACCTTCCATATTTTTGAGGGTCATCTATTGGTCAGCGTTTATGCACAATCTGTTGAGGTTCATCTCTCCCCAGCCAAATAGACTGTTGGCATGCCTAGAACATTTAGTTAAAGACTTTTCTTAAAGACTTTTTAAATATTTACATTTACATTAGTCGTTCAGCAGATGCTTTTTACTGAAGATGCTTACAAACGAGGAACATCACTAGCTGTTTATTATACAAGTGCCAACAATACAGCGTGCTCCGCAAATGGCAAGTTACAGAAGTAATGTAGAGTAGTACTAAAATGTAAAATAAAAGTAAAAAAATTGGTAAACTAGAGACCAATTTTTTATATTTGTTTACAGGCGGAGTGCTTTGATTATGGTTGTACATTAAAGAGAGGGAAAATTTTAAATTGACTTGACTTTCTTTCTTTTGCAAAACATGTTGTAACGGAACAACAGTGGTCGCCATTGACTTGCATTCGTTTTGTGTCCATACCATAGAAGTTAATGGGTGCCGTTGTGATACAGGTTTGAAATGACAAGAGAGTGAGTAAAAGATGACGGATTACAAAAACTAAAACGGTAAAAAAATTGTAAAGCTGTGAAAAAAAATCATGATTTGTTTAGAGGTGAAGAGCTTTGGTTATGTTTGTGCTTTAGGTTACGTGCGGATGGAGGAGATGAAGTGTCTGATGGTCTCGGCAGATTCGTTTCACCACACGACTCTAAACATGAATTGTTTTATGATTTATTTGTTATATATGAATCCATAATGAAGTGATATTGACAGTATTTTTATTTTTTGCCAAGGTTCCATTCAGTAACGATCCTTACGAAACATTGCTGGTGCGGTCTACTGTTGCTATGGTTACATCAATTTACCTCTAGGTGAAAATGCATGGCCTGACAACTTTCTGTTCTGACTTCCCTTGGGGGTTTCAAGCTTAATTGGGGGGTTCAGACCCTCTCATAATTCACCCCCTGCCAATGACACGCCAGTATCCGTTATTGAGTGGCAAGTTTGAAAAGCGATTCATGGTGTCATGATTCTCAATTTTCCACAGTAAAGTGGAGTTGGATTTCCGGCCAACTGCTAGAATCAGGGTCGGGCACCTATTTATTTACACTAGTGTTAAATACATGCTTGTGAGGTGGGATTTTAACTTCTATTAATTACAGTCGGCAGTTATAATGCAGACTGAAAACACAAATGAAGAAAAAAAATATTGTCATATTGCTTTATGCTATTAAAAATACATTAAACACAGACATACAAAATATTTCATTACTGTGGGAATTATAATGCTTGGCCCATTAGCACTGCTTGCATGCGCGAGAGGAAACACTGGTATATCCAGGTGTTGTGCAGATGGTTTTCAATCGTACAGGTTTAGTTTAGATGGTGAGCTGATTTCACATGGCGTGTGGGTTAAAGTGACTGGGATACGATTCTAAACATACTATTCCCTTTTGGTTATTATTAATGCACAAACAGTGACTTGATTGTCAGGTGGATGGAAAGACTGAACGGCAAAACTCATAAATCAGATAACCGTCTGAGGTTTGCATATGCAAATTGATCTGTGCATATTCATGAGTAAACTGAAAGCTCTATCTAAGTGACAGAGAAGAACTGGTTCTCGTTCATCAACTTTCCGTTATCATTGAGTCGACCCGTTACCCGCCCGGTTCGCCCGAGTGTGTTCATGCTTTATGATGTTAGTATCTGTTTGAAGAACGGCAGTCTTAATTAATAACGCCAGTTCAACTGATTCCGATGAATAGGGCGGTTGTGCATAACCACATCCACTTATCACGCAAATCACTTTTGTTTATTTACACTTTGTCATGGTGAGGGCTTGCGATGAATACAAGCGATGCGACATCGGAGAGCGTTCGGCGCACTTTCTTTTCATGAGTCAAACCATTGTTTCATCTAATGTTTTTCACACCCTGTCTCACATTTTGCGACCTGCTCAGCCCTCTCGTTTCATTTATCTTCTCTTTTCTCTTTAGTAATTTAATTTCTATTACAGTCCACACCCCTCCATTTATCACCCATCTCCAAACTGTGTGACACTCTCCCAAAGCATCATTGGAGCGCTGAATCCAGCAGTCTCAGCACACTGTAAAACATCCCGCAAATAACTGTCGTGCATTTTGGAATTGGTTTGGTGCAACGTTATGCATTTTATTAGCTTCTTTGACTTGCTCATCCTGCTATTTAAACCCACGGTTTTTAATCAGGGGTCTATGGGGTCCCTGAAGGTATTATACAGGTTTAGTGGAGAACAAAAACATATAGAACCCTTTTTTCAAGAATACATGCATTACAATGTTCATAAAACCTTTGTATGTTACACACATTTGAGAACCATTGACTACTGTGTATATACTTAATGAAGAACATGCTTGACACCATGATACAAGTTTTTTAAATGTTGGCCCAAGTAGCTTAACGCTGTTCAGCGGATTGGGCTAACACTTTTATTTTGAACAATTATTGATTTGTAACGAGTTATTCCCAGCATGCCATACGTCTTAAGATAAACATTCTGTGTTTACATGTTATTGTTGTTTTAATGTTTGTTTGCTTTATTTGTATGCTTTTGGTTTTATTTTATATTTATTTTGTATATTTTAAATGCAGCTGTTTTTATGGGTATCTAACCTTTAAAATGAACTTTAAAATAGCTGTAGTTTTTAACTCTCGCCTTTATATTGTAATCTCTGATTAAGACATAAAGTTGCAGGAAACTTTGCCTACTTATCTTTACATGTTTTGATAAAAACACAGACAAATTATGAATTATTATTAAAAGCTTACTGATCGGGTAAGGAAACAGTTTTGAACACTACGTGCTTATGTACATGCTCAATAACATAATATTATATTATGTTTATTGTTTACCAAAGTTATAAATTGCAGTTTTAAATATCTTTATTTTGTAACATGTTCTCTCCCTTAGAGGTAAGCAGCAGTCTTAGAAAAATGTGCTTGATAGAGAAAAAAAATCTGTGTTGCTAATTGAACATTTGCTGAACAAGAGATTTCTGTAGTTTCTGCGATAGTAGTTTATTGACTGAAGGAGACACGTAGCATTCAAACACTTCACTTTAAACACAGAGAGAACCCAATATATTGTGGCAGCGTGATCCAGAACATTTATTGAACAAATTTAATGTTGGTAAAAAAAGGTCGGTGGTACCCATTGACTTGCATAGTATGTGTGTCCATAGAAGTGAACAAAATTCTTCAAAATATCGTCTTTTGTGTTCTGCGGAAGAAAGAAAGTCATACAGGTTTGAAATGACACGAGGGTGAATAAATGAGCTAGCCCTTTTAAATGGTGTGAACTATTCCTTTAAGGTACTGAGTGAGTACAGTTACAATTATTAAAAGAACCAAAACATTTTAATATCTTGAAATATTGTTTCGCAAAGCCAAACGGTTTGTGTGAGGTGCTTTTGTCCAATTTGAAATGCCTTCGATCACGCTGTCATGATATTTATGGTTTTCTCAACGTTTTATTGTTTAAATCGAAGTGCCTCTAGAGGCTTTGTTTCATATTTCTGGGATGATTTTGATATAAATGCAGATGGAAATGATATGTATTTCTAGCCTCTAATTATTCACTTCTAAAGCAGGCCAGATTTGACAGACGTTTCATTACTACGACTCGCGTTGATGAATCGAACAACACGTCTCGCCTCATGCTGCTGTTTTATTATAAATAAATGTTTGACACAGAACCAGTCTTCTCTGTGGTCTGCTTTTATATTCATCTGTCTTACTGTCATCTAGGGTTGCATGGTGCACCGGTGCTACGGTAGCATCGCGAAGCTAATGCTTCAAGTTACCCGCGATGCCTCTCTATTTTTGAAACGGTAGTATCGTAGTACCGTAGTTAATGTTGCATATGCGCATATTAATATAATATATAATATACCGCCTTTTTGCGGTGTATATCTCCTAAATGAATGTGCGTTTTGAATGAATCCGACGAGTTAATAATTCAAATTGGCGTTTTGAACGAGTTGGTTATATGATTCACTAACTCATTGGAAAATTGACGCCACCTACTGGCCGTCTTAGTTCTGCATTTAAAGTAAGCCTTATTATTATTTATTAATATATTTCCCTTTATAAAGACTGCTGTATCAATGAAATTTGTCACACATTTGAATTAGTTCCCACGTGAAAAATGATCTGGTGTACTTTAGTATTTACTACAGTAAACTACTAAAACTCATAGACACTACTGTTTTTGAGTCTTACCATTGTAAATATTTAAGTATACTACAGTATTTGCTACAATTTACCCAATTACTACAGTTAATAAACCAACATATTCTAGGGCAAAGTATAATACAGTTTACTATAGTAAATACAAAATGTTTCATCTAAATCTGTGTTTTTTGTATAGTTTTGAATTATATAGCAAAGCATCGTGATACTACTTGGTATCGAGATACTTCAGCTGGTATAATATCGTAAGACATGTTTATGGTACCGTGACAACCCTACTGTCATCTGGCTATAATTCAGTCCTCGTCTGAAAGTTGCTGCTCTCTGTGTTGTAATTTATGCTCATTTCTAATTTGTAACATCTCCAACTTCCTCTAGAGAAAATATTGCTTTTGTTTTACGTAGCAAGACAATTTTCC
Organism: Triplophysa siluroides; assembly: GCA_006030095.1. Classification (NCBI taxonomy): domain Eukaryota; kingdom Metazoa; phylum Chordata; class Actinopteri; order Cypriniformes; family Nemacheilidae; genus Triplophysa; species Triplophysa siluroides. Next base: position 1,882,594 of record VCII01000558.1, read on the forward strand.
CTCACTAAAGTTTTCAGACAGACATTAAATGTACTATAAATCACATACATATGCTAATTTCCTCAACAAAGTGTATGCGTGCAGGCGTTCGTGTTTGTCCTCTGAAAGAGGGGAGGGGATGTGATCAGTGTAGATGTGTGTGATTTGAACAGGAAGACCTGTGACTCCTGCTCGTTTAACTCCAGCTGGCTGATGGAGGTGAATCGCTCGATAGACGAGTCATCTCATCTTAATGAATAGAGGAGAAAAAGAGCATTTGAAGTTCTTTCTCTCTCTCCTTTTGAGCTTTGGCACACAGAACAACAGCTATCCAACACAGACAGGCATCAAAGCCTTCACACACACACACACACACACAGATTGAAATGCCTGGTACTTATGAACACCGTGATTTACAGACACATGACAGCAGGCTGGGCTCTTGCCTGTGTGTGTTCTGTAAAATTAGTTGGTTTGAAGGCATTCTGCTCTCGTTCCATGTCAACAAAAGACAAAACTGGCTGACGTGATTTATTCTGAACACACACAAACAGAGATTGAGTATCAGTAATCCAGAAAGACAAACTCATTTGCAAAGCATCATATGTAAATATAAACATGTCGAGGGTGAAAAGCAGAGAATTATAACCAGGTTGATATTCGCACTTACCGCTGCTTTATGTTGGTTTAGAGTGTGACCACTGCGTGATCTGGGATTTCTGCTGTGTTTGTTATCAGATGCTTCAATAAGAGACGTACAAAGGTTTGTGCATGCAATTATTTATTCACTTAAGAATGTGGATTATGATTTAACATGTTTTAATGTAATATTAGAGACATGATTACAGACTCACACTTTAAAAAAAGTTTTGTCAATTAACGTAAAAATGTGCTTTATTTGGTAAAACAAATAAAATTGTCAAATGTATTTATGTTGGAATCAACATGTGATGAATGTCAATTCAGGGTCAAATCAGGTAGAAAGCAGCTGCACATTTTTCGTTTTTACACAGTGTTCTCCTGAAGTTAATCACTTACTTTAGTTTACTGCCAAGTGGAAAACATTAGTTCTCATTTAAGATAATGAAAAACTAGGCCTTTCTCATTCTACGAATTTCCCGTATTCCAATTTTCGATGGAAAATTATGAGCTCTGACTCTTACTTAAGGATGTTTGCGTGTGTGTGTAGAATGGGGGTTTTAATGGGGGCTTTTGGTCATTAAAGTCATCATTAGTCGGGCCAAGAGTGCACCCTGTTCGCCATAATCGTGAACATAATTAGAGAATTACTGGGAGTTGGAGAGTTTGTGTGTGTGCGTACATCGTGGATTTTAATGGAGAGATTTTAAATGGACAAGCTAAATTATGACCTTGTATAATGGCCTTTTTTATCAGTCAATGTCAGACCGCGCTTCTGGAACGAGTCTCCTTGCCACACTCGTGAGTGTATGCGTTCGTGTGTACTTGTTTATAATTTGTGTAACTTGCGGCAGGTTTTTCTTTCGAAATCTCATTGCATTTAAATCAATTTATCTCGTACAGCTCTCCCCCCTCTCTCTCTCCAGCTGTCTCCCTGTCCATACACATGTAATCTATATGAGAGTCCTACAGAATGTACAAGAGATTTACAGAAATAAACCAGTTACTGTTAGAGCTGCTGTCAGAAATGTATGTGTGTGTACACAAGTCTTTACTTCTAAATCCTCTTTCCTGTTTGTGGGTGTAGAGAATATCAATGCCCTACTGCAGGTCCGTGTGTGTGCAGTTTTTAGCATTGCAGGCTTATGGTAATAAATGCATTTTCACAGCAGTTAACAGAATTCTGTGTCACATCCCGGGAGAAAGACAGAAAGGAAGGGAGATGTCTAGAAAAGAGGGATTGAGTGGAGCACAGGTAGGTATTTATAAAGAGAGAGCAGCAGAGAGGAGAGCGAAAGGGAGAGAATCTTATTCAGAAAAAAAAACTGAACCTCCTCCTTGGGTTTACTGGCTTACACATGCTCGCAAACACACTAATAAAGGTAATGCACATACATTCTGCAATAAACTAATGCAAGACAATGCACAACACAGAATCGTCTTTTGTCACCATGGGTGTAAAAGGTTCTGTGAAATTTTAAGCTACTGGGTACTGAGTAAAAATTGAACTCGATGAAAAAAGCATATTTGAGGAAAAAACTAAAATTAATTGTGAGCATTTAATGTGTGTTTTTAATTTTTGAATTAACTTGAATAAACATAACCAAATTTGTAAAGCTATCCGTTTATTCAGTATTTTGTCAATGAAATGATTATAAACTGATCTACAATACAAAAAAAGCAATCAAAACATTGTAAAATAAATTGAACTCCAAAAATATAAAAATTCACGCAGTAGATTTTTAAAAGTCCTTTACACCCTTGTGTGTAGCCGACGTAAAGGCAAGCACAACCACACACATGTATTATCAGCTAGGCTTACACTGGAAAAAAATTAAACGGATAAACAGCAAAGCTATAGAAACGCACTCACACTCGCTTCTGTGAAGATAAACTCATTTAAAAGTTCAATATACAGTTTCCTCAGGATTGCAGTTGTCACAGGTCTGAGGAGATGCTTCTAACAGCTGTCATGAGTTAAATATAATTGAGAGAGGGAGAGAGCGAGAGCAGAGGTTGTAGAGAGAGAGAGAGAGAGAGCATTCATTAGAGGACAGGGAATGGAGAGAGACAGAATGGGGAGATAAAGAATAGATGGGAGAGGAATGAAGACAGAGATGGGTAGAAAGAGAAATGGATAGAGGGATGGCATGTTGTTGCTATGAGATCGGTTCTTATCTGAAGCTCAGAATGACAGCGGGCTGACAACACTGCAGAGCTATGACAAGAACTGAGGTTCCTTGCACACACACTGATGGACCGAGCAACAAGCTCCCACACGCACAATACGGCTGAAACACATCATTATGCATGTGCTCGCGTACTTTCACTATAAATCACATGCACGTGATATCACGCACACAATCGTGGTTATACTGTACGTGTAATTGTGTGTGAGTGTACACAAACATGCATGCTTATACACACTGGCACAGGACCACTCACAAGCTTTCATTCACTGTACAACTCATATGCATAATTATGCAGACACACACACACTGCTTCTGGAGCCCGGGGTCATTATTTTTGATGTGATGTACAGCAGCTGGAACATGCAGGGGTCTTATATTCTTCCGGTGGGACTGCAGCAAGCCAGCGAGAAGCTGGTATTCTCTGCAATTTACGATACGTGCAGCGCAACAGCTCGGAATAAATAACTTGATCATAACATTTCAGTGTTTTCCTATATTTAATCTACATAATATCCTTCTGCTTGCCTTTTCTGCTTTGTTAGATGCATTTGCGAGAGATTTGTTGGGTGCGAATATCTCACGGCGTGTTGCATGTGGGGGATTATTGTATTGGAATGGGAAAGGTAGTGTTCAGACTGTCTGGCCTATTTGAATTTGAATCAAACTTTGAAAGAGTAGAGATGAGAGTGGACAAGGAAAGAAGAGGAGAGGAGGGTCTGGAGTCAGGACGGGCGAAGAGGGAGAGACGGACCAGACTGCCAATCAATTGTAATTATAATGTGGGTCAATTGTAATTAGATTGAACTCTCATGTGACATTGCCACAGTGATATACAGCCAACATCACACACCATATGCTTGTCTGCGTGTGTGCCTGTCTGAATGTTTGCGAGCGCCTGTCACGCTCAGTCACTCACATGAAGGTGGTTGGAGACAAAGTAGATTTGAATGCCACTGAGATTTAGCACCGTTGAGTAGTTTGCCCAGTTTTGGGGTCGGCAGGTTGAAATATTTTACCATGTCAAAAACTGCTTTAGATTTCCCAATGCGGCATTAGAATTAACCACTGGTGTTGTTTTCTTCATCTACACTATACTGTATTTCCATAGTTACAAACTAAAAGTAGCAACAGTACCAATCAAAGCATTTTCACTAATGTGACAAAGAAAAAAATCTTATTCTGGGAATAAGCTACTTTTCCCAGCAATGTCACGTTGCACAGTACAGTGCCCTAACTATGCTACATTCGTGTCACATTGTATTGCCCTCATCGACTCGCAGCCAAGTGAGCTGAAGCAAAAAGCTCTCTTGTATCTCTAACATTGATATTTTTGGTATTTATATAGCTACAGTTTTAGATAAACACTGCTGTTCATTGTTTTAGATTTATGTCTTTATGTGTAGTCAAGATTTATTAATAGAAAAGCCGTAAGTTCTTTCAAACTAAAAAATAAAGTATACCTTTCCAGTGTGCTTTATATATCCTTGTCAGAAATGTACTTAAGAGTACAAATAAATATAGTTGACTTATACTGTCAGAAAAGTGTATACTTACCGTGGGTTTTTTTTGGCCTATATTTGTACTTGTATACTTGTAGTCTGTGTTTAGGGTTAGGGAGATATACTTTATTTAAAAGCATAATGAAACAATCGAAGCATACTTCGCTTGTAGTTGTGTTTACCATTTTGAAATAATAAGCCATGTGCAGTTAAGTTCGCTTAAAGAAAACTTATGTATACTTGGAGTAGAAAAACTTCTACAGTAAACTTGTGGTTTACTGAGAGTACACTTCAAAGTGTACTTTCATAGACTAAAAAATGGGCTACAAGTATTGAACTAGTAAGTTTACTGTTGTAAATTTGTTGTGCACTCAAAGTTTAGTATCATTACACTTAAAAGTGTACTATGATAGACGGTTTCATCTGACGCACGCGGCTGGGCCAAAGTTAACTTCAGGTCAGTTTTGTTATAATATATCATATAAAATCATATTTATTTTGTATTTAATTTGAAACAGTATTTGAAATACTTGAAGTAGTACACTGAGTACTATAACAGAACCTTACTTAAGTACACTTAATAAAATTAATTTGAAGTATACTTATTTTTGTAAGGGTTGTTATAGGGCCAGAGAAATACTGCCTAATAAAAAATGATATTAGAAGAGTTATATGTTTAAGACACTATGTAGTTTTTTGTTAGTAGCCTGTTGTGTAGCTAACCACTTACTTTGAAAGGATTTTGAAATACGTAATTGAACTTCTGTAATGTCAGCGCTCCTCCGACACTGACTGCCTTCAAAACCAGCCATAATGCCTCCGCGTGTCACCGCCTCTTTTACACACACCTGAGCGCTCACCTGACAAATGAACAGTATTCATTACTAAATTTCCTCATTCATGTGGCTGGTGGAATATGTTTGTTCCAGTCAGATTTTTCCAGTATTAATTACCCAGTCCATTTGCCTGCTCCAGAAGCATATCATAATAAAAGCACCTCTCAACCATTACCAGTTTCACTTGACTTCCTGCATGATGGCAGTGTGTGTATGTGAGAGAGAGAGTGTGTGTCTTTTAGACAAGTTAACAGAGTGTGCAGCGGCAAGAGCTGTCACTATTAGAGAACTCGGTATGGCTTGGTGGCTGAATGGAGCGCATCGGAGGAGGACTAATTTTTTTGGTTTTGACGTCTGACATAATTATAGCGTACAGCAGCCCGCAGTCAAAGATGCATTAATGTAGGAATGAGGGGTTGGTGGTAGGTGGGCCCAAATCCAGCTTTGTCACTTGTAATTAGAGATCATTTTTTTCGGAGTCGGGCTGGTTATTGGCGTGTTGTTTTGAAGTTGGAATTAATCAACAGCGTAGTGATGCACCATCGGGATGCAAGTTTCCCACTAGTAACTTTGTCATTCGTAATTAGAAGTGAATTTTTAATTTGTTTATGGGTGTTTGATGCAGATTTTTTAACACCTATCAGATTATCATAAGAATGCATACCGCTTGATAGCGTTTTAGCAGATGGAATGGTGGAGTGAATGCTGAACAGAGTGAAACTGGATGAGCTGAGCAAGAACATCCCTTAAATCAACAGAGAAAGTGCTGGTCACATCGTGCCGCACTGTTCTCTGATTTATATCTGTTCTGGTCAGCGTTGCTGCTGTCTTCCATTGGGACAATTAAGACTACACATAGCAGAGCAAAGCTGTTCAAGGCTTTTACAGTACACACCTTAAAGGATAAGTTCAATCAAAAATGCAAATTTCTGCCATACTTGCTCTCACGTTATTCCATATCCCCATAACTTTCTATGTTCTGTGAAACACAAAAGGTGGTGTTTTTTTTTAATAGTGAGGTGGCTGTTTTTAATGCAATTCCAGTGAACTTAAAAAAGGACAGGATGAAATTTAGGTAATTTTTTACAAAATATCTTCAGCTACAGTCCCTGTTCACTGTAACTGCGAGGGAAAGAGTGAATGCTACATTATTTATGCGTTAGAGAGTAATAAGGGTTTGGAATGGCATTTAGATAAATTATAAGTAAATAATGAAATGTTTTTTTTGTGTTGATTTTATTTGATGCTGTTTGACAACTTATTTTCAAAAGACTCAATTTAATTTTATATCTGCAGCCCTTTTACATTGTGCTTTCATGCAAAGTAGCTTTACATTTTATTACATGACAATTATGCAAAAGTATTTTTAACTCTTTCATGCATAGTGGACGGAACTTTAAGGAACAGTTGACCTCAAAATAAAAATTCTGTCATAATTTACTCACCCTTGAGTTGTTCCAATTCTTTATAAATTATTGGCCACCATTGACTACCGTAGTAGGAAAAAATACAATGGTAATCAAAAGTGCCCCAGAACTGTTTGCTTTCCTACTTTCTTCAAGGCAGGCAAGGTCTCTTCTGTATGCTTACTGTAAGCGTTGGTAAAAATTGGTCAAATAAACACGTCAGCAGATGATATGAGGCAGGCTTGTTACCCTGTGAAAAGATCCTTAAGCGTTTTTTGTGCTTTCTGTCATCGGCTAACCGCATAACACAAGAGTCTCACACGGGATTTTTCACCTGTTTGCTATTTATAGCAAGTCCAAGGTCAAAGTATACCAGCTGTGAGCTGTGACTCAAAGCATTTCCCAGCGCATGCTGTCTGCCAGGCTACAGAAGGATACATTGGGTCTAACAACTAGGTAGCAAAGAACTCCTGAAACAACCTCATTACATAAATTTAGAGTGAAGGTTCCACCAGATTTGATTGATCTTGCACGCCCGCTTTCGTGTAGTTTTACCAAATTAAGGCATTGCGTCGTTCATCAAATGCATTTTAGTATCGCTTATTACTTTTTTGAGGCCTTCAAGGTGCACTCTGTAATTTTTTTCTCATTAAAAAACTTTTATCCCTACAGAAACGAATGGTACTTTTGAAAAATATGTGCGTTCACATGAGATGAAGAATCCGGTAATTGGGGGCCTAATAAAATCTGATTTATTTTACACGGAGTGGGCCGGCTCAGGCTGAGATCACATGACTTGGCGAATACTTCTCACTTTATCTCTGTAACCCCCCGAATACAGCGCTCATTTGCTCACAGAATAACTCCGTAGTGGCACCCCCCTTTTAATAAAATCGGTAAATGAAAACTTTTGCTTGGTGCTACATCCGAGCCACTAGGTGTCACTATACATCAAAGACGACCGTCATATCTGTCACATTCAAAAAATGACTAAATGCAGCTGTAATACAACACTTTTACTTTCCCATTTTATATCTGTGGCATCTATGTAAAGATCGACTGGTAACTGCTTGTCAACACACACCTCCGCAGTAAATCCAGCGTCTGAGCCCGGCAAAGATCTAGCCCGGAGCAAATGTAATGCCACATCCCTTCGGAAGGCTTACAGACCTCTGAGCGTATTGAAATGCCATGTTCGACAGATCCCTCATTTGTGAAGCAGAAATCGCAGAGTAACGGCGCGGAGAAAGATTTACGAATGGGATTTCTCACACTCTAACCTTGTACTGCTGGAATTTCAAATGAGATTTTACCACCTGCTAGCGTGCTAGCATATGTGAGGGAATTCACCTGCTGTGTGGGAGCAGGGTTTATCAGCCATTAACCACCTTTCACACCGACACAGTTATTCACGCCACACACTTATCTCCGCTCGCCCACCTGCCTTCCCCTCTGCATCTCTCAGTGAGTCTTAGCTAGCAGATATTTGCTGCACAGCATAGACTCGAAACTGTGCTTAACCACGCTGCCAAACTCGTATATACATGTCACACTGTAATGCTTTATGTGCAGGCTGTGCTATCTCCTGCAGCTCTTCAGATGGTGTCAGATTAGGTGCACGTAGCGACTGATATGCTATCCTCAAGATCCGAGGGGCTTATTTATGTTTGTCACAGTGTATTGATATTGTGTCGTAATACGCATGCGTCGAAAAAACATTTGGTGTTGTTGGGCTCTAGCCAGTTTCATTACAGTGGTACTGAAGGTTTTATGAGAGTTCAAATAAAGCAGATAATTCTTTAGTCTGGATTTACAGTACCCAACTTTCCAGACCTCTCCAAGAACTTTCCAGTCATTTATGATTGCTGGAAATAATTTTAGTGGTTGTTTGACAGTCTCTTTTAAATCGAGATGCTCACTAATCCAGACACATTTGAAGATTGAGTTTTTGTTTAAACATGATTACAACCATGTACTGCGCATGTGTAAAATGTGAGACACTTCAACATGCGTCATGTCTGTCAGGCCTTTAGTTTATTTCACCTCTTTGAAATGTCTTTTTGCTGAGTATTACTCAAAGAATAGATGTTTTATTCATTAGACTCATGTGATATAATAATTTTCCTTCTAATTTAGCTGAGAAAAGGCTTTATTCACTATTGCCACTTCTATTGTTTTACTTTGCAGAAATTTCTGAGGCCTTGAAATGTAAATTGAAAAATGAATAAACTTTTTTGCATTTCTGTGACTGTGGGAACCCTGTATAATGCTCTATTAGAAATAATCGTTCGAGTTCGATACATATGGGAAACTTATCAAGTTCCAAATATCATGTTTACCAATCCATCATATACCAATCTATGCTTAGGTTTAGACTTCCAGTCACTAAAGCCAATGGCAGTCGTATTGCGAGTGAGACGAGTGTGCTGTTTTGACTGGCTAGTTAATATTTATTATGGAACCCAAAGGTACACGCTTAATGTGTGCAGTTAGAAGTTGCCGGAAAATGCAAAAAATGTCTACAAAACATTTGTTTTGACCATAATACACACACCAGAGCTGAATCTGGATGTCGCGCACCCTATGATCTACATCCATTATTCTTTATTTTAGCCTACAATTTACTGACAATAACTAATAAACAATAAACTTTATTAATGGGGAGAGTCACACTAAATGTAGAAAAATATGAGATTATCTATAAATCATATTAAGCACAACTAAATAAACCGTATGCAATTAGTGGTGTAATAATATTAGCAGCAGTTTAAAGGTAGCTATAAGCATTTTTATATGTATTTAGCAGTATAAAAAATATTAGGCCAAAGCAAACCTTCCCCCCAGAGGATCGCAGCTGCATGACGGTTACAGGGTCATTCATTTGGCAGATGCTTTTATGCAAAGCACATTTAAAATTTTGTCAACACGTAAATTTAAGAAATAGCAAATAAATGACATTAGCTAGCAAGTGAAAAGTATGTCTAGCCAGGTTTATTTTGGGTTACCTGTAGAAGTTACTTGGCTGAACTAATTCGACAAATTGTTTATTTAATAAAATGAATATACAATGAAACTCAACAAATTGTTTATTTAATACAACCATCATACAATTAAATATTAATAAAAATGTATTAAAATAAAGAAATATTATATTATTAGCCACTAGCCAGACCGATCAACAAACACAGACCAAAGTTACTTCGGCCAGGTGCGTACATCTGATGATACCGTATATATAAATATGACCAATTCAATATAACTCATTCAGTGAGGTCTATTCTGTGTAGTAAAATAAGTTTCATTTTTTCCTGCAATTCACAATTGAATAAGCGTTATTTTTAGGGGAATGCGTTGAAGAAACACCCTCTGTTCTTGTATTGTTTGTGTATGTTTGTGTAAGTATATGGGGAACAAGGACTCTGATATTGTCTTACGCTGACTGAGGTATGTAAGGTTTTATATTTTGCCAACATTGCACATGAGTTTCAGAGTGATCGTTTAGTGTAACATTGAGATGTCTACTGTGAGGAATGTGTTGTGATGGCTGAGCCGGTAGAAGGACCTTTACGACTTGCAGAAACAAAACACACACACAATGTAAATAAAGCCGCGCTTCTGTTCAAAGAAAGATGTTATTGGGACAGATAGGTAAATATCGTCTGTAGCCAGAAAGACAGGAGGGAAGGCATGGAATGCCAGAGGAGAGATGAGTGTTGGATGTCTTAGAGTCTAGTTGACAGCGTGTAGGGGGCTAAAGTAAATCCGTGGCTCAGAGGAGCCACGGTGTGAAATAGAACAGCTTACACTCACACTGGGGGACTTCGGGACATCACATTCCTGCTTTCATCCGTCCCTTTCTCTCCCTCTCTCTCAGTTTTGCTCCTTCCAGCCTCTCTCTCTTTCTCTCCGGGGCCATGCTGTGTCTCCTCTGATGCCCCATAAGAAGAGCAGTCACGGTCCATTGAGTTGCGTGGACAGCAATTTGGTTGAGCCGCGCTCAAAGCTCGGCCCGTAAGTTTCCTTAGGAATAGTGTGTGTGCGTAGTGAAAAGGTTCTAAGGTTGATGCTGGAATTTCAAACAATTTATTCCAGAGATGTTGTTGTATTTTAATGCTAAATTGCTCAAGCGGTGCGTTTGATACTTCTCGATCTGCCTAAAGAAATCTTTGCGAGGTGGACGTGGCCCCAGGCTAACAGGACCCACCAGCTACGCATTCATATGCATATGTGTGTGTTTGATGCATTTGTCCGTGTGTGTTTGTGAAGTGCGGTCGTATTTTTTCCTATGTATGTGTCCGTTTCGGTGGACGGTGCTCTGGTAGTTTGGTGGATTAGCATGTGAATTTGGCTGATTCTCTCAGCAGCTCGAGTTGGATTCCAACCTTCACTCTGAAATGAATCACAAATCGCTCCCACCGAGAACTTCACAGAGAACCCCACAGTCTCAGAGACGGGATAACCCACCATGACTGACGCTTTGTTTACAAGGCAAAAATGTAATTTACTAAGAGATTTTTCGTCTTTAGTTCCATGGCTTGATCCGTTTTGTCAAAACTGTTCATGTTTCTTTTATCCCAGTTTGCTTTGAAGGATTATTAGAGCATTGCTTGACCTAAAGCTAACATTTACTGCAACTTCCTCCGTGTTTTGACGTTGATCTGGAGTCGTGATTGAATGAAGCCAGAGAGAGGGGGAGAGAGAGCACGCGCAAAGGTACATGAGGTTAAGATAAAGGCAAACGGGATTCCATTAAACTTGCAAGGCTTGGATTCACTTCTTTGGTTTATATATTTAGCCATTTAGTGAGTGATCTGATGAGTATTGATTCAGCTGAGTAGAATCATTGCTGCTGGGGCGGACAGCCTGTTCACACAGCTAATCTTTCCATTTAAATTATACATCTCTTTTAGAGCGCGAGAGGCTATTTCTACCCTCTCCGTCTAAGAATTGTGGCCCCTATTTCTATGCATAATAAAAAAAGAGTTGCGACAGAAAAATTGTATTAGGTAATCAAATATTTAGAAAGATTAGCTTGAGGTGTGCCTTGAATGTGGCCGCGGTCAATAACGTTCTCTCCCTCCACCTGCCGATCGAGGTGTTGCGTGTGCATACCGAAATAAGTGAGGGTTTTTGCCATTTTTACCGAATGCACTGTAGACATATAAATATTTAAATCCGACTTTTTAGCGCCTTGAGTTATTTTTCACGATCGTTCGCATATGGTTGCTTTCTGCAACTTATGAGACTCTCCATCGCGAAGCATTCTGGGCATGATTTTTACCCAGCCAAGCCTGTGTTTGGGTTTAATGTTCACTAAATGAGCCATATCCTTGCTTCTAGTTCTCCTCTCTCTCACCAGTGGTGATTGGCAGTCATTGTGCCGGAGGGTGAAATATGATTCTAATGCGTTTATCTGTAAACCGCGCAGTTCGCGTTATAAAGTACTATTCTCGGTCCGTACGACACGGCTGATTACAGCGGCCTCGCTTCATTTAGCCCTCAAGATATAGAGAAATACGCGGAAGAGCAACAGCTCCATTGCTCTTTTCGGGCCGACGGCAACAAACCGTGTCCGTTCGATCGCTCACTTCGCATAAGCCCAGCACCGGCTAACTATTTCAGAACGCTTTGACCATTAAGGATGGAGCGCGGCATCATAATAAAACAATGAAACAATTAAAGTGTGTATACACACGCAGGAATTGCTTTTTAAACAGGTTGTCACGCTTTACCGGACCGGGAGGGTGACTCTATTCCACATGGTTGCCGCGAGAATAATCATATTACACATTAATCGCTCGCGCGTGCACGCCATCGCAGAGCATATGCTTGACCAATCAAATTAACAAGTCATCAAAGCAACGATATGAACTTTGAAGTAATTTGCTTTTCTGGTCTGCTAAGTCAGACTCCCTATCTGAGACACACGCGCACGCGTACAGATACACAGTGGGGACTGAGGGAAACACTCCTGGGAGATGGTTGGGATTAGTGCCATCAGTTGCTTGTGCTGTAACACGCACACACACATACACATAAACAGCCTCTCACACATTCATAAGAACCATGCAGCCATGAAAACAGTTCAGGTGTACAGCTATGCAGAACGATGATTTCCCTTGTGTGTGCATGTGTGTGTATTATAAAAGGAATTCTTGTTGGAGTGTTTAAAGCTGGGTTTGTGGGTCGCAGAGGTCTAAATGTGCACATCTGTTGAGAATTAGAAATCGAAACCTATTTACAGAGCTTGTGTACGTATACTCAACCTATGTGTCTGACGTGAAATCGAAACCCTTTTTCACTGACAATCTCTTCTCAGCTCCCTGGACCGAAGCCGCACTGAATATGACAAACTCGAACCAGGCAGGAAAGGCCAAGATCAGGAAAGAGGGAAGTGTGCAGGGCAGGGTAAAAGAGAGATGGGGGAAGGAAAGATGAAAAGATGGAAAGATGAAAAAAGAGATTGGATATCATGCTCAATGTGTGATTATTCCCTCTCTCTCCATCTCTTTTTACCCCCCCCCACCACCACCTCCATGAGTGCTGTTCATGATTAGAGTGAAATTGAATTATTACAGGCATAAATTTAACCGGACCCGATGGATGGACGAATGGATGGATGGATGAGAGGGAGATGGAGAGAGGGATGGATGGATTTCGAGGGAATAAGTTGAGGTTATTGCTTTGGCGATAATGCACTTTGGACTGTCGTCATGACAGTCATATAAATGTGTATTTCAGATTTAATTGAATGGAGAGGTAGGCAGGACAGATATATAGGAGAGAGAGTGAGATTGAAAGATGGAAATGCAAAACGAGCTCTCATATATAAATAGAGTGACCCATAGTATTTGGTTTTTTCTCTCTTCTGTTTGTGTCTCGTGCACATTATTTCATCTCTGTCTCATCTTGTTTCTAGTTTCTCACCGTTTCTACCTCTCCCTCGCCGAGTCCGCTGTGCTGAGTATTCGTTTTTACAATGAGCGGATTGTATTTATCGGTCTAGCCTTTGACCCTTCACAGGTTTTTCCTCCTGTCGTTTTTCATATTTTCTCTCTCAGACCAAAGTTCACGCATTTATATTCTTCAACTGCCAGGGCTCAACAATAAGAATATTTCTGCAGGTGCAGATGGGCCCGTAATTCAGATATTCTCTGGTCCGCTTTAAGATAATACTTTTTTTTTTGCAAGTATACTTAATAAAACATTGAAATATAACATTTAAGTAGGTTTATTAAACATTGTCTTTAATTACAAAGAAACGTGTATAAAATGTAGGAAAATATGGAAATTCATATTCATAAATTTAAATTTACTCCCTTTGAAAAGCAAAGGCAAACAGTGATTTATTACTTTCCTCATATTTAGATTCTTACGATTTTAAATACCCTATGTAGATAATGTTACCTGCGTACATTATTCATTCACAGACATGGTTATGGCAAACATTTATTTTGTATGATGGGGGGTTCAACTCAGGCCTCAACTCAATTTTGTAGTGACTGGTAACATAAAACATTTTCAATGTAAAATTGATCAATGTAGATGTCACCACAAAATTTTGAGTTGAGGTCAGATTTTTTTTAATGAACTTATCTTTAATGTATTCCTTCTGATATGTTTACTATAATCCCTTTAAAGTCGGTTCCATTTAAAAATCATTGAAAACATCCCATCCCACTGTTTGTGCAAATTGTACAATGATAATCTGTATTTTCTTTCTTTCTCTCTATGTATCCTCCCTCTTGTTCTTCTTACGTGCTCTTTAATGTTTGCAATGTTTCTAATGTTTGCTAAAATGAATTCACAACAAGGCCAAATACATTACAGAAAAAGTTTACGTTTGCAATAAAAGTGAGAAGGAACCACTGACTCGATATTACTGGTTATAAGGCCATCCTTATTGTTGAGCCCTCACTTTGTATCCCTGTAGGATACTTCTCTTTGACCGTAAATTAATTATAAGCTCATGACATGAGCAACATTTTCATGCTGAAACAAACATCCTGAGATTTACTGTATATCCATATGCATGCCTTACTACAATGTAATATGTACCATCAACATTAGCATAAACACACATGAGAAATTTCCCATTTAAATATGTCACCTTCATGAATATTTAATTGCATTCTAGAGCATCTCTTAGTTTTCCTCTTGTGAGTATAAATTCAAAGAACTGCACCACTGCAGCGGAGCCGGAATGGCTTCGTCTGCATATAACTGTGACTGTAGGATGGAAAGCCAGTGTGCCAGGATTCAGGCTTCACTGCTCCTCACTCATTTTTTCTGAGTGAAGAGATAGAGATGGCCCAGCGGTGATGACACTTCCTGCTTCGTCACCGCTGTTGAGCTCATCTAGCACATTACTGTGAAAGCTCCAAGGAACGGATGAGAACCTTGAGTCATAATCACAGAAATGGACACAGATCATCTTTATGGACCTGCTAATGTTTTGCGAGTTTGTGAGCCTGATGGAATGGAGGCATACACTTTAAAAAGAAGATAATGTCTGCTTGTGCTTACAGTGAAATGTTGCCCATAAATGATGACAGAATTTATATTTTTGGTTCAACTTTCCCTTTAAGTCATGAGGCTTTTACACTAATTAAACCAGGTTTCAATTCCAGGATTAAATTGTATTTGTAACCCCAGATATCTAATGTACTCAATCAGGGTTTTTCCCTGCCTCAAAATGAGGTGGAGGTGGTGCCACCCTTATCTTGAACACACACGCACCTGTAAGCCTATACCATACCTTTAATTGGCTTAACTAAACACTTTACATAGTAAAACATACAAATTATTGACAATTATTAAGTTATATAAAACATTACTTTTATTCAACCGAACAGAAATGTTTTCAAACCAAACAAAGCTTTTCGGCCCACCATAGGCAAGTAAATTAACCAGTCTTACTAAATTTGCAAAGCTCATTAACATCCTGCGTTTATGTGGTTTACTGAGCTTTGAATGATTCACTGATTTTCTATATTTGCAAGTGAACAGTTTAAACGAATCGGAGTCATTTGTTTGCGAGTCGTTCTGATCGCAATGTATCGCTTAAAGCCCCAGTGAAATCAAAATGTTGTTTTTTTCCTTTTTTAAAAATCGGTTAGCATTAAGGACATCAATAAAGTGATATGCTCCTACACGCTGACAAAATTCCCATTTAGAAGATATAGCTGTTCAAGACTGACAGTCTGGCACGTGCGCTCAAACGAATCTAGAAATTCCGTGACATCACACTACACTTCAGCCTCTCTTCAAAGTTCTCATCCAATCGAATCCGCTTTCGAATACAAAGAGTCCCGTCCCCTTCACTATGAGAGCTGCGGAAGCGGCGCCTCATATCAGCCACTTGTTGTTTATGTCCACATAGTGAATGACACATAATCCACAAGATGGGAGATAGGGGATGATCCAGATAGTGTAAACATTAACATTAAAGTCTTAATTTCGCATTAGTGTCACACGAGCGGTTGCACCTGAGTGTCCTCCAGTTCAAAGACACGATAGCACATAGCTGTTTATATGCATATGCTCTATGGAAGAGATCGGACATCGCAGCCTTGATGAGTAAAGGAGAAGACAAACGCCAGTGTAACTCACCAACGTAAATAACAAGCTTCAAATGACACATCACTGGTATCACTGATCTTCCTATTCTTTTCAATAGACTTTTACACCACTGTGGCTATCATCACGCTGTTAAATGCAGCTGTGCCAGGCTGTGTGTGCCGTAAACGTAACGCTATTGGTTATCTTGTAAATGTAAATGTATTTTAAAAGGGGGCGCCGGGGCCACTCGATATGTCTCACTCTCTGCATTTTCCGGTTGAAATTACGTCAACACATCAAAAATACCGTGCATTCCAAGGTGTTGCACTGGGACTTTGAAACATTATACAATGATGTACGCCACGTTCATTTAAGAAACAATATTTACCTGAAAAGCCGTGAAACACAGCTAATACAGTTCCTATTAGCTCTTGTACGGCAACTCTTCACCGCCCTTCACTGGGCTGATAACGAAACAGCACTTCCTTTTGCGTAATGCAGTTACAAATGACAGTCTGTTGACCGAATACACGCAGTGTTTATTAACACATAAGTTTGGCAAGAGACCGAGGCGGCAGGAAATTTGACGGAGGCTGATGCCTCAAAATTTTCTATGCAGGAAAAACCGTGCCCAATGATACTCGCATATAGTACGCCGTTGTATGTAGGTGACAGAGGGTGGCGAAGGGAAAAGCGAAAGGAATGAAAAATGAAAATAGGAAGATACCCTGACCTTGTTGCAGCTCACCGTCTCCTTTGCTTCACCCATCGAGAGTCCTCGTCTGTTGCAGCAAATGTGTTTATGATAGATTTCAGTGTGGAACTATTTACGATAAAGGAGGTCTGCGCATTTAGAGAGAATCTGTCCTCCAGACACGCTGTAACATCGAGGGCAGTATTTTACCTCGGGAGATAAATGACACTTTAAATGACCACAGGACACACATGCACAGCTGCCCAGAGCGTGCAGATATTCACTTCATCTTCCATTGAAAGGGACTGAATTGTTAGGGGAGCTATTCTAATTAGAGTTAATTACAGCAGTCTCTCTCGTCTCTGTGGTAAAGTGAGCCGTCTGTCACGCTGCTGTTAGAGAGACTGAGAGAAACAGGAGACGAGGAGACCGAATGTTTGAAGGGGATTTAGATAATGAGGACTGGGTTTAGTGGTTGAGGTAGGGAATAGAAAATATTAGAATGGTTTGAAACATTGGAAGTCTTGGTGATGTCCACATTCATAGTGTGTGATATGATGTCTGAGGTATAGTTTCTAGGTTTGTCACATTTGGACTGGTCTGTCTGGACCATAGACTATAAAACATGGACGCAGTCTCCGTGACGTCACCCGTAGGTTTGTGAAGAGAAATTTTGAAGCCTAAAGTGGGTGGAGCCGGGGCGTCACTCCCGGATAATAAAAAAGGGCAAAAAGGCGGGACGTGGGTGGAGCTGAGGTGCCTGGTTGATGAAACCACTTGTCACTCAAGTGGCCACGCCTTTGATTATACAGGATCTTAAGGCTTAATATCATTTAAACGGATGAGTTGTAAAAAAATTCACGCCCCTCACAGTAAGCTATAACAGTAGACCAAAATCATTTTTTGTATCAGGCTGTAAACATGTTTTTCTCGGCGCTAAAGTTGTCCATGTTAACATGGGGCCCAGTGAGATTCTGCTCTCTTTGGGATCCAGTCTGTAGCGGCCAGTCAATGAATTGCAGTTTAAGTCACTTCCGTGTTGGTTTCAAGAGAGAGACCGGAAGGTTGCCGCTCGGTCTGGACACAGGAAGGGAGAGAGAGAGGCATAGAGAGATGAGGGAGCCCAAGGAGATAAGGAGAGAGTTCAATGTGAAATGCATACAAGGGAAACTGATATTTGACATATGGCCAGGGACAGCACAGACAGCAGATGCAAGGAAAAAATGCGAAGATATAGAGAAAACAACAACTATAAAGTTTATCCATTTAAATGTATTTAATAAAGCATTATGTCATGAAAGGTTGTGCGTTACAGTGAACCCGACACTGGGGTTCTTAGACAACACACAATATTTTTTATAACACTGCGGCAACAGGACTATAAACAGCACCAATGTTCCATATTAACTATTTATTTCCTGTTTTTAGTATCCGTGCATTATCCTAGCTGTACATGTTTGTTGTTATTGTATTTATCTTATATATATATGTGACCTTGCCTGTGAAAATCAGTCTAAAGTTGATCTAATTGCGATAATGCGCCAAAGTCTGATATTATCCATTAATTTCACCATGATTTTAATCTTTGACATGACCTTACTCAGTCAATAAAGGTTATTTTGTTTCACAATGTTATCTGCTTTATGTGGGATGATTTTCACAAAACAGTAAATGACAAAAAAAGGCTTTAGCTGGGTTTTCACAGGCAGGGTCACATATATTATGGTTCAACAAACATGGTAATGATATGTACAATAGGTGTGTTGAGAGTGATAAAGAAAATGTAATAATGAGATGAGTACTTTATACTCGAGGTGTGAAAACTAACTGACGATTTAGTTGGCACACACAGACGTGTTTGTGTGAGCTCACACGCGCTGTTCATGTCTGTGAACTCTGTTATACCACCTTAACTCACTACCTCATCTTCACAAGACGTCAGTTCACAAGACTGTTGCTCTTTCTCTCTCTCTCTCTCTCTCTCTCTCTCTCTCTCTCTCTCTCTTCCCCTTGTTGTAGGCTTCTTTACATTGCTTTTTCTTGTTTTTTACATGGTAATAAGATGATTTTTCTCATGTATTCCTCTCTTATTGGTGTTTCATATTATCTCTTAATGTTTCCTTTTCTTTTGCTCTCTCTCATCTTGTTTTCATTTTTTAGAAATCATCAATTCATTTCTGAAACACTTTCCTTATCCAAGTGTACTTTTTCTTCTTCTCAATGCTACTACAAATACACTTGGTTGGGTTTGCTGTGCACGTTTCCATTTGGAATGTGAACTTATTCAAGTTGTACAGGGAGAGGATGAGATTTTATTTGGTGAATGGACCGGTCTATAAAAGGGACACTGAAAAGAATCTCTCCCTTGCTCTCTCTTTCTTTCTCTCATGATATTAAATTTTCATCCCCTGTAGCTGAGAGAAAGAGGAAAGCTGGCAGATGACAAAGGGAGGTGAGGAAAATAAATAGAGAGGGGGCACAGTATGTGCATGGGTGCACGCTTTCAATATTTTTTATGAATAAGCATATTTTTTTGTATTTTAGACTTCATTATCTACACGAGTCATAAATCATATTTGAGTTACAGATGTAATAAGCTTCTGTTAATAAATGGTCAATTCAGAGAGAAAAAATTATAAAAGGGAAGAACAGAAATGATGGAAAGGAAGTAAAAGAAAACATGGGAAAACTAAAATATGTTAACAGTAGAAGCATTACCTGAATAATACAGATTTATTTTCCATTGTTAAAAAAATGATGCATTATATTTTTGCAAAGACAATAGGTTGTTGAACATAGTTAATTTTAAACCTGATTTTGTTTTAAGTGCAAAATAAATACATTTTACAGTCATTATCATAATTGGTAGTTCATTATGAAATATAAAAAAGATGCTTTTTGGACTTTCAAATGCCCATTCCTAAATGAATCGATTGCGAAACCTCACAGGGCATGGGAATTTTTTGGTTGGCCACCTGTCTCTTGGAACCAGCGAGTTGGCTATGCTATAGAGATCCTCAGTGGGTCCCCCCATTATAGGTCCCGGGACAATGTTTCCGGGTGTCCCCCCTGCTAGTGAAAACAATAAACGGAGAAAGGGAGAAAGAAAGAGAAGGAAACCGAGGTCAAAGAAACAAAGAATCGTGGCTTGTTTGACAAAATGAGCTTCTCGTTGGGGGCAAAATACCATTTAAAATATTTATCAGTAAGACAAACAGATACACAAACAAACACATACACATCTCTCCTCATTTTGTTTGGGTGTACACTTTCACATCTATCATGTCAGGAGATGGCAACATTAGACGTGCGGGAGGAGAGAGAGGGCGGAGGGTTAATGGAAAAACACAGACACATTTACAAACTTAGTTCTTCGTGCCATTTCTCAGTCTCATGTGTCTTTGGGACTCATTCTGGTCGGACTGGCAGATAAAGAGATCATGAAATACACACTATGACATAGTAAACTAGACCTCACTGCCCGCCGCTCACATCCGCCTCCTGTTCGCTCAGAGCAGTCCATGGATGCGGTCCAGACTGAGACCTGACTGTGTAAACAGACCCATTAACCCTCAGTGTGAGTGCGAGTTTAAATGTGGTTTAATGACGATCCTGCGTGCGCGTGTGTGCGTGGGCTCGGGTTCAGAGAAAGCGCTTTTAGAGCGAGTACTTGAGACCATTATACTGCTCCAATCTGCTCCGCTCTTAACCGCTGTATTGATTCTCCATAAGGGCCTCCAAACTACCAATATCCAGGGCTGTAAACATGCCACACAATGTGCGCGTACATGTGATGAGGTACTAGGGATCCGTCTGGATCGATGTGAAGGTCAAAGGGTAATGTAACTCAATTAAAGTGTGCAGCCTTGCTGTTTTACTAGAGTCTAGAAAATTAAGAGCGGTGGAGCCACTGAAGTTCAAGATGTCTCTATTAACTCTGTTTACCTTCAATTTGTCAGCTTCCCCCTCCAGCACCTAGACAACACGGATGCGATGGTCATGCGATTATACTTAATCCTCATTTAAGTCAGGCTTCTTGTCAATATTACCAATACAACTGTTTTGAATGTGCACCACAGAGATTAGTCGTCTAGAGTCGATCAGAAAACGTTCAGAATGCAACGCATGCTTGTGTTGTGCAACGAACAACATGAAGTCAGCTGTCATATAAGTGTTTGCATTCATGTAGTTGTCGTATGGCAGAATGTTTCAGGTCTAAGCCTGAAGCCTGATGGACGTGTCCTCGTTCTCCTGTTTACCTAAGCGTCCCGTTTCACCTTGTCCATCTTGGCCAACTTCTGTTCCTGTAGTCCATGTCTTCATTTGCATTTCTCCTCCTCCTCATCCCTTCATTCCTCTCCTTCGCTTCTCTATAAATGTGTTCATCCATCTCTGTCGTCTATCATCCATCTCCGCGCACACACGCAGTCAATGCTAATTCCGTTTTAATTCATGACACATGGCCTGTGCTGAAGCCAAAGCTTTTAGAATGGAACCCCCGGCTCAGATCACTGCTTCACACTCTTTGTCCTCTCTCTCTCTTCTCTCTCTCTTACTCTCGTCCTTTCGGTATTTATCATCTAACAGGTTTTGCTGTGTTCCGTTTCAAGCTCCAGAGTAGTAGTGCAAGAAACAAATTGCTAATTAAACAAAAGAATGAAGTGAAATGTTATGACACAAAGGTTGCTTTTTCATAACATTAATATGTTTTATTAATGTCTCCTATAATTCTTCTAAAACTCTTTGGAGAAATAAAAATGGATGAAGCTGTATAATAGAGCTATAAAATAAATGTGGATTCCATAGCTCAGATATGTGGTCATGGAGGACTGTGTACAGTTTTGCATATTGTTGAGCTTTGAAAGAGACACGTGATATTTCTGGAGGTTTTCTCTTGGGAGAAGAATCAATGAATTTCAGGAAGAATCCTTATATTTGCGCTGTGATGTTTAGGAGATATTAAAGATATATACTTTGGGAATCTCTTCCCTATGGGAATTAGAGCGAGACAAAATGGAGAGGTAGTTTATAATGCTTCTGATTTTAATATATTAGCATATATTACAAAAGTCTTACCCCACCTTACCACCAGATTACAGCACGACACAATAAATGTCATGCATTTATTTACTATAATTATTTATAGAAAAATATGCAATTATGAATGTTGAACTGCATAAATCATGTAATGCCATTTATATGCCATCCTAATTCAAAACATTTAGGGAGGAATAAGACCCAACTGCTTTAAAGTTCAAAGACAGAAAGACAACCAGTAAACACTATAATAATTCCTAAAGCAACGTGGTTTGTCTTTTTAAATGAGTAGTTCACCACCTAAATAAACATTCTGTCTTCATTTATTCACCCTCAAGTTGTTCCAAATCTTTATAAATTTCTTGGTTCTGATGAACACAGATAAAAAGATTTATGGAAGAATGCTTGCAGCCAAACAGTTCTTGGCCTCCATTGACTCCCATAGTAGTAAAAATTGCTTTATACGTTTCGTTTCGCACAAAATAAGATATTTTGAAGAATGTAAGAAAGCAAACCGTTCAGGTGGCCCTTTTAACTCCCTTTGTAATTTTACTATGGTAGTTAATGGCCAAGAACTGTTTGGTTTACAAGCATTCTTCCAAATATCTTTCTCTGTGTTCAACCCATCAAAGAAATGTATACAGCTTTGGGCGAGTGAAGAATGACAGAATTTTTCTTTTCGGGTGAACTGTCCCTTTAATGCTTCACATGGATTCAGCAATGCTTTTATACCTTAATCTTTTTTTATTGAAATATTGATTTTCCAGCAATTTGTCTAGCTATAAAGTAACCCTAATAATAACATGTAGACCCATAATAATCCACAGGCCATAACTCAGTCGTGCCCACACACACGAAGAAACGAGGCCCAACAGACACGCACATTGTTCCTTTCTTCATAGCTCAGAGGGGAGCTGTGTTCTGTAAACTCACTTGCACTTGCAGTGAAAAAAGCCAGGGAGTGATAAAAGATGCAGAGGAGAGAAAGTGAGGGTCAGTACTGAATGTGTGTTGTTGGTTCATCTGTGTAGAGGTGACTGAGAAAATCGAAAAAGGCTAGACTGAATTGATATTGTAGGAGATGAAATATTGTGTATTAAAAACCATATCGGCACCCTCTGCTTAATAAACAAACTCTACCGGGTTAAGGTAAAACTTTAAGTACTGTCGACAAGCGCCAGAAAGCAGCACTGTGTATGTTGGTGGGTTCATGTGAATTTACCTGTAGAATTTGTGCAGTTCAAAGGGCAAAACTCACAAAGAGAGCTGTGACATTGACCAACTGCATCGATAGTGAGAGAGCAGAATAAAGTGAGATGTACAGAGCGGAGGCAAGGCGAGAAGGAAGACGATAGAGAAAGATCGGTCGGTTTCTAATTGCCTGTGGTAAATGGTCTTTGAAACGATGGGAAGTGAGTGGAGGTGTGTGATTTACGCTCGCACATACACTGCCGACGTGAGTTGAGCAGAGATGAGATCGGCCTTGAAAACAGGTAACAGCAGCACCTAATCGCACCTCCACCAACACATATCAATTCTTTAGATTTAAGACCAAACCCACACCGCACTGTCTCTCTCTCTCTCTCTCTCTCGGCTAAAGCACAAACACAGATGCTAGATTCTGAGAAAGTCTGATTGATTAAAAAATTGTGAAAGGATCAGTGAATTGAGTGAAGTGAATTTCAGCACAGAAAAACATTGTACACACTAAATGTGCATGTAAGCTTTTATATTGTGTGTCAGAATTAAATAACATTTAAATAATTTACCACCGAAATGGATGGAAAAAGAAGAGTGAACGAAAAAGATCAAGAGGGACAGAGAATAGTGGAAATAAACTAAATAATTGAGCATGGCGAGCGAGCAGTCATATGAGTTTCAAGCTATACGAATGTAAGTAAACAAATGAGTCTTATTGCGAGCGCATGAGAACGCCAATGTTAATCCCACAATCCATCTCTGAGCTTTGTAAAAGCACTTGTGCACCTTTGCGTAAAAGGTCCAGTGTGTCATTTTTTTCAGTATTTACAGAAATGCACTGTAATATACTATGTCTTCAGAGTAGGGCTGCAACAACTAATCGATAATGAAAATAGTTGTCAACGAATTTCATTATCGATTAGTTGGTCTGTGACGTCACTTGCAAGCTGGGCAGTTTAAATCAAGTGCGCCTTCTTCCCTTTTAAAATGACCATTTTAGATGTGTCTCTCCGTGCAGCATGAGCGGCGCAGTTTTAAAGTCAGATGTGTTTTGCATGCATCTCTTAAAGCTGCGCAGTTAAAGGGGAGAGGAGTTTTAAATGACAAAATTAAAGATTATATTAGTAAATCCCAATTTGTGGCGTTCGCACTTTGCAAAGTACACAATAGGCTAAATAACCTGATTTGGGGTTTATTTCATTCAGAGGTGGGAAGTAACGAAGTACATGTACTTAAGTACACTTTTTGAGTATCTATACTATATTAAGTACAGTACTCAAGTATTATTATTTCTGGATACTTTTGAATGACAAATATCTCACTTTTCATGCTATATTTTTTTTTCCCTTGGCCGACCGTCCCCTCCCTCCCATGTTTGGGACAGACTATTGTCGGCTTCTTCTAATATGACATACCTGAATCAACTCATCAGCCTTGGTGTGTTAATTAGAGAGACATCCACAACATTTTGGGAGAAGGATTATGAGTTCAGTTATGTATACATTCTTTTCCCATCTCTGATTTAGTTATTATAAGCTAAATATCCAACCCAACTTTTTATCCGAATAATCGATTAATCAAAAATAATCGGCCAACTAATCGATTATCAAAATAATCGTTAGTTGCAGCCCTAGTTCGGCGGTGTATAAAGACCTTGCATTGTGAAGCATTATGATTTTATTACCTTAGAATGAGCTATTTCTATCTACATAGAGGGGCTATATCATAGTGTGGGGGCATGTCATTTGTCATGTTGTTTCTACAGTAGCCCTAAACGGACAAACTGCAAACTTACGAAAGTGTGTTTTCGTAAATACGTTATCTCCTTCGGAAAAGAAGCGAAAACGTGAAGACATCTTAGCCTTGTGTCATGATGTCATGATTAATTGACCAATATGTTAAAGTGTATTCACCTTTATATTTAACGTGAGATATGATGACTGGGAGAAGAGAGGCAGAAAGAGAGACAGCATCATCTAGATTTCTTAGTTTAAAGCGTGGATCTGCAGGTGTCTTTTGTAGAATGCAGTGCTTATTTGTGTTTATGTGTTAATGCACACGTTGCATGTGTTTTGTCAACTGTTCACAGGACAGATGCTCTCCTTTAATTAAACGGATTGAGGGGGTTAATTAGAAGAACAGAACAGCAAGAGAAGAGAGACGCTGTTTTCCTGTGGCGCTGATTCAGCGTTGCTCTCTCTCTCTCTCTCTCTCTCTCTCTCATTACAGATCTGCTCTGTAGGCACAATCATTCTGCACATATGTAACTACCAGGAATGTGCGTCTTACTCAAGTTTTACATGGAGACCATTTAATTAATGCGTCTAAAAAAGAGAAATACTGTTGGGAATATTGGGATTTCACCCTATACTTGCGACTTTTGATTAATGAAGTAACCTAACACGCTTATATGAGCAGTTAAATGAGAGATTGTATTATTGCTTTCTTGGCTTTTCTTTACGTTTTCTTGTAAAAGCTTGGCCTCTGTATCTTTGATAGTGACATTGATCCACTAAGTCTTGATCTTGCTCCAGTGCAGTGTCCCTAAATCCCATGCTGCCCAGCTCAGCGCCTTGTGTCCTGGACACTCAATGCCGTTTACACACACACATGCACACAGACATACAAGCATGTAGACTAATGAATCTCATAAATACTTTGTATCTATCTGTTCTTTTCATTGCACATTGGATCCTTTCAGTGATTTGCTTTTGAAAAGGGGTCAGAGGATAAAATGTGTCCCTGTCTGTTTTACAACGCTCAAAGTTCATTTTTGGACAATTTTAAATCACCCACAGTGGTTGACTTTTCTCTCTTCGTCGCCTCCTAGTGGACATAAAGACAACTTCAGATTTTTACATCAGTCTTCCTTCCAAGTATCTTCCACCCTCAAGCTTATTTAGCAGAAAACAAAGAAGAGAGGGTTGTTTAGTTTATTCTAGAACTCATTTAGGTTGTTTTATATTGCATTTCATCATTAAAAAACTAAATGTAGATATAAACATGAAATCTAATTGGCACCATATTCTAGTGGCATTTTATTCTGTCATTTTTGTAAGGGTAGGTTTAGGGCAGATTATAGTAAATATCATCTTGGTTTGGATAACATTGCTTAAAGAGATTCATCCATCCCCCCAAAAAATCAGTCAATATTTATTCACCCTCATGTCATTCGAAATGTGTATATGATATTTTGAGAAATGGCCTTCGTAACCATATAATGGAAGTCAATAGAGGCCAATGTCGTTTGGGTAGGAACATTAAGTTAGGTTAGGTTGTGTGCGTGTCTGTCACGTCACGTGATCCCAAGACAAGCAGGCAAACATTTTAGCATCTTTACACACCGTCATTAGCATAAAAGCCACTAGTGAGATTAAGAGGAACAGAGTAAGTCTCGAGTGAGGATCACAGAGGATTGTGAAGAGGGAGAGGCGTTAAAGCAGCGTTTTTGATCTTCATTTAATAATTGAATAATAATCTCCCAGGAGAAGTGACCTAGAACCGAGAGAGAAATTGATATTCATTTGCACATCTACATAGACACCTACTGGCCGGCCGGTGTTACTACAGCACAGACAGGGTCTCCCTCAGCGTTTCACTCGATCCTCTGTGTTTTGCCTCTCTTTCATTGGCAAGACATTGACAAACGAGTGCAGTGAAGAGGGGGTTCGAATTGTGACACTTGCAGTGAAACTTTTCTAGCCGCAGTCTGACACGTCTCGAGAGAGAGCCCCCGTTCACTCACCGCAAACCATCCTGATGTTTTCTATACATTATCCAGCAGACGTTACGCACATTTTTCTCAGACGCTGTGGTGAAATGTTAAGACTCATTGTCATACAGCTGTGCACTGGTGCGATGGAACAATATATTACTGCAGGTCTCAACACAGTCCTCTCTCGGTTTTTTATCTTCATGCTCACCTTCATTCCCTCTCTCAAGCCCGAGGGAGCTTCCGCTTAATGCAAATGACCGATGCAAGCTTGTACTGTTTCCTCCTGAACCAAACAGCGTAAAGATTCATTGTCAAGTGAAAACTTATTTGTCCTCCCTAAACCTGGAGGATGGAGATGGAAAGAACTGCTTGTGTTTGTGTGAAAACAGTTTGATGCACTCCACCTTTTAAGGGTTATACTGTAAATGTAGATTAAGGAGCATGTAAGCTTCATTTGGATCTGTGGACTTACTGGAGGATTTCCTCTAAGCGTGTAAGTGAGGTCAGGGGGATCTTTTTGGAGGAAAGGGGAATCGTTTGCACAAGACCTTTTGCCATTTTGAATAAGATTTGCTTGACTGGTCTTAAATGTGAGGGCATTTTTATTTGCTCACAGCTTGGCTGTTGAAGAGAGTAAGGGATTGTTCTACTCAATTGTGTCCTGTTCTTTGGTTTCACTGGACATCGCGTTTTTTATTTAAATGTATGTTACTCACTGTTTGTTTAGTTGAAATGAAGCAAAGAATGTAGTCACAGAAATATGACATTTAATACTTAATGTAAACATATTTAAACAATGAATGGTCACCTATTTATGAAAGGATTTAAGAATTAAATGTGTGTGTTTTGATTATTATGTTGTCGTTTTCAGAAATCCATTTAATTTAATTTAAATTGTAGAAAAGCTAAAGGGTGATTTGAAAAGGTTAAACACACGCAGTAAATATACAGAACCTGATATATTCAATTTCATTATACATTATACATTCCCTATACATATATAAAAAATAAATACATTTCATAGATAGAAATTTCCACCTAAGATTGATGCTGATGCTTACTTGTCTTTGTTTTTTTATTTGTTGGAACAAAACTGGTATTTATGTATATTAATATGTTGAAACTTTGACCGCCTTGTTTTTTAATAATCTTAAAAATCTTTTAATGTCAAGGTGTATACTTTAAGGTCTGTAATTACTTATTTTTAAACAAAAAATATATTGATCTATTTGGTTTATTTATATAAATATAAAATATATATTTGTGCCAACATCTTACATTCTTTCATTAGAAAATAAAAAATATTGAAATGCTTTGTCGACATTTTTAAATATGTTACATAACTGTTAATTTATATTTGTATTATTAAACCAACTGTATTATACACCACTTGAAAGATTTGAAAGGTAATTCAACGCTGGTGCAAAATAACTTCTGTTTCTGTATTTTAATCCTACACAAATGTTTAAACAAATACAACCAACACAGCATTTATAACCTAATCATTTATTTTTTTCATAGTATTTTTACGATTTTACCATATACGTATGAATAAAAAAAATGCATTTATTGTTTATAATAAAATGTAAAAAAGAAACCAGAGGTTCTGTTGGACCAGTGTTTTCATCTTGTGAATGTGAATGTGAATGTGAATCTATAAAAAACGTTTTTTTTCTCGATCTCTTAGGAGTAACTAGCCGTTGCATTTGTTTTTCTGTCTCTCTTCATCATCAGACTTCGTAAGGAGGGCTACACGGTGCAGGTGAATGTGAACGACTATCTGGACATCTACTGTCCTCACTACAACAGCAGTCAGAGGGGCGTGGCCGAGCAGTACGTCCTCATAAGTAGCGTGGTAGATATTATTAGCCATCAATTATAAAAGCTGTGCAGAGGTGTTAAACGAGGAGGAATGGGGCACGAAAATGAGGGAATAGTGTGGAATCTGGACGCGGCAGCTACGGCGCGCTCGTCTCCAGGGTTGTTTATCAAAAGATAGTCGAGTTGTTCGGGCGGCGGAGAGGCCGCTACACATTAACGATCTTTATTCGCGGCCAGATGCTTCTGTTTTGCGTAACTTCGTCTTGGTGATTCGAGTGTAATAGGTAATTCACCGGGATGCACCTAACGACCAATCAAGTGAGGAAGGGAAGGCGAGCGTCTGTAGATAGTGCATCATCAGGTCGCCCTGACTATTCTTTCCACTATGTTTTATCGATCCATTCTCTGGCGTGCTGGATTATGAACGCCGCTTTTCAAGTGTACGTGTATCCGACTACGGAGTCTCAGCAACCAAACAAGTCCCACCAGCTCACCATACATGATAGTTCCCAATGGCCCTGATAATTCCCAAATTTTCTCGCAACCAGGCTCTGGCTATCCTTTGGCCCCCCCGCGTTCCTGCGTCTATTATCCTGCTCCACTAGTTCACGGCTGCGCATGCCCCATACCAAAAATGCTGCCCCGAAAGCCTCTGATTGCGAGCGTTTCGCGATAAAAACAAGTCTGACGCAGGAATTTCTTCGGCCTGATACCGGGCTTTTGGTTGCTGAGATTGTCTGTCCCGCCTCGCTATCTCGATGTGACGGCCCGTCCTCATTACGTCCTGAGTCGGATAAACCCCCCCTGCCTGTTCTCGGCTAGCCAAAAAGCATTCCCTGACTTTTCCTCAGCTTTCCCCGTAACGCAGAGATCTCAATCACCCACTGTTAACCCTCATGGATAACACGCCCCATTTTATATCTCCGGCATACACCCCGGCCACACACGCTCGACCCTCTCACCAACACCCTGAAACATAGTAGGTTAGCATCCCATCGTCGTGTCTACGAGCGGCATCGCCAAAGAAGCACGCAACGAGACACACAGCTTTGCTTAGTACTTGGAAAAGCCAAGGTGAAATTGACACTGATTATCCGCACGTCGTGATAAATGTACCCATTTGCACCTAGTGACACTGAGCACCTAGATACGGAAGATGTGTTTAGAACACGTGGACATACCCCTCCCCTGTTCCCCAACCCCCCGCTTGTCTCTACCTTTGTCTCTTTCACCCCCCCCTCTGCTCTCTCTCACTCCCTTTTTTTGCCCCCTTCTTCCCTTGTGCCCTTTCCCTCACTCCCCTTCCCTGCACTTATTATCCTTTATCCCTTTCCACCCCCCCCCTCGTTTGCCCTTTTATTCACCCCCCACAGTCTGTCCTTGTTTTTGTTGGCCCGGGCGCCCTCTGCGGTCTCCCCATCCGACGTCAGCAGACACCACGTCATTTTTCCCCACATCGGACCATTCGTCCGGATGTCACGGTACACCCGTAGGTATGAACCCAAAGTGCGTCTTTCGAGCATCGCGCCCCACCAGCTCCGTCTATTCCCCCCTCCCGTCCCCTGCCATGTGATGTCTTTCCTCTCCCCGTTGCAATATTGTCCCTAGGCCGGCTCATACCCGCCGGCATAACTTTACTTTCATCTCTCCATGGCCCGTTGACCTCGTCAATCTGGCGAGCTCCAAACACCCTATTCATCTCCGACCCCTCAGTATTTCGGTGTGGTTGACTGTATCACCATTGGGACAAGGTCCTCAGCCTTTCCGTGATTAATGCTTTGTAGACTGATCGTAGCTAGGCTGGATCCAGATAAAGGTCGCATGCCTCCGTTAACCCCTCTCCGCCCTGAGCTTCTCTGACGACCCCCCCACCCCATTAATACTCTTCCAACCCAATATTCCACACCCCCAATCACTATCGCCCCCGAATCTTCGCGCGACGCTATCCACGGCACCCCTGTTGTTTCCATCTCGTTGTCTGCCTCACCCCCATACAATTCCCCAACCCCCCTCCACTTTCCTCCCCTCCCTTGTCTCCCCCACCTTCCTTATCGGGTTACCGTACCTGTGACCCACAGCTGGGCTTTAAACGCGGGAGGTATTGCCCCTCATGCACCAATCAAATTCTCAGAGAAATTCCAGCGCTACAGCGCCTTCTCCCTCGGCTATGAGTTCCATGTAGGACAGGAGTATTATTACATCTGTGAGTATTCAAACTATGTCCACTTATAATCTGGAATTTTTATTAGTAATGTATGTATGCTAGTGTAACATATTCATATATGAGCTGAACATCACAAACAAAACTACAGTTATTGGAATAATATAATAATAAAATAGCATTACAGTTGAGATGAAAGGATGACTGACATGTACTTGTTTTGTTTAAGCCACGCCCACGCATCACCACGGCCGCAGCTGCCTGAGACTGAGAGTGTATGTTTGCTGCTCAACAGGTATTGACTTCTATTCTCCCATCAAACTACCATCCTATGCGTCATTCCATCGTACACCCATCCATCAACTCATCATTTCATCCATCCATCCAACCATCTTATTTCTCAGTCAATTGATCCACCTGTCAGCCCATTTATAAAGTGCTCTCACTCCATGTTTCATAACTATACTATCTGTCTTTCTGTGGATTAAATCAATGTATATGTTTGATTACAGAAAGCACGTGCTCTCCTTCTCCTCCCCCACCAGGTTCCCCACAAACATAATCCAAACAAGTGCTTGACAGCGACACTTCTGGGTTCCTCAGGCACCCCGGAAAGAGCTCCCTTGGGTTAAAGCTGAAATTGAAAACGTGACCACGTCCTATTTTTTAAAAAGATTTTTGAACAAACAAACTTAAGGGTGTGACTCAGATTATGATAATTGATACTAATGATAATGACTGTTGTTGGTTTTGTTTATTACTAAGGCAACAAGAGGACAAAAGTAACGCTAAACACATGACCATCGATGTTGCCAGCACCATTGCTCTTACTGGCTCTTTGTGCAAGGATATGCAAAAACATATTTTTTTATAATTTCCCTATTTCTCCCCATTCTCTGTCTTCCAGGTGCTGTCAAGATCCATGTCATCTAAAATTTAGCTGGCACTGAGAGTTATCTTAAGCCTTCACCTTCATTCTTTCTCACTCTCTCTCTGTCAGAGTTCATGTTCATTAAAATTAATCCGGTCAAGTTTATGTGTGTGTGTGCATGAGAAAGAGAGAGAGAGAGAACATGCTGTGTGCTATCTTAACCTCTGCCCTCTCTCTTGGAGTCTCTGAGTTCTTATGTCAAGATGAATCTTGTAGTTCTGCTCAGTCGGGTCTGAACTCCACTGCCTTGAGTTGCCAGTGCTGTTCCATGTAGTCTGAACTGAACTAGAAACAGTATCTGCCACCCAACTCCTCATGACATGGAGGAGCTTATGAATGAATACACAATGACTGCGTATGTGTGTGCGTTCTAATTCTCATCTCATGTGTTTCTAGCATCTGATTCAGATGACGAGCCCCAGCCTACGGAGCCAGACTACACTCTGCGACCCAACATGAAAATCGATGACCTCGGTGAGTTGTAACCAGACAGCCCACACACATACATACAGTCACACGGACAGTTATACATACGCATATTAATCACTGTCTACGTTGACATTTACGCCCAATGTTTCTGAGCTCACAACTCTGGCTTCCGCTCGGCTCAATCGTGGTTAGGTGGAAAGCTCATTAATCATGTGTGTCTATGTATGAGTGTATTCATGTTGTCATGAAATCAAATTTGAGACTGTTTAAGGTCATGTCATTTAAATGTGGAATAAAACGAGATCGCATATCATTTCCTGAAAAGACCCGGTTGATGAACACAACAGTTAACATGGGTCTTACGATCAGTGATTGGCACTAATGAAGCCACGAGCTAGAAGGCAAACGAAGCGTGTGATACGCGACTAGAGTTAGCGCAAATGCTAGTCTTAGCGTTGATCACATGTGACAGAACTATTCCTTCAGTTCCCCGTGCTTCTCCACACCCCCACAGTAACCCGACTCAAGGACAACGGCGACCGCACCATTTAAATGAGAGAAAAGAAATTGATTGGACTTCAAGTGTTTTTAAGGAATAAAGAGGCATCGATTTGTGCGTGTTTTTTTCCGAGCGTGTGTTTTGAGACAGATGGATGTGGATGTGTTTTGGGTCGTCTCTGGGTCGGTGCCACCCAACGATTTCCGATAAAGGAATCTGAGAACCAGCTTTCTCCCACTCGCTCCGATCGGAGGTTCAGTTTTCAAACGGGCCAGAGAGGGGAAGAAACCGACCGCAGGAGGCCAGCCGGGTCTCAGGAAGCCACACATCTCAGTATTGTTCCATACATCTCTGTCCAATCGACAGAAGAAGAAAAAAACGCCCTTGTCCTTGCTCAGAGCTTACTGTTATCCCATTAGTATTGACCACTGCATGTGTATACACAGAAGTCCTCCAAACAAATCAAGAGATGCCCACAAAACTGCCACATCGGTTGAATTGTGAAACTCTAGAATGCTGCAATGTAGTTTTAGGGAAAAAGAGAGACACCCTCGAGGTGCTTAAATACAACCGGGTTCAAAAACATAAATGTGTATGTTCTCGTTTGCAGTTTTCTTCGGATTCTTAATGTCAATTCTATAAATTTACTGGGGCATTAAGCTCCATCAATGGCAGTGGGTTTCATGAAGTTTGTCTTCGCACAAACACGCAAGGGATAACAAATACAAATTCAATGCACGCGAATGCAAATTAGATTTGGCCCTCGGGAATAATAATACAGTTGCATTAAAAAGATGAACAAGAGAAAGATTTGTGAGCCACCCTGCTCATACCATTCTGTTTCTTACAAGTAAAGAAAAACAAGTTTTGCGGCTTGCTTGAAGCAATGTTATCAAATACAAAGATCTGCTTGTACTGTAATGTAAGATTTGACTTCCCGTTCAGGTCACATATAGGACAAGATCATCAAATATCTTAATAATTCAGTATTAAAATAAGCACAACTTGTCACAACAGCATTATTTGTAACAGTTTGGTCTGATCAGCTGACTGAGATGATACAGCAGTTTTAATTCAAGCATGTTGACAAGCTGTAGACTTCTACTCTTCTGGCAGGTCATGCGAGTGTCTGGCCTGAGTTGTGTATATTGGCACGGAGTGGTAAATTCCAGCATGTACACTCCGCGTTCCAGAACATCCCACAGCTCCTCTCTCCTGCCTGGCATTCAAGGCATCCTGTCAATCAAACGTGGTCTATAAAATAATTAATAATATTAG
This sequence comes from Triplophysa siluroides, assembly GCA_006030095.1. Classification (NCBI taxonomy): domain Eukaryota; kingdom Metazoa; phylum Chordata; class Actinopteri; order Cypriniformes; family Nemacheilidae; genus Triplophysa; species Triplophysa siluroides. Next base: position 1,916,471 of record VCII01000558.1, read on the forward strand.
TATTATATATTTTATCAGTTATTATAAATACAGGTTACTTTTTATTAAAAGTGGGATTGGTAACACTTTTCAACAATGCTGTATTTGTTAACAGTTGCGTTAGCTTACATGAACAATACTTTAATACTTGAACAAAACAGCATTTTGTATTTTCTTAATTTCAGCATTGACTAATACTTTTTGAAAATAAAACGCTGAAACTGTTAACATTAGTTAATGCAGCAACATGAATAGTTTTATTGACATTATCTAACATTTAAAAGAAAAGCTTATTGCTTATTAGTAGTTCATTATAGCTAATGCATTTACTCCTGAAAACAAATACAACATTATTGTAAATCTTACAGATTATATACCGATTATATATAAATTGTTACAGATTAAATAACGATGATATATATATATATAAGACAAAATAAAGATTATTGACAAAATATAAAAAAATAGTCACACTTGAACCATAAAAATATTAAATCCATGGCTGTTAATCACGATTAATCGCATCCTGAATAAAACTTTGTGTTTACGTAATATATGTCTGTTAACTGTGCATATTACTTTTGTATTAATAAACACATACACATACATGTTTACATTTAAGAAAAATATAAACATTTAAATCAATAAACATTTATATATAATTTAAATGATTGGCAAATATAAATACAAAAATATTAAACATAAATATATCAATATTTCCTATTTCCTGTGTTTATAAATACAAAATCAATGTGATAGTTAAATCACAAAGTGATACCCAAAAATAAAATTCTGTCATCATTTACTCACCCTCTTGTGATTTCAAACCTGTATGACTTCCTTCCTTCCGCAGAAGATATTTTGAAGAATGTTTTAACTGGCCCCCATTCACTTGCATTGTGTCCATACAATAGAAGAGAATGGGGGCCAGTGCTGTTCCGTCACCAACTTTCTTTAAAATATCTTCTTTTGTGTTCTGCGGAAGAAAGTAAGTCATAGGTTTTAAATGACAAGAGGGTGAGTAATGATGACAGAATTTTCATTTTTGTTCAAATCATTTTTAAATCCAGTTGAAGCAACACATATTAGTGGCAGCGCTGCACAGTTGGTGTCTGGGTCAAATGGTGGCTGAAATGTCACCCCACACGCGTCCTTCAACATCACATTCTTCAACAAAAACACATACTTTGCATGTCTTTCTGTGTTTTTTGTTTGCCAATTTGCGTCACGCGCTGTTTTCTTATGACCTGTATGTCAAGATGTGTGTTTTTGAACGTGTCTGTCACAGAGTTCATGAAGTGAAAGACACATGCTCACACACACAGACTTAGACACAAACTGGTTATGTTAGATTGTTGTCCATCTAATGATGAAACAGAATTCCGTAGATTTTCATACACAACATTTATAGATAAAGTAGTACTTTGATCTTAGTTCATCCGTCATGCCGACTTTGAATCCTGTGTACTAACTTTTGATTTACAGCCATTTGATGTAGTTATGAATCCTGGGCCTCCTGACCCTGCGCACCTCTAGAATCCTCCGCACCTAACTAGCCGTAGCCCTCACCTCAGCACACAACAACAATTAAGCCCAGACACCTACAACGCATACCTGCCTGAGTCACTGCTTTTATTTTTAACTACTTCCCTCAGGCCTCCAGTTGGTCAGAGGTTTTTCTCTCCCGAGTTCATGACTTACCGACTTCAGCGAGTCACGGCAATAATAGCGTCTAGACCTCAACCGTTAATTGTTTTTCTGTCTGTCTCATTCTCTCTCTCTCTGTAGATGACTATGATAATCCCGAGGTTCCTAAATTGGAGAAGAGCATAAGCGGTAGCAGCCCATCCAGGGATCGACTTCTCTTGACCGTGGCATCACTTTTCCTCATTGCCCTCTCCGTCTCCTAGCATCTACTTTTCGACCGTCGCCACACCAACGAGGCCTTGGGGGGAACGGAAGGGTCCAGGGCCGATGGGTTTGCGAATAGACTAGGGAGGAACGCTTTAAAAGCAACGGACGGATGTTTGGAAAGATGCCGCAGCAGCTTGCTGAGTGTTGAGCACCAGCCCACAATTCAGTGGTTTTCATGTCTTACAATAGCGACACACCTCGTGTCACCCAGACAATACTATTATGACTTTTAACACTATAATGAGAACCGTGCCATTTTGGTTACAATAGCGAGGGTGTGTTTCGTTCGTGCGCGCGTATGTGTTGTTGTGTGTTAAGCGTTTGTGTGGGCTTGCTGGGTGGGGCGTTATCTGTCAATTGGCAGGTGAAAAGTTTACGAGCTTTTCAGATTGTTTGATGGAATGAAACCAAAATGTTACGTTAACAGTTGAGGACCTCAGATTACTCCTCACCCAAACCTGACAAAATAACACAACCACTTAATATATCATCTAATTGTTATTCCGTGTTTGTTTTGTTACCGGAGTAACATACAAATCACTGATGGAGCAATCGCCTTAAGGGACGGAGCGGCGATATTATTAGATGAGTCTAAACATGTCTACAACAGGAACAGAAAGTCAAAATCTCAAGTAACAACAAAAGAAAACTGCATTGGCAAGGCTGCAATTTACAAAGCGTTAAAATGCAATTACATCAGATTCTTATTCGAACTTATTGTGATCGCACATGAAAGCGGGGCCAGGTGTTTTGTGCTGCGATGCAGAAAATCGAGAGAGATGTGATTTCGCAAACACGTACGCCGACACAAACGCATTAAACACATCGAGACAAAAGCCAAATAGCTTTTTTGTTGTTGCTTTTCCCCTTCTCTCTTTTGATAAAAGGTGCTTGTGTGTGAGCGATTGAGCGTGATCGAGTGAGCGCGTGAACGTGTGCATTAGCAAAGTGATGCTGGAATAATTTCCCCCGGATATGACTTTATGGACTTACACCTTAATGGAGACACCTACACAGACACTGTACATAAAACGAAACACATGCATATTTTTATGTGTTTGGAACTAATGGACGGCCATGTGTTTGGTTGTGGACGGCCTTGTGTCAACTCATTAGTTTGGATCATGCTGATTCTCGGTGGATTCGGAGAACGGATGCCAAACCAACTTCGGTTCCGGTTCAAACCAATTCCTCTTGTCGGCTGCTTGACTTCTTTTGGTGGTGATCAGCAAGACCAAATGGAAATTGAGGGGTCCGGCGGTTATAATCTGTTTCTATGGCAACAGTTATTCAGAGGTGTGTTTTTCTAGAATCCACACATCTAATGGGATCAGCTGGAACATCATGCAAAAAAACTGAAATAACTGCATTACAGACAGCAGTACTGGTGACACTTTTGCCAAGCGTAATAAAAGCAAACAAATGCTTCGGGGAGGGTAGTTATTGTGTCGATATGAGCTTTTCAATGGCAAAACAGCAACATGCATCATTTTTCAACAAGGTTCAAAATGAAGGTTCTAACTGTTTTTACATAGACTAGCACCTTATCATGATGGTAACCCAACCATACCACAGCCCACGATAGCAACCAGCGCCGCTTCTTGCCATGCAAATGCTGCTTAAACTAGCAATGGCATGTGGTTTAGGAGAAATGATTTGTGGTAGAGGTTTTCTAACGTAGATTCACAGAAGCGTTTGATACGGACACCTTCTGTGACACATACAGGCTGTCTTTATATGGATAAAGGCATTTATTGTATCATTCTGATTTTGCTCTGAAATTAATTTCAGTTTATGTGGATCATTATGTCTGCTTTATATTCCATTACTATGACTGCTGTGGTATCACTGTTCTTAAACAATGAATGGAACCTCGAATGACTTGATGTAAGCATTTTACAGACTTGAAATCTACTTTTGATTTGTCTCATGACCTTCATGTTGTGTCTTCTAAAGGGTTGAGCATTAGTAAGTTTTGTGTTTAGAAAGGATTTGCTTGTTCATTTTTGTGATAGAATAATGTAATGTATCAGAGGAGGTGATTATGTAAAGGAAGGGTAAATGTCACTCTTCAAATGTTGCACTTAAAAAAACTTGGACACGAGAATTGTGTGCGTGTATGTGTGAGCGTTCATTTCTGTATTCACAACTGTTTGAGGCGGAGAGAATGCAATTGCTAGACATCATTTGTCTTTAATGAAAACTAGCCTAAATAAGTGTTTCATCTTTTATGCGTGTATGAATGAGAGATCAAGCGGGAATAAACAGAGCGCAGGGTGTGTGTACGCGTGTTTTTCATTGTTTAGTCTAAGCGTATTCTGTGCGAGTGGGTGAGAGTCAGATAAATTGGATTGTTTTGGGGAAACAACAAAAGCATTTATTAGTGTTGGAAACAACCAATTACAATCATGTTTACCTTCAACTGGAATGAATTTAAAGAACTTGGAAAAATAAACTGGTAATTGAACACACCATTACAGAGCCTGTAATAAAAACATTGCGCTTTTGATTTATATTTGTTATAAACGCACTCAAATTGATGCACTCATGTGTCAAATGTTCATCTGAAGTTGATCACTCTCAAAAAATGAGTATACAAACGCTACCTGCTCACATATCATTTATCTTCACCCATCTGACTTAATTCAGTTTTCATTTCGCAACCCAAATGACCACAACCTTAGCGCTTTTCGCGCTCTAAAGTATTTTGTTAATTGCAGAATAAGAAATATGTGTGAGAAGTGCACCATCCAAAGATGAAACCCATCCACAATCAATTTTTACATTTTGTTTGCAGCTTGAATTCTTGGTTTTTCATATTTGGGAGAAAGTGTTAAAGGAATAATTGAGCCAGAAATAATATTTCACCCTCATGTTAATCTTATTGGTTCTTATGTGTCTGTTGACTGATATTTTGTCACAAGACCTGCAAGAGCCAATGAGAGCCAAGTGTCCGATGTTCTGCCATATTTTAATATAGCGCTGATATGCATTTGTTCTGGTTTTAATTTCACTTAATAAACTTGTCATATTAAACGTTTTCCTCACAACCCTTTTTCCCGCTTTGGGAACAAGTTTGAGCTTTTTGGAGCGTCAGCATGTAAAGGTGTAAAGAGTACCTGAAAACCATACTTGCAGATACCTTGCAGTGAAAATTACTCCATTACATGTTACAAGTCACGAATGCCAAAACGACTTAAGTCGAGTATCTGATTTTAACAGTATTTGAGTATTTTACTCGTACTGGATGTAGGCTCAAAGCAGCACTAGTCAGTGAAAAAAAGAAACAGGTGAGGAGAGCTATCACATCAAACTGAACACCTCAAAATTGCAACAAATCAAGGTCGACATCATAGCCTACTTCTATTACAAACACCCAAGTCTCAGTTAAGCTCAAGTGCTCTTAAGGAAACCAATATCCTTCAAAAAGGTCTCTTCAGTAGAACGGATAAATCAAATAATGTTAAGTAAAAAATGACAGTGCTTTTTGCACTGGACAAGCTGGTTTTGGCCTTATCGTCGGCTGCAGTCATGTCCTCTCCCCACATAAAACACCAGCGATGTCAGCACCCACATTTGCATAAAGAAGCCATGTTGGCAAGTTTCAGTAAGTAAGGGCAAAATTCACAAGATTTAGTACCTTCAATGCCCTACAATTGGCAATATTGCTTCTTCTGTAGCAGAAATAAACTGCTGCAGAAAAAGTTAGGCGCCATGCAAAATGTTATGTGTAATTGCATTAGTCATTAAAAATGAAGTGGAGTACAGAGTACATATATTTATTCAAAAATGTAGTCAAGTAGAGAGTAAAAGTTGCTAATATCTTAAATACTCAGTACAACTGCAAAGTAGCCAAAAAGATACTTAAAGTCCCAGTGAAATAAAAAAGTACAATGCCTATTTTTTCATAAAATATTGCAGCGTTTATTGTAAATAATTTATCAATGTGGGCCATTCTCTTTTTTTAAATTTGTGTGGCCTCATAATCTTCAGATAAAAATCTGAAAATGCACTTCCTTCTAGTTATGACTATCTATCTTAAACGACGTGTGTTAGACGGCTTGGGCGGAGCATCCGTTAACTCCTCCCCTTCAACTGTCAGTCTGCTGCCATTTCCAATAAAAAATGCAATGGCTGTTTTTATACATCCAATCAAATCGGAGAGAAAGACTAAAGCACGCCCACTTTTTGTCATTAGAAATTTCATTTCACTCGGAAAATGTGTCAAAATACGAAAGTAAAAACAATTGCAACTTCCGGCTGACGGGGACTTACAGTACAGTAACTGATTACAATAACTCCAATACTTTACACCACTGGAAAAAAATACCATGACATTTTTATATAAACTCATTTGTGTTCGACTGAAGAAGTTATATAATATGGGAGTAATCTGAGTTTGCATTAGGGTAAATAATCAATTTACCTGTGACATCACAAAGTGTGAAGTTTTGAGTTTTCCAGACTGTGCAGGCTGTACAAATGACAATACATATTATAGGCTACACAAATATAGCCTATCCAGGGTACAAAATGTAAACATAAAACGCATTATACAATTAATTAGAGGACTTTAATTGTTGGGTCGTGCGACCCCAAGGAGCATTGACACGCTCTGAAATCTCTCTGTTAGTTGTTGTGAAAAACAAGGCAGAACAAATGTTTCTGAATTGAATTATCATTTGATTTCTCTCATCTCATTAGAGTGCAACGTGTCGAGACACACAAACTCCTCATCATGACTGAATTTCCACTAAATGCTCAAAACCAGGGCGCGTGAGTAAACTGTCTGAACACGACGCGACAATAACAGCGATAGATCCTCCCAGACACCGACTGAGTGCCTTCTGCTACCGGCCATACCGAGCAGACGCTGACTTCATCTGCTGTGGGAAAAAGACAAAGACGCATAGAGCATAAAATGTTCCGTGCTTCACAAAGCAGACCAGTCAGGCCCAACACCCACACTCTGATGTTCATGTGCTGTTAATTACAAAACGTCCTTTACAATAAATATAGGTTCTCCATATAACAAGTTTATTTTATTGTAAAAACAAAGATAAAACCCCTGCTGAAAAAATCTATTTAGAAACCCAACAGATAGCATTACAGAAAAGTTTCCATTAAGTTACCATTATGAACCATTAGCTTTTTCCATTAACACCATAATAAAATTCCTTTTTGTAGAGTGTTTTGGGCATTATTCCAATAGGATTAAACATCCCAGGTCATAATGTTTTTAAAAATGGCAACCTTTAGAATTTCTGTGATGGTTTCTATTGGGTTTTTCAGCAGAGTAATTTAATGACATTTGTCAAATCTGTGTACTGTATTTTACAATTTATGTATTTATTTCATTTTTTCCAACACTTATTAAACAATGTTATTTGTACTTTCAGTTAGTGGTATAACAAGTTGGCAATCCTCGTAATTAGGGTATTTGGACAAAAAGATACCATGGTAAAGTTTTTAAATGACGCTCAGAGAGGGGATCTATGACGACATAGTTTGCCTCATTGAGATTTAAAAGAAGGGATTAGATTACAAAAAAACTCTACCACGTACTGTGATCCAGTGGTTTAATACCGTTACATCATTTAATCAGCTGGGCACGAGAGAGATGACCTTAAACACCCCTTGTAATGAAAGTTCCTTTTTACATTTCGGTATTTTAATTCTCTTTTTATGTTTAACAGTTAAACTTAATCGATGTTTTTATTTGTTATAATTGCAACTGAAAAACAATGTTTATTTGCTTTTATCAGAACACTTAAATAATCACATCCCTTAACATTGTGGCATATAACTTATTTGGAAGTTTATAGTGTGGGTCTACTCTGTATGAGACAGAATTAGAAGGATATTATTATCAAATTCTTTTAAATACAAATATATGTTGTTGTTACAGCACCAGTAATATGCCCATGCCATTTATTGTTAAATCACTAAAAACGCCTCACACACAAGGTGCAGTTTAACTTTACCATCACCAGATGTCTCTGTTTCACTAACCGTCCATTCAGATGAATAACACTGTGTACCATTTTAACCTAATCCATAGACTAAACAAATAAATAAATCCGATCGTTGCTGTTGTGTAAAAGGGCTGTAGGCGTCTGGGATTACACCATCTGGATTAAGTCTAGTAGTTATGATATAATTTCAATGTGAAACATGCACAGTGATGGTTTAACACGTATAAGTGTTTACAGAATGATTTTGTCTCCCGGGTGATCCAGGCGCATCATATATTCAGTTTAATGATGATGAAGTGTAAAACCTTTAGTTAGTTTATTATAAAACAGATTTAGTAGATATATGCAGTCTTTGATACAAAAGCATTCTCTTGAACTATTTTCATTAAAGTTGATATAAACTTAAACAGCCTTAAACTCTTGAAAAATGAACGTTTGGAGAAATTATGAGAGACTTCTTTTTATTGCGTGGTAAAGAGGGGCTTTTTGCAAGATGTCAAACCCAATGCACAGGGATCTTTAGAAAAAGATGTTTTTTATTCACTAGATATTCCCGAGCTCTGCTGCACTTTCAGAGGAAGCCTCTCCACCCACTTCCTATTGCTCAGTGCTATAACTGTTGGTTTTCTCGTGTCACCAGGATTGCGATGGTTTCCGTCTTGACTCAGTGAAACGAGGGGAATCTGTTATGAGAATTTAAAGTGTGTGAATAGGACCCGCCCCCTCATCCATATGGCCCAATCAGAAATGATCTTTGAGTGTAACTATATTAGTATAAATTAGCATGTATTAGCTCACCCGGAATGATTAGTCATGAAGGCAACTTGCGGCGTGAGACTTAAAATACCTCTCAGAAAGTGATGACTTTATCCTACTCTGAGTATAATGAATCCTGCATGCTCATTACAGCGTTCAGTAGCCTCATTATTCTGTGTAAGCTCTTCCCCAAAGCCCCAAATCGTGTCATATTTCACACCAGGAATTAACCTTGCCTTTTCACCCTGCACCAAATGATTGAGTTTTTCTTGTAATTTGCAAAATGAACATAAACACTAGACATTAAATGTGTCATTACTGGGGGCAGATGAGATTAGCGGTGTAATGCTTTGCAATTGGCGAGAGAGGAATTGAAGTGGGGGAAAACCAAATTGCTAATCCGGCACTAATGATATTAATAACTGTCCAATCACATTCATCGTCAGTGGCGAATTCATATTTCGGAGCGACATCATCGCCATTCTTGTCCCCTCTATTCCAGGCGAGCATGTGAGCTGTCAGTCATATGGCTGGTCTATATACAGCAAAGAGTGTTTCATTAATCATGAAGTATCGAGGCAAAAATGACAAAATCTTTCACTCACCAACTGTTGAGAATGAGACAGAGAACTCACCCGCCCCCTTTTTTCCCTCGTTTTCTGTTATTAACCCTCGAGTCATGAAAGCAGAGCCAGACACTCTCCCACTTTCTCTTTCTTTATTTCTGTATGTATTTACCCATAATCCTGGATCCTTACTGCTCTCAACAGATGGTTGGTTTTTTTTAGACACTGGCTCTGTCAGATGTCATGGTAAGCTTTTATTTACACACAGTACAATACTCAAATGATTGACCTAGATGTAATAATCTCAAAAGATCACTTTTATGACATTGGGGTTAAAGCAAACTATTATTTTTTTTTGCTGATGTACTGTTATAATAGCCGCATTCTTTCATTCTGGTATAGAAACTTGCCGCCACTTAATGTGTGTTTTCATAACTAAATACAGCATTAGCACATTATGCAAGCACATATATGCTCTTAAAACTGAGTTGAACTACTAAACTAAACCATAAGTGGTGCTTATAATATACATTTATGGCATTTCCTGTCATTTATGATTATCATATTAAGTTTTTCTGATGGATGTTTAGTAGAACTGGAAATCTCAAAATCTGTTTTTAAGAATAGGGATTATACATAGATTATGGATAGATTTATACGTTCAAAGTCACTTATATTTCATTTCCATGTTCCATTTACTCAATTTAAGAGAATTATATAAAGCAAAAAGGAATATCCTCAGCTTTTGAATTTGCGATTTGTACATTTTGTAATTTCGAATAATCATCATTCTTTATTAATTCATGCATTCTTTTCATATTTTGGGTAAATATTACATTTTAATTTTTAGAAAATAAAATAAAGTCACATTAGAGATCATGATCATAATGTCAGAGCAGAGGCAATGTTTCATCAAAACAGATTTGATTTTGTACACCAGACTTCACCCAAGGCACCTGCTTTCCACATTTTCTTTAAGATATAGGTTATCTAAAACCAACACATACAGTCCCTTGAATTTGTAGGAAACTTAATATCATAATATTTAAAATATGTATTGGATTTGCTATCATATGCAATGTGATTAAATGCAGCAGCTGAGCTTGTTTGTGTTTACGTGTGTTTACATGTGTTTATGAACAGCTCAGTGGACTCAGTGCTGTCGTCACGGTGACGTAGTCCAGAGGATATGAGCTGAGTTCTACCTGAGCTCTTAAGATTTATACAGACTAATGAAATTACACTGTCCTTTGACTGGACAATAGCAGTGTTTCATCAATTAATGTCACCCCTCGTAAATGACCAGGGAACAATGTGGATTACAGTATCCAGCATGCAGCTTTCCATTCCTCAACGTCATGTAGTGACATTTACTGTAGATGAAAACATCATTAACAAATTAAACTTTTTAGCTTGAAATCACCAGTGCAATCTAATAAGAGCTAAATGTATGTTTATCTATATTTTGAATTACTTAATGTGTATTCACTAATGTTACCTCACTGGTATCTGTCTAAATCTATATGGCTATCTTTATCTTTATTGTGTCTGAACCTTCATGGGATCGCTCGGCCCTTTCAGAACAATCATGGTCCATTGAGTTCATGTAAGAGCAGGGATTTTTTTAAGTTCAAATTTTCAACTTTAACTTTGCATGAAGACTGCATCCACTTGAACAAACACGACGTACGTCACGGCATGCATGACTGGTTCATGCTAAATGTTACACCAAGGCACTTCAAGTTGCCACTTCAAATCCGTCATCACTTACTTACACATACACAGTCCATATGTTCTGCATTCATTTGATTTCTGTACATACTGATTTTGATTTGCGTTGGGTCAAAAAGGAATGAACAAAACTGTTGGGTTTTAAATGAACCAATGCTGGGTTGTTTTAACCCATTGTTGGGTCAAATATATTTTATATACTTTTTGACGCAGTGCTGTGTTAAATATAACCTAGCATTTTAAAGCGTGTTGATCGATAATAGCCTTTTGAAAACATTTAAATTCATCTTTGAATTGTAAATACTATAGTCAAATTGTACTATTGTATTTATGCTTTATTGGAGTAATCCACACCATTCCAAATCTGTCACCTATGAGGTTTCATTTGAATATTACAATGCCACACACATCAGGATCAGAATTCAGACTTGTAAGTTTACTGATGATGAAACATGTCCCCTGATTAGTACTCAGGGCCGTGAACGTTTTTCTTTTCCTGACCATTTTTCAACAAGTCCCTTCTTACTTTATAAGATCCAATGTGGACATCTGGAAATAATTACACTCTTTATTCAAATCGGTGAGGTTGCTGTGGCTTCCAAAAAATACCTCAATAAATATCCAACTCTACATTCTTATCCCTGATTTTGCCCTCCACCAAATGACGTAAACATTCAAAACAGCAATTTTCTCCAGAGCTCGAAAGCACTTGCACACTAAAATCAATGACTGATTGATTTTGTCCCAGCATCTGTTAGGAACAGTAAATTATGGTTTTGATTGTTAATGGTGGCTTAAGGGTCATTTTGGGTATCGCAGTGTTTCTGCAGGTTCCTTCACGGTCAGGTCAGGACAAACGTGATCTCCTAGCTTTGCTGAAAATAAAACGACATCCATTACACAACCATTTAAAGCCAACATAGAGCGTTACAGATTTAAAGCTGGTGTGTCTTGTTCTCTTTGTATGTCTATGTGAGTGTGTGTATTTATAAACTTTCAGTCAATCACTTTATAAGGCCCTAATTCTTTTAGTAAAACCCATTACCATTACAATCTGATGTGCCCGCTTATCTCCTAAAGGTCAGAAAAGCAGCTCAATGAACTGGTCAGTCTGTCCTTACGTGACACTGAATGGCCAAAGCCTTTCGGTTATCCCTGGCCATTGCCCAGCATCTTGTCAATCTGTGTAATGAATGATGCTGATGTTGGTTTGCATGATCGGGGCCGAACAAGGTCTTTGTCAGCAGTGCACCTTCTGAAGTCTTTTGCGGAAAGATTAAACCCTGGCATTTTGTGGGCAGAATGTCAATCCGGTGACCTTTGCATCAGATCTTGTCCCTAAATGACCCTGGGATGCATCTATGGATCACTGATTGCTAACGTGATCCTCCACATTAGTAAATTCTGAAAAGGATTCTGCCAGTGGGTGTTACTTAAAAGTCTCTACTTTGCATCCCAAGTCACATAAGTACAGCAGAAGGAAAACAGAAAAACAAAAGCGTCTCACACCTGCCAACGCATGAACAAAAGATTAGAATAACAATTATCTCACAAAACAATGTTCCTGCGAAACTAGCTCGTAAAATCTGTGCTTATTTCCATTATGAAAAAGAATCCAGCTGACAGCCAGAGGCTTCCTGCTGTAAAAACACATTTATCAAAGAATTCAGAACGAGGGCTTGATGTCTTGTTTAAGACTGATGAAACTGCAGGTAATGAACATGCATGCACACAAACACAAAGTAATTCTCGAGCTGCCAGAATGAGGCTACATATTTAATGCAACTAAATGTTTAATGTTTTTTTTACACTAATATTGAGGTTATAAACTAAAAAATAACTTGAAGTTTTATTTTCTTCAGCTCCAAAATTAAAAACTATTTTGCTTTGTATGTCCCCAAATGGCTCCCCATTTAAACCCTGAGGAAAAATCTATTTCTTCACCAGTAAATGTACAAATACTTGTTTATAAATCTAAATCTCATGTCCTTGCAGTAACCAGATAGACATCTTAAATCTTATGGAATAACATTTGATGAGACTTGCGGAATAGCAAAAACAGCACTTATATAACCTCGACTTAAAAGAGTGCATTCAATTCATTTGGATAGGAGACAGAGCGCCTAACAGTGATGGACAGATAAACAGAGAAAGACTTTGAGAGAAAGAAGGGGATGGAGACAAGGTCACGGTTCAGTTCACAGGTTTTTAAGTTTAGGAAATGAATGATCTATTAACAAAAGTTCACGGGTATTAGAAGTTCTTCTAGCTGAGTTTTAATGCTGAGTTGAAAGGCACATTTTTTATTTCCTTTTTATTTTCTATTTTCGACAAGCTTTTTTTTTAAATTACGTAAATGTAAAATATCATTGCTGTCCTTGGATGTCCAAATTCACAGTTTTTCATGATGAAATACTGTGTTGTCAAAGTTGACAAGCCCTTTTTAATACTTTTTATTGGTTAGATATTTGCTTTCCAAAACCCAGGGTGGCTAATAATAATGATTTATGGCAAAAAAATAAAATCCCCAAAAATGGAGACACGATGTTTCAGAAGGACAGCAGCAATAAATAAAATCTGCTCTGCAAATAATAGTTAAGGAAAATGTAATAGTCTATTCATTTCATAAACTCTTATTTTATTTGTCATAGATTTGCATTACATTTTTATTCAAGGATATGACATCACATTAAATTAATAGATGGGGTTCGAGAGAAAGAACAGGCCAATAGAGCCGGTAAGAGATAAATGCTCCCAGTCTCTGAATAGTCAGACCGCCTCTCACATACAAACATAGTCGAACTAGGGCAAGTTACTTCCTTTAATCAATTTCGGATTATTCACATTTTCTCAAAGAGACCGAAGCACTTGTTCACCCTGACAGCTGTTTTTTTTTCTTTCAAAGCCCCTCCTCCCATTCATCCGTGAAACATCTCCCCTGTTTTGCCCTTGAGTTCTCACAGTCACAGAGGCTGTTTGTCCGATTGTTAAACACACACACACAGTCCTCTGCAGTGTCAGTGATGTCAAATCACGAAGAGTTCACAAACATCACACCATCCTTCAAAAGACTCTGAGAAACAGAGAAACTAGTGTGTGGATACAGAAAGGGGGGGGAGGGAGGGAGGGAGATGATGACATTTGTAGGACGTTGAACATAAATAAAAGTTTTATATTTGCTTTTAACAAGCTTTCAAGAAGCGATACAAAGTTGATATCTTGCGAAGAGACACAATTATTCAGCAACAATAATTCGGAATAATAACTTGTGTCTATGGAACATATACATTTGTGAAGCTTTGCAGTCAATACCAATTGATTGTAACCGACGATGAGTCAGTCATGGAATTTGACAAAACAGCCCACACCTGGTAAACAATGAAGACTTATGTGTGTTCTCCTCTGTTTATCGCATGTGTTTGTGTTCATGAGCACGTGATGGAGGGAATGAGAGACGTACTTGCCATGAAAACAAACAGTTCAAAGTGACAAACACTTCTGAGGAATTTCATTGCACATTGACCAATAGAAAGGACTATGGGTTTCTGTAGAAATCATTGAACTTGTGAGTGATAGTTCATCCAGAAATTAAAATCTGTCATCATTCACTTACACTCTTGTTGTTTAAAACCTGTATGACTACATTTTGAAGAACCGGTGGTACCCATTGACTTCTATTGTACGGACACAAAACCAATGCAAGTCAATGGGTACAACCGTTATTCTGTTACCAACATTCTTCTAAATATATTTTTTGTGTTCTTCGGAAGAAAGAAATTCATACAGGTTTGAAATGGCAAGAGGGTAAGTAAATGATGACAGAATTGTCATTTTCACTTTAAGGTTAAGTGAAGGCAGGTTAGGTACACTCCCATGTTGAAAATATTATGGTGCTAGTGTATTGTTGTATGGTTGTATTAAGGGCATTCCCTTATAGTACTTAGTCACTAGTGACTATTTATAGATGGTATTACAATGTTAAGTCACTGTATTTACACAGGTTGTCACTGTTAATGAGAAAGATAAGTAAGTTGTCTATTTAAACGTATTATGATGTGTTATAAGGAGTGTAGGTGACAAGCATACGTGACTGACCTGTGTCATTGAATATTATTGATGATGTCATTGCTCTAAGTCTAAGGTGTAACCGTAAAGTGCTTACATCACAGTTTCTTTACGACTGTGTATTGATAGTGTACAAACAGTTGACGCTTATTCATACTGACAACAGACAGAAAGATATTTGCAGCTATATCTGTATACTTATTCTCTTCATACGTTTTCTTTTTGGATTTCCTGGTCTTGCTTTACCTCCTCTCAGTTTTTCCACAGGTTTCAAATTTATACCCAATGGCATAAGTTAATATATTTACAGTCTGGTTTTAATTTGAAAGTCCTTTTGTTTAACATCGCACAAAACCACGACCAAAACCACGACCAAAACAAATCCAATGACATCACTTGCCATGTGTGCATGCACGCAAAAGAGACAACAAGCATAAACATATATTTATCATTGTAAAGACTTATATTCAATCAGATTTTTTGTTTTAGAGACGACGAGGAACAAAGAGCTGTGTGTATACGCTGCGTATTTATATAATGAATTGCAATGAACAGGAAGTGAGATGCTGTGAAATTGGTACATGCTGTGAGACTGAAGCAGTTCGCTTATCAAATCACCCACCTCCACCATTCTCATTCCTCACGTATATAATTTTAAACTTCGCCACACTATACCCACACATCTTATCAAACCCCAGTGCCTGGCAAATCTTTTACAAAAGTCATTTTCTTCCATGCAATCCTAAATACCGCTATTTGCATACATTTCCAGATACCAATTAGTCTTCAAATGTCACGCTGAAACAAATAAGAGCCAATGCTCTACGGAGATGCTCTGAAAATCATCAATCTTACTAAAGTGATGCTGACAAACAAAAAGTTCAATGAGAAAGTTTACGAACATTAACAGTCGAACAGATGATCACGGCTTTTATCCTGTGCTAAATTATGTGTGCGAACTGTTTACGGAAAAATCACAATAAATAGCAGTCCACCGGGACAAGAGGATGTATGGAGGAATAAGCACAGATTTATGAGATATCGTAACACCCTTCCTGAAGTTTATAGTTTTTAAAGAGTAACACCCTGCACTCAACTAATTTGAAGTGCAGGCTCACTAAAAAAACGAAAATATTCCTCAGAACACATTCACTTTGTGCAGCTATCCCTGAATTGATAAAAAGACTGAATACATCAGGGGCACCAACAGTAAAAAACATCGTCCCAGGCTGTCGGACTGGGGCACCCTGCCGTGACCGATAAAATAAAAAGGGGGCCCCAAAATCCCCATACGGGTCCTTTCGGCCTCACTTCATTATCAACCGTGTAAGAACAGCTATGGGTGAGAATGATTGACTCTGATGCAAAATGGCTGTTTATGGTTGGCTTTGGCTCTCGGCTCCCTGCAGGTGCTCTCAAGAGTTTTACAGTGGGGTTAAAGTCCTTCCTGTGTAAATACTAAAGTGCACCCAGGGCTATAAACACATGGAATACATCATTGTTTTAAGATAAGGAATAATGCGGAAATATTTTTCTCAGTCAGTTACTCTTATCGCAGCGGAGAGCGTGCTCACCAGCACACACAAGCTAAGGGTTCACCCAAAGGCACGTAGGCAATGAAATCTGAATAGGACATTGATCATGCTGTCGTAGGTGACTGCATTGTCTTCTTGATAAATAAATAAGAATGAAGACCTCCAGTGGTGCCAACGTAAGAATACTTATTTGGCATATTTGGATTTGTGCTTCTGTTAACTTGTAATAAAACATAAGAGTTGGTATTCCCTAATGTGACCCAGCTGTTGCGGATTTGTCGCAGCAAACCAGACTGCCAGGAGCCGGTAACTAGCTGGACTTAATTAATACCCAACACCCTGTGGCCTGAACCTCGACCTGTTACTTCTCTCCTTCAGTTTGTCTCATGCTGAGCGTTCTCCACATGCAGTAGAATAATGAATGTGAGAATGAGAGTGGTGGAGTTTTTAATGCGAATCTTTAAATGAACTCTTTACAAATGATCTTTAGAATGATCTTTCCAAACCAAATTACACACAAAAACTTTGTGTATGCATGTCTATGTGTTTATTATATATACTGTATATGTACTTAGATAACGACATTTAAAAAATCATGTTTTTATTGTGTTTTATTATGTTAGTTAGCTGTATTATAATTTTTTAAAATCTTAAATCAAAACAAACCAACTGCAGTTTGATTGATATTAATTGGAATTCAATATAAAAAACATGATTTTTGATTTCTTTTTAAACGGAGTTATCTCATTTTGGAACCAAACTCTTCATATATATACAGTATATATGGTACGATTCTCAATGATAAGCTGATGTTAGGGTGAGGAGCACTTTTCTGGGATGGATGGGTGAATGGATGGATGGATTTATGATAAAAAATTATAAATTATAATTATTTGAAGATCCAACATGCTTTATGTCATTTTTAGGTTTAGGAGTAGACTGAATATACAGTTTGTACAGTATTAAAGTCATTATGTCTATGGAAAGTCACTACAATGTAGAGAAATTCAGCATGTGTGTGTGCGTGCGTGTGTCTACGTGATTGTGTTTAATGCTTTAAGAATGTCATAATTCTAAAGGGATTGGGTGGTGATCTGGGTTGGACTGACAGAAGGACAGACTGATTCATTTCTGGACGAGAATGTGAAAACAGGCCAGTGTTTGTGATGTTTGATTTGTGAATTCAGGCCAGAATAGGGTGTGCTGGACATTCGGCTGGGAAGACACGGGATTAAGCACAGTGGATCGAAGCATTTCTCAATTGAAAGCTCATGTTAGGGTCAGAAGCGAGTTTCTGATGAAACGTGGCATGGCTTAAGGGAGGTGCTGTTTGCTGTATATCGTGCGGTCTCAGTAGATATCGAGGCTAAATGTCACACCAGAGCAACGTGTGCTGTGTACAAGTCGAGCCTGCCTGGAACAGAGACTTGGGTCACGTGATGTTGATTAAGCTCCTACAGAAGTGTTATTCTTAAGGTGTTTGATCTGTGTGTCAGTCAGTCGGTCAGTTAAACAGTTGCAGCGTGTGACCTAGTTCAGTTGCTCCAGACATATTAAACTATAATGAACTCTAATTTAGTGTTCATATGTTAATCTGCAGATATACCGGATATACAGCATACGCTTCTAGATGGAACATATGTTATTTAATTCTTCTCACATTATCTTTTCTTTCTTTGGTTTGTCTTGCGTTTATGTATAACTCAAAGACCTACAGTGTACTGTACTTATAAACGACTTGGGTGTCTAATGGCATCATCCACTTGAATTGATGTAAAATTATGTGATGAAATTACTTTCTCAGAGAACAAGACATTAGCAAAACTTGATTTATTTTATTATAAAATTATTATAAAAAATGTTTACTAAAATAAAAATATTATAAAGTTATTTAAAACAAGAAAAATAATAAAATGACAAAAGCACATAACGAAATTGTTAAAAATTAAACTAAAATTAGCTACAAAGTAAATCTAAAATAATATCATTAAATGTACAATATTGTAAATAAAATGTAATAAAAAATAATAAGAATACCAAAACAAAGCTTTCCTAACCCTTATGGCGACTATAGCTTTCTGTATTTATATGCTTTAAAGCCCACGGTGAAAAACAAGTTATTAATGCTGTTTATACATCTATGTTGTGTTTTAATATGCTTTAAGATTAACCATGTGTAAATTCATCATTTTAAACCATTACAGAGTATTTTCTACATAAAACTGCAGTTTACCAAAGACAGTTTGAAACTGCCTTTGTTTATGACATCATAATCCTGTAACCATTCACGGTAACAGAATTGAGCCATAGATATGTAATGATGGCGCAAAGACTCGGCGCTGAAACGTTTGCTGCTGTTTCAGCTCAGCTTCTTCAACGGCTTCTTCTTGTGCTGCTCACACGTCATATGAGGCATCTACTGTATGTACCTATAATCAATGGTCCAAGCTCACGCGATGCAATGGATAAATTGTGTAGGATAAATTACATTCAAAAATCATAGTTTGTTTAGATCTCTTAGTTTGAGCAATAGCATTAATACTGCCTCCTGTGTAAGAGCATTTGGGTCAGTCCTAAACAAACGTGAACACAATTCTCAATGTAAACGGGGTCTCCATCCATTCCATTCCAGGTGCTGAGTTATGCAGGGGCTGCTGATTCTCATTAACAAACCGATAACTGTAATACATGCCCAGAATAAACAGGAGCAGCTGTGGGAACAGCAAATGCCTGTTAATGTCAGATTGATGTGGGTGGAAAGGGTGCTGAAACACAACAAACTCAATGAAGGAGAGAGAGAGGAACGGAAATCAATTTTGGTAGCAGAAGAGAATGTGAATGAATGTAAATTAGAAAAGCAGAGGAGTGACATAATGAAAGGTTAGGAGAGAGAGGGAGAGAGAGAGCATGCGAGTGGGTGAGCCAGTCAGGGCGAGTGAGAGGCCTCTCAGTTCTGCCACAAAGTCCAGCCACACATAGAAGAACTGTAATTAGGACCGTCCCAGAATAGAGGAAACACCGAAGGGAGAGATATCGGAGAAAAATAAAGCAAAAACATGTCACAGTGCATCCCCAGCATCACGCTAAACTATAACCTGGAAAACAAACAAGAAACGTCTTGCTTTGTGTGACATCCGCACATCACATTTATCATGCAAATTGGTTCTTTATGAAGCTTGATGCTATACTGGTGTCCCAAAGTATTTTAATAGCATTTTGTGAAATAGCATTCTTGTAAAATAACGTTTCATACGTCATTTTAAATACACGTGGGAAACGGTGAAGCAGCATTCTGTGTACATTCCAAACAAAAATCTTGGTATTAAATCATGGTTAGTCCCTTACCATACCAACATCATTAGACATCTGACATGACGGATGTCTATGTGCATTTGTTGCAGATTTTGTTGATCTAAAGACAACTGAAAAAACTGAATGCCAGATGTCATTTCTTACTTGAGTTGGAAATATACTTCCAGTTATGTTTACTTTTGAGCTCCCACATTAGTTTGTTTATCAAGTTGCTTCTCTCACAAACAAAAGAAAAGTGCTATTTTGTTTGAAAAATAAATGCATCCAGCTGCTTGTTACATTTGCACGCTACAAAATTTGAAGACTTGACTTGACAATGTGTTCTCCCCGTGCCTCGGGGGTTTCCTCCGGGTACTCCGGTTTCCTCCCCTGGTCCAAAGACATGCATGGTAGGTTGATTGGCATCTCTGGAAAAAAATTGTCCGTAGGGTGTGAGTGCGTGAGTGAATGAGTGAGTGTGTGTGCCCTGCGATGGGTTGGCACTCCATCCAGGGTGTATCCTGCCTTGATGCCCGATGACTCCTGAGATAGGCGCAGGCTCCCCGTGACCCGAGGTAGTTCGGACAAGCGGTAGAAAATGGATGGATGGATGGATGGACTTGACAATGTTTAATTCCCCTTTTTTTTACAGAATTTTCATCTGACACTTGAAGTTTATAGAAAGAGTTTTGAATCAGCCTTATCGACAAGAAAATATTCATAATAACTGATAAATGATTTACCCCCATTCAATGTCTAAACCTAGCAGACATACAGAGACATTATTCAACCAGCGATATGGCTAGTCAGACAGACTATAATGGTCAACCCAAAACTCCTTTCTGGTTTCTGGTGTGAGGGTTAGCAGTAGCTAGACGTAGACAAGCTAATCCTTTAATTGGGTTAAATAAACAACAACCGCTCCCCACCGCCCCCATACAAACGTCACACTGTGTTCTGTTATATAGATCCTAATCGACTTAATCACGCACACACGCACAAAACTGACCAATTCGACCACTGACTGTGACCCTCAAAGATCATCCTGGCTAACACTGTAATAACCTTATGTGTGCAGTTAATGTCATTATTTCCTGTAGAAAACAACAAACGCAGCAAGCATTCCATTGGATCAATGGCTGCTTTTGGAAAAGCACAAACAGCTTATTAAAGTGATAGTTCACCTACAAAAAAAATGTATGTCATCATTTACTCGCCCTCTAGTCATTTCAAGCCTGTATCACTTTCTTTCCTCTCCAGAAAACAAAAGACGATATTTTGAAAAAAGTTAGTTAACAAAACAATGGTGGTATCCATTCGTTTCTATTGTATGGACACAAAACCAATGCAAGTCACTGGGTTCTGCCATTGTTTGGTTACAAACCTTCTTCAATATATTTTCTTTTGTGTTCTGTAGAAGAATGAAAGCCAAACAGGTCCGAAATGACAAGAGAAATAATGTTCGGGAGACTATACCTTTAAATGCATCTTGTGTTTTCAACACTTGACACCAGTGTGTTGGTTGCTACTTAACCTAGTCCTGCATTACTACCGATCATACTGTTACTTTTTGCTTCAGGTTGCAATTTTACATTATAATACAACTGACTTTAAATGTTCACATCTGACAAAAAAAACAGTTAATTTATTAATATATCATGGTTTAAAATATGTTTATATTTCAAAATGTCATTTTCTTTTCAATTGTTCTCAGCGCAACACATTCCTCCAAAATCTAGTTTTATCTGGTTCATTAGCTGGACCAGAAATTTGCCTATGCTAAGCTCGCATTGTACATATAGAACAGTAGGCTGACACATAAAAATGTAAATTAGGATCAGAAATATTACTATATGATATATTTATATATTTTTTCATGAGCTCATAATATCAATCAACTGGGTTTCTGGTTTATGTCCTGTGGGAAGATTCATAATACAGAACAGACTGTCCCAAATATTCAACACCAGGTGTGCATGCGTGTTTTTGTGTGTGCACGACCGCTGCTGTTTGTATGGCCAGAGGGAGAGCCCTTCACAAGCAGAGTAAGTGTTAGACGTTGAGTTCTTGTTAATAATGTGTCACTTTTGCAACAAGTTTCGCACACTTCCTCATGCCAATAACACAGGCTGTCCCAAACACACAGCCAAACCGTATAACGACACAACTACACCGTAACACAACCGTACAACAAAGCCTGTCACATAGAAAAAACCTCAGAAGCACATAACATAGTATTGCTACAGTGTAGCGCAACATGCCACACTGAAAAATGACCACGTAACATAATTCAACTCACTATACAATACACATAGCACAGTCTTTCAATAAGACACAGCCACGTAATGGAAGACAATCTGTCAGACAATATGTTCATGCCCATAGATTCATCAACACTCCTACAACACAACTTTGTATTGTAATCTGCCGCACAGATAATAAACAATAGCATGACGAAACTCTTAAAATAAGTTTATCATCCACAATGGGCTTGATATTCACATTTTGTTATACAAACTTAAAATTTCGATTTAAATAGCTGCCCTAGATTGAACTTGCATTACTGTTTTACTATTTGATGTTTTTCTTTATGCTGTTGTGTTATGTAATATGTTGTAAAACTTTTTAACCCATTCATTTATTCATCAGGTGATATTCTTAATACTTTTTGTTTTTCTTAATGTGTTTGTTATGCTTGGATTACAGAAGATTGGTGTGTTGCAACATGGTTATCTACAACATCGGAGTGCACGATGAGACACAGAAACATTGTGAAATGAGAGGACTGGCCAGAGGAGAGCAAAAACTCCATGGGTGAAAAGGTGAAAGAGAAGGAGGGAGAGAGCAGATGAGATCTAGACCGCATGACTACACCACTGAGGCTGCTGTGGTCAGGGTTTGGTGAGTGATTATCTACCTCTCTCTCCTACACAAATACAATGATTCTGAGTACTTCTACACTTACGGAGAGATAAAGAAACAGGCTGTGTGTGTATCTATGTATCTGCGTGAATCTATGTATATGCGTGAATGTGCTGAATAAGGCAAGCATTCTCCAGCATGTATTTACAGAATATACTCTCATGTTACACGTGTTATGGTATGCGTGTATTTTTATGATACACATGTTCATGAACACATCAGTCACACATCCATGTAAACAACTATAGCAAAAAAGTGGAAAGCCACTTTAAAGCTGCTGTGTGTAATTTTTTGGAGGAAAAAAGGACAGAAATGCAATTTAATAAACATGAATATGTCTTCAGAGGTGTATAAAGACCTTACATAATGAAGTGTTGTGCTTTTATTACATTAGAATGAGCTATTTCTATCTACATACCCCGCGGGTCCTCTTACATGGAATTCTCCATGTTGTTTCTACAGTAGCTCTAAACGGACAAACTGCACTACAGAGCGCGTTACGTAAATATGTTGCAAAAGCAAAAACGTGACAACGACATAGTCCTGTGTCAGCCGCCGTAGTGCTTCGAAAGGGAGGGGTGGAGACGGTGGTTGCAATTCTCAACCTCACCACTGGATGCCACTAAATTTCCTACACTGGACCTTTAAGTCATCGCTCTTTAGTGCATTATTAAAGCAGAGAGCACATTCAAAAGTTTACATTTCTGCATTTGGAAGAGACTTTAAGCAATTTAAAATGCAATCAGGGGATAGATTTTATCAGGATATGATATCCTTGGGCATTAAACCCCTGACCTTGGCGTTACTAGCGCAGCTGAGCTACAGGAAGAGGAGGTTTAGTCTTACTGTAACTAATTGTTAAATCATTACTCTACAATCTCATCACTAGTTGCACACAAAAAATGACCTTTAAAAGATGCCTGAATACACGAAACCTAATGAAGCATCTGTCAATCGAAAGGATGAGGCAGGAGCAACAAACTAACAACATTGTCATCGATGTGTATGCTTTCCAGTAATGCTGATAACATTCTAACCATATGACGATGCCATTTCTATTTTAACTTGAAAACATAATCTTAAACATACAGTTATGGTTTAAAAAAGCGAGAGTCAGTTTTGCAGACAGCTGCTTTGTCTGAGTCATGCTGATGATTCTCAGAAAAACAGTAGCCCGGATGATCTAGCATCTCTGTATCCGTCTCTTTGTTCCCGTTCCTTTGTTCTGTTCTCTCTGTCCTTAAAACACATCACACCAAGCCAAACGTATACAATCACAGGCACACTGATTGACTACCTTAAAACTACTTGTTTCTTGCCTGCGTGTGTGATCGCGAGTGTGTATAAATTGTCACTCGTCACACCTCGCCTCCGCAATCTACAAGTCAGCCCATCTGGGATCGTTGAATATGTGTCTGTTTCATTGCTGGTGAATAGAATGCCAAAACAGAGAGTGACAGAGACCTGTTTCTTTCGGATATCGCCAGGACAGAGGGCTCTAAAACAAAGGGGTATATGAGGAGCGTGTGTGTGTATGTACTTCAGACCATTTTATAGATAGCCCAGGTTCTGACTTCTATGCGTTTTACAAAGTATAAGATATATAAGTGTCATTTTCTATTAATTACATTTTTTATTTTTATTAAAAATGCATGACCCAGATGTGCTGAACTTGAAGTGTTTGATACAAACAGTTTTCTCATCAGTTTTCTCTTTGAAAACTCCACAGCTTCTTAGTAACATCCAAGAAAAAAAGTCTCAATTTGTTGTCCATTTGTTTCTTTTACTCTCTTGGACAAACAATTAGGAAATAAAAGACATTTGGTGATTTAGATCTTGTTTTTTCCAAGTAGTGCCATATTGCTTTACTCTTTCACAGTCCGCTGGAATGGGTTGACAGTTTTACACTCTAAACAGAAAGTTTAGTGCTCAACTGCAATGTATTTAGGTTAAGACTCAACTTCTATAAGGCTGGACACGTGTAATGGGTCTAAAGGGTGTAAATGTGTGTGTAACTCAACAAATAAAGCAAGAACAAGAAACACACTAGCTGCTCGGTAAGAAAAAAATTTGGAAAGAGCAAGACGTGACAGACGCCACCTGATGAAGCCTGTAAAAGAACAGACAACAGAAACGGATGGTAATTAGTGATGGTGTGTATGTTGAAGGAGGCGCTGAAGAAGACGGAGAGAAAGATAAAGCGAAACTGTGGCAGCCGTCTGACACATACAGCAATCTTTCATCTGCTGCTTTTAATCCTGACATGGTCGACATTCGTGATAAAGCTCGGGCTTGCATAACCAAAACAAGAAAATTCATAATCATAACACTAAGCCTTCTGACCACTTCTAAATTTAGATGGGCTTTTAGGAGAACTGAGAGAGAACAAGAGAAATATGGCTTAAAGGGACAAGAATATGACAGTGATGCAGAGATACGGTGACAGTTACACAAAGAAAAGAAAGACCAAATGGCAAGAAAATGAATAGGATGTCACTAGCTAGAAGAGAACAAGAAAGAGTGAAAATAATGAGAGAAACGTAAGAAAATCATTGTTTGAAGAGACTAAAAAAGGAGAAAGGCAAAAATGGCGTGTAGAGAGAAATGAGAGTAAATATAAATTAAATCAAGAAAATGTCCTTTTTCAAGGGGAATATTTTTAGCAGCACAAGATGTTGTCCGTGTATGTAAATTACTGCTATCTGCATTTTTTTTTGTCAATCTGAACATATGTTATTCATTTCTCATTATGACAAAAATCACATGCCTATAAAAACTTGATCAAAACATTTTCACAATTTGAAAAAGAAAACATTTACAATATAGGCAACAGGGAACTAGAGTGAAAAAGAATGACTTTTCATCCTAAATTCTGTTTTTTCTAATGTTTGTTTGAACAATTAAAAGTAGAAATCAAGTATTCCTGGAATGAATGAGATGGACATAAGTGGAGGGCCCAAGAACAAAAGAACATGTGGAACAGAGACAAGCAGGAATGATAGGAAGAGGCAAAGAAAATGACCTGTTCAATGAAAACTCGAGTTAATTATTGGCTTCTGTTTAATAGTTAAGACAGAAGTGTGTGTGTATGGGCATCGGCTTTAGAACACACTCCTGGTCCTTCATTTACCCCCTGTGAAGTAACAGGAGCTCTATTGTGAAGGAGTGTGCCATACCAGAGCCTGGGTCCACAATGGAGACCACCTGTATGCTAATGAGTGGTCATCCCATTGTATCCGCAAAAAGAGAACAGCTTGTTGGAGTGTGCCGCAATGAGACGGGGTGTGACAAAGCGGAGAGACAAATAGGGCAACAGAAGTGTGTATGTCGCCCTATTGGGGTCAGAGCGCGGTGCTTCTAATTGATGACCTCAGATGGAGGGCATGGAAAACAGGCTTTGATTTTAATACAATTGCCCTGTTTTTTATCTTTGTGTGGCAGTTAATTCGTCTGTGTGCATGTGACCACACACTGGGATCCAAAAGTCTGAGTTCACATACAAGGGACAGTTCACCCCAAAATGAAAATGCTGTCATCTGTTTACTGACCCTCAAGTTGTTCCAAATCTGTATACATTTGTTTGTTCCGATGAACACGGCGAAAGATATATTTGGAAGAATGCATGTAGTCAAACAGTTCTTGGCCACAATTGACTACTATAGTAGGAAAATGACAATGGTAGTCAAAAGTGTCCCAGAACTGTTTGGTTTCCTATATTCTTCAAAGTATCTTTTTTTGTGTTCAACAGAATAAAGAAATGTATACAGATTTGGAACAATCTGGATTTGGAATAAATTTTCCGACTATTGTAGTCAATGGTAGCCAAGACATTTTTGGTTACAAGCACTCTTCCAAATATCTTTCTCTGTGTTCATCAGAACAAAGAAAATGATACAGATGTGTAACAACTCAAGGGGAGCGAATGAAGACCACATTTTCATTTTGGGGTGAACAGATCCTTTAAAGAAAGAAAAGTTGCAGTTTTTTCACACAAATTGTTATTTTTATAAATGATTTTGTAAGAAAAACATGCCACATTAAAGAATTTTACCAGTGGTGTGGAGTTCGGCCTCATTGTTCTATGACATAATACATTTGTTCATTCTTAATATATGCTTAGTCTTCTCTAAACTAACATCATACGTTGTTCCACGTAAAAAGGTTTTTCTACCAGCAATAAACAGAGATAGACTTTTAACATTTTTATGTTTTTGCACTCTGAAAACTTCGCCATCTATTCTTTCTCTCCTACATTAACACCTACTCCATTCTCCGGGTCATCCTTCACTTTTGTTAGTTTCTATTATGCAATTTTAAACCCACATTTGCTCTTCGTTTATCTCTCTGCACACAACCCATCTGTACGCCGCTCCATCTCTCCCCCTCAATGTTTTGCAATAGCACGTTCTCTGATACACCTCAGGGTGTATCTTGACACAACGATACAGATCCACTCCTTCCTTTCAACCAAACCCTCAACGGCTTCTGCCATCTCCACCCTTAATAGGTCCTCACCTGTTGTCAAACCTCGCTTTGTTTCTCATCTTTTTTCACCCTCCCACTTTCCCCACGTCTTCCTTTCAGAAGAGTTCTTACATGCTATTAGCAAAACAGTATAATTATACCTCAGAAATTATTCAATGAGGTGAGTCTGGAAACCAAAACATTGTGCCGGAAGGGCAGACACCGCTTGAAGCGCCGCATAAAGGTTGTCCAAAGTTTGTAAATGTTATTGTTGTCATCATTCTTGTTACATAACTGTGGCGCTAATTTTGTATGCCAGCCAGCTAACAAACCGAGTTAATGTTCCATAGGGACACATTTAGCTTGTTATAACAGCCATGGGCTTGTTTCACAATGAGGAATAAATACATTTTTCATGAGGTATTTCATCATTACCATCTAAAGTCAGGAGCTGAATTATTTTCTATATATCTAACTGAGCGTGAGCCCATATGAAAATGTACTGGCAACATTGAGAGCTTAAATGACAAAACTCTCAATTTCACAATGGGTTGTTATTTAATTATCCTTCTTGTTGTCATTTATCATCTTGCTGGATATCCTGCGCTCCAAAGGTTTTACCTCAAAAGCTGGACCCACTGAATGAATGCCGCCTGTACAAGGAAGGAACACTTTACACTGTGACATTAACAAGACATTAGAGAACATTAGTGTTGAAGTGGACACAATGTTTCCGTGCTGAATGGCAAAGCCATTGGCAAACGCCTTCGCTACTGTGTAAAACTGAGGTCCATTATGCAAATGCAGCCTTTGTTCAGCCATCGTTCAGAACACTGGACGACTGCCCATTCACATTCGCACACATACACTTACACGCAAAGTGGACAGTATGGCCAACAAATGCTAAATACTCCCACACAGATCTATCCAAACAACGGCTACTGTGGGGGGAAGAATGAGAGAAACTAACCAGACAGAGTGCAAATGGAAAGAGAGGAGGAATAGAGGATTTTCTGCTCATGTCATATATTCTGATAGACTCAATGTATGCTGCCAAGTTCTGCTGTCAGGGAAGCCTGCTGTGGCCAGATCTGTTCCTGAACATTTGCTCAGAGCTCTACCTCCTACGCTAATGGATCTCGTAAGCACTGACACTGTTTAGACTTTAGAGTTTTCAAAACTGCAACTCCTGATACATGACAAATTTACCTGCTCACCTGGCGAAGGTGACGCACCGCGCTCATGACAGACGGAAAAGCCCCCTAACGCGTGCGTACACACTCAGCCCTGACTAACTGTCCCGAACTGATGCCTTTAGCAACATATAACATGTATGAGCCTGCCCAGCCCATCCCAACCCATCCCAAAATAGTCCACAGGTAGACACTTTCCACTCAGCTCACCTTCTGACTGAAGAAATCTGGACACGGGATAATGGCTGTCTACCTTGACCCTTGGATGAGTAGCTAGGCGGCCTAGGCCAGAATTAGAGAGCCCCCTGCAGAGAGGAGAGAAGGGGGAGAAGCCTTGATGACAGCAGAGGTGATCAGTCATAATGCCTTTATCACCTGTAAAAGGGGATTGAGGGGATTATAGTTTTTTGATTGATATCTCGGAAAATCCTGCATTGTCTGTCACTAATGCACAACGAGTGAATTTCCACACGTAATATTTCATAAGTAACATGAATGCAGCTGCCCACGGTTCGATTACTCAACTTGTTGTTATGCTGATTAATGAACAGGGTTTTAGTCTCAGTTCCTGTAAACAGGTTACAGAAAAACAGCTATAGAAGTTGTGTTCAGACTTAGAACCGTGTCTGAAAGGCTAAAATAAAAAACACAATCACGTATTTACAAACATGAGTAAAACAATGACATTTAAGAGAGTATTATAAATTAATATAATTTACTTAAGATCGGTGTCTTAAAACAATAGTAAAGGATGTGTTCCCACAACTAAATAAAAATATAAATAACCGACTTTTAAAACAGGATTTATTCATCACTACAGATAGCTCGTTGTTGACTTCAATCTTTTAAGCCTGTGCGTAAAGGCGTGTCTAAGGAGAGCGAGTCTCTGCTCTTTATTGGCTTGAGATAAGAGGCGTGGCTTTGCGCGCTGTAACATAAAAAGACTCGAGCGCACATTTCACTCAGCTATACCGCAACAGTTTGTATGAGAAGAACGTACAGAACTTATTCAAGCAAACCGAACCATTAGCGTTTGAGCGCTGCTTGCACTGCAGAAGTGCACGAACATTTGCTCTTTCGACTTTCCAAACATTTTTGCGCTCGTGTTTATTGTTGTGTAAAGGTATTATTATATCTCGATGGATTTGCTGTGGCTTGTGTGTGTAACGGTGAGCGTCAGCGCCTGGCACGCGTCCGCGGAGCGACACAGTGTGTACTGGAACAGCTCAAACGCAAAGTAAGTTTCATGACTTCTACGTGTTTTTATATTTTATTAAACCCGTTTGTCTGCCTTTATGTATGTAGTTTTCACGTTTTCACGTTTTACTTTATGTGTGTAACTCCTGCTTGGGATCTCAGACACCTCTCTGTATTACACTCAGAAATTAACTGAGTTTTTAAAGCACTGTTTTGGTATCCTGAGCACATTTCCTGAACTAAACGACTATGATTTTTTTTGGTTTATCCTTTGAAATATTACAACAATGCATTATATTCAATGTATATATCAATGTTTATTTTCTTCACTCTTAGGTTTGATATGGGCAATGGTTTTAAGGAGCATCTATAATACTTATTACCTCTTAACAATAAATACACATTTCTTACAAGCTTGGTTACGTTATATTGTTTGTTGTTGGGCTGTTTACGCTTTCTGCTGATCACACTTCGCTTATCTCTGCATCTAACCTTTAACTTGTTTTTATAAATGGCCATTATTGTGCCAGAGACAGCATCTGGGCAAAGTAGTACATGGCAAAAAATCCAGACAGATGGACAGACAGATCAGCCTAAATATATATATACACGCTGTTCGTACATATACACAGCAATAAATAGACAGACATGAGCAGTCTGGACCAAAATACCTATGGCTAGTAGTAGCTTGCTCTTTTACGAGAAGGGTCTTGTTACTGTATGTTATTAAGTTGTGTTACTGTCTGCTAAAATGGTACATGGTTTGATGCTAAAAAGGACTGTCCATTCAGCACTTTAGGAAGATCAATACCAATGACAGCGATCAGTAAGATTTATTATGCTTTTAGTTGGAAACTTAAGAAAGAGAAAATGGGCTTTTATAGATGGTGGGTCTTGTATCAAGGGCTATCAGTGTCATCTTGTTTACTGTAAGAGAGCATCTTTGACCATCAAGTGACATGAAGATCTCGCTGATTGTACCTGAAGGATTTTTTTCCATCTTTAGAAAAACATTGACTTGAACTCTCCGAGAGTTCACCTTTATTTCCACGTACACAGTTCTTCAGATATTACCATGATAAACCTTTAATCGGAAAAGGTAGCTCTAAACGACTCGATTGCCAAGGAAATCTGTGCAAAGAGTCATGACCCAATGAAAGCTTTACTGATGTCAATAGTGATTCATGCCGTGTGTTATGATTCTGTGCTGTTGAGTGAGTACTTTATCAATGTTGTTGCGCAACCTACGTGTACCAGCATTAAGCAGACACGGAGAGAGAGCGAGACAGTCACAGAAGCAGCTGAGAAAAGAGAGATAGAATGACTTTAGGAAAACATGGACTGAAGCTCAAACTCCTTAAGACCCGCTGTGAACGGAATGAGACTGAAGATAAGGTGATGGAGAAGGTGTAACAGAAGCTGGTTGGATTTATTGGCTCAAAGGGGAGTAGGAAAGAGTAGAAAGTAATTTTGAGTTAAAAAGGATGGAGATTGAGAAGAGAGCGAGAGATGGATGGCAGCAGTGTGTTTGGATTTTTGGTGCCAAATCCAAAATGGAATTTACATTTCAAGGGTTGAGTTGCATAATAAAACCTTAACTTAACCTTGACGATTTTTACATTATAAATCTGTTTTTTTTTTATTTAAGAATTTCACCAACATGAACCATACACGTGTCCCTCTACAAAAGTACACAAATCAGACCTACAATTGAAAATATGATGCCATCTTGAGCTGGTCATAATCTGGCAGATGTGTTGGGAACTGAGTTTAATAGCTGTTTTTCCAAGTTAATCCTCTCACATAATCCCATATTCTAAGAAAACAGAAACAATGATATTATCATTAATGGGATTTCCAGGCCGTTCCTTTTGTTTTCCTTTCACACTTTAATGGCTTTTTACTATAGACAGTGATTATTCAATCAGCCCATGAAACACAATCAGTCAGTATGTAAGTGGATTAGTGAGGTTTGGCAAATCAATGTTAGACCTCTAAAGCCAATTAAGTGTTAAATATTAATAGGAATGATGTTTATCTGTTTCGGCCTGTAACCGAATAGTGCACAGAGAAACAATCTGAAAAACACATGGACACAAACTGGGTGTTTTTGTTTTTAGCTAAGTGGGTGTGAGTGTGCGTGAACGGTAATGATTTAATCTCCTGCGCGTGTCCTTCGGCGAGCCGAATCTCTGGTTTGGCGAGTATGTGCGTGAGTGTGTGCACTAGATTATCAGGTCTGATGTCTGTGACGGGTCATGTTGTTTTTGACAGTCTGTTGTTGTGTTCGTCGCATGCCATCGCTTGCACGCGAGGGTTTAAACCCCGTCACATCAACGTCGCTTATCATTGTTTTTTCCCTGAATCATTAAACCCGGGAGGTAAATGTATGAGTTGATTTTTGCATGTAACATACATGAGGTTTGACTGGCAGTGCGGGGAGTGGTTTAATAAGCAACAATATCTCTACACGCTGGTAAAACAGTGACTCATGCACACAAACATTGTGGCACAGGAGGGAATTTGTAATTCGGGTTACGGGTATATTTAGTAGACAAGGATTCCTTCCTGCAAGCATGTTGCTGTACTTGAGCTTTCAGCTGTCCACTCATTGTCCAGTTCATTTCCTGTTTCTCCCTCTTGATTCGTTCTTTAAGTGTTGTACTTCTTTGTTCTCCTTAAACTTGAGAATCCAGTGCTGAAATGTAGCATTAATTGTCTTGAGGAGGGGTTTTGAAGAAGCATACGTATCCAGACTGACTCCACAGACAGACCATAAATCCATTTTCTTGAACCTCTTTGTTCTTTGTCTCTAGCTCATAAACACACAGGCCAGCTATGTACACTTGTCTATAATCTGTTCAGCCTCAGATTTTGTAATTGTTCGTAATCTGAAGACTGACCCATTCACACAAAAAAAAACGTTGTACTTGTATTTATAGATTTTGTAATCCAGTGCCGCATAATCCCACTCTACTCAGAAATGGACGTGTATGGAAAACATAATCCGTCATTCCAAAAAGTATTATGGAATGCACCACCCACTAGGGGTTTGATTACACAACGCTCGAATTTTGGTTTCTGGTGGTTTTTAAGCAGTTAGGTAACATAATCGATAATCATCCAAAACATTTCTCCAGAATGAACAAGAGAGTTCTAGTTTGGTATGTTGCTTTTCTCTTTTGTATGTCTTCCTTTTAACCCTAAAGTCTTCGCTCCACCGCTTTCTCAGTTTCCCCCTCCTTATCTCCACCACAGACTTCCTTACTATTTCTCTTCAAACCCTTCCTGCTCAGTCTTTCTTTTCCCACACAAGTCCCAGCCATCCACTTGTCTCACTCCCTGATTGCTGTTTTGATTCCCACTACACGGTCGAGTTCAAGTTTTCCTGTTTTGTGCCATTGGTGTACTAGATTGTGTTATTGTAAGCGTAGTAAAGTATGTGACCTGTGAAAAGGTAAACAACAGCAGCATGGTGCCCTGTACTATTAATTGCATCAAGTTGCCTGTCGGCATTCAACGTTTCATAGTAGCTCACTATCACCACCTACAGACCAATGAAATAAATTATGACAACAAACGGAATCGTTCTTCCCTTTCATTGACAGAAAAGGTACTGCAAGGCTGTGTTTATCGTTTATTAAATACATCTTCCCCTAACATTGCTGACGTTGAACAAAGCTCACAGTATGTTAGCAAACACCAAGCCAACGTAACAGCAGGCAATTAGCATGCATTTAAAAGTGAAAGAGAAACGGAGGAGGGGGGGAAATCGGGCATTTGTAAGGGACAGACTCAGAAAGACACACTCGGGGGATGGGTGGGGGGTCAGAGGTCAGACCGAAAGAAAGAGTGTTTCCCCAAAAATTAGCCTGAATGAAGAGGCCCTGGTTTATAATGTGATTTTAAACAGAGGAGAGAAAGAAAGAGGGCGGAGAAGATGGATGAACAGGGGGATGGGAGATAGGAAGATATAAGATTTATGTACAGATAAGGGTGGAGTGGATGGACAGAGATGGATGGCTGGAGAAATCGACCACAGTTTAAAAAAACAACCTATTTTTTCAACTAAACACAGATGGTGTCAAACTCCCAATAGTGTTTGTTATATATTTACAGTCATCCATGTAGTCACCATTTGCAACTTCACTTGAAACATATGTCTGTAACCTCCTCCACCCCCACGTTAAAGCCTGTAAACGGTCCGTGTTAGACGGTTCTGCTGAATAGCAGCGGTATGATCCGTGTGCTCAGTGTGATAATCCCTGGTTTGGAAGAAGGGATTAGCTGCCCGGCATTCCGACCCGCTCCGCTTCGGCTGTGGTAATTACTGACACGTAATAGGTGAGAAGGACAATATAGGAATGTGAAGATCGGGAAGAAAGCGAGAGAGACGTGAGGCTAATAAGACTTTGGGACGGCTTAGCACCCTGAACCTGTCAGATTTTAACGGGACCAAGGCGTAAAATTGAGACGTCTCTGTGTGTTTGACTCGTAATAAAGACAGACAGACACAAATAGTGCGAAGGTTTACGTGTGTGTTTGAACAGACAGGTTTCATTACTTGATAGTGTGAGAACAAGCCACAAAAATAGGATCATAATGCATGTCATGACAAGCAGAAGCTCTTAAAGGTTTTAGTAACCGAACACTCGGGTGCATGTGGGTGCCGACTGCTGACGGGAGTTTAACGCAGCTGGCAGTGTATGCATCATGTTGTGAAGCGCACTGGGCAGATCCATATATTAGTAAATGTATGTGTGTGCCCTGCTGACTCGGCAAGGGAGTGTCTGAAAATGATGACCCTGAACCATGACACTGACTGACCCATCTGAAACATTCAGCAGGGAGAGAAAGGGGGAGAGAGTGAACGAAAGATAAAAACAGATCAATCAGAGTGAAACTTTATATATAATGTAAAGACAAAAAACAGGATAGCTCTTTAAAAGGATAGTGCGCCCAAAAATGAAAATTTCGTCATCATTTAATCACCCTCAAGTTGTTCCAAACCTATATAAATATGTATCAATAATAGCTATTTATCCTGCGAAACACAAAAAAGATATTTGGAAGAATGTTAGCAACTGACATTTCTGAGGCACCACTAACTACCACAGTAGAAAAAATATTGCTTTTTTTAGGAAAACAAACAGTTCTTGGGCACATTTTACAACCATTTTATTGGCAGTCAATGGTGCCCCAGAAATCTCAGTTGCTATTAGATCTTGTGTTCAACAAAGCAAAGAAATAGATACAGTTTTGGGACAGCTTGAGGTTGAGTATTTGATGATAAACTTTTTTTATTTTTGGGTGGAGTGTCCCTTTAAAATCAAGCTGAAGAGATAAAGCCAGAAGCACCAGGCTCTTTAAAACAGGCTTTTTTATATATTTTTAAAACAAGTACATTTAGAAAGATAAGTTCAATTGAAGGTTTTGTCCTCTCTGGTCAGGATTTTTTTCTCCTAGGGCACAACATGATTCAGGACTGCCTCTTGTGTACCTCTTAAAAAAATAAAATAGGTGCCTGATGCCGCTGGAAAAAAGTAGCCAGGTTAAACCCAAAGGCTCCACTGTGTCTTCTGATAAATGGATGAGTGATGTGGCCCCCAGGGGCCACAGGTACAGACGTTCCTCTGGCAGACCATAATGAGCAAAGACAGAAATAGCAGAAGACCGTAGAGTAGAGATCAGGCGAGATGTTTCATGTTTACCTTGATTCACAGCTAGCTTCACTCTCACGCTCGGCCCGTCACCGAGTAAACTGTCACACGGGAACACGCGGGATACGGATGCCTTTGAAATGACAGATCAGCAGGAGGACAGATAGAAAAACAGAGCTGCTGTGTGATTGTTGGAGCTATCGGCGACTGACCTTGGATCGGCTCAGGGAGATTAGACGGGCATGGGATTGGCAGTGCGACTTCTAACTAGACCTTAGTGACCAAGGGCATGAGACCAACCCTAAGGCTGATGTGTGTGTGAAATGGGGGAGTTAATGACACCCAATTCGAGTTGTGGCCTTGGTCTCGACAACTCCAGATCAGCTGCTTCAAAGGAACGTCGGAGGAAATGAGACTGAGGGAGTAAACCATGCCGTCTAACACGCTGCAAAACCGAGCCAAACTAGTTATTTGAAACACTTTGAGATTGATTTTTCTGTTGGTGTTGATTCCGCATACCTACTGCCGTGACTGTTAAGCGGTTTATTGAGAACACAAACACGGCTTTCCCACACACGCAAAAGTCAGGAGGCTTAGCAAGGCATACACTCTGCCTTTTGAACGCGCCAATGATTAGAAGCCGTGTGAGACGGACTCTAATCTCCACATTAGCTGGTGCTAATAAGCGCAGCGATGTGTGTGTGTGTGTTTACCCCCCGTCTGAATAGACTGCGAGCTGTTTAGACAGGTCGGCTAAGGCCTGAAAGAGAGTGAGATGAAAAGGGTTGGAGGGGGACGCAGGGGGCCCGTCAGGAGCCTGCGTGTCTGTCCGTCATTTACCCGCGACTGCCGATGGCAACAACAACACCTACATGTGCCAAAAGGGAGAAAGTGATAGAGCAAAGAAGGGGGGGGCGAGGAGCCGCCTTGTGTTTTCATAGAGGTTCACATGGGGGCTGTCTGATTTTTGAGTGTAGGTAAATGTTTAGAATGCTTGGGTTTAAAGAATTTTGGTGTATGGAAACATAACAATCAGATTGTTTATAACCTAGTGGGGTTGAGTGAGGGGTGGCGGTGTAAATAAACCACTCCAATTACTTCAGATATGGATCATAAACCTTTGAATGTAAAAAAACATTACATGACAACAAAACCTCAAAGGAGAAGTTTGTGGATTTGTCATTTATACATCAGACAAAATTCACATTCAACGACAGCAGGGGGGAGGCTTATATCAGACTCGAATGAGAAAAGCAAATGACACGATAATAAAAGGACAGACAGACAGAAGGTCATAAAAACTCTTAGAGCAGATTCAAAGAGCCGGTCAGTCTCGGCGGCTCCATCCCCGAGGAGAGTGAGGAAGAGGTCATGAATCCAACAACAACAGTCACAGTGTAGAAAAACAAAAAAGGTAGAGCAAAAGTCCATTCAAAAATGTGAAGTGGGCTTAGGAGGAGGAAAATTGACAAACCAAAGAAACGTGGGAGGAAAATAGTCAAATAACCTGATGAAAAGGAAATCTGTCATGGCTTCAAGAGAGAAAGAGAAACACAGTTTTAAATGTTCCTTTCT
The DNA here is from genome assembly GCA_006030095.1 of Triplophysa siluroides. Lineage (NCBI taxonomy): Eukaryota > Metazoa > Chordata > Actinopteri > Cypriniformes > Nemacheilidae > Triplophysa > Triplophysa siluroides. The sequence continues at coordinate 1,953,294 of VCII01000558.1, forward strand.
ACACTCTTTTATTCAATGTGACACAAGCACACAGACAAGGCAATAGAGAAAAATAAAGAGGGATTTTACAGTGTGTTTTTAGTCATTCAAACGAATAAAAGGTGCAGGTAAAGGCTGATCAACAGTCACTGACACCCACATGTTTCAGGGCGTGTAAGCCTTGCGTTGGGTTGGCACTGATGCTTGCCTGGGGCCCTTTGGTGTTTCCATGATTTCTGTTTGTTTGTGCACTACGAGTTTCTTTTTTTCCTGGTCCATTTTAGTCCCAAGGTGTGTCTGCCTTCTGTGCATGTGTTGCAAGCAGTTCCCAATAAACATGACAGCTCAACTTTGTTTTTCTCTCTTATTTCTTCCGCTAGTTTCCTGTGGAACGATTACACCGTTGAGGTCCGCATCAATGACTACCTAGACATTGTCTGCCCTCACTACACTCGGGGCAAGATCCCATCCCAGGAGGCCGAGCGGTACGTGCTGTACATGGTGGAGCTGGAGGACTATGAGGCCTGCAAGCCGCAGTCCTTCGACCAGCTGCGCTGGGAGTGCTCCAGGCCCTTCGCTCCTCACGCTCCAGAAAAGTTCTCCGAGAAGTTTCAGCGCTTCACTCCCTTCACTCTGGGCAAGGAGTTCCGCCAGGGCGAAAGTTATTACTATATTTGTAAGTATCCACATTCATATCTGTAAAAGAAACAATCAGGAGGATAAATAAAAAATTGCATTTTCAGATTCCAATTGTAAATGATTTTTTTTTTACAGCCAAGCCTCTTCACCATCATGGCCAGGAGTGTTTGAGACTGAAGGTGGATGTGGTTGGACCTCATGGTAAGAGTCGAATTTCTTCTTTCTTTGCCTTGTCAGTCAAGACTACTGCAACATTTCTAAAAACTCAACTTTATTATGTGATGTTCTAGGTTCCAAAAACAAGAAGACAGTGGAGACAAAGGAAGACGTAGAAGCAAAAATGGCTGCAGGTGGTGTTCACAACGCATCTAACAGGCTTCCAGCAGGTGAGCACTTCTGATCTGTCGCTCTTTTCTCTGCTTCTGTCAGCACATTCATTTGCTTTAGAGAGTATGTGGAATTCCACAGACTTTGCAGCCTCTGTCAGCCAAGGTGTAAGAGTGTGACTTTAGTTATACAGTTGTGAAATGTTCTCATCGTCCTTTTTATCTTCTCTTTTCAGATGACCCTGTTGCAATGTTCCCAGTTGTGCAGAGGAGTGTTGGCAGTTCAGGCGTCCACACGGCGACGGTCTCAGTTTTCGTCACATTGGCCTCTGTATTGCTTGGCATGCTTCTCCACTGAGCCTTTGGGACACAATGGACTTTATTGCTGGTGCTGGTCACTGGCTCCAACAAAAATTTTATACTAAGCATTTTTTATACGAAATAAATGGACTGAAGTTTTGGTGCTGCGTGTAAGTTGTTGAGTGATGTGTTTGTGCTTGTGAGAGTGAGAGTGATGTGACCAGAGAACGGTGTTTTTGAAGAACCTTCTCTTTCTTTCTGCCGAGACATTTTTGAAGAGTGTTCACCATTCTGACATCCCCCCCTTAAGCTATTTAAGCATTTATTTTGTAAACGGTATATTTTCTCTCTACCTGAAAAGCATCACAAATGTATTTGCCAATGTTAATATAAAAACCAAACCTGGAAAGCTTCAAAATGAACTGTTCACTGGAATGGTGGTTGATTCTATCAATACCACTGTAGCCAAAGATCACAGGTATAATCTCAAATTTACCCTGACCGTGCACCTTATAAAGAATTGATGGTTGTGCATATAACAGTGTTTGTAAATCTAGAACAGTTGTGAAGCATAGATGTTTTTCTGTTTTTTCAATCTGGTGTTGCTGTTGTTTTAGTTGGTTTCTGTGATGTAATGTGAACACACCCTACAAAATATACTGACACCTAATTCATAAAGCCACTTATCATACTGCAAAGATATAGATAATGTCAGATTTGTTTTCTTTTGTAACGCAACATTTGGTTTTGATCAGCTATGTTCAGTTGTGCTACGTGTGTGTGTGTGTGTGTGTTGGAGGGAGAGAGAGTGTGTAAGAGAGAGGCTGGACTTCTCTTCTATTTCTGACAGAGAGCACAACTGTACACATGCGAAGATCAATTCAAATGCTTTAAAAATTCTCGAATAAGTTAAAAGAACATTTTGATTTTGTAAAAAGTTTGTGTTTTGTACTGTGTTGGTTTATACCCTTTGTAAATAGTTCTGTAAATATGTATATATTGAGAGTTATATAAAATAAAAATGTTTGTTTATTATGAAAAGTTGTAAAATTTATTTTTGTCATGTTTTTAATGTCATATATGAAATGCATTTAAAGGACTAAAAAAGTACCATACAAAACATCTCCACTAGTATTTAGGGAGCATATACAACTTTTCAGAGGAATTGGAGACTTCAAAGCTTTAACACTCTTAAATCAAAGTTCTCCCCTCTTTTCATCTCTTCATCCTGTCCAAGACTTCACATCTTCTAACCAAACACTCAAATGGGGGCGAGATGAATGAAAGCACAGTGAGGGCCCAAAAGGGAAGAGTAAACTGGCACTTGGGTGGCAAGATGTAACATTTATGTTTTCACTAGACCTCTCAGCACTTCTTTATTTAACCAAACACGTCAGTGGAAAAGACATCACTTTCCCTGATAGTTTGAGAGCAAAATAAAGTGCAATGCACGACAAAGATGTTCACTGTGACTCATTATTTGTGAAGCATGTGTAATCGTCAAACCCCAGCTACGTTTACTGAACACCTTTCCTCGAAAGAAACCATTTTCTCGCATTTGAGAAGGCAGGTGTAGCCAAAGCGCCACCTCAGGGACACAGGTGTACACACCTCAATCAAAAGCTTAAAAATGATAACGATTTATGGTTTAAATGTTAAATGTTACACGTGCAAAAAAACTCAACCTTCAACTGTAATTGTTCAATTGCATAAAATCACACATTTTTTATTTCCTACTCCCAGCCAGCGAAGCATTCGTTTACTTGCTAAAACTACAAATCCGGACTACAAGTTGACGTCAGTAATCAGCGCTCCGTTGTAACAAATCAGAGTGGAGGACTCGGTTGACGCTCAGACGCTGATTACAAACACGGAAGTAGTGAATGTGTACGTCAGCGTTGTATGTGTGGATGTTTCATATTGATTTATGAATAACATAGTATTCGCGTGGTTGCACAGGTAGCTTTATAGTGACACAGGTGTGCAATTATTCATTTTTTTTTCTGTCTATGGATTTTCTTCAGCTGCTATCATGGGCGTGCATCGTATTTACCGTCGGGATGTTCTCGACAGGATTGTAAGTTTTTGCAGTAACGTTACTTTATATTTACGACTACGATTCAGGTCGATTTGACTTGGGAAAAGCCTGACTAAGTTACCAAAAACTGTATCAGTACATAAACTTATTTAGGAAATTAATACAAATAAATGCGTCTATAATAAAATACATAAAATTGCAATTAAAGGAGTAAAGGTACTAATACACATTTTAGGACGTTTAACCATATTGGTTATGGTGTATCTCATATAAACCTTACGAGCAATGTTTGCATCTGTTGCACTGCTATCAAAAGAGAGTGATGAGCTAGTGTAACTTGCAAGTGTCCATACATTTTGTCCATAAAAATGTAACATTTTTATTATGAATCACCATATTTGGTATATAAAGCATGTAGGTACATAACCTCCCTGTGTGTATGCTGTGTAAAACAACATTCCTCATATTTCCCTTCTCTATTTGCAGGACCGACCTAAAGAAAATGAAAGCCTCTCAGAGTGCAGATAGTGTTCAGTTCCTGCCCTTCCTTACCACATGCCTAAAGTATGTATTTGGAGTAACAACGAGACGGACAGCTTTCAGTTGTTTATGTTGTTAATGCATCCATATTGACAAATCCATATGTGCTAAGTGCAAAAATTCATTGTATTGTAACACAGTCCATTTATTCTGATTGACCTATGAAGATGTATTTTTTGTGTGTTTGTGTAGTAATCTAGGATGGCTGTACTATGGATTACTTAAGGGAGATGGAACAGTCATACTTGTCAACACCATTGGGGCCATTTTACAGACCATATACATCATCACCTACTGTCATTATTCCAAAGAGAAGGTTTGTTTTTTAATATACTTTTTTCAGATGATTACAGTCGCACTGAATATATAATACAAAATTAAGGTTCTGGAATACATTGTAGGAGTGAGCAGATAATAGTTAAATTGTGTAAAGCAAATAGTAAGATATTCAGAACAGGATATAAAATTCCACCACTAACCCTATCAAAGTAAATAGAAATGAGCCTCTTGTTAAATTCTGCTGTATTTGTGTGTGTGTTTCAGAAGCGCGTGCTGACACAGACACTGGTGATGGTGTGTGTGTTGTGTGTAGGCTGGGTGTATTTTAGTATGCTGATTCCTCCTGGACAAACACAGCTGTCTCAGCTGGGACTGGCCTGTAGTGTGTTCACTATCAGCATGTACCTCTCTCCTCTCACTGATCTGGTGAGTGCACATTATACATGTAACCAGCATTAATCATAGTTAAAACACACAGTCAGCGTGGTATCTGCCTCTGTTTGCTGAGTATATCATTTTAGGAAAACACATGGACATGGAACGAACATGTTAAGATTGAGAATACACATATCAGCCTCTATTTAATGTTGTGTATTACAAGGGAGTTTTGATATTTAATGTAACTTTTCAAAAAGTATGCATAAACAGGAATCCATCATGTGACCATTTAACTTACAAAATAAAAACAGAATGTAAAATGAAACAAACATACATCAATTTGTAATAAATCTTGATATTTTCTCCTACTGACATTTGCACACCAAATAGCATGAATTATTTTTATCCAGCATCTGTTGTTCATCACTCCATTCATCCTTTGCCCCTTTTGTTGTCTCCATCTTCCTGTTTTCAGTCTTTCTCTTCCATATTTATCCATCCAGCTCCGTCTATCTGTCCTGTGCCCTGTGGTATATTTCCTGTCATTCTCTTACCTTCTTTTGTTGCTTCCTGTTTTTCCTTCTGTCAGTGTCTCCAAGTGTCAATTTCTGCTTGTTATGGAAAGTACTTATGTGTGTGCATGTCCGTGAGAGTATAAAAAACACATTCTCATTGGCTTTGATGTGTATGTTGAGCCTTGGTGCTCAGGTGAGAGACAAATGTTCCTTGTCCTGATCAAATTCTTCCCCTTTTACTCCCGATATGATCTACTTTGCCAAGTCTAAACGTTTAGCAGACACTTGCATCATGCATTATTAAATACACCTTTCTGCTTTAAAATCTGTTTCTATGCTTTATTTCCACCAGCTGCAGATCATACGCAGCAAGTCCGTAGATCGGCTGTCATTTTCCCTGACCGTCGCTACATTTTTTACATCCACATCATGGACGCTGTATGGCCTTCAGCTACAAGACTATTATATCATGGTAAAAGGCTGAAAAATATCCTGAAACAGTAGTCTGTGGTGAAGGTGAAAATGACATGTTTGGTAACTTTATCTCTCTACCTTCTAGGTGCCCAACACCCCAGGCATCTTTACTAGCCTCATCCGCGTCTACCTTTTCTGGAGGTTTGGAGCAGTCTTTGAAAACAAGCCCACGTATAAACTCATCCAAATCTGACCAATTACGTTTCTTCTTAACTTTCCCTTAGTGCAGGGTTTCCCAAACTTTTCAGCCAGCGGCCCCCAAAATAACATCGACCCCCACTATCCTCGGAGGTGGTTAAAGTATACAAACATGGCGCGCAACTGCGCACATGCAATTATTGGGTCTATCCAAACATGCGCAACGACAACATAAATGAGCACAGTCTAACATAATATTACTTTATAGTTAATTACTCATTACTTTACTTGTTGTTATATATAAACTATGAACAATTACTACAGAGGGTTGAATTTCATCAAACTTATTTGAGGACTGATGGATGTACTCTGCCTCTTTTTGTACCTGAGGACGATGGCCTTTCTGACTGCGGCGCTCCTCCGACCTCCTCCGCTGGCCTTCCTGCGTTGTCTTTGGTCAATATTAACCAACGTTTCATTTCAACAATGAAAAATATCCTAAACTTGAAGTCTTATCTTGCGACCACTACTTTGGGAGCCCCTGCTTTAGTTTACACGATATGCAGGAGATTGAAGTGTCTCTCTCTCCTCTCTCCCTCTCTCTTATGACACTGCCACTTTAAATTTTAAAATGACACAGAATTTTCACTTGATTTTGTATCGGTTTTGGTTAAATATTGTTAAAGATGTGGTGGTAGGGTTTAGTTAACAGTAACCCAAATTTGCAAACATGACTATGAACTAGAACTATGAACTTCGTTAAGTTTTCTGTTTTTGTGTTTCCTCTTAAAGTTAGGCCTTAAAATGTATAATATTAAGCATCTTTCTATTTTTATTACTTGCGGTAGATGGTTTTAAATGCATTTCAGGCAAATCGTATGTTCTATTTTTGTCTTAAAATGAATGTCTCTTTACAAACATTGTACTATCTACTTTATTTCAGCTTTTTAATGGCTTAATCTAACCATACTTGATTGTGTCCAAGTGGCAGTTCGGCAGCTATTTAAATAGTGCTTGACTTAGTCAGGTCCTAAACTTTTTAGATGTGTGCAACTTGTTTGTCTGAGCACTATTAAACATCATAGAAGTCTTTTCAGATTCCAGAAACTGCAAGACATTATGAGTGCATAAAGTCACAAATGCACAGAATAACACATCTTCAGAGTTTGGAGATGAGTGGTTTACGCACATTCAGACAGCAGTAGTGGGGCTTATTTGCGGTGATATTGAGTTTGAATCAAGCTTATTTCTATTGCCATTCAAAACAAGCCCCTTCCACCACCATCTTTACATATTCTCTGCCCTATTAATTAAATGATGTTACCCTATAAAAATGTCCATATAATGATATCAGAAACATATGTTCCCCTCCCCTGCAGATGCTGCATAGTTGCTTAAAAACTGAAGGCTTTATTTGTTGAGACTTGAGGAGTTTGATGGAAGCTGCTTATTGTTATATGAATGGAGGATTAAAGAGGAAAAAGTCTGAAAATTCACCCAGTTACATTTTTACATATTAAAACCAATAACAAGCCAGATTCAAATGCCATTCATGTGCTTTGCTGAAATTGGTTCAGCTGTGACGGACACAATAACAGGCAGTTTCCCAGAAAGGGATCATCTGTAGCCGATATTTACGTTGTTTTTTAAAAATGTGTTCATCTCGAGACAAAACAATCTCAAGGATACATTTTAAGATATGTCAGTGGAAGTTGTTTTTGATGAATACACCTCTAACATTTAAGTTAGTCTGGGACCAGGCTTAAGCCCTTTTCGGGAAACCACCCCTAAGTGTATGTTAGCGGTTTACCTGAACATCATTTGCTACTTTATTTACTTACACCTATTTTGTAGGTATAAATAAATCATGATGATTTCAAGTCAAACTCGGTTTTAATGTTATTCAATTATGTTTTGTGCTTTACATTTATATTCCTTTGTACTATTTTATATGCTATGCAACAATACTATTATATCAATGGGGATTTTTAAATTGTCTAAATAAATTTTTGTCAAATGTCTGCTTGAGCTTCAGAGATGTTATGAGAGCTTGTGAGCAGAATGCGAGTGGATTTTCTTCCAGTCACAAAGAGAAGTGTTGATTGTGAGCAAGGAAATCTCAAAATGTGTTCAATGTTTTGACAGGCATTAGATTTTTGTGGGAAATCACAGCACAATTCTCTCCCACTTTTAGGTGTTGTTTAAGCTCTTGACAAGCGTATGCGAGTGTGTTGTTTGCCTGTTTGTCTCAGTAAACACGAGTGAGTGCAGTGGGAACCGTCTACTTGCCGGTTCTCATTGCCTATTGGGTCTTTATATGTTTTTCCTGCCTGCTGCTTAAAGAGTGAGAGATGAAAGAGGCAAAGCATTGTGGCTGGTGATTGTTTATCAGGAGAAACAGTTTCTAAAGACAAAAAAGGATTTAAGTGTGTTGTGCGAAACCTGTGTTGTAAGAGAAACAATGTTTTACTACATTTAGCACATTTTAGTCACTCAGGATGTGTGTGTATGTTTGATGGCGTAAATATGAAATGTTCACTCCTAAGATCATAGGGTAATGAGAATTTCTATGTATTTTTTAGTTTAGACCCCTTGAGATGCACCATCTTGGTTCACCACGTAATGTCCAATATTATATCTGTATCCAACATAAGAATGTGAATTTGAGGTTTAATGTGAGGCATACATTTATGAGGCTATTTATGTTTCTAACTATGTGCAATCCCCTGGGATCGAACCTATGGCCTTGGCATTGCCAGTGCCATGCTCTAACCACTGAGCCACAGGAAAGCATACACTTAAAAAAATGTAGCGTTGGGTCAAAAAGAGACAAATCTGTTGGGTTAAATGTACTCCTAAAATGTTTATATTTGACCCAACAATGGCTCAAAACAAGACAGCATTTGGGGTAAAAATAACCCTGCTTTTTTCAGAGTGTATGATTAAAGATTGAGAGTTTTTGGGCTTGAGAAAGTGAGATGTACAGAATGGTGCAATGTTAGTAGATACTTCTCCTGGATCTGCCTTCTCAGCTTTTGATTCAACCACAAACACATTATGAATCGTGCCAAAATAATCCAAAGAAACTTGAAAGTGCCGGATTCCCTGATGCATTGCATGTTCAAAGGGCTCAAATCAAATCATTGCTTCTGCAAATATTTACACTCGTGCTAACACAGTAACCCACACCTTAACTGGCTGAAACAATGAAGCAATTTTGCCCAATTTTAACTTCAATAACTAACTTTCTTATACAGCAGACAGAGACGGGGGTCAGGGGGGCTGGGCGTCTGCGAGTGATGAATGACCCCGTGGAGACACAGAGACTAGACAACTTTCACAATCCAGACTCACACTTCCGAAGAGTGTGTATGTGTGTACTGTAAAGGTGTGTACTGTATATTACTGTATATTACAGTTCTGTTTGGTGTACTGTATTTCTTCCATTGTCGGGTGAGATGGGAAATCTTGTGTGAAGGTGTCCGTGAAAATGTGTGTGTCTCCGCATGTGTTTTATGAATCCTGTCTGATTGATCTCGGATACTTTGCTCTGTTCTTATCATTAGGAGCACAGTAGCTGTAGTGTTTTTATGTGTGTGTGTGTGTGTGTGTGTGTGTGTGTGTGTGTGTGTGTGTGTGTGTTTATATGTTTAATCAGGGCAACAATGGGAGTCCACTCAAAAACAGGATACCACGGTTTCCTGTAGTAGAGACTGTCTCTGGGATACCCACGGATACATACACATTACCTTACAGATCTCTAGAGCACTAGCTAGAATGCATTCTTTGGTACACACGCACATGCATTTAATTATTATGTATTTATGTTGACAAAAACAACTGCTTTCTCTTGGTTTTTAAAAACCGATGCAACGTTATTGTATCAAACTGCATTTACCCATTGACTCGTATTGGTTTTGTGTCCATACAACAGAAGTGAATGAATAACAATGTTCATCATTTTTTTAAATATCATCCTCTGTTTTTTGCAGAAGAAATAAAGTCATACAGGTTTGAAATGACAAGCGGTTAGGTAAATGATGCAAATTTTTCATTTTTTGGCAAACTATGCCTTTAAATCTCCTGCATCTCGGATATTTCTCCTCAAAAGATCCAGAAATCTTTAAAAGTATTAGAGTTTTAGAAGGACTCAGCGTGACGGACTGAGTTCAGATTAACCAATCTGATATCAATATTAATAAAGATTTCAACATGAACTACATTTTTCTTAATCAAATGTATACCCAAATTATTTTATCACCCTCCACATTCATTTTCATCGCCATACCCTTAAAGCGACAGTTCACCCAAAAATACTAATTCTGTCTTCATTTACTCCCCCTCAAGTTGTTCCAAATGTGTATAAATTCAGAGAAAGATATTTGGAAGAATGCTTGTAACCTAACAGGTATTGGTCACCATAGACTGCCATAGGAAAAATTCCTTTATACATTTCTTTGTTCCTTTGAACACAAAACAAGATAATTTGTAGAATGTAGGAACGCAAACAGTTCTGAGGCACTTTTGACTACCATTATTATTTTCCTACTGGGTAAAGAGGACATTCACTATAATGACTCCAGGTCCAAATGCAAATAATGACTAAAGTAGTTTCAAGGAAAAGACCTATAGTATTTTGTTCGCAAATGCCCCAGCGAATTAAATTCAACCCTTTTAAGAGTGGATGAAGTGAAATACACTTGATGTCATGTCAGTGATAACTGGTACAACAAATGTTATAAAAGTGCAAATGGAGCATATTAAACTGTGACAAGTTGTGTTTGCTGAACTCTAAAAACAGTAGCGTGCGTGCGTGTGTGTGTTTGCTGCATCAGCATGCCTGCATGTGTGTGCGTGCGTGCGTGCAACGTCAGCTCGCATGTTTGAGCTTTCAGCAAGTAAAACACACCTGTGAGATCTCCAGCTGTTGTTGTGAAGAGTCTGAACAACGGAAGGAGGAACAAAAATGTGCTGCTCTCCTCATTCTTCTCCTGTATACTTTCTGTTCTCTTTACCTAGCAACTCATTCACGTCTGTTTTTGTCTCACAGGCAAATATCTGTGGCTCATTGTGCTTGTTTGCATTTGTCTGGTGTTGTCTTGATGCCAGCGCTGTAGCTATGATCTCTCTTAACACAGAACCCCAAAACACAATACCTTGTACCGACATGTTTTTAATAGATAGATTTTGCTTTCCAAATATAGACAGAAAAGTCATAAACGAGACTAAAAACACAGGCACAGACAGGCAACACCCCTCTGGCACCTGCTGATCTATGTCACAGTTTCTTGGGCGTTAAACCTTTGCTAGTAAAACAGGTGAGGTCAGAGGTCACAGGCTAGAATGGCGACCTTGTTTTTCCCCCGAGCAACTGTCCTGCACGCTATCTCTTGTCTTGTCTGTGTTTCATGTGCAGTTGCTTTATGGTATTTATGAGCAACAATATGCAGACCCGACTGCTGTTGAAAGCTTTACTTTGTCTTTACTGTACTGTAGCATGTGTGTATCCTGCTACACGGCACAAAAGTGCAACCCCAGTTTAGATGTTTTAAGGTGTGATCTGTAATTTTACCTTCATCAATGGCTTCATTTAAATAGCTGCTGCTTTTTGAATCATCCAGTGAACTGAATCCTTCACCGAACCAGAAATGTGTTCCTTTTTAATTTTGTATTATATTAGATATAATTTAGCATTATCATTTATATTTTCAATGGTAATTACTGCGATGATTCCCTTAAAAATAAAATCACTCAATATTGTGACCTCCGAGGTTTCTTTCTTTCTGTTTAATCTGAGAATGGTTCATCTTTTATTTTATATGCAAAAAGTGCATTCAAGTGTGCTTTCACTTATTTTAAACTAAAAACAAGAATGTACACTTCGATTTATACTTTTGTACTTTTCAGAAATGTATACTTAAAATTATACTTAAGTACTTACTGACACATAATTGTTAAAGTATATTAACATGTATATGTTTACATTTGCTTCAAAGTACATTGATGTATTCAAAGTAGCCTATACTTGGCTTTTGTGATTAAAAATATAGTTGAAAAAGTATACTCTTATAAACTAAAAAGAAGGCCAATTAATTCCAACATAGTATTAAAACAGTATACTTACTACTAGTAGCCTATTGAATTGTATTGATACACTTTATACTCAAACTTTACTTAATACTTAACTAAATTAACTTAAAGTACTTTTTGTAAGAGTATGTACACTGTCCTCACATACATGCACGTTTCACACTAAGTGTCTGAATGTGTTAGTGCATTGATAATTAAAAAGACAATAATTATTTTAGTGTTTTGACAAAACGATTAATAATACAGGCAAAATTAAGTGTTATATGTTTAACAAAGTGAAATTAAAGTAAAAAAATTCCAAGTACCCCTGGATGGAAATTACAGCCACATTACACAACAGTGCTATACAACTTTATTCATGTTCAAGATTTAATGCTTGTTTACATCTTTCTTTAAGTACCCTTTGTTGAAGTGCTACATCGCAGATAACAAGATTAAGCTACTGACTTAATAGTAAATACATTTTTTTATAGCTATGTCATTCTGTAAATGTTCACACCACTGAATGTGTGTTTATGGGTTTTGGATGCTTCTCAGGACGTTCTGAATGAGTTTGGTGCACTCAGCCATGTTGAGGTGTCTGTCGGGTTCCTCATCTACTTCACGCACCCACTGCTCAACCTGCATAGGGTTCAGTGTCTACAGAAAGAGAAGGAAAGCTTTTATTGCAAAACTATAATTTAGTAATCCAGGGCTTTACATTTATTTGTAATCCTTTTTTTTTAAATGAGTCAATGATAAATATCCAGACCTGGATTTGCCTTCCAAACTCGATCATCAGCATGTCGAAGATCCGTGGCATGTCCAGCAAAGCAGTTCCACCCTGAGTGTAGTGAAGGCAAATCTCATGTCCCAACGGAGGAGGTTGAGGAGGATGAGGAGGAGGAGAAGGAGGAGATCCATTGTCTTTCAAAAGAAACAGAGATAGCAAAAAGTTTAGATAAATTTAAAAAGATGAACAGTGAACTTGATGCTAATCGATGCTGTTACTTGATCTTAAGACTAGTACACGGACATTATGATCTGCAGTTAAAGTCAGAAGATCTATGATCCATCTCACCTTGGCAGTTCACCACAGCGACCAGGAAACACAGTCCCAACACTGCCACCAACTGACCAGATTTTGCCATTGTTTCAGATGTTTCAGAATACCCCAACACTTAGGTGAAGAGCTCTAATCAGGAAGAAAATAAATGTGGACAGTTGATACACTAAAACAACAGCAAAAAGCACTATGTAAGACTCAATTTTAAGCATATTTAAAAGCTGACACAAATGTTCAAAATGTAAAAGATGTAGGCCTATACACTAGAATCGATTATATACAGCTGCGGAAAAAATTAAGAGACCATTTCAAAATTCTAAAACAGCTTTTCTGAATTTACTATTTATAGGTATATGTTTCGGTAAAATGGCAATTTTAGTTTTAGTGTGCTACTAACAATGTTTCTCCGAATTTCAAATAAAAATGTTTCTATTTGCATTTATTTTCCAAAAATTGAAACTGGAAAACAGGCCCAAACAGAAAAGATGCTCTGTATTTCTTCACGCCTCAAATACTGCAAAGAAAACAAGTTCATATTCACTTTTAAGCAATACAACAGTTCAATTTGTACATATCTTTAGAGTTTAAAGTTAAAAAAAATGTTTATGTGATAACCTTGATTTTTATCACAGTTTTCTTGTGTCTTGTCATATTGTCAGTCTTTCACGTGGCTTTTGGAGGACGTTATGTCACTCATGAGGTTTGATTTTTAAATAAAAAAAATACTAGAGACATTGGACTGAAATGGCCACAATACATCTAGAAATGCTGATTAAATGAAAATTTGGAATGGACTGTTAATTTCTTACACGTTTTTAATCCCCTGTATTTTCCAGCTAGCGTGACATTAGATCTGAAATCAAGTGGAAGTCATAGCAGGAACTAAAGAAGAAATAAGATGAACTCTGTAAGAGAATGTTTCTCTAATTCTCACGTAACATTCTGATATTATTTTCTCATTATTTTAATCTTGGCAAAATAAATATTTTTTAAAAAATATGGAGAATGGTTTATATTTTAAATTAAAAAAAGAAATAATCAAAAAGAAACATTGTTTGATTTAGTTGCACTAAATGTGTCAAATGTTTTTTAAATTTTGATAAGCTGTTTTTTTTGCAAGGGCGGACTGTGCCACAAAGAGTAAAATTCCCTCTCTTCCTTATGTATAGCTTAGTGTCATGTTCGTGGCATCCACCTGCAGCACAATCATTTTGCAAGGTATGTAATTGTTTGTGAGTTTTCTTGAACTCACGCTGAGCTTTTTTGTTGATCTGGTTTTACAAGGTTGTGTCCAATTCCAAACTCCAACCACAGAACGGATATAATTTTAGATGCAAGTAAACACTTTGTAGACTACAGCGAATACAAGCAAAGTGAAATCTTCAAGCTTGATTATTCATTTTTTCTATTCATATTTCCTTTACATATAAAAAAGTGCATTCTAAACTAGATGTGATCAAAAAAATTGCATAAATACTAAAAAGTAAGTAAAAAAGTAAAACATGGATGAAATGGACAAACACTTTATAAATAATTCACAAATAAATTAAAATGATTTTTTTTCAATAATTCCTGACGTAGCTTTTGTAGAGAACCTATTTGAACTGAGTGAATGAAGCCTGTGAGCAGAGGTGAAAGTGAAGAGAGTAGAAAGTGAGAGAGTGCAGGTGCCTCTTACCTGTATGAAGTCTGAAGAGAAACTATACAGTACCACTTGCTACACCTGAACCAAATAAGTACAGAAAAGCAGGTACTCATGTGATTTACATATCACCACCTATTTGCTCACTAAGAATAGAAATAATAACCAAAGTGGGATGGACTTTATTAGAAAAGCTGCATGTTTAACTGGTATTTCAGGATATTCTTCCTCGTTCCTGCCTAATGTCGGAACATCATGAAAACAGGGTTAAGACACAAATGTGATAAAGAAAAGCAACATTTGTAAGATCCTCAAAATCACTGTTAGAATTAAAGTCACATAAAATGGAAGTCGAGTCCACTTAAACAATAGAAAACATTTGCTTTTTTATTGCAGTAACATCATCTTTCTCTCTCACACACCCAAATAAATAAATACAAAAATACTCAAGTTGAACATTGACTTTATCAGAAATACATGTTCCAACACTGTCAAGACTGTGAGTTGTCAAGTTTGCATTACAATAAATAACCACATAATATGACAGGTGTGTAATAAAGTATTTCAAATATGATTACAAATGGCCATCAAATGGATGAGCTGGCAGTTTGTGTAACAACAGTAAAAAACAGGTCTTCGTATACACGTTCACTCTTTTACTTTCATTTTAATGACTTGCTTCACTGTAAATGACAATAGTCAACATCTAAAGTGAACAACACACAGGGTGGAACCGCTTTGCTGGACATGCCACGGATCTTCGACATGCTGATAATCGAGTTTGGAAGGCAAATCCAGGTCTGGATATTTGTCATTGATTCATTAAAAAAAAAAAGGATTCAAAATAAAGATAAAGCCCTGGATTACTAAATGATACATTTACATTTATGCATTTGGCAGACGCTTTTATCCAAAGCGACTTACATTGCTTTATCCTATACATTTTACATAGGTATTTGCAATCCCCTGGGATCGAACCCATCACCTTGTTAACGCAATGCTCTTACCACTGAGGTACAGGAAAGCATAGTTTGTATAGTTGATAGTTTTGCAATAAAAGCTTTCATTCTCTTTTTTTGTAGACACTGAACCCTATGCAGACTGAGCAGTGGGTGCGTGATGTAGATGAGGATCACGACAGACGCCTCACCCTCAGTGCTCCAAACACCTTCTGAACGTCCCCGACAGCATCAGAAGGCCATAAACACACATTCAACACATACAGTGGTGTGGACATTTACAGGATGACATAGTTATAAAATAATGTATTTACTAATATGTCAGTAGCTTAATCTTGTTATCTGCAATGTAGCACTTCAACAAAGAAATACGAATTACTTTTTGCAAAGATGCACATGAATAAAGTTGTATAGCACTGTTGTCTAATGTGGCTGTAATTTCCATCCAGGGGAACTTTAATTTCACTTTGTTATACATGTAAGTGGTTTGCCTGTTTTAGACCATGGAAAGAGAATGAAACCTTTAACTTCATTTGTGTCTATTGAACATGTAAAAAAGGCAACTGTTTGCATCACCCTCATAAATATTTTGGAGTCATTGTTGACATCGTTTGTCCTATTAGACTTCAGAATAGTTTCATTTGAATGGGTTTCGTTCTTTCAGTTTTGTGTGCAGAAGGTCATGACACCAAAGATCACAATGCAAGTAAAGAAAAAATAATTTATTCAATTTTGACCAATATTCTTTAATGTTTTGTTCTTAATCATTTCACATTCAAACTAAATCTTTATCTATAAATATTAATTAAATCTTTCCATTGATTAATTCACCAACTGTGACAGAAAAAATTGCTTTCCCTTATAATACATCCATTAGTTATAATTTCTGAACACCTTAGTTTGTTTGTGTTGTTTTATTACATGTTCAAAAGGAAAGTTTTACATTCACGAAGGTTCAGGTAACTGTCACGATTCAGATCTGAACGCAGAAACAATTCATTCACCAACATTGTATTGGTAATGTCCTGGTAAAACAGAGATTTTAATGAGTATACATATATGATGGGCCATAATCACAGATTTCTAGACCTGTTATATGTGCAACACTGAAACTAAGAATTTTAAGGCATTTTAAAACAGAAAGAAATAAGAACTGATCAACTAAAATAACTTTACAAATGCAAAGGCTAATATTAATAAATAAAGGGGTGAAGAAAGATCACAGTTTGTGTGAAGAAATAGGTGATACTTACTTGTATTGGACTTGAAGAGAAACGGCAAAACACACCTGCACTGAATAAGAAAGCCGTGATCTTGGTAGTTATTAATGTTCTGGCATTTATATGTAATGAAGATTATGTAAATGATTATGTAAATATATTAAAACTCAAAATTAAAGGTCATTAAAATTGTTTATTTTAGTTTTGGCTGCAAGAACTGTAATACAAGTGAGAAATGTTTCACTTTTTGGCATTTTTATTTTGGCATATAAAGGCAGTCAAAGTAATTTTGTTGAGATTACACCTGATTGTGGTCCAGGCACGGGCAGACTAGGAAGCAAATCCGGCCATGGATTATTCGGCACCATTGGCCCTCCACCAATTCTGTCGTTGGGGGGGCTGCATGTGGGGTGTGTTGTGTGTAACGTGTGCATTGCGTTACATGCATACTTGTCCAACTTGATAATGCCTTCGTGTTGCGTGCATTCGCGTTTATAATACAACCGTCAGTCCGCCCCTGAGTCCAGGTACCACACTCTATTGTCTCAGTATTTCTATGTTATAAAGATAATGTAAAAGTATTAAGATTGAAAAAGTATTTTAACCAGAATCAGTGGAAAGTAATCTTGAGTGTTTTGCTGCAGGACAGGTTTCTTGGTTCCAAAAAAATTATAGATGTGAGATATGCTGCTGCTTTATTTTGCCAAAAATAGAAAGTCAAATATTTAAAAGTCACAAATATGAAATGCTACATAATATCTCAACATCTGTCACAAGACATCAATTGGAAACAATGCACTCCAATAGCAAATAACATGGCCAAAAGCAGAGCTTTCAGAAACTGACCACAGTCTTTATTGCAACATTACACACACACTCACTCACAACAATACATACATAACAATACAATTATTAACATTCGGCATACAAATCACAACTTTACATCCTCATATTGACCCACACACTTGTGACATTCGCACAGTCAAGAGCAGCATTCATTTTAAAAATCCAGCCTCGCCTGTCATCATACCCAGTCTGTGGGCAACAATACACATGACTCACAATCATGATCATGGCAAAAAGAAAAAGACGATGTGTGTCAGTACAGACAGTAGTGTTCTGGACATTCAAATGGGTAGGTCAATTGTGTAACATTAGAATGGAAACCTCACATGAAAGCAATGACCAGCAGCTCAAATCATTTTATTGTTTCATTCTGATCCCTCGCTGGATGTTCATTCAGTCCTGTCCTGGCCCCAAAACAACGGAACGACAAGATCTCTATTCACAAGACGTGTACTGTCAACAAAACAATATAACTCTTGGTTAACAATGTGAACAGCTTATTGTGACACAGAAGACATTCTGAACAACACGGCAACCGACTGCTGCTGTAACATCTCTGGATATCATCAAGACTTCTCAGATGATGAAATCCAAATTTCAAGACATTTTGACAGTCCTGTAAAAGCACACACATTGTTAATGACTTAAATCATGGTGTTTACTAAATTATTACAGCACCCATATGGGGCAGTTCACATGCTAACAATGCTGAAAAACAGGTTTGTAAATAATGCGGAATCATTTCCTTTTCAAGACCTGAATCATACTGCATTTTAATCATGCACTAAACCTGAATTTCATTTTTTTATTAGCATTTGATGATTCCCCATTATTTAACACTGACCTACATGTTGTTAGCATGCTGCAGGTTGTTAGCAAACATAACCATATTGATACTCTGAAATTCAATTTGTCTAAATTCTAAAATTAGAATCTTAATATAAAATACCACCAATTTATGCATAATTAGCTACGAAATAAGCAGGTAAACATAGTCGATAGAAAAGCTGAAAGGTGCCGAGTAGACTGCTTTCATAGCCAAATATCACTTCAGTGATCCGTGGCACGTGTTTGGATGGTCACTCTTCTCGGCGGGTTCTGCTCTGTACTGCGATTGGCTATTAACTCCTGCAGCTGCAGAGCCCCTCCGCCAATGAAACAGAAGGCGGGGCAAACAGGGGCGGAGCAATCGACCGTCCCCTCCCACAGCACCCGGAGAGAGTGCGCGTCATAGAACGTAAGCTGTCCTTTCTCAAAGTCCAAACACAGTCCGAGCCGAGGCGGCAAGGGGGCGGTGAGGGGTCCAGAAGTAGGGTTAGATGCCCCGCATTTGGGCAGTAGGATTTTGCCCATGCCCATTGTTAGAAAGCAGAATGGAGGACAGTCCTGAGCATCTTCTGCCCCGCTGTCATGACCACTGTCTGGATCGTACCTATAGATACAAGATGGGCAGATTATAAATCAGATATAATATATGTATAATACGACATGGTCAGTCAGGGTTTATTCTTTCTCACCGTGGACTTGCCATGTCTTGCGGAAGATGAAACCATTCCTGCAGTTTTGCTTCTAAGCCTACTCCCACCTACACACAAGACACAACTCTGTCAGGCTAAGAAACCGTGAAGGATAAACAACTAAGTATTGGCTAACAAAAACATTAAAAACATACCAGTGTTACTTATTTAAAACAACATTTTTAAGTACATTTAACGGGTAATTTGTTACTTTACACATTGCATAACACGTGTTACCTCCAACCCTAGAAATGTACTGGCCATGTTCACCTTTACTAAGTAGGACCCAGGCTCCACTGAGCATGCCCAGTAGTGACGCCCTTGCGTGATGGGAACGTCAGCCACAAGGAGGTCAGTGGTGAGATGACATGAGGTCAGGGCCCGATCAGCAGCCTGTAACAGAGTCATCCCCGGAACACTCCGAGCGTACGTCTGCCCTTTCCCCAGCGCCACTCGCTCGGCGTGCAGGCTCCAACGAGAATCCAGGCAGAAAGACAACACTAAGATTGAGATATGCAGGAGAAGAGGGGTGGAGGAGAAAGGAGGTTGAAGGTCGGAGAGGTGAGGTGATGCAGCAGGGAGGCAGTATGCAAAACGAGAAGAGAATGAAGGAGTAAAAGTAAAGGAATAGGAAAAACAACGTATAAAAGATAAGGAGGAGAGGGAGGAGGAGGGGATGTCAGGAGGAGAGGGAGTATGTAAGGAGGAGAGCCAGGGGGAGAAAATGGGGTGGGAATGTTGGAAGAAAGAGGGTAAACAAAGAGGACACATAGCAGGAACATTGTATTCCAGGTTTTTAAGATTCAGAGGAGATCAAGCAGCTGATACAGTCCAGTTGAACGGGAATACAAGTCAAAGAATCAGCAGAAGGAGCAAAGAAAGGTGGAGAACGACACACAAGGAGAAATTGTATAGAGAAAAAGATCAAATGTGTCAGAGAGTGACTATGAAATGAGAAAAATATTCCTTATAAGCAAAACATAAGTGCATGAGAGAAAGATGAAGAAATTGCATAGCGTAGATTTTTTGGAGAATTTAAGAATTTGATAAGGAATGTGTCAAATGTATATTCAGAGCCCTGATTTTATTTACAGATATCCTGGCAAATATGAGAATAGTTTGAGACATTGTCGAGATATTGAGATGTCAGATTAATAGTATTTTTCGCAGGAACAACGAAATATCAGAAATGTCATTTTATTTGTGACACTTACTTTAATCTTAAATCTTAAAGTGATAGTTCACCCAAAAATGAAAATTCTGTCATCATTTACCCTCTTGTCATTTCAAACCTTTATGACTTTCTTTGTCCTGCAGAACACAGTGCAACCAGTGCAAGTGAATGGGTACCGCCGTTGTTTCGATGACAGGATTGTTTTTTTGGGTGAACTATCCCTTTTAAGAAACAAAAAAATATATTCCAGAGATCTCATTTGTGATTTGTCTTATAGGCTGGGTGAATATATGACTGGGTGAATGGATGAAAAATACAAAATAATTGAATCGAAAGATTTAGAAAGTGAACTGAAAACTGCAACATAGGGGTCTGGTGATCTTAAGATAATAATAAATGTTTGTGAATCAGATTTGGTTTGTGAGATGTTGGATGTGCAGCTGTTTGTATGTCATTGTCCAGCTGTGTCTTACCTGGTGCGGGTGGTGTGTGTAGATATACTTCCTCACTGTACTCTCCAAACCCTGCCTTATTACAGCCTCTTACTCTGAGGACATACACGCTGTCCATCTCAAGCCTGTCAATCACTGCACTAGTCCCGCCCACATCATCCAGGACGCTGCCATGGACTGTGTGCGCCATTGCAACCTTTCCCCCCTTCAGACCGGACCCCGCCCCACAATGCCCCGGCACCGGCCGCTTTTCTCTGATAATCTACTGAGTAGTGCCAGGCAGGGGCCGAGTCCTGTGGGAGGCGCCAGCACAAATACAGCTGATCATAGGCCAGAGTCTTTTGAGTGTCAATCACAGGAGCCAACGGGGCTGCAGAAGGAAAGTGAAGAGCTGGGTTAAAAATGGATTCAGGTGTTATGCTTATGAAATGAAATCGAAATTAGGTTTTTATGAACCTTGTATGAAGTTCATGCTAGAGAGTGCTTTGAGTTCCCTGGAGACGTCTATCTGGAAGTGTCTGAACGAGGGATCAGCAGATAGAGAGAAATTCTGAAGATGTTCTATTGCTTTGACCAATCTAAGGAGAAAAAAGAAAAACATATATACATGTATAGAAAGATCTCTGTACAGTAGCTGTAATCAAAAGTAACCTAATATTCCAGCGCTTATTTTCTCTGTCTAATCGCAGGAGTGTCTATGGAAACACACAATAGGCTATTGTGGGTTAAGAATTCTGTAAACACACAGGCCTCCTACACACAAACGCCAGCTGAACACACCCACAAAACTCCCTAACCTGTTGTGTGTGGTTCTTGCAGCCTGCACGAAACAGGGCTGGTCAGTTTCTTTGAGCAGCTCCTGAGTGTATGTAAGCAGTCCCGCGTTTTCCAAAAGACTCTGTTTTTCGGAGAGCTGTGCATCCAGGGACGATGCCCTCTGCGCACGGGCCCCCTCCAGCGTCATGGCCAAGGTCCCCTGCCGCTCCGCCAGCACCCCGCGCAATTCACTTACAGACTGATTCAGCTGCTCATTGGCCACTCCGCTATTCACCTGAAATGAAATATGAAGAGATTAAAGAAGAAAAAAATAAAGAGAAACAAAAAGAAACTTCATGATGTGCAGTTAAAGGGGATAGTTCACCACCGATGACTTTCTTTCTTCTGCAGAACACAGGAGTAGATATTTTGAAAAACATTGGTAACCAAACAACACTGACTGCCATTGACTTCCATTGTATTGACACAAAACCACTGAGACGTTTCTCAAAATATCTTAATTTGTGTTACACAGAAGAAAGAAAGTCACACAGGTTTGGAAGGACATGAGGGTGAATAAATGATAACAGAATTTTAATTTTTGGGTGAACTCTCCCTTAAGGTCCTTGTGAGATGTCTCACAAACCCTGAAAGTGTGAATATCAATGTAGTGTACCTCAGTCTGAGCGATGCCACTTTCTACTTGAGTGATTTGTGCTTGTACAGCATCCTGATTGGCCCAAATGTAGTTCATCTCCTTGGTAATTTTCTCCTGGGAGTTCACAACATAAAGAATGACGAGTTATCTAAAACATACTGTAGAAACCCAGCCATGAAGAGAAAATCGCCTTCTCTTTTTGCTTGTTCATTTTGTGTTTACACTTTTTTCTTTTATAATGCAAAGAAGTGTTTCTACAATGTGTATGGTCTAAAGACTAGGGATATAACAATACCACAATCTCACTGTACAATACTGACTCGGTATAAAGTCCACAGTACGTTACTTATTGCAATATTTAAAATGACAAATGATGACTTGGAAATGTGCCATAAGCCTCCTCTTTTCTTTATCCTCTAATCATAAATCTTGCTTAAAGCTATGAGTTATAGTATGAGATGGGTCAAATGACCTAAAAATAAATAAATAAATTGCACCAGATGGACCTTGCCAAAGGTAACATCTATTGTTTTGTCTAACATTCTCTATGTTAGGGCCGGAAGATCTATCGTTTCATGAAGTCATGTGACCAGGATAAAATTGAGACAATTTTGCTATTGCGATAACACGATATCGATAATATTGTTACATCCCTACTAAAGACTGAATAGTGCTTAAAGTTAAGACATTAAGGATGTCAAACATTAAGAGCGAATACCTTTAGAGTTTGGTAAGCCAGGGCAATAGGCATGACCTTATGTCCACTGTGGGTACGACGCAGTTTACACAGAGCGCACAACAGACGCTGACATGACCGGCAGTAGAACTGCAACTTCTCCTGCTCATGCTCCACACAAACTAATACCTGTACATGTAAAATAAACAGATGATGGAAGAGGAAAGAATGTTAAATGGAAAACTTGTTGTCAATGTCAATTGCTGTGGAAAAAAATATTTGAATATTATTTCTGTGGGATTTTTCCCGTCCCTCTAACATTTGAATAAGGTTTATAATAAGGGTCTAACGCGGTCATGCCGATATGCCTTATTCAACATTAGAAAGGTCAGACCCTATCTCACTGAGCATGCGGCACAACTCCTTGTCCAGGCCCTGGTAATCTCAAGGTTGGTCTACTGCAACGCCTCCTTGCTGGTCTTCATGAAAATCTATCAAACCGCTCCAGCTGGATCAGAACGCAGCAGCACACCACGTCTTCCAACAGCCCAAAGGGCTCATGTGACACCCCTTTTCATCTCTCTCTCAACTCGCTACCGGATGAAGAAGCACGTATCAGATTCAAGTCACTAATGCTTGCCTACAGGACTATCACTGGATCTTCACCAGTATAATTTCACACCCTCCTACACCCCACCAAGAACCCTATGTTCAGCAAACAAGCGCCGTCTTGTATTGCCTTCTCATAAGGGCAGTAAATCGCTTTCCCGCTCATTCTCCTTACTGACTCCTTCCTGGTGGAACATTCTTCCTAACTCAGTCCGGTCGACCACATCTCTCACAACATTAAAAAAACTACCTAAAACCTCTTCTGTAAATACAAAAAACACTAACCCTCACTCTTTCTCTCAACAGGTCTAGCTTTTGCTGAAACTAGTAACTTTGTATTAGCACCTATTGTATTATTGCCCCTGTATGACATATCACTTATTGCTCCCTGAACTCTCTGTAAGTCGCTTTGAATAAAAGCGTCTGCTAAATGTCTATACTTCATCTACGGATCTTCTGATCTTTATTTGGTCGGATTCAATATCTTGGATCCTCTAAACCTTTAGGGGCAGTTTCCCGGACAAGGATTATTTTAAACAAGGACTAGGCCTTAGTTAAATTAGGATGATTATGTTGTTTTAAAAAACATACTTCACAAAAAAACATTACTGTGTGCATCTTGAGACAAAACAAAGGCAGTGATATATTCAAGATATGTCAGTGCAAGTTGTTTTCAATCGAGGCATCTCTCACATTTAAGTTAGAGACTAGGCTTAAGTCCTGTCCAGGAAACCGCCCCTTTCTGTCCATGGCCCAGAATCTTGAATAAAAAATGACAATCCCTCACAATCACCCATGAGCTCTTACCTTAGGTCTGAAGTTAAGTGTAGGGAGGATGTGTTCGTGTTGGGCCCGGGGTGTGCCCCAGGGGTGGTACAGCTTAAAGCATTCATTGCAGAAGTTGGACCTGCAGTCAGCACAGCCTTTGGTGGCCTCCAGAGCCTGAGGAGGCTTGCAGAACTGACACATGATTGCCATGCTGCCAATACTCACTGTGTGTCTGTACCTACATAATAATATACGAAGAGAGAGATTCAATAAAGTATGAATAGTATAAATACAGCCGCGGGAAAATATTAAGAGACTAAAGCAGTTTTGCAATTAATTGGTATTTCTGCATGTTTTGTGGTTATTCCAGTCCAGTGACTACTGTATTTCAACAGAAACAAACCTCAGGATTGACAAGTCACCAAACAGCAGAAGGACAGAGAATATAAAGATGCATGAAAAAAATCTGGGTTATCCCATCATGCATTCTATTTTATCCTAAAATACATGTAAATACATATGTGATGTGTTATTTAAACATGAATATGAACTTGGTTTCTTTGTAGTTTTAAGATCTGAAAACATTGTATCTTTTTGTTATTTTGACCAGTACCGTTTCAATTTTCTGCAAATAAATGCAAAATAAAATTACAAATCTTTTTATTTGGGATTTGGGAGAAATGCTGTCACTAGCTCACACGATAAAACAAAAAAATATATTTTTACTTAAACACATTCCTATAAATAGTAAATTGAGAAAAACTGAAAATAATTTTGAATTGGCCTTTCATTTTTTCCACGGCTGTATAATGAATTGGACCATACTCGGACGAGAAGTCTCTTTTAGGTCTGTTGTTGGATATGTGTGCACTTTGTTCTACAGTGTGGAATGTGTGAGCTCATTTACTGGCAGGACGAAAACATTATGTTTCTTTTTTGTTCCTGAAAGCTTTGCTCAACCTCATGTAGCTATGCAGTTGAGACAAGTAAACGTGATCTGATTGGTCCACGTGGAGTGTGAGACTACTGTGAGAACTATTAGTCCCTCTGGCTGTGTGCCTTAGAATAGCTGCGAGATCAGAACATCTGATCTGGTATTCAAAACAGGCACAACAACATTTTTGTGTCTTGGATTACAGGAATGAACGTCCAACTGACAACAAATGTTAACATGCTTCCAGTAAATAAAAGTAAAACATAAAACCTCTCCACAATTCGCTCCAATGTGAGGTTTCTGAGGCAGTCGGCGAGGCCTTTCTCTCCCAGCTCGACATCTTTTCTGCAGGTGGGACAGGGGAACAGCATGATCACAGGAGGAGTGTCTTTTCGTCTGCGACCTGGATGTGTCCCACACACTGCACAAAGTGAGAGAAAGGAAAAGCTGTTTCCAACATTAAAGTCTCTGAAGACCTCTATAAATCTAAACCAGGAAACAGCTACGCAATGCAAAAAGAGTACAGAATCAAGAGACACTAGGTGCTGACACATTCAGAATCAGCCCATCTCGACAGCGGCTACATTTAAACGCACAGTTGCAAAATGCTGCACAAACACTATATGTCTGCTTCAGCAGCGATACAGTAACAACCACACAGACCTCAAAGAGATTACTGATGCTTAAATCACATAGCATGACGTCATCATTTTAGAACCTTCGCAAAGAAACAAGACATTAAACAATGATAGCAGAAGATAATGTCACTATAGTGTACCAGTAACCATCATCATGCACAATGACTGCTAAAATATATATTGTGGGATCTCACAAACCTGTTCTGATCACCCGGTCAAGCCGGTCAGTTTTGGGTGGAGGTCGGCGTGTCTGTCGAGGAGAGCGTGTGATGGGGCTTGAGGTTGGAGTGTTGGGCTCTGGGGGGAGCTCAGGTGGAGGGTAGCCCCTCTGAACCTAAAACTTCCGCCGCACACAGTACACACACACTGTGCATACATGGCAACACTATTGGCTGCTTCACCATCTCCTCACACACTGGACAATGTAGCTCTCTCTCTATACTCTTCATGTTGGACTAGAAATGCAAAGAGAAGTATGATCAAACAGAAATCATGAGGAAAACATCAAACCTCTATATGACTCTTTCTTCTGGGAACACAAACAAAGATATTTTGAGAAATGTCTAAGCGGTTTTATGTCTCACGTGTCGATGTTGTTTGGTTACCAACGTTCTTCAAAATGTTTTATTTTGGGTTAACTATCCTTTGAAATGTCACATTTTTATAACAAGCAGTTATGCATGATTAAAAACTGGATGCAGTATGTAGGTTGCATGTATGAAGTTCCATGTAGACTATAAGATATTATTATTCATAGATCTATAAATCTAAGTTTCAGATATTTTTATAGACTGGGGTAACAACCCACACATATCAAACTGAAAATAATCCTTTTCAATAACTGAAAAATGTGTCAGCACTCTCTTGTCTAGTGCACTAGAGTTGGTCGTTTCCGACAGTGTCTTCCCTGCCTAACTCCGGGCCTCAGCATCCCGTCTCTATGGCAACATACACCCCGTCGAGCTACATGTTCATTAATAAGGCCTGCCTTTCCTTTGCTACATTTAAAACGATATTTCACGTTTTCTTTTATTATGCCTTTAGTAGCGTTTACTAAACCAAGGGCCTTATCAAACGAGTAAATGCGTAATGTATTGAGTCAAGCAGATAAATTACACATTTATCGCGAAATGCTGCTGGATATTCGATAGCGTAGGCAATGTCGGAGGAAAATACGCTAGCTACAAGTGCTTGACACATATAAATATATTAAACACAGAATACTATTTAAATAGCCGTGGGCATGGCCTACACGACGAAGCAGTGCGTGAGAAATAACGATGACATAGGCCTATTATGTTTTTGCGTACAGGTGTTATTGGTAAATAATAATAGTACTAGCAAATATCAATGGGTATTTATCTTATAAGCCTAATGTTTGCATTTCGGCTTAAAGCACAATATCCTATTTATTACATGACCCGAGACACTGGGCGCTTACGTGGCGAAAACCAGTGTTAAACAACAGCTGCATGCAAATAACAGATAATGTAGAAAATGTGCTACTGGCAATGCAAATATACTTACGCTTATGCGCACGAGAGTGTCCATGATGGATGTGAAGGTTTGCAACTCCGCGTCTGCCATTGCTGCAATTGCATGTATTTTTAAGAAATATGCGAGTACTATTCGGTGCCCACGTCTCTATCTATTTGGATTCGTTAAACAACCAGCCGTTTTAATGTCACTACGTAGCATGAGGAATTTCTACATGTGACCGAAATACTGCTGCAAAACAAACCTTTAGGTTGTACAAATAATATGAGTGTCTAATATATTTGAGAGGTCCGATTTAACGCCATCCATGTTGATTCAAAGGTTCCCCAATAGTGCTCGCTAGGGTCCATTCTAACGGATGTATATTACCGTCCATGTAACGTTAGGTGATGGATGTTGTGGTGCTCAGGGTGAGAGCAGAAATGAGCATGCGTAGCGTATTGGATGCTGAACAGACAAGGTTCCAGAATTAAATTTGAATTCATTTGTTTCCTAAAGACCACTTCGTTTATAGCAATATAATATAATATAATATAATATAATATAGTATATAATATAATATAATAAATATATAATAATATATATAATATAATATAATATAATATAATAGTATATAATATAATATAATATAATAGTATATAGTTAATTTATATGTTTGGATATCGTTTAAATACACACACACATATATATATTTGTATATACATTTTAATTTTGTGATTAAATCACAATGCATTACAGGTAAATATGGATGGCAGCAATGTGCTTCACTGTCCACCAGGTGGAGCTCAAGGGTAAGTGCAGATGAGCTGGCTCACTTTATACACGTCAGATGCGCGTCATCTCTGCTCTGCTGGCCCTGTAACTCAACTCAGTCGGGTGCAAAATCCATTTCTTTGATTGTTGTTAAATATGGGTGAGTTTTGCTTTTGTATTTATAGTAGCCGAGACAAATACTTTTCAAACGGTATAGTGCGATTGTTCTGTCTGCATGAAGATGACAGACGGAAGATTTCACCCTTTAGAGAAGGCTTGCTTGAATACGTTTCTAGCCCCTTTGTCGCACAAAAAATGTATTTAACGTAAGTCATTTAAATTCCTGTGTGTACACCCTCTGGTGTTAAATATTTATGCTTATTTCCTCTAGAGTTAGAAATAAACGTCGATCGTATTAATGGGATCTTTAAAATGAGGCTGTTGGTTCTTTTTCGGCACAGCAACGTTAGTCTCTGAAAAGCGAAAGACAAATAATTATAGAAAATACATAAATTATAGTAAATATACATGTTTAGAGAATACAATGCGTTTTCGTTTTACTAGCTAGACATTACATTAAATGTGTAGTTCTTTTTGTTTCCAGGCGGAATGTATTAAAGAGCGTACACTGACGTGTCCTAGTTCTTTGTAATTTTCCTACTTCATTATTTCGCCATTATTTCATTTCATTTACGTTTTTGGCATTTGTTTGATCTCTGCGTAGTATTTAATGTTTTTAATACGTGGAAATCAATCGTTAATATGTTATGTATGTTATGCTTTGCTGCTCCAGTTCCCACTTAGAAGTCTTCCGTGCCAAACATTAGTTCGTGGCGGAACCAATGTGACAACAGTTCTGTAGGACGTCTATTTGCTATATTTATTTGATTTATTAATTAATTATTAAAAGATATTTTACGTAGTACATGCATTTTTATATATAGACATATGTTATACATTTAGAAGAATATTGTATGCAGTGAATGGACAGATTTTGGATGACATACAAAAATAAATACTGATATGAACACTCCTAACTTTACTTTATTCTCTCTTTTCTATTATAGCGGTGAACACAAGCACATCATTGGTGTTGTCCAGTCTGCTGTCAGTCCTGGTCTTTGCAGGAATGCAGATGTTCAGTCGGCAGCTGGGCTCATCAGAATTGCTTACCATCCTAGGGGGCTTCCTTGGCTCTGTGCTGTTTGTTTGCTCTCTTACTGTATCCTTCTGTTGCGTTAACATGCATACAGTCCCAGTAATCTTATTTTTACTTCATGCTTGTCTAATCTCATTTTGTCTCGGTTTATATTTGCACATCTATTATGACTTAACCTGCAACTACAGGCTTTCAATAACCTGGAGAACCTTGTCTTTGGCAAGGGCTTCCAAGCCAAAATCTTACCAGAGAGTAAGTGCGAAAGTATTTACTCATTAAAACCACATTTAGATTTATGAGTTTGGCAGAGCTTTTAAATAATGTATGCTGAACATTTAAAAAACATATTTTTCTTTCCCATGTTTTTTTTTTTTCATTTCTCTTATCTTTTATCTTGATTTCATGATAAAACATATTTTTAAGTGTTTTTATTGTTGTTGTGGATGTCCCAGTTGGGATACATTTTAGTATAATTTTGATTCAGAATCAATATTTGAACTTGCCTGAATATTTTTTTTCTTTATCTCTCTCAGTTACCTTGTGCCTGTGCCTCTCTCTGTTTGCCTCTGGTTTGGTGCATCGTGTGTGTGTGACAACATGGTGAGTAACCAAATCCTCTTCTATTGTAAGCTAAGGCTGTGATCCCACTTGTCTTCTTTTTTGACAAGATAAAGTTGACAATGATGTTTTTGTATTTAAAAAAACGCTCGCAGCGTTGTGGTTACAAATAGCCGTCAATGTTCAAAGATAGCATTTGTGCACGAAGGCAGCTTAGAGAGATGGGCTTCATAGGCAGCGTAACAGAAGTCTTTATGAATTATAAACAGAGAGTGTCTTTGCAATAACCAATCACCTATTTAAAAACTACAATACAAATTTCTTGTTAGAAATACAATCAGAAGTTATAGAAAGAGAAGATTAAACTTACATTTGTACCAAACTATGCTCCAATGGGCGTTTCGGCCGCCATTTTAGTTACTTTAGTTAGTTTTATCACTTTTCCAGAAAAGTTTAACTTCTTTCAACATCAAAAGACGCTCTGAGCTGAGGAAAAAGACGCTGGCGCTGGTGTTTATAAAAGCGCTCGGTACTTAACATTGTTTACTCCAAAGGATTATAATGTAAAATAGACGCTAGCAGCTTCAAAAAAGAAGTAGGAAGAAAAAATTAGGTACAATGCTACATAGAGTAGACTTCTATGTTCACATGTCAGCGTTTCTTTAAAACAGTCAAAATCTATTTTCTGTTGTAGTCCTCAGAGCTTAAGCTGTAGTAACTTCAAAATATTGCATTAATATCTTCACCATTGAATTTGTTCAATTTGTTTTAATTTGTTAATTAGATTTTTTTGCTCTGTCCTCCTATATAGCCTGATCTTTTCTATCTTTGCGCTGTACTACATCAACAAAGTATCAGCAGCTCTTTACCAAACGGCACCTGCTACAACTCCGGCCAAAATCACCAGCAAGGGAAAAAAAAAGAACTGAAGCACATATGACATCATGTTATTCCCGCAGTCTCCTAATCAAACTGCCTTCAGCAGCAGCATTTTTTCATTCCACTCATAAGTGTCTCACAAAGTGTCTTTTGTCCCACCAGTCCTAGCTGTATGACTTTGGTTCTGCATATGGACTATTTTTGTTCAAGTTTGTTATTAAAAACAAAAAAAAATCAAGTCTTGCTGATTTTTGTTTGAGTGTAATTCTTGATTATTTTTCTCCAACATCCATTTTTAGTGGTGTCCGAATTCATAGTGGAAATTAAGTGCACTCATTCAATCCCATGATTCATTGCAATAACATGGGTACAGCTGATGTACACATGTACACTCCACACCTCAAATATGTCACACTCCAGCCAGTCATAATGGAGTCTAATCTGGAGAGAGCAATACATATTCTGATAGAAGTTTTTACCGTTACACGAGCAAAGAGGGGACCGAAAGATGGCTAAACGGCAAAGAGCTCAAACTACTGATGGATACAGAGCTGCCCCGATTCCTAATGTACATTTACATCTCTCCACTCCTCCCATTTCTTTTCCCTGTGACTACACCATCTTTCAACCATATGAAATGTGTTCCCTCTTTTGCTAGAAGATGTGTGTTATGAATGTTTTCCACACTTTTTGACAATATGACAATGGAGAGGTGAATTTTAGGGAGTTTGCTATACTCTTATGAGCGATATATCCACCAGTCGCGAGAAGATCCTCTGGCCACCTGTGCCACAGTTTAATTAACTGAGTGTAGAAGATCCATAACACGTGAAACAAGAAAGGAAATATATTTTTTTAATAGGTATGAATGGACTGACACATGCCTTGATCTAGATCTGTTACTGTTGGGCACAGTTACAGTTACATTTTTTCCAAGTGATGCTTAAAGAAACAAAAATATTATGTTCTGAAATCGTGTAAGTCTTACCATGAAAATAAACATTCAATAAATTTGGTTTATCATTTTTCTTTGCCTCCGTGATGTCTGTTCCGGGTTTCCCACCCTGCCCAGCCCAGCCCAGCCCAGCCCTGCACACCACCCACAATCCCTTGTGCAATTTAAAGTTCTCATGTCATTTCTAAAAACTCTACCAGCTTCTTGAAGACTTTATCAAGTGTCCTCTATAATTTCATTCCACTCATATTGCCAAGATAACAAAGTGTCTTTTGTCCCACCAGTCATAGCTATGATTTTAGTTCTGCATGTTTGTTACTAAAAACTGAAAAAGGACTCATGCACAAACAAATTGTTTGTTTGATTGTTTAATTACATTTATTCCTAAAGTATTTATTATTGCATTTGTAAAAATTATGTTTTAGTTTTCCAAAATGTTCTAGGTGTAAACCATACAATGTTGTAAACGTCTACCTTGATGCCGCCATCAAATCAATACTTAGACATTTAAAAAATGTGAGAAAAATACCAAATTCAGTGTTTTATAATAAATAAATGATCTCTGTTTGGGTTTTCTTTTAATTCAAGTGTCCTCTTAAACTTTTTTAAAAACATAATCTTCCCGCTCTAAACAACATGAAACATGAATCGTCTCTGAGCGGAGTTGAGAAGATATAGACCAGTGTCCGGGCTTTTACCTTTCAACTATCAAATCAAGTCATGCCCTACTTTTTTCATTCCAAAATATGAAAAACACTGTCGCAACTTCTGCTTGTGTTGATTTTAAACTGCAGAATAGGATCTAAACCACGTGAAATCTTAAGAATGAGAATCCACCACAGCAGGCCCACCCAAATATGTTATTTAAAAGCAGAGATTTGTGAAATTGCTGATACAACTTGTTTCCGAAAGTTATAATTTAAAATAAAAACAATGTTTTTGGTGCTTCATAATTAAATGATAAATGATAGATTCTACTCAGACTATGGTGCACCAAACCACTTATTGGGCAATTAGAAAAAAACTTCATGCCCCAGCCTGCCAGTAAAATCTTGCTTCATCAGAGACTTGAACAGAATGCTAGTCTACTTCACCATGACAACGCAAAAACACCCGAACACGCCTCAATGTATCATCCAACCATGACTGTTCTCTTACTTCCTTTTTCATTTTATAATGTCTTAGCGATAAGGGTTGCATTGAATAACTTTTTTAACTAACTGGAGCTGATACATTGAGAGAGTTGGATAGGTCTGGAGTGCAAGAAATGCAGGAATACCTGCCAAACATTCACACATAATATCACGGTATGTCCACAGTAATGGAGCCGTTTGAAAGTTAACAGAGCTCACTTCTCTCTTATCATAAATATCAAATGTTTAAAATCCCGCAAGAAAAGCGCTTAAACCTACTGGAACAGGCAATTCAGCCAAATACTAATTTCTGCCAAAAACAGCAGCCGTTTCCTTTAAAATGAACGATAAGCATTCACTTCTACAGAGATTTTGTGAGGTTATATGTGAAGCAGAAAGCAAGTGTGAGTCATCAGGAAATGGTGAAAAAAGACAGGGTTCATGTTCCTCTCTTAAAAAAACGTTTATTTCAAAAACGACGCAGAATTTGTAAATATTATTATAATAACATACGTATTAAACTACCGTTTGTGTTCAATTCCACTGTGGTGTAAAACCAATTAGTGCAGTGATGGGATGGCAAAGATGCAAAAGAAGAGAAGAATACAGTTTTGTAGATGCTTTTTAGCTAAAATGTTTTCTATATCCTCTAATTCATATTTGGTTTCCTGGGGTTATATTTAATGTAAGCCCTAAACGGTTAATGTTAGTCATCGGCTCACAAGCTCACAGTCATTCGGGCGGAGCCCCACTATAAATTCCTCGACTGCCTCTTGACCAGCTCCTGCGCAGTATTTTTCTTCTTTACTTCTTTCAGGTGTCGATCAGCTTTTATCACGGTAAGTAGTCTATATTTAAACCTTATTGCACAACAATTTCTCTATTAGGCTAACATGTAATGTTAACGGCCAAACTAAAAGTACTTTTATAGTGGTTGCGTTCA
This sequence comes from Triplophysa siluroides, assembly GCA_006030095.1. Classification (NCBI taxonomy): domain Eukaryota; kingdom Metazoa; phylum Chordata; class Actinopteri; order Cypriniformes; family Nemacheilidae; genus Triplophysa; species Triplophysa siluroides. Next base: position 1,986,761 of record VCII01000558.1, read on the forward strand.
CTGTTTAAAGGTTTTATAGGCGTTTCGACCTGTAACTGTATATCGAATTGTTAGCCTACGTCATTTGCGCATACGAAACACGCATCTAATATATGGCGAGACGTTTATTTGCGAGCGTGGAGGCGCAGATTCCGTGAACGTCAGCAATAGCTGTGCAATTTATTCACGGGGTAGTAATTTGGCAAAGTTTTTCCGATGTGGATAAAAAGGTCCTGGACATAAAGTTACAAGAGGGCTATTGTTGAACTAGTTTAAATATAAATTGTATTTACAAAAACTACTAATAGATGCCTTTGTTGTAACGGGTTGGATTTTATTGGGCATTGGAGGGCGTTGCTCACTCTTTGGCTTATTTCCAGTTGGAAAAATCCACCACTATTTCCCAATCCCCTAAAGATAGGTGGAGAACAATGAACTATTTGCCAAATTTTTCCTTTTATATAATCAGCAAGACAACAATTAACATTATATGGACAATTAACATCATTTCATTATATTCGCATTGTTAGTTTATGTGATGAGACACTAACAAATATGTTACATTCCAGCCAGTCACAATGCCGTCTGATCTGGAGAGAGCGATGGAGACTCTGATCACTGTGTTTCACCGTTACTCGGACAGAGAGGGTAATAAAGCAACGCTGAGCCGCAGAGAACTTAAACAGCTGATGGAGTCAGAGCTGTCCAGCTTTCTGAAGGTACACTAACATCCTTCCTGTTTTCCTATTTCCCTTCCTCTTCTCAACATTATATCTTTGGTGTATCACATAGGAATATATTCCCTCTTCTGATCTCTTCCAAGATGTTAGTTTTAAATGTGTTGCACACATGTTCTATCTTGGGCTACTCATCAAAACATGCCCATTCATTTGTTATTTTTCCTGTTTGGTGAGAAATCTCAGTGTTGCTGTTCTCTTTCACTCTAGACTCAGAGGGATCCTGCTTCAGTAGACAAGATTATAAAGGATCTGGACGCTAATGGGGACGGAGAGGTGGATTTCGAGGAGTTTGTTGCTCTTGTAGTCGGTTTGTCCATTGCTTGCGAACAGATGTACCAGACGCACCAGCATAAGACAGCAGGTGTAAAAAAGCAATAAAAGCTGAAAGATGAGGGGAAAATTTGTCTGTTTTATTCGTGTCGTATTGTTTTTTAAATAGGTGTGAATGAACACTGTCTGGCACATTCCTCAATCTGAATCTGTTACAGTGTATGGATGTTTTGTTGAATGCACCGACAAGTTATGTTTGAAGAAACAAAACCAAAAAGGTCCATGTTTTGAAGTCCTGTAAGTGTTAACCATAAACATTCAATACATTTTGGATTTTCATTTTTTCTTTGCCTCCATGCTGTCTGTTCATGTGTTCCAGCCAGTCCCACCCTGCACACACCCACAATCCCTTGTGCAATTTAAAAGTTCTCATGTCACCTCTAAAAACTCTAACAGCCTCTTGGAATCATTATCAAGTGTTCTCTATACTTCACTCAAGTGTGCAGACGCATTAAAAGTTAAGGACATCTTAGATTTTTGATTTGTGCCGGAATAAGTGAAAGAAAACAACAGATAATGCTTTCAAATCATGACATTCAAATGGTTAACACATTTCGAAACTAAGCATGCACTTCGTCTGAACATTTTCGTCTCACATTATTTAAAATTTTAGTACTCATAGCTGCTTAAAATCATGGAGTATCAACTAATCCTGATGCCTGTCTTGGAATGGCATAAATACATTCAAATGCATGGTATCACTCTTTAACACTAAGTCTTTTTCAAGTTAATTACAGTGCATTTGTAACATTTACCTGTTATGTACTTCGCTGGTGTTTTTCAGTTGTGTCTTAAAATCTGTGTGTCACTTTACTGATAATAATCAGATCAGAAGAAACCTGTAATATGGGTTCAGATTTCACAATAATCACTGCCTAATTTAACATGAATGGTTACAGGACAGGCATCACTTTCAGCTTTTCAAAATGGCCCAGGTTAAGAACAAACAGATTGACAGAAACATAATTTGCAATAAATCAAACACAAGCATTTGTCACACAGTGAAAAGTATTTGGAGTATCTTTTCATACTAATATTTTTTCTTTAAGGAAAGATTTAAGTTTTGTGTTGCTTAGCAATACTGGTCCCAACATACCATCGGCCTGAATAATTTGTAATGTTCTTAGGTTAATTAGAAATATATACAGCATAATTGTTATACAAACGATCTGAATTGTAATGTAACTTTATATCTTCAAACAGTGCAGAACTAAAGACGAACTGGCTCTCACTAACTTCTAATATACCTTAATCCACTGTTTACACAACAGAACAAACGAAACAGATATTGAGGGTAAACAGCAAACACAGATGTTAAAGGCAAAAATAGATCATATTTATGCTGCAATGACATTAAATGTCTCATAAAATAAGATGATTTGGTCTGGTGTCAGTGTGCTTGTAAAAGGATGTTTTGAAGTTAAACAAATATATATACACTGTGTATATTATAAATATAGACCCCGAAATAATTTTATATTATTATTATGATGCTGGTGCTACATTTTAATGTTTTTTTAATATCCAACCCCTCCCCCAACTTCAGGAACCACTGACAATATGTGGGCGTGTTTGAAATCTGTGTAAACATTGTAGTTGCTTAACAACCATGAATGACTTTCGGGTGTGTCTGTCAGCAGCATGAGGTAATGCGAGCAAGTACAAACATGTTTTTTTCTCTACCACAAAAGCACATGATTAGTATCTGACAATCCTTGTCTTTATTTTCCACATTACAGCTTAGAACACTCTGCAAGGCAATTCAGAAATGAAAAGGCCTAAACAATAAACATATTCTGCAACTTAAATATAGCAATCTTTATCAAATGCAAGTAAAAACGAGGTCAGAGGAAATGCATCGTAGACAAAAAGTTTCATTAGTGTAAAGGAGAATCACGAGAAGAGAGACAGCGTTTGCAATGTGAGTGTGTAGTTCAGAAAAGTGACCACTAGATGTCAGCAATATTCCACACCAAATGTTTACATCAACTTCCTTATCACCAAATCCTCAACCACACCCTTCTTTATTTCTCCATTCATGGGATCAAAGACTAGTAAATTATAACTTTAATTCCTCAAGGACTCGTTTAGTAAAATGCACAAATTGTTCAGCAGAGCTGCATCTCACAACAAAGAGGATTTTTTTGTGGCAAGTATTTCTAACTTTGTAGCTAGAGTTATTGTTGGGCTCTCTCATTTGTAAGTCGCTTTGAATAGAATCGACTGCTTTATAAATAAATATTACCTTCTAAGACTGACACTGTGTGCTTGCACAACCATTCACACTCAGTAGACTTCATAGTTTAATGAAGTCATAATGCATTTTTGCTGTGGCCTTCATCTCTCCTGTTGAATCCATACGACAGGCTTCTGGGAGCAACGGATTCTACGCTCTACTTTTGTTTGTCTGGGTGTGTGGGTGTGTGTTTGTGCACTTCAGTTAACAAGCAGGAGATTTCTAGAAGTTATTCTCGCCACACAATGTGGAAAAACCTGAAGTGAACAAAAGGATAACCTGAAGGATGTACACTTAATAGGCCTACACACCCTCTTTTCTAAATGTCCCACGGCCACTATAACGTTAGGAGTGTTGACATTTACTATGTTGTATTAACAAGGTTACCATAGAATGTTCTGGATGACAAAGGGTGTGGTCTTTTACTATGTGTTTACTCAGGATCCAAAACTAACATCCCAGCAAAATTCGATGTGTCTTTGGATAAAGTAATGATTGGGGTAAATGCAAAATAGTAACTGCAAAGAAGTTATCTGTGTGAAATAAAGACTAAAATTATTTAATGTTAAAAAGATGAGCAGTTGTGGACAAACATGTGGTTTTGCGCACCATTGTTTGCACATTTGTTTGGAGGCCTGCAGCATTTTGCAATACATTATTGCTTCGTATCCTTTACTTGTTCTCTTTATTTTCACTCGTTGTTTGGAGAATAACATCCCTTAATCATACATTACTATAAATAACAAGGTTTAATTTTTCTATATTTAATACAGGTTTGTGTAAATGTGTCTTGTTTCAAGGATGTTTAGATACTTCCAAGACAGCAAAAACGGTTTTGAATTTGAAAATGATTTTTGCTGAAAACCAACATTTTTGTGTCAAGCTGCATTCCTGTGGACAGCTGGAGTACTCATAGAGTTCTGATGTCTGCAATGAATGATCCATTGCAAAAACTCCTTTGATGTCTAACGTCGAGATTTAGAAGGATAAGCTTGTCTCTGTTTACTCCAAAATGAGAAGATCGTGATTCAGGTCGACTCTAAAGAGTCGTTATTTGAAGGAAACATATCCACTAACCACAAAACCTTCTTATAACAATGCGTCTTTAACTTTATTCTTAGAGTTATGTCAGTTATGTTCAAAATTAAGTTTAAAGAATGAGTAATCACACGGGGACAAAACATGGAAATATGGCGGGCAGGATGGGCAACACCCATGCAAAAAAAAAAACTGGTGGGGCTAAAACCGACACAAAGAGACGAGAGACAGCGTATCATAAAATGTGACTCAGATCCTTGTTCGTTATTGCTTAAATACCTATGCATATAAAGGAACTTCTTTTGGAACACTGCAGATTTTTGTCTTGACTATTTAAAATTATAACCAACATTTTCTTTTATAAAAGGGGAGTGTTGTCAAACTGGTTTGGGTGTGTTACTGATCCCTAATTGCCCTAGAATGAATCATCCCTGTGCTTGTGTGTTAGTGTGTATATGTTTGTGTGTGTTTGTGTGCTGTGAAGAGTATAAAATATGTGCTTTAAAGGCGGTAGACAATTCACTAAACCATAATTCTCAGCATAGCTTGAGAACACACAAGTCTTGAGGTAAGTGGAAAAGAAACAAGAAATTTAGACTGAAAGACACTACAGAAGAAAAAAGAGAACCAGAGATTTAAAATGACAAGACAGTGTCAAAATGTATTTTTATATGGATTTTTTTGTGCTTGTATAATGCATCTTAAACTGAACTCCTGAGTTAAATATCATAATTTTGCTAAGACTCTCCATGTAACTCTGGTATTTGCATGTAGAGGCTATAGGGTCTCTTTGTTTAACACACTTTATGAGTTCTTCCTCTCTTGCTTTCTCTTCTAGACATGTCTAAGCTGGAGCAAGCCATTGTGGCCATAGTGGAGGTGTTTGAGGAGTTTGCTGGAAAAGATGACAAGAAATCACAGCTGAGCAAAGTCGAGCTTTCAGAGCTCATTAAATCCCAACTAAGCAGTGGTGCATTCAAGGTAAGAAACAGAGTACCAGAAAAGCATTAAGTCCTCTGACATGTCACAACAAATTCCTTGCATAACAAAAGTTTGCGCAGTGGAGGTTTGTTGTGGCAACCTGACAAACAAGAGGTTTACCAGTATGAGTCATCCTATACAGGCATGTGATTCATTAAAATGGCCATGGGGATTCCCATCTTTTTTTGCTCGTCTTCAGTGCAACTAACATGCTTTCAGAATCCCTTATTCTCTGCTTCCCGATAGTTCAGGAATATTGGGCCTTCAGGCTGTATTTTACTGTTTGCATGTGGACTCCTGGAATAATGAATTGAAAATCATTATAGCCCTGTCGACAAACAATAATGCTCACGACTGGCGTTCTTTTTTCAATATCTTTCTCAGGACAAAGTCGATCCGGAGAATATCAAGGAGGTCATGGAAGATCTGGATAAGAACCGCGATGGAGATGTGAACTTCCGGGAATTCTCCCAGTACGTGGCTATTCTAGCCAAAGGCTACTACAAGAAAAAGCACGGCGACGATAAGCCCAGGAGGAATAAGTGAACCCTCTTCACGACTTTGATGCCCCTCAAACAGTTGTCATTTGCATCCTATAAAATCCCTAACTTTTGCATAACAAAAAGTATCTCTTTTCTATTCTACTGTGCAAGATTGTTAACAACAAATGATGCAATGATAAGAGCAAATGTTATATCTTTTCTCTTTAATATGTGAAGAACACAGTGCAATAGTGATTTACTCTGTTTTTTTATAATAATAAAATCGTTTTGAGGGTATTCATGTGTACGTGTCATTTTTTTCAAATTATTTCGTAGCTGGTCAAGCATCATGCCAGGCATTCTAAGCAGTGTTGGGTGTAACTAGTTACTAAGTAATTAGTTACTGTAATTTAATTACTTTCCCCTTGAAAAAGTAAAGTAAGGGATTACTCTTATTTTTTCTGTAATTTAATTACAGTTACTTTTGATGTAATTAAACTAAATACTTTGTGTAATATATGTGTGTGCAATAGTGGAATTGACATCAAAATTCAAAGTCTAACTTGTAAAATGTATAATTCTCACACCTGTCATACGTTGGTCAGTTAATAGAGTACTTTAAGTAGTTTAATATTATTTATTTGAATGAATTAAATAAGTCGTTTCATGTCTATCCTTGAATCACTTAACTAATCAACGTTGATGTAGGATATAGAAAGTAATTAGTAATAAGTAACTAAATACTTTTTGGACAGAGTAATTTGTAAAGTAATCTAATTACACTATTGAATATGTAATTAGTAACTAGTAACTAATTACTTTTCAGAGTAACTTACCCAACACTGATTCTAAGGCATGTGTGCACAATTCCCAAGGAACACACAAACCAAAAATATGTATAGCTAGATTGCACAGAAAGCTTTGGATAAAAGCATCAGCTACATAAATGAAAACAATTTCCAGAAGAAGTGCACTTTTTATGCAAAAAACTGACTGCTACTTATGGCACATAAATGTACATGCAAAACAATGTGAGAATGACTTTGAAAAATGTGTACACTAATGCTTTTAAGCCACATATGTTTTCAGAATGCTTTCGTTGTCTTGTACAGTGAGCTGTACATTTTTTTAAATCTTAAAAACAGTGTGGTCTCAAAAGTCTCATCTAAATTAATCATAAACAACGTATGTACATTTCATTAAAAATGATAAATGCACAAACACACACACGCACGCCCTTATTTCGTAAAGGTACATAGGTGTGGTTGACGGCTGCAGGAGATTTTGTTTGAACTGTCTCATCATTCACATATTCAAATCAACAGCACTGCAGTAATGCAAAGGTAAATAATAGAGGCCGTTTTCGACAAGGCAGTTTATTAAATTACTTGAGAAGATTGTTCTAAGTGGGTGTAGAGGGTAACGACACATTTACAGACAGCGTAAGTCAAACAAATCTCATTCAAATTCCTACTATAGTCAGTTACTGAATGCAGTATACTAGGGTAGTGTAGGTGTGGTGCAGCTGTCAGAGCAGGTTTGATCCTGTTTAAACCATCTTTTAGTAATCTTCCTCTCACGTGATTTATCTCAATGTCGAAAGATCCCTCCAGTCAATCTGAATTGACCTTGGTAAAATACAACTTGTAAGCTACTATACTAGTAAAAATATTTTTTTTACATTTAATGCTACTGTGTATGTTTTAGCAGCATCTAGCCGTGAGGTTGTGAATAGCATCCAACGGCTCACTCCACCCCTCCCTTTCGGAACAATACGGTGGCTGACATAGAACTAAGATGTCGTCACGTTTTCGCTTCTTTGCCGAAGGAGGTAACGTATTTACGAAATGTGCCCTGTAGAGCAGTTTGTCCATAGTTTGGGCTACTGTAGAAACAACATGATGAATTCCATGTGAGGGGAGCTGCAGTGAATGTAGATAGAAATAGCTCATTCTAAGGTAATAAAAAACATAACGCTTAACTATGTAAGGTCTCTATAAATCTCTGAAGACATAGTTATGTCTTTTGTATTTAATTTCTGTCAACAGATTCTCTAAATAACGAAACACTGGACTTTTACATTTAGTTGATCTGCACGACATTTTATTGCTTTTTTAAATTAATTTGGACAATTTCTTGAGTATTTCAAGAGCATTTCTTGAATTTTTGGTGTTTCCATGCCATCTTGTCCAGAGTTTGTGCAAAACCTGTTAATCCTTCCCTGCATGATCTGAGATTCTTCTGAAAACCATCATATGTTTTGATCGAACCAAGAAAAAACAATGAATATATACTTAAATGTTCACTGTAAATGCAGATCGCTTTGTCTCTGCCGCAACGTAACAGCATGATTCGATTTTCAATCACAAATTGTCTCAGGCCTCACAAATGACATTGATAAACCATGCGGGGAAGCCTTCTGCAAGCACAATGGTGTCATACAGCTGTATGTCTTGTTTTTCCCAGACTGCGGTCCCTGTCCACGGCACCTGTACAGCGGCACCTGTACACCCACATGGGCCTAAAACAAACACACACACAAAGCACACAGCATCGCTGTCGGACTTGTTTACACGGAACAGATGGCATTAACTAAACGCTTGGAAGAAATCCTCTGGTACCTGCCCCTCTCATGATGTAACCTGGAAAATATTGTAACAAATAAAGATTAACACTGAGCAGAGTCATCATAGTGTGATCCTAATATCTGCATTCAAATAGGCAGTTATGACTCACATAGTATCCAAGCCAAATATTTCCTGACAAGGACATCCTTTACATAGTCATTTAAATTAAGAAAAGTACAATAGAGCTAACTGTTACCCTTTCCTGATGGGACAGTAAACACCCGTATGAAGAAAGATGCAAAACCAAGACCTAATAAATGCAAAGGCAGACAAATACTAGCCTGGTATCATTGTAGAGCTGAAAGAGCTATAACAGAAGTACTGTAAATGATACAGTTAAATTGAACCGTCTTTTAAAAATGTAAAAAACTTGTTTTAATGTGACATTTTAAGTGAAATACGATTATATCAAATGTCAAATATGGAACGTTGCCAGGTAAATAAATGTTAGCCAGGGCTTAAAATTAATTGGATTGAATTGGGTTTGTTCAAAAGTGCCTGACATGTAGAGACTTCACTAAAACTTAAACTAATTGGCTATTGGTTTCAAATATCCTTCTTTGAAGATTTATACATCTTCAAAATCTGACAATATTCGATATTGCAGACAATCTTCTGCCATCAGTGTATTTTTTGTGTTTTGGATGAGGCGTGGCTTTGGAGAGTGCCATGAAGAGAGGATGGCCTCCAACCGTTTATACCTGACAGAAGGTGTATCCCAAATCGTGCACTAATGCACTATTTTACACTATTTTGAAGTGTAAATACTACAGTGTGAGCAGGGTGTTCTCATTGATAATTTATAAAAAAGATGATGTGCTTTTTAAACCGAAAATGTGAAGAGTGGAACAATACACACTTCATGCAATACTACTCTTCTAAAAATCATACACTAGATGGTAGGGTGCATATTAGTGCATAGTTTAAGTGCACTTTGTATAGCATGTCATTTAAAGGCAGGGTGTCCGATTTCTCTTAGCTGTTGTTGATGTTCAAATCACCAAAACAGACACACCCCTGCCCCCATCTTTCGCTTTCGATAGCGCTCGGCTCGACTAATGTCCATCCTGTCCACTGTACATCTTACTGCTGATTGGCTACAAGGTTGTTTTGGTACTCGGCCCGACTTTGTATAAACAAGCGTAATTCGGAAATCGTACACCCCGCCTTTAAAGAGACTTAGGAGGCACTTGTCAACCTGTGTGGATTCGCAAGTTCGCAAAAAATTTTACTGCAATTTAAGCTTAAGAAACAATATCTATTGTACAGTTGATATAATGTTTAATTGTTTGCAGAAAATGATTAAATTGTGATTTTAGCCTGTGACTTATATACTGTATGTCCTCTCTTATTCAATAAAGTAGGAATTGTATCTTGCATGTCTGAAATAGCTGGATTAAAATAAAAATGTCTCCCGAGTGCTATGACTTCCCTCTAGAGACCTTGGCTCATGTCTTCACAAAATAAAAATAAAACTACATCCTGTGGAAATTTTATAGAGGTTAGTTATATGGTCACTGCGTAAATGAGGATGGTTTGAGGGGTCTGCAGAGATGATTGGTCAAAAATAACTTTGAGGTTGGGGTAAAAAGAGCACTCCAATGAAAGAAATGCTAAAAACCAGACAACCTCAATCCATGCACGCACACACACACACAGATATAGTCATTAAAATACCATATAGGGAAATTAAGCACAATACTGTATTTGTGCACATACATGCCAGGTCTGAAATAACTTGAGGAGTTCAATAACTGAAAACCCACCAATGCATTAAGTGTAGTTAGAATTGAAATTACATTAATGCCCGTTGATGCAAATGTATGACATGTCAATAGAGGATTTGTGGCCATTATATTCATCTGCAGTTCCTAGTCTAAAGAGTTTTTCAAGCACATTCAAATGAGGTTCTTCGTGGTGCTTGTTAGGGTCAAAAAAGTCTATCTTATGTGTTGCTAATACAAACAGCACACCTTCCCTAAACAAGTTGCCGTATGTAAGATATCATTCAGGTCTGGAAAACAAATGTTGGGAGGAGTTCAATACGCCATAGTTCAATATTTGGGGTTAGGGGTTTATTCTCTGAAGTTATAATGAAGCTTGTGTAAACGAAACACCACAAGACAGCAAGTGACAAACCTATGGTCAGCTACAATCACACATGACGTAAACACTGTATCTTCATGTAAATGTACAGAAACTCCAGGAATCACAGCAGGGATATAGAGAACAACACCTGGGAGGAAAGTAAGGGAGTAGGATGGAGGATTTCCTTCCTACGGGTTACTCTGCCAGTGTGGAAAACATTGTTTTTTATCAGTCCATAGAGAAAGAAAAGAAAGACGCAGATATAGGGACATGAGAGGTGCCCCATTATAAAGGTGTTGTGTGACTTTCCATTCAGAGATGAATGGAGCTATTAAAACACACACATCAGTTCCTACTGGAAACCTTAATATAGTTCCACAAAACTCACTTACACGTTTATGTGTTTGATGATATACAGAAGAAAATGTAGAAGTTTCAGAAGGTAAAGTTGGATGAGGCTGAGGTCAGGAAGATATCTGTATAGGGTTAAAAATAAATGGCTGAAAACAATCATATGTGCATGTACCCCTAAAGTCTTGGCAACAGCTATTGAATATTTCCAGCCAAGGCTAAAGGTATTTGAATGCTAGTGGAGCAAGTTATCATGGTATAGACTGTTTCATTGGACATGCACGCACCTGACCCCCATTTAACTTAAATTTGTGTTTGGCTAGTGTCTAAATTATAACTATTTATATTTAATTTAATTTATGTTCATATTAATTTGTATTATTAATTTACTGAATAATAATTGTATTAAATAAACGATTAATTTTGTTCTATGTTCTTTTTATAATTAAACAATTTGTTGAAAGGGTCCTGTAGTTCAGTTGCATTTAAATAGACCACATGGTACATTGATATCTAGCGATTGAGCTTGGTATCGGAGTCTAAATTCAAAATATTGGAGAGACAAGTTTAGCCAAAGTAACGGTTCTTCTCGGTTTCTTTTAATTGTTATCAGAAATAATGGCACTCGATTGTTTGTGAATGTGTACCGGAAGTTCAGTTGTGGTCACAAAAATGCGCATGCGTGTTAACTTTGTTTTATGATGTTAAGATGAAACCGTCTATGGCAGGTGTTATATGTAGTAGAATAAAAGTTGATAATATTCACAAGAGCATCAAATTGGTGATGTATAGTCAAAGTTATCCACAAACCTTATTTTGGGCATTTAACCAAAAGCCGTTATCCCTGCAGCACTCTAAATACCTTCCCACCCAGTCTTAACAGAAATAATGGTAAACAATTTCAGCCTGATTTCCTTGAAGGATTAGTTTAGTGAAGACTCACCTCAAGCTCTGAGATAACACCCTGGATTGCACATTCAAATCAAATCGGGTAACGTGGATTTGGGGTGGGGGAGGGAGGGATGCTCAAAGAATGTGCAAGACTGCTGCTTCAACAGCTGTATACTTGAAAGAACTATTGTTGTTTATTTAAACCAAATAATAAAAACAATTTGCTGAAACTGCAATTACTGATAGCATATCATTACAGATCGCTTTATGCTTGCATGCATGTTTGCACTTCTTCTGTTGTGTAGCAAGTGACAGTATCTTCTCACACTCACAGTTAAAATGAAACACCGAGGAAAACTTGAATATCTTCCGTTAGGTTTTTCCCAATTTTAAAGCATTCGCAGTGATGTAGTATTGGGAATCGGAAAGGGAAGAGGGAAGTGCTTTAAATTGTGTGACTCTGTCAGCAAAAAGTGTAGTTATACCACAGATATCTATTTAGAAAGCGGAATCCTTTTTGTCGTTTGCATCCTCTGTGTCATTTAGACTTTTGTATGAAAGTGTACTTGTTCAGACACATACATACACACATGAACATACCTTCAAGGATGTCTGCTAAAAAAAAGCTTGCAGCACTTTCTCACTGTCAGTGTTCTGTTGGCACTTCTCTCCAGCTACAACCTAAATGACCTCCCCTCTTATGTTCTCCAGAACTCTTTACCCTTCATGGTTTACCTATCAACTGTCCTGAAATGCTAACCCACACTATCACTTATGCCGTGAAACACTGATGGCACAGGAAGGCCCCGATTACTCAGAGACAGTGTTGGTTGGTGACTCGCACGGAAACTGGCCACAGAGTCCACAAGTTTTGATCATGAGCTCTTGTTTGCCTTCTCACTGCTGTTGTATCAAAGTTGCCATTGTACGAGCACAAAGGTGTGTGTGCGTTTCATGCAAGTTGGAAAAATGTTAAGTGCATGCAAGGGAAATAGGCAGAGTGTAAAAAGTGCATTAAAACACACTTGTTGATAAAACCAGTCAAACACCCTGACATTCAACCGTGGCACAAAAAAAAAAAAAAGAAATTCTACTCGCATGAGTCATGAACAGCCTCTTACATAATGACAGAGGTTAAACCAGTCCACTGATCTCCTCCGCCTACTTTTTTTTTTCTCTCTCTCTCTCCCTCCCTAACTTTTTTCATTCCCCGCTCTGTCTAAAACTTTATGCTGTTCCTGAAATACTAGTAGGCCAACTCATAATTCTTTTTTAAGTTCTATTGTCATAATTTATCTCATTTATCTTCATCATTTCTTTGCTTTAACATGTGGCCTTTGTTCTTCCTGTCCACTGCTCTATACAGTGCATTACTTATAACAAAGACTAGCATACAACCAATGCACATTGCCATGGAAACAATGCGATTGAGTCCGTACTTTGCATCATACGCTTTGCAACCTAGTGACCGCCCTCAAAAGAAAATGAATTCTCCTTTTACATTAACAGTCAGTGTTTCCAGCAGTATGAGGAGTAACATTTTGTTTCATAAGAAAGTTACAATAAAACATACAAGTCCGTTTTTTGTTGCTCCTCCACAACATTTGTTGCAGAGGAGCAGCTTAGTGTTTACAAACAAAACAGTCATTTTTTCTGTTCCAATGTTTGTGTCATTGTCTTTTAGCACTGCGTACAATGCTAAAAAGTTGCTTTGTGCTTTTAGACAATGGAAAAAGGATGGCTATGCTACACGGAGGCATGAGGGAACAGTTAAAAGTTTAACAGCAAACTGCTGGACTAGCTCATATTGATTGCAACACAGTTTATGGCAGCCTATTCATTGCATCTTTTACTAATGAATGACATACATCTAGCGTAGGATGTCTTCGTAACCTAATAATGGTGTAACATTGTGCCCTTCAGCTGTGTAAAAATGTCCCCCCAAAATTAGAACAGTTGACATCAGTGCTCATCTCATTTATCCCATTCAGTTCAACTTGCCTTACTGGTTTCCCATGTCGATGATGAAGACCACGTAACAAAAGAGCGCGCTACATTTCTTTAAACATTTTTAGTCATGCCTCAGGAACATATTTCTAAAAACTGGAGTTGCAACTTCCTGTCTCTGCTGATTTTCACTATAATTAAAAACTATGGTCAAACACTCAGTTTATATCTGACAGTAAAATTGGGTAGTTACAATGAATTCTCCAGAAGATTTAATGCTTTTGCATTTAGTGTGGGAACTGGTTTAACCAGCTGAGTTAGTCTTCACAATAATAAGAAAAGCCGAGCCCACATCTCTTACTTTTTTCAAACTGAATGATAAAGTAAACAATAGTTTATGGTTTAGAGGGGTTGAACAATGAGAGTGAGAGACCTTAAGAAAGAATGAGAGAGAGAGAGAGAGAGAGAGAGAGAGCTGGTATGTGGGTGTATGTGTGTGTGTTACGGGTTGTATACAGTGGGAGGGAAAGAATTAGAGGGTGTGGCATTCTGCATATAACACTCTGCGTGTCTCCCCAGCCCTCACTCCCTCACCATCACTTGCTTTTCTTTGTTCGTTCATCGTGAACTCTGCAAAAAATCCAAGGTGAGTTCATTTCTGATGGGTTATTACTGCAAACAGATTTGTTATAAGTAACTTTTTTAAAGAAAACATATAGTGTTGCATGCAAAGCTTTTTTCAGGGTTAATTGTATACATTTACAAGTAGTCAATCCTCTACTGTAGTTGATCTGCTCTGCTGCTATATATTATTATATACTGTAACTTGTACTGGGGTAAAATGTGTAGATTATTGGCGTACTGGCATTCACTTCCTCGTTTTGGTTTGATACATGGCTTAGTTTATGTTGCCTTTGAGCCCTCAAACCCCTCCCATCATGCTCCTCTGTGGTTACTGTCTTTGCTTCTCTTCCCAAATGAACAACTCTCTCAGCTTTTTTGTGTGGTAGATATCTTTCACATTGGTGGACTCGTGTTTAGAGAACAGTTTAGAAAGTTGCCAAATTAAACATTCTCTCTCTCTCTCTTGCTTAAATTTGGTGTGCTTAAGGTGTTGGTCATGATGAGGGTTAAAAAATGTTTTTAAATGACCCCTTTTCCTACAACTCCCACATTTCTCTTTCTTCTTATTAGACCATTTTAGATCCGCCCCTTCATCCATCCGTGTTATGTCTTGTATGCTTAACTCCGTGTTGCACAGAGGGGTGTAACCTGTTCTGTATGCTATGTTCTTGCTGGCCGTAACGTGTAATGCGTTCCTTTCGTCACTCACTATTATTAATTGTCAAGAGTAAACTATTTGTTAGTGTAATTTATCAATCTACCTCTTCTTGTATTTTTTTTGTGGGTTAGTAAATAAAATTATTATTTCATATTATTATTCTTGACACAACCATGTTAATATTATCTTTCTTTCTCTTGTTTTTCTAGTCAACATGTCACAAATTCAGCAGGCCATGGCAATGTTAATTGCAGCTTTTCATAAATACTCCGGAAAGGAGGGAGACAAAAAAACCCTGAGTAAAGGCGAGCTAAAGGACTTGCTTACTACGGAGCTGGGTGATGTTTTTGGGGTGAGAAGCACTAAATACTGATACATACACTGATCTGAGAGTTCATGATTCTACTGTATTATATTGAAGGGCTAAGTCTGTATACACAGATATTAATATATAGTATAATATAACATATTCGTCTATAGAAATCCATTGTAAAGTCTGCTTTCTTTTTTTAATTCATAAAGGTGAAGTTTTGTTATCTATACTGTGTAAAAATATCAAAACATGCTAATGTGCATCCAGTTAAAATTATGTTTATGTTGTATTTTGTATAGAAAACCCAGGACAAGACAGCACTTGACAAGATCTTTAAGGACCTGGATGCAAATGCTGATGGAACCGTTGACTTCCAGGAGTATGTCACCCTGATTGCCTGCATCACTATGCTGTGCAATGAATTTTTTTCGAAACAATAAATGATTCATAAATCATTAGCCTTGTCATTGTTAAAAAAATGGTTTTGTCTGTAAAGTGATGGTGTATTGAAGCTATTGAAATTAAATACAACATGATGTTTTGGATTAAACATTGTGCATTTTATGTTGGTGTGTGTTTTGTAAATTTACTGTATGGTTGTTTTGTTACTTTTTTGTGGGTTAAAAAGTATTCGGTAGGTTGCAATAGATATGCAACCTATTGACTTGGTTGAGAGAAATGTACTACTTACAAAAGGTTACAAAACCTACTCACATAATGTCACAGATTTGAGTGCAGAACCCAGGCACAGACAGAAATGGCAGCGAAAACAATTATTTATTTAAATATACAAACAAAACACCCACGATGGGGGAGAGACAAGGTAACTAAAGAGTATTCAAAATGCAAACCAAAAACTTCCCACGTGGGGGCAAAACCAGAGAGAACAAAAATAACAAATAACTTAACTGACCGGGAACCTTGTAAAACCTAGACTTTCTCGGAGTACACGACAAGAGGAAAATACAAATAGAACCAGCACAGGACAGCCAACACGAGGACATTATATAGGAGACTAATAAAGGGTTATAAACGGGGATGAAACACTAATGGAGAGATAACGAGGAACGAGAGGGCGGGAACAGAGACGAGACCAGAGAAAGCATGTGGAAGGCCAAGTGGGCCAAAACGCCTCTCTCCACATAAAACCTAAGGCTTTGCCATGACTCTGCCACAGGACCAAGAAAGACATGACATGATAAGGCAGAGTCATGACACATAATTGCATCATCAAAAACATTTGCCTCATGAACAAACCATTTTTATGTGTAATAATCAAGGAAGTTTGCTGCCTTAACATATCACGCAGCGCATGTGGAAATAGGCTAACTTCTGTCATATCAAACGTGACCAACTGCTTGCACAAGGAGCGTGATATCAGCAGACTTCCTTGATTATTACACCAGAATGGGAGTATAGTTCCTAATCATATGGGCCTATAAATTCGCAACTTTTCATTTTCCGCCAGTCTTAGCACATGATATAAGTAAAGCATCAAAAAATCAAGTTTTAAATAGGAAAAAAATCTAAACAATTTGGTCATTTTTGAGCGCGATGCTACTGGTCTAATTGAATTCAATTATCTATTCTAAGCTATGCTAAAAGTGCTATCGCCAGACCTGGAGATCGGCTGAATAGACTCCAAAACGGTTAAACTCAACTTATTAACTCTGGGGGAGTTGGAGAATGAGCCTATTTCCAAAAAAAGTGGAGTGATCCTTTAATTATACATATGTGTTCAGTGGTGTGTGCCACTAAAAACGTAAACAACTATATGTAAATATGTAGGTATACATTTCTGTGCAATGTAGCAGTATGTACAGTTACTGAAATAAAGAGTGTGTGTGTGTGAGTGTGTGTGTAGGTGTTGTGTGTGTGTGTGTGCGTGCGTGCGTGCGTGCAGGTGTGTGCGCTGACAGCAAGGGAGGTTTAACCATAGCCCCCATTTAAATTCATAGTGAGAGCAGCTCATTTTGCACTTCTGATACAATTTTGCACCTTTGTTTGCACTAAAAATTTGAAAGTTGTTAAATGTTAATTCATGAAAATGTTAAACATAAAAGACTAAACATTTCTCTATTCATTTCATAACTCTTCATGCATGGTAGCTGTTTACAAAAATAAGCTGAGTTAATCAAAACCTGTCCTTATCATTACATATTACATTATAGGCTAGCTGAGTTTGATAAAAAGTTCAAACTACTAAGAGATTGTACAAATAAGCAAAGTGAGTGTCTAAAATAAAGGTTTATTGTTAGGTATCAGAATCACAAGAATCACCAGAGACTGCTCCCACTCTGGTCACGTTCTGTTTGAACAGGGGGGTAATGGGGGATAATAACATATGAGAGACATTGTACAGGGTAGTATACAGTAGAATTTACATATTAGGCAAAGCAAGTTTATTTATATCAAAGTGCTTTACATAAAATGATTGACAGAGAGAAATAAGACATATCTTTAAAATGCTAATGATTTAAGATCACAAATACAACTTTAGATTTTAAGAAACAATAAAACAGCAATAAAATTGATGAAAATGTGAGTGTATATATAAAAAGAATAAGAACAAAAGAAAAATAAATTAGAAATAGAAGTGCAGTTGATGTAAACCAGCACAGTGCTCAGGTTGTAAATGCACAGCTAAACAAGTGTGTTTTTAACCTGGATTTTAAAATAACTACTGTTGGTGAACATCTGGTGTCTTCTGGAAGCAGATTCCAGCTACGGGTTGCGTAATGGCTAAAGACTGACTCGCCTTGTTTTGGGTGAACCCTTGTTATCTCTAACTGACTTGATCCCAATGACCTGAGAAGTCTGTTTGGTTTATATTCAATAAGCATATCTGAAATGTATTTAGGTCCTAGACCATTGAGTGATTTATAGACAATTAATAATACTTTGAAGTTGATTCTAAAAGTAACTGGTAACCAGTGGAAGGACCTGAGGATTGGAGTGATATGCTCAGATTTTTTGGTTCTGGTCAGAATCCTGGCAGCAGCGTTCTGTATGAGGTGCAGCTGTCTGATGGTCTTTTTGGGAAGACCTGTAAGGAGTCCATTACAGTAATCCACCCTGCTGGTGATGAAAGCATGAACTAGTTTCTCTAAATTTGGTTTGAGACAAAACATTGGATTCTGGCTGTTTCTGAGATGGTAGTACGCTGATTTGCTTATTGCTTTGACATGACTGCTGAAACAGGTCAGACTCTAAAATAACACTGAAATGTCTTACCTTTGTGTCTTTAGACCTCTTAAGTCAAGGTATGTGTTTAACTTGTTAGTTTCATCCTTGTTACTAAAAACAATGACTTCAGTTTAGTTTTTATTTAACTGAAGGAAGTTTTGACACATTCAGATGTTAATTTCATCAATGCACTGGCAAAGAGAGTCAATAGGCCTGTAGTCATTGGGTGAGAGTTCTAGGTAGATCTGAGTGTCATCTGCATAGCTGTGGTAGGTAATTTGGTACTTTTTTATTATTTGGCCAAGTGGGAGCATGTACAAATTGAAAAGGAGCAGAGCAAGAATCGAGCCCTGTGGAACACCGCAAGTCATGGGTGTCCAGTCAGATTTATGGTTGCCTATGTTTACAAAGTAACCTCTCCCTTTAAGGTATGACCTGAACCGTTTAAGTACCAACACAGACTGTTGGTACATAACAGAACCAGTTTTCCAGCTTATGTAGGAGTATGGTGTGATCTACCGTGTCAAAGACAGCACTGAGATCTAGTAATACCAGAACTGATATTTTGCCTGAATCAGAATTCAATCGAATATCATTTTTTATCTTAAGAACACTGTCTCTGTGATGCTGTCAGAAACCAGACTGATAATTGTCCAGGTAGCCATTTCAAGAATTTGGTCAGCTGATTGAAGACAACCTTTTCAATGATCATGCCTATAAAAGGAAGATTTGATATTGGTCTGTAGTTAGACTACAGGTTTTGTCTAGATCGCTTTTTTTAGAAGAGGTTTGACAACTGCAGTTTTAGGGACTCTAGGAAAGTTCCTGAAAGCAGTGAGGTATTTACTATTTTTAGGAGATCTGCTTCCAAACAGTTAAACACTCTTTTGAAAAAGGATGTGGGAAGTGTGTCAAGGTTGCAAGTTGACGCTTTAAGATGCTGTACTGTTTCCTCCAAGGTTTTCTGATCAATTGTCTGAAATTCAGACAGAGTTAGTAATTTCTGATGTACTGAAGTCAGACTGACCTGACTGCCGCATGGAGCATTGCTGATTTCCATTCTGATACTATTGATCTTCTTAAGGAAAAAAGTTGCAAACTCATTGCATTTGTCATCAGACAGCATTTCCCTGGGAACTTGACTCTGGGATTTGTTAGTCTCTCTATAGTTGCAAAAAGACTGCTAGTGTTATTTATGTTGCAGTTTATAATGTTAGAGACAAAGTTCTTTCTAGCTTTGAAGGCATTAACAGATTTATGTACACTTGTGCAAATGGATAATGTTGAAAGTAGAGGTAGTGTTATATACATGTTGAAATAACATTGAAATACAATAAGGCACTATATAGTGCACACTATAGGAGTAGTGAAAGTGGAATATTGCTCTTAAGAAGCAGTTATCTGTTTAGGAGGGAGATCGCTTGGGGAAAGAAGCTACTTCTGTGTCTGGAAGTCCTGGTGTTTGGTGCTCTGAAGCGCCGGCCAGAGGGCATTTTTGTCGTCCATCCATCCATCCATCCATCCATCTTCTACCGCTTATCCGGGGCCGGGTCGCGGGGGCAGCAGTCTAAGCAGGGACGCCCAGACTTCCCTCTCCCTAGACACTTCCTCCAGCTCTTCCGGGGGGACACCGAGGCGTTCCCAGGCCAGCCGGGAGACATAGTCCCTCCAGCGTGTCCTAGGTCTTCCCCGGGGTCTCCTCCCCGGTGGGACATGCCCGGAACACCTTCCCAGGAAGGCGTCCAGGGGGCATCCGGAAAAGATGCCCGAGCCACCTCAGCTGGCCCCTCTCGATGTGGTGGAGCAGCGGATCTACTCTGAGCTCCTCCCGAGTGACCGAGCTTCTCACCCTATCTCTAAGGGATCGCCCAGCCACCCTGCGGAGAAAGCTAATTTCGGCCGCCTGTATCCGGGATCTTGTCCTTTCGGTCATGACCCACAGCTCATGACCATAGGTGAGAGTAGGAACGTAGATTGACCGGTAAATCGAGAGCTTCGCCTTGCGGCTCAGCTCCTTCTTCACCACGACAGACCGGTACAGCGACCGCATTACTGCAGAAGCTGCACCGATCCGTCTGTCAATCTCCCGTTCCATCCTTCCCTCACTCGTGAACAAGACCCCCAGATACTTGAACTCCTCCACTTGAGGAAGGAACTCTCCACCTACCTGAAGTGAGCAAGCATTTTTGTCGTATTACTTTTAAAATATTTATTTACGTCTTTGTGCTTTGTGTTAGAGCTGCTCTAAGAATTTTGTTGTTTGCTTTGCCTGCAATGGCAATAAAAGCTGTCCATTCATTCATATTCAGGTATGCGAATAAAAATCAAGAAGTAGTGAAGAAATTGTTTTTATAATATACAGTCCACTCACTACATTTTATTAAAAATAAAAAAAACAATAGAACCCTACCCAAAACACAATAGAAAATGTAATGGATTTATTAGTTATAATGGGAATTTAGTTATTCTTTTAATGCATAAAAACCCAATGGGTTTATAATGGTATTTACAAGGAAACCATTACATTTTCTATTGTGTTTTGGGCGGACTTCTATTGCTATGTAATACAATGTAACGTGTGATGAAAAGTACAGGTTTTTGATTAACTCAGCTTATTTTTATAAACATAGCATCATGTAGCCTATGTAGATCTACATACAGTATAAAATATAAAAGACAAAACACTTCTACAGTTGTATGTAGAAGTGTTTGTCTTTTATGTTAACATTTTTACGACCAGTGCAAACAAAGTGCAATTTTTTAACACATTAAAGTGCAAAACGCGCCTCTCCCACTATACATTTTAACGGGGGCTATGGTACCTCTGATGTCAGATACATCGCTTCCACGAGCACTGACGCATGCGCGTGCGCGTCCATATGGGGTACATTCTTTATTTCATTAACTGTATACTTCTACATTGCACAGAAATGTCTACCAAAGTGTCTGTATGGTTGTTTACGGATTTAGTGGCACACACCAATGAACACATATGTATAATTAAAGAGAGTGGTCACTGGTCTTGTGCTACCACCACCCGTCGCCAGAGGCTGCAGTGCAGCTAAACTTCCGGTGGACTAAAATGCGCTATGTTAAGAAAAATACTCGTTTTGGGTTTGTTGTATATTAATTTGATGCACTTAAAGATATATTGAGGAAAACAAACACTGTCGTATACAGTGGAATATGATAAAAATGAACGGAAAACAAAAACGAATAAATGAATTATCCGAAGGTACACGGACCATTTGTTAAAGCATATAAATGTTTTACTGTAACTGTTTTACCGGATACATAAAATAGTTTTTATCTTTGAAACTGTCTGACGACAGAAAAATCAGTTTCCCCAATGATAGATAGTGTGTATTGAAACCACTGGACAGCCTGCCTGCCCATAGCTTGACCCGCTAAAAGAACCAGGCGGGGAGACCAGCATAAACCCAGCAAACCAGTTTAGGGTGGTTTTAGCTGTTTTATCATTAGTGAAATTAAAATATATTACATTATATATTGTTCTGTTCAAATATTCAAACTCAGAAACAACCTCAACATGTCTGCGTTTTAATCTCGATTAATAGTGCGACGTGTATTTTTATGCTGCTGCTTCTCTTGCACATGGTGCCATCTAGTGGAATCTCATGAATAACAGGGACGATTAATGGATATGCAATCGAGATTTTCAAGGACCATCGTGTTATATTAGCGTCATCTAGTGGTGAGTAGAAACAACATGGCGACAACATTTCATGCAAGGGGACCCGCACTGTATGTAGATAGAAATAGCCCATTCTAAGGCAAGAAAAACATAACGCTTATTTATACACATCTGAACCCATAGTTATTTTGCCCATATTGCATTTCTGTCAATAGATCCTCCTAAAATGACATACTGGTCTTTGAGTAAAGAGGCATGTTTTTGCTACTCCACGTGGATCGTAAATCACTGAAATGTAAACGTTATTGTGCTTTTAATACCGAAAAGGCGCATCTTTCCCGTTCACTTGTGTGGGTTTATAGGAGAAGTCTGCCACGACTGTAACGGCGACGACGACCAGTTTTCGCACTACATATACCATGGTGCAATGGTATATCGTCACGTGACGGACGTATCTTTCAACGTACGCAGGCGCCTGAGTGTCTCATGACGGGGGCTGCCGTCAGTCTTTCCCGTCTAGAGTCTGACGCATTCCGCCAGCCAATAAGCTCATGTAGCACTTCAGCGCTCGAGCCCGCTGTGAGGGAGGATTTCTTCAAATAAAGATGGCAGATGTTATCGAAGGAGACGGTACTCGCTCCGCTGCCTCTTCTGCGCTTCACTCGTCGGCACGGAACGGCTCCGGCATGAGTTCGGTGACGTGCGCCGGCGGGCACGTCGGGACCACGGTCGCCTCCGGGCCTCGGCTGGTCCGCATCGTCAAGTCGGACTCGGGCTACGGTTTCAACGTCCGCGGGCAAGTGAGCGAAGGAGGGCAGCTAAGGAGCATTAACGGCGAACTTTACCCTCCGCTGCAGCACGTAAGCGCCGTTTTACCGGGCGGCGCGGCGGATAGAGCCGGAATCTCAAAGGGTGACCGTATTCTTGAAGTGTAAGTTTACATCGTACAAAACGAAGACATTTTCGAGAAGCGTGAGGAGCTTTTATCAGTTAACGTTAGACCGCAGTCCACATTTACTGTCATCGCGCATTAGTTATACAGGAAAGGCAGAGTTTGCTTTAAGCGACAGAGACAACGGTATTTGGTGCTTTTAAAAGGTTGATGTATTCAAGTAACGTCAGCTGAAAGTTAGCCAACGATATCACTGCAGCGATAACTTGCATACCATCTATACACACAAAAATAGTGTAGAAAGCACCTATTCAAAAATGATGGATGTTATAATGTGAGGTTCTGAGCACATCTCAGCCTGACATCCAAACATTGTCTGGTACCATAAACATCTCATCTCCTTGATGTTTTAGCAAATACCTCTACTTTAAGAAGATGTCTTTTTAAACTCATTTTAAGGGCACCTATTTGCAGACAAAATTGGCTTTGCTTGTTTTCACAAACGCAACCTGCATTGTCAACCTCCGTAAAATCCAAAACATCTATTCGCACACAGCGTGTCTATCATATGCATTTGGTGTATGTCCCCGTGTGAATAGCCGCTTCATTTCCACCACATAAAGGAGGTTTGTGTTTGGACGCGTGTGTCTTCATTGCAGATTCAGGTCACATACAGTACGGCGAACAGACACGCTCTCTCATTGCTTCTCTTCTTGCTGTAGATGACTGCGCACTGTTTTCATCAGTTCTGGGTCAGAATCTAAATAAACTGCGACAATTGCGCAAACAATAGATTTCATTTTCACATTTGTCTTCTGTGATTTGCACAAATGTGACCTCAAACATTTGCAGCAAAATTATGTAACTGCTCATATGGTGTCTCTGAATGGCATTGGAAGGAAGATTGTGCTATATTCGCTTCCCTGTCCTCTTGTGAATGGTGTTGTGATTTAAGATTTATTGTGTCTTGAATCACCGGTGGTATGGTTCAGGTTCCACGTTAATATTCACAGGGCACCTCAGTGATGCTAGCATAAGTTGCCATGGTGACAAGTGGTTTCCGTGGCATTGGAGGAGACGGGCTCAGCATCAGCAGCGGCCAATGTAAACGCAGGATAGAGGGGGAACAGAGTGTGCGTCCACGCAATAGACGTTTTGTGAATCTTTTAATATCTAAAATCGTATGTGTGGGGTTTGGCTATTCCTCTGATACATGATGGCTTCTTTTGTCCATCGCCCTTTCTTTAAGTATTCCCACACTCCCGTTCTTTCAAGTGAAAAAAGTGATGTGAAGTGAGGCCAAGTATGGTGTTCCATACTCAGAATTTGGGATCTGCATTTAATCCATCCAAGTGCAAACACACAGCAGTGAGTAACACACACCCAGAGCAGTGAGCAGCCACTGCTGGGTGCCCTGGGAGCAGTTGGGGGGATCGGTGCCTCGCTCAAGGGTCTCGCCTCACCCGTGGTATTGAAGGTAGAGGAGAGCGCTGATCATTCACTCCCCCCACCTACAATCCCTGCTGATACTGGTACTGAGGTTCGAGCCGGCAACGTTAGGGTTACAAGTCAGAGTCTCTAACCAATAGGCCACGACTGACCCCTTCAGGTCAGGTCGGTGCCCCGTTGACCTCTCCAAAGTTCCCTTTTTCTCTTTCAGCATGACTACATACATCTTTAAGAAATCTCTCAATAATGTCTCTTGTTTTTATTTCATTGTGTAATGTTATGAATGCATAAATATATTGAAGTGTGTTGAATACGTATTGAAATATGTATAATTTAATGCCATTTGCACATACATTGTAAAAATGACACCTGGAAGACTCGCCAATGTAAATAATATGTGAAATTGGTGTTTAAATTCCAAAACTATGATTCAGTGGCATAACAACAGCCATTCTGTTATGTACAGTATAAATGGATAGGAGATTTAGTTGATTCAGCTTTTTTAGTGGTGTTGATGTGTGTGAATTGGATTGGCTGACTGAGAGTGGCTTTTAAATGTCTATGAGAGAAACAGGGAAGAGAGTATGTCAATGCTCACCTGCTTGCTGTTGAGTAACTTTTAAGTACTTTTTTCCAGTGGTCTTGCTGTATTGTGTGTTTTGTATTTGCAGCATTGCGCTACATGTCACATTGGTACTCTTGTTCTCTCTCCAGGAATGGGGCGAATGTGGAAGGAGCCACTCATAAGCAGGTGGTAGACCTCATCCGAGCAGGAGAAAAAGAGTTGGTCTTGGCCGTCCTGTCAGTCCCCCAGCCAGAGACAGACAGTCTTGATCCAGGTGATGACGGCTCATCTCAGTCTTGCTATGACTACAGCGACAAGCAGGCAGTCCCCATCTCTGTGCCTACCTACAAACATGCGGAGCAAAATGGGGAGAAGTTTGTAGTGAGTGTTTCATCGGCTTAGTTTGCCTGAATTATTAGAGAAATAGGGTTTTAAAAGCTGTATTTTAAAAGTTGTTTTGCTTGTGTGTGTCTAGGTGTACAACGTGTACATGGCAGGCAGACAGTTGTGCTCTAAGCGCTATCGGGAGTTTGCCATCTTGCATCAGAATCTGAAGAGGGAATATGGAAACTTTGCATTTCCCAAGCTGCCAGGGAAATGGCCTTTCTCGCTGTCTGAGCAACAGCTAGACGCTCGCAGACGAGGACTTGAGGAATACTTAGAAAAAGGTAAATGGACAAGACAACACAGAATGTGAATTTTAAAACCTTACAAACCTATTTGCAGGCGTTTCCAACGTTCTGATCTTTCTGTCTCTTTACCAGTATGTTCTGTACGGGTAATTGGGGAGAGCGACATCATGCAGGAATTTTTGTCTGAGTCTGATGAGGTAAGACAAATTTTTCATGTATATGACGGATGCTTAATTTTTTATGTAAAATATGCATCACATGCATGCATAGATTTTCCAGATATAAAAAAACACCTACATATTTAAGTTCCTGTTGTCCCTATAAACAACATAACTAAGTGATGCTACGAAGGATTAATTATGTTCTAGTAACAAATGTGTGTATATCTGGGATAAAATATATTCTAATATAAAAGCAGATATTTACAAAGAGTCTAGGCATTTTGCTTCTGTCCTTCCGAAACCTCCATATTTCCATTTCTCCTTCATGATTTTTTGCCAAAAATCACTGGGTTTTGCAAATATCTATTCATCAAAAAGTATTGAAAAAGTACTTGTCATCTTTGAAATTTTTTCAATTTTCTGAAAATCGGCGAATTTGCACATCCAAGGTTTGGGAAGGCCAGTGATGTATAAATGTACTGCATGTGCTTTCAAGTGAGTAAATGAGAGCAATTGACAATTGAACATGGACATCTTCTTATGTTTGGCTTCTTCATGTTTTTCCTGTAATAGTAGGGTTTTTATGAATGATTGCAAGAAGTGTCGAGTAATAACATACTCTTAAAAATGCCTGCATTCACCATAATAATCATATGACCACCCTGCCTGGGCATGCATGTTTTTGTCAACTGGGGCATGAAGGCAGGGCCTGGTTTTAGGATCATCATTACATGCTGGTTATTCAATTTCCTGTATTAAAAGCAAATGTAATAACATGTATCATGTTCCTGTAGCTCAGATGATATTGTTGCGATTACCACGCTAAGGTCATGGGTTCAATCCTAATGGGAATTTCCCAGAGAGCATAAAAAAATGTGAACCACAAATTGCTTTTGATTAAGGAAAAATTAATTTGAAAATCATCGTTTTGGCAAGAATACTCATCAAGGTTTGAAGTAGTTTAATGGGTTTATGTTAAATAAATAATTGGAATAGACCTTTTTCACAAGCGCGTTTAAACAGTCATCAGCATCGTAAATAAAATAAAAAATGTATGTTTGTTTATAACACTATTCTTTGTATTATCACCTTTGCATCAAATTACAAAAAAATATTTGACGCTAATGCGAGGCTATTTCTTATACAGCGTCTATGGAAGTCACAGTAAATTTGACATCATTCTCTCTGTTGACTGCCATTATCTGACTCTCTATTTTTGTACTCGTTTTGTTGAAAGTAGTGAAAACACTATTGTTGAGTTTTTCTTTTGCTATTTGAGCAAATGAGACTGCAAACGAATATATTTGTGATATAGTGTCCTATTCACAGCTATAGAAGTTTACCCAGCTGTGACAACTTCGCTGCTGAGAAACCCGGAAATGTGAAAAAGGTCCATAAGGAACTCTGCTTAGGCCATGAACACACTTGACGTTTTTTTTTACAAGAAAAAGTTGACAAAAGCGCTTTTTTAGTAAAAAAAACCGCTTGCAGCGTTTGGTTACAAACAGCAGCCGAACACCATGACTTCGTCGTCAGCATCTGTGTACGAAGGCAGCCCAGAGAAACAGATAGGCAGCATAATGGAAGTCTTTTGAATTACAAACAGAGAGCGTCTGTGCAATAACTAATCGCATATTTAAAAACTATAATACAAATTTCTCGATAGAAATGCAATCAAAAGTTATTGAAAGTGAAAGTTCAACTTACATTTATACAAAACTGTGCTCCAACCGGCGTTTCGGCGGGCATTTTATTTTTTTATTTTTCCATTTTATCACCTCCCTCTCATGTTTTTATGGAAACGACACACTACTCGCTTGTCATTGGTTTGCTGTGAAAAGGAACTTGACGTAGGGCGTTTTTTTTCAGAAAAGTTGAACTTTTTTCAACTTAAAAAGACGCCGGCGCTGGCGTATAAAAAAAGTGCTCAGGACGCTTTTTGAAAAACACAGTTTACTCCTTAGGATTATAATGTAAAAGAGACTCTAGCAGCTTCGAAAAAGAAGTCAAGTCTGAACACGGCCTTAGTTGTTATAATTTTTAGTGCATTGTTGTCACAAAAAATGTCCTTTGTCTCCCCTGTTCTATGCAAAATACAGTTGAGCCATTGGCAAACTGTGCAGCAACTCGGCTTCCTTCTAGGTGGTGAAAAAGTACTCTGGTGATAACCCTCCTGTGATGACAGGCCTAATCTATTTACCATAAAAGCAACAGCCTTAATGGCTTGATGGTCATAGAGACTAAGGTCCTCACTTTTGGCACTGCGTTATCACTTTTCTCAGACAGAGATTGAATCATTCCCACTGATCATGAGTCACCATGCAGTTCATATCAAAACGATATAGGTATGTAGCTATAATAGACTTTATGAATGTTGAAAAGAGATTTCAAACAACAGGAAATGCTGCTTTACATTTGTTGAAAACGTGGTTGCCATGTTGTCTTTGTGTACTAATATGTTCCACTACTAATAACCATTTAGACTGTGATGGCAGAGTTGCAGGTACTTCAAGTAGTATATGGTTGAACAAATGTCTCCCAGCGTTGTTCTGCCTATTAGAACACATTTCTCAAGTCTCTCTTTCATTTATTCTAGAACTATAATGGTGTTTCTGATGTGGAACTGAGGATAGCCATGCCAGACAAAACTACAGTTACAGTCCGGGTGCGAAAGAATTGCACAACAGACCAGGTCTATCAGGTACTGCATTTAACCTGTGTAGCACTTTATATCAAATTATATCGACACCCGTTTCAACAGCATATCAGACTGCTGAGATTGTTAATTATCAATACGTTTTGCAGTACTTATTCGGTTGTTTAGTCTGACGTCATGCATCATATATGGAAGGTCATATACTGTTTCCGGGTCCAAACGCTCAATAAGATGCTATAGGCAAACAACAAAAACTGCTAATATACGCTAATGGCGAGCTGTAAAACTAGCGAAAAATAACGATCCTAACCTTATCTTAGTAACGAAATCCCACATGGCCAGTTAGTGATTCATTTTTCCTAATTTATTCAAATATTGATGTTGGAGATTCCGTAAGCCTGGAGACTGGAGTGTATACTGTGAGTTAATAAATACTCCGCTTAAATATGCGATGCGAGTAAACAGTGATCATTAACAGCTGTTCAAGCTGAAATGAATAGATGCTTGGACCCGGAAACGGTATTCCATACGTCACCACTTAACAACCGAATAGTGAGGACAGAGATTTTGATCTACAGTCGTGGCCAAAAGTTTTGAGAATTACATAAATATTGGAAATTGGAAAAGTTGCTGCTTAAGTTTTTATAATAGCAATTTGCATATACTCCAGAATGTTATGAAGAGTGATCAGATGAATTGCATAGTCCTTCTTTGCCATGAAAATGAACTTAATCCCAAAAAAACCTTTCCACTGCATTTCATTGCTGTCATTAAAGGACCTGCTGAGATCATTTCAGTAATCATCTTGTTAACTCAGGTGAGAGAATGTTGACAAGCACAAGGCTGGAGATCATTATGTCAGGCTGATTGGGTTAGAATGGCAGACTTGACATGTTAAAAGGAGGGTGATGCTTGAAATCATTGTTCTTCCATTGTTAACCATGGTGACAATGCAAAGAAACGCGTGCAGCCATCATTGCGTTGCATAAAAATGGCTTCACAGGCAAGGATATTGTGGCTACTAAGATTACACCTAAATCAACAATTTATAGGTTCATCAAGAACTTCAAGGAAAGAGGTTCAATTCTTGTAAAGAAGGCTTCAGGGCGTCCAAGAAAGTCCAGCAAGCGCCAGGATCGTCTCCTAAAGAGGATTCAGCTGCGGGATCGGAGTGCCACCAGTGCAGAGCTTGCTCAGGAATGGCAGCAGGCAGGTGTGAGCGCATCTGCACGCACAGTGAGGCGAAGACTTTTGGAAGATGGCCTGGTGTCAAGAAGGGCAGCAAAGAAGCCACTTCTCTCGAAAAAAAACATCAGGGACAGATTGATCTTCTGCAGAAAGTATAGTGAATGGACTGCTGAGGACTGGGGCAAAGTCATATTCTCCGATAAAGCCCCTTTCCGATTGTTTGGGGCATCTGGAAAAAGGCTTGTCCGGAGAAGAAAAGGTGAGCGCTACCATCAGTCCTGTGTCATGCCAACAGTAAAGCATCCTAACACCATTCATGTGTGGGGTTGCTTCTCATCCAAGGGAGTGGGCTCACTCACAATTCTGCCCAAAAACACAGCCATGAATAAAGAATGGTACCAAAACACCCTCCAACAGCAACTTTTTCCAACAATCCAACAACAGTTTGGTGAAGAACAATGCATTTTCCAGCACGATGGAGCACCGTGCCATAAGGCAAAAGTGATAACTAAGTGGCTCGGGGACCAGAATGTTGAAATTTTGGGTTCATGGCCTGGAAACTCCCCAGATCTTAATCCCATTGAGAACTTGTGGTCAATCCTCAAGAGGCGGGTGGACAAACAAAAACCCACTAATTCTGACAAACTCCAAGAAGTTATTATGAAAGAATGGGTTGCTATCAGTCAGGATTTGGCCCAGAAGTTGATTGAGAGCATGCCCAGTCAAATTGCAGAGGTCCTGAAAAAGAAGGGCCAACACTGCAAATACTGACTCTTTGCATAAATGTCATGTAATTGTCGATAAAAGCCTTTGAAACGTATGAAGTGCTTGTAATTATATTTCAGTACATCACAGAAACAACTGAAACAAAGATCTAAAAGCAGTTTAGCAGCAAACTTTTTGAAAACAAATATTTATGTAATTCTCAAAACTTTTGGCCACGACTGTACTGTTACACAGTTATTGCATATACACCCAATACGTAAAATATGTTAACCTATAGTTTTTCCTATATTTTTATTGCTTCTCTCTCTCTTTCAGGCTGTAGTAACAAAGATCGGTATGGACAGCATAACTGCTAGTTACTTTGCTATATTTGAGGTCATTAACCACTCATTTGGTAAGAGTTTGTATTCAATAAGAGAGTATTTTGATCAATATTTTGATTTACTTTACTTTTGTTCAAAAATCATTAGTATCCATCTAGTTTGAGACCGGGACTGGTTCTATCGGTCCAGTCTGCTGCAACTTAACTTATACCAAATAAACTCTGATTTCTAATATTAGTGTTTTTCCTGTCTGTAACTTTGATTGTGATTCAGAAATACTGTAATTACATCTGAAATTATAAATATACAAAGTTTTTGTATTGAGGCGTCATTAGACCTGATGTGGGTGGCACACAATATGAATCTCTCACTCGACATTCTGTGTATATGTGGTTTTCAGAGCTGTTGATTTATACAAGCCTCTTTGTTTGCTAATCTTCTTATCAAGTCACTTAGTGAAGGCCAAGTGTGCAGAGCCAGCATGTGCATGCTGTATATCTGTGGGGGTTGTCTGTGTGTGTAGCTAAATTTTGTTTATTTTTATAGTTGTTAATATTCAAGTTTGCTCCCCAAAATATCCCAGTAGCTAATTCTGTATATAGCAAATAGTGTAGGGGAGATTGAATTATAATACTACTAGGTAGGATAGAAGTTGTGCTATATTGTTGGCTACTATTATATTGATATCAAGCTTTTAAATCTCATTTAAGTACTGATCTGTCATGGTATCTTGTGTAATAGATTTTAGCGAGTGATCATCATTAGCTTCTTGACTCCGTATCTGCCCGTTTCTAAATTTATATTCATCTATAACACTTTCTCTCCGTCACTGTCTCACACTGCTTAAACCGCTACATCTCTGTCTCTCTTTTCCTCTTAGCACGCAAGCTGGCCCCTAATGAGTTTCCTCATAAGCTTTATGTTCAGAACTACACATCTGCCATCCCGGGCACCTGCCTCACACTTCGCAAGTGGCTCTTTACCACAGAGGAGGAGATTCTGCTTAACGACAACGAGTTGGCCATCAACTATTGCTTTCATCAGGTCTGCCATCGTGTGTGTGTGCGATTGCGTGTGAGAATGTTTTGCGTACTTATGTATGATGTCTCTGTCTCAGGCTCTGGATGATGTAAGAAAGGGATTTATCAAGGTGGAGGAAAAATCCTACCAGCTTCAAAAGCTTAATGAACAGAAGAAATTGACCACGGTCAGTTTAAAAACAGTGCCAATTCACTATTTGCACCGATTGAGCCGCACAGAATCCTAATGCAATATTTTCTGTCCATTCTCTCTGCAGTATTTAAGTATTCTAAGGACGTGCGAGGGCTACAACGAAATCACTTTCCCTCATTGCTCTTGTGACTCGCGTAGAAAAGGTCATGTCATCACAGCGATAAGCGTCCGCCACTTCAAACTTCATGCGTGCACTGAAGATGGCACTCTAGAGGTAAACGTGTTTGTTTCGAAGAAGTTTGCGTTTATTTTTCACTTTCCAGGGCGTGTCATGGTTTTACTGTCCTATTTTTTTTAAAGCTGTAAAAATGTTTGATTTCTTAATGTTTTGACCTCTCTTTGATGACAGAATCAGGTTATTGCATTCGAATGGTCAGAGATGCAGAGATGGGACACGGACGAAGAGGGAATGGCTTTCTGTTTCGAGTACGCACGAGGGGAGAAGAAACCTCGCTGGGTCAAGATCTTCACTCCTTACGTGAGTTTACCAAGCGGTAAGAAAAACTCTCATTCTGCATATAGATTTTGTGCTCTAAAGACGTCTTGTATTTTATAGTTCAACTACATGCACGAATGCTTCGAGAGAGTCTTCTGTGAGCTTAAATGGAGAAAAGAGGTGGGCTACTTTAGTGAGTTGAATTTGCGTTTGCTCTTGGGGTTCGAGTATTCATTGATTTATTTGTTCAGGTTGAAGAGGAGGCCACAGACAAGGACAACAAGAACTGCAGTAAAGATGGTATGTGCGGTAAGGTAAGGCTCTGCCTGCCTTTGTTTTGCACTGTGGACGTTAAACTCACAGTCTGGAATGTGCATCTGAAATGCGTCTCTCTTTCACAGAATATCTTCCAACTGTTGAGACACAGAAGGGATGGAGGCACATGAGCGAGGAGATCATCTCCTCTTGAATTCTCGAATGCACACGGTCACGCACACTCATAGCTGCATACAGAAGCTCAAACAGGAACCATTTCAAACTAGTCACGTGGCAGATACACACATACAATCCTTCACATTCAAGGCTCTCAGAAAATAACATAAAACGCAGGAGATGACACAACCACAGTACACTAATGGAAACGGGTCAGACTATGAAGGCTTTCAAAGACTTTAGCCATCACATCATCATTTCATTGGACTGGACAGATATCTCGAACATTTTGAAGGTGACCGCAGCTTGGGGCAGGTCAGGAGACTTGGGAATAAGAAAAAAGACTGATCTAGCTTTTCGAGGAGATTGCTTCTGATGGACCTGGTCACACTTGTCATTAACATGGCACCAGCATTGCGATTGGTCCAGGTGACTAATTCATGTCATGTGACTGGTCACAAGACAAGCATAGAGACTGAACTGTGCTGCTTGGGGCAATGTGGCTAAATCAGAGAGACGGAGTATGGTCATTTAAGAAATGCAGACCTCGGCACTCTAACAGATACATTATCCTGACACACATGCACATGCACCTGTGAGAGTGAAGATGCTCTCTCAGAATGTATTAAAAAAAAAGGAAAAACCATTACTACATTTTCCACTTGGACAATCAGAGCGAGAGAGGGAACGAGAAATGGCCCAGTACAAAAGAGGGCAAGAGATCAATAGTTTCCATGCTTTTTAACACTAATTTGTTATCTCACTATTGTTGGTAGTGGGTATGTACAGATTAACAGCCCTTTAAGTGGTTGTTACTTCTCTCATCTGTCTTTTTTTCTTTTCCAAAGCAGTATTAGATTTTTTATTAGCCATTGCTGGCCCAAATCAAATTGGTTTTGAATTTGGGGTGAAATCTGTCAAATTCCGCAGAAAGTGTTTTATGAGGTCAATCGTGTTAAACTGAGCTGATAGCGCTATGTTTTTACTAGGAGCTAAAAGGATTATCGAATTAGCCGAAATATGTCATAAACACGCATGGATAGTACCGTGGGACTTTGAGACAAATGACGCTTGGTGGATTCGGTGGATATTTGCTGAGCTTTCTGCAGGTGTAGATTTTGTGTGGGCCTGGCCGTTGGTCTGGAACACCTGCCCACCAATAGTCTGTGCACTGTGTGGGTGCTGTGTCTGCGCATATATATATATATATATATATATTGACTTGACTTATTAACAGTGTTATGGATGTGAAGCACTACATTGGAATGCCAGAAGTGGCTTTAATGGGTTGGAGTTCTGGGTTGTCATGCCCTCATCGAGCAGTAGATGGCTCTGATCACACGGCAAGTCATCTGCCTTTGCTGTCATTTTAAAACGGTGCGTTTATCTGTTGTTTTCCATTTTACTTATTGTAGCGCAGGCGCATACAAACCTGTCACTCCAGACCAGACATGACATGTTTTGCACTTTTTTTGTTTGACGCATGTATGAGTTTGTTTTTTCAAACCTGACAGCATGCCAATTTCTTTCCTGCACTGTGGAACCTTCTGATGAAGGTTCTGTGTCATCATTTTAATTGACTTTATTAGACATACTGAAACTTGCATTTTTTTGTTATATTGTATTACCAGAGCTGTCGTGGGAATTGATTATGCAGAATGATGCACAATCTCAACCTAAGCATTTCTGTTCATTCTCATGTTATTGTAAGGGTTGTTGGACTTTTAGACTTTTCTCTATGTCTGCGTGTTTCTCTACCCCTCTCTCATTCTTTATCATACTCTGTCCGTTTGCGTTCTTTCTCTTTGACTGAAACTTTAATTTATTTAAATATGATATTACACAAACTTCTCAGTGTACAGTATTTTCAGCAGTGTGAGTTTTTGAGTAATCTTTTCAAATAAGGCACAAAAAGTACATTAACAAGTCAACTCCAAGGTGTAGTATGAACTGACATAAGTAATGTAGGATACATACTGTAAATAAAAAAAACAAGACAAACAGTTTGCCGGAAGGGTTTACCTTGTTTGACATGGACAAACCCATGTTAAGGCATTTGGTATTGTTTGATCATAGCATTATAATAAAATGTAACATATTCTTTTAAATAAATTGATTTATTGACTCGACCATTGTGTCTGTGAACTTTTATAGTTTCTTGGTGAGATACACCTGTCCTGAACCTGTAAGAGACACAGCAAGAGGGGGAGAAAAATAAGTGAAGTGAAGTACAGTACAAGGATGTGAGCAAGAGGTGCCAGCACGCAAATAATTCAAGAGCCTTCTAAATTGTGAAGAGGCTTAGTAACACCAGTATTATTTTCTGTAGGTCAGCATGTCAGTGACCTTGACCCCAATGATTTTATCAGGCACTTAACAATTAAAGAACAAATGGGACCTGTAAGGCAAGATGGGCTGTGGCACTTTATCAGCAAGTCTGTTCAACAAATACAACCAAATTACATATAGCTATAAGCCTGACGTCTGTAGCA
This sequence comes from Triplophysa siluroides, assembly GCA_006030095.1. Taxonomy (NCBI): domain Eukaryota; kingdom Metazoa; phylum Chordata; class Actinopteri; order Cypriniformes; family Nemacheilidae; genus Triplophysa; species Triplophysa siluroides. The sequence continues at coordinate 2,022,072 of VCII01000558.1, forward strand.
AGCAATATACTGTATATGCAAAACACACACACATATACAGTCAGGGAAATAATTATTTGTTTCCCTACTGATTTTGTAAGTTTGCCTGCTTACAAGGAAATTAAGGGTCTATCATTTTTATGGTAGGTTAATTTTAACTTATAGAAACGGAATATCAACTGAAAATGTATAAAGGTTATAAATTGATTTGCATTTAAGTCAGTGAAATAAGTTTTTGATCCCCCACCAACCAGCAAGAATTCTGGCTCCAAAGATTGGTTATGTGCCTATATAGACCACAGATTAGTCCTGACACTTTAAGAAAGTACAAGCTTGTTATATATATATAAAAGATGCCTGCCAACAGAATCTGTATCTTCCATTTCATCAATTCCACCACCAAGGTCAAGACCAAATAGGTTTCAAATGATGTCAGGGACAAGATTGTAGACCTGCACAAACCTTGAATAGGCTACAGACAGAAGCTTGGTGAGAAGGAGACAACTGTTGGTGTGATTATTTGGAAACAGAAGAAATACTAATAACCATCAATTGCCCTTGGTCTGGCCTGCAAGATTTCCCCAATGGGGTAAAGATGATCATGAGAAAGGTTAAAGATCAGCCCAGAACTACACGGAAGAAGCTTGTTAATGATTTCAAGACAGTTGGGACCAGCAAACAAACCATTGGTAAGACGCTATGCCACAATAGATTGAAATCCTGAAGCACCCACAAGGTCCTCCTCCCCAAGAAGGCCTGCCTGGCTCATCTGAAGTTTGACAATGAACATCAAGATGATTCAGAAAAGGTTTGGAGAAAGTAAATGAGACCAAAATTGACTCCTGTTTTTGGAGGGAGAGAAATGCTGCCTATGACCCCAAGAAAAACATCCCTACAGAGAAGCACAGTGTTGGAAACATTATGCTTTAGGGCTTTTTGTCTGCTACGGGTACAGGATGACTTCACCTCATCGAGGGGCTGAGGGACGGGCCAGTGTACTGTCAAATCTTGGACGAGAACCTCCTCCCCTTAACTAGATCACTGAAGATGGGTCGTGGATGTGTCTTTAACATGACTAAGACCCAAAACATATTGCCAAGACAACCAAAGAGTGGCTTAAGGAGAAGCACACGAAAATTCCTAGCCAGTCTCTAGACCCTAGTCCTAAAGAAAATCTGTAAAGGAGGCTAAAGGAGGTTTTGCTTGGGGATCAAATACTTATTTCACGGACTGAAATGCAAATCAATTTATAACCTTCATATAAATTTTTTAACCCCCTGATTATATTTTGTCTCTTCAGTTAAAATAAACCTACCATAAAAATTATAGATCCTGCATTTCTTTGTAAGCAGGCAAACTTACAAAATCAGCAGGGGATCAAATAAATATTTCCCTCACTGTATATATAAACATCAGTAACCAAACAACATTGCCCCTATTGACTTCCACTGTATGACGAAACCATGGCGATGCCTAGTTTTGCACCAGTCCCTGTTGTAATATTGAGGGTGAATAAATTGACAAACTTTTATTTTGGGGTAAAAAATAGCATCAAGTCGCGATAATCAGGGTTTTCACGACGCGTCATCAATCTGGAAGTCATCCATGTTGTAGGTAGTGTTGTAGTAGAGACCACCAAGACAAGACTGAGACAAGACCAAGATAGGCCGAGACCGAGTCGAGACCAAGACCAGCACTCCCAAAATTCATTCAAAAGATCCACAAAACACTCAAAAGTCCTAATAAAATAATAATAGAATTAACTTGGGTGATTTATTGTGCAGAAATGTATGTGTAGGATGTTTTATGTTCCATGTTTTATCACCACCTACTGTAACGAGTCAGCAGTATTTACTGTATGTAGTTTAAAATCACCATGAGACGGAAGTTGCGATTGACTTCTTTTCCATATCGTGACGTATATCCGAGTGAAACGGCTTCTGAAATTATAAAAATATTTAGGGCGGGGCTTGGTTTTGCCCTTCCCTTTTTGATTGTTTTGTTGTAAATTGGGCCTGGAGGGGAGGGTTCAAAAAATGCCTGGCCATTGGACAGTCAGTATAGTCCTACCTCTTTTTTGTTGCTGACGTCATGTGGTGAAGCGTTGTGTTGTTGGTAGAGGGGAGGAGCTTAATGTTTTTGACGTTAAATACTGCTGACTCGTGAGTGAAGTTCAAAATATAAATAAATAATTATACTAGCACGTAATGTTACAGCATATGGCTATAGCCATTCTCGGTTGTGAACGAATTGCATTAAAGAGCTTTATTTTCACAGTTATTTCTAAAGAATATTTTTTTTTTCTAAAGCAAAATCTGCGATTTCCATTAGGTTTAATAGCAGTGTTTACGTTCAATGCCTCCAAAATGGCCGACTTCCGGATTGATTTAGCGTCGTGAAAACCCTCTACGTACCTCGATTATTACAGTAGAATTTTAGTAAAATGCCTGAAGGTCCGTTGCAGGTTGTTTCAAACGCATACGTCATCGAAGAGCGCCAAAAATAGCGTCGCGTCTATGCGCCGTATTTATGTATCGTTCACCAGCGTTGTGTTTTCATTCCGCATGTGTCCTCTCATACTCATACTGAGTATTTCCACATTGTGCATATTGCCTGCGCACGTAAGTATACTTATTTCTAGTAACGTATTCTATTTACATTATCGCTGTGTTCCGCTGTAACGTTAAACGAAATAGAAAGGGTCTCGGTTGGAGTAAGAGAAAGATGCTCCAACGCCAATGACGATTGCTGCTTCGATGTAATATCGTTGTTGTTTAGCTCATAGCCGAAACGCGGTTTCGTGTTGTTCTATAATCATGAGCTCACGTACTTTTATTTAGTCCATTGGAGTAAAAAAAGAAAAGCAAATAAGTTTAATTGGTTAGAATGGCTACTATCAAACATTTAGTGTCCTTCTAATGTACGCAAGCCACAAAAAGTCAACATAATATTATAGTAGATGGTGAACTTGGTGCGTTACTAGTCTTCGGTTTTTATGCTTTATCGTTGCTTGCAATGTTTGCTTGTGCATCTGTATATCTTTTTGTGAAAGTGTTGTTCATATGGGTATTTTTTTAACGTTAGCCCATCCAAGTCTATTGATCAGCATTGTGACCAAAGTCGAAACAGTCTTTAAAATGGGATGTATAAAACTATCAATATGATTCTCTACTGGACAAGAACAAAAACACCGTAGTTGAATTTTGTTTTGGGGTATGTACAATAGTTATCATGCAATGCAATACCATTGTACATGCATAGCAGGACTGTCTGGGATACTGTTTCTTTGCGTTAGTTGCAAGTTGCGTGTTTTTTTTCCGACTCTGTATTAGTGAATCTAGGTTATAAAGGACCTCCGGGAAACGATTAAACCTTTGCGACTGAACAGTATTGGGTTTGTCCCGTCCATAATCCACGTCCTCTCGTACCTAATCTTCCTTTGCATACGCGCATCCCCAGAAACCTTTCGCTCTTTAAATACTTAGGAATAAATGATTTTGCCACTTCAGGATAGTAGGTTATAAACCGCAATGCAGTTTATTACGGTCACGGTACTGTAACCTCATGTATTATGCATCTTGGAGGGTCGCAGGTTAAGGTTTGCTTTCAGTCTGCAGAGTACTGAAATCTGAAACGAAACTGATGGCTCAATGGCGTGTCATAAAAATGGGTAGTGCGTTGCAGTATTTATGTCCTGCTGATATGCAGTAATATGAATAGAGTCGCCCTGAACGTTTTTAAGTGTTAGAACAGTTTAACATTATTTTATGTTATAATGTGTATATGTTTGTTTCCAGATACATGTTACTTTATTGTTGTTTTATGGTGCTAAAAGATGCAATGCCTGTGACTAATGGCGCCACCTGCTGTCGATGTAGAGAAATGCGCGTTTTGAGACAATTTCATACTGTAACCGAAGAGCTTTGAGAAGAACGGAAAGCGAAACTTTAAAACGACATGTGCTTAGCTTGCGTCTGAATAGCAATATCTCTTACGTTTTTGTTTGTTCAATTGTCCTTTAATTGTTTAGGAAGATTTTGTCTTGCGAGAAACAGACAAGTTTCAGGATCTACATGACATTTCGTGGAGTTTGCCGGCCTAAACGGTTTATAAAAGCAGTCAGCGAATACATCTCGATATAGCTTTGACAAACTGATGTATTTCTAGTCATTTTCAGGTTTAAATTCATAAGCCAGAACGCAAATCTTTGATTCGTTCCTACCTGCTAGAGACAGACAGGCGTGACGCCGATTCCGGTTCATCTGTTTTGGCGGTATGTAACATTGTCTTTCGAATACGACCTTCTAGTGTGAACTTTGCGTCAGTGTAAAAATGTCTATACTTTAGATACAAAACTGAGCTAAAATAAATATTTTAATGCCCACGTTTTTAATTTTATGCTAAATCTTTGTATACCGTTTTATTAACCGTAGCTTTTTCATATCCTTTCAAACGAAAAAAAAAAAAGTGTACTCTTTTGTAATGATAACCTTGCAGACTGTATGCTGCCTGAATGCAATAATAAGAATGTACAATTTTTCATACCTGCTGTGGAGTCTTTTCCATGTGGTGTAAGTTATTATTAGTGTATTAAGACCTAGGAAAACTTTTTAACATAACGTAAAATGATAGGCTACAGTGATTTACACCAGACCAAACCTTCTACGCATGTTATCTCCCAATATTTTGCGGGTCCTGGCTGAGAGGGAATGCCCTTGGTATGGCCTTCTATTACCCATGGCCACTTTCTCTCACCATAAGAATCTGCAAATGTCTTGCTAAGCCGGAAATAAATTGGTTGTGTCACAATAAGCACGAAAAATTCATCTGTGCCTCTTTACCCGGGTTCTCAAATGACTCCTGTGATCCCAAGAAATTTTCAAACAGAATATGTGTGTGTTCAATGACAATGTAGTATCAATTGTACCCTTTACATTATCTTTCATTGATTATTTCGCTGTTCTCTGTCCCTTGTGATTTCAGAAGCAGTGCACAGACTAAGCTCTCTAGTGACATTACATTTAGCAGACGCTTGAGGATCATTTAAACGTGTGCACACATCCACCAGGCACTTTGTCCGTGCCCAGCGCTACACCCCCAACCCTGCGCTATGAGCAGAGGTAGAGGGTTTCACAACGATTATCAGCGATACGCCTTTCCAGCCCACCAAGGAAGACCTCGTTTTCATTCCCCGTCTCATCTTTCCACCGGTCACCCACGGGGCCCTCGTGTCCCAAGCCCCGGCTCTGCATCTGGCAGGTACACAAACCCCTCATATCAGATCTCCCGTCCTGCCACTCCTGGTGTGCATCCTCGCGGCCCTTGTTTCCCCTCTTCTCCCTATGATACGCCCCACTGGACAGCCCCCCACCACAGCAGTGATCATATCTCTGATTCTAATGTTGTGAGCTTCCAACAACAGCAGGTGCATTTTCTGAGGGGGGAGAGTGCACAGGCCCCGCAGTTCGACGCGTCCCATCAACGGCAGCTGCAGGCTTCCACAGGAGGCGAAGAGGGCACAAATAGACCTCACCAGTACCAAACAGGTTATCGCAACTTTAAAACAAGCAGTGGTGGTTTTGGAAGAAGAGAAGACTACAACAGGGCAAATTGGCAAAGAGAGCAGAATTTTGGATATACACCTGGACCCCAAAAAAAGTGGAGTCAACCTCACCAGAAGGGGCAGAATTATCAGAATCTAAATCAATACAGTAAGCACTACTGGAATGCACAGGTAGATAACGTGTCCAGTGTGTCGTCGGGTCTTCATAGCCTGTGTTTAGACGACCGAGTGAAAAGGGTAGAGTACTCCGACCCCTTCTTGTCCAACCGTAGCCGTGCCAGCAAAGTGTCCAGTTCGTATGGCGCCGCCAGAGAGCTTCTCTGTTTGACCCCGGAGATCAAGAAACAGGTTCTGTCTTTTTTGACGTCACTCGTGCCAGACGAGACCATTCAGGCCAAGGTCCTGGCCAAAAAGCTCCATCTGCCCAAGAAGATCATTAATGCGGCCTTGTATGACCTCTTATATTCACAGCAAGCAGTGAAACAAAGTGACACTCCTCCCCTTTGGAGGCTCCGCAGGGAAGACGACGGTGAGTCCGTCAACAAGAGAGACAGAGCACAGTCTTCAAAGGATACCGAGAAAGAACACCGTGAAAGTTCATCCATAAATCAAGACTCTAAAGCAAAACTCACCAGCACTAAGCCCGAAGCACAGACCCTTGAGGACAATAGTGATAGTAGCGACGGATCTGAGGACCGTGAAGACGACCGTACTTTGGAAACATATTTTTCTGACAAGCCTCAGCCAACACTTTTACCTACAACGCAGTCTGTAAGCGTATCAACAATGGCGGACTCTAAAGACATCAAAGAGCAGATCCTGCAGTACCTCTATGAAGTGGGCAAGTCTAGCGCCCTTGTGATCGCCAAAAACCTCAGCCTGCGAAGTGCCAAGCAGGTTAACCCAACACTCTATGGAATGGAGAAACAGGGTGATGTGAGACGTAACGCAGACGTTACTCCGCCGTCCTGGGAGCTTAGTACACACCGTCAGGGAAAGATGGACCGACAAAGGAAAGCCGCCGCACCCATAAAACAGGAAATGATCATCGATGAGATGTTAACCTCGCCGATCGAAGGGATTGCAGACGTGACGGCTGTGAAGTTGGAGGGGACTAGTGGAAATGAGACCAGTGAGTTTACAACAGCAGAATTGATGGACAGGAGTGCAAATCCAGTGAGCATGTTGGTAGAAGACAAGAAAAGTGATTTTGGTAACGTGTTGCGTGACATGCCTGATCTTCAAGCTATTCCCCCAAACCACGGTGACCTTTCTACTTGCACCACCTACCCACCTTGTCCTCCACGTCAGTTTTCCTACTATCAGGCAATGCCCAGTAATGGAGGAGAACGCTCGCAGTGGGCGTCCGACGATATCCCAGAGTTCCTCAACTTTATCAGATCGGAGGTTGCTGTATCGGTGGCTGCTCCTCCTCCCCCGGCACAGAGTTCGGAGTTGAGCAGATTGCAGAAACTAAGAGAGGCCCAGAGTAAGAACCCAGTCAGTGGACTGATGGAGTTTGCGCAGCATCTTGGATACAATTGTGAATTTCTACTCCTGGACCAATCTGGACCCTCGCACGACCCAAGGTTGGTGAGAGTTTGTGTGTTAACAGTATTAAGGGGATAGTTCAACCAAAAAAGGAATATTCTGTCATCATTTATCTTCCCTCATGTCATTCAAAGTCTGTGACTCTTTGATCTCTGGTCCACAAAAATTGTCTCAGTGTTTTTGTGTCCATACAGTTAAGGTCAGTGGATGCCAGTGTTGTTGTCTTACTATGTTCTTCAGAATATCTTTCGTGTTCTGCAGAAGTAAAAAACTTGACATTTGGGTGAATAAATTATGATAGAATTTTCATCATTGGGTGAACTATTCCTTTAAGATCGCCTTTCCTTTCTGTTGTTTATTTTGGATTTTACAGGTACAGCTGCGTTTTAAATAAAGAAGCTGAGCATTTAATGTGTGTGCATGATTTTAAGATTTGATAAATAAAGAGTTGGAGTATTCCAAATTTGTTTTGATCTGAATTTATCTTGAATGTTTTGCTCTTCATCACCAGGTTTCGGATGCAGGTTATGTTAGATGGTCGAAGGTTTCCACCTGCCGAGGCTTCCAGCAAAAAAACGGCCAAAAAAGATGCTGCAGCCATAACCCTAAAGTTTCTTTCTAGAGAGATGGAGGGAGGATTAGGAGATACAGATGACAAACCGGCCATTGAGAGTGCTGAATCCACCACAGATCTTGCAGATGATTTGCTGGTATGTTTGGTGTTCTTTTAGTTCAAGTTGCACAATGCTTTATCAACTCTGATCATTTGAGCTGTCATGGGAGTGTTTTGCAGCCTTTCATTACCTGTTGTGCCTTTTAATAAAGGGTGGTGAAGATACTCCCCCTCAGGCTCTGTCCAGGTCCCTTCCTGGAGGAAAGAACCCTGTGTCAGTCCTGATGGAGCACAGCCAGCGCAGTGGGAACGCCATCCAGTTTATCAACACAGGAAAGGAAGGGCCTCCCCATGATCCGAAGTAAAACACACTTTTCATGAAATAGTTCTGTTTTCAAAGTGCATTTATCCCCATGTCATCCTCACATTCTCTCCACACCAGCATAACCTCACACTCTCCACGCACCTTCTGTACTCTCACCTCTCCTTTCTCACTGTCCTCAGAGCACCTCTACATTTATGTCATTTCCCATCTCTCCTTGTTTCTTTTCCTGTTTCTCTCTCGCTCGCGCTCGCACACACACACACACACACATGTCATTAATTTGGTTTATATTTAAAATCTTAAAGGTCCAGTGTGTAATGTTTTGGAGGATTCAATTGACAGAAATGCAATATAATATACATAACTACGTCTTCAGAGGTGTATAAAGACCTTACATAATGAAGCGTTATGTTTTTATTACATTAGAATTAGCTATTTCTATCTTCATACACTGCGGCTCCCCTTACATGGAATTCGCCATGTTTTTTCTACAGTAGCTCTAAACGGACAAACTGCACTACTAAGTGCGTGTCAAATATTTTATCTCCTTCGCCAAAGAAGTGAACACATGACGACATCTTTGTCCTGTGTCAGCCACCGTAGTGCTTCAAAAGGGAGAGGTGGAGTGACCTGTTAGTTGCAGTTTGCAACCTCACCATCATGCCGCTAAATTTCATACATTGAAGTTTTAAAAGGAGACTTTGCAAACTATGAAACTCAATCCCTGCTTTGTCTCATCCTGAAGGACTGAAATTTTTATCAGTATCCTTGTCCTTGTTCAAGCTCATTTTTCTTGTACTCTTTATACACTATGTCCTTGAGTTGGGTTTGTATTTTCTCTGAGAAAATTAGATGAAACTGGAAGCCATTTTCCGTTGGCATAGAGCAGAGTCTGTATCTTCTTTCCTGTCTTCACATGATTTTGCATTGTAGATACAAAGTTCTTACCTGAAGGGCTGTACAGTTTGTGAAAATCAGAGTGATTTTTGCAAGTTGCTCCTTTAAGTCTAAGTTCTATGTTTATAGAGAATACTCTCTTGTGGGTAGTTACATTTGTAGTAGTTTGTGAAATGTGAACGGCCCCTCATAAGAATTAAGCCTGCTTTGGTATTTAAAAATATGCAGTTTAGGTCTGTTTCTGGTTGTCAAGCAGATCACGAGTCAAGCAATGAATCATGCAAATCCTGTCTTGTTAATATACATATGTTTGCGTAGTAAACTTGGCCTTAAGTCAAAGGGAGATTCTGCTTTCTGACATTGATGTAAATAAAGCAAAGTTCGCCAAAGTAGCATGACCATACAGAAAAAATCATTTAATTTAATGTTGGTGAATAACGAATGTAGTGCTTTTTATTAATAAAAAAAAATCCTATGTTCACTCTGACTCACTCGATCTCATTTATTTTTCCTCTCATCTCCCCTTGCTGCTATTTTACTTCCTGTTTCAGGTTTATGTTTAGGGTCATGGTTGGTGAGCGATTCTTCCCAGTAGCCTCAGCACCAAGTAAGAAAGCAGCGAGGCAGCTGGCGGCAGAGGAGGCTGTGAAAGCACTAACGGGAGATGGACTACTGCATCTTAACAAGGTAAAGAATGAAGGAAGACAGAAAGAGAGCCTCGGTGAGTGTGTACAAGAAAGCAAAGGGTTATATTACAAAGATACAGATAAACGCATTATTCAATTGCAAGGCTGTGATGCACTGTGCATTGTTGCATTTGTTTGTCTTTTTGTGTATTGAGTTTTGTTGCAATTTCTGCTGACTTGAAGTTATCTAGCTGGCTTGAATACAGCAGTGGCCAAAAGAAAAAAGATTAAATCATCAATATATGAGGTGTATGGTAAAAAACGGACAAAACATTTAACTTTTAAGCTATTTACTGTACAAAAATGCAAACCACAGCATATCTGGGAATATGAGTTTTATTTAAAATAACAAATGTGTCGAAAAGCAAAAAGCTTGCTGGAAATATTTGATTAATAATTGACTTAAGTTTTATTAGTTATTAACAGTTTGTTGTTCCTGTCTCAAAGTAATATTTTATATCCATTCTTCCTTAACTCAATAAGCTTTGTATGTTTTGTTTTGCCAAGCTTCCTTAAAGTTTTCCAAAAGCTGAGCTTCATATTGTACTGCAAACACAACTACCAAACCTTCACACCATTTTTTTAAAAGGGATAGTTCACCTTCAAAATGAAAATTTCTGTCCTTTCTTTTTTACAAACCCTCTTGTCATTTTAAACCTGTATGGCTTTTTTTCCCCACAGAACACAAAAGAAGATATTTAAAAAAATGTTGGTAACCAAAAACTGTTGGTCCCCATCGACTTGCATTGGTTTAGAGTCCATACTATAGAGGTCAATAGGGACCAACGCAACGGTTTTTGGCTACCAACATTTTTCAAAATATCTTCTTTTGTGTTTTGCAGAAGAAAGAAAATCCCACAGGTTTAAAATGACAACAGGGTGAGTAAATAATGACAGAGTTTTCATTTTATAGGTGAGATATTCCTTTAACACATTTAGAATAATATATGTGATAAAACCAAAAAATGTTATTCTGTTAAACATTTGCCCATGACACACAAACACACAGATATACCCATCCTCTTCATTTTGTGATCCCCACTGCTTTGACATCCCACACAGCCTTGTTCATCCCTCCGTGTTCATCTATGTGCCGCTCGATTGAACACAATCTTTCTCTTCCAGCCTTCAGGTAATTTCTGTCTGCTGAGTGAAAACGAATCGCAGCCGGCAATGCCTGCATGCCCCTCGCTCCCCCCACTGACAGCAGCAGAGCTTCAGGCGGCCCATGAAGCTGGTGTGGGTGACCTCATCAACCACTTGAACAACAATGCTGTGTCCGGCCTGCTGGAGTACGCCCGTGCTCGCGGCTTCGCTGCGGAGATCCGCATGGTGGGCCAGTCGGGACAGCCACACGAGCCAAAGTACACACACTTACTCTCACCTGGTCACGTTTCACATCTATATGTTTTTATTAAAGAAGCAGCAGGAGTTTCATCTCGAGTGTGCTCGACTCCCCACTACTCTACCACGCAATAAAACGATCAAATGTCACACACATTTACACCCCTCTCTCTCTCTCTCTCCGTATCTCTCTCTCAGGTTTACATACCAGGCTAAATTGGGAGGGCGATGGTTTCCTCCTGTGTGTGCTAGTAATAAGAAGCAGGGGAAGCAGGAGGCAGCAGACGCTGCACTCCGAGTGCTTATAGGAGAGGCAGAAAAAGCAGCACGTACCGGAGAGCTCACACCAGAGGTATTAAACACACACACACACACACTGTCTCATTCTGTTTGGTAGTGATTTTTGACTGCTTAACAAAGATTCCATTACATCTGTCCGCAAGTTATATTCACTCACTGTAAATGATGGCTTGGTACTTTCTATTCATAATAAATGTTAACATTGCACACCTGCAAAAGTGAGGTAAATCTAAAAAGATGAGTAGTTTAAAAAATATCTCTTATTATTCCCCTGCATATTTGTGACAGTTTATCATTGTCTTGTAGATGTAGTGTGAGCAAGTCAGTCTATCTTGGTGAAATGGCATCTGCGAGTCACATCATGATTTTGTTTCATTTTGGTGGTTTCTATTGTTGGGAATATTAAACATTCATGCCAGCGTACACTAGGGTTCAAAAAGCTTGACAAAACTGTTTGTCATAGTCTTAAAAATATTTTAATCTGAAGGATTATGATTTAATCTTTGAAATTGCTTTTGTAGACTGAAATATACAGTAAGTTTTGGACATTTACTCGTGTTCATTTTTCCACATTTTAGAATAATAAAAACAAAGTGAACTATGGGAATTATGTTGTAACTAAAAACAATTATAAGTTAAAACATGTATATTTTATTATCTTATTTAATTAATGTCTAATTATGGACATTTAAGCATACCTTCAGATCAAAAGTTTTTTTTTACAAAATAACGATAAACATTTCACTCAATTGTCCAAAAACGTTTGACCTATAGTGTAAATGTGCCAACGTATTAATTTCTCTATTGAGAAAACAACATTTTTATAAAAAATAGATTTCTTGGAGCAAATAATGTATAAAAAGCAGCTATTAAGAGTCCAGCATAGAGAGAAATTCCTTCAGTACTGTTTAAAAAGCTTCCCAGTTTGAGACCTTAAGAAGCTGGATGATAAAATGCAAATTCTAGTCAAAGGGTGACTACTTTGAAGATGTGTATATAAAACATAGTTAATTAATTTTGGAGTCTTTTAGTAAGGGATGCACAAAATTTATCGGACAGGTACTACTGGTCCTGTAGCTCAGTAGTAAGAGCATTGCGTTAACAAGGTTGTGGGTTCGATCCCAGGGGATTGCAGATACCCATGTATAAATGTATAGGATAATGCAATGTAAGTCGCTTTGGATAAAAGCGTCTGCCAGATGCATAAATGTAAATTATCGGCCGATATGAGTAAAAATGTATTCTTTTTTTATTGATCCGATAAAGTGCGCTTGCTGGTAAATCAATAAATCAGTAGGATTTTTCAGAGATTCACCTGCTTTCTGAATTGCATCAATATTTCACTGTCCCTGCGTTCCAATTCAAAGCCATCCTTATGCCCTACTCCCTTCGAAGAGTAAAGCTCTTGATGTGTAAACTCTACTGGGAAAAAACGCAATCGTATCTCTTAACGTGACCGTTTAAAATTCAATTGGCAATAAAAACAGCATTTTTTTTTTTCTTTATTTGGAGCGATGTTTTATTTGGTTTCCCCTTTCCGAATGGCCCTTGTGTGGGTGATATATCCCGTTTGGAACGCACTGTGTTTCATTTGAAAAAAGCCACTCAAACCCCCTTTGCGGCGACCTGATAAAATAAAAGTCCCGTACATAGACGTAGTTATGTGCTTTTGGGGATGCACTTTATTTTTGTTGAGCATGCACTTCTTTCATCAGTTCATCTTAGATTTTCTATTCTCCTATAAAAAATATAACTTATTGGTTATCGACCATTAGAATGACTTTATTACACTATACTATAGGTATCGATAAAACTTTTTTATATCGTGAATCCCTCCTTTTAGTCAGAACATAATCCCACTGTTACAATTGTGTTATAAATGTGTTTAATCTAAAAATGTGGAAATATAAATATGATTACGCAATCCTAAACCTTTGACCTGAAGTGTATATGAAAAGCATTATGCACCCCAGATAAACTGAGGCTAAAACTAATTGAACATATACAATTTCTGACAGATATTTTCTTTAATAGGCTGTGTCGGTGTCAGTTGGTAACATTTTTCAAATGGTCATTCTTTGTGTTCAACAGAACAAAGAGATTTATAAAGTGTTGGAACAAGGTGGGGGGGGTATCCCTTTAAAACCTTAATATGTAATACAATAATTTGTTTGTTCCAGCTGCCAATATCGGGCAGTACGATGCACGATCAGATCGCCATGCTTAGCCATCAGCGATTTAATGCCCTCACAACACGCATCCAGCACAGCCTTCTGGGTAGAAAGATTCTCGCCACTATCGTGATGAGGAAAGGAACGGACAGTCTCGGCACAGTTGTCAGCTTGGGGACGGGTACAAACGCACATACACAATAGACACAGTCAGTGTGATGCATCGGCCCGTTAAAGACTAGATGTAATTGTATCTCTTTGCGCCTGTAGGAAACCGCTGTGTTAAAGGAGAAGAGCTCAGTCTTCGAGGGGACACGGTTAATGACTGCCACGCTGAAATCATCTCCAGGAGAGGCTTCATCCGGTATCGTGTTACAGCGGAACACTCTCAGACTTCTTCCCATAATTCTTCTTTCTCTCATTCTTGCACGCTTACTGTCTCATCGTTCAATATGAAGGAGTCTTATTTCACTGCAGCTTTATATGCTGACTGTTTGACACCATGCTTCTTCGTCGCTGTGATTTCCCTTTATATCTCTTAACATTTAATTGTGTTTAAATTGGAACAAATAACGGCAAACTGCCACAATAGACACATTTTTTGTAAAAATAACAAAAGTTTGTTATCTCTATGATAACCCATATATCTCTATGACTCAGGTTTTTGTACAGTGAGCTGATGAAGCATTGGGAAAGTCCCAGTGAAGAGACTATTTTTGAGTTGGCAGAGGATGGCAACCTCAAGATCAAATCTGACATCACCTTTCATCTGTACATTAGGTGAGATATAAATGCGAGCTTCGTTTGAAATAGATATTCATTTGTAAACATGGATGACTCTGCTTTCACGCTTTTTCTCACAGCACTGCTCCTTGTGGTGACGGCGCTCTCTTTGATAAGTCCTGCAGCGACAGAGCTGAGGTAAACGGTTCTGGACACATGCCTCTCTTTGAGAATGCCAAACAGGGCAAGCTTAGAACCAAAGTGGAAAATGGTAAGAAACAAAACATGCCATGAATATTAGATCTTTTATGATAGCGGAATGCTCACTGCTGACACAAAATGTATAATGTACATGTAATGTAAATGTTGAAACTTGAAATAAATGTACATTGGCCATGTGATTTTGTTTTTAGTTAGTCATAATATTTGGGCTAAACAGCAAATATTGCAGTGCTTGAAATAGATCTTGTGCCTCTCATAGCTTTGTGAAAGTAGCTGATTTTCAGACAAACCATATGATGCAATAGGAGAGAAGCAATTGCATGGCCATTTACATATATCACATTACATTTATGAATGTAGCAGATATCATTTTATCGGAAAAATTATTTAGAAAGGCCCTTTAACAGTAAGGCATAACCATCAATTCCGGGATAAAAGCATTATTTTAATGCAAAGTGGCAAACGTTTGGAAAACATGTGACCACCCTCAGTGCCAAATACACTATCCAAATCATGTTGTCATTTTATCCAAATCAACTTAGATAAGTGCTTTAAAGATTTTAGCTTTTTACCATTATGTGCTTTTCATTGTTATCGAACCCTTGATCTTTCCAGTGGACGTCTTTTTTTGCTAGCTTTCATTTAAAACGACTGGGCAATGCAATGAAAATGTCAACCTCAAAATGAAAGTCAGATTTTAATACCCATGTGAAGTCTAAAAGTTTTTTTTTTTGCGTTCTTAAGCCATAACATATTCTTCATAAATTGCCACATGAAAGTTCAAATATAGTAACTATTTTTATATAATTTATGTTCTATAAAGAGCCATCACTTCTCCATTTGTATTATCGCTTCTGGTTTGCACATTCTCCACCCAAAAATGAAAGTTCTGTCATGATTTACTCACCCTCAAGTTGTTCCAAATCTGAATAAATATCTTTGTTTTGGTTAAACACAAAGAAAGATATTTGGAAAAATGTTAGCAACTAACATTTCTGGGACATCGTTGACTACCATAGTAGGAAAAATTATTGAATCATTATTTTGTTCTGTTGAGCACAAAATTAGATGTTTTGAAAAATTGAGGAAAGCAACCGTTCTAGAGCACCACTTTTAATTTGTCCTAACTTTGTAGTCAAATATAAACAGTTTGGATTGGAAGAACCTTGAGGGGTGGAGTAATTCATGACAGGAAATACATTTTGGGTGGAGAATCCCTTTAGTTCACAGAAATCCTACAAAGTATGTTGTCTCTCAACACTTTTTCCCTCTTTTGAAATAGAAAACTTGTGCATAGACTGATATGTTTCTTATGTCTGGACTCTGTCGAAAGGGGTTTAGTAAAATATAGATGATTCAATTTATTGGTCATTTATATTTTGAGTTTTGACTGGAAATGTCATATCTATAGTGCTGGAACTTAGAAATCTTTACAATTTAAATCGAATTGAACGGGGTCATTACGTCAGAACACACACAAAACATAACACCCGTGTCTTACTGTACATCTTTACTGTGTAATGTACCTACTGTATTTACACGTCTTTAACATTCACTTTATAGGTTCACCTCTTTCATTGAGTTGACTTACATTTCCCAGTTGTCTGCTTTTAGTGTTCTCTCCTGTTACTGTTCTTATTTGACTGTACTGTTCTTTAAGGTGAGGGCACAATCCCTGTTGAGTCCAGTGAGATCGTACCCACCTGGGATGGCATTCAGCACGGTGAGCGTCTGAGAACCATGAGCTGCAGTGACAAGATCCTGCGATGGAACGTGCTCGGCCTACAGGGGGCGCTGCTTAGCCACTTTATCCACCCTGTTTACCTGCGCTCCATCACACTTGGTAATAAGTTTCTAGCTATGCTTGGAGTGGTTATGCATAATAATTTGGGTTCAGACTTTGTTAACAGATGTGTTAATGTTTTTATGTGTTAGGATACCTCTACAGCCACGGTCACCTGACTCGAGCGGTATGCTGCCGATTGGCCAGAGACGGGGATTTGTTCACAAACAGTCTACCAGCAAATTTTGCTCTCAACCACCCCGAGGTACCGTCAGAGTGCTGCCAAGCCATCAAAGATATGACTGGACTGCAGTAAAACATTTGGTTTCATCTTTTACTTGTTTGTAATGGCTCTTTATTTCTTTATTGGCCTCTGCAGGTGGGCAGGGTAAGTGTATGACTCAACACGTCACACAGGTAAGACCAAAGAGTCGAGTGTCAACTGGAGTCAGCCGGACCAGTTTACCGTGGAGGTCCTGGATGGAACCAAAGGCAAATTTGACAGGTACGTTTCTCTTAATAACCTGCCGATAGCATGACACAAACCACATTTGCACCTAGTTGGATCAGTTTTTCCTCAGCATTTCAAAACCTAGCCTCTGGCTTTCATCCATGACACCTCCTGTTTCTTTTCATGCCAGTCCCAAGATGGAGGTATCGAGGGTGTCCAAGTCAAATCTGTTCCGTCTTTTCCATCGCTTGTGCCAGAGTGCGGGGCGAATAGATCTGCTGGCATTGCCTTCATACGCCCACGCTAAGATGGCCGCCACTTCATTCCAGGATGCCAAGAGGCTGTTCTTCCTGACGCTAACACAGCATGGATATGGCAACTGGATTGGGAAGCCCTTAGAAGAAAAAAGCTTTGAGGGCGATTCCAAAAGCATGGACAGTGGATGCGCAGGTGCCAGTCAGGGCTGTGCTGTTGGTTCTAATAGATGCTCCAGCACAAACAACAACTTGCATTGCACTTCTCAAGGCTTATAGGGGTAGCGAGAGAACAAAGAGGCATGGGGGAGTTTCTTGTGTGGCTGGCGGTGAGAGAGAATAATAGATACTGTGTGATGTGAGAGGACAGGATTTTGGGTATGGTTACTCTAGGGAAGGTTTATTCCTTAGATGGGGGAAAGCAGGGTGAGCCTGTGGGTTTTGAAAATGTAACTTCATTTGTCATGACCAAGCAGAAAAGGGTGCTGCTATGGCGACAGAGTTATAAACCTAAGCCAAAATAGACATGATACTCTATTACATTTTAGTGGGTTTCCCTCGATCTGCAGAATTGTGTTTGCAACCAATTATTGCTACCAGCAGAATGCTATATAACGTGACTGTAGTGGTGACGTTTCTCTTAGTTATCATTAGATGATCATTAGAGATTTTATGTAGAACATAATAGAATTTTCCTGTCAATAAAAGACAGCTTTGATCAGGTAATGTCACATATTTACTGAGGTTTATAGAATCCCAATTAGATATCAATTTTATTGGATTCAGCAAATGCAGGTTGCAGAAAAAGAGGTTTGACATGGTCATGTCGTATCAATTCCTGACTAAACTGCTACTGTATCTGTTTAGAGTCAAATTATTTTTATTTTTTGCAGCACTTTACATTGTTGGATGTAAAGTTCTGCATACCAAAATCTGATTGGGTAAAATGTATACATAATGTACATACAGATACATATGCACTCGGATGTATATATAAAGTCTACTGTGAGTTTATATATATTTGTGTGTGTTTATGTATGTGTATATATTGTATGTATATATTTTGTAAGGATTAATAACTTTGAAAATCGTTTTCTATCTTTCATTTTTAGAGTGTCTTTTTATACAATGTGTGTTGTTTTAACAATTGTTTATGTGCGTGGTAAAAAATCTGCAGCTCCTGGTAAATACTGCATGCAGCCAAACGCTTTCCGGTTTGTATCTGCTGTAACGGGCAGGTGGCACAAACCAATCATATGCACCTTTGTGGACCTGAGCTGTCTAATTTCCCTGTATTTTGTTTTTCCATATATTGAACTAGAACAATCTGCTGTTTTTGTGTTGTATGTGTACAGGCTCCCGTTAATTGATTCACCGCTGTAAGACTAAAGCAATAACATGTTATTTCCTTCTACCAGCACGTGAATCTGTAATCTTCACATCTTTCTCTTTTAGCCATTGAGGTTTGTTCCTATACACTCAATTAACGTTTTGAAGATATGTTTTTGTTCAATTAAAAACTAAATCAAAAGAGTAATTTGTAGTGGCCCTTTATTTGAGGAGACTGAGATAAAACTAAATCACTGTTACTGAAAAAATAAATATTTTTATTATAAAATGTATTGTTATAGAACATTTATTTTTTGGCATCCAACAATTGAATTCTTAAAGCTGTAGCAAGTTTTAAAAAATACTGAATAATTTACTAAATGAATACCTTCGTAAGGAACAAACTGATGATATTGCAACCATAATTTTGTGAGGGTAGGCCTACTTCCTACTATTTAAACTCCAAAACAACCATTTCACTGATTTACAGAGATAAAACTAAAATTATAAGGTGTCTGATATCTACTGAAGGCACATAAAATACGTTCTTTTGTAAATGTCGTGGTATAGAAAATGTATTTTTTAGTATCAAACAATTACATTCTTTAATCTGTAGCAATTTTACAAAAATACAAAAGTAAATAAATAAAAATAATTCGTTCTTTAAGGAGGAACTAAAGACATTATTCCAACCATCATTTTGTGGAGGCACTTTTAACTTTCAAATCAACCACAGAACTGTTTTTAAAAAGTTGTATTCATTAATTATAAAATGCCATGTAAAAATGTTGATATGCAAATTAGGGATAACATTTTGAGTGTTGTTATGTGACATCCTGATATAAAGTCCTTTCCTGAAGAACATATTTCTGGTCTACAAAAGTTCCAAACAGCTGATACAAAACAAATTACAGGTGGATCTCGTGTATTAAAGAAATTCAATACACACAGACTGAAGTAGTTTAAAGGGGTCATATGGCGCGAATACGTGTTTTTCTGTGTCTTTGGTGTGATAAGTTGCCCATGCATGTATTAGACACGTAAAATTGCTCAAATTAAAGTGTCGGGACAAAAGATGCATTCTATCTAAAAGGGAATGCGAACCCAGACCTGCCTGAAACGACTCGTGTAACCACACCCCGGCGAATGTACGTCACTTCGTAACATGATTTGACTTAAGACTGCCCAAATCTAAACACAAGTGTAGTGGGCGTACTTGTAAAACTCATATATACCCGCAATAATGTCGCGGAGACAACGAAAAACGAATGGTTACATTTTATTTACAACACTGTTCCAGAAAAGTACAATCCGAATGTTCAAGTTTGTGCAGCGCATTTCACCGACGATTGCTTCACGAACGTGGGAGAGAGAATAAGACCGGCTATGCGCAAAAGCTTTGGTTAAAAAGTGGGGCCATTACAACTTCTCTGGCGCTTCATATTTGCAGCCTGTAAGTATATTTTATTGTAAAAGACTTTGTTACGGACTAACGAGAGTTGAGTTTTTGTGTGTTTGCGATCTGCAAATGCAGACACGTGCGCAACGTGAAAAAAAGACAACGTAAATCCTAATTATCAGTAATAATGTTACAACTAGAGGCAAAAATGTCGTGTTTATAATGGGGTTTATTGTCTTTGTTGAGTCGCGACGAGACGTGGCGTGACACTTGGTGATCAAGAAGGGACCATTCCCTGTTGTAATGTAAGCTTGTTTCTATCTTATACACATTCAGTATGATGTATATGGTTGTTTGTTTATTGTCTTTATAACGTCGTATATAAAAGGTAAAACAGTTAGTTATAGTTTTTGACATATTTTTTTAATAAAACCTTACCAATCCTTCACATCCTGCTCAAGTCGCTGGCAAAATGATGTATCGGCTTGATCATTTTCATTTTCCGTATCAGATTCGGGCTCGTATTGATATAAGGAAGTCACGATGACATTCTATTAGCTTTCTGTCAGTTTAATTGCTTGGGAACACTATGTTCCGAATATGGTAAGAGGCGTTACATTTCCCTCACACTTGCAGTATTCGACCAATCACTGTGCACTGGTTAACTGGCCAATCATAGCACACCTCGCTTTTCAGAACGATGAGCTTTGTAAAAAATCACATGTTTCAGAGAGGCGGGGCAAAGAGGAGGTACAAGCATGAAAAATACAGCGTTTTTTAACCTTCGTGTATACACATTGCATTACATCTAAAACAAACCATAATATTCATTTTAGCCATGTCATTTGACCCCTTTAAGTCTTTGGTTCTTTTAATTGTGATGATTGTGGCTCATAATACCCACCAATCCACTATCTCAACAAATTAGAATGCTTCATAAGACCAATCTTTTTTTTTTTTTATGAATTGTTGGCCTTCTGGAAAGTATGTTAATTTACTGTATATGTACTCAATACTTGGTAGGGGCTCCTTTTGCTTTAATTACTGCCTCAATTCGGCGTGGCATGGAAGTGATCAGTCCGTGGCACTGCTGAGGTGGTATGGAAGCCCAGGTTTCTTTGACAGTGGCCTTCAGCTCATCTGCATTTTTTGGTCTTCTGTTTCTCATTTTTCTCTTGACTGGCCAGTCAAGCACACCAACACCATGGTCATTTTATCAACTTTTGGTGCTTTGTGTGGGCAGGTGCCAAATCCTGCTGGAAAATGAAATCAACATCTTTAAAAAGCTGGTCAGCAGAAGGAAGCATAGAGTGCTCAAAAATTTCTTAGTAAAAGGGTGCAGTGAGTTTTCAAAAAACACAGTGGACCAACACCAGCAGATGACATTGCACCCCAAATCATCACAGACTGTGGAAACTTAACACTGGACTTCAAGCAACTTGGGCTATTAACATCTCCACCCTTCCTCCAGACTGGGACCTTGGTTTCCAAATGAAATACAAAACTTGCTCTCATCTGAAAAGAGGACTTGGACCACCGGCCAACAGTCCATGTCTTCTCCTTAGCCCAGGTAAGACGCCTCTGACGTTGTCTGTGGTTCAGGAGCCAAATTCCTTGACACTGTCTGTGTGTGGTGGCTCTTGATGCCTTGACCCCAGCCTCAGTCTATTCCTTGTGAAGTTCTCCCAAATTCTTGAATCGATTTAGCTTGACAAGCCTCTCAAGGCTGCGGTTCTCTCGGTTGGTTGTGCATCTTTTTCTTCCACACTTTTTCCTTCCACTCAACTTTCTGTTAACATGCTTGGATACAGCACTCTGTGAACAGCCAGCTTCTTTGGCAATGAATGTTTGTAGCTTACCCTCCTTCTGAAGGGTGTCAATGATTGTCCTCTGTGTAGCCTAGTGAACCAAACTGAGAGACCATTTTCAAGGTTCTGAAAATGTGCACTTCGTGAAAGGTTTCCAATGGCGGATCTAGGGGTGCTTATTTCGTCCATTAGATCTAACAATTTCTGCATACAGCTGCTTAATAGTGCTTATGTTTAGGATGGTTGCTGTCACTTAACTTCTCTTTGTCTAACGTTAGAAAGCTAGTCAGCTCAGGACTCGCACGAGTGCCCGATAGCCAGTGTGAAAAACGAGTCAAGCCCCGCCATAGACCTCTCTCTTCCCTTCTTTCTGTGTCTTCTTGTGCATGAAGGGACAAATACATGCAGAACTATGTCAAAAATACCAGACTTGACGAGTATCCTGTAAACAGTCAGTCGTGTCATTTTTCAGATGTAAAAATTTAAGAATCTGTTATCTCTAAATATTATTTTTGATTATATCTGTGTCTGAACATCATTAAGCCCAAAACCCTAAAGCAATGGGCTGTTTATTTATATTATGTGCAGGACTGCTATAGCTTGTCATTTTTTTTCGGGGTTAATTTGTTCTTATTTACTGAATGCATACAGCGTAAAACAGCTGTGCCAACCCCTGATAATCTTTACATTTGTTAGGTCAATAGTTTTTGCTGCGGTATAAGATGGTATCTAATTTTGGCATGGGCGTAATTTGCAGTGGGACACGTCCCCACCACTTTTTGGAAGAAATTTAGAAATACTGCGGAAGGTGTGTTTTGTTTAGGGGCCATTAATATTTATAAAATATTTATTACAGAAACAATTTATATATTGTTTTTATCATCTCTGTCCCCACCACTTTTCAAAACAAAGTTACGCACTGAAGTTTGGTGTCATATAAGTTTGCTTATAAGAATACAAGATAACATGATGGGTCAAAATCAAGGATTATTTTTTTGTGGAATGCCAGTGAAAATGTTGGCAGAGCAAGTAAAAGTTTGAATCACTGCCTGGGCCAGTCAAAAAATCTTTAGCGTTGAGCCCTACAACAATACACTAGTTTATTAGCTAGTTTACCTTATTTGTTTATGAGCTAGATGAAATATAGGATTCAAATATTAGTTAACAGTTGCATATTTCAGGGAAGTAAAACGTTTCAGGGACAGATTATCGAGTCACTTAAAACCCTATAGTATTTGGTCATACCAAAAGTGTGTTTGTAAGTATATCAAACTTTTGTGTTGTGTGGGCTTGCTTACTGACCTATACTCATCTTTGTTTATCATTAATAAACCTGCATCATTCTCTTACTCATCTCCAGTATTTTGTTCAGAAATCTGGTAGTGCCAGCAGCAATTGAAAAATGAAAAAGAATTGCGCACTATACTTGGCCCCCCTCTGTAAATTGTAGCCCCTGCTTTTAAAAATTCCTAGATCCACCACTGAGTTGAACACTTTTGTTAGGAACGCCCCTACAAATGGCGTCCCCTTCTCGAAGGGCCCTTCAATGGCGCATACATGCCATTTGGGAGATGCCCAGTGAATTGGTGTTTTTTTTTTAAATGTGAGCCAAGATCATCACAATTAAAAGAACCAAAGACTTAAACTACTTCAGTCTGTGTGCATTGAATTTATTTAATACACAAGTTTCACAATTTGAGTGGAATTACTAAAATAAATGAACTTTTCCACGACATTCTGAGGTTGTTGAGATGCACCTGTATATTTCAGTTTAGGCTTGCAGATGAGCTTAAAAAAATATGTTTTGATTAACAAGTTTGATCTCTTTAATATCGACATACAATAACCATGTTTTTCATATGAATTAAAAAACAATTCAACTGAAAGTGCTGCTGGACCCGTGTTCACAAGTGGCTGTGATAACGCCGCTGGGTGGCGACTTTTCCCTGTATAGCGTAACTTCACAGAGAACAGTTTGAGCTCTACAAGAGACAGTTAGTGTACAATTAATCATTTTATTAACACGTATTTCTTTGGCAGGTCTGCTGATAAGGTCTGTGGACATTTTATAGATTAGCTAACGAATAAAATACCATCGGTAATGTTTACTGATAATTTCATCCTATATTCATGCCTATTAAAGCAAGCGGAGTCTCGATGTTAACCTGCGCTGGAAACAGATTGACAGCTGTCACGTTCTGGTACTCAGCGATTATAACCAGATGAGTTTGGGCTGGCCAAAGTCATGCTATTATCCAACTGCACTTAAATTCAGCGCAAATATTTCGACAGATTTGTCAAATGATGAAATATGAGTCCTTCCACGGGCCGCGTAAATGAGCCGATCGATGCCCACAGATAGGAATGAATGAGAGAAGGGACTGAGGGAGTAGGTTAAGCAGTGTTGGCAAAACCTCTGGTGGGTGCAAAAGATTCGCTGAAGTTAACCGGCTGTGTTTAATAAATACGATGGCCAACGGTGCTTGTGAGGTTTACTCTCTGCGCTTGTTGCATTCTGGTGACCAGTCGCGACAGCTGTCACCTTTTTAAGCCCTGAAACAAAACATTGACTGCTCAAACATTGCACGCTTTTAGCGTCCTGTGAAGAGCACGCGCACACATCCAACTCCTTCCTCCAGCTGACTCAGTGAAATTAAAGTTGTTCTGCAGGCCTGTCTTGACTAGAGAGCATGACAAATGCAGTGATGTGATGTAGCCTATGTGTGCGTGCGTGCGTGAGAGAGATGGGCTTTCCCTTCTAACTTCCACCTACACACCAACTGTCGCGGCACAAGTGCTATTACTGTATTTAGAAATATGTGCATATCTGTGTCTTACATAATGAGGTTATACTGGGATGCTATTCAACGTGCGCGAAACCCATGTCGTTTCTTTCATTAATTAATCACACTTTAAATGAGATGCGTCGGTCAATGAAAACCCCTGGACTTTGTTACTAGTGCTTAGAAAAGTGGCATGTGTAAATAAACGCATTGACTGCAGTAGCCAATATGTGTGCAATAACACTGAATATGTGGGCAAATGTGACCCGTAGGCTCAATCTAGATACAAGGGAACGAATGAAAGGAGGTACACGATAAAACACGGAAAAGTTTTTCCTTTGCATTGTTAAAAAGATCATCGTTATCAAAACGATCCGCATTTACATGGATTCGGGAAAACGAATAAAAACGATGTGTTGTGCGTGCGTCCCCTAACAACTAATCCTAACCATTGTGGGGAGGGGGGTGCACAATCTGGCAGGGAGTGTGTTTTCGGCACTACACCGCCATTTTTGTTTGAAGGGTATACTCGCGCATGCCTACGGACTGAACGGACGCATCCGTATGACGTCATAAATTTTAGAAAACGTTGCGTTCAGAGTTTATACGGAAACGATAATGCCGTCGTTTTCAAAAACTTGCCATTTGAGACCCGTTTTCAAAAGGTTACGTTTTCGTGTAAATGAACAGCCAAAACGCACAAAAAGTTTTCCCTTTTTAGTTGAAAACGATCTTGTGTAAACGGCCTTAATGGGGGTTTAAAGGAAAAGGTGAATGGATGGATACAGTGTTGGGTAAGTTACTCTGAAAAAGTAATTAATTACTAGTTACTAGTTACATATTCAACAGTGTAATTAGATTACTGTACAAATTACTCTCTCCAAAAAGTATTTAATTACTTATTACTAATTACTTTCTATATCCTATATCAACCTTGATTAGTTAAGTGATTCAAGGAAAGACATGAAACGGCTCTTTTAATTCGTAGTATTATTAACTGACCAAATTATTACAAATGTGAGAATAATACAATAAAGCATGGATTTTAAAGTTAGGCTTTGAATTTTGATGTCAATTCCATGTTTGCACACACAAATACACAAGTATTTAGTTTAATTACATCAGAAGTAACTGTAATTAAATTACAGGAAAAAATAGAGTAATCCCTTACTTTACTTTTTCAAAGGAAAAGTAATTTAATTACAGTAACTAGTTACTTAGTAACTAGTTACACCCAACACTGGATGGATATAGGGAGAGACGAAATGGAGAGGTGAGGGGAAGGTGAGAGTTGAAGGAAGGAATGATGGACTTATTTATGTTGTAATCTGTTTATAGCAGGCTAACCCTGACCTCTTTGCCTTTAGTTTAGGGAATTCTCCAGGGGCATGTGTGTAATGAGAACGCTTCAAAGGTTGAGCAGATGAAATGGTCCTTGCATGAATTGTCTTAGGGGTCTTTAGGGAGTGGTTTTATTTCTTATTCTTTCAGGTTGACTTTGGAGTTGACAGGCCTCAAATGTTATTATGGGTGGCAGTGAGTTAACTTTAATTCTTTACGTTTACTTTTGTTAGATTAAAGACTTTGATTCCTTTCAGATTTCAGTCTGTATACATAATTGAATCCCAATAATTAGTTTAATGTCCTTTTAATCATCACAACAACAGACAGAGGAAGAATTATTTAGAATGTGATTATATATAATTTAAATTACATAATATATATATTATATAATATATTTTAGCATTTGGTTAGTGACATCTCTAGATATGTTAAGCTTATCATGTGTTCTCACTTGAAGTGTGTCATATCAAAATCGTACGCGGTCTGCATGAACATTTCAAATTTGAATTTGAACTTCCAAAGACACATTTCAATATTTTAATATTATAATCTAGCATTTATGGCTGCACAATATATCAAAATGATCAAAATATTGCACATGTGCATATTGCGATGGTTTAAACTAAATAATTGAAAAAAAATCCAAAACTTACATTTACTTGAGAAGAAAAGTGACAAGCAAAAATATCTGTCACTAGTCAATTCAGTAGTCAAAACAAAATTTGTACTGGAAAACAGGATAAAAATACTAATTTTTTTTATGCAGTGCTATGATTCCCTTCAGTCTAGAACAGTAGGGGAATGTAGACTGAACAGAACATTTGGGCGAGACCGGGTGATATGGTGTAGAGTGTAATATTGCACCAGTATCAAACCATTAATGGACAGAGATACTGTCCGAGTGTGTTTGTCAGACAGAGAGAATGATAGTGAACAAAATGTGTGTCGTCGTTGTGATACTTTTGCTCCTAGGTTGTCGATGTGGATTTCTGGAAAGGGAATACGCAACTTGTGTGTTCATAGTTTAATGGGATCTAAGGCAAAGGATTTGACATAGTGCCAGACCGTCACTGTGGCACCCCTCTCTCTTTCTGTTTACATGTCTGTTTGTGTCCATCTGCCTCTCCCTCTCTCTCTCTCTCTCTCTCTCTCTCTCTCTCTCTCTCTCTCTCTCTCTGTTCCTCGGCCCTCCATCATTAACACTCTTAACTCATTAATTCTCTCACCCCTTTTATCTGGCTCTCATTGTACTCTCAAGTTTCTCGGCCCCTGTCAGTCGCACTAACGCTTTTGTTCATTACCCTCAAACAAGACAGTGCGGGGGAATGTGAAAGCGTGAGAGGATGAATCAAGTGGACCAGTGAAAGAATTGACTGTGTTAAATTTAAGCCAGAAACATTATAATCATATTTGATTTAATAAAACATCAATATTTTCATTAATCCTAATTGTCTGAATCTCATTGTTGAAATAAACTTTTATGCATGCTTGCTTCATATAAATGTGTTTGAGTCTAGGCAATATTGTTAAAAGTGCGATTGAAATGTATTAAATGAAATGGAATGGAATTGAATGATGGGTTTTGACTCGATTAGCAACCTGGCCCTCCTTTTGATGTAGTTGCATCACAGAAGTACAGATCATTTTAAAACACTGCATGAGTGTAGCATGTCCACTGAGTCATAGAGGTCGCAGAGTTTTACCATTGCCTCCCACTGACTTCGAGAACAAAGTGCGTTTGTGTGTTTAGGATGGACAGATGATGCATAGCTGAAGTGTAGTATTGCTGAGTTCACATTTGCAGTAAATAAAGTGGGTTTGTTTTCTCATCGCTGCCCACTGAGTGATGTTATTCCACTATTGATTAGCATTGATGGTTCTGTGTGCAAGTTAGTTGGTCCAGGTGGAAATGGGAATTTTATGGCCCGCGTGGACGCAGCATCCCCTTCACAAACACTCGTGAATCAAATGCGCTGGGCCTACGCATCTGTTAGTGAGAGGTGCTATTTAAAATAAGAATGAGATCAAGGAAAAGTAAAAGAACTCATTCTCTCTGGTCAATGCGGACTTTATGGTATTTAGAGAAAGTGGTGGTGTTAGTGTGGTTACTGTGATGTCATACACTGTTAAAATAAGGAGCTACAAACGGTTCTTCACAGTGTGTGTGTTTGTGTTCCAGCATTTGTCATTGTCTCCTAATGTAATACACAATTTCAGAGGTGTCCTTTAGGAATGAAGCTGACCTTTTCTCCTCACAAAAGGAACAAAAGAACTTGTTTGGTGTCACTATCTCCCTATCTCGGTGTTGCCCATAACCTTCACTGCCAGAAAGACTGAACACATTTCACCATTTTTTTTAAAGATTTGCTTCTCCATGGTCTTCAGTATGCAATGTCTCTGTTTCTACTGGTTCTGCGTCTCTTGACCTGTTAAACTCCCAAAATTATGTCATAAAAGTATTCTGTAACTCTAACCATCATATGGGGTATCATTTGAAAGCGTAGAGTCTCTAGTTTCTGGAAAAGTGCACCATTTTGGCATTTATCGTATATAAAATAACTTTTAATCATATCCCCATGTCACAGCCCCTTTAAAATCATGTATGTTTCCGATCATGAACATTTTTCATAACGCTCAAATATGTCCAACATGGTCAAGTTATATATCAAATTAAAGCTCTTACTCTACAGAATATAGCATAGAATATTTTACCACAGATCGAATGCAAGCCGAATGAGTTATGATGTATGAAATTGATATTTGTAAACCAACAACACATCCATCGAACAGCTAATAACTGCATCCCACGATTACACTTAGCCACAAATGCTACATAATCTTTTTCATTAGGTTGTTTTCAACAAAATAAGTCCATTTCTACGTTTTTAAAAGTTAAATATCTGCTTCCAACGTCTCCCATCAACGTGCTGCGTCAGCAACGTGACAAAAGCTTTGATAGTTAAAACCACTGTAAGTGGTTATGGAGTCTGTTTTAAAGTTGCAGCCCACTCTTATGAATCGCGTATAAATAACACGCACTGTGCAATATCGTGTAATACGTACGCCAAAGTTCGATTTTGCATGCATACAATACGCCTATTTTTGCGTGCATGTGATATGCCAATTTAGCGTGTGTGCATATTAATCAGCAATTTGTCTCATTAACCTGTCCGTGCGTGCATATTATAACCTCTTCCATAACCCAAACCCTAAACCTAATGATAGCGTGCGTGCATATTATAACCTCTACCCTAACCCTAAACCTAACAGTATTATTTTAATTATTTCAGTGTTTCCACTCCATGTACGTTTTAAAATGGCTGCTCTCCACCCAGGTGCACGCAAACATTGGCGTATCATATGCAGACAAAATCGAACTTTGGCGTACGTATTACACGATAATGCAACAGTGTGTTATTTAAACGCAATTATTGAGACCGGGTTGAAAATTGGTTATGCCAAATTCAGGCGGAAGAATAAGGCTTTAGAATAATAGGATTAGGGTGTGTGTAGCATTTGAAGGCCATCGTTTCATGGATAAAAGATTGAAATCCTCATTTTGAGGTTGACATCAGCTATTTGTTTATAAAGCTGTTTTATACGCAATAATGAACCTCTCTCATTGTCGCTTGTTATTGCTCACTTGTCTGTTCTTCAGTTGTAACTGGACAGCTATGTTCCATGCAGTCACCTTTGACCTTTCCATAGGGTGGGTGGGTGGGGGGGTGTAGTTGCTGGTTTTCTGCTGCCCCTGAGCTATAACTCTCAACTATCTATCTTTTGTTGCTTAATGCCTCTTGTTCTGTCTCTCCCTTTGATATTTTGTCATTCCATTTCTCATTTAATCCTATGTCAGGTCTTTGATCCTCTCACTTTCCGCTCTGTGCTTTTGTTTTAATATATCTGGATTGGCTGCTGGGGAACTAACCCTCTGCTGTGCCCTTAGATTATATTATACTGAGAATATTTCTGGATACACACATACATACATGGACATGTGACCCTCATCATCTCCATGACTACTGTGTAGATGATGACTGTGCTTGTTGCCGAAGATGTCACGGGAAACATATGGCTTGTGCTGTAACAGCCCTTAAATAAGGGGAAATAATCACCAGGTGACATAAATGTGTAATTTATTCATACCTGTCATATAAAATCTCTGTCCACGCTAATGAAGCGTCATCCTTCGATATCCGGTTTAAGGGGCCGGCAGCCAGCGAGAAATGTAGGATTTAACGTGCTCATTACCGGAACGAGAACATAATGACATGAAGGAGAGGAAGCTGTTGCCATGAGATAGCAAAGAGATGAGACATTTTTCACTTTATCACAGGTTTTTTTCAGACAACCTCCATACCGTACATTCGCGAAGGTTAGCGGTATCTAGGTGACTGTGGTTTTATTTTTTCCCCAGATCATCCTTAAATACAGAGGATACAAACATGTTGTCATTTGAAGTTTCGTCAGCAAGGATATCTTAAGAAATACAAACTTGTCAAATTTCTTCTACATTGGTATCGACAGACGTGTCTGCACGGTGACAGGTGTAAGTTCCAGAGACAAAGGGACACTTAGGCCTGCTTGCTGGACGTACCACCTGTTAATGGGACTTTGATGGGTCAGGACGGCTGTCTGTTTAGGTTTCATCTATGCTGAAATTGACAAATGATGTCATGAACTAAACGACAGTGCAGACTGCGGGATTATTGCTTAAGTCTCATGTGTTCATGAGAAGCAAAGGCCTTGTAGGGGGTGATCCTACATACAAAACACAATGGTTATGATTTTAGACCATCAATAACTACGTTTTTTTTCATAAACCGTGGCTACCATGATATTTTTAAGGGTTTATGGATTACTTCTTTACAGCGATAATGTTGCTAAATGTTTATGTTACAAATTACTTGGTAAACGTTTAGTTTAGCTTATGTATAATATTGTTTTACTGTTTATTAAAATATACACAACAGTTTATAATATTTAATTATCATTGTTATATTTGTATTCTCTTATTATTATAGTTTAATTTAATTTTGTGGCTGGAAAGTAGGAAAAAAGGTTGGTGGTTTAACTAAATTTAATTGCATCTGTAGTTTTATCATATCTTATTTATTTTGTTCTGCGATGTTTGTCCAATGAAAGGAGCAGAGAGGAGGGACCAGGGCGGAGAGACGGAGCCCAAAAGAGAAGTTGAGAGGGAGAGAAGGAGAGAGAATGAGAGACGTGCTGTCAGAATGAGAGCTAGAGGATATGCATCCATTTCTAGACATAATGTCAGGGTAATGTTAGTTGTTACCTTTACTCATCCACATATGCCTATGTTAAATCGATGTTTCTCATATAGCCCCGATTACGCTTTTGCGAAGTTATAAACGCAACGAGTGGATATATCTTCTAAAATATGCAGCGGCGTTAAAAAACATATTTTCCCGAATTTTATGTTCATCATTTATCGCGATCATTGTGCAGATGGTGAACGCAACAGTCGCTTTCGTTAACCCGGGAGGCTTTTTCGGTAAATAAGCGGGATCGTTTACTTCTGTAATTCAAAACCTTCAATCTGGAATCAAAGCTTGTCGGCAACGATGCGAAGAAGAAATGATGGCATGACTGTGACAACATGAAAAAGAAAAAGTGTGAAGGAATATTTTCCCACCGCTTTTGAAGTCGCCGTATGAACGCGGAGATTGACTGACAGACGGGAGGTAAGTGACAGAAAGATGCCTGTTAAGAAAACGTACCGGTGGGAATTAGGCTACATTAAAAGTGATGTATTATAAGTGTAACCGTTATGCATTTACACATTTATTTGATGGATTTCGCCTATTTCGTTAATTTTATTTTTGGGCGCAATAAAATGCTCACCAATGTCTTCAATAGTTCAATAGCGTAGGGATGTAATATAATGAGTCTTGTATTTGTCACAGGTCAGCCCAGAGGCCGTAATTTAACCATTGCAAGTTTTTCAATAATCCAGACACTCTTGGTTGCATTTGTGTGACAGATATTGCTGGAAGGAGAGAGAGAGGAGAGGAGGGGGTGTCAGAGAAAGAGAAAAAGAGAAGGCGAGAGCGCTTAGAACGATAAATAGATTGTGGATGCATCTCTCGAGCACAAATCCATACATTGTAACTCTTAACTTGTTGATAGTCAATGCTTTCGGTCTATACACACTATCTTTCGGTACATAAAAGGGGAGTCCCCATCCTACAGACATGTCAGCCTCCTCTAGGTTCTGTAATAGAGATAAAACCATCTGTCTTTCTGTTCCCTCTCTCTCCCTCTCTCTCTCTCTCTCTCACCTCCTTCCTAAACTCCAGAGTTGAGGAGCAGAGCACAAACAAACCTGCCGGAGCCCGGTTGCCATGGATCCCCCTCCCTCTCTGAGTCTGGCCCTCCTCAGTGGGAACGAGGACGAAGAGCAACGTCCGCCCCTCCCCACAGGTGGTATCTCCCACACCTCCCTCTCTGGCAACTATCCTGGGACCAACCATTCTAATCACACGGGAGGCAACAGCAGCCTGGAGCGTCTCAACGGCACTCCTTCGCCCACCACGCCGAACCTTCCACCCGCGTCGCTGCCCAAGCTACCCCTGTCCACAACGCCCCAACTGTCCACGCCGATACCCAACGCGCTCCACCCCACCAGCACGCCCCTTTCCTCCTGCCTCGGTAGCCAACATAGTCTGAGCGGGGAGACCTCGCCCGTCTACAACGCGCTGTTTTACTCCTCTCATTCGCCCTCCACAGAGAGAGAAAGGGAGAGAGGATGTAAGCATAGGCAAGCCAGCCCCCTGGTGCACAGGCGGGACAGCAACCCTTTTACAGAGATCGCCATGAGCTCGTGCAAATACAGCGGTGGCGTGATGAAACCGCTGAGCCGCCTTAGCGCCTCCCGCAGGAACCTCATAGAGTCGGACAGCGGCAGTGATAGCAAGGAGGGCGGGGCGAGCACCGGCCCAGGTACGGCACCCTCCTCTCAGCATAGCCAATCACAATCCCAGAACCCGCCAGAGATTGTTATCTCCTCGAAAGAGGATCCACCTTACGGACACTCTTATGAACTTGAGGCCTCTGCCAATCAAATGTCCATCTATCACCAGAACCACGCCCTCTCTGAGAGCAGGGGCATGTTGGGTGGCGTGACAGCAGGTGGGACCAATGGAAGGAGGGGCGGTGGTGCTGCTGGAGGGGTGGGGAGGACCGCTTCCAAAGCTTCTAAACGTAAGAATCAAAACATCGGCTACAAACTGGGCCACAGGAGGGCGCTGTTCGAAAAGAGGAAGAGACTTAGTGACTATGCCCTCATATTCGGGATGTTTGGCATTGTTGTCATGGTGATTGAGACCGAGCTGTCCTGGGGTGTCTACACGAAGGTGAGGCATTCACTGGACTTCATTAACCAGGACTTAAGTGTGTTTAGTAGATGACATAGCATGTCCGGCAAGAGGTTTCTAGATTAAGGGTACAACTTATAGAAAAGAAAGCAGCCGTGAGCAAGTTAGCACACTCAATCATAATGACAGGGACAAGCAAAAAACAAGGACAGATGTTTGTGAACCAAACACATCGAATTCATAAAGGCCCTTTGAACTCAAAGCGATCCTGTTAAAGCATCTGTTCAGACGCCCCTCCATCTTATAATTGGCATCACAGGCTTCTATCAAAGCAAGCGCTGTTAAGAGTCTCACTTCACACAAGCAAAGTTAAGAGCATTTTGAAAATCCAAACCCAGTTCTAAAAGTGCTTTGGCATTTCGTTTCGGCACAGAAGACAGTAGCCACACATTTGTGAGTCAGGGTGTGACCGTGCATGTGTTAAATAGTTCATGCCTATCTTAGTGTTCAAACATACACGTGCATTAGGAGTTCAAAGTAAGTAATGCTGCTGTGGTCAATAGCAGCATATCTTGTAAGGAGAGACAGAGCGTATCAGATATCTGTATGCGGAAAAACTGTTTTTGACAGCTGACTGGGAGATCCTAAAACACACTGTAGAGGCATAAAAGCGATTTTTTCAATGTTCAGGGGTAACAACCGCTTCACACAGCACGCGTCAGCAGTGCGTAAGCAGCGCGTATTTTCTTCGCCGCACATGTGAACAGAAGAGAGCATTCGTACCGCACACGTAAGCAGCTCGTGCTCGCGGAGCAGAAGCGGCGGGTAAGCAGCAGTGCAGCGATCATTTCGGCGCTGAGTCTATTTTTGCTGCGCTGCTCACACTCAATTAAAGCGACAGTGCATACTTTACGGACAAAATCCACATGGATTGACAGGAAAAAGTGACACTTTTACATTTAAAGCATGTAAGTGGTGTCTAATGTGTTTTTAACAGTCGCTATGAGTTTCAAAACACTTTTCCAGGAGTTTTTTGGCCAAAACCACAACAGCACATTTAAAGGATTTATAATACAACTATATCTTAAATGTCATGCTTATATCGCATATAAAGGAGTGGAAAACGATCGCATTACGCTGTCAGTGCACTGAATGAAACCCACTGTCATCATAACCTTCTGAAAAACAGATGAAACTACATAAAATGCTCATGTACTCGTCCTCGTAAAAACACACAGATACAGAAGACCGATACCTCATCTGACATAACTGACTGAAACTTGTGCTTTGAAAGTTTGTGACCTCTAGCAGCTTTTTGCACATTACACCTAACAGAGGGTTTCTCACTTACACCCACTAACAGAAAAGCGAGATTTGCTGCTAACTTGTACTAAGGGCCTGGTTAAATTTGTCTATGGTAGTTAACAGTTTGTTTAAATAGTTTTGGGGTGAATGTATGCGTTTAACCTTCCCTAAAACTCCCATGCTGCTAATATATGTTGACTTAAGTGTTAAATGCCAAGCCTCAGTTTTGCTCTACGTTAGGATCAAACTCATAACCTTCAGATAGTTGGGTGAGAACGCATGATCATAGTTAACGTAACTATTATAACATTGGTTCTACAAAATGTTACTCAATATCTACTTTCTTTAATATGAATCTCAGACTAGAAGCATGTTAGATAAAGGCAAACTTTATAGCGCAATGACTGATTCATGTGCTTCATACGTTAAAAGTAGCTGAATGATTGAATGTAACTGACGCATCGTGTCAAGGTGAAATATTTTCTAGAGAAACTGTTTGCTATAGCCTGGGCCTCAAACAGAAGATGCATTGAATGAAGTCATTACCAATTGATTTTGCTATGGTGTCACTTGCATCATTTTTGCTAGGGAACAACTTGTTGATGCAATTGTGCTGTTCAAATCCCTGCGAGCTGCCTACAGAGGCAGCATTTTAAGGCATCATAAACATGCTCCTCTCATTCTGTGTTATGGGAAAAGGTGGGCATCTTAATTATGCTCCAAGTACCCATTTTTAGCCAAATTATAAGGTAGCAATACATGTTTTCATTGTAGAAAGGATAATCCCATTTCGAAGAGTCAAAAATATAAATAAATGTATTGAATGGTTTAGAATAGTTAAAAAAAACATATACAGTATGAAAATGCAGGGCGGTATTTGTATAGTACATAGTTGCTGCCGTTCATACTGGTAATGATAGGGCGCCATGATCTAATTCATGACAGTGACCATTGTCCACAGAAAGTGGGCGTGTCTAGTGACACGACAAGTTGAGAATACGCCCTTTTTCACAATGACGTAACTTAACTTCCGCCTTTTTCGTAAAGCAGTGTATCATAACATCATGCAACAAAACAAGAAGAAGAAGAACTTACATTTTGCCGTCGCGCTAAAATTTAACAACAGGGGGAAAAAACGGACAGAACACGTATTCAAGTACTTATCCAGGCACCTTCGCTAACACAAAAAGAAAACAAAACACTTACCTTCATATTCAAACAGGATGTTCTTCATGTTCAACGAAGAATTTGTATCCTTTATCTAGCTTTGATCTTGTTGTAAGCGAAAATTTGTCAGCAAGTTGTTGTACACCATCTAGCCGTATTTGTGGCAGCTGTGCAAGGGACTTGGTCAATTCCATTCTGAGGCGCTAGCGGAAGTAACAATACACTGCTTCGCGGCAGAACGGAAGATGCGTGACGTCATGTGAAAAGGGCTTATTGCTCAACTTTATACAAATGATGAGCCATTTTAGGGGCGTAGAGGTGTCACAATAAACAATACTGACAATAAGTTTGATTTGATCAATTCATATTAATTAATATGAATTTGTTAAAGGGGTGCTGCAACCACGTGTCATGCATTCTGACTTCTTTACAATGTTAAACGTGCTGTCTTCTCATGCCTAACATGGTCAACTTGTCAAAAAAATGAGTTGGGCGTATGACGTAGTATTTCTGTGCTCGATACACTCCCCCAGCGATTGTACATCGGAAAGTCTTTTTCGAACATATAAAACTGTTTTGTAGTCCCTTATTGGACAATTTTCCCGGAAAAGTACGCGACAGCAAGGAGAGCAGGAGAAGGAGCATGCGCAGACGTCACTTTCACTTGTGTGCAGGAGAGAGGGAGAGCATACATTCGCGAAGTTCAGGTGTTTGTTTGTTCACTTCATTTGGGTGATGAATGTTATATAAACTGTGGATATAACGCTGGATTTGGAGATCGTTTGAAACTGATATATGGAGCCGTCCCAGCGCTAAAAGATGCCGGACATGAACCGCATGCGGTGAGTGAAAATGATGTCTGTGTTTTGTTTGCAATGGCTTCGCACGTGCTTGAGTTCAGCCTCCCCCCTGCATGCGTCGTATGATTTCGGAAGTAATCGTACAGCTGTATCTATCTTTTATAAATGTGATCAAACTAAATACTCTTCGAAGATACGAAGTATGCAATACTACTCTATAGATACTCAAGATTAATATGAGATTGGCGATTGGAGATATATTGTTTTATACTGTTGTCTCAGGTCTACTTGTGACGTTCGTGTGGTTTTTACATTTAAAAACATCAAATTAAATTGCTGGCTCGACAAACGCTCGGTGTTAATGGGCGTGCCTCATTGAAGACTTTGCAGTAAAATGCCCACTGCTATGATTGGATAGCAGTTTGCGTAGTAAACTTCTGTGAATTTGGTTAGACACGTAACGTTAGGTTACACATTATCAGCACATATCAAGCGATCGCTAACAAAGCAGCAGGGACGCATCGTACATATATTTTTACTCGCAAAAGATTACTGCGCTGTGTTCTTCCACAACCAGGCACTGCACAATATTTTGCAATCTTTCATGGCATGTTTATTGCTTGCTCGCTCTATCTGGTTCCGCGCCCCCTGTGCTACTTCATTACTGTCATGCGCAAACCAGTGGGCAGGGCTACAGAAGTAGTCGTTGATATTCTTCTGTGGCGTTGTTCAACCTATCATAGATAGGTGCATTCCAGGACCTGGAGTTTGCTGGGCCTGGTGTCAATAAATGTTGTAATTTCAGTAACAAGGGCGCTTTCAATTCTGACACTTACAGGATGTTCGCTTGAATACGATAACCTCTTATATAACAAATGTCTAAATTCATGACACCTTTAATACTACACATATATTATCATAAATCATTCAGTTAAAGTGTTATGTTTGTGGAATGACACGAGGGAGAGTAAATAATGACAGAACTAGGCCTTTAAGAGTCAGAATGGTCACAGACTCTCCAACTATCTCATGTTTTGAGGGTGATTTATTGGCCTAAATAAAAGATACATTTAACCGGAAGCACTATTTTTTTTTTTCAAAATCTCATAGATATTGCAATAGTATTGTTATTGTAAAATTATTTTGCCGTGTCGGGATAATCTAGCAAAGGCACGTAAAATCCTTCACGTATCAGATGGTGTTTAAAATGCTACCTAGGCGGTGAGACAGCTCACTTGGTTTTGGAACAGAACTAAGATGTCTAGTGTGTATATGAGCCCGGACGGGTTTGTGTGAGGTTTCTTCTACCTGGCACTGTTCTGAATGGATCTGTCTCGGCGTGTGTTCTGGAAAGCACTTTGTACATGGGCTCATTGTACTTGTTCCATATGTGGTTGTGATGTGGCAGGCATATAGGAAATTTGCTCCGTCTCTGTATCGCTTTTTCGTTGCCTGTTTTCCCTCTGTGTCTCTCTCCTTTTATTTCTCTTCTCTTTCTGTCTCACCCACTCACTTTTCCTTGTTTTTTCGTTCTTATTTTCTTCCTCTCTCTCACTGTCTCTCAGATTCTTCTCAGAAGGTTCCTTTCCTCTTGTCTCCTGGTAATTATTCTTGGTCTGGATCTCTTTCATACTCACTATCCTTAGTTATCTCTCTCTCTCTCTCTCTCTCATTTTAGTGGGTGGTGAACGGGGGAGTGTTATTGGAGAGCGAGAGAAAAGCGAGTGAGTGTTAGGAGAGATGAAATGAAAGGCTGTAATAAAATCTCTTTATTTGAGATAGAAAACGGGTGAGTGAGTCAAGTTTGCACATGAATAATGGCCATGCTGATTGTATACCATTATAAAACAGCACAATAGATGCCTGTGCTACATCGCCTCTCAGAGCAATTAAAGCCCTTTCTCTCAGTGCATTACTGCTAAATGTCTGTGAGAGATACCTGAGAATCTGATGCTTTCCACAACCTAAACATCCTCGAAACTGTATGACTTTTGCTAGATGGATCTAATGGAGATTTGCCACTCCGCAATCTTGTGAAAGATTTTGTCCAGACAAATGAGGTTTTCTATATTGTAATGAATAATTAACATAAGTGAAGTCAGATGGAATGATTATGGCATATTGTCGGACAGCCCTTTGAGTGATTGCCTGTATTGATTATTAAAAATCACCTTTGCACACCATCAAGCTTCTATTGAGGGCTTTGCCACACCACTTGAGCTATGTGTGTGTGACAGCTGTTTTTGAAAGGATAATGCCAGCAGGGAATTCCTGATGAGACACAATCATGTCCAAAACATTTTCCTCTCTTTTCGGTAGAGATGGAAGCCGTGCGTGTCCATTCAAGCAAAAATGCAGCTTGGGGATATGAAGATGATGATGGTTATACAGCTGGTTAGGTGTGTAAATTGTGTGGGTTGGTCTGGATATAAATATGTAAAAATATGCAGGGACTAAAAATAACTTTGCCACACATGCCATGTACCAGCCAAAAAAATTGCATTGTGACAAATGTTTTGTGTATGTTGGTTACAAGCATCAAACCATTGTGTCAATGGATGTATTATACAAGATGAGGCAGGCACTGTCTCTTAGTGAAACGCCATCTGTCATGTGGACAAATTATGAGTTTGGAATTGTTTCTGCTTTAGGGTCACCAATACAAAAAAAGAGTAACAGAGTTGGAAATAAAAAAGCTTCTCAACATCCTAGGTAAACCTCAGATGACACATTTTCCACTGGTGTGAATTGTAATGGATATTTAAAGTAGACAGTTTGTATGACTTTGACTTGAATTTGATGTAAAGAATGCACTGACAACGAATTTCATTTATTTACTTGTCAAAACAAATTGCACTTGCGTTTGGGCTTGGCGAATGTTTAAAGGGATAGTTCCATCATTTTCACACCTTCATGTCTTTTTAAACCTGTATGACTTTCTTCTGCAAAACACAAAAGATGATTTTTCAAACAATGTTGATAACTGAACAACATCAAAACCCATTGACGTATGGACAGAAAACCAATGCAAGTAAATGGGTCCCGCCATTGTAGCATTCTTTAAAATATCTTCTTTTGTGTTCTGCAGGAGTAAAAGTCATTCTGGTTTGAAACGACAAGAGGATGAATAAATGATGACAGAATACATTTTTTGGGGTGTACTGTCACTTTAATTTTCCCTGTACATATGCGTAAGACGATTGTGTTCATATTAAACGTGGTGAATAGTGTCTAGGTGTGTGTGCTACCCTTTCTCAGTCGATCTCAGGTTCATTCACACTACACATCCTTCCCTTTTAAGATAGACAGGTAAAAGGAACAGACAGAATGAGAGAGAATTGGGAAAAACAGAATAATAGAGTGCAGGGTGAAATAGGAGCCTGTTTTGATAGCTTTGTTTGTGGTGTTTGTTCAAATATTTGGACTGCCTATTTGTTTGCTATCTGAGCATTCCATGAACAGTAAGATATTGAACTATAAAATAATTCTGATGTGCTAAAAAGATTGAGACCTTAGATTTTAGTAGTTTAATGTGCAGTTGTTTTTCATTTAAAGAACTGGCATCCACAACTTGCGAATAATTATTTTTGTTCCAAAGAGCATCTGTACTTTAATATAATTTTGTTAACACTTAAATGATTAGTGACCTACAAAACAGAATCTTGAATATTTCTTATTCAAATAATTTATATATTTTATTCAAGAGAACACAGATACAGTGGAGCAGCATTACATCCTAACACAAGCTTGTTCGACAGCTCTAAATACCAGAAGCCAAAAAACAAAAGCTTTTGTCAAATCAATACTTAATTTTCACATTGTCCTCACACTGTCACAGCTTTCCTGGGGTCTGTCTTGGCTCGGACATTAGTACATTGACAGAAGCCTGCGGATTCCTGTGTCGGTCAGCCTGTTGCCTGCGCATGAGGTCATGGGTTGCTGTGAGTTTGTGCGAGTGTGCCACGTTTTGCTTATGTTATATGGACCAGCCATGAGGAATGCAGCTTAATATGCACAATTATAATAAAAAAAACATTCAATGTAGTCCCCACCCTTTATTTGTATAATAGAAAAACAAATATGTGAATGTGTATTTGTACAGAGTAAAAAGAGTGTAAAAAGGTAAGTGTGAGGTTTAGACTTTAGGTTAGGTGTAGGATTCGGAATAGGACGTATCATTAGTTTAGTATAAGCACAATACAAGGAAAACATAGTAGAAAAGCAAATATGTTTGTGTGTGTGAAGTCTGCTGAGTCATCATGTAAAGCCCCTAATCCCACTCCTGCCACACTAACGCTCTTTACTGCTCTCCCACAGGGGCTATAATCATCAGTACATACACAGAAGTGATGGACGAGCCTGAGGAAGGGTCAGTGATGGAGAGAGAGGGAGAGAGCTAGGGCAACAGTACATTGAATTAAAAGGACCCGCAAATGACCATTAGTGCTAAGCTTAATGTACGTGCTGTGGATCACTGTGTGTTCATAAATGTAGCAGTGCGCCGTTTCATTTTTGTATTTTTTTCCTTTCCCTGAGTGTGTAATTGGGTTTTCAGGGGTGTAATGGTGTATCAGCGTATAATCAAGTGTGTCAGTCTGTGTGTAATAGGGCTTGTGTGTTTGTGTCAGGTGTAGCCTCCAGTTGTGGGTCCCCACAAGGATAGTAAAACCTGAGTCCCACCAAAGTCTGTTTACAGATGTTGTGGCACTTGGCGGCCATGTTTGCAATGCTTCCGGGCAGCTATTTCAGTCATAGCATGACCACAGTCCAGTTGAATGGGGGGAGACAGGTATTTCTCAAATCGCTTAAAAATCACAATTAAATAGCATGTGTCCGACCAACAATTAAACCTGACGTCAACTGTACCATAACTTTTATTTACTAAGCTAATTTCCTTTCGCTTTAGCTAATGGCTTACGCACAGGTTGGCAAGCGCCTCACGAAACTCTGTGTGGAGAATCATCAGTCTTTATTGATTTACAATTGGCTCTTTTCACTGGAAGGCGGGACTTCCTTCGGCACAGCGGCCAAATTGAGCATTGCGTCTGAGATACTCTTATTATAGGGAGATGGGGGGATCTGTAATACTTCCAATTGGAGAACCTGTAACGGCCAACAAAACCCTTTGCATCCAATCAAACAAGCCTCTGGTCTTCTCTTTCCTGCGTTCCGCTGAAGCCAGGGCGTTAGCATTAGCCGTTGCGCTTTTTTGGCTAAAAAAGGAGACCATTCAAAGCCATCTAGTGGCTTTGACTAGTCTCCTTTCCTGCGTTGTGCTGAAGCCAGGGCGTTAGCCGTGAAGTTTTTTTGGCTAAAGGTTGTTGGCTTGCCTTCTAGTGGCTTTGGTTGCGTTCCCTCCGCAATTATAGTAATGGCAGTGCTGCATCTTGTTACTTTTGGAAGCATCTACATTGGCCAATGGTCTACATGTGGGAAATTGATTAATAATTATATTACATTTTTGCTTGGTTTTTATGTGAAAATGCAAAAAGTTTCCATGTTGGTTAGGTATAGTGGTGTAGTTAGGGATAAGCTAGGTCAGTATAAAACACTAAGTCTATGGCAAGTCCCCTGAAGATATCAAGTAAGATATGTTGGTGTTTTTTGTAATATTGTAACACTCCATGACACGAGTGACTTCAGCATTCTATTCTTCCAACTGACGTCCATGCAAGTGTCGTAACTCTGTTTTTCAAAGGCTCTGAGTTCAACTACAAACGTAGTTCAAGGAAATGCCAATGGTCATATTATATCGCTGTTCTTAAAACCTTTTCAGGTATTTTCATGATAATAAAGTATATTTATAATGATGATGTTTGATGAGCAGTGAATACGTCTGAATGAGTTAGTATAGGCAGTGGTCAGTGATCTTGTAGGCAAACATCAGAGCTTTGAATTTGATGTGAGCAGCTATTGGGAGCCAATGGAAACTGAAAAGCGACACCAAACATAATTACCAGCTGGGTTGGGTGGGTATACTACAGTATGTGTGTGTTTAGGGTCAATGGTGTTTTGTTTGCTCTGTGTAGACTGAGTGGAGGTGAATGATGAAGTGCAGTGTTTTTGAGATTGGTTTGGCCAGACTGTTCATATCATTAGACTGTGTCACTGAGATAAAGTGCTCTGAATGAAGGGTCAGTCACACACAAAGCACTACATATACAGCGACATTAATCATCTGCAAATCTTTCTTTGTCCTGAATTTTACAGTATGTTGTGTGTGTGTGAGGTTTTATGCTTGTTTGCTTTGAACCTCACATTTATGTGAAGTCAAAACTGTATGTTCCACATTTTGTGGCACTTTTGCCCTGGGCTTTAAAGGAGATTGTCCTTCCTATAGTGGTATAACTGACTGCTATTTGTGTGTTACGATTTTATTCTGTGTGTGTGTGTTTGTGTGTGCGTGCGTGTGGAAGGATCATTTTTTAGTTTTTTCAGGGCACCCGACATCAGTGATAAACGAAGACACTGAACAAGAGGAAGTAATTGCATTAGAATCACAGATGACTGTGCGTTTGTGGCGGTACGTTCAGCTGTAAATGTCTGTGTGTGAATGCGTAGAGTGTCCTCGTGCTACTGCGTGACAGACAGAAGGCTCAAAAATGACTGTATTCAGACGTCAGAGCAGATTTGCTGGGTTTTTATGAAAGGACCAGGGAGAACTAAAGAGAAGATGCTAAATGCATGAAGAAAAGAAAAAAGAGCAGGACGGTGATTTTGTGTGTGAGAGCGAAAGAGAATGCTGTTAATGGTGCCCAGAAAGCCTATTACCTTTGTATGTTGTCCATCATGACCATGACAGGATCAATAACTGCTAATCTAGCCATGAGTGTGTTCGTCATTTACGCTGTTTATACACACACACATATGGCATAGGCCATGCCACAGAAACAGAAGACTCAATTACGATGGTAACAAATCAACAATGGTTGGTTGGTTGGTTAGTTAAATGTGAGAAAAAGGCGTAAAATTTCCTGTGTGTATTCGATTTAACCTCAACAAAGAGCTTCCACTTGCATCTGTGTGTGATTTAAAAAGATGCAGTGAAATTTATTTTAAATGCTTGGCATGATATAGCTGAATTCCTACATTTCCTGGAAATGGTGAACCAATGTTTCGATCCACCAATCAGAAAGCTTTAGTCTAAAATCGGATCTGTCTATAAGAATGTTAAACTAGGAATATGTCCTTTGTGGGTAATTTGTGACATTGGGCTTGTATTTTACTAAGTAGTAGTTGTGGTCACTTTAGAATACAGTCATACTTCTTGGTCTGTCCCTTGTGGCACACTAAAGTATGACTGACCACTAATATCGGATGTCAT
The DNA here is from genome assembly GCA_006030095.1 of Triplophysa siluroides. Lineage (NCBI taxonomy): Eukaryota > Metazoa > Chordata > Actinopteri > Cypriniformes > Nemacheilidae > Triplophysa > Triplophysa siluroides. The sequence goes on from VCII01000558.1 coordinate 2,065,533, forward strand.
CTTTCCCCACTGCTATTCGAGCCACAATCAATACTTGCATTATTATAGCCATAGTTGGTTTCTTCATTCCCTCACGGTTCTTTTCCCATACAGTGTAAGTGAATAGAAACTGAGGCTGTAAGTCGCTAACAATCTCCTTTTTTCTTCCACAGAGAAAGTCATACAGTTCTGGGAAAACATGAGAGTAAATCATTACATAATTGATATTTTCGGGCACACTGTCCCTTTTAGATTGTATTCAAAAAGATGTTCTGATAAAATTACAGAAGAAGAGGCTTTGTTACAGCGTGTTGCTGTTGGATGCCTCGGTTTAAAAAGTTTGACAATCACAGATCTATAGGACGATCAGTCTTTTCACCACTACGAATAAAGGGTGTCGAGATTTTAAGGGATTGTTATGAAATCAGATGTTGTATTTATAATTTGTTATTGCTCCAGTTAGAAGCACTGTGTGAGTGAAAGACTGTTTAAGGAGCCGTGGATCCCCCAGACACCATTGTCTGTCCTTGTAGAATAATGCCTCTACTACTCAACTTTATATCAGACCCATGGGTGGCCAATCTAATAATGTCTGCAGTTCAGCTGGACAGCACTGATGCCCAGCCTGGAAATCATTTAAAACTTTAGCTTTTCATGGGAGAGCTTTTGTAAGGCTCAACTTGTGTGTGTGTGTGTGTGTGTGTCACAAGGTGAAATCATGCGTGTGTTCATGTGTGTGATATATAGTTGATTAGAAAAGGTTCAAAGGCTTATAAAAAGCTTTATTTTGAATAATAGAATAAAATAGAAATGTCTTTGGAATTTTAATGTACAGTATATAGGATATCAGATTGTACACTACCGGACAAAAATTTGGGATCACTCGTTTCTCATGCTCTTAAAAATCTTTTAATCTGAATGTGTTTTCAATGTGTGAAATTACTTGTGTGGACAAAAATATAATTGTGCCAACATATTGATTTCTTTTTTAAATGGATTACTTGGACAAAATAATAAATAAAAACCAGCCAATAAGAGTCCAGCATAGATGGAAATTCCTTCAATACTGTTTAAAAAGTGTCCCAGGTTGAGACATAAAGAAGCTGGATTATAAAATGCCAAGAGAACGAGTCAAAGGGTGAATTCTTTGAAGGTAGCGTAGATCGCAGAGTTCATTTATTTTTAATGCTTTTAGACACAACATAATTACCACAGCTACAACTGTATTATTTCATGGTTTTGATGAGTTTACTATTATTCTGAAATGTGGACAAAAATATGATAAAAAATGAATGAGTGAGCCCAAACTTTTGACCAGTAGTGTATGTTTGCAAGATAAGTAAATAGGCACTGGCACGCAGAACACGGGGGCGTCAATACAGGGACCTCCTCACAGTGAAATATGGCAGTTTTATTACAGTAACATTTGCCTAGAAAGGATTTTACATTTCTGTTGCATCTAAATTACATATTTATCAGAAACGTTGATTCAATAGAAAACATGCACTCATCACATTCGAGCTAGTGTTAGGGTAAGGTCAACAGTGAAAAGTCACTGTAAGCATCAAGTTTTATGGCTAAATTGCTGAAATAACATCAGTGCTTCCATCAGTGGTACTATTGCACTTCTGATTTTTAAACTGGTGCATTATTTCACTGTCCGTGGGCAGGATTCGTGGTACACCACTGGTTGTGTGTATGTGTAATAATGGTGTGTTATGCATAATGTGGTTTCAAAGCTTAGTGTAATGTTGAACCCAATATGTGTGTGTGTGTGATACTAACATTTGTGGGTTTCTTTCACAGAGCTCCATGTATTCTTTGGCATTGAAGTGTCTTATAAGCCTTTCCACCGTCATTCTTCTTGGACTAATCATTGCTTACCATGCTCGAGAGGTCCAGGTAAGCACGCACGCACACACAAATAGTATACATATATAATATAATATTAATATTACAACATTTTATAGATAATATATTAATCTGTTCTTAAGGGGTCAGCTGACCCTGTTTAAGTTAAATTATTCCATCATTTATTCACCGTCATGTTATTTCAAACGTGTATTACTTTCTTACTTAAGCATAATACAAAAAAATATATTTTGAAGTACATTGGTAACCAAACAACATTGTCTCCTCTTGACTTCCATTGTATGGACACAAAACCACTGAGACAATTCTCAAAATATCTTCATTTGTGTTCCATAGAACAAAGTGTCATAAACTGGATTTGAACATCATGAAGGTTCATTTTAATTTCACACATGTTAGATCAAACTAACTACAAAATGGCACATTAAAATGTTTCTATAGTTTTCTTACACGGTGCTTTTCTCAAGTGCATTCTACTTTTGATGTTTTTAGCCTCATTTTTAGCATGGCGTAATGAAGAGATGAGTAATGTTCTTTAAGGCTGTTGCCATCAGCAAGGGCAGCTAAACTCAACTCCTCATTAGCATTATTCTAATAGAAGCGTTAGCGCTGGGATATCACTCACAGCAGTGGTCTTAAAGCGTAGCGTGTTAGACATACACACACACAGACAAGCCTCAAAACAACTAGCCGACTTTCTCCTTGGGAAGCGCAAGCATCTTGGAGACATTAAGCAGATATTTTTAGGGCTGTGTGCGTCTACAACAGTGAGTCATTTTGTGAGTGTTTGACAGTTACTTTGAAAAGGAGCATGTGTGCCCTTTTATCAATGAATAGAGTTTGCGAACTCGCTGCAATCTCAAAAGAAACTCACACACAGACAGAAACACGCATGCTAGAAAACAAGCTGGAAGGATAGAGGTGGCGAAAAAGGTATGAATGGTCAGCGTTATTGTCTTTAAAATTGATGGTGTAATAAAAGTGAAGTTAATCTGATTCGCTGACCGTATTTAAAGTGAACGTGAAATCAGACTCGACCCTCTAAAATGAATACGTGTTTCTCGTCTTACTTTGAATCGACACATCCGTGCATTTTCTTTCAAAAAGAAATGCTTGTTTTGTGATCTTTCATCAAGGATTCTTTAACTCGCTCAGCCTGAACCAGAGCTTTTCATCTGACATCACGAACCACCTGAATCCAGTGTAGTACTGTATAGAACAGTCACTCTTACATTTATGACAAATGCAGAGAATTCAATGAAATCTCTTTTACCATTGAATATCCTTTTCACACAAAAGTGTGTCACATAACAAAAGACAAAATTACCCCATGTTTTACTCACCCTCAATGCATCCTGACTGAATATGACTTTCTTCTTGAAGAATAATGCAGTCGAAGTTATATTACCACGTATCATTTTTCTTCCAAGCGGTAGAATGGGAGTGAATGGGGGGCAATTTTTTGAAACTCTTAAAAAGTGCATCCATCAATCAAAGAACGTCTCGACACGGCGCCGTGGTAAAAGCGAATTGATGCGTTTGTTTAAGAGAAATGTCCATATTGACAGTGCTTTTAACGCTAATGTGTAACTTGCGTTCAGTGTTGGGTAAGTTACTCTGAAAAAGTAATTAATTACTAGTTACTAGTTACATATTCAATAGTGTAATTAGATTACTTTACAAAATACTTTCTCCAAAAAGTATTTAATTACTTATTACTAATTACTTTCTATATCCTATATCAACCTTGATTAGTTAAGTGATTCAAGGATAGACATGAAACGGCTCTTTTAATTCATTCAAATCAATAATATAAAACTACATAAAGTAGTATTATTAACTGACCAAATTATTACAAATGTGAGAATAATACATTAAAGCATGGATTTTAAAGGTAGACTTTGAATTTTGATGTCAATTCCATGTTTGCACACACAGATATTACACAAAGTATTTAGTTTAATTACATCAGAAGTAACTGTAATTAAATTACAGGAAAACAAAGAGTAATCCCTTACTTTACTTTTTCAAAGGAAAAGTAATTTAATTACAGTAACTAGTTACTTAGTAACTAGTTACACCCAACACTGCTTGCGTTATACCTCGGCTGCACGTGAACCTGAGGCTTGTTTTTACGGCAAATGACGCAGGCGTGTAAATTCCGGTGACGGAATTGTTTTGTTCCAATAGGATGCCGTCTCCTCTGTGCGGGAGCTTTCGTCAACGTCCTTTTCCGATAGAACGTCGGCGGGCATTACAAGAAGTGACGCAAATCTGTCCCGTAACTCAATTTAGAACGGCAGACAACTCGTTCGCGTGATTCAGAGTCGACTCCTTTTTTCTCAAGCCAATAACTTTGTTATTTGTTCACTTTTGGCTTTATTCACACACAGTAACATTACACATGGCATGAAATGTAATTTTAAGGATATTGTAATAGTTACTCTTTAAGGTCTACAGTGCCCTCCACTGTTATTGGCATCCTTGGTAAATATGAGCAAAGAAGGCTGTCAAAATAAATCTGCATTGTTTCTAATCTAAATCTAAAAAAATGTTTTACTTTAATGAAATGTTGGAATATTGTAGATTTTTTTAATAAAAGATCAAAAGAAGAAACAATGCAGATTTATTTTTACAGCCTTCTTTGCTCATATTTACCAAGGATGCCAATAATAGTGGAGGGCACTGTATATACATGGTAAGTTTGGAGCGTTATATCAAGCACTTTTTTATGGTTATTGCTAAAGATGTATCATCGATACATATTGTTATCGATTTATTGCCCAGCCCTATGTAGAAATAAATATACAGAAGAGAAAATTAGAATAGTGGACAACGGACACACTTGGTCTTTCTCACTCACTCTCTCTCTTTCCATCTCAATTCAGTTTTCTCTTTTAGTTGCAAAGTACTTTATTGGCACGATTGCTATACATAACAGTTATACACACCACCCTCAAATCTCTCTTTCTCATTCTCTCTCTCTCTCTGTCTCTTTCTCTCTCTATTGGTTGCGCGCTCTCTACTTAAATCAATTCGTCTCGTATTTTCATCTCATTTTCTCCGTCCACCCCACCTGTCTTTTTTTCTCTTGATTGCATGTTATGTTGTTCTGTCTCTACCTATAGTTGTATTTTTTCCTTCAGTCAACCGTCTCTTGCCCCATTGTGAGTCTGAATTGTTTATCTCAAATTCGTTTTAGCTGATGAAGATACACACGCATGTAGTTTTAGTTTTGGAACACTTTTGGTTTGCAGGATTTTTGACATAGGGAGTTTCACGGAGTGTAAACACTGCAAACGTATTCATACCTATTTAAATTAAATCAACACCTGAGGTCTCGGGAAGTGGTGTGAGTATAGTTTGGGTTGGTGTTAGAGAACTTGATTTTCATTCACATCTTAGTTCACATGAAGGGGTTAGGGGTTGATTCTTTGAGGATTTATAGTATAAAGACTATTAACACGCTAAGACAATATGTTTGAACAGATACGAAATCTGTGTACAGTAGGTGTGGTTTTATGCAATGTAGAATGTGTGTTTCATTCATTTTGCTGGATTAAGAAGTACTTTTGTCTGGCTGATCTAATCGGATTTGTATGAATTCATCTGATGTGAATCATATAAAAACATATGATTATTAGAAAAATAAAAAATAAAAGTTTGCGTATACGGCATGGCTACATTAGAACCACATGAAAAAATGATTCATGGCTGTACAACTTCAGCTAGGAGTAGGACCCATTAAAGAATTTGGTGTATCACCAGATTACTTGAAGCCATTTTTATAATTATCTTTAGTTCAAGGATTCTGGAAACGTTTTGCTTGAGTGGTTTTTATGATGAGCTTTGGAGGCTGTGTTGCCCTTTAGTGACTTAACATGCAGAACAGTTGAGGTCACATGTTTGATGTTGACACAATAGGCATAATAGACGGATGACTGAAACCATAAATAATTTGATTTTATATTTCATGCAAATTTATTTTGAACATTTTTGAACATGTTCTTTTATTATTATGGATGCAGGATTTATTTATTCAAAGACTCACTTAAATAGTTGCAGTAATAGTCACAACCCAGGGATATTAAAGGGATAGTTCACCCAAAAAAGTTGTTCCAAACCTGTATAAATGTTGTTGTTCTGCTTTCAAAGAATGATTGTAAGCAAACTTTTCTGAGACACTATTGACTACCAAAGCAGGAAAAAACTACAATTGTTGTCAATGGTGCCCCAGAACGGTTTGATTTCTCAGATTCTTCTAAATATCCTCTAACACCGTGTCCTAACCAAACGCACTGCCCCGCGCGATAAAAGGTATATTTCCATTCTCATCAGAGGTTTTGTCCTAACCAGCCTCGACAGGGCTGTGCGACGAGCAACGGACGTTTCTATTTTAAAAAAACGGTTTCTATTTCTGCGACGTCGTGGCTGACAGCTCCACCCACACAACGATCTCATTCGATGTAAATTCTGCACCTCCATCCATCCATCCATCCATCTTCTTCCGCTTATCCGGGGCCGGGTCGCGGGGGCAGCAGTCTAAGCAGGGACGCCCAGACTTCCCTCTCCCTAGACACTTCCTCCAGCTCTTCCGGGGGGACACCGAGGCGTTCCCAGGCCAGCCGGGAGACATAGTCCCTCCAGCGTGTCCTAGGTCTTCCCCGGGGTCTCCTCCCGGTGGGACATGCCCGGAACACCTTCCCGGGAAGGCGTCCAGGGGGCATCCGGAAAAGATGCCTGAGCCACCTCAGCTGGCCCCTCTCGATGTGGAGGAGCAGCGGATCTACTCTGAGCTCCTCCCGAGTGACCGAGCTTCTCACCCTATCTTTAAGGGATCGCCCAGCCACCCTGCGGAGAAAGCTCATTTCGGCCGCCTGTATCCGGGATCTTGTCCTTTCGGTCATGACCCACAGCTCATGACCATAGGTGAGAGTAGGAACGTAGATTGACCGGTAAATCGAGAGCTTCGCCTTGCGGCTCAGCTCCTTCTTCACCACGACAGACCGGTACAGCGACCGCATTACTGCAGAAGATGCACCGATCCGTCTGTCAATCTCCCGTTCCATCCTTCCCTCACTCGTGAACAAGACCCCCAGATACTTGAACTCCTCCACTTGAGGAAGGAACTCTCCACCTACCTGAAGTGAGCAAGCCACCCTTTTCCGACTGAGAACCATGGCCTCAGATTTGGAGGTGCTGATTCTCATCCCAGCCGCTTCACACTCGGCTGCAAACCGTCCCAGTGCATGCTGAAGGTCCTGGTCTGATGGGGCCAGCACGACGACATCATCCGCAAAGAGCAGAGATGATATCGTGTGGTCCCCAAACCCGACGCCCTCCGGCCCCTGGCCCCTGGCTGCGCCTAGAAATTCTGTCCATAAAAATTATGAACAGAACCGGCGACAAAGGGCAGCCCTGCCGGAGTCCAACATGCACCGGAAACAAGTCTGACTTACTGCCGGCAATGCGAACCAAGCTCCTGCTCCGGTCGTAGGGACCGGATAGCCCTTAGCAAAGGGTCCCGAATCCCATACTCCCGGAGCACCCTCCACAAGATGCCGCGAGGGACACAGTCGAATGCCTTCTCCAAATCCACAAACACATGTGGATTGGTTGGGCAAACTCCCATGAACCCTCCAGCACCCTGGAGAGGGTATAGAGCTGGTCCAGTGTTCCACGACCAGGACGGAAACCACACTGTTCCTCCTGAATCCGAGGTTCTACCATCGGCCGGATTCTCCTCTCCAGTACCCTGGCATAGACTTTCCCGGGGAGGCTGAGAAGTGTGATCCCCCGATAGTTGGAGCACACCCTCCGGTCCCCCTTCTTAAAAATAGGGACCACCACCCCGGTCTGCCAGTCCAAGGGCACTGTCCCCGACCGCCACGCGATGCTGCAGAGGCGTGTCAGCCAAGACAGCCCCACAACATCCAGAGACTTGAGGTACTCAGGGCGGATCTCGTCCACCCCCGGTGCCCTGCCACCGAGGAGTTTCTTGACTACCTCGGTGACTTCAGCCCGGGTGATGGGCGAGTCCGCCTCCGAGCCCTCGGCCTCTGCTTCCTCAATGGAAGACGTGCCGGCGGGATTGAGGAGATCCTCGAAGTATTCCTTCCACCGCCCGATGATATCCCCGGTCGAGGTCAACAGCGCCCCCCTCCACTGTAAACAGCGTTGGTAGGGCACTGCTTACCCCTCCTGAGGCGCCGGACGGTTTGCCAGAATCTCTTCGAGGCCGACCGATAGTCCTTCTCCATGGCCTCCCCGAACTCCTCCCAGGCCCGAGTTTTTGCCTCCCCAACCACCCGGGCTGCAGTCCGCTTGGCCTGTCGGTACCTGTCAGCTGCCTCGGGAGTCCCACAAGCCAGCCAGGCCCGATAGGACTCCTTCTTCAGCTTGACGGCATCCCTTACTTCCGGTGTCCACCACCGGGTTCGAGGATTGCCGCCTCGACAGGCACCGGAGACCTTACGGCCACAGCTCCGAGTGGCCGCGTTGACAATGGAGGTGGAGAACATGGTCCACTGGGACTCAATGTCTCCAGACTCCCTCGGGATCTGGTCGAAGCTCTGCCGGAGGTGGAAGTTGAAGATCTCTCTGACAGGCGATTCGGCCAAACGTTCCCAACAGACCCTCACAGTACGTTTGGGTCTGCCGAGTCTGTCCAGCTTCCTCCCCCGCCATCGGATCCAACTCACCACCAGGTGGTGATCAGTTGACAGCTCCGCCCCTCTCTTCACCCGAGTGTCCAAGACATACGGCCGTAGGTCAGATGAAACAACTACAAAGTCGATCATCGACCTCCGGCCAAGGGTGTCCTGGTGCCATGTGCACTGATGGACACCCTTATGCTTGAACATGGTGTTCGTTATGGCCAAACTGTAACTAGCACAGAAGTCCAATAACAGAACACCACTCGGGTTCAATTCTGCACCTCATGAATATTAATCATCAAACATGGATGATGACAGGCTATATACATTTGATTACATACATTTAGATTCTGGAATTCTAGCTTAGCGTCCGGTGAGGCATAACTGAAGTCATGAGAACAAGGCGCATCTCTCTTTGTGCACTCTTTAGCTGCAGCGTGCGAGGCGACGCGGACAGAGAAAAACGGTTCTGATTGGGTGTGTTTTGTGATTGATTGTGGCGTCCCGCCCCTTTTTCGTGTTCAGTATGGACAAACAAATTGCTTATCGCAGGAATATCATCGCATCACGTTTGGTTAGGATGTTATGTGTTTAACAGAACAATGAAATTTTAACAGGTTTAGAACGACTTGAGGGTGAATAAATGATCTTTATATTAAAAAATCTTTATTTTGGGGTAAACTATCCTTTTAAATGAATAACACTTAAGAACATAAATACATTTTTCTAAAACAAATATACTATGTATAATATTTTCAACCATCATTGACACTTTCATATAAAAAAGCTGCAAACTATTCAGAGAAAAAGCTCTAAAATGCTTAAAGTAACAAGCTTGAGATGTCAATGGGAGTCCTGTACTAGTATTGAAGATTAGTTCAGACCAATATAAATATACGATTATAATTTATTTACCTATGTTGTTCGGGTGGAACACAAAAGAAGATATTTTGAGAAATGTTTTTCTGTCCATACAGTGGAAATCAACGAGGGTCAATGTTGTTTGTTTGCCATCTTCAAAATATCTTTAGTATTCTGCAGAAGAAAAAAGTAATTCAGGTTTGGAATCATGTGAAGCTGAATAAACGATAATCATGAATCATTTTTCGGCAAATCATCAGAGATCCCTCGCTCTGAAATGAAGCTGGTAATGTACAGGTAATGCTTTTAACTGTGGTAAACTCTCAAGCAGCATATGGGTGGTACTGACAACAGAACAGAATGACAGGGAAACATTTCCAGAACGTTGCACAAGCACTGTCACAGCACGTCTCGTTGCTTAGTGTCACTGTGTGAGTTGTTGCTTAGGGGAAACTAAAGGGATTTCCTGCTGTTATTGCTACTGGCAACACATAAGGGAGGCTGTGCATATGTGTGTGTGAGAGAGAGAGGCTTGGGGTGTATATAAATGTATTTATTTTATAAAGAGGGAATTCCAAGCTTATCCCGTTTTCAGAAACATAACAGACAGATTTCTCATCTTATGTAGTTATCTCATAGGCTATATGTATATTTATATTCATGTGTACATGTGTGCGTTGTCTGTACAGCATCACAGGGCAAAGAGAGTACTGGGTATTTAGTGCTTGTCTCAATGGTAATCTAAGTTGATTGGAGCTGCCTTCTGTTGTCTTAGTTTTCCATGGCTCTCTTGTCTCTTGGGGTAGTGTGCTGGTATTGTATGTAAGCGTTTTTGTGCGTGCAGTATGTAAATAACATAACAAAGGTTAGAGCTCTCTTCTAAAACCTACTGTAAAGCCTACTGCCTACATACCACAAATTAATTTTAGAATACAGAATAGCCGACTAGATACCAAAATGGATTCGTATTATTATATATTTGATTACAGACATACTTAATAAATCAATAAAAGGAGATTGAATATTGATTTGACGTGAAATGATTTTATTGTGCGAGAGAAAACAAACACAGAGTGGTGTGAGAGACAAAGCTTGCACAGAAATGTATGGTTCAGTTTTACAAACCTATAGTATTTGAAGAAAGAGTACTAGTATTTTACACAAAAATAAACTCATTGATTCACCCTCATGAGACAAAAATTGAAGTAATAAGTCTGTCACTAAATCTGATATTGGTCCAATTTGACAAATATTGGGTTAAAACAAAATGTTTAATTTACAAATGTTTAAATCCCTTTCATGTTTGTATGAATATTGAATATTTACAATATGCTGTATATTTTACTGTAGACTCTATTTTTATTTTATAATCAACCTATACGTTTTGTGAGCCTGGTGCAAAGCTTCATGTATAGTCTTCTTATAGGACATGCAATGCTGCCTCTGAGTTTAAGATCATGCATATCATGCATATGGTTTGAACAACACTTTTTTGTCTCCAAGCTTCTTTCCTTTTTGACACTTTCCCTTTCTATTTGATCTCTTTCCCTTCTGGGCGAGACCCCATTTACCTTTCCTGTCCGTGTACCTATCTCTTTCATTTCGCACTCTGCTCTCCTATTCATCCTCCCTTTTGAATGTTTCCTAATTGGCTCTGGCCCTCATTTGTTGGGAGGTTCTGGGTTTTCTTTCCTTCTCTGCCTCTGATGGGCTGAGGGAGGCGGCTCGGTCCAGTCACTCATGTTGACAGATTACCTTCACTAATGGAATTTAATTATTCAGCATATCCTGGTGGCAATTCAGCCTGAAAAAGAACGACAGGATGGGGGGGTTCGGGCCGGAGGAGAGATGAATTAGGGGGTAACGAGTAGAGGCGGAAAGGGAGCGATGATGACGGAGGAAAAGGGAAATTTCATCAAGTGCATAAAGTTATGATGGAATATTCCCATGATTATATTGGATCATAAAAGCACAACTTGCAGTGATAAGAACAAAAATGTTTATATATAATTTATATGATTTTTTGTGAATATTTTTATAACATTTGTAAAAAGTAATATACAGTCAGCATGGTCATTATCACAAAATGAATCCAGGCGGGGTGGGTCTTTTGTCATCCTGAAGAGGTTTATTTATGATAATGACCGGCTGACCAAACATTATCCTGCTTATTATATTACTTCTCAACGTGATCTCATGAGAATTCGTATGTAGTAAAATGTGGTTCTACAAAACGTACATTTACTTACGTTTGCACAAACACTAAAACGCAAAATACTAACGTATTTACATTATTTAAACGCACAATACTGACGTATTGACGACACAGTAACAACTTTACATACTTACAAATGAATCCTAATGAATGGCATTAACATTTTATTATATTGTATTTATTTGTCACAACGGCATTATGTTTTCAATTGCATTAAATAAAGTTTACTCGTTTACTTAATATGAAATGACATTTCGTTCTGTGTGATTTCTGTTGTCAACTCATTAAGAAAAAACAAGACTTTAAACTCTTAAAATTAATAACATTTCTGCAAACGTTTAACCATTACTTATGTAATATTAGCTTTTCTTGCCGTGGGACACAAAGGCGTTTTCTACGACATGCTGTGACAACAGTAGAATCATAAAATACACCAAAAATGCAAAATAATTAGAAAGTGAATCAATTTTATTTGTCAGATGTAATCCATATTTTTAGAATCCATTTGACTGCGAGGAACAGAACCAAATCCAAGTCGTTATTCGGCAATCTTCATCTCCATCCAGAGCAGCCACCGTTAGCAGCAATACTGGCTGGCAGTTCAAAAGTTGCCGCCGGCGCTTTACGACAGGTTTTACATCATCAAAATTGAACACCCATTGGCTCTCGCCTGCTTCGTCACAGATTGCGACATGCCGTATTTTTGGTGAGGTGTGTTGAAATGAGAAAATGCACGCTTTCGCGGAGGATAATAATCTGGATAATATTTTTAAGCGATTAACATTTTTTATTCTGCTTTGTTGCTCACACAAAACTGTTGTATTCCACCAGAGAGGACTGCGACGCATCTTCAGTTGGACTGCTTTTTATATTTTTTAAATAAATAAATTATTGGGATTGCATTTATCTGTCTGTCATGTTTTTCTTAATACTGTACATATTTTAAAGAAATAGTTATGATTAGCTTTAGAGGTAGGAGTAGGATTTGCGACTATAAAATATCTTTTTAATCCTACATTGTTACTACAATGGTCATTTTCCTGCATATTTCGGTCTATTACATCTTATATCTTTTTTTATTCGCTATAAAATGGTTAGGTTTGGGGTTAGGTTAACGGGTCTGAAAATAAATATTGCTTATTGATACAATTATAAAAATGCACTGATATCTTAATGATATAAAAGCTTTGAAAAATACGTAGCAAATTTTATGTTTTATACGCTGTAAAACGTACAAAATTAAAAAAAAAAAAGTTTTGTGCTTGAAAACTTTACGTATAAACAATGAGACCAGGCTGTACTACTTGTTAAATGAATAAATATCAAACATTGATTTTTTTAAAATTGTTTGAATAGAAGAGACCACAGAGTGATTATGGAAACATAAAACTTGCACAGTTGCCAATGAAGAAATGTGCAGTTTAGTGGTTTTATACAAAAAATATAATATGTGTGAGCATGGTATGTCACAATGTGTCAAACAGAGTCAAGCAGAGAAAATAGTCATAGACCAATATACTGTAAGACCATTTTTAAACGGTTTTCTACTGTCGATGACCATGATTGTTGGCAGAAGAACAGAAATGATAGTCTCATCGCATCATATGTATAGCCATCATCCACCATCCACTGAAGATACATTGGTTATGAGCATTAAACAATGACCATTTCAAGTCATACACCCAACCAGTACAAGTTCCTAGCAGATTCGCATGTTCTTTCATGCACACGCATACAGTATTCACACATTCTCTTTCACTCTTCTCGCAACCACCCACACATGAGTATTTCTCCCTTACATTCATTCCCTCTGCCTCTTTCTCTCTCTTCCACCTCTTTCTATCACGCTGCCTCTCTCTTTTGCACACACATACTGTATAAACACACAGTCATTCTCTCCCTCTCTCACCAGGGGACCCTAATTAAGCTTGGCTGGTCTTTGATGTTGTCGCCTAGGCAACAGTCACCATGACGAGGCTGGCTTTTCCAGGGGAAAAAAACATGCACGTTTAACTGCCATACAACATACACCATGCCCTTCACCGAGTTAGACACGCACACATGCGCTGAGCAACATGTTTAAGGGAACAGACTGGCTGGTGTTTACATTATCGGGGCTTTCGCGGAAGAAAAGCGTTTAGTAAAACATTTTCATTGGATGGTTGGATGACCTGTTGCACTTGTGGACGCACAACCACGCAGACGCACGGCTCATAGTGAATACATTTATATGCACTCGCAGTATATTTCCTAATAAGAATAACTTCATTCATGAGTTCCTAGGATTCCCATATGATAATTTGCAGCTCTTAAGCGTGTGTGTGTGTGTGTGTGTGTTTATGTGTGGGAGTGTATATGTGTGTGTGTTTCTCTGTCTCAGTGGGGAGAACCCTGCTTGCCTTCTGCGTATCAATTAAACAAGACTCACCAATCTAACACTTACAATTAACATTATACACATCTAACACCGCCAACAGCACAATTAGCTTCCCGTTCCATCCTTAGACTCTGCTGATATATCGTCTGACATGAAGTTGCATTGGGAGAGAGAGAGAGAGAGAGAGAGAGTCATATAACTGTCACAGCACATTATGCCAGCAGAATTCTGCTTGCTTATTGCTCTGTCTGTTTGGCTTTCCTGGCAGGATAAAATTACTATTTAAGCATGTTCTCATTGTGGGGTTTATAAATCTGTTTCCCCTTCATTTAGCCTCCTGTGCAGCTCTTGAGGAATCATTGTACTCCTACAGTTACTCGCAGCGGCTCTACTTTGTAGCTGTTTTAATGAGCTATCTGAATTATTCATTCATAACTAAAGTTTTGGATTAGATGTATGATGAATGGTTAGTCTTGAGGAGTGGTTACATTCTGTGGCATTACGTTTTTCATTTGTGAAGTTGGTTCGCAACTTTCATTCAGTCTGCAGAGATTTGGGAGTGACATTTGAATTTAAATATAGGAGTAAAGGCCTTATATTATTGTTCTGTATGTGTGCAAAAAGACAGGAGTCAGAGATACAGATACCATATAGCAATGTTTAGGTGACTTGTAGGTGTACATGGCATGCGTGTTGGACTGCAACCTTGATCGCCATTTATCATTACTTTTATATAATAATTAAGATTTAACCAATTCATTAAAATAATTCAGTAATAAAAAGTATTGAAAAGATCTTGGACAAAAATATGTTTAATAGTCTGGAAAGTGGATGTTTAGAAGATACGATTTTTCGGAAATATGACATTTGTTGATACGAATTGATAAGAATGATTTCAATGCACTGTAAAAGGTTAATTTTAAGGAATTTTAAAAGTAAGTTACGGAAATAAACTGCACATTTACAAGTTAGGTGTAAAAATAACATGAAAAACATGTCATTTTACTTTACAAAATATGTTATTTTACGGTCTTTTCTGGGGCCCAGCTTCCAGAATATCACCATTTATTTTATAATTACAGTCAGCCACTTATTCAGTCTTACATTAGCACTAAATCCAACCCTAAATTCTGATTGGCTCTTATGAATATTGTTCCAGGACTGTACTGTAGCATGGATGATGACCCAACAAGTGGAATTTTTTAGGACCACACTTTATATGAGCTGTCACATCAAATTTTTTCAGTTTGTTCTGTTAACACAGTATGAGGATTTCATGTTATTTGGGTTGCCACTCAAAAAGAAATATAGCAATCAACAAAATCCTGTGACTCATCGTATTTGTCGCTGATTGGGACCAAAAATCCTTCTGATTTACACGTCTTTTATCGCTTGGAACCTTGTTTTAGGATGTGTTTTGTTTTTATTTCCTATTTTCCTCTTATGTATGTGCAAGTGACTGCCGTGTACCCTTGAGCACTTCTTTTGAGTGATTGAATGGTAATTTGGCATCCATTATGCTAAGTGTTTAGACTTGAGATTAATGTCTTGTGAAGGTCTCGATGGAAAATTTGCTTTAAAACTCCATTTCATTTGCAATTTTAAACATTTCTATTCTTCTCCCCCATAGCTCTTTGTCATTGACAATGGTGCGGATGACTGGCGGATCGCCATGACCATGGAGCGGGTGCTGCTCATTTCTCTGGAGCTGATCGTTTCGGCGGTTCACCCGGTGCCGGGTGACTTCAAATTCATGTGGCGGGCGCGGCTCGCCTTCTCCTATGCTCCCTCGCAGGCGGAGGCGGATCTAGACATGGTGCTCTCTGTGCCCATGTTCCTTAGACTCTACCTCATCGCCAGAGTCATGCTGCTACACAGCAAGCTCTTCACTGATGCCTCCTCCCGCAGTATAGGGGCACTTAACAAGGTCAGAGGTCATGCCAATGGGCTAATTTCAATGAACCTTTATAATGCATACGGAGTTTCAGTGCAATCTACCTTATTTACTAATACAGTAAACCCAGGCACTAAACGCCCTGAAATAGTGCTGCGCTGTATTTAAAATGAGTTCTCCTTTCTATGTGAATTACACTTATATCCAAAGTCATACTGTTAACATTTTCGTAAATGAAATGGAATTCGAATTTGATATAAAATAGATGTCCAATACATTTTCTATTGACGATGGCAGCAGTTATTCATCAGATGGTGATCGAATGATGAAGAACAACACTACGACCAGGCATACATCCAGAAGCGTGGTGTAGTCGAGCACACTTTCAGCATTTTAAAGAGCCACGGTGAAACGGCACTGTACAGTTTCACCAAGCACTCCATTTGCAAAGTCCCAGAAAGTACCCAATTAGTGCAAATTGAGATTTTGTGGCCATTTTAATTTGAATAATTTCTTTTAAGAATTGGGTGCTAATATAAAATGGGCGACACATGCAAACAAACAGCATGATTAGTGAGTCAATGAATACTTTAGGAATTCCCTCCCGAGGCTTTTGGGTGTGATTATTTGTAGTAGTAGTGGGGATGGAATTTGTGCAAGTGTGGTTTACCTTAAGAGTGTTATTTGTGTTTTCAAAATCTGAGAAAGGCAGTATGTACCTGTGGTTTAGAGCAGTAAAGTCCGGTTTTACAAGGACAGGCATGAGTGAAAGAGACGTGTGGTTTTCTATGCACGAGTAGGAGTTTTGAAAAAGAAGGACGGACCTGTCAGCTTTGCTGATGATTTTAAGATTTTAAAGCTATGACGTAGTGGTAGCTTGATAGTACAGTTATCAGTTGGACATGTGTTTTGTCTTATTGTTTAAACATTGTGAGAAGTCTAGTCTAGCAGCTTGGTGCCACTTGATATAACTGATGACTTTTCTGCTTAAACAGATTTTATGATTGATGGATGTGTGTTTTTCGAGCAGGTTTATCTCTGGTCCCGTTTAGTTGACTGATTGATGTCTGGGAATATTGTGTATCTTTTTTCTGCATCGTGCTTAAGAGAAGTTGACGAACGACTGGCTGTCAAGGGTTGATATTTCAAAGTTGAATCTTTGTCCTTTCGTGCCAACGGAAATACCGTAAAACAGTCGAGAATCGGTCCAGATGTACTTTAATTTGATTGGCTGATTGAAGAGGGTAATCACTTTGTCCTTTTGAGAGAAGCTCTTGTTTCAAAGAGATGTAAATGCTAATTCTCTTTGCTCTCATGTTCTGTTTGCGCATTAATGATCATGTGGTCTATCTTAGTTTCGTTCCCCTAGAGAAATTCCCTTTATGTGACATTATTAAAGTAAATTAATCAATAATAATGATGAAGGCAATGATATATTTTCATGTTGTGTCTTGAAGTGTAATGATACTACATAGTATTGTGATAGTGTAAACTGGAAGATATCAGATACCGTAACTGGACTGTCAAAAATGGACATCGGCAAATTATTTACAGCCTAGGAAATAAGTAAGAGACCATTTCCAATTTTTAATTGAATCAGCATTTCTAGGTGTATTGTCGTCATTCCAGTCCAGTGTCTGTTGAATTTTAACAAAAATCAAACCTCAGGACATAAAGTCATCCAACAACAATGTGAAAGTCTTACAGCATTACAAGACGCATGAAAACTGTGATACAAATCCAGGTTATCACATACAATTTTTTTTTAACTTTTCCTATATACAGTACATGTACAAATATTACTGTTGTATTGCTTAAAGGTGAATATGAACTTGTTTTCTTTGTAGAATTTGACTTTGAGGTATGAAAAAATACAGAAACAATATTTTAATTTGAAATTTGGGAGAAATATTGTTAATAGTTCACAGAATAAAACAAAAAATATAATTTTACTTTAAAACACAGAATATTTCAGATAAACTCTAGCATTATTGTTTATTTAAAGGTGGGGTGGTTGATTTGGAAAGGTGCTAATTTTAGCCTGCTAGCACTGAAATTATAATCCCAGCCTCGATGCGATTCGCTGTCCAAAGCCACGCCTCCTTGTTGTCGATTCCGCAACCGACATTCTCCCTTCATTGACACGCGCATGTATGATGTCTGGATCACACATGATGTCTGCGTGAACAGGGTACGCAGTGGTATGCAAAATGACCAGTCACAGCGTTCGGCCAGAACGTTTTGATTGGGCGAACGTTTTTTGGTCCTATTCCTTTCACAGACAATAAGAAGATAATGAAAGATTATTTGACCACTATACTTCTTGATTGCTATCAGGATATAAAGAGATTTCCAACCAACATGACAAAAAATGTTTCTGGACAGGATCACCCACCATGCCTTTAATCTTAAAACTTGTTAGTACATTACTTC
Source organism: Triplophysa siluroides (assembly GCA_006030095.1). Taxonomy (NCBI): domain Eukaryota; kingdom Metazoa; phylum Chordata; class Actinopteri; order Cypriniformes; family Nemacheilidae; genus Triplophysa; species Triplophysa siluroides. Next base: position 2,083,820 of record VCII01000558.1, read on the forward strand.
CGAGGAAACCCCAAAAACCAATAATAATTTTAGTTACTTTATTCAATTTTTTTTACATTGTGGTTGTTGTTTTCCCTCTCAGGTGCACTTTAACACACGGTTTGTGATGAAGACTTTGATGACCATCTGCCCGGGAACTGTGCTGCTGGTCTTCAGTATCTCCCTGTGGATCATCGCTGCCTGGACCGTAAGAGTATGTGAGAGGTGAGAGAATGAACAAATTATTCAGTGCGTTTCAAACTGCGACTTTCTGTCTAGACGCTGTCAAGCTTCTTACGTTTAATGAGAAATCACCCGATTGCACCAATAAGTGGCAGCGGCTGGATGATAACACACCAGTCGAGGTGTGCAAACACTCCGTGCATCGCCTGTTCTGCAGGGAGGAGAGAAAACGTATACCAGAGAGACTGGAAAGAGGGGGGAAATGGAGAAAGAGCTTTTTGCCCTTTCCTTCACACCCTTGTCTTTGGGTGACCTGTTTTCTCAACACAACTTTTCGCTGTTCAGGCTCTCTTGGATGTGATTCAGGCACTAGCCAATCACGACTTCCATCAACAGATTTCCTTTGCATCTTAAAAGGGTTGCTGGATAAACTAGGCCCTCGGGCCAATGAGTGGGTGTTTCTGAATCTACCAGGCGTGTTGTCATGGTTACAAACTCTGAGTGTGTGTGTGTTAGGCTGGGGGTATGCAGTGTGAAATATTGAGGGTTTCCCTCGATTGGAGACTGGAGTTGCGATGATTGTTGTGATAGCTACAGGCTTGAGCGGCGTGACTCCAGCGACGGTTTGCGCGATTCAATTGCCACGTCCGATCAGCACAGCACCTTCCTGACACGAGTCTGCAGGGATCTGCTCTATTTTTATGCACTGCATTCAAAGTCATCATGTGCCAGGTCCTTTCCTGAGGAGGCGTCTCCCTGCAGGCTGTGTGCTGCTCTTACACAGCCCAACACGTGCACAGCAGGCTTTTTAACCCTCCGGAATTGGAACTATATTTAAAAAATGTCAAAGGTTCCTTGATGTCCTCCAATGACCTCAAAAGAATTAAAGGAGTTTACTTAAAAGTTCAGTTAGGGGAGCTTCACGTTTTCTCTGTTAAAGTCAACTTAAAATTGACATTAATTACGTTCTTAAAACCCATTTTGTTTACACTTGAAATTGAAATTTCAACAATAAAAATGATAAAGCAAAATTATGTAAGTTATAAACTAAGTCTAAACTGAGTTTATGCTTAAAACGAGCATAGATATATCTTCCAATGGGGATCATAGATATATAAAGATATCTTCCAATGGGGAATTTTTTTTACTTGAATTTAGTACATGATAAAGAGGCAAATAAATTAAAGTAAATTTGTCTTACTCCATTGGCAGGTATCTATGATTGTTTTGATCATAAGCTCACTAAATTTAGATTTCTTATAAATTTCCTGTTAACAACGCAAGGTTGTGGGTTCGATCCCAGGGGATTGCAAATACCTATGTATAAATGTATAGGATAATGCAATGTAAGTCGCTTTGGATAAAAGTGTCTGCCAAATGCGTAAATGTAAATGTATAATTAATTAATACAGTTATAAAAATTTTTTTGGTAATTTTGCTTTGGGAAATGCATCCTGATTTAAAAATATACTGCAAAACAAGACAAAAATACGAAATAAGAAAACATTGTTTTGTAAAACATTTGCATTGTATACATCAACATCGGCTCTGTCCTGATGTGTAGCTTTTCCCAATCCCTTAATCCCCTCCAATTTTCACTCAGAAATACTGTTTTAATTTAAAAAATTAAGCTTTACTAATATTTTTACATTGAATTGAATAAAGATTTTAAGGCAGCCGGGTAACTGAAACAAACCAATTTACACATTGTGGACAATATGAAAGTATTGGGACGCTCCCTTCTAATAAACATGTTCATCTTTTCCAGTAATTCCTATACCATATTCCAAAAAATTGGTTTCCGTGAAATCTTTGATGTGCTAATAGGTTCTTCTTATTTGATATCCTGTTACTGATTCTTTATACCTTCCCATGCAGCACTTGTTCAAATGCGCCTTACTAACACTCTTTCTGAAGTAAATCTTTCACCTTTTCTCTCTCTAAGGTATCATGATGCTCAGGATGTGACCAGTAATTTTTTGGGTGCTATGTGGCTTATCTCCATCACTTTCCTCTCCATTGGATACGGAGATATGGTGCCTCACACCTACTGTGGCAAGGGAGTGTGTCTGCTCACAGGAATAATGGTAAACAAACACACATACACACATGTGCAAAAAGAGTTTTCACACCCGCAGCAGCAAGGAAAAACTTATAGTTATTTCTCTTCTTGTTACCTTCTTCTTCTTAGAAACCTAAACATGCTAGCAATCACCATGACATACAAAAATCTATTTGGATGAATTCTGTTGTGTATTGAAGGATGGCACATTTGCTCAGCTTTGAGGCTGTTTCAAGCTCTCATTGTTCTGCCTGATTACTTCACGAGATGGAGTTAGTCTAATGTAAGCCCAAGGTATGTCTTTGTATAATTCTGTCCAGGCTTTTATGTCTCTGCGCCAAATTGAAGCTTGACAGCTTGTGTTGAGTGTGTATTATTTATGAAAGGGCAAATATCCGTTTATAGAAATAGCTTTTTCTCTGTTGTTTTCTTTTTATGGTTCCTTCTTTTAAACTGTCGATTTCTCACACAGATAATGTGAAAGCTTGTTGTGACAACAAATGTGTTTTTTTTTTTATTTTGTCAGTGTTATCTTGTGGGTTTTTTTCGCTGCATAAGTCTCTTTTATTGCCTTTTTGTGGTCGTCGAATAAGGTTGACTAGCTGATTCATATTTTATCGCATGTAGTCACATTATTGTGCCCCGTCTAGCTGTTTTTGAGTGCGAGAATGCATGTAATGCATGTCTTTTTAGTAAAAGGGCAGCTGATTTTTCAAACCGTTTGTGTTCTATCAATGTTTGACTGTTAGCTGGCGGAGAGATGAAAAGCCAGGGGGTAAAAATACAAGAGAGAGAGAGCGACTGAGTGTTGGAAGTGATTTCTTTTACTGTTGAGAGTGATTGTAATGACTTTCTATAGGTGGAATTATGGGACTTGTTGCTATGACAACGTTGAAGGCCAGCTCTGTTCGAACGTACCACTGCCCTGAGGGAACAGGAGTGTTTGGGCAGGGGTTTAGTTCGCCAGCCGCTCTGTGCTGCTAGAGGATTTTGGGGATGTGCGAAGCACCTGTCTCTTTTGTCTGCAAATGTAGATGTGGAACGAAGATGTTATACATATATCACAATCTCTTTAACCTCACTTTGTATAATACACTCACACACAAGATGAACTACGTAATGGATTGCTATAGTCAAGGGTAATTCTTTCTGTAACATTATAACTGTGTAGATTCAGCATTTCAGACTGAAGCACTTACGCCTCTAACACAATATATTGTGGTCTGACAGGATTTTTTTCTGTACTGTGGCATTAATAACTGTCATAGCTGGAAATAGGCTAAGGGTGAAGGAATCTGGTGATACATTTATCATTCGCTTTTGACTAGTTTTAGAGTATTTAAGAACATTTCTGTTTTATTTACTTTTATTAGCATACAAGTGCACATACACATTGTTTCTGTCCTAAAGGGGTTTTCCACGGATGCTAGTTATGATTTATTAAATGGTAAATATGGCCAACAAAAGTGCATTTTGAAGACGGCCTCTTTAGCTTTATGTTCATGTCTCCAGAGAAATGGCTTTGGTGTATTTTTGGGTTTGTAAGTCGCTCTTCGTATGTCCTCTAAGTGGGTTCTTGTAGTTCCTTTAGTGCTACAAACACACTCCCGCACACAGTCACAGGAAGCGCACATACATTTTCATTAGTCACTTTTTAATTCAAGTTCAAGTTATATGTTATTTGTGGCTCTGTGACCTCATTAACACCCACCCGTGCACCCCCTCAAACACCCGACAGCTTTTTTCAAGCTAGAAATTTGTTGTGTTTCTCTCTCCTTTTCTGATATTTCACTCCTCTGACTCAACATACCTCTTCACCTCTAAATGGATTAGTTTTTTGATCTTCTTCCACCTGCTTCCATTTCTTTCATCTGCTCAAATCTTCACATCTACCACTTCTCTGCAGTCAGTGGCGATGCCTTCAGTTTGTGATGTGTTAATGGATATGTACAGTATAACACTATGTGCCTGTGTGTTTATAACTCTAAAGGTTTAAAAAGTTACCGTTTCTGTCACTGGGTTGTACCTTTAAAGCTTCCTTTATTACGGGTATACAACACATAAAATGTCGTACCTTTCTGGGTACATTATTGGACCCTAAGGACCTATTGTTTACCTTAAAGGAACAGTTCACCCAAAAAAAAAACATTTGTCATCATTTATTCACATTCGAGTTGTTCCAATTCTGTGTTTCTTTGTTCTGATGAACACAAAGAAAGATGTGTGGAAGATTGCTTGTAACCAAAAAGTTATTGTTATAATACCATTGACTGCCATAGTAGGATTTTGGAAATGGCTATGTTCTGTTTAACACAAAAGTAGATATTTTGAAGAATTTAGGAAAGTAAACAGTTCTGGGACACTTTTGACTATGATTGTAATTTTCCTACTATGGTAGTCAATTGACCCTTCGCAAAGCCCGCCCTCTTTTGCTATGTCTGACATCAGCCAAAGCGCTCCCACTGCACTGGAGAATATTTATTGTGAAATATTTATTCCATATTAAGACCATGACCATAAAGATCAAATTTTACCTCCGATAAAATTCTGGCAGTGATACAGATACAGTCCTTCAGCGTGGATCATATGACAGTCTATGAGGTAAATCTCCGGACAAGTCTTCTTGTATGAGTCTGTTTTGAGAAGTCTTTATTGTTGTACATTATGACAACTACATGACTTTTAGCAGGGACCATCTGCTTACAGTGTGACGGCGAGCAACAGTCTCGAAGGACTTTTTAAAACCGCAGCCGGTTAAACTCTGTGGTTTGATTGTCGGACAAAATGGCTAATAGCAACAGGGGGCGCATAATATCGGTATTATGTTTTTTTTCTTTTTTTTTCTCTGTGTTACTGTACTCCTGTCAATCGTTGCCGGTTCCCCCGAACTGCTCCCCTGGTGGACAACCCTTTGTGCTTGGCTTGGACATGCTAAAATGAATTTCACAAAACCCTTTACTCTCTCTATTTTTTATTTGACGACTACTGTCTCACCTTAAATGAACTACAGGAATTGTTTACCTGAAGTTGTACACCACGTGTCTTGTACTAATTATTCGAGTGTGTAATGTTTTCCTGCTTCTGTCGTTTTTATTCACCTTGACCTTCTGCTCTTCATCTCTCTCACACAGGGAGCGGGATGCACCGCATTGGTTGTTGCCGTGGTAGCCAGGAAGCTTGAGCTGACAAAGGCGGAGAAGCACGTGCATAACTTCATGATGGACACGCAGCTCACCAAACGGGTACGCGCAAACAGACGTGCACAGGGTTCACTCAACGGATACAAAAGAGCAGCCTCGCGGTCGGAGAATGTCTCCCATGCAACAGACGGCTTTGCTCTCTCCTTTGGTCCTTTTAAATGTTTCATGCGGTTGAAAGACTCCGAAATAGCTCCCCGTATCAAATATGAAGGCAACATCACGGCCGACGTGAGCGACTAGAGGGCAGGTGATCAATAATTGCATCACAGATGAAGAAAATCACGTAAGCCGCGTAGTGCTGCTTCATGTAAGTGGCTACAGTACATGCTCAAGCGAGCGAGTGGGAGAGATGCTTAGAAAAAAGGGAAATGAGGCGCCTTTTCAAAAGTTTATTACCTTGCGCTCACTCAATTGCTTCAGCTTAACGGCCTTTCAGAGGAAAGTGAAGAAAGGTGGATCGATAAATGGTGTAGCGTTGCCGTGGATATCCTCTTCATGCAGTGAGTTTGCTGCTACTATGGTTACAAACCTCTGCTAAAAGAGAAAAAAATCACTCACACCTGTAGCCTCGCAAAGCTGTTGCCTTGGAGACACGGTGACAAAAGGGTTTACTGTACCTGTACCAGAGCACACGGGTGTTCCCCCTCACTCTTCCCATAAGGAATAACTGACGGTACGGTTACAGTACATTCACGTTGAATGCGTGACGTCATGCATTGCCGAACTGAATTGTGGGTCCGTCAGCGTCGCTTCACTGGTGTTGCTCGCGGCAGAAGTTGAACATTTCTCAACTTTTCAAGCGCCAACGCAGGCGTCAACCGATCAGATCGCCATGTGGAAATAACCTAGTGCAGGCGCCAGCCACTGGCTTTCATGCATGACTGGAGAACAATTTGATTGGCTGTTGTCACTATGACGATCGCGTCAGCCACTATTGCTTCAGTACTATTTCACAAGTAGGCTAAGCGGTACTCAAAGTACAAATTGCGTACACTTTCAAAGCCTGCTGTTGTGTTTCCATGAAAATAACAAAATTCAGTTAGGAATTACTTTAGTTAGGAATTACTTTACTTTAGCTTCTGTTTCTAGTATGGGAAGCAATAATAGGCAGACTCCCTCCCTGTGACCTCACTATCTTTCATGGTACTATGCCCACCTCTTTGACAACATTTTAGACGTCTTTAATTGGTTCCTAGCCCTCCCATTTGGTTCTCCCATTAAAGAAAACACCAGTGCTTGAATTAAATGATGTCGTATGGGGGTCCCCACCATGGGATGTTTTGTCTTACTCTTGGGTGGGACCAAAGATCTTAAAATTTTAAAATAGTTTCAAAATAGTAAATCATTTATTCACCATATCTTATTTGCACAAATTTTAGATTTGTCATTATTATTATTTAAAAAAATTATCTGAGGGACGCCATAAGTCATTTTTTTTTCCCTTTTTAATTTTTAGAGGTCCCTAATGCCTTTAGGGGGGTCCCGAATCTCCCCAGACTCCCCTCAATTCGAGCACAGGAAACCACCAGTTTTCACCAATACTGAACGATTATGATCCAGTTAAAAATCTTCACAGAGTGCCATATTTCCCTCACATTTATCTGTAGTGATTAGGCCATACGAGTGCTCCCACTGTGTTAAGTGTTATTTCATTCTGTAAGTAGTCAAATCAGAGCTCATTTGTCCTTCCTTTCACCATCACACACTCACATACACCTGCACAGCTCGACTTGCCACTGAACTTGTACATGATTGAAGAGCATTTAAGAATCCTTTTCACGTCCCACTGGGTAACAATGTTCACCCCCTGGGTTGCATTTTATGCAACATAATGTTTTATAGCATTTTTACATTAAACTTCTGATGGGAATTGTTTGCTCACCATTGTTTGCTCTGCAAATTCAGATTGTGGAAAAATGCAATAAAACTAAAAACAGTAAAAAACAGACCGAGAGCTGCTACAGATAACAGCATTGTGCGTTTTGAAAATGAACCATTTAATTTACCACATAAAATAAAGTAATAAGTGTAAATAAGATGATTAAGGATGAGGAGGAAAAAGCTCTATAATCTGATTATATAACACAGTGGGATAATAACTCATGCTGGTATATGTAAACTAGACTGTCACTTCACACAAAAGCTTTCCCTCATCTGAACAAACAACATATGTGATTCTCTGTGAATGACAACTCTCTCTCTCTATCTCTCTCTCTGTCTCTGTCTCCCTCTATCTCTCTCTCATTCTTTACCTTGCCCCGTCTGTGACTTGTCTTATAAATGAAACCTGTACTAAGGTTGAGCCTGAGCTCGTACTCTTGGTTTATTAAATACAATGACCAGTGTTAATTAATCAGAGCTGGACTGTGCTAAATCCAGTAACAGTGTTTAAAAAAAACGTCCAGTGCTGCCCTATGCCTGGAGGAACACTGTCAAATCGGGGGCTTATTAAAAACGAAAGGCTCTGTCCTCCCTCCGTTGCCCAGCGAGAATCTAATTGTTCTTTCCTCACGACACGGAGTCCCTTTGAAGTTTCCTCATTCATTTCACTCAAGATGATTTTCTTTTTTTTTCGTTTGTTCCCCATTTCTTTTCCTCCTTTCTCTTTCTGCTGTCATTTCGGAGATTTGCGGCTTTAAGACATCTCCAAAAAGAGAAAAACTTTAGAGAAAACTGCAAGTTATATATAGCACCATTTATAGTATCACAAGTTTGTTTGAATTAAACATCAAAACACACTCCTTAAAAAACAACTTAATACTTTATAGACAAACATTAGTCCTTCACAAAACTTTACCACAAGGATCTCCAAAACCATGACCCTCCCTTGTTTGCCATCGCTGGTCTGGGTCCAGAATTGCAAATAGACTGAATGACAGAATTATGGTCTAGAAGATCTATCGTCAGGTGAAATATTTCCCGAAAGGGCTATTCATTTGGCAGACGTTCGGTTTTTGTGTAAGCAGATGAGCGAACGTGTTGGCAAAGCAGATGTTATACTGTGATCCCTTCTTTCCTGATGTGGTTTTTCTGCTGCTAATATTGTTGTTATGGCGACATGTCCCTTCAGATAAAGAATGCCGCGGCGAATGTTCTACGAGAGACCTGGCTGATATACAAACACACCAAACTGACGAAGAAGATCGACCACTCTCGTGTTCGCAAGCACCAGAGGAAGTTCCTCCAAGCCATTCACCAGTGAGAAATATTGCCACATACACAACTTTACACAACACAATTATCAAATCATTTATAAATGTTGTTTTTTAGTTAGCTTGCTAAGTGAACTTTAGCAATAATCATCTGAACTAAAACTACACAAATCCTGTTTGAAGTGCTTCGCATTCGGGTCGAGTGGCTAGTAGTGATGAGTGTGTTTCTAGCACATCTGACCCAACTACACACATACAATGTACCCATGAGAGAAAAACTGACCATTAAAACTGCAGCCTCTTCTGCTAACCATTGGCTCTGTGGGCAGCTTTGCTATATTTACATATTTCCTATTCAAGCAGGGGTTTGGCCAATAGACTGCACAAATGTCAGGGTATGTCAAAACTTCTCTGTGGCCCCAAAACCCCAGTGTTAAACAAAAGTCAGTTCACGGAAGTCGTGCCACTCGATGGCCAGGTGTACAACGCCTCTAGGCAGCCTTTTTATGTCATAGCAAGTCCACAGTCCTATCTACTTGAATGGGGGAAAGCAAATATTTCTAAAATCGCTGGCAAACATCACAATTAAACAGCATATTTCCGATCAATAATTAATTATGAATTGTATCATTACTTTGTGTAATATTAGTTTGTGTCATTACTATCATTATTAAAAAAAAATTGAGGTCGCCTAATCTATTGCGCCTCCGCTCAAGCTCGAGCCTCACAAGAGCCCCGCCCCAGAGAATCGTCAGTCTATACTGATTGACGATTGGCTCGTTTTACTGGAAGATGGGACTTCCTTCGCTAGAGTGGCCATATTGAACGGTGCATTCCTCCCCATTCATTGTAACGACAGTGGCACATCTTGTTGATATTAATATCTTTGGTTAAAAATCACAGCCATACACTTTAATTTAGCTTTTTGCTATTGCTAATGAGAGTCAACTGATATGGAGGAGAAATATTTTCACATTTTAACTTAAATGTGCTTATCTGCTGAAGGTAAATTTTGTGCTTGCAGTAGTCCATAGAAGCTAAAAAGGAACACTTTGCAAAAAGGCTGTATTTGTTGACATTTGTGAATTCATTAGCTAACATAAACTAACAATCAGCAATATAGACCACTTCAAATGACGTAAACAACAATGGTTCAACGCTGGTCCAGAAGAACTTCCCGTTTCAGTTTTTTACACTAGACAAACGTTTGAACAAAATACAACCAACAGAACATTAAGAACTGCATCAAAAATATTTTGAATTCAATTTTGTATGTATGATTTAGAAATAAAAATGAAATCGGAAGTGCCTCTGGACCATGTTTACATCTTGTCTACAGTTTTTTTTTGCATTTATTCATGTTTGCTAATGTATTAGTAAATGCTGAAATTAACATGAACTAAGTTTAATAAATGCTGTAGAAGTATTTTTCAATGTTAGTTCATTTTAGCTAATGCATTAACAGATACAACCTGATTGTAAAGTGTTACCAGCAATTATAGTTTAAAGTATTTTAAGACCTTATTAACAGGTCTTGATCTGACTGTGAACAAACATGAAACTGACCAAAGTCACTGATATCAGCCTCTTTTGATGTAAATAGTGTAAGTTGGCTGGGGCTGAGGATTCAGTCCTCCTGTCACTGTTTTGGACCTGGTTGACCTTTTATTTGAAAGACTCCATGACAAAAAAATGGAATCCCACACTCATGAACTCCTCAAATCCAGTGCTTTTAGGATTTACGTCCTAATTGTGTGTTCATCTCAGAGGATGGAACAACAAGCAGGAAAACAAGCTGATTAACTTCATTAGCCAGTTGTCGGGTTTGAAATTGAAGTCTATGGGTTCTACTGGCATTTATTGGCCTACGTGTGGGATTCATTCATGTGTGTTTCTTAATTTTTTTGTAGATTACGGAGTGTTAAAATGGAGCAAAGAAAACTCAGTGATCAGGCCAATACTCTGGTGGACTTATCAAAGGTAAGACTACTGTAAACATTACACTCTCTCACACGCACGCAAACGCATAAAAACACAATTCACAGACATGGTCACACATCAGAGCCCACGCATATGCACGTTACATCTGTTAGGAAACAGCAGACACCCACACACACTTCCAATGTCATTGTGTTCCCTTTCTTGCAAAATTATCATGTGCCCACATACATACTCGCATTCATTATAATGCCCAAGGTTGCAAGTACATAATACCTAGTGACACACATGCATACCTTTGCTTTCCCAAATATATCTCAGCATTCAACTGTTTCCATGCTGACCCGTTTGTTTCCGTGGCTTTGTGTCTCCTAGCAACCTGAACAAGTGTTAAAGCAGGGATGACAGTAGAAGCGAGGTTAGAGGGAGAGGGTGGGAGGGAGGGAGACAGGAAGCTGAGGAATGACAGAAATTGTGTGCAATTCAAGATATGTTTCGTGATGTCTGTGTGTTTGTGACTTTTTACTGAATGTTCCCCCTGTTTTGTGGACTCCACACCATTTTTTTGTATATATTTGAAGACGTGGCATCATGTGCCAGAACTTATAAATGATTGTGTTTTGTATTATTATCTTAGCATTTTCTGTCCTTTTCTCTCTGCCCAGGTTTGATTTTCTCATTCCAATTTTTCATTCCAATTACTGTAGTTCCTAAAGAACGGATTGAAAAGGAAATTCTGCCATCATTTACTCGCTGTCATTTTGTTGCAGCTATCTGATTTGACTTCTTCTATGTAACACAAAAGGAATTATCTCTATGTCTAAATTTCCATTTACTGTACAATGAAAGTGAATGGGGACCAGGAACAGACGTGGTTACAATTTACTTTTTTTGTCTAAAATCATTCCATTCATTTTAAATTAACTTTTTCCTATGCTCCTATTTACTTTGGATGGCTTTAGCATCTTAACTCCACAGAAAAAGAATTATTGCTTAAAATTATTGCTCGGGGAACCTGTTGGAGATCTCCAGTACAGTTTTTTTATACAACCAGAAAAATATATATAACCGTGCCAAATGGTCCCAATTTTGTCAAAATGGCAAAGTATGGTTTCGTGAAAACCTTTTTCTAATCTTGTTGCTTGAAAGTAATCTCATTACTGTCTTGGTGAAACAACTGAGGTATTAAACAGGTCTCATTTTTGACTTTTCTTTTTTCTCCTCTCATCCCTCTCTCCTCGAGCTTTCTCTCGGACCCCTTTACCTTTCACCACAACAGGGTTTCTCTCTAACTCCGTTTTCTCTCTACATAGATGCAGAGCGTCATGTATGAACTGATGTCAGAGCTGAACGACCGCAGCGAGGATCTGGAGAGGCAAATGTTAAGTCTGGAGCAGCGTGTGGAACGGTTGACAGCCGGCTTTAATGCCCTGCCTGCTCACCTGTCCGCAACGCTCAGCACTCAGCACGCCGCCCTTGTTCAACTGCTGCGCGAGCGCGACACCAAGGTCCCGAACCCCACCGTGCCCGCTGTGCTATCACCCACCACTGCCGGCCTGCCACTAGCCAACCCACCCATCAGCTCCACCACCACCACGGCCCAGCCGGCAGATGACAGTCCCAGCACCTCCAGCAGCTGAGAGCGCTGGTGTGGGCGGGACCTCTGGGGATGGAGAGATGGACGCACAGTCAAAATTTAAAGAAGTGATGACATGATCATATACACACATACAGTACACGTATACTGTAATGCACTCTAACTTCAAGTATTACACAGCTTACGCCAGAGAATACGTCAGGACGGAGAGGCTACCATTTGCACAAAACCCCCTATGACAAAACTGCCATATTTCACTTAAAGTCCACGAGAAGGACAACCTTTACTGTTAACATGAATGTATACATTTCCGTAGACACTGACACACATGACATACATGTTAACATGCATGGACACACACTCACATACTCTCATTATGTCTTTGCTACCAAAGTGCTCTGTCTATAGTTGACTGAAACTGACTTTGATGCTTGTTTAGAGGGTTACGGATATAAATAACCAATGCCCACGAATGTTATGATCAACGAATCATCACAGGTATCTGGACAGCACTTTTTGTAAAGTCGAAAGCGACTAACAGCCATTTGAGCGAAGCATTATTTCGAAGCCAGTCGGTACATTATCCAACCACCGCATGAAGGTGGATCAGCTGCTCACACGGAAATAACTGTAGAATGAGTGATTATAGTCATTTTCTGAGTGGAATTGCTTCTATTAAATGGTTTGTTGGAATAAGAGACTATTTTACTTCTGACCCTATTTCAACGGAGACCATTTTGAAAACTGACTAATAGTGACACTCTGTGGCCGGAATACTGAATTATATCCGCTCGGAAATTTGTACAGTATGCTGTTACTGAACTTTAGCTTTGTATCGCTCAGTTTTTTACCATTACTAATTACTAACGCAGTTAAAGCTCATATTTATTATAATTATACGATAGCGTTCTTCTCATTCGTAAAAAAAATATGATTGCTGTTTAAATGAGGATTTTATTAATATTATTATAGATGAGGGAGGGAGGTGCCGTTTGAGGTTGAAATTATTTTGTAATTTTATTTTACCAGAGAGAATTAATAAAGTATATATCTATACATGACTGTGTTTGTGTGTGCGTATCTTTGTGTAACTGACAACACCTTGCATCGTACGAGTTTGAAGTTGTCGACGTGCACGTCTCTCACACGGTCTTGGTGGTGTTTTTAGTTTATAAAAAGCTCTTCACTTTTATTGCGATCGGAAATCGTCAACAGATTTCAGCGTCCATTTCAAAAATCAACAGCGACACGTGTCGTTATAACGAACTGCGCAGTTTAACGGCTGCCTTTGATCTCCAAATAACCGTTCGTCGATCGCCGGTATTCCCGTAGGCTAGTTGAACGCGGTGCTGTATTTTAATCATGCTGATGAAAGAGAGGGCAGTTTGGGGAATTTTGCTAATGAACTCATTGATTACATTGAGTCAGCCGAGCAAACTGAACGTTCCCAAGCTGCTGTTGCCTTTGAGCGCTCGTGTGCCTGTGAACATCACACTGACAGCACAGACAGGATGCTACACATGGTGAGTGACGGGGGCAGTAAGCCATTCTGTCGTATTACGTGCTGTCGCGTCTGAACTTAAAGCTTATTCATTCAAGATCTTTACCATTAATGAATTCACTGAAAGTCTTATATGAAAAGGAAGAAATGGCAGATTTACTAAAAACTTTAGTGTGCTGTTCTTGCAAAAATAACCTTATGTGGGCCTACTGTGCGTCGTGCGTGGCATGGAAAACATGTTAAAATGTGTAAAACTGGAAGAAAAATAATGTAAATTCTAATAGTTTTAATAGATTGAAACCATGACGAATATTCATGGTCCATATTTCAATGTTTTAATGGTGTGCTGTTGGTTCCCATCCACTAGATTAAAACCGGTACAATAGTCATTATAACCATTAAAATTTCTGGTGACACTTTACAAAATTTGTAAATGCATCGGTTTGGCCATTCCATGCAAAATAGCATGACCTTTTTTACCATAGCCTACCGTTGTCACAGTACGAGGAGGATAGACGATGCCACAAGGGATGAGTGAAGGGTTAATGTTTTATAAAATCCAAATAAAGCGCAAAAACGGGAACAGAGGATAAATCCTAAAAGGCAAAAAAGGAATCCACTGAACAAAGACCAGGGTAACAAACATCCACGAAAGACCAGGGTAACAAACATCCACGAAAGACCAGGGTAACAAGAAAGACCAGGGTAACAACATCCACGAAAGACCAGGGTAACAAACATCCACGAAAGACCAGGGTAACAAACATCCACGAAAGACCAGGGTAACAAACATCCACGAAAGACCAGGGTACCTAGCTTAACCCACTACAGACTAATATACAATATAACTTCATGAACATCAATAACCGACAAAGAACAGAACTGAGGGGAGAACTTACATAGAACGGGTAACAAGGCTACACAGGTGATGGGGGTGAACTCCATAATAGGGTGCAGGTGCAAAAAGTCAATGAGAACACGAACACAGGTGAGGGGGCGTGCAAAATAACAGTCCGTGGGGAAAAATGTAGAAAACAGGCAGGGGACACACAGGAATGTTACAACTGTTAGCCTAGATGTCAATATGTGCTGGTTTCAATATCTTAATACCATATTAAAGCTTTTTTAGTTTTTTTAACTGTGATTTTTCATTGTCAGGTAAGTCTCGCTTTCAAAACGGTCACATCCATAATTAATGGTTACATGAATATTTAAATAAAATTCTTTGAAGAGCCCTCCCTTTTCTATGTGTTGGTATATTATTGCTGCTTTTGTTTGAGCTTTTTAATTTACAAAACTCTTACATGTTGTCTCTTAAAAACGTGCATCCTTTTCTCACGTCCAGAAAACAGACTGATACTTATCTGGACTTTATGAACTGATGATTCAATATGACCTATAATACATTCTCAGAATTTTTTTGTTTCAAGTTTAAACCGATAATGTCACATCTGTAATACTGGAATTCCTCAGTTAGCTCCGTTAAATACCTGTTAACATAACAAATATAGTTTTTCAGCATTTATTAATATTTCTTAGTCACCATGCAATTATAGCCTAAATGATAAAACAAATTTTCTTACACAGCGTTGCAATGATTATTATAAATGATTTATATAAGCACATCATTGCTTTTGTCAAGTAAATTAATTTGCAGTTATAATCTTGAATCAAAAACATAAAGCTCCACTACCCCTCTAAACATCAACTCTTCATGACATAATGCCTGAAAAAGATGTAGGACTGATGGTCAAATGGGTACCGGTGGTGTATCAGGCCAATTTACAAAGATCCAATCAATAAGGGGAGGGCGAAATGAAGTCCCGGCATACAAATTTCAGAAGCTGTTTCACTCGGATGTACGTCACGATATGGAAAAGAAGACAATAACAACTATCATTTGATGGTCACTTTAATGCTGGTTAATGGCAAACAGTTGTTCATGGAACCATATTGTAAAGTCTTTAAGAAAACAATGTGAAATAACTTTTAAACATACACTTACAATACAATTAAAAAAAATAGCAGAAAAGATTATGAAAGTATTTGCCATGTGATCATAAGTCATCATTTATTTAACAGTCTTGCTGTTTGATGATGACTTTATAGGGTGTCCTCTAAGCCCGAGAGTGTCAGGGTGTATCCTCTGTCTGCCGTCAACCCTCCAGATCCTCTGCCCGCGTCTTCCTGCAGTCAGCAGTGTTTGGTGTCCGCTTTGTCCTCTCTTCAGGCTCTTCCCATCCATAGTGTGGTTCAAGGACGGGACAATGGTGAGAAATGAATGGGGTTGGGGGTAAATAGACATGTTTTTCATTTTCTTTAGAAGGATATACAGAACCATTAGAGCGGTTTATTCTGATTTTTTTAAGAGCAATTAAAATGAAACTTGGGAATCATCATTACCATTTTGCATATGAAATTGACATTTTAATTAAGTCTTTGCCTCATTGGCTGCTTAAATGAACACATGAAGCATAGCATTTATATCTCAGCATTTGCTCTATTAAAAAGCATAACATCACTCATTCCCGTTATAGTGACGGGACACATTCTGCGCTGTGACGTCATCATCGATCGCATCGCAAGGATTCAAATTGTGACAACCACCAGACAGCTTTTTACAGATGACCCACCGCTGCAATTGTCCGTCCAGGCATTTGACACCGAAGGTACTTTTCATTTAGCAAATTAAATTAGGACACTGTTTTGTAAGTATGAGAAGTTTGTTTTATAGTTGGAAGTTGGAAAGGTTATGACTGTTTTCTGTTCTTGGCCTCATCTACAGGAAATACTTTCAGCTCTCTGGCTGGCTTGAAGTTTCATTGGCGGCTGGCAAAGAAGTCTGATGCAATAGAGACAGTGAGGTGAACAAGACTCTTAAAATGAAGAGGGACACAGACGGGAGGAGACAGTGAAAAGAGAAATAATACATAATGACCGCAACAGATGCAGGGCTTGATAAGGACAGTCTGATGGCCAAATGCCAGTTGGAGAGAGCTCTGGACCAATGGATGAAACTGAATTTCTGAAACTGATTGTTGTTGCAAATTGTATTGATTTACATTTGTTAACAGGGTAATGTTTTCCGGCCAACCTTTCACCTGGACACAATGAGTAGCCAATACTTTAAAGGACCTTAATAAACATGAAAAAAGAGTCTGGAAAAGGAAGAGGGATGGACCAGATGAGACTAAAGTCTTGGTTTTTGTTGTAGATTTGTCCGGTACCATGATGCTGGTTATTCCCCTCCACCTCATATCCTGTCTCTAGAGGGAGCTGGTCAGAGGGGTGAAAGTGTCCTGCTGTACGGCATCCGCAATGGTGCGGCACACGTAAAAGTGTCTCTTACAGACCCTGAACATGAGGCACGAATGAACATGCTGAGGCAGACCCACCACATGGACACACTAAAACGTGTTTCTTTTTTGTAATTTACTGATCAATTCTTAGAATGATAGATTGTGATGGTGTATTGCTTTTGTGTTTAGCATGTAGAAGCAGCCAGTGTGACTTTGCTTGTGGTAGACAGACTACACCTGAGCCCAGCTGGGGACACATACCTGCTACAGGGCTCGACTATCAAATACAACATGTGGAAAACACAGAGGACGAGAGAGAGATTGGTACAAACCTATATACACACTATGTACTATGTACATCCGACTGATACACCTCAGCTGGTTTGTGATACCCAACTGGTTTGTGATAGTCAAGGATTTATACAGTAGCAGACAGATCAGCAAAAAAAATTCACATAATTTTACAGTTATTTTTTACAGATTTTTCACGTGTAATGTAAAAAGCTGTAATTTTACCGAATTGTTTTTGAAATACGGTAAAAAACCCTGTCAAATTACAGAAAAAGTTACAAGAAAATATTTAATTTATGGTACTTTCAGGCGCCCCAGTTTTTTTTAGAGTGAAATATGTTTAAAAACATCAAATTACAATAAAAGGACAGCAAATTTACGAGAAAATCATGTAATTTTTTTGTGGGGGAAAATATATTTTACGGTATTTTTCTAGTGCCGAAGCTGTCAGAAAATGTCTGTTTTTTACAGGATTTATGCAAGACAGCCATCTTGGATTTGTCAGCGTTTCAATTGCTGTCATCGCATACACACTCTCAAAAAGCGTGTTTGTGTTCTGGATTTTTTACAAATGTTATTTGGTGTTGATTTTGTGTTGAATAAATAAAAGGACATCACAAGGTTGAGTAACATAAAATGTGTTGTCCTTAACTAGACACTGAGGTGTGTTCAGTTAATGGACAGATTGTGTTGTTTTTAACACAACAGAGAAAAAACAATATGTTTTCCAAGATGCTACAACATTACGTAGTCTATGGGTGCAAAAACCTCCCAGATTTAAATTCAAAGAAATGCCATAACCTTTCACAGATGAGTGTGTTGGTTTGTATTTTATCTATATTGCCTCAATATTACATTTGTTTTTTGAGCTATGGTCACTTTGTAAGGTTGTGTTAGCTAACACATTCATATTGTTGTGTTGTATTAGTTTTTTACAATGTTTGGTTCAACACGACACCATGTAACATTTGATTTATATAATTGCGGTCAACTATATAATATAGCGTGGCGTGAAAAATATACCAATGGTGGTCTTTTTAGCAGGACACTGACACAGACATTCTGTTTTAGTAATTTTTTGTTTTTTTAGTAGTTGTCAAAATTGATGATAAAATGCAGGATTCAGTACAAAGAAGAATTAAAAAAAGTAAGGCCTGATGTTTGTTATTCAAGCGCTGTATGATTCTAGGAAAGGTTATCATAGGGTACATTAGGGCAGCTCTTGGTTATGCTAAGCTTCTTTTTTAATCTAACGGAATGCATAAAAAGCTCATTTGACAGGTAGGCAGTGTCCTACCCACACACACACAAGATTACCAATATGCATTTAAACCTTGTGATAACATCTTAATAACCCTAAGCACATTGCTTCACACCTAAAGCAGATGTACGCTCTCCATCCTAATATATGTCAGGATAGATGAGTTTCTCACACCTGCATCTAATTTCTCACTCTCCTGTCTGTTCTTAGAGGTCACTCTGTCAGAGGAAGGATACAGGCTGGTTGTGGATGGGTACAGAAGCAGAATGTGTAGTAACAGTATCTGTGTTGACCAGGAGACAACTACCGTCACTGCCTTCAAGCTGGGCCATGCCACCCTAACCATTTTACACAACAGTATCCTAAACAATTGTGCTTTTCATTGAAGGGTTGATTATGTTAAGGCATTCGACTATACCGATTCTTAACTCAATGGTGACTCAGATCTGCCCCCTGAAGTAATGTCCCACCTCCCTCGCGCTACCATATACGTGGTGGAGCCCAGTTATATGAGTGCGTTGTATACATACTGTACTGATCATACATTAACACACATAAATATCTAAAACCACACCATGCTATTTTTTCATGAGTGGAGTTATATAGTCTTTTATACTGTATGTATTTGTGTGTGTGCTTGTTTCAGCTTTGGGTATTAAGGAAGAAGAGGACAGATGGGTATTGGAGAAAAAACGTCAGTACTATTTGACTGTCCGAATCCATGACAACGAGGGCCATGAGGTTCACCTCTCACAGGTTGTGCTTCACAGTTATCATTTTATGCTCCATTGCATCTCTTCACATGGCAGGGGCAAAACCTTTGAACATAGTTCTGAAAACAACATTCACTTTTGTGTCATTCCAAAAATATCGAAGAGTATCCAGACACTCTTTTCTATACAATAGATGTAAATGTGAATGTGAATGAATGATTGGGGCATGAATATAGCACTTTATTGTGTATTGCTGTACACCTAATATGATTGTATGAGAAAGAGTGGCCAGTGGATCTTCAACATTTTGGGTTCTCTGGAAGAAGAAACGTTTTACACATTTGGAACAATATTAGAGTCACTAAATGATTTTTTCTCTCACCTTTCCGGTGTAGAACGTCGTTATTGTTGTAGAAGATACTGAAGGATTAGTCACATTTGAATCCACCTCAGATCCTTCCGTCCAGCTCTTGAAGACCCTTGGGACAGGAAAAACCTCAATACAGGCCTCACTTCATAGCATCATCTCTGAGGTACGACACACATTCTTAATATTCATAGATTTCTCAATTCGTCTTGAGTGTGCATCCTAGGCATAATATAGAAATGTACACATTGTTATATACCTCACATACAAATTCTTATTAGTGCTTACTGTATTACCACATAACCACATAAAATAGCAGACATCCCACCTCTCTCGCATATTACTAGGGGCTCTCTGAGACCCGAATTAGATAAAATATACATAAAATATACGGAAATCAATTGTTTGATAGCAAGCGAGAGACAGAATTTGTAGACAGAGTGACTGAGTATCCTGATTGGTCACTTTATTGTTAAAGATATTTAACCATAAAAACCTTCTGGAAATCCGTTTTTGCGGGGTGGAATGTTTTCTATCTTCTGCTGTTTTCCTTTTCATTGACCCATGGGTTTAATTACACAGAATTGATGCCATACGATGTCAGATTTCTTGCCTCTGGGATTACATTCAGTACAATTGCTCCGTGTGAGGGGTTCAGCAAGCCATTACATGAAAGTACAGTTCAATTTTATTGAGTAAATGGCACAAGCTGTTTTCAGATCTAGAGGGGGAGCCCCACCCGAAGGTGTCATGATGAGACGGTGAACAGGAAATGAGGACACACACAGTGTGAAGCGTAAACAGAGGCATGCGGTGTGCTGGGAAACCTATTGTTTTTTAAAGGAAAAGACAGCGTGTTGCATCTGTGGGAAGCCACGATGGTGGCGGAAGATGAAACACATCATGGGGGGGGTGGGTTATCCAATGTCATGTCGTCGTTATGGTTCTGTAAGAGAGAAACGTTGCTCATTAGTTTCAGTCGGCAACTTCCTGTCAATTCTATGTACACATAAGAATCATCCATTAGATAAATAGGACGAAAGCAAAACATTCCAAACCGCCTCCATGGGAAATCATCTTTCGGGCGGGCGTACATTTTCCTGTCAGACTTTAACAGTGAATGTTGGGGCGCGATATTGTTGTTGCTTGCTTTGATCTCTCAATCTTGTGAATGTGATATTTACATTAAAGTTTTTGTATGTTTATTCCATTTTAGTGAATTTGGTTTATGTGTTACATAATAGAATGGTGAAAAATGGCCTGTCATCCCACCAATCAGAGTGCAACAGGAAGTGGACATCTATAACCCTCTTAGCCTGCATCCCTCTATGATTGTGTTTCCATGGCAACCCCACAATAAGCTTTACCGGCGCAATATTACGGTAGAGTTCAGATCAATATTGTTCATCTACATGTGTTATGTAGATAATGACAGTTTGTTGTTATAGATTCTGTATTTCCAGGTGGAGGGAGGAAGCGGGTCTGTGATGTGGGACGTGTCGAATACTCAAATTGCCACAGTGACGGTAAAAGGGGTGATCATAGCAGGACAGAGGATGGGCCAGACCAGAATTCAAGCTGCCGATTACAAAAACCCACTACATAGGGGTGTTGGCCAGGTAAAAATGTGTGCACATTGTTAAACACAGATTCCCGAACTATATTTTATCTTATTGAATGTTTGTATGCAGGTAATGGTTGTGAGACCCAGCCGTTTGCAGCTGGTGCCACGGAGGGGTGACTGCCGTGTAGGGGACAGGATAGAACTCCCCATAGCTCTGTGGGGCATCCTGGACCCCCCAGACTCCTGCTCTCACACAGACTTTGATACACATTTGTACACCCACAGGAGCACCAATGCAGATGTTCAAGCACAGTGCTTCTCCCATAGATACAATCCTCAAAACGAAGAGTCTTTTCTTATGGAGAGCAATCTTGTGCCGGTCACAGACTGCACTGAGCTCTCGCTACACATCCACACTGAACCCATTGGCATCTTCACACATGTGCCAGGTGCAACATGTTACTATGTCACCTCCCTCCATCATTGCAATTGTTTATAGTGCATCTATACAGCCCCTTCACTGACTCCCTCGATATTCTGTATCTTTTTCTCTAATGGCACCATATTAATTCATCTGCCTGCTCTAATTGACCTCAGCTCGTATTGAACATGAGAAAAAGTGATCTACTCTCAATCACCTCATTTTTCTTTCTCTCTCTCTTGCTTTCTCTCAGTGCCCTGCCTCATTTAGAACTTCCTCTGCACTGCACCACAAATTGAAATATAATTAATTCGTTTATTTTTCCTTTAAATTAAAGCACTGAGAAAATCAATAGAGTCTTTTTCGGTGTAATCCGGTTAGTACATGGCGCGCACAGCATCGAGTTGATGGAGTGTATGCGGTTTTGTGTTTGACGGAGGATTTATGCACATTAACTTGCACAGCTGTCTGGATTTGTGTAGCACGTTTGGATTGCACCGATATGACTCATAAATGATCATTAATAAAATGAAACTCACCTAAAAAATTGAATTCGGTCATCAATTCACTCTCATGTCATTTAAACCTGTGTATGACTCGTTTCTTTCTGTGGAACACAAAAGAAGATATTCTGCTAAATGTGTCCATGCAATGGAAGTCAATGGGTGCCAATGTTATTTGGTTAATAAAATATATTTTTTTCTTCATAAAAGAGAAAGTCATACAGGTTTGGAATGACATGAGGATGAGTAAATAATGAAAGAATGTTCATTTTTGAGTGAACTGTCCCTTTAAAAACATAATAAACAGACGTTAGTCCAAGAGCACTGATGACCAACAATATACTGTTACTGTTACAACTTCTCATGCAATCTCAAAAAAAACGAGAAAGCTTTCTTGTTTCCAACACACAACACTTTTAAACCATCAAATGCTTTTTTTCGAAATCATTATCCTTTTTTGTTTCTGCCCTGTCAGGTCCTGTGTCTCCTGGTGCTGGGATCTGTGGAGGGATCCGTTTTAAAGCTATTTCACAGGGTCATGCTGTTGTTACCGTCACAGTGGAAACAGAGGGATGCAACATCAGTGAGACGACGTCACTGGAGGCATACAACCCACTTAAAGTATGTGTGTTTGGGTGTGTGCATGTGTGTGTGTGCGCGCATGTGTATGATTTGTGCCAACTGTCATATCTGTGTAAAGGGTGATTTATCAGCCCTATGTTGGCTATTTATTAATATAATGAACTGTTAGATGGTAGCAGAAGATTAATGTGAACGTGAGCTGTGCTGATGTATGACTCTATAGTATGTCTGGGACACAGAAAGGAGCGACGCAGGGCAGATACAGCTAGGGTAGTTTACCTGAACAATGTGATGAATGATGAATCAGTGTTGTGAAAGATCATACACTAATAAAACACATCGTACTTAGCAATGACAGTATCGTGCATATTGTCTCTCTCAGTCTCTTGCATCAAAGGTTCTTCTCACAGTGGGCGCAGCTCGTATGGTTGTATTTGAGGGGGGTCCTCAACCTTTTCCCCCGGCTCCCATCCGTTTCTTTCGTCACATCGAGGCACAGCCATCAGGGGGTGTTACCGTGGAGACATTGAGTTCGGCAGAAGGAAGGCCAACTCGACATGCTTATTGGGTCACGTGTAACGCTGTGGGAGAACAGGTTAGAAAATGTCCTAGATTGCAATATCACACATGTGTCGCTTATATTGTGAGAACAGGGTCTGTGCAATACAGAACTGCATTTTACAATTTATTTCAATTTCAGGTGACAAACGCAAAGTAGTAATGTCAATTTAAGGAATAGTTTATCCAAAAATCTAAATGATTTCATTATTTAGTCACCCTAATGTCAAAACCTGCATAACTTTCTTTCTTCCCTGGGACACAAAAGAAGATATTTTGAGAAAGGTCACAGTGGTTTTGTGTCCAAACAATGGAGGTCACTGGGGTTCAATGTTGTTTGCTTATTAACATTCTTTAAAATACCTTAAAAAAAAATCTGCAGAGGAAAGAAAGTCATGCAGATTCGAAGTGATATGAGGGTGAATAAATGATAAAAAAATATGTATTTTTGGGTGAACTATTCCTTTTTGAAAGGAATTCCTTTTCAGCATCAAACATGTTGTATGCATATATGTTATTTGTAAAAACAAAAGATAAGTTATATTTGAAATATGACGTACACACCTGGCATAAAGTGCATGCTAGACGAATGAAATTCCTCTGTTGTGTGACTGTGCTAAATTTCTCCAAATTGCACTTTAGTAAATTCCTCTCCCTGTCATTTCAATTCGAACACCAATTCAACATCCTGTGGGCTGTGGCCAATTCAGTTTAAATTCGAACTCACAGGCTGAACGTAAAAATTCTGAATTTTGCCTTGACGTATACGATATTAATGGTAGGTGATTCAAGGAAACCTTGTCTTCCTGTGTGTTTTTGCACATGTGTGTGTGTTTTTGCATGCAGTGGTTGGTCTTTAGGTGTGGTAATACTCCAGTTCCATTAAACCAGATGCCCGCAACCGAGGAGAGCAGAGTTCAGGTGTCGTGCGGCGTCCCCGCAAGCCTCTCTCTTTCTGTTCTCCCGTGCAACACCTCCTCACCTTCATGCATCCCTCTGTACTCCAATCACAGTTCCTGCCCTCAGCATCAGCACCCCTGGGGACCGGTGAGTAATGCCCTTTCCGTCCTCCCTCACTTTGCCCCTGTTGCTTTTATATTCTCACACGGACTCTCTTATGATTCAGTCATTTCCTCTCTTTCCTTCACCTTCCCAGACCTCTCTCTCTCTTCTTTTTTCCATTTTCTCGCACTCCAGGTGTTTCTCTTTCTATCTGGTTCACACTGAAACCAGACCCCCGTCTCTCCTTCCCTCTTTCCGCTGCTCTCATTTGCCATGCAATTATGTGTGATATGCAGGGTGAAGTGTTATGGCAGTTTCCATAGTAACTGCATGCATGGGGCCTAAGCAGCGTGTGTATGTGTGTATGAGGGTTGCGTGAGGGCTTTTCCAGTAGCTGACACAGAAAAAAACACTTTGATCACTGATCGATGTCAAAATCCTAGCAATCAATATATTATCTCCATTCTGTCTTCTGTCTCCGTGTGTAGAATGTCACATCACACCTGTAATTAAAACAGTATTTGGTTATTAGTTAAAATATTTTTTTGTGTACAGCACGAGTGGCAGAGATTGCCGATCTAATGAACCGAATCATTCGTCAAAGCGAAACACACACACACAAAGACAGAAAGAGTAATTACAAGCAGGCAAAATGCCAGTGATTGCATGCTCACACACACACACACACACACACACAACAGTTCAACAAACACTGCTGTGTGTGTTTAGGTGCACAGTAAAATTGCCATGTTTATTCCACAAGAAAACTAATTGACTTCTAAGGAAATATATTAGCTGCCCATTCCTGCCTCCATTTCGTCTAAATATGACTGATATTGCTGCCACCTTTTGTTGAAAGATTCATTCATGCTTTAACTAGCTACCCAGTGTCATTTTTATGATCAAAGAGCACTAAATCAAAATAGTATTGCTTTTATGCTATATTTGACACATATTTTCCTGCATGCCTTTAATTGTGAGATGACACGTTATTTTATCAATAATTATTTAATGAGACGCTTTATCTCTCTCAATGTTTGGACTTCTTTTATTCTCATAGAATGACTCTGATATAATTAAATATAACATTACCATATTCTTTCATGTCATTCTGCACTCTCTTGCTCTCTCTCTCTCTCTCTCAGTTAACTGTGTCCAGCAGTAGGGACGCTGTGTTGCTGTTGTCCGTGTTTGACCAGAAGGGGGAGCAGTTTGATAATTTCACCTCCTGCTCGGTGAAGTGGACCACCTCTGACCCTCGTCTCCTTTCATTGCCACCACAATCCACAATGAACTTGGCTGACAAACCAACTCAGACAGGCTACAAATTACATGGTGTGTTTGCACTGTGGGGTCTAATTTTGGCATTTTTCATAACATTATGTAAATGTGATTCATGATACCCTCATCACACTGTTCTTAAAGCCTGGCAGGTGCTTCAGGTCCATCAACAGACAGGAACTGTGACTATTAATGTCACCCTCAGATGTCCGGAGGTGTGTGGAGATTCACACGTTTGTTTGTGCTAATTGAAGGGTGTTAAAGTGATAGTTCACGCAAAATGGTCCTCATTTACTCACCCTCTTGTCCTTTCAAACCTTTATGACTTTTTATCTTCTGCAGAACACAAAAGAAGATATTTTGAATAATGTTGGTAACCGAAGAGCACTGGCCCCCATTCACTTCTATTGTGTGGACACAAAACCAATGCAAGTAAATGGGGACCAGTTAACAGCATTCTTCAAAATAGCTTCTTTAGTGTTCTGCGGAAGAAAGAAAGTCAAAGGTTTGAAATTACAAGAGGGTGAGTAAATGATGACCGAATCTTCATTTTTGGGTGAACTATCCCTTTAAATCTGAAACCCTATGGAACTCAGAATCTAATTTACAGCTAATGTCATTTATATTTGTAGCGTTTTCACATGTTGTCAAAAGGTTTTTTGAAGCTTATTTGATATTTGCAAATGTATGTCTGTAGTAGATGTGTAACATAACCTTTGCTCTCTGTATAAGA
The DNA here is from genome assembly GCA_006030095.1 of Triplophysa siluroides. NCBI lineage: Eukaryota > Metazoa > Chordata > Actinopteri > Cypriniformes > Nemacheilidae > Triplophysa > Triplophysa siluroides. Next base: position 2,110,007 of record VCII01000558.1, read on the forward strand.
TGTCAACAGCCCCAGTGTCTCAGCATGTGATTCTGCATTTGGTAGAAGACATGCAGTGGGCCACACACTCACTTACTCTGTTCAACCATCCAAAAGTCAAAGTAAGCGATCATTTCTGTTCATGGTCTCATTTCATCTGCTTTGGTTTATAATCACTTATCAGTCCATTTTCCCTCTCTTCAGGAAAATCTGACCTTGATCCATGGGTCAGGACACTTTCAGGTCCATTTACAAGACAGGAATTTGGCCCATGTCACTCATACGGATAACACTAATATGGTACAGGTGAGACTAGTAGCTCAAAAAATGTAATAAATATATATTATACAATACTATATATTTATAATATTGCATAAAAATATTATACAATATAAATATAACTCACGCGTACAGGACAGGACTAGTAGGCGTACATGTCAAAGTATTTTGTTTTCCAAATCAAACAAGTTAAGTAGAATGTTTTGTTTCAGGTGTCCCCACTTCATCCAGGTTCCTCAGTTCTCTTGGCTCATGACCTCTGTCTGACCTCTGACCCTGCTGTGGCCTCCATTCTGATCTCTGACATCACAGATTTTCAGATTGACTTCATTGATATTGTATGCTGCATACAGACATCCTCTATTATTTCAGTCCTGACACTCTATATTAAGCAAAACATTTTTTTTATAATTTCATGTTCACTGAATTGCCCCTTGTGTCGATGTATTTTAGATAGTTTGTGTGTATGCATGTTAATTTCAGATTGAGGTCGGTCGCACCGCCATAGTGCGAGTGGGTGTTCTGGACTCAAAGAATCAGCCGTTTCTCAGTCATTTCCTGTCACTTATGAATCTCATGCTTATTCCTTCTTCATCCATCATTTCTGTGAAGTGAGTCTTGAGTAAGATTTGTTACCTGGACTATAAAGCTCTGTGCTTAAAGGTCCAATGTGTAATTTTTGGGAGGATCTACTGAAATGAAATATAAAAACATGACATACCTATGTCTTCAGAGGTGTACAAAGACCTTACACGATGATGCGTTATGTTTTTATTACCTTAGAATGAACTATTTCTATCTACATACACTACAGGTCCCCTTACATGGAATTCGCCAAGTTCTTTTTACAGTAGACCTTAATGGACAAACTGCTCTATAGAGCGTGTTTCGTAAATACGTTATCTCCTTCGCCAATGAAGCGAAAACATGATGACATCTTAGTTCTGTGTCAGCCACCGTAGTGCTTCGAAAGGGAGGGGTGAGCAGTGGAGTGAGTCGTTGGTTGCAATTTGCAACCTGACCAGTAGATGCCGCTAAATTTCATGAACTGGACCTATAACAACATGGTAAATTAAGTCATATGCATAGTTGAAAAACATGTGTATGTCTTGTGTGTTATTATGTTTGTTAATAGGCAGGCTGGGCCAGTGGACCTGTACTCTGTGGGATTTCCTGTGACAGGACTGGCAGTGGGCGTGGCTAGTTTACATCTTTCAGCAGTTGCTGGTCATGGGGGTGTTAGAAGCACCTCCCATAAGAATATACAGGTTTACCCACCATTCCGTTTGCAGCCACATAAACTTACTCTGGCAGTCGGAGGTGTGCGACAGGTAGCAAGCAAAATTATATAAATAGTTCATATATTAGAAATCACTTGGAGAACAAGTGTTGTGGGCACTATTATATGATTCGCTTTATGTTTTGGTGTCTAGGTGAAATGGAAAGAGGGGCCTCCTCCACAGTCTATTGTGGAGTTCTCTGTGAGTAACAGCTCTGTCGCCATGGTGACTGACACAGGACTGGTGAGGGGCGTGGCAGTGGGCGTGGTCAAAATCAGAGGGACTCTCCAAACTGTGAGACAAGACACAGGAGCACTGCTCACCCTCGCACAAGTATGTCTGTACTAAAATGCAGTTTTTGTCTGAAAAGTGGAGTATGGGAGTTATAAAGATGGCTCATGAATATTAATTAGATGACATAATGTTCACCCAGAAGTTTTACCACAACCACCTGTAATATGTCTTCTACACGTTTTGAGGTGGCCAAGAAAGACAAAGCTCTACCTCCCAAAACGTGTCCTCCCTCCCTTTCCATTACAAAACTTGTAGTTACAGTGTGCTCTGGTTGGACCCACATTTTTATATACAATGCTTATATACAATGTTTTATGCTTCTTTATATAGGATGAAGTGGAGTTGGAGGTGTTTAACCTGATGGAAGTGAGAATACAAGCTCCTTTAGTGACTCTGTCCGTCGGAAGAGAGGTTTGTCCCCTCATCATTTTTCTTTAGTTCAACCATATTTGTGCTATCCGTATTATTAAAGGGTATATGAATCTTTAACTATAGATGCCTGTTTATGTGGTGGGGAGTGACAGTGGTCAGAATCCTCTATCGCTGGGAAGCGTCGAGTCTGGTCACCGTTTCTTCTGGAGTCTGAGCAAGCAGGGGGTCTTGGAGATCAAAGCAAGGCATGCAGAGGTGATGCCTGTTGAGATGTATGCATGAAATTACCAAAAGTGCTAAAGTGCATACATGTACGAATGACCGTGTGTTGATTTGCTGTGTGTCGTAGGTTGGAGTTAGTGTGTCTCCCTCTCACGGCTTCTCTGTTCTGGTAAGGGCCGAAGCTCCGGGCAAGGCTAGCATTAAAGTGTGCATGCAACTTGAACAGACACACGCCAGCAACACGTCACTCTCTGATCATTTGACTGATGAGATTCAGATACAGGTAAATATAGCAGATAAGTTACATATTAAAATAGATCATCTTAAAGGATAGTTCACCCAAAAATTGACATTTTGTCATCATTTACCCTCGTTTCATTAAAACCATCCGTGGCTTTCTTTGATCATTTGAACTGTTTTTTTTAAGTGTTGTTTTGGGTGTTCTGGTTACAAGGGGAGGGAATGTGGACCTTCTTCTCAAGCTTCAAAACAAAGGACTTAAAAACGATATAGCTTAAATAACTCCACACGATATTTCATTCGATATTTCATTCACTAAAAGTCTGTTTGTTCCCATAACAACCGTGATGTGTCATCCAGAAACACAAAAAAACGAAGGTGAAAAACTAATTTGACTGAAAAGTGGCACATTTCAACATTATTTTTGCAAATATGGCAGTTGACAATTCACACCAAACATGTGAAAAGGCTGTTTACAAAGTCTTAATGGCCTGTTGAATTCTAAAGGCCAGTTACTAAGTTATTATGACTATTAGCATCATCATTTTTGAGGATAAAAAAATGTACTAACATTATTAGTGGATTTATACATATAAAAACACATTGTCCTAAATCTGTCTGTTTTATTCTGTCCTGTTTTCTTTCATCTCAGGTGTTTGAAGAGATACAGTTGGCAGCAGGAAGTCCCAGATCCATCCTCATGTCTCCTCAGTCCCAGTACTCCCTGCAGAGCAATAAGTGAGTTTGTATGTTTAAATATTCCCAACATCACTAAGCAATTAAACTTCAACGTTCTCAGAAAAATTGACTTTTAAGTGAAGCTCGACAGAATACATCAGTGTCCACTCAATTACCTCTTATCTCATTATGACTTGAGTAAATATTAAATTCATATTTCTGTTCTAGTTTTACTTGAGAACTGGCGAAAAATTATGTTTGGTTAAAATGTGTCCATTTCAGAGACTCAATCTGTCCAGTGCGTTACGTCCTCAGTGAATGTGTCTCAGGGGCGGGGCTTATTACTGTTGACGAGCGAGGAGTGTTGAGGGCGGGGCCTGATACAGGTGCTGCCCTGTTGGAGGTTTTTGTCATGGATGTTTGTGGTCTCAACCAAACATTGCTCATTAGTGTAAAGGTGAGCATTTATTATATTATTAAATGTATGCAACCTTGAACTGTTTTAGGTCCGTTTAACATGATCTCATATCTTTTTGTTAATCGAGGTGTCAGCGGTGTGGTTTGTACGTGTTTTGGCTGTGTCATCATCTCTGAACAGTGATGCTGAGAAAGCCCTGCCCGCCTTCCCTTTGGGTTGGAAGATTAACATCGTGGCTCTTTACTATAACCACCTGGGAGAACAGTTTCATTCTCATAATATACAAACAACTTTTGCCACAAACAGGTATTCATATACTGTGAGACAACAATAAAATCGAATTAAGTGTATCCTAAAGTTAATACATTGTAATGCATTTCTTACCAATGATATCTACATAGATTCACTCACCTGTTGTTTATCTTTACCACGTCTCAGAGATGACCTGGTGCATTTGACAACCGATAAAGACAGCAAATCGTTTCTGGTGCAGACGGTATCTCCGGGTCTAACAGTTTTGATGGTCCAGGGAGACCCTACAAACCCTTCTCTGAGTGACTACATACCTCTGCTAGTGCTGCCTGCCATCTCCGAGTCCCCAGGATCTCTGCGACCAGGAGATGTCATCTGTTTCAACTCTCCTATTACAAACCTGAATGGTGAGTTACTGCTGGGTTACCAGCGAGCAGAGCAAAACAAAGCCCTTTAATGTCATTGTAATAGTATTTTGATTTTCACTTTTTAAGATCAGCGAGGCAGATGGAACGTGTCCTCAAGTCAAATCCTTCAGATGAACTCTGAGACAGGAGTGGCATTTGCAAAGAATTCTGGGACAGTGGTGGTTTACTACAAACTGGAGGGGGGGCAGCAAACCTTCCGACAGGTAATCTGTGTCTAGTGTAAATTAGGATGCGTGTATGACATATTGTGAATGTTTGTGGTGTCATGCAGGTAACGGTGGAGCCGGCGTCTGTTCCTCTAGTCAGTGTTCCTGCCGATAGGCTTCTTACTAACTGGCCCGAAGCTTCAGAATATATAGTCAAAGTGGATCTCAACACCTATGCTGCTAATACAGGTAGGTTTTTTCACTGTTTATACAACAAAGACTTCATCCTTAAAATAGATTCTTGCTATAAATATGATGCTTTGAAAATTATTCTGCCATGTTTAGAGCAATTATTATTTGTTATCATCAACTTTCTCTGGTAGCTCAATGCACTCTGGACCAGTGGGAGGCCATAGAGAAGAACTTACAGCCTGAGGCAAAGCTACAGTGCTTGCTACATTTCAGCGCCCCCTACATGCAGCTGAAAACACTGCAGGCTGTGTTTCATGCATCATCCTTCTATGATATAAACACTGGTGAAACAAGTTTTAGATCACATAAATGCTTTAACATACTTGTTTTTTTTTTTATTTGTTCATTTCAATTTTACAGGCTTTATTCAGAAAGGCAACAAAAATCTGATTAAACTATTTGTATACATTGCAAAGTCAGAGTTAAAAACCAGTTGGATTTGTGTGCAGTGTGAACAAAGCTTGTGCTTCACTTTCAACCTGTTCATCTTTCTTGTGTTTCAGCTCAGTACAGTTGTAGGATTTTTGTGCGGGGGCAGTCAAACTCCATCCTCCATGTCCTATCCACTCTGTCTCTCTCCATCTCTCTGTCTGTCAGTCTGCAGACTCAGTCATACGCATCTATCCCGCTTCCATTTCCTCTGTCCTCCACCTCTGTTCAGTCTTCTGTTCTGCTTCCATATGTGCCAGCGTTCTTTTGTCCTGTAACTGAGATCACTCTTTCACCCCAGCAACCTGTGGCTAAAATCACTTTGTCTGGCACCAAAGACATGCTTAGCACACTGCAGGTGAGAAAGAGATTATTTTAATCATAATTTGATATCTTGCACTTGCTTAACATAAAATAAAATGTGTTGCTTTAACACAAAGATGTCTAAACCATGTTTTTAAGCAACGGGACTACATTTTTAATGGGAATGAGATGAATATATTATGTTTATGTGGATTTTATTATTTATCTTGGTGCAGAGCCAGAGAACACTAAACAGTAACACTTCCTTTTATTAGGTCCATTCAGACACCCCAGATATTCTGATATCTAAGTTCCATTCGGCTGAAGACCCCACCCTCCTTCTCTTGTCGGTCTATTCAACCTCACATTTCCTGGATCAGGCATCTTCTACAGCAAGCATCACCCTGTACACACAGCTCTCCGCACAGACACATACAGTTAGGGTGACTAGACTTGTGGACAGCCAGGAATCAGGTTAGAGCGCAAATAATCATTTTATTCATAGGCCTATTGAGTGTTTAAAAGTAGCAGCCATGGAGATACATCTTTAAATGTGTGTATGTACAAATGCAAATGACCTTAGCAATGCAAAGGTTAGTTTGATTCCAAGGATAGAGAAACATTTTAACGCATTGCAAGGATGCTCTGGATAAAAATGTCTACCAAATGCATAAATGTTAAAAAGTAATGAAATGCTCTTTGTTTTTTATATTCAGGTCAACTTGAAGCCTATTTACATTCTGAACATTTGTTCATCGTAACATTTGTGCTGTTTGCAGTTCTGGCTGCTGCTGCTGCACTTTTCATAGGTAGAGTCACATGCAAACGTTTAATGTACAATTATAGAGCCAGTAAGATTTAGAGCTTTTACTGGCTCTACACAACTCATAAATCAATTTCCACAGCATACAATACCATGCTGTCCCACATTCAGACGCAACCTGCTGTCTACACAGACTCACATACAGGTGATAAACTGCTAGTTATTTTTCCTTAAATATAAACATGCTGTAGGACTGATAAGGTTACCCTTTTGGATAGAAATATATCGTTTTTATTTTCCAGAGCAGCAAAGACACTCGTCAGTGTGGCTGACACCATCAGACAGAAGCCTGCAGAGAAGACAATGGCTCTGGAGTGCTCGCTAAAATCACAATCCATTTCCCCCCAAAAAAGAAGTACATTAAAGTACATTATTCCATTTCATGAATTTATCTATTCAATGCAAAATTAAACAATACCAGCAGGTTCTTAAAGGCTAAACTTTTTTACTTAATGTATTTATGCCCATCAGACCCCACATAACCAAGGTACAAGGTACCGATACAATTTTTGCTGAAGCTTTTGCTTTATCGAAATCTCTCTAGCATTGCATCTATAAGGTGTCCGGCACATGATATACCACTACAACACACATAAATGAAAAATGAATCTTTATTTAAAGTGAGAGAGAGAGAGAGACAGGTTTGGTAATTACACGCCTCAATCCAGCAAGCTCTGTGTTCAGACAGCACTTAGACATTTTAAGTTTTCACGTCCTCTTCTCGGTTTAGCATTCATCTCCATATCACACATCAGGAACATGTACCCGTTAAGAATGGAGTCAATTGAACCCTGTGGAGTAGCCAATCCTGTCTCTCCTCCCGCCGTCTCCCTTGTCCTTGCATATTAGTTAATGAGAGACTAGTGCTGCTTTCTCCTGAACGAGCATCCTGTTAACAGAAAGAACAAGACCTTTGAGGTTCAGTCTAGATTTTAAATGTACATTTAAAACTAGTGCATTTCAGCTGGATGCTACTAAAACGGTTAAAAGCAAAGTGAGGAGCTCAGTTACAATAAAATTCAAACAGGGGTTTTCTTCGGTTTCCTGGAAATGGCCCTAAAATGTATTTGTACTGAATTCAAAATGAAACCACATGATGGGTCAAGTGAGACAGAAACAATCTATCAATCATCTCCGCTGTGTCCTGTGGACTTTGATGCCAGCAGGACAGAGGGTTCCAGAGCTTTACCGATAGGCAAGCTTTAGCTCAAGAGGAGAACAATGATCAAGTGGAAAAACACTAGGTTGGACTGTGCGGGCGTGTTGCCATGGTGCTGGTGCATTTACAAGCCCATGTATATGTATCTTTGATCTACCAGTGCACTTCCATGCCATATTTCTCCCACACAAAAATGAGAATCCATTAGTCATTTTCTGAAGGCCATATTTTTATGTGTTTGTGAAAACGTGTGACATTCTCACTGCATCTGGAGAGAAGAAAATCCCACTGAGACTGGAAAACCACTATTACACCATTACAATAGTCACATTCCAAATGATCAAACATACACTGTGTGCCTACACATTTACTAAAGCTATAAAAGGATAATGTTGTTCTACATGTAACATCCAGGGCTGGAAAAAGGGGGACTGAGTTTAGAGTGTGAATTTAAAGGGGGAGACAGCATCCATATTTTGTTTACATAATAGCCTATATTTGCTATACAAATAAAGTGGGAATTTCTGCATCTGTGGTTTAAAAAGATAAAATATGTTCTCTAGGGCTGTCAAACGATTAACCGCATCCAGAATAGAAGTTTGTGTTTACATATACTACTATATGTAGTGTGTAGCGGTGTACTGTGCATGTTAATTTGTATTTATAAACACAAAAACATACACATATCTACATTTAGGAAATATTTGTATTTACAAATAACTTAAAATGTTTATATTTTTCTGAAACACATGCATGTGTATGTGTTCATAAATACAAAATTAATACGCACAGTATACAGACATATATTATGTTAACACAAACTTTTATTCTGATAGCGATTAATCGTTTCACAGCCATATGGCGCTTTTCCACTGCATAGTACTGTACGGTACAGCTCACTTTTGGGTTTTCCACTAGGTACAGTACCTAGTACCCGATACTTATTTTAGTACTACCTCGGTTGTGGTTCCAAGCGTTCTGTGCGGCAGTAGAGGCGGTGCAACAATGACGATGCGTTTATAATCCCCACACACTTTGAAGCGCCACTAAACTGCTGTGGAAAAGCAAAGTGAGCCAAAGTGAAAATAGCTGAACTGAGCCGAGTCGTAACTAAGCCTGGACGGTACCATGCAGTGGAAAAGCGCCAATAATGTCCTCATATGGCACCCACAGTGACTCGTTTCCACCACAATTTTCAATCGACACAGATGCATTCACTGTTCTTCAGTTGAGTGAAAATTATGTTTAACCCATCCGTTCCAGTAGCCAAGATGTGACCATTGACTGCATAAAATATCCAAAATACCACACTGTATTTGATCCGGCTGTAAAAGTACACCACTCGCACTACTTGAGTTACAAAATGTTAAAGAGTGCAAATGTGTTCAAGTGATACCTTCTGTGAGGCGGGCCTTTCCTCCGGTGGGCTGGCACAGCACTGTAGAGCATCCTACACACAAGACCACCGTCTGTGCGTGACTGAATACCGTAGTGATCTTATAACAGCCTGCAAGAAAGAGGGATACTCAAAAGATGCTCCAAACACACACACATAAAGTTTAAGCACACTATAACACAAGTTTATGATCACATATGCAGAAAACAGAACATTTTAAATGTTCAGGTCATGTACAGTGCATGCTAGTGTATAATTTAAATAGTCATCAAAACAGGATCATTCAAAATGCCATTCCGTTTCAGATCTGAAACTTGTAACAAAACCATTCAACTGTCTTTGCTTGAGGACCGAGTATGTACTCTGTCAATATTATTACCTGGGCATTTGACATCCATAAAATAGGAGTTGGGGCACTGTACGAGACGCTTCTTCTTGTGGCACCTCTTTTCTTCCTCTGGCGTTGGGTGCAACAAGTCCTTCGCGAGCTGAAATTGGGAGTAAGAAAACTTCCATCAACATGATAAATAATGATAGAAGCCACGTTACATCATTGCATGTTTCAGCGTTGTCACACGAACAGTACAACATAGGCATAAATATGAAAGCAGTAAGACAGTAACGATATCTGAGGTTTAACTAGCTTAGGTGATTGATATGACTGAAGGTCCCACAGGTTTGATGCTATAATAAATCAACGGAGTGTCAAATATGCAATAATGCCTGTACGGTGGCCCAATTCCTGACACTTTCTATCCAGCGAGTCCTATGATTAATACGAGACGAACATTTTAGTTCACATGTGATAAAAAAAAACTCAAATATGACTAGATGTTATCTATGTCACATTGTCTTTATGTTTAACGGAACACGCATTGCGTTTCTATACATTCGTTCCTAGCGCATATGCACGCGGCCATCTTGTCGTTCCTCCACACGGAGCACGCGCTTCGTTCTTTATTTCGAAGTTTTAATCGCGAAATAAGCGAAGGTAGTCTATCGTGACCAGCGCGATTTAGAAGACAAACCCTTCACTTTTCAATCGATAGGGTTTTATCCACAAATGAGGCGTTGTAGAGTTTTAAATTCGGTTGATTGTGATAGCACGCACTTACAGGCATGTTGGCGAGTATGGAGCGGCAGCCGAAAAGGGGGGGCTAGCGGAAATACATGGCGCATATGAACGGGGCTCATGTGCAGGGGCAGGAAATACTTTACTGACATTTAATACAAATATTTTTCGTTAACAAGCAAACAATGTCCATTTACCGTAAAAATGCAACGAGAAAACACAATCGTTTAATTGTCAGCGTATATTGAATGGATGTTTAATTGTTTTTACACACACACATTACAGTAAAAATAGTGACATACACATTTACATTTAGCAGACGCTTTTATCCAAAGCGACTTATAAAGAGTTTAGAGAGCAATAAGCGATATGTCATACACATGTGTTAAACAAAAAATTGTGTAAACATAACGTTAGTTTATTATTTTGTATTTTTAATAATTAATTATTTTTTCATGTATTTTATTTGACTTGTATTTATTATTATTTCATTTTTTTTCTAATGCTGTGTTCATCACAAAATACAATTTCTTTTGACAATATATAAAAGACAATACCAAGTAACAAGAAAATGAAAAAAAAGAGGTCACTAAAATAAGGACTAATCTAATCTAATAAAAAACCTAATATGTGTTCACATTACTCCGCTCAAATCCTTTAATTAAATAAAAAATAAATGAAGCTACAGCGATTGAAAATGTTAATGTATAAATGTGACATTTAACAAACAACAAATTTATATTAATTATAAAAAATAGTCCCTTTTTAAAGGGATCATTTAAAAAAGCCTAGTCCTACATCCTTTCAACACAGTGTACATTCACTATAAAAAATTGAAATATTAATTAAATACAAATAAAGCGGACATATTTTTCCAAATATATATATATATATATATATTAAACTTTTTCATGTAATCGTTACACCATCGATAAATGTGCAAATGGCGCCCTCTGTTGACAGATGCTGTTCCAATAAATAAAGCTATAGCGATTGAAAATGTTAATGTATAAATGTGACATTTAACAAACAACAAATGTATATTAATTACAAAAAATATTCCCTTTTTAAAGGGATCATTTAAAAAAAGCCTAGTCCTACATCCTTTCAACACAGTGTACATTCACTATAATAAATTGAAATATTAATTAAATACAAATAAAGCAGACATATCTTTCCAAATATATATATATATATATATATATATATATTAAACTTTTTAATGTAATCGTTACACAATCGATAAATGTGCAAATGGCGCCCTCTGTTGACAGATGCTGTTCTCGGCAGTCATTAGCACTGCTTTATAAACCTCTCCCTCCCTCGACGTCAGCTTTTGGAAACTCAGGCAAGGGAAAGTTTAGGAAGAAAAAAAGTGCACTGTTGTCTATGTATGGATCTGAACGACTCTCTACAGGAGAGAAAAGTAGTGCAGTTATATCCCCAAATGGCGAGTGCGTGGCATCCGCTTTGAAAACCCGGCGGAGACGCGATTTAAGGACTGGGTGCAAACTTTTCCTTATTTGATGGATTTTGGGTTGTCTCTTATCCGGACGGACTGAGGCAGAGTATCGAAACTGAATTTACTGGTGACATTTTGTATGGGAAAGAAAATCCATGAAATTGAAACGAGAACCATTATCGCGCTGGATGATTTTAAAGCGCCTGTCTGTGCTTGTGTGTTAGTAAGGAAACGGAAGGCATTTTAAACTTTAAAGTTAACAAACTTTCGAAAAAAAACAATGGCAAAGAAATACGACTACCTCTTTAAACTGCTGCTTATTGGTGATAGTGGTGTTGGCAAGACGTGTCTGATCATCCGATTTGCGGAGGATAATTTTAATTCAACATACATATCAACTATTGGTAAGTGATCAAATGTGTTTACGGCTGTAATGATTTTCACTTCGTTTTGATTGAACTTCTTCGTCGTCATCATCATAAAAAAAAACATGTTTTGCTCCGGTGCCAAGTTCCTATCTTGTAAAACAAGTGTTCCTGTATGGGTGTTGATTCATGTCAGTACTAGCCCTACCGTCATTTCATTACTGCTCCAGTAAAGCTCAATCTGTCCTGTGCTTTCTCTGTGTATCCACCTCCTCCCTGAATGGATTTCCGGCCCTCTCCCTCCTCTTTGCTTTTGCCAGCCACAGCCTGCCCCTTTCTTCTATCTTTTTTTGCAATCTCTCTTTTCCCCACCAACCCCCTCCCACTTCATTTCTGCATGAGATGGAGGTCATTCTCTGTGGCATGTAGTGCATTCACCCATATCTTCAAATACCTCCCTTTTCTCTTTATAGTTAGTGTTTATTAAACAATTACAAGCAGTGATTGTATCTCATTGTGAGTTGTGACACTTCAGTTTTTTTTGTAATTTAGAAAGTTTTTCCAGAAATGTCTTTCTTGTGACTGTGTTTAATCTGTTTATCTTTCCTTCCCGCCCCTCTCTCTCTCCTTTATGCTCTTGATATCTCCCTGTCTATTTTCACCTAGGTATTGACTTTAAGGTGAAAACCATGGAAGTTGATGGGAGGAAAGTAAAACTGCAAGTCTGGTAATATGTTCGTTTTTTTAGGTTTATTTTGTTTTGTTTTTTAATCACAGCTGTGAGCATCTTAGCAGTTATCGGATAGTCTTAACTGGAACCTATTTAATTCAACGTCTTTACAGACGACTTTACACGACTTGTCTGTGTAGTTACTAGCGTTCTGTACACAAGATACCGTTGACATACCTCCAGCTTTTACTTCGGGTTGACAGTGGACCGTCAAAACAGCATGCTGAGTGCAAATATGCCAGAGGTGGAGTCTATCTAGCACAATAATGCTTTTCACAGGCCTTCTGCCAACTCAATAAAGTCTGACAAGGGTGGAGGACGGAAGTACAAAGTCCAGCTGCCTTAATAACTAACACTTTGTTATATAAGATTTCTGATGACAAGCTTACTGAACTCTTTTAAATGTCTTATGTGTGATTTTATTGGTTAGGGACACAGCAGGACAGGAGAGGTTTAAGACCATCACTACTGCTTACTACAGAGGAGCTATGGTGAGCCAAGCGTAGAAGCACGAATGTTAATACACGCTCATTCTTTAAAATTCATTAAAGGCTGGAATACACTACATGACTTTTGCTCAGATTTTTGCCATGATTTGCAGTCTGGACGAGTCATCAATAATTGCAAAACGTTTTGTGCCAGTCTGTATTTGGAGTTTACAGATTTCACAGATAATTTGTTGTGCACGATGGGCACATTTCTTTTTGGGCACACCTTACACTTTCATTCTTTCTTTAAAAAGTCAACACGTGCCTAGTGTTTTGAAATCTGTTCAAGTTTTAAAAGTAATGTAGTGAATACCAGCCATAAGCATCATTTTAATTCATAACATCAGAATTAAATATCAGATTGTTTTTATTGTGAATCTTGTAGACTTTATTGAAGCACAGTGAATCTAACATGTGTATCTCTTTCAGGGCATCATCCTTGTGTATGACATCACTGATGAAAAATCCTTTGAGAATATTCAGAACTGGATGAAGAGCATCAAAGAAGTAAGACATCACTGGATGTTTACCAAGACGAACATACTGTTTCACTTTAAAGTTGTAAAACGACATGGCTGAAACGAATATTATGGTTTGTTTCAGATGTAATGCAATGTGTATACACGATTTAAGGTTTGAAAACGCTGTATTTTCCACACACCGTGCATGTTTGTATCTCCTCTTTGCCCCGCCTCTCTGAAACGCATGAATTTTTTACAAAGCTCATCGCTCTGACAAGCGAGGTGTGCTATGATTGGCCAGTTAACCAGTGCATACTGATTGGTTGAATACTGCAAGCGTGTGACGGAAATGTAACGCCTCTTACCATATTCGGAACATCATGTTCCCAAGCAATTGTACTGACAGGTGATAAAATGTCATGGGTACTTTCCTTATCAATTCGAACCCCGAATCTGATCCGTAAAAATGAAGATGATCAAGCCGATACATCAACTTTGCCAGCGCAACTTGAGCAGAATGTAAAGGATTGGTAAGGTTTTAAAAAAATATATTATGTTAAATAGTTAAAAACGATAGCTCACTGTTTTACCTTTTATATACGGTGCCGTTAGTGATCAACCAGTGTTATGCCACATCTCGTTGCGACTCAATAAGACAATAAACCCCATTATAAACACGACATTTGATGCTTCAAGCTGGAACATAATTACTGATTATTAGGACTTATGTTGTCTTTTTTCACGTTGCGCGCGTGTCTGCATTTGCAGATCACACAAAGAACAAAATGCCTAATATCCCAATAAAAAAAAAAAAAAAAATATATATATATATATGTGTGTGTGTGTAAAAGTATGTAGAACCTTCTACGTCCCCTGTCTATGGCTTGTTGGTTTTAAATATATATATTTTTTTGTATTTTCATCTGGTAACAGTATAAATCATTCAAGTGAACATAATAATCTAATGCCGTCTGGCAGCCTTCCTGAAAAACTAAAGTGAACATAAAGTGAAATGATTCTTAGTAAATAGGAGTTTCAGGAGTTTCAGTTCCTGTTAAGGTGCCATAGAGAACACATCATGCTCAGGTTACCAGAACAGAGACAACAATTTAACAGATGAGGGCTTTTTTCAAACAAGCCTCAGCTATGGAAGAAATGGGGAAGTGAGCTTGTTACTGTCTTGTGTTTCCCAGAATGCATCAGCAGGTGTAAGTCGGATGTTACTGGGAAACAAGTGTGACATTGAGGCCAGAAGGAAGGTGTTGAAGGAGACGGGTGAGAAGGTAAGCTCTGGAGTATATCGTACACATCAAATTAGGTGTGCGGCAGTTTGTGGTTTTACAATATGCCCTTGTCCATCAAAAATGACATTTTATATGTTTTTAAAAGCATGTAAACATACAAATTTTGAATCACTTAATGACAACCCTAAAATAGATTGATGGGGTATAAATAACATCTTGTTTTGCTTTCATCACAGCTTGCAACGGAACATGGTATTCGATACTTCGAGACTAGTGCAAAATCAAGCATCAATGTTGACGAGGTAGGAGTTGATAGACTATTGCTATAAGTTTAGCCAATATTGATGTTTAATTGATCAGAAAACAGCAGCAATATTAAAAGCAACCTACAGGAAATTAAACTAGTAATGGCTTTCTTATTAAGCTGTCACAGAAGCATTTTAACATTGAAAACATACACATGACATTTTAAATAATGAAGTTCTTGTGTGTCTGTGCATTGAGTATGTCTAAGTGTATGCAGTTCATGTATTTGTTTTTGACAAGCTTTGCTTCTCTCTTTGTAGTCTTTCGCCGCTCTTGCTCGGGACATTTTGCTGAAGTCAAATAAGAAGTCGGTAAGTTGCCTGTCTGGTTATAGACATTATTGATGCTTGTTGTCTGCACTTGTTCATACAGATACACAATCACTCACATTGTTCTTGAATATCAAGCATCAATGTGCTTGAGAGAGGTCATTGCACAAATTTTTATATTTCCTGTTTCCACAGGGTCCGGCCGGTCGAGAGGTTAAACTTACCAGCACAGAGAAAAAGTCTTCCAAATGTCTTCTTCTTTAGCTACGCCTTCTTTCTAAGGACCGGCACACTATGCACACAGAGCACTGCAGTGTTAATGCCAGAGTTATTTGCAAAGTGAACATGGAATGAAAATAGGAAGACTCAAAAGAAAGCCTCTTGTAAGTGTGATGTGAACTATTTGATATGAGATAGGAAACAGGTTTTTGCCTTCATGTCTTTAGAGGAAATTCATATGACATTTCATGTTTTTTTTGCACTACACAACAAAAAGAGCTCATTGGCTAGGTTAGAATGATTGGACTTAATTTGCACATCAACCCCTTTAGTCATTTAATTAAAATGGAATGTATTTCTTGGAATTCATTTATATATACAGGTTAAAATATAGACCATTTGACAACCATTAACAAGTTGTTTCAAAGTGTTAAATGTTTATGAAAAGTACCATGTATTTTGTTTTCTAAACATGGATGGCATGAGTGAATGTAGGATGTTGAGTAAGTGTGAAAACAGAACTGGTGGATTGCGGATGGAAAAATAAGAGTATTGTATTGAAAATTCGCTACACATTTTTCCTAAAGGGATTATTGTCAGATTTAATTTACAGCTGTTTCACCATAAAGTTTCACTTTATTTTTTCTCTCAATTGTTTCACTGCCTTATTCGGACTTTTGATATGCTTTCAGACATTTTACTAGTATTTTAATAAAGAAGGAAAATATCATTTTGTCATCATTATATATTTTCATTATACATATATACATTTTATGATTTTCCAGTTTGTATAAATGACCGTGGATCACAAAAGTGATTAAGTAGCACAGGAACATTTTTAGTGAAAGCCAAAAATACATTGTATGGGTCAAAATTATCGTTTTTTCTTTTATGCCAAAAATCATCAAGATATTACGTAAAGATCATGTTCCATGTAGATATTTTGTAGATTCCAAACCGTAAATATTTAAAAACGTTATTTTTGTTAGTGCATGGCCTGCAACAGTGCCTCTGATAAACAACTTAAAAGGCGATTTTCTTAATATTTAGATATTTTTGCACCCTCAGATTCCAGAGTTTTAAACGGTTGTATGTCCGTCAGGTATTGCAATATCCAGACAACCCAATACACCAATAGAAAGCTAAATTATTCTTTCAGATGATGTAAAAATCTCAATTTTGAAAAATTGACACAAGACTGGTTTTTGTCGTCCAGGGTCATGTATATCATGTATCATTGTACAGGTAAAGGATAATCCACGGCTAGCCATGCATTAAAGGATTTTAATGCACGACGTGGAGGCAGGAAGAACCACCTGACGCGAAGCTGGATAATCCCAGCTAGCCGTGGATTATCCCGTTTATAACATGGTTATTTGCCAAGTTAAAGCTTTTATTGATGTTTGCAGTGTCATTTCAGATCAAACAGGTGAGAATGAGGGTTATTTTGTCAGTTAATTTTAAATGTAATCAAACTGACTGGAGCTACCCATGCGTTAAAGGCTTTTAATGCACTCCTTCCAGCCCATCAGAATCCAGTCATCAAACAGACCATGGTATAATAATAATTATCCTCCAAATTGTTGACATTTGTTATATATTGATATATTTCTTTAAGCATGCTTAGTTCTCAGCCTTCGTTAAAACTATATAATATAGTAAAAAATGACCCTATACCATATGAAGCGCTTTCTTTTATCCAAATGTTAAATGCTGTCCTATCTCCTGTGCGAATGCGCAAAAAGGTCCCCAGCAGTTGCGACCGTGTAAGTGCGTTGCTAAGCAACCTCCCATCCAGCGCCGGGTGAATGCATTTCCGCAATGGATATATATCCTGGACACGTGCTACCATATTGCGGCTGTTTATTTGATCTTCCTCAAACTGAGTTACACTAAGATGACAGCGTATAGCGTTTACGTTGCTCTTTAAGGGTAGATATGACAACGAATCGATGCTGTGTCTAAATAACACGTGTGAGCCCTGAGACACTAAAGGTCTTGCGTGATTACGTAGCGTACGGCGCAGTGATGGTGATGTCCGGGATACGGACAGGACGGGTGTCCTCGTGACTGCGGGAGGAAAAGAAAAAAGGGACAATCTAAACAGGATAAAACTGCCTCAAAGGCTAAAACATAGATTCACAATCATTTTGGGGTAATTTGAAAAAAGGAACAGCATAGTCAGTTCTTTTCTGGGAACTGCTACAGCTGGGCTGTTTTGGTTTTTAATTTTTTCTCCGTATGATACCTTTAGCATTTCGCTTCATGAGCTTCATCCAGAATCAGGCTGGGGCTGCGAGTCTCTCTAATGGAAACGCAGTGAAGATAAACTTTAACGTGTGCTGGGATGTTGTTTTTTCGTTAGTCCTGCTCCGCGCATCCTCTTCTGTGGAGTAGCCAGAAGGCCGAACCTGCTCCGCTGGCCTGCGGATGCTGCAGACACTCGGCCTGCTAAAAGCTCCGGATACCGCAATGCCGCTGGGATGGGGAGAGAGAGATGGCAGGTGGCGGATGGATGGAGAATCGAGGCATATTGAAATATTCATATGTACGACGTCAGGAATAAATGTTGACACAACATAAGTGTGACGATACCGAAGTTCAGTTTTACCACCTGGATGTCCTACTCCTAACCATAGCATCTTATGACATTTTCTGTAAGCTCTGGTTTGTATGATTTCTTCCAGTCTACGTATTTAGAAAAGCAAGCTGAAATTCTGGATGACATTCCCTATGGGCTATGTGTAAAACTTGAGTTATAAAATCATATAAATTAAGAAATATTTCTCAAGACACAATGCCCTCACCATCGGACTCCAGTAGCGTGGCCTCAATGTCTGGATCTCGGGGTCTATCAGGTAGTCGCAGAGCAATGTCTGGGAGGACAAGTGCACGGGTGTTGCTTTACCTGGGCTTGTGTCACCTTGCATTAGGAGCTATGGTACTGGCCTTCAGCTTCACAAGCCTGGCCTTCACCTCATCACCCCGCGTCAGACAGTCTTGTCCCTTCTGGGCTGGCTTTTTCGTAAGTTTCTTTCTCACATAAACCAACATACTGTGTATGTATGATGTTTGTGTACATAAAAGGCAATTAAATGGCTGACCATACAGTATACACATTAAGACACAAAACCTTTTGTATGTCTCGAGTAAAGTTTAACCAGCTTTTTATATGTCAAACAAGGTTGTAGCTTCAGGAGTAGTTGGAGTGATATCATGGAGAAGGCCATTCACACTTGTAGTATGTATCTTTTATTATATTTACCAAAATGTTTTGAGTGTCCATGTGTGTAGCTATTCTTTGTGTTTTTTAGTGATGCTGTTGTTCATTTGTTCAGGTGTCCCTGTTCATGCTGCTTTCTGCGGTGTGTGTCATTCTCAGTCTGGCTGGTTCAATGCTCTCATGTCAAAATGCGCAGATGGTCAAATCTTACCATACCTGTCAGGTACACTCTTAATTATTTTATTTTTGTTTTCTCCTCTTTTGTCCTCTTTTCTTCTCCTTAAATAAAGTGTGTGTGTTTCAGATGGAGAATGGCCTGTGTCTTTGCTGTGATCCCAAGCAGACATGCTCCCCAACAGAAGATGAGACACTGGTACTATACCAACATGCAGATTGCCACGCTGTGCGTCACCAGCTCAAGGTGTATTTCCATTTTGTTCGATCTATATTCGCGTTTGAAAAAACTTTAAACAGCCTATGTTTGCTTCCATGATGTCATTGGGTGTCTGTGACTGCTCATATTTGACGTTAAGTAATCCGCTCTGTTGGAATATGTTTAAAGTCTAGGTTGAATCATGACTGTGTATGCGTCGTGTTTTTGTAGGATCTGCTCTTTAGTGCCTGTGGTCTCAGTATTCTCTCCACCATTATCTGCACTCTGTCAACTGTCACCTGCAGCATCCATATCTTCTCTTTGGATCTGATGCATCTGGTGAGTGTAGTAAGACAGAACAAATGAATATGGTGTTACTCAGATCTTACAGTGCATGGATTCTCATGCTTTCTCATTTTGTGCATTGCTTGTAGCTGGCTCCCCATCGTTCTCGTTCTGTTAACCCAGAATGCACCACTCCTCAGGATGCGTTTCTCAGTAACATGATGGACTTTGAAGAGTTTGTTGCGCCAATTCCTCCACCCCCCTACTACCCTCCTGAATACACCTGCAGCTCAGAAACTGATGCGCAGAGGTGAAGATGCACTGTCCATCTCTGTGTTTGATAGCAGGATTTATGCATTTATATGCCATTGACTCTGACTGTTTTAATGTCAACATACATTTTCCAATTTAAATGTTATAGTTCTTGTGCCAAAAAAAGGAAACAAATGTTATGTCCCTTTGAGTTGCATGCCAACATCAAGATTTTTTTGTCAAATCAAGAATTAAAAGTAAACAAAAAAAGTCCTCTCAACTCTCATTCATAATTTTGTGTGTCTGTCTGCAGTGTCACATATAATGGATCAATGGAGAGTCCAGTGCCTCTCTACCCAACCGACTGCCCTCCTCCTTATGAGGCCGTGATGGGTCAAAGGGCTACTAGTCAGGTATGAGAGGTTTAAAAGTAATAAATCGCAATTGAATCAAATAACTGTCATCGTTTCGTGTGCTTTGTTATTTTGGTCATTGTCTGCGTATGTATTAAAGGGATCTGTCATGAATTACTCACTGTCTAGTTGTTTCAAGTATGCAAAGATATTTGGAAGAATGCTAGTAACCAAACAGTTGTTCTTGGATTCCATTGACTACTAGTTACAAGCATTCTTCCCAATTCATCAGAACAAAAACATTTATACAGATTTAGAACAACTTGAAGGTGATGACAATTTTTCTTTTGGGGGGGTGAACTATCCCATGACGATCTTTGTGTTTGTAGGCCACAGTCTTTGACACTCAAGCTGGTGAGCTGTCTGGAGAGAGAGGAACTTCTACAGCTTTCAGTGGTGAAGGTAAGTCTCTCTTCCGCTGCTCCATCATTAAAAATCGGCGCTATCTCTTTAATTATGTTGTCTGTGTATATTCTCTCTCAGTGTCTATGGACAGTGGCTCTCTGTTGATGTCTGAGATTATGGATATTCCAGATGACAGCTCCCCGTCTGAGGACTCCTGTCTCATGGAAGTGGCAGTAGGCATTCGGGTGCGGTCACGGGGGGCCAGCGAGGGAGGGGAGGGGGGAGAGTACGTAATTTTCCGTTGTTCGCCGCAACATCCAGAGGTAACGGTGGTGGCTCCCCCGGGCAGACGCTGTTTCAGAGGGGAAAGATCAAACTCCTGCTCCTCTCCGAGCACATACAACACCTCCACCTACAGGTGAGGAGGACTCTCTCTCTGCTGATTTTTTTATACGCATTGTCTGACAGATGTACAGGCTAATACCTAAATTATCCTCTTTAAAGTATGTGCTACAGTATGTAGAAATCACAAATGAAGATATTTTGAGAAATGTCTCTGTGGTTTTGTGTCAATTCACTGGAAGTCAATGGGTGCCATGACGTTCTGTTTACCGACTTTCTTCAAAATATCTTCTTTTGTGTTCTGCATATGATAAAAAGTCTACAGGCTTGTAATGACATGAGAGTGAATAAATGATTAAAGAATATTTTTTTTGGGGTGAACTGACATCATAAGACCTATGTACTTTCAATGACATTTAATCTCACTATTTGCTTTTATATTTCCTACACAGGTCACCAGTGCTGAGGCGTCAAGCCCTGTTGGCGAGTAGCTGCTCTCAGTTGGAGTTGTTAGCGAGATCTCAGCATGCCTCGGTCCCAGAAATTCGAGTTTGTCCCTGCACGCCCTCACGTCGAGAATCTTCCTTGGCTTTTACCAACCTGCCTTCAACAGCTCAGTCAGCTGCCCCTCCGGAGCATTCAGACCACACACCACCTGTTCTCCAACCACGTCTGTGCATCCGTGAACAAATTGGCCGAGATCGAAAAGACAGCCACGGCTTTTATCCCCTTTTGAGGTCACACAGTGAACCAGGGCTCAGTTCTTCAAATGATACAGGTATGTGTTTGAATGGTATTTTTTGTGTTTAGTCTGCTCACTTTCATTTTTCATTATGTATGTAGTGTGTCAAAGCTTGTTTCACCTGTGTTTGTGTGTGTATATGTGTTGAGGGCTGTTTAGCTATTGCGTAGCTTTTTCATCAATTTGCAGCGCACAAGCTTAGAATTAATGCAAAGTTATCATTCTCGTTCGATGGTGTGGAAAAAATGTAGTTATCATTATTTTTGTGAACATCCCCTAACTTTTTTCCTTTAAGCACTCTGTAAAACAAAGATGATGTCAGATGCATGTTTGTTGCTGTTGTGTCCTTAGGTGATTTCAGTTTTTCAGGGGGAAGTAAAGGAATGAGTGTGGGCGGGTCACAGACTTCCTCAGAAACAGGTACATTTCTTTCATTCTCAGATTTATTAAGAATCCAAATAGTTAAGAAATCAAAATGTCATTTTTACTATTGGTAAACTCAAAAATATGAAAATATTTTTTGTAAAAAGACTAGGCTGCAAAAATATCCTTCCCAGTTCCAGAGGTCAGAAACAAATGCTTAACCACCCACATTTTAGCATCAACAACACCTGTTTAGTGCATTTTAAACATCTTGAGCATCTGGAAAATCAGGTTTCTATAACAAAAATGTTGTTTTCGTTCTTGTCTGTATTATCGCACAAACATGAACAGCAGAGAAAAAAATGAAATTATAAAAGTATGATATTTAGTAGTAGATAGTAATTCAGTTTTTTTTAAATCTGTATACATTCTGCCTTAAAATGGTTTGGTTTGCGTCTCCCATTTGGCGTAGGGCCCTCATCTGGAGCTTGTTTGCTGCCTCGCTCATCTCTTGCCCATCCTGCATCCCTGCCCAGGAAGGGCAGCATTAAGGCCATAAGTAGCCGGTTGCCATCAAAACAGGTCCCAGCCAGCTCGCTCCGTTTACCCAAAGACTGTGCTCGTTCACTCGGAGACCTCAAGGTAAGTCTGGCTTCAAAAAAGTAAACATACATCATTGGCCAAAAGTGGAAGCTTAACAGAACACTGTTCTCTCTTTCAGGTCACCAGGGTTTTAGTGCAGCGTTTTCTGCAGAGATCAAAGAGGAATTTATCCCCTGCAATTGAACATGCTGGAAACTCTATCCAGGGGCCTAAAAAGAGGACAGGAGGAGAGGGAAATCTCCCTTTAGAGCAGGTAATAATAATAATTAAAGTTAGGTCTGAGAACATTTGTAAAAATGTTCCAATTATGCATTTTTTTACCACCAGCATTATGAATACTTAAAATGAATATTAAAGTTTGTAAAGAAGCAATGTCAGAATTTTTGATTGAATGAAAAATTAATTGCATAATCTCATTGCAATTGCAAAAATATTTATTTCCATGGTAAATGAAAAAATCCTCTTTGTAAAGGTGCTTCGTAACACTTGGGGAGCCAACAGGGGGCAGCAGCAGCACGTCCATCACTGCCGTGGACACCATCACTCTCATAGTGACAGTCGCCATAACGCCTGGCGCCACGACGATGACCCTGTGAGGACCGGAGGTATCCACTTGCGTAGCTGTGGAGACCTCAGCTCAACTACTGTAGCATCACTGCGCAGGCTCCACCCACCACCGCACGGGTCATCAGGAGCTCTTTTCTCAGAATCTGCCCTCTGAATTAAATTGAGGCATTCTGGAATAGATTACAAACAATGCAAACAATGATATGAGGAAAACAGTTTAGCAGTGAGAGCATTTATCTCGCAGATGGGGTTGTTGAGACCCGAAGCAGATAAATATGCTGTTTGAATAACAGCATGGGTTCACTAAATAAGGATTGTAGCGGTTCTTATCATAACACCTGCACTAAATAACCCTTCAGACTCACTGCTTCCTGTGCCTGAGAAACAATGGTGCTGTTTTGCAGTCGTACCTATCAGTCTTTCCTTTTACCCCACCATGTGCTTCTTTACACCTTTGGACATATTCATCTGCTGCTCTTTCTGTTTCTTACTCACTGTATTTACGTGAATTGGGAAAGAATGCAGCACCTCTCACGAGCTGTTCATATTTATAGCAATCATACACATGCAAAAATGCACGCACACACACACACACAATGTCTGATGTTAATTCTTCTGTAACTGGCCAATGCTTTCCATTCAACTCTCACACCTAAATCTTTCAAATAGTGAAGCAGAAGAAAAAATTCATACGTCATCTTACATATATATATATATCTCATGGCGCCTCGCTTAACCTCACATCACTCAACAGCTGAGGTTGACGTATTTAAATCTATTGGCTATTAGTAGAAGTGCATGTAACTAAGCTACAGTAATTCAATTGGAGCTTCAATCTTTTGCACCTGTTTGTCTTCAGGCTCTAGATTCCCAGTCAGTATAATAGTTTCTTGCAGAATGCCTCTGCATGTATTGAGAAGGCATGTTTTTTTCTTTCGAATTGCACACACACACACACACACAGAGAAACACATGCACACACATGCTAATGGTACAAAGCTAGATGCCACTAATGCAAATAAATATTTGAGGGATTTAAGGCCTTGAACTACTACACAGAATTGGGACCTTGTAGTGAAAGAAATCTGTTAAAACTAAAATAAATAAAATAGAGTAGAGGAGGCTGATATTATTTGTTGAATGATTTTCTAAATATTCTGGAAAGTTTAATTGAACTTTGGGAATAATGCAGTGGAAAGACAGACTACATGTATCATTTTTTTTAAATGGATGTAGATCTGAAGGAATAATTTAGAGATATTCTGGAATGCTTAATAATGCATTGATACAACTGCTGTATATGTAAATAACTTTGATGCATGGACCCTTACGCTCATACACACTTTCTTTAACTCACTGAAGCACTGAAAAGAAGTCTGAAACTGAGCTTGATATTCTACCTCTTGTCTTGCACACTGATATGTTACAGCTGATGGGGAATATTTTAAGTAATTTAAGGATTTTATGGGGTATTTATGAAACAACCTCTACACTGACTGAATGAAAACACTGTTATTCTGTAAACGTGATGCCTAAAAAGAACATTAAAAGCAGCTCTACTTAATAAACTTTTATTGCAAATTATGTAAAATAAAAACACATGAATAAAGTACTGCAATCATTAATCTTGTTACCATATATTTGTGTTTCTTAATACTGTTAAACACATTTAGTTTTTTTAAGCTAAAAGTCACACTGGTGAGAGGCGTGGCCTCGAGGTATTGCCGACTTTTATTTTGAAACCGACGTTTATTACGTCGCACACGAAAGATGTGAATGTGGCGCGCCAGTAAACACGTTTCAGTTGTTAAAGCATATTCTTTTCAGAGGTTTACTGTGATTGACAGCACCAGAAACAATAAATGAGTTATTAAGTAAAGAGAGGGAAATATCGAATCGCTCGAAAATACAAACTACTGAAATGTGGAAACTTCAACCAACAGAATCTGGAGGTAAAATGTTCTGTATGTCGGCTAGTCAGTGTATATAGCAGTAAAATCAAGGACAATAGTTGCCATCATAGATGCAAAGTGTTATTTACGCTATTAGTCGTCCTGTTTATTGTCCAAAGATATTAACATGTTAACGTTACTGTATTCCATCTCACTAGACGTATTTTTCCTTATGTAAACGGTTGTATTTATATATGTATATGTTATAATGATGCTGTGTCACTAATGTGACATCTTGACAGGTACATGTTATATATCATACAGTCTCACCTTGTCACGATGATTTGAAGCAAAGCTACTGTTTTTGCTTTGATTTGCTTGAAAATCATTTTCACGTTTTGTCTATGAAGGGGAGAGCTTATTTCTGCTCTCTGGTCAGACGTATGTGGTCGGCCGTAAGAACTGTGAGATACTGTTGTCCAATGACCAGTCCATCAGCCGTGAGCATGCCCGCCTCACTGTCACTGAGCAGGTGAGTACTAACATTTCTGTGGTTCATTATCTTTATATTACAGATAAAATAACGCCTAAAGAAATCATATCTATACTCTGATAGATGATGCTCTAAGCAATCAGACAGTAAAGGACAAGAAGGATCATATCTCAGGATCAGGGAAACGTGTCTGCTGACTATGGCCAACAATCCAGCCGTTCCCTAACATTATAGAGAATTTCATAGAGACATGTGGGCTCTTGTAATTTGGGGTAGTGCATTAAAGTCTGATGTTGGGCCCCAGCCATATCGCAGCACCAGAATGACAAGAGTGGAGCCTTTTGACAGTGGGTTTTGCACTGTCAGAGATCACCTATATTTTATTCAGAAAATACATCCTTAAATCCCCTTCTTTCTGCTATTCCTATACTGAACAAAGGAGAGATTTTGATGCAGTTGTCTTCGTAGGAAAATAAGAATAGCTCTTTTCTCGTAGTAGTACGTTCTTGCGACAATAATGTTCACAATATGTTTCTCCTCGACCTCTCATAAATGTGGCTTAATAAAATTGGATCATAGGCAGAGCTGTGAATATAATAAAGTAATCAAGGTTCAATGTAATAATTGGTTTCTCTAATTTGTAATGATTTTTTTTTTTTTTTTTTTTTGCTAATTACTAATCAGTACTCATAGATGTGATTATTTCACTTAGTCATTTGTACCATGCTTAATTCATACACAGTAAATTATTTGTATAATACTTGTTCAAAAGTAATTCAAAGTTATTGGAATAATGCACAGTTTAAGTACCTTGTAAGAATATGAATATTTGTTACAATATCATTTTTTCATTAGGTACAATTTCTCGATGTAGAGAATGACGTAGATTATGTAAACATGGAATTTGGAGCCTGTTTGTGTGAACCAAGCGCTATAAAGTTGCCTCTTAAATAAGAGGTCACATAAAATTAGGAAAGGAATGTAACATGTTGCCATATGCTTTGTTAAATAACTTGTCATCTACAAGGTCAGTCAAAACCATGTAAAAGTGATTTTCATTGGGAGGCTATTTGGAAAACCAGGCAGTCTGAGTGCTTGCAATCGTCATGCCCTAGATGGCCCCATTTGCTTTAGTGTTTAAGCCGGATAAGTGAAGTGTGTTTTATTGTATATACAGCTGTTTAAAGGACTTCATAATTATATGCTCTTGGCAGGGAATCTCGTTGAAAGATAGCTCGAAATATGGCACTTTCGTCAATGACGAAAAGCTCGAGGCTGGCTCCACGAAGAGCCTGCAGACTGGAGACAGAGTCACATTTGGGGTCTTTCAAAGCAAGTTCAGGTGTGTATGTATTGTTTGTGTATGTGGCTGATTTGTTTTGGGTTATTGTGCGATGGTTGTTATTCATGCGTATTGTCTTCCTACCATTTTGATATTGCATGGTCATTTTAAATGGATGATATGGATCGTCCTTTTTCCGCTCAGGTTGGAGAAAGAGTCTATTGTGGTCTGTTCTTCGTGTGTTGATAATGAAGGAAAGGTCTCCCTCTCTCAGGACGTGCGCTCCATAGGGGGGCGTCTGGTCAACTCGTGGACACTTGACTGCACACATCTCGTCATGCCCACTGTAAAGGTCACCTTAAAGGTGAGGAGGCCATTGATTACTTAGACAACTTGATGTGACGCACAGACATCATTTGATCCTTGAGAGGATGTTTATATAATTCACTGAATGCACACCTCTCTCTGTTGTTTTCTCTCACTCCTTTGGCAGACAATCTGTGCCTTGCTGTGCTGTCGACCTATAGTAAAGCCGGAATATTTCAGTGCATTTAGCAAAGCTGTACAGCAAAAACTGCCTTTGCCTAAACCTGAGAGGTAAAGAAAGACTTTTTAGGTTTTTTCTTTTACTTGCAACCCTTGCTGTGCTGTAGTTCAAATGGTAGATCATTGCACACCAAACCCTAACGTCATGGGTTTGAATCCAAAGATTCAGGACACAGAAACTGAAAACGATGTCTTAAATATACTGTGAATCGTTATGGATAAATAGTCAAGCATATGGAAATGCATACATGTAGTAACTGTCTGTAACTTTGAGAATAAAAGTTACAATAATGTATATTTGTATGTGGAATAAAGTGTTATAGTGCTGTGTTTTTTATGGATTAGATTTAGGCCTCAGGTTGATGAGCCCACCCTGACTAAAGAGGATCTGGACCTGGGCGCTCGGCCTGAGAGAAAGAGTCTCTTCAAAGGGAAAACATTTGTGTTCTTCAACTCAAAACAGGCAAGAGGTTTCTTCACTATCATAACCTGCTATTAGTAAGATTTTTTTTTCTTCATAAAATAGAAATACTTATGCTTCTAAAACCACTGATATTACTGCTAATAAAAATTATAATTTCGGCAAGAAACATGCGAGGAAAATGTCACATGGATGGGGGATCATTTTGTTATTTACATGATATTATCATACATAGTGTAAAGTACATTCTGTGAAAAAAAACCTTGATATATTTAATATTTACTCGGTAAGGTCAGAGATTGAAGTCATAGTGAATTCAATGGTTGAAATCAAACTTTAATGCTTGTTATCTCATAATTTGGAAGCACAGGCAGGGTCACATATTTTTTGAGTGTATGGCTTTCTCATGTTTTAGGACCTTTGTTTTGTTCTTAGCAGAAATATTGAAGCAATTATTGAGCTGTAATTTGCCAGGCTCTTCTGTACTGTAATACAGTCTTATCTTCATTTACATTAACCCAGGGAGTGGTAGATGTTATATCTTTTCTGGGAGCTTTATCCTGCTGTTACTGAAATAATGACTCAGATGAAGTGCAGTGCAAGTGAAGCTGTGAGGTTCTCTGTAAGATGGAAACTACTAGAAACTACTTCCATGTGAGATGGAAACTACTAGAATGTTCGCTCCTGTGTTGCCTATATGATAAGGTTATACCGTATATATGCCTTTAAGCACATTTGAACTAAGTGAACATTATAAGTGAACGGTTAATGATGACAGGTTTTACTCTTTAAGCAAACTTTCCCCCCTGAACCTTGGTAAACTTCTTTTCAGGTTACTCATACTGCGTGGCAAACATAACATTATATACAGTGTGGCGTTAGAAATCGTCTGTCAAATTAAACCAGTAAAGATTTTGCTGTACTGTTTGTCTTGAATGAAAAAATGTCTTATCTACAAACTGTGCGTGCGTATATCAAGTGTAGTCAGTTTTATTGTTTACAATGGGAGAATTGACACAGTGCAACTGTATGTTGATTATGGCAGTGTTGCAGTTTGCATTATTAGGAAATTCCATCAAAATATTTTAAAAGTTAAATATAGTCAAGAAATAAAAAAGATATAGGTAAATTGCCATTCATTTTAAAGCCGTTTAATATTATGTAGAAATATGCTGCTTGTCAATATAATATAGAAAACATTTGGAGGTCGAAACTCAAGCTATATGAAAACATATAACATTACTGTAAAATACCATAGACTCATACAGCTGTATCAAGTAATGCATGTTTTTATTCTACCTCAAACTAAGCTCTGTGTTTAATCTTTGGTCCTAACTTGAGTTTTTATCTTTTACCTGGCAAATAAAGTTTTATAAAATCGTCTTGTTGCAGTCCTGATTGTTGTAATACTTTAACATTTTGTGTTTTTCTTAGATGAAGCGTTTAAGTCAGGCAGTGAGTTGTGGAGGTGCCGTGAGTCACCTGTTGGAGGTGGGCTCTTTGCCTCTTTCGCTCCTGGAGTCAAGCAGTACTTGTGTGGTGGACATGATATCTGACAACTCACAAGCTCTGATCCCTCCCACCACCAAGAAATGGGTGGAGTCTGTGGCACAGATTCTGCAGAGGTGAGTTTATGGGCTTGTTCGACTTGATGCGGCAACGCAAGATCCGATTCAAGTTTACAAGCCTTATGTGTTATAGTCACGCTCCTCCCATTCTGTGTAACTTGAGTTGATGTCATTTCTTTGCACATATTGTATTGATTAATATAATTAATGTGCTGATCACTTTGTGGTTGTTTTGCATTTAAGGTCTTAATTGAAGGGCTCTTGCCTTTACAGCCTCTTGTCCTGGGGGGTATTTATTATTTCTTAACACCTTTCCAGCATCTATGGCTATATTCCTAGTGAGAACTGGTTAATCCGAATAAAAATGTATCTACACTAGTTGATCTACACTCAAGTTAAGGGAAGGGCAATTGATCATCTCCAACTTAACTAGTAACTTACTCTTTGGACCGTGGGAGGAAACCGGAGTACCATGAGGAAGATAGGGTTTTACAATACAACAATTTAAGTGTAAGAACAAAGAAACAACGCATATGCTTTGTAAAACAGTCACCAGTCTGTCGCACAATACTGGGTGGAATCTAAATTGAGTTTGTACCACATACCACCCATACTTGTAGCACTGGTACTTTTGACATCCCTTAATGTAGCCTAATACACTTCTCTGTTTTTTTGTAGAAAAGGCTTGCGCTTCATCACAGAATCTGAGATTGGATTGGCTGTTATTCATTTAAGTAATCAAACATACTGCAATCCTTGCTCATCTATACATTCTGGTAGGTATACTCTCAACACAATGACACATCCAGTGCAGCATAACATGCAAACACTGTGACTCAACACATCGAGAACAATTTCTCAACTTTCCCCGACAGAATCGGTCAAAAAGAAGGCCGTCATGGCTTCAGAGACACTTTCTCAGAACACTGCCGTGGATGAGACCGCTCTCGCAGCACCTTCCCAGAACATCACAGCCTATGTGGTCAACACTGAGGTCTCACATGACCAAAGCAGGTAACTGAGAGCAGGTTTTGTTCGAAGAATTCCATCCGATTCATGACATGACTGAACTTGACTTGAACAAATGCTATTATAATTGACAAATCGTATCAACATTGATTGATCACTTTTGTTTCATTCCGTGAACTACTGACAACATTTTCCCCCAAATTCCCTTCAAAAACATTGCTTTTTATTTGCATTTATTTGCAGAAAATGTAAATGGCACAAACTGGTCAAAAATAAAAAATGCAGTATTCAAGATATGCAAACATTGCAAAGAAACCAAAGGAATGATTTTAGTCAATACAATAATGTGTTTTCCTGTATTTAAGGAACACTTCAAAAAATTATATTTGATTGAAAAAGAAAAGATGTTTAATCACAGCTCTCTTGTTTATGTGGGATTCTCTCAGTTTTACACATTACTTTTGTGTTTGTTTCTGTTGGAATTCAACAGTAATGTAGAAATACTGTATTAATTGATTTAGTGGTCTCTTATTTTTTTCTCTGGCTGTTTGTGTTTGTGTATATTGGATCGCTAGATTTTTATATCATGTTCACATTTTCAGGATAGATACAAGTGGAATCAGTGCTGTTGGTGAGACTCCAGAGAAGACACACCCGGCACAAAGGGCTTTACAGCTTTCCACATTGTCAAAAACCAGTAAACCATCCCTCGGCCCAGAACCTTCAGCTTCTCGTATTATCACCGAGACAGTGATGTCAACAGAGAGCTCCAGTGGGGCTGAACCTAAGCAGAGGTCGAAGACAGGTTTTGCTTCTTCAGGCAGGGGTCTAGATGGCTCTTTGAAATTGACAACTCCTCTAAAACAGTCTTCACAGAAACAGTCGGCATTCACACACTATTTCCAGCCTGTGAGCAAGAAAAGGCAAGTCTCATACCACCTGATGTTACATAGGCCACATTTGCCCTGTGTGATCTGACCACATGTGCAACATACAAGTTGTTCAGCTCAAGTTGTTTGGTGCATCCAGGGTAAACAGTGTTGAAGTATTCTTTATTAAATGTTAAAGGTGAGATTTATTTTAACAGTTTTGTAAAGATTACTGGGAAAATTATCATCATTGCTGTTATGGTTGCAGATCGCGTGAAGATAGTGCCAGTTCGGTCCAGTCAGAGGCCAAAATCTCCAGAAAAGACGATGAGGACAAAGAGGATGAGATGATGAAGAATTCTGCTCCTTTATATGCCCAGCAAAGTTCCTCCAACAGTAGATCTCACAAAACCTCAAGTATGGCCCAAAACCAGCGTAACTTAAGTGCCAGTCTGGGTATGGGCTCAGATCACAGTGTGGCCCAACCAGGAAAGGGTTGTGGGTCCACTCAAAGTTTTGGCAGCAAAAAGAGAAAAGAACCAGAGCAGGATGTCCCATCAGGGCTAGAAGAAGCTGCTGATTTAGACCTGTCACTTGAAGAGCTCGAGTCCATCATGTCTGAGGAGATGGATGAGCCTCTGCAGATTGCAGCCAATAAAAAACAATGTCTCGAGTCGGGAAGGAGCAGCGCGGCCAACAACCCTCAATTACCCAATGAGCAAAAAAGCAAGATGAATCAGCAAATTAGTGCCAGCAACTTGCAGTTGGATAGAAAAGGCCCGGCTGTAACAAATCAGGTCTCTGTGAGGCAGTCTAAGAGGTCGTCCAATCAAGCTCCAAATTTGGAGCTGGAAACGCATAGTTTAGCCATTGGGGAAAAGGCCGGAAACAGATGTCAAGGAGGAGGATTTGTCCTTTGTTGTGGTAAGAAAAACCTGTGTGCCTTGAAGGCACTGCTTGTTTCTTTACTATTCTATTATCTACAGAACAGCTAGTCCCGTGTTTTATTTTCCTTTAGACTTCAAGGACCCAAAATGGGGTTTCTCAGGACTCTGAAGCTGTAGCCAAACAGGAAGTGAAGGTGAGGTTTTAAACAGACGCTGACTGTGAGCCACTTTGACCTACACTAGTAAAAATATTTTTTCAGGGAAAAGGCCATGAGCAGTATGTTTCTATCTGTAATATGGTGTTAAAGTTTTCTGACAAAACCACTGTTGCTCCTTAGACATCAGTGTCTCTGTCTGGAACCGAGAATGACCCTGAGTTACCCAAGAGGCTTGTACAGATTGAATTTATGTCCCTGACTGTGAGCAACTCCGCCAGATCAAGACCCATCCCACTACAGACCCACAGCCCCAATGACAAGAATGTCAAAAGGTTCTGCAAGGTAATGCACATAGCACAAAAACACTGTTTATCTCTGAATGTAATAATTGTTTTATGTGTCTTTAAATGACTTTTGGTGGATGTGTATCTCTGTCTGTGCATGTCTAGACATCTGTCCCTGGTTTAAAAGGGCTGCCCAATATTATCGGAGGTTCTGATTTGGTGGCTCACAATCGCAGCAAGAACTCTGAATTGGAGGAGTGGCTCAGGCATGCCGAGGTGAGAGACAGCAGAAACAAGGAAAAGAGAGCAGCTTTTTTGATGCCTGCCACCTGTATCATTCACTTTGAGACCTTGTTACCTTCAGAATGTCTGCCAATCACATTTGTTTAGTCTGGGTTTTCAAGAAATGAATGCAATTTATTTATTTTTATTAGTTATCACTTGCAATCAAAAATGAAATGAAAAGTTAGCAGTACCAACGTAAGATTTAGTGTGTTCTCGAAAGGCAGCGTTGAGCTCAAGCAGTAGTGAATATTATTATTATACATTTTATTTAAGGGGCCTTTCATGACATTCAAGGACACCGTATCAATTAAACAACCAGTCACAAAACATTTGGCCAGCACAGCCCCCCTAAAGCCTAATTCTAAGTGTTTTACACAGTGTTGCAGTGCTCATTATAAATGATTTATCCGTGCACACCATTCGTTTTTCAAAATTAATTTTCACTTTAATCGTTAATCATAAATATTAAGCTCCTCTCCACAACAACTCTTCACCACATTACGTCAGCAACAACAAAGAGGTAGGACTACACTGACCGTCCAATGGCCAGGCATTTTAAGCCCTCCCATCCAGGATCAGCTCCGCCCTACTTTTTTCAAATTTCAGAAGCCGTTTCACTCGGATACGTCACAATACGGTTTCATGGTGACTTTAAGTCTAGATATAAAAACCAAGAGACTTTAACTATTAGGAATATCCACCAGTAGTGAATTCTTAGGTACGGAGCAGCATAACCAACGGCTCATGGCCCCATAGAAGTTGTCCGAATGCGTGGAAGGACAAGAATGAGTGCAGAGGCAGATCGTAAAGTACGAGAAGGAGTATTTAAACAAAGGAGATCAAATAAGTATGAGGTTGCCAGATTATTGCGTGCCTTGTAAGTTAAAAGCAATACTTAAAAATGGGAGCCAGAGTAGATTTTGTAGCACAGGAGAAATGTGCCTGGATATAGGAGTTCTGGATATAACTCGTGCAGCCGCATTCTGCACGTTTGTGCAAAGATTTAGAAGGGGGTCCATAAAATAAGGAATTACACTGATCAATTCGTGACTTTGTTGCAAAAATGTCAGAAGAACATTGCAAACTTTGTTGTTTATCACATTCTGTACCATGTAAAATGCCCTTAACTCACAGACAACAATGTAGTGTTGTTAACAAGAGCTGTTTCTTTTCTTTCATGTCTTTCAGGAAGAAAAACAGAATGAACGAGAAGAGACTTTGGGTGATGATTTGTTCAGGTATGCAATCAGTCTATTTCTGGGGTTAATAACACATAAAAAAGATGGGTGGCTAAATAAAAAAAGTGAAACATCCAGTGCACTTTCAGACAGTCTCGGTCTCATTTGAACCCAGACTGATCTTGTCTGATCTCTGTATGATCCCCACACTTATGCAAACACACACTTGGCACCTGCCTAAACCAACACTGCATTCATCCCAACACTGACCTCTGACCCTAGAGAATCAAAGCCCACAAACAGACAATAACCTTTGTGATGGCACAGTCAGGGCTGCGGTAGACAGGCTTAGACTGGTTTGGATACTCTGGCGCACAGGCTGGGCGGCACCGATGGACTTCTGATTCCCAATGTTGTTCTATTTTGAGTCTGTTATTACTATCAGGCACCCGTTTGGCTATGCAAAGCTGTGCAAATGTTCAGCTAAGTGTAAAAGTTTGAAAAACTACTCATTCGCATGCATTGATTTCTGTACAATTATCTGATTTCTCTGAGCTGTCATCTGTGAGACATTGACGGGAGGCTTTCTCGTTTTAACAGTTTTGGAACATACGTGGAAAGTATGACGTCAATGATCTGCTTTTAAATCGTTGTTCGCAGTTGAAGTCCAGCTGGGCTGCGAAGACCCATTGATATATTTAATGAGCTGCTGCTGTTTAAACCAAGTGATTATCGTAGAAAATACATTGATGGCGAACTTAGATCACTTCTTCTACATTTTACAAGTACAAAAAAAGTATATTGGACATCTTATCAACAGTAACTTTCCAAATATTGTCGGAATTTGTCACCTCACGCTTATTAAATTTAGTGCAAGCGTTGTTATACAACCAAACTGTCTCCATTGTTCGCCTCCTGAGATGTTCTGCTCAGGTTTCATAAGAGACACGTTGTTGTTTGGAGACCAAACCTGGCTAACAAGGGACTTTCGAGTGGTGCCATTTCCCCTGCCCAAGCAGAAAAACACTCACTTTCAAATGTACAAAGCGCCACAGCCGTGTGGTTTGTCCAACACGATTGTTTGATCTCTGAATCATGGTGCTCAGTCAGTCATGCATGGAGTGGAAACATCACACCGAAAAGAAAAGAGGGAAAAGAAAACAGCACCTCTTTTTTTACTTACAACTTCTGCAGCGCCCTCCCTCAGGGTATTGAAGTGTCCCAGACTTGTTTTATTGAGGGAATGTCTGGTTTGATGACTTTAAAACAATGATTTTTTTC
The DNA here is from genome assembly GCA_006030095.1 of Triplophysa siluroides. Taxonomy (NCBI): domain Eukaryota; kingdom Metazoa; phylum Chordata; class Actinopteri; order Cypriniformes; family Nemacheilidae; genus Triplophysa; species Triplophysa siluroides. Next base: position 2,145,194 of record VCII01000558.1, read on the forward strand.
CCCTGATTTTTACAGCCTACGTTTGTTAGTTCGCTCAGTTGTTCTATCATTTCCACATTGGATACTAATTGTCACCGTAAAACAGGAATGTTAAAAGCCTCAGTACTGTATAAATGACTTGCTTTTGTAATCTGTGTTTTTTCAGGTACAACCCTAGAACCACCAGGAGATAATAGTTCATAAAGCTGCTTTTCTCTTTGAAGACAAGTTCTGCATCGTCATATAACCCTTGTTTGGCAGTTCCACAGTAATAATGGATGAGGTTTTAATGTCCTAAACCCCACATGAAATGACTTGCAAAGAAAAACTGTTTGATTTTTATAAGAGGTTTATTTGTCTATATTAAAAATACTGTGTACAAAACATATGTATATTAAAGATTTTACAAATCTGAGCAATCGCATATCAACACTTACATTGCATTCAACTTGTTTTAAGCAGCCTGCTTCAAATCCTTTCAACCGTTCTGCATTCAATTAAATGACTGTTGACTTCATTACAGCTTGTTGTCTTATGATTTGCGTTTGTGTGATCATAATTTCGAGTACTTTGTTGAGATCTTCCATCTACGATGTCCTCATCTGTCTACATGTGTAATCTGAATGGCAGAGGTTTCGAGCTTTTAATGCCTTTTAAAATGATTTTTTGCCACAACAGAAAGATTTAAAGAATAAAGCTTCATTATTCAATGCTGTAAGTGGGAATCTTTGCAGAATGTCTTATCAAGGATTCAAATCCTGTAGCAAATCACTGAAACATCTTGTATTCAGTTTAACTTCTATTAACGATCTATTTTACTTGGAAATGCTATACGTTATGAAAAACACTACAGCCACTAAGTGACTGCATGCATTTCTAGGCTTTGGCACAAGAACAAGGTTTGTTTTCAATAAAACTCTTACAATGTGTATTCCCAAGTTCTTTTCTCTTGCAGATCATGAACTTTTGGCTATATTGCTGGATTGCACTGGCTCCTGTATATTGTCATAACTCTTCAACACACCCTTTACAAAGAAACCCACTTTGACCTGGGTGCTTAGGAAGCAATGGATTAAAAAGAGGATGATATTAATCCTGTCTGTTTAAAGTACTAATCTATCTTTTGTATTATTTTATATAGTCAATTGATCAGAATGTAAAGAGGATACTTAAGAAATCTGGGATACATCAATGTTTCATGCAATAATTATCTTTGATTCCCATTCTAAGAAATGCATTGCCTGAAATGCAGTTGTGAAATTGTGTGCGTATTAAAATACACAAATTGTGCGTTTGTATTTCACAGGTAAAGACATCATTTTTAAGGATTTTTCATTTCCGATCTGCTTCTCATGTATTGATTTTACAGCTCCTTGCAAGTCTCCTCACCTTAGGCACTATAATCATGATTGGGAGATTTGCTATCTATATTGTCTTTAACATCTGTAAGAGCAGAACAACAACGAGGCAAGGGATAGCATTTGCAACAGAGGTAAAGCGTACTTCACATATACTCGGCATATTGGCACATTATTCCTGATCTGTAAAAGCTGTTTGGCAAGTCGGTCAACCAAAGACAGTCCTTCAAGCTTCTCTTCATGTTTATAAGCTACACCAAATGTATTCACCGCACACATAAAAACGGGGTGTTACTCAAGGCTTCTTCTGTCATAAAAACCCTGCTCCTGTGCCCTAAACAAATCCTCCTCCTCCTCTGCTGCTGCCTTCTCTTCCACGCCCTCCTTCCTCCCCGATCAACGTCCTATTCTTTTTATTCATCTGTTTAAGTCTCCTAAGCAGACAGTTAGCAATACCAAGAGCACCACCCTTCAAGAAGCGCACAAAATTGTCACCAATAAGGGGACCCATGGCAAAGAGCCCAGGCTCGGCGTTGCACTCAAAGGTGTATGGATTTATGTCAATGGGATTTTGTTTGCAGGAAATGGGCCTGCTGGGATCCAAGCCAAGGTACTGCCCTTGCTCCTTCAGGAAAAACAGGTTGGGATAGGACCCGATGAGAACTAGCACCATTGAGACTTTTAGCGCTTTGAGAACGCCGCTGGATCCCTTCATCACGCAGTGCATGTCAGGCTGGAAGGAGAGCACACAGTGCTCGGGGAAGCTGGTGTAGTCTGGGAGGAGTGATGGGCTGGGGGTTGTGGTGTTGCCAGCAGGGGATGACTGGTAAACTTGGGAACACATCATGTGGTAGACCCTGTGATATTCTGGGTAAAGTGTCTTTGGCAACTGCTTGAATATGAGACCTGGGTCATCGGCACGCTTACGGAAGGCATGCAACACGGGGACCCCGTGGTTCAGAGCACACAGCACTGCGTCTGCAGCACTAAGCCCCGCCCCCACTATCAGCACGGGGTCAGACGAAGGTCCCAGATTGCAGCTGACAGCCACTCCAAGGTCGCGCACATTGTGAAACACGTAAGGGAGATCCTCACCTTCCACTACCAATCGAGCTGGTGAGTCAGATGCCCCTGTAGCTAGCACGACATTCTCTGCGAATAAACTAAACGGGACATTCGTGTCCCCCTGAAACTGCTGGTAGCCCCTGACCTCCCAGAGTCCCTGGGAAAGCCCCTGGGAAAACCCCAAACTCTCTCTCACCTCTTTTCCTCCCCTATTTTCACCCTTTTCCTCCTCAATCTCACCCATACTGGTATTTTCCGTTCCGTTTCTGATCTCATTCGTTGACCCATTATTTATTCCAGTTTGACCATTCTCAGTCCCATTCTTGTTGCAGTAATCAAAGCCATTTTTCACACTATACACCTGATCACTTATAGAGCCTTTTTCATTCCCAAGACTGTTTTCATGACTGCGGTGGAGTTTCTGAACAGAGGTGACGTAAGTGTTGTCGACAAAGTTCTTCTGGAGGCTCATGAGCTTGACATAATTTTTGTAGTACGAAGAGATCTCCTCTGGAGTGGCTCTGTCATTGGATGCCCCCCTGTGAGAAAATCCCACACAGACGCAAACAAATCCATCAATCTTTTAAAATGGCTGTCTTCATAATGTGTGCAATTGTTACCAATAGTACATACCTTCTCTTGCCTAAGGTCAAATCTCTGTAGTTGACTTCTGGTAACTCCATCCATATACCAAGACTAATTGTCAGCATTGAACCCTCCATTGCCTTGGAGATAAAAGAGAAATGATGAAACAAACATTCAGATCCCTGAGACATTGACTCAGCAAACTGGTAGTGAATAAATGGATATAAAGAAACTCAAAACCCCAACTTAACACCAACAAGCTGAGCCTTATAAGGACAGGAACTGGAATAAGCCCTAGCATCTCATGAATAGACTCACGTGCCAGGCACCACCAGGTGTGGCCTTGCCCAAGACCAAATGAGGAATTTGGCATTTCTTTTCCAGCCTCCACTGCAGTAAAGATGGAAACTCAAAGCCCAAATCTGCATTCGGATGAAGGAGGGTGTCAAAGAGCACCGCCACAGGGTTCCCTGAACGCCCTTCTAATCCCTCACAGAGATACTCCAAATCCTGAATGAAAACACAACAGGTTTCTTGCAAAATTGTGATTGTTTACATTTCTGTGACCTGTTTTGTTACTATCCTTTTACCTGTTCAGTTATAGGAACTTGTTTGGATTCCTGTAGTTTACGAAACAGGATGGTGTTTGGGTGCGCAGCCACGGGATCTAAATACGGAGTATTCCCGCTCAGAAGGTATGACAAGCAGATACCTGAAGGGCCGTTCCCTGTGAAAGAGTCAGGAGTAGCTTTTGTGTTAGTTACTACACAACAATAGTCAATGTATTAACTTTTTCTCGTTTGTGACTTACCAATGATGATTACTGGCACAGTTCGAGCACAGTCCCTCGGCAGGGAACTTTCTGCCAGAAGAGGCATAGTGGCAGCCAGAATCAGAGCTGGCACTGGTTGAAAAACAACTCTGTCAATCAACACAAAATGAATGTAGTCTGTGCTTTTTTTATTGTGAATAAGCTATGTTAAAGGGATACTTCACCCAAAAATGAAAATTCGGTCATCATTTACTCACCTTCGAGTTGTTCCAAATCTGTTTAAATGTCTTTGTTCTGATGAACACAGAGAAAGATATTTGGAAGTAAAGTTAAGTAATTTTTCCTACTATGGGAGTCAATGGGGGGCAAAATCTGTCAACTAAAACTGTTTCATATACCTATTTTTCATATACCTATTTTACACAAAATATAAATAGTATTTGTGTTTATTTTGTATGCCATTTCTGTTGTATCCATACAGGATCAGTGCTTTTACTGCCTTCTGCAACTTATAAACAGTTCTATAGAAATAGAACTGTTATCCGGGTATACTCATTGTCTTGTCCCGGCGGGTGCAAATCACCCCTGATTACACATCAGTTTGGCTTGTTAATCCATGGTGACCGTGTTTACGTTTTTTATAAAAAAAGTGGGCTTGGCATTCTGACAGTCGGCCCATCCAGTCACCTAACACACCCCCTTTTTCTTTCACTCTGGTTGTTTACACTTTTCAGAGCGTGCAGGATTCCAAGCATAACCGGGGACAGGATGGTGCGACAGGGGTGTGTATGGGGGCGTACTGGCAGTGCTTGAAACTGGCATTTCCACCCCATTGCCCCATTTAACAGTCTCCTGACCACATTCACTATGGGCACTCACATAGGCTGACCAAGCGCCTGTCTGACATACTCACTTTTTTTGAAGTAGTAGATCTCTACTAAATAACATTATAAAAGCTAATTGCCCGGGCAAAAAGTCATTTTGAAGACTTCAGAAATGCTTAGATTAAAATAATTTAAAAAAAACAATTAAAAAGTTGTATAATTGTCTCACAATTTACTGTAAAAAAGATGTAAAGATGTGATTGAGCAGGTTTTGTGCTCTTGAATGGGAGTGTACACAGATAGGGCTATCAGTTGAGTATGTCTACACACATACACGTGTCTATGTGATCACGTGTGTCCACATGTTGTGCGGAAGTCAATATGCCCCCCTGCAGACCCCTAAATGCAAGGTTGGTTTTTGGCAATCAAGCGGTTTTAAAGACTGGTCTATTATTTTCAGAAATTATCATACAGTAAGGACATGACAAAGATTGCTTGGAATATCTTATACCTTAACAAGCACAGAAAGTACAAGATAAAGTTGCCTTAATATCATTAAGTGATATTACAACATGTATCTCGCTCCGGATATGATCTTCTTTAATGGCTGTGTGAATCATAAATAATGCGCAAAAATGCTTTTAGTGGCCAATGAAACCAACACTTAATTTAGTATGTTAAACTATCAAAACGTGAACCTTTCGTGGAATATAAGCCGACATATGTAACGTTAGAAAGGCGAAAATCATACACGTTACACCTTGCAGAATATAGGCTACATCTACGCATGTGTGCTATTTTAAATAGTAATAAAGACATATAGTGACAACAGATTTTCTTACCTCCAAGGCGAAAAACCTCCAGATTCTCTGATTTTCAGATTCGCGTATCTTTGGAAGGCTCGGGGTGATGCTGCGCGTGGTATAAATAGCCCGTGTCCCTCGTGGGAGGATCCAAGCCGTGTCACAGGATGGCATGGATAAGTGATCTCTAAAGATTCCGCTTCAAAGAACTGACTGACATGTTTTGTGGGTACACATTTGTTTGACAACGATATGCGATACAGAACGGTGTTAAACCGACGTTGTATTGAAGGCAATGAAGAAGCTCTGAGGTGTCAGTTCAGCATCCTCTGCGCTTCGTGTCGCACCGACAGGCATGTCGAGCGAGCCCAGAATCGTGGAGTCTGCTATACGCACATGGCATTCAATGGAATAAAGCAATTTGCCTTTTCCCTTTAAACGATAAAGGAAACTCAATCGATCTACTCGATTCGAGCTTCAGCTTTATGGAAGCATATTGGTTGCTCTTTTCAATTTATAATGCAATACGCAAAATAGAAATGCAGTATGTAAAATGACAATGCAATTGTGTATTTAAATATACATTTTAAATAACATATGTGCAAAATGAAAATAAAAATTAAATTGTATCAATTACATTTGTCAGTTCTTACACTAGTTTGAATATGTTATTTAAATGGGTATTTTTAACGTTCTTTAAATTGCAAAATGAAAATGAAAATGCATTCCCCGGATTGATTATATATGTTTAAGATAGTCAAGCAAAACTGTAGCAAAATAAAAATTCAAATGTTATTTTCCCTAAATGCATTAACAGGTTGAACATTTGGGATTGCATTTTCATTTACACGCGCGTTGGGTGTGGCAAAATTCATTGTGGACTTGAAAATAGCTGGCCGCGCCCCCTCCCCTAAACAGCGTCATTGCGTGAAGGCGGAGCCAGCCTTCCATACAGCTTCTCCATCTGCAATCTTAGTTTCAAAATCACCTCGTTCAATCCTCGAAGTCGACATTCTTATAGTGATGAGCAATACTAGTCCCCAAGCACCTACCTTTATTTTCACTGGGAATTATTCATAGAAGGACATAATGCGGGAACATGTCACTTGGCTACTTTAAGAATTAGCTCAATAGCTGCAATTTGATAGGACACATGGCTTTTAGCACGAAGCAAAAATATAGTAAGCACTTTCTGCTCCATTATAAAAAAACACCATTTAGATTTCGCTATCTATGGACATTTCGGTGGTAACTTATTTCTACTGTCTGGAGCATGCACTCCAAACGTTCACGTGCTGATGGTGATGTGACAATAAAAGTAATTTTATTTTGAATGCACATAATTATAGTCCCCACAGCATCAGATTGAATATATTAAATATTTTAATTAAATATTGAATATTAGGTAAAAGAGAAATCTTGTCACAGAAATCTAATTACAGTAAGTAGAGAAAGGGCTAGAAAACCTCACATTCATCTGCCATATAAGATTCTGAGCAAAATCAAAATAACAAACCTTAATATGCTATTCTTTACTGTCAAGTGTTTTGTGAAGAATAAGGCCTATGCCATGCACTCTAATACTGTGGATTGCTTGAGATATTTGACTTTGAACGGTTGATTTAATTGGTTGTTGATTTGCTGTGATTGGGTCTGTTGCTCTCCAGGGTTCTGCAAGATTGAGTTTTTATACGTGACTCGCTAAACTCAAGGGTCCTTTTGTGTATAGGTATAATTTTCCCTATGCCGCATAGCTGAAGTTGTAGTATGCATTTTTACCCCCGACATTTCACCAGAATAATTGTTTTTATGCCATTTTAAATCATTATTGTACAGCACCACCCGTTTAATATAACATATGAAACAGATTGAAAATGACTATAGTTACATGATGTAAAAAGATAACTGTGGCCATTTGGATTCCACAGGATTTTAGTCTTTTGATTTTCCAGCAAGGAATAGCAAGAATTTATAGTAAATTTCACTTATTTACGTTTCTAAGGTGGTAGACATTTAGCAAATTGACAAGAATAGAAAACAGGTCTTGGTTTACATGTGATGCGTCTGATAAATGTACCACACCTGACATTTAATAACTTCTATAGCTGCAGTTTGATAGACGAGAGGCACATACAAAAAATACATTCTCTACATTTTGTCAGACTATGAAGTTAACTATATCCTCACCCCTTCTGACTGATAAATTAACAGTTTGATGATCTCTTGCCAAGACGCACTGGCCCTTCTGCCTAGTCCATGCGCGCGGGAGAGCACACAGTCCACATACCGCTCCCAAAAGACCTGTGCTAGCTCCATAAACATGTCTTGATGCTTAGGTTGATGAGACCCGCGCAGGTATGTCATGAAGTTCCAGAGCCCACTAACGGTATCTGCAACGCGTAATTTACGCGCTTGTATTACCGCTAGTGACGATGCGTCCCAGCATTCACGATTTATCTCGCCCAGAGTACCTGGAGCCTTGCCGCCAATGGCCCCTATCTCGGCATTCAACGTTTCAAGATCGGGAGGTAAAGAGTGCGATGATGGGATGGAAAGCATTAGAAGACACAGTGACAAAAGGTGCCACCACTGGCCATCAAATAATCCAATTAGTCGTCCCATCGAAGTCCTAGGAATCAATAGTCAAACTTCTATGAATTGAAAACAGTTGGAATTGTAACCATTCAACAGTTTACGTTAAGGTTTGCATATGTTTCCAATATGTTATGCAAAAAAACATTAACATTTTGAGCATGAATCGGAAAGTCTCATCAGTCAAAATAATATACTTACAATACTGTGTTTGAGATTTCTATCCTGTAGCTGTTCTTAAGACCTCTGTTTCTATTCACATCGCTAAAGCGTATAATTGGCTTCCAGCGAATCTTTTACGACTTCAGGGGACTTTTAAAGTGTTACGCGCCCACGTTTCAAGCGTCATACCATTGACTATAGCGCTCACTCACACTACAACCACCTGCGATAAAGCACACGATTAAATAATAATTCGAGGAACAGAAGTAGGCTACCTACAGCTCATGATTACTATTACTCATATATTGCCAGCTGGAATTACACAAAGTAAGGATATTATTACATGATGATGCTTTGTTTTATAGTGTAGGTAGGCCTATTCTCCAAACATGTAAGTTAACGTTTTGGTATGTGGTATATGCTGGAAAATACTGATTATACTAGTTATTATATTGGTATTTCATATAGACCGTTGTTACATGACTAATGAAAACCAGTGATAAAATAAGAATATTTAGGTAATGATTTTGTTACTGGAAACCACATAGGGGGCTTAGTGGTTAGCACGTTCGCCTCACACCTCCAGGGTTGGGGGTTCGATTCCCGCTTCCGACTTGTGTGTGTGGAGTTTGCATGTTCTCCCCGTGCCTCGGGGGTTTCCTCCGGGTACTCCGGTTTCCTCCCCTGGTCCAAAGACATGCATGGTAGGTTGATTGGCATCTCTGGAAAAATTGTCCGTAGGGCGTGAGTGCGTGAGTGAATGAGTGAATGAGTGAGTGTGTGTGCCCTGCGATGGGTTGGCACTCCATCCAGGGTGTATCCTGCCTTGATGCCCGATGACTCCTGAGATAGGCAGGCTCCCCGTGACCCGAGGTAGTTCGGACAAGCGGTAGAAAATGGATGGATGGATGGATGGGAAACCACATAGGCTAGCCTATGTAAGGAATAAGGTAGGCAGCCGGTTGTTATCACGGAAATAAGATCCGACAGTGTATCACACTGAAGGGGCTTATTTCGCGATAACAGCCGGCTGCTTGTACATTATCCCGCTTATTACACGCCTACTTGCCAAATGAGAAAAAAAACTGGACATCAAATGTGAATTTGAAATATTTGATTAGCTCATTTTTATTGAATGCAGACATTCCGTGAGGAAAAAACGCTTACTTTCGGATTTAATGTAAGAAACGACATACAAATTGTCACGAACAGGCTATTTGGTTTAATAATTTGTAAATATAATGTTATATATATGTTATTACAATACATATGTATATTTAATTTGTCAAAAAAATCTGTCGAAATGATTTGCCGCTTCCGGGTTTACCGTATGTTATTCGTTTTGAGCGGTTGTTATTTGGAAATAAGGAACCTGCAAATGTCGCGACTGAACAATCAAAATCAAGCATCCCAACGAGCCTTGTAATAACTTAATATACGTTAAAATTTCACGTTCGGATTTGTTTCATGAAAATACTACAGGAAAAAACCGGGAAATGTGGGAAAATTTGAGATATTCCAACTAAAGAAATGTAAGCGTTTTCTCACACTCCGGTGTGACGAACAGGCTTTTAAACCAATCACAACACACGTTGTCATGTTTCCGGAAGCACACACACGTGGTTCGTCCTTCACTTAGCGATGCAGGGTCGGTGACGTTGTAACTTAAATAAACGTTATACTTGCCACTATAAAGCAGTATAGAGTCGAGCAGTTGTTTCGGCATGGTTTGGACAAGCAGAATTTGTTTTCGGAAGGTTAGTTACGGTGGCGAGTTTATCGAAAGGTATTCGCCATGACATTTTCTAGCTTTACAGCATGTAAACACTACTGCAAACTCCATGGTGTATGTATTAATGTTACAAAGTATTGCATACACTTCAAATGTCTAGCATATGTACGTGTAGATTCAGGAGAACTTTAGAGATGCGCAGACCCCCAACTCAATGCTAATTTGCTTTTAGTATTGACCTGTTTTTTATTTTAGATCAGTTTAGAGGCTACATTTTATTTCCGAAATTTAATTAGAAATGATTATTTTAAACTGTCCGTATATTAATTTGTCAGTACACTCGTTGTAGTGTCAACAGTTTGCAGTTGCTAGCACTAACCATTGTAGCTTGGGTACCTATGTATTAATGAACGGTCATGTAAAGGTATTTCCTGTCTGCTTTCTTTCAGTATGGCAACTTTGTGGACAACATACGGTTGTATGTGAGGGGGGGATGCGGGGGAATGGGATTGCCCCGCTTAGGGGGACAAGGTGGAAACGGTGGAGATGTGTGGGTGATGGCTAAAAATGGAGTCACCCTGAAGCAAATCAAGGACAAGCACCCTAACAAACGATTTACTGCGGCTGTTGGTTCTAACAGCAGGTGAGCCTCTCTTGTTTACATAAAAATAAATGAGCTAAAATATTTTTTAATCTTTCTATTGCTGAGTGAGTACTGCAATTCGTGTGGAATTGGAAATGATAATTTTCCTTTATTTTTGAAATACATTATAATATATTTCCAGCTAGTAACTTTGCAAACCTTGGGATCGGTGTTCTTTTGCCTGACCGGAGCAGCGACCTGGTGGTTACATCCAGTGACAAGATCACTGTCCTTGTAAATAGAGATAAACATCTATAAAATATATTTAAACGTATTTAACTTGTATATTATTTAAACCTTATGTTTAGATTTGTCTGAGGACACCAACTTGAGTTTTATAATTCATTATTTTCCTTTTGAATGTGGGTGGCTCTGATACACGTCACAGAGCTCTGTCTTTTTTCTTTTCTTCTAATGGTTGGTTTTATGTGTGAAATCTGAAGCAGATGTGTTTTACCGTCTTTCTGAGAAAAGCATCCATGCAAACGATGTGACGCACTAGCAGAACTAACTTTTTCAATAGTTGCCATCAAATAGCCTATGAAATAAATGTACACGTATCATGTGTTTATTTAGACGTGAAGAGTACTTAGTTTACATCAAAGTTTATCTAAAAATAACACTGTCATAATTTTCTCACCTTTGTTACGCTCCAGCCTTTTTTGCCATTTTTTTTATTTATATTTAGCAAGACTGTTATGATTGTATATTCCTGTGACTGTCTTTAAAGTATCTGTTTAGTAGGCTTTCTCTGATTGGGCAAATATGATTTTGTGGTGAGTGTTCTGTGGCGAGATTTTGTTAATAGAATTTGTGTTTTTTTTGTCAGTATTCATGCCTTGAGAGGGTCTAAAGGAGAAGATGCTCAGATCTTTTCACAAACGGGAATCTCTGTTACAACAGATGAAGGAAGGATTATTGGTAATTCCATAAACAGTCCTGTCTAGTAGTTTATCCAAACAGTTGAATAATAGTTTTTTTTACACTTGACATCTTTATTTGACGTTTTTCTTTACTTCTACTTTTTCATTACTTGTCATTTTTCTCTTCTCGGTTTGAAATGTGTAGTGAGATTTTGTTCTGTGTGCAAATGAGGTGTCATTAAAAGATTGTTTTATCTTCAGGAGAGCTGAATAATGAAGGAGACAGGCTTTTGGTGGCTCGAGGTGGTCATGGTGGCTCTCTTCACTCTGGGTTCTTGCCCAGTAAAGGTCAGACGAGGCAGATTCGACTGGACCTCAAACTCATTGCAGATGTTGGACTTGTAGGGTGAGAGAAACCTATCAAGATGTGATCAAACTACTACTTCTGTATTATAGATTTAATATGAAAGATTTGTATTATTTTGTAAGGTTTCCTAATGCGGGTAAATCCTCCTTACTGACTGCCTTATCTCATGCCAAACCGAAGATCGCCAGCTACCCCTGTGAGTACATCACAGTAAAACACAACGAACATAGTTGAGGACGACTGTTTATTAAAGAAATCTGAATGCTCTCAAGATTATGCCTTTCTCATTTTGTTCTGCAGTTACAACTTTACGACCTGAAATTGGAAAAATCTTGTATGACGACCACAGGCAGGTAAGGTGACAGCCTCTTCCAAAGAGGTGTACGTGCAGAACAGTAGCACATGGGTTCGATCCCAGGGGATTGCACATAGTCGGAAACATAACATTTACATTTAGTCATTTAGCAGACGCTTTTATCCAAAGCGACTTACAAAGAGTTTAGGGAGCAATAAGCGATATGCCATACAGGAGCCATAATACATTAGGTGCCAATACAAAGTTACTGGTTTCAACAAAAGCTAGACCACTACTTGTTGAGAGAAAGGGTTAGTGTTGCATGCATAACAAAATGCATAACACAATGCAATATATGTCGCTTTGGATAAAAGCTTCTGCCAAATGCATAAATTAAATAATAATTAAATCTACGTAATTATGACAGCAGTAGTTAGGTTTACTAAATTAGAACGTACAAGGGTAGTTGACAAATAAACTGTACATGTGTCCTATGATGTGACTGTAATACGGTTCAATAAAAGAAAGGAAGGAGGTGGGAACCGGCAAACATTTAAACAAACTTTAATCAAAAATAAACAAACAAAACACGGAAGTAAAAGGGCCGGCAGCCACCTCACGGAACATAAACGCAAGATTTACTCCCACAAGAACGTAAACACAAACTTAACGCATGTCTGGGCCAGGTCCTCTCTCGTCAGCAGTCCTGTCGCTCTTCCTCTTATGCTCTCGATCTCCTCCGTAAGAGATGCGGGACCGGTGTGCACACAGCTGATCTACATTATCACTCACGCCACCGGCCCCGCCTCCCTGTCTCATGGCTCTCGTCCCACTTTCCTCGTTACATACATTTCCAGTGACATAGCAAAAATTTGAAATGTCTCTTATACTGTTTAATATTGTAAATCATATATTATTAACTGTTTTTTTTTGCTGTCACACCATAGGACACGTGTGCAGTTTCTTTGTCAGCTGCCCAAAAAACAATTTTCTCTGAGAATGCGATTACATGTGAGTAAGTGTCAAAGTGTTTCTCTTGAGGTTTCAGTTGCAGACTTACCAGGACTCATTGAAGGTGCCCATGTAAACAAAGGCATGGGACACAAGTTTCTCAAACACGTGGAGAGAACCAAGCAGATCATGTTTGTGGTAAGTCTGTCGTCATTCTGTTATTTAGTGAACATAAATATTCAGCGTGAGTGGTCTCTTGTAATGGTGCAAACTGACCCAGTTCTGTTTTATGTTTAAGGTTGATATCTGTGGGTTTCAGCTAGCTAGTACCACTCCCGTCAGGTCTGCCTTTGAAACCGTGTTACTTCTAACCAAGGTAAAACCTGCTGGTACTTGATCTTCATCTACTGTATATACAAAATGATTCAGACCTCTGGGTTCACATTACAAATAAGCATGGAATTGGAGTTTTTGATATTTTAATTTATAAACTAAAATAAAAGCATTTCACTGGGTGTCTCAAGAGTTTTGATCTCAAAAAGTGGACGCTTTGTAATCAACACCACTCTTCTCAATACAATGCTCCTGCATTCAGATTGTGATGCATAAAGTGCCCTTGATTTTCAATTTTATTCAGGAGCTGGAGTTGTATAAGGAAGATTTATTATCCAAGCCATCCATATTGGTTATAAATAAGATGGACCTCCCTGAGGCTCAGGACAAGCTCAGAGAACTGCTAGAACAGCTGGAAAACCAGGAAGGTAGGCATTATTCAAACATGCGCTTTTTAGACTTGCGTGTAGTGTTAAGCCGGTTCTTCATATTTTTTCAAAAAGGATTTTTCTCTCCAGGGTAGAGAGTAGTCAGTTTTATATGGTGGTCATAATTTTTTGCAATAAGCAATAGCGTATTTTGTGAAATTGCATTTACCTTTAAAACATTCTTGATGACTGTGTGAATATGATGACAGGCTTCTTGGCTTTTTTTTAAGTTACCCTATGCTCTTCTTAGAATCACGACATCGTCTTCCTGATGATGTGAAACCAAGAAGCCCAGTGCATTTTACAAACATTTTCCCAGTCTCTGCTTCAACTGGCTTTGGACTGTCGGTGGTTAAATCCTTCATCCGCCAATCACTTGAGGAACAGGATGTCATACAAACTGAGAGCCAACGCAGTGAGAGATTAGTCAAGTTGAGAAGGCAGACTTCTACTCCATCTTTACCCAGCTGGGGAAACCCTCATGTGGTCTGAGATCCAACATATAGGAGTTTAAACTTGTATAATCTTTAGTGGTACTGCTATGAACATTTGTTTATTGAATGTGCAGTGTCAGTGTGTGGGTTTGAATCCCACAGCTTTTAGAAATGACATCAATTCAGCAGGAAGGACAAAAGCTGGTTTCCCTTGAAATATCTGAATGTTATTTGCTTAATAAAAACATTATTTTTTATAATAAAGCTCTCTGCATCTCTGTGGTTGAGATATTCTGCAACTGAGTATTGTTGATTGTATATATATATACACACACACACACATCTATATACACATTTTCAATATTTATATTATTTTATATTCACATCCAAAAATCAAGAGACCGTTTTTCAGATTTTAAAATTTACTGTATTTACTGTACAAGTGTTTCGATTATATGTCATTTTTGTTTAATTCGGTAAACTACTAACAATATTTCTCCCAAATTTCAAATAAAAATATTGTTTCTATTTGCATTTATTTGCAGAAAATGAAAACTGGAGGAACAGGCCAAAATAACAGAAAATATTTTCAGACCTCAAATACTGCAAAGAAAACAAGTCCATATTCACTTTTAAGCAATATTTGTTTTTAGGAAAAGTTTCCTTGTGATAACCTCGATTTTGTATCACAGATTTCACGTGTCTTGTCATTCTGTCAGACTATCACATTGCTCCTGAGGTTTGATTTTATTGAAATGCAACAAACACTGGACTGGAATGACCACAATACATCTAAATACTTATTTGAAATGAAAAGTGGGAATGGTCTCTGTAAACGTGGAAATGGCAACTGTATATATACAGACATGAATATATATGTTTGTGGATATGTGTATATAATTTATAAACAAGAATATGTTGTTCAGAAAGTCAAAGTCTACAGTGTTATAAACACCATGATTATGTAGCAATACCACAAGTTACCACTAAATGTCACTAAAATCTAAGAAACAAGTAACAAAGGTCAAGGTTCTGTTACAGTAAAATTTAAACATGTTTAAAGTTCTCAAATAGTGCATATATGTAACTATGTGAATCATACATCATTAAAGACCTTTACATTTACAAGAATATTAAATATTCTTATTGATAAGAATAAGAGCACAGATTAACATGTTTAGATATACACTATTGAACTTTAATTTATACTACACATGTACCTGTTATTAATGAAAACCAAATGATTACTTGTCTTGCTATGAAATTAGCTATCTTGTTATGCTTTCCTCAGGTTTAGACCAGTGCTGTCGATAAATAGATCAGTTGAGAGCACATTCCAGAATAAGAGAGATGTACAGTAGAATGTAAGCAGATGCCTTTAAACTGTAAATTATGTGCTGCTTTAAATTGTCGTCAGTGTAATAGGCCCTAAAAGTAATTTTAACTTTGTTAAATCTTGACTAGTGATCAGTTGCTGTATCTAAAAAATTACTTAACTTATTTTGATGTGTTATGTAAATGAGACGAGTACTGTGAAAACGTGTTCTAAATAGCACAAGAAAGTATTACACGGTTACTATGTAAAAAAAAAGATGTTGTACCATACATCCTTTCTTTTACTGAAAGTATAAATCATACCTGTTCCTTTACTTGATCACATTTTCTACTTGAAGATGTAACATCTTATCTGGGTAAAATCTTCTCGAGTTTCCTATTAAAGTTTTCGAAAACAAAAATGTGTGTTTATATTCGCAGGTTCAGGCAAACTACCAAATCCGGCCTGTCGAGCAATTTCATCTGGCCCGCGAGGCGTTTTTTTTCCATTTTAAATAATTTTATGTATTTGATGTAGTTCAAACAAAACCCAATGACGCGAGTCTGCAGCGCAGCATTCTCCGTTTACTGCCTGCTACCTTGACATAAATGAGTAAAACAATTTTTGCATCTCGTGTCTTTTGCAGCACCTCGCGCTGAGGCAAAGGCTTAAAAACAGAGTTAAAAACAACATATTTTGTGTTCAGTCCTTAAATGAACACATCTTTGTTCCATTTCTTGGGAAAACACATTTTGTGTTACTTTAACACAACTAGGCCCATTGCTGTTACACATACTGTTCTCTGGCTTTATAGGCCAATGCTATTTTCTCTGATTGGTGTTTTTAATAAATGATGATTGATCACATGAAAAATGTTAAAAGCAAAAAGCTGTGCAGCAAGTTGACATGAATTTTTTAATGAACTTTTTGTTATACAGTACAGTGTAAAATGTTGGGAAAATATATGATCATCATATAATCTGTTTGCATCTTGGTTCTTTTGCATTGACCTGACACATTTTAAAATGGACGGATTACTGCAATGATTTTACACACTAAAAAGTATTAAATATTGAAGCATGCATAATTAAACATGTTAAAAATTATGCTATAAAACCTTAAAACTGTTTTATAATAGTAATAGTTATAATAGTATAGTTATTATAGTTTTATTACATATTTTGAATGTGTTGTCCTTAATTGAACACATCTCTGTGTTATTTCTGGGACAACACGTTTTGTGTTAAAAATCACAGGTTACACTTAATATTAAGGTACACAAATTCATCATTAATTACTTGCTTATTAACATGCATATTGGTTGTAATTAGTATAAAGCACATATTAATGCCTTATTCTGCATTACCTTATTCTACATCCCTTAGTTCTACCCAAAACCTAAAAAAAAACTTTATATAAATTAGGAGTTTATAGAGACAAAAGCCGTAGTTAATAGTTAATTAATAGTGATAACTGGTCCCTATTCTAAAGTGTGACCAAATCACACAACACAATGTATTAGATAGGATAAAACAAACAATATGTTAACAAGGATCTTCCAGCTACTACAACCCTACACAGAGGGAAATAGTGGAAAAGAAAATGTATAAATATATCAGAGGGCTAAAACATGCACTGAATTTTTATTCTTGTGAAGTCATAAGGCTCTGACAGCAGTTATTCCTCAGGATTAATTCAGCAGTAAAAGCCACAAACTCACCAAGAGGATCAGAAAGGACGGAGTTAGGCCACTGGATAAACACACACACAAACACATTTATCAGATTTAAATAATGTACTTAGTGCTACATTTTTATCAAACACTACACTCGTAAAATGAATGTGTTAACATTTTTGAGTTATCCTTTTTAACATGTTTCTAGTTATTTGAAACCATTTTTTTCTTGATTTTTAACACAAGTTGTGTTCAGAGTAACACAAAACTTGTTAGAAAGAATCACACGATGCGTTAAAATGAACACGTCCATTATGTGTTATTCTAAACAAATTTTGTGTTGATTTTTTAAAACGTGTTAAAAAAACAAACCCAAAATGTGTGAAAAAAATATCACAAAATCAATGCAAAATGTGTTAAAATAACAAAAAATCAACACAAGATGTGTTAAAAAAAACACAAAAACTACACAAAATGTGTTACAAAAACAACACAAACTGTGTTCAAAATAACAAAAAATAATACACAAAATGTGTCAAAATTTTTTCACAAATGTGTTCAAAATAACAATAAATGAACACAAAATGCTGTTTATACGTTGCTTTTATAAAAAAAAATTTAAACTGATATTTACCTGGAAGCACTTTCACTACGAATAGCATTAATCCGCTTTACTCTCACATTCGGGCAAGATACAGAATTATTCTGAAGCAGCCCTGAAGTATCTAAGATAAAGTATTTTGGATTGGTAAACAATACAAAGTCTGACTTAAATGTCTTCATTAAAGCTGAAGTACGTGACAAAACCTACCTTGCATGCTGAAGAGAAATATGATGTCCTCACCATTGATAAACTGTCTTTTAGTGAGCTCATTTTTGTACATGAAATATTGATATCCACATCCACCTGTAACGAACACTGTCTCGTTGCCAATTTTGATTCGAGTTCCATTGTGTCGAGGATTATCCCAGAAAAACCTATTACCTGTTACAATAAAATGTATCTTGTAAAGTTTTATAAAAGCTAGATATATGTGATCACTTTATATTGAACTAAGATGCTGAATATTACTGGATTTCAACCATTTGGATGAGTAGTCAAAGTTAAACATAAAGTCAAAACATATAAAAAAATGATTAAAATAATAAACAGGGATGTATAAGTGCTACATAATATGCCTGAAAAATGTCTCACCTCTAAACAGTGCTGGGTCTGTGGTGAAGCTTCTCTCAAAGGACATGCGTCTCTGCATATGTGGATTCTGATCAAGCACCTGCAAGGTCACTTGTCTCCATGGACAAGGCCACTGCAACTGGTCATCAAACTCACCAGATACCAAACGAACATACAATGAAAAGTAAGTCTCATAATTCCTCATAAAAACCTGATAGCGATAACCTTCACTAGAGTAATACAGTGGACTTGCTGTATAATTTTTAAGGTTCCTAAAGTTCCTTATCTGCAATATTTGGGGGCACTCAGTCTGTGAAATATTGATATCATCCAATGAGAAGCCTCCACTGGAGTTTCCAGCTCCTTTACGTGCTTCAAATAAAAGTCGGAAGGTTTCATTTGCATGTAGTGACACGTGGTGCAGCCGCCAGTAATTATCAGGTGCTCCTGAAGAAATGTGAAACAATGAAACCTTGAGCAAGATTTTTACAGAGTTCATGAACTTCATTTGCAAAAAAGACTAAGAAATTTGTTTGGTCTAAAGATCATTTAAAAGACAGAAGTGTAATAAGACCTGTGATGGTATCCATATGTCTGAATAGTCCTCTGCTGTCCGCTTCATTCACGTGTTCTCTCATCCAGATGTTGAGCTTGTCATTCTCATTGCCGCTGTGATAGTAATAAAACTGAAGACACTGAACTTTGCAGTCTCTCGTTGGGGTCATTGCTTTGGTCTCCAGTTTAGCGGAGTCGCCCTCATTTTTGCCCTCTACACTGAAGTGCATAAAGAAAGAGCTCCCTGCAGATATTATATATAAGACAAAAATGACGAGTAGAGTTGACATGTTGGGCAAAAAGAAATATTTTCATGGTCATATGAAGAGTTTGGTTCCAAAATGAAATAACTCTCTGAGGTTCTGGGGTTTTTTTGTGCATTCTAATGAATATCATCAAACTGCAGTTGGTTTCTTTTGGTTTAAGCCATAATAACAAAAAAATACAGCTAACTTACACAATAAAAACCCGATAACATAATAAAAAAACATATTTTTTTTAAAACGAGTTATCTATAAGCTATAATTACAATCTCGCCCAAAATAGCCTTTCTTGTCAATATCAAAATATTCACAAAATAAAAATCAAAGTCTCACCATCTGTCTTTTTGTCCAAGTATGTGTGGTCAGTCACATTGACGGCTCTCACTGAACTGACTCTCTGCCATCCACGTTCAGTAGAAGAACACAAACGCATCTGACACAGAGACTCATCATCAAAACTACAGTTGTGAAGGAAAGTGGTGGACGAATCTATAACACACACAGAAAAATGTGACACATTTTTATGCAATATTTTAAAACACTTTCATATGCCTTTTTATTGCAACACTGTCACATGGCAGTTATGTTAAATATCAGACATATACCAAAAAACCTACATATACAGAATTACACAGATTCATTGTATTACAAAGTTTCCACATTAGAAGAACTACAATGAAGTAAAAATACTCACTGCATTTATAGAGTCTGTTGAGCTCAATAGCATCATATTCACTCATGTCTAGGTTCTGACCAATCATATCTTGAAACTCAGGACGCTTAGTAATAATTGTGGATTCATTACCCTTGCTGTAGGAGGCTTTTCCATAATGCAAGAGAGACATGTAGTCATATGGGGTGCCCTGGACACTACTCACATTCTCACTGCGTTTATTGAATTCGCTCTCATACCCTGAAAAAGTGCAGTTATTAAGCTGGTTGTCAGTAAGGAATACATTAGATCATTTAAATGGGTGAAAAATTATATGGCAACCTGCTTTGATGTTTTCATGTTTTATTGTCACATAATCATCTCTGTCATATCTTGTATGCTCATGATAAAATCCCAGTGCATGGAGAAACATATGCTCAACAGTTGCTATAGTTCCACAGCCGTCTCCAATGGAAAGATTTTGACTCTTGGAACCCATCCGCCCAATATTTGACGAACATCTGCAAAATCAACCAGAAGGCATAGATGTAGACATAAAGTGTAGTTTAAGATACAGTAGATCTGATTTGTCTGTTAGTTTCAACTTTCGTGTTTCAGTGTTGGGGCTATCCTTAAAGAAACTAAAGAATTTCAGAGTTCAGGGGCAGCTACTGCAATGGCATCTCTTGTGCTTTAGTGTTACTCTAGGGATGACCAACTTCATGAGGTCGACACAACTCAGAGACCTTGATGGGACATGCAGTTATATAAGGTCAGAACGGTAAGTTGGGGCTATAGACCATTTAAGGATTTTTAAACAAATACTAAAAGATGAGTAAAAATCTATACTGTACCCTTGAAGATTCACCACCGAAATGTACGAATTTTCTTTTGTCCTGGGTTTAAAGTCAATGCATGATTTCAATCTGAACTGCTCAAAGGCCCTCAGTATAATTCCTTTATAATTCACACCTACAAATCACAGTCAAAATCATTTTAGAAGGACAGAAAACAGATATATTTAAACACATAAAGATACTTTAAAGTAAGCCATTATTTTCTTACTCAGATCAGCACTCAGCACGTAGGGGACAGGGATTTCCCACAGGTATTTATTTCCCAGAATTGAACTCCTTTCCATTGGCTTTGAAGCAGATAGTTTGTATTAGGAAGGGATATATCTTTAGATAATTAAAATCTGAATTTTCTTGAGTTTGTTTATGTGATCTCCTAAAGTACAACTCACCACCACGATGTCTCCCTCTTTTAGATGTAAGCCTAATGACAAAATGTTCTTTCAATGTAAGTTATAAAATGAATATTAGCTTAAAGTGCATACTCTCACCTTTATTAAGTGTCTATACAACCCGATTAGCTGGAGGTTTTAGGAATAGGAATTACAGTTATTGAATATTTAGCTCCCCTCTTCTTCAAGAGACCAAAAGTAATGGGACAGTTGAATCAAAAGCTGTTTTTAGGACATGTATGGGCTTTTCGTTAAAAATTTCCTCATAAATTGAGCATGTAAAATGTCTGGAGTTGGATCTAAGTGTGGTGCATTGTGGAAGTGTGGAACTGTTGCTGTTAACCCACATCATGCAATTCAGGGAGATCTCCATGCAAATTACACAAATACTAATTAGATTCTAGAAACACAAATCCACCAGGAAATATGGACCTCACATAGTAAATGAAACAGTACTGTGCAAAAGTCTTATGCACATTAGTATTTTTATCCCCCAAAAAGTATATTAAAGTCAGTTATTTCTATCTTTTGCTGTAGTGTATCACTAGTAAATTTTAGACATTTTTTTTACATTTTTAAACGTTCCTTTTGCCATTTTTTCGTAAAAATTCAATGGGATTTTTTGTATGAGATCTGGGCTGTGTTTCCCAAAAGCATCGTAAGCTTACGATGATCGTAGCTCCATTGGTGACAATGGTTCTAAGATCTACTTAAGGTTACGATGCTTTTGGGAAACGCAGCCCTGGTCTCACCATCATCAAATACATCTACTCTTAAAAATAAAGGTGCTTAAAAGATTCTTCACTGCGACGCCATAGAAGAACCATTTTTGGTTCCATTCAGTAAAAGGTTCTTTAAAGAACCATCTCTTTCTTGCCTCTTTATAATTTGAAGAATCCTTCTTTCGCCACAAAGAACCTTTGTAAAACAGAAAGGTTCTTTAAAGGTTGTTAAAAGAATGTTAAAGGTTCTTTAACCATTTACACAAAAAAGTTCTTCTAAAAAAGTGTTTCTCAAACTGTTCAGATCATGTACCACCTTTTATACCTTGTAAAGTACCACCTAATGACCGCCATAGATAATCACATAAATAAACATTCAAATTAATATTAGCGCTGTGAATCTTTATCTTTACACCTCGTCCTCAAATTCGAATGTATTATTAATAATTCATTATACAAACACTTTTTTATTTACAATGAACATGCAACTTTCAAAGTTACTCAGCAGAAATATTTTGACACAAAACACTTTTCTGTAGTGCACTGTAAACTGGGCTCTGTAAATGACTTATGGGTGATTTATTAACTTGGGACTTGCAGAAAGACTACAAACTGTCCAAGTAAAGATGTTTATATGTGTCCACTGCAGCTTTGTATATGCAACAATTGAAGATATCAGAAGAGATGTATTTTGCAGTACTCGACACATATTTATAACGATTTCATCAAGCTCCGAAAATTATTCAAAAAGAACACAAAGAATGGCCTTCTCAGCTGCCATAGTTCATCTCTTGCGTCATCACAACAGGATGGTCAATCGCAACACCGTTTCGGTTTAAAACACGTTTTGCAACGTTTTGTAGGGGCTGAACGCAGCCCAGGTCTCTTCAAGTACCACTAGTAGTACACGTAACACAGTTTGAGAACCACTGTTCTATAGCATCGTGAAGCATCTTTATTTTTTAAGAGTGTATTATAACATGAAGAAAGAAAAAAAACCGAGACAAACTAAATTCAAAAGAACTGTAGCGAAGTCTCCAAGATGCAAGAAGAAACTTACCTAAAAAGCTATGCACAAATGTATCTAGGACTAAAGCTAGTTTAAATGCAAAGGGTAGTCACACCAAATAATAATTTGATTCAGTTAAGAGAAGTTAATTAATAAAAAAAATCGATTCAGGACATCATTTTTGAAAGCATCCCTTCTTTTCACAGTACTTCAGCTTTGCAGGTAGATGTCTGTCTCAATTTCTTTCTATTTCTTCATGAAACTCTTGGTTAAACTCATAATATGTTTTTAAATATATAATGATCCAATAATGTGTTAGCGAGTTATTAACATAATATGGTGATTTTACCTTTGTTTATTTCAGAAATATCCTTCTGTTCCCCATCAATGTCTTTTGGAAAGTAAGAAAAATAAGGTTGAGTCAGAAAATACCACAAACAAATATCACAGGAGTGAAATTAGGTTTCTTTCCCTTTTCAAGATTACTCATCAATATTTTAGAAGGCCTATAAAGATTTGTAATTCTTGTTTGAAAACTGTCATTATGGGATTATATCAGCAAATAAACCTTGTTTTGAAATGAGACCTTACACTATACATTGTTGTACTCACCAGTAACATTTACTGAGGGCTGAGGATGAGAAAACAATATTTCAAACATCAATACTGAAAAAAAGATGTTTGTGTGTGTGTAAACACTTACACCATTTTTTGCATTACAATGCATTCTCTATAGACGGCAACAATATAAAAAAATGTCATGTGGCCCAAACTTAACTACCAGTAGACCTCCGCAAAGAATCAATAACTGTTGAGTAGTTTTAATGTAATTTAACACAATTAATATAGGCTACAATAAAATATTATCATAAATTAATTTTTATTAAATATAAAATAAATTGTTTTATTATAACCAAACATAGACTGAAAGTTAACTTTGGGCCAGGCACGTGTGGGCTGATAAAACAGTCATACCTATAGGTACTGTCAGACTTACCACTGGTGATGCAGAACAAAAACCCAATGTCAGCACAAGAAAAGCCCACAAATTCATATTTTCTGTAAATCATATTGATCACATTTAACTGTTGATGATTGGAGTTAACTTACTAAATATTTTACCAAATAATATATTATATATATACATTTAAAATTCAGTCACTCACCTTGTTAAATATGTGAAAAAGAGGCCTGCAATCATCAAAAGGTAGCAATCAAATGAAATCCCACCTGCTTGTCAAGTTATTTTTATAGTGAAGTACTGTTCATCATCTCAGTTATTATGACATATGCAAATATCTCTACCTAGATTTATAGACCACACCTTGTGATGAGACTGACTTTTTAATATACATTTTTAATGTAGTTATACAATACAATATTATTAAAGAAAATAGCTGTTTTAATTCAACATGTGTGACTGTAAAAACCAGGCTATAACGTTTCAAAATCTAATTATGAGATAATGAGCTTCAAAGTTTGATTTCATCCATATTTAAAGATTTCAGATGCAAACCTCTCTAAAAGCCACCTCAGTCAAAAATGTTACTCAAATAAATACACTCTGCTCTGTCTGAAATATCTTGTATTGACAATTGCTGAAAGTAAATGTATAGGAGCCTAATGAAAATGTGCATTTAAACGAAAAGTAGTCTGTTGGATTTAGAGGGTTTTGCATCTGAACTTTTACTTTACACTATGAAGAATGATTTTTACAGTAAGTCACAGACAAATGCGTTACAGCTGGGTTACATGTTATTGACACATTTCTTTCAGTAGGGCACACTCTTTCTTTTTTAGCAAAATGCACTTTAAATAAAAATTGTACTTCAGTTGATAATAAATAGTTGTGTACATCACAAAAGTTGCAAGGATTATGTGATATCTGTTGTCTTGCTATAAAACTATCAATCAATAGATGTTTGTTCTGTTGACAAATAGTTCAGTTGACAACATATTCCAGAATAAGAGAGATGTACTGTATTATGTAAGCAAATGCCTGTAAATAATGTTGCTGTCTAAATTGCAAATGAGACAAGTAATGGATGAACATGTGTTGTCTCTGTTCCGATTAGCAAAAGAAAGTATTATAGTCATGGCTATATGTAAAAAACAGAAAATAATTGATTATATACTGCAGATGACTATACCACACATTCTTTCTTTTACTGAAAGTATATTGTAAATCATACTTGAGATATCTGTTAAGTGTACTGCACATTCTTCATTTAGACCAAAATACGACAATTAATTTATGTTTAGATATAAATTATTTAAAGTCAAGCCAACTCACTATGGGATAGGCCTAGGGAAAAAGCCAAACTCCTCAGAAGAGAAGCTAATAAAAGCATCATAATGATCACATACTGCTGATGTATATGAGTTGCTTGTTTATCACACAAATTATTTTTCAGTTATTTAATTGAAACTGCAGTGAAAATACAAAACAGAAAAATGTTATCAACATGTTTGAAATGTATGTAAATATTACCCTACTTTATTCCATCTTATTAAAAGTTGCTGGCTTTGGACTATACACGCAACACTCACAATTGTCATGATAAACACAGATAGCTTATTATATTTAGATGAGGAAATATTTTCCCCACTTGTTTTCCTATAACCAAATTTGAATTGACGTAGGTTTCAAATTCCTTTATCTAATAAAACAACAATTATATTGCAGTTATATACAATATATATATTGGAAGGTTTTTAAGTTGCATGCTTTTGACATGGTATTTTTGTTGTTTTGACTGTCTAGTATTTGTTTTTATTCATGAGTTCATATTTGCAAATAAAATATAAAGGACATAATAGTATGCGTCTTTGGCGTGCTGTCCAGGGAGAGGGTTAAGATCTCTGTATTTTTGCCCGAACCCTGAGTACTTCCCCCTGTCTGGGTAGAGGCTCCGATCTCAGTGTTTAAGAACAAAGAAATGGGTTACAGATAGGAGCCTAATGAAAATGTGCATTTAAACGAAAAGTAATCTGTTGGATTTAGAGGGTTTTGCATCTGCACTTTTACTTTATATTATGTAGTATTATTTTAACAGTAAATCAGAGGTAACATGTAATTGACACATTTGTTTCTTTCTTTTTTAGTAAAATGCACTCTTTTTTTAAAATAAACATTGCACTTCAGTTGATAATAAATTGTTATATACATCACAAAAATTGCAAGGATTTTGAGTGATATCTGTTGTCTTGCTATAAAACTTATAATCAATAGTTGTTTGTGTGACTCGGGTCAGTACAGTAACACCTTAACTGTGTAGGTTAAGTGTACTGCACATTCTTCATTTAGACCAAAATACGACAATTCATTTATGTTTAGATATAAATTATTTTGAGTCAATCCAACTTACTATGGGATAGGCCTAGACAAAAAGCCAAACTCCTCAGAAGAGAAGCTAATAAAAGCATCATAATGATCACATACTGCTGATGTATATGAGTTGCTTGTTTATCACACAAATTATTTTTCAGTTATTTAATTGAAACTGCAGTGAAAATACAAAACAGAAAAATGTTATCAACATGTTTGAAATGTATGTAAATATTACCCTACTTTATTCCATCTTATTAAAAGTTGCTGGCTTTGGACTATACACGCAACACTCACAATTGTCATGATATACACAGACAGCTTATTATGTTTAGATGAGGAAATATTTTCCCCACTTCTTTTCCTATAACCAAATTTGAATTGACGTAGGTTTCAAATTCCTTTATCTAATAAAACAACAACTATATTGCAGTTATATACAATATATATATTGGAAGGTTTTTAAGTTGCATGCTTTTGACATGGTATTTTTGTTGTTTTGACTGTCTAGTATTTGTTTTTATTCATGAGTTCATCTTTGCAAATAAAATATAAAGGACATAATAGTATGCGTCTTTGGCGTGCTGTCCAGGGAGAGGGTTAAGATCTCTGTATTTTTGCCCGAACCCTGAGTACTTCCCCCTGTCTGGGTAGAGGGCTCCGATCTCAGTGTTTAAGAACAAAGAAATGGGTTACAGATAGGAGCCTAATGAAAATGTGCATTTAAACGAAAAGTAATCTGTTGGATTTAGAGGGTTTTGCATCTGCACTTTTACTTTATATTATGTAGTATTATTTTAACAGTAAATCAGAGGTAACATGTAATTGACACATTTGTTTCTTTCTTTTTTAGTAAAATGCACTCTTTTTTTTAAATAAACATTGCACTTCAGTTGATAATAAATTGTTGTATACATCACAAAAATTGCAAGGATTTTGAGTGATATCTGTTGTCTTGCTATAAAACTTATAATCAATAGTTGTTTGTGTGACTCGGGTCAGTACAGTAACACCTTAACTGTGTAGGTTAAGTGTACTGCACATTCTTCATTTAGACCAAAATACGACAATTCATTTATGTTTAGATATAATTATTTTGAGTCAATCCAACTTACTATGGGATAGGCCTAGACAAAAAGCCAAACTCCTCAGAAGAGAAGCTAATAAAAGCATCATAATGATCACATACTGCTGATGTATATGAGTTGCTTGTTTATCACACAAATTATTTTTCAGTTATTTAATTGAAACTGCAGTGAAAATACAAAACAGAAAAATGTTATCAACATGTTTGAAATGTATGTAAATATTACCCTACTTTATTCCATCTTATTAAAAGTTGCTGGCTTTGGACTATACACGCAACACTCACAATTGTCATGATATACACAGACAGCTTATTATGTTTAGATGAGGAAATATTTTCCCCACTTCTTTTCCTATAACCAAATTTGAATTGACGTAGGTTTCAAATTCCTTTATCTAATAAAACAACAACTATATTGCAGTTATATACAATATATATATTGGAAGGTTTTTAAGTTGCATGCTTTTGACATGGTATTTTGTTGTTTTGACTGTCTAGTATTTGTTTTTATTCATGAGTTCATCTTTGCAAATAAAATATAAAGGACATAATAGTATGCGTCTTTGGCGTGCTGTCCAGGGAGAGGGTTAAGATCTCTGTATTTTTGCCCGAACCCTGAGTACTTCCCCCTGTCTGGGTAGAGGGCTCCGATCTCAGTGTTTAAGAACAAAGAAATGGGTTACAGATAGGAGCCTAATGAAAATGTGCATTTAAACGAAAAGTAATCTGTTGGATTTAGAGGGTTTTGCATCTGCACTTTTACTTTTATATTATGTAGTATTATTTTAACAGTAAATCAGAGGTAACATGTAATTGACACATTTGTTTCTTTCTTTTTTAGTAAAATGCACTCTTTTTTTTAAATAAACATTGCACTTCAGTTGATAATAAATTGTTGTATACATCACAAAAATTGCAAGGATTTTGAGTGATATCTGTTGTCTTGCTATAAAACTTATAATCAATAGTTGTTTGTGTGACTCGGGTCAGTACAGTAACACCTTAACTGTGTAGGTTAAGTGTACTGCACATTCTTCATTTAGACCAAAATACGACAATTCATTTATGTTTAGATATAAATTATTTTGAGTCAATCCAACTTACTATGGGATAGGCCTAGACAAAAAGCCAAACTCCTCAGAAGAGAAGCTAATAAAAGCATCATAATGATCACATACTGCTGATGTATATGAGTTGCTTGTTTATCACACAAATTATTTTTCAGTTATTTAATTGAAACTGCAGTGAAAATACAAAACAGAAAAATGTTATCAACATGTTTGAAATGTATGTAAATATTACCCTACTTTATTCCATCTTATTAAAAGTTGCTGGCTTTGGACTATACACGCAACACTCACAATTGTCATGATATACACAGACAGCTTATTATGTTTAGATGAGGAAATATTTTCCCCACTTCTTTTCCTATAACCAAATTTGAATTGACGTAGGTTTCAAATTCCTTTATCTAATAAAACAACAACTATATTGCAGTTATATACAATATATATATTGGAAGGTTTTTAAGTTGCATGCTTTTGACATGGTATTTTTGTTGTTTGACTGTCTAGTATTTGTTTTTATTCATGAGTTCATCTTTGCAAAAAAATATAAAGGACATAATAGTATGCGTCTTTGGCGTGCTGTCCAGGGAGAGGGTTAAGATCTCTGTATTTTTGCCCGAACCCTGAGTACTTCCCCCTGTCTGGGTAGAGGGCTCCGATCTCAGTGTTTAAGAACAAAGAAATGGGTTACAGATAGGAGCCTAATGAAAATGTGCATTTAAACGAAAAGTAATCTGTTGGATTTAGAGGGTTTTGCATCTGCACTTTTACTTTATATTATGTAGTATTATTTTAACAGTAAATCAGAGGTAACATGTAATTGACACATTTGTTTCTTTCTTTTTTAGTAAAATGCACTCTTTTTTTTAAATAAACATTGCACTTCAGTTGATAATAAATTGTTGTATACATCACAAAAATTGCAAGGATTTTGAGTGATATCTGTTGTCTTGCTATAAAACTTATAATCAATAGTTGTTTGTGTGACTCGGGTCAGTACAGTAACACCTTAACTGTGTAGGTTAAGTGTACTGCACATTCTTCATTTAGACCAAAATACGACAATTCATTTATGTTTAGATATAAATTATTTTGAGTCAATCCAACTTACTATGGGATAGGCCTAGACAAAAAGCCAAACTCCTCAGAAGAGAAGCTAATAAAAGCATCATAATGATCACATACTGCTGATGTATATGAGTTGCTTGTTTATCACACAAATTATTTTTCAGTTATTTAATTGAAACTGCAGTGAAAATACTAAACAGAAAAATGTTATCAACATGTTTGAAATGTATGTAAATATTACCCTACTTTATTCCATCTTATTAAAAGTAGCTGGCTTTGGTCTATACACGCAACACTCACAATTGTCATGATATACACAGATAGCTTATATTTAGATGAGGAAATGTTTTCCCCACTTGTTTTCCTATAACCAAATTTGAATTGACGTAGGTTTCAAATTCCTTTATCTAATAAAACAACAATTATATTGCAGTTATATACAATATATATATTGGAAAGATTTCTAAGTTGCATGCTTTTGACGTGGTATTTTTGTTGATTTGAGTGTCTAGTATTTGTTTTTATTCATGAGTTCATCTTTGCAAATAAAATACAAAGGACATAATAGTATGCGTCTTTGGCGTGCTGTCCAGGGAGAGGGTTTAGAGCTCTGTATTTTTGCCTGAACCCAGGGCGCTCGCCCCGCATTTGGGCTGAGTAAAAAAACGGGCTGATGGTGCGAAATAGGGGTGGGGGAGGGATGATGAAAACAGTTGAGAGAATAAAGGTAAGACAGCTGGTCTATAGTATAGGGACCTTCTTTTACTCTGATTGGACGGATGATGTAATGGCTGATGACGTACAATATTGTAAGCGCTCCTCCCGAACTTTGTTAATAAAACATCATTTATTTGGACATAATGGTTTTAACATTTCAAGAAATGTATTTTGATATATGTATAATTTATTAATTATCTTTTGTTTGCAGAAAACATTTACATAAAATATTTGTATTATATTGTTTAATATTTAGTTGTTTAAGGACTAAAACAAATGGTAAAGTAAATTAGGCTCCTCAAGACCTGTGCTGATCAGTTATGTGGTGTACTGTTCTACATGTTCAGTCTCAGTTTGAAGCTGGGGAAGGTGCTACAGCTGTGGAAGACCTCTTGTGTGGTGCCTGTGCCAAAGATGTCTCGCCCAAAGGACTTCGGTGATCATAGACCGGTAGCATTGACTTCTCACCTGATGAAGACACTGGAGAGGTTGGCTCATTACCCACTTCAGTTTGCTTAGCAGCCAGGCATAGGTCACCTGTCATCTTCCTCCTCAAAAGGGCTCTTACCTGGAAAAGACAGGGAACATAGAAAGAATGATGTTTTTTGACTTCTCTTCTGCCTTTAATACTATCAAACCTGCGCTCTTGAGAGATAAACCGGATAACATGGGGTTGGATCACATCTTTCTACTTGGATACTAGATTACCTCACAAATCGATCACAGTATGTGAGGGTTCGTGACTTTGTGTGTGACTTGATTGTGTGCAATCCGGGGGCTCCCTAAGGGACGTCTTGTCTCTTTTCCTTATTACCATCTATACTGCAGACTTACATGTACACCCGGAGCAGTGGGCAGCTATCACTGCAGTAGGGGTACGGTGCCTTGCTCAAGGGCACCTCAGTCGTTACCCGCTGGCCCTGGGAATCGAACCAGCAACCTTCTAGTCACAAGTCCGACTCTCTAACCATTAGGCCATGACTGACTAGCCACAAGTTTATTCTGTACTATAAAGAATTATGAAAGAATTAGTAAGCATTACAAACATGAAAGAAGGTAGAAGTGAAAATAATACAGGCATCTATTGAAAATTAACAGCAAACACACATTTATAAAAAAATAAGCAAACAGTACAAAAATGGTAAGAGAATGTGACAGGGATTAATAGCATGCTTTTTTCTGTGTTCTAAATTTTCAAGGTTGTGCGCTGTTTATGTGCATGTTGTAGTGTCTGAGGAAATCAGATATCTAATAGAGGTGTTGTAAGTGAACTCTGCCCCTCCACGCTGGCTGGTTGATGTGAGAGGTGTGTCTCTGAGGGAGGTGGAGGATCAAGGTATACATTTTTATCAGCATGCGTGTTCCCTGAGAACATTCAACGCAATTGTTTTGCTTTGATTGTAGAAATTTGTAATGCTTTTTTTACACAACTGTGAGTTTACACTTTCTGCTGTAGCCACACAGTAAATATGACTTACCTCTTCCAAATGCCATTATATTGAATGCAATGCAAATCTCTAGAACAGCTCTGCTGTCTTTTCTTCAAGTTACATGTAAGCATTTTTCAGACGCTTTTATTCAAAAACGAGTTGGATACTAGAAAATGTAAAAACAAATAAGTGTGTTCAGTGGGGCTCAAACCCATGACATCTGCTAAGGCACCTCAGTAGTCAGTGAGCTACTGTAACAGTCATTTTCAAGGAATACAAAGACTCCGTTATCCACATCTGACACACATATTATCCCCAATAAAACCAAGTTTGATTTATTTAAACAGAAGAATCATCCAAGCACGTACAAATCGTGCCATTGATTTGTAACATATGCTTTTTGGTGGACTAATCATTTCAGAACCTTTTCTTGTCTGCCTCGAAAACTGGAAAAAAGTTGAGCAGCTGAAAATACAATATTAAGGCAATGAAGCCAGATGTACACCATACACCGTCAGTGGAAACTGGACATCACAACCAGAAATAAAGACAGTAGGCTACCTACTGCGGAGGATTAAAGGTTACTTTGCAGTTATTTAAGCGTAAAAACAAAAGATGGCCTGTTCATCAGAGAAACCTCTTTCAGATGAAGACAAATCAATTAACTGTCAAAAAGTCAAATTCCTTTGAGGTGTCACATTTTTGCCGTTATATTCTCTGCGTTACTGTTTATTATTCTCACCATTCCAATA
Organism: Triplophysa siluroides; assembly: GCA_006030095.1. Lineage (NCBI taxonomy): Eukaryota > Metazoa > Chordata > Actinopteri > Cypriniformes > Nemacheilidae > Triplophysa > Triplophysa siluroides. Next base: position 2,177,440 of record VCII01000558.1, read on the forward strand.
CAATAGTAATGGAGATTATGAGTTAAATGACAAACTCCAAGTTCCCATCTCATAAAGAAAAGTAAAAAAAAACTTTAAATTGATGGAGGTCAGTACGTTTCAGAGGGTATCAGAAGGTCCAAATCTTCACAGCATCATGTGACAGCAAACTGTAATGACTCTGGGGGAGCGGCATTGACAGCATGGCACAGAATGCTGGACTTTGATTTGTTCTGTGGACTATTTAACTTCACACACATTTATGTGTATATTCAGCCACAGACAGTCCAGACTAACTCCAGCTCATTCACTGGATTAAGCACTACAGAGACCGTGGGACACAAGGTAAGTTTAGCTTTACAGCATAAACATTCAAATAAAATGAGCAAATATGTAAACAATTCCCTCTTTCTCTCTTGTTTAGAAAACAACAGTGAAGATGAAATTGTACTTGGTGCTCGCCTTTGTTGCATTTACAGGTAAACCATGCTCATTACTGTATCAAAAATTATGTTAATTGAAAGATATACAAGAAACATGCTATTATTGTTAACAACATTAACTTCAATCAACAATGCAATGTTTTGCTGTTTGAGAGAATTTGAAAACTGACTGGAAAATAGAAAGAACCAACACAATACAATTTTATTTGCATCTTTACCAGGTTGCCAAGCCAACCTTTTTTATGGTGATGAACCCAAGCCCCAGCTGGAGCAGTTGACCGATGCATTCTGGAGTTATGCTGCCAAGGCAACGCGGACCGCAGAGGACACTCTTAAAATGATTAGAGAGTCTCAACTGGGCCAGGAAGTCAAGTAAGTTAGCTGTAGTCTGGATTCCAAAGACTAAAATCTCAGAATGTATGTTTGTTTTAATCAATCATATTTTTTCCATAATAAAGTGCTAGACTGACACAGAGTGCTGATATGGCCAGCGAATATGCCATCACCCTCAGGAAACAGGTGGATCCTCTGACTGAAGAGCTCATGACCAAAATCAGCAAGGAGGCTGAAATGTTGAGGGAGCGTCTGGGTCAGGATCTGATCACAGTGAGAGACAAACTGGAGCCCTATGCCGACAACATCAAGACTCAAATTCAGCAGAGAGTGGAGGATCTCAGAGCAGCCATGGCTCCATATGCAGATTCTCTGGATTCTGAGACCCTGAAGGCCACTCTGCTCCAGAAAAGTGAGGAGCTGAGGGGAAGCGTGGAGCAGAGCGTGAAGGAGCTGCAGGCTCAGCTCGAGCCCTACACCGCTGATATCAAAGAGAAAGTAGACCAGCGCCTCCAGGAGTTCCAGAAGACCGTGAGCCCCATGGCTGAGGATCTCCAGGCCCAGATTGCTGAGAGAGCAAAGATGGTTCAACAAAGTCTAGCACCCTATGCTGAAGACCTGAAGGAAAAGCTGGACCCCTACGCCCAGGACCTGAAATCTCAGCTCACCTCCCTCTATGAGTCCTTTATCAATTCCAACCAAATTCTTTAAAGACTTCTGTCAGGAAAACAGAAAGGTTTATCTTTGCGTTAGCATAGACTCCAAAATCTCACTTTTGTAAGAACATCAGCCCTAAATCAGACTACTAGCTAACAGAATGATCTTGTATGCCTTTTGTTTGCTCATTTATAAACCAATGTAGAGAAAGTTAACGAATAATCAATAACAAAATCCTGTTATTTACACCTCGACCGTCAATCTGCACCTTTTTCTTTATAACAGTTGAGTATTTATTTAAATATTATTTGTGACTGAATATTGTGTGTGGTTACTTTTGTCTGTGTTGCAAGTTTATAATGTCGAGTTATTTTTTATTTATGAAAACAATAAAACATCTGCATTTTACTACCAGTGTTTCTAGTGGTGTGTGAAAGAAGTCCCTAGGTTACCGTTCAAAACAATGAATTTCTGTACAGCCGTATCATTTTGAATTCATACAAATTATAAATGTAAATGTAAGAATTTTTTTTAAAAGCACAAGCCGATCCAAGAAATGACACCTTTGAAAAGTGTAGCTAAAATTAGTAAAATGAGTTCATAAAAGAGTATGCGGGCCATCGAAAACACTGGACAGAAATCGAATTACTAGACAAAACTGGAATCGTATCCTTGCCAAAACAAATTTTGTCACAGTTACACATTCTCTTAGGAAAAGCATCTATATGAAAAGTGCTTATAAAAATATTACAAAGAGCACATAATGAAAGTATTTTGAAGCACTAATCTTCTATAAAACCATCCATAAGGCTGTTTGAAAGATTGAATTGATTCGCTTACTTTAAAATATGGACCTCTAACAGCTACATCCAGTACTGATGATACAACAGATCATATATTCTGTCCAAATTTCTACATCAGAGTTGACACAGAAGTAATTTATGAGTCTGATACTCCTAAATAACATCCTGATGTTTGTATTTTAGCACACAGAGTTTCTTTATATACAGTAGATATTAACATTCCCTCAGATACTGTATAGATTTTCAAGGACATGAAATCTTGTATAGAAAAAAACCTCCCATTAACTTCTTTCCACCGGCTGTGGAGGACACAATGACTGTTACTGACGTCTGAAAAGTTATTAATAGGCTACATTCCAAAAGGTGAGAGAAATAAAGGATCAACGATTGAATTACAAAATTCATCTTCCTGTCACAATAAAGATAATTTTTTTCATCAACCTTAACTGTCGCTGTTATAACTTCATTGACTAACTTTGAATCCCATACACTGCTTTCCTTTACCCATATTTTATATGGAGAACATCCACATCTATGACAATTGAACCCCATTTCTAACACAATGATTACAGCTGGATTATTTTCATAAGTAATTACTATCAATAAAATTAATTCTAGAATTAATTTTATTAAGGAAGCATTAGAATTTACTGCTAAACTTTATACCTTTGTGAGTGTAAGTTGTCTTTTAAAATGGTTTACAGCTCTACATTGTTATCATTGTTTACATCCACTGAAAACCTCACTGTAATGAAATATGATACATTTTGATGCATAATCCTGACAGCAAGACGCACTGGATATATGCTCCATTCATTTATATATACAGATTTGAAACAGTTACTTTTACTTGTTCTTCAGGCGAAAAACCGTGACACAGGTGAGTGGAGAAATTCACTATGTTAATTAAAAATACATATTTGAAATCTTTTTCCAAAGGCTAATTCTTAATGATCGGGTATCATGCTATGTTATGCATTCTGACTTCTTAACCCTGTTAAACGTGCTGGCTTCTCGTGCTTGTTTCGGAACGTTTTTTATAATTCTGGTTCACGGCATTTCAGTGATGGATGTTCTATAAACGGTGGATATAACGCTGGATTTGGAGATCGTTTGAAACTGACAAATGGTGTAGTCCCAGTGCTAAAAGATGCATGACATATAAAAATAAAAAAACAAACATTTGCAAATTCGCAAAATCTAAATGTAATCAGAAAACACACCTGGATACTGTTTAATGTTATTGCCTGTTCTTTTCACAATGAACTGCATAGGGCTAAAGGGCAGGAGGCTGGAGAACACTATATTGAATGCCATCCGATACAGTGTCAAAAGGCTTCAAATGACGTGTCAGGCCTTATCAGGAAGTAAAGAATATTATTTGGGTCTCTAGGTTGTAAGAGTTCAATAGGTCAAGTACTCAAACTCAAGTCTCTGTCTAGTTTTAACTGAACAATGTGAATCAGATGGACTTTTCCAGTTAGAATACTGTTGTAAATAATAAATGGTATACCAAATGCCTTGGTATAACATTTAAAACTTTACCTCTATTTTAACTTCTCTTTAGTGACATCTACCTTGTGAATAAGTAGACTCACAAAAAAAATTAATGTGTATATAAAATTACAATGCTACCAGCTCTAATATTATTTCTGTGTAGAGAAGAGTTCACCATCCCACACTTATCATTATCTGCATTGAATACGAGGATCTATGGTGACATAAGGTCCAGTCAGGAAGTTATGATGTGGAGCGCTCCTGACAGCAAGGCACTACCCACTGGACTTTGGGTTTCACTCCAGCAATCACCTCCTCATGCTGTATAAATACAGATATGAAACAGCTACATCCTCACTTGTTCTTCAGACTGGACAGCGTGGAGACTACAACCATGAAGGTTCTCTTGGTGCTCACCCTTGCTGTATTTACAGGTCAGAAATTACATAAATATTTTTTCACAATATGAAATGGCTGCACTGTTTATAATGTTGCTGACTTAAATGTATATGTAACAATACAGGTTGCCATGCCAACCTTTTTTATGCTGACGAGCCCAAGCCACAGCTGGAGCAGTTGACTGATGCATTCTGGAGTTATGTTGCTAAAGCTACACACACCGCAGAGGAAACCGTCCAGATGATCAGGAGTTCACAACTGGGGCAAGAAGTCAAGTAAGTCAAGAACATAAAACTGCTGGACACTGTTTTTAAGAGTGATTTCAAAATATATTTCTGGTGTCGTGACTTTAAATAAAAAACGTTTTTTCTTTAGTGCTAGGCTGACACAGAGTGCTGATGTGGCCAGCGAATATGCCATCACCCTCAAGAAACAGGTGGATCCTCTGACTGAAGAGCTCATGAACAAAATCACCAAGGAGGCTGAAGTGTTGAGGGAGCGTCTGGGTCAGGATCTGATCACAGTGAGAGACAAACTGGAGCCCTATGCCGACAACATCAAGACTCAAATTCAGCAGAGAGTGGAGGATCTCAGAGCAGCCATGGCTCCATATGCAGATTCTCTGGATTCTGAGACCCTGAAGGCCACTCTGCTCCAGAAAAGTGAGGAGCTGAGGGGAAGCGTGGAGCAGAGCGTGAAGGAGCTGCAGGCTCAGCTCGAGCCCTACACCGCTGATATCAAAGAGAAGGTAGACCAGCATCTGCAGGAGTTTCAGAAGACCGTGAGCCCCATGGCTGAGGATCTCCAGGCCCAGATTGCTGAGAGAGCAAAGATGGTTCAGCAGAGTCTAACACCCTATGCTGAAGACCTGAAGGAAAAACTGGACCCCTACGCCCAGGACCTGAAGACCCAGCTCACCTCCCTCTATGAGTCTTTCATTAAGTCCAACTAAATTCTTTAAAGACTTAATCTTACATCGAATATTTTCTCATGAATGAGAACTGTGACTTCAAAATCTAACAACTCATCCATCTACTTCTAAACAAATTCCACATGTCAAAACAGTTGCCCTGTAAAGATCTTTGATGGTTTTATGAGTAAAATGTCCTATATCTGATGCATATTTATTTAGTCAAAGTTAGGAACTTTATTGTACGTGTGTGAAGTTTCTTGCAAGTGTTAATTTTATTTGATTGTATTGATCAAATAAACAAAACTGCATTTATAAACCAAATTGTGTTTCGTTTGAATGGTAAAAGAAGTGTTACTCATTCATATCAGTACAAACAACTCCCATCACAGACTGGGACAATGTTATCTACCATTGAGTAAAGATACAAGATAAGTGTTGTACAGTCATCATCCCATCTAAACACTTAATTGACCCTCTCAAAAAAAAAATCAATCAATAAACAGGTTTCGTGACATACGTTACTGCTGTTACCTCACACAATACATTGTGCTTCTATGGTAGTCGGTGCTTTCAAGTTTACAGCCTAACAGTTCTCATTGGTTGCTTTGAACTCAATCTTTTGTAGGAAGCAGTCCAGGTCAGGACATTTTATTGTGAAGTAATATCGACAGCAAGGCACTTCCCATTGGACTTTGGGTTTCGATTGCAAAAGTCACCAACTGAGGCATATATAAACTGATATGAAACAGTTATCTACACAACCACATACTAAACAGACTTGGTTAAAAGTGCACAGACAAGTACAGGTACAAACTATAATTTGTTATTTAATAGCACTTTATTATTTGCTTTGCATAATTTTAATAGACTCTTTTTCATTTTAATTTCTTTTCAGGCTAAAACTGAAAAACATGAAGGCTCTTCTGGTCCTTGTATTAGTTGTATTCACAGGTTACACTTTATTACAAACTAATCTATCTATCTATCTATCTATCTATCTATCTATCTATCTATCTATCTATCTATCTATATCTACCTATCTTAGAATATATAATAAAATGATAGAACATACTTACTGCTATTTGTCGACAAGATAAAGTATCCCAAAGGATATTTTAATGTGTATTAAGTTCACAAGAATAATGTATTTAAAGCATAAAATATTGAAAAAGAAGTTAAAAATACAATGCTGTGTTGAATCCACAGGCTGCCAAGCCAACCCGTTGTATGCCGATGAGCCCCAGTCACAACTGGACAGGTTGACTGACAGTCTACTGGAGGAACTAAATACTGTGAAGTGTGCGCTGAAGCCCTACATTGAATACGTTACCGAGCCATTTGAGAAGGGTGTTGATTACATAAAGAACCTGGATTCAGAGACACTGAAGGCCACACTGCTCCAGAGGAGTGAGGAGCTGAGAGGAACCCAGGAGGAGCGCTTGAAGGAGCTACAGACTCAGCTGGAGCCTTTCACCCAAGAGCTGAAGGAAAAGATGAACCTCTACACTAGAGCGCTAAAGGCCTTTTATGAATTCTATGCCACAGGCAGCTAAACATTTTGAAGACTCTGTCCAAATGCATTACATTTTTATTCAAAAATCTGAGATGTATGTGCTCAACAAAATTTACTCAAACTGGCCTAAATGTAGTTTTCATCAAAGTATTGGTACTGATAGTGTATCATAGAGAGCTTTAGAGGCATAGCTAAACATTTATGTCTATTTAATTCTGAATTATCTACATACAATTGAATTTACTTTTATGATCCATCAAACTGGCTACTTTGTATTTGTGATAGAATGACAGAGATGTTTCATGTAGGATTTTTCCTTTGCAACTAGAGACTTCATTTATTAACAGAAAGATTCTGTTAAAATATGAAAGATGGTCATTTCTTCAACAAATAAACCTAGTATGTGTATGTAGAAAGAATTATGCACTCAAGAGGGCTTAATGCTAAAACGTCTGTGTTTTGTCATCCTAGTGAAATACGCAAAACAAATCAATATCAAAAGAATTTGAGTGAGAGTGAATTATGCCTTTATGTAGAAAAGTAAACACATGCTCTCACACCATACTAGGCAGTTTACAGAAACGTAACTACTGTCAAACAAAATAACACTGTACAAACTTACACTCTGTCCTCTTTAGTATTTATTTTTTCTCTATTGAGTTCGTATAGACTTTTTAACTTGCAATTAAACGCAACAGCTGAAATCAGCATCTTGTAAAAATAAAGAAACAGTTTATGCCACTATAGGTCACTTCAGAAAACGTAAGCAATGCTGGTCCAACACCGATCCAGAAGAACTTCCTGTTTCAGTTTTTTAATGCTAAGAATGTTTGAACAGAATTACAACCAACAAAACATTTATATTCAAATCAAAATGTTAAACAAATATCTTTAAGATTGAATTATATATGTAAGATTAAAAATAAAATACAAATGAAACTGGAAGTGCTTCTGGACCAGTGTTTACATTTTGAGAAGTGGTCTATGGGTAGATTTGTTGTCCTTTCAAATACCAAATTGAAAATCACCTTATCGAGTTTCCTTTTGCCCTAGAAATTATAACCTAAATGTAAGTTTAGCCTAATTTCATATTCACACACACAATGATTTTTGAAAATGCTGTAAAAGTTAAATAATCAGCAAACAGGATTAGTTTAGGAAATAAAATAAGACAAAATAACAAGAAAGCATTTGTGGAAATATATGTAGTCAAGATATATCCATGTGAAAACAGAATTTAAAAAATACTTTTTGTTTTATGTGATGTGTCAAATCTTGTCAGAGAGCGATCAAAGTCTTGTAACATTGGTTGCTATTATTAGGTCAAAGGTCCAACTCTGTCTGGTTTCATGTAGATTAATCATCTCAGATAAATCTTGTCATTAATGAGGGAATTAAAGATTACTCATCTGAAGGAGGTCATCTGGTTTTGGGTTCCCATAAATTAATCACTTTCATGTGTGTCAATACACAGAAATACTTAAGAAATCCCCACTGCACACAAACAATGTGACTATAATAGTATTCAAACTAAAGAAAGAGATTATAAAATGTGTTCATTTAATGCTGACTGCATATTTATTTATTTGTGTATTTGTTCATTTCGGGGGGTGGGGGGGTGGTATGGGTGAGTGTGGGTAACAACAGCTCTTTAAATAATAAACGTGTCATGCAATTATTTCAATCTATTAGTTGTACAGTTTATTTCCATGTGCTATCACCATATGTTTTGATATCAGGACCTATGTTACAATGTCAGGATGTCAAGTTATGATGTGGAGCGCTCCTGACAGCAAGGCACTACACACTGGACTTTGGGTCTCCACTCCAGCAATCAACACCTTATGCTGTATAAGTACAGATATGGAACAGCTACATCCTCACTTGTTCTACTGGACAGCGTGGAGACTAAAACCATGAAGGTTCTCTTGGTTCTCGCCCTTGCTGTGTTTACAGGTTAGTAATTGCAATTTTTAGGAAGATTAATATGAATGTTTTTCATTGTGAGATGTTTGTGTTATTTTATTCTGTTAATAACTTAAATGTATATGTAACAATTCAGGTTGTCATGCCAACCTTTTCTATGCTGATGAGCCCAAGCCACAGCTGGAGCAGTTGACTGATGCATTCTGGAGTTATGTTGGTAAAGCTACACACACCGCAGAGGAAACCGTCCAGATGATCAGGAGTTCACAACTGGGGCAAGAAGTCAAGTAAGTCAAGAACATAAAACTGCTGGACACTGTGTTTAAGAGTGATTTCAAAATATATTTCTGGTGTCGTGACTTTAAATAAAAAACGTTTTTTCTTTAGTGCTAGGCTGACACAGAGTGCTGATGTGGCCAGTGAATATGCCATCACCCTCAGGAAACAGGTGGATCCTCTGACTGAAGAGCTCATGAACAAAATCACCAAGGAGGCTGAAGTGTTGAGGGAGCGTCTGGGTCAGGATCTGATCACAGTTAGAGACAAACTGGAGCCCTATGCCGACAACATCAAGAGTCAAATTCAGCAGAGAGTGGAGGATCTCAGAGCAGCCATGGCTCCATATGCAGATTCTCTGGATTCTGAGACCCTGAAGGCCACTCTGCTCCAGAAAAGTGAGGAGCTGAGGGGAAGCGTGGAGCAGAGCGTGAAGGAGCTGCAGGCTCAGCTCGAGCCCTACACCGCTGATATCAAAGAGAAGGTAGACCAGCATCTGCAGGAGTTTCAGAAGACCGTGAGCCCCATGGCTGAGGATCTCCAGGCCCAGATTGCTGAGAGAGCAAAGATGGTTCAGCAGAGTCTAACACCCTATGCTGAAGACCTGAAGGAAAAGCTGGACCCTTACGCCCAGGACCTGAAGACCCAGCTCACCTCCCTCTATGAGTCTTTCATCAACAGAAATTAAATATTGTCACAACTGCGTCTTTTCAAAGATTTTGCCATTTGCTGCTGATATAATTTGAATCTTTTATTCATTTCAGTGTTAAAGTATGCATCCTCACTCTCTGTGATTAACAACTGCACCTGTACGTGATGGAAGTATTGAGCCTATTAACAGCAATGAAATAAAACGTAAAAAAAAGAAAATAAAACATATGTTGAAAGACTCCATTTCTCCATATCAAGTGCTCCATTTCTTTGAAATACTTGGACATTGGATACTTTGCTGGTTATAATTGACTACCTCAGTATGAAAATTACAATGGTAGTCAAAGGTGGCCTAGAACTGTTTGCCTTATTACATTTTTAAAAATATCTAATTCTTGTGTTCAACAGAACCAAAAAATTATACAATAATTTTTCCTACTATGGTTGTCAATGATGACCCAATAATATGAGTTGCTAACATTTTCCCAAGTTGTGTTCATCAAACAAAGAAATTTATACAGATTTGAAACAACTCGGGGGTGAGTTAGGTATTCCATCTTTTTCGATGGAAGATCCCTTTAAAAACCAGACTGGTCTCATGAAAAATATTTTATATAGCCAAAATGTTACAACTGCCTATATAAACTCACAGACACAAATGTAATATGTTAAAACAAACCCACCAAAAACATTATAAACTTGTTTATGTGTCATTGTAATAACTAAGCACTAGTTGGCCTGTTGCTCAGTAGCCTACTTGGACTTCTGCACCTTTACAAAAAGCATCAACCAGGGAGATTCACTGTATGACGTTTCCAACAAACAGAAAAAATGCCTAAAGATAATGCACATGGAATAATTGGTTATATACTGTAAATGAGCTGCACTATTAGACAGACAGTTAGCTTGTTCATATCCATCAATAGAGTTATGATTTGTAGAAGGGCGCTGTTGCGCACATTGTATTTTGTACGTAGCCCTACTCTGATTTTTAGCACTCACGAATGCAAAGTAAAATGATCACATGTGAAACGTGTAGTTTCAGAGAGGGAATGTATTGACATTGAAAATTCAAAGTAAGAAGCATATTATGAATTCAGAACAGGAGTAAACAAGTTCAGTGATAACTGCATATCTGTTGTGAATTCTATGCTATTGTGCAACACATCTGCCACCTAGGGGAAGTTTACCGTAATTCTTCAACAAGTCACTACAAGGTTTACCGTTGAAACTGGTCATTACTAGTGCCAGGTTCACCTCTAAAATCAGTGCATGAAGACACGTGCCACCAGAACATTCGTAAACACCCACAGCCACTAAAAAACATAACAATCCCACACATCTCTGCGGTAGCATGTTGGGAGCTGTCCGTGCAGGTTTGTTCTGCTATTTCCAAGAGTCTCCCACACAATCCAGTGGGAACAAAAACAACCTTCATATCCTGAATGCACACAAAGAAGCTCATCCTGCCGCTGCCAAGAGAAATCAATCAGGCATGCCATCATTACCAGGACATTAGTCAATAAAAAGCTATTTGTTTACCATATACTCTATAAAAAACACTGCATGGTGGAAACGACAAAAACAAAACATTGCCTAATACAAATCATGCCGGATTTACAGTATTGTTGGCTTGAATGTACTGATTTTTACTGAATTTATTACATTTCATTTGAATAGCAATTCTAGTAGAAATAGTGTGTTGTTGCCTGTTACATTAGGTTAAAAAGTCATGCTATGAAACATCATTTTGAAAATAGAAGTGTTGGTCAAGACAGCGATTAAAATGCACTGACAGCTTTTTCTGACATAAAGCAGCTGAGCTCCGTGTGATCTGGAATGTCTGACTGATGAAAACAATGACTAATGTGGACAAGCTTCCAAAAGCAAGACATAAAAAAACTGAACTCAGGTCACTAAAGTTCATCACCACGTACACTGCAGCACTCATGTTTCTTATCTGGGATGAGTTTTCTTTCTATTTATCAAGCCATGGCTGGGGTGTGAAGAGCAGCTTTTATCTTGGGGAGGGGTCATTGCACAGTTTGATTACTGTACTGAAACAGTCAGTTCGCTGGACCAAGAAACCTCATTACTCTGATGAGTTGGCCGAGGTTACATGCGTTCACCTTTCACACATTTAGGCAAAAACCACATGGCACAAAAACAACAAAGGCCTTTCATGAGCTCATGATTAAATCATCTTGCTGAATTTATTTTTGCTTATTTTCAAGAGAATTATTCATTTTCATTATTCATATTTGTATTTAAAATCTGGATGAGTGATATCAAATACCTACGGTTATTACAGAATGTTAAAAACTGCATTCAACAACTCATCATAAGAGACCCATGAAAAATGCTTTGTCCAATAGTTGGCACATACAGTATCGTCTTCTTATGAAAAGCACTGTTATCAAAAACAGTCCAAGGAATTACAGAGGGTGCTCTGTGTGGACAGCTTTCATCTATGAATCTATGAACAGGTTGATACAAGAGCAAAAGAATGGTTTGAAGAAGAAATGAAACTCCTCTTTTCTTTGGTTCATAAGTCGCCCAACAGATGTCTTTTTCCATCAAAGTCTTAAATTTTTTTAAACTCTGCCTTACTCACAATTTCAGGAAACAAAACCATGAAAATAGGAAGTATCTTGACATAGAGCATCAGCATGTTGATGACAGACAGACAGACATCAATGCCACCGGTCACACTGACATAATTCATATCAACGCTAAAAAAAAATGAATTGCCCCAAGCAATATAATTTGTAATTACAATTATCTATTTATCTTCTTTTATATCCCAAGCAATCTATGAATACAAAATGTAACAACAAGCGATTTTAACAAAGGAGTAACAAAGGTACAGTTAGAGTTATATTGAGTCTGCAGGTGAGAAAAAGTCGGTTGTACTTTATTTTACAGTACGTGTACCTATAGTGTACTTACAGTACGTGCCTAAGAAAGTATGGGTAGTATAAGGTAGCTACATGGTATACGTTTAGGTTTAGGTACCTAGTTATTACCCAGTTATTATTTTTACTGTAATAAGTACACAGTATGTACATGGGAAGCAGGGCAGTAAAATAAAGTGCGACCAAAAAGTCTATATAAATAATTAAATCAAGTTAAATAATGGTTATCTGTAAGAAGAACAATAGCAGACACTACTGTATGTACTGTATACTGTATGCATGCATACTTGTGACCCTGGTGCAACAGTGATCCTGCTGAGTCCTTTTTGTTTGCGGCAGCTGCAGGGGTGAATCAGACAAGGCTCAACAAGATGAAAGGGACAAGTTGGGACAGGAGGCTAAAGATCACTGAATAGGTGGAATCAAAATGTGGGTGATAAGGCTTGTGTTACAAGGAAAAACACAATTACCCGAGGCATTTTGCCCTGACTTAAGATTTAGTTTGACGAAAGAACGGGATCCGGTGGTAACGGGTTGTGATGTGTGTTCAGAATAGACCTGCTGAAGGAAACACATAGACGTATTCAATACATTTGAACTAATTTAGAAAAGAACAAAGAATGCTTAATGTGTGAAAGATAAACGCACTATTACCGTGTCACGTGGAGGGGGTGGTAATCAAACGAGGTGGAATCAGCGGTTGTTGTAAATCTGTGATAGGCTATTATACTAGGCTACATTTCAGTATGTTACATAATAACATTCGCATTACGAACAGTTTGATTAAAACCATCACACGACTCATAAGATAATCTAAATACAGAACGTCCCTACGTGTGTTTTCTTAGTATTGTTATTACCGAGAATGCTAATCCAAATGGCTTTATAAAGATGCTAATAGGGTTCATCCATGCCGATAACCATCACTGTGGCGCCTGCCTGTAGCCTAAAGTTCGGGTCATCTGCAGACTGTCGTCCATTTGATCAAGTAGGTTTTGTCCTAAAGAAACAAAGACACTTTTTAAAATGATTCATAAAGAAAGCGTAGGGTTTATCATTAAAGGCGTGGTTGTGATTAGGTCAACCTAAAAATAAAATAGTTAAAATAAACAAATAAATATATAGGCTATCGTGTTATAATAGAAGCAGCATCTTACAATTTTGAAAATGCGTTTTAATTGTACATTTGAACAGCCTTTACCCTTAAAAAGAATTTACGTTACTGAAGTAAAAGTCTTATTTGTTGATTTGATCGTATTAAATGTTTTGTTACCATAGACACTATATCGTATTTGTGGCGGTTTACAAATAATACAGTAGGCTAAACTAGCCTATTTGTTTCCCCTTAGTTCTACATGTTTAACCCCGTGAACTCCAAAATAGCTTTAATAAAATGTGAAGGGTGATATGCTCTTTAAAGCTTCATTATAGGCGCTTAATAAAATTGTGCAATGAATCTCCAACTGGTGCGAGAAGATGCGGACTTCGCACACTTGTAGATGCGTGGGATGATGATGATGCGAACAAAGGATAAATCACGTGGCAGTGATTCTGAGTCCCGGGACTGTATATAAGACCTGACACCGCGAGTCTCTCTTCACGGAGATAACACTCTTCTCAGGTGAGTAAGCTCGATCTGAACTATTGCTTGTGACTAGAACGTATAAATGTTTGTATATTTGTGAATAAATGATAACCAAATAGTCTTCCGAGTATTTAGAGGCTTGTTTAGTCTTACATTTTAAATCATTTTTCGGGACTCACATGTCAGTTTCACAATGAAAGATCTAAGTTAAAAAGTTTATGATAAAAAATACAATTATTTGAATAACTATGCGGGTTATTATTGATGTTTAAACGACGTTAGGTCTGATTAAGTTTCTTGGTTTAATATGCATTTATTTTTCTATTCTGATCTTTCTTCAGGTGCACTTGTATGTCAATCAAAATGAGGGCTCTAGCAGTGATCTTTGCTCTGGCAGTCATTACTGGTATGAAAAAAAAACATTCACTAAGGTTTTAGTTTAGTTTTTGGATACATTATTGATGCACAAGGCAGTTCTGTTTTTAGCACATCTATACCAACCATCACAATATTTTATTATGCATAAAATCATTGCCAATGACTATAGGCTCTCCTTTGTGTATAATTTAAAATTAACATGTTCACATTGTTGGCACCTCTTTGCAGGCTGCAATGCTCGTGTTCTGTTTCAGGCCGACGCCCCTCAGCCCAGATGGGAGGAGATGGTGGAGAGCTTCTGGACGTACATAGCAGAGCTCAACACACAAGCTGATGGTGTGGTGCAGAACATCAAAAGCTCTCAGCTCAGCAGAGAGCTTGAGTAAGTTTACAAAAAAAGCTAGTTAAAACAACCACATATTCGCAATCTTACATTTTAATCATTGCCTTCATTCCTGGCTGTCTGTTTTGCAGCACCCTTATCACTGACACCATGGCTGAGCTGAACTCGTACACTGACAATGTTCAAACCCAGCTGGCTCCATACACCTCTGATGCTGCTGGTCAGTTGAATAAAGATCTCCAGCTCCTGACTACCAAACTGCAAATTGACATGACCGATGCCAAGCAACGCTCAACCCAGTACCTGCAAGAGCTGAAAACCATGATGGAGCAGAACGCAGATGATGTGAAGAACCGCGTCAGCACCTACACCCGCAAACTGAAGAAGCGTCTGAACAAGGACACAGAGGAGATCCGCAAGTATGTCCATGTGTCCCAGGTTTTAAGGTAGAAAGAATTTTAAATAACAACACATTTGGGTTAACACTCTTCTCTTATCCTTGCAGCACCGTGGCAACCTACCTGGGTGAGCTCCAGTCTCGCGCTTCCCAGAACGCAGACGCTGTGCAGGACCGCTTCGAGCCCTACGTGAGCCAGGTCCAAGACAGTACCAACCAGAAACTGGGTGCCCTTAGCGAACTGATGAAGTCCCAGGCCCAGGAAGTAAGCGAGCAGCTGGAGGTTCAGGCCGGAGCTCTGAAAGAGAAGCTCGAGCAGACCGCCGAGACCCTGCGGACTTCCCTGGAGGGACGCGTGGACGAGCTGACCAGCCTCCTCACGCCCTACTCAGCGAAGATCCGTGAGCAGCTGCAGATGGTCATGGACAAGATCAAGGAGGCCACAGCAGCTCTTCCCGCTCAGGCTTAAGAACTCTGTACACTCATCTACAGTAAACACCAAACAGAAAGATTGTCTTTTGTTACTGAAATGTGCTGTTGTGGTAGGTTTAGGAGTACAGGACTCGAATAAACTACTGGTGTCCACCACTGGACGGATAAATAACTTTTTTCAGTATTAACCCACTGTCTAATGTTCAATACATGTCTTTCATTAGCATACAAAGTAGAGAAATTATAAGATGAATCAACTTCTCTGTGGAAGTTAATAGTTCACAGATGATGTGGCCCATGTGGCACCTATTGAAATGAATAATCAAAATATGTCTTCACTGTTCAAAATAAATCACGAGAATATATGCAGAGATGAGCTTTGTTAGCCACATCTCCAAATATTTTACTATGCATGTTTTTGTCCACTGCTGTTTGAATTTGTTTACAATAAATGTGTGTCCTACTACACAAGTGATTTACCTTTTGATCCTTGCCAAAATGTTTCTCTTCATGACTACAGAAACACACAAAACATCGTAAAAACCATCAAACAAAAATGGAAAAGTCTAATATAAAGGAAATAGAAATTGAATCATGTTTCCTTTATTTTACAGATTATATACTGTACATAAAAGCTCAGACAAAGATTATTTTGTCTTTTCTGTCCACTCACCTCTAATCATTTTAATAACAGGCTAAGAAATCAGTCGGGCTAAAACATACACTTACCATAACCACTCTGGATACAGGCCTGTAATATGAGCTGGGAACTTAATTCACATAAAGTAGTGACCATGAATTATAGTTCAATCCAAAAGGCATGTTTCGACAAAGTCCACTTTAGTCTTATATTTCAAGGGTTTAGTGTATTAAGGCTAGACTGATCCACCTTTCATTTGCCCTCACAAATAAATTACAGTATAACGTTTATACATCCATCCCCTCACTCGCCCATGCTTGACTTTAGATGACTGTCACGCATGTCTCTGCCTCCTGCATTTACAGGGAGACTTGTGTGGGCAAGACGAATCTCTGGTTCACACCTTTCCATCTCCTGGATGTCTTAACTCTTTCAACAAAAGTTTTGCTAAGGTTGCATTGTTTACTTCATTTTGTGTGTGTGTGTGTTTTTTGTGAGCAATAATAGGTATAAATAAGGAGGAATTAAATCATTTATCTGAATCACACATATTACAAAATAATATTGAAGAAGCAAGTTCAAACTGTCTGGACTTAAGATACATTAAGCAACTTTCAAACAGAATGTTTAAGATGAAGTTTTGATTTGTTGAATAAAAGGCTTTACATTTAACTGAATTACGATTTAAAGATTACATATTAACAACTATTTCATGTTGTTTAAATTATTTTAAAAAATAATAAACATATTTACTCACCCTTTAATCGCCCTTTGACAAAAAACATCTCATCCTTCTTCAACTGTCATACTGTGAAACTTTAGTACTTTTATAAGCCTACAATAAGATAAACAAAGACTTAAGTGCATTTGCAGTACATAAAAACCATTGCCTAAGACAGGGGTGTCAACCTTTTCATAAACGATGGCTACCTGAAGAGATAAAATAATCTAGAGGGCTACGTGTTGATAAAATACTTTAAAACTTTAAACATGTGATACATCATTTTTCAGTACACAGGACCAAATGGAGTTTTCTTTCACATGTTTTTGATCTTGAATATATTAAAGCTTAAAACACGTGCTAATAATAACATTTTCATGAAGATATAGTCACATATTCGTCAACAGTCCTGAGCATTATTGTAAAGCCCTGTGACTATATAATATAGGATTTCCTCTTGAAACTCCACATTTAAAATTTGTATATGCCAGGATTGTATATAAGCACAGTTTTGTTCGTGTCTGGATCAAGGGTACTGTTCTCGGTCCATTATAATTGTGTCTTTCTTTTGCCAATTTGCTATTCAATGTCAAGGACATGTTGAGATCTGCATTCAAATTCCATTTGTTTATCTGCAGGTCTGCTGTGTAAAGGTACGTGCTGTGCCCGTGGTTATATATTCACTATTTGTACCATCTTGTGTTTGTTATCCAGATGCATTACTGTGCACACAAACTACACAAACACAATAAGACTTAACACATTTGAAAAGAACACCAAACACACAGTATGAGATTTGTTGTATACTGTACATATTGCCAGTAGATGCCACCCTTCCTCTGTCTGTCTTAAATATTTTTATTTCAGATATTATCAGTACTAATGCTTCACAGGCTGTGACAGTATTCTTTCTGCTGATTGGGGATGCACAATAAATTATCAGCCATAGGTATCGGCCGATAAATGGTCATTTTTAATGTTATCGTATCGGCTGATACCTATATGGCCAATATTTTATCATGCATCCCTAATTTTTTCCCAATGCAAAAAAAGTTAGGATTCAGCCGAAAGAAGAGAATCAGTAAAGCCTGTGAAGCGTTAGTACTGATATTATCTTAAAATAAAAATATTTTAGACAGACAGAGGAAGGGTGCATCTACAGGCAGTGTGTATGCAACAATTCTCATACAGTGTGTTTGATGTTCTTTTCAAATGTGTTAAGAATAAGATTTAGGCCGATTTATTAAAGCTGAAAATTCATTCTTCAGCTGCACACTGCTCACGGTTAAAATACTGTACAGTACAATCTTTCTGTCGTGATCATTCACTTACTGCTTTTAGCAAAACATTGCTGATGTAGGTACAGTATGTAGATACAGTAGTTATGAATGTGTTAATTATGAACAAAAGCATATTGTTTGAATCAGACTGCTGTTTGAATGCTTTCTTTCTTGAGACCTGTAAAAACATTTATAATTTGTTTATAAAATAAAAAATATACCGGAAAAGTTTGATGGTTAAAGAATCTTTAACTAGTGTAAAGTAACCTTGGTACATGATTTTAAGGGGGAAAAAGAGAACTAACGGTTACCTTGTTTTCTGCAGTGAATGTTTTCAAATAAAAGCAGTTTGTTCACTTTTTGTCTTTTGTTTCAGTCTTAGGAAATGTTATATTTATATCTAGATACTGAATATCGGCCGATATATGGGTTATCGGGTTCCAATGTCAAAGAATTATCGGTTATCGTTTTCGGCCAAAATGTACATATTGGTGCATTCCTAGAATTTTTTAAAGGGAATGTAGGTTAACTTAAATCCTTAGTTCACAAACATCTAAGGTTCTTATTCACAAAACATGAGCCAAATGGAAAGCGATTTAAAAAGAAGAAAGAAAAAAAGAAAAGATCGCATAACAAGCATCTTTACTCGGAAGAGTTATGTCATATTCTTGGTTACTCCCTATTATTAAGTAAAACTCTCTTCTCTTCATAAAGGCGGAATGGATTTGCTGATTTGCATGTTGTCATTTGTGTTGTCTTGAGCGAATGGTTTTCTGATATAAAATCTTCCAGCTTTCATATATAAATGTTTGCTAAGAGAAAATCTTAACGATTCTGTAAACGTTTTAAAACAGAAAATGTTTTTTCAGTTGCACACTTTTTTTAGTGCCAGTTTTTATATGAGAACAAAACAAGCAGCATCTTAAACTTCATAGCACAGCATCTTTAATACACTTACACTCTGCATTCCGAGCCTTGTATTTCACACATCTTGTCTCAAAGGTAAACAAAGAAGCTGAAATGGCACAGCATGCTACCCACTTGACAAGATTCATTCATTCCCAACCAAATTCGACTTTAGGCCGTATTTAACAGCTACAAGAAAGAGATGGAACGTTATGCATGCATGAGCAGTAAATAGACGAGCAGTTAGCAATGTGGGATTATTTAAATAGCTTTAGACAAACGGTTGTAAGCTTTGAGTCTGCTGGACAAATCATGGTTAATAGTCACAAAGAAAATATCTCAACCATAACCCCCCTCACCCCCACAGACTTTTCATCTTCAAATGTGACAAGTGAGGTAACTGTGGTTCACTGTCTCTTGTTGTGATTCCACACAATGTCCTTGTTTGCATGGAGTCTCACTTCCCTTCTTTTAAGTCTAGACGCTTGCAAGATTTGCCGTAGTCAGTTTTTAAGCTAAACATTTCCTATCAAGATCATGTCTTTTAATAGATGTGGTGCATTACTATACAAAGAAAAAGGGGCCCTGAGATAAGAATAAAATCAGCTGAAAATTTAAAAAGAACTGCAGTGAAAGCTGCCCACACTATGTTGGACTTTAGGTCACTGATGACAAAGTTCAAAGCCTTGGTTATTGTGATTGTATTTTAAAACATTAAATAGTATTACATTGGCCTTACAGCAATACTTTATTTTACTGTTGAAAACAAGCTACCAAATGTCACGTGTCAAGTAAAGGTGGCATGTAAAGGTGTCTATTTTTTAAATACAATAGGCCTATACACAATTTATTGGAGAAACGTAAATACTACTCTGTATATGTTATACCATACAAAAGGACTAATAACATTAAGAAGAAATGGACGCGTTAGATCAATAAAGGGTAATAAAGGTTATCAGATCTGATCATCATGCTGACCTAGATCAGTAAAAATACAAAGGGGGTTATAATACAATTGTTGCGTCAGAGGTTAACACATTCCTGCATCTCTGTTGTGCTTGTAGTGTCTGGACTAACTTATGTAACTATTTAGATAAACAATCTTAAATACTTCAAGTCTCTCTATCTGACCTAATGATGTGGCTTATCAGGTCAAAGACCGACTTCAACATGACAGAGATCTGTGTACTGTGTACAACCTGAACAGCAGTTACTTTAAGATGTATAGGTCTATATACAATTTAGGATTATTAAAATGATGGATCTTTGTTTGTAAATCCCTTATGATAAATAAATGGACATTGCACAATCAAACGTATAAACATCTGCACCGTTAACATTGTTTTAATAGTTGTTATTGTGAATGATATTGCTGTTCCAAAGGTTACTGATACCAGGTTCCACTTTGGCTACACAATGAATTTATACAATTTATATATCTTATTATATTATTCAACATCTGGTACATTTTATGCAGTTGTACAACATGTTTAGCATTAAGCAACTTTAGTGTTTGCAGTATAACAACAAACAGAAATCAAAACAACGGACCTGTGTGGACCCTATGCAAAGCGCAGTAGGTCTTAATAGGTCAGAGTTGGTGTTTTCGTTCGACGTCAGCTCTGTAGCGCTATAAGAGCCCGCGTTCATCTGCGAGGCATTACAATCTCAACTCAACTCTCTTGAGGACTGCAAGAAAGGTATGGGCACTTACATTTGAAAAAAGTTTTTATTTTTATCACCACTTCTTTTACAGACCATGTAGCGAACAGCGCAAGAGTGACATTAAACAAATTTGAGTTTGTTGCGCGCGCGCTCTGCAAGTAAAGAACAATAATCAGTATTTTGGCGACATCTTATGGCTTGGCATCGTTGGAAGAATGTTAAGCTTTTTAGATATTCTCTAAAAAAAAGAAAACCAAAACATACATAACATTGGTTACAGGATGATGTTTTTAACAAGAAAATGAACGTGTAAAAATAAACGTCTTATTTTTTCCTACATATAGCCCACGTTTTTTTCCCATATATCCTGTATTTTATTTAATGATCTGCCTTTTGCATTAAATATATAATTATATTACATTTCATTGTTTCTGAAATTGCTACATTCTGAACAGCGAAGTGTAGAAAACATGTCCTTGTTTGCATTAAGTTACGTAGACTGTAAAATTTGTATCGAACCATTTCAAAGATGACGTGATCATTGAGCACGATCTCTGGCTTTTTTAAGTCGTTAAATTAACGCTGTGTTACAGGACGAATTGAAAAGATGAAACTGTACCTAGCTGCTGCTGCTGTGCTGATGCTTGTGCTGGCCGCACACACAGGTAACTTACTCTGACCATACTGCACATCAGATTTCAGTTTAAAGCAGTCGTTTGTCGCAGTCAATAAAAAAGCAATAACTTACAATTAAAATGTAAACAGAGGCCCAGGAAGAGCCAACACTGGAGCAGAGGTTCGCCAGCTTCCACAGCCAGATGAAGAATATTGCTGATGACCTGACACAGAAGACCAAATCCACATTTGATCAAATTGAAAAAAGTGAATTTGCTGTCAAAACCAAGTAAGATTGTTATATCATGTTTATACCAATTACATTTATTTGATTAAATATGTGCTTTTTTATGTATAATTTAAGATATAAATGTGTTATAAACGCACATATTTCTAATTGTTTTTGTCTTGACAGGAACTGGTTTACTGAGCAGTTTGAGAAGATGAAGCAGAAAATATCTGAAAGCGTCAATTAATAAAAGAACCCACCCAATTAATAAATACCCACTCTTGATAAAACTTTAAATCATGGATGTAATATCTCTTCCATTATTTGTGTCAATTGCCGCAAAGGTTACAATGAGCTGTCGTCATCTGCGTGCCATTTGTGTAATCTGTACAATAGTTTGTTTTGTGGAATGCTGTTAAACATTCTGGATATATCTAATAATACATTCTGGATTTTTTCCCCAATTGAATAAACAGTAAAAGGGTATTAATTGTTTTTGTGTCATTTGCAAGATTCATATTTTACATTGTGTTCACATAAAGCAGGCTAAAGGTTATACACCTGACAACGAAATGCTGAAAATAAATTATTTTTCATATTACATACAACCTGCACAAATATGGAATCACAAGCCTGCCAAAATTATTAATAAGTAAATAACAAAGGAATAACAAAAAATAGCAAAGATATGTATCAATACATTATTCAGTTATTTATTTCCCGATGCTTGCAGTAATAGCACATTTGTTTAGGATTTTTAATAATTTTTTATAAGGTTTTCGGGAAAAACGTTTACTTAACTTTTTACTTAATTTAAGTAATGTCAACTCTTAACTAAAACAAATCTACTTAAATAATCATGCAACATAACGTTACAAGTTTATTTAACAAAGGTTAAAAAATACATACAATTTATTTAAAAATTAGCATGCATTTTTCAATTTTGTTACATTTTATATATTATTAATACTATTATATTATATACTGTACATACTCTGCTTAAGAGAGCGTAAGTCATTAGTCAAATAACTGTTGGTACATTTGTTTTGAATGCACTTTAAATAGCCACACTCATTATAAAAATGTAAATCATAGTCAACAAAAATTCATTAAAGAAAAGAATTTACAACAAGCAATTAACAATGAGAACAACAACCGCATAAAGCCAGTAAAACAGTAAACCCGTTTTAACCACATTTCATGCTGCAGTGCAAACTGGGATTATTTTTCAGTCCAATCAACAAAATAATATTTTTAGCATCATGTTTAGACTGATCATATTCAGTAGCCTATTAACAGAATAATAAACTCCCTCTACAAAAAGCCTTTCCTCTAGTTACTTTATTAAATTTTTTTGAAGGACATTTTGAAGTCAGATTTTTTCAGTGTTCAGCCTTACCCATACCTAAAATATCTATACACATTCAAATACTATAGCGTGTTGCTAGAGCATGGTGCTAAGAAAACCAAGATCACAGTTTTGATTTCAAGTGGATGTACACACTGATAAAGAAACAATATAGCCAGAAAGTTTCTTGGCACAAAAGTGTCTGCCAAATGTGTAAATGTAAACATACCTGTATGTACACACAACTAGAGGTCAACAACCTTCCACCATCAGGCCACATCAGGCTAAAGTCACTGTTTGTCCTCTGTTAATGATCAGTACATTCATGATTAATTTTAACCTCTCAGGTTCAGTGATAAAATGGATTGCTATCTGACCTCATTTCCTAGAATTACATCCCTTTACCAAATGTCTCTAGAATGAAAGTGAGAAATAAACAGCATTAATGTAGGTTATGTTGGTTTAAGGTTAAACAATTTAAATTGTTTAATGTGGATGATAAAAATAGAAATTTATATAAATACAAAAATATTATTCAGGTATTAACAAACAGATGTACTTTCTTAACAACAACACCATAAAATTTTAACATGGCATTTATCAATAATATCTTGTAATCATATCTATATTATACATATAAATACAAACACATACACACGTATACATATTTAGGAAATATATTTACAATTGAAAATATATTTAAATGTTTAATAATTTTAAGATTTTTCTTAAATATATGCATGGATGTGTATGTGTTAATCCATACAAAATTATTATGCACAGCACACAGATATATATTATGTTAGCACAAACTTTTATTCTGGATGCGATTAATCTTTTGACAGCCCTAGTTAAAAGATTTGTGGACACTCTCAACAAATCCTTTATTTCACATTTGCTTGCAACATGGCCATTGTCCAAACAAACATCATTCAGTGCCTGCTCAGAAATGATCTGTCATCTGTTTCTCGGAATGTGAATTGATTCAAATTAAGCACTACTGCAGCAAGTTATATGCTCAAAGAAATCATACTGAACCCCAGACAACCTCATCACGAAAACAACAGTGACAAAGCAAGCTGGCGGTTTAACTGAAGAGAAAAAGATCTGTGAAGGTATATACATTTGATACATATGTCTAAATAGGTTTTTTTGTGAGTATCAAACTGCACTAAAGAACAAGACAGGCTATAATCACAAATTACAATTGAATGATACACTAGTTCAATTGTAATATTATTGATTGTTTTATTACAGATGTCAAGATTGATACTCTTTGTTCTGGTCATGATGTTGCAAGGTCTGCTTATGTTTATGTTTATGCATTTGTATTTTATTTATACATATGTGTTTTGCTGTGGTTATGACACACTAATGACAAAATACATTGAAAAACCTCTTTTGTTCTTCAATATAATTTTTAAATCTTTAAATATGTGGTCCTCAGCATGTATGATAGCATCAGACCCGTTGCCATCTCAAAGTCCGGAGGAAACTGCTGGAATTTTAGAAAGAGCAAAGCAAGCATACAGGTACAACCGCTAAATGTCATTTCTGTCTCTCATTTCACAAAATCAGTCAAATTGAAATTATTCTTGAAGAGAAATTTAAGAGTTTTACATGTTTCACTTATATGTTTGTTTGTGTATGTTTGTTTGTTTGTGACAGGGAAACAAAGGCTAAAGTCCTGAATGTTGGCAGCACAGTGGCTGATTTTGCTGGCATGTATTATGAGGAACATTTCAAACAGACTGCTGACTCTTATGTAGAATGGGCTAAAGTCAGTGCAAGCTCTTTGTGGGAGAGACTAAAGAATAGAGTGCCTACCTCTAGATCAATAAACTTCATTCAAAACTTATCTCATGTTGTTCAGTATTTAGGTTTTTGACAATTATTACAGCAAACCAGTTTTCGATTGTAGTCCTTCCATTGCAAACTTAATAAAACTGTCCAACAGTGCAATGCATACATCCATACATTAAAACACTTCTTTAAAAACGTTGTTGGTGAAATCATTTTCAGCACATTTCATCCGCACATGAAATAAATAATATACTGGATTATATCACAGAACTAAATGAGAGGGACAAAACTAGAAAATATATTATATGCCAAAACAATACCATATAACTAGGGCTGTCAAAAGATGAATCGCGATTAATCGCATCCAGAATACAAGTTTGTGTTTACGTAATATATGTCTATGTACTGTGCATATGAATTATGTTTTTATAAATACAAATACAAACACATACACATGTATACATATTTAGGAAATATTTACATGTATTTATTTCTATTTACCAACAATTGAAATTACATTTTAATGTTTAATAATTTTTTGATTTTTCTTAAATATATACATGTATGTGTATGTGATAATAAATACAAAATGATTATGCACAGCACACAGATATATATTATGTTAACACAAACTTTTATTCTGGATGCGATTAATCTTTTGACAGACCTACATAAACTAAATATTACATACCAATAATATAACAGAAAAAAGTAATTTATAAATAAATAAGGCCACATATTATAGATTGGACACGTTATGTTCCAAAGTTGAAAGTTCACTGCGTCTAGCTCTGTCTATTGAATATGTGGAAAGCTGTTCACAACCTTTGGACAGCCTTTGCTTAACCCTTATTGGTTTATGTACATCAAGTCCAAAAACATTGATTCTGGCACTGCTGCAAGAGAAATGAAACAGCTTTCCAACATAAGGTCAATCCATGATTTCTGTGCTAAAACATTAAATGCAGCTAATAAGTGAATAAAGTTAAAAGTGATCCATGACTAAACATGCATAAGTTTAAATGTGTATTTGCAAATAGCATAGATTTTTTTTAGATAAGAAGCTACCAAAAACGCAATCTGACGTTAAGGTTCATCTTGTGAATCTTTAACATATTGATCAACTTGATTTAAACAGAACACATGCACACAAATCTTTGATCAAAGATTTCATAAGCATTCTCCACCATCTCATTAATCCACAGACAGGGAACAGTGGACTTTGAGTATGTGTGTGTGTTTGCCCTTTAGGGACAGTAGGTTCATATGCGTGGGTGTGTGTGTGTGCATGCATGCAGTGTGAGCAGATGTGTGCGATTAGTTACGATTGTGTACGCATATGTGTGTGTTTGTCATGACGTCTGTTTGGTCAAGCGGTGAGACAGATATAGGGGTGTATGTCAGATGGTATAACTGCAGACAACTGGTCCAGTTGACTCCAGTCCTTCATTTCTCTCTACAGGAATCTTACTAACACAAGGTAAAGTAACTGCTCCTGTCATTTATGCATGCATAAATCCCTGCACGAAAACTACTTAAATGCATCTTTTTTGTGTGACAACTTTTTGCTTATTTACAAAATACAGTTATAGAGGACGTTGTACATGACTGTGTCTCCAGCATTAAAATTCTGCAAAATTGGTGATATTCTGAAGATGTTCAGCAAGAATATGACATCAAATTTGTTTCTCCCCTTTTAGATGAAGCTGACATTAGCTCTCATCCTTGCACTCCAAGGTAAGATACTAGTTCTTGGGCTTTCTCACTAACATGTCTGGACCTCTTCATTAATCGGTGCATAAAGAAAGAGAACCTGAAAAACAAAGTTACTGTACATAACAGAAGGCCTGAGGCCTCTTTGTCTCTGTGACACACTGTCTAATGGCAAATAGTGATTATGCCAATCATAAAAAAGACATTTAAGACATTAACACGTTACTCTTTAAATCACATCCTTATCATGATAAAATCACATATAATTATGTCTTACTGCTCCAAACCTTTCATTGCATGATAATGCAAGACTCTGGGAATCTCAGAATCTCCTTCACCTGACCTGAAACTGATCAACACCTCAGCATATTTGGCGTTCTCCAAAAGCATTGACTTTTATTTTGTCTTTTAGTGTCGGTGTGTGTGTGGGCAGAACCCATTCCAGAGCCAGACAAGGAGTTAGTGGAGAAATATGAGGGGCTGAAGGCCGTTTTCTTCAAAAGGCTTGTCAACGGCTACACTAAGTTCATAGCTGCTGTTGAACCACTGATGGAGAGCTCACCAACAGGACAAACAGCCAAAGAGACCCTGGAGGAAATCAGGAAACGCCCAAGAGTGGAAAGTGCCATCAAGATCCTCACGTAAGCACTATAAACTCAAACAACCCCACTGTCATTTTCATTTCTTTCACATTCAGATGTTTCACGTTTGTAAAACGGTGGTCTTGTTTGGTTCTTCCAGCGGTTTGGCCTCAGAGCTGCAGCCTGTTGTGGATACCGCTCGCACAAATCTTCTTGGTGCTTATGGCTACTATCTGCGCCCCTACATTGGTGAAACCCTGGACCAAGCCATCACCAGCATCAAGCCAGTCCTGGATACCATCATGCCTGCTGAGAATTAGTAATTCTTATTATAAGTTAAACTCTGACTCTGTCAGATAGGAAAGATCAGCCGAGCCATGTTCAATTTAGACTTATTTTATATCTGCAGATAATATGTATTAAACATGCATTACACCATGCATTTTCACAGCTTCAATAATTGGATCCAATTCTGAATGAAACTACAAGACAGGTAGCTGCGTGTCCAGCCCAGCTATTATGCGAATGCAGTTTTTGCGTGTATATACTGTATCTGTGCATTTGATACTGTTCTGTTCATTGCAAGAAAGCATCCAGTCCAGCAGTAATAGAGTTATGAGTATTGTGTGATCTTGTGTGACTCAAAAGTAAACAAAAAGACTCTAAATAAAGATCTCTGGATAATACAAACTTTGCAATGGTTTATGTATGTTTAAGTATGTAAAGTGTGTCTATATATTACATTATTCACAAATCCAAAATTTGAATACAAACACATGCATTTTATACACCTTCAGATAAAAAGGTCTCTTCACATTTTAAACATTCAGAGATATACGTTCAGATCAAGGTTTTTAAGATAATGAAAACATTTCAGTCAAGTGACCCTAAACTTTCGAATGGTAGTATATTTAATAGTTCTTAATGGAAGCATTTAATAGGTAGCTCAAGCCATGTTTGACCAGGAGATAATACCTCAGACACAGCCCACAACAACCTGCCATTGTGGCAAGCAGTCTTATTTTCTAGGGATGCACCAATATGTAAATCTGGGCCGATAACGATAACTAATAATTCTTCAACATTGGAAGCCGATAACCAATATGCTGGCCGATATACAGTGTTTTAATATAAATATATATTTTTTCTGAGCCTGAAGCAAAAGGCAAAAAGTGGACAACTACTTCAATAAAAAAATAAAAAAAATACTGCAGAAAACAAGGTATTTAGTTCTCTTCTTATCCATGAAAATCATGTACCAAGCCTATTTTACACTAGTTCAAGATTCTTTAACTTTTCTGGTATCATTTTTTATCATTATCATTTATCATTCACACATTCCTAAATATCTACATATTGTACCTACATCAACAATGTTTTGCTAATAGCAGTGAATGATCATGACAGAAAGACAGTACTGTACTTGATATACTGTGAGCAGTGTGCAGCTGAAGTGGTATAACCAGAGAAAATTATTAAAAGATTTAGCGGCTATAATATGTCGGCATGATTTTATTATCGATCCTGATTTGACCGATAATATATTGTGCATCCCTATTTTCATTAGAAAATCTAGCTATTATTCATTTTGTGGCAAATGATGTAGCTATTAAATGTATTTATTGAATGTACTGTATCATATACTACACCAAAGAAACACACAACAATAAACATTTCACAATTTGTTTATTTTTAGAAATGCAAACTCATTAGATGTAAATAAAAAAAGACAAAACAAAGAAGGTGCTCCTATTCTATGTTTTAACATTTTACAATTCAATGTATTAAAGCTTGTAGTTTTAATTTATTTACTCATTGATTTATTTTATTCTAAGAAAGCATCCCGTTTTTAAAGATTGACCTGATGACCAATCACAATGATCTAATTATGACATTATTGACGTTAAAAAGTAGACAATTTATCTTAAAAAGTTCTCAGGCGATTAGATAATCAAAGATTTTGAATATTGTTTGCACTCAGCAACAAGCCAACTAAACAACAACCTAATATTCATATATTGAACAAGACTGATAAGATAATCATTACAGTTCACAGAAACTGAGATTTCTTTCACTTCACTCAAGTCTTATCTCACCATCAATTCACTGTCTGTTAGCTCATTCATGATTCATCACAACATCTGAATCCTTCCACTGAAACTGAAACAGACAAAAGATTCCATGGCATGACCAATGCAATTCCACGGCATGATTTGAACTGCTAAATATGCATATCGTGGACAAAGTAACATTTAAGTAATCAGGATGACGTGTCAACAGACTTGGGACTTCAATTGTAAACGTGTAGAAGTTCAATTGCGCAAAACAAACCGGCTTCTTTTTAAAACAAGGATCCTTTTATAATCTCTGTTTGTGGACCCAAATGACATAATTAAATAGTTTTTTTAACTTTAAGGAAAATAAAATCCACATTTAATATTTGTAATATCTCTCTGAACGGCACAAACGATCATTTATTAAATGCGTTAAACCAATACATTTTTGAATGTCTAGATGAATACTTCCTCTTAATTGGAAACGTGAATGGTCATTGAAGTTCTCAGTCACTGTTTCAAAGATTATTTTTCAGAGTTCTACATTTTTGTGAACCCCCTTTTTGAGACTTTGTTCAACGGTTTAGTTTTATCTTACAACCTCCAGTTAAAGAAAACACAGCTGCACAAAGACATAAACACGCTCACACATTTCTCTGAAAGACTTGCACTTTGGCACATGAGTTAACAGGTCAATACATCAGCACCCATATATAAGGTAGGCCAAAGAGTTTTTGCTGCTCTCAGTCTGACACATCTACTTCTGAGGAGAAACTGTAAGTATTTTTTTAATTGTACTAAAGTAAATGTTTACATAATCTGACATATTTTCTGATGAATGATTACTCAGCACCTTTGGAAGAAACCTGTAGTATTCCTACAATACACATGATACAACTATCATGTGTATTTTAGAAATACTGAGGACATTGGAGAATTGGGTGTTTGTTTTAAAAAGTAATAGTATTAGCAATATCACCAAAATAATTAGAATATAGATGTGTCGATTTGACTAATGAGATCGAATAGAACTGTGCAATTCTTGATGGAGTTTGCAAGGAATATAATTAAGTCTTCAATTCATGCCTTGAATTACAATGATGTAATTTCTAGCCAAATCCAAAGTAAAACTACTTTGTTTAATTAACAAACGAAATGACTTGCAATATTGAGTAAAATCAGTCAAAACGTTTTGATCTAATGTAACAGCATAAACAATGTACAGTGTTTGCACTATATGGATGACTATAAATGACTGCTATACTGGTGTTCACAGTGTGACAAAAAGTACCCCTTGGTGGTCACAATTATATTGTCACTCTTGTTGTGTTGCCATGTTCTAAATAGTGTTGTACCAAATTCCTCAGATCTGACAGACATTATGAACAAGCTACTGGCTATCACAGTACTCACTGCTTTGCTGGCTCTCAGTATGTACACACACTTGCACGCACGCACACAGAGGGCATTTTCCAAATGGTATTTATGCGCCCTTGAAGGGCCCTTAGCGAAGTGGACGCCATTTAAAGGGGCGTTCCAAAGGAAAGTGAAAACATGAATCCCTTCGCGAAGGGCCCTTCAGAAGTCCGTTAGCGAAGGGTACATGCCATGGTCACTTCAAGGAAGTGAGATCTGTTTGTGATCCCGTGATCTTGGATTACGAGGTCTCGCGACGCATTTTGAAGCAAATATAGCGGGATTTTGATGTTACCTAAATGTAAGTACAAAAATTTAGTTTGTATTTGTTTTACACTATTTTTGTCAGTGATAAATATGATTCAAGATGGTTAAAATATAGTATAAGATCATTTAGTTTATAGGAAAGTAGGATAGCTACTTGTTTATAGGTTTCTTTTATCATATATTTCCTTTATAAATAAGTGAAGTGGAGTGAAAAAAGAAGGTGAAATAAAACATAAATATACAAGAAGTATTTAAAATGTTGTTTATTTTCAAGAAAAGAGCGCTGGATTCAGAATGCACGTGCAGCGTTGTCAAGGTAACATTTGGCCAGTCATTCCATTTGTGAAGGGAGTTCCAAACGCATACAATAGAGACAGTAATGCCTTACACACTTCAAAGAGCTCACTTCAAGTGCTCAGCCCTTCGAAGGGAGTAGGACATAGGGATGCTCACTTCCGTTTGGAAAATGCCCAGAATCAATTAACTGATATCACAATGCCTAAATGACCAGAGCACTGAACTTATTACTGCCCCCTCCAGGTGCGGAGAGCTTCCGGGTGCCCAGAGACGCCGAGGAAAAGGGAACCTTTGCCAATGTGATAGACACCCTAAAGAGTTACTATGACAAGAGTGTTGACACTGCCAACAGTTATGTTGAGACCGTCAAGGGTTATAAGATAGAAGAGAAAGCCAAGTAAGTCCATATGTATAAACTATTCCTCGTAGTGACTTCTCAGGGCTTCAGACGTAGACATTTGTAGCATTTTATAATGACACATGCTCAATGATATAGAACTCTGACTTTGAAAAGCTTCCATAAAGATCTGTTTTCCTATGACAATATGTATTTCTCTCTGCATAAAGGAACGTATATGACGAGACGGTTCGGGCTGTCACCACCTACTCGGGCATCTTCGGTGACCAACTGTACCACATGCTCTACTCCCAAGACACCGCTTAAGTGCACTCTTATGTTGTAACATGTAGCAGAATACCTCACTAGAACTTTTCAATCTCTTTCTGGTCCAGAGTCACTACGTTGGTACCAAGATTACATTAATCCTCCACGAAGACAGCGCAGTCTACGCTGAAGATATAACTGTTATATCCCAAAGGTTGTCTGTCAACTAAAAAGCAATATATTGCAAAGGCACATTACCGTTCAAGCTGTTTTTGGATGGAGATTGTAGACCCTACTGCTGCTTACTGTTGTCTATCTAGTGCCCTCTATTGGGCATCTAGGTTAAAACAGAATCATTGACTGTTTCACTGTAGTTTATCTGTATAAATGAAAGAATATATGTATTATATCTACTTTAACAGGTTCTGCGCCCATGGTTAATAACACATTAAAATAAAACTCCACATTTGTACATATTTATGTAGCTTTATTTTCTTGCTCTCACAAAACAATGCTTACGTACAACGTACGAAGTATTTTATTTCTTATGAACTATCCAAATTCAATTGGAATTAATGAAACACTCCACAATTACAGTCATACCTTAACTGTCCTTGTGTAACACTTTTTTACCAGGTCTTTCACAGGTAGGATTTCCTTACTAACATTTCAACATTGCAAACAAAGAGACAAATCTACAGAAAGTGTTTTTTTTGGTCAGCTGTGGCACACAGCCCGTCCAGCAGTGCAAGTCAACAGCTAAATTCAGGGAAACAAGTTTCTGATAAAGATTTGAACAAGCAAGGTTCCAATTTAGAGTATTTATTTATTTGGACACCTGCCATCTTCAAATGATGACAATCTTGTTACTCTCCATTGGCTAACACAATCAATTTATTTTGTTTGTTATTTTTCACACAGCGATTGCTTGGTTGGTTTGGAATATCCTTAAAGTGATAGTTCACACATGATCGTGTTCTTTAATATGCCAGAAAAGTACCTGATGATCACAGATGTCCCTGTTCCCCACACACTTCCATTGCATGCAAAATATTACTTATACTGTGCAAAATAATTTAATAAATATTCCACACCAGAAAATGACTTTGGACCGATTTGGGTTTGATATCAGCATGTTCATGTTCATTTTTAGGTGTGCTATCACTTTAAGAACATGTATAATAGCTTATCCTAGTGACAGTCCCCATATACCCCATTCTGAATGACACATTTTATACAAATAACTTTTTATCTTTAGTCAGATAAGAAAAACAAACATGAATGTACTTTTAAATGATGCAATAGTGACATTTAATTATTAACTGATGTTACCAGACTTTTTATTGGTAAAACCACCTCTAGCCTTTTATAACCTTGTTTAAAGTAAACATCACAACACAGAGAAATATCATGATATAAGCCAGGGCAAGAAATGTTCAGAAAATATCTTATACTTTTAAACAGTTTATCATTTAAAACCCAATTTGTTTATGTAAATCATGTTTGTTCTCCCCTTATGATAAAGTCACTTAATTAAAAAAATCTATTATCTAGTAGAACAAACAAGATGTTTTATTCTATTAGTTGGTGGCGAGAAAGCTGTTTGTGTGCCCGTACTAAACCCAAGCAGTGCTTCAATGAAAACTGCTGTGTTTTGATCTAAATGTCAACATAAACATCATCATGTTGAGTTCTAACCCTTTCATACATTAATTAAACTAAATCAGCATTCTGAAAGGTTCACACAAAACATATTATTCCAAAAATAAAGGATCCAATTGGAACAAAAACAAAAGCGCTTCCCTAATTCCAAAACATAACTGTGCTTATGTGTGGTCGTATAAATAAAAGCCTTTTTCCTGCAGGCAGTACCAGCGAAATATATAAATAATAAGCAAAGGAAAATGAAAACAATACAACTATGCTAATGTGTCCTTTCTGTAGTGGGTTTTTATCTGGAGGAGAGCCTCCGGGCTTATGTTGTGCTCTCAGGTGTTGAGCGAGTGTTTTACATTTTCTCAGTTTTTCTGTTGATGTGAAATCCTCTGGGATACCTCAGCTTTTCTTCCCTTCATGCCTAATTCACTTTGATAAAGCCATTAATGCTTCATGAGGCACACAGAAACGCACACACACATAAACACACACCTGTTTATGAAGCTGTGTTGTTGTGTACAATATTAATTTGAGGTTTAATGAGCTCATTTAAAGATTTTAGCCAGTGTTAATTACATGATCTATTGTGTTTGAACAAAGTGTTTATGTTTACTTCACCACCAGATGGCAGCAGATTTCCAAAGAGGTGGTCTATAATTCATAAAGCTATCCCACAACATTCCCATTGTTCCCATGAAGATGATTAGCTGACACAAGATCCTGGAATAACATGACTTAAAACCTGCCATTCTTGCTCATGGACTCACTGTCCAGGTATTTCAAATCCAAAGTCAATCTAAAGCCACATGAACGCTATTGGCTGGTGGCAATCCTTAAACGCCATCCTTCCAAACCCTGACTCCATGATTTCAACATATCCAGTACAAGAAAAATACTTTATCAATGCTAAGTATTTAAAATTTTCATCTTAGGAATGTCACACGCCACACAAGCACGCACACACACATACACGACAGCTGTGTCCATTAATACTTAGACCAAAACTGGAGTCGCTTCACCATCTGTCTTTTCTCTACTGTCATCCATCTCTCTTTTTTCTTCTCCCTTTCTATCTCTTCCTCCACCCATCACCCATTCCAACAGAACCATCTCCGCCTTTCCATCCCGGGCCCTCATCTGTCTTTTGATAGGTGCATCTGTTTCAGCTGTGAAACCCTGCCCAGTTCCAACCTCTCTCCATTCTCCATTTTTTTCTTTTTTGACCATCATTCTGTATCTCTTCCATCATCTGTTATTTTATATTCCACCTGCAAAACTTCAGTCAAAATTCATTGCAATTTGAAGTTTACACATGCCATTATACTTACCACTCTAGTAGATCTCAAACATGAACTCAAATTCCTTTCTGTTTATCTACATGTCAGGTTACAAATACATTGAGATGAAAAGCAGTCCATAATATTGTACCAGCACTGTTCACAGACAGTTACACAAACCAGACAGACCTTCAGTGATGGACACCATTTACAGACCTCACATGCTACACCTAAGTAACTTTTTATTTTCATTCATCAATCCCCATCCATATATATAATCCCTGTGTCCTTACAACTATCTATAAACTGAAGCACATTAGCAACACATTTTAGACCAAATATAGCTGAGAGAGCCACAGAGCGGGCTGATTACATTCCGTTTATGGTAAAAAAAAATTATTTCCATCCGTCTTTGTCATCCCAAACTAAAGTAATGTATAAATATCAACTTTACAAATTTGTGTAGTTAATGTTTTGTCTCAAAACCTTACAGTTATTATAAAGCTAGACTTTGTGACAACTAACCCCGGTCTCTTTATCTCAATTTACCATCGCTCCATCTGCTCTCCCCTCTCTTATTTCCCCTAAACCAGCTACAGAACAGAATTAGTTTTCTTCTCTCTTCAGTTTTGCCTCCATTTAGACCTGTTACAGTAGTTAAACTGTTGTAGAAGTAAATCTTGATTTTGGATGGTATAAAGACCACCTGCCCCTCTTTTTTTGCTTGCGAGGTGGTATAAACTCTTATCTCTATGCCACCCCTCCCGTCCCCATCACAGTTTCTGCCGGCCGCTAAGTGAGTTCTGTGTTCTAATGGTTTCATTGAGGTGCTTTTAATACTGCCCGAGTGATCTATAGTGTCAGCCCACCATATTGATCTCGAGTGTATTTATATAAAAGGACACCAGCGCTCATAATAACAGCATGCATTTAGGCTCCAGGTTTACCAACATGATAATATGTCTGATAAGTGGATAATGCATTGGTAAGCTCTTTTTTTCCCTTTTTTTTTGACAGGCTCTATCATACCACAATAAGGCATGAGCTAATGGAAAATCTGAGCTCACCTCTGGAATTTTCAAGTCTACTCACTCAATCTGCTTTTGCATGCAGTTGGCTTTTTTGCATGTTAAGGACCCAGAGAGATCAAACGCTGGTCTCGATTTAGCATAAATCTAACTGCGGAGAACCTTTATCTGCGACAACTGCCCCACATCTCAATCAGCCTCTGTGATGGCAGGACTCTGTGTCCCGCTGGCAAGGATATATTATCTTTCATCTATTTAAATTCCATTTCCACCTCATGCCAACCGCAGCAAAAACACTGGAAACTCTTCACCTGGAAAGCACGACTGAACCCATTTTAGCACCATAGTCTATTGCGATGTATTTTAACCACCACGCATTGCCAGTTGGGGTATGGGGAATCGTGATGTATCGATGAGTTTATTTTTGGAGTTCAACAAGTCCTCTCTTGTGTGTGTGTGTGCGCGCAAAACTGGGAAAACAACGCCGAAAGGCATGACTGGATCAGAACAGTTCATGAAGACAGACATCGTGTGAGTTTGTGTGGTGTGAAGCACAAAGGAGTGCTAAAGGAAACTTGTAACCCAAGGATATATATTTAAATATAAGTAACTCACTTTTAACAACAACACCCTGAATGTTTTTCTGGCGGCTTGACAACTATAGAGGTTTTGAACAAAAAGGTTACAGTGATTAGATATACTTTACAGGACACTTACACACAAACCAGTGTACACACTGTACATGAAAGCAATGACAGTATCTGTCATCAGCTGTGTATAATGGCACTTACAGGAATTCAGATTTTAAAAAGCACTTCTTTTGTCATGGCATTATGTCACGGCAAGGAAACTCCTGAGGCAAAACACTGCAGAGGCCAAAAAACAAGCTTTGCATTTAATGAACATGACTATTTTGACATATTTCGTATAAGGAGTAAATAAATACGACATAGGAGTGGCTGCTCATTTAACATAAATATTATTTGAAACACTGCTGACCTTTTTCTTTTTTTCCATTGGTGCAGGTCGGTCTATCCCTGCTCAATTTAAATGTGAACAATTTAACTTCTATCAATGGGATAACCCAAAACATAGACGCAAACGGCATCGAAACATTGATCAGTATAAACTACATTCGACAGCAGTCAGAAATGCTTGTGACCTCGTATTTACAGTGTAAACGATATTGTACTGATGCGTCCCAAATAATAATACCAGGTGTCTCACCTATTAAATATATTTATTCGTTTTTTACTTTCTGGCGTGCGCTTCAATTTGAGGAAACACGGATACAGCGAGGGATACAAAGTATCATAGCAAAGCCAGACACCCATTCTTGGAAATATGATCATAATAAATGGCCACTGGTAATCTGATACGCATGTTCATAGATGTAAACAAGGCCAAAAGGTTTCAAAACCAGACTTCTCAAGTTACTTACAAACCAGTGGAGGCCGCGTAAAACCAATATCAACGTCCCCACACAGACAACAATCACGTATGTATATATACAATATACTGTATTGACAACAACACTTGTCAATACAGTAAACTCTCGGCACAAACTTAGAGTGCCATGCAGACGATGATCAATAGAAAAAAGTAAATAATCTGAAGAGCCGCATCTACTCACCTGCAATATGTGAAGTAGGGGAACTCCATATGAGTTTTTTCATAAGGTAGCCTACGGTAGAAAAGTTTGAAAGCCTTGCAAGCAAGCTTTTGATGACGCACCAAAAACAATCTAATCCTATTGACATTTAATTTCAGGTGATGATTGGTTATTTATATGATTTGTTCTTTTTTCCATTTTACTTTTGTTTTGTGGTGTTTTAGTTACGACTCTGTGTAGCCTTTGATTGTCTGTTTACTAAACGCGAGGGCTTTATATTCCCAAAAGCTGTGCCGTTAACAGTATGTATTCATACTATGTATTTTATTTATATGAATATTTAAATCTTCACCAGTAAGGTAAAAGTATAAGATGGCCAAGGACCAAGCAACACCAGGGTGTGCAAACTGTCTACAGAGGAAGAACGGGGATATTGTATATAGAAACCACTTTGCAAGATATAAAGAAGATGTCCAGAAGCACTTCCGGTTTTATTTTATTTTCATATATATCTTAATGATATACGTTTAAAATTGTTATTAGGTTTTAAATGTTCTGTTGGTTCTATTGTGTTCGAATGTTTGTGTAGTGTTAAAAACACTGAAAAAATAAGTTTGTATGGACCAGCATTGTTTACATCATCTGAAGTGGTCTATAGAAATTCACAAAGAAATTAATTCACACAGTGCTGTTTTAGAAAATAATCCCATACACAAATGTGTTCTATCAATAGTCGTAGATAACCTAGGTAGAGATAACCACCATGAGTTAACCGCTGTTGACTAAATAAAGAGAAGTGGTGATGAACAAAGAGGGCTAAGATATGTGAGTAATGTCAAGGCCTTTCTGCTATCTCTTCTTTCTTGCATGAGAAACTCCCTCCCTGTTCTACCCGAAGAAAAAAATCACATTTATTCACAAATTCACATTTAGCCTGCTGGTTTGGGGCCACATAATACCCTTGTCATCAGTCACAAAATCTAATTAAAACAGAATGAACTCATCACAAAGGAAGCTAATTAAAAAAATGTCTCACTTGAAGTAGCAAAGCGAGATAATTTAGCTAATCTGGTTTGATAACATTCTGCTTTAGCCCCTGACACAGCGGGGCCTGTAACACAAGGTTGAGGATAACAAGCAACTGAGGAGTTCTTATGCTCAATGCATCATTAAGGAGCAAATTGAGTGTACATACAACATAGTGCACACACATTTGCAATTAGAAATCCCTCAGAAATTAAGCCTTAAAACCCACTACTACGACAGAAAGGCATTATGGGTAAGAAAATGGATAAGGGTGAGTCTATGGAGAGGGAATAAAACAGGCTGATGACTGAGGATGCATCCTCACTTTTAAGACAGTGTGTGTGGGCAGCAGGACTGTAAAAGCATTCCTGAGGTTATGGCTCCCAATAATTTAGTCATATCAGGATATTTGCATCTTGATGGTCATGTTTTTCCTAAAAGGGATAAGACAGAGCATGTTTACATGAGAGATTTCACCTCGAGGCCAAACATTTACAAGAATGTGACCTCTGTCTAAAATGCACTTGTTCAAGTGATGTTTTTTCCTCAGTCACAACACGTATGCGTTTGTCTGAAAAAGAGGTCTCTCCCATACTTCAGTTAACAGCAGGAAAGGCCAAACCTATGATACCTCCAGCGATCATTGCAGTTGTCATTCGCACAGGCTGTCTTCAGTTATGTTCTTGCTAAATGGAGAACAGCGATTCTTCTCTCAGTGTCCTTTCCATGCAAAACTTCTAGTAAATGAGGGAGTGATATGGTCAATATTGGCTCTTTAATACACTGAACTTATCCAACATTTAATGCCTTTGTTTGAGACAGTTGAGGTTTTGACAGGAAAGTGCAGGGTGGAGTGAGAGGTCCAGGACCTCGAGCTCAAACTCGGGTCGCTGGAGGCCCACGAGGCTATCGGCTTGGACTGGCCTTATACTCTCAGATGTGTTTAAATGTTTCAATTTGATATATTTCTGTTGCTCTTTTGAGGCAGTTTTAAAGGGGTCATTTGGTGCGATTACGTGTTTTTCTATGTCTTTGGTGTGTCCTTGGTGAGTTGCCCATGCATGTATTAGACACGTAAAATTGCAAAAATTCAAGTGTGGTAACAAAAGATGCATTCTAAAAGCGAATGCTCCAACCAGACCTGCCTGAAACGCCTCGTGTAACCACACCCCCACAAATCTACGTCAGTTGGTTTGATTTGAGTAAGACCGCCCAAATGTATACGCAAGTAAGGTGGGCGTCAGTACAATTGCTTCGGAACCTGATGTTCCAAATATGGTAAGTGGCGTTACATTTCCGTCACACGCATGCAGTATTCGACCAATCATTACGCACTGGTTTACTGGCCAATCATAGCACACCTCGCTTTTTAGAGCGATGAGCTTCGTAAAAAATTAAAAAGGAGATACAAACATGCACGGCATGTGGAAAATAGCGCGTTTTTGAACCTGAAATCGTGTATACACATTGCCTTACATCTAAAACAACGATAATATTCGATTTAGCCGTGTCATGACCCCTTTAAGAGAAATTCAGATTGACACCTACGTAAAATACAACGGAGAACTCACAACTTGAACATCAGGTCTCCTGAGCTATGAAAAAGCAACCCCAGCAATAAAACTTTATAACATTACATTTTTTGAATTAACCTCAAACATTTCAAATGGTGTAAAAGAGCAGCATCTCTGTCTACATTCAATCACTCACAGAGTAATAAGAACTACAGCGTAGAGCTTTATTGGGAGAAAGATGGAAAGCCACTTGCTTTGATGTGGAAGAATCATCATTAAATCAATGGAATGGATCAGTGTCTCCATTACGTAAATGAAATGCATAACAACGT
Organism: Triplophysa siluroides; assembly: GCA_006030095.1. NCBI lineage: Eukaryota > Metazoa > Chordata > Actinopteri > Cypriniformes > Nemacheilidae > Triplophysa > Triplophysa siluroides. The sequence goes on from VCII01000558.1 coordinate 2,217,464, forward strand.
GACTGAGAGTATCTGATACAGCATAGTCACCCACATTCTCTTATTCACTGAATCCTTCAAGTCATTTTCTCTACAAGTACGTCCACGTATCTGAAATGATCTGTAAAGGGTACCAGTTCTTATTCTATTACATATTTTCCATCTTCGATAATTTTTCCATTCCCTTCTTTTCAAAAAAATATAAAACAGTATTAAAATGGCCCCATGTGCTGGAAGTGCTTTGTTCTGACTGAAGACTGACATTGTGAAAGTGATTGAACTGACAAAATCAATGAATGTAGAGGGATCTGCAGATGACCCTTTTCTTCTCATTTATACATCTGTTTCATTCCTCAAATTCATGTGGACACCACAGAGTGATAATCATACCGCGACAGTATACAGATGTCAAATATATGCTCCTTAAAAATAATCCTGTTGTACATCTTGAATTTATTGCAGGAAGAATTTCAGTGCGTTAAAGGGATAGTTCACCCAAAGATTCATATTTTGTCATCATTTATGACTTTCTTGTGCAGAACACAAAAGAAGATATTTTGAAGAAAGTTGGTAACCTTCACTTCTATTGGATACAAAACCAATGCAAGTGAATGTGTGCCAACAACATTCTTCAAAATATCTTCTTTTGTGTTCTACAGAGAAAAGATTGTCATACAGATTTGAAATGAGAGGGTGAGTAAATGATGACAGAATTTACATTTTTGGGTAAATCATGACTTTAAAGACCCAGTGACATAAGTGCAGCTTTACTATTCTGTATAGGCAATTCGGGAGCGTTGTCTAAGGGGGGCCAGAAACGTTGTCCTGAGTTCCACAAAATGCGTTCACATGCAACCTTATAATTTGCCTTGGGCTCCCTGAATCCTAGTGGCCAGCCTGCTTGTGTTGACATGTGGTGGGAGATATCTCAAAAGCTTTTATTATAAAAAAGCCGATAGGCTTTCTATCATACACTGTAAAAGTAATCCTGTAAAAACTGTAACATTCTGGCAGCAGGGGTGCTACAAAAGCAAATGTAAAATAATTTTTTAATAAAGTAAAATTATATGTTTTTCGTGTTATTTTACACCCAACCGTCAAAACCATAAAACAGTACATTTCTCTAAAACTACAGTTTTTAGCTAAAAACACGATTTGAATGTTTGAGTAAGGACTAGTTTGCAGTGCAGAGACTTGTTTGCAGTGCAGATGGGGTCTGAGTAACTTTTAGCAGTAAAATTATGAGCAAACTTCCCATAGCCTAAAGTATATCCCTGATTTTGCCGGTTCATTCCCACAAAGATGGAATATCCAAACCCCACGCCTATCAGATTACACGATCATAGTAAAATGTCTTTCAATTACGGAAGTGTGTAAAACCTGTCCTCAAAGGTAATACTGTCTTTACATGTGGAAATACCTTAAGGGGGTTTTGCATGGTTTAATGATTAACAAAATCATGCACCATACACTTACCTGACCCTTTTAACAGGTGTATTTTTTCAGCCTCATACATCCGCATTATTAGCAAAAAAAGAATAAACAAGAAAGCCTAAAAGGATACTCAATAGAAATTAACATTTCAAATCAATTATTTAAGATAACATAAAACAGGAGACGCATATTTTGGAATTTCTTTTTTTTGGCAGTATAAATTCTACACAGTTCAAATCAGAAGACAAGCTACAAAGTTCACAAATGCGTACCACAAAATATACAGTATACCTGGAGGGCATAAACAATTTGAGCAATCTGAACGACAAGCTATGACATCATATGTTCTTTCTTGTAAGACCGGTTCAATTGGTAAAGGAATATAAGAAACTGTTCAGTAGTTAATACATACAAATACCCCTTAGAAAAAAAAAACTTTTTACCTACAACATTTTGAGTGCTCAGATACATTGGTATGAATGTATTGGCCATAAAGCTAAAGCACACCCATGGCTACGTTTAGCAAAATGTACATCAGTAAATGATCTCAAAAACATTACGATTAAAATAAAGCGTACAAGTCTGAAACAGAGGCCTTTGAAAATTGCCATTATATACTATATATCTTTCCAGTGTTTAAAATGGGAGTTTCCCTTTCCCACATGATGATTCCCAGAGATGTTTCTTTAGGACAATGAATACATACCAATTCATTAGAACACTCTCCACTACACAAAAGACTCCGTAGGTAAAAAAATAACAGTGTTATAACCAATCCAAACCCCATCCTAACTTCTAGCCCATGCCCATGTCTGCGTAGTCCTTTCTGTGCTCTTATCCAAATGTAGTTAATCTGCATCCATGATGCCAGTTAAAGAGTCTAGAATCACTGGTTTGTTGTTTCAGAGAAGAATGGTTCATATTTTTGTAGCCATCGAGTAAACTGTTAAAATATCGTCCTTGCAGTTTGCTGTTCTGACATGCAGTTGATTCATCTTAAAGAACTTGTTATTTGAGGAAAATAACAAGGCTCGCAACTTATCAGTAGGAACTGGGTAAAAATGACAGGGTCTTTCAACAACAGTGATTCTAGAGTCGTCCAGCTATGCCTCACGTGAACAACAGCGTGCTTTCACTGAGAAAAAAACATACATACAGATGTAAAACAAACAAACCTAATATCATAGTAAACAGAAATCATTTTTACAGTGTGTCGTCTTCAATCATATATATTTGGTTTAAAAAAAGAAACAAAGGCAAAATTAAAGTGGTTATGAATAAAAATGATAAATAACAAAAGCTGATCACTCAGTAACAACAGTCAAACGAAATTCCGGCCCCATCCCTCAAATGTGACAAGCTGTTCTTCTTTACCGCCTTCCTCTTACAGTCATTGTTTGCTTATGAAACTCTCGGGGTATTGTATCAACCTGGGTCAACTTTAAGACAGGCTTAAGTTGTTTATACAAAATTTGAATACAATGACCTTATGTAGATAAAGGTGCTGGGGAAAAAGACAAATAGAAAAGTATTCCGGAAACACACTTGCTTTGATTTGTGCTCAATATGCAGATCATTTTTTTTTATCATTTTCAAATATTTGATAATACAAAAGGAAAGCACAAGTAGGAATATAAACAAATCAACTCTAAGCCCTATCGTTTCTAATGTGTGTCTGTCATTTTTAAATTAAAGGATAACCCTGACCTGTTCTCCTAGCTCATGCTTAATAATTACTGAAGTCTTTGAACATGTTAGGGCTGTAGAATGGAATCCAGGGCAGGACAGAGGAAATGAGCTGATTCAGTTCTGTAACTCTGAAGTATTTCCAAAACAACAAGCGTCTCAGACTCGAGGTGAATGACTGTGAATTCTGATAAATGGTTTCATATGCTTTCTGTTTGAATTCTGAATTTCACTTCTCTTCACATCACTTCCTGCCTTTTGGTTTTAGCTCGATTAAAGGTGTAGTATATTAGAACAGCAATGAGCGTGCTATTTAAGGCATGACCTAAAACATTTAAGGGCAAAAATGTGAATATGGAGCGAATACGAATGGCAGAGCTTATGCGAACAGTTGGACAGTGTATTATGTTTATAGCATATCGACGTGTTCCATGCAGATCATGACCAAAGCAGCTAATGTCAGAATAATGCCATGTAATGTATACAGGTATGTGAAGGACTCAAAATACAAATACAGTTAAGTGCAGTTTCTTGGTAAATGCAGGGGGTAGCTACACTTGCCTACATCATGTTCTAACAGACCAGGGTGCAGCACAGTATGAACAAGAACAGCATTCCGTGTCTAGTGACTTTCTTGTCTTTGTTTTGGGGTATACAAGTAAATTGAAACTGCTTGCTTAGCTCTGACCTGGTGTTCATTTGGTGCTCTATTCCACAGATATCTACTGCCCAGACCTTCACGACTGACCTGATTACAAAATCATGACACACTAGGTGCCCTTATCAAAATTATGCCAGATTTACATTTATTGCCCCTTCCTCCTCCAAATTGAAACCCACCCTCAGTGTAACATCATTGCCCCTCCTAACGTACAACCCACCCCCCAACCCCCAAAAAAGAAAACTGTACAGCTAAAATGAAATGATCTTCTCTCTTCTCCATGAAGCTTGATACTCATGAAGAAAAAACAGCGCTCCAATTCCATCGCTTCATCTCCTCTTGCATTCCTCCTGTTTTCTTCTTTCTTTAACACTGTGAATGGGTAAAAGTGATTAATGAAGTTGCTTTTTGGACAAGTTAGTAAATCTAGCCTAAGCTAGTGTTACTGGCCATCATATTTTTTCTAGATAAAACGTTTTTACAAAAAGGTTTTCACCAAAAAGGTTTTCACCATAGGTCAGATGTCAATATTTGGTGGTTTAAATACCCATTGAAGTCTCTCCTAAAAGCTTTTTTGTTGTTGTTTTTAAGGCAAAGTTTTCCATAGTCAGGTGTCACGGTCCACTGTCTCCACTTATTCACCACCGGACACCATTAGTTAATTCCCATTACCTGTCTACCTCTTGTTATCTGTCCTATTTAAGTTCTCTCCTCAGTTCCCTCCTAGATATTCAACTGTATACAGTATACTCTATTTCTATTTCTATAACTTTACAATCGTGAAGAGCTGCTAAACTGTATTTCATTGTTCCCTGTACAATGACAATAAAGTTATATTCTATTCTATTCAGTGCTTTGTCCGGTATTGTTTATGTATACGGTGTTGTGCTTTTCTCTGTGTCAGCTTCATCTTGGACATTATTAAAAGGTATTGGATTATCTGCGTCTCGAGTGTTCCCTGCACGAACCGTTACATCAGTTAAGTGAAGTGAACATTATAAATAGGCACATTACATTTTTTTGAAAAACAATAAAATAACTATTATACGTCTATTAAGAGCCATCTCTTCTCAAATTGTTTGGTATTATTGCACAGAAATCCTTGAATGTAGGCTATGTTGTCTCTCGAAAACGTAAGTTTTAAAATGGATGTTTAGACTGATATTTTTCTGATGTCTAGACTCTATCAACAGGGGTTTAGTGAAATATAAACAGATGATTCAATTTATTGGCAATAATTATATTTTATTAGAATTCATATTTTACGTTTGACCAAAAATGTCATATGCCTAACATTTGAATGCCCTAAATGTTTCTTGGTCTTTCTCTCAGTCTTTTTGTATTGTTGAAAGTTCTAACATGTTTAGCTGCCAACTAACCGTTAAACACAGGACTGTCTTTGTCATGTGATGTCTGGTCACTCAGACACATGAGTTATTAAAGTTTTATTTTTATTTAGTTTCATTCATTTAATTTTTTTAAATGTAACTTTTATTTTAAACTTTAAATTTTCAATTTTGGTAAATGCTTTGTTCATTTTATAATTTATTTTTTTATATTGCTATATGAGATAATAAAATAACTATGTCAGACACTTTACTGTAATTGTACCCTACTGTATACTGTGCTGTGTCTGTGACGCCTCACCTGATCTGCATTGGGTTTGTTTAGCAGACCGGACTCCTCATTGCCTTTTTCACCAGATTTCATCTCCACAACGATGCCCCCTTTCATGTCCTCAGATGCCCTAAAAAGACATAGGGCCTCAGGTCAATACATGCCTGTGCTGTAAAACATGACATGTAAATGTTAGTTCACTACTTACACATCCTTCTTGTTCTTCTTTCCGCAGCTCAGCTTGCCTTTCTTATTGAGGAAGAAGAGTCCAGCCACCAGCAGAAGCAGCAGCAGAACACACACCACCACAGCGATCACGACCGCGCTCGAACCCGCCTGCTGTCTATCTGCTGAGGAGAGAGCAAGAGCGTGAGGGAGAACAGGAGGGAGGGAGCATGGAGAGCGGGAGAGAATGAGAAGAACACAGGTGAGATGTTGAAAAACAAGGATGTCGGTTGATGGGCGGAAAGAGGCGATCGGCTCGGGTGGAAGAGGACAAGAACGGGTGGAACGGTAGGCGTAGTCAGGAGGGTGGGGAGGAAGCAAACCAGAACAATAAGTTGTTCCAACAATTGTTCTTCAGTCGACAGTAAATGCAAAACACACAGTGTGATAAATAAGGTCACGATACGAGAATCAATAAACACAGCTTCACACCCTTCCACACAGCTGTAAGCAAAGGAAAGATCACACAGATCTCTCATTCACACGCACACAAACTGGACGACAAAATAGCAGGAAGGGGTCATACAGACCTGTTTTAAACACGGGGTTTCCTTCAAGCAGCATTATGGGAAAAAGACAGTTGAGTCCCATTGAACAGTACACAGACACAGACCTTCACCATAAACCCATTTACATTTATTGTTTTCCAGTAAAAACATATAAACCCTTTTTAAATCAAGATAAATATACTTTCGAGGCCTACAACATTTTAGAGAATAAATCTTCGTGCAAAGTATATTTGTCTGTGCCACAGAATTATTACTTTCTTATTTTAAGCACAAACCCCACAGAATTTAAGATGAGATATCTCTGTGAGCTGGGTAAGTTTTAGTACTGTATGTATCCAATGCTTAAGTTTAATTTAATTCTTAAGTACATTTATCTTGTTTTATGTAGTTATTGGATGTTTAAATCTTATTACCGATTAAAAAAATAGTTTTATTGCAAGTGCTCAATGTAGACACGCGCACGCACGCACGCACGCACACACACACACACACGCACGCACACACACAAACACACACACACACACACACACAAACACACATGCACACAAGAGTGATGCGACGAGCTAAACACCTCACCACACGCTCGAGGATGGAAGGAAAGGAGGAGAGTTTTAAGACACAGACACAGACACCTCAGACATATAGAGAAAGGAAAGAGAGGAAAGTAAAATAGAACAGACTCCTTTATTGTCCCACACGAGGGAAAGTTAAAGGTGCAGCATCCACAAAATATAGGACGGACATCATACAAAGGTCACGTACATAATACAATATACAGTATAAACAGTGTTTGGTAACGGTATAATATACAATGTGCAAAGCTGGAACTAGATCATGGCATATATTCAAGAAAAAGTCCTGAGACGGAGAGGAGGAGCAGAGAGAGCTGAGACAAGTGTCTACCTCGGTTAGCCGCATTGGCATCTGTGTCGGTCACTGGCTCTGCGAAGATGTAATGAAAGAAGCAGGACTTAGACTTTGTTGTAGGTAAGTGGTAAAATTAAATTTATTAATTACCTTAAATTAGAGTATGTTGGGAGAAAAAAACATTTAGAATGGTATCAAACTCTGCAGAAGTTGAATGGATTTGGAGAACATGTAGTATGCATGATTCATACATACTTCATATGCTTCAAATATCTTGACCTACTACATTTGCCAAAATGTGAAATATGCAGGAAGTGTGCAGTATGCAGTCACGCATGTACAAAGAATAGGCGCTAACCTGATTTGATGGAAACCGTGAACTTCTTGCTGTCCATTCCCAGTTTGTTGGATGCTTCGCACGTGACACCATCCTTCAGGACTGCAGATGTGGCTTCAAGCGTGATTCTGCTGATCACCTTATTTCCCAATACTGTTACTGACTAAACACACATGTAAAATCATTTTTTAGTGCACAATGAATATAGATTCGAGTCAATTTGGGCATGTCAACACACAATCACACACCTCTTTGCCAGAGGGTGTCCAGGTGAACTGTGGAGCGGGATAACCGAGAGCAGAGCAGTTGAGAGTGATTATTCCTCCCTCCTTGGCAATGAAAACATCCACTGGAGTATCAATCTCAGGTTTACCTTCAAGAATAGAAAGTGAAAGAGCGAGAATGAGAGAGAGCAAAAGAAAAGCACACCGTTCTTATCAATGGCCACATCTGGTCAGCCTAGAAGCGAATATTACATGTTTTACATTCATTTTCACATCATTTACAAAATTGTACATCTGCTGTAGCTATGACATCATTACATGTGCTGGCACTGGGAGAGAACTTAAATGTCTGTATGTTATAGTGAAGAGCATCCTCCTATGCTTGTAAATTCTGACAACAAGGAAAATGAAGTTGGACTCCACCCATAAAGGCCATTACACTATAGAACACAGGAAAACAAATACGGAAAGAAAGTTTTCCTGGTGAAACAACTATGGACCCTGCCCAGAGTTATTACAGTATATGTAATAGTTGTGCTTTTATATGAATTAAATTTGCTTTAATTGAACGTAAATGTTTTTTAATGTCCCATAGTTTAAAGGCAGTGTAGTCGATTCTTTCCAGAAAAAATTTTGTTATGCTGTTCAAAAGTCTCTTCACATTCTGATACCATAACTTTTATCTTCCGAATGCCGGCTGTTGATATTAATGACAGTTTGTAAACTGCACTTTGGGTTCAGAAATTGCTTCTGTTTCCACGTGTACACTTCATCTTGTGTTTCTGTGAGTGCAAGTGGTACCTTTTACGGTAAGGGTGACATTGGCTTGTTTTTGGAGGCCTGGCACAGAGGGTACAGCTCCCACACATATATACACACCAGCGTCAGAGAGAGACACTGACTGAAGAGTTAACACGCCATTCTGCGACAGCACCTTTGAGTCCTAAAATACATACGTACACAGTAAAATAAAAGAAAACCCGTAGAAAGATTCACAGAAGGCAACGTGACCAAGATAAAACAAAGCATCTGAGGTACGATGAGAAAGGATGGAGGTTTTTTGACTTGCCTTCTTCCACTGCAGGGTGTATTCGTCTGAGGATTTGGTCTTACATTGAAGCTCCACAGCATCTCCCTTAGATGGAAACAAAGGATCTTTTGGATCCACTTCCACGAGGTCAAGATCTAACAGAATGAAAAAAGCAGAGACTGGTAAGTGAACGAGTCTGAGGAGAGCTGGAAAAATGTACATGGACCATGACAAATGTAGTCATGGATAGCGATGGTCAACAACTAGTTCTCACAAACTCGCTGGCATGGTGTGTGGAATTGATACTCACAATGCACAGAAAAGCTCAAACTCTTGACAAGATCAACCTCGGCATCAAAGTCCTGAGCTTCACATTTATAGGTTCCAGCATCGTTACGAGTCACGTTTTTCAGCACCAACTTCCCTGCTGACGCGGGCAGATTTTTGGGCATAGGAGTAGTCTGAGTAAATGAGTCAGTGTTAATGGTCAACAGGATCCAATAGGCAATCGCAAATCAATTTGATTGTTATGTAGCATAGATGGTCTCACCTCTAGATGAAAATCAAACTCTGGCTGAGGGTTACCATCAGTCTCACAGATCATATGCACATCATCTCCCTCTTTGATTGGCCCTTGATTCATCAGTTTAAAGAACACGTTTTCTGATGGATCTGATTGGAGGAGAGAACAGGATGAGGATTTTTAGGGGAAGGGGGGCTTCATGCTGTTTTATTCATCTTGAGTGTGTGCATGTGTGTGTGTGAGTGTGTGTGTGTGACTCACAGAGCAACGAGAGGCTGAATGTTTCCGAACTGTCCTCTCTGATCTGGTTGTTTGGCATGCTGTACTCAACAGTGCAGTGGAAGACTGATTTAGCATCAGCTTTCCCTGGCCGCATAAACAGTGTGCTGGTCACAGTGGTCAGACCTGAAGCTTCCTTCACTACACTTGGTATCATGAATGTTTCTGAGAGAGAGAGAGAGAGAGAGAGAGAGGCAAGATTAGAAGCAGTTTTCAACTTTTACAGATTTACAGATTTTTTTCTGGTTATTTGTCTGTCCACAGACCCCTTGCTTGAAAACTCGGACTGTAAAAACAATTCAACAGTTGGTGGGACAGGAAAAGACCTCAGTGTTTTTTATTTAATGTGCAGACAGTGATTAATAAGAATAGAAGAGTTTTTTTGGTGCAAAAACAGACAACTCAGTTTTTAAACATTTCCAAAAATCATGTATTTGATTATGTTCTCGTGTTTTATTGTGTAAGTTAGCTGTTTTTTTATTTTTATTCGTTACTACTTGATCAAAACAACCCAACTGCTGTTTGATTGATATTACTTGGAAAAGAACAATGAAAAAACATGATTTTTGAAAAATAAAAATAGGGAATTACCTGTTACCTAAACAAATTCTTCAATAATAACTGATCCTTTGAGATTGAACACTTACTTTCCTTTTGGTCCTTCACTTCAGGCAGAGGTGTGCCATCCTTGAACCATATTATACGAGGTTCAGGGTGAGCGTTCCTGCTGGTACATTTACCAACCTAAACAGACAACAACAGAAACGCCACAGAGCTGGTTACCTTCTATAAACTATACATGAAACTGACACATATGATATTTACCATTTGCAGCTAAAAACATGAGACTCACCTCGGATGAGGAGACGGAGTCATGACTGACAGTGATGGCCTGATTATTGCCAGATATCACTGGCTTCTCTGGTGCATCTGTGAGAGAAAAAGAGCAGAGAGGAACGCGTCATTACTACCAGTTCATTTTTATTAATAGCTTAAATCAAGTTAAGCTCAAGATATGATTTCCTAAATAAATAACAGACTGTCACAGAAACAGTCATGCACCCACTGAAACTGCTAAGTCTTAACGATTAAAAAGGAAAATGGGAATGGGTAAATATCAGGACATTTTTACAGGATGACTTTCTCTGATTTATCTATGAAACACTTTTATATTCACACACAAGATTATCATATCACTGCTCCCATCTGTTATCTGCTACAAAAATAAACAGCATTTTAATGACATTAACACCCATTCTTCCTAAAGCTCCAATTTACTCTCTCTTTTTGTCATTTTACCCCCACTTAATTACTCAATAATATTGCTTTCCATAGCCTAAGAGACCTAATGTAGTTCTCAGTTATGTATCATTTGTGTGTCATGTTCTGTAATTTTCTATAACATTTTTTATTTTCAAATTTCAAAGAACTTGATGGCAAATGTTTTAATCTTTTTTTAAGCAAAGGTCTTCTCAAATTCAGTCTCTCTCTAGGTCTCTAGTAAAACAACTGAGATATGAAAAAGATTTTCAGATTTTTCTGTTCACTTTATCAAATTTTCCCTTCAGAGACCAAATGATCTCTCTAAATCCCCAAATCTCTCTTAAGACACAAGCAGAATAAAAGTGAATTGTATGGAGATAGATGTTTCTCTCTCTCAAAACGAGGACATTTCCCTCTTGTGAAACCATTAGCTATGAGGCAGGCAGTAGTATTGTCTCCTGGGAGGAGATGCTATTGTTTTCCGGTCCCTGTGCACTCATTCACAATTATTACAGCCATTACAGCTCTCTCTCTCTATACAGCCTGGCATGGAAAATGAACAAAGAGCCTGTTCTGTTACTCTCTATACGTGCACACACACACATGCACAGGCGTACATGCAGCTTACGACCCCCTATGCACAGTTGCCACAGTTTTTCATGAAGTGACCTCATCGCACACAGCTGGGGGAAGGGGTTAAAAAATAATGATTTACTGAGCAGGGGGCTGAAAATTCTATATCACTTAATGCAGACCAATTACAGGCAATTGAAAGTACACTAAAATATTAATACATCTTTGTATAGACATAATTTATAAAAATAAGGTTTGTTAGTTAGGCCATCCTTGATATGTTAACTTTGACTGGATTTTTAGCATATGTCTTATTGCAGCTGGTCTGGGATCAGTAATATGCAAGGGCAGGGTACTCTGCTGTGAGGTCAGTAATCATTAGCACTGTGTTTAATGCGCATAAAGCTACTTGGTTCTCCTAGTCCTTTAAATGACATCCATCAAACATGACAAGTGCAGTGACTCTATTAATCAATAGTGTCAAATGCAATCTTTACGGCCATAATTGACCTAGGGCAACTTATGAACACAAACCAGGGCTAATGAAAAGGGGTTAAAGTGACTGGCGGTATGTCCTATTAAGTATATGCAAAATTGTCAGTGGCACAGACACATACACAAAATAAATGTACTAAACTAAAAAGGACTTTGAGAAACAAGGATTGCATGCTGAATAAATGTACAGTTTGAATGTATATAAAATAATTCTTAAGGAATATATAAGGAATCTGTGGTTGATCAGGTTTAGATATAAACAGGAATACATATAAACCTGAAATTAACAGGATTATAGATAATTGGAGCCAGTTTTGATGGAACAATGAATTTACTAAAGGCTTAAAGGGATAGGAAAATGAACATTCTGTCATCATTTAATCACCCTCGAGTTGTTCCAAACCTGCATAAAAAGGCAGACCCAGAACTGTTTGCTTTCCTACATTCTTCAAAATATCTTCTTTTGTGTTCAACAGAACAAAGAAATTTATCAAGCAATTTTTCCTACTCAACGGTGGCCAAGAACTGTTTGGTTACAAGCATTCTTCCAAATATCTTTCTCTGTTTTCATCAGAACAAAGACATTTATACAGATTTGGAACAACTCGAGGGTGAGTAAATGATGACAGCATTTTCATTTTTGGGTGAACTGTTCCTTTTAATGCCATGTCTCTATCTGAGTGAGTTCTGAATTCATTTTCAGCCATACTTACTGAAAACTTTGACCACGGTTTCAGCCTCAGAAGTTCCCAAAACCCCTCCAGTTACTTGGCAGTAAAAGGTCATCTCATCTTCCACTGTGACAGAGGATATGGTGAGGGACTTGTCACTTCCCAGGGTTAACCGATCTGCCAACAATTTGCCTGCCTCAATGCCAGCATCACCTTGCGAATGCGAGTAAGCTATTAGCTTCCTTTCACCTGCAATCTCCTGAAAAGTGGCACGTACATAATACATAAGTAAATACAATTTTGGATTTTTGTCACTATGGCTAAAAATAAGTACTCACAATGAACCACTGGACCAAAAGAGAGGTGGCAGGTTCAGAAGTGGTGTATGTGCAGGGCAGCCTGACCGTGTCTCCTTTTATCACCTCCACCTTTGGGATCACATTGACCGTGACTGCAGCCAAACACACTGTAAAAAGAGCAAGAGAGAAAAAAAAACATTAAATATTTGATAGCGATGCTAAATGTTTTCTAAAAAATTGCATTTTTTTAAAAGAAGAAATGGGCATCAGTGAACAACACTCATAATTGCCTGACAACTCCCGGCACCAGCCTCAGCCACACGCGGTGAGAAATGATACACACGCTGTGACTCTCAAACAACCATTGTGTTCCTGCTGCCTTAAAACATGAAGGCCAGCTGCACAGATCCAGGTGCAAGAAGAAGGAAGAGATTATAGATAACCCCGTGGTCTTATAAACCTAGGACAGCAGGACTGTGTTAGGGGGAACAGTGTGGTAACCAGGAGAACTATGAAAAATAATTATGTGTTGATAATAACACACGGCTCTTTAGCAGAATTAAACCTGGGTTAAGAAATTTAAAGCAAAAATTATTACGTTTTGTTGTTAAGAATCTAGCTACACCATCCCCAAATGAAAAGAAAATAAATCCCCATCCTTTTTGTTTGTAGTAGTAACATGAGTTATGGCTTTGTGTCCACAGTACCCTTGGGTCCTCCTTCGTCACAGATCACATGAGCCGTGTGGCACCCAAACAGACAATAATCTCTTTCAGGATCCGCTCTCTTCCTGAGATTCCTCCATCTGACAACACGCGTCCAAACATAACACTCCAGCAGATTCTCATGACTCCCACTAAAGCGCAGAACCCAAACAAACAGCTCATGAGAGCCATAATGCTGTGTGTGTCCCACGGACTGGATGAGAGAGCTAAAACCGGCCAAGTTCACTAAAGAAATAAATTTGCTATATTGAATGGAGCACAACATTTAGAGAGGTTAAACGAATCAGATCCACAGCGGATGTTCAGAAGAATAATTCTTCACTCTGGACATTTACACACAGTAAAGTGTCTGTTCTCATCACGGCGCACACATCAGTGCTTCAGTCAGGCTAATAAAGTTTCAGGTAATTCCTGCTTTCAGGTTTTTAATTTCCCCTCTGACTCGCCCACTCACGCACAGACAGATCTCTGTCGGTCTGGATTCACATCCCAGTGGAGGCGGAATAACAAACAAGTGTGGCGACAGCCGTCTTGCACAACACTGTTGTCCAAATTCAAGTTTGTATGCAAAATTAAAAAATGGGCTAATAGTGGACAAAACACATCAGACTGTGTTATGGAAATCATTTTTCTCCATTTCCACTTAAAATATATTGAGTATTCATTATAAAAGACTAATTGAAACGTTTGTGTGAAAGTGTGGAGGTCAGTGGGGATGTGACATTGACAGTGAATGCGTTAAAGACCTCAATGTGGGTTCAAAGGTTAATATGTGTAGACATGCACAGAGCATATATCTCTTTCTCCTGGACATAGTTCTCCTGTGTGCATGTATAGGCAGTGATGTGTAAAGTTATGACTCAATCAATAGTGTCAGTCTGGGAAGAGACAACCTGTTTTAAGAATCATTATCAATCATTATTATTTTTCCAAAACCATATGGTATATCCTATACAGTATATAAGTCTTATATATCCTATATACAGTCGTGGAAAAAATGAAGAGACCATTTCAAAATCAGTTTTTCTGATGGGTTTAGGTAAAACGGTTGTTTCTGTTTCATTCGGTGAACTACTAACAATATTTCTCTTAAATTTCAAATAAAATATTGAGGAGAAAACAGGTAAAAATTACAGAAAATATACTCTGTATTTTTTCAGAGCTTATATACGGCCAAGAAAACAAGTTCAAATTTACTTTTAAGCAATACAACTGTAATATTTGTACATGTATTTAGGAAAAGTTTGAATATTATTCTTTATGTGATAACCTCGATTTTTTTTTTGTGTCTTGTCATGCTGTCAGTCTTTCACATTGCTCTTGGATGACTTTGTCACTCCTGAGGTTTGATTCTGATGTAACAGACACTGGACTGGAATGTCCACAATTCATTTATAAATGCTGAAAACATGAAAATTTGAAATGGTCTTAATTTTTTCCACAGCTGTTTATCTTATATAATTATAAGAGGTGTATTAGTAGACAGGTATTGTGAATCAATCAGAGGACACAAAAACATACAGTACTACCAAAAGTCATGTGTCATGGGTCAGAGCTCTAAATTACATTTAATGAGAAACAAAATATCACAACACATCAAATGGTTGCACTGTGACCGTATCTACTGTAGAAATTCTCTATTCTATGACAGCATTTTGCACACCAAGAATTCTTCCTACCTTCTATCGTTCACCTACAGCCCTTGAAAGTCTGGAGCTACAATCTGCCTGACTTTGCATTAGAGTAAACCTTTAATGCATCCGTTTAAAGCTCCCATCCCAATTCTAACTCAAGACACTCGATTTGTCTGATCAATACTACTTTTCTGCTTTTTTCTGCCTAGGGGAGCAGCTGGACAGACAGAGGGGCAATTAAGGGGCAATTAGTGGCTCCTCTGTTCAATCTCCACCTCGGCAGGGGCCCGGGTGGGGCACGGTCAAGGGCACGCGTGTGCGAGCAATAGCGAGTGCTTGTCGCAAAGGGAAAGATAATCGGGTTTAAAGAAAGAGAGAGCGAACGAGAGAAGCAGATGGACAGGAGTCGTTCTGACTGTGAGCAGCAGACACATCGACAGACACTCACACTGAGAGAACAGTGTACACACACACACACTCTTACATTTAGTATTCATAAACCGCTGCCATACTGAATTCTGACAACTCAAAACAGCGTAAGGCAGTTCTCGCCCGGCTGGATGCTGGAGAGAAAGGTAGAAACGGGCCAGTCGATTTCAGAGAGATGGAGAGCTGTCACAGTCAAAGCCTTTTGTCATACACTCCCATTGAAGTTCTGACCCAAGTGTACGATGAATGCTTTCCTTCACACTCACATACAGCAAACGGCTGTTGAAAACGAGCCGGCTGCCTTTTTACTTCCACTCTCAATCTATGTCACTGTTTCACTCTTTTTCTTAGTCTCCGCTCATTCCTCTTTTTCGCTTACACCTTTAAAAATCTCTTAATCTTGAGATTCTTTGGGCGCGCTGCCTCTTTAAAATCTTTTTACACCATCTTTAAACTTACAATATGAATTCCCTACCCCCGCATTTTCTAACCTCCTTTCATTAATTTGCTGGCTGGTGGTGGCATCACCTGCACACACAGAGGGGCTTGATGTATTATACAGATGAATGGTGTGTATACAGTATCTTTCCACTGAGAGGACATACTGTACACCTCGCTTACTCAGACACACACACAAGGTCTGACAGGCGAGGGGGATGATCGCTCCCTCATGGCCAACAGCTTTAGTGTAAACTCAATTTTCCATTAACACCCGGCCAAGGGTACATAAGCTGCCCGTCCTATGAAGGCTCAAACAAAAGAAGCAACCGAGTCCTCAGAGCATATAAAAAGTGTAAAAAAGAAGATATTAATTGTAAAAGCTTTTTTTGTTCATTTACAGGGTACTTGACTCTTATTAACACAGTGGCGTAGCTGTAGATGCACGTGTTAACACATTAAGCTAATGGGTGATACCTATAGACTTACATATCTGCATATTACGCTATGACATTTTAGCATAAAAAGGATATATTTCAGGTTTAATGTTATGTATAATACGGTTAGAAAGTGAAAATGCTCAAGTTAAATGGGGTGTGTTTTGATGCTCCACAAAGTTCATGAATTATGGAGAGTATTTAATTGTGTGTGTGTGTAGGTGTGTGTGTGCGTGTGGTTGCAAACAGGATTAAACAGACTTTTAAAAGAGCCCTGGGTGATCTTAATCATAGTAAAAATATGGAATTATAAACATACACATACCAGCTCACAGACTGTGCTGTAAAATAAAGATGAACAGATTCTGTCGTAACCGGTGAAGTAAGTTTTACTGCTCTGCTTTCCATATCCACTTGACCACTTTCCTTTATTTTTCACAATAAAATATGACCTTTCATGCTATTCGTCTTCCTCTGAGCACATTTATTATCTGCACTCCTCAAAATAACATCCTGAAGAGGATGCTGAAGACACTGAACAGATGAACTTGTCTCTCTAACTGACAGTGACAGTGGGTCAGCACTGCCGAGCATCTTTATTAAATCCAGCATTTTTTTTCTATGAGAACTGCATCTACTGAAATCTACCGAATCTACTGCAGCACCAAAATCAAGATGAAATGTAATGATGCCCCATCACCTTCCTCCTTAAAGGTCCAGTGTATGAAATGAATTGCAAACAACTGCTCACTCCACCGCTCGACCCACCCTTTCGAAGCACTATGGTGGCTGACACAGAACTAGGATGACATCACATTTTCACTTCTTTGCCAAAGGAGATAACGTGCACAAAACGTGTAGTGCAGTTTGTCCGTTTGGGATACTGTAGGAACAACATGGTGAATTCCATGCAAGGGGACCCGTTGTATGTAGATAGAAATAGCTCATTCTAAGGTAATAAAAACATAACGCTTCATTATGTGAGGTCTTTATACACCTCTGAAGACATAGTTATGTATATTATATTTTGCACTTCTTAAGGTACTCCTTAATCGTCCGCATTGCACCTTTAAAAAATAAAATCCACTGAAACCATAATTTAACAAATTCTGGTCTACCTGCATTTATAATCGGAGGCACGTAAAATCTTTTAGGACTAGATATTATAATTTATTCAGTAAGTAACTCAGATATGGCATGTGCATACTTTTTATGCAAAAAAACAAACAAACAGACAGATGCATATTAAAATCAAATAATAAAAAAACTGTAACAACATGAATATTCATTCGAAAACATCCACCCACACTTACGTAAACACACGGAAAGTGTTAACCTTGCCGATGTTTATGGAGGCCTTTAATTTTCAGTGATGATGTTGGCTGAATATTATTGCTATGGCAACAGGGAAAGGACTGCCGTGGGGGGTAATAGCAGTGAGTGGGAGGGAACAGTATAAACGCTGCTTCACTGTTAACAGTTGACAACTCACAAATAAAACTAGACCAGACAGCAACAGACCCATCAAGATACAGAAATGGTCATGCGAATTTACCAGGTATAAAATGGAATGAGAATAGTCATATAACACTTATAAAGTAAGAATATGTAAAACTTCACTTCCTGACTTCTTCAAATAAGCTGCCAAATACAAAACGACCAATCAGAAGATATAAGCTGGTGCGCTGTGAGTGTGGGGGCAGACAGGGGCATGATGAATCCATGTAAGGCCTGCATCAGTCATCACTGCTGTGATGAGGCAAGAACAGGTGCAAGAGTACCAACAGCAGCTGCTGGCTCGCTCTCTCTCTCACACACACACACACACACCCCTCTTAGTCACAAGATCAGGGGTGAGCAGAAAAAGACAGACCGACAGATTTGGAGGGAACTGAGGAAGAACTGAAACTGGGGTTGGGTGACAACATGACATAAAGAATACTGCCAAAAGATACAAAAAAGACGAAATGGATAACTGGAAAGTGAAATGTGTCCAAAAATAAGTTGCAACTTAGCAACACATTAATACAACACAATAAAGCCAGACGTTTCCCCTTTACTCACCCGAGAGATCATGTCTCTAGATGCCCTTTCTTTTACTATTTTTATCTCTGTACACTTTTGAACTGTGTCGAACAGGTTTGTGTTAGCCAGACGCGCACTCACATGCGCACACACAAACTGCATTTTTAGTCATTTTCTTAATCAGTATTTTTTAAGTTCTAACTGTTAAACATTCAAACCAGATCATTTGACTTGAAAGCAAAATTGTGAAAGATGAACTTGTTTTTATGAATATCTTATATTATTTTTACCACTGGCAAATATTATTGTCCTGTTTTAAGCATAAATCTTACAAGGTTTAAAATAAGCTTAAAATAATATTACGTTTCATAATTTTCTTCTTATGTAAATGTAATTAGATTTTTACAAGACAAAATGCAATTTTTTTGTTGTTGTTGCAAATCACTTTATAAAATAAGTTATAATTTCCTTATAACTTCTGTTACATCTTGTTTGGCTTGAGTGTAACCCATTACTATCATACATGCGTAAGCCGCCACATCTGGACCGCAGCTGCCCCAGGTTACACCACTCTTATAACTTCACTGACATCAGACTGAAGTTTGGATATTAAACCTAAGCATTTATGCTCAGCTGACTTCAGGCTGAACGTACAAGATGCGCATCAAACAAGCGTGTGGATTTATGTTTTGGCTCCCACTAAGCAGTGCATTCCTTCATCTCATGATTCTTTCCCTGCCACTCTGTGTTTTCATTTTGGGATAACAGACCTGTGACAAATGACACTGGTGTGTATATTTACAGCCATGCTGTTATGAAAACTTGTCATTCTGTTTCTCTTCCTTCTCTATTTTCCTGGTTTAAGTCAACCAGCTTAATGCTCTATATCTTTTTTTCCTAATGATATACAGTACTACGATGTGTAAATTCTAGTTTTCGTAATACTATCAGACTTTATATTATGTGAAGTGGGCTACAAGGTCAGTTCACTCTACGTCGTTTGTACTGCCAACATTCCCCTTTGATATTGTAGATGTCCTGACAACAGGGTCATGAGTCAAAGCAATTCTGTCTTAGGGCCAAAGTAACTACCACACACAGCATGAGAGATACAGAAAAAGAAGTTGGCAACTGTGTTTACACGGAGAACTGTACATTGCTTTATGATGATCTATAAGATTTAAGAATGAATAAAAGATGTGTTTATTAAGCATGCAGTTCATATACCTACATCAATGTTGCAGACATTTTAAAAGCGATCTGATGTCCTGGTCTGCATGTATAATTTATAGTCTAGTTAGTTAGCTGGTGCATTTTGTCTAAGAGGGCAGCAAATTTTGAATAAATTATTCAGACAAAATATATCCTCTGCAGCACCAACCCATGATGTTTTATTCTTTTTTAGTTCTTTTTAAGCTACTCTGAATTCCTCAAAGAGGAAAATGCTTTTTTGCTCCTGTCTTTGACACATGAGCTTGCATTACAAGACTAAATGTACAAGCATATTTGTTTGCCTAAGTGACACAAATTATATCAAAATATATAAAATATCATCAAATTTAATCACAGTTCATTAAGTAACCCGCAAGAGCTACAGAAGACAATCTTAGGGTCCATCTCAAAAGTTTCAAATTGCGTGTTCCGGGAAACCCAATTTGAAATTGCCTCTAAGGGACCGGAATGAAACTCACATGGCATTGACAAAAATGAAGAGATTGGATTTTTATTAGGGGATGTCAGCAAAGAGGCAGAGATGAAAAACTGAGTTAATATTTAATGCTGAGGGACAACTCTCTCTCCCTCTCACCTCACCAGCCCCCAGGCAGAGCAATTACCAGCCCCTCGTTCCTAACTCCAGCTGAATGTGAAAATGAATTTTGGGGAGGGAGACGAGGTACGCTGGGGGTTGGGCGGTAAATCCGAGAGACGTTCTGAAACCGAAAGATGGACGGCTACAA
Organism: Triplophysa siluroides; assembly: GCA_006030095.1. Lineage (NCBI taxonomy): Eukaryota > Metazoa > Chordata > Actinopteri > Cypriniformes > Nemacheilidae > Triplophysa > Triplophysa siluroides. The sequence goes on from VCII01000558.1 coordinate 2,237,782, forward strand.
ACATGGGCAAATATAATAAGAGACGGAGATGTCTAAATGGAAGGAGAGAGCCTAAATGCTGCAATTTAGTGCCCCTCTGCATTTCCCCTCATTTACTTTAGCAGAAATGAGCACCTGTAACTGGAGCTAGATATATGCATTGTTTGGCAGAGCAATCAGCCTCTGTAGACGACAGTTAATGATGCAACAGCCAGTAATGGACATCTGAAAACGAAGTGAATTAAATAGAATTTAGAGAGTAAGAGAGAGAAAGAGAAAGAAAGAGAGATGGAATAAAAATGGAAGCAGGCAGCAATACAACAAATAAGTGAGTGACAGGAGTGGGGAGGGAAAGGATGAAGGGGTTGGATGGGTGTGTATGTGTAGAGCTGACAGTTACTGTAGAAGAGCTCACACGCTGTTTGTGTGTTTTAACACCGCAGCTGCTCCACACACAATGCAGAGGACGGTCAGACGACACACGGGCACCTCTGCCGTACCACTCAAGCTCATTACAGAGATAGAAGGATAAGGAAAAAGGGAGAGAAAGCTGAGTCAGAAGATAAATAGTAGGGCCGTGTGAGAGAGAGACATTACGGCTCGAATTAATCTCGCTAAAAGGGTTAGGACGGCGAGCGCTGCCCTCTCTCCCTTCAATTCAGTCATCCACCCAATATCTCTCTCAACCTTCTCTCTGTGCCGCATAGTTTGCTCTGAGGGATGATTACAGTATAAGTCATATTTATTAAGACACAGTGTGTTTTGGGTGTAGATAACCACACGAAAAATGAGTTATTCAGGCTGAAATGACACAAAGTCAACAGAGCTTTGTTTCTGGAAATACTGAACGTTTTTGAAGGATGTAAATAAAATTGAACTCACTACACTGCACATTTGTCAGCTACAGTACCAGATGCTCACTCACTTCATGCTTGTGTCTAAATTCAGTTTTTTCAATATAAACTACTATTACATGCTGTTGACATACAGAAATCTTCAGTGGGCTTGCAGGCAACTTTGAGACGTTGTTGTAATTTCTTTGGGAATTCCAAAAAGAGACACATTATAATTTCCTTTTTGAAGTTTCTTTTTAGTCTCTTTGTTGTCTAAGAGAAACATTTAGGATAATAAAGAAATTTTATCCAAAGAATTACATTTTTTACCAACTGATTTAATGTTTTCCACTTTTTCTCTGGCTTTGTGACCTTGTGTACGGATCATTATAAGCTTTAATTCAAGTTCAGATGAAGTTCTGCTTCCAACCAGGCCACACACAAAACATGTCCCGTCCCTCGGTCCCCTGGTCAGTCTTAATACAAGTCTCCTGACTTTAGTTCATAGTATCAACACTTCTTTTGTCTGCTTGTTCCCTCTCTTTCCTTCCCTTCTTAAGCTCCACATTTCTCACACTCAGGTGCTTTATTAGCTGGACAATACTGCGTTTGACTTTTGGAGGGTGGCCGCCGGCACACAAGCCTTATACACATCGCACTAAGTAAACAAAGACAAGAGTTAAAAAAGGAAAAGGCTTTAAATTGTGGAAACAGGATTCTACTAAGAAACTGGTCAAATTGATCCCCACAAAACATTTTATTAAACCTTTAAAATGGAGTAGAATAAATTCAAATGTAATCTGAAGTGTAAAATTTGTTTTGTTGTCTGTGTAAATGATATATTCAGTATGGGGTGAACTTACAATTAAGCTCTTTACATTATGGCTTATGTGTTAAAAAAAAAACATGTCATTGCCCCACATTTAATATTATTGATATTATTAATCTTTCTTAAAACTTTTGTCAAGGCAATTGGTAACATTGGGTTAAGCAAAATTTCTTATTTGTAATTTAAAGGTAAGGTTAGCAACTGTTTTTAAGTCGTGTAGCTCTCCTAAATTTCAATGGAGTAATGTTACTTGCCTCATTGAATATTCATGAGCTTTGTAAAGTCACAAAAACTTGCATGTGCTTTGGTTTGTTTTCAATAAGACTTTGTTATGTTATGAAGTTATGTATTATCCACAGATAGAGAAGAAGGTATTTCAATGCGTGATTCATTTTGTTTTGGTCCAATTACAGTTACTCAACGTGTAAATATGAACAATAAACCATGTTTATATCTAAAAATTGAATACAAACATTGTCAAAAGCAGAGCCAGGACTATGTTAATCCAGGATTAAAAATTATCCTAGGTTAACAATTTCAAGTGTATAAATGCTCAATTGACTCCAGGACCTCTTCAAGTGGTTTATATCCAAACCATAGCTAAAAAAGTATTATTCCTCACTACAACATACTTTTCCTCTCACTCCTTCTCTCACCCTCATCTTTCACTCCGTCTGGCAGCAGCCCCATTCTATTTAGTCAGGAATCTCTTTTCCTCTAATGAGCTTCGGTTTGGCAGAAAAGACAGAGAGAGAGAGAAATACGGAGAGGGAGGGAGTAAAGTGTCTGCAATCCCTGAGGCTACTGATGTTTGACTGCACATCCTCGGGTCTGCTTTCCTGTCAGACGCTGTAGAGTTAAGCCGGTATGGTTTTCTTTTCCCGTTCCTGGGTTAGTGAGAACGGGAAAAGCAGGAAATTATTTAAAAATTAGCATGGAAATGAGGTTATTGTGGGTGGAGTGATAAACGTTAAATGACTGTGCATAATTACATCTGCAATGCGTATATTAACGGCTTCACCCATGAGTGAGTTGTGGCAAAAATTTAATCAAATGATACGCTGTTAATCCGATAGGATTAAAGACGGACGTTATCGTAGCGTTTCACGTCTCCATGGTGAAATACAATAAGAGGAGTCTTGTCGAACCGGTCCCGTGAAAACAGGGGGAAACGCACACCGCTGGCGATCTTATGAGGTCCGCTTACATGAGGCCCCTCTATTGTGGCCGCGGTCTGTGCGGGTGTGTGTCGGGAAAAGATAGCAAGAGCCATCGGTCCGTTTAAATCTCAGCTCTGATAGAGTTAAGCTGAAGTTAGAGAGAGTTTTAAGTGTAAGTGAGGGCGAGAGGATGATAAAGAGGCATTCGATGTGAAAAATCTGAGCTAAAAGTCAGGGTTTGTTTTGGAACAGCATGATGCTTGCAACGTCAAGGTCATGGGTTTGATTCCCAGGGAATGCAATAACTTGAGTGCACTGTAAAGTGCCTCGGATAAATACATCAATATAAACATCCTGCTGTTTTCAGCACAAAGCTATAACAGTCAGTCCTGCACCTGCCTCCCTCCCCCCGTAACCCCCTCATTCTTCTCAAATCTTTCTTCCCGATGTTTCTCCTTCTAGGTTTTCTCCTGCGGATTCTGTCTCTCTCTTATTTATTTTTTACCTCTAAGCCTGCCTCCAGCATAAATTGGGATTGTTTACAATGTTGACATTGCTAACAGTAGACCGAAGGCTAAAGGTCACACACAAACAGTCCTTGCTTTTTTCAACACAGTCTTTCATCCTCGAACAGTTTCATTCACTCTGACGCTTATCTGAGGAGTTTTTTCTTTAATTTTTCCTGTGCCAGAAAGCACTGTGGCGGTATCATAATAGAGTGATGCTATCAGATGGTACTTTAATAGGAATGCATTACATTTTGGTGACCCTATCAGTATTTGTAATATTAGCTATTTCAACATTTTGCGATATGTCAATCAGGAAAAAAGAAGAATATTTTTGCATTCATGCATACATGCATTTTGATTCAGGTTACAAACATATCAAAAGTAATCATCTTTTTTTCTATGGTGCATTATATATTTTTATGTAAAAAGACTTGGGGAAAGAAAAACAAACATTGTTAAAAAACTAAAAAAATGTATACATTGTCTTCAATTAAATTCAGTATAAACAAGAACATTGCTGTTGTCCTTCTCCATATTTCGTGCTATTATTATGCTAAAACCTTTTTTATTCACCCTTTATGTTTGTCATTTGTTTTATGTACCCCAGAGTATTTCAAACAATAGCTATCATGCCAGTATATCCCAAAGCATGGCACTGTTTGGAAAGATTCTTCTCTTTCCCCAAGCAATTTATGAAGTATGATTATGACTGGGTTTAGACTAGTGGCACAAAGCATGACCTCATCATCCGTGACTGTCTGTACAAGTTATCAGTTTCACGAACCAAAAACACAGCGCTAAGCTTCTAAAATGAAACCACTGTTTCATTTTATCCCTCCATTTGACTCCTACACTGCGACACCAAGCTCTCTATTTCCCTCTCTCTCTTTTCCCTATTAGGACGGATTAACTTTATAATGCTTGAATGGCCATGGGTAAGTGTGAAGGTAGTCACAGTCTCAAAGGCATTTGTGTCTTCAGCTCTGTAGCTCAGAGCAGCCACCATGTAAACAAGTCAGAGAGTTTGACGGAGGATCGATGCAGCTCACGGCCGGCTAATCCATCTTATCCCAGTTAGCTCAGTGCACTCTACCTTTAATGATTCCTCTTTTTCAACCCACTGTCTGATTTGTATCCTACTCTCTTTGTGTTTTCTACTGTACTCTGTTCCTCCGTCACTGTATTCCTCTTGTATAACTGGCATGATCTTGTGATTCACTTTGATTGATTAAAACAGGGGTCACCTAGCGCAGAGGACGCTCCAACATGCCATCATCAAACCAAAAACACTTTCTACAAGCAGACATTCATTCACCGCAGCAGGAAATTACATTTGGTCGAGACAGGGAGCTTTACTTTCTATTCCTTGCTCTAAAATAACCACGACGAGCTTAAAGGGATCGTTCACCTAAAAACGAAATAAAATTGAGTCATGCTTGACTTGGTTCCAAATCTGTTTGACTTTGGTGGAACACAAAAAAATATTAAATCAATTTAAATTCAAGTCTTCAAGCTTCAGAAAGAGATATTGCTTTTGTTTTCTTTTCTACACCAAAGAAATAAAGCCAAACAGGTTTGGAATGACATAAATTAATTTGGGCTGCGCTATTTTATTTAAACACTACAGTTTAGTGATAAAACAAAACAACAACTACCATATTTAGTTTGTTTGTTTGTTGTTGTTGACTGCTGAAAAGCCTTTGCACGTTAACATTGCTTTATCTTCTCATATGTAATGCGCACAAGTTAAAAGATAACAAACTCACATGAACACACACGTAATCACATTACGGTACTGAATAGTTTTGCATTATCTCTGCAGTGTGTGCATGTGAGCAGCATATGACACACATCTGAGTATGTGAGATCAAGCAATGAAAACACACACACACACACATACATGCGTGTTTCTTAAAATTCCATGCAAATTTGTGTTAACAGACAGGACATCAGTGAGACACAGACAGACAAAAAGATATACAAGTGCAGAAAGATAGTGTCTGTAACCACGTAGAAAAGATAAAAGGACATTTCAGTTAACCCAACATATTTCAACAATGTCTCAATATGAACATTTCTCAGTGAATTCTTCAAATTCCAAGTTATCTGAGCTATTCTTTCCACATTCACGGTTCTATATTTTTACTAACTAGGTTTTCTGGCCTATTAATTTTTATTTTGGAGAGATATGAGTGGCTGGTGCCCATCATAACACAACCGCCCCAACAAATGACCCCTCGGACTCTTCCGGTGTGTCTGTGTGGAACAATCCTAATCAATCTGATTATGAGAAACATGCCCTCTGTTAACACAAACACACACACTTCTACGCCGCCATTATATCCCTTTTGCTTTCCAAAAAGAGCTATATAAAGCTAACATAGACAAAGGGTTCTGCTTAAAACCCACTGGGAAAAGCTGTAAATTTGAAGGGCGGAGAGGACAAGAATGAAATGTCAACAAGGTTACTGGCCAGGGGGTAATTGTCTTTCCAGGACAGCCACTAAGGAGACGGGATAACAGAGGACGATCTCCTTAGATGAACGGAGATGTTATAAAGGAATGAGAGGGGTGGCGGCGTCTCGGGCGAGGTCAGGTCAGGTCAGGGTTAGGTCTGTGGTCTAAAGAATCACATCCTTATTGATCGATGCACTGATTCAAGCTAACTCTGCTGGAGGTTACACAACGGAGATCAGAGTTAAGACATCAAAGAAGAGACAGATCACCCTCCCTGTTTTGTTCAGTATGTCACTGCAGAAAATATTTTACACTTGTCATTCATGATGTCACAATACAGTACAAAAGTCAACATATAAAAAAAGTGTAACATGGGACAAAGTTCTTATGTAGTTAAACGATTGAAGTGAGTGAGTGAATCATTTGAAGGATCTATTAATATCTAGTAAACATTGAAAGATCCAAGTGTTAGTGAAAAAAAATGCACTGCGAAAGTTGAACAATGGAGCAGAGTCAGGCCTGAGTGAGCTAGAGATTAGCATCTGCAGTGCGAACCAAAGAATCGCCCTTATCTGCATTACAGACAGAACACGTCTCAACCTGCAGAGGAGCCAGGAAGAGGAGAGATGAGATACCGGGGGAAGGTTGAGCGTCAGGGATATAAAGCTGTAAAATTAATGAGTAGAGAGAGAAAAGTCTATAAACACAAATAGAAGCTGAATATGGAGTACATCATACATGAAGGGAGGGGAGGAATATAACATCCTGCTGAAGAAAGAGACAGGACCACACACGGAATCGAAGTAACCGCCTCAGACTGAGACACACAGACATGCTCACGTTTGCTTGAAATGTGACACATCGGATTTGGTTCCTTACGGTTGTAGAAAAAAGTTAAACCTGCTTTCCAGTAATTCTGTTATCAGTAAACACATCCCCATATCTGTGTCCTGGCATTGGCCTCAGACCTGACCCGGACATTCACGAGCTCCACCTTCGAACACAACACAATAGCGCTGTTCCCGAACTGACCTGACTAGCAGTCTACCGCATACATAAGCAGCTATATTGATCATTTTCATAATTATGTTGCCAACTTTTTGGAACAGCCTTGGGCACATTACTTTTTAACTCCAAGGTTTTGAAACAGAGCAGATATTAAGAATAACATTCAAACAATCATTGGTGAGATTCCCAGCACATGCAATTGAAAGCGAGTAATATATCGCAGACATTCTGTCAGCTCATATCAGAGCCACTGGCAAAAAAGGACTTGGTTCCACCCTCAAGGTCAAACAGCTTAGCACCCAGCTGGAAAGCTAATTCCCGACCGCTTCAATGAAGAAGCAAACAAACAGATACTCTATAACACCACCAGCACACCGATGAACTTCAGATATAATATTAGCAAGCACGAGCCAACGTGAACGTGAAGTGGGCAGAAACCGGCCAGAGAGTCTGCTGAGAAGCAGATAAGTATAAAGACAAAGTGCGCAGCCTGAACAAAAACTTGAAAGAGGTGGAACCGGAATAGTGATCAAAAGAAAAAAGATTTTTATCAATATTAGGACAGGCAGGTGACAAATTATAATTTTAATCAGAATTCCAGCTGGACGGAGTCAAAGAAAAGGGCGTTTTTTACTGTTTACTTATCAAACTAAGGTTACTGTTGAATAGGGAGTGAGATCTGGTTGTATAAGGGAGGCAAAGGGAGAAAAAGGGAAAAAATGGATGAAATTAAACACAGGCTGCTCTGATGCCCCTGGCACAACATCATCCTCTTCAACTGTTCTGGCAGGATAGATAGAAGTTTGTGCACGTGGAGATAAGAGGAGAGAAAGAGAGCCTTTGAGGAGGGCAGCGAGCTGAAACCTTGGGTGAAAGAGCGATAAGAACAGATGCTACTGTCTACCATTATACTTTAATTCTGAAACAAAGAAAGCAAAAGAGAGAAAACAGAAATGAGCTGTGGAGTCTAACTGAAAAGTATCTTCCAATAGCCTAAAATAAATCTAACAAGAAAAGGTTACATGAGAAACAAAACTGCATTATTAAAAACTTATGTCGGAGAAGATTATATATTTTTTTATTTTTCTTTAAAAAAAGTTTTTTTTAACTCATCTTGTTTTAAGCATATTTTCTCTGAAAATATTTTTTATTAATTGTTCACTAAAAAAACATGATTTTCTGCCACCTAATCTTCAGTATGATTCATACATGTAGTTCATACACAACGTGAGACAACGCTGAAATATGTGAACAATTTGTCAAACAGTGAGGTAATCTTGGCCTTTTCTTCTGTTTTGTGACTCATTGTCTGACCGCTGAAATATGCGAACACACGTACGACTGACATGAAAATACACGACACGGCGTATCTGCTAAACAACCTTGCAAACACACACATGCCAAGTTGACTGCAGCGGCCCACAGTTCGTGTTAGAATGAAAGAAAAGTGTCAGTTCTTCCCTGCTCTTACAGACCTTTACAACTTTAAAGAGCTTCGGTACGAAAACACACCTGGAGAAGTATGCAAGGCCTCGGGCTGTGTCCTAAATCTTGGGTAATGAGTGGATTTTAGTGTGTTTGTTAAGGGTTATGCAAAGCTGGGCTGGGGGATACGCTCCGTGTCCAGGCAGGTATGAAGGCAAGAGAACAGAGTGACAAAAGAGTAGAAAACAGCCATCTGTCATCTAAAATGGGGGTACGGGGAGAGCGGAGGGGGTAGGGTGCGGGGGGAAGTATCTGCCTGTCTGTCACTCAGTCTGCACTTTTTAAAGTTGTCCGTGAGTGAAACGTTGCGTGCTTCACAAATGAATGCCACCGCAGGGGTACGAAGAGTCATGCCTTTAAAGCATGTTTCCATCTGAATGCATGTGTGTGTGGTGAGGGCTCACAGTTACTGCCCCAGAGCGGTTTCACTCAGTGTTTGCATGCCTTTATTGTTAGTTGTGGGCTTGAGCCTTAAGGTCCACTCCACAGAAATGAACACAAGACACCAAACATAGCCCTATGTGTGTGTCTGTGCGCGTTTGTGTACAGTAGGGAGCTAACCGAAAGAGAGCGACTTACAGAATAAGAGAAGTGGAACGAAACAGAATTAGAGATAGAAAGAGAGGAACTCTGCAGCCAGACATGCCAGTGAGCATGTGTAAGCTGATCTGTGGGGCAGCGGGTCCAGCTGTCTCTCTGTCACTTCATCCGGAGCAACACGAAACTTAAACTTAAACGAAAAATTCACCCAAAAATGAAAATTCTGTCATCATTTACTCACTCTCGTGTCATTCCACAATTTTTTCTGCAGAACACAAGAGAAGATAATATAAAAATTGGTGGTAACTAAAAAACTCTAAACAACCCCTTTGACTTTCATTGTATAGACACAAAACCATTGTGACAGAAAGTCATACAGGTTTGGAATGGCATGGGGGTGAGTAAATAATGCACAAATTTTCATTTTAGGTTAAATATCCCTATAACCGAGATCTCACTTGGTCTGTCTGTACTCGTCATGTGCTTCTGAACAGTTTCTGACATGTAAATATTCACATTTCAGTATAGCAAACCCAGTTCCATTACAAATGTGCAACTCAAGTCAGTTGCTCAGCACTTGCCGGAAGCAGATGGACAGAGGGGCGGGAATTCTAGGGAGGGATAGGGCAGATCTCGGGGTAGAGGAGGTCGACTTTGACATTGATTGCACCACCCTACATGTTGGAAGCATTGGTGTTGCAAGTGCCAGGACACGATGCTGGTTGATGCCACCTGGCCATATAGCAGAGATGGCACGGCTGACATTGGTTGGCAATGTGGCACTCGCCATGGAGGCACCAACAGGCAACCCCCTCCCTCTCCGGCTCTCAGTTATTCACACACTCTGATCAACGGCAGATCCTATCACCAGCTGGTAATGTTACCGCTACGCTAGGACCTCCCAGGCGTTCTGCTTCCTATTTCTAAATGCGTTTAAATAAAAATTCTCTTTTGGAACGAGAAGACTATTTTCACATGCTCCTGTTGGATAGTGATGCCCACAAACAAACACACTCGAAAATCTCCAACACACACATAAACACAGTGTAATGTTAGTTAATAAACACATAACTGACACACAAACTAAAAATCGGAGATCTAAGTAACCTCTATTTTCCCATAATCCTCTACTGCTCTCTGTATGTATGACTGCTTCATAATGCCTCCTTCTTCTCTTGCAATATGTCTCACTCATTTCTTCCCTCATTTTTCCCAAATCTAGTCTCTCTCTTTTCTTTGTCTCTCTCCACCTTGTCCCTCTTGCTGTGTCTAATCACTCCGCATTAATACCTGCATTCCAGCGGCCGGAGGAATGTCTTAACAATGTAGCCCTGTCCTTTAACTGATGCACAGGTACAAGAGCGTGTGTGTGTGCACGTGTTCGGCTGCACGTTTGTAGGTCTGTGTGTGCCAGAAAGTGAGAAAAAAACATGAACTTTTTTGATGAAACATAAAAACTCACAGAATGAACTGACAAAATTGACAGATATATTTTAAAGACTGTGGAGCAATGGGATACTCATGTGAAACAGTGGAGTGCTTCAAAATCTAATTCAGCAATTTAAAGGTCCAAAGTGTAATTTTCGGAGGATCTATTGACAGAAATGCAATTTAAAATACATAACTTTGTGTTCAGAGGTGTATAAAGACCTTACATGATGAAGCGTTATGTTTTTATTACCTTAGAATGAGCTATTTTTATCTACATACACTGCGGGTCCCCTTACATGGAATCCTCCATGCAGCCCTAAACGGACAAACTGCTCTACAGAGCGTTTATGATGACATCTTAGTCATGCGTCAGCCTCCGTAAAGCTTTAAAAGGGAGGGGTGGGAGCCATTGCAAGATGTCGCTAAATTAAATACACTGGACCTTTAATGGTCCATATAAAAAAGGGCATTCTTGAAAGCCGTGTAATATTAAATGCTTTATTGCATGATGTCACTGTACAAAGATAAAGAGAGGAAAGAGATGTGAAAGATGGTAGGAAAGGGGTTTCCCCGAAAGAAAAAGATACATCAACAAAGCGAATAAGAATAAACGAAGGCCAAAGGAAAGAGACCGGTGTGAGAAAGTTGCCTTTAGCCTAGTAAGGTACAGTATAACACTCACGCAATTGTTGTTTCAAAGAGACTGAGGGGGTTCATCTCCCATCTGATCCAGAGTGGATCATTTTAATGAACATGTGTCCTCTGTTCTCTCTCCACCAGCCCTCCCCGCCGCACCAGTCAATATGCGCCCACACGCCCTCTCCTACTCCCACTCTGACTGTTAATTGACTAGGGAATTCCACGTGCCTGTCGCTATGGTAACTTGGAAGAGAACGGGGGTTAGACTGACCTCCATCTCAAAAATGTTCATCCGAGGCGGGGAGCGACAGCCGTCACTGCCCTCGCCCAACGGGCGCCCCACACCCCATACGGCCGGCCAGGAGGCCCAAAGACATCAACAATGGCAACAAACATATGCAAAGACAGATTCAATCTACCAATGCTTGTCTGTTTCTTCCCAAAATGACTGTCTAATTAAGCCGGTTTTAAAGAGGTAAAGCTTTGTGTGATTTAGCGCAGAACCATTTCTTAAGCTTTGTCTTTGGAACGAACTAAACTAATCCACCGTAAGCCAAATGCGTAAGTGTGTAATTGTCTTTTAAGAAAGATTCTGCTAGGAAAAAGCAAACAAGAAATTACGGGTCCTCATGAAAGCGTAATTTAATTGCACAAATCCCATTTCCTTTGATAATTCATAACATCTTCATCTGGATTTTCATTTGTGCTAAATTTGAGTGAATTAGACTGAATAAACCTGCATATTATGATCCGATCCTAGCTCTGGAAAATATCTTTCCATTGGTTGCAATGTGAATCTTACAAACTTAATCTACATCCAAAACAAATTACATACAAAACCGATTTCTGGACATCAATGACATTTCATTTCAGAGCAAATATACGGTTACAACCTATAAAAAATGACACGGTACGAGACCTGAAATAGGACATTTAGCCACAGCTGTCAGTCACATGCTGGTGTACTGTACAGGGAAATCACTGATTGGTTGAGATTATACTGGTGATAAACCAATGTGAGTTTAAGCCCCGAAGGCCTGAATATGATTATCAAGCTGGGTGTCAATCAGGAGACCAACAGAATTAGAGTTGGCACGGAGGTCCTTGGGGTCCGTCAGACCACCTTCCTGATTAACTCAGCCTGGGACATTCATTAACTACAAACAGCACGCCAGCTAATCTAAATCACAGGAATGAAGGGTTTCAGATGTGGGAAAGGGAAGGAAAAGAGAGCAAGACCTGGTCAATTTAAAGTACAGGTTTACACAGGAAAGCACGGTGTATGTAACAGAGGCGAGCTGTGGGGGCTGGTGTTAGAAAAAAAATGAAAGGTGCGCTTCTCCCGCAGGTAAACACGTGCATCCTGAGTGAAATGTGATCTGTTACCCAATCCCAGCCTGAGAACGGGGAACCCCCAATCTCAGCGACTAAAAGCCGTCCCAAAACGTCCATCTGACACATACCCACAAGCCCTCTGGTGATGTGACGTACCGTTTTTAATAAACAGATTTATTTAAACAGAAACTGACGCGTTCTTTTGCAGTATCATTTGTTGCCATGGATTGATGTAATGCGCTCCAGAGCCGCACGCACTCACTAATGGACTCTTTTAATTTACTTTCCCCAGCTCAGCAGATTTCTCTCATTGCTTTCCTCCCTACGAGGACATTTTAAATCACCAGTGGGCCCTGCAGTGCTCCGTGGGTCAAGCGCTGTTGGAGCAACAATGCGGTTCGTCAAACAGTGACCGTTTTCGTTGAAGAGGTTAACAATGCTCGGCTAACCATTAACCAGATTAAAAAATGGCAACATAACCCAGAGACAAAAAATGTCCTTCATCGCACATGTTGTGTAAACAGAACGTGAATGATTGAAAAGGAGATTTCAGATGATAAATCACATCCAGAAATGTATACATGCAGACACACTACACAGCCAGCTTCATCTACTGAACTATGATTCACCCGCCAAAGCCAGATGTGCAAAACAAAATATTTAAATTGTTGACACATGACAAAATGTGTTAGCGCATCTGTGTACAAGCGAAAGATAAACATTTGTCCATTTAAAGAACTGAAATATTTGTTGGTGGTTTTGTGTGCACACAGAAGCTTTCATATCATTTTCAGGTGGTGCAAGTGGATCGAATGTTCAGGGTTACAATAATGCCAATATGTAATCCCCAGTCAGAGCCCATCTTGAAGGGTCTCTGGAGGGCAGGGCAGTGAATACCTGAGCTTGGGGGTGTGTTCCACTAACCAAACAGCCGTAAACTGAGGGCCATAAAAGCTTTTCTCTCCCCTGCGTCAGTAGACTGTTCTCTGGGGAATGTTTGCCAGCTGATAGCATGAGGACAATGGGGACAGTCTGTGTGAGGAAGAGGATGTTTGAGGAGTTCTTAAACAAGCAGTGTTTCAACACCACTATGTTTTACAGGTAAATCTGGCACAGTTTAAAACAGACTCTCTCGGAGTCTAACTGTAAGATGATGCAAATGAGCGAGACCAATGATGACCTCAAAACTAGCAGTAAATAAGCTTAAAGTAGAATGGAAATTCATGCAGACAGCAAAATATAAGATATGTCATGATATAATAAGGAATGATATTCAATATTCACAGCATAAGGGTAAATTCACTAAAAAAAGGTAAATTGTGCCATCATTTACTCACCCTCTTCACCTGTTTGATTTTCTTTCTTCGGCAGAACACGAAAGAACATATTTTGAAGAATGTTGGTAACTGAACAACAGCGGTCACTTCTGACTTGCATTGGTTCTGTGACCATACAATAGACGTGAATGGGTACCGCCGTTGTTCGGTTAAAAGAGAAAAAAAGGAGTCATATAGGTGTGAAAAGACAAGAGGATGAGTAAACGATGACAGGATTTTTCCCTATCCCTTTAACAATGAATCTTGAGATATATATTGTATATCCTCAAAACGCTGAAAATATATTCACCCAATGCTATATATACCGTAACCAGACAACAAAATAGACCACCTCGTGTATAACAGAAAACAAGATGTAAAACTACAAAGCATTTCTTGTAAGCCAAATCCCCAAACACTGTTAGGATAAACAAATCAATTCAGTACTACTAATGTCCATTTCAGGATCGATAGGAGTCTAATAGATGCTCCAATGTACTACAAGATGGCCGAAAGTAAAGCATGACCTAAGTTCGCTACTAAAAAGGGATATTTTTTCCCAAAAGGAAACCCATCAGTATCCATTAGGAATGCCTGAGAGAGGCTTCAGGATTTGCGTTGGCCAATCGCACTGCCGATCTCTACAGCTAAATGGATCAGCCGCACTTAACCCTGTCTCCCCAAAGAGCTCATGTGCCCAAGCTCCCGTTCTCACTACCATCGGCCCCACATTCAAGGCTGTGCTTCAAAAGCACTACACCCCAACACACACAAATGGAGCTTTTCAATGTCCCTCGTATCCTTCTGCACTCCGTTTTAGTGTCAAACCACTTCAACATTCTTTACAGAAAACAGCCGAAGCACACACAGCTTCCTCGCACACTTGTTTGTCTGTGTTTTCTGGATGTCGCTAATAACAGCCTTGAAGTTACACCCTTGAAGAAATCAAAGGGCAGCGGGGCTACCTGCTTCCCTGATCTCTTTCTCTGCCCTGCCCGGATGCTTTGTAGTGTGGGTAGAGTGTTTGAAGACCGAAGGACTGGGCAGGGTCCAGATTTCATGAAAGACTGGAGAGTTAGAGGGGGGGTTAGGTGCAGACAGAGCAGAAAAGTGGAGGAGGAGGAGAGACGGAGGGGTATTATATTATTTTCTAAAGTCACGACTATCATGCATGAATTTACCTACACCCCCAAGTCCATATACACATGTCTGCCCTCACTGTCAACCTCTCTGTGTGTATGAAAGCTCAATATCTATGCTAGGACACGCATAATAGCTGTGTTAAACATAATGGAGACTATCGTAAATCACAGAAAACATCAATGGTCTCCCACTGATCTACAAACAGCGCCATCATTACTGAAAACAATGAGAAATGCTAATAACCACAGAGACATTGAAAAATCTCAGACAGAGCTAATCTACTGCATTACAGCTCTGCGTGTGTGTTGTGTATGGGTTTGAAACATCTGCAGCACCGTCTGAACTGTTGGAGTTCAGATCTGTAATTTCCAACCAAGGGTTCATTCATTTTGCTCAACCTATAAAAAAAGATAATGTTATTCCTGGATTCTATTTCTAAACATCTCTACAATCTTTCTTATGAATGTTTATCTTAGATTGCCAGAACTGTTAAAAAAGTGAAATATAAACAAGTTTATCTGTCTTATTCATTGGAAACGAAGCTACCTCAGGAGCCCATTTTTACCCAGATTATTGACTGATTTGGTTTATGTGAGACATAACTATAGAATTTACTTCAACGTATTATGGAAATGATGAATGATATCCAATATACCAGTAAGTTAAGTTGCTTTAGCGTTAATATAAATACCCTCAAGTTGTTCTAAACCTGTTCTGTTTTTTGTTTTTGTTCCGTTAAACACAGAGAAAGATATTTGGTAAAATGCCTGTAACCAAACAGTTATAGGCCACAATTGACATCCATAGTAAGAAAATAAAAAAATGGTAGTCAAATGTGCCCCAGAACTGTTTGCTGTTAGCAATTTGTCCTACCATCATAGTCAATGGTGGCCAAGAACTGTTAGAAGCAGTCTAAGTATCTTTTTCTATGTTCATCAGAACCAAAAAATGTATACAGATTTGGAAGAATTTGAGGGTGAGTAAATGATGACAGAATTTTCATTTTGGGGTGAACTATTCCTTTAAGACAGGAGACCTTGTGGTTTACTGATGGTGCTTTGAGGGTTTATAAGATGAAAACGGTTGGGAAACACGGCTTTGATATTATGAAAGCAACACACCCTTTGTATCTCTCTTTCTGAGCTCACATCAAGCTGAAGGGCAGCATGTGGTTGTCGCTGTTTTGTTGCCAGTGAGCTCTCTTCAAACCGCCAGCCAAAAGGACAGCGGCCATTGGGCCTAAGCTCCAAAAACAAGCTTGCATGATGGACTTATAACACAATTAAAACAAGCCCAAACACTTTTTGTTTATTATTCAATGTGCTTAAAGAGATCACAATTTTTTCATCATTTACTCACTATATTGTCATTTCAAACCTGTATGACTTTCTTCTGCAGGACACAAAATAAGATATTTTGAAGAATGTTGGTAACTGAACAATGGCGGTACCCATTGACTTGCATTGGTTCTGCATCAATCCAATAGAAGTGGTACCTCTGTTGTTTGTTTACCAAGATTCTTCAAAATATCTTCTTATGTGTTCTGCAGAAGAAAAACGTCATACAGGTTTGAAATGACAAGAGGGTTAGTAAGTAATAATAGACTTTTCATTTTTGTGTAGAGTCAATTGCTGTCCCCCAAATAAAGACTTATAATCTTAAATTTAGAAGACTAAAATAAAAACATTTGGTTATACAATGCTGGAACATCAATTATTTTGTTTTGTGGTCTTATTTTTCTGATGTTTGATTGCATAAAATCTATGACAAATTTCTATATTTCATAAAATGCCACAAAATCTGTGGCCCCCCTGGATCCATCTTGGGTCCCCTCAGCGGGCCACGGCCCCTAGTTTGAGAACCTCTGCTGTACTGAATCATTCAGCTGTATTTTTATCTGGCAATGGCTTTTCTGTAAAATGTAACATTTATGTCATATTATTAATTGGTAGAAATAACAGCAATATTATGACGAATTAAACTTCAAGAGAAAGTGCAACATACTACAGCTATAACTGCAAACAAACTGTTAAACCACTATAATGTGACCTATGCATAAAAATAACGTTATGGTCTACCAAAGAGTCATATTGTGGTCTTGGATTAAAACCAGAATGTTATGGTTGCGTGATCAGTTTTTACTGGCAACCTGTGTTACCATCTGTGCAGAACAAGATGCGAGAGAAAACCTGGAAATGGGGGGGGGGTGTTGGTCAGGGGGCGAGATGTAACCTGTCCCCTGCTGAATGCCTCTCATTCCAAGCAGTGACTCCCCCCACAGGCATGAATCACAAGGCTTATGCAGTCTGGGGCCCACAACAGTAAGCTGAATCACACACTACCGGCCCTACCCACCACCATCATCACCAACCAAATTAGCACCTTGGCTCTGTACAGTTGCACAATGTGTTAAGTGAGTTAGCCAGTGGGCTCGCACCGGTGTGGGCTGTGCATGCACACAGGTGTGTGCGTGCTGCTTTAAATGTGTGTGTGTGTTTATGTGCAGGTGCTCACACTGCCATTAAGAAATGCGTACGTATGCGCATGGATATCAACATGAGCTTTGAGCTTGGAGAAGCCACCTCAGAGACACAAGTTTGGCTTTTATCTGTTGGCCCAGCACAAAGAGCGGGTTTTAATTCGGAGCCTCCTAATACCATAATAATTACTGCTGGCAGCAGGAGGCGATGTGTGTGCGTGCTGGCGTTTGAAGTGGTTGGGGAAAAATTTTACCAAGGAAATGAGCGGGGGAATAAGCCTGTGATAGACAAAGGAGGGAAGTGCATTGTTTCTATGAAGCTCCTTAAACTCGGTTGACAAGCTGTCTCTGCGAATCTTTCCGCCACTTTCTAACGTCGTACTGTGATCAAACGCATGCAGCCACACACCTCACCTAGGCAGTGTCATGATACCACCTAAGGATATGCACTTGGAGCCCGAGAAAGCAAATAATAATGTCTAAATGCCACGTAAAAAGGGTTTTGCTTTGTGACTGATGTGAGGGTGGTTAAAGTAACAAGGTCGTGTGAACTAAATATGAGGCTCGCCATGAAGCCTTTTATATGCTAATCATTGAGCTTTCCATCATGGAACAGATTCAACAAATTATTATAAAAAAGCAGGTGCTGGTGGTGTCCCTATGGGCTGGTAGAGGTGGGCAACAAAATAAAATGAATGGGCAGAGGTCCAACGGCTTCCACTTGGCAGTTAAATGCTACAGAATTCAAACCAATTGCCCGGAAAGATGATGAAGTTATACTTCACCCAAAAATGAAAATTCTGTCATCGTTTAATCCCTTTGTGTTGTTCCAAATCTGTATAAATGTCTTTGTTCTGATGAACACAGAGAAAGACATTTGAAAGAATGCTTATCACCAGACAGATTCTGCCCCCCCATTGACTACCATAGTAGGAATAAATACAATGGTAGTCAAAAGTGCCCTAGAACTGTTTGCATTGTTCAAAATGTCTTATTTTGTGTTGAACAGAATAACAAATATATAATGTTTTTTTTCCTACTATGGGAGTAAAAATATGTCTGGTTATAAGCATTCTTCCAAGTATCTTTCTCTGTCTTCATCAGAGCAAAGAAACATATGCAGATTTGGAACTACTCGAAGGTGAGTTAATGATGACAGAATTTTCATTTTTGGGTGAAGTATCCCTTTAAAGCATGTTTTCTGTCTACCTACATATTCTGATCTAAAACAAGGGGGAACCGAAACGACTTTTTATCCCATAGGGTTTAAGAGATCATGGGTCAGTTGTTTGACTGGCATATTAGAAACCACAAAGTGCATGTTCTCACCGTCATGTATACTCAATACCTTGAACATGTACACACAGCTTTCAGTACAGCAATATAGTCTGGCCACAAGGGAGTAAGTAGATCCAATGACACACAACTGTCTCAGCCTATATAAAGCACTGCTAAATGAGTGAATTTTAAATCTTAAATAAATTAATAAAACAGTAAAAGGATTAGCTTGAAAGAACTGCTTTGTAGACTCACAAGAGAGAGATATCATAATGATAGGACCCTGTGCAGCAGAAGAAACACTTCATCTCTCTGTTGCGCCACACAGCATTTTTACAGTCCGGACAGAATTGAAGCCGGTGCACATTTTTCTCTCAAACAAAAGAACGCAGAAGGATAAGATACGTGGGTATAAAAGACAGTGGATTGCTGCACTAAGCTAAAGGCAGGTGAGAATGCCAAAAAAGACAGATACACTTGATAGGAAAAGGGAGTGAGAGAGCCTCAAGAGCAGATAAGATAAAAAGCAGGTACCTCTGGGATGGAGAGGAATGCCTGCCTGGGAGGGTTTTTTTGGATTTTGGGGTGGGGGTGGGATTGGTGCGGTTGTAACAGGGGAGCGATGCACATGCATCATTTTTATATTGAACAAATTTAAACAATCAGTCATAGATTACATTTTTTAGGAGTGGTGAAAATGTCAATTACACTTTTAAAACATTAAAAACAGTTCATTAAGTTAACATAACGCGACAGAATTCGGCTTCCGTTTTGCGTCAACAAAGTGCTAGTAAAACATTCACTTTTACGGGAAAGGTGGTAAATAGTAAACGAGGTCAGTCCGAGTCCTGCAGCAGGTTTGTCGCGCATTTAAAGTGAGATGAAAGAGTGCGCGTCTATCCGGCGACACAGGGTTGTCTCAAGCGCAGCGGAGTGTCACTCCTCAAGACCAAGACTTGTCCGCGTTGTTAACCTTTGAACTATTTCCAGATTTAAGCATAAGCCACAAACCTAAAGACCACCAACAGCCAAAGAAAAATCAGTCCGAATATTTGAGGAAGAGTGTGTAAAGGAGACGCGAAGTCCCCCAAAGTTGGTTAAAGAAAAATGTAAAGATGTTCTTGACGCACTTGCGCTCATCATTCGTCAACACGCACTTGTTCAACCCAGCAATGTTCTCTACATTTAAACATGCACTTTTGCATTACATTCATAAAATAGTAAGTAAATGTAAATGTAGTCTATAATTAAAACTTTTTACAGAAATTGGCGTTATGCGCCTTGACGTTTTAGTAAATTTATTAAAAAAAAATATTGAACTTACCTTGCAGCGTTAAGGCAAGCACGGCGCAAACCCCGAAGCGTCCCAGCATCGTTCTTTCCATAGTTGATTCTTAACTCAGCGGCTTTCTGTCGCGCAGCGTCGCTTTGATTTCTTTGCGATGTCTCGTCAGTCCGGCTTAGGTCCGTACAACTCCTTCACCCTCTGCTTTCAAACTGCCTCACGCACGCACTCACACACAGCCCGTCCTCACAGCAAGAAATCTGATGCGTGTGGTAGTGACTTGGCTGATATATTTGCACAAAAGGTGACCCGTCTGCCCCTCCCCTCTCCCTTCCCAAACCTGCTGCTGGAGTGAATGCAAACGGGCAACGGGGAAAGCGCTTTTAACTCTCAAACGCGGATTCGGAGTTAAATTGATGGGATTTAACCTTAAAATATACTTTTTAATCATGTTTAAATCATATAAATGAACGCAGTTGCGTTTGTATGAGTTCTGAATCTGTGATGAACGATCACAAACGACTGCAGAACGTAACTTATAACGGTAGGCTATTGATGGTAGTATAGAAAACATTCTGTAAATTCTCCACACAAGATTTGGACTGTGCTGTTTTTTCATGTCACTAAGAGAGGTGTTTCTCACTCAGGGAGGGATCGGATAGTAAGTATATAATCTCAGTCATGCCACAAGCTTAGATCTCGGTGTTCCATTGGTAATAATAGTGTCTCAGTGCACACAGGGTTGCAAAAAGGCATTCCAGGATAGCTCGAGCAAACCAGATGCTTTACTTTTCTCAGGGCAAGACTGGGGTGCACAAGAGATAGAGAGTTTGTTGTCAAACCTGGTAAGAAGGGATTCTATTGGAAATGAAGTGGGTCAAAGAAGTGATGAAAGAAAGAGAGAGAGAGAGAGAGAGAGAGAGAGAGAGGAAAGGGGTGGGGCTTAAATATAGAGAGTATAGCATACAGCAGAACATACTGTACATAACGGTGTCATAACTGTTACTTTGTGCTATTCCCGGACCATGACAGCACATCAGAGCATTAAAATACTCCTCACATAACACCAGCCTTTTGAGGTATGCAAAAGCATTTCTCTCTCTACAATCAGTTAAGATCATTCAGGAAAGAGCAGTGTTGATATTATAAATGGGCTGAACGGGAATGGGAAATTTCTTTCCAACATTGTATATTTCCTGATCATTTTAGAGATAAGCCAGAACTTATAATGTTATGAAATTAAGCTTTGTTTTGGTATAGAGTTACAAGGTCCACTTTAACTACTGGTCACAGAGCCAGAACGAAGAACATTCTAATAATCAAAACCCACTCTGTGACCTTTTTCGTGGTCTAGATTTTGCTCTTTGAACACATCAGAGCCTTCGCTTGACCCAGGAGTGCAGTAGTCCTCTAAACTGTGTGTGATATCCCTCAAAAGTGTTGTGCTCAGTGTCAATTTCAGGACCATCAGAACTACAAACAGATGGCAGGATGATAAAGGCGCGTAATGATAAAATGATGAAAAGGGGAGAGAAGAGGTCAGAACAGCTCTTTGATTTTTGTGTTAGGGTGTGACGAGCATGAAGCCTCGGGGAACAACAGAGATATAAGAACAGAGCAGCGGGGAAAAGAGAAACAGAATGATAAATTGGGGCTTAAGAGAAAAAAGCAGGAAAGATCTGCAGTGAATCAGACAATACACAGCGCAGTTATATTGCATTGATGTGCTTTGTACGTTTTCGCATGTTATAGGTTGTTGCGCAATGCGCATAAATAAGTGCACTTACACAACCTAGTCTTTTTAACACCACATGCACACACACTTTCGCAATGTGAATTTTTTGGGTTATCTTTTTGCTTTTCGATTATTTCTTTGTAGATATTCACATTTCAGTCAGGTTATTATCTTCCCCAACATCATTTTTGGTAACTGAACACAGAGGATGGAAAATGTGCTTTACAAGAGATGCCTTTTTATAACACTTGGCATAGAAACAGGAAAAATATAGTATTTTCAGTAAAAGCCAAAATGATACAGGGAGTGGTAATATTTGGCTCAGAGAGAGCATTGCAAGATGCAAAAATTATTTCTGGTCAATGACAGTTGCATGAGATATAAAGTATCGGACAGAAATACATTGCAAATGATGATATGTTATATATCCACAGATATAAAAGAAAAAAATTGACTCAAGCATGAGAATAGTGTCACAATCAGTGACAAAGCACAGTGGAGGATAATCGGTGAGAATAACTTGAATCTCTTCCTCACAAGAAGCTATCAAATAAAACCAGAAGACTGGAAACAGCACACCAGTCATACAAACTTAAAAACTTTATATATATTTATATGGTGCTTTTTACAATCACAGTCTGCTTTCATTCTACGAAAATATCGACTCAGAAATTCCATATAAAATTCACAAAAAAACAATACTGGCTGACGACGTGGTGCATAAATTATGATTTTTATTTTTATTTTAAGTAAACTACTTTAAATCTCATAAACAAGATTTACTGTCCACATTGTGCACGGATATACAGCGCAAGGTGCCCGTGGCTGGGAGGAGAACCCCAGTACAGATGGGACAGATCCATATACTGCTCTCTTTCCAGGAAGCACCACACTAAGCCCACAAGCTGCACATATCCAGCTTTCAGATCTAGCCATAACAGTCTTTAATCACGGCGGCATAGCGTCTGGATCTAACCCAAAAGATGGGTGGCTGGCACGTGGGTGTGCGTGCTGACATTTCAGCTCCGGGGTTCTTCCTCATGGGGGCTTTTAGAGAAACAATGGAGGCTATCGTTCCTTCTGCCCACAACCTGACTTACCATCTTTCTCAGCACACAGAGCTGTTTATTATATACCACAGACCACACCGATCAGTCCTTAATGTGTGGGTCAGAGAAGAATATAGAAGAACTAACTCTCAGTAAACACGGCAGATTCATCCTTGGCACTGAGGAGAAGCCTCATTAGCAGTCAGTGAGAACACAACAGAATATATTGCATGCTTCATAATGCACAAGTTTACTGTAAACCCAAACTGAATGACTCACACAACTGCTGGTGTCATAACCCCGGCCTGTGAAACAGTTCAAAGTACTTTGTTTGGAACAGCAGAGTTTTTCTGTTGTGTACACAGCAGCATCTTTCAACTAATGCTTTTTATGGTGTACAGCAAGTGGAAGAATTATATAATGATTTTCAGATCAGTTACCATTGATTATTGTTCGGTCTACTTAAAGTGAAACGCTTGGCAAACTATCGTTCCATCAATCAATCTATAGTGTGTATAAATTGGAGTGTGCTATATAATGCATTATCACTTAGTGGACAGTGTTCACTGTAAATGCCTTTTAAAGTTATTTTTGTATCTATAACTTAAAGTGCAAATGTGTTTGCTATACAAAACATTTACATTGTTACCTTATTACTTTGGCCAGTGTGTCTTAAATCTCTCTGAGGCTCACAAGTGGACTGATATACCAGGGAAGGAGGATGGCAGCAAATCCATCCTCTCTGAGAACTTGCTCAGCTGACCTGGTGGATGATATATAACAGATATTTTCTGCAGATTCAATTAAATGGCAAGAATTACATAGAATGTAAGGACCTATTGTTTAATAGGGACATTTTTTGCTAGACAATAGAGAGAGACAGGAAATGACTAAGAATAAGAGAGGGGTACAGTCCACCAGACCACCGATGCCGACAGTCATGTTCGTTTTCTAAGTAAACCATACCCTTCCCTATTAAACAAGAAATATGTTATTGAATTTAGGATTGTTGAACACAATCTCATGGGAATATGTAACTATTTTACGAGGTGGCTAATTCATATGATTTTATTCGTACATTTGAGTATGATCTGCTGTCACACAATGTTAGGTTTAGTGGTTGGGTTAAAAGAGGGGCTTCCGTATTGCTTTTTTCTAATACTTGAACGAATTCATACAAATTAGCCACCTCGTAAAATAGTTATCTATATATATAATATTCCTGTGAGATCCAGGTTGGATTTGAGCTATGTAACATTTAGGCTACTTAAATATGGTTGGTTTGAGCTTACAAAGTACTTTAGACAAACCGCACAGTAAACATTGAGTATAACACATCCAATTTCATAAACATTCCTCCCAGAAAACAATATTGAAATATTCTTACTTTAAATGCATCGAGAACCTTTAAACCTTTATCATGTTTAAGCGCTCTCTCTCTTTCACACACATACGCCTGCAACACGCCAGAGGTACAATCAAGAAATTTGTGTGCTGAGTTAGATGGGGGTGTTTGAGCTTTAAGGCAAATTCTGCGAAATATATTCAGAGTTATATAAACGTGAATTATAACTCACTTTAAAGAGAAACAACGCAGTTCCATGGAAGGAATAAAGAGGTAATTATGGATGAGTCAAAGCGTGACTGTTTATCTAGAAAGCATGTAAATGAGGTAACCAATACGTGCATCAACGTGTCCGAGCTGGTCACAATGGATCTCATAATTCTTACACAAAGAAAACCAGTAAGATTGTGGTCTGATCTGTGGACACCAGGCAGAAAATCATATTTGAACACCTTCTAATCCTACAGCTCTTGTTCCCGCAATACCAAATAATGGTTGCAGCATACAGCAGAAATAAGAGGGTTTTTTCGGCAGAGAGATCTCTGGGCTCAGATTTCTATTCCATCTCTCTAGAGCCAGATCATGCCAGTGTTTGTCCACCTGTGTGTCCATTAGGCAGTGTTGCTCTCTGTGCAAGTTAGTTGGTTCATAATGGGGCCCCATCTGTGTGCGGTGAGGCCCGTTTCAGTGCCAAACTCAGCTGATGTCACCTCCCCCTCGAGGGGCCTCATCTCTTCAGGGGGACAACTAGACTCACCCCCAAACCACCATACACACATTTAGTTGTCACACAGCTCCTGCTCTTTATCGATTCAACCAGCGGGATAATCCGCGGCCCTTTCAGAGACTGGACTAAAGCCACTTTACCCATTAGACTCTTTAGCCTAGCACACAGTGTAAGAAAGGAAAGGTTAAGATGAAATGCTTCAATCTTAAAAGGGATTCAAGTATCCCAGGCAGGCACTAACATATTTTTAACCGACTTAATTAAGAGTATATAAAAATAGTGTGGTGCAAGAGAAAAAAATCCAGACTTATTTTGTATTCGCTCTCTCCCTCAGCATCAATTCTGACCAATTACTTAAGCCATCATGACCTAATCTACTTTTGATTACGGGATAGATCACCCAAAATGAAAATTCTGTCATCATTTACTCTCTTGTCATTTCAAACCAGTATGACTTTCGTTTTTCAGCAGAACACAGAATGGGATATTTTGAAAAAAGTTGGCAGCCAAACAGCGTTGGCATCCGCTTCTATTGAATGGACACAAAACCAATGCAAGTGAAGGGGTACCAGTTAACAACATTCTTCAAAATATCTTATTTTGTGTTCTGCGGAAGAAAGTCATACAAGTCTATGATGACAGAATTTTCATTTTTGGGTGAACTATCACTTTAATGTATTACATTTTCAAACCCCTAATTCCTCTAACATCCTTACATCACCCCGTAAGCCCTCTTCTTCATCAACCCATGCTTGCCCATCTCTCTCACCCTCTATTACTCATGATGATGGTCATTATCGTATTAGCCCCCAATGACGGTGCATTCAGGGAAAAGAAAATATGACACATGCTCAAGCACAATGACAAATTGCTAGTGTAAATGGAAGTTTGTTTTTGAAGAAAGAACGGACAAAAGAACTCAAGATTGAAAATGCCAGCACGTTGTAGTCATTTGAGAGGGTACGACGGAGCCCCCTTACTGCTATGATTTAGCGTTGTGATCATGGGCTTCTGAGCTCGCAGCATGCCCGCTCATCAGCACGAGTGTAGCAGTGCAGAGGAATGCCCACGTGTTCCTTTAATCAATTTACCGGCTGATTCATGCTTCCAGCAGAAAGAATTGTCTGTTTTGCACAGATCAGCAAGAACATTACGTTATTCGAGTACAACGCAAAACTCTTTGCTCTTTTCAAAAGCCAAGGATAGCATGATGTAAATTCACTGCAGTAATTTCTTAAAAAGGGTTAAGACTTAATTTAGTGCAAAGGCATAGACGCATAAATCAATGAGAATCATAATCAATATTCAGCATATGGTGAGGCGCAGTGTCCCGCAGGAGTGTGTGTGAGAGAGAGAGATAGTGGGCGTCATCATCTGGCTTGGTTGGTTTGAGCTTTGTTTCTGTCCCTTTGATCGAGCAAGCGGGTCCCAAGGAAAATCCAAGCTTCTGTGCGAGCGCCCCTGCAAGAAATAACTCCCAGAGTTTCTCCATCTCACACAAAATATAAATGCTTTTACTAAATTTAAAACGAAAATCAGATCAAGCTACATTCATAGATGTAACGGTGCCTTCCTCATGTCAATAAACAGAATACCCAAAAAAAAATCTGATATATGGAACAACATGTTTAGCAAATGTGGGTATATATGGATTTCACAGAATAAAAAGCATATAATGTATATGCAATGTAAAGGGGTGTAATGTGACTTTAAAACTGCCATATTTGAAAATCAGGAAAAATAGAAAGCATGAAAACATTTTCTGAAATAGTTCTGAATTGTGGGCACTTGCCTCAGTCACAACCTCAGGCATCCTGTGACATTATCAACAATAGTTCTGTTATTCTCTCATAGAGACCCACCAATCGATGAGTTATTCTGTCATGGTGACCCATTGTTCAGCACTTCCTGGTAGAATGATGCTATGTGATGGCCTGTGGTTATGAGCATTCTGACTCAGCATCTCTGACTAGTGCTAGACTGAGATGACTTCACACTGCGTCGACAGAATGATCTCGACTGTTGGCAGGAATATTAGAGAAAGGGGAAAATGCAAGAACAATCGATCTGTTTACAAGTAGAAATAATAGATTTTTTCTGAGTGGTTTTTAAAAGCATACAATCGCACTCTTTCTCTCTACCTCTCCTCTATTTTACATCTACCCATAATGCCTTGTGCTCTTATGCTCCTCCTCCTGTTTGTGCTTTTTTTACAGTGGTTTGATCCATTCTTTGTCAGCATGAAAAATAGCTGGACTTCAGCTTTAAACAAGGGACTTAAATGGAAATAAAAGGGAGAGTTAATTACACTTCACCAGAACTTTTGGAGTCACTGGAAGACAAAAAGTCTATTTAAAGGTCCAGTGTATAAAATACAATTAAGCGACATCTAGTGGCGAGGTTGCGTATTGCAACCAACGGCACACTCCACCTCTCCACTCCACTACGGTGGCTGACACAGAACTGAGATGTCGTCACGTTTTCACTTCTTTGTCAAATGAGATAACGTTTACGAAACACAGTTTTAAAACAAGAAATGTAAATGTCATGTAAACCAAATTATACATTTATTTCCTACTGCTCAGAACATATGATGCATTGCAATATATTTGTACGTATGAAGAGTTTGGTTCCAAAATGAGATGATACATTTTTCAATTAATATCAATCAAACTGCAGTTGGTTTGTTTTGATTTAAGCCATAATAACAAAAAAAAAATACAGCTAACTAACAATAAAACACATCAAAAACATGATAACATAATAAAAAACATGATTTTTGAAACATTTTACGGAGTTATCTCATTTTGGAACCAATCTCTTCATATTAACATTGTGTTCTTTTTACAATTTTGCATTGTTGCAAAGCAGCTTTACAGAAAAACATATTAGCCCTAAACAGAGACATGAGTAAAAGAAATAAGTTTTAGCTCATAAGCAGTAGAAATGTAAGAAAATAATCTGTTAAGGTTATATATAAATTATATTAAATTTATAAAAAAAATATAAAAATACATTACAATTTGAAGTTACCCGAGAAACAAGTTTATGTAGCAAGCATTCCAACCAGGCAGTCAGACTGGCAGTAAAATGATGTCATCATGTATTGTTTGCTGTGTTAATTGGCAGATACATCCATTGTTTTTGTGTGTGATTATGATGTTGAGTATCTGGCTAAATAGAAGTAGGATTTGGCAGTGTGTTGTATCATGGGGCTCAAATCTGCAGGCCATGATCACAGATTCCCACCATGGCCGGCTGTGGCTGTTGTCATCCTCATTGAGTATTAGGCTAAACCAGAGCTGTGTCTGTCAGTCAGAAAAATTATGTAATAAAGATAATAAAGATAATGTTTGGCTAAAGATTCATTCAGAAATTTTGTTGACTTACTTGTGAATGTCACAGAATTTGCCTCAACCATTCAGCCAAAGTCAGACCTGCAGCTGTCCAGCTGTGAGTTTGGCTTATGATTCACCTAAAACAGAGACAAGTACATGTGCTATAAGAACACACAACTTCCATTTACGAAATGATTTAACAGTTAATTACTATAAAGCAAGTGTATCAACATTTAAAGAAACATTAAAGGATTCATATGACACGGCTAAAACAAATATTATCTTTTTTGTTTTAGATTAAATGCAATGTGTATACACGATTTAAGGTTAAAAAACACTGAAATATCAATAAACAAACCTAAATGCATGTTTTACCACATTCTGCTTAGGAAACAATAAGATAATGTGAATGAAAACATTTTTGAAAAATGGTTTATAGTTTCTGAACCAGTAGATGTAAACAATGATTGATACAATTTCACTATATACTATATACTGTAAATGCTTAACATTTTAACACATTATTATCCTAAATAATTGTTCAATTAGATTCCCAGAAATTATCTAACCATAAAATGAAACTGAATAACCATAAAATATATGATTAAAACTGAAGCTTACCTGTGTGGTGTGTCAGTCTGCAGGCACCTGCAGCAGGACTTTTAAATTGGGACTTTGATGCAGGACAAACAACCAATCAGGAGGCAGCTTCTAAATAACTGATTTAATTTGAACTGAAAAGGTGGGAATAAAGAACCCTTTGCCAATACAAAGAACCATTTCAGCAGAAAAATGGTTCTTCAGAAGACATGGTTCTAAATAGAACCTTTAGCATCAATAAAGAACCTTTCAAGAACCATATTGCTTTAGCGTGTAGGCCTAGTGTTTGAGAGGTGAAATGGGCACTATAACAATACTTAGGCTGCTAAGGTCACATGTTTTAAAGAATGGAAGACATTGAATTGCACTTGAACTTTCAAAAGGATTGTTTACAGGTCGACCAAAGGAAATCTCTTGAAGGAGTATAAAAGCTATTAGAGGTATGGCGCAAGCATAAAAATTATGTTGTGGCCTTGGGCAAGCATGCTATCTATAGTTATTCTTGGCATGTCACTCCCAATAGACTACACCACAATTATTCGATTGTCTAAAGTATTCTAAATGCCTCAATGAATAAATCAACAGCAATACAAACTATTAAGACAAATAGCAGTTTTGTCATTTTAATAG
The DNA here is from genome assembly GCA_006030095.1 of Triplophysa siluroides. Classification (NCBI taxonomy): domain Eukaryota; kingdom Metazoa; phylum Chordata; class Actinopteri; order Cypriniformes; family Nemacheilidae; genus Triplophysa; species Triplophysa siluroides. The sequence continues at coordinate 2,266,912 of VCII01000558.1, forward strand.
ACTGATTGAGTACAATTCATTCTATGAATCCATCCAAGACCAACATTTCAGTTGATGGCCAAATAATGCATTTCTTTGTAAGGGTCCTGCATCATTCTGATGGAACTACACACTACCACTACTACATCACTCAAGATTAAAGCTTCACATAGCCACAATGTTTATATATTCGGGGTAGATAAAACCATTAAACAAGGAGAGGAGAAAGTATTTTGATATTCACCACTGTAGCTTTAATTTATCGAACAGAAAATGGATCTGTAAATCCAACCTGCTCCACACCCGGGCCTGGAAATGAAATGACAACAAAAAGAATTATGCATGCTACTGCAAAGAAAAAATGAGGATAGAAAGAGTATGCATGCAGCAAAAGCTGAGTGGCAGTAATGCTTGCAGGTGGCAGGAAAATTTAATGGGCCGGGTTCTTTGTACCCACCCAACCATTACTCCCATAGGGCAATGAATAGTATTGGTGGATTGTTATTCATGAAATGCTGTGTGTGTGTGTAGAGCTACAGATTTAAAACACGGTCGGACATGAGACGGCTGTGAAAGAAGCGTCGTGGCTGTGATGAAAAATGAAAAAGAGGGTCATTCATATATCAAAAGGCAGGAAAGCACGACTCCCCATTACTGTGGTGCCTCAGGCAAACGCATAATGTTAGTCTAAATATCTGTCTGTTACACTTGAGCAGTGCTTTAAACCTTTCATCTCTGTCTGATGACAAGAGTATGCAGAATGAGACACTCATTTACGTTCTCCAAAACAGATTGTTTTAAAGAGCTCAGACAGTGATTCGAGTACATTAAATCTAGACGTAACAATTCATGTCATGTTTCCTAACCCACCTGCAATAGAGACCTTACTTCCATTTCAAAGAAGTAATAGACTTTAATGTTTCTTCAGAATAGGGTATGCGAGGCAACTTGGCATGCTAACGGACATCAGAGCGATGGCACAATGTCTCTTTTCTGGAACAGCATCCCAAATTTCACTGTCCTGACTTTGACTGTAGCATTAGCATTCCGTGCGAGTTCTTTCCTGAGTGTTCTTCAAAAGCAGGGGACAGTCACTGTTCTGTATCCAGACAGCAGTGTCAATGTCCCAGTGTGGCTCTGGAGCTCTGCACTACCTGGCAGACAAGCTTCAAGACAGAACCTTGAACATAAAAGATCTTAGACCCAGTCCCCCTCTGTCCAGGTCTGTTCAGTCGTGCCATGAAATCTAATGGTGGTATAAGAACACGGGATGGGGAAAGGAAAAAAGGATAGAACCCTGTTGAAAAATCATGTTGAGAATGCTTGGATCCCAGGACAGCTCATTCAGCTTCACCAGACCATGCTGACAAGCAGTGAACAGCTATGCTGGACCATAAACTAGACTACCATCAAAACATCATCGCCACATAAACATAAAGAGTATAAGAAGCATGAGATGGATTAATTGTTAGATAAAACTTAAAGGGATAGTTCACCCCGATACGTTTCAAGCTACATCCACAAATATGGAAAAAACCTAAACTTTTTGCACTTACTCGAGGCATGCTCAGCTGAAATTTTTATGTTGTTGTTTTTTGTAAACATATTATCAACTTGATGGCAAATTACCTCAGTGCTATGATAACGGAAGCGGCTTAGCTGGCTGAGATTTTAGTAGAAGTACGTCATCACCCAGCGTGCATATAGTCTATTATTACACTTGAAAAATATAACGTTTTGTTTGTAGAAAACATCACACAAAAACCATCCATTCCAAACACATACACACCTCAAATCGAACTACACAGCCCGCGAGCATTCCTACATTGCAAACATCAAGTCTGAACTTTGATGGACACAAGGGGAGAAAAGTGTGAAAACTTTGGCACAAGTTAAAAAACAGACTGCCGCATTCAACATGAAAGCCAGAGTACCCGCACGACTGTCATACCATTAGTACTAACCATTACACCGCTCATAAATAATCCATCATTCCTGTCTTCCTAGAGAATACACTCATCCTGATAAATCCTACTCACACGTGCTGTTCTGGTTGTCTTTACTAACTGAAGGGATATGGCCGGTCACATGAGACTTAATAAATAACCGCAGGTATGTGCATGGCTTGTGTTCACATTCTTCTGGACACTGTTCGAGTAAATATTTAATACCAGGATGTTGCAAAATTCATATTTCTGCTCGACGGAATGGAAATGTGGATGTGCATTGTCTGCAGAGAACATACTGAAGGAGCCTGATAGGAATAAACCAGAGAGGGAAACTGTTGAGATAAGACAACACAGCTGAGAGCTTATAGTGAACAGTGGTTTGAGTTGAGAGAGAGGTGAAGTAACCGCATACAGAGCTCACTCCCACCGCATGAAGCTGAACTGGCGCTGGGACGCAGGTGAGATAAATACTGCAGAAATGGAAGGACTGTCTGGTTATCAGTTTATGTGATTAGATCAGGAGGACTTGTTTAAGAGGAAAGACAGAGACAGCCCCTTTAATAACCCCAAACAGAATTGTGTTTGATTGTTATTTAGGGAACCGGAGGTAGGCCTGATCAGATTATATCCCTCATAGATGTTTCTGATGTTAAAACTGGGTTACAAAATATAGGGGTGTCATCGTTTCACACCTTCCTACATTATTTCTTACTTTCTGGATTTAACAGATGTGTTACCCATATATAACAAAACGCAATACTTCTAAAACATTTATTCATCTTAGTTTATGTTAATTTCAGCATTTACTTATACATTTAAACATTAAAATCAAAAGTTGTAACTGTTAACATTAGATAATGCACAGTGAACTGTCATGAACAATTGAATTGGCATCGACACACATTAACAAAATGAATAAATGCCCAAAAAACATACTGCTCATTGTTAGTTAATGCATTTACTAACGGTAACAAATACAACCTTATTTTAAAGTGCTGTAAGGTTTACAAAACTTCACAAACATATTAAAATCTCATGAATATGGTTTGATCCATCCACTGCCGAAAATATTGTTATTTAATACTTTTGTCCCATTAAACAAATCTACTTACAGGCAAGACTATGAGGTAAGTTGTAGATAATGTATCTAAAATAAAAATAAAATATTCTAGCCCCACTAGATTTTTTTTGACAAAATCTGAAAGAAAAAACGATTTGCCAATGGTGTGAGAAAAGCAAATCTAATTTAAAGCAAGTTCTGATAACAATACTATCTTTGTTCTGTTAAAATTATGCTATTTAAAGGAGAGTATATATTAATTTACTTTTAATTAAACATTGAATTGATTAAGAAAATCATTTTTCTTTGACAGTTGCTTCACTCTCCTAGTCAATTGCATGAACCCAGATCACGTGCCAGACAAACACAGTCATTCTAACCTGCATCTGTTCTCTGTTCGCCTTTTGGCCTCAAAACAGGTGTTATGTTCTAGAGAGCAGACTGTGCCATGCGCCTGTTGAGTAAAGACAACACAGGCTTGTCTGCCCTGAGGCCATGCCACACACACACACAAGGAAGCATCACAGCCACGTTTGCACACGAAGACAAGATTAATCTACCAAAACATCAGGACGTACACACCACCTGCCCTAAATAAAAACAGAGCATGATGGGTAGATTACCAATGACGCTATGCCGAAGCTGTAAGTCTCAGTGACGGTCTGACAGAGAAAAAAAGACAGCAGACACCTAGAGATAGAGAGAGAGAGGTGGCCAGCAGATGATGAAACTCAACCAAAGTGTTTGTTTGGAAAAATAATTTTGTTAGCGTTTCTTCTCAATGCGTTTACTTTTCTCGACACAGCCAAACAGCAAAACCAACAACGACAACTCTGTGCTCAATTCAGTGGACAGTGAGATTAGATTAGACATCGAGAGAACAGAGGAAAAAGAGAAAAAATATTTACACACTAACAGTTGTGTAAAGAGGAAGACCTCTGTAGGAATACATTTTGGCAAAAAGGGTGAATCTCAAACACAACCGTACAAAAAATATTTGTAACATTAGATTTCGACTTAATCACATTTACAATTGCGTTCAGACACACTCGTTTCGACCTCTCTCTTATCCTACAGGAAAAACAGACCGGCGGAGAGAAGAATGGTGTTGAGTGGTTGTCAATGATAACCGCCGCTATTTTAAAAAGCCCAGAAATCCTCAAATCGACACATCTGCAGTGGAATATTAAAGACACCTGGTAGATTGAGTGCACGCTGACAGCTTTTCGGCGATGAACTCAAAATTGTACCGCCATTAAATGTTTCGTGTATTTCCCAGAACAAAGTCGCTTAATTATCCAATCTCAATAATTGAATTACAGCAATTCTAGTTTTAATCTACTCTATACACCCACATGTGCCATTATGGAAAAACACCTTGGAAAGGTTACCAGACGAAACATCAAGGCTGCGGGAGTCGTCAGTGACACTGGAGCCAAGACTAAATCTCCCCACCTCAACAGTAGCAAGTGAACAAACAGCAACACCTCCACAGCCAGCATTCTTTACATTCTCCTCTATCATTCACAGACATGTTTATCTTTCTCCCGTGCTTCCAAATTACAGGGGAGAGAAAGAGAGAAGGGGGCAGGTGAGAAGGGGGGAGCTCAGGTGTTCTGCAACAGCTGCTGCTCTGAAAAAAAAGATAGAGAGAAAGATATTGAGAATTAAATGTTACAAAAGAATAGATTTGATGCAAAAAAATGCACTGGCTGATTGTAGTTCAGGCGGTTTTGTGTACTCACAGTCACAGATAAACTGGCAGAGAGCTGGGCAGTGTGGACACAGGGAATGACACAGATGCTTTCCGCTTTGTTTTTCCAGGGATCATCTGAACACACATTGGGTGTATAGTAAACAGTTACTTAGACTAGCACCCAAACGCAGTCACGCAGAGCAAAACATCCACTGTGTCTAAACACAGAGGGGGCTTTTTAAATACATTTGTTTGTTTAGAAAAGTTTGATTTTTAAATGCCTAGACAACGTTGGTTGAGGCATTTCATTTTGATGAAGCTCAACTTCTGAATAGTGGTTCGCACAAGTCCCGATCTTTGCTTCCCTCTGGTGTTGAATATCAGTACTACAACCAGGATACAAACACGGGTTGGCCTTGCTTTGAACGCGCAAAGCAACTTAACTGTAATACATTTACCTCTTGTGGTACCTCGTTCTTGGTGTCCTACAGTCAATGTTTCATAATTGTATCTATAACTTACGCTACATGGACCAAAAGAGAACGCAAATAACGCGGATAAAATTTCGAAGTGTGGAACCATGGACACTCCCACCGCGAGACTTAGGAGTTTAGTGATGCGCCACTGCTAAATAAGTGAAGCGTTTTTTGTTTTTATTCAAGACACCTTCTAGCCTTTTTAAATCAAAAATAAATATTTTTTGTCATATTAAGCTCCAGAAAGGGGGCAATTGAAGTAAAAATAGTTGATAACCACTGTGCTAAATGAATAAATGTACATGCAAATGTAGGGAAGATATTTTCAGAGCTACTCTTCAAAGCCATAATATAGGTACTATGGCAACAGTATAACATTGTCAACACTGTTGTCATAATAAGAATGTTTTTGGACTGCTTTACCATTCTCTAAAAACAAACAGCAAACCCAAAGCGACATCTTTAGATTCAAGATTCAAAGGAGCTTTATTGGCATGATAAAAAAGTTTTACATGAGATTAATTATAAACATGCACAAATACAGATTAAGATAAAAGTAAAATAGAATAATTTTTTTTTTAATATATATATATACATCTCAATATAAGGGTGATAGTGTCAGTTTGTGTGTGTTGTCCTGTCAGTGTTGTTTTGTGTTGTGCTGGTTGTTCTTTGGTCGTGGCAGGACTTGACATATCTTGCAGGCAGGTTTGAGCTTCTTGAGATTTTAAGTGTTTTACACAGTGTTGTAGTGATTATTATAAATTATTTATTTTTTCAAAATTAATTTGTACTTGTAATCTTTCATCAAAAACATTTAGCTCCTCTCCCACTCTCAACATCTCTTCACCACATGACGTCAGCAACAAAAGAGAGGTAGGACTATACTCTGTCCAATGGCCGGGCAATTTTAGCCCTCCCCTCCAGGCCCAACTTACAACAATCCAATCAAAAAGGGAAGGGTAAAATAAAGCCCGCCCTACATTTTCAGAAGCCGTTTCACTCGGATATACGTCAAGATACGGAAAAGAAGTCAATCGGAACTTCCGTTTAATGGTGACTTTTAAGGGAAAGTTCGCCCAAAAATAAAAATTCTGTCATGAATCACTCACCCTCACGTTTGTACACAAAGATATTTGTAGGAAACTTAGCAACTGAGATTTCTGGGGCATCATCCACAACCACAGTAGAACATTTTAGTAAATATTTTTGTTCCGTTGAAGAAAAATGCGATATTTTGAACAGTTCTGGGGCAGATTTGACTTTTAATTGTGTCTACTAAGGTAGTCAATAGTGGCTTGGAAATCTAAGTTGATAAAATGAAAAAATAAAATTATGCAGGTTTAGTACGACTCGAGCAATTCATGAGTGTTTTCATTTTTGTGTGAACTATTCCCAAAATGCAAGTATTTGCAGATAAATGGATGATGCAGAACACCCAGAGATAAATTTGTTGGCTTTATTTGTAGTAAATCTTTCTACTTCAATGATTTAGTTGACCTATACCTGAAAATACCTTAATAAACATATACTGAAGGATGATTATTCACACATGAATGTCATGTGAATGATTACATCTTAAAAAATTAGTTTAATATATATACTCTTAAAAACATGCTTACCATTTTGAGCTTGTACACTTCAGATCGCCTCTAGCATTACTTCCAGTTGTTGCAAATAAATTCACATCACAGACAATTCAACTTTTCCACCATCATACATTACTGTTGGATGTTTCGGGCAAAAATAAATGGATCACCAGTTGTACTGGCCATACTCTAAAGGTCCACATGATGGTGCTGTTACAGTAACCATAAAATAGTTACATAGCAGTTATCACAGTTCCTGAATCCTCTGCAAAAACTAGCAGCAGGGAAAAACAGACATTTGTCTTAAAGTTGAGTAAATCAGTCAGCACCAGTACTAAGATGTGATGTTAGGAATATAGCCGTATTGCTCAGACTCTTATTTTTGCACAACCCACCGAGACCGACTTTATAGAATATTGTTCAACGACTCAAAAAGCATCAAGCATTTTTAGCAAATGATACGTTTTATGAAACAAAGATAATGAAATCACAGATTTTATAACTGAATAGGAACCCAAACAGTAAGACAAGACACTAGGTTGAGTTTGAGTTTTTCCACAAAAGTTTATTTTACATTTTATAATTTCTTGCTTGCAGCGGCGACCTGTAAAATAAAAATAAAGGGTAGAAAATTAACATGACAAAAAGAGTTCATTACTAATCAGTCAAGCAATTTTCAACATTACCCCTGAAAACCTTGAGAAATTAACCAACTGCTGAAAATATTTAGCAGCCCAATCAAGTTCTGGACCTGATCTTAGCCAGGAGATTAAGATAAACACGCTGCCATACACTAACAGTGGTTTTCATCAAGCAGTCAGTGCAAAGCCAAGAATAGCAACAGTGCTCTGGAAGAAGTCAGAGAGCGAAAGATACAGCCAGGGCAAGCACAACAAGAAAATCACATTAACTCATCTGAATTCAGCTCATTAAGGGGATCAGGCAGAATAAAATGCCACCATACGGCAACCCAGCGAGCATGAAATTCAATCGGCTTGTTTACTTCCTTCAGCATTGGATTGGCTCACAGCAGTAGCTCGCGGGAGAGTGAAGGACCAGTGGAGGGCCAAAAACCCAGCAAAGGCTTTACGGGTAGGTTACATGTGCCTTTTTTCAAGACTTTACCATAACCAAATTAAACATCAAAGTAGGGGTGTGACGAGATCTCGTGTCATGATATCCGATTGGTCTCGCGAGAACACAATATCCTCACGCAATTGGCCTGATGGAGTGCTGGGCTCGAAATTGCGACCATTGTTGTTGCATATGCTTCCCAATTTAACCTGCGTGCTGTGAGCTGCAGTGACCGGCCCGGCCATGCATATAGACACGTGGTTTCCATTCCGCTGCGCTACTTTCCCACTGTTTCTCTATCTTAACGCGCTAGACAAATGGGTTTCACCTTAACGCTTATGATGCCATTAGCATCGCTTATGGTGGTTCGCACTGCCAGCAGCACTTTGGGAGTGCACTGCTGAACTGCAAGCGGACTGTACCACAAGTAGAGTATAGCAATTGCAAGTTCACATTACATTATTTTCAATACATTCACAGGCAAAAATAAAGTACATGATTTTATAATGCCTACATTGTGTTTTTAAGGTGAATAAATACTTCTTCCCCTATAAATTTCATCATCGAGGATTTCTAAAAAAAAAAAAAACTCATCTTTCTCATGAACTCAGTCTCGTGTCTCGTCTCTTAGGATAAGCGTCTCGTCAGACCCCTACATCAAAGCTATTGTGGTCAATTCTCAACATATTTAAAAGCTTCTTTTAAATATTGGATTAGAACATGGACCAGCATATTCATGCCGAGACAGATTCATCTTAATTACTTGAAAATTTACATTATTGAAACCGACAGCAAGGAATTCTGAAATGCTGATAAGCATTATTAAGGACTGAGGACTTGTAAAGTTAGAGATGAGTCCTCACCTGCCCAGCAATTCTGTCCAGGTCTCTGGTCCCCTGAGAGGTCAGTCTACGCCCGCTGGAAAACAAAACCACCATGCATTATGACACAATAAGCGATCACATGTAGAGATGTAGACATATATACGCAAATGGCAGCCTAAAAAAATCATCACAGGACCAAGTTAGCCTGATTAAGACAGTAGTGTTAGCGCAGTTACTGGAGGGCACTCACCCATTGGGGTCCTTCTCCACCATCTTAAGGCCTTCCAGGGCCTGGAGCACTTTGCGGGCAACGTTCTTGGAGCCCACACTGAAGTGAGCAGGGCACACGCCATTCCTCTTACGCCCGCCATAGATCTTGATCATAGCACCCACACCAACACCTCCGCGAAGGTACAGGTGACGGACTGTGGAGGCTGAGAGGGAGGAGGTGAGAAAAGTGGACATTTAGGCCAGCTGAAGAAGACAAGACCACAAGTACCAACACTCTCCATCCAAGACTCAAAGAAATCTGATGCAAGCCTGACCCACTTTATAGCAGCTCTCACTGACACAAACTCTGTTTCTAGAGTCTCAAACTCAGCTCTTAATTTTCAACAGTGTGTCAATGGCCTATTTGATGAATATCTTACTGAAACAGAAGCAGTTTTCCAGCATACAACAGCAACTGCTGACACACATTAACAGGACAGAGACATCAATAATCAGGCCCAAGCCTGCCACAACTGCTTACATTCAACATCCATTATTGATAACCCTATTGTGAGAAACATTTTCAGACCACTAAGCTCATTTTTTGCAACAGATTACCTTTAGGCTAGAGTTTGTGTGAGGAAAAACGTATTGTAATTCATTGCAAGTAAATAAAAATAAACATCACTTTCCTATGGGACAGCTCTAGTGAGACCTAGCACCCAAGCTTGTAAAACGGATCTAAACCTCAGATTTGATATTTTTGGCATAGTGAAAGTTGGATCAAACAAAAATGACACAAAATAGTTTCGCCCTGAATATGTGCATTAGACAGAGCTGCGTGATTGTGTGAAGTGCGTTTGTCGTGGTTGTGCGTGACATTAATGCGTTATAATGCGACAAATCCTGTTATTTAAATGTCATCTGGCTGTTCTGCGTGTCTGAGTGAATTATGTGCACAGTTTAACATACAACACGAGTGAGGGTCGAGGATTTATCTGCGTCTGCTCTGTATGAGGACATGAACACATCAACTTCATCTCCAGAGTAGCTCTGAGAGTTTATTTTACTGCAGTTTACAATACTATAGTATACTACAGTAATTTATGTGGACAAATATGCCACTATTGTATAGTAAAAAAAGGAAACACACAGAACTTAGAAATATTCAAACAAATGTAGGTAATCTAAAAATGATATGGCCCCAATTTATCCATCTGTATGTAACATTAATATCTTTTGTCAGTTTTCTGCCTTTTCATAATGAACTACACTTGCACATTTCTGCCTGTGCTACCAAACTTTGAACCTCTAGCACCAGTACTATGTGCAAAAAAGTGAACTTACAGCCTTAACACTATTAATAATTACTGCTTGCCTTTTGTGTATAGCAATCATGGAGAGTAGTAGGGTGGGCAATGTCTACCAAATTGGCATCGGACAATGCCTACAGTGAAACATCGCGATGGACGATGACATTGGGGGGCAGGGCCAGTGTAGGCTGTGGTAAGTCAACTGCTCGGGGTCACTGATGTGTCCCACTGCCATTGCGGACGCGCACAGATCAGGTCATCATTGACAAGTTTACACACACACACAACGAGCGCATTACTACGTTCACTTTCTACGAAAGTCTCGCGCGCACACACGTCGTGCAGGTTCCAAATCATACTCTAATGCGGATGAGCATGAATGGACGAGATCGACACATGCGCAGAATGTCATACTGTGGACTCGGCTGTCAACATTTATCTTAGGAATGTGGTGTACGCGTACAGGATGTGCGGACGACCGCGGACCCTCCTGATGACAAAAATTGCATCATGAAGGGGAATCACGATGCCGGACCAACATCGTGATGGCATCGTCTATCGGCCCAACCCTAGAGAGTAGGCCCTTAAAGAAATTCAGGCGGCCAACACTAGTTAAAATGCTTTGAAGCAAACTTGACCAATCCAAATCGAAACAATTATATTGATTATGTACATTATAATTCAAATGATGTATCTTTGGACAAGTAATTTTTGTACTCCCGACAAGTGAATGACAAATTTACTTGTCCGAAGGACAACCACATGACAATGCTTAATGTCAAGCAATGTAATATGCAAATCAAGATTTCCTATAGAAAATAACACAACATTAAACTGGCCACATAACATGTAATGATATAACAGCCAATGGACTACAATGCATACATTATATTGAATTCGTTAAAATTAGAAAAACAACAGAAAGAATGACTGCCCTTTGACTAATATGAACAAGTTGTATGAACTTTTGCAACAAAACTTGTGTAATACATTGATCAAAAGAAGCCAGCATTCTTGCACTGCAGTGTGAAGCTCGGATCTCTGCTCAAACCATCATACCACTTCAATATGCGTTTCTCTGGCATAAATTTCCCGAACAAGATATAGACTCACCAGCTCTGATGTAGAACCAGTTGTCATCACTGGGAGCCAGCTCTTTATGCTTGGCCAGTTTAACGATATCAACCCAATCCGGCACCTTCAGCTTCCCAGACCTGCGAAGACATCAAGGTTCAATGTAAGCCGACCAACGTTTTCACTACAAAGTCGCAAGCTATCGACACAGGCAATTTTCATCAAACACAAGAGTTGAACTGACTTCTTGAGGAAGGCCGCCAGCGCACGGACAAACTCCTGCTGGTTGACATCTTTCATTGTAACACCACCGCCTGGCATCTGAAATCCAAAATCAAACATGGTACCTTATTTTAAGGTTTTCTTTCATATCAAAGCGCAGTACATTTTACTAAACAGTTCAAAAGAAACCCTCTTCAATAATCAAAATAAATGTTCGGGTCACTGTATTACCTTTAAAATTAAATATTTTAAAACGGTCCCCGCGCATCTGCCCGGCGTGATAGCCGTTAGCTACATTACCGACCACGTTTATACTATCGCGGAAAACAACACTCAGAAGTGATCCAATAAAATATATAGTGTAAAGAAATTGCACAGTCGTTAAGTTAAACGGCATTATGTCTAATTGTAATTATTAATTATTGAACCAAAAAGACGTTTGAAGTAAGACGCTGTCGATTTGACCAGGCCGCAGCATATGCATGGGCGCCGCCATTGAACATCGCGGCTCGCTTGCATGCGATTCAATCTTTATTTTTTTCAAATACAATGTATTGTGTTGCATTTTATGTACAGGCCGGCATAAATACGAGTTCTGCTAAATATTAAACAGCTTCTGGGAGCAAACTAGTGGCAAATAACGCTTAAAATCCGCTTTATATCACAGAAACATACGGAGATTGCGTTACCTTGCTTGTGGACAGCAAAAAGAAGAGGGACACGCAGGGTTTCCAATGCGTGATAACAGGGGCGAGTCACGCTTATTTATCGCGAGATTCGAAGATACCGTATTAAAGCTAGTAACCGGTAACATATTTTTTAAACGTTACAAAAGTACGGTTTAATCTCTTGTATTAAAGGACGTGTTTTATGTTAAAGCACATGCAACCAATTCCAAATATAACAGAAAGACCTTAGGAAATGGCTTTATGCTTCTGCTCAATAGAGCACAAAGTGGTGGAATTATGGTGAAATCATCTGATGCAAATGATGCATTTGAGATTGTGATTGAGAGTTTGCCCAAAAATGATAGTTTACTTACCCTCTTGTCATATCAAACTTATATGACTTTTTAATTTCGCACAACACAAAATAAGATATTTTGAAGAATGTGTGTGTGTTTTTATTAATGAATATATTTAAGAATCCATTCATCCTCCCTGTGTTAGACAGACAGACTAAGAATATTTTTTTGACCTTAAGATTGTTGTTATGCTAGAACTTTTAAGAAAATCACTGAAGAAGCATTATTGAACCACTGTGGAATTTCATCATTTCATATCCTGCTGAGAAGTGAATTAATTCATGTGTATTGACACCTAAACTCTCAACCAGACAAGCATTTCCGCTTGTTATTTTTTTCTCCAAGCCATATCTGTTTACTTTAGAGATAAAGTGTACACAAATCTTTGCTTGTGTGTCTGTTATCGTGATAGTATGTAATGGTGCCTTTTGTATTTCTGGATGAAATGGATGTTTTACGCAGCAGCAATGCTGTCCTTTGTACTTATCTAATGGAAAGGGCCGTTTTGCTCACAAACGTGACTAAATAGACAAATCTACAGTTGAGGTTTGGTAAGAATTATGGATGCACGATAAATTATCGGCCATATCGGTATCGACCAATAAAGGTTCATTCTTAGTGTTATCGGTATCGGCCGATAATAAATTGTAGGCCGCGTTAATTGTAGCCGATAAATGATGAATCATTTTCTCTAGTTAAACCACTTCAGCTGCACGCTGCTCACAGTTAAAATCCAATACAGTACTGTCTTTCTGTCATGATCATTCACTTACTGTTATTGTTGATGTAGGTACAGTGTGTACATATATATGAATGTGTAAACTATAGGATCAAAAGCAGATTTTCTTAAGCCGAATGCTGTCTGACTGCTTTCTCTCTTGACTCCAGTTCGACGTGGCTATAAAGAAAACTTTTCTGGGTTGCTCTGGAAGAGCATCTATAATTAATTTATTACATAAACTTATCAGAAAAAATTTAATATTTAAAGAATCTTACATGAAAATACATGATTTTTAGGGGAAAAAAAAGAGTACTAATGGTTACCTTGTTTTCTGCAGTAAATGTTTTCAAATAAAAAAAGTTTCCACTTTTTGCCTTTTGTTTTGATCTCAGAAAATCTTATATTAATATTTAGATACTCTATATCGATTATCGGCTTCCAGTGTTAAAAAATTATCGTTATCGGCCAAAATGTACATATCGGTGCATCCCTGGTAAAAATAGATAATGAATGTGTGTTCAATCTGTCCATCAACACGTGAGACCCAGAGCACATACAGTAAGAGGCAGATGGAATTAGCAATGAGATAAATGGTAAAGAATTACTCTAGGCTAAATAATTCACATTTATCTTCTTGTCCAATTACGGTAATATTAATAACTTGTTTCTCTCACCGTTTTATTCAACTGTCAATGTTTTGATTTTTAATTAGCATGTCTCCTGTTCCTTCAATCCGAAGAGGAGTGTGTATCTGCATGTGTTTGTTGTATATCTGGGCTCATAGTTGATTAACTGGAGAAATGAACTGTGCAGCGAGTGAAGTGCAAAAGTATTACAATGGGAGCAGAACAATGCAAAGACTTCTAACTTTTACATCATTAATTATTTCAGCTAATCAATTTGCGTGAGTGGGAAAAACAATAAGAGAAGAGCGGACCCAGTGGCCCAGCCCATGCTTGTGAGGAGCAGAGGATTAAAAGATTGCGCAATCATTGTTCATTATTATAAAACACTCATGGGCATTCTGGAACTGATTACTGTCGGTGGCTGTTGAAAAGGTCAAACTCATTACGATAAGGAGACAGGTGGCATATTGAAGCGTTTCCGGGGATATTTTAACAGCTTTTTCCATCCCAATATGTATTGCCTATTGTCTCAGCACAAAATGAAATAACCTGTCTGTCAAAGCAGCGACTGTGGCAAGGACGTGATTAGTTTGCCACAGCGGCTGTAACGGTGTCTGTGATTCCTCTGGCTGTTCCCTCTGCGGATTCGCATTATGCTCACATACGCCGCGTGATGCCCTGTCACAGCAAGACTCTTCTAACCTTTTCAACCAAGTGTAAACCACAAATGCCATGAGAAATCGCTCTGTCTTTGTTCTCCTTTTGCCAGCTATCATTTTAATCCCACCTGGAGTGCTGACAACAAGGAACACACGACTGACCCGCAAGTTACAGAAAAATAAGAAGTAGGGAGAGCAAATGTTAAGGTTGGCCCTTTGGCTGCTGTCGAAATCGGTGAACCCCATTTCATTTACATTTATTCGTTGGGAAGAGGATTTTATCAAAGGTGAGACGTAGTTCAACAGAAACAATGGCATAATATATATTCAGACTATTTCAATAATTGATTCAAAGGTCTTCAACCCTTTTCAAGCCAAGAGCTTCTTGGTGGAGAGAAAGAGACAGGGAAGGAGCTGTAACATATATGGGCCATTCTACAGAATTCGTGCAAACTGCTGTCCCACATCAAGTCTTCAAATCTAAGTTGTTTACTAAGATCCTTCTATCATCTTTCGAAACCCATAATAATATTTAAAATATCAGTAAGCTTACTTTATATAAAACCATTGATTTATGGTAAATCAAAAGTTGCTAGTTCGATCCCAGCAGCCACCACCAGTGTATCCTTGAGCAAGACACTTTACTCCACGTTGCTCCAGGGGGATTGTCCCTGTAATAAGTGCACTGTAAGTCGCTTTGGATAAAAGCGTCTGCCAAATGCCTAAATGTAAATGTAAATGTAACCATCATTTATTGGGTATTTTCAATTGGGAGATGGGTGTCCCAAACCCCTAAATTTCAATTATATTAACAAAATAATTTAAATTGTTGTTCTTAAAAATATATTTTTTAAAGTTTATTATTTTATTTTTAAATTATTAAACTTTATGTAAAAAAATGTGTCCCGGATTTTCATGTCACTGCCGAAACAGTGTATGTTTTAGTCCATTGGCTGAAACTGATTTTAGTCGCACCCCTACATGTTTGATCAAAATTCATTACTGTCATCCCTCTCTCATACCAAAACAGTCACGACCGAAACGTATCACTGGGTATCATTGTTTCGGTAGTGCCACAAATTGTTTCGGTAGTGAGAAAAGAAACACTTAATCCTTATTTGGGGGAAATAAACAAAACTCTGTACAGTTATGCAAGTCATTAGTATTTTAGAATGTTTTAGTAGTGATATAGTATGTCAAATGTGGGTCTGCTATATCCAGGGGCGGATTAAGGTGGTCAGGGGCCCCTATAGCTGCTCTTTGGGTGAGGCCCCCCTTATGTGGCTTTGGGGGGCCTTTCACGCTTGCAGTTCAGTTCGGAGCGGAGCACGGTTTGCATGAAAAGCCGCTTATGTAAAAACTCAGGTGCGCACTAGGGTACCGAACCCTGCGCATGCGCTTTAGCCGATTACAATGTATTCATTAAAACACGTGTAAGAAATGATAGCGTTGGTAATTTACCTTGGATTTGAGCAAGAGTCAGCCTGCATTGTTTTGCGCGTTTCGAGTGGAATCCGAGCAGCAAATGAATGGTAACTATGTTTCCAGATTTAAAAATAGTCCTGATAAATAGTCTGTTTGCAAGCAGCAGAAAGCTCTGTAAACGAACATACATAAAACCAAGTGTTGTTTACTCTGCGCTGGGGACAACAACATCAAGTCATTAAAAAACACAATAAACTGCCCCGTGTTCTGTTTACATCACGACGTAAGACGAATGCAAATGCACCGAGACCATAGTTGCCAACTCTCGCGAGACAAATAAGCAACCTCAGCTTTAAAAACAAGCCCAAAACAAGCCCAATATAATTTTACTATGTATTTACAATCGTTCTAATTTATAATTAACTATTTTTGTACAATAAATGAGCCTGCAACATTTAAACTGGAAATTCTCTTTTATTTTAAATCAGCAAACTGCAACAAAACGTGAGGGCACACTAACCACTCTCGATGACCTGTGAGCAGAATAGGGTTGGAGAGATGGAAAAGAAGAAAAAGATAAGAGCCTTAAAGGGAGCAACACAGCCACATATTTATAGCTTAATAAAATCAATTAGAACCAAATGTATCTGCTATTACTAGTATTCTATATGACTACTGTTTTTTTATTTATAGCCTGTGATAATTAATTAATTACAAAATCATTGAAAATTTTACCTATTAAAAAAAGTCATCCCTCTCTCTCATAACGTCACGCGCCTGCACTTTGAATTCGATTTTTCACCAATGAGGGGAGAGGGGGAGGAGGGGGCTGAATGTTTTGACGAAATACGTTACAGAATTTATATTACTTCATTGATTGGCAATTAGTTGTAATCTGAAAGTGTCAATCAATGCATGCGAGTAAACCGGTGACCATAAATTAAAGTAACAAAGTTGCTTGTCAAATTTTCCTAACAAGCAACAATTATTTTTTAAATAAGCCCAAAAAAACGCAACACGCGACTTATGATTTTTTACCGCGACTTGATAAAAAAACAAGCCCAAAGTCGCGGATTATAAGCGGACTTGGCAACTATGACCGAGACATGTGTACTGCAGGTCGGAGAACTGGGCTACCGAAAGGTGGGGCGTACCGAAAGGTAGGGGAGTGCCGAAAGGTCTTTTCAATTGGACACGAAAGCTGCCTGTTCAACATCATCTTAAACGCTATTGGCCGACATCTAAAGCCACTTTATACTGAGGTGTTTTTGTATCAAAGAGACTTTAAATATGAAATGATGATCAGCAGATGATTTATAAAGATACTAGTGCCTATTTTAAAATTGGCCTCGACACGAATCTGTGATTTCCCCTTGATCACCGCGGGTTGTTAGCGCCGCCAAGAACAGCTTGATGGCAGCAAATACACCTCAAATTTACCTCTAATATCACATAAGTGGTAATAGTATTATTAGCCTAGTTTTGGTTAAGCATCATAATGGGCAATCGTTGGTCTGATGAATCTTTCGAGACTAATCATTTTGACTGAGGTCAGTCAGAGTTTCATAACTATACACAGCCTGGCTGTATGTATTTATTAGTTAAACGTAGTCTTGGAGCACTGCCTGTGTACGTTTTAACTGAATTGTTTTTCCCTATTGTGCAAAGTAGCTACTTCCTATACTTTAAAATAAAGTGTGTTTTGTATTTGATAAAAAATGAAAATAATCATATTACCATAACCATATTTAAAATGAAAACGAAAGGAAGCAGGTGTTATGGTCAGACTGCGTTTTATTGTATATTTAAAATTGAGGTACAGGGGATGCACATATTGGATTTGAACTATTTAGAAATAACTGATATTTAAGGAACAGCTGATAAGTGTCACAATCAAATGTGAATTACAATTATTATTAAAAGGGGGGTACAAGCTCTCTAAAATAATAAGACTTACAACTGCACTAGCGTTTTATAGTTCATAATAAATTACTTTCCTTGGTGTCATGATAGAATAACAACATGTCATACTGTAAAATGCATTTCTACCGTTTTAGTACAACTATGATTTAGTATATGTAAACAAAAACTTGCGGAAAAAGACTGAAATACTCATAAAACATAACGACAGCTGCTTCTAGATGAGTAAAAGCTATTTACTTAGGCCTACCTTCTGTAATTTATTATTGAGCAATTGAGCAAAATCACAGCCTTGTCTGATAAAGTTTTATTTCGTTTTTAAGGGCTTATGATCACAAATTCACAATGATCTTCTTCCTGTATAAAATAAATCACGTATGTGTGTGGTTAACGCTGATTGGTCAACTAAGTTGGGAAGAAAGAGCACCTTTGACCAATGAAAAACCTTTCGACACGCCCATTCTCAACCTGCATATACCCCTACTACAATGCAATGCACCAGGGTTCGATAGAATAAAGCTGAGCCTAAGACACAAACCAACGCTGAACGCTGCGAGGGGCGTCAGAACAATCGCACTCGGATACACACAACTAATACTACAGTGTTTCCTCTACATTCCGGGTTACTTTGCAATGGCAAACACCACGAGAGCGCAAGCGCCAGTTTTATACATACGCGAAACGGCCCCTAAAAACGTTTTTAAAAAATCTTATGGATCTTTGTGAAAAGGTGGATCTTTACTGAGAAAAAAAACACTTTGCATTACATAAACTGTGTATAAATCAAAGCCATAATTAAAATCCAACCTGTATAATATGCTTGTCAGTGTGGAATAACTCCCTGAAATATTCCCGATGATATGATGAGCTAACTGCTGCAACAGATAAGGTTCCCGCTGCAGTTGTTTCAACAGCAGCACCAATGTTAGCTAATGCCAGCTGCCAGTCCTCCTGCTGCTATCTTAGTCACGTTGTTCTTTTAACCTTTGTATTTTACATTTTTGTGCTCCACTGTACTTTCTTTCAGACATTTTGCCGCTATGCCGTCTAGCAATAGCAGTGACTTAAATGAAAAGGATTGACATGATTTCATCAGCAGCTGATTGGACAGATGTGACCCAAAGCTAACATCTATCCAATCACCGGCTTATTTTTTTGTTATATTTCTTATGGGCCAATGAGGGTCTATTTTTTATTCGCGCTGGAGTAAATTCAAAATAAAGAATCCAATCAGAGGCCCCTAAACAGGTGGGGCCCCTAGGCTGCAGCCTAGGCAAGCCTGTGCATTAATCCGTGCTTGGCTATGTGTGCTGGCTGCGTATGTGCAACATAGTTAGTTTTTGTATTAACATAAAATGTTGAATGTCTGATTCAGCTGTAAAAATTAAATATTGATCACAACCAAGACATTACCATCACTACTGAAAATGTGTGTGTCACGACCGAAACATGGGATGTTTTGTCAAAAATAAAGTATTTTGAATTATCGACTAAGATGTCATGACGGTGTTTGGTTCAATGTGTATATAAACTAATGAATCTTTAACTTTGAAATCGGTATGATCAATCTTATGCCTTTTACAAAGAAAGATTGGATTCAAAATACAACAAATCTCATAAATTACATTTGATATATTGTTAAAATTTACATGTGGAAACAATTTTTTAAATAGCAAAAAAATATTTAAAAAGTAGATTTAAACAAAATCTTAATATGAAAATATAATCCTTTTATATTATTGTGTTTCGGTAGTGACACAATTTGGTGAGAGGGAGAATTTTCCAAAACTTTCTGAAATTACAATATGAAAATTAACTGCACAGTTACTAGAAATGTGTACCTTTGATATTATACAATTTGCATACATAAAACAATTCTGAGGAATAAAAACTTTTTTTCTAGATCTTTCCAATTCTGTAGAATGGCCCATATATGTGACGTGGAAATGAAGGTAGGTAAGCCTCAATGTCCTGCCCCCTGCTGTTTAGGCAGTTCACCATGTGTCTGGTGCTCCTGCTCACCCTCATCGCACACCGGCAATACAGACTGAAGAACAGGTGGGTCTGGAAGTCCTTGGAACCAATTCAATTGAATTCAATTGTATTTATAAAATCAATAAACTGAAGTGACTTTGTTTAGCATATGTAACACAGTTGCCGTGGATTAACTCAGCTATTTTTATTTTTGCATATAGAAAAATGAAATAACCTTAAGACATATTTGTGCTGACTACAAAATCAGAGTATTAAATTTCGCTGACTCCGCCTAACAGTAAAATTCAGATAGTGCTGGAGTTTCTACGATATGAAGGCTTAGTGACTCATATGGGTTTTGTGGGTTATCTCTGTGATTTCTACTGGCTTATCTCTGTGATTTCTGCCTTTGGCCAGTTCATCCTTTCAAGCTCTCCTGACACCTGGAGAGCTCCTCAGAAAGAAGGTACAGCAGGACTTAAGCTGGACAAACGGTCTGAAGCAAAGGATGTGATGGCACACCTGTCAAACAGCCTTCCCACAGGATTGCTCTGAAATCCGTGAGTTCTTGCTTTACAGTGAATTTCCTGGTGGAGAACACTTCACTCATGCTGAGATCTACAGAAACCACTGGGATTTTTACACCTACAAGTTCTGTTTTCCTGTGTCTGTTGCAAGTTCACGTATGTGCTACATACTCTAAAAAAATCTCAGTCTCACTCTTTGGATTTTTTCAATTTCCCTAATGCTTTGCTTGCCCCTCCACATCACCCACGCTTTGCACCTCTTGGCTCCAAATGCCACTAGATCCAAATGATCTTCTATTATGGTTTCCATACTCTGGCATATCTATAGCATTGGGCTTCCTCTCCTCTTCACCAGCACTTCGCAGCAGGTAGGCAATGAGTTCTGCTTGTTATCTGTGCCCACCTGACCACCTCCTCTCATGTGAAGTTTGTGAGGTGCATTCAATTCAGTTGAAGACTTTTGTTCTTCTGGTCCAACTTCTCAAGGCAAAGTATCCCCGGGGTTGTAATGTCATGAGATTTGAAGAGGGCACTTAAACAGCTATTATCTTTAGAGTACACTCATAGGATAGAAACACTGCAAATGAGATTTCTTTAATATCTCAATTTTCATTTTCAGTAATGAGATTAAGTGGAGACATTTGCTTACGTCCCGTACTCGTCCAATTTTTCTCCTCAGAAACAGATTCCAGTAATCTCATGTGTCTCCTCTAGGTGTAGAAAAGGTCTTAAAGGAACAGTTCACCAACAAAAAGTCTGTCATCATTTATACAGATTTTGAACAACTCGAGGGCGAGTAAATTTCTTTGTTCCGATGACCACAGAGAAAGATATTTGGAAGAATGTTTGTAACCAAACAGTTCTTGGCCACCATTGACAACCATAGCAGGAAGAATTACCATGGTAGTCAAAACTGCCCCAGAACTGTTTGCTTTCCTACATTCTTCAAAATATCTTATTTTGCGTTCAACAGAACAAAGAAATGTATACAGATTTGAAATAACTTGAGGGTAAGTAAATTAATACAACATTTTCCTTTTTGGGTGAACTGTTCCTAACAATGCCTTAGACCTGTTCAAGAAAATTCCGACTTCATCAATCTCTTGTTTATGATAGGGGAACTTGGGTTAAAGGTGTTTTAATGATATATACAGGACAAATCTTACTGCGCATCTATGATTGTCATCTTTGTCTTTTCTGATTTCCTAAATGAAACATAAACAGCAGACGTTAAGCATCAAAACATTCCCTCTGGGCATTTGGGTTATTCAGTATGTAAATCTATTCAGTAGTCGAGTAAAACAAATCCATAGCTCATCTTAGATGCCAGGCTTACTGCAGTCTATTAGCATTATAAACAATGTTAAACTTGTTGTAATTCCTGTCATGTTGCGAAACCCTCGCATTGGTGCCATGTCTAATATCAGTGATCCTCCAGTATTAATGGTCAGATTAAACAATACGAAAATGGGATGTAGGACCATGTACCCACCAGTCCCAGAGGACCGTTATACGCAGGGCATCGATAAGTCAATAATTAAATATACTACATTAAAATGTATCACATCAGTGTTTAAACCCAGCGTACTGTAAGCTTTGGGTTTTGATCTAAATGTTTAATTAAAACCACTATAATAGCATATCAAGTGGGAAAGACTGTATGAATGCATTGCGATAATGAACCCCTCAATAACTCCCAGGGAAAACAGGATTCCATAGCCGTTTTGATTAAATGCACACTTCTTACGTGGAGCCTGAATGAAAGCCCTGTTTCACACTAATTGGATTATTCTTTTCGCTCACTTGTGTCAGTGCCGGTGTGAGAAACGGCTCCTTTTGTATCTGTATATTTGTGTTGATCTCCCCCTTTCTTCTTCTCCCCTTGCGCCGTCTCCCTCTCTCTGTCCCAAACCACCCATTATCAATCTGTTTCAAGCATGAAATCCTCCATGTAACGTCCCGGTTTTTCTTCTTAACACTCCACAGGCCGAACTCTGGGACTGTAATTTGTCTCATGCTTTTTCTTAATTACTTGACTACCCTCTTACTCTTGGTGAAAATGTCTCTTTCTCATTGCAGTGTGCGCTAACCTCAAACGCAGGGGTGAAGTATTGAGTGAAGACACGCTGTCAAAAGGAAAAAAACAAGTAAAACCTTTCCGTGACTGAAAGCGCATTCAATTGTTCTTTTCGCTCGAGAGCCTTTAGCTTCCTGCCAATATGACAATTTTCCATCACCGGAGCACCTTCAGTCAATTCATCACACCTGCTCAAATCCAGATCTCCTTGAATGGGGTCATTACCAGAAGCACGGAAGCTTCGAATCCTTCATGCAGAGAATGCAATGTTCATTGTCCTTGCCTGGATAAAGCCGAAGGAAACTCTGATGTGGTATTTGACCAACAAACCGTGGATCTGCCCGTGACTTACGTCAGCCGAATTTGGCCGTGTCCTATAAACTAAATTAATACGAGATTGATGATAACTTCAGATGTCTATGCTGTCACTTTTCATTTAAATTCTTCATTTGTTTGCTTGAGGGAGGGCGGAAGCCATCTTCTGCCTGTCTAGATCTATTTGATCTATTTGATTGTGTTTGGCGAAGCAGTTATAAAAATATTACTAGCGAATGTCCTTCTATATCCAAGAAGGCCACGGAATAGCTCAAAGCGCGCAGAACAGCAGGGAACACAGTGTGCGCTTTGATTGTCATGTGACACTTACTGTTTATGACCGGCTTCTGCAGTGCCTCTCCATCAATAAAGGACAAACACATCGATCTCTCATCCTCCCTTCTGCTTTTAAATCTAAATGCACCCGCCCCCCCTCGGCGCTCAGCAAGTGACTTCTGACACAATCGTATATTGATTGCTCTGGAATAATGGAGGCTTCATATTTTAATGCACCTACTTTGTCTCTCACTGTCTGTCTTGCATCCACATGATCCATCAGCTAAGTCAGCCATTTTTCCATTTTTGTTCATTTTATTATTCTGTCGCTGCTTTAGTTAATTAAAATATCCTCCCTGCTTTTTATTGCCACTTGGTAAAACTCTATCAACGTGTCTTTTTCTCTGTTTTTGATTAAAACATTACAGGAAGTTAGTAAGGTGGAGAAAAGTCAGTCATTCGCACGAGATTCTTTACGTTTTTTATTTTGTCGTGCTCAGTATCTTTCTCCTATAAAGATGTACAGTTAGCTATATCAACAGCGACGCAAAGACTATAAAATAAACAGGAAGTGAAAGACAAAGAGGAGACAGACAAATTCTGAGAAAGACACGAAGAGGATAGAAAGGTCTAGAAAGATGAAAGAGAGGAGAGAAAAGTGGGCACACAGCTGTTTCTACAGGTCAAACTGAAGCATGGAAAGTATACAATTTATAACATTTACAATTATAATAACAGTAAGAATAATAATAACAATAACAACGATTATAATAGTCCAAATAATAATTAATAAAACAATTAAGACCTCAGATATCTCTTTAAGACAAACGAAATATATATTTTTTGTCATTTTCTCTGTTTTTTTAAAGATGACGTAACAGTAGTTTGTTCAGTTTTGCACCTCTAAGCTAATATTCTGTGTTAGTACGATAGCATCGCTCTGTAATGCGCGCAAAAGAAAGTCTTTTTTGTACTGATTTCTTAAAAGAGAAATGTAACTTTGTAGACTTTTTGTTTCATACAAATAATCACTTCTGAGATATGTTTCATCGTGTAAGTGTTTTGTGTGGTAGCAATCAAAAATTGTTTTATTTCTGGAACATTCTCTCCCAACCCTCTTGTTTTTTCTAACATGAGTCAAGCTTCGTCATTCACATTGACGCTTTGCCATAATTAAGCCCCTTTTTACGGTTTTCACTCATAAAAGACAACACGTCTAACGCCTTAACTATTAACAAACAGAAGTGGAGGGATGGAGGACGGAGAGGAGGGAAAATCCAAGAGGAGGAAACGGAGAATCGCAGAGAGAGGGGATGAAAATGAGAGGCAACGTCTTTCGGCAGGACCACTAAATCTTCAGGAAGCGATTATGTGAGGTGAGTTTTGGCCAACATGAGCAGATAATGGAGTCGCCGGATGAAACACGGTGATAGCCCGGTATGAATAGTTTATGAGGGCAGCTCTGAGCTCTCAGCGATGTATTTTCTAATAGTTCAGTATCTGAAGCCCAGATGCTTTGGCAACGCACAATATTTCAAAATGCTCACGTTGGGACGTTCAATAGCTAATAAGCCCTTGCGGCTTCCCGCAGTGATGCTGTCCCGGCCAGTTATGGATCTGTAAATTTCGAATAGACACTTTTCTCACATGGCCCTATAATTACAGCTAGTTGTCTCAATCTTACACACAACTACAACTGTGTGTGAGAGATGAGATGGTCTTTGTGGTTCCTCGCATCTCTTTCTATTATAATAATTATCCTCCTGTCTTGGCTCCTTCTCCCTCTCTCTCTCTCTCTCTCTCTCTCTTTCACTTGTTCTCTTTTTCCGCCCTCTTCCATTAAAGTCTCCGTCCTCACCGTCCCACTCCATCTTCATATGGCACGATTGTGATGCTTCCCTTCGGTTGTCATGGTGGTTGTGTGTCTGTTTGGGAACGTTGTGTGTGGTTGTGGTGTGCAGTCTGCTGCGGTCCAGTGTTTCTGAAGGGATCCACCAGGGCGGCGCTACAGTAGGTACTCCTTCTTGCCCTGGCTGGCATCGTTGCCGTTGAGGAACGCCTCCTGCACCTCGCCATGTTCATCCAACCCACTGGCCTCATGAGTCAAATATGAACCTAGAAGATAAAGAGACAGATATTGTAACATTTCCATAACTTTTATATAATATATAATATATTTTCTGTCTTAAAGAGACAGGGCGGTACCCATTCACTTCTATAGTATGGACACAAAACCAATGCAAGGTAATAGGTACTGCCGTTGTTCGGTTACCAACATTCTTTAAAATATCTTATTTTGTCTTCTTCAGAAGAAAGAAAGTCATACAGGTTTAAAATGACAAGAGGGTGAGTAAATGGGGGAACTATCCCTTTAGCTCATGAATTGACATTTTTATTGTGCATTGTATACTACATTACATCACACTGTTTTTTCATTTGTTTTATTCTATGAACATATATCTGTTTTATGCAAAATAGTCATATTTATGGTTTGTCTTGCATCTTCAGCTATACCGAAGAGTACGCATCTGTCTTTCCTTCAGTCTGTGTGCTGAAAACTAATTGGCCTCTGGGGATTGATGAGGCCGTGTTGAATACCCCACATACACATCTAAATCTTCATTACCTGTGTGGCATATTTCTTCCAAGCAGTAACACAGCGTGGGCTTCTTCTTCGGGACCAGCAAAAGTCATCTACTGTAACTTGGAACCTTACGCGCCCAACTTTTAATTAATTGATTACAAAATTCATTGAAGGTATAATCGTCCCTAAAATGTAACCACATAGTCAGCAACCCTGTACAATATAACCTTTTTATTCCCATCATAATATGAGCCAACAGTTTTGTCTTCGTGGCACTGGGACAAATAACTCTAATAATCGTGGTACCGGCACAACAGCGTTTAATTAAAAAATCGATCTCATGTACGTGAGGTTTCATTCCTAAGTGTAAAGCAGAGGCTGATAGGGTCATTACAAAACCTGTGGTGTCACAGGCCGTGTGCGTCCAGGACAATGCATCAAGGGCTTTAATGTTCCTCTTCCTCATCCCCTATACGAAGCTTCTGATTAATCACTTCCATTCTGCCTTGCCAGCCGGCTCAAGGTTAGACAGGATCAACCCTAATGCTCTCTGTCTCTGCGCTGATGGGTGAACTAACTGTTTCTGACTTTGATTGGCAGGTGGGCTCTGGTCACTCCCTCCCCCGGCCTCCGCCCCCAATTTGCGGGTGCTGTGATCTTTATTGGAAATGGTGACATACTGAGACGACCAGAAGTTCTAAAAGCAGCGCAGGAACGAGGTAATTAAGTTTTCTTTAGAGATGCGGCATGATACGGTCGGCGAATGAAGGCAATTAAACATAAGGGCTATGCCTACGTTTCCCTGGGCTAGATCTCCAAATAACAGTTCTGTCACAGCCTCTCTCCTCTCATCCTAACACATACGCTCTTTTTATGTGTGCTTTGCCCTCAGGAATACAAGATGTCTCTACACCAACTATTCTATCCTGCTGGGTCTTCACTCACCCATCATTCTCTTGCGGTAGAGGTGGGATGTATGACCAAATATGATCAAAGATTTTACGTCAAGGTGTAAATCATTTGAAATATAAACTCAAAAAAATGTTGGGTATTTTTTTTAAATCCAGCACAGGGGTCAAAAAGGGACGAACCCAACTTCTGGGTTATACATTAACCAATGCTGGGTTGTTTTAAACCAAAATGCTAGATTGTTTTAATCTATATTTTAGAGTCAAATAGAAAAATATGGGGTAATTTAACTCAACAGTTTTGTTCCTGTCCCTACGCAGTGTTGAAATAACCCAAATATATATGTACACAGTATATAGTCTCGCGTAGCAGGAACTTATCGCCGCTGTGAAGAAGTGAATGAAAATGAGAGAACGATTTTGGACACTGGCGTCTGACAGTACTGTCGCGGACATTCGTTGTTTAATAAAATGGTTAAAATAGTACATTTTTACTTTATTTGTAACGTTTTAGTATTCGTATTTAATAAAGAGAACAAACAACTGTTTGCCACGTTAATTTTTTTTTTTTTTTTTTATTATTTAATATATTTAAAATAAAGCACCACTGTCTATACATTCAATTAATCGGTTTGTTCTTAAAAAGTAGAAAATAACTGTCAACAAGAACAAAGTAAAGACGTAGTATAAAGTATAAACGTGTATTCGTGGCATTAACCTGATATACGGCATTAAGGGTTACTCTCCACCAGCTGATTCTAATTAGACGCTTGATTTGCGCTGTATCATGGGAAATAATGAGTGAACGAGTGAACATTGGATGTACACTCAAAATCAGAATGCATTGTGTGTAAAAAGTAGTGAACGAATGTGGGGAATGAGTTGTTCACTCGGAATTCGGACAACACTACAAAATGGCGGACACCAGATATAGTGCACTATATAGGAGATAGGGGGAGAATTCAGACACAGCTTTAGATCAGACGGCTTTGTGTTGTTTCCAGGCGGACCGGTAAAGAAGGCGACACGCACATCTCCCGGAAATCATGTGAAATTCAACCAATCAGATGACAGCGTGCTGAAGTTTTGTGCCTTATGCATCAGACTTTTAGCCAACGGTCCGTGGGCGTGACGTCTGAGGCTGAGATTTATATATACTGTATATATATATTTATAGAGATAGAGAGAGAATTATAGTTTATCATTATAGTTCAATTTAGGTTTCTTTTTAGACAAACCAGATAATTAAATGCTGTACAAATTATTAATAGCTCACTTGATCGCTTCAGATTATACATTCTTTGTTTTTAAATATTGATGGTTACAAACCAATAGATACTATTATTCATACCAGAGGAATTAAGTCTTGAATCCATGCAAAAACAACTGCACATTATGTAACAGTCAACAATTAATATTTGTATACATTGCCTATTTGTATATTATTCTTTTATCATCTGTGTTCTGTCCTGTTGCTGTCTTTCTGTTGCACTGTGGAGCTTCTGTCACTATAACAAATTCCTTGTATGTGGAAACATACTTGGCCAATAAAGCTCATTCTCATTCTCATTAAAAATGAAATACTCAACACCCTTCATACTCTGAATTCTTACTGGAGTACAAACATTTTAGGCTATACTTATGTAAAATAGCTGATGTACGCACACCTTCAAAATCAACATTCTGAAATAAATATGATATTACTGTGTAAAGTTTAAACCCGTTGATCCGTTTTAGATTTGTTTGTAGCATGAGCAGTTAAGAATGAAAAGTTGAATTGAAAAACGAACATTAACATAACAATGTGGAAATTATCCCAGCATGATGCGAGAATGTTCCAATCAGCACCTACTGTGCATCGATAGAAGCAGAAATCTGACCTTTTGTACAAAAGAGGTAATACTGCTTACTTTGTCTAAAATTGGTAACCAAGAAAAAGCATTTTTTTAACATTTGAGTTTTATCTCACATTCTCATACACTCCTGTGCTTTTTTTTCATTTCCTTCAATATTCCCCCACTCTCTCTTTGTAGGCTATCATTATATATTTATTTGTGCTTTTCTGTCCTCTGAGAGCAAGGTGTAGCGTGTCAGTGTGTCACAGCCTGTTAAGTGCGTGTGGACAAAGGAGGTCACCTTTCTGTCGGACGGAGCACCAGATGGTGACGATGAGCACGCAGATAATAGTAAAGACCAGCAGAGCCAGGATGCCCCCTATCACTGCATACGGAACTGCACTGTGGGTCTCCACCACTGCCCCGGGGTCTGAGTCACACAAATAAAGAACAGAACTTTAGCGTTTGAATTATAATGACAGCGAGAACATGGGAAAACATTATGGAAAATGCATTTAACATAACGCTTCATTATCTGAACATAATGAATAATAGGGAAAGATTGCAGATGATAGATGGGTGGAAGAAGAAGCGTGTGTGTGTGTTTTGTTAAGTATTCAATATTCAGTCATATTTTTGACAGATGGGAAACAGCAAGATGCACACAGAGGCTGACTCAGAACCATCATCACATAAGCCTGGACAACACACTTAAATATTTAACAACCTGTTTGCACACACAGCAGTGGGTGGAGAACAAGACAAGGATACAGAATGAATGGAAGACAGACATAAAAGACATAAAAGACTGATGTCATGAAAAAGGACATAAAGACAGACGAGGAAAGCATTATTTGCAGCAAAATAGTCAACAGCAGTGACAAGAAAAGTTTCTGAAAAAGCAATCACATGTATTTCTAATAGTTGTCTTTTAACACAACAATTAAACACTTCAAACAAAGAAAGAGTGGGAGGTCTGGAGAGAGGGAAGCTTCATTAGGAGACGATGAAAAATTAACAGCGCTCCCTGTCTCACACAAACTTCTCAGAGAGCCAGTCACTCGGCACGAGCTAGTGACATTAAAGCAAGAACACAGCCTTTGTGTCTGCAGTGCGCTGCTTCTCTGCCTGTTATTGTCTTTCCCTCTCCATCAGTTCAAGAAAACATTGCTTTCATCCTTTCAGCTCTCACTGGCTAGCGGAGAAAGCAAAAAATGCGAAGAACAGCAACTTAGGAATTAGATGGAAAATTGCACAGATTGAAGAAAGAAAGGCAGAGAGGGTGCCCATAAGGAAGGTACTGAGAGAGAAGGCCATAAAGGAAAAGAGAGCAAAGGTGATAGATTCTGTGACTCTTCACTGTGAAGTGCATGAAATGAAAATGTTAGAACGGATGTGATATAATCTTCTGCAGGTCAGACGGACAGAATAAGACTTTTCACACAGTTCTTAACCTTAGGTTATGATCTCTCCTATGATCACTTTTTTTTTGCACCCAACACTTAACGCCAATGGCAAAAGTATCCAGTGCGAAATCTTTCTCTGAATGAAGTCCTTTGTCAGGCGGGCGTTGTGAACTGCAGCGTCCTGTTGAAAGACCCAGTCATTGCCGCACAGACGAGGGCCCTCAGTCAAGAGGGATGCCCGCTGCAACACGTCCACATAGCCGTTTGACGGCCCTGCACAACCTGAAGCTCCATTTTCCCATTGAAGGAAAAAGCACCCCAGATCATGAGCCTCCAACACTGTGCCGCGTAGAAAACATCTCCAGTGGGATATCCTTGTCATGACAGTAAAATTGGAAGCCATCAGCCATCTCATTTTTGGTGCTCCCTTGCGAATTCCAAACGGGCAAGTTTGTGGTGTGGAAGGAGTCGTGGCTTTTGAAGACGTTTTTCAAAGCCCTTCTCTCCCAGATGCCTTCTTATGGTTATTGGGCTGCAGTCAGCATTTGGGTTGAGGATCGCCCTGTCTTCCCGGACAGCCCGTCGGATCCTGCGGCTCAGTGCAGGTTTTTTTGGGTCTTCCACTTGACTTTTTTGTCACGTTGCGAGAGCACTTGCTCAACAATCCTGCCATGTTCAAAGACAGAAAGCCTTTATGCCTTTGCCATCAGGAGATCATAACAGTGTGACTGCCCGAAGAACAATGACATGAAAGCCATATTTTTGTGCAGATTTTAACTTTTTGAGGCTATGGTCTTAAACTTTTGATCAGCTGATGAACAGCCAGGTTGAGTTTAAATTAAGTTTTCAATAAATAGCCTACTCTCTGTTTTTGTGTCTCTTGCTCTTGGCTTGTTTTGGCATTTTGAAGCAGTACTTATAACCTGGTTACGATCCGCCAGCGAGAAATGCAAATACTTGTAATGTTTCCCCCGGTCTTAAGATTTTGTTCAGGAGTATAGCTTTCTCAATAGTTCATTGCTGTCTTTGAAAAGAAATGATTTGTAATTGGTTTGTCAAAATACTGCAATTGTTAGCAACATACGATCAATCATCAAATTAACAGTCAGAGAACATTTTCACAGCTATGTTTAGTTTTAGTGTGAGTAAAATTAGATATTGAACAGCAATGGTAATTTGTTTTATTTTTGGAAGAGAGCGTTTTTTGCTGCATTTTTTGTGTTTGCATGAGGAGATTGAAAGCATTTTCACGGATGGAAAAGCAGTTATTAAAGCAAGTTGTGAGCTTGTCTCATTTGACTTCATAACTTTGCAAATAATAACATTAACCCAGAGTTCACAAATATACAACTTGAAATATTAACATGCAATTATCCAAGATCAATTTCTAATGCTGGAAAGTATAATCAGTGAAACGACACTTAAAACGTGAAAAGACCAAATGTGTGTGCGTTGTGCAGTGTTGCTATGGAGAAAAGTCAAGACTGTCAGGAGCTCTGTGGGGTAGGCGGTTCAAGGGCTCTCTGTTGACACGACCCCACTTCACACAACATTATAAACATAAGGGTCTTTCTTTCCCCTTTTAGCATACGTCTCTTCTGTTCATAGACTCTGAAATGCTAACAAGGAACAGGGAACAGAAGCTTTGCAGATACTCCAGAGAGCAGCACTGGTGCTTCAGATGACAAGGACACTTAGAAGACAATA
The DNA here is from genome assembly GCA_006030095.1 of Triplophysa siluroides. Lineage (NCBI taxonomy): Eukaryota > Metazoa > Chordata > Actinopteri > Cypriniformes > Nemacheilidae > Triplophysa > Triplophysa siluroides. Next base: position 2,298,362 of record VCII01000558.1, read on the forward strand.
GAAGTGTGTGCACATGCATCTTAAGGAACAATAATAAACACATAAACACATGAATATAACAATAAGACGAAAACATATGGAAGAAAGCTGATTTGAAGGAAAGCATTCAGAGCAGAGTCGGCGATGAATTCACTTGTGTTTAGTCAGAATAAGTTGGAAAACAAGATATCCAATTCCTAAAGGTAATACCGGTGTTTTTGAGGCGGCGAAAGAGTAGTGTTAACATTTAAGGTCAAATGAAAAAGCGTTGGAAGGCAGTAGATGCAAATAGATGTTGAGAGTATTGACAGTAATATGCAATACAGATGGATGAATATAAAGGTAGCTTCTGTTTTCAGTGTTCAGGTCAAAGACAGCTACAGAAACATCAATCATGATTCAGAATACCAAAAAATGTATTACAAGAACATCACAGTCTGTTTTATTTAAAAATTGAACAATCAACACAAGCCGATGAGAGATTGTATAATTGTAAAATAATTTGTGGAGAAAAACATGAAATAGCATAAAAGGAACATCAGCAAAAACATCCTTATTTCTAAGACAGAAGGTGGGAAATAAATGTTTTTGGTGCAAAAAACATCAGTTGAAGGGACTGTTCACCCAAACATTTACTCACGCTCGAGTTGTTCCAAATATTTCCTATTTTAAAATTCCCTGTATAAATGTCTTTTTTACGATGAACACAGAGATATTTGGAAGAATGCTTGTAACCACCACTGACTACAAGGCCTATAGTACTGTGTAAACATTACAATGGTAGTCAAAAGTGCCCTAGAACTGTTTGCTTTCCTCCATTCTTCAAAATAAAATATCTTCTTTTGTGTTCAACAGAACAAAGAAATGTATGAAGCAATTTATCCTACTATGGTAGTCAATGGTGGCCGAGAACTGTTTGGTTACAAGCATTCTTCCAAATATATTTTGCTGTGTTCATCAGAACAAAGAAACCTAAACAGATTTGGAACAACTTGAGGTTGAGTAAATAACAGAATTTTTATTTTGGGGTGAATTGTTCCTTCAAGAAAGTAAGCGGAAGGGAAGGGATGAAGATCATAGGAGGAGAGGGGATGGAGGAAGGGTTACCTTTATAATCCTCGAAAAACCTGAAGGGTGGAGGGGTGGGTTGAGCAATGGCGGGATGAGAGGTGGGTGAGACTACAAGGGAATGGCAGTGACATAGGGTTATTTACAAACTACTGCAACTAAATTAAAGCTCATGCAGCGGCAAACACATTCAAAATGAGACATGGTAGTCTTTGTCTGCGTGTGAGAGAGAGAAAGAGAGAGAGAGAGAGAGAGAGAAAGAGGGTTGGGGGTCAAGGGTCTCTGTGTGGGTTACGTTTGCAGCCAGCAGGGTGCAGCAATTTTCTGTGACGCCCCTCAATTCCTCACCACTGAAAAATACTGCAGTTACGATGCACCCGGGGTTCTGTTCTCTCTCTCACTGTAATCTTCAATCCCTCCATCCCCAAGATCATCAATCTTTCTGCTGTGCTCACCATCCTCCACACCTCTAATATAAGCACTAGACTCATCACTCTTTCTCGCTCTGTCTCGTTTCTTTCAGAGGATCACAGCTTCTCTTTCTTCTGCATATGAGTCTATCACCTTTATATATAAGCCAGAACAATAACTAGTTTTATTGAGTGGGTATGTGTGTGGCCTTCAGATGGATGAACAGAATGAGTACCAGACCAATCGATAACCGGGCATGGATCAATGTCTTGAGACCACCCTGCATGTTCAGAAAGAGGAGAGAAGCTAATCATCTCTCTTCCTCTCTTCTCAATGGGTGTCACTCTTGTACGTGCGTACAAACACATTTGTGTGTTAAACCAGTGTGTGAAGAAATTAAATATAATTGAGTTCATTCTAAATTTAAAATAAACAACTTAAACCATTCGTGTGCCAAAGTCACAGCCTCCCGAAACAGCCAGGATCTTTAATCATTTACATTCATTATATCATATCCGCTGTTTTCCGTTCCTCTCTTTTAAGCTCTCACTTTTTATTTATGACATTTCTTACTTTTTCTAGCACTTCTCCCATAACTGCTATTTAAAGGCATTTCTTCCTTCCTGCTTCCCGTACATCATTACAGCTCAGTCTGAAACCTAATAAACATTTCATCACACAGATGTCAGAGATGTTGTTCCTTGAGTTTTTGGGACTTTGGGTTTTGAGCTGACATTATACAACCAAAGACAAGAGAGAGACTGGCAGTATATCTTCATAAGCTTTGGTCTAGCATCTATGGAGTCCATAAGGTCCCTTTAAAGGGGTCATTGGGCGCGAACACGTGTTTTTCTGGTCTTTGGTGTGTTGCCCATGCATGTATTGAACATGTAAAATTGCAAAAATGAAAGTGTCGGAACAAAAAATGCATTCTATCTAAAAGCGAATGCTCACCCAGACCTGCCTGAAACGCCTCGTGTAACCACACCCCCACAAATTCACGTCAGTTGGTGGTATGAGTTGACTAAGTCCGCCCGAATGTATACGCAAGTAAGGTGGGCGTACCTGTCAGTACAATTGCTTTGGAACCTGATGTTCCAACCTGTGTTAAATTTCCGTCACACACTTGCAGTATTCGACCAATCACTACTCACTGGTTAACCAATCATAGCACACCTCACATTTCAGAGCGATGAGCTTAGTTAAAAATCTGCGCGTTTCAGAGAGAGGCGGGGCAAAGAGACGATAATTTTCGTATAAGCCGTGTCATACGACCCCTTTAAATCTCTCACCTATGCCCTCTCTGCTCAAAGGCCGCGTCCCTGTCGTCGACTCGACACCACTTAATATTCCTATCATGACTTCCAAAAATGACATCTTCAAATTACCCTTCCTTTTCTCGCTCACATTTTCCATTTTCAGCCTTTTTACTGAGTTTCACTTCATTAATTAATCGCCTGTGTTGTTTCTCCCAATTAGACCTCCAGCTCATTACTGTCTGCATCTCTCCTGCGAGCAACGCTGTATCCATCTCTCCCTCCATCACGCTTTCCTCTCCATTCATTTCAATTTCGGCGGCTCTCTGAGGCAGTTCGATCGTAATGGCTTTTATTGGCAGCGAGGTCAATCATGGCAAAGTGCTGCCTCTGTTTTACATAAGCACGTCTCCGGGGGTTTCAAGGTCTGACTGTATGACCACTTAAAAGGCTGCATACGTCAAGGTGAGCACACACACAGAACGTGGAAGCTATACTGGTAAAGACCTCTCGGAGACATAATGGTTTTCATCGTTGGCTGCATGGTCTTTCCAATGGGAGTTGTGTTTGCTATTAAACGTGAGCAACCATCCCGACCATATAAAAACAACAAATATAAATGCAACTAGATGGAAACGGAAAGCTGTAAAATATTGAAAAACATCTCTGTTCTTTGCTTTTCCCAAATGGCTAATTCAATGGTTTTGGGGCTCCAGGCAAAGACAGGAACGGGGCGCTCTTCATATCAAGTTATTTACTTGGCTGTCTCCTGTGCTTTCTCTACTGCTGTCCAGCTCGCTGCTGTTAATGTCCTTTGAGACTGAATAGTTCTATTAGGGCCTAATTAAAATGATCGCACATGATGATTTTACAAGTAAATTGTATGTCTCAAGAGGGCTTAAGGTATTATTTATTGTATAATTTAATACAATTATTGTGTGACACACTTGTATAAAGAGTATTTTTACTCAAAAATGAAAATTCATTTACCTGCCCTCTAGTTGTTACAATTTTTGAAGTGTGTAGATAATTTGAAGAATGTTTGTAAACCAAATAGTTCTGAGGCACCATTGACTACCATAGTAGGAAAAAAATATATATGGTAGTGAGTAGTGACCCAGAACTGTTTGGCTTCCCACATTCTTCAAAATATCCTTTTTTGTGTGTTCAACAGAACAAAGAATTGTATAAATTAGGAACAACTTGAGGGTGATAAGATGACAGATGTTTCCTTTTTGAGTGAACTATTCTTTTTAAATAGTATGTCTGATCCTCAGCATGTATCATGTTGAAAACTGTGCCTTTCACTAATAAGACCAGCTGAACGCGTTTGTATGTGTTTTCATCACTATTGCTATCTTTCTCTCTCTAGCCATCTCTCTCAACTTTCAAAACAACACTCTTTTCAAAACACGCACTCTCTTTCCCAAAGTGGCTGTTTGCTTCTCATTTTGCACTTTGTGGTCACTTCAGACAGACAATAAATCTGTGGGGAAAAAACGAAACGATCAGTCAACCTTCTTCATTGAGTCATCATTCTTCAATCAGCCACTCACACACACACACTCAGCAGTGATGCGTGCATGCGCTAAAACTGAGAATGAATGCCTCAGCTGGTCTTAGTCTGGTCTGTTTGCTTGTTTTAGAGGAATTGAGCAATTTTTTAGCTAGCTTAATACCTTTCTGGCATGCGAATCATTATAGGGTATATGTAAAATTCCCACACGATCACATAGAAATGCCTGTTTTGTGTACGAGAGAGAGAGAGGAAAAAACTGTGAAGTGCAGAGGAGGTTTAAAGCCAAGAGGCTCACCTACACAGATCTGTTGAAGACGAAGAGCAGAAGAGAGTGGGAGCGAGGGATAGGGACTGGATGAAAGATGACAGTCCCACCCACCTGCTCTCTGTGAGCGCTCTCGTTAACAAGATTGTTTGATGGCTGTCGCCACCGTGTGAAAAAAAAGAGGAGAAAAAAGAAAAAGAAAGGCTGGAAACCTCTGGGGATCTAATTTCTTACACTCTTTCAAAATACATCACACCTCCAGCGGGTCCACAGAGAGCAAATGTGCTGTACTCTGCACGGCCACCGGGGCAAACATGGGCGAGAGGGGGAGGGAGCACAGGATGCATGATACATGCTGAATTGTTATTAAACGTGGAAACATAGATTTCATTTGAAGGCTGATACAGGAAAGGAGAGGTGACTGTTATGAATAATTTAGAAAGGGCAAAATTAATGTGCCTTTTCTTTTTTCCTTACCATACACCAGCAGTGTGTAGTGGTCCGCTGCACGGCCGTAATTATTATGCGCCTGACAGAGGTAGGTGCCGTTGTGTGATTGGCTGAGGCGAGACATATGGAGGATGTTGCCGGTTTTCTCCGCCCTCTCTGGAAGAGTGTCGTTTACCCGTGTCCAATGGATGTCACGTGGTCTAGAAGAGAAGACAAATGTGATTTGAAAACAGAAGAAGCATGAAATGTTGTTTGATTTGCATCCTGAAGTAATGAAAAATAAGCGGTGGTTCCAAATAACGAAGGCAGTTGGAACAAAAGTGGAAATAAAACCGGTAAGAGTGAAAAACGCTTGAAGAAAGGAGAGTCATGAAGAAACCGAAAAACATTAAGGAAAGAAAATGGGAAATAACCTTCTCCAAATAATAAGACTGAAAAATGTAAATGCAACACAGGTAAGATAAAAATGTCAAAAAACACACAAAAAAAGAAGTTATAAAAAGGAGAGGAGAGAAAAATCCAGGAGGTTCGAGCAGATAACACCGGACAGACAGAGACAAAAGAGCATGAAAGGAGGAGATTACCAAACACACGCACACACGAGCAGCTGTGAGGTGATCCATAGCAGCGGGAGATACACGGAAGCTGTAAGGCAAAAGCCTTAGGCTTCTGTTCTGAGCCCCGCGAAACGTCTCATCTCTCATCCACGCTGACTGGACCACAATCCCTCCATCATCACCCACCGTAATCCCACCGGGCACTTTTAATTACAGCCTTCACAGGACCCCGAACCACACACGCTGTCACATACACACCCCCACACACGTGACCACAAACACCGAGGATGAGCCCGCCAAAGCACTGCAGGATAATAAACCCACCCCTTCAACAAAAGCAGACAGTGTTTAATTGGTGATTAATGTCGGACGAACAGGATCGTAATGGCTTTATAACTAAGCAGCACGAAGTGCTGTACCATGAGTTCAGCTACCATAGAGAGAAGCATCTGGACTCATCCCTCATCCTGCTATCACGGCACTCGTTTATCTCCACCCATCCAGAGACGCACGCTCCCTGTGGGTGGGCGGTCTATATTCATTTCTCATCACTGCATCCCGTAATCGTCAAACGTGTCCCTACAATTAAACATTTACATGTTTCACGCGCTCTGTTCTCTCCCGGTCCCCGTATCACATAAATCATAAGTCATTGTGCGAAATGAGAGCCATTTGTGTTCTTCATATGCATATGAGAACAAATATCTTAAACACAGCAGGTTTTACTATGTTAATGTAGACATCTAAATGTAACAACAAACATCCATTAACTTGTATTTTGTCTCTCGTCATGACAATCTATTGGCATATACACTATGAATGAATATTTACAACATGTATTAAGGGGGTGGTTTACCCAAAAATGTCAATTCTGTCATCATTTACTCACCCCTCTTGTCATTTCAAACCTGTATGACTTTCTTCTGCAGGATACAAAAGATATTTTATAGAATGTTGATAACCAAATAACAGCGGTACCCATTGAATTGCATTGGTTTCGGTTTGTGTCCATGCAATGGAAGTGAATGGATACCACCATTGTTCAGCTACCAACATCTTTGTGTTCTGCGGAAGAAAGACAGCCATACAGGTTTGAAATGTGAAAAGGGTGAATAAATTGCAGAATTTTAAACTATCCCTTTAATTCAGTTTGAGATGGCACATCATTTACATTTGAACCCAAGTCTGATAGAAAGGTTGAATGAAGAATTATGATCTTGTCAACCAGAAAAGACGCCCGTTTTTACATTTAGGAATTTGGCTGACGCTTTAATCCAAAGCGACATACGGCACATTCAAAGCATACATTTTTCATCAGCATGGGTGTTCTCGTGAAAATGAACCCACGACCTTGCTAACGCAGTGCTCTAGCAACTGCCAAAGTCTTCTGAGTTAGTTTCTTTCCCATTCTCCTTCATTTCTTTACTTCACCACTGACTGACTGACACTTGCAGTTCATCCATCCTCTCTCTATCTCTCTCCATTCGTTCATCTTTCATTTCAGCCGTGGTGGTTTACGAGCCTCCAGAGAGGTTTAATGGCCTGATGCTCACCGCCGCTGAGGGACAAGGACAGATTATTAGACAGAGCGGGAAAAAGAAAGCGAGTCACGTCCAGATGCTGGTTTTTCCCAGCTGTTATAATTTAGCCGGATTGAGATCCATCGTAAAAGCGCTTTGGATCGTCAGAAGACGAAAGCCGCTCTTGTGGGACCGGTTCAGATGATTCGTTTTTAAAGCACATGTAGAAACATAACTTCACACAAGATTACACATCCATCAAAATCACCCACGCACAAACCGAAACGACAGTGAAAGGAAAACAAACACATTGGTGTGCACTCACAGTGGGTTTCCGGTAACGGAGCAGGTTAGACTGACGGAGTCTCCCTCTCTGAGGATGCCCTGAGGGGGAATGATTTTCACCGTAGGAGCAACTGCAGAGATAAAGAGAAAGATGAAGAGAGGGGAGGAAAGAGGGAGGATGAGACGGGAAGCATCTAGGCATGGTGTCAACAGGTGTCTGATACAAACTCGATGTGGGTTCAGACATCAATAAACTGTCTATAAATACACTAAAGCCTTTCATACAGTGCCTGTTTTATAAGCAGAGGCCTTGAGTTAAGTAATATTATTAGTTACAGTAAAATTTAATCTATATTAATGAAAAAACGAAACTTTGAATTCACATCTAACGCTGTGGATTACTACCGAAGTATAACTTTGTATATTATTTATAAAAAAATATCCTGCCGTCTTAGCCCAGACCTATCACCACCTCTATTTCAATTCACTTCACTTGTATTAAGAATGGCATTATCTTAAATAATTTAGTAGTCTAAAAGAGGAATTTCTAGCTCGAGATGAATGTCATGCCTGAACCCTCCATCAGCCATGGCAAGCTGAATATCATGTTTCTTTCATTAAGGTTTATGAAAAAACACCACTTTGAGAATCATATTTCGAGCGTTTTTTTTAAAACTCTGTGATGTTTAACAGGATCTAATGTTATCTTTTTTATCCTTTATCATGGCAGGCAAGATGTTACACAAACAAACAAACCTTGTTAGAGACTTGCCAAGTGAACATGTTTAACAGATGGGGCTTCAGCGAGCTAATAACAACAGCTAATCAGTCTAATATGGCAGTAGTCATGGAAACATGATGGCATTGTTGGCTCACAGTGTACATCCAGGCTGTAGTGACGAGCTCGCTTCTGTCCCACGAGCGCCGGGTGAGACGCCTCGCAACTCAGCGCCGCTCCATTATCTTTCCTCTCCACGGGGATGCGGATAGTGTTGGACACGCTCACAGTCTTCCCATTCTCCTGCTGAGAGATCACACCTGGGAAAAAGAAAGAGCGAAGAGAGAGAGGAGGAAGAAGGAACAGCAGCAGAAAATAAGTCAGTTTTCTCCAAAAAACTTTTAACACTAGAAGCATAGTTTTAAATAGATTGCGTGATAGCCGTGATTATTTCAAACAGCTTGAATTCGATGATGTGAGCCACGAAGGTTGCACAGAACAGCCTTGCGTTTTCCTTGCAAGACTATTATGTTTTAATTTGATAAAGAAAAAAGAAGTGACAAGTGCAGCATGAAGGACAAAAACAAAAGTGAGAAAAAGAGAGTGACGTGTAGAAGGACAGAGCAGCAGGCCAAACTAACAGAGTTTAGAGATTTATAAGGGAAATCTGGATGCTTGCAACGTTTGACAGATGGCTTACAGCGCATTTAAGATATATATTTTATCCGTATGTGTGCTCCCCGGGAATCAAACCCCATGAGCTACAAAAAAATATTTACTCTACCAACTGAGCTATAGGAACATCTTTGGTAACAAGAGAGATATCGCAGGGTATTTTTCTTCAAGTGGAAAAGGGGTTGGCTCAAAGATCTAAACTTAATCTGAGACCTGTCTCATCGAATCTATTGTGGCAAGGCCGACACAGACACACACACTTGATCTGTTTCTTCAAATGTATCATCGTAACCATCTTAAGACTCTCGTAAGTGAATGATCTGGAACACTCTACATAGGCAGCAAAGGATTTCAGTAGAGTTTGACATTAGCATGTTGCCTTGCCCACACCCATTAACCACAATGTGCGACCTCCTTGTGAGCTTCAGGTGATTTAGGGGCGAGTAACATTTTGTTCTACAGAGCATTTCCTTGGCCAAAAATTGGTGTAGGGTGAGTCATCAATATTTTTGGCTTCTTTTCCCTGAAGTAAGAATCCTGTACATTTTAAACGCATATGTCTAACCAAAGGTAGTTTTCCCAACATATAGGAGCACACTAGCATATAGATGGCTTCAAAGCTAAAGCACATTGACTAAAAGCCACAAAACTCTAATTTCGATTTCATGAGGTCTTTAAAATGCTGCCTACGTAGGCAGCTCACTAGGTTTGGGAAAAAGAGCATCTATCTTGTGTCTGCAATCAATCTTTATATTCTAAAAACCTTGAGCCTAAAATCCGACTCTGCACTTTCTTTCTTTCTTTCTCTCTCCATTTCTCTTTCTCAGTATTTTTCTTCCTAGAGCCCAAAAGCTGAAACAGAAACACAAAACAAATGTGAATGGCAGTGAGAAATAAAAGGGGGAGATAGAGAGGAAAAAGAGAGCACAGTTGACAGTAAAGAAAGGAAGGCACAGATTGGGCTGCACCTGGATCCAGATTCTAGCACAGTAGTGTGTGGGTGTGTGTTTGACGAACGCTTCTCTGCACACACGCGAGGGGACACAGATGGACAGATGCATTTGAAATTCAACAGAGTGACATAAAGCAATAGAGGAGAAAATGTGCCAATGAGCAAAGGGGCGAGGGCCAATGCACATCTTTCTGTCTGGCAGAGGAATTAGTAGGAAATGTATGACATTTACTGTGAAGACAGAACGTCTGACGGAGAGAGAAAGCAAATATGCACATATGTCTCTTGCGATATGTGTGTGTGATCTTCAGTATGTGTTTAAATATGAGGTATATACAGTACTGCTTGTATGGTTGTATGCCAGGTGCATGTAAAGTATATTAATATATCACATTTGTTTTGTTTTACATTCACATTTGCCCATAGACACACACTTCTGCTTATCACCTTGCAATTTTAAACTTGTAATTGAGATGCTTTTTATGTGTTTATCAAACCATCTTTTTTGTGAGGACCCAACAATGTAATTTCAGGTTTCACAATCCGCTTCGTAACACGTGGCCCCTGTAATTTAGGCTAAACTTGCCCAGACATACACACTCACCAGGGATCTCTCTGCGGTCGCGAACCCAACGCAGTGTTGCCGGAGGTTTGCTCCGTGGAGAAACACATGTGAGTTCCACCGATCCGCCCTCCACCGCCTCCGTCTTCACCTCCACTATGGGCACCTCCGGGAGCACCACCACTGACAGCGTAGCCACCTGGTGGTGTGTGTCATCGGTGTAGAGCTGGCAGAAGTAGCCACCCTCGTCGGACACACTAACATTAGTTAATGTGATCCGCACCAGCTGCGGTGAGAAAAGGACCATCTGAAAGCGGTCGTCTTTCAGCGCTGAAAGAGAAAGATAGAAATAGAGGGGTAAGGATACATAGACACGATACAAATATACAGTATCAGGAAAAAACAAGAAAGGTTACATAATTTGTTAAATTTTAGTAACATGAAATGATATGGTTGTTTCAAAGTAACAGGCTATTTTGCAAACATGTTGCACTAGTGGGATAAAAGAATCACTTTTTTGTGTGTTTATCTTACAGTTTGCATTTCCATGCCATATACATACACTAACGTTTAAAAGTGTAGGGTCATTTGCACTTTTCTTTGCAAGCTTTTGCATTTTTACAACCAGCTTCTCATCAAGAGATTCTTTGTAAAAAGTACTGAATAAGTTTCTAAGTATTCTGGGTTCTTATTTACTGTTATTTCTTCATTATTTAGTTCAAGGCATTCACTTCAAAGTCACTTTTTTTTATAAATTTTTTGTTTATTATTAGAATAATTAAAAACTAGAAATAATTAAAAACTATATTTTTCACACTCAGAAATTCAGAGATATGCCTTCAGATCAAAAGTTCGTATGATGAATTATTTTTTAAGTCAAGTGACCTTACACAGTAAAAAATGTTGGGTTGTTTTTATTATCCCAACCGCTGGGCATTGTGCTGAGTGGTTCATTTTATTGGGATATTTTTTCAGCGTTGGGTAGTTTTGTGTAACCCAGTTCGATGGGTTACAGGTTGGGTCATTTTATTGGGTTATTTTCCTCAGCGCTTTGTGTATAGGCTGGGTCATTTTCACTGACAGTTGACTCACACCCGAGTCAGGTGACCTGCGGGAGTTTTAAATTGTCTCAGGGTTGCTCGTCTGTAATAGTCTAAACGATTATACCAGTCTAAGTTATATTACGATGTAAACATTTCCTATGTTCGAAATTCAACGCTTTTGTCTGAAATGTGACCTACATCCGAGTTATTTTTACTGTTTCTTATAACATTATTTGTCAAAAACTTGACGTATATTTATTTCAATATACTTGAAATAAATTATCTGAATTTGAATACAATTTGTTTCTATTTATAAAGACAATGACGTACATAAAAAAACTGTTGGGTAATTTTAACTCAACTGACTGAATAGAAAACATTACCCAATTTGTTGGGAAGGTTGGGAAGGTGCTACATCAACCCATAGTTGGGTTACTTGTTGGTTTATTTATAACCCAACATTATTTAGTGTGTAATCTTTTAAATGATAGTGCTCGGTTTTAAAATCTCCCTGCCTTTTTGAAAAGTCTTGGAAAGGTAAGTTACAATTGTCTGCAACAATGAAACTAGTTGACATTAATGGCATAAATAATATTTTTGTATTTAGATTCAATTTGCCATTGAGATCCTGATTGTGTATGCGCAAGAAATGTGAGAGCATTAGAAATCATTTGATAGTAAAATAGATAAGACGTATTGCCCTTCGAGTAACTTCAGTGTATAGTGACTATAGCTACTTTTTTGCCCTTTATCAAGAAGGGAGCTAGACTGTTGCACAACTATTTTTAATTTTTTAGTCAACTAATTTGTAGGTTTGCACGTGACGATATTACATTAAATTTTTACATTTGGCAATCCTATTTATTCAAAGCATCTTTCTGAATGAATTATGCACAACTGTTGAGCCACCCGACTTCAACTCTACGTGACAAATAATAAATGAAAAACAAAACAAAAAGGAACGATGAAAAAGATAAGAAACAAGAAAGCAAATGGAAGTTTAACAGTTGTTGGTCACAGAACAACGCAAAAACACAGGAAGCAGACAACAGAACGACTGAGTGGAGAAAATGATTTGTGCTTTGAAAGCAAGGTGAAAGAAAAATCAATCGACAGAAAATGATAATAATAACAAATAATGATGCCAGTTGCATGGGCCGAACATCACTTTTTAGTGGGAAAAAAAAAAAAATCACACAAACTCATTTCGTATCGACTGGTGCTAAATACTGCTTTTCTTCCCACTCTCTTTTAAAGCCGTTTGTCTGTGGCTGACTATGCTATGGTGATATGACCCTTTGCCATCAGCCCACTCACAGACAGAAGCCCTATACACTGAATCCATAAGATGATTACGGCTCTCAATGGGGCGAGGGCTTTTTCAACACCTGGGCTTTTGGTGCATTTATCTGACTTTCATGTTGAAAAATGTGAGCGAATTAGAGAGAGAGATACATTGAGAGCAAGTGAACGAATGAACTAGTAAATCAATACCACGAATGAGTCCGTGAGCAAATTAATGAGCGATGAGTAAATAGCTGTCTACTTTTCCATGACATGTGTATCTACTCGCGCCATCCCTGTTTCACACGACAGGGATAAAAGACCCCAGCTAAAGGAGATAAATGCCTTTGCTTGCGCTAAATGGCAAGGAAATGTCAATGCATTGTCCAGGCTGGCATCACCTTTAGTCACGCCTCATTTACATACCTCAAAGATCTAGCCAATCTGAATGAATCTAACGGAAAGGGCACACACTGATAGGCCATTGTGTCCGTGACCGCCGAGGGATATTTACACCCCGTCACCCACTAAAAGACTGTCATCAGGATTCATTAGTTAGCGAGAAGAGGATTTCATTTCATGTGGTTTTTTTTCTCATCGCATTCAGACCAGAGCACTCAAGCAGTAAGAGAAGCCAGGAGCTGTCATGGTCACAGCGTAGAATCCACAGATATTAAAAACCCAAAGATTATTAGTAAAAAGCGTGGCTGGATACAGTGGAGTAAATGATTCAGAAGAGGGGATGATTTAGCGCCCACAAAATGGCCCAATTATGTTCACTTGTAACAGCAGGGATCACGGACACTATTTTAGCTTCCAGCTTTTGTGGTTGCTTCCGTTTCGCTCTTTTCTCCAGTTTGTCTCTTCGCCGAATTAAGTGCTTTCTGAGTTCTCTTCCGAATCAAGGGTTACAAAGGGACGGATGAAAACATATTGCATATCATGTTAAACGAGGGTGACAGGGAGGCATCACTTAAAGGCATTTTAAATCTGAGCGATAGTGACGGCTGGAAGGGAAAAAACAAATGTTATTACATGAAAGCGACTTTTAAAAGGAACTGAAATAAGGTGTAATCAGTTAAAAAGGATTTAAGGAAGACTGATGGCACCAGAAGATGATAAAAGCTAACCAGGATGAAAAGAGACTGGAAGCATAGACTCCAAGGTTGTGTTTAACATATTTAACACTTACAAGTGCTGGGAGACAAACATTAGTGAATGAGGAATGCGTCAGAATTACTGAATGTCAAGGAGTGAGGGCTTAATAAGTTACTTCGGGTACTTGCTGTAAAATGCAGCATCTGATGTAGCAATACAATTGGTGACAATATACTATAATGACCAACACACTGACGTTACAGCATATTTTATATTATGATTGATGAAGATTGGTCGATAAAGACTTTAATGAAAAACTGAGATCGACTAGTGATTTGCTTAGCATTATATAATTTAATGAATGTTTTTAATGTTGTTAATGACGTGATTATAAAGTTAATTTTTGTCACCAAAAACTTTTCTCATTTGCCAAATCTCATCATCTTTAGAAACTTTGTTTCGTTTTATAAATAACAGATAAATGGTGGAATAATTGAGTCAATTTTTGAATGACTCATTGATGTTGTTTTCTATTTTTGTGATCTGTTTTTCTATTAAAACGATCTGACTAATTGGACCTTTGTATACAGCAAGCTAAACTAAAATGATTGGGGCAGGCAAACCTAAAACATTTAAGTCAGAAAACTTTTGATTGGAAATAAAGCTTTTAAGTACAACGGAGCGTGTGGAAGCTGCAGCCTGGGCTCACCTCGTGTTCCATTGAAGAACAGCGTTTGTCTGCGTGGGTTCTGGATGACCACGATTGAACCATCGTAGTTTTGGAGACGACATGAAATATGTGCCGACCCCCCCTCAAGCACCGTCACATTTTCAGCCTCCACGGCCTGCCCCCGCGCTGAAAGAAAAGACACAGAGAGAGTTAATGGAGACCTCTAACTCATTTAAATAAATCACTTATAAATGCATTTTGATGGACAGGATAAAAAAGATGGCACAATAGAGCGATTTAAAAGATAGAAATACCTCAGTGACCAATTAACACATAGCTCACGTAACTATCTTGCGCTTAGAAGTGTGAACTATGCAGAAGAGAGGAATAATGAGAGACTGACAGATAGACAGACGCAGCGAAAAGGACAAAAAGAAAGAAAAAGGGTCCTAATTAAGGGGCGCTAAGACCAATAGCATCATTATCTTTATCCATTACTGTGGGCCTGGCACACTTCTCTCTTCCATCTGCTCAGCCTGACACTGAGCTCTGAGAGCAGTAGTAATGACGGCTCTTTTTTGGAACTCAGATCCCTCACACACGCAGAGAAATGGAAACATAACTAATGGCACTTTCGATGCTAAGTCTGTTTACAACATCTTAATGGCCATTTGAACACAACAACACTTGTGGCATGTCACTGCGGCATATGTCGCGGCTGACGCTTTGCAGCCATGGCGGATTGTTGATATTTATTTGCGAAGGCTGAAGATGAGGACATCACCGCTGGATTGCAAGAGCATGTTGCAGAAACCCACGGCACATCATTAGCCGTGTTCTTCGCAGAGAGCCTGTCGCTGGTGTGAAGTAATGATTCGATACCCTGACACAAGTTCTTCAGCGGTACAGTGTCTCAATCTGATGACATCATCGAGACAGATCACTAGGGTAAAATTGCCACATTGGCTGAGACGTGTTGGGTCCAGCTCTGCACTCACATTCAATGGCTCAGACTAGATGGTTACATGCTCAGAGTGACTGTTTGGCATGTCACCTGACATGTTAGAGAAATGCTGTAAGGTCGCGGGCATGTCAGGACTGGAATGATGACCACCCATGTTTCCTGTCTAAATCCCCTGCATTCTGGAATTTTGTGAACAGGTGTCTGTGCTGTATTTACTGTATAGTGTACAGTGGTATACAAAAATCTGATACTACTATTTAAGATGCTTTGCACTTTTATGACTAAAACAATTTTTTTTCACTACAAATTTGATTAAAGCTAACTTTTTTGTTTTAGGCGAAGAAGTACATCAAAATAAATGAATTTCATAGCATCTCAGACGCATGGTGGCATGTTTCCCCTTTAGGACTTGTGCATTCGATTCAATGCAAAAGTTTGTGCTAAAGTCAAAAAGCTGGATATTTGACTTCTTGTACAAAGTAGGTAATACGAACTTTAAACTTTAAATTAGATTTTCCATTCCAACATGATGTGATCATTTACTAAAAAAGTTGCTTGTGTGCTTCAGTCAAAGCAGCCAATCTGAATTCTTGTACAAACTAGCTCACATGGTCAATGTCACGAATTTGCATTAAATATGATTTAAAACCAGCTTTTCAACATAGACCCAGACTTTTGAACCTCTTTGTAGCTCAGAAGACCTAAACGTCGAAAGAGTACATGACTCATTTCACACGAAAGCGTAATGTCGAGATCGTCTCCAAACTTCTCATTAGTTTAGAATCAGTAGGCAAGAGGTCTCTGAGAGAAATTGATTTATTGAAATGTGGAGTTTTGTGCGGAGAAAGACAACGAGTCGAAAAGTTCAAGAAAGAAAAAAACTTTGTATTGAGGTGTGAGACCGAATCTTCCGTCATCCTTTGGTCCATTCGTCTAGTTTCATTTAAATTTAATCCTGTCAGGGCCTATCCATCTTGGAGCCCCTTGTCTTAAATTCAGCGCAGAGGGAGAGCGGGTTGATAAAACATTGACAGGTGAGGTATTAAGCTGAAATAAAGAAGTAAAAAACAAAAGACATTGACTGAGAACATTCTGAAATGTTGCACGATTGCTATTGTAATTGCCGCCATTGTTATTTCTGTCCTCCGCATCAATATTGTGATTCATATCATGACAATCGGTGCCGCCACCATTGCCGTCCCAATTATTATTCTAATGACTGTTATTACTCAGCACTCGGGCGTCCGCAGACTTGTCCGCCATTGTTTTAATGGCTCCTAATTGTTCCAACAGCACTATACATCAAGAGAAAGCGTGTGAATGCAAGGAAGGCAATTAAAACCCTAATTTCAACCTAACACAACTCAAACAAGTGTGGCCAAATTCACAACAAAAGTAGCTAAATGTGTTTGATTGAGAAGTCAAACAAAACACAGCTAATTGAGCATCCGTTAAATGCACTCTGCCACGCGCCAGCTGTCTCCTCTTCACGTAAATGGCCGAACAGAGGGGACGCGAACTGGAAGATAGATGGTGCGGAGGGAGGAGATACGGCCGTGATGCCAATACGCCATTTGAGAAATCTGCCAACTCACTGATGAAGAGGAGAAAAGGAACTTAAAAGACAGACAGAGGGAGGGACAGTGAGAAAAATACAGTCTGGGACGCATTTGCAGCTGTGAGGTGAATATCGAAGGGATCGGCTGAACCCGCTTGATCGCAAGATAACTTCCGTGGGAGTTGTTAATGGTCAAATCTGCATTGTGGGCACAGAGGTTTCTGAATACAAACGGCCGGGCTTACACGAGAAACGACAAGCTGGAGATGGATTAATCTTGACCCTTAAAGAATCAAGCCTTAATAAAATACTCAACTCGCTCAGAATTGGATTAAGTAAGGAAGTCAAACAATCGATGGCAGGCCGACGTACAGACGCTGTGAAAAGCGAATAAATAAAGCTCATTTGGGAGAGGGGGTTATGGAGTGGGGTGAAGAGGATCCGATGTCGGCCAGGTGAGGGCGCCCTATCGATAGGAACTGTTGGCGCAAATGTCCTTCTGGAATGTAGAGAAAGAGTTTTTAAAATACTGCGCCCTCAGAGTTAAGAAAAAGGGTTATTATTTCTGGATGAATGAGAAAATAAATAAATAATAGGAGTGAATAAATAAACAAGGCCGTATCATGACAGCGTAATGGTCGTGGGGAAGCTTTAGTGAGTTATGCTGTTTGTAGGTGAGTTCAATTTAGAGAGTTGGTTGAAAGCCAGATACAAAGTTGGCATGCGAGGGACCACCCTGTGCAAGATTAACTAGTTGAATTATAGCGATGGAGCCCCGAGACGCCCGCTAAGAAACCAAAGTGGTCATGTATTCACTTTTATAAGCCTTGAATGAATTAACAGATATCCAGACAGAGGACCAGGACCTCCCATGAGATTTACGTCAGTGTTTAACAATACTAGCGCGATCAAGACATTAAGAACTTAATTCAGTCTTTTAATCCAATTACACTTCAGTTCTTCTGCTTCGCTCTGTAAGCGCCTGATATCTTCATAACTCGCGAGCTACTTGATCTCTCTTTCTCCTGTTTTATTCTTCTAAACATGACTGTCCCTAACCTGAGGCTCACAGAATCATCTGTTCATGTCATCCAACCTCAGTGTGTACAAGTTTGGCTGTAGGAGCCAAAATGTTGTGAGCAAGTTGAAGTTGGTAAATCAGGCCAATCATGTCTGTGGAGCCGTAATGGAGGCGTTTTGGTAGAGAAGCTGAAAGACTGTGATTTTTTTGCACCTATCTTTTACTCACACACCAGTCTTCCTTTCTGCGGTCAGGAGCTCAAAGTTGGCTAGTACTGTAAGATTCTGTAACTAGATTTGAACTATATGTGGTTGCAGAAAGCATATTTCTCAATTGAAGGCCATTCAACAATAGCTGTGTATTCGGATGGAATAAAAATTCAATCATGAAAGCTCAAATATTTCTTTTTGACACTGTTCTCTGGAATACTTGATTCCGGTCAATTGTGTCAAAGGGAAAACACACCGCACATGGTCATTACAACAAAATATACCCTTTCTGGGTGACAAAAGATCCGGCTCAGGTCGAGCAACTGACATTGACAACTCTCTCAAGACACTACAGACCTCCCTGGATACACAATCAAAGCTATCTCAGCGAATAATCTCACTCTCTGTCAATCATTTCCAGTTCAAAAAAGAACGTTCAAAGCATAAATAATACATAATCCCCAGCAAATCTCTCTTCCCGATATGTCACTCTCTCATTCCAGGTCCTTTTTCATTTTTTCCCGGCTCTGTGACTCTTCTTCTCCAATCCTGCACGTTTCTATCCCCTGCCCTTCTTTTCCTCGCTTTCCGTTCCGCTCTAAAACTCATAATTCCCTCTCCTACCGCCTGCTTTTCCTCACTAATCTCCTTCCCTCTCCCTCTTTCACACCTACACACGCTCCCCTGCCTCCTCTTTTACATCAAGCCCCCTCTTTTTTCTTCATCTTTCCCCTCTTCAGTCCCTGCTAAGCCCCCTTTTCCTCTGTAACAGTTATCATTTCCTGGCTTTCATTCTGTGGTACTCTCTCTTCAAGGCATCGAACATCCCCTGCTTCTGTCTCCCCCAGTTTAGTTTTTTTTTTAACTTTTCTCTTCTTTAACTCATCCTCATCGTCTCTCTTGTCTCTCGCACCGTACTATCTCTCCGGCGAGGGCCCTGTTTATTTCCATCTCTTTCCTTCAAAAACGTGATTTGTTCTGCAGCTCAGGCTCGCGGTATAATCATCCCCTTTTGTCCGTGGGAGAGAGAGGGAGTGGGAAATAGGAGGGAGAGAGCGATAGGGACATGCAGAAAACTCAAAAGCCACCAGAGAGGAAAATGGACCAAACATCCATCTCTTGTCTCTTTGGTTCACTTCTCTAATTACATCTAGTTCATACTCAATTTTTCCATTGTTCTCCTCATGCTGTTATGCTGTCATGCTGTTATGGACGGGTTGACGATTTTTAGGTTAAATTATACTGTTAATTTAGTGCCCACAGTCTCCTGATGTACTTCTCACTTAACCCAAACTGCCCATAAGCTACACGTTAACTATCCAAAAGACTTTGAACAAAACACAAAGCCAAAACAAAACACTTTTCACTTATACATTTGTGAAATGACTTGATGTACTGTCCAACAATGATCAGAGTGAGGTCTACTGTTGCTATGGTTACCTCCTCAGTCAATTCTGTTATGCTATATGTAGCGTTTATTTAATGGCAAGTGAACATTTACATTGTATTAACGGTTGCGTTTTCTATCAATTTAACCCCCCCAAAAAATATTTAGTTTTTAACTTTGAGACAGTCAAACCTTAATAGGGGGTCAGAAACAACCCAAACACACCGACCCATAACTTTTGTCAACCCTTTTTTCCCTCTCTCTCTTTCTGTATCTTTTTTCTAAAGCTGTACCCAAACATCTTTTCTTTCAGCGTTGCATTTTCTATTTATGATGTTTATTCTTTCATTCCCAGTTCCATCTGTTCCTCATCTGTGATTTCTGCCTGCTGTTCTGCTTATCTCTTCTCCACACTATAACTGCTGCACTCTCTCTTTCTTTTGACCTTCATGTTTTACGCTTTTCTGTCCTATCACCATATTTCAGTCATATCCTCTCCTCACCCCATTTCAGCCCTCGCTTTCTCTCTCCATCGCTTCATTTCTCTAGATGGCTTCTCTCACTCCATCAGGTTATTCCGTCCCTGATATCTGCGGTTTCGTTGTGTGTGCGCGCATGTGTGTTCAGCGGTTTTAGACCCATTGTGTTCCTGACATGCTGTTTCGGAGTTGTATCGAGGTGCCGCAGAGACATTTACAGTCAGGCATAACAAAGGGCAATTTTACAGGGCAATTACACCAGGCTAGCCTGCGAGAGTTAGCCTACGGCCAGCACAGAGATTCAGACCATAACAATACCGCCCCTACACACATATTTATCAAGCCAAGCTGGCTCTCGTCCCCACCAGCCTCTCAGTTTTAAACCGCAAAAGAAAAAACGCTTTATTGGCGAGAATTACATAATAGCAAATGCTGCCAAAGCTAAAGACCATTTCTTATCCTTTTCTCTCGTACATACACTCTGATCTTTGTTGCCATGATATATGAATAAACAGTGGGTTTCAAAACATAATTTTTTTCAGCATAACAGTTTAAATGAAACAATGAATTTTTTTATTTTGTAGTATTTGGCAAGACCTCCTATTGCTCTATTGATAGCACACATGCCGACATGGATTTTACCATCTAAACATGATGATCCGGTAACCGTGTAATCACAGCATGGTTCGAAAATGTTCCAATGACCTTAATGAGCATGAATCTTAAGTGCTTTAATAGAATCAATGAAATCTGACCTTTTAACAAAGTCAATATTTCACAAATATGCTTCATTTATAACCAAGTCAAATCAACTTTCTCATTTCAAAGTTGTTCTCAACTCAAAAATATTGAGTTCAGGTTTACATTAGAATTTGTTTGTGGTCTCAAACTTTTGGACTATATTTACTTTTTCACCTGCTGAGAACAAGGCCCAGCAACCCAAATCCCACAGTTATTAAAATTCAGAGGACAACAGAGCAAGTCAGAAGACAACAAGTAAAGAAACTCTGTCACATCATCCTGAGGTAGTGAGTCAGAGAAAAGGAACAACGAGGGCCTGGCAGAGTTATTAATGGAAATACTTGGGGAAATATAACAATTACGCCACAAAATGGCCGATCAGAGTTTTCCTCGAGTGCTTTGAGGCTACTCTGAATACTTGTACTCTTTAACTCCGAAAATCCCTGAGTGAGTTTGAGGTTATCCTCCATAAAGCTGCTGTCATATCTTCTTCCTTCATGCTACGTCTTCTGTGTCCCCACGGAGCCTGTTCCCTGTCTCGCTGTCGTCTTACAGCACTTTCCTTTCTCCGTAGCGTTCTGCTTATTTTAAGGGTTGTATTAACAATTCCCTCTCAGCTGAAGGTTCTTGTTTTATCACACTCCAGCCCCCTTGGATTTCAAAGCAACGTGGGTTTTTAATTCAAACATTCTCGGATAATCACAAGGTTTGACTTCATTACATCTCAAACTAGTAATTTGCATGAACGCATCTGGCAATCAGTATTGCAGTACGTGTTGGTGGAATCAAACTCGTGACCTTGGCATTACAAACACTCTCATACTTTTCGGTCACGTCGGGCTGCCACTAGTAGCCCTTTAGAATTATAAAAATAGGTGCATTACACTCCTTTTTTACCCAAACTCATTCTCTGATCCCTCAATCATAAATCTGCCAGCTGGCTCAGTCTTCCTTCTTTCCTCACTGTATCCTCCTTTCATGCTCTCGCTCTCTCTCTCTCTCTCTCTCTCTCCACGCTCGCTCACTCTTTCCCATAAATTATCTTCCTCTGAGCCAGAGTGAGAGAGAAGGGCAGAGAGAAGTTTCTGAGGAGACAATGACTGTTGAAGCTAAAGAGAGAGAGACAGTGAAGTTGAGAGTGGAGGGGGAGATGAGAAATGAACGCTGAGGTAACGGACAAAGAAAGTGAAGATTCATTCCAATGTGTGTTCAGAAATTATTAAGAGAACATCTACAGAGACTGAGAGAGAGAGAGACGTGAAGATGTGAAACTAGAAGAGCAGGGAGAAGAAATAGTGGAGATGTGACACTCACGGCTGAGGGAGAGCAGAACGAGAGATCGCAGTAGGAGGGAAGGAGTGGAGGAGAGGAGAGGTCGCTGGCCTGGTCTCATTGTGTATTGAGGCTCAGTAGCTGGTCAATGAGGCCTCTGTGGTCGATGATGGCACAATTCACCATATACACACACAAACGCACAGTACGGGCGAGCACAGTAGACAGCTGAAAACACTGCAAAACGACTACAATAAACACCAGCACAATAAGTGCAGGGTAAACTAAATCACTTAAGTGGCAACGTTTGAATTCTCGAGCTAATATTGGATGCAGTAATAGCCAACTGAACGCAACTAATTAAAACGATCCAATCTCCACATTTCAAGTGTGAAGAAAAAACTAAACGCAGAGCGAATGGCAATTTCCACACTTAGCTTTCTGATTAATGCTGCCAAACCACTTAATAGCATTGAAAGTATAAGCTCAATTGTTATAAATATTAACGCTTAGCTGCATTTAGATTATATGGCACTTTGGCTGGTTTTATTTTCAAAACTGCAACTGAGGTCACATATTTAAATCCCAAAAAGGTTTCGGTTTGCGAGCTCAATTTGTTTTTCCCTTTCCCTGACGAGGCGATCCCGCTGATTTTCACCTCGTCGTAACACACACCTCTGTGCCAACACGCCGCTGTGATACCACGAACATAGTTTGGCTCACAGAAACGACCATAAATCAATACGCTATCTAGTCTGCCAACTGTTTTCACCAGATTTAAAGCGAATTAAACTGTATTTAAATCGCGGGAAATCAAACAACTACATTCAATCAACTTCGGAAAGGCAAATGAATGGGTTGAACACAAGAACTGATGCCTGTGCAGGTGCAAAGCTAAACATTTAATGTATTACATGCGTATTACTGTGTTGTTACATAGCAACAAACCCTTAAATGGAAACGACAGATGGTACAATGTGAAAATAAAGTTAAGATCACATAAAACACATGAAATATTAAAAGGTTCTGCTCCATGAACTAAAAACCAAGTATAAAATGTGGAGAAAAGCTCAAGAAAGTCCGGCCTGATCCCTAATGATTAGAGAGCTATGAGCCTTATCGCAGCACCCTGAGCCTCTGTGCAGATCTCCTGAAGCCCAAAACAGAAAATCATGCCAGTCTTCTAAGCACACCCTGATACAGAGTTCCACAGTCCCACACGCACAAACACACACAGAGATTGGCAGGGCTAATATCCACTGTGTCACAGTGACTGTGTAGGGGATCACAAGCCCAGATCTGTGCCCCAGGTAACTGCAATGGCCACCTGATTCCAAATCGATTCTCCGCAAACACAACGTCCCAATTTCACCAAGGTTGGGTCAAAGTGAATCCATCTCTCCTTTCCTCTTTCTCCCTCTTTGTTGATCTGTCCATCCGTGGATGGTCACGAAGTGGCTGTTCTCCTCTCTAATTCCTCTGTATTTTCTTTTCGCCCTTTCTCCCACGCAATGTTCTTTTGGTAGTCTTAAACTCCAGCTACAACTCCATTGATCTGCTTTTCTAACCCCTCTTAATTCGGCAGAGACTTGATTTGGGTGGCGCACATTTATATATACTTGAGTATGTGTGTGTGTCTGCAGATGCATACTACACATTTCAGTTATTTTTCTAAAGGGCATGGGAGGGTGTTAGGCTACAAAAGCACTCATTCAGAATCCAAAACAGACAGTCAGTCAGAGAGTCTCTATTTCAACCTCATTTCTACAGTGGAGTGCATTTTGCCAAGGCTCTCCGGAACATTAGCTTCTTTCTGATCAGCCTTTATCTGTCTGCCACACAGAGCGTGTTCATGGGGTCACGAGGGCCTTTTTAAATGAATGTGTTTTATTTTGCAATGTGCAGTACATTCGGTACTATACTACTACACTATGTGAGCATGCATGTCTATATGAATGCAGTGGCCTACACTTTCAAACAGTGTGTGTGTGAGAGTGTCATGTTTCAACGGTATATTTTGTGTGTATTTATGTACAGTATGAATGAGTATGTGTGTGTATCATGTATGAACAGTATCTTGCGCGTGTCATGTTTGAAAACTATTGTGTGTGTGTGTGTGAGTGTCATGTATGAAAAGCATCTTGTGTGTATGTGTTTAAACAGTATACACTGTGGCGTGTGCATAAGGAACTATACTTGAGGAAAGCTCAATGTTGGTTTGATGTCGTGTGGTTGTGCACAGAAGTGGTCAAGCATCTATCCAATTAGCATGCTAATTCTGACACGTAAGGTCTGCCACAACTGGTGCATCACACAACTTCAACTGAGTTTGTTCTATACATGTCAGCCTGAATAAAACTCCATCGCTGGTCCCGCAGATATCTAAGATGGTCTGTATTAATCCGGAGTGTTCACAAACAAGCCAAAATTCTCACAAACCAACCTGAAACTAATCAAGTCGCCCTAGGGCTGACAGAAACGGTAAGCGAGCGTGACGTGAGTGTTTCTGCAGCATTTATGATAATGCAAACAGCATGAATCTGGCAACAGAGATATGCAGGCTTTCGTTTCTCACCCGCATCATCTCAGCTGCGTGAACATTCCTTTCATTCACACCCTCAGTTAACGCGGCATTGGACAAAACTAGCAGGCCACTGAAGTGACACAGCAAACTGTAAGCCATTTACATAAGGTAAACATGACTTCTCCATCACACGAAATGATAATTTGGGTACACCGAAAAGAAATCATGAAAATACACAGAAACAACACTGATAAATGTCATGTTCGTAATCAGTATTTTGTTCTGCCATCAAAACAAGATAAATATACATGAAAATTACAATTGCGTAACTTTCTTTTCAGAGAATATATTTTGAATTAAGCTTATTTTTCTTAGCCGCTAGCAAATGCTTTTTTCCTGCTTAGCATAATTCTCACAGAATTTGCCCATGGGGTCAGATAAACAAACTTAATTCAAAATCTATTCTCTAAACACAAGGTTTAATATCTGATGCAATTTGGGTTCGAGAAATTTTAGCAAAGACGTTTACTGAAAAACAAGAAAATCATTACAGCGAAAATATCTTTTTCAAACAATAATGTGTAGCCAGTAGGTGGATGTATTTCAAGAGCATTTGGCTTGCCCTCATGCTCGCGCTAGCTCAAATTGAGCATGCACGGTTTATCTGTCTGACACCTTTCCAAATGCACAGATGTTTTTTCATTTAATTTGATCCTTTTGTCCTTATTACACTCCATCGCTGCTAACGCGACTGTATCCCACAGTTACGAGCAGCTCGAATCTCTGTCCCTAGTCAACCTTCCCTCTCTTTTATCCTAATTTTAATCCAAATCGTTTTCATCCTGGCTTTCATCTGGGCCACATTGAAACAAATGCAGCCAAAGGGACCCGAATTAACAGCTGCATGAGCGCAATGTTAGAATCTGCCGCATGCTTTGTACCTGCCTCTGCTGATACTGTAAACATTAAAGCTCCTTAACACTTAATCCAGCGTCTACGGTTCGGTCCAGGAAGGCCTGAGGCTGGAGGTGGGTGTCTGTGGATGCTGGAATCCTGATGCATCAGCAAAAAAAGGTTGAGGATACTTTTGATGCACTGATCCTGTGTTCTGCTTATCAAAGATTAAATTTGTGCTTTGTCCTTGGGGCGATGTAATAATGCTTGTGGGTGGAGGGAGCAGTAAATTTACGCCTCTTGGAGGAAGAAGGCGTAGAAGAGAGAGAGAGAAACGTGTGTGCGTGGCCCTGGGTGAGCATGCAAGGCTGTCTTTGCACTGCTCTCTCTCTTCTCTCTGAGTCGCGTTGTTTGTTACTGCCAGGCTGTTATGCCAAGCCGGCAACCATTACTCAATCAGACAGCTTCCTGCGAGCTCTTCTCATTAAAACCTCACGCAAACTCTAAACCTAGCAGCACAATTATCAACCTTTACGTACAAACACAAGAACAAACAAGAAGGTGCATGTGAAAAACACAGGCGGAACAGAAATCCTAACACTGCTGTTGATGGGACACTGTTAAATACTTTATTTAGAGATTAGGACTTTTCGCAAACAAAAACAAAGCCTTGTTTCAGCACTGAACAGCTACGTGAATACCCCCTGTAAGATGGAAACACTGTAATACATGTTTCACACTGTGCAATATTGGCCATGATGTAATTGCAAACATGTAATGCTGGTCAGGCTAGAACCAACATAAGCCCAGAAATATGTTTGCGATGGGTAAAAGAGACACATTCAGTTTAATCCTTGGATGGGGTTCGTGTTTCTGTTTGCGAGTTTCATGGACCAACATAAAAATGTATTTAAAAAAAGGATGCAGAAAGCCGAAAAAATGTATGTGAAATATTTTTTACTAGTTAATTGTATCCCAATTACAAGCAACAAAGACAGCATATATGGCTAATTTTGTCCATTATTTTCTATAAAATCACATTTATGAAAGAGGTGATATTTGATATTTAAGAAAAGTACTAGAAATCTTTAATAATGGTGGAAAAAAGTGAAGAAATATAAAAAATAAATTGCATATATAATATATTTATATTATTAAAATATACCATTACAGTATATTGCTGCTGTCCTTCTGAAACCTTGTATCTCCATATTTCGTGATTTTTGCCATAAATCCTTATTATTAGTCACCCTTTATGTTTGTCACTGGGTTTTGCAAAAAATCTAACCAATTAAAAGTATTAGAAAGGGCTTGTAACATAGTATGCAATAACTGAAAAAGCTCTGTGTTTTTTTCTTTCCTGAAAAACAGCAAATTTGGCAACGAGTACTCAAAATGACATACAATAAATTAAAGTCAACAAATTCTTTCTCCAGCTAGAGTATGATGGACTACAGATGCTCTGTCTTTCTTTTTCCAGACAAAACATAGCAAAGACCAGTGATGGGTGTAACTAATAATTAAGTAATTCGTTACTGTAATTTAATTACAGTTACTTCTGAAGTAATTCAACTAAATTCTTTGTGTAATATATGTGTGTGCAATAGTTGAATTGACATCAAAATTCTGTCATGGTTCCACTATCATGTCATGTTTTATTCCTGTCTCGAGTGGAGCCATGGCATTGCCTGATGGTTTTATGTGGGAAAGACATAGTTCTTTCTCGTGTCGCGTCATTGGTCCCGCCATCTCGTTCCTCGTCAGCCTCTCCTTAGTGCTTAATCCCCAGCACCTGTTCCTCGTTATGATCCTGTGTTTGTCACCCTTTAAAACATCCTCGTGTTCATTGTCTTGTGCTCGTTCATTGTATGAAGTCCGTTGAAACTGTCGTCTTGCTTGTAGCTGTTGTGCTTCATCCTATCTTTGAGTCTCCCCTTGTTTAAGTAGGTATAGTGTAGCGTTGTCCTACTGTTTGTTTTCTTAGTTTTAGTTAGTCAGTGTCCTTGTAAATATTATTGTTTATCCTGTCTTGTTTTCCCCCTCGTGGGTTTTTGTTTTGCCTTTTGTCTTGTTTATTGAATAATAAATACCCCTGTTAACCCCTCCTGTCTTGTGCCTGCAATTGGGTTCTTCTGTCATGACACTCTAGGGAAGACATGGCAGGAGAACCCAATTGCTACACCTACTTTAACAAGGGGAGACTCAAAGATAGGATGAAGCACAACAGCTACAAGCAAGACGACAGTTTCAACGGACTTCATACAATGAACGAGCACAAGACAATGAACACGAGGATGTTTTAAAGGGTGACAAACACAGGATCATAACGAGGAACAGGTGCTGGGGATTAAGCACTAAGGAGAGGCTGACGAGGAACGAGATGGCGGGACCAATGACGCGACACGAGAAAGAACTATGTCTTTCCCACATAAAACCATCAGGCAATGCCATGGCTCCACTCGAGACAGGAATAAAACATGACATGATAGTGAAACCATGACAAATTCAAAGTCTAACTTTAAAATCCTTGCTTTAATGTATAATTCTCACATTTGTGATACTTTGTTCTTTAAAATACTACTTTATGTAGTTTTATATTATTTATTTGAATTAATTAAAAGAGCTGTTTCATGTCTATCCTTGAATCACTTAACTAATCAAGGTTGATATATGATGTGGAAAGAAATTAGTAATAAGTACTTAAATACTTTTTGGAGAGAGTAATTTGAACAGTAATCTAATTACACTACTGAATATTAGTTACTAGTAATTAATTACTTTTTTAAGTAATTTGCCCAACACTGTACAAGACTAGTCTAAGGATTTACCTGGGTTTCTGAAACTGAATATCGCATGTCAATGAGAATGTTAGTACAGTATGTGACAAGATTGATGATGGAAACGGTCGAGTTAAACGTGACCAAAGTCTAGCCAAGACAAAGCACAATCTGACATGCTTTAACCAAAAATCCCAGTGAGTTCATATCACGCAACCCGACAAGTGTGTGCACCAGGCAACACACACTTGCTCAGAAACAAACAAACAAAGAACCTGGTCAACAGGAAATGCGTTCTCGGCGGCTCTGAAAGCCCTGTTGTGTGTTGCTTCCTACTAGGATCAGAGGCTTTTGTGTGGAGCTGTATGTTGTTTATTAAAAGGAACAGGAGACAGGGAACGTGATCGGCACGCTCCTTTTAAAATCATTCTCCTCCTGTCCCCATTCTGCCAGTTATCTACCAGCTCACAAAGGAACTATTTCTTTCCATATGATAACATAATCTTCCCTTTCCGCGCTCTTTTGAATAGTGCCCTTTAGTAGCTCTTATCAACGCTGTTTTTCTCCCTCTCTCTCTCTCTCGGGCTGTCTTTCGCTGTCACTTTCTTCTAAATAACTCTCCCTTTCTTTCACTGCCAGTGACCTTACAGCGGGGCTTTGAACCCTTGCTCATTTTTCGTCCCTCTCCATCATTCTCTCATTCTCTCTCTCCCTCTCTCTCTAGAGGAAAATCACACACTCATCAGTTTTCCCTGCTCAGCTCTTGATGAACAAAGTCGCAAGGAGAATATTAATGGACTTCAGCAACCAATTAACACCTAACTCACATAACAACCTTTCATACGAGCCAGCGGGCTGGGAAGAGAAGGCGCCAGGGCACGGGAGAGAGAGAGGGTGGATGGAGTGATAGACGCAGTGAAAGCTGGTTAATGTGACATTTACACGTCGATGATGGAAATGACAGAGGTGTCTGGGAGAAAATAGTGAGAGACAGAGCGCATGATCGTGTTAAAAAGACATCGAGGGGGGGTGATGAGTTTGGACACAGCGTGATGAGGAATCGTAGGAAGTTACTGTAATCACAATTAATCAGGAGTTGTGCTTGTAGACCATCCAGTTGAGAGTATTAAAGTGATTACAAAGGAGTTCATTATTCAACACACATAATTAAATTCCAATCCCTATTAAAAAATATTGAAAGGGAGCTTATTGCTATTATGAATGTGCAATATAAATCTAATATGTGTGATCGGTTCAGTAATACTGCCCTATGTTAAAGGATGAGACAGTATGTTAAAATTGTTCATTAATTATATTGAATTCTGACTGGCAAATCATGTAATGGGTGGGGCAAACTAAGCTTCTTCGGGCCATTCCATGCAAATTTCAACCTTACCATGAAAAGAAAGTTTTTACTATACTGATATAGCACAGATGTCAACATTTGGTTGTTCAAATACGAGGTTTCAAAGTTTTTAAAGCAGTTTTTTTTATTTTAAGAGCATGTTTTTCCATAGTCAGGTAAGTGCCAATTTTTAGGATTGTCACATCCATAACAGTATACATATTCCTCATAATTGGACACATTACAGTTTTATTAAAGTTACAATTTTAGCTTCTATGAAGAGACATCCATTCATTTTTTGAGTATTATTGCTTCTAGTTTGTGCATTTTAATTCACAGAAATCCTATGAAGTATGTATACAAAGTCTCTAAAAAATTGTGTCCTTTTTTTTCACATGTGTACTTCATGTTTATTTCTCTTTCTTAAAATAAAAAAGTTGTGCATAGACTGATATTTTTCTGATGTTTAGACTATCAACAATGGTTTAGCAAAATATAAACAGATGGTTCAGTTTATTGGTAACAAATACATTATCTGAGCTCTTATTTGTTACATCCATAATGCAACATGTCCCACCCATAACGCTGAAATTGCCCCTTCACACTGTTAATACTTAAAATAACAGTTTAATCTAACGCCGTAGCAAAAATACCAGGCTTGCCAGCTTAAACCAGACCTGGTTGTCCTGTCAGACTTTCTTTAGAATAATGTACATCCCTTATATATTTTTTCATATAAACACTTAAAAATATGACCAACAAATCCATTTTTGCCTTGTATGATTCAAAACAAAGTTACAGGATGTGAATGCAAATCTTGTGTTCTAAATCCAATTTCTTCTAGTGGGTTGTGAAATCCATATAACAGCTAAAGCGCATCAGAAAAATATCTTCTGACCCAATCGAAATGAAAGCAAATCAAATTACAAAATATAAATGGCCTTGGAATACTGAAAGTATAAAATCAAAGCACGATACAAGTTCTAATGTCATTGAGCCTCAAAATAAGATTAGGAAATGGCGGAAAATGTCGTCACTGTCAAAGAGACTGCATACAGATTCACCTGATGCATTGTGCAATAGAGATTCACAGAATATAAGGCCATTTTCAGAGGTATAGATCTATATATAAACTGTATTGCAATTTGACAATGGCAAAGTCCGTGTGCTTTTCTCAGTGTGTGGTTTGTATCTCTTTGATTTGATGTGATGTGATGGTCAAGCACTCCTGTCTTTGTGGAATTCAACATTATATAAATTCAAAGCGGAGACCCTCGGCATAGATGTGCATTTGTTCAACAAGAGAGATACAGAGAGATACAAGACATAGAGAAGAGATGCTGCTGTGTTCACCTTGAATGAGGCTTTGAGCTTTTAGGGAAAAGCTGAAAATCAATCCTGGTCTATTAGGCCTCCACTACCCCACCATAAAGCAACTCAACAAATTCTAGTTTCTGTCCAAATTGATAACTTAATATTAACAAACAAAAAGACTCCTTTGGGGTGAATCGTTGCAATGAATTGATGAATTCTGTTGCAATTGCTTAAAAAAAAATTTACATTCAAAGGCAAACGCTACTTACATTTGCCTTACATGGATCCTGGCATCAACTGGAGATTTTGGCCTTCAGTGCTAAAAACGTGTGCCAGTAATGTGCTTTTACAAAATGTGCACTTACACATTTATGTATCTCCTGCATTAAAATCTGTCCAGCTCTTCTTAATCCACCAAATGATAAATCTGAACGATCCATTCCGCCTCCTTAATAACAGTATGCGTGCATGTGCTTCATCTATTCATTCAACCATGTCAGTGATAGATGTGCTAACTTATTTATGAGTTCAAGCCATGTACCTATTGCTGTTTCTTTGCATAATACTGGGTTACATAACCGATACCTCATTGATTTGCCAATAGTGTGAACGTTCACGCCACAGAATTAAATTAAATTAGGGGATCTCTAGGGAGAGTTTCAATAAAAAGGAGTGTTTCCAATGATGAATTAGCAGATCAGCAAAGGTGGACATTACAGTGAAAAACAATCCGAATTAAAAAAAGAGGTGAATTTGGGTGATTGCACACTGGACACGAAGAGCACCAGTAAGCATCTCATTACAAATAAATGAAGGGTAGAGATGCTTAAATGGTTTGGAAAGGGAAGAGAGAGCCTGGAGCTCCAGAACACATCTACATCAAACCAACAGGCTGTCTGTTGACTGAGAGAAACAACTGACGAAATGAGAGCTGAGGGAAGATGAAATAATTAGAAGGCATACCTGCGGCGTTCATTCAAATATGTAAATCCATTTAATTTTGCTTTGATTTGCTCGGTTGCCCCCGTTTCTGACTCACCCTCTCTCTCCTATTTTCTCCTTTCTGTCTCCCATCATCTCTCATTCACTCCAGCCATATTAAACTTGCATTAATACACTGTAGGTATGTCAGTTCAATTACCGTGCCTCTGTACTGCCCATGGGCCTAGATAGTGCGTGAGAGTGATACTACAGAGAGAGAAAGTCGGTGAGCGTGTGATAAGATGTTTAGAAAAGTTGCATCTGAATCATTGTTTTAAAAGAGTTAGAATCAGTGTGCGCATTCAGGTGAGACGTATTTGTTTATGAAAGGAGGTTTTTTGTGGTTATGTGCACTGTATGTGTGAGAGGCATATAGAGGTCTGTGAAGACTACAGATCATGAGTGACCACAAGAGAAAACTGTCTAGCTGGTGAAATGTGTAATTTCTGTATCACCGATGGCATCAAACATAATTGCAAAAATAATTACTGTTTATACACAGGTGTTACGAACAGCCATTCCATACCTGACATATAAATAACAAACCTTTGGCCAAAGCCAGATTGCAATAACGCTCCAGGCTCTGGGAAATTAACCAAAAATATTGACAATTTCTTGCACTACAGATATGTTTAACCAGTCAAATGCTTTTTGGAATAATAAAGTAACTTTCACTAACACCATCTGCCACAGATAAGTAAATCATGAATAACAGCTGTAACATAACAACAGCCAACTAGATTTTTAAGGACCTCAAACTAAATGGTTTAACAGCTGTAGAAAGTGATAGTTCACCTAAAAATAACAATTCTGTTGTTATTTATTCACCCTCTTGTCATTTCAAAACTGTATGACCTTGTTTTTCTGCTGAACACAAAAGAAGATATTTTGAAGAATGTTGGCGATAACAACGACGATACCCTTTGACTTGCATTGGTTTTGTGTGTGTACAATAGAAGTGAAAAGGTACAGCTGTTGTTCGCTTACCAACATTCTTCACAATATCTTCTTTTGTGTTCTGCGGAAGAAAGTCATACAGGTTTTAAATGACCAGAGGTTGAGTAAATGATGACTTGAGAATTTTCATTTTGAGGTGTACTATCACTTTAAAGATCCAGTGTGTAATTTTTGGACGATCTATTGACAGAAATGTAATATAATATACATAACTATGTCTTTAGAGGTGTATAGAGACCTTACATAATGAAGTGTTATGTTTTTATTACTTAAGAATGAGCTATTTCTATCTACATACACCACTGGTCCCATTGCATGGAATTCACCATGTTGTTCCTACAGTAGCCCTAAACGGACAAACTGCTCTACAGAACGTGTTTTGTAAATACATTAATCTCCTTCGGCAAAGAAGCGAAAACGGGACTCTTAGTTGTGTGTCAGTCACCGTAGTGCTCCGAAACGGTGGAGAAAGCCGCTGTCGCGTAATTTCATACAAATGCCCCCAATGAACCATATATGGTGACGAAACCTTCCCTTTATAAACCATGTGAACGTGTTTTACAGAAACAGATCACAGCGTTCTTTGAAAACGCATTTTTTCCGCAATGCATGTTTTGCTCAATTTGTTTTTTATTGTTAATTTCATAATTATTTATAGGATATTTATTTTGCATAAATGTAATTGTTGAGAAAAGAAACCAAATTTGCAGTTCTTTTTAGGTGAAATTGCAATGCTATTATGATTTGGTAAAACGATGTAGTAATAGAAAAGAGATACGTTTTTTTTATATATGATTTTGTAATAATGATTAATATGCAAGGCTCTTTTAGTTATTTTTCAGTTTGTTTGAATGTCTTTTCTTTTATTTATGTTTAATATATTGTTCTGTTAAATGTGTTTATACATTGTGCTTTCAATAAAAGAAGGTTTGCCATATCATCCAGCAAAGTGAGATTAGCCATGGCACAATAACTACATTTCAAATGATTTCCCATCTGTCTTTTGTAGCTTCTCACACCAATTATAAAAATGTCTAGCTTGAATTATGAATTTACTAACTGAGTATTTGCAAATAAAGGACAAAGGAAACACACGGTGGCACTTTCTTTTTGTATTATCACTGTTCTACCACTAGATTTTCTGCGTAAGCATGCTCAGAAATGTGCTTTTATTTACACACAATTCTACATACAAGTACAAGTTGGTAGATCCCACACTTTGCGTGAAACTGTTCAAACGCACTCACTATGCACACATGTGTGCGTACAAACTGTTGATAAATGAGGACCCAGATGAGCAAATTCTCTCTTCTTCTATATTACCATTCTTCGCTTCATCTTCAAAAGGAACTGGGCAGTTTCTGGGAAAGGTGACCTTAGTTTACAGGTGCTCTTTGATAAATAATGCACTCACATTTTACTACAACGCTTCATGTCAAACTCAAGCTGTTGCTATCAGATAGTCAGCAGCCAAGACAACAGAACATCTTGGCTGTTCAAAAGCATTATTATCTCCCAACTACACACACATGCACACAGACACACACACACTTGTACATCTTCTCTCCTCGGCTGCATGCATCCCTTTGCACCAAAGAGATCTTTTTTTGTGCGTCTGCATTTACATAGATTAATCACAAGCCTTATTCTCTTGTTTTTTCAGACAGAGCTCCAGACACTCTGATACTACACACAAAAACACACACTCACTAAAGCACTCTTTCATTTGTTTGTCTCCCTTTTAGGATATCAATGTGAAGACAAGAAGGTAGGGTGGGATTGGGGTTTAAAAAGGACGTGACTCAGGCCGGACTCAAACCCAGGTCACTAAAGTGCCACCGAAGGGCCTATATCATGTGCCACAGCTCCGACTGGTTGTCTCTTTCTGATGAAAAGGTTTTTTGCATGTACACGCAAACTGCACAATCTTCTAGTTTTAGCTGACACACACGTACGTCCCAAAAAAAAAAAAGAGACACTAAAGAGACAGACCCCCTTAGGGTGTGGCTTGAATCTCTCTGTTCAATGCATTACATTGTGTTGATTATCCTATAATTACAGTAATTAAACCTCTTTGCTACTAGCACGAGCCAGGCAAATACATCCTTTCTCTCTCTCTCATTTTTCTCCATCTCTACCTGTTTTTTATGCACAGCTGGGCACTGGCTGCATCAATCACTGCCTGTAATGTTATTCAGCATAAAGCGCACAGTCGCCAAGCAACTGCCTATCAGCAGACACACACGCCTCTGTGCTCCGGCCACACACTAGCATACTTGGCCAATCAGGTGAGTCGTTCCACTGTGATCAGAAAATACAAGGGGTCTGGGCATAACCCAAAACACATTTCATTCCCTATTCTTCTTATTCATTCCCTGCTCTTGTTCTCCTTCAAGCGAGAAATAAACATTAAAAGAGACCTTTTGAATATTTTATGGGACTATTTTATATATGTATTATATATATGTATATAAGAAATAGTAAAACACAAAGTCTCTCTGTAATATATGTACTTTTGACTCTTATACAGTATACTAATAAGGGTGTCACAATATCAACTTTTACTACACATTATAATGGCCAAAAGAAATATTATGATATCAATGACATTAAAAAAAAACAATGCTATTACTCAGTCATCTTTTATTTTCTTTATTTTGTCTTGGTTTGACCAATGGATCACATTTAGAATACGAGTAGGTAGGAGGAGAGAAGAATTGTAACCACAGGTGCAATACCACCAACAACGTTGTTGAAGAGTTGGCCTTATGTTAGTTGATTTTGGAGTTATTCATGATACTATCATATGTCTAATATTAACAAAATCAATAATGATGGTTACAGTAAAACAACATAAAAATGATGGGTTATTTTCAACCCACTGTAAAGTCAAAAAGGGACCACTGGTTTGAACTAACCCCAAAAAATGTGAACTTAATGGGTTGAAACAACCCAGCATGTGTCAATTTATAAGCCAATAATTGAGTTTGTCCCTTTTTGACCCAACACTGGATTACATATAACCCAGTCAATACTGGTACAATGCGACACCTCATATACTAATATTACATAACTAGAACATATATAACTATAAATATAATATTAAATACCTATTTCAATGTAAATTTTATTTTATTTCAATATATTCAAATTAAATTTGTATAGAACTCTATAACATTATACTCCATTCTCCTGGGGTATGTATGGTATATACAGTTCATATCTATTTCCCACTAATGTGCTCTTCTCTCTGTCAGTTATATATACCTCTTTCCCTCTCTCTCGATCACTGCTGTCATTAGTATGGCCGAGGTGTCAGGCAGTGGCGATGCTGAGCACCAGAGTTCAGGCAGAGGACAGCGAGAGAAAAATGGAACGACAGCAGCTGGTAGGAGGTGACAAGGTAGACACACAAAGCACAATCTCACCCGCGCAAACTTTTATCTCTTGACCTGAACAAGACATATATGCAGTACAACAGACCCCCACGCAAAATATGAATTGCATGTTAGACACATTGCACATTAATGTGCATTGCTTCAATCTGAACATTCACAGCAGTCTATTATTAATCTAATATATTCTAATAATACATTTCAAAGAAATATTCCTGTAGCTCAGTGGTTAGAGCATGGCGCTCGCAACGCCAATGACATGAGTACGATTCCAGGGATTGCACATATATTATAATGCAATGTAAGCAGCTTTGGATAAAAGCATATGCCAAATGCGTAAAAGTGACCCTGGACAACAACATCAGTCTTAAAGGGTCATATGGTGCGAATACGTGTTTTTCTGTGTCTTTGGTGTGTTATAAATTGCCCATGCATGTATTAGACACGTAAAATTGCAAAAATTAAAGTGTCGGAACCGAGACCTGCCTGAAACGCCCCGTGTAACCACACCCTCACAAATCTACGTCAGTTCGTGGTATGATTTGACAAAGACCGGCCAAATGTATACGCAAGTAAGGCGGGCGTACCCGTCAGTACAATTGTTTTGGAACCTGAAATCTGCGTGTTTCAGAGAGGCGGGGCAAAGAGGAGATACAAACATGCACGGTATGTGGAAAAATACAGCGTTTTTAAACCTTAAATCGTGTATACACATTCCATTACATCTGAAACAAGGTTAAGGTTCTATTTTTCGAAATTGAGATGTTTACATCAGCTGAAAGCTGGATACATAAGCTTATTATAGATGTATGGTTTGTCATGATAGGATATTATCTGGCGGAAATACAACCGTTTAAAACTCTGTAATCTGAGGGTGCAAAAAAATCTAAATATTGAGAAATTGCCTTTGAAGTTTGAAAAATATCTTCATGGAACATGATCTTTACTTAATACCCTAATGATTTTTGGCATTAAAGAAAAATCAATGATTTTGACCCATACAATGTTTTTTGGCTATTACTAAAAATGTTCCCGTGCTACTTAGGATCAAGGATCACAAATGCGTAATAGAAATATGTAAAATGCAAGAATCGCTCTATGTACTGTAAACTGTATGTTCTTCTGCTGAAAAAATGTCATATCTCCTGAACTCGTAACAATCAATACTGCCTATCACCGATTATTCCGGAACAAAAAAAAAGGTAATAATGAATAACAATCATTGCGACTAGGTCCAGCAATAATGTGATATGAGTTTTTTAACAGTTGCCACTAATATAGGTCCTGTAGCTACATAGCTAGATAATGGCCAAAGTGTGAAATATTGCTACAAAATCTATTTAATAGATATGGATAAAATAAATCTAAAAATGTGCCTTGAATCCTTGTCTGGTAGATTTTGGAAACTGCACGTAGCAGAATGACCACTTATGTCAATCGATGGTCAGTTGGGTATCTTAAAATGGCAAAAATATTCTCCGATTAATAAATCCAGCTCCAACCAGCATCCCACACAATGGACCAGCAAGTAAAACACAACATATGCTGGTGTTTTCAACAGGGGAGGCTAAATGGGGTCTTGAGCTCCACGGTCACCACTCAGCTCTTTGAAGAGTTGCTGAACTGTGTATGTTTCATTTATCATGTCATCACGAGTGCTCACAGCTGGCCGAGAAAGAAACAACAAAAGAAGACTTAAAATTGGAAGAATTGCTTGGTATTGTTGCAGGTAATTCAGGTTGGCCACTGTAGCTAAACTCGTTCAAATAAAACCAAACATGAACGGAAAGACCAATAGGAGTAAAAAAATAATAAAATGGTTAGAGCATGGCACTAGCAGGGCCAAGGTCATGAGTTCGATCCCAGTGGACTGCACATAGTCAGAAACTAAATGTATAATACAATGCAATGCAAGTTGCTTTGGATAAATCGTCTGCCAAATGCATAAATATAAAAATATAAAAAATAGTCATTTGCACATAGAATAAGACAGGAACAGATTAATATTTTGTGTCACACAGATGATATATTATTTAGTCGCTATCCAGTGATGGAGATGAATCGACTCTGCAGGCGTGTGATTGTGTTGCTACTGTACTTGAAGTTTCTTGTCATGTCCCTGTGATCAATGGCATTTGCGTTTGTGTGTGCGCGCTTGTTGGCTGATAGACTATACGTATCAAAAGGAGGCTGAAGCCTCGCTATTATTCTGACAAGCCATTTGACGATGATGTCAACCTTAAATTGTTTGCATTGTTCTCTGTCCTGCCAGGCATTCACACATACAATTATTCCCACAGACAAGCGGGCGCAGACACATACTGAAATAATGCCTGAACTGTTTGTCATATTTCTTCTTCATAACCACACGCCCACACTCGCTCCAAACGTTCAATCCTTTCGCCCAGCTGGGCGCCGATGAAAAGTGCGCCGCCCTGCATTCGGGCGGCTGGTGTGCCGTGACAACTCTTCTCGGGTCCCGAGCACACTGATGCCATTGTGTTCCTCTGAAACACTCAGCACAAAAGATGTTCTACGCCCAATCTCACCGTCTCCCTGTCCTATTCTTTCCCCCTAATTGTTGTCTCAGACGTGACCTAGAAAGAATTCAAGATCGAGAAAGAAACAAGAGAGTGGGGAAAAAACTCGACTGAGAGAAGTTAATGAGGAGTAACCTGGCTGACCCCCGCAGGCAGGAGAATGTAATTGCAGTTAACTCTCCTAATGCGGCGCTAACTAACATCAACAACCCAATCTACTGGAGGGGCCTGGCAGGTGCCTGAAAGAGGCCTGCCTGATTAGCCTTCTAATCTCAGCAAGTGTGAAGAGTGTTTAGAGAGTCAGCGCTTTCCCTCTGCTGTTTTGCCAATTCCCCTCCCGGCCAGTTCTCCAGGACCGTTTTGGTGGAGAACAACAAAGCAGCGACGAAAGGAAGGAAGCCAAGCAGCAGAAACAGACACTGAGGACAAACGCAAGAGGGAAGATGGTGACAGAAAAATAAAACAGCACACGCAGCACTGCAGATATTGGCAGCATGCTTTCATGTTGTTCAACTGTTGTTTAAGTAAACCAGCGTTGTATGTGTTTAACCTGCTGATGTGTTGCCCCAGTGACCTGTCAGCTACCACAGCGGGGCTTCGGTCCTTCTCCGTCACGGAGCCGAGCGGCATGTGCACTCGCTTTACAGTGCGATTTCTCACCTCTCTCTGTAGCGGGCCCAATTCATTCCATCTCCCCATATCTGGTTTGTTTTGTTAAATGAACAGAAATGCGCACAGCCTGTACTGGTGACCGTGGTTTGTCACCGAGAGATTGCAGGGGCGCTGGACTGAATCTAGCAGCAAGCTGAGACTGCGCACGAGTGTTAAAATGATCAATAGGGATAAAACGCTATTGCTAACGTGTGGCACCGGGGATGGACCAGGCAGCGGGACCCCCGGCGGAGAGGCAGCTACACAGCCGTACTGCGATCTGGATAGCAACGAGAACAATCTCTTGCTGGGAGAAATTTGTAGTCTTTCATCTCTTTCTCTCTAATCGTCAGTCTCTCTCAATGTTGCTCGATCACCTCTTTAGCCTTCTGTTTTAGGTGGGATTTGTAAAACATGGCCCTCTGCTCACCTCCCCCCATCCTATAATGACTCTCTGCATGAAGGGTTTGTGTGTGCCCCCATGGCATAACTGCTCAATCTCGGCAGCAACTGATTTATTCTTCTTATTGTTGTTATTATTGTTATTATTAACAATAATAATAGAGAGAGAGAGAGAGAGAGAGAGAGAGAGAGAGAGAAAGGGCAGATGTGCATATGGTGTAAGTTGGGGGTGTCAAAACCAACAAATTGTCTATATAAAAATGCTAACTGAGGAACAGAATATAAAAAAAAATAAGTTAGCTCAAAGCTCTAAATATCCAAAACATTTATTAAAGGAATCTCATAAATTAGATTTTATATATGTATTTTAAATGCAAAGCAATTTTCGCCATGATAAAAAAGTATAGAGAATCATGACATTTCACCAGCATTAGTACCAAAATGTTGGTATCATGACAACCCAACTAGTCTCTGAAAGTTTCCCTCAACGCACATTGCTTCTTTCATCGGTTTTCGCTGTCCGTTGGAATTCGTTGTAGTGTGCTGCATCACATTCATTTCACAACTCAATTTCTCTGTCCCGACAAAGCAAACCCCTCTTCACTCTCTCTCCAGCCACTTGTCTTTCCCTTTGCCTTATCAATTTGTTAGATGTCCAACCTCACACACAGACCCAAAGCAGTTAAATCTGATGAGAACAGAAACTAGAAAGAACAAAAAAAGTAAAACCACTGGAATTCTACCTCTCCTTCCCTCATTCCCCCATATTTTTCATTTTCACCCAAATACGCTCCTCCTTATTCGTTTCATGATTTACCCCCCCACAAATCCATTAACGATAACTTCTATTATCTGTCCCGCCAACATCCCACTTTTCAATATGCTCCCTGTCCAGTTCTTTGCTCCATAATCTATTCATCTCCAAACACGTCTCTCTCTTTTAATATCACTCTGCCTGTCCCCTGCGCAGCTCTCCCGCCTGTTTGTGTTCTTCCGATGTGCATCACTGGGGGTCGCCATGACAACATCACCCAGCCAACCAACCCTCCTCCCAAATGTTCCGCTCGTTTGCATCTCATTTGCATGTTGTCACAGCAACCAGCCGCATTTGACTTTGACAATAAAGGGGTTCGTGTAACCCCCGCCATGGCTCTATACCCTGACCCCTGGCTTTGTTATTCTCTCGCCCAGCATGACATGCTATTTATTTTATTTCTGTTATACACTTTTATCAGTCGTTCTGCCCGTTTGTGAACCCCTCTCGCTTCATTTTCTCTCTCACTTTTGTGGAGACTTTTGAAAGAATTGAGCTCATTAAAAAAATCTAATTAAAAGTGGACTGAATCATTTATTTCTTGTCAAATTATGTTATGCTTTTAAACTTGCTTTTATTTAACACTTTAAGCACAAATTTGTTTTGTTTTCAGAATCACTTGATTTCTCTTTATCACCTAACTCCCACAAATACACATGCAGTCTTATCAGAAGAAAAATGTTGTTAGATTGACTTGTTTTAAGGATAAAAACAAGGTTGTTGCAAAAAGGTTTCCGGGAGTAAGATAAATGAGCCCAGTATGTTATCGTTTATGTACATATTAATTTTTATCAAGCCATTAATGAACACAAGTTAGTTTGTGCACACATTGTATGAAAGGTCCTGCATTTGGAGGCCTGCATTTACTGTGTATGGCCATAATTTCGCTTTTTTATTAATGTAGGAACTTTCCATTGACATTTTCAGGCTGAGGTAATGATATTTCCTATTCCCGAACCCTACACCTAACCCTCCCATATTTGCATTTTTAGATGTTCATTAAGACATTATTTAATGTTTATTAAGCCGTTTTTCTCTCGGGGACCGTTGGCTGTTCCCTTTAATTTATGTGATTTATAGCTTAACTGTCCTTTTGAGAACATTTTGTCCCCACACTGTACTGTGTTGGCAAATCTTACATCCACACACACGCACTCACTCACGCACACACACACACTCACACACACAGTCTCTCGTTGTCCTGGGACTGAGGTGGTCCCCATTCCTTTTTGCCCAGCAGCTCCAAACACAGCTGCTAGAAAATGACTTACTTCCCATCTGCAGAAGATACAGCCAATACTTCCGTCATTTGCATTCCAGCTCCAAAGAGACACACAAACACACACACACACACATGCTGCCATATCACTCAGGAGACTACCTCAAGCAGCTGTGAAATTAGTTACACATTTTGAATTTGTCATTCCGAAACGTTTTGTGTGCATTTAGGTGACTAATGAAATGCCGCCTGCTTTTCTAAGACAAGGATTTCGGTTAAGCCCCCTTCCGATAAACGCGAGCAAACGCGTGACGGGGTGACTAATGCGTTTGGTCTTTTAAAGTATTTACAAACAGGAAGCAACTATGCTGTGGAGTCGCGGGCCACTCCAGTGTTAACGCCAGGAGCACTCCGGGCCGATCTTGTAAACCGGATGGCTCGGGGGGGCTAAGAATTAAGTCATTTTATCTTGGGAGTTTCGTTTGCCGAGTGCACTACGGAACAGACCCACAACGAGCACTATTGAAATGAACAGCACAAGTAGAATGCAAAGTAGTCCATACTGCAAAAGCAGCTGCTTATTTATTATGCTGAAATGTGTGCTTGGTACTTAGCTGTGAGCGTACGCATGTTTTTAGTTCAGCGTGTGCTTGTTTGCATCTAAGTGTATGCGACACATTGTTTGCATCAGCAGAAAATGACCACATTCTGACACCCATCTGACATATTAAAGCAAGAGAGAGAGAGAGTGAGTGAGTGAGGGAAGGACTGAGAGAGATACAGGGTAGCTGAATACAGAGAGAGCTTTATGAAAACAGACAAATGTCTGTTTTGAGGCTCAGAACATGAAGAGAGAGAAACAGAGAGAGAGATACATAGAGGGGGATAGTAATGGGGCGTTGCAGTGACAAAGTGACTGAAGTCATTCATTTTCAATGATAGTGATTTCTGGTGGCATGAGAGACAGCAACGAAATTGGGTTCAACTTCATCCAAATGAGCGGGCACTTGATGTGGCCACCAACAGAATTGCAGACAACAATCTGCCGCCTGTGTTGTTAAAGTGATAGTTCACCCAAAAATGAAAATTTGGTCATCATTTACTCACTATCTTGCCATTTAAAACTTTTATGACTTTCTTTCAATCGCAGAACACTATAAGGTATTTTGAAGAAGGTTGGTAACCAAACAGCACTGGGCCTCATTCACTTATATTATATGGACACCAAACCAAAGCAAGCGAATGGGGGCAAGTTGACAACATTCTTCAAAATATTTTCCTTCGTGTTCTGCAGGTTCATTCAGGTTTGAAATGACAAGAGGGTGAGTAAATAAAGACAGAACTTTCATTTTTTTGGGTTCACTTTAAGTAGGAATGACAACATAGAAGCTCCAGTATTCTCTCTTAAATCATCACACACCAGGTTGCTGTATTTTGTTCACTTTCTAGCTGCTAAAAATTACCATTCTGCATGGGAAATTTTGTATAAAAACTGTAGAAGTGCATAATAAATCATATACCTATATATAATGTACTATGAACTCAAATTGTATTTGTCACACATCATTGTTTATACCCCTGCATTATTTTATTTTTTTCCTGTTCATAGTTGCTTCCAATTTGCATGAAATTTCTGGACACGACTGAACACAACCACATTGGCCGCCTCCATTGAAGATAAATAATTTCCGAGTAGTACTTTGCTGCCAGTGTAAACTGGGCATGACCTCCAGTGATTTAATCACTGTCATTGTGAACTGGGTTTAAGTTTGAATTTATGTGTTTGACAGATGAAATGAAATACAATGAGTTTTAAAAGTGGACAGTTGTATTTCATGAAAAACAGTGCACATGAATACGAAACCTACTAGTTGAAGAAACTGTCCTTGTAGGCACTAAAACAGAAAAGCCCCAGAGGAACACACATGCAGAATAAAAATCAATGCTTTACCCACTCTACATAGTGCTTTATTTCAGAAAAAAAAGAACACAGCTTGTGTATTCACCTCACTACAACACATGACTTCTCTGTCTGGAAACTGAATAGGATCAAGGCCAGTCAATTCAGACTATTCATTTCTGTTCTAAGAAATTAATTCTGCTCATTCCAATGTTTAAATAATCCATCTAGTACAGTCAGTCTGTATGTTATTGTGCCATCCACAATATGCTATCTAGAATGTGAAAGTATAAATGTGAATTTTGAAACAAAAAAAAAGAAGAACATAACAGAATAGGAGCCATGGAGGGAGATGTGAAAGTAAAATTAAAGCAAAAGGCAACCACAAGATGCTCATTGCAATCCCTTCTGACCACTGTTAAAGCTTGTTAGATAACACACTACACACATGCTTGTTAAAAATCAACCTGATTTAACTTACTGCCTTTAAAAAAACATAATGATAAATGTCTTTGTTGAATATGTTAAAACCCATAATGTACAACTCTTCCACCCGCTTATAGGGTTCATTACACTAACTA
The DNA here is from genome assembly GCA_006030095.1 of Triplophysa siluroides. NCBI lineage: Eukaryota > Metazoa > Chordata > Actinopteri > Cypriniformes > Nemacheilidae > Triplophysa > Triplophysa siluroides. The sequence goes on from VCII01000558.1 coordinate 2,342,599, forward strand.
TAGGCAGCTTGAGGTTGCCAGCCAAGCGACTTGGCAGAATAGTATAAAATTTAGCCAATTTAGGGCCATGTGCATATATATTGAGTATTTTACAATGATCTTGAAATCTCATCCGATCAGATTTGAGCCACAACTACCTGTTTCAGAAGAGCCATGTGACAATAGCAGCAGAAATGAGATCTGCCTAGTCTCCCCATGGTTTGCTGGGATATTTGAGGATCGAAAATTGAGGACAGAAAGCGATATTTTGAGTGATGGACAAAACAGTGAGTGCGAGATGTGAGAGAGGAAGGAAGGATTGAGATTAATACAGTGATTGACAGGAGGCAAAAACTCCCTAGAGGAGGAATAATTTTCATCACCCCTCACACTATTCAGTTCCATCTCACTGTAATTCTCCCCTATCTGTGACTGCCAAAGCACTCCATCACTTCACTGCCTCTCTCTCTCTCTCTCTTTCTGATGTGGTTACGTAAACTCAAATGTGAAAGTAAATGATGTAAGAATGCTGTCTGTGAAAACACGCTGTTAGCTAAACTCACAGTGAAGGTTGGCAGCTCAACTGACAAACATTTCAATCTCAACACAAGAGGCTCTCGGAATCGTCGTGAGGAACTGAATCACCTGAAACACGGTCGTGTCAGCTTGCCGTGTCTACACCAACGTTGAATCTCTATTAATAAATCTCTCTCTTTTCTCCGTTTCATTCTTCTGCTTACTCTCTCGTCTCTTGTGTCCCCCCACCCGCCATCCCATCATCCCTCAGGACACAATTACAGATTTCCCTTGGTTGCAAACTAATTAGCTTGAAAAACTCCCACGAATGACTGAATAAATAAATAAATGAGGGAGAGGAGGTAAATAAATGCTAATCCTTGGCGCTGTGTTCGTGTACACTGACGGAGGGATGGTACAATAGCAAAACACACAGAGCGGGAGGCTGAAGATGTTGCTAGAGCACTGTGGGAGTCTATGGTAAATCACTACACCTGTGCTGCGTAACCTGTGCACAACTCCTCTCTCTCCCCAAGGGAACAAACGGCCCACTTAAACACTTGTATTAAAGCTTTTGCAGGAAAACAAATGTGCGTTGGTCGAAAAGGCTCTTAATACACGCTAGACTGAGATAGAGCAGGAAGTTAAACGCCTCTAACTGCACACGCTAAAACAGCCTTAAACAAACAATGTTAATAAGAGCTAGCTCTACTGGCTAACATTACACTAACAGGTCTGTGTTCGGTGTACATTAGCTGTTAGAATGTAATCTGGGGTGAGGAAGGAGCGTAATTATGAGGAAACAAGCCTTGGGAGCCATTAGCACTTCCTCCATGAATAAAAGAACAGAGTAAAATTGACAAGCGTGCATAACTCACGGCGCAAATTCTAACGCCAGAGGACTTATTGCACCTGCCACAACACACCCCTGACCCCTGATCGGCATTGCGTTGTCACTTATAATCACCAAGCGCTAGAATCGATCCGAAGATCCTTCCCATCAGCACCCGAGTATAACAATGACCTGGAGTGGCCACATCATCGGTGGCCATTTTGATATTCATTACTTAGCAACTAGACCTAGAAGGATATTAATGGCACAAGCAGGTCTGAACTTGGCGTGGAGCGATATTTAATAATGGCCAGACTAACAAAGTGCAGAGAGGGACGGTGAAAGACCCCGGTAGATTTTGCTCCATTCCTCTGTAATGGATTTTAATAAAACTGCATGAAGATACATTTATAAATTCTCACTCCGAGCCAGGTGCGGAGGCACAGCAGGGGCAGCGTTTCTGAATCGCTAAGGTAGAGATGCGGAACGACGAAAGGTTGCTTAGCGGCAGTGCCTAAGATTCACAGCGTTGCTTAATGAATGTTACGCTAACACAGATGAGCTGCGGGAGTTTAGCAGTGAGATAAAGTGTTTTATTACTCAATGGATCCAGGGTGATGGAGAGAGAGAAAGTGACTGGGCTAACACACAAATTAGTAGATGTTGGAATTTGTAGGTAGTCGTTCATTAGTAGCATGGTATATGTTATTAGATAGTTAGCAGATCGTGGCTACTGCCTACTAGCAGTGCTCATATGAAGGGCGGGAGTGAGATAAAATGGGTATATAAAATGGAGATGGTAATTTCTAGAACGCAATATTCTTTCGTTTATTTAAATTATTAAACCCACAATCTATGCATAAAAACGGCAAATTTAAGATTTTTACCACCGGATATGCTGACCAAAAAAAATAACGATAACGATATTGTTGCAGTATCTATTAGAAATAACAATCATGTCAAAAATGAAGTTTATTTTGTGTTTTTCATTATTTTGGCAAATGAATAACACTCAAAATACAAGTGTTGTGATGCAGAGATAGTTTGTAACCATTGTGGCTCTTGAGGCAAAAGTTAAACAAGTGCTGAATTATTTACGATATCATGCGAGTAAAATAAACACGTTATCGATATGCTTTTTAATATGACATTTATTGTCAATATCAGTGTATTGTGACACCCCTACTTCATGGACTTAGTTGGTTAATCACTTTGGTAAAATAAAACTACTTAAATGTTATAATGTTATCAAAGGTTAACTTCATATTTATTACTTTCCATCGTGTCCATTTTCTGGCCATTGTGTAAATAACCAAGTGTCTGAGCTGAACCTGAAAGTATTGTTGATAGTTGATGTGCCCTTTCATAGTTCTCTTCAAAAATAAATATGCCCAAGTAATCATTTTAAGGAAGTTGCAGAGCACAAAAAGTACTCCAGAACATTTCAGCTTTGATTTGACAGAGTATGCATGTGTCATCTTTGTCATATGACTGGTACATCATTAGAGAAGTGAGCGGAAAAATGTATGTCAATCTACTGTGGACAAGCCATTAGTGTCAGAGAGGGTCACCGCTGTCTCTCTTTTTTTCGCTCGGGTTCTCTCACTCCACATTTACTGTCTATGTTGGTCATAATCTTATATTTTAATTCATTTTCATATGTTAGTCAGGTGACAGCTGCAATATTACTTGCAGTATTCCATTCCTATCCATTAAACACTTTCCAATGCATATTAATGTTACCTTTGTAGCAACCTGACCTTGCGTTCAACACACATACAAATATACGTAACCTTTTAAACCCTCGAGGGCCCTACCCCCACCTCGAGGGTACCCTAATCTTAACCTCAGCCTATATTGCATCTCCATGGTGACTGGTGCCTGGCAACAGCTGGAGGAGAGTAGCTGTCGTAGCGAGGCAATCCAAGGCGATGATGTCATGGCCCGGTTACCTCAGACTCAGGGGCCTTTTATTGTTGCTCTTAGGGGAGATTTTTGAACATTATGCATTCTCTGCCCCGTTACCCTGGCGATCCATCGCAGCCACCGTTGGACTCGGACCTCGATTCGTCTTCATTAAGCTGGGCTTGACTGCGTTTTGTTTCTTCCAATCCACACTTCGCTGTCATTCATGTCTGTCCCTGATCTCGCTGTCCATCACCTTCCCTCTAAAACATCTTTCCCTCTGTCTTTCTCTCCTCACCCTCTTTTCTCGCCGCTCTAATCAACCCTAAGTAATGCTGTCACCGGCTACACACACACATACTCGGGCCTGTTTTGTGTCGCTGCTTTTTCATAGACCACACAATACACAAAATCAATATGGTTCACTGTGCGCACCTTAAAGGGATATTTCACAGGCAAAACAAAATTTCCCCATGTTTTACTCACCGTTATCCCTCGGCTGCACGTGAACCAGAGGCGTATTTTTCCAGCAAATGACGCAGACGTGTCGTAAGTTCCGTTGACGAACGTAGCATTTTTCGTTTCGTTCCAATAGGACGCTGTAGAAAGTTCAATAAAAGGAAAGGAAGGAGGCGGGAACCGGCAAACATTTAAACATTTAATTACAAATCATAACAAAGTAAATAAACAGCCGGCAGCCCCTCACGGACGACTGCCGGCAACACATACATAAATACAAACTTAAACAAGTGTTCGGGCCCGGTCCTCTCTCCTCGACGGTCCGGTCGCGTTCCTTTTATATGCTCCAATCTCCTACGTGATTCGAGCCCGGTGTGCGCACAGCTGGCGCTTTCACAATTACTCACCGGTCTCGAACCACGGTCTCGCCCCGCCTACTCCACTACAGACGCCTCCTCTGCGCAGGATCTTTCGTCACCGTCATTTGCCGGAAAAACATGCCCCAGGTTCATGCACAGCCGGTAACGGAAGCTAGACATCAACGCTAATAGCACGGTCAAAATGCATCGATTCGCTTCAAAAGACCTTTGTTAAGACCACAGAGCCATGTCAAGCAGTTCTTTGATCAATGGATGCACTTTTTGGAGCTTCAAAAAGTTGACGCCCGCCCATTCAATCCCATTCTACCGTTTGGAAGTAAAATGATACGTAGTATTATAACTTCGACTGCATTATTCTTCAAGAAGAAAGCCATATTCAGTCAGGATGCCTTGGGGGTGAGTAAAACATGGGGGAAATTTTGTTTTGCCTGTGAAATATCCCTTTAAGGTAAACACATAAACTCACCAATCCTCTCTCTTTTTCTCTCTCTCTCTCCCATCTACACGCACTCCAAACTCTCAATATTCTTGAAAGACTGTGACCTTTTTAGTTAAACAGACTCAGAGAAAATGCGGTAAGCGGTTCAATGTTCGCCTACACAATAGCGAACGCTACAAATCCATTGATTTAGAAGGGGACAAGAATGTACACGAAATGTTGTGCAAAAGCGACGCTTCGAAAGTTGAGAAATGTTAACTTTACATTTCTGAGAGCCTGCAAGGAGGTGGTGTGTTTGTGTGTGTGTTGATGCATCAAAACCTTGAAATTGTATCTTTTCAAGTGCAGCGCTTTTCCCCAAACCATCAGAAATGACACACAAACCTAATGTCTTACACAAACAAGTTTCCATTAACAGCGGCCAAGCTCGAAACAAGCAAACACTCTTTCCGATGTATCCTTAGTTTTAATGTTTGAATAAGTATGGCAGAACTGATCTTCAATGTAGGGGAGGAACATTCTTATTCAACAGAGCATACCTTGAATGACTGGACCAAAAGGAGACTCTAAATCTAAAATGCAAAGATAAAATCTGATAAAGGTTAATTTAGTCAATTTGTAGGAGCTTGCTCGCATACAGATGACATCAAAGCTAATCAACATGGACTAAAAGACACAAAACTCCAATTCGGATTCGTTTTAACCATCTTATTTACGCAACGTAATTATAAGCCGATGGCGCGCTGGACTTATCCTGAAATTTAAATCGACGCAGAGGAAGTGCTCAAAAATTTCAATGTGATCAGTAGAACACTGAACTTCCGATAGGTTGCTAGTCTGAATCAATAGGGCAGTGGCATCATGGGTGTGGAGTTTTGCACTTACCTCACATAAACACACACAAAAATAGCAAAACAAAAACCATAAGGTTTGTGCTTAAAAAGCAAACATAACGCTCTTCTCCCACTCGCGCAGGCTTCGCAAGCGTACACATGGTGACATTCAAAGGGGACAACAGAAGGACACAGTAATTGTACGGCACTGCAGAACGCCTGTGTATGTGTGTGCGCGGACAGGAGGTTGTAAATTACCAAGCACATGTGTTCCAGCTTAAACAGTTGAAAGTATTATTCTCCGTGAAGCAAATTGCCTCATTTCCAACCCATTTAAAAGACAGCTCATCCCCATCAGCAACATACAGCAAAATTACACACACGGACACACACATTGACATAAACTGTCCGTTTAATTACCACTAGCCTCCCTCCCACACACAACTTCAATCCCGGCTGTTACAGTGTGACGTCTGCTTCTCTTCGCCTCAGGACAGAAAGCACTGCCGCAGAGGGGCGGCCAGCCAAGGGAGCACGTTGAGCCCCTGCGTGTGTGGGGTGAAAGACAGCGTTAAACACCGTGCATTATTACTTGTTCTGATCTTTATCAGTTAGCTGGGTAGGTGCATGCATGGTTTTCATTTGAACCTATTGCGTTTGTTGCATGTGTGCGATGCATAGGTTTTTCCAGAGCTTCATTGCGATTGCACTCACGGTCTCGCCAGTTCCGAGCAGCGTTCCATGTCCAGGCTCTCAACAGGGAGGGGAATGAATAATGCCTGCTTTGTCACCGGACTCATAAATCCAGCATCTTGTCTCACCTATGCCGAACTGGCTTCCCTTGTGCGTGCACGAGGTGTCTTTGAGGTCAGGAAGCGCACAACACAGCCAGGCAGCCACTTTATCAATGACCACCTGGTGCCAGGCCTCATGTACGGACCCTTCCCTCACGCTCACCAGACACCATTTTTGTTAACATTTATCAAAAATGATTGCCATACAAATACATCTTGGAAATTGCTGTGAAGAGCGAAATGTTTTTTATGGGGGGGGGGGGGGGCATTAGTGAGCAGTGTTGCTGGTTGTCTTTCCTCGATCAAAACACTGTGACATTTTGTACCTTTGGGTATACCACTTCTTAAAACATATTTCTGTCATTCTTACAGATATCCTCTATTAGTGTTCTAAAAAAGCATGAAGATCCATGCCTTTGTCCATGTTTTAATGAGCTGTAATAACACAATACTAATAACCTATACTGTACCATGGTGCTGAATAATTTACATACATTTATATACAACGAAAAAAACATGATTTTACAATGTTATTATTTCCATGGTAATACCACACTACTTTTTCAGAAGTGGTCAGTGCTCTCTGAAACTGTACATTTGAGAGTTTCTGTGTGTGTGTGTGTGCATGCACGTGTGTGTAGTTTGACTGTGTGTAGATGGTCAAGCTCTAGTAACTGTGTTTTGTGGTTTTTATTTACCGTGGAAGGAGAAAAATCTCTCTGCTCTCTCTCTCTCTCGCTCTCGCTCTCCCTCTCTCTCTCTCTCTCTCGCTCTCGCTCGCTCGCTCGCTCTCATTTTAATCGCTTCCTTCTTCTATTCGTTTCTTTCTCAGTTTTCTCATATCATCATTGGCCCTCTCTTATTTTACTGATCTCTTTCTCTCTCTTTTCTCTAATCATACAATCACAGCTGATCTACACCCCCATTTTATGGCTGATCTCTTTCTCTCTCTTTTTCCTCTAACATAAAACAGCTGACACAAAGTAATTTGCTCCTTTTATTGCTCTCTTTCAGTGCTCTAATGATTTTCACATTTTTCACGACTATGTACACGCATGACGTCAAGCTCTTTCATAGGCACTCTCTCTCCCTGTATGCGAGTGTGTCCTGTATAGGAAGTCTGCCATATTGGGAATATATCTTATTATTTTGACTTTCGGAATATTACGAATTTATAAAGTTGATAAATGTATAATTACATTTTTGGATTTAATTTCAGAATAAGTATCCCACTCTTTTAAGAATTATTTAGCAAATTATCTTTTCTAACATTCCCTATTGTAATATGTAAATGTTATGTTACAGTTTCCAACAGATCAAAGCAATATGTTGGCTATGTGTTTGCTCTAGAGAAATATATTTCAGGCATAAAACTTTCACAACTTTCACAAGACAAATGAAGTGAAATTTCACAATCACAGGGAGGGTTTCCCCATTTTCCCTCGAATAAAGAAGTATCAAAATCACAAGACAAACCCCAAACATCCTCTTTCACTTTTTCATGGATCGGATCCTAAAAGAAATCTTCATATATCGTTGACTCCTTCCGGATTAAAGCACTCTGGGTGAGTCTAGAGAACAGGAAAATCTGTCACAGTCCAGCAAACAAACACTCAGACCCTTCAACTTACTGACTCGCTCGCTTGCTTTTGCTCTCTTGCCCATTTCCACTCTCATAGTGCAGCCAGACCCGTTGGTGATACACAAACACACAAACACTCACACACTGTCCCCCTCCCCATCTCTTTGCTCTCTCCTGAGGATAACGCCACAACAAGCTTGTTTCATTTAAAGTGCGCTTGACTGCTGTTAGCTGGTACTGTTGGCTGGAAGACACTGACCACGGCACTGAAACACATTCATCTTTAAATCACACATACACACACTTCCATAGCCACTAGGCGGTAATCACCACACATGGATACGCTTCACCCAGATAAAGGTAGATGGAAAAAGGAGGTGAGTGGGTGAGAATCGAACAAGAGAGAGATAAACAGGGAACATTCCCGGGAGGGGAAGGACGAGACATCGTGAACTTCTAAGTGAGGTCACCACTGTTGTCACTGTCTGGAGTGGACAATCCAAGCATACAAAGAACATTACGTTTGACCGGACAGAAGAAACACTGTTTGCTACGAGCGACTATAATGACGTCTTAGGAATGGTGAAGTGGAAAGCTGAAGCATGAAGTCACTGGAGGTCTGAGCCAGTGCTAGCATTGATTAATTAAAGATTTATATCAGGAGTGATACAGAAAGGACCAGACAGGGATAGAGCGACTGATAGAGAGATTTATAGATAAATGGAGATGACGTATAGAGCCCTTTTGGGAGTCTGTTTACCCCGCAGTATGTCGTGAGGGGAAAAAACGGGTTTGCCACGGGTGTCTTGGTATACATTAGTACTGAAAGACAATAATGTATGTGCTTGCTTGTGATTGGGTGTCTGTGAATAGACTACAGGGATTCATCCCTTCGATGCCAAAGACGATTTAAACTTACACCATTAAACATTACTAATAACTCACCTTTAATTTTATGTTCACTAAATTCAATATTTATTAGTCTCGTTGGTACTATTCTGTTGTCATACATAAATTAAATATAGAAGTAACGCATGCAAGCCTGAAATCCATTGAGCAAATAAGATGACAGACATCTTAGTACTGGGATTAGCACAGTTGATGCTCATTGAATGATGCAATGTACATCACGACCGCACTAACCTACCACAGCCTAAGCACACGTACCACTCTTCTGAACAATGATAACCCCCAAAAAAATCTTTACTGAAAAAAACATAAATATCTAAAAATTAAAAAATATACTGCCTAAATGTAGTCTTATGCAAAGCATGCTGGGAACTGGAAATCTCCCTCAACCAATCATGTTGAGTTACACCTTGTTTAAATTAAGTATATTGATGAATTGCTTATTAAAATAACGTATCAATTCTTAAAACTTATTCAGATGAAGTTCTGCATAATATTCATCTATTGAGTTAACAAAAAAATTTAGTATTAAGTGAACATAACTTTTTTTAAATTAATTAAAATAAACGTATTTATATTTAGGTTTTACAGTGTAGAAATCTCACTGCTGGAACACAAACATAAGACACCAAAATTTAATAAATTACATTTTGAAATCCTAATAAATCACAAACAATTCCAGTAAATAAAAGCGTTCATTAATACAACAACTTATGCCAAGCAACCTGGCGCTATTATTAGCTAACGTCCTTTGTGGATCCTCCAATCAGCTTTAAGGGCCAAAACAATCTGTAAAAATCTAATATAGTGAAGTAATCCTTGCTGTTACAGTCGAGCTCTAAAAGAAGAGCATTGTTATCTAGCAAATTAACATAATTGTTTTCATTTGAACAAGCATGTTAAATTTATTTGCTTGTTTTGTTAACTTCAGACCACTATTGTCATTTTATGAGGTAATAACTCTACATTTCCTTTTTCAAATGAGGCTCCGTTGAAAGGAAGCAGTCCAGTGTGGACTCAAGGCTGTTATAAAACCAGCTCTTAAATAGCATGTTAAATTACTCACTGGCATGAAATTAGTTCATATTCTGCAGGCGCTTAACTTCCTGTGCCAGAACATCTGCCGATATAGAATTCATTGTGTGAATTTGGTTCGAGCTTGAAATCCTCTACATGTTCAGCATTGCTTTTCCGAATTTTTCGCTCAGATTGTCACGGGAGCATTCAGATTCCTTCCAAGAATATCAAGGGGCAAAAGTTTAGTTAAAAGATTGAATTAGGCACAACTGAAACGCCAGTACTCACAGACAATCACCATTAGAGCCATTTTGTTTATAATAGCACAGGTGGTTATAAAGAACAAAAAAACCAACACTGATGATAATAGACGTATAACAAAAGATCCGGGGGATCTCAGAGCTGACGCTGGTGCCTGGCCTACAATCAAAAACCGAGGAGGCACATCAAAGCGGGACATCCCCGGAAACCCCTGCCATCCAAACCAGTTATCCCATCTGTAGATGAGTTAGGTGGGCCTTGGTGCCGAGGAGACCAGAGTTTCTGTGAATCACAGGCATCAATCTAGCTCCTAAATGCATGTTTAATCCAAAGCAGCTGCAGAATTCAGCCTAACCACAAGCAGATATTTGGAAACGGCTCCAGCGAGGTGGAAAAGATAAATCAGCACGTTGAATCGCATTTCTGTTCTTCTATTTAAAAGACTGCAATGAGAGAGACAGTGTATCGATATTTAGCATTTTTAGCCACAGGGGCCAAATCTGCTTTTGTAATTTGCACCGTGCCAGAAAGAAATGAGTTACTGCAGGTGCGAGAGACTCATCATTCCAAATACCCTGATGGCCTTGGCTCTGTTAGATAATGCGTTTCTAATGTAAAACATGTAATGCTATTACTTTGGTTTGCATCAAAGAGATGGAAGGTTTTACCTTTTATATCGTGAAAATATTATTACACTTTTCTCTTTTGCCAGCAGAGCACATCGATTTTTTTTGTTGCTCGGCGGAGCACAAAGCGCTCTCGTGCCGCCAAGCAATAACTCTGACAACGACTGCAGTGTCTCCAGGAACACAAAAGAATATTCATTCTTTCTATAGACCGGTGAGTTTGCATTTATAGGAATGTAGCAGATATTGCTTCTGGGACTTTCACAAGGGTATTACAGAGGTTAACCTTAAGTACACACACACACTATATGAGTATTTTAAAAGGAAGTAGAATAACAACAGAATTGTGTACATCATTACGGAAGATGACGTACTACTGACTGACTACAATATTTGTCCCTTTATCATATTCTGTAATCTTGTTTATATTCATGTTCTGCGTGTTGTGCAACGACGTAAATTGAATTTGGAAAACATTTATATTTTCTCTGTGAACCTGAGGCTATGAGGTATTGTGAACTGTGGAATGGGTGTTTGTATGTGCGATTAAAGCAGACTGGTAGAGAGCAAGGCGCATGTCCACACATTCAGGCCCATTGAGCAGCTGTAATTATAAGGCTTGGAGTGCTAATAGTTGAGCAGTGGTGGAACGGGATGGATTAAGAAGCTTAGAATGAGCTCTAATAGTCCTGGATTTCGGCTTCATGTGATCCTGCAACACATGCACACCAGCAACAAGCCCAATAACATCGGCAGTGTCTTCCTCTCTCTTGCTCTCTCTGCTTGTGTGGAGATCTTCTTATAGAAACATCAGGCTTGTTTTTCTGTCTTTGGGTCTGTCTGTATGTGTGTGAGGATCAAAGAGAACAAATTGACCGGCACTGTGTTTTCATGTGCGAATGTTTGCATCTCACAATCGATCCTTGAAAAACACAGGTAGACCAACATACAAGCAAGGACCAAAACGTTTGTATTTTTGTGAAACACAATGCCTCTTGGTTCCTCACATTTAAGTAACATGAAATATTTATATGAAAGGGATAGTTAACCAAAAATTCCCTCTTGTCATTACCTGTATGACTTTCTTTCTTCTGCACAACACATAAGAAGAAGAATGTTGGTTGCATTGGTTTTGTGCCGTACATTGTACATGAATAGGTACCGCCGCTGTACCCAACATTCTTTAAAATATCTTCTTTAGTGTTCTGCAGAAGAAGCAAAGTCATATAGGTTGGAAATGACAAGCGGGCTAGTATATGATGACAGAATTTTCATCTTTGGGTGAACTATCCCTTTAATGTGAATTCACCGACTTGAATCAAACAGACACAAGCCAACATTACCTAATGGAAATTTGTGCTGGTCAAAGCTTACTTTGGCGTACACTGTCAGAAAAAAAGATACAAAAAGGGATGGTAACCCTTAAAAAGGTCCTAAAATGTACCATGAATGTACGGATATGTGCACATACTAATATGCACTCTTCAGGTGCATATACAGTACGCACGTCAGTGACAGCTTTTGTACCTTTTGTTTTTCTGACAGTGTACTATTACTTTTGCCTACGAGCTAAAGTCTAAATGTAAATATCTGCTGAATAAAACAAATAACATGTAAAACAACCAGAGTTAGGTGAAAATTTGTGTTTTCTGACAAAAGCTGGAAAATGTCCAAAATAAAATTTTCTCTGAGAGGATCCACTAAATATTTGTATTTGGTATGGTCTCCAATGATGTCTTATTTTGAAAAGGACATAGATCTACCATCAAACTTAAATTTAAAGAAAAATGTAAAGACATGTACACACTGAAACGGATAACGTTCTCTGACTCAATGGGCTCCTCATTGTCTACATTCCTCATTGAATGTATTGGTAGAATTATTATTTATTTGTCTTATGGTTTTGCTTATTCATTGTTGTTATTGTTTATTTTGTTGTTATTTATCCCTTTTTTTGAAGAGGGAAGGGGGTATTGGGAGAAAATTTGTAAAACCATAAGGAGCATTAGTAACATGCTGTGTTTGTAATATACTACTAAAGCTGGAAAATGTCTCTCAGAAATGTGAAAAATATACGGTTACTATAACACTGCATTTGTTGTGTAGCACAGCCCCATCATTACACTTGTGCACAAAGCAAAGTTTAAAGTGATTAGATTTGATCTTGACTAGCTTTTCTTCTGAACTCATTATTGTTGCTGTGTGAAAACTTGTAAAGGTGACAGTTTTCTGGCAGACTGATCAAAAATCTTGTGCGACTGACTCCTAGAAATTGGATACAAGACAATCAGATTGGAGTTTAGAGTTTTATGAAAGCTCTTGCCAGTTATGTGTGCGATATGCAGCAGATAATGTCTGAACAGTCTACAGGGGAGACTAGTCTAAGACGGCCATCTCAGCAGACTATATATACAGCAGTGAGTTTTATAACCAAGTCCATATACTGCAGAGTTGCTTGGCAACACCCAACTCACCAGTGTGGCAATAACACAATATTACAAGCTCCACTACCACTGCTACTACTACTACTACTACTACTACACACACACAAAGTGAGAGAAAGGGCTGTACTGCGGAAGTTTAATACGTACTCAAAAGTTCTCTGAGCTACGTACAGAGCAGCTTCATGTAAATAGGTGTGTCAAATATTTGCACAAACACACACACAAGCACACACACTATTATGCTACTTTCAGTCGCCAAACGAAAATAAATCAATTTGGAGTCGATAAAACGCAAGATCAAAAAGCAACAATGAAAGTAAATAAAGTGCGAGCTGTGACAGGAAGATGTAGCATACTATGGGGAGATGGACAGATAATAAAAAATCAGAAAGACCAACTTTAGTCTTAGGGGGGTTGGAGTGTACCAGACAGTGTCACAAAAAAAATGTTTTACCTGGAATTGCTTTTCAAGATCCATTTACTACAAAAGACACAGTTTGTTGTAAAAAAAACAAATATATTAAATGAATTAAAAGGCATTTTTACACTGGGCAATGGATCCATAAAAACAAAACAACATGACCTTTAAATAATGTAAAGTTCATAAACACTTAATTCTAAACAGCTTTTAAAATACAAGGCGCCACACATTTGCCAACTTTGTGAATAGCTGCAAAATCTGGCCAACACACACTAACAGACTGAGATCACACATTACAGAATATGACAGTTAAATTGTTCTAAACACAAAACGAACAAGCAAACACACCCTTCCATAGCCATTTACTTTTCTTTTTTAGCTTTATTTTTTGAGAAATCCCTTGATTTGAGTCAGATTTAAAGTGATACTCATTTACTCACCCTCAAGTTCTGCCAAACCTGTATACATTTCTTTGTTCGGTTAAACACAAAGAAAGATATTTGGAAGAATGTTAGCAAATATCATTTCTGGGACATCCTTCACGACCATAGTATTATTTTTTTTGTTCTGTTTAACACAACATGAGATATTTTTAAGGATTTAGAAAAGCATACAGTTCAAGGGCACCTTTGACTACCATTTTATTTTTAATGGTAGTCAATGATGTCCCAGAAATGTCAATTGCTACCATTTTTCCAAATATAGTTTTTATACAGGTTTGGGGAGGGAGTAATTTATGACAGAATTTTCCTTTTGCGGTGTAGTATCCCTTTAAGTACTTGGGCATTATACACAATATTTTTTTACTCAGCTCAAACTAGCAAAAATCCTTTGACTAGATGGAAAAAAGAGAGTCTGTCGATCAGACTCGTGGTACCATTGAAAGTACCCTTGAAAGTCATGGAGATGGGCAGTCAGATATTGTGCTGCTAGAACACAGCACTGTGTATATTCCTGTAGTAAAATCAAGAGTTTGACATTATTTGGCCGACTGCAAAAACACAGGTCCTGAAACAACCATCAATTGCTTTTAAGTGAAGTGAGTCTGACACACTCTCATCTCACTGCTCACACCGTCCTTCTTCTCCACTGCAAAGCGCTGCCTGACAGGCTTTCACATCAGCTCTCTGTCTCTCTTGCAAGTTCAATTGAAGTTTGCTTCATTGGCATAACAATTATTTGACATTTGTTTTGTCAAATATTTACATTGTACGGTAGCCAACTGTGCACAAGTCTTGGAGCATTAGATCCTACACCAAAAAAGATAAAAGGGATGAAGTTAAGGAATAAAAAAAAGTTACAGGTGTCAGCGTATTCCCCGAGTAAGACATGTCTGACACTGTTTGGCAGACTCTCAAAGGTGTAGCGCATGTGTAGGCCCAGCTTGCTCAGTCGGTAGAGCATGAGACTCCTAATCTATCACCGTATTTCCCCCCTCTCTCTCCCATATTTCCTTACTCTTTTCTCTTATATAAGAAATATGACAAAATTGCCCTTCTGGCTATGCAGAACACACAAAAAAATGAAGAAACGATTGGGGGTGGGCTGTGTTTTCTTTTTCCTTTCCGAGCTTTCAGTTTTACATGCTGAGCTTATCAGGGGACACAAAGCTGGGATGGAGTGAGAAATAAGAGAATTTTTGAAGGAATGACTTCAGGTAGGAGATGTAAGGGCAGGAGAGATGGATGTTGTAAATGATACATGGAGAATGGGATCACAGAGGACGAAAAACACAGATTCAGAGATCAGTGGAAGAGAGATGGAAAAAGGAGACTTGAAATCAAAGCCAAACAAAGATACAGTGGGCTGCAGAATGGATTCAGCAGCGCACACACATGCGTGACCGTCAGAACTGAAGAGGCCAGACACACAGGACTACAACTACTACCTACAAGAAAGAAAGAGAATAGAAAACAGACATATGGCTCAAACGAGACTCCGAGACAAGCAGGAGAATGAAAGATGTTAAGGGGGAAATGAAGAGTGCATCAATGCTGCTGAGGGGAGTTTGTTCTGTTTTCCTGGATCTCTAATATGGGAAACATTTCAACGGTGTTTTTGCGTCCCTGGAGACAACAGAAGCCCGAGACAAAAAGACAAAAGAACAAAACATCAGAAAAACGAGGACAAGCTGAACTACTGTACAACAAACTCCATCTGAAAGTATCACAAACATATACACTCTTAGGAGCAACACACTGTTTAAATCAAAAGTGATTTATCCTTGCTCTATCCTCACTCATTTTCACATAAACATGCTGCTTACGCAGACAAACAAACCCTGGCTTGAGCAAATGAAAATAAACAAGAAAACATCTAACAAAATAAATGAAATTTTAATCAATAGGCCTTTGAATTAGCGCTATCATTAAGTAAACAGGAACAAGGCACATGAAATATTCATGTGACACTCACATTCATTAAGGGACTGGCCCTCAGGGCCCCCCCTCCCATAAGAACTGGGACATATCGTGATATATAGAGAGGGCGACCGAGAAATGAAAAGACCGCAAAAAAACAGGTTAGAGAGGATGTGGGATAAGGGGAGAAGAACGATTAAAGAAGAACGATAAATGGTGGAAGGATGAGAGAGCACACATACGGAACGGAAGAAAGAAAACAAGTGAAGAGAGTTTAGATGGAGAGATGATAATGAACGTCACGTGGAACAAACAACGGCAAAATGATAGAGGGAGATGAAAAAGAGGGAGATGAAAAAGAGGGAGAGGTGTGGAGAGCGGGGGAGAGCTGAGCTGAGACTGAAGGGAACGGCAGGTATGCTGAGCTAGAGGAAAACAAGTGCGAGAGATGAGGAGAAAAAGAACAAAAATATTTCAACCGCAATTCTGAAAACAGAAATGCAATATATGCAAACATCAAAGCAGAGCAACACAGTGCATGCCTCTACATATGGACGTTTACTGGATTACACAATGTATTCACAAAAGAATAGAATAAGACAACAAGACAGAGTAAAGACACAAAGTGCTTAGAGGTACAAACATATGAAAACAAAAGGCACTATACTGTAAAAAGTGCAAACTAAAATATGTATTGAATAAAGGAATTTCATCATTCTAGAATGTAATTCGTTGTTGTTTGAGCATGAAGCCTCATCCTACAGGCTACATACTGGGAGGTTTAAATATCTCATTTAAAGCACTAATTGTATTTGACTGAGTCTACGCTTCCCTTGGGCAATACAAATGCAATACCTAGCCTGGGGTTAAATTAAACCATGCAGTCAAACAGAGGATCACATACATGTTGACAGGTTAAATCAACCAATGAAACTGAACTTTTGACTACATATACTGTAGCTTTTAATGCCACATTATGTACTGTAAGCCAAGCTGTGTCTATATATAAACGTTTTGTATGGTGAATTGGTGCTTGCTTTATAAATACTCTATTCAAAAGAGATGTGTCTGAGTACTGAAAAGCAAGATCCACACACAAGAGAAGAGAGGTAAAGAGACAGAGATCAGATGAAAGAGGAGAAACAGGAGCAGAGCGAAGGAGTAAAGTGATTGATTTTCACACAGTTCTAAAGCTTTTTCTCCAGAGAGAGAAAGAAAGAGCAAGAATTAAAAGAGACTCTCGCTCTCCTCTAGTTACACACATTTATTTATGCCCTTTATCTTTCCTCTTCTATCCCCGTTCTCCTCCCTCCTTTCACTCTTTCAGGCTCTCACGGTCAAGCTTTATTCAAATATTGTTCCTGGTGTCACTTGAGCTTTCCGCCGCATGGGAGGAAGATAGAGAGATGAAAAGTGGATACAAAAGTGTAGAAAAGTAGAATAGAAAGACACAAACAAAACAAAAAAGCGAAACAACTGAGGAACTTGAGTCAAGTCGTGTTTAGAGTATTTTACAGTGCTTTCACAATATGTATCGTTTCCAAAAGCAGCTTTCACTGAAAATATTAGAGCATGCCAATTTGACGATGAAAAGAAACTGTGATGGTTAGAAAGTGAGCGATACTCCTTCGGGAAGGGACATATTACAATAAATGTATGCTCAATAATATGTGTAACACCTCATGGAAATCATGTGTTCATTACTACAAACAAACAAATTACTCATTCATTTAATATGTCAGCACATTGTGAGACGTAATTATACTCAGGGATCTCACAGAGGATGTCGTTCATTGCTCAGGATATAGAGCCTTCAGATACATTTTCTTTTATATTGACAACTTTTTCTCTGATATCTTAAGTTTGGAGGGAATACAATTTGACATAAATGAGAGCATGGAGCTATAAAAGGAACGTCTACAGAATCGATCTGTCAAAATAAATCGAATAAATGAGTCGAATAAATGTTTGAATCCATATCGATATTGTACATGTATTCTCTATAGAGATGCAAGATATATCGGCCCACAATCGGTATTGTCGGTAAAAGAAATGTTTCATGCTATCAGCCTATAGTTTAAAAACAACCGATGATCAGGGCCGATACATCCCGTCAATCATAAGAGGACAGGAAAATGCGATGAATTTTTGCTGTGTATTGAGAAAATGTTAAGAAACATCACCAGATTAATGTTCAATATTAGTAGTCATTATAAGAATTATTAACAACTTTTTCTTGTTCTTGTTGGGATGTTCGCTAAAACTCTAGAAACATTAGATTAGTCTTTACCACAGGAGAAATATCTGATAAGTAGCTGGCTTCAACAAAATGTCTCAATTTGCTCCATCTCATATAATCTAATAGAAATTCAATTGAAACAGTAAAGAAGATCTCATTTTGCACTCCAATGCGCTTAAAATGAAAGAAAACATGAAAAGGTGACAGAATAATGGGAAAGGATTGTGTACCATCTCTACTTGGTATAAAGACTTTAGTGCTCTCTTGTTCTCTTACACTCCTGTGTATCTACAGATAGTGGTGCTAAAGAGCTCTTTAATTTTCCAATTCCATTAAAAGACACAACCGAGCCAAAGGAAGAAGCAGACACACAACGTCACCGATTCGCTTTAAAGCAAAGAGTTGGAAACCGAGGAGGAGGAGTAGAGGAAATGAGGTGGAGAAAGGGCACTGTTTATGTCTGAGGAAATTATCATTAATAAAATCTAAAAATAACACTGGCACTCAGAGAGATGGCTGAGTTATAACGTGAGGCAGAGCGGTAATTACAGCGGGCTATCAGAACGCACGCTTACATTAAATATTAAGAGAAGTACCGGTGCACGCGGCTAATGCTTTGAACGTCTTCCAGCAGCGCTTTGTACCAAGTGTTAAGACCAGCCTACCCCTGCTGAGAGGAACAAGAGGAACGGGTGATCATTTGCCCTCAGCTTTGGTTCTCCAACAAGCAACGCTCTTAAAGCGAGTAAGGACTCTGTCGCTCTCGGCGGTGAATCTGGTAAACAGGCCTTTTTTTATCTATAGAAAGACAAAATTTTCCATTCAGAGCTGTGTATTTCAATCTTTTCTGACCGTGTTCGCTGAAACACAAACAAAGCCACAGGTGCACACACACACACGTGCAATTGCTTCTTCCACCTCATGGACAAGCAAAACAACCATGGCTTGAATTAATCTAGATAAAGGTGAGCCACCGTGACTAGTCTAGTCATAAATGTCATCGGTGGCTTGCATTAAGACACAAATAAACAGTATTCACATGCATAAACATACACAGGGTCAGTGCCACTGGCCAGATAATGTTATTCTCACACAGATGCACACAAACTGTGCGGCAATTAGACTGTCTGACCTCCATTCACATGCTTTTTGTATTTATCACTGTGAACACACAATACAGTATCACAGGAAACAATATATGGATCAGTTTCATTAATCATTAAATACATACTACGCTGTAAACACAAATGCTCAAAGTAATTAAACAGATTAATGTAAACTTTTTTTACATAGAAAAGTTCTAATTACTTAAAAATTACTGAAACACATTCTTCCTTTTGAAGAAAGTATCGTACAATTTTTTATTAACTTGAAGTTTGGAGTCACACAAAAAAAATTTGAGCATGCTTTGCGTCAGACTGGATTGGTAGAGTAAATTTTGATTATTAGATTTTCCGGTACAGAAACTGTGCTGACTTAGTAAGAACTTTAGTTCTGACCAAATGAGCCTTGTGTGAATCGGTTAAAAGTTCCCTGTGACTGATTTAATATTAATGTTGCTTTCCAACAAATAGCCTACAGTTAGCATACTTGGCAAAAGAACTGTTCTGATCATTATTAATATTAGGCCCAAATTTAGGTTTATTATGCAAATATACTTTTTATCATAGTGCGGTTGCCATTGTTGAATAAAAGTAATTATACAATTAAGTCTGTGCCTTCCCTCGATTTTACCAAAGATACACCCTGAAATGCAAACAGACTTTGTTAGATTTTCTATGGACAGGTAAAGCTGGTTTTCGGTTCATCTGACCGGCACAACACACACAGATGTAAACACATAATTCTCAACAGGCATTCTGAATATGGAGCCTAACCAGACTTGACTGGTTCCTCCGATTTTAATTACAGGAAACACTGTTTGTGTTAAACGATTACAAACGTGTGGGAGAGAGCCCGACGGGAATCTAAAAAAATGTAAAATCCCAGCAGTCTGCACTATATTCGCCGAGCTTCCAAGATTATATAATGACAAAATCTCCCTCTTTCATTTAATTTTAGCTGCTTGAAGCGAGCATTGCGATCTCATTTTAAGCTTTTAGATTGCGTCCCGCCCTCTTTCCGGTGGTTTAACTCAAAGCGTGTCTAATTTATTTGCACGGGGGAATATGAGGGCCCTCGTGGTGCTATGATGTCAGCACAGTAAGCGAGTTCGACCCCTAAAGGAGCAGGTATACTTGACTTTCCGCATCCGTGTTCGTCTCGTGCACAAACCCGTCTGCGCAGCTTCTTGAGCATACTCATCACGGATTAAGGATGTGCGGACATGCGCAGTACAAATGAGTATGTGTTCTCTACCAGATTCACAGACCCACTGCAAATTAATGATAGAGGAAGTCATTCGCCATTGTAAACAATCCGAGCAAACAGTAAGAAAACAAAGAACAACAACCAAACAGCATGGAGAAGGATATGCTACTTAGCTTACTATTCTTGGTTTCAGCGTGTTGGTTTTGTTTCGTTTTTCTTCGACAACGGCACACTGGACACTTTCTGTGTGTGTGTTGACCCCTAGTGGAGTAGTGCACTTTTGTCCGGATTTGTGGACGACCACGGACCCTCCTGATGACAAAAATTATGCCATGCGGGCGATACGCAGACGCGGACCATACTCGCCCCTTAACCGTTCATTTGTCATAGCCCTTTCTCAACCCCGGTGGACCGTGATGACAGCTCTAAAGCATACATGCCACACCAACTGGTCTGGCTGAATTGTTTTCTGTGGACCTGTATTATCGTGCCACATCAAAGTCTCTTAGGTCTGTGAGAAACATATTTCTGGAGTCAAGGCAATTTCCACATAGATGACAGACAAGGATGAATATAATAGCAGAGGAGCTGCAAAGCACTTGAGGATTGTCATTAACATCAACTGCTTGAGACACAAGAAATCAAACAAGTGTAGTGGTTTCACAATGACAGCTGAAGTCTGGCCTGATTTACTGCTTGCTGTGGTTGTTTTTCTGTATTTTTCATTAGCTCGAGGGGTCAACATAAATCAAGTATGGGGACTGCAGAGAAAAATGAGTGTGTGTGTGTGTTTTGGGGAAGGGGGACACATAGGGAGACAAGCATGGAAAGAGTGTTCACAAAAGATAAGCTCTCTTGGCTCAATCGCAGAATAAGAGCCAGAGCCTACCATTAAGCAGTACAAACATGATTATTCAACCAGCAACTTTCACTCAACAAATGAGAAATGTCTAGGGGAACATGCGGCGGAAAAATAACAGAGGAGAGGGCAAAGGGTGAATGATAGATGGAGAAGCCCAGTAGATTCAACAAGGGAGAGAGAGGGAGGGCAGGAGACAGACATGTTTTTCATTTGTCTGAATCTTCCTCTTTTCCCGAAACAAGCAGGGACAAACCTGGAATAAAAACAAAGTACCCAAATGTCCTTTAAAGGGATATTTCATACAAATATGAAAATTCTTGAATCAATTACTTGCCCTTGTGTCATTTCATACATGTATGACTTTCTTCTGAAGATCACTGGAAACCAAACAACATTGGCCCTCATTGACTTCCATTATATAGACACTAAACCACTAAAACCTTTCTCAAAATATCTTATTTTATGTTACACAGAATGAAAATCATATACATGTTTTAATTGACATGCGAGTAAATAAATGATGATTCATCATTCATTTTGTTGGAAATCATATTGTTGGACATTTACCATTCCATCACCATATGATATTTTCTCTGTAGCGCATAACTTGTACAGATTCATGTGTTTCAATGAATTTGCATGTTACAAATGTACCTGGCAATTACTTTGCATGAGCAGTCATCAGGTTCAAGAAAACAAGCAAACCCCGCGACTGCCCGCAATGGCTAATATGGAACAGAAGCTTTGCCTTATTTTATACAGACACAACATTTTAGACTGTTTATGGCTTGAACAAAAGGTTGATACTTAAGCAGATTAGCAAGAAAAGCCTCGTCTAAACTGCGATCAAACATGCAGTACAGTCTCACGCATCCTCACACACAAACACTCCAGATGGAAGCCACAACGCACAATAAACAATGCCACTGTAGCAGAAGAAAGAACAGAAGGACGCAAGACAAAAGAATGCAGAAAAACGACACAGAATGGTACCGAGTTACGATGACAGAAGTTTCAGGTCCAAGAGGCAGATTGGCTCTGAAAAATTAATGGCAGCGATCACCAGGGAGATAGATTGAGGAGAAAGTGTGATCCAAGCACAAGTAAAACTATAGTTTTAATATCGACTGCATCTCCCACCCATAATGACTTTCTCTCTCACTTTCTCCGTCATGGCTTGTGTGTCGCTTTCCATCTCTCCGCCATTGAATAAATTACATTATTTATCTTGGGCTCATCTTCTTTGAAACCTGTGTGTGTGCGCATTTATTCCTAACAGGCATTCTTCTTCTTCTCAGATCTGATTGTATCCATTTGTCTTGCAGTCACGCCAGTCTTCAATTTACCAGCTGTCTGTCATGGCCGTGGTGAGGGCTGTTATTGATTGGCCGTTGCTGCCGTCACTCTTCACGACTGTCAACGCACAGTCCCGCCCATCGCATTTCCATATACGGACATGCCTCCCAAACCTTTTATTGGACAAAATACAAATTCCCTATGAATATTGTAACGAGGGATTGATCACGATGGCCAACTAGTGGATTATTCATCATTTAGAGAGGCAGATTAGTTCAGCAAGCACAGGCCTGTGCAACACACAATCTTTTTCTGCGCCTGGTTTATGTACTCATAATCAAACATAATAAATACAACCATATAAATACTTAAACATCTTTACAGTAATTGTCTGAATCATATACTTAATGTAACAATAGTGCGCAAGTGCGCTTATAGCTCAGGCAAACATGTATTCTTACACAACGCAAGTCTGTGACCTGATTTAAAGAGCTCATCAGAGATATATATCAATAACAACAACAGAAAGCTTTATCCTCCAATAAAGAGTTGCAACATATTTTCCCAAATGCTTAATTATCAGTGTTTTGCAATTTGCATATATAAATAAAGCCTAAAAGACAATCGTAGATGCTAATGATTTGTGAAGATGCTCTAAGACTATGTGTTGTCGAAATGAATGAACAAACGCACAATTTAAAGGGGTCTGTCCGTCTCGGCCATGCGTGCCGCATAAAAACTAAAAAAAGTGAAGCAAAAGCAATTCAATCGCTCTCTGCCGGCTGGCTGCAGTAAAGGTCATAAGCCCAGCCTTTTCAAAAGATGGTTTCTGTCATTATAATGCAGATGTATGTTCAAGTGTTCGTTTTTCAAGTTTGGTTTCTTTGATACCACGGCTCCACCTCATGCTTACTACTGCACAGACTCTGGCTCTGAATTATATCATTGGCGCAATATGTCAGTGGCCATATCTGGGAAGTTTTCCATTTTCTACAGTGGAAGTAAATAGGGAGGCATCGTCCATCTTTTGATGGTCTAGTCTCAGTTAGTCATTCAAGCAACCCGCTGACCACATGATTTTCAAAAACAATATTTATCACCCACATGAGTTAAAACACATCCAAATCCGTGGAGATGATTTAAATTTACATTTACTTTTATGCATTTGACAGACGCTTTCATCCAAAGCGACCTACATTGCATTATACTATACATTTTGTTTCTAAGTATGTGCAATCCTCTGGGATCGAGCCCCCGACCTGGGTGTTGTCAGCGCCATGCTCGAACCACTGAGCTGCTATAATAAAGTAATAAGCTACTCAAATAGAGTTGTGCAGTGATTACCTGTCACATAGGCTAATTTAGTCAAGTGTCTAAGTGTAAGTTTATCATACACCCTGCAACTGCACACATGCCCATAGTATCAAGTCATTAGAACAGCATCTAAAATCAATTCAAGACGTGATATTATAGACAGACTGAGCATTACATCATCTCTCAGTGATGCTCAGCAGGAAGCCGTCAATGAAACGCAGCAGGCTGGAGTAGTGGATGACGCCCATCACATCCTGCACAATGCCGAGCGATTAATAGAGTCTCAGTGTGCGTTTTCAAATCTCCTGTACGCCTAGCTGTCATTCATCCGTCTCGCACGGGGCTTTTGCAAGCGTGGTTGGCAACTTTATCCTGAATCTCAGAGGACTCGACTGTGTATCTTCTCCAGACCGTTTCATTTACATCAAATACATTTTTCTTCTTCTTCGCCGAGTCGTGCTTAGCTTGCTAGTCTTACTTGGTCCAACCACATAAACCCAGCTAACACCGGTCTAGGTTTCTTTTTTATCAATAATATCGCCTCAAACACATTACCAAAGACACCAGCATGTTATTTTTACCTTAGCAGGGGTTAAAAAGCAATTCACAGAGGGTGAATTGTTTTCTCACTTACTCTTCCTCACTCCCGTCCAAATTCCCCCCTAAGGAGAAGAAGTCCAATACAGGCTTCAATTGATTGAAGGTGACTGAGTTTAAAGATTCTGCTTCTGAGGGGAAGTACATACTATTTGACTGCTGCCGTGGGGAACTTCAGTGAACTGGCTTCAAACTTTATTAAAGCCACACTAAATTGGCTCTTTATAAGACCCCCAGGACTGTGTATGAACCGGTAATATTACAAAAGACCTATAGTTTAAATATAAAGAGTCTAACGTCTAAATGCCAGTTTGTATTTTAAATAATATAGTGTTGCAAGTTATTGAACATTATTATTTCAGTGCATGCGAGGTTTTTTGGGCTGACTCTGAACCACCCTGCAGGGTTCTGAACCAACATCCTTTCAGCTACCAGCTCCAATCTTAAACTACCAAGCTGTCACCTCATAGTTTTGATCTGTACAGGTTCAATTGTAAAATAGTTCCAGAGATCCTGTGTGTGTGTGCGTACGTGTGTGTGTGTGAGTGAAAGAGTATATGTTCAGATGGGAGGTTGAGTGTAGTTCATTTCCACCTCATTGGCCTCTCTCTCATGCCACCCTGCTGAGCCAATCACAGTACCCTCAGAGGCTCCAACTGAGCAGGCTGCTCTTGTTTTTGTACTAAAAGAAGACAACTTATACACCGAGACAAACATCTCTCTCTTCAACTGCCCCTCAAATACACAAAAACACAATTCAAAAACTCTCCAAGCAAAAAATGCTTAGTGACAGGTTAAGTTTTAAGTTGGCTTAAAAAAGTATTTCGACTTCAGTAAATTTATGAACTTTGTGTTGACTGTTTTGTATAGGATATCTAATTCATTTAATACAGTTGATCAGATACAGTATGTGTATTTCCTGGGAACAAGTGTAATCAACATCACTTGTTCCTGCTACAGGAACGCTTGCCTTTGAGTGTTTGGAAACATTCCTTTTTCGCTTACATTTTGTAATTATAATGACCTGAGTTAGCCTTATGATAATAAAAATGATTAAAATGACAAAATGATTATCACAATAAATTTTCCTAAAAACGGCATCATCGTATGTATGTGCCTGGCCTGAAGTTAAGCTCCACAGACTAGTGGATGCAGCTCTAATTATGAGAGGAATGAGAGCTATTATAACATGAGAGTGTTTACTCTGTACAAATGTTTGGCAGCCTTACAGTTTGTCCATAATTGACTGCATTTCTTTATCAATCTATAACATTCATTATTTACAGCACAGTTTCAGGGCATAGCATCCAAAAACATAAAGAATCTTCTTTTTATGCTCCCTATAAAACAGGTCGACTGATTCCTACAGTATGAAGGCATTGACTGCGTGAGGTTTCCCAGGATCAGCCCCCCCTGACTTTATCCGATCACAAGCACGGACAAAAAGAAAGAGTGATCAAGATTCCAACTCCTCCCTGTGGAGATCCGGCTCAGAACGGCAATTAACGGGCCAATCCACCCGAACTATCGGCCTCGGTGATCAGCACTACTGGCCAACAGGATTTATCTCTCCACCACACAGTAATACAACTCAAGCTACAGCACAGTCGGAGAAAGAGAGATTGTGAAACGGATGAACAACCCAAGTGAAAAAGAGTCTCAGAAAGAGCAAGAGAGCGAGAGAAATGGAAGAGGGTTGGATAGAAGAAGTACAACATGTGTCATCTGAAGAAAGGCAGTCTAAGAGTCAAGAGTGTGAAAAAGAACTTATGGGACATCCTTATTAGATTGATCTGCTCATCAACACAGTCAAGACCAGTCAAGACACAATTGACCATTCAGTTTATGTGTTGGTCAACAGTTGCAGGTCAGAACTGTGGCCTAGCGGTGTGCACAAGAGCTCAAGGGTGACGTGTTTGAGTGCAGCTATTTTCAAATCCCATGTGCCCTCTTTGCCTCATTATTTGATCTCCTTTCTCAACCCTATCGTCAGTAAAAGTGAAAAAATAAAATCCTCAATTAAAAACAGAACAAAGGTAGAGAATGCAGGCAACTCACATGTGACAGGAGGCTTGGATGGCTATAGTGCGATTGCTAATACAACTGCGCTTTGAAGCAAAACAGTCTCTCGCACGCTGCGGTACTTGACATGCGGTTTAATTGTGAAACATGATGGATGGTTTTAGTGAAAAGCTGACTTGACAGTAGCCACACTCCTTCGACTCGAGGGCGTCTAAACACACTTCACTATCGGCGCCTCGGAGCAAAAAGAAATGCAGCAATTGCAATGAAATTTCACCCAACCTTGATCCACAACAACTCATGTGTGCATGTTCTGTGATGTTGATAAGCGATTAGCCGAGGAAAAGCGAGGCCAAGTGAAAGGCAGTTAGCTATGTGGGAGTCTGTGGTTAGCCTCAGAGTCATTTGAGATCATTACGGTGCAGACACCTCATTTAAATTCAAAGCATTCACACTTAAAGGGGCGCTATCCCAGAAAATGCACTTTTAAATGTTTATCTACCAGAAATTGAGTCGCCAGCGTGAGTGCAGAAACACCCTGTAATTATACAAATTATACTTTTTGTAATCTCCTTTAAACCACAACAGTGACACAAAACAGGCTGTTGGGAATCACCAAACAATCTGATGTCACATTGTTTACGTCAGCCATTTTCAGGCCAGAGCAGATGTAGCCACTAGCCAGCGACAAAAATGTCTAAGAAACAACAAATGTGTGCTGTTGTTGGATGTAAAATGGAACATAAAAAGAGGCCGGGGGGAGACCTTTTACGACGAGCCCTGGTTTAGTAGCACTTTTTTCTCGTATGTCCTAAGTGTGACAATACTTAGAGCGAATAGAAACAGGGTTCGCATTTGTAAGACAATAAGGTTACGCAGAAATTGCAACTCACAACGTAATAACACGTGGTTGCTGATCTCTAAACACCTGTCTGTCATATACAAGTACTCTGAATGCATGTTTTTGCCTCTATCCGTGTTTATGTCTGTTAGTAATATGCATACACATGATAAATCATCAATAGTCAACATTTCATAAAGCAAATGGTCAGCATATGTTGTTCCATCTATGTTTTTGTCATTTAATTAGTATTTATGAACAAGGCATTAAGGTGATTTTAATTGTAGTTAGTGTATAGTTTTGGTTGGAAAGGGCATAACACACGTAATTGCGCTTTCCGCCATATTGCTTGTCTTGATTTCATCCAAGCACATGTGTACGCGCTCTACCTCCTATTTTGCATACGGGGAGGAGAGCAGAAGCTCATTTGCATTTGAAGAGACACACACAAAAACGGCACGTTTTCCATTGAAGCCATGGTCATGTTCAACATCTTGTAATGAAAGATATGTGGTGTATTTTGAGCTGAAATTTGAAAAACACATTCTGGGGATACCACTGACTATTTTTACATTGCAGAAAACACCTGGGATTGCGGCCCTTAAGAGTCTTCTCTCTCACATGCCTGAAGATTCATCTGATCTGCTTAAAAGAGAACGTAAAAGAAGTTCCTGCCAAGAGTTATCCGTCTACCCATTAATTCCTTTAGCTTTTGAAGCTTATGTGCACAAATGTGTGATACTCTGAATTCTGTGTTTGTATAAATTTTACTAAATAACAAATCTGCATTGCGATTGTACTAATAACCGTTCAGATTTTTTTAAATATTGAAGCATATGCATTTTATTAGAAGTATAACAAGACAACAATACATAAAGCAAATGCAAACAAATGATTTTAAAGCTTTTTTCTTAAAGGTCCAGTGTATGACATTTAGCGGCATATGAGGTTGCGTAACCCCTTGCTTTCGAAGCACTACAGTGGCGGACAAAGAAATAAGATGTAGTTACGTTTTCACTTCTTTCCCGAAGAAGATAAAGTATTTATGAAACCATTTAGGGCTACGGTATACAACATGGCGAATTCCATGTAAGAGGACCTGCGGTGTATGTAGATAGAAATAGCTCATTCTAAGGTAATAAAAACATAACGCTTTATTATATAAGGTCTTTATACACTCCTGAAGACAAAGTTAGGTATATTATATTGCATTTCTGTCAATAGATCCTCAAAAACATTAAATGTGCTGTGTATAATTTTTTTGGAGCAATTTTTTTAATAATTAAGTAAAAAACTTTCACTTAACATTTAAAATGACTTACCTTGGCTTTATTGTGCATGAAATACTCGCAGATCAATGTGAGGATTCGGAAAAATACAAAAGGTAACACAGCGACGCTCCAAAAAGTCTAGTTCTGAATTTCATACTACACCAAAGTGATTTATTTTAAGGCCAGCACTCAGACAAAGCGACCCAGCAAGGGAAAGGACTTTGGTTT
This sequence comes from Triplophysa siluroides, assembly GCA_006030095.1. NCBI lineage: Eukaryota > Metazoa > Chordata > Actinopteri > Cypriniformes > Nemacheilidae > Triplophysa > Triplophysa siluroides. Next base: position 2,371,336 of record VCII01000558.1, read on the forward strand.
ATTGGCCCCCATCAATATTAAGAGCGAATTCTGGGAAGAGTAAAACAGCACTGTAAACGTCAATCAGTTGCCAAGGCCTGATGTGCCATAAACTGAAAATGAAAGACCTCCATCTAGTCTAAGGTAAATAGTTCTCTTGTTTTGCAAGGCCCCGGGCTGTACACGGTCTGTGGTGGGTTCCTGAAGCCTTATCTGCAGGAGTGCCAAGATGACAAGTGTGAACATGTGAGGTAGTAGTCCTGAAGTCACAGGATTCGGGTGAACATTTCACATACTTGCATCATGAAAGCCAACAACAACAGAGGGACAGTTGAAAGAATATAAAACGTCATTCCTTTACCACAAAGGTTCTCATTTTCGTATTTCTTGTTCAGTTTTTTTTGTTGCATCTTTTACGGTAAGTGCAGGAAGGGTGATGCAGGGGGGATAATGTGGGGAGTCTGGGGACTTTCTGTGTCACACTGAAAGTGACCTCCTTTTTGAACAGGCCAATCACAGGCCTAAAAACATCTGACTTTCATTTTTCACAATTTCACGGGACTTTCAGCTGCCTCCAACACAGGAAACATGTGTACCGGTGTGAGCCAGCTCCAAGTATATCCAGCCAAGACTTTAAAGAGATAGAGAAAATACATTTGAAAGAGGAGGGGGAAGGAATAATGCCATTCGAGAGGGTCCGAGATAGATAATAAGACATAATGAAAGCAGCAGAAAACGGAGTGGATAAAAAGTCCCTTTTTTAGAAGTTTCTAAGAGAAAGTGGAAGTTAAAACCAGTATTTGAGAAATTGATGCAATACACAACCTATTCAACGTGCCACCCATCCAAAATAGATGTTTATATCATTTATTGAATGTGCATTATTTAATATAGAAGAATTTCAAAAACAGCTTTGAAATTGTCTGTCACAGTGAAACATTTAAAATCAGGCACGCTGTTAGTATAAAGATTGATTATAGCTGCACTCAAATTGAAATGAATTAAAAAGCAGCATTTGTGCCTCATATTTTTCCCACGAACAATATGCAATGCTTGCACACTATTCCTCAGCAATTCTATAGTGATTCACAACTCCGCTTAATTCAGTGTCAGACAGATACTTTAAAGTTGTCAAGTACAGAAAGAACAAGCACAAGGGGAAAAATGATCTGCTGTCTACCGGGAATAAAGGAGAGAGTAAATAGATCAGAACTATATAGGGTCGAATATATCATCATCATCTACTAGTGCAGCGAATGTGTTTGTCAGTGGGTGTGCTTAGCTATTCTTAAGGAACAAAATGTTCCATGAGATAAGGTAAATCTGACAAAACGTCCATTTGGGGACATCTCAACTGCAACAATGTTTTGCAATGTTTTGTACATTTCTAGCGTCACAGTGTATAAATCATACTTAGGTTTGTCTAGTAAAAGTGTAAAAGTATGGACATTTATTGGCCAAATAAACTGCAAGTGCACTGCATTATCTTTGTATTAAGATCCATAATGTGTCCCATAGCTGTCAGTCAAATGAAAAAAGTACACCTTATCCCACACAGTCCTGCTAAATGATCAAACAATTGGCCAGCGTGATTGTCATTCGATGCATCTCTCTGAAAACAAATACCTAATTAACTCTGAATTCGAGTTTCTTCATAATTCCCCAATGCCTACGTATATTTACAGCATCTCAGCAGCACATCATCAGATCCAGATTCGAACTCTGAATCTGAATGAGAGGACAAGCTACACACCCACAAACACGCACACACACACACACAGTTTTTGTTTTATAATGACATATATCTCCAGAGCATCACCATATTACTATCCACAATCATACAGATTCTAAATTAGTATCTCTGCACACCGTTCCTGTGAAAATGTCAGTAATGATGTAAGTTTGCATGTCGAGTGTCCATCAGCATTCATGATCCGTTTCCTGTGCAGACATGTATCCATTTCACACTCTGAAACACAACAGTGAAAGGTCAGGAAGTGGCTTGCATTTGACATTCGGCACACAGGTAAAGATTTAGTAAACACCTGTGTGTGTGTGACTAGAAGAAAGAGAGCAAAAAAGGTCGACACGGCTTCATTCCTCAGAGGAAAAGAAGTGGCCATCAACTCGCCTTTCAAATTCTAATCAGTCTTTTCTCTCTCTCTCTTCCTGTATGAATCTTCTCGCTCATCAGCGGCGTCATCAACACGATCATAATAATCAGATCTCTCATCTCCGAGCTCTGTAACACCTGCTGTTCCCTCTCTAACCGTTCACCTCCCACATCCTCTCTGCATCTTTATTTCTCCTGTAAAACTATTAAACCCTCTGTACAATCATTAAAGAAGCACGAGAGTTCTGTTTGTTTATAGACCCGCATGGAATCCGGGAGGAAATGAGCGGATTTCAGTAGAAATGGATTTAAAAATGCGTTAAAGAAACCTGAGAGTGCTAAACTCTCATCAGTAGCTTAAAGCAGGTGGTTTAAAATCAACAAGTAACTAAATATTGAACCGAAACGGTTTCGGCACAAAGTATACGTGCTTACAAAAATCAAACACAGAAAAAGCATGAATAATTTGAATATAAAACTATGTATAGAAAAATATAAGAATTTTTCTATCCTTGAATGACCATTTGTTAGCTGCATTTCTCCTGTTTACACAACCTTATCAAACGGCCAACCAGTTGACAACCACTGGCTTACAGCAATAGATTCCAAACTCTTTGAAATGTGATTCAAAGGAAGAAAAAGTAAACAGAGCATGGGCCTTATCGTTGAAACTTTTATTTGGATCATTATTCTGATATACGACATTCTATTAGCTCCAGAAAAACGTATGTGATATTACCACCTGTATTAAATCTCATTAATCCGCTCCTTTCTCGCATTCGCTTTCCTTTTTCTTAATCTCAAATTCAATCTTTCTTTTCTATATACATCACCCCTCTGCTGTTTCGTTTTTGTAAATTTCATTTTTACACAATCCCCTGACTTCATATTACAACGATCACATCATTTCCCATCCTTCTTTTTCCACTACCACCCTTTCTTTTAAACCACATGCATGTCCTCTGACACATCTGACATTCTCTCTCTCTCTCTCTCTCTCTCTCTCCTCTCTCTCTCTCTCTCTCTGTAGTAATCTCTAATTATTAAGCAGTCAGAAGGAGTCATTTTAATCTGTGGCAAACTATCTCTGTTCCCCTCACAGCTTAACATTTCCTTTTTAACTTTTGCTCTCGTTTCTAAGTTTCCTTCATCCTAAGTCTCTCCTCTTCTGATCTTCCACTCATGTTTTTCCATCTCCTAAATCTGTTTTATCCTGTCCTCTCATATATGGCATAATCCGGCTTCTTTACGCCTCATCGTGCTAAACACACAAGCACACAGAACTGGGATAAACTGCTAAAACACACATTCTTCATTTAAACAAACCCCTTCTGCACAGAGTATTTCAGGACATCCTGAAAGGAAACTCCAGGCCCCAAACACTCGCTGTTTGGCAGACCATACTGAAACACACACACATCTGTGTCACTTCTTTCTGTCACTCTTCCATCCCCTGTAGCGGGGACATGATTGCACCCCCCTGGGCCGACACAAACTGTGTGCATTTGTGTATATGTGAGTCTCTATAACACCACAAGGCAGTGGCACTGAAGAGCCGAACTCTAATGGTGATAGATTCTCAGCAGAACGGATGGGGCTCCACTTCAGATAAAGTGGGTCACGTCTGAGGAGCAGCGATGAATTTGCACAGTGCCAAATCCAAATGCATTAGCCTCTCTCTGTTTTACTTAACGGGGCCGGAGAAGTGTGTGCACGCGTTGCATTTCTACCATCTGAAGATCGTGTATACTGTATGGGTGCAAATGAGTAGTTGTGATAAGGTGTGTGGGACTAGGATGAGAACAGGAAGTGCTGATGACTCACTCTGGTACAGTAATACAGCGAGCATGGTTATGTATTTTGGCCTGTTTTTTTGGATCGTCTCATTACGATTTCTTTGTTTTTTTAAAGGAACACTCCACTTTATTTGGAAATATGCCTATTTTCCAACTCCCCAAGAGCTAATAAATTGAGTTTTACCGTTTTGGAATGTATTCTGCCGATCTCCGGGTCTGGAGATAGCTCTTTTAGCACAGCTTAGCATGGATCATTGAATCCAACAAGACCAGTAGCAAGTTCAAAAATGACCAAAGAGTTTCGATACATTTCCCTTTTCAAAACCTCAACTTTTAAATCAATATTAAAGCCAAGGCAACACACACAGTTTCTACCAATCTCATATTAATATTGAGTACCTATATAGTAGTACTGCATAATTCGAAGATTATTTAGTTTGATCACATTTATAAAAGACAGATACAATTATTTCTGAAAACAGTCGACCCCTGAAGGCGTGCAGTGCAGTGCAGTGGGCACACAATACATCATCGCATTGTCCCTACATAAGTTTTGATTCACACAAGGTTGTTTAGTTTACATATTGCATGTATGCGCTGATTGCCAACAAAACACAGACACATGACTCAGTTTCACTTACCGCGTGCGGTTCATGTCCAGCATCTTTTAGCACTGGGAAGCCAGCACGTTTATCAGTTTAAAGAAGTCAGAATGCATGAAATAGCTTGTTGCCCCTCCTTTAAACTTATCGCTGTGACTCAAGGTCTGATAAGGACAAAGTTTTAAACTCAGATTTTTAATGCACGTGCTCAATAACTTTTGTATTTATAAACAAAAAAGGTTACAGATTGCAACTTAATATCATAAAATACAGTTGGCTGTAAATTACCAACTTCCTGTACCTGGCCATACTCAAAACAATGTAATGATGATAACAATAACCGCAAAAGAGTATGGACACTTTTAAACATCAGTCCCAAATACAAATGCCGGAGTGTCACTGCATTAGATTCAAACAATCAAACCATGCTATATTTTCTAAGAACTGAGCTTCACTTTTTCTTTTGTGAATTTTGACCACATATACATTATGTCACTGTTGACACAATACTGTATATGCCAGGTGTTTGTGTTGCCATTGTTCTGAGGTTCTGACACCATCTGCTTCACCTGGAAAATAAATATTTCACAAAACTGCGAAGTTGCTCATATGTGAAAAAACAATCATCGGTGGAGGCCTTGATATGCTTCTCCTTTCATGGATAAAAGGCAAAGCCTCTCTGTCCTTCTCAAGGGCAGTTCACAGTAAAGTGTAGCGACACAGAACCGCGACTGAGCCACTTCAGTTTTTGGCCTTTTTGATAACTCGCTTACTGACAGCAACCGTCAAGAGAGGATGTGAAAATTGGGGAGTGACAAGAGGAGGGTGCAAGAATGGGAAATTACATCTTATGCTAAACCCACAAGCACCATCGTCAAATGGAACCTGTGATAAAGGGAATCTGAAGTCTTCTATGGCAAGGTTTCTTCAATCTTTGTTAAACTAAAGATCTCTTTAATAACAACTGCAATAATAACTGTTAGTAGATCCCTACGAGAGAACGTCTACTGTGTGTAATAACAAAACAATTATATTAGTTTGTTTTTAAGTTAAGAACAATGAACACTATGAATTCGAAAATCTCAAGATAAACTTAAACCTAACTGTCAAGTCTTTAATCTGAACTGCTGAAGGTCTATTATCCTTATTTAATAAGACGGCACTCTGGTTGAGTGATTAGAGCCACAGTAGACTTAGATTTAGTTCTATCCTAATACAATGTCTTCAGATTAAACAAACCTGTGTGGTGTGTAGCTGGAAATAAAAATGACAAATAAAATAAAACAGTACTGGAAACAGTTAATCATTTCTAATCATACAAAGCAATAATATGCTCCACAACTCGCATCGAACCATAATGATGGCCATATGGACACCTAAGTGAAACCACTTCTGATTGCAGGCACATTAGAATACAATAAATCATAGTAAATGCTCATGATTACAGCAGTAAAAACCATTTACATGAAGCTAATCTGAACTTCATAAACTTTGCAGAAGCATAATAAAACACATTTAGGGTAATAGCAAGCATTGTCAAGCGCTTATTTGCATTACTCATCAGAATGTGCATATCAAATGCTGAAACATATCAGCTATGTCAGGCTAAAGCATGTTTTTTACTTGTGCGTCGGACCTACGCCGTAGCCGGGAGAGGTTAGGGGTGGAGTGAGACGTTGGTTGCCATTTGCAACCTCACCGCTCGATGCAGCTAAAATCTGGACATTGCTCCTTTAAAATATTTAGTGGCAATTTACAAATAAAACAATGACAAAAAATGCTTCTAAAAGTGTTGTTTGGTAACACAAGCACATCTGTACACTACAATGTATTGGTTAGTCACTCAAATTGGTAGACGGGTGCATGAGTGTTATCTGTCCGACACGGTCTTCATTAGCCAGTATCTCCAAAAGAGTATGAAAAATATTTAAGCAAACGTGTTTAATATATTCACTGTATTTTATTGACTATTAAGCAGAATTTGCAATAACATTTGAATCTCTCTGCCTGTAATGTTTTTCTAGTGTGAGTGCACACGTCTTGTCTCATCACCCAAACACACGAGTTTCTTTCCGACAAGATATCTTGACGAGCCAGCGCATTTATTAGATATGATTAGACCTGAATCATTTCACATGCAGGCGGCTTTTTCTCCAAAGTGTCTGTTATCAGCTCTATTATCCGGGAGTTTGGCCTATTTTTCGTATTTTTTTTACTTAGTCGATGACGTAATGTTTTTATGTCGCAGATCCATCGAGGATTAGACTCTATATTTGGCTCTACTTTGTCATGGTTAGACTTTTGGAAACTTCAAATTAATTAAAAAGTCTTTGTGTCAAAGACTATGCGCCAACTGCTAATACGACGTCAACAAGCCGATCATCCACAACATCTTCATGAATACAGCATGCTGGAAAACAGGGAGTAATTGAGAACATGAAAGTACATTTGCTCTGTGGAAAACGATTAGGTGATTAATTCGGATATTGACAGCAAGGCATTCAGAAGAGGTGCCCTTTGCATCGAGTAGCCCCCACCCCCTGTTCTCTTGTCTCCGATCGCTCACGAAAAACAACATTGTTGAGAATCTGAATCCATTGCTGGGGCAATTACTTCCGAAACACAAAGGCCTGTGTTGCTGGAGCTGTTTGCGTAATAATAGTCATTTTACCGAGAGCCTCTAATAAAGCCTTCAATGCCGTCCATCGCTTCTTTTAATTACCTCATGAGCCGCTGCATTGATTCTTTTTTCTCCATCTTTTCAGCCTCCTCTACCCGTCTTAGTTTTTTATTAATATCGGAAACTCAAAGCAATAACAACTGTGTCACAACCCAGATCTCAGCAGTGTAATCAATAGGATTAATTCAAAGCCAGAAAACGTGTGTTGCCGCTTGCTTCCAAGGCTTTCTGTTAGGCCCCTTATTCACAGGCGCACACACATTGAGACCTTTTTCTTCTTTTCCTCCTGCTTTCAATCTCCGCCTACACGCTCATCTGAAAGAAGGGGTTGGCAAAGTACAACAGGGTGCGAGTTAGCCCTGAGACAGATAGAAATGCATAGGGTTGATGGGCAGAGCCGAGCTGTGAGATGCTGTATTAAAGATGGGGGTGGGAGTGACTAAAAAACTGAAAAACCCTCTGGCTAGTGTTAAACCTCCTGGTGGAATCATCACTTACCATAGCCAACATTATGACAGCATGGCAGTGTGTTCGTCCAGCATGTGGGCCGTGGGAGTGTGTGATGTACTTAAACTTCAGGCCTCCTGGACTTGGACGGTGTGCATAACATGACACCATACGAAGATAAGCTTGCATCTTTGTCAGTGCAGCATGTGCGAGTAAAAAGTTTCATAAAACTTTGATAAGTTTTATAAACCAGTAACAAAATAACCATTTTGAGGATGCCTCATTCTCTGAGTAACAAACATTTTTTTTGTTTGTTTATGAAAATGTATGTAGAAAACATATTGTTCCTCACTGTAGCTTTGACAATGTCTGAATGGTTTTGGTGTGTCGGGATTTTTGGATGTTTAGCGAGCTCTTATTTTCAGATTGCAAACAGTTTTACTGGAGGGCTGAGGTTTATATTGTTCTGTTTATGACCTTGTAAATGGTTTAGTGATATATGTACATATATCTTAAACAGTGTCAGAAAATGTTTCAGTGGGGCAACTTTTACACCTAGAATAGATTTACAAGTGCATTTATTTTACCTTTATGAGGGCACATTTATTTCCAGAGCATAAGCACTGCTTGCCATATACAGTATTTATGTGAAATGCTTCAACTTTAAATCTAGATAATAATGGCTGATAACTCTCCTTTTAAAGGTTAATTGCACATCCCCGAATCTCTCTAATGATTTAAATGTTCTGGTTCCTGAATAGCAGACCAACTGGCTTGCTAAAAGATCTATAGCCTAAATAAAATAAAGGTACTGCCTTCAGGTGAATTCAAACTGCAGCACCTCTAGTCAACACTGATTTATAGAGTGGCAGATGCAAATATCTTTAATATATTCATCCCGTGATACTGCGTGTTGGAAGTAGCGAGTGTGTGAATGAGCATAAAAGGGTATGTGGGCACGCATGAATGACTGGGGCACGCTGGCAAATGCATTTGGAATTATAATGACATGCAGGATGCACGCTGCTGTGCCAATGACTGCTAGCGTCATATTACCCATAGAGCCATATAGAACCAGTCAGTGCTTAGCTATATACACATAAAACTTATTCGATATTGCCCAATAGAGAGAAAGAAATAGAGAGCAATATATAATAGATGAAGAGATAAACTAGGCTTGAGGAAAAATAAATAAATTTGCGGGAAAAGAGAAGGGATGCCAGAGATAACAAGAGATATGTCTGCTTTAAATTCTTCAGCATTACGATAATGCAGAGAGATGAGAAAATTAAACATTCATGCGAGTAAATAGGTTTAAAAGTCCCACTGCTGCGCTTGAAGAGCTCCCGGTGGACATCAGCCCATGCTGTGTGGTGACTTCAAATGCAGGGGGACGGAAAAGAGGAAGACGAGCTGAGAGTAAAAGCGAAAGTTTCGAAAGCAAGAGTAAAACAAGTGAAAAGGACAGCAGGAGATACAGTAAAGTATGATGGGGGATTAAATGGCACAGGAAATGTCAATGGGCAAAAATAGAAACAATATGAACGATCTATGAGAAAAGTCCTGCACAAACTGTACTCTTTGGGAATAGAAATAGAGAGTTAGGTGAGGAAAAAGTTTAAGAAAGTCCTAAAGAGAGAAATATTCGGACAGAAACAAAAATAGGCCAGGCTACCCCTCTGTGTTTAATACATTTCCTATTCCTTAGTCTGAAAATTTTATTTAAAAAGCTTATTTTTGCTAAATGTTGAATGAAGCGTCAAGAAGAGCATAAAGATGGTCTCACAGCAGACAGAAATTGACTACATTTTTTATTTTATGAAGTCTTTAAAGCGCTAGAAAGGGCAGGGGAATAAAAGCACAACAGATTTTCTTTATGCAAATCACCACTGAACAGCCACAGGCGTCAAACCTGGACACCTGGACTGAGTGCCCTGCTCCAGAGCACCTGTCGAACACACACACAGGGGTTCTCCTACAAAGCATAGCCCATGGCCACTACTTTAAAATCACCTTCTCTTACCTTACTGATACTACATCATAACCTCCCGGAGAGAAAGGAGTGATGAATATGCATGGGCGTCTGTAGGTGTGCGAGTGTGTGTGTGTATGTAATGGACAAAACAGAAGTGGGCGTAGAGTAAGAGGGAAGACTCTATATAACACTACATAAAAAAATCTACAGATGTCAGATCATCAGCCTCAGTTTTCCTCCCAGGCGAGAGACAAGAGCTTCCATCTCCAGCGATCTCAGAGAGATTTATAGAAATGGTTCAAATTAAACAAGGTGACGTGATTAAACCTCCCGACTGTGCGACCGCATCTGGATGTACAAGTGAAGGCTAACATGACCATCCTAAAGGCCATCAACCAGATTCTTAATCACGCTTTTTTTAACTCTAATATTCTTAATATCAATGCACATAAATTGCTGTCATCTCTTCCAATCCATCTTCATGCATATAAGCAATCTTTTTTAATTGGACAATATCCTGTAGAGGAGATTTGTGTTCCTCCGAGCTTCATTAGTTGAACACACAGATAACGTGAAGGGGAATCATGGGTAATTAAAGTGGCATATACTGACTGATTCCTCTCTTCCCTGAGGTCAGGCGTGGATTAACGCACAGGCTTGCATAGGCTGCAGCCTAGGGGCCTCACCTGTTTAGGGGCATCTGATTGGCCAAATTTTTTTTTTTAAATGTACTTCAGCGCGAACAAAAAAGACCCTCATTGGCCCATAAGAAATAAAAGAAAAAATAAGGCAGTGAATGGATAGATGTGACATTTGGCTCACATCTGCTGGTGAAATCATTGATGAATCAGTCAATCATTATCATTTACGTCACTGCTATTGCTAGACGGCATAGTGGCAAAATGTCAGAAAGAAAGTACAGTGGAGCACAAAAACGGAAAATACAAAGGTTAAAAGAACAACTTAACCAAGATAGCAGCAGGAGGACTGGCAAATTGCATTGGCTAACATCGGTGCTGCGATTGAAACTTACCTGTTGCAGCAGTTAGCTCATCGGTAGTATTTCAAGTAGTTATTCCACAATGACACTCATATTACAGATGGCTTAGTTTTATAAACAGTTTATGTATTGCACAGCGGTTTGAATCTCAGTAAAGATTGAACGAGGCATATTTAGGGGCCGGAGCTTGCGCTCTCCTGGTGTTTGCCTTTGCTAAGCAACCAGGAATGTAGAGGAAACCCTGTAGTATTTGCTGTCTCAATGTGTGTACATAGCTTTCCTGTGGCTCAGTGGTTAGAGCATGGAGCTAGCAACGGCAAGGTCATAGGTTCGATCCCAGGGGATAGCGCATAGTCAGAAACTAAATGTATGGTACAATGCAATGTAAGTCGCTTTGGATAAAAGCGTCTGCCAAATGCGTAAATGTAAATGTATCCGAGTGCGATTGTTCTCGACGTCCCTAACAGCGTTGGTTTGGTGTCTCAGTTTGATTCTATCGATCCCTGGTGTGTTTGCATTTATATTACGTCATCACGAACTTGCATGACACATGATAGTAAACAGAACAGGGGTCAATATATATAGTTTTTTATTCACTTGATGCTATTATGCCCAGCGCAGAGTAAACAACACTTGGTCTTACTGTATGTTCGTTTACAGAGCTTTCTGCTGCTTGCAAACAGACTATTTATCAGGACTATTTTTAAATCTGGAAACATTGTATTAGCATTAATTGCCGCTCTGATTCCACTCGCAACGCACAACACAAGGCAGGCTCACTCTTGCAAGGTAAATTACCCACGCTATCATCTCTTACATGTGTTTTATTGAAGTAAAAAATACATTGTAATTGGCTAAAGCGGATGCGCAGGGTTCGGTACCCTGGTGCGCACCTGAGTTTGCATGACAGCTTTTACATTAGCGATTTTTCATGCAAACTGTGCCCCGCTCGGAACTAAACTGCAGGCGTGAAAGGCACCTGAAAGCCACCAAAGGGGGGCCTCGCCCAAAAAGCAGCCTAGAGGCCCCTGACCACCTTAATCCGCCCCTGCCTGAGGTGATACAATCTATGACTGACATTCATCTCAAATAGGAGTCTCACAAAAATTTGTTCGCTACGAAAAATTACCGTTAATACAACAGCTTGCGCAGCAATGTGATTACAGGCAAGACAGCGGGGACCTGACTCATCAGCGTTTTCTTTCAAATGCGGTCGGAGATTGCCGAGAGCTCCAGGTTTGGTACCAGGGGAACAAAAAACGCATCTTCCTAAACCACCCGCAGGGCCAGTCACGCCTGCGCTCGCTAAAAATCTAGCACTACTTATTATGTGTCTCTTTTTTCCCATTCTCACAAGAGCTCCCTGAAGTTGAGTTCCCGCAATCAGCAACTCTCAAGGTCGTCGGTCCAGGATGTCTCGCACCGCCCTCGAACCGAGACAATCTCAGGAAACGTAATCCATTGTTAGAGAGAGTAATCTCCCGCTATTGGAGACCCGGGGCCAATTCTGCCTGCCAGCGCTGGAAGGACAAACTCTCCGCATCGCCAGAACAACAGGATGACCTCGCGGTCTCTGCTGTGGTTTTTAGCAAACAATAAGAAGTCTAAACAACACGGCGGGCGCGTAATCGCGAGCGCTGCCCCGTCCTCAAGCCGTGCTTTTACATTTTAATTGCGGAATTAACGTCAACTTTTTGATGTTTATTGTTTCGTAGTGTAAATTTATTACGGCTAATGAAGATTTATTTACCACTTACTAATTAACCAAGATCAAAGGCTCGTGCTTAAGCATGAATTCATTGTTCACGGTTTTGGAAGGGGTCGCTGTTGGGTTGATACTGCAGTGTCGGAAAGTGCTTATCAAACCCTTTGGTCCCAATCTATTTTCTATTAATTTGATATTTTCTCTGTTGGGCTCTATTAAAGGGATAGTTTACCCAAAAATGAAAATTCTGTCATCATTTACTCACCTTCTTGTCATTTCAAACCTGTGTAACTTTCTTTCTTCAGCAGAACACAAAAGAAGATTTTTTGAAGAATGTTGGTAACCGAAAAGTGGCGGAACTCATTCACTTCTATTGTGTGGACACAAAACCAATTCAAGTCAATGGGTACCGCCATTGTTTGGTTCTTCAAAATGTCATATTTTGTGTTCTACAAAAGAAAGTCATACTGGTGTAAAATGACAGAATTTGGCTTGCTACGACGATTTTTGGGTGAACCATCACTTTAACTGTCCACTGTCCAATGTTCTTCCGAGTGTGACCCTTGGTCCACAACAGCGGTGCATATGACAGCAAGAGCGTTAATGAAAGCAATTTGTTTATATGCCGTTCCTTTCAATTTACCCGTTATCTGATGGTTTTCAATCAGGTCCTCGCCTGATATCAAAGCGGCACTTCTCATTTACTAGCACGCCGTTGAGCTCGCATATCAGTGCGAGCAGAAGACTGGGAGGGAAATGTAATTGTGTTTGTGTGCGTGTGTTAGCGCTTCCCCCCGACCTGCCAGTCTGCTCCTGATGGGTGGGTGGCTTACAGTAAAATGTCCTCATTTATCATTTATCGTTTTTGTTTGTGACAGTCACGGACAGTACAGAACTCCTAGTTTCCACTTAGTTTGTGTTCCTTTTTCCCCTCACTCCCTGTCTTTCTTCTTCACTTTGTTTTACACTCTTTCTTCTCAATGCTGTCTCTAATCTTCTCACTGGATACAGGTTCTTTTGCACTCTACTGTTGCTCTTTCTTCCCCCAGATCCTTCAGAGGCTCATTTATTTGTTATTCCTCCCTCCGACTGCCGCTCTTCACTCTCTTAAATAGCGTCCAGTGCAGTCCTGCCTCTTCCCATTTTGCTCTTTTCTTCCCACAGCCCATTGAACTGTGTAGTGTAGGTGCTGAGATCTTCTTGTGGCATACTTTAAAAGGACAGTTCACCCAAAAATAAAACTATTATAGTTATCTACTAAATATACTATTATATTTTATACTAATAAAAGGTTTACTTACCTTAATGCCTTTCCAAATATATACCACTTGGGTCCATAGAAAAAATAAATGCGGAAGACAGCCCTTACTTCTGCTTTCCATGCAATTACAATAGCGTCTTAATAATACTAATATCCCACAGTAATGTAGGTCAACATGTTCCTTTAGACACACTGACACAGACAGATACGTTTCGTCCTTATTAATAATACAAAATGAAACAAACAATTTTGCTAGAAACCATAGTTACCATGGAAACTTGTAATGAACATACTAAACAAAACATCATATACAAAGAGGGAAAAATATATGAAAAAATCCACTCTTTGTCTCCTCGCATGATGTGCTCTGACACATGTCACACACCTGTCCTGAGTAGGGCTGCTCCCTCCTGTCCTCTCTGCTCGTCCAGAGCCTCATTATCACCTCCAGGCTCTCCACATAATGTAATCGGTGCGGGCGGCATTAGTCGCCCTCTCAAGAAGCCACAAAGCCTTTCACACGCACTCCATCTGGAGCCGGGGCCCATTTTAGTTCTAATGGGCCCTTCATCCAATCAAACCTAGCGAGGGCTTTAGTGCCACTCAAAGTCCTGTAATTACCGCAAAAGCCCAGGACCTTTACCACATGTGGGCACGGAATGGGAGTCTTGGAGACAGGTGGAGGGATGAGTCAAAGGAATTATAGGACAGCGAGAAAACGAAGAGAGGAGACATGAATCAAGGGGTTGTTAAACAAGCCAGAGAGTTTGAGCAAAGTCATGACAACACTATCCCCTATACAGAGGAATGTTCACCTCTGTGGCATCAACCACAACACTTAGGTCTCCTTCTCCGCCTTTCTTTTTATCTCCTAAAGCTTAAGATTTGATTTCTTTCTCCATCTATACTGCCGAGACTATTCTCATAAGCGTTTCACATGTTGGTTTACTGGCTTAAAAATGAGAGAGAACAGAACTGAAAGATCACCATAGCTCAGGGCGCAGGAACATTACCAGACGAGGCAGACAAATAGAAAGTTTCCTTATGATTTAGGATTATTGCAGGAGAACTATTAAACTACAATTCATCTCAGTATTCATTAGGAACCAGCGGCAGAGATTGCAGATTGATGACAACTTCTATTTGGCTCTTTCAATAGTGCTGTAAAGGTGCTGAGAAATAACGCATTGCTATTCTGAAGCCTTATTCTCTACGCTGAGGAAGATGTCAGGCCCCAGACGACAAATGTGCCACTCTCAGACATCTCACACGACAACTGGACGAAAAATTTGATCTGAATCTGTCTGCACTTCAGAACTATACAAGTATAAAAGAATTATTGACAGCTTGCGTCTAGCAAGGTTGCGTCGTCTCACCAAACCGGGTCCAATATAAATAGGCGCGTTTTAATAATTCACATCCCTATCAGAGAGCAAGCACTTAAATTCCCACAATGAACGAGCCTCGATTCAATCAAAGCAAACAGCAGAAACGGCTTCAGAGCGATAACCCTAAAAAATAAGGTTATTTAATTGATGCACCTCTTCGAGTGGGTTTCATTAAAATAATGGTCTAGACATTCTTTTGGGAGACATGAAAGAGTTTTAGTTTAATTATAGCAATGCGAAGCGCCGCGAGCCTTAATAACGTCTGTATGAGACATGACGGAGTGGCATCTGATTCATCTTCCCTGTCATTTGAAACGACACTCTTGCATAAGCTATTTCTCACCGAAGCACTTAAGCTCTGAAATGAAACATAAAGAAGAGCATCTAATGCGGGTGACCGCGGGCAGGCAATGAGACCGAACGAGAAAATTAAAGGAGTGTCTAATCAGTTGAATCAGATTGGAGATAATTACGGTGAAATACAGTTAGCGAGGCACGCCACCTGCGACATACCCAGCCTGCACGACAACGCCATAAAACACTATGATGAATTCATTCAACTGGGCATTTCTCCCTGTACTTATCTTTTTTTCAGAAGTGCGCACGAGGCGTTCAACGCGTCCAGTAGGAGAGGCAATATTAAAGACCCAGTGAAATCAAATAAAAGTTTGTTTCCTTTTATTAAAAATGAGAGAGCCTTAAGGACGTCAATAAACTGATATGCTATTAAGCGCTGACAAAATTTGCATCTAGGTAATATAATCATTAAAAACTGACAGTCTGGCACGTGCGCTCACACAAATCTAGAAATTCCTTGTAAAGGTTCTTGTCCAATCAAATCCGCTTTTGAATCCAAAGAGTCCCGCTCCCTTCACTAGCAGAGCTGCGGAAGTGGCGCCTCATTTCAGCCACTTGTTTGCACATTAATAATGTCCTATATGGTGAATGACTCGATATCTATGCCTCGCATTCTCTGCATTTTTCAGTTGAAATTACGACAACATATCAAATAATGCTGCGCGTTTCAAGGCCTTGCAGTGGAGCTTTAAGATCTAAGCAAAAGAAGGGTGTTTCTGGCTGCATGCCGTGACATTATGTAACAGTATGTCTCTAAATGAACATATATTGCTGTCGTGTATTAAAGTGATACGAGAAAGCCGTTAGTTCTTCCTTCTTGTGTATTTCTAAATGTGTAAGCCAGGATTCAGCGTTCACTGTGAAATAAAAATAAAAATAGGAAGCTACCCGAAGGCTTTGCCACAGTCTTTTTTCAGCACACGGGTAGGTGGTGCTTCTACTTAAATTAAATGTCAACATTTTTATTTTACTGAGGGAATTACACAACCATAGGCTGGAATCAAAGGATAAACCTTGGCTTAAGATAAAGGCTTCCTCGTGGCATTACAGAACAAAGTGACAAGTGAAAATACCAATTTCAGTATTTCATGCAATACAACTAAAAAAGGTTAATCCTATAGCTTCTACCAATATGATGTAAGTGCTGGTAGAGAACTACCTTTACATGCTGAAGAGCATTTGCATTGTAATACACATTGAAATAAGGCTATTTGTGATTTAAAAGAAGCTGCTCAATAGCCCCGTTCTTGTTTTACAAATAAGATAAATAAATCAAACATTCTGCCTCCTGTACAGTTTTAACAATGGCTGTTTCTTAACCTTTAACCACGGAAAGCTGTATAATGAGTCAACAACTATAACTGTAATGTCAGATTGCTTTCTATTTGAATAAAAAGGTACGATCCATACAAATGTTCTTAAACGGCACTGCCATTTTTGCACTGTGGTTACAATTAGGAGGCAATTTGGCCCTCCAGCACAAGCAACATTGACAGAGTCCCAACAAATGATGAAAACAGATTCAAACGAATGACTCTCATATTGCGTGCCATCGAATAAACAAATAGAGATGATTAACTGTGCAGGCCCAATGAGAGCAGCAGGATGGGAGAGGACGGGCGCAGAATGCAGCTTGCAGAATGCGACTGGCGTAGTTGCAGCCATTGACTGTGAGCATGCGTGTTCATGTGTGTCAGTCCCTGCAAAAAAGGCTGTGCAGAGAGAGGGAGAGAAAGAGGGAGAGAGAGGGAGAGAGAGAGAAACAATGCGAGAGCAACAAACAGTGGAAGGGGCCTCAGATGGAACACACAAAATGAGACTGCAGGCATATGCCCAAGGGACACACGCGCAAACACACAGTCACTGTTTCTAGTATATTCTGAATTTGTTGCAGTGGGATTAACACAAACACACACACACACATACATACACACATACATACACACATACACGCACACGTGCCTACACACTTCCCTACATTACTGAAAATGTATAAATCTTTCATTGCTACCAGGCTACCATTATTATCTATTTTTTTATTCTCAGGACTACCCCATAATAAAAACCAAAAATGGTACACGGACTGTTCATTGCTTCCAAAATAACATTATTTACTCTACCTTCCCCTGAACCTTTCTACATTTGGGCAATTCCATGAAAATGTCAACCTTACCGTGAATATTTTTTGTCATTTACTATGGTAACAACACAGATATTAGCATTTGGTGGTGTGAGATGTGAGATCTCTCTTCAAATTTTAAAATCATTTGTTTTTTATTTTCAGTGCGTGATTTTTCATAGTCAGGTAAGTGCCGTTTTCAGGATTGTCACATCCATAACGCTACATATTCCTCATAAATGGACACATGAAAATTAAATTAAGTAACTATTTTATGTTCTATAAAGAGGCATTCCTTCTTCATTAATTGGGTGTTATTGTTTCAGGTTTGCGCATTTTATTTGCATTTGGCAGACGCTTTAATGCAAAGCGATTTACATTGCATTATCCTATACATTTATACATAGCTATTTGCAATCCCCTGGGATAGAACCCACCATTGTTAATGCAATGCTCTTACCACTGAGCTACAGGAAATTTAACAGCAATCCTACAAAGTTTGTCCTCTAACAAAAAACGCATCCTTTTTTTGGACACATCCATAACGCATGTTTATTTCCCTTTTTCAAACTAGATAATTTGTTCATAGACTGACCTTCTTTTAATGTTTAGACTATCAACAAGGGTTTAGTCAAATATAAACAGATGGTTCAATATATTCGTAACAAATTCATTCTCTGAGCATTTTTATGTCACGTCCATAACGCAAAATGTCACGTCCATAACGTTGGAATTGCCTATTTGACAATTTTCACCAAGACATTAGTATCAAGCAATTTTTTTGTAGGCAAAACCTGACACGTATTCTCTCGCATGTTCTTCCCATCCCTATAAGAGATCAAGTAGCTTCACTACGTGTCGTCTTGTTATCATTATCACTCCACCCTACAGCATATTAATTTTCTCCTATTTCTTATTCATTCTGCTTCAGATGGTATACATCAGATAATCTCCCCTTAACCACATCCCTTTTTCATCTCTCTTGCCACATCTCTGGTAAATTGGTTCTTTCTGGTAGTAGAAATAAATAGACGTGAATCTGGTTTCAAAAGTCCCAATTGATTTATATGACGAAGGGGCATGATAATCTGTTCAGTTGTCTTCCTCCACCTCCCTCCTCTTCTCTCTCACCCCACATCTCTCCTACTCTCTCACCTCTTGTCACCAGAGAGATTAATGACAGTCATCTCCAAAGCTCCCTCTTGACCTCAAAGATCCAAATTAACAACCAGTCCTACCATTTGAACAATGTATACACATCACTTACAAAAATCCACAAATTCCACACACAATCTACTGTTTTACAGGCACAAGCACATACAGTGATAAACATGCATAGCTGTGTGCAGACAATTGCATAAATGCCTTCAGTTTCACATGCTTAAACAAACAATACAAGCCCACTTATTAGACGGTGTCAAACAAATAGACGCGCAAACCTGGATCTGGCTCAGACCACAAACAGCTATTGAATTTCAATGGATGAATGCTTTTGGAATTTCAACTAGATCCGTATGCTAATAATGTCAGTTCCCATAAAAGTCAAATAAATATGGAGTGCGAGTGAATCAAGGCGCTATTACTCTGCGCTTCACTTTCTTTTCAGACCTATTCGTTGCCGTTTTCAGCTCTTGCTGATTAATCGTTATTAATTTGGGCCTCGTTTCACAAACAGATGGCACAGCTAGAAACGAAGAATTAAACGGCCGGCTAGTATCGAGACACTCTTGTCATCCAAATCCCAAGGCAACACCAGATGCACTTAACATGCGATGGCAAGCGTGTAATACGCGGCCCGTGTTGGGATTTGAGACAGGAGTGTGATGCTGTTATGGGACAGCCTGAATTGCGCAAGTCCACTACCAAGACACAGAAGTAAATGCACTCCTTCATTGACTGCCGCATTGGTCGTACAAGTACAACTCGGGATCTCTGCGCGTCGCGCTGAATCCCAACGAAGGACATCGGCAACAATAACAATTGAAACTCTATATATGCACAAAGAAACGGCACGGCGCACAGCATCTAAACAACGCGACGTGCGAGTGTCAGCACAGGAATACGTGCATGTGCGTACGTGTACACACACGTGTACGTCTATATACACGAATGTACCTCTTCCAATTATTGAGCGAACTCTCTTGAAGCGTACGGAGTCAGCAGAGGGGTACTTGGCTGACGCATACTCCTCCCAATAATAAACACCGATAGCGTAAGCAGCCGTCAAATTGCTTACACACTCGCGAACAATCTCACAAACGTAAACGGGAAGAACTTTCAGGTGAAAACTAATTGAATAGCCCGAGCGATTTCACTTTTCCACAAACACTTCGCGAACCAAACATTCTATGAAAGCGGAAACGCGATTTCTGAGTGTACATGAGCACCGTTAAATCCAGTGTGCGTTTGGCTGCGCGCACCCCGGTGTGTGTTTACCCTACAGCGTTACCTCCTGCAATGAAAAACATTGGTGAATGGAGAAACAGTTCTCCACATCCTCAATCCTATATGATGCCGGCAGGTTAACTTCAAAAGTGCGCTAAGTAAGCATTCATCTTACCTGCATGCGAACAGGACAGGAGCAGCAGGAGAGAAAGAGGAGCGCAATACTTCCAAAAAGAAGAAAATGCCATCATCGGTGTAATTTCCTGTTAATTCCTCTTCCTTGGATGGGAATTAGACAAACATGAGCGCGCAGGCTCGCACCTACGAGGTTTTCAACTCCACTGTTAGCTGCAATCGTTTTGTGTTACATACTAATACACATACACTCGCTGAATCTGTCACTACTCTGAATGAAAGGTGGAAATGTAGAAGGGCCGGTTTTTCTTGGGCTCACCCGCAACCAATCGGATTTGGCAATGGCCGGCGCACACCCAATCGTGGGCGGGGTTTGAATAATTTAGACAAATAACCGTTTTGTTATTATGATGAAAAATACTGTGCTATATAAACCAACCTTATAGCACTTTAACAACATCTAGACTGCGCTTTTAAATGAGCCTCTAAATGTCTCTAAATGTGCTACTCACGTTGATAACATGATGAATTACAATAGCTATTAATAAAGTTTTTTGCGACTTTTATTGCATATCTAAAACTCTGCAAATACATAATTCGCGTTTACTGGAAGAATTAGTTTTTGATTAATATGTTTCATACGGTAATGTGACAGCGGATCGGCAGAATTAGGTTCGTTCATAGTGATTCATTCAACTATTTGACACAAGACGAACAGAAGTTACACGATCATTAGCGGCCAAGCTGCCATGAAACCTCTCATAACACGACTTCAATATCTTTGTCTCAAGATCAGCTCACTGGGGTAATTAAAAAGGAAAGAATCTGATATAATTGGCAGATTATTGTTTGTATTTAGCGACACCATCTGATCAATAAGGGAA
Organism: Triplophysa siluroides; assembly: GCA_006030095.1. Taxonomy (NCBI): domain Eukaryota; kingdom Metazoa; phylum Chordata; class Actinopteri; order Cypriniformes; family Nemacheilidae; genus Triplophysa; species Triplophysa siluroides. The sequence continues at coordinate 2,392,162 of VCII01000558.1, forward strand.
TGACAAGCGCTGAACCAAAAAATGGTTTGTTGGCTCCTGCTGAAAGTGTGAAAATAACATCCCATTTTGTTAAACTATTTTGTTTCTGTGAGCTTTGTTGTAACAATCTACATAATTATAGCTGAATGATCTTGTATACAGTACACGCACGTACTGTATATTTCTACAATGGTGTTGTTTTGTCTAAGGTGTGAATCATAAAAACATGGTTTGTGATCATCATCGTTTATGTTTACATTCAGTAGTCAGGAGAATCAGTCATATATGTATTATTTAAATAAGCTCCAGTCATTTTAAAAATAAATCATGAATAATGGAACGACTTTCTCTTTTCAATTTATTTAATGAAATATATACAGAGTGGTGATTAAGGACGTTTGTTTACTGTGTTTTATACTTGCCAATCACTTTTTGTAAATGTTTTGGCGTAAAAAAATAGTAGAGACATTAAAGTGGAAACTGCAAGCCATTTAAATGAGAAAATAACCCTTACCATTGACAAGAGCATGCTACCTTTGAGAACAGAGAGACGTGAAATATTATTTTCACACCTCAGTGTTTCCAATCCCAAATGGCAGCTTGTGGCATTTCGAACCAAAATAATTACGCAGCAAATAAACAGGTTTTGATGTTTAAAACCATTTCTGAAAATAAAACAGTCAACGGTCTTAGAAAAATGCTTTGTGCGAATTAGAGGTGTTCTTATAATGTTGAAAAATGGAACTGTCCTTGGATATGCATACGAACAGTATACATTAACAGCTCGAAATGGTTATTCAGATTCTTTAGTTGAGGTGTTTCTTTTTGGTCCATTTATATTTTAGATTTCCCTTTCTCCAAGAAGCTGACCTTGCTATCCTATACTCTCATTCATGTAAACAGAGAAGAATGGGGGATACGTTGCAAATAATCAGTTCCAAATTAGCCTATTGTTCTTGTTGTTTTTCATGGCATGTACCTTTGTTAATGAACTGTCATTGCTAAAGCACAGAAGCTCCAGTTATTAATGGAGGCCTCTGGTCAGCCACACGCTGGAAATAAAACAACATAAACTGAAATACAGCAAACAGAACAAATGAAATGAGTAGCTGAGATAATGCCTGCAGTGATAAACTGCTGGACTCCAGTAAAATTAAAGCATTGGAGGGTAAAATTAAGAAACTGAGTTACAGTTAAAGTATGCATTGACTGGGGAAAGTATAGGCAATTACTGTTCATGTTGTTGGTGAAAAACTTTGGATTGCATACCAAGTTACAGGCCTGTAGCAGCATGCACAGTTTAGATATGTCATATTTCGAAAGAATACCTCACAAGTGCCTGAGGCCTTTTCGGATATGGACGGCTTTCCTTTTATATTCTAGAGTTGTCATATACATTTCTGGTTTTGACTTCAAGCCTTGTCGATCCCTCTTTTGTTCAATCCTATTTATTGATTGTTGCCACCCATTGGGGGTCAGGGGTGAAATGCAGGTTGAGATCATTTATACAGTATACAAATTATTGTCGTTTCATGTAATAGATATATGGCACTGGTTGTGTTAAAACCACTGGTTTGCTTATTTTCTGTTTTGTCTTATAATGCATCATCAGCCAATCATGTGTTGTTTATCATAAATGTAAAGAGATTTAAGGAATTTCAAGTTTTGATGCATTTACATAGAGATAAAAGTCTGCTGTCAGTTTTGGATTATTGCATGGGATAGTCGAGCATCCGTGTATCTTAATTAGATCAGTAAAAACACTGGAGGATGAATACGTTGTAAAACTTAAAACATTTTATTAGCTTTAAATTCAAAGACATACAGGGCAAAATCAAACATGTGCAAAAGTGCAACACAGTCAAAGTGCAAAGTGTAATTGGTTGAGTATTAGTCTGGATCTTATCTACTGCCCTTTCAAGAGAAACAGATGATTATACATTTACTTAAAGCAATATATTTTTTTTTTACATCTGACTAAATGATCGGATAGCCTGAAGACAGTGAGTTTGCATAAAATAAATGTTAAATGGTTTACATAAACTGAAATCTGCCTTTTCAACCCGAGAACGATGGGAAAAAGAATAATTCAAGGTCAGCTCTCAAAAACATCTTTTCAGCATTCCTCAATTTTGCTGCGTTTTTTAATCAATACAGAGAAAATTGCACACCTTTTGTTGAAGAGCACTTCTGCCGAGCACACTGGACATGACCTACCTTGTTAAAACCATCATTTGTTCCACCTTTGTATACTTTTTGATTCACTTTATAGACAGATAGTCTCTTAATTATATATCTAAATAAAGACCCTAGAACATAAAATCTATAGACAAAGTCCTCTTCACTCTATATTCTCCCCTTCTTATTCTTTGCTATTCAGTTTTCTCTTCTCCTCTCTAGCCCTCCATCAATTTCACTCTTTATACCAGTGGCTGCTTGTCAGAACTGGCGGAGGGCAGGGACTCCACGCTGTTTCTGTAGATGGGTTTCTTCTGGGAGCGGTCATCACTGAGGAAGAGAGAAATATGAATGATTAACATGGAAGAAAGCGTGTTATATTCGACAGAATAAGAAAATATGTGGGGCTCTGGGAGAGACGGTTATTTGCACATGGTCTAGTCTGTCTGACCCGCTCTAAGGGGGTTAGAAGTGATGGGGATTGAGAAGCAGTCTTCACTGTCTTTTAAACTCATAGTACTGATTTACAGTATAACAAGCCACGCCTCCCTGTCCTTTTAGGGAGGTAAGAGTACTTACATGGGACCCTTGCACTTCCTTTGGCTGGCTCGACGGCAGAGGTATGTTATCATGGATATCCCAATCACCAGAAGAACGAATCCTACACAGCCCACTGTGAGAACAACATGACCAACGGTGGACTCATACCATGCTGCAGTCTCTATAAGCACAAACAGGGAGACAGTCATCATAACTCTGCTAAAAAGCTTAGTTGCAAAAAACATTTGCCGCGTTCTAATTCGCGTATTTATACTAGCCCTAATAGTAGGTACTGTTTTTGTGTTGGAATAGTAGGTACTTTTGAGTGCATAACAAAAGAGATCGCACACACTGTGACATACTAACAGGAAGCGGAAGTGGCAGTTGTTGCCTAGACAACATTGTGGCCAATAACTGTCACACACTTCAAAATACAGATCTTCTGTATTTCAGAATCTTCTTCTTTCCATTAAGGTATTTATTCATTCATTATTTCGTATGTTATGTTTATTTTATAATTACATTTGTTAATTTTAGTGAAGCATCAGTAATATAATTTATTAATGCAGTGGAGTGTCACTAAACTCCGCCTTCTCACGGTGAGTTGTGAGTCATATCAGCCGTCAGAGTGTGCATCATTCTGCACCTCGAATTTCTACCGAAGGTAGTAGACCATCCGGGAAACTTTGGAATACTATTTTCAACATACTACGATTTTGAACATACCAATTCTACTTTCGAATACTATTAGGACGGATAGTATGCTGATTGGAACGCAGGGTAAATCTAAGAACCTGATGAACCATCTAAACCGACTAAACACTTTTAAATTAGTAGTTCAGCCTTAGGCAGGTAAGCTGATTGTCCATAATTATCTTTCTTTTCCAGATTGCTTCCTTTTTGTAATGGGAAAAAGATACAAAATGTTTAAAGGTCAATTTGAGGCCAAGGTCTGACTCAGCAGAAACTCCGAAACTTTATTAGTAACTACCTTAAAGGGATTGTTCAGCAAAAAATAAAATCTGTCATCATTTACTCACCCTATTGTCATTTCAAACCTGTATGACATTCTTTCTTCTGCAGAACACAAAAGAAGATATTTTGAAGAAAGTTGGTAGCCGAACAATAGTGGTATCCATTGACTTGCAATGATTTAGTGTTCATTCAATGAAAGTGAATTTGTAAGTTGAAGTTGTTCAGTTACCAACGTTCTTCAAAATGTCTTCTGTGTTTTGCGGAAGAAAGAAAGTCTTCAGGTTTGAAGTATGAGGATGAGTAAATGATGACAGAATTTTTATTTTTAGAATTTTGGATGTTGAACCCTAAAAACTCAGTTAACATGTACAAATTGTATCTCTTTTTACAAAATATTATTTTGCCTTCAATAAAACATCTCTTATTTATTTTCACTTCTATTTCGATCAGTTGACTACTTTCCTGTTTGTTGTATTTTTATCAAACCATGCCTGAGTCCTAATGCACCTGCTGCACCAGTCTTTCCTCACGATATACAATCAACCAAAAATAACACATTCTCCTCATTATTATTTTTTCTTGGATTTCCTCCTCTCGTCTTTGTCACTCATAGGTCCTTCATCTCTACCCCCCCTCATCTCTGCTGCTTCCTCTCTGACCTCATCGCCCACAGAAGACAAATGTCCCTAATCCTGATGTTATTGCTTTGGTGTAATGTCGCGTGACAACTATTTACTATTATTTATATTCATGACTGTAATGCAATAGTCTAATGGCAGCTATTATTGTCCTGCACTGTGTCTACAACGCAAGCGAATGACACGACAGAGTTGGAACGTTCTTGTGATGATCAATGAAGCTGTCTTAACATGCGGTAGCGACGGCTCCATTGATTAGAATGGAAGCATTTTGGCTTTGTCGCCTCGGGTTGATGCAGGGCTGATCTATGTCTTTCTTTCTGTGACATTTACTGATAAAAGTTATCACAGTAAATACGATGAAATCAATTTCCAAATAAAATTGAGGGCACCAGAGATACTGTATAAGCACATGATGATTTGCTGTAGTTCTTGTCTACGCAATTTTAAGATTATATTTACAATTCTTTTAATTTCTGATTTAATTAACATTTAATAAAATAAAAATATGATTCATTTTAAATTGTCTTTGCTCGCTGCTGTTATCAGTTATAGACCATTTCATTTTACCTGCACGCCTGGACTGCAGTTAACTTTCGGTCTGTGTTTGGCTAATGTATAATTATATAACAGTTTATATTTAATTTAATTTATGGTAATATTAATCAATATTATTATTTTATTCTATAATAATGGTATTAAATAAACGATTTGTTGAATTTAGTTTTATGTTAATTTTATTTTAAAAAAGTTTTTTTGAATGGGTTGTCTAGTTTTGTTGCATTTAAAGAATCCGTATGGGACATTGATATTTAGCAGATGAGCTTGGTATCGCAGTCTTAATTAAAAATATTGGAGAGGCAAGTTTAGTCAAGTAACAGATCTTCTCGGTTTCTTCTGATTGTTATCAGAAATAATCTAAAGGCACTCTATTATTTGTGAATGTGTACCTGAAGTTAAGGTCAGTCCACGAACAAGTGCATGCACAGTCACGTTTGTATATGTTGTTGCTTTAAAACCGTCTAAAGGGAACACTAATATCCCATAAACTTATAATAAGTTTAGTATTTTAGATATGTTTTAACGTTATGTTTTTTTTTTATAGCAATCCCAATATTATATATTAAAGAATCATATTATGCATCTATGGTACAAGATCTATATCTTCATTTTCTTTTCGTCTATTTGTTTGGATTATTAAAACCCCATCCCAACACCATGAAACTGCTGTTACAGTCATCTAACTTCAGTTGAGTTTGTGCTGTTAACTAACAGCAGCCCATTGCCCCCTTCTGGCAGCTCTGACCTGGCAGAACAGTGACGCTGATAGTGTGTTTCTTCATCAGGGATTGCACAGTAGGAGACTGAGCTGTACAGGTGTAACTCCCTCCAACCTGCCTTGTCACCTTCCCCAACTTCAGCTTACTGGCAGACAAAACCCAGTCCTCTCCCTTGATAGAAAACAAACATAGACAGGTAGGTTTAAAGGAGAGGTGAAAACTAAAGCAGGAACTAAAGGCAAGATTCACATTTTAATTTCAAAGAAAGATAAAGCAGAAGTACTTCATAATTCTTAGTAAAGGAACCATGAATAAGGGTAAAACCAAAGTAATGGATCCCATTAGGGGAATAAAGACTACAACAGTGCAAAATTGTAGCACTGAATTTTAACAGCGAGTGTAATGAAAGTATAAAAATCACCAGAGCATACACCTTAAAATGTCTATTGTGAGGTTACTAAATTAAACCTACAAAAATAATTTTGATACTGAATAATTTTGGTGAAGAAAAAATTGAGCCTTATGGTAACAACTGCATGTTAGCACCTTAACAAGAGGACAAAACAGGGAAACAAATGCCTGTGCAAAAACTGGTCAAAGCACATCATAACCTTACAAATGCCTTTGGCTCCGAAAGGGGATTCTGCAGCCTGCCAAAAAAGTCCATTTCAATTTAAATGAAAGTGAATTAAGAGGATTCTCAGTCAGGCCAAGTTCTGGCTGAAGCACCATTGTTTAAGCTAATCCACTGGCTCCCAGCACCTTCCTGTTGCCTCTTTCAAAGAGCAGACAAAGAGCGTAGTAGCTGGTAGCTGCTATACTCCAACGTACTACTATACTGCGTTGATATTTTTACAGGAATCTGCATCTATTTAACCTTGGGATTGGGAAGCACATACTGTTTTAAAGGCAAAACTGATAATACCACAGTTGTGTAAGCTTAATATTATTTTGAATTAGCTTTATTTGATTTAGCTTTATTTGTTTGTTTGATTATTTATTTATAGTGTTGTTGTATTTTATTCTATTTAAGATTAAATTTTAATCTGGTTATTTATTTCCAGTCGATAATTTTTGTGCCTCCGCTTACATTTTCAGTTAAAAAAAATTCAAGGAACATTTCTCATTTTTGTTTGGTGTAAGTTTTTCAAATAGTTTTCCATTTTTTTATGTCAATTAATAGAAATGCAGAAATGGTTTTAATATCAAGTTAATGATAACAACCCTGATTTGAACTGATGAAAATTGTGCTAAAGTGCTAAAGTTAAAGCAGTTACTGTGACAATGAATGACACTGCATGGTTGTGAAAAGCAATGGATGAAATCATTCTGAGAGTCTGAGGAGCAGGTCTAACCACATTACATCACATGTAATTATATGGCCACCTGGCAACCCACACAATGACATTTTAAAGGGAGTTTTTGGCCTGAGAATAAGAACGTGGCATGGTGTTTCCTGTTCAGTGTGTCAGAGACTGAGAATGTCAACAATTACACAAGGACAAGCAGAGGCACAAACGCTTTTATGATGCATAAACACCGGAGGAATGTACTAAAGAGCTACACGAAAGTGTAAAAGGGATAGTTCACCCAAAAATTTCTTAAAGAAAAATTCTGTCATCATTTACTAACCTTGTCATTTCAAACCTGTGAACATTTCTTTGTTCTGCTGAACACGAAGGAAGATATTTGGAAGAATGTCAGTAACCAAACAGATTTCATCCCCCATAGTAAGGAAAATAAATACTTTATTATAAATATTACTAAATATGATCAAATATAATAATCTGGTTAATGACATTCTTCAAAATGTCTTCCTTTGTGTTTAGCAGAAAAGAACATTTATACAGGTTTGCAACAGGTTTTATACAGGTTTTCAGAATTTTTATTTTTGGGTACTTTAGTTGTTATTTCCTCATGTACAATATATATATATATATATATATAATTAAAAAACTATTTATATAATCCTTATATAATGTTTATTAATTATATATTCAGGCTGGTTTAGTCAATATTTTTAGCACACAAAGCCAGTTGTTTTAGGTTATGTGACAAAACATTCTCACAGCTGTCTATCCTACACCTCAAAATTCTGGTACTTATTACACATGAACCATGCACGAACAAGTGCGGATTAACGCACAGGTTTGATTAGGCTGCAGCCTAGGGGCCCCACCTGTTTAGGGGCCTCTGATTGGATTCTTTATTTTGAATTTACTCCAGCGCGAATAAGAAATAGACCCTCATGGGCCGATAAGAAATATCATGAAAAAATAAGCCGGTGATTGGATAGATGTTACATTTGGGTCACATCTGTCCAATCAGCTGCTGATTAAATCATATCAATCCATTTCCTTTACGTCACTGCTATTGCTAGACGGCATAGCGGCAAAATGTCTGAAAGAAAGTACAGTGGAGCACAAAAATACAGAGGTTAAAAGAACAACGTGACTAAGATAGCAGCAGGAGGACTGGCAGCTGGCATTAGCTAACATTGGTGCTGCGGTTGAAACAACTGCAGCGGGATCCTTAGCTGTTGCAGCAGTTAGCTCATCATATTATCTGGAATATTTCAGGGAGTTATTCCACAATGACAAGCATATTATACAGGTTGGATTTTTTATTATGGCTTTGTTTTATGTGGAGTTTATGTAATGCACAGGGGATTCCACTCAAAACGCGCAAAACTATGCAGGCTCACTCTTGCTCAAATCCAAGGTAAATTACCAACGCTATCATTTCTTACATGTGTTTTAATGAAGTAAATACATTGTAATCAGCTAAAACGCATGCGCAGGGTTTGGTACCCTGGTGCGCACCCGAGTTCGCATGACAGCTTTTACATTAGTGGCTTTTCATGCAAACTGTGCCCCGTTCCGAACTGAACTGCAAGAGTTAAAGGCACCTGAAAGCCACCTAAGGGGGGCCTCACCCAAAGAGCAGCCTAGGGCCACCTTAACCCGCCCCTGTGTACAAATATAAATTCCTTTTTTAACTAAAAATGGTAACATTCACAACCCCTTTCATTTGAACTGTGTGGACTTTTTTCAAATAATCGCAGATAATTGAGAAACCTACACGTCCAATTCCTTGAAACAGGCAATGAGAAATCTCACCACAGACAGAAAAATTAATGAGGTTTGAAACAAGATAAGATAAAATGATTATAACATAAAACATAAGATATGTCACCTCTTTGGTCCAGTAGTAATCGGGTTTCTCAGAAGCTGAAGTGGAACATTCTAGCTCTACGTCATCCCCTAATCGAACTTTCAGCTCCTTCACCGAGTTGAAATAACGGGTTAGGTAGCCCAAACCAGCCCGGTGCACTGATACCTCTCGCATATCTGAGAGAAAAAGAGAGAGAGCAAGGGTGAATACAGAGGATTACTCAAAACAGCTCTGAATACATTCACATGAAAACAAGGAAGCAGCACAAACAAATTTAGCTAATTTACATGGAGAGATATTAACCTAAGAATCTCGTCGGAGACAAGGATGAAGAATTATTTAAGATTATGGTGTATTAAATCTCTTCACAGATTGTCTTGTCTCCATCTGTTATGTGTATTGACCCTTTCTGTACAAATCCATCTTTTTTCTCCACTAAGTTATTCCAATAACTCATCCCTAGGCACAGCAAAACCACCATTCAATATCAACATTGATTTAGTCATCTTATGAGAGAAAGAGTTTTATTTCTCTTCTTATCTTTAGATCCAAAACACAAAACTTCTTAAGTGACAACGAAAGACTGAGGAGTTATTCATCTAGACAGTGTAGACATACACAAATCGATTTGTGTTCTTAACAATCGATGGGCATTTGCATCGCTGCTTAATTATATAAAGAGTCTTAAACTGTTTCCTAAAGATCCCATCAGCCCATGATGTGAGTTCTTGGCAGTGATGTGACTCTTACTCACAGTGGATGGGGATGGAGAGTAACTCGGAAGAGTTATCCGGTGAAGAAGAGTTCTCAGACACACAGCGGTATGGACCCTCAGACCAGGACTGGATGCTTGAAATTTGGACAAGAAGTTTGCCCTCCTCTCTTCTCACATCCACATCATACATAAAACATCTCTGCGGTAAAAATACACGTCATCTGGCTGGAGACGATACCAATTCCTCATGTACTGTTGGGAAGAAACGAACAAAAAGTTTAACTCATATATTGATGTGTAAAATAAGTGTCACATTTGAATTTACATAATATTGAATTTAGAGCAACAAAACTTTTTAGTCTGTTCATATACGAGTTTTAAAGGTCTGATGAACTAGGCTTGTTTATTGTTTTATACTGTTGCGTGAGGTCTACTTATGACGTCTGCGTGACCTCCCCACATCAGTATTTCAGGTGACGCATTCGCATGATTTTATTCAAATTGACGGACTTATTTCCCGGGTGTGATGTCAGGGCTTTGTGTATAGTTTGTATAGCGTATACTTGTATTGCGTTTAATGATATATGACCGTACCTGTCAGCATTTGAGACCAGTGATCCCGAACCGGACAAAAGATCACCACGATGTTACGTTGTTACGAGAGTTTCCATGATAAATAAACAAACGGGAGACTCCCGGTAATTTATGGATATCACCCAGCACCCGAAATAAAACCAAAACACTTCAAAGCAGCCTCCATTATTCGCAAACGGTGTATAAAACCTTGAAAAATTATATATAATAATAGTATTTCAAATGGATGCAGGGGCTTGACATTAAGCATTGTCATGTGGTTGTCCTTCAGACAAGTAAATTTGCCATTCACTTGTCCGAGTACAAAAATGAAAAAAAAAAGATATTTAATTTGAATTATAATATAATATAATTAATGTAATTGTTTCGGATTTAGATTGGTCATGTTTGCTTCTAAGCATTTTAAGTAGTGTCCGCTTTGACCGCCTGAATTTGGTTATAGGTCTACTCTCCGTGACTGCTATAAACCAAAGGCAAGCAGTAATTATTAATAGTGTTAAGGCTGTAAGTTAACTTTTTTTGCACATAGCACTGGTGCTTGTGGTTTAAAGTTTGGTAGCACAGGTTCTTTGTTGCAAGTGCAAGTGTAGTTCATTATGAAAAGGCAGAAAACTGACAAAAGATATTAATGTTACATACAGATGAATAAATTGGGGTCATATCATTTTTAGATTACCTAAATTTCTAAGTTCTGTGTTTTTCCTTTTTTACTATACAATAGTGGTATATTTGTACACATAAATTACTGTAGTATACTATAGTATTTACTATAGTAAAAATTCTTACTATATTGTTTTTTAACTTTAGTAAACAGTGTTTATTAATTTACTACAGGCCACTTAAATTTTCAATAATAAATACTATAGTAGTACACTACAGTATTTTTTGTCCGAGTGTTCATTTTAACAGGATTTTTATATTGACGGGTCTTCGGGGAAGACGCTTGAGTTTTTGTGTTTGCAGATAGCTTCACTCAAACAGTAAAACAATCGTAAAAAAAACTCTGAGCAACTCTGGAGATGAAGTTCATGTGTTCATGTCCTCAAACATAGCAGACGCAGATAATTCCTCGACCTTCACTCGAGTGTCGTATGTTAAACTGTGCACATAATTCACTCAGACAAGCAGAAGAGCCAGATGACATTTAAATAACAGGATTCCGCGTCAGCATTCACACAATCACGCAGCTCTGTCTTGCACATATTCTTATTATTCTACATATGTCGCACTGTTTTTTTTCCAAGTTACTTGTCCGGTCGGGCAAGTAAAATTCTCTCTCACTTGCCCATACAAAACTTTCACTTGTCCCGGACAAGCGTTCATGTCGAGCCCTGCTATGTATTTGAAATGCCCATCCATGAAGTCTAATAAGGAGGTTGATTGGCAAAAAGTATTTTAGTATCAAATCACGAGTGATTTCTTTCATTGTGCAACGTGACATGCACCTTACAAAACATAATTCGGATGCATTGTCTAATACCACCGCTATATTTTCCTCTTTGGTTGAGCTGAGCTCCCGCGTCCCTCCCTGTACTGTAGCCTGCCTGTCAGACGCTCATTCCCCACACTTTTGAGAACGGGCCGGTCCTGGAGTTGCCAGGTATTCATCGGAGTATGAATACACATTAAGAATCTCATAAATTAACATATATCCTTAGAATATAAATACAAATTTTGGCGGCCGCAGTACATTATGATAGTAGCCCAAAAACCTGCAACCCGCGGCTACATAATTTTTCCCGCAACTGCATTTTCAAAATAGCCCAATTGTGCGGGAGAACCGCGACCCTGGCAAAACTGGGGGCTTATAGCGAACCGGGCGGGGCCAATAGCCTCTGACCTTTAGGTTAGAGACTGAAATCATGCCACGTTACAATACAAAATACAAAGTTCCACCAGCCAGAGGGCGATGCATGACACCACACGCAACTATTCACGAACAGGATATAGAACTTACTTGCGGGATTTTTTATTTGTTAATGTCTCGTGGGCGAAAAGTTAGTTGTAACGCAAGCGTTACTGAACATGTACAGAGTAAAGTATTACTGAAAATGTATTAGTAATGCCTTACACTACTGCGTTACAGCAAAAAGTAATATGTTACTGTAATGCGTCGCTTTTGTAACGCATTACTCCCAACACCGTCAATAACAGATGTAATCTCAGTAACAAGAGTGTTTTCAGTTCTGACACTTACATGATATTCGCGTGAATACGATTCCCTCTCATATAACAAAAGCTTGGGTTAAAATTGTGATTTTAATTCATGCCTCCTTTAACTAAATAGGTTTTTATATATTGTGTTGTATAGAGAAGGGTGTTTCTACTTTGTTTCAAATAAAAAGTAGACTTTTAGATATTCAGACTGACATGGGAGTGAATAAATAAATGTAAACTGTTACTTTGACTCACAAATTGACTGCATGATAAAGGCTTGCATGAGATTGTATCTGAAATGGGGATTGCTTGCTGATTTTGCTCAAATATGCTATACCTGTAGGAAATAGATATTGACACTTGGGTCTTACTGACACAGGCTAATGAAAGTTTGCAAAACAAAACATCTGTCTTCATGATTGGTTGTATAGAAACTCTTTTTGTCTTGGCAACTGCATCTAGATGCCAGGAAAAGGTGACAAACAGACAGCGCGTCGACAGACGCAGCAGATGTTGTGAATTCTCGAAAGGCTTCTCAGTGCCAGATACTAATTAAAACCTGGAAAAACACATACTGCATTCTGTTGTGTAAATACTACTTTCAGTCCTGATCTCCAGGCAAATACATTCAAATGAGAATGTTATTGTTCCTAGTTTGTTCTTGCTCTTGCCCTGACAAATAAGTTAGTCTATAAAATGTTTATAAAAATTGTGATGGAAGAAACAAAATTGCACCTAATGCAATAACCATCCATTACCAAACTTACATACATGTACGTTTATCTGGACTATGTGCACTATATGGTTGATCGATTATACATACACGTTCATGTGTACACATGCATATTTAATCGTATTAGTCATACAGTTGTTTGTCATACAGTTGTCCAACCACATTTCATTTGTATGGAGTATGCACCAAAGACTTTCACACCCTCAACATGGTGATGTGACACTAAAAGTGAGTTGAGTTGAAGCTGCTATTTTATGGACATTCACAGACAACTGTAGGTCAAAACATATTGTAACCATGCACATTTATGCTTCTGTGTATATGGCCATACCTTAGAGAACCTCTCAAAGTGCACTGAGCTCATATTGAGCTGAGAATCGGTGTCCACACACTCCAGCGTCACATCCTGTCCTTCCAGAACTGGCTCAGACGGTCCTTTTACCATCAGATAGGCTGAGGAACGTAGAATAACAGTTTTGAATTAGCATTTGCATGTCACAGCTTCCTGTTTGTTCAGAAGTGATAGCCTATCTTACACCTAAATGCCTAATCATTTTTTATATTATCACCTGTCTGATTTTAATATGTAAACAACATACATTGTTTTAAATAGAACTGTGGACACCACGCATGAAAACAACATTGACAAAAGAAGCATGCAATTCGAAACACTATCTGGTATAAAACGTGAATTGTGAAGTGAAGTATCCATCAATAATGAAATTTCTACGTTTGCTCACATGCAATATTAATGATAACATATTATTGTTGTCAAATAAAGCACATGATGGTTAAACAAAGTTTCATCAACACTTTCATTTTCACGACTTATGTCCAAACATGCATGGATTATACCTAAAGAGCTGATCATTTATACAAATGAAAACTTCAAGTGTTCATTTCTGAAGGTATATTTATTTAGAAACGTTAACGAGCAACCGAACAAAATAAAGACGATACAAATATTGTTAAAATGGTTCCCATAAAAACCCAACAACCCCAACTTGATATTGTGCCGAATGATTATTTTCCAAAAGTGAGCCATTACAGTACGCACAGTACAGTCTCATTGGATCACTTCAGCTTTTGAATAGGCCGACAGTTTATGGTGGAAAATAATTTTCAGCTGCGAAACAATAGTTTATCAAAACAAAATATATTTACCAGTTGAGCTTTGGAGACTGATGAGCGCGAGCACTGCGAGGATAATACAGACCCTCATTTTGACTCTCTTGACTTCTGCGCTTCAAAACAAACTTCTGCTGAAATGAACGTTTGTAAACACAATTTATGACCGCAGAAGAAGGCGTGGTTTGCTATTCAAATTGAGCACGTACTTTTATTTTTGTTGCACATTGCAATAATAAACACAGTTTAAAAAGTATGTATAAGTATATATAAGAATTGTTGCAAAGCATTTGATTGCTTTATCAATCAAAACAAATAAAGACAAACTACGCCGTGGTTTCACACATCGACCCCCTATGCAAATCAGTTAAAAGCGTCACCTGTATCCAGCATAATCTGTGGCCTTAGAGTGAGTGGGATGTTGTTTTTATGTCGCTTGCGAGGACGCATCAGGGAAGTGCATCAATCCCCTATAAATAATCATTTTGATTAGAAAAATAGCCCCCCGGCGATGGTTTTTAAAGAATTCTTTGATAAAATGTTTTATTAAATGTGTTCATTTGTGAATAACAAGGAAACAGATGATGTAAGGTGAAATAAAAACCCCGCTTTGCTTCATGTGGATTTGGAAAGAAACGCTGTTCCTCACTTCACTGAAGCGCAAAATGTTGCTGCGGCTGTTTGCTGTTGCGAGGCAATATGAAATGGATCTGCGCGCATAAAGGTAAAACTTCTAAATCAATGTTTGTAATGAATAGGCCAATATCATCACCAGACCTGCCCAAAACAGGCCCATTGGAAATTCCCTTAGAGTTTATTGACCTTTACAGTAAGTACTTTGACTTCATGTAACTGTAGGTGTCTCAGCACTGGTGACTTTTTAAGGAAGTTCATACATCGACTACAATTATACTTTTGAAGATTGTACTGTTCGTTCCCACTTCTGGTAATATTGTACAGAATACAGTATCCAGTATATAGGTACTTTCCCCTCTTCCCACAGAAACGGTGAGAAACCTTGTCTTTAGTATACCAAGTAGGTACTTTTTAATCATAATATAATGTGGAATTGTAAATCTTAGTGTAATTTCAAAATAGAAACAAATAGAAAAAAAAGTCATCTTAATCTGTCTGAAGTCCATATGAAGAGCATACCAGTGCATCATTATAAATAACACTACCACAGGGTCATTGTAATGTTGGTGTTCTTCAAATGTTGTCATTTCTTATCCTAACAAACATCCATATTGTATGTATGAAACAGCATTTGGCCACACAATACAAAGATTTATTTTCAACCGAACAGGTGGAACACACACTGATAACTGCTGTAACACTGTAACATGTTGATTTTTGTAACAAGTGTTTCTCTCTTTTTGAAACAATATAAGGCAGTACAATGTTGTATGTCACAAGTTTTCAGTGATCAATGTTCAAACTGACAGATGTACAGAAAGAAATATGATGATCTGAGAGGTGACAAGTCAACAGAGTGAATATACCAACAATATAATGTTAAATACATTTAATACAAAAATAACGGACAATCCTTTTTATAGTTACTTACCTGGATTTGTGTAAAGACAGCTACACCACGTTATGTAATCTTGTAAACCCATGACATGTCCTATATGTTATAATACTGATTCCCACACAATATACTGAAGTGCTTTTATCTGGTGAAGGCATGAATTAATTACAAACATTAGTTCTACAACAATTATAGAAGTGAGAAGGAAAAAAAAACCTTAACCAATAAATAATGAGCTTTTGAAGCCATAATCTAAAATTGTTTTGATTTGCCTAGCAATATTCACACTAAGGACTTCAAACAGCACACAACAAATGTAAAGAGAACCTTTTCATAATAATGTAGTTCAGCAGTTTTTTAAACACTAAAAAGAAACGTAGACTGAAAAATAGTAGATAAGGAAGACTAATTGTGCTAAAACGTAACACTGTTTGTCAAATTCTAACAAAATTAAACCAAAAGTAAAAGTTACTGATTTGAAACTTAAGGTTTAGGTTCTTGAGGCACAAGTCACAGACACACGAATATTACATGACCAAACAATAATTCTCTGTTTGTTATGATGGACTGATACCAGCTCCCAGCAAGTGGATAGCATAAAGATCTCATTGGTTCTTGTGGCATGAAGTTTGGTCACAAGACATGCAAGAACAACCAGATCTTCTGTTATTAACTTACAGTAAATCTATTTGACTTGGGCTGTGTACATGAGCTGGTCAATATTTGATTAGAGTGAATAATGGCCTAAAATGTATCACACAAAGTGACTAAACCTTATTAAAAATGATGAAATAACTGGATTTGCGTGAATATTTTATACCTTTCTACCTTTTTGGGAGTTTAAAACTTTAGGACCACATTGACTTTCATTGTATGGATAAAAAGAGTTAAAACTCTTTAAAAAAACTTCCACTGTGTTCCACAGAGGAGAATAAATCATACACACAGCCAATGGCATGAGTAAATGATGACAGAATCGTCATTTTTGTGTGAACTATAGCTTCAACTATATGCGGCATAGTGCATATTGAGGTGCCATCAGTATTTGACTATCTGCTTTCTCAGTCTACTGTCATTCCTCTAATCTTTGTGGTTATCTGTACCTCTCTCTTCCCTTTCTCTCTCTTCTGTTGAATAGTGTTCCAAAGCCTGGTGTCTGTTTCTCGATGGAGCATCTGGGAAGCACTGGCCACAGTCCTCACAGACATATGGAAGGGCTGTTTTGTCACTATCCCTGCCTAATTGTTCTTTGCTGGACAGATTCCGTCCCTCCAGTTGCCTAAGATGGATCAGGTTGAGAGGTTCTTGAGCGGCGACTTGGATCCTCTGGTCGTCTGATGCAAGAGCCGACGCGGTGGCAGCCAGGCTGGGCCTGCCCACAGAGTTGGGCTCAGTCACAATCCCATGAACTGTGCGGTGATGAAAGCGAATGCCAGAGCGGTTAGAAAAGCTCTTCCCGCAGAGGCTGCAGATGAAAGGCCTCTCACCGGTGTGGATGCGAGTGTGGATCTTTAGCGCCCCAGACTGAGTAAAACACTTGCCACACTGGGCACACCGGTAGGGTTTCTCCCCCGTGTGTGTGCGCTGGTGGGCCCTCACCCCAGCCAGGTGAGGGAAACCCCTTCCGCAATACGTGCAGGTATACGGCCTCTCTCCCGTGTGTATTCTGCGGTGAATCTTGAGGGCCCCTGATTGGCTGAAGCTCTTCCCGCAGTCCGCGCAGCTGTAGGGCCGGGCGCCGGTGTGCACGTTGAGATGGATGCGCAGGTTGCTGTGCGAGTTGAATGCGCGGCCGCATTCGGCACACAGGAAGCCGCCCGTTTTGGACGCGTGCTGGGTACGCTGATGCTGCAGCAGTTGCGAAGGCCGGGGAAAGGAGGCGCTGCAGTGCATGCATGGCAGTTGCTGCAGGCTCTCCTGCTGCACGTGGCCCTGCTGATGGCGCAAGAGCTGGGCACAGGTGGGGAACGTGCGCTGGCAG
Source organism: Triplophysa siluroides (assembly GCA_006030095.1). Classification (NCBI taxonomy): domain Eukaryota; kingdom Metazoa; phylum Chordata; class Actinopteri; order Cypriniformes; family Nemacheilidae; genus Triplophysa; species Triplophysa siluroides. The sequence goes on from VCII01000558.1 coordinate 2,409,765, forward strand.
GACAGGCACGGGAAGGAGGACAGCGACTGGGCAGCGTGGTGCAACTGTGTACACGGCATGCAAGAGGTAAGAAGGCAGTGATGGTGGTGGTGATGATGGTGGTGGGAGCACGCAGCATGCTCTTCTGAGTCTTTTTCGTGATGGAGGACTTGAGCACAGGTTTGGAATCCACGTTGACAGCGAAGACAGGGAAAAGCTTGAAGAGGTGGGGCATCAGGGTTTGCATGTGGGATGGGACTGTGGGTGCTAGTGCCTTTGTCCTGCTGCTGAGGGTGACCAGCTTCAGAGTTAGATGTGCTGCTGGGCTCACTGTTGTTCTCTTCTAAAGAGAAACCCAGTCCGAGACACAAGCCCAGGCCTAGGGGGGCAGGATTGGACTCCTTACCCTGCTGTGATAGGGTGGACTGGGGGGGTGAGGGTGGTTGGATTTGTGAGGCAGAGGTACCTCTAGGTTTCATAGTCTGGGGTGAGGAAGGAGAGGATGATGTGGAAAGTGGGCAGCCAGGACATGTGCAGGTACGATCCTGAACTACAAAAGATAAGCATATGAATTAAGTGTGTGTGGAAAAATAAACAAACAATACACTAACTTTACTCACTAATGCTTTCATGGTCTCTAGGTAATTTTTCCCGTTCCTCAGAATGCAGACCAAACGCTGCAATACTTTTCACCTGGTTTGATCCAGAAGGGTTCGACTTTGGAGAGACTTTGGGTCTTGTCATGTCCCAGACAGAACTCAAAGTTTCATCAATCCGCTGATCTCTCAGTGGAGCAGAGGCTGCCATAAGGTCACCAATGAAGTTATGCACCTCCAGCCAAGAGCACGGACCCGGCTGTGGCATAAATAAACAGAAAATCCGGTACTGAATAGCAAACTTTAAAGACAACACTACATTTGTGAATTTTACTAAATACTGGATTTAAAAAAAATCAGCTCTAAATGACAAGAATTATGACTGTTCTCATGCAGCATGTGATAATAACAAGCGTGGATACGCTTAGAATAATGTCAGCCACGCGTGAACACGCTTAGAAAAACGTCAAACAAGCGTTACAGCGAGTACGGTATCAAAAGACACATCAGACTAAATATCACAACATTTTCATTCATCCATAAAGATGCACGTAAGATAATCAAGCGCTTGCGTTGACGTTTTTTGCGATTTATATTTCCATACGTATACGTAGCTGTGCCTTGAGTTACACCCCTTTATACTTCCTCGTGTTTATTATTTGATGTACTCACGGGGAGCCTGTCTTTGTCCATTTTTGGATGGAGTGCCTTTAAATACAGGGGTGTGCAGCTTTACACATTTATCTACACATTTATCTACACATTTATCTAACTGATGTCTATTACTCTAACACTTTCTGTTACACTGTAGCGGCTCATATCGCCATTTTATCCAGCTGTTTATTTCCGGGCTATAGATCATGTGACTGCATGAACCTCATTTACTTGACAAAAATGCATAATGCGTTATGACAAAATGCTTTAGTTATTTTTCAGTAATAAAACCCGTAAATACGTTTTTTTTACCGTTTAGAAGCTAGTTTGATGGTTTTATACTGTCACGTATAGAATAATCTCCCGTTCAATTGTACTCCCCTAATGCAATAACATCACTACTTTTGTGTGTTATGCTTATTCATTTATTCGTTTGTCAATTTCTTTCAAACACAAATGTTGTCAATACACGTCATTGTTGTCATGACCTGGTCTGACCTGTTCTATTGTCATTTAATCATGGCAAAACTAACAATAGTCAACGGTGGATCAATGTAATGCTGATCTTTTCGCAGAACCTTTTTGTAAATGGCAAAACGCTTTGTTGATCTATGGAGCCTATGTTTGTTTGAACACTAGATGGGGCCATTTTCCTTAAAGACAGAAGCCGCGTGCTCACCCTCCCCTCAAAAGAATATACGGCTATATGTGGAATGGAACTTACTACACAGTAGACTAAAGGTTGGAAACTATTTTAGTATTTTTATGTATCGGTTGTATACTAGTACTTTCATAACATTCGTAATATTCTACAATGGCAAATATGCCTATACAAAATAATGTGCGCTGTTGCTATTTCAAACATACAGTAATCAGTGTAACAATATATAGCACATAACATAACATTACATTACATTACATTACATAACATAACATAACATAACATAACATAACATAAAGTGATGAGGTCATTTTTTCTTTTTCTTTGCCGCTGGAATAGGAACGGTGGGTGGAGGAGGTGAGAAAGAGGATGTTGGTGCTGTGGAGAGATGGGGAGGAAATGGACATGGTTGAGCACTCTAAAGGCAGATTAGCTGATAAACTGCTTCACTATAACTGGTAAAAGGGGTAGGGTTGTTGGTCTGAAAAGGAGGTACGTTTGTTTATAAAGAATGGGGGAAACAAAAAAGAGCTCATCTATTTTTGAAATCGTTATAAGGGATCATTAGGATGTACACATGAAGAGAGAAGTCTGGAGATTCCACAGGAAGAGGGAGAAGCAGTGGTTTGAGGATGAGAATATTCCCCTCATGGTTATGTCTTGACATTACTTTAAATAAACTGGGTTAAACTACTCAAATGAATACCAGTGTAAGTTTCTTCACTTGTAAACAACTACAGGGAAAACTCAGTAACGAACCCTAATAAATACAGTATTGAACTAAAGTGGCTATAAGAAAAATAATAATATTAACCATTTTTATTAATTAATTATAAATTAATTTTAATTTTAATTTATTTTTTCATTCTGGTTCAGCTCAAACGATTTTTAACAATTTGGGATTCTTGTTCCCATTATATTTTACATGTAATCATTTGGCCGACAGTTTTATCCAAACTTGGTATATTCAGGTTTTATTTTATTTTTAGAGATTATCATTATGTGTATCCTATTACACGTCATTGATGCTGTTAATTCCATGCTCCAGGTAATCCATATAGCCACCTAGAATAAGAAAAAAAACCTGTATGACTCAATAGCGACATTTACAGATGAGGTAAAGTCACAGATACTACTTTATTGAGGCTATGACAATATATATAACTAGAAGGTGGTTCGATTCTCAGGGCCAGCAGGCAGCGACTGACGTGCCCTTGAGCAAGGCACCTTTGCGGTGTGTATGTTCACGACTTGCAGTGCGTGTATTCACTACTCACTGGTAAATGCAGAGGTCACATTTAGGTTATGGGTCAAGATAACCTGCAAAAAATGTCAATTTCCCTATATTATAGGTTAGCAAATTAATAGGTTACTAATTTAAGTTGTTTTTGAGCCCTTTACGTGCGGTAAACTGCCTTTATATAACCTAGGATAATACTTTATTAATCTCCAGATGGAGAAATTTTAGGAAATAAATAGGAAATAAAATATACAAAAATGGTATTTTGATATAAATATTTTTTTAATTAATTGAGTAATCAATTGTCAGTTAGACACTTAGATATTCTCATTTATCAAAAACAATTATAGATATATAAATTGGTAATTAAATGGATGAATAAAAGATGAAATACAGTACGTGATGTGCTCTAGTCTAGGGCTTTTGAATTAGACAGGTCTCGTCAGCATTGGAGGGCGGAGCTTCAGATAGACGGACTGACAGATTTGGTTCCTCAACAGTAACGGGGCGGCGCATCAGATGGGCGGGCTGCATACAGCATGCTTTTTGTATACATAGTGGAACGTGCCGGAATAAGTCGATAATATCCAGTGTCAGACAACAGTGGGGAGGACGTGATCAAGCTCGTGGACTTGACATTTAACAGAGCCTGGCTTGCGACTGACATCATTCATTTCACCTGGCGTGTGAGCCGAAATTTAAAGACAGCAAAAGGGATTCTGACATGCATCAGAAATGTAAGTAAGGCTTTTTACATGTATTTATTTAGAAAAGCCTTACAGCCTGTTCACATTTTAGAGAATGTTAGATCATTACCGATGCTGTTTTGTAGTAATAAGTCAATTAATAGCCTATTAAAGCCTACCCAGCAGGTAAACGCCGTTGACATTTTGCTGTTTATAACAATCTGTATTAGTTAACAAACTAATTTGTCTGCATTATTTCGTGGTCGTGTTTAATTCCCTGATCAGGCTAAACACGAACGTAAATTCGGTCATGTATGACCATTTTAAAATAGACATTATTCATTTGAATAAAGGATCCCCAACAACATAGTGTCACTCAATGAGCTAATTTCTCAACTATCTGGAGAAACCCCCTTACTCCTCCCTGTTATGCTTTCAGTTCCTGTTTTTATAGGTGTGGGTCTCGTCAGCAATGGACACGTTTTTATAAATAATATTTTATCAATTAATTTATATATATATTAATAAACATAATCAAGGAGTCATTGTACAAATGTCAACAGAGCAAGTTGCCCGGAGTGTTAACCACAAATAACCTTTTTTACATGTAAATAATGGTGTCTAGAATAGAGCGTGATGTACGGAATCCCCGCAAGTCACCCACGCGCGTGACTCATTGGCCAGGGATTTCCGTATATGAATTTGCGATAGAGCGGCGCAAGGGTATCCCGGCCACTGAAGCCCAACCTTTCGGACATTTTAAACACTTTGATCATACACAGTAGAGACGTTTGAAGAGAAACATAGGCTACATGTATATATTTAAAACATTTACCAGTAAATACATTAGGTATACAAAGGAATTGCTATTTGAAGACAGTGCATGTGCATGTGCATTAAAAGACGAAGAGAAAGAACGGATAAGAATAGCAATAATTGAGATCATCCCCAGTGGAATTTCCATGCATGAAACCAGAATTGCCTTCCTCTTTTGAATCCCCTTTGACATAGAAATAGCACACTTCAGCATGTTTTGGTGAAACCAATACTGAAAATGATAGCAATACAGAAAGCTGTTGCATGTTTTCAACTTCTTAAAAAACATGACAATTATTAACGAAAATTGATGCCACAAAAAACATTCTGACTTGAACTTGAAAAGATAATGGATTCACGGTTTAAAGAAATGCCCTAAAAAGATTCATTAAAGAAATCTCTGACTTGTATTCCTTTGTAGGAAAGAAATATCTGTCTTTAGACATCAGACTTTATTTCTAGTGATAGATAGATAAAGTATTGCAATGTTGTCATCTGCTTCAGGCAGCTGAATTCAGCTCAGGTCATCACTCAGTGCAGCCTAACAATCTGGTGTCGTGCCAGGTATCAAAACTGATTCAGGATCAGCTACATTATAAATATAGAACACAACCTGATGGGGCCCCTTCAAATAACATACGTCACCGTTGCAGGAAGAAGATGTGGTTTGCCACGAGAGCGCGTAACGGAGAAAAGGAAATAGTAACAGAAAATGTGCAGCGAGAACCCTCTCCATAGACACAGGTTTTCTGGTGAAAGGGAAAGGTAGACATGAGCTCATCACCACTTTTCCAAATGGAATACCTTCCTCAGAGGCGAGAGGATGAACGTTACGCTCCTTCGGTGGAAATATCTTATCTCACGTTTTGGGTCAAGAGTTTGAAGAAACTTTCCTCGCGTTTGCTCTAGAAGACGCAACCTAACCGATGCCCACTGGAAACCTACCATATTTGCATTCTTTTTCAGTTTTTGTTGGTGACTAACACAAAGAAAATACATTTTTGTGTCATACCAACACCTACTACTATAAAGATGGACTCAAGGGAAAATCACATTACTGGAGAAATTAATCAATATTACTTAAAAACAACAATTACAAACGTGCGCTGAAATAGCTTGTGTCGAGTAATGTAGCGCTGCTTTATCTGCCACTCTGGGTTAGAAATGGCATTTAAAACAATTATTGTTGTTAATTATCGTTGCTTTTGTCTGTTCAAATGAAAATGTACGATCTTCTCACCTTCCCATTAGCACCAAGATTGTGTATATTTGTCTTTTAAAATATGTTTTCTGTGATGATGAATAAATCACATGCTTAAACATTGATTTTCACTGTTTTGTTTTCTTTAAATATATACTGTTTTATATAGTATTATCATCAATTAATAATATAATTGTTTTATTGTTGTAAAATTGTACTTTAAAGCAAATGAGCATAATATAGAAAAAGGGGACTTGTTAAATCTTGAATATTTGAAAAATAGATATTTAAAGAGAATGATGTATTTAACAATGTATGACTGAGAGATACCCAACAACATTTTACGTCTGCCAACAGCACCGAAGGAAAAGGCGTGTTATCCTCTGCCCACAGTGAAGAAACTCCTGGAGCAGAAGAGAAAAAGGGAGACTTCCTCAGCACCCCCATCCTGTTCCAAAGTGACGTACACCGCTGGTGGCCCTGCATCCGTCCCAGTGAGTAAAAACACTGATTTCTAAATATAAATATCTTCAGACAATTACAAAGACTTTAATCATTCTTTAAAATGCTTCAAACAGGGTTTGACATCCGTACCATCTCCCACTGCTGGTAAGTCTGACCAGCTCAGCTAGATAGAGGTGGTTGTATAACTTATATCATGGTTTCATTTGCAGAATTTCTAAAAAAAAAAAATTTCACAGGGGCCAGTGTAAGCTATTCAGATATGGGAGCAGTCAGATATGACCTTTGGGAGGTTCCCAGCATTCATCCACCACAATCTTCCCTGCAGCAGTGCAATCCATTCGCATTCATGCCCAACTTTTCCCAGACTGGACAGACTCTTGCCACTGGCTATAGCTCCCAGCAGATGCAGGACTGCCAAGATGGCCAAACAACACAGCAATATGTAAGAAAACCTCAAATAGATTTTAACATGTATTTAATATACAAACTTGAACATAACACAAAAAAAGTTTAAAAGCTGCCTTAAATTGATCCGTTAAATCATATTAACATTGATTCAATTGGCTGACGCTTTTATCCAAAGTGACTTACAAGTAGGAGAGCATCTTGTCAACAGGATAAACAGTATCATTAGTTTACAAGGCCATGCTACTAGGAGGATCAAAGCTGGAGTATGCAAGGGAGAGAAAGAACAACAAGATTTTTTTAGACACAAGATATTAGCTTTACAAGTCATTTGACATATTTCGCATAATTTACAAAGTATGTTACTAATTTCTTCAGTTTAAGTCAGTTTAATATAATTTAAGACTTGTAACAACAGTTTGATTTAACAAAAAAAAATGTTTCAGTTGATTTTTTAAAAGTGAACCTTTAACATCCAAATAACCTTTCTGCTTAACAAAAGGGTTTTAGTAGTTTAAAATTATTCTTTAAAGCTTTGAAAAGGTAAGAAAGAAGTGGTTGTTTTAAGAGCCTTGGACTGGATGATTCCAAAAATTGAACCAAAATGGAACTAAAATTGTTCTTGATGGCATCACTGTAAAAAACCTCTTGTACTGTAGCAACTTTATTTTTAAAGGTGTTGTAGGAATCATAAACTTAGTCTGTAGTCTCTTTGTCCTCACAGTCCATAACCGAATGCCCTGTCACTGCTTCTGGGACTGATATGAGCTCTGGTCTGTGTTGGCCCTCTGAATCTAAACAAGCGGATCATGCTAGCCCGTATATTCTCCAGGACTTTAAGACGCAGATGGATATAATGAAGCTACTGGAGGCTCGAACGTTCCTACAGAACATGGATTACAGCAGAACCACCTGGCAAGATGATGATGGAGACACGTAAGTCACGTGAATGTGTATATGAAGCCTGTTCTGAATGTGGGTAAGATTCATTAGCACTAGTGCAGGAATAGGTGGTCATTTAGAATAATGATCTACAAAAAGTTAGTTACTTTAAGATGTGACAAAATAGCTTCTTGATTTTCCCAATGACTTAGAAATTTGGTTTAATTAAATACTTTTAATTTAATTTGAATTACTTTTTTTACAAATTTTCTCACTTTCTTTAGGATTCTACACATCTACACTGCTAAAGGTTTAAGGGAATATGCTTTTGCTGCTGCAGAGAAACTGTGTGAACTGGGGAAGCTGGACTCCAAGGAGCACAAGGGGAAGGTGAATATCATAACCCAAGACTGGGTTAAATCAATAAGGGCCCATTTTAAGTTATATATGGACTGCAAATTGAATTGCTTTTCTTCTGTATCCCAGACTGCTTTGCTGGTGGCCGTAACAGCAAATCAACCAGAAATAGTCCAAGATTTACTCTCACTTGGTGCAGACATCAGCACATGTGATGTCAATGGTCAAACCGCGCTTCATCTGGCTGCCACATATGGCTTTCCCCGAATCATGCAGGTTAGTGTGCTAAGCTATCCACTCTTTTGTGCGCAATTCAGAATCACAAAACATGCATCTAATCGGATTAATTTATAGGTTATACTTTCGTCCGGACTCCGAGTGGACCTGGAGGCTCGTAATTTTGAAGGTAAAAGCTGTACAAGTTACTATGAAATTACATTTCCATGAACTCAACTTTAAAGCCATCTTAATGCAACTACACGAAAAGTTGACAAATTGTGATAATATGAATATGTAATAATATTGTAATTAGATTTTTAATTATTTGAGTCATTGACTCATTGGTGGCTATTAATAATAATAATAATATCCTCTTCTTTAAGGTCTGACTCCTCTACACTGTGCTGTGATCTCTCACTGTGGCACGACGAAGGCTATAAATGCCTGGCTCGCTGATGGCAGTCTACATACTCAAGCGGAGGACAAACTTATGTGCTTGCGGTTTCTTTTAAATGCTGGAGCCTCGATACTCAGCCAGGTACTCTTTATTTAACTAGTTTTTACCTTCACACAACCTGGAAATGAGGATTTTGGTTCTTTAGTGTCACATTTGTTCAGGACAATTATTTAAATTAAGAGTATTTTTTAACACTGCTTAGTGTTGCTCAGTTAGCTACAGTAAACCGCAAATTATTGATTATTGACATTTAAAAAGACGGTAGATATTTCCATGGTATGGGAAAAGAAACTATTTCTTTCCTAATGTTCCTTTCTGAGAGATAGACAAACAATTTACTTTTGTCATTGTTCCATACGCAGTAGTTTCGTTTTGAGGAAGAAATCTCATTCATGCCACGGCTGCTTTGATCTTGCTTCGGTTTCACTCTGTTGACTAGTATTGCTACGCCCTTTTTCAGGAAATCAAAAGCAACAAGACAGTTCTTCACCTGGCAGTGAAGGAGGGGAATATCCATCTTGTGCGCTTTCTCCTGAGCCTGCCGCTGTCTGATATGCAGGCCTTCATTAACCTGAAGGTGAGTGACACATGATAACAACAGATATTGTATTGAAGTGGTTTCATGTACTCATACTTCAGTGATATTTTTATCACATACTCTAGTTCACTTTAGGATAGGAGTCAGCAATCTTTTTGATCTTTTTGATCTTATTTTACTGAGTTTTTATGCTTGTTCCATTACTTGGTATTTGTTGCCTTTTGAGTTGTGTTGATAGAGTGCTTATTTCTCCTAGTTATGTGATGTGATTTTTTCTTATTCTGTAGAGATCATCATTTTAAAATACAAATAAATACAAATTTTTTTTTTTTAGGCTCACGGCCACACTGCCTTACACATGGCCGCAGGACTTCATGGAAGCCCCTGTCAGGAAGAGCTGATCAGACTTCTGCTGAGTCGTGGAGCTGATCCCAGCATTCGCAACCTGGAAAACGACCAGCCCGCTCATTTACTGCAGAGCGGGGATAAAGGAGAGAGTGTAAGAGGCTTTTCTTCATACATAAAGAAATGGTCATCACTCTTGTTAATATTAACCAATGCAAGTTGAGCTAACAGTAAACAATATTTCTACAGCATTGATTAATCTTAGGTCATGTTCATTGCAGCATTTACTAATACAACATTAACATTAGTTAAAAGTCCAGTTTATAAAATGTTGTGGCATCTAGCAGTGAGGTTGAGATATTGCAACCAACGGCTCACTCCACTCCTCCCATTCGAAGCACTACGGTCGCTTCTTTGCCGAAGGAGATAACATATTTACTAAACGAGCTCTGAGCAGTTTGTTCGTTTTGGGCTACTGTAGAAACATCATGACAAATTCCATGCAAGAGATCCTTGCAGAAAAATTACACACAGCACCTTTAATGCGCAATGAACTAACATGAACAATTGTATTGGCATTAACTAACATTCAGGAAGATTTAAGCCCATTGCACATAGAATCCGAAATTTCTCTCCGAAGTGGGACTGGGTTGGATTTTCTGCGTTTTTCGCATCCGTGGCAAGGATTTTGAAAGTTGTTTTGACAATTCAGAGACACTGTACAAACCAGCGCCAAATATTGAAAAACGCATACGAAAATTTCAGGCTATATGTGCAAAGACCTTAACAGATGCTGATAAGCTTGTTTATTGTTAGTTCATGTTACCTAATGCATTAACTAATGTTGTAAACTGTTACCAAAGAAATGAAAAATAAAATGACATTTATCACAGAGGATATCCTTGAAAAGAATAAATTGAAGTATATAAATTAAAATTCAAGAGGAGTATACACAGCTGACATTCTTATTTTTTCTTCTTTCAGCTCAAACTCATATTGAAGAAGAAAAGTGCCTCTAGACGGCGTTTTACATCCTTACAGGACCAAGAGTGACCAGGACTACTTTTGCAGTCCCAGCGTACCCAAACTTCTCCAATAGAGTCACAGTTCCAGGAACTAATTATAGTACAGTATGTACATGAAATTATAATCGTTTAAATAACATCCATCATCAAGACAATCCATCAGTGTAGATAGGAATTATAAAATTTTGTTGTGATTAGATCTTTGTCAAAATAGAAAAATATTCAGAAAATTGCTACATGTAGTCTATCTAGATTAGAATAAATCTAGTTTGCCATCGGAGAAGAATGGGTTTTACCTACAGTATCCTCATATGAGGATTATAAGTATTGCATCATTTTAGTATGACAGTAAAGGGCAGAGTAGATTCTGCATTAAAAAACAACTGATTCTCAGTAAATGTAAATGCTCACTTAGCGTTTGGGTGTATTCATGTAGCATGAAAGTGATCAATGAATTTGTTCATTAATAGTGATTTCAATGAAATCGTCATGAGGATTGGCAGTTTACTTTCCACTTTAATTATGAACCATATTGGTTCGCTTATATGGGCAGCTAAATTGTTCATGTAACCCACTGTATCAGTGGGAAATCGTTTTTTTTTATTTATATTGCCTTTGGATGTTATGCATTTCATATTATTATATTGTGAATGTTCAATGGTTATTTGCATCACTGTGAAGAACTCTCTTCTTTTTTTACTCCATAAAGAGTTTTTGTTCTTTTGAGCTTTTATGTTCTTCACATCAGAGTATTGGTTTGTGGATTCTACAATGAAGTTACACTGTAAAAACCTCATTGGTTCCATTTGGAACCTTCTTCATTGAATGTATGGTACTTTCTTATAGAGGGAAGATCTGTTTCAGTATTTATTTCATTGCAAGTTGTGAATGATAGCTCTTTAACATGTAATACAGTAGCACACTTGATATCAAGTCCATTTAGGAGATGTCAACTGACTATGTGAATGTGTTATTTTGATGAGTCATATGAGGGGGTGAAATGTCAGGGGGTTCTAAGGTAAAACCACTCAACCACACTGCTGTTGTCTTTAAGGTCTTTAAGACCTTCAAGTGTCAAGACGTCATAATCGAACGATCTTAACATACATTTAATTGAGTTGTATTAAATCAAAGAATGAATCGTTTGATTTCAGTTTGGGGTTAATAGTCACCTTTAGCAAGATTTTAAATGTTGGATATTGAATCAGATGTAAGAAAACCAAGGCAATTTATCACAAGCATGATTCACTGTGTTAAAGTCCCTCAGGAAATTCAAATGAGGGAAAACACACCAATGCCTCTTTCTTGTAAAATGCTTTGATTTACAGGACTGTGGAATTATGAGAATTGGTTCATTATTGTAATGACCATGTTATGAAATGTAAAACATTAGTCACTGATTTGGTAAATATTAGAGCAGTAGAACGAATGAAATCTTTGACAAAACCAAAGTCTGACATCTGGCATTAAAGTGTGCATATATACAATATTACAGGGATGATATAAAGATATTGTATTTGTAGTTTGATATTTACATATCATAAAATATCCATGTTATGCTGCAAATGTTAATGAATGTTTAATCATGCAGTATGTTTTGCATTTTGTGTCAACTGGCTAAGCCAATCCAAGTAAAGCTAATTAAAGTAAGGACCAAGATGGACTTCTGTTACTCAATCTTTTATTGATTCAAATGTCTTTGGTACATGACAGACTTTGATGAATAATAAAAGTGGCCTTTAATAGAGCTGTTGTCTCCTGCTCTTCATTCATAACAGACCCTAATGCAAACAACAACCCAAAACCCTTGTAGCCCTTGTAATAAAGGCATGACTTCTAATGAACATTCCCCTAATAACAGTCAAACATGCGGTTGGAATAGTGTGATTCGGAATAGAAGCACAATCATTTATACTCAGTATTTCAGTTTTCATGTTACATGATGATACCGTATAATGGATGCTTCAAATATTAGTTGCATCTACAAGTACATTCATTTGCTCAATGATATTCAGTTGGGAACTAAGATACCCTCCACAGTGCTTTGTACTATAGAATGTAGCATAGTAATATTCATGCTGTAAAAACAGGCATAAGACCACGAATGCCTTATTCATGAGCAAAGGGGTTGTTTTTTACACCCAATTCCCATTTATAAAGCAATTGTTTTCATGCATATGCAAAACAATCACATAAGGTGCATCTCTCCAAAAGCAGTTAAGGTGGGCAAAAAGCTTCCTATAAATGATATCATTCTGTTAATTTAAAGAGACTTGGTAAAAATGTAAAACAAGTGCTAGAGAAGAGAGACCTAGAAATACAGCAATAGAACAGCATTTAAACTGAGGTTACAAAAAGAGGTCAAGTAGGTTCTACTCTCCTCCACATTCCTGTAAGTAACCTTGTGCGTCTGAGCATTTCCTCTCCGAAACGGCCCACCCAATCGCACACATGCATCTTCTTTACACTGTCTGAGGTGGAACTATAGAATAAAAAGGAGAAGGTTAGATCAAGATTAAGTAAAATATGACTGTATTGTTGAGTAAAACTCTCTAAAGTTTGTTGTACCTTCTGTTTTTGGTGGCTGAGGGCCTTCCACTGGACTTCTGTGAATAGGGAACAAAAGAAAGTTACGCTAAGCCAGAGATACTGAAACATTTGGCGAGCATGCTCATCTGCAGTAATCCCAATTTCTTCAGTGTGGCTCAGTCAACATTTGTTGAGGTAAGTGTGGACTCATTGGCCAGTTTAGCTCTTGAAGATGACATGCTGAGCCTCTAAATGATACACACTGCCTTTTCACACAAAGAACACCAATTTCCATTTGTTGGTTTGTTAAGTGTGAGATTCTGTTGTATTGTTTCCATCATGTTTCTGTGTAGCAGTTTGGGATTACTTAGTGTCGATGGGGTGTATTTTAAATGTAACATTGTTTGAGTGAAAAGACAGTGTCCGAGGCCCGAAAGAATAACCTGGTCAGTTTAGAAATGTGTCAATTTTGAAACCAGTGGCTGCATTCAAACAGCAAATGAGCTCTCCAATGCACAAGCATAGTACCCTCATCCTTTTTTGGACTCATTCCACATGCACAGTCAAGGCTGTACACTTGCTTGAAAAACTCTTACTTGGATGCTTTTGAGCATTTGCACTTTTTACCTGTCAAGGGCAAAACATTTTGAGAGAGAGACAGAGAGAGAGACAAAGAGAGATGACATTGAGAAGGACTCTTTGGGGAATTCGATTGGTTCTGGTTCAAATTTGGAAAGCAGTTCAGAAAAGATGCACACACATTCTTTCACAAATGACTAATTTCAAATAAAACTTGTGTGAAATGCAATAAATATTTGGTCATAATTCTAGCCTAGTTAACTTAAAAAAGATCTGTTAATATTAACACATTGTTTATGTCATACTATTTAACACATTTTGTGTTGATCTTGTGTAAAAAATGAAAGGGACAGCCGAAGTCGTGTTAAAAGTAACACAAAATGTCTTGTCCCAAGCAACAACACAGAGTTCTGTTGTTTGAATACAAACATTTTCAGATGGACGTAAGAACAGCAAAGGAATCAAATATTCTAATTGTAATACTATAAACTATAATATTTGGTTGATTGACTTACTCAGAGCAATGAGAATCCCAGCCACGAACATAACCACACCCAAGATGACACCCGTGGTCCTCAACGTCTCATAATCTGTGCTCAATCACATTTATATTTTAATTTAGTCATTATATTCAAATGTTTGAACTATGCAATGTTTGCACACCTACCATAGTAAAAGGCACTCTGGTCCAAATAAGCGTAAGACTCTGTAAGTAAATATAAACATAAACAATTGAACATCTTTAGAACAAAGAAAATTCCTATTTAGCATCAGGCATGAGACTAAAGTTGGAAAGACAATGCAGGGGTTGTGTTCAGCACCATGGACAGGTGCTGGGTTTCTAAATCCAGACATATGTGAAAACCACACCTACTATCACAGTGAATGTGTGAAATTATGCTGAACCTATTCATGCAGGCGCTGTTCTGACATGCACCCGAGACCCATTCTGACGAAATGATTTGATTACGTAATCATATAATATATTACTATGCGAACCAGATACTGTGCGTGCAATCTGGGCAAGACATTTTGCAAACTCAAGTTTTTTTTTCATTCGGTTTATCGATTGGTTGAAAATCGAGTTGGACTGCGTGCTCAGCGGAAAGCCGGTTGGATTGTGTTAACGCAGGGATAACTGCTACTTTCCTCTAGTAATAATCAATAGAAATCTGCATTTCCAAAATACTATTAATTTGTCAGTTTACATTGCCCATATTAGGTTATTTGAAACCCCATTGCCAAGTAACACGTACGAAAGACAAAACGGACTGAAGATGCTTGTCACATGCCTCATGACAACTTTATAATCGTTTAGAGATTCAGCAGTGCCAAACAATGTTAGAGCCGTACAACGCAACTCAGCTGTAGAAAAATTCTTGTTAAATGAAGCAATTTTACTATTATGTCCTGCTAAATTTCAGTGTTTTGTGACAGCTCGGCGCTCTTCAGCAGCGTATTCTCTCCCGAGGATGCTCCAGCGACGCCGTATAGAGTAGAGAGGATTGCACCTACCGGCACATTTTGAATTTGTTCAAACTCTTAAAAACACACATTTCAAGAGAACCTACAGCAAACAGAGACAACTACATTTGTGTATAAAGGTAAATTCAACAACTGAATTTCTGTCAAATGGATAACATGCTCTAGTCAAGTTATACGCTTTTCACAATGTCGCAAAAAATGGCTTCTTCAGACAAACGACAAGTGCAGTCTCCCTTGCTCAATAGAGTGCTCGTGCACTCGAATTTATTGAAACACAAATCGATAAAGCATTTAATGGCATTGCATTAATCTTCTAAAATAAATGAATGCAATAAACAGACAACCTGTTGTTGGAGCTGCCATTGCTGCAGTCTGCTGTATTATTCAGGCAGGGGTTGTTTGTTTAATATACAGCACCGTGAATGAAGAGAGCACGCTGGAGGAAGATTGCGGCGATGCTGCGCTTTAGAAACTGCACTCGCTTGCTCCCTCTAGTGGTGAAGTCTAGTCTGTCAGTGTCTGGAGCTCCTAGCGCCTGGAACATGCAGCTTGCTGGATATTGCGGAGGGGATCCTGAGCCAAACCACCACCTCCCGTTGAACAATGCCGACGAAACCTTGCATGCGCAGAACCCCACCTAATGCAGCAAGTGTGACTGACCAGCCATAGGGGAATCGCGAATACCTTAACAAACCTACATCTGTAGCTACGTGAAATTAAGGCTGTTCGAAAATAAATCAATAACTTTTCGCTGGGAAATACATTATATATAAATGGAGGAGTGCGTTTAATGCAGACCGCTATAGTCTAGGCCTATATACTGTATCTTGTCTCATTTGCATTCAGGTTGACCGCAACCTGCACAACTGTTCTCTTTATATTTAAGGGTAAAACACAGGCCACCATGCTAAGGGAGGATTATTAATAGAAGCTGAAAAATATCGATAATATGACTGGAAAATATCGCCTATAACGAAGTTGCAATTAACAACAGCGGAACCCATTCATTTCTATTGTAAAGACAAAACCAATGCGAGTCAATTGGGTACCGTTTATTACCAACATTCTTTAAAAATATCTTCTTTGTGTTGTGCATAAGAAAGAAAGTCATACAGGTCTGAAATGACAAGAGGGTGAGTAAATTGTGGCAGTATTTTCATTTTAAGGTGAACTATCCCTTTAAAGCCTGTATTAGTGTCAACTATTTTCTGTATGCGACAAGCAGTTAACATCATGTTGACACTTAATAACATTAAACAGACATTAGTTTAGAAATCAGTTTATTTATAGTGCAGTTTACAGTGTGATTGGTTAACTCTACAAAGTAACAAATCCGGAAGTACATCATTTACAAAACATATAAAATGCCTAATATTTACTGAACACGTACTATGAGTTTTATAAACTTTGTTGAAAGCTGAAAACATATGAAATTGTGTACAGACTGTGTCAAAAACTGTCAAAGAGAATCATCTCCTGAAGTAGCAAACAATGGCAGTAACCCTAGCTGAGAATCAACATTTTTCTTTAAACATTTTTAAAAACGGCAAAACGTTTTTATTAAAAATTATTAAGAATTGTGGTGAACACTATGGTACGACTAAATCCTCATTTGACCTTTTCTTCTTCCAAACAGCTCCAAAAGATGAGACACTCTTTAGGCCACCAGGCTTCTGTGAAAGGAAACAGCAGATATATAGCTTGAAAATGTACGCTGAATATATAATATCATATAATGCAAAAGTAGATATATAGTATTGTCAGTTTTTTACCTGCCCACCCTGTTCACTTCCCAACTGCACAGAAACAATAAATACATCTGTTAATTTTCTGTTTCTTTAAAGTGTTATGATACCTCAAAAAAAAGAAAACTGACCTCTGGCTGATTCTGGATCAACTCCCACCGGCCTAAAACAGACCAAGTAAGACAAATCAAAAGTTGGTAGATTTCTGAACCATGTAGAAACATAATTATTATTTATTGTGATCTGCTTTAAAAAGTAGTTTTTGTCTAACGCAGCACACACAGTACTTAAACTTTTGGCCAAAAAATTTGATTAAATATGTTTAAGCTACTTACCTTGACTTACTCCCACTGCAGCGGCACTTCCGACCTACAGTAGACAAGAAAGCAAAAGTCAGACCCAAGCAGTGAAAGTATATATATACCCAGTACATACATACATACCATATATATATATATATATATATATATATACATTATATATATATATATATATATAGATATATAATATATATATATACATATATATATATATGTATACATATATATATATATATATGTATATATATATATATATATATAGAAGGTATTACTGCAAATACAAAAAATGCAAAGCTTCCATTTTGTCTTTGTATGTCATACTATAATTTACATACACTTAGGTCCATAAATATTTGGACAGAGGCACATTTTTTGTACCAAAATGTATTCAAATGACAGTTATATAATGGCTATTGTCCTAAAGTGCACACTCTCAGCTTTATTTATTTATGTTTCACTTGCATATAGATCTTCCTGAACGGCATGATGTGGGTTCACAGCAACAGCTTCCAAATGCAAATACCACGCATAGAATCAACTCCAGACCTTTAACATGTTTAATTTATGAAGAAATTAATAAACGAAAAGCCCATACCTGTGAATAAAACATCTTTTGATTCGACTGTCTGTTTACTTTTGGTCACTTAAAAAAGGGGGGGGGCAACATATTAAAGAGCTGCAATTCCTAAACCCTTCACCTAATCTAGATGTGAATACACTCTAAATAAAGCATGCACTTTAGTACAAGATCCATTATATAACTGTAATTTGAATATATTTTGGTACACGGCTAAAATAACAGAAAATGTGCCTCTGTCCTAGTATTTATGAACCTAACTGTATGCAAGCACATGCATAAAAAAAACTGTCAAACTAAACTATATAGGCTGGGACGACATCTCCAACTGGAAAGCTCATTAATAATTTAAGGGGGGTGGTGGGGGTCTCAGAGTAAAAGTGTCAAGGGTTCAGCTGGCTGCCTGTCCCTGCACGAGAAGCAGACCATAAGTCATATTGTACGTATTGGGTATCACTGAGGTTTAAACTTAGAGGTTATGAAAGACATGCAGATCTGCCACCAGCTTTCCCTGAACCGCTGATATTTATCTTGTTTATCTCGGTGTGTGACATATTCTTGGATTAATATCTACTAAAGTGTCCTTTAAATTTGATCTAGACAAAAACATTATAAGGAGCTATATTACACCATGTCGGAACCATATGCTGTCTAAGAAATGTACAGATTTTCCTTATAAATGCGTTCAAAGATACATGTTCACCAATTGTCACTCTCTTAATAATGAGCCATGCTGAAGTAACAGTTTCAATGTTACTTTGCCTAACATGTGTGAACTCCATTCAGAATTCTTCAGATTTACTCAAAAGCAGAGAAAATGCAAAAAAGGTGTATACAGATAGCCCAGCACTCACTGATGATGAGGAAGATCCCCATCAGGAAAAGTACCACTGCGAAGATCATACCACCAATCCTCAGGGATTCATAATCTGAAAGGAGGATTCAGAGAACTAAAAAACACTGCACAGCCTTTAAACACAAATGATGCATATCTTGTGTGAGCATAACAGCCACAACAAAATAAAAAGCAATGTAGATGATACAAAAACGCCTAAAACAAAACAATCTACAGAGCATATTATTGACTGACTGAATTCATAAATTACTCTCAAATGTCTAGATCCCTGTTTCTGAACACTGCAAATTACCAACGTAAAATTTTAACCGCTTTATATACTACACTTATTTTTAACTCATATGACAAAATATGAAATACTCTTTGTTATGTAAATCACTTTGGATAAATGCAAATGTAGAATCTGAACAGATTAAATGTTAAAAGAATTCAGGAAATTTTGTAATATACATCAGATTTCAAATGATGTTCTTTACAGATTGAAAACCCCGGGGTGACCGTTTTCCATCTATTAAGGAAAAACGGTGGGGAAACGCAAATCCCTCCGACTTCCCAGATGTTTCCTGAGCAGGGTGATGCCCTCTGCCCTTAAAAACATTTCTCAGCTCACTGTGGGAACCATCAGAGCAGACCTAATGCTCATAACAAGACTCTGAGAATGTAATACATGGAGGCGAAACAAATGCCTTAAAGTAAGAGTAATATCCTGTTTACGATCACTTTTTTTTTTCATCTTCATAAAGATTAACCAAGAGATGTCCTTAATCCATGAGTATATACATAATCTCTAAACGGCTGAAGTAAATCTATACTCACCATAATGAAATGGCTTGTCGTACACTGGTAGGAGGGGAAAAAAGAACATTATCTAAAAATCTCAATTCATCGTTCAAATTCATTTACATATTACCAAGAACAACAAAAGCCTACTTATCTACACAACTACACAGACCAAGCTATTTCTGAAATAGCAAAGCATATTGACTAGGTGGTATCTTATGGAATGTACGCTAAGAGGATAAAAGCTCACTGCCTGCTCAACATTTTCTTACACCCACTGTGAAGTGAAATCTTATAGTGTGTAACACGAGGCATTTTCATGCACACAAGACTAAACCTCTGGTGACGGTGGTCTGGCCTGGCGGGGCTAAAAAACACTGTTAATAAGCCACAAAGACATTTCGTTAATATAAAATGATAGTATACCGCAAAGTGACTTACCTTGAATTTCATCCACTGGGGAAGCTAAAAGAGAGGAGAAAAATAAGATCCCAAGTCAAATCTCAGGTATAAACATGCATGTAAGTTGAACGTTTAAAGACAGAAGCAGGGTTAGGATCCTGATGAAGTGTCTAATGGAAAAAAATTATTGACAGGGATTCTACTATAAAACTATTTAAAGCTGCCCTGCAACGGTGTTTCAAGCATTCTGACTTCTTCACAATGTTAAACGTGCTGTCTTCTCATGCTTAACATGGTCAACTTGTCAAAAAACGAGTTGGGCGTATTACGTAGTATTTCTGGGCTCGATACACTCCCCCGGCGATCGTACAGGTTTCGGAACGTTTTTTTCGAACATATAAAACTGTCCGAATTTTTTTTTTGTAATCCCTTATTGGACAATTCTCCCGGAAAAGCACGCGGCCGCAAGGAGAGCAGGAGTAGGAGCATGCGCAGACGTCACTTTCACTTGAAAGCAGGAGAGAGCATACGTTCGCGACGTTCAGGTGTTTGTTTGTTCACTACATTTGGGTGATGAATGTTATATAAACTGTGGATATAACGCTGGATTTGGAGATCGTTTGAAACGGATATATGGAGCCGTCCCAGCGCTAAAAGATGCCGGACATGAACCGCATGCGGTGAGTGAAACTGATGTCTGTGTTTTGTTGACAATGGGTGCGCACGTGCTTTGGATCAGCCTACCCCTCCCCCCCGTACGCGCCGTATGTTTTTGGAAACAATCTTAAAGCTGTGTCTATCTTTTATAAATGTGATCAAACTAAATACTCTTCGAAGATACAAAGTATGCAATACTACTCTATAGATACTCAAGATTAAAATGAGATTGGCAGAAACCCTGTGTGTTAGGGCCGCTTTAAGCCATCAAGTGCCAGCTGAACATTTCAATACACATTAGAATTTGCCTTAATAAATGCTACTGATGCACACTACAATCCAAAAAAGGTTGGACGGAGACACATACAGCCACAAAACTGTGTAAAAACTGTGTAAAAACTGTGTAAAAACTGTGTAAAAACTGTGTAAAAAAGAACATTTAAGACATATTTGAAGAAATGATCCCACTGTGACAGTCAACCTCAATAGCTTGTCTTGATTCTGCCAGACAAATTGAACCACTTCAGATTTACAACAACATGGGGAGAAGAACTCAATCATCACTATACTCATCACTTTACAGTATGTGACAAGAGAAATATATATCCTTAAGTACCTCAAACAGAAATTATTTTAGACGGTGTTATGACGTTTCATAATAAGCCATTTTAAAGATTTTTATAGTCAGTAGGCATAAAACCGAATTTTGCCTGAAAATGTTTCTCCACACTCTGTTTTATGTCATGAAAAGAGATCAATGGAGAAATAATAGACCTTCTTGTTTTTGAAGAGCCACAGCTGATTTTAAGGGCTGCTGCTCTCTATAAACGAGAATGTTGAAGGCACTGGTCCAAATTTCCCATTAGACATTATGAATGGTCTGACTGTAGAACTTTGGTTAGCCCTAATGATCTCTTGCTCTCTCTCTCCCTCCGTTCCGTTGATAAACAAAGAACAATGCTTGATTCAAATACTTCCCATGTCAAAAAAACACTACTCGCTGCATATTGCATGTGCATTTATGTGAGTGCACAATTGCATGTCTCAGCATTTGTGTGTTTGGGGCGCACAGTCAAATTTTGTGGTTTCGCCAACACAAACACAAGAGTCTGAGAATGTAGCAAATCCTCCAGAAATCCAATGGGTCAGCAATGCGTCAAATCGTTTTACTTCACAGTGCACAAATCGTCTTAGAAAACATTGCAACTTTGTTTTAATTGTCCAAGGCCGGTCAAACTGAACAATCTCAGTGTCAAAACACCCTCCAAATGGAGCTGCAGAACTGCATGTACTCAAGGTTGGTACAACACGAGCTGCACTGGCAAACTGGATAGACACTCCCAGCCTCGTGTTGCGAGAGTAGTGTTACTTCATGAACTTTTCACAAAACCCTTCAGGGAAAGGTGGAATGGCAAGCAACTTATTGAAGAAAAAACAAGACACCGCAGAACCATTTGAACAAATGTGTTAAAACATGCCCAAACAAAGTGCTTTCCATTTTTAAACTGCTGCAAAATTGACAAATACTAACAAGCCCAGCCATTCAAAACAGACGGAAGCACAAAAAGCTAAACTCTGCTTAGTTTTTAGCGCTCACACAGCGTCTCTAACCCTCTATACACTTACCTGGCATTTCCCTGCCAAAAGCTGATCCTGCATACATACACACACAAAGGCCAAATCACCAAATACTGTTAAATGTCTTCAGGAAAGTCTGTTGGAATGGGCAACAACAATTTTGCTGCAATGCATTAGGAAGGATTTTACTTTTTTAAACATACTGATGACAAAATCACGTCGTCCAAGTGCAACTCGAAACACCATCTAATTCAATAAATGCAGCAGAGCAAATAAAAGAGACAAGACAAAAGCACTCACCCAGAGCTGGAGCGAAGTAGGACAAAAGCACAACGGCGACAGAAACTTCCATCTTGTCTGAAAACCAAGCGAAAACAGACTGTGAGCATGACACTGCATAGACAGTCATAAATCCCTGTAGAATTTCACACACAAACGTCAGTGCCTTTGGGATGACTTATAAAGGCCTCATATCTCTTGAGACTTCTTCACCTCGGGAAAATTATTTCTGTAGTTGACCGTTAAAGGAATTTCTTGAACTGTCATTTAATATCTCTGTCAATATTCAAACCATTAAATCAAGTTTATTTTTTAGCATCCACATGCTGTTCATACCCCTCAGCATGTTTCAGTATCCTGTTGCTAATAATGGGAAAAGACTCTATTTTTGGAGAAATACCTAAAAACAGTGGGATATGGAGCACAGGGCACGTGGCTGTATATAGAAAGTGTTTATGATATTATTTTGTTCAACGGTTTGGAAACACAAGTGTGCATTTGAAAAACAACTTTGTTTACTTAAAACAAAAACAAGCAACAATGCAAAGGCATATCTGTAAATTAAATTCAAACGAAGGGTGTGGTGTGTTTAATTTTAATAATCTCTCTGGAGAACTTTGCAACTCTAATAAAACAGGGTAACCATTAGGTTTATGTCTTACACATAATACAAGATTATAGAAAACCAATAATAAAGCAAATGGGGGTGATTTCAAAAATACCTTGGGTTAAACCTAAATCATTCTTAATCCTGAACATAGATTAGTTTACAAAAAGCACTGTAAAATATTTTTGCACATCTGTGTCATTCAAACAGTCTTTCATAAGATCAAGAGTCGATCTATATTCCCTTTAAATTCTGAGAAACACACACACACAACAAGACCCCTCCCCCGTAACCCACTTTCCCAACATTCATTTCAGGGTTTGGTGGTCATATGGAAGCTCCGTTCTCACCAATACACACAACAATTCCAACACTGCTCAACATGATTCACGATGATGACAATGTGATTAAAAACGTAAAAAAATCACTTCTTAAAAAACAACCCAAGAAACAGTAATATGATACAGGTGGTCACGTGCCCCAGCTGCCAATAAAATCAAGACTGCATTCTTTCAGTGTTTAACGAAGACATGAGCAGACAAATAAAAAATGCGTTAAATGGCTCAATGCATGAACTATGCGTTATTATAACGATGCCTCGATTCACGGCTCACGAACAGGTCTCCCATGTAGACGCAATTTATAAAGCCAACCACGTGCTTGTTATGCAAAAACCCTGAGCGTACAGAAGTCATAATAAAACACTCTCGTTAAAAAATTTAAACAAAGCGCACGAATGTCTTACCAGTTCGTTAATGCTGAACGCCAAAACAATCTGGTTTACGAATTCCTGATGCCAAACAAAGGCAATCTTGACCACGTGTTGTTTGGGGTTAAATCTGTGTAAAAAACAGTTGTTTACTCTAATATCGTCTAAGATATTGTAAAAGCAAATCCTTAAATTCTTAGCGAGCTGCAGTCATCGTTATGTACGATAGGCGTGAATTTGTAACGTTGGAAAGCGCGCCTGTGTGTAGCGGAGCGTGACTCCACCTCCTCCACCCTCACCACGCCCATCACAGATAAGACTCATATTCTAGATATCTGACCCGAAGCAGTCCTTTCAAAGTTTCTTTCGGTTGTATTCATTTTCAATGCCCATTCCTTCTAGAACCTCCATACTGTGATGCTAGATATTGAACGTTTTATAACGACTTAAAAAGTAGAAATGAGACGTACATCTTGTATTTACCCCACCTGTAAGTCGCTTTGGATAAAAAAGCGTCTGCTAAATAACTCAATGTATTTAGTACGCCGAATATAGATCTTTAATGGTGCGGGGTAACAAATTTCGATAAAGATTACGTGTAAGCCTCTCAGAAATACCACAAATTCCAGAGATAGTATAAGAGTAAGCTCCTATGTGTTGGTTCTTTCATCTTTTAGCCTCCGAGTATTGCACCACAGCACACTCCCTTTGTCTTGATTTTTATTTTTAAAAGCAACAGCAAATTGATCCGATTTGAAATGAGAGAGAACAAACACACACTACTCCATAGGGACTTGATTTTCATAACAATGAAACTCATACAGCGAATGATAAAACGTTTTATTTTGTGTTCATGTTGACGCTCTTTAATTAGTGAGGGGCGGTGAAGGAATTTATCAGAAAGTAGAATGAATGTAGTTACACTCTTTAAACACTAGGAGGCAGCAAATCGCCCTTTAGGATTTTTTTAAAGTTTTATTCATTCACGAATAAGATTTCAAGAATGTATGAAACTTTATAAAACAAGCGCATTAAATATCCTAAGATGGTTTAGAAATGTAAAATGATTTATCTGTAAATTGGAGATTGAACGTGTAATAGCGTTTATTCCTCAGATGTGAAAGCAAAATTATTAAAAAACAATTTCATCAACAAAGTTAAAATGTATAAACGTAATCTATTCTTAAGGATTTCTTCATAAATCCTACATAATTTACTGAGTGCTAGAAACTTGTCTCTCCAGCAGGCCTGTCAAAACCAAAAGAACAGTCTGCACATGTTGACAGAAATTACAAAATGAGTCTTTTTTTTTTTATAAAAAAAGGCTATTATCATTAGCATATTATGCCAGGGCAAGATGTGTCTACTTATTAAATAACAGCAAACAGAAAAGCAGGTTATTTTTTAAATCAATCTAAAAGTCCTTTAAATCCTTTTCCCACTCAAAAACAATAATCTTGCATTGAGTTTCTCTCCATTTTTAGTGTGTCGTATTTCTATTATCAGAATCAGAAGAGCTTTATTGCCAAGTGTGCTTGCACACACAATGAATTTTCTTTGGTGTTGGAAGCTTCTAGTACATACATTCAGCACAATGACCATACAATATAATAAGGTTTACAGTCTAAAAGATTCTAAAATATGCGTATATAAAATAACAGACTATTGCACAGACTGCTATTGTATTGGGCTGCTTTCTAGTCCTACTGCAGTAAATGCACGTTTGAAAGCTCTTTATAAGTTCACAACTTGATGTTCTAATATAGGCTATGTTGTATCCAGAATGCAGGACAGGGTCAGTGTTGACAGTGACACGTCCCAGAAATAGCCTATGACGTCAGAGCAGGTGTACCCTTGTCAGATGCTGGGTCATTGTTGTAACAGCCTCCTGCCTGTGTGTCACAGGTGAGGAGCTGGACATGATCGTCTATCTCATCCCAATGTCAAGATCTACTGAAGATGGCAGGCAAAATAACAGCAAATTTACTAGCATGGACAACTATATGTAAAATTGATAGCAAATGTTTAAAAAAGCTTTTCAGTTTTAGCTACAGAGAAAACAGTGAAAAATGAAAACGGAAACCAAGATAAATTAGCACTATAATTAACACTTGGTCTTTAATTCTATTACCAAAATAGACAGATGCTTCAGTTTAAGGAAAAGGAGCAGGGGTACAATATACATATGTGCAGTGCCGGTGACCAGAAGTAATGTGACTTATGTAACCCAACTTTAGAATGCAGAACAGACACATTACTTCTCCATGAAGGAATTCCCTAAAGACTTTTTCGGTTTTCCAAGCCACTGAGCAAACAGCGATGAAACGTCATTTACACAGAGATATGAAAATCGCAGAAACCCTTTTCCACATCAAAACATTCTGTGCTGGCATTGCTCATTTTTTTTCATGCAAACTTGCATGTTAGATTATTAATATTAAGCAGACACTTTTTTGGTACACAAATTCTTTTCAGCTAAACATAATAGATTACATTTAGCTAAAGCCCACAGAAATAGAGGAAAAAAACTTTTTGAATGTCAATAATGTATCTTCTTGAATATTTACTTTGTTGATTTATTAGGGATCTATGGCTCAACACTTAAATTCATAAATGTCTTATTAATATCAACTAGGAAATTGCTGCCTGCATACCTGCAAAAATGTCTGAATTATTTAACAGAAAGCCACAAGACCTTAAAGCGACAAGAGAATTTCAGCCCCTGAGGCAGCAGAGAAGCCCAGGTATGGAATAAATATTTCACAAAGTTTTAAATTAAAGAAAATTTTATCATCACTGTGACAACGAAAAACCATTCCACCAGATACTTACTCTTGCTCTGGTCATCCAAAAAATAAAAAACCATACAGCTGAGGTATGATTAAGTAATCATCAAGTTATAGAGTTCAGGGTTGCTTTGAGTTTGTGAGTGTGGAGAACATTTAATTATCTATGGCAAAGAAGTTCAGATTTAGTGTCGCACTGAAATTAAGCAAATAAAACTTAGTCACAACAACTTTTAAATGCTAAGAAGCACTTTCTAATTGATAGATTTTCAATGCAGGTCAATGCAGTTTCAAAACTTACATTTTATGGCTAATAATACAATGTAGGATGAATGCTAAATCTACACTATTGCGGTCTACTGAATAAACTTCATGACTCCATTATCTTTAATCTAGAAACACTAAATTGTAGAACAGTCCCAATATTTACAACCTCAAACCTGTTTAAATTCTGATTACACACTGTAAACATTTTTTGTAAAGAATTTTCATGTTACTTTTTTTCACGTATAATGTCCCAAAAACTGTGATTTCACGAAATTGTACTGTTTTATTAACAGATTTTTACGTATTTTGAAATACAGTTAAAAACCATCAAAGTACAGAAAAATACTGCAAATTTACAAGGAAATAGAAAACCGTCATTTAGGGGATTTTTTATTTTATGGTATATTTCAGGGGAAAAAAAACCTTTCTCTCAACAGGTAGTGGTCTAGCTTTTGTTGAAACCAGTAACTTTGTATTGGCACTTAATGTATTATGGCTCCTGTATGATATATCGCTTATTGCTCCTAAACTTTTTGTAAGTCGCTTTGGATAAAAGCGTCTGCTACATGTCTAAATGTAAATGTGAATGTGAGTTGCAATACATGTTGTATTGGAAAGTTAGTGTGTGATTAACTTTGTGATTAACTTTTATGCCATCATTTTTGTTAAAAAATTATTTTACAAATCAATGCTCTATTAGTAATTAAAATGTTTTGGTACTGCTGCAGGTTTTGAAAAACACCACTTTAGTTGTCTGAACTTATTTTATGCAGTTTTGAAAACTTTACTTTAGTTGGCAGCTCTTATTGGATGTATTGGAAAATTCAACCGCTTCATCTGTATTCACCATCTGGATGCTTTATGCTTCTGTTTTTTTTGTTTAGAAATAAAATATTAATATTCATTGCCTTTTAGTTATTATACCTACATATAATAATCTAAGAGTTCAGTCAACATTCCTCAAAAAAACATTTGTTTTGCTTGTCTATCCCCTTGCCTACATTTGCCTGAGAGAAGACCATGACTCATAGCATCTCTCTCGCTGATCTGGCATTGTCAAGTTTTCTTACACACTGCACATCAGAAACAGAGAAGATGATAGGGGACTTAAAGAGAAAGAGGTATAGTCGGCAAAGCTCTTATTGTGTAATGCTGGGGCAGACACTGAACCCCGCCACCAGCCCGACAGGACACACTGAACCGGTTTCCATGACAACTGAATTCTAATGACTACACCCCTGGCTTTTGCTTTGACGACCAGAGAAGGATGCTACAGAGTCTCGCTGGTCCCACACTTCCACACACCCTCTCCCCCTTCATGAAAAAATCAGAAAAATCCTCTCATCAGGATCTCTCTTGCATCTCACTGGGGTTCCAATACACAGCAGTGCAACTTCACGTCGATTTAACCAGACGTACAACCTATTAAGTCATTATCTTTCGGCTCTTCTCTTGCCCCATCCCCCATCCAACCTGCTTATGCTCTCCCTCTGTGATCTACCCACGTGACCATAGCCAGCTGTTCATTGGCTGGCACCATAAAGGCATCTGTCCAATCGGTGTGGTTCACTCACATAAACATAAGCAGAGCAGCATTCTTATGATTCAGAACTGATCCTTTCTTTCAGTGGAGTCAATGGGAAATACTACATTTGGTTTCATTGCCTTCTTTCGCCCTTTATTTCACAGCACCTGTAAAGAAAATATTTCCTCTTTCTGAGACAACCGTTCTTGCTCCAGGACCATCTGCTGCCTGCATTATTTTGATCTCGCTGCCATTGTGACCAGCAGTGCGTTTACAGTTCGTCCTCTTCGATACACACATGAGGTTTCAGCACTGACACAGTGGACAAGGCTGTGACATGTAAGTACAGTGAGAATTTGATTGAGACCACTTAACCTTCCCTGACTCTACACACACAGAAACCCAATCATGTGAGGTCTTGTTTTTGTAAACACTGTGTGACCATGTTGACTTCATGCATTGGTACAAAGTTGGTAACAATTTGTTAAAAATATTATAGTTATTATAGTTTCAACTCATCAATTCATGATATTGTAATGCTGCACAGGGCATTTTCGAAAAGAGTTAATATTACACCTGAACGCTGAAACGTCAACCTCTCTTTTGTTGTGCATTACAAAGGGACTGAATAGATATTATTCATATTTTTAATACCTTTTTTTGATTCTCACGGACAAAGAAAAGCATTTTTGCACTTTGATCATGGGGACTGATAGGGCTGCTCTACAAAAATGTTTTCTTTAAGTTTGTCTGGACACCATAATAGAATTCCACCTAACCTGAAAGTTAAATATATACAAATATTATACACTGCTCAACTTAATCACACTGTATTAGATCTCAATGCACAAAATATTCAAGCAAAAACTCTTCAATTATATACTTTGTGAGAACAAAATAATGTGACAATGGTCAATGAAAGCCAAAATGATAAACACATTCAGGGCGGGAACTACAATAAAATCACTGTAAAAAAATGAAAATACTGGCTGATTCAACTTGTTTTAATTTCATCACAGTAACTCATAATGTTAGTCAGTAATGTGAATTGCCCCACGTGCCCGTATGAACGGCCTACAATGTCTGGAAATACTCCTGGTGAGATGGCAGATGGTGTCCTGGGGATCTCCTCCCAAACCTGGATCAAAGCATAAGTGAGCTCCTGGACAGTCTATGTGCTACTTGACGGCTTCGGATACATGAGATCCTAGAGGTTCTCAACTGGATTTAGCTCTGGTGAAAGTGAGCTCCAGTCATTGGCATCAATGCCTTCATCCAGAAACTGCCTACAGACTCTGGCCACATGAGGTTGGGCATTATCATGCACCAGAGTGGTCTGCACTGCATAAGATCTGACAATAGAGCTGAGGATTTCATCGCGATACTTCATTGCTATGAAGTCGGTGTTTGATGGATCAGTGTGATACCCCTGTCTGTGTCTTTTGGTGTTGGTCGGAGTCTGTTTTCACCCGACTGAACATGCTCAATCGGGGTTTGTTGGGTTGTGGATTGTATGAGCGGTGTGGTATAATTTTCCAACAAACGCAAACAAACTCTGACGTAATCGGCGAACCGTTGCCATAACGATAATGCGAGTCCCATGCAAAGAGTTAGTTAAATATGTTTTTTGTAGCAAAATCTTGATTAATTAGTGGTTACCATGTTTCACTACAATAACAAAGTTCTTTGGTTTTATTTGCAGTAAAACCAAGATTTATTTTCATTTGGGTACTGAACATATTATTATTATTCTACATAGCGCTTACAGAACTGGCTTTGCTCAGCACCACCGGGCCAGACAGCTCCCATGCGCATACTTCACTTAAAACAAAAAACAAAACGGACACTGACATATTTTTTGCAATAAGGTAACGAATTATATAATGACATTTTAAATAAACAGGATGTTTAAGTGTTCAGAATTGGAATGCCTACCTTACTGTGTGTTCACACCGCCAGCGACTCTGTCGCTAGGTGTCATTAGTCTCTTGCTCTTGTCTCTTGCATTTAAAATACCGAACTTGCATGCACAAAAGACGCGAAATGTGAATCACCCCTTAAGATGTCTTTCTTTGAGAACATGTTTGAGCAACCGATGCAAAAAGCGTGAATAAAGAAAATATTTCAGAATTGCTCATTTCAACCTATATATTTTGTATAATTAACATATCTATCAACACAGCAAATTACTTAAACCAGAGGTTCGGGGAATGCAAAATAATGTATGACCCATGCTGGCATAATGATTCAGAATCCCCGTGAACCGGAATTTGTAATCGTTTTTACTTCAGTATTCTGACACATTTCCAGGTGAAAAGGAATTTCAAAGGAGAAAATGAGTGGGCGTGGCATGCGCTTTTTACTGCGAATTGATTGAATGTGTGAACAGCTGTTGCATTTTGAAATGAAACTAGCACCAGACTGACAGTTGAAAGGGAGGAGTTAAAGGATGCTCCGCCCAAGCCATCTAACTTACGTCATTTGAGATGGATAGTCATTTCATTGCAGAAGTTCAAGATTATGAGGGTACATGAATATTAAAAATAAAATGACCCACATTGATAAGCTATTTACTATAAACGCTGCGATATTTAATAAAAAAATAAGAATTTAAATATTTAATTTCACTGGGACTTTAAGCACTCGTCTATCCCGCTACAAAAAGTATTTAAACATCTAAAATTATCTTTATTTGCCTACGTTTTCTAAGCGGTGCACTTTGCTATATCTTTGTAAATACAAAGGAGCGTGTCCATCGGAAGCAAATCACTTTTGGTTTCAGATTTAAAACATGCAGGAATGAGAAAATAAAGTGCGGGACCTGATTAATGTTAAAAAGTTATTAGAAGCGTTACGCCGTGTCTACACCGGATGCAACCAGCGACAGGACAAAAGACATTAGAAACGCATTATAATCCAAAAATTTCCACACTGGATATGGGACGGCGCGACAAATCCATTAAGGGGCGATTCACATTTCGCATCTTTTGCGGAATTTTTCTAGGCACGTCGGCGCCTCATCGAGATGGAAATAGTTTAACTATTCGGAGTGCCGTTATGAAAATAATCTTACTTGAGCCGGTGTGCGATTCTGATATATACACATACACAAAATTACAGTATTTAAAGTCACATGTTCCCACAAGAATTCCTGCAGACATGATCTGTTATGTCAATCAAGTTTGTCGGTGTCTGTCGGAGCAATGTGAACATGACAGTTGTTTTTCATCGAATTCTAAACCCAACTGCCAATTTGTCTGTTGGTGTTTGTTGGCATTTGTCTGTGCAGTGTGATTTGACCTTAGTCTTAAAATTACATTTGGTTCAGATGCCTATTTTGGAACTTTAAATGCATCTTCTTGACAAAAAAACAATAATAAAGAATTTATGCCCAAACATGCAGGAGAGAGCCTTTTGCTATGAACAATAAACAAACTCATTCTAGATGCCAGCAGTTTACAAAGCTACATGTGATAAGAATAACATCTTTCTGTAGGCCTGTGCCCTTTCCTTGTGTCAATATTAAATATTTTCATTTATTAATATCCACAGAATTGTATGAATTACCTGTGTATTTCCAGTACTTTTCACAATGATTGAGATGACCCATTAACTTCTGCATCGCTTCTGCCGCACACATCATGAACAAGCCGCTTTAAATGCCTATGCGTCACGTGTAATTCTAGGTGAAAAACTGGCCAACATTGTCTTTGAAAGGATTATTTCCCTCCAGTCACACAAACCCAAGTTCACAGTCTAAATAATTATCTTTGACCAAACATAATAGTGCAATAAAAAAATT
Source organism: Triplophysa siluroides (assembly GCA_006030095.1). Classification (NCBI taxonomy): domain Eukaryota; kingdom Metazoa; phylum Chordata; class Actinopteri; order Cypriniformes; family Nemacheilidae; genus Triplophysa; species Triplophysa siluroides. The sequence goes on from VCII01000558.1 coordinate 2,441,774, forward strand.
AACTGGCACTTGGAATTTTATGTTATTAGAGATTTGAATGAGTGACTAAATGCATTTCCAGAGTGCCATCCAAAAAAGTACACTCTTTGCCCGCTGCTGTGCAAACAACTAGCAAAACATTTTCAATCTTATATACAGATTAAAATGATTCATTCAATATAAAGCGAGACATCCACCAATCAAACCATAACCAATGTTCTCTAAACAGACATTACCCGGCCCACTCTTTTTTGCGCACTGTGTCAGCATGTTTCTCCCCAGGCTCTGACTGTCACAGCACTGTTGGAGATTAGATTGACAATGCCTTAATCCCATAAAACAGCTTCCTCTGCCAGCCTACAGCACTGTGCCATGCCTGACCGTGCCCTCTGTTACCTAATGTCCACACAAAGACATGCAATATCCAAGATAAAGGGGGACTCTATTAAGGCAGGAACAAAGATAAGAAGTACTACATGGCCACATAAAAGACACACAAATAAATTATAATAGCAATCACTCTCCAACACCAAACTAGACTGACAGCTCCAGTTCTTTGAGCAGAGGACGCTCACGTCACCAACAAAGCCAAGAGCATCCTAGTTATTGCAAGAATGAATAAGTCTGTATTTCTGCAGGTGGGGAAAAGGCCGAAGCAGCACACCATCCAACCATCCAAAGTGTCACATTGCATAACACAGTGGACAGACCTCACAGATCCATACTGAAGCCCAAGATGATGAGCCAAGATGACCCCAAGTCACATCCAATGCTGTAAGTACACCAACTAAAGATTTCACTTTTACTTTAACAACATTTTTGTCGTGAGAGATTAGGGAGGATCCATTTTCCTGATTATTTGTACGCATGTTTAGTGAACTACGAGAGAAGCTCCAGCCAGAGGTGACAGAGCTGATAAAACAGCAGAGGTTAAACCGCTTGTGTGAAGGATCCTGCTTCAGAAAGATCAGCGCTCGCCGCAGACAAGGTCAGTTAGTCACCTAACAACACCACAATTTATTTACACAGAAACCTACCAAAAGAATTTGGTAACACTTCAGGATAGAGGGTCAATTCTCACTATTAACTAGTTGTTATAGCGTACCTATTATTGGCATATTGGCTGTTTATTAGTACTTTTAAAGCATATATTCTGCATGACCATACTCTACATCCCTAATTCTACCCAATACCTAAAGCAAACAATTACCTTATTTACTATTAATAAGCAACAAATGAATAGTTTATTGGGGAAAAAGTAGTAGTTAATGGTTTGTTAATAGCGAGAATTGCCCCCTATACTGAACTGTGACCAAAATGTAACGGAATGTTACAGACTTGTTCTGTATTTGGGTTACACAACAGCACACAATTGCTGCATCCAAAATTGCCTACTTCCATACTATATAGTATTTGAACATGAGTACGAGTCATGAATAGTGTGAATATGTCCAACACCTCAATATGCAAAAAACAGTAGGCGAGAAATACCCAGATGGTCTACGGCGAGATTCGTGAATGTGGATCGGATGGACACTTCTCTATCCCATGATGCCACGGGAGCTGAGCAATGGTCAAATTTCAAAAGTAAATCAAATAATTGTAGCGGAAAACTTTAAGGCGTACATCCGTATTTAATGTAAATGCCAATAAAGGAATTTCTCGTAACTAAATTATGTTTTTTAAACGCTCACGTATAGGTTGTTGTTAAAACGTCATAGGTCAAAGAGCATATGGGTCACATGACCATAAAACATATTCATACTAAACCCACTCATACTATATATAATGTACTGTTTTAACGGCCGATAGGTAGGTACTTATTTAAATTCAGTACGTACTGTCACAGTATGTGATTTCGGACAGAGCAAATGTTTTATTAACAAGGTTCGGGAGGAGCACGTACAGATAATTAACTCGATTAACAATCACAGCAATCATCCTATCAGCCCTATAAATTCTCAAGCTGCCTCATCTCCATTCTCTCGAATGTCTCGCAACATCCCTCCTCCACCCCCAACTCCACACCACTAGCCCATTTTCACCTCACCTGCTCCATTTGTAACAACACTATCAGACAAATAAAGTAATGATGACAACAGGAGATGCAGCGTGTTCAAGCACACACCGGACCCGGGGCCCTCTTCCAGGGCAAGGGGCGGGTGCTCCGAGTTCGGGAAGATTCACCGAGCTCGGATCCCTCACCCCGGGACAGCACGTCAAATACACATACTATCCGTCCTATTATTGCATTTTTGCATCTATTATCTGTGAGGCGCACTCGTGAATCCACACTTTGTCACAGTCTACATTTCAAAATCATGTTCAAATCATTATTTTGCATTCTATCAAACTCTATTTGGACCAAATATTTATAAATATTTAGCATGAGAAGGCCTTAATGGTTTCTCATCACACCACTGTGTTATCTGCTCCATTTGTAACAAAACTATCATAATCATGATGGTTACAACTGGATATGTCCAGATCACATTACTGTGCCCTTTTTGAGCATCTGGCGATAAAGAGTCCTGATCCGATACATGCATTTTCCTTGTGCTAGATGCAAAACTCCATGTGCAGTAAAGTTATTCAAATCAATCCGATGTACATAATTGACAACTGAAAAGCTGTGCAATGTCTGAAGAAAAAAACAGAATGAATCCAAGCTGTTCATTTCAGTTTTATTTTTGACAAAATAAACAAGGTTTTGCAGTCTGCTCCGGACATCCCTAGTTAACACTTTTAATTGTTAATTTTCCTTTGTGCCATGTAAAATTAATATGCCTACTGTATAGATGAGAGCAATACTTTCTTCTCGCCTACTTTAGACAAGTTCTGGTATTGTCGTCTTTCACCAAACCACAAAGTGTTACACTATGGAGATATAGAGGAGCTCTCCCAAGGACAAATACCACACGACTCTCTTCAGGAGAAAGGTGGGTGACCTCAGCAACCTGTTTATTATACACGACAAATGGCCTCTTTTACTCTTTAGTAACTTTATTTCATCGGACGGACGTGCTGGCCTGAAGTTCACTTTCGTTCTTTGTTTGGGTATAACAATTATTTTATATTTAATTCATATTAATATGAATTCAAATTGATATTTTATTGTATATGTATTGTACAAAATTAATTAAGACTAGCCTACGGTTATTGATTCTTTGCAGGGGTCTCACGATACCGGAAGTTAAGATTGCCCACACATGAGGGAAAAAGGAGCGCTTAAGCAGAATAAGGTAAGAATAAACTCAAAGAAAGCTGAAACCGAGGTGCGAGAAACTAACTAAAAGACAGGAATAGGCGTTACCAACCTGAACAGGCAATTTACTTGGAGATTCTGGCAGTACCAATACAGACTTCAAGACTTCAGCTTCGGTAAAGCACAAGTCAAAACAGAGCAATGAAAAAGTGAAATGTTTGCACGTGAAGACAATCAGCGATTAAACGAACCGCTAAGTGATCCACAATTTACAGCTCAAACGGCACCCTCTAGTGTTTAGAAGCGGTAATGTCTTCATAATAAATAGAGCGCCGAATCGTTATAAGCACAGTCTGCAACGGTTACAGTTGTTTCCACGCGAGCCTGGTTCGACACGACACGAGTACAAACTGTTCCCGGCTGGTAATTTTCTGAATCGTGCTAATGAATGCGCGCAGAGCCGTTACAGCTCAGTCTCTTTGTGTTACCAAGGCAGCGCGTGACGCGTTTGTGTTTACATTCTAAACATTTCCGTTATCAGCCCTGCGGGGGAAAATGAAACCATTGGCTGACATTTATCGGCACGGAGTGGAACGATTTAGCAACACGAACGATTCGTCGTGAGGGTGGAAAAGTGCTCATAGATGCACATTTATCTTTTTTAAACAATACGTTTTAGGTAACGTTAACTATGAACAGCACAAATCGCATTATAAAGATCTAGTTACTTTATTGTTTCGGATTAGTGTGCAAAGCAAATCATCCGTTTCATTTTTACATAACTAAAAAACTGTTCGCTTTCCTACATTATTCAAAATATCTTATTTTGTGTTACACCGAACAAAGACGTTTATAATGCAACGGGGATCATCTATGGTGTAGTGGTCAATGGTGGCCAGGAACTGTTTGGTTAAAAGCATTCTTGCAAAAATTGTTCATCAGAACAAAGAAATGTATAAAGATTTGGAGCAACTAACATTGAATAACCAAAGTCCCATTATTACCTATGGGGTAAAAATGGCTCAAGAAATGAAAATCATCGCTTCACATATGATTTGGGGAGGCAGGTGCAGTGTTGACAGAAGCCATCTGGTGTGCACAGGCACCTGTAGAGAAGTTGAAATGGGAATCATGGGAGAGGAAATGAGGCTGGGTGTAGAGTCTGGTGGAGCTTGAAGATCATTATTTTTCTGCTTTTCAGGAGCTGCTGGAGCTGGCGTTTTCCATTCTACATAACTCGGATGAATATCTCAATTTTATTGCTCCTGATAAACATGAGGTGAGATATAACATACAAGACCTTATACTGTAAAATATACCAATGTCACCTTATCACACTTACAGTATCTTAGATTATAATCATAAAGAATAATTTCATCAGTTTTTCACCCTTACACGTTTACATTTGTTTATTCATCTTAGTAATTGTTATTTTCTTTCAATGTTTTTCACTAGTACTGCATTTGGACTGACGGTTTGAATGCTCTCCAGGGAAAAGAGATGACAAGTGAACTAACCAAATCAGATATGGACACTCTGGTTACTATGGAGTTAAAACTTCGCCTCTTGGAACTAGAGAACATTCAGATTCCCGAGGTTCCTCCTCCTGTTCCCAAAGAGCCCAGCACTTACAACTTTGTTTACGACTTTACTCAACAACACACTTGAGACTTGAGAAGAAGTCCTTACTGATGCTGATAATCAGCTGCAAAACGTGATTTTTTTTGCTCTAGTTTCCTTTTGTACTGACAGAACCATGTTCAGATCTTAAACGTTCCTCTAGATTGTGACTTATATGTAACGGTTAGTTTTCTATTTCCTTTAAAAAGTCTCTCAATACTGTTTTCAGCAAACCGAAAAAACTCACTGGTGTACAATGTTTCAGTCTTTAAGTTTTAATGAACACTCAGCTTGGTATAAACAAAATGTTGTGTAAGTAAAGTACATATCTGCATCAAACACTGAGGACTGACTTCTTTCATGATCTTATTTTCTCTTAAGTTGCATTCATCTACAAACACACACTCATGACACAATCGATAAAAAAAATCACTCGCAGAGCTGTTCCAAAGGGAATGTGCTAGTCATTCAAGAAAACATTAATATATTCTAGAGCAACCGAGCCATATGCATATGCAGTTAGCACATTATTAATAAGAGGCCATAAATAGTTTCAGGAAATATAGCATGTCAGGTGAAGCAGTGCCTAAGATTTGACATATACTACCCAACGAAAAATAGCCTTTCTTGTATTGAAATTTAGATTTTTTTATTCATTCAACCTTTATTTATTCATCCCAGAGTCAAGTTCATATCCTACTTGAGGTCACAGATCAGAGCCTTCTGATAAACTGTGCCAATAAGTAGTTTTTTTCCGTACCGGGTCGCCACAGAAGAACTAATGATCACACTGCCATCATCTGCATATACCTGAGTCACCTGAGACTTTTTGGAGAGGATGTCCTGAATCCTGATGACCTTAAAAAAGAACATGGACATATTTTAGATGTTCAAGGAAAGGGGTATTTTAAATTATTGAAAAAAATACTGACAAACAAACAGTGACAAACTATTTTCACAGTTTAAGTTTACTAGCCAATAGCTATTTTGTCCAGCACATGCACATACACACCTCAGAGCCAGGTGGATCATTCGGATCAGAAAGAAGAATTTTGAGACCATTTGGGTGGCAGCCCAACCAGAGATCACCAGTTTCATGGTCCACCTCAATGTTGTCACATAGTGACCCTACATCAACCTCCTGCAAAAACAAATACTGGTTGTTCAAATTCTCTTATTCCTAAAAACATACTTTACAAGTCTCATTGCACAAATGAAGTGTAAACATTTCCTGTACTTTTGTTGTTCACCTTAAAACGTGACAATATGGTGTTTTTCTTTATTTCCAAGACAACAATTTTATGGTTCAGAATATCTGACACATATAGATGCCTGAAACAAGGACAAATGATATTAAATGTGAACATGGCATTGTTTTTGTATATATTTGTAATTTATATTTTCTTATACATTGTTTAATGCAAAAATGCAAGCCTTGACTTTCTTTAACTTGCCTCTTGTCAGGGGATATATTTATGCCGTTGGCAGAAGAGAAGCCCCCTGCTACAGACTGCACTGTTTCAGGACTGTAGTAGATGACATCACACCAGGCCAAAGTCAAAGCAGGCTCCAGAAACTTGACAATGCCATTAGTGAAGTAATGATCGTTGGTGGCATAAAAGCTCTCAGGACCCACCGCTACAATGTCATTCACACTAACAAAATGCACATACATAGACTTAAAATTATTCTCTTATTGGGTTTAGGACAGTATCAACAAATGGTGGTTCATTGAAGCACATACTTCTTTAGGAGATCGTGTTTAATGGTTTTAATGTACTGAAGAGAGTTTTCCTCTTCAACAAATCTGAAAATCTCCACCTGACTTTTGCCTTCAGGATGATTTACAACAAATAAATATATGGCACCATCTAGAGAGAGAAAAAAGAATTAGCAAACGTTAAGGTTTGATCAAAGTTCATAGCTTCACTCTAACTTACAGGGTTTGCCAGCAAAGATCAAATATTTGCCAAAAAAAAAATGTTTAACACTAGATGGCTAGTTTGTCTGTTTTGTGTTTTGTGGAAAGCATGTAGTTTTAACATTTTTATATTCCATAAGTATTTTATGTGCTTATGTATATGCACATTATGCAATTTTACAACAACAAAAAATACTTTATAAAAAAACAAACCTCTGTCATCTGTGTACACACTGAGGCCATGTGGATTAAACGAGTCTTTGTCAAATTCTCCCTTGATGCTCAATGCTTGAATGTTCTGCCCAGAATCCAACACATCAAGAGTATAGATTTTCCCAGGCTCATCTGAATAGGACGGTAATCCTGGATACTTCAAACCCTACATTCGAGCATTTAAAAATACAGATACAGGCATTGAAGAACAAGCATATTCTACATTTTAGCCTCTTTGTCTTCTAACAGTGTTTATTTATTATTGTGAAATGAGGTTATAACTATTAGACCCAACATCACAATAGGCCTGTTCGGTTTGGAACAAACACGATATTGCGGTTTTATAGGGAGATTTTATGACATACCGTACTCAGAAAGGCTAATCCGTCTTTGAGAATGGTGATATCTTCAGCCCCAAACTCTGTAAAACACGGAAGAACACAGTAGAGAGCATTTCAATGTCTTTATATGGACTGTCATAAATTCTCGACACAGTTAACGCTGTTATTGACGCAAAACGCAAACTGCACGTGTACAAAGAGCAAAGTTCATTTATATGTAAAAACTATAACATTAACAATTAGGCAGATAATATATGATACTAGTTCTGGAATGGAGTAAGGAAAACCTATAGCCAGAAAAACAGCCAGCGTGTTTATCTTACCTATGCCTTCTATCAGGTGGCAGTTAGGAAGGTATTTCTGAGTTAGTTCTCTAGAGGAAAGTGTCACATGCCTGTGGAGGACATTAAAAATTGACACTCAAATATCGCAATTTTTCGCCTTCTTACCACAATGATGATGAAATCAGCTAAAAGCAGCTGAAACGACCGTTAGCCCCATACAGTGCATAGATAAAACTGCAAGTTGACCAATAGACCAACCTCAATGCTATGAGTCTTTCTCCGATCAAAACTGAAATAACTATAACAAAGAACGAGATTATGCATATTGTAAACTTCCCCATATTGTACTTTGTCTAGCTTTGGCTTTACACCCTCTAGTGCGCATGAACAACATTTAGTGCGCATGAACAACACTTAAAAAAGTTAATAGTTGTTTTAACTATTGTTGCAGTGACAAAATAAATGTGTCTGAATATCTACCCAACGATATGTTTAGACTCATTTTGTTATAAAATGTACCCTGTTGATTTTAAAGTTACATTATAAAGATTATATGTTTCTAAGATATATTTTACATAACAGGTGCGCCGCCGCCATCACAAAGAGTTGTAGGACTGTATATTGACCACCAAGCGGCACTATTAGCAATGGTTTCATCATTCAAGTACATAGAGGCATACTTTAAGTTTTGGAACTATTTTGATGTGATTGATATATCAGCATTCTGTTTAATAATATTTTAGGTTTACAGGCATATTCAATAAGATATGTCTGATAAGAGACAAAATCGACTGGATGGGAGATACCAAATGATGCTAAAGCACTTCCCTGGGTGCTTATTGTGAAAATATTCTATTTTAATATGCAATTCTTCTGACCTATTTATAATGTACAAACCGTGTCTTATAAAACCTAGAGGTACATAATTACATGGTGTAAATGTCCAAACAGGCATGATAAAACATCAAAGAATCAGTTCATGAACAATAAGTAATATTGTAATATGAAGAGAAACACAATGTAACCGCTTTATATTTGCAGTACAAATGCATTGATACATCGTCCATACAACAAAACTTGACCCCTGTAGTTTCTAGATGGTGCCTCAGTAATATTATGTAACTTCACATGGACCTTCAACATTGCTGTTTACTGTCATACAGCGCAGCACACGTGTTCTTTATATAATGACGGCGTTGGGGATATTCTTCAAAGAGATGATTCATCTCTTAATTTTCTTCCCTATTCTATAGACACACACATTGATGTTTAATATCGATGGTGAAACTCTTTTATGTCCCTGAGAAGAGGAATTACAATTGTCTCCCTGATTCAAAGAATATGCAGTGGAAATCACTGAGATTTGATATCTGTAGGGAAACTAGTGTTATATGTATTGATGACAACTTGGGTGATTTACAACACACCCTAAGGGAACGTTCTTGTCTTAACAAGCTATGTGACTCTTCTTTTTATTTTGCTGAAACAGATGGATACTACCATGCAATGTTGATACTACCATGCAATGCAGCCTACTTGAAAGTGTTACTTTAGGTGTACTTTGGTTTTGTTTAAGAAGTACTCTTGTCATCAAGTTATTAGCATTGAGTGACATCCTTTAAAGTGCGTGTTTGAAAAGACAAGACAATTTATCTTGGATTAAAAGAGAGAGAGGCATGTCAACCCACCCTTTGCAAAAACCATGACTGACTTTTTGTCATTCCTCACTGCATGAATTTCTCTGTATGCTCAAGGCGTTCACATAACTACACTGAGAGTGTGAGAACCATGGTGTTGAATGTAGCTGTGGAAAACTCAAGCGAGTGATTCTCACCATTTACCGGGGTGTGGCTTTAGGTAAACAAAAAACCTGCCCTACTAGTCATCCAGCAAACTCTTATCACCCTTCAGATTTACATTTGAGTGAGACTACTGCTGCTGCATATCTTTGTATAAATCAGTTGCACATATGTATTGGTCTCACTGTGGACTGAACAATAATAACCGAGTTTTGAAATAGGTTACTGAATTCATATCTGATGGAAGGACATGTGACAATGTAGAAAATAGACTCATTTCCCCATGGAAACAAACTGGAGTAGTGCCGAAATAGTGCCTCTTCTACCAAGAAAGCTATGTGTGTCCTTGTGTGCTAATTTTGCCTATGAATGCTCTTCAGTCTTCACAGTCTTGATAATGTTAAAGGGATAGTTCATCCAAAAATGAAAATTCTGTCATCATTAACTCACGCTCATGTAATTTCATACTTCAGTACTTTGTTCCAATGAGCAAAAAAAAAGATATTTGGAAGAATATTAGTCATTTTTAGTTCCGGGACATCGACTACCATGGTAGGAAGAATTAAATGGTAGTCAATGGTGCCCGAGAACTCTTTGTTTTTCTAAATTCTTAAAAATACTGTTTTTCTGTATACTGTATGTGTTCAACAGAACAAAAACTACAATATTTCTACTACTACTATGGTAGTGGATGATGTCTCAGAACTGAAAATTGCTGATATTCTTCCAAAAATCTTTCTCTGTGTTCATTTACATTTAGTCGTTTAGCAGATGCTTTTATCCAAAGCGACCTACAGAGAGTTTGTGTCGTACAGGAGCAATAATACAATAGGTGCTAATACAAAGTTACTAGTTTCAACAAAAGCTAGACCAATACCTGTTGAGAGAAAGAGAGAGGGTTCGTTTTTATTCTCATGTGTCTGTCAAGTATTCACAGAAGAGATGGGTTTTAAGTAGTTTTTTTAATGTTGTGAGAGATGTGGTTGACCGGACCGAGTTAGGAAGAATGTTCCACCAGGAAGGAGATGTGAAGGAGAATGAGCAGGAAAGCGATTAACTGCCCTTATGAGAAGGCAATACAAGACGCCACTGGTTTGATCAACGCAAGGTTCTTGATGGGGTGTAGGAGGGTGTGAAAGTAAGTACTTTTGTAAAGTAAATATTGACAGAGTAGGCCTACATATTATTCTGGACATAAATGTGATAGCATGGATTGAAATGAGGGCCCTTGTTACAAAATACTCAAAATGCAGCTAAAAATCTTGGATTCAGAACAGATTCATACATTTTTTATATTTTTTCTTCTCGTGAGATATATTTTTACCATTAGCTTTCCTGTAGCTCAGTGGTAAGAGCATTGCGTTAACAACGCAAGGTTGTGGGTTCGATCAAAGGGGATTGCAAATACCTATGTAAAATGTATAGGATAATGCAATGTAAGTCGCTTAGGATAAAAGCGTCTGCCAAATGCATAAATGTAAATGTAAATATTTTGTCTTGTTCAGTGAATAGGGATCAAAGTGATACTGTAAAATATTTATCAGCTAAGATAACATATTTACACTATTAATATAAGCATGCCTAAAATGACACAAAAACTATACAATGAACGTAAGGATGAGAACATAGAAGGAAAAGTGGAGGGAAAATGGTGCACCACTCTCACATGGCTCTCGTGCAATCACAGACAACGTGAAGTCAGCCGTCGCCTTGGTTACCTTTGACGTCACATGGCCCAGCCTTGTCTCGGCTCCTGGGGCTGGTCTGATTGGAGGGAAACCCCGTGGATTAGCCCGATAGCCCGTGAGAATCAGCTGTGAGCCGCGGTTAGCTTAGCTACGACAGGACCATCGTTTTCCCCGACACTCAGGTAAGAGAATACGCCAGATCGGGATAAATGCCAGGCTCGTTCGGTCAGTCCGACGGAGCAGGGCCGTGTTTCATTCTATGAGATGCAAAGCGAAATTTAAATGGCCGATACATGTCGACCGACTAAGTAGCCGATGATGCTAACGTGTTGAAAATGAACAATAAGCTTGTGCTTGGCATATATCTAGGCCGCCCCTTTTTGTTTCTTGCTGTTGGTGGGTAGTCTGGTGTGGTCGACCCTACAATGGAAACGCGTTGCTTAAAATTACACGTTTAATGCTATGTATCTGAATATCACTTCGTTTGATCTTCATTGAGCATTCTTCAGTGTTCGCCCGTATGTATTGTTATTGAACATTTTTGTGAATCAAGCCAAAGCTATAGTTCTCATCACTTCCGCCAATTTAGTCATGTTTTGTGTAGGTTAATCCGTGTTCAATAAAATGTAACGTAACCGTTACTCTAAGTGAACTTTATTCATTATCTATTGTTTCGGGTCATGTGGTCGATAGTATCAGGCGAGCTTTTCTCAACATGTCAGGCATGTTGCGGTAGAGTGCTCATCCTGACAATCAGCGCCATCCTTCGGTTTATCGTCTAACGTTAATCCCATGACTACACTACATTTGTGCAATTAAAAATGTGTTTGTAGGCTCTTAGTATTACAATATAGAAAAGGGGCATGTTTCATAACCGCGAGGTCAGTCGACCATGGCGATGGGCAGGGCAGACCTCAGTTCTTATGGCTTAGCCAACATGCTAACTCAGTTGAACATAAAACAGCGTTGATTTCTTTACAATTGTGTTAGATTCTGGTCAATAACGTAATACATTTCTCATTCTGTCATATTTCCGTGGAATTGTCATCGCGTCTGTTTTTATGTTCTGTTAAATAAAGTAAGCGAAAAATAAAAGTTAAACCCCTATTTCTGTTTTTATTGGTTAAGCTTAGTGTAGTGAGCAAGTGACCAATGCACTCCGATTAAGCGATATTCACTCATATTGTGGTATTTCTCTGTTCTTGCAAAATTAATGAATTTATTATAAAATCGTGATTTGAAAAGCGTGTAGATGGGTAACTATGGGGTTGGGAACTGGGCGTGGCTGGCAAGAAAAGCACATCCGCATATTTCCTTGCGCTGTAATGCCACCCGGTAGGTTTAAATACTTAAGGCATAGCTCAGATTTTTTGTAATAATGACACCTTAGAACACTGTGGGTTTTTTGGCTTTTACTTTTAACCCTAAATGCCTTTCATACTTTATGACAGTAATGGTGCTCGGAGATAGCAGTTAGCTGAATGTTTAAGTTATGTGTGATACACAAAAGGAATAGATCATGCCAGCTGCCAAGCAACTGGTTATGTATCGAGACATCTGGCCTGTAAGAAGTAAATCTGTGCTCTAGGCAGAATAACAATTTTTAGCCAAATATGAAAATACTGTCCTCATTTACTCGCCTTCATGTCATTCCATTTGATTCCCTGAGTAGCTCCAAAAACCATATACATTTAACATGAAACGTACCCAAATGATTCCAGTGTGTCAATAATGTCATATTTTGAGCTTTAGCAATCAATATGTTGAGTATATATGTAAATATACAGATCAGCATGTTAAATTCAAGATGGCATGTTGATAAATTTAAACCTAGTTGATAATTGTGATCAGTTATGTGTTTTTTCATGAGACAAAGGGGCCATGAGAATTTTTATTTATTTTTGTGAAGTGTTAATTTAATTTAATCATTGGGGTGTGTTTTTTTTTAGCACATTCTGTAAATATGATATGATATATAAATATAAAAGTCAATGGGGTCCAAGAGCCGTTTTTTTATAAGCATTCCAAATAGGGCTGGGCGATATATCGTGCAATTCTTATGCTCAGTTTCCTCAATGAAATACGTTTAAATGGCACAACATCCGAAAGCCAGAGGGCACTCTCGCGCAGAAACTCTGAATATGGGACACAGAAGAAGAACGATTTTCACACACAGGCATGTTCCGAAATTGTCTACTTCCATACTATATAATAGGCGAAAATGAGTATGAGTCATGAGTAGCATGTCCGAAATGTCATTATTCAAAAAAACAGTAGGTGAGAAATACCCGGATAGTCTACTATTTCCGCCAAGATTCGTGAGATTGAATCAGATGAACACTATCTATCCCGTGATGCCAAGGATGCCGAGGTTTTGGACATATCATTTCTGACTCATACTTATTTTCAACTACTATATAGATGTACCGATGTATCTGCTGCCGATATATAAATTGGCCGATATTGGATTCATTTATTAGGGCCCTATGATTTCTGTGATGCGAAAAACACAGATGTAAAGTAGAAAACACGGATGGAAATAAGCAAACACGCCAAAAAGGTGCTCTGAACAGCTTATAAAATTCAAATTGTGCTATGAATAGCGCTAATAATTAATCAGCTACTGTTTAAATATGCAATCTGCTTGCGTGTGAATGAGTGGTGTGGTTTTTTGGTACCGTTGTGGACTTTTTAGACTTTTTTTATTCTTGCTTTGGACTGGTTCATATTAACATAGTTGTACACCACAAGAAAAATAGAAAACACAGAATCCAAAAAAAATTAAATGTAATTTGGGAAAAAATTAAACGTAATTTAGGAAAAAAAAGTTGGATGTCTGAACATCCAAAGTTTTTCTCTGAGCAAAATAATTACTGTAAATAGCAACAGAACAGACTTTATTTAAATGTTTTAATAAAATGTTAAATTTTAAGTCAAATTTGGGTTAATGTTTTTTATAAAATAAATATTGGATAGCAAAAATCACCTTTGAGGATTGTCATGTTGTCTTATTGTATTTTTATTTAAATTACATTTAGGCACATTTGCCTCTCTTAAAATGTTAAATGGATCCAATTTATGTTCAGTAAAATTAATTGAATGCCGAAAAACTAGCTAATATTGTGTAGTACTGTATGCAATTGACCAATATCGGAATCGGCCGATAGTTGTTTGTTAAAATCATATCGGTGCATCCCTACTATATAGTATGGAAGTAGTTTATAACGTAGCATGTTATAAACGACTCAATCTAGTAGTGATTTTAGAAAGAGCAGGACTTCCTACTGATCAGAGAGCCATAGTTCACAGAAGAGCTGTGCATAAAACGAGAATCGATTCAAGACATTTATAATTAGTGTGAATCGCGACATATATCGCCCAAGCCAGCCCAAATCCAAATATCTTTATACAAGACATTTATACAGATTTGGAGCAACTCAAAAGTGAGAAAATTATGACATAATTATTTATTATTTTGGGGTGAACTATCCCTTTAATTTCAGTTTAATGCCTTGCCAGAGAATTTTCTTGGACTACAATCTTTGTAGTGCAGGTCGAGTCATCAATATTTTTTTCCAGGAAAATTAATTAATTAAGAATGTGTGTCTGATTGAACTCTGTAATCTTAAAATCTGACTCTTTTCTTCTCAGCACTGAGCAGCCATGGACAAAAGCGAGCTAGTGCAAAAAGCCAAGCTGGCCGAGCAGGCAGAGCGTTATGATGATATGGCAGCCGCTATGAAGGCCGTCACTGAGGGCGACACCGAACTGTCTAATGAGGAACGCAACCTGCTCTCTGTGGCTTACAAGAATGTGGTGGGTGCCCGCCGTTCCTCCTGGAGAGTGGTTTCCAGCATCGAACAGAAGACGGACGCCAGCGACAAGAAGCAGCAGATGGTCAAGGAATATCGGGAGAAGATCGAGAAGGAGTTGAAAGACATCTGTAATGATGTCCTGGTAAGAAAAAAGGAACAATTTAAGTCTGAAGTGTAGAGCATTACGTATCTTTTCCTATGACTTTGTCATACATGCATTGTTCCTAATGGTTGTTCTATGTTCAACTTTCCAAACCTATGTAAATTTATAAAGCAAAGTTCTCATCCCGGTTTCTTTATTCCAAGCGTTGAAGGCTAGCGTAGGTGGATAATCCTGCTTGTGTTAATTACTCATCATGAGCAAGGACCTCTTTCAGCCAAGCCTATTAATCCAGGCCTGATCTCATTTGTTCCAATGTACGCACAGGTGTCCTCTCTTCGGGACAGTTATCGTACCTTGATGATGACAGATTTAACCGTTGTTTCAGTCCTCATCTCCACCTGTTTAAAGCTGTTGTATACAGATTCAACATTACAGTATGCATGTTGCACTCAATGTCTGTTACTAGGTTTCTGTCATCTTATTTTACCTAAATTACCTGAGAAACATTTGTCTGAAATTTAAACCCTAACCATTTTTAACCCCGTTTAAGTCTTTGAAGGCCTTTTTATGCTTCCATTGTTATTGTTCGATGCTGTTTCAACCACCAGTGACGTCAACCTATGACAAAAACTTTGATACAGTATGCATAGTAATAACAAGTCGCATTGTTTTATACAAGCAAACATCACAGGAGATTAGAATTTTGTGTCCACTTCAGTTCCATAAGCCGTAAATCAGAAAATCATGTGCCCCACCCCCTTCCAAAGTCTGAGTACGTGAGCATGGGCGCTAATTAGCTTTTAGCAGCTGCCCGGGTGGGAAAGTGGAGGATATGTAATGAGGTGTGGGAAGTGAAGAGGACTCCAGAGAACACGAGGGAACCTTTACTCCACAATGCGGCTGTGGACTGTACACGGCTTAGTCGAATGCTTTGCATAAGCTGGTTGTGGATGCAACCCTTAGTGTCCATTAATTCAACCAAGTTTATATCGTGACGAAAACCCAGTGGAGTCTTGTGGTTGTGTGGGCCATAGCCGACCACTCATCCCTTCCTGAGCTTGTTGTACACTTGAACAGGGCACTCAACCCGACTGATTCAAGGGCTGTTAAATTATTGCTAGGCTGTTAAAAAAAACTATGTTTCGTTGTGATGTCAGACCTATTCATCTGGGAAATATTTGTTTTCTTATCTATCTTCGTCACCAGGTCCTGAGCGGATGAGCTCAAACCAAAGAGAACGAGGCTGCGGCCACGGCAACCTGAGTCAGATTAACAGTGTTTGAGGGGAGGGAATACATTCACTCTGTGCGCGCATAGCATGAATGGGGCTGTGTGATACTGCACAGGTTGACTCACCTCTATAATCCCATAATGACAGTTGCTGAGCTCTTGTTTTTTTGGGCCAGTGTCCTGGGACTATTTAAGCCAAAGAACCAGAAAATTGTACGTTCAGCATGTTAACACAGTAATTTAGCGAAAGTGTGATGCCATGAGGTGAATTAGAGTTGTCGTTTAGATTTGTATTAATGTTAGATTACCAGCGAACCATTTTAGCTACATTATTGTTGATTTATGTTAAAGGAAATATTCATGTTAAAATCTGAATGTTGCCGTTTTCACCTTTTGTGAAACGGTCTGTTTTCTCAAACTTCACGTTAAAGTGGTTAGTTCACCCAAAAAATGAACACTGCGTGTCATAATTTACTCACCCTCTTGTCATTTTAAATCTAAAGATTTTCTTTGCAGATATTTTGAAGAATGTTGCTAACCAAACAACGGCGGTACCAATTCGCTTCTATTGTATGGACACAAAACAATGCAAGTCAATTGGTACCACCATAGTTTGGGTACCCTTATTCTTCAAAATATCTTTAGTAAGTGGATGAGTAAATGATGACTTTTTTTGGTGAAATATCTTTTTAACAAATGATTTCGCTGGAACCTCACAATGTGTCATTTTCTACTGGAAAGTCACACTTATCCTCACATATAAAATAATGAAACTGCCCAGCTACCACAAGCTGCTGTGATCTCTCATCTACAAGTCTTGACTTGTTGCAAAGAGAATGGGGAGGCAGATGGTTATGCAATACTATTACTGTCAAAATCTGACACTGTTGCACATACAAGTAGGTTACTGAATCATCAACGACATGTAACTTTCAGATTTAGGCATTCATTTGCAAACGAATGCCTAAACGGTTCTTCCAGTTATGGTGATGCAAAGTCCCATTGGTTTTAACTTTGATCATATTAAGGTCACACAACAGTTAAGTTACATTCGCATCTCTGAATAAACTAGAATGACCTTCACAGCATCAGTTTGATAGTACAGTAAGACTACATTTTTTCATCCTACGACTTGCATGTGTTTTGTAAGAGCACCATTGAAGAGTTAATGGATACTTGTATTGCAATGACAACCTTGTGGTTCTGTTCAGCGCGGCGACAATCAGGCCAGTCGAGCTGCGAACGAGCCCAGCAAGCTCAATGACCTAGTTCCACAAGCTGTAGCTCATACGGCGTAGTCCATTTTCCTGATCTCCCCTTCCTGCTAAAGATGGTCTCTGAAACATCTGTAGAACTGCAGTCCTGTCACAAGCTCCTAGGTTCCCAACAGCAATCTGAGGTTGTTGTCCCAAAATGCC
The DNA here is from genome assembly GCA_006030095.1 of Triplophysa siluroides. NCBI lineage: Eukaryota > Metazoa > Chordata > Actinopteri > Cypriniformes > Nemacheilidae > Triplophysa > Triplophysa siluroides. The sequence goes on from VCII01000558.1 coordinate 2,459,390, forward strand.
TTGAAATTCTAGAATAAATGATGGGACTTTGTGTGTACTGGAGAGATTTTACTGCAAATGTTTACTTGTTACTTGTAACAGCGTGTAGCCAAATAAGTTTTACATATTTTTATATGTAAACTTTGTATATTATCTCTCCATCTCGACTGTTAACATTCTGTCCTGCTCACGACTACTTCCCCTTTTCCCTCACACCTTCAAAAGCAAACTAGGATGCTTAACCATTAATATCTTTGTTTTTGTTTTGTTCCAGGTCCTTCTGGACAAGTTCCTCATTCCCAAGGCGACCCCGGCTGAAAGTAAAGTCTTCTATCTGAAAATGAAAGGCGACTACTATCGCTACTTAGCGGAGGTGGCTGTGGCAGAAGATAAAGCCTGTAAGTCTTCACATAACATGATGGGGTTGTGGGGGGTTAGGTTCACTTTCAGCTGCTTAAATCGGATGAACAATGTTAGCTGGATAATCTTTAACATTTATGCATTTGGCAGACGCTTTTATCCAAAGCGACTTACATTGCATAATACTATACATTGTTTCTAACTATGTGCAATGCCTGGGATCAAACCCATGACCTTGGCGTTGCTAGCGCCATGCTCTTACCACTGAGCCACAAATGCCTATATTCGGGTAGGTATTTGAGAAATTTCGTGTTGTTCTCAAATATGTGGTTATGAATAGGAATGTCCGTGTCACCTGAACACACTAACTTCTGCTAAAAAGTAACTATTTCCGCAAACTGTTGACATGAAGCCAAACTCGAGAGGAATAGGGGGATCTCTAAAGAGGATCCTACAGGCCCATTCATAAAAACCTCAGACAAATTTAAGAGTCAATGCACTACATTTTTGGCGGGTTGTAATCTGAATCTCGTTCAGTACAAAAGACCCCTTATCTGATGTTAATGCAGTTTAATGGCATAGCTAATAATTCTGTATCAAAGATCAAAGTGGTTTGTTCTTTGTCCCAGTCATGATAGAGTGAGAAAGGAAGAGGGTCAGAGTGTGCATAACAGGAAGAAGGTTGTGTCTCACTTCCTGTGCCAGGAGGTTGAAAAGCTTTCAGGGCGTGGCTCTGGGATTTTGCTGTGGGAAAGGGAGAAAGAAAAAGAGGGTCTTTAGGTCTGTAGAGGAAACGGTTAGCAGTCTGATTTCCTTCCTTCATTGGAGCAGGTGCTGACATGCGAGTCCACCCACCTCGTGAATGAATGAGAGCCCATGTGTGGGCGGAGCTTGAATTCTCCACAGCCTGCCGGATTTCTGTTCAGTCTTGTTTGAAAGGAAATGTCGTCATTCTTACTTTTTTATTAGAATGCATTTTGATTGATCAAAATAGTTATGTCCTGTGTTATGTTATAATAAAAAATCTGTCTCTTTGCAGTTCTAATGTGGCTCTTCATGTCTGTTAACTGTCATCATTTACTCACCCTCAAGTTTGTTCCAAATCTGTATAAAGTTCTTTGTTCTGATGAACACAGAGAAAGATATTTGGAAGAATGCTTGTAACCAAACAGTTATTAGCCACCATTGACTACCATAGTAATTGACTGCCATGCTTTATACATTTTTTTGTTCTGTTGAACACAAAAGAAGATATTTTTTTCAAGAATGTAGGAAAGAAACCAGCTCTGGGGCACTTTTGACTACCATCATCATTTTTCCTACAAAGGTAGTCAGTGGTGGCCAAGAACTGTTTGGTTACAAGCATTCTTCCAAATATCTTTCTCTGCGTTTGTCAGAACAAAGAAATGTATACAGATTTGGAACAACTTGAGGGTGAGTAAATGAGGACTGTCCCTTTAAGTCTTATGTAATGCATGAGCAATGGGAGCACAGACTTGCCTGTTATTTGGTTGAATGAAATGGCTAGATGCTGACAGTTGTGTTGTCTGTCCTCTCGGAGTGGAAAAGTTTGAAAGCTGCTCATTTACATGTTAGCCTCACCCTCCTAGTGCCCAGTGCAAAAGCTTTGTAAGAGAAAGCCATACTGCAACGTTTGTGCTTTCACGCCCCCTAGTGGTACATTTTAATTTCACAAATTTACAGGGGACATCAGGTGCCCATTTTCCTGGAATCATTCATTGGGGTCTGGTTAAAATTCTCCAATGGTCATGTAAAAACACTTTACCGTGTCAAAAACAGCTAGGTCACCCCACGCCAGGATAGATTCATTGTCCAATGCTTGCTAAAACAAATTAGCTAGCTTCGCTACCTGTGTACTAAAGAAGTGGGAAGGGGGTCACCGCTTGCTGGATAACATGGTTTCAGACTCAGACAGCCTATAACAAACGGGCTTTGTGTTTTTTTATTAGGGTTTCTGAGCTGGCAGACACACCAGATGCATCCCAATGTGAAACATTCAAATGTTGTTTGTTTTCCTAATCACTAGTGGACTGTAACTATCTGTTTATTAAATCCAAGAGCATTGAAATATATTCACACATTTTTTTCTTTGTCTTCAGCCATCATTACCAATTCACAGGAGGCCTACAAGGATGCTTTTGAAATCAGCAAGGCAGAGATGCAGCCCACACATCCCATTCGTCTGGGCCTGGCCCTCAACTTCTCTGTATTCTACTACGAGATTCTCAACTCGCCTGAGCAGGCCTGTAAGCTTGCCAAAACGGTAAGACTAACATTTTAAACCCACAGTTAGACTGTGAATGCTGCATACTCTTCATACACCCCAATATAACCCATCACTTTGGTTTGTGTGTCTTCTGCTTCCTGTAGGCTTTTGACGAGGCCATTGCAGAGCTTGATTCACTGAATGAAGAGTCATACAAAGACAGCACATTGATCATGCAGCTACTGCGGGACAACTTGACAGTAAGTTTTCTCTTTTCTAGCATTGAAATGAGGTTATAAATGAGATGTTCTTGAGATTCTAATTTGCCAAACTGGACCATGCTTACATTTGATGCTGCTTAAATCTCATTTGAAGGAACTCGAAAAACATGCGATTACATCAGATTTGTAGTGATACAAAACAAGCAGGTTCTTAAGTGTTCATGACTCAAATTCTCCTGTCCTGTCCTCCTCCTCACAGCTGTGGACTTCAGATAACCAGGGAGACGGCGAGGATGCTGAGGAGGGGCGGGAAAACTGAGTCTCGCTCTGTCAGTCCTTCCCGTTATTCACCTGCCATTGTTCCAGCTCACCGTCAACACTGAGACCACCTCATCGTCAACTTTTGTCTCTTTTAGTTCTTTTACTCTTGCGCCTTCCTTGCTTTCTTCCTTCCCTGTCATTGTGGGTTTTTTCTAAGGATTTGTGTCATGGAGGTGGGTGGGAGGGGTTAAATAGCGGGTGGGAGGGGTGAGGCATGGTAAGGGGCTATGGTTCGTCTGCTGTTAACCTTGTTTTCTCCGCAGGGAGTTCTAGGTTGTCGCATTAGCGCGGAAGGAGGCGAGTGAGGGCTCATGCAAAGTTGCAAGTTCAATCTTTTGTTATACTGTATGTAAATCTCTGTCAAAGAGTCATTTGCCGTGATCATTATATACGGCAGTTTAGCATTTGTGTTTTATAAACAGCCCTTGGCTTTAAGCGTATGTGAGGATAGCAGTGCAAGTCTACAACTAAAGTTACAACATCAATGTGTTACATGGTAAAACTGCTGGCTCACAAATCATGGGCAAAAAATACATTCCATTTATTGTCACTCAAGTTTTCTTATTCCAGGCATTTGGTGCCCTGCAAATGGCATTTACCTATTCCCTATTAATCACGAGGTATAGTGGACCCTAAGAACAAAGAGCACATAAGCTTTGTACGGTTACCGCTTGACTGTACAAGCAGAGCAGTAGGAAATATCAGTGTGAGTTATTTTTTTCCCAGTAATTTGTTTTTATTTGTTTTTTCCACAATTTCCTTTAATTTCTTTTGATACTTGCCTAAATTGCATGTGGCTATGAAGTAGTTAATATGGGGAGGAAATGGGGGTACTGTCGGGCTGGCTAGCTTTGTGTCATGTCTTTGGAATTTTCATACAGAACACCCAAGCATAAATGTTATTTGGAGGGAAAATATGTAATTTCATGTAAGTGGAATAAAAAATAATTTAACACAGTTTGTTTGGCTTTGTTTTTTGTTCTGTCTAATAAACCGTTTAGGGCTGTGTCTGGCCACATAGAATGCATAAACTCATGCAAATCAGATGTATGCAAAACGCATCTTGGAAATCCAGTCAGCAAAAATACATTATTTGGGTTTTTTAATAAGAATTGGGAAGCATGGATTCTTCGATTTGTTTTATTACCAGATTTTCCTCTTGAAACTGAATTAAACATATACACTCTTAAAAATAAAGGTGCTCAAAATATTCTTCACAGAGATGCCATAGAAGAACAATTTTTGGTTCCACAAAGAACCATTCAGGAAAAGGTTCTTTAAAGAACCATCTCTTTCTTACTTTTTCATAAACTGAAGAACCTTTCTTTGCCACAAAGAAGCTTTCTGTGAAACGCAAAGGTTCTTCAGATGTTAAAGGTTCCTTATGGAACCATTTAGACAAAAAAAGTTATTCTATGTCATCGCTGTGAAGAACCCTTTGAAGCACCTTTATTTTTAAGAGTGTGGCAAGCATCTGCAGCACTATTTATGCTGTACTTTTGCTCTTTGACGCCCTCTTATGGCAAACAAAAGAGCATTACAGTGTAGTATGTCGAATAGACAAATGACTTGTGTTGCGATGAAGGGAAATGGCAAAGTTGTAGACTAATGGAAGGTTTGGAATAGAAAAAGAAACAAGGATGCGTTTCTTTTTAGGTTATGAAATGTATGCATGTACTTGAGATTGCAATTTAATTTTCCTTGTCCGAGACAATTAAAATGCCTAAGGCATAAAGGATTTATGGAACCATATTTGTGTCTTGAAACTAAATTCCATTTCGAAACCTAACCCCTCGTCATCTTGAAAGGAAAATATCAGTAAACATGTACGCTGTTACATGCCAGTTTCGGAGAAACTAGTTGTTTGACCTGTGGTGGTCTCGTACATAATGATTTATTACACACTCAGTTCAAATCTATTACATTTATTGAAAGAGTAAAATGACTGGATTTTTCAGTTGCAAAGACAATAATTATCCATGTAAAGGTTTCTGTAAATACAAAATAAATATAATCTAACAAGCACTCTATGCAACTATGCTCCCATCTTCTATATTTTCATATGCAGGAGCAATCTTAAAGAAACATATCGCTGCTTTCCTTCTGAAACCTCCATATTTGGCAATTTTTATATTTGTCATAAATCATTACAATTAGTCACCCTTTCTGTTTGTGAATTGTTTCGCGTAATATCTAACCAAAAAAAGGTATTAAAACATGCTTTAAACTTTTAAAACACAGTATTTAACCATTTAAAACGTACATTGTTTTTTCCATTTCCTGAAAAGCAGTGAATTTGGACATCAAAGGTTTTGGAAGGACAGCAACGGTATATGAATATCTGTAGAGTTGACACCCTATGAAGAACCATGACACCCCAAAGTTCAAACTAATGCCTGTACAACAGCGTACAGCAGCAGCCCTATTTGAAACAGACTGCTCTCACGCACAGTTGTGGCACTGTTACAAAGATTTCCTCTACAACAGGTCAGACCCATGGTTATGCTGGATTGGCCAATCTGTGTGGACAGGTCGCCTCTACAAAAACTTCTGGTGGCACATCCTCTCATCATCATCATCTGTCCATCAGCATCAACTGTGGATAGACAGATCCTAGTCATTCTGCATCTTTGAGAGGACATTGACAAATGTATTATATTTCCTTTCAATAATGAGGCAAAAAAAGTGTTGTTTTGGGGCATCAAGTCTTAGTAATACAACACTGTTTCAGTGCCTGCAGGGGTGTGTGCAGATAAGACTCTAATAACATGGTCATGACGTCGCAAGATATCATAAAGTCTTTGATATAAGGAAATGCATTTTAGTTGCATAGACTGTTATAAACATTGATGAACTTGGTTTGAGTGAGGAACAATTTGTCAATCTTAAAACCTAACAATGCCAAGGTCGTGAGTTCGATCCCAGGGGATTGCACATACTTTGAAACAAATGTGTAGGATAATGCAATGTAAGTCGCTTTGGATAAAAGCGTCTGCCAAATGCGTAAATGTAATGAGTGACGTGGGTAAGTGAATTATCATGACATTTTAATTTAAAAGTAAACTATTCCTTTAAGTCCTATAATGTCTTGTTCTGTTTTGTTTGTGTGTTAGAATACCTGTAGCTTTGATGCAGTGATCTTCACTATCAACACATCCCAAAATTGAAGAGCAATCCCCTCCATTGCAGGTGTAGCACATTATACCATTTGGGACATTTTTGGGTGATTCTATGAAACAAAGATAATATAACAAATTACATTGACCTGCAGCACAGTATTGAAACTTGCAATGTAAATGATTTGATATAATAATTCAACATATTTTGATTTATTGTCACCAAATGGCCTCCATTATTCTACTGTGGAAAGTACCTGGCTCGCTCTGGTAATTGCACAGGTTGGTATCACAGCATTGGTTACTGATGACTGTTTTTGTAAATCCTAGGTTCACAGATGCAGTCACACATTGTTGAGGTAAAGAGCAGTTTTTCATAACCATTTCAGCCAACTTTTTGTTACCTACAGTGAACATTTACACACAAAGACTGTTAGATTCTGTACCTAGAAAGGTTTTGTAAGCAGCATTTTCAATTCTAAAGTGAACTACTCGCCTGCCTTAATTCTTACCCATGTAAGATGTGGTTTTCATGGTACCGCACTGACCGACAGCACACTCCACTTTAGTTTCAGTGCATTTTAATGATGTCTCGGGTATGCATTGATAACAGGTGAGGGAATTTACTAAAAAAAAATATGTATATATATATATATATATAAGAAGATAAAATGTTACAGAATTGTCTGATCAAAACATGACATTTCATAAAAAATACAGCAAAGCAATGAATTTTTAGGAACAAAAATATATTGCTATTCAGATATCATCATTTTCAATTTATTTGTTGAAAGTTTGAAAGTAATACTTATGCAATACATTTGGCGCTGCAAAATCACACAACTCCTCCAGTAGCACACATGAGCATGTCACATAAATATACAAATCATTTAGACCTGACGTCAGAATGTGTATAAAGAAAAAGCAATTACCTTTGTAGAAAAGTGTGCTCATCAGAATAAACAGAAGACACTGTGCCATTTTGATTTGTGCTCAGACTGAAGCGAGTCCGTGTGAACAGAACACTACATCCCCCAGCCTGTAACAAATAATTGGACTGAAATTTGAAACATGCTGAAACTGATACCTTAAAAGGGGGTTGCCAACATTCAACTATTTGTAAAGCAGAATGCTTCATTGTGGTCAGTTAAAAAAATGCAACTTGTCGGTATATTATAGGTAATGATGTGATGATGCATGTGCGCATGCATGTCTCTGCACATTGTTGTATGATGTTTTTTATTAACTGTAACCATGGGCATTTTGTGCCTTTTATGTACAGGATAGTGGAGAAACATTATAGGTTACCATATAAGGTTACAAAACAAAGGTACAGTATTCCATTTACTCAGAAGTCAATAGTTTTTTGAGAGACAAAATATATTTTTTTTTAGAGTTTTTCTAAACTCTTAAATATATTTACCTCAAAGTTGTTTGTATCTTTGTAGCTCAACATTAAGACATATTCGACTGTATTTTTAAACTGACCCCTATTTAATTAGAGTGCTCAAATAAAACTCACTGCAGAATATGAGCTTTAGATATTTTATTAGAGAAAACAATATCTGGAGGCAAACATCACAAGCAACATGGGCTCATGTATGCAGGCAAAACTGGGCTGACCTCAACAGAAAAAGAATATGACAGTTCACCCGCTCCCAAAAAATGACAATATTACAAATATAACAGAATAATTATAGTTGTTAAGCAGGGGTATTCAATTAAAGTTCCAAGTGGTCCGATCTTTATATTTTCTCTTCCAAACGGAGGTCCGGACAATATGTTTTTTGAAAATATATAAATATTTAATCAATTTAGCCAGTTATGATCTTTTATCAGGCCATTTACTTAAAATTTTGATATCCACATGTATGTATTGTAATGCCCGTTAAGAATTAATAGAATTTAATAGAATTCTGATAATTAATATTTGTAAATAAAAAATGTAACAATTAAAATGCTCTCATCATAAACAGAAAACAAAGTTACTTACTAAAGCGCCTTTCCATGCCATTCAACTACCTCTATCTTTAAATAATTTGCCAATTAGAACATTGTTCATTACCAAATGTGACTCTGCTTGTGAAAACGCAGCATAAGTCATTTTCTACATAAAATCATCCTACAGAATATTCTGTGAAAAATAACAACAATTATCTTCAATATTGACTGAATCATGCCATTTTAAATATTTCAATCTTAGTGAAATTAATGCTTGAAATTAATCTTTGATGCTTGTTATCTAATAATTAATCAGTTTATGAGACTTAAGCCTGGGTTTTCACAGGGTCACAAATGTTCACATGCTGATCAATAATGCGAATGCTAAATGCAGATAAAAACGTTATGGTTCATAAAATATCACAAATGGCAAATTCCTACCATCGGAAAAATTACAATAGTAATGCCCCAGAACTGTCCTACATTCTTCAAAATATCTTCTTTTGTGTTCTAGTTATAATTATAAAGTAATTTTTCCTAATAGAACTGTTTTATAAGCATTCTTTCAAATATCTTTCTGTTCATCAGGACAAATGCATTTATTCAGATCTGGAACAACACGAAGGTGAGTAAATGATGACAGAATTTTAATTTATGAGTGAATTAAAAAAAGGTAAATTTTTCTAAATAAGCTAAATTCTACAACTACACTTGCTTTATCAACTGTATAAATAAGTAACATTGAAAGAGAGCACATTGTGTTGCTCTTTTGTACAGAGACAGGGAAAGCTAACTATGCAGTATACAGTAAAATATAGAGGCTCTAAACCTGGCTGGTCTTCAGTGGGTGGTTTACAGTCATCACTCGTGCAACCAAACAGTGTTACTTAATGACACAAATTAAAAAGGGAATAGAGATATATAATTTGTTGTCCACAGACATGCAGACAACAACTCGTGCCCTCTCATGAGCTCTCAGGTTAGATGAAAAGTAGGAAAATTAGAGATATGAGTGGAAAAAAGAAACCACTCATGCTCTGAGCGCTGTTACACAGGTTTCCCTCACAACATTTCATGCTATAACTTACACTTCGGCCCAATATACGTGATTCATTCATACGTGATGCATAGTTCCCACAGAACAGGTTGCTGGAACATCCACTGAGAGTGTTCTTCTGGCCATTCACCTCAGCTGAAAAATAAATCTTGTGTGAAATTCTAAGGCAGGTGCGCACACACACACACACATACACACACACACATGTATATGATGAGCGTAATGAGTCGTATACTGTACAAACTGTATATTTTATCTCCTACCCCTAACCCAACCCATGAATCTAAAGATCGTAGAAAACCTTTTGCATTTTAAGATTTTCAAAAAGTATCGTTCTGTACAATTTATAAGCTTTTGTGCCCGTGGGGACCTCAATTTTTGTCCCCAGAGTGACACGGGTCCCCATGGGTTGGTGGGCAGGTTTCATAAAAAAGTCAAGTCCGCACACACAGAGAGAGAGGGAGAGAACACTCTAAACCCAAATACTCAAGTAATTAAATATATTAAGAATGATAAGAAAGTGTGTTTAACTTGATCTATGGTGTTTTGTTTACTAAGGCAACTGACTAAATGAACAGGGAACATTATTCACAGGGAAACTGTGAAACTAAACCTGACATGAAAACAGAACATAAACCTAATGCACAGACGAACTACCATTAATTTACATAAGGAAGTACGAATATAGTGAATGTACCTGTCACAGTGAAGCACTGGTTCTCATCACCTTCACAATGTAAAATCTTTGAGCAGCCTGAATCATCACAGGTGAAACAAGTCTTTCCATTACGGGTCTTGCGTGGCAAATCTATACAAGTGATGAAGGAAAAAAAATTATTTACTGTACCTTAACCTCACATTGGGTATAGAGAAATGCAACAAGTAATGTATGAAATGATGTAGAACAAGGTCATGAAACTGTACAGAAATGATGGGAAAATATGGAAAAACTCATGCCTGGTGCATTTTGACTGTTGCAGAGACGTGTATTGCAGCATTGAGAGTTGATGGTCACTCTGCTCGATCCATAATTTATACTCCCAGTGAGACATGCAGAGGGACCTCCACAAGACTTCTGGCTTTGACTGTGTTTAAACTCACCTATGAAGTCCAACATTAAAAGTTTTATTGCCAAATCATTTAACAAAATCCTTAGAGGACTGACATCATGTGATTCTTCACAAAGATTTGTTTTGTTTTGTCACTCTTACCTGCGTATGCAGTTGTGGTCATGGAGCTACACTCAGATTCACAAATATTTATGTCTTGTGTGCATAATCCAGTTTGAGAGTCTGGGTTACATCTATAACAATCTAGTGCCAGTGCTGAGGGATAAATAGGAAAATAAAACAAAATTAGGAAATCAATATTTAAAAAAATAGATTAACAATGTAAACATTTTCATTATTATTTTTGTTTTGTATTACAACAATTATTTCATAAGAGGTTTCATAATAATAGATAATGTGAAAATCGTATTATTCCACGGAATTTACAAAACCCCCTATAAACGTATGTGATTATTAAAAACATTATTTATTATATTGTAAAACATAATAAAACGTAAATACTGACATGTAACGCAGTTAGAAAGGCACCAAACAAATCAATGGTGTGCACATTACCTTTGGTGAAAAAGACACTGATGAGCAACGGAATAGTGCATTGAAGTGCCATTGCTGCAGCCGAAGGAATGATGATTGTTGGATCAAGTGAGATCTTATCAAGGAATGTTTTGCATCCTATTTGCAGTGGTGGAACTCTTTGCACGCAACAAAGCTGCCTGGTTAAAATGCGTCTCAATTTCTCAAGCAGAATGCCTCTAACAATATCCTCCTGCTAAAATTTGGCCTATAATCAGATGTCATAATGTTTTTATCATAAAATGTGATATACTTGTCAACATAGATTTTTTTTTTACAGAAAATGTCTCCGTGAATGTAGGTATAATACAAACAAGGAGTGACATTGCAATCAACGTCCATACCATCTTTTTCTTAAAACCTTTATGAAAACAACAATGGTACACAATGTTATACAGATGGTAACTGATGCACCAATAGTAAGGTTCTTTCACATACAATTACAAAACAATGGTACTTTTTTCTAAGGGATAATCCCTAGATAAGAACGATGTGTTACACACATATAAATACAGACATATTAAAAGGATAGTCCATGGTGCTTCAAGTAACCTTTCTAATCTTCTTTTTTTATATATTCTTGTTTTGCGGCTGTTATTTCAATAAACTACATGATCTACATTTGGAAACATTGGATTGTAATGTGCATGAATCAGCATATTCAAATAGAAAATCTAGGCTACTGTGATTCCCTTTGGAGAATATAAACTGTTCCATCAAATGAAGACATTGGGTTGCACTTTGATACATATATGTACTGTATATACATATCTGCCTCAAGAACATGCAATAAGAAATGCTTTGTTAAAGAAACATGTTTCGCAGCTGTTATTTAAATAAATTTGAATCGAACATTGGATTCAGCATATTCAAATGGAGAAATAAAATCTAGGCCATGGCAATACCCTTTGGAGAATAAAAAACTGCACCATCAAATTAGGATATTAGGATCATGATAAATGTACCATTATTACATTTATATAATATTACACGATGCTCTGGAATACTTGATTCTGATTTGGCTGGAGGTGAGGATGACCCTCATAGTGAGGAAGTGCAGGTGGGCAACACAAACTAAATAATCAAGGAAAAATTGATTATTTGAACTGATATTTAAATTAATTACGTATAAAACATTACTTTTCAAAATGTACATAAATCAGCATATTCAAATAAAAAAGAAATATAGAAAATCTAGGCTACTGCAAAACCCTTCTAAGAATACAATTGCACTGTCAAATGTGGTGTTATATTGAAACATAAATAATGAAAAGTATTATGTAATATTTTGAAATGTTTCCTTAACAAAAACATTCTTATCACGCACTCATTCTAATAATGAAGTGTACACTGCAAAAAATGAGATGTCAAATTTACTTAAAATATTTGGTGTAATATTGTTACCATGCACATTTAAGTACTTTTAAAGCTTATTTTTAACGCAATATTCCATGGATAAATCAAGTAAAATTGCCTACATAATTGAAGCACGTCACATAATAAACTTGCTGATTAACATTTATTATTGTTTGCGTCATATACTGTATGAGGTATGAGAGTTGTCTCAGCGGTGGCGTTAGCACCATTACTTTTCACTGAGTGTAGAAACACACATCATGAGCTCTCCCACATTCTAAGCCCATGCACCACCCTTCTGAATGGTAACCATGCACAAAACTAAAAAATACTAGCAGAATCTCTTCTAAATCTTAAAGGCAACTTAACAATAAACACTATTGAGTCTTTCATTTTATTGTTAAGCACGAAAAATATTTTTTTTCCACAAAAATTACTTTCCTAATGCTGCCGCATGCAAAACATGCTGGGAACTCTAAAACCACTGCTCAGTTGACATAAACAAAAATAATTTATGTGGTCCAAATAATTAAGTAAAGATCCTTTATACAAGTTGGAGTGGGCTGAACATGAGAAATTACACTGAATTCATTCAATAATTTGCGCATTCAGATTTCAGAGATATTTCTTTATAAATTAACTTCAAAGTTTGGTTACAAAAACACGAACACAATTTTATTAAGTAAAGTTTACTTGATTCATTTTATGAAATCTACTACGACACAGAATCATTTTTTACGGTGTATTAAAACCAACACACAATAAAAACATAATTGGTTGTCTGTAAGATTCATCCCATATTTACATTTAACCATTTGGCAGACGCTTTTATCCAAAGCAAGTTACATTGCATTATCCTATACATTTATACATAGGTATTTGCAATCCCATGATGGAACCCACAACCTTGCATTGTTAACACAATGCTCCACTGAGCTACAGGAAAGCTGTTTTATTTGCTTGCAGGTGTTCTTTGTTGACTCAGTATACCGAAAGTAAATCAATGAAACAAATGAGAAAAACAAATCAACATTATCCTCACATTTCAGGTTCAGACTTGCTCCTACAAGAATATATTTTACATGCACTACATCTATATTCTCCTACACTAAGAATTACTATGGATAACATCACATTCACTCGAAAGACAGTTACTGTATTTGACTCAAAATGAAATGAAAAAGCTCAAGGTTTTTTGTCTTTGTTGCTTGATGTTTATGAACTGTATGGCATGGTGTCACTGCAGACTGATAACTACATATTTTAATAAGAAACAAAAACGAAACGTATGCAGCTCCAGATCTTTCATGTTTGAAGTATCTTGTATCATGGAATAGCACCCAACTTTCTCACTTCTTTTGATGGCGATGTCTCTACCATATCTTTCTTTGTGAATGGACGATTGCAGCTATTTGGCATCTTAAAATCTTTTTTTCAGGTAGACCGGGGGCCTGTTTCAATAAGGAGGTTCAACCAACACCGAGTTGAAATGTGAACTCTGACTTGTTTAACACCAACATGCGAAACTGAGTTTTTGGTTACAGAACAGCTGATTTGAGTTAGTTCTATCAACGCTGCTCGTCTAAATTAATTGTTTATTACCTTTATCACTTAATTTCTGCATTTGTCTGTATTTATTCATTTCTTTATTCATGCACTTTATTAAGTCAGTTCTTATCCTCGATAGAAAACTACAATTTGTGAGAACATGTAAGGGAAAGAATCTGCTCTCATGTAATACACGGCCACGATGGCTGATGTTATTGATGCAAGGATGGATGAGATGTATCTAATTCACTGTAAAGAAAAATGGTACAGTTTTAATAAAAATGCACAGGGAAATGACAAAATTCCCCTCGGGTCCTAAATTCCTTTCCTGAAATCAAAGAACATCCACATAAATTCATTGTAAGGAGTCTGCTCCAGGTAGGAACCGAACCCGATCCTCCTGCTTGTATAGCCACCGATCTTACCAACTGAGCTAGGTAGTAGGCTTTATAGAATCTAAGAGAGGAGGCAGCAAAAACAAGGAGTCAAGAGTTTTAGCAACAGGTCGTGTTTACTCAAAAAAGGAAGAAATAACAAAGGAAACAGTATTCCAAAAAGGTGAACTTATAATCCAAAAACAATAGACTGCTACAATATTACAGGTAGCATAGGCTCAAGACTGAACAATGAGTCATAACGTAAGTCCCTTTAAATAGGGTTAAAACCCACAGGATCCTCTATAAAAGCACAGATGACGTTTTAATCACTGAGATAATCACTGTGTGATCAAAATGTGTGCCATGAATGACTGCATCAATGAATGAAATAAAATCAAATTTCCTTAAATATAAATACGTTTCCATTCCGTTAGGTTAGATACATACATTTGGGGTTTTCTTCAAAAATAAGAAGTGTTTGTGATACTTGCATGTCAAATAAGTTATAAAAAAACGTCTCAAGTTAAATTTTTATTAATTGACTCAAGTGTTATCAATAAAAAGATAGATGAGCAACTTTGACTCAATCTTATGTTTTGTTAATATAAGTGTACTCAGTTGCCTGTACAACTTGCAGGTTAACATATTTCCAGACATGTCCTTTATCCCTCAAGGTAATATATTTTTAAACCAAGTAATCCCGAGCTTGGCTTGTACATGTATTTATTGCTAATGTGTTTAAGAGTTTATGTCATGTTTGTGTTTTGGAAAAAGAAACTGACAAATGCCAAATGTGCCACTAACCATATGACCCGGCCATACAGTACATTTGCCACCAGAGGTCACCATTTTATGCCTATACTGACTTAACCAGACAATACGATAAGTGTCACGTATTACGGATTTACAATAAAGAGGCATTAGGCTATTTCTATTTTTTAAAACTAAACAAACCTCTTAAAATGATAAAACGTATATAATTCATTACATGAAATATAACAGCAACATTTCATTTAAGCACCTTCATTTTTGGATTGCCACAAACACAACATAACAGTGCTACATCACATTGCCAGAGAGAAGGAAAGAAAAGAAAGAGAAATAAATAAAGAAAAAGAAAAACGTCACCAAATGAAGTTAAGTGCTTTTAAACTATTAAATGTTTTCAGAGCCTTTTTGTCATCCATTTGTTCCAATGTCATGACATATATTTTAAAATCATTGATAAAATGTGAAATGTTTGGTTTAGTTAAGGCCCACTTCGTTTTATGTATATTATATTATAATAAGCAACTGTATAATGTATTGTTCATTACTTAAATTATAATTTTCAAAATACATAAAAAACTCTAATTTCCACCATACTTCCCAATTTTCTATTTATATAGTCTTTCCAAAACAATCTTGAATAGATACAATGGTAAAACAGATGTAAAATAGTTTATTTTTCCATCCCACAAAATTGACAGATATATGAAATGTCAAGTTTAAACCTTTCTCAAACATGCTTAACAGGATAAATTCCATGCAAACTTTTATACAATACCTCCTTAATTGTATTACCAACACAAAACTTATTCGATGAAATAATCTTGCTGCAGGAAAGGAAACTGAACATAAGGCATTTCGTATACAATTATTACTGCATTTTTGTCTTAAAATATTAACATTACCAATGTAAATACTTTAACAAAAATCCTCCATATTGAATTTCCCTTGAACTAGAATTTCTTAAAAGAAATCCCACAGTCTTCAGAATTGCATCAAGAACAATTGCAAAGTCTCTTGGCTTTAGTGGAAATTTAAATTTTTCAAGAAATCCTGTATATGACAACAAGTACCCTTTGTAATTTTACAACTGTTTCACAAAAAAAGAAAAAATGTAATTGAACCAAGTATGGTAATATGAAATATATAATTAGGAAACACGTTCTAAATGCTTTTTCTATTCTTCATAAATTCTATTAACCATATTATTTTGAAAGTATCAGGTGTACTACAGTCCAACACCTCTAGTCCGCCTTGCTCTGTTATAACCTTTTATAACAGTCTTAGAGTTTAACTCAAGATCAGAAGCTGCCTTTTAAGTGAAATCAAATTGGCTTTACAAGTCAATTGAATTGAAGTTATATTAAACTGATTTAATCTAATCTTTTCGTATAAATTATAAAATTAAATTCAAAATAGTTGGAAGTAACGTTTAAAAATAAATTAATAAAACACAGTGTATAAACTATATAGCTATATTATTTGTATACCAAAGTAGCTGGCATTTGACACTCTTTATAGACACCTCATATGTTCTTAAAAAATATTTTTTTTTTTACTAAGCAGAACATCTATGTCTACATACGCTCTTTTAACATAATAAATAAGCAAAAATTTAAGAGACCACATTGTTGCCATACAGCTAGCCTGTATACGTTCATGCACCACAGTAAAACATATAGGTTTATGACCTGGCTAATTTTCCACAAGTGGTTTGCGGTCATTGTGGTTTGCGGTCATTATATGCTTTGTTTTTAGCCATTATGCTCTACTGACAACAGCATTGATGCATTACGTCATGATGATGGTACGACTATAGTACTACAAAAGATAGCTACAGCACATGGACTCTCTCACGCACCCTTTACATCTGCACGATGACGACCCAATTTCCACTTGTTATAAATGTTTAGATGAAAAGGACGATTAGAGATATGAGCGGATAAAGGAAACCTTTCATGCTCTGTGCGCTGTTACACAGGCTTCCCTCACAACATGTTATGCCATCATTACCCCCCGATACACGTGATACATTAGCACGTGCTGCGTAGCTTCCACAGAAGAGCTGGCTTGAACATCCTTTCTGAGTCTCCGTCTTGCCATTGACTTCAACTAGAAGAGAAAGATTTCACAGTCACATCAAATTACAAATACCTTACCTAAGGAAAGTTTTTATTTATATTTATAGTTTTTAAATATAGATTGGGCAATCACCTTTTAAAGTGAAGCATTGGTTCTCATCACCTTCACAAGGCAAAATCTTTGAGCAGCCGCCTTTCTCATCACAGGTGAAACAAGTCTTTCCATTAGGTGGGCGGCGGGGCAACTCTGCTCAAGTAAATGCAAACAAGTCTTAAGCCTGAACTTGGGAGTACTGAAATGTACGGAGCCATATTAGGGACTTGGTGGTAGAAAAAATATGACAGGTAAGAGAAAAATATTTTTTAAAAAGCTTTTGCCTTCTCCTGAGAAACATTTCGCCAGCTCTCCCAAAGATATTTGCGTTATCTCGCAAAATATTATGTGATTTTGCACAAACAAGTCCTGTTTT
Organism: Triplophysa siluroides; assembly: GCA_006030095.1. Classification (NCBI taxonomy): domain Eukaryota; kingdom Metazoa; phylum Chordata; class Actinopteri; order Cypriniformes; family Nemacheilidae; genus Triplophysa; species Triplophysa siluroides. The sequence continues at coordinate 2,476,855 of VCII01000558.1, forward strand.
CCCGCTCCGTACATTAACAATGGAGTGGTTCATGGTCGATTCTCGGAAGAATAATTCGTGAGCTAAACGTTGTTATAACACATATAACACATCCTTAGACAAGGATATACATTCTACAACCTATAGTCTTCATTAAAACGATAATATAAATTGATCTCTGTATGAGCAGGCGACCTGTACCGGTCTGCAAAACCCGAAAAGCGTTACTGCAAAAATAGTTATTAATAACTTCACTGTTACACACGGTAGTGTTACCAAATTTATTTTACACATTAATGCTCTCCTTCTGAATTTAAACTTGTTTTGGTTATACTACAGTATGTAGCACTAAAGTTAATTACTATTTTTAGTAGCCTAATGATCTTCGGGTTTTGCACTTTGCAGACAATCCCTTCGGTCTTGTTTCAGCCGGCTGTCGCCTGAGATCAATACAAGGCTCGGTTTTGGGGAAATTAAGTTGTAGTAGCTCATTGTTTAAGTTACATAGAATGAGGTGTTATTTGTGTTATAAGAACGTTTAGCTCACGAGTTATTGGTCCGGGAATATGCGACATCAGTGGCGTGCACAGGGGATGGCCCAGGGAGGCACCATCTGCCTCTTTTGTCAAATTGTAAATGTGCCCTTCTGGTCATACTTAAAAAATTATATTAACTATAAAAGTGATAATTATAATAGATAACAATAGCTTTCTATCATCGTAACGAAAAAAATAATAAATACAAAATATTTAAAATATATTTTATATAATTAAAACCAAGGTACATTTTTCGTAAGGGTCTTTAGAGAAATAATGTAATGCAAGTTACTCTGTACCCCTACAAAAAAAACGTTCATTAAAAAGTGTCATTCCACATTAGGCCTATAAACTTAAAATAGGAATAAACGAAAACTGTTGGATTATTATAGGCTACATTGCAAATTGATTTTAAGGAAAAAATTCTGACTGATGCTGCCTGACAACCATATCAGTTCACGTCTCTCCTCAAAACTCCGCCCACAAAAGCTGACTGTTCTTTTACATATTTATGGCCGAACATTCGGTGAATCCCTATAGTACGAAATGAATGCGCTAGATGACTGATCGTCCATGTCGTATAGTGCTTTAAACACGCTTCTAAGGCAAGAAGCTCTCTGTGCTGGAGGGAAAGATTTCAGTGAACGAGAAATTTGAGTCAACGCATTTCTTGAACGAGAACTATTCGTTCACTTAAAAGATTCGATCAAAAATAACGATTCGTTCACGAACGTAGAGATAACGTATAATGTTTCTCAAGGGAAAAAAAATATATTTTTCTCTTACCTCTCATATTTTGTCCAACACCAAGTCTCCTAGGGCTCCGTATAAAAGTGCTCCGTAATACAATAGGCAAATTGATATAGCATTTTATTTATGAAAAAATGATACTGACTGAAAATGAAATGAAACAACTAAGAGGCTGAGATGATGGAGCAACTCATATGCTCAAAATACCTGGTGCATTGTCACTGTTGCAGAGATCTGTACTACAGCACTGAGAGTTGAGGGTCATTCTGCTTAGTCCAAAATTCATGCTCCCAGTGATACACGAATAGGGATCCGCACACGTCTTCGTACTATGACTTTGTTGAAAGCCACCTATAGATCAACGTTAAATGTGAAGATTCACTGATGAACCATTTTCCAAAACCCAGAGGACTGTTTATAATTGCGTATTAGATGTTATTTTATTCTATGCTGTTATTCTTACCTACATACATGGTTGTGGTCATAGAGCCACACTGAAATTGACAGGTATTTACACTATCTGTGCATATTCCATTTGATGGATCCACCGTGCATACATAACATTTCAGTGACATTGCTGAGAGATGAAAAAATACAAAAAAATAATATTTTGTAACCTTTTTGCTTCATGTTTGACTTACTTAAAAGGCTATGAAATAATACATCATATCAAAATAAAGAATAAATAAAAAAATATATTTTATATTGTAATACATCATTTTAAATGTTAATTAAAAAGTTAAACATAAATGGTGAAATGTAAATAGAAAGCATATTGAAATGCACTTTACCTTCAGAGAAAAAGACACTGATGAGCAGCAGAATATATGTGCATTGAAGTGCCATTGTTGGTTCAGACTAAAGAATGATGGTTGCTGATTGATCTTATAAAGGCATTTCCAAAGGTGTGGTTTGCATCTTATTTGCATTATGGAACTTTTTACATCAAAGCTTTCTGAATAAACATAGCTCTTAAAATCTTCTGTTTAACAGAATTCTTACAATATCCACTAGCAGAATTTACCCCAAACAGAAAATAAATGACATAACATGACATCTTGTTGAATTGTGAATTATGAAGATACCTTATGTATAGAAACTACTTGTAAAACCATAAGTGATTTAAATTTAAAGAGTCACTCAGTGGAGTCAAATTCATATTTAAATGAAAACATTTTCAAGATGTATCTGTTATCATATTCTTATTTTGTTAAGATACACTCTTAAAACAATGTTACCATAATGTTTTAAGTGTCAAAATGGTCATTTCCATCCATCCATCCATCCATTTTCTACCGCTTGTCCGAACTACCTCGGGTCACGGGGAGCCTGCGCCTATCTCAGGAGTCATCGGGCATCAAGGCAGGATACACCCTGGATGGAGTGCCAACCCATCGCAGGGCAAAATGGTCATTTCAATTTACTAATTTAAATCTTGGTCAGTGATATGCCTTTGTAACTTTGTTGAAAAGTTGACAAACGTATTTGTATTTTTATTGAAAACGAACACAATGTTGCCATGACTTACTGATTACATTGTTTTTACAGTGTAGGCAATTTTTTAAAATACACATTTAATGTCTTTCACAAAAACATGACAATGGCTATTAGTTGAAATATGTGCTAATGCCTTTTCAAATGAATGCAAATCTCATGTTTACAGTACATGTGACTAGGTGTGGTGTCCTGTTTCTTTAGCCTCTCCACAGAAAGACCTATACAGACTGTACAGATATACAGTATAAAGTAGGTATACAAGAATAATGGTGCTATAAGAAACCTCTTAATTTAGAAAAAGGTTGCACTTTTGCTACAGTGCTATATATTTTATTTGTATTTGTTTATTTGTGGGGTTTTTTTTTATTTGCACCATCAAATAAGGACATTGTGTGATATTTGATTGAAACAGATTGTAATGGTCCTGTCTGTGTTTCCCTTGTTGTAGTGTTACTTATCATTCCAGGGCTGCGTTCAGGCCGAAAAACGAAACGTGAACGCCCTGTCGTGAGTTGAAATTTGGAAGCTGAGATGGACAGTCTTTGTGTTCTTTATGAAGAAGTTTTAAAGCCTGATGAAATCTATATAAATACGTGTACGTTGAATAATGGAAAAAACATGTCTTCTAATATCTTCAATTATAGCGAGCTGCAGCGGACACATTTGTCTTTACTTGGACCCATTGTGCGAGCGGTCTCTTTAATACCACGAGGGTTATATACATGTTGCTGCTGATTGGTCTGATATTCTTGACACACCCACCAAACAAGAGAAAACGTATCTCAAAGAGATGAACGCTCTCTGTGGTTCGAATGTTTTCATCTGAGCACGCATTGGCTAAAATTCAAACATGGCTGCCAGTCTATAAGTTGTGGATCACAAAATACATCTTTTGAAAGCTTACTAGCCCCATTTTATTTTGCATTTATATGTTACATGAAGAACATAAGGTGTGAATTCATCTTCCCCACCCCCACTCCACCACATGGAAATCATACGCATAATATTCAATTTCATATTTATATAACATCATCAACTCTCAGAATATAGATAAAGACTTAACACACTTAGTTAGTTTTTCTTGCGACCGGAACCGAGTCTTTGACAGTCAAATACGAGCACATACAATATATACACAATATAACGACTGCATCAGACCACTACACCACACATTTAACAACTCCCGAGTCACGACTGAAATATATCTGCCGAAGCATAAAATCTATCGATCGATGTACCAAAATAGATCAGCAAGCTCAGCGTTATAGGCTATAGGCAAAACTAGGCTGACTTAAAAAAAAAATATATATATATATTGTTTTTATTTCAAATGTCAATATTACAAGTATAATTAATTTATTTTATTTTAATTTTGTGCTTTATTTTGTAACTTCACAGAACATTGGGGGACTCCTTCAACAGAACAAACTAAGTACAATCTTGAAAAGCACATTGTAAAATTATTTTATAGGGAAACAGGAACAGCTTATCCAGATACAGCCATTTAAAATATAGAGGCACAACCTGGCTGGTCTTCAAGGTGGTTTGCCGTCATCACTCAGCACAACATCAGGTACTCTACTGTTAACAGTGTAACTTAATAATGGCATGACAAATAAAAAATGACCAACGAAGATATAAAAGTTGTTGTCGACCACACCTCAGAGACACATGCCACTCTCCAAGGCCCCTTAAATGAGTCAATGTCCAATTGATACATCTTAGATGAAAAGTAGGAAAATTAGAGGTATGAGCGTAAAAAAGAAACCTTGTATACCCTTAGCGCCATTGCTGTTACATAGGTTTCCCTCACAACATTTCATGTCATTACTCCCCAATAACCGTGATACATTAGCATGGGCTGCAGAGCTCCCACAGAAGAGCTGACTTGAACATCCTTTCTGAGTCTCCTTCCTGCCATTCCTGTCAACTAGAGGAGAAAGAGATCTTGTGTAAGATTTTAAATTAAATTATTTTGCTTAAGTAAATTTCTTTAGATATAAATAGATATTTGACATAAACTCACCTCTTACAGTGAAGCATTGAGTCTCTTCACCTTCACAGGGCAACATCTTTGAGCAGCCAGTGTCATCACAGGTGAAACAAATCCTTCCATTAGGGGGTCGCCGTGGCAACACTATACAAGTTATGAATAAAAAACTGGTTTACCTACAAATCATGTGTACCATATACGGAATCCAGCAGACAAAGATTAAGTGATGTTGCATAAACCAAAGGTAATGGAACAGCCCATGTTGTAACATTACTGATGATGGAAAAACTCATACGCTCATAATACCTGCTGCATTGTAATTGTTGCAGAGATCTGTACTACAGCATTGAGAGTTAAGGGTCACTCTGCTTAGTCCATAATTTATGCTCCCAGTGACACACAAAGAGGGATCTCCACAAATCTTCTGGCTCTGACTTTGATCAAGGACACCTGTGAGGACCAATGTTTAAATGTGAAGACTGTCATTATGTGATTCTTCAGTTTTACATTTACAATAGGTGTCATTTTATTCTAACATGTTGTTCTTACCTACGTATACAGTTGTGGTCATGGAGTTACACTGAGATGGACAGGTAATGACACTTTGAGTGCACGTGCCAGTTGACAAATCCGGTATGCATCCATAGCATCTGAGTGCCAGTGCTGATAATACAAAAAATAAGATTTACACATATAGAAAAATCTGGTTTAATAAAGGAAATTTGGCATAAATGTCAGAATTTTTTAATGGAAATACAAGTTAATAGCACACACTGTACCTTTGGAGAAGAAGACACTTATGAGCAGCAGAATAGTGCATTGAAGTGCCATCGCTGGTCCAACCAAAGGAATGATGGTTAGGTCAAGCAACGTCTTACAAATACATTTCCGAAGGTGGATTTGCATCCTATTTGTATGTAAGGAAGCTGCCTCATAATCATACATCTTAATTTCTTAAGCAGAATTCTTACAATATATAGCCATATTGATTCCAAACAGACACTAACTAACATTTTATACTTTTCAATAAAGTTTTTACAATTCTATGCTTATTTGGTTTGGACAGACAATTTCTTCAACACATTAAATGCATTTCACAAACATGTCAGAATGGCTAGTTGCGTAACTAGTTGCGTTAGTGCATTTTCAAGTAAATGCAAATTTAATGTTAACATGCGACAGGGTGTGGTGTCCCTTTCAACCTCTACATATACATTATGCTATATATGACTTGAAGGTTGTCTGTTAGAATAGCAAACATGTGTTCAAAAGTATTTTGCTGCTCATTTGTTTTTCAAATAACAGTCTGAATTGACAGAAATCAAGCATCACATAGTTTCTAAAATAATGCAATTCTCAAAATAAACCAATGATTCTGTAAAAGCTACAACATTGTTACCAACACTGCAAATGCTTTAAGCAGTAAATTACAATTGAAAATGCACTAATAATACTGTGAAAAATACAGAAATAATTTACAGTGCTAAGATACATATGTTAGACACATTGAAGAATATAATATAATAATATAATATAATATAATATAATATAATATAATATAAATATAATAAATATAATATAATATAATATAATATATATAATATAATATAATATAAATATGATATTATAATTGAATTGAATTGAATTGAATTGAAATTGAAACACAACATACAATAAATAAAGTACACATTAAAATACACATCACATTATTAATAGTGGCTTTATCCTGTCCCTATTTAAAGTTACAAACGGTACAAACACATTTTTAAAACGATTAGATCAAAACACTGTAACATTTCCCTGAGGGTAAAATATTAAAATTAGCATGTAAGATGTGTCTCATCAACAACAATTTTCTTAACATTATTTAAGATAGATACTTCGTACAATTGTTGTATTAATCAAACTGTAAAATGGTTCATTATGTTCAAGATTCATCCAGAAACCATGTCATTTTAATACCACAGCCCCCTTTTTTATCAATCACTGCAAATAATTGTCTTAAAAGCAAACTGCTGGTGGCATTAATGAGCTTTATGGCATATAAACAGATTTAAATGAAAATCATTTTGATGTGTCTCAGTGGGTAGCACTGTTGTCTCACAGCAAGAAGGTTCCTAGTTTGAGTTGGGTTTGAGGTGGGCCAGGTGCCTTTTTTGTTTGGAGGTTTCTTGTTTTCCTTTTCACACAGTCTAAAGACTAATCGAACTCAATAAATTCTCTGTATGTGTTAAAGTGTGAATGTATGAATGTTTTTTGGTGCCCTGTGATGGACTGGCCAGGGACAGACCCTGCAGAGGAAAAGTGGTTTCGACGGATAGATGGAAAATTATTTTATTTATTTTAAAAAAATACATTTCCAGTATTGCATACTTAAAAAAATACAGTATAACAAAATATGTGTATGTTTAATTTCTGATCAATTATGATAATTCATTTGATAAAATATAAAAAAGTTTATTGAATACCTGAGTTTATCTATTTAAAAGGTTTGATGTAATAAACATTCTCAATTGTTTTTGGTTGTCTTTGCTTAACAGGGTTTACAGACTTAATTTTCTGAGGTCCCTGCAAGTGATGTGTTCTTTGTCGATAAAGTAAATAAGAGAAAGTAGATAAGCAATAAAACAAATGAGAATAAAAACAAATGGATATTCAGGCATCTATGGACATTTCTGGAACTCATCTTGTTGTAGCCTACTTTTTAAAATTGCAAATAAGAATTCCATTCCATTCCATTTTCTACCGCTTGTCCGAACTACCTCGGGTCACGGGGAGCCTGCGCCTATGCAAATAAGAATTCACATGTCTAATTTCATCTTTTCAATACTCTTAAATACTCTTAATTCAGAGTCAAGCTGTTTTCAGCTAGTAAATCGTATACAAAGATTACATCATCTTACTGAAGGGTAAGGTAACAAGCACTCAAACCATTAGCCAAACGATTTTCCCTATGTTTGCATTTTTCTGGCCTGTTGACCTTTTTAAAACATCATATTTAACTTGATATTTAATGAGAACTAAATTAACGCCTATCTTTATCTCTTATTTGTTATATCTTTCCATTCGTTTCTGAAAATCAAGTTTGGACAGTATATGAAAAATGCAGTATAAAATGCTTTTCCCATCACAATGGCCAGTTCAGTCCTTTGACAATGCTTTTCCAAATGAATGCAAATTTTATGTTTACATACATGCAGGTGTGGTGTCCTGAATGAGTCTTCCATACATTTGTCACTGTCAACACACAATGAGACTTTTTTATCCCTATTTGAAATGGAAGATTTCAAACACAAGTTGTTTAGCTTGGAAAGCAGATTGTGTATACATAAATATCGTGGATGGCTTTTGCCGAGAATTAAGAATAATGCTTGTGTGTGTGTTTTTCAAATCATATGGTTAATGCAAAACAATTGGAAATAGAAAGACCACAAGACATGTAAATAAAGGGTTTAAAAACACTTGCACATATGCTATTTGAGGAATACTTGGAAATGTGATAGGTGGTTTTAAAAATACCTTTTTTATTGTTGCTTACTCTTTACAAGCTTATGCCATTATTATTAAATGTAGCCTAATATTTTTCGTGTGCATATTTTTTAAATATATTTTATGGTACCAATCGCCATTGTAAAAGTGCTGTTACTGCTTTAAATGAAAATAACATAAATAAGTTTGCACATGATGACTTTTCATTTTAGAAGAAAAAAACAAATACATGCAATTATAATGATGTAAAATATTTTTGTCCACATCGTGACGCTAGAGGAGGGGGGAATATGAGAGCATGGCATAAGCAAAAAATCCACGTTTATACTTAGATGGTGATCGCACATAGGGCTACTGTTTATTATAATTTTTAATACTTAAATTCGCATATAATGTTACATATACCTGCAAGTTATTTGACAAATATTACATTTGTAATCATTTGTCTTTATGCCCGGAACCCATAAATATAATATTGTTTCCCCATCGCCATTTCGGGCACGTACCTTTTTCGTCGTTTACTTCCGTATCATACGCCTCCTCGGCAGCTACTTCCGATGGGAATATCGGTGTAGTTCGGTGTGTTCACGCAGTGGCAGTTACATATTTTCTTTTATAGTTACATAAAGCAAATCGACTTTGTGAATTTCTCAATAAAAATTTGTATATTACGGAAACGGGCGGTGTGTACCTGTCAGACATTTGTCTTTAATGTTTATCGACCTCCTGTGTTTCTGCTCTTATTAAATACTGTAAAACGGATCTGTGACATTATAGCCGTGGATTGCACGTGATGTTAAAGCTAGGATTTAAAGGTAACGACAATGCTCTATAGGTTTTGCAAGAATAGTCAGATAACAGTCATTGGTCCAGCACAGTAACGTTAGTATCCAGAAAACAAGGATGTCCGAATCCGGTCACAGCCAGCCCGGCATGTACGGACAGGGAAGGAGGAGACGGCGACGACGAGAAAGAGATCCGGGACCACCGGGTCAAAACCTTTCCGGTCCCAGTCGTGATCGAGACTACGTTCCCCGTGAGCGCAGGGTGAGATGCTGCTTGTGTTTTCAAATGTGAGCTGTCAACCTACACACTTTAAAGCAGCACTCCCTATCTATGATGTTCTAGGTAGACGGCTCACTAAGGTTTTTATCCTCGAACTGTTTCTGGAATAAAACGTGTAATATTTTAGTAAAACAAAATCTTGTATTCTCAGGATGGTAGCGAGGAACCTACAGGTCCTCTTTTACAGAAGACCCCCATTATTCTTGCCAAACCTCCAGGAGAAAGAGTAAGGCTATTCTTGTGGTCTGTTGAGAAGATTTGCATCGCATAGGCTATGTAATCGGCTATACTGAAATCTGTGAATATACATTGTTCAGTCCAAACCAAGTGCTCCTGCGGGTGGGACCCCAGTTTTGGAAAAGCCGATCATGCTTATCAAGACCAGAGAGGAGGGTGGAAAACCTGGAACAGCCCCTGATGTCGCCCCGTCAACATCAAGTGCAGGAACTGCCAAACTGGAGAGAGAAGGCCAGCGTCCAACTCAACCCGTTTATCAGATCCAGAACAGAGGCATGGGCTCAGCTGCGTCTGGTGGAGCTGTTGATCGTGAGTCATTTGCTCACAAACATTTTGTCTGCATTATGTTTTTTCTGTTCAATTAACCTGTTTATTCATGTAAATTAAAACATGTAAATTTAGCTGTGATTGGACAGACTAAGCTCCTCCCCCCTGAGAAGATGAAGCACAGCATAAAGCTAGTGGATGACCAAATGAACTGGTGTGACAGCGCTATGGAGGCAAGTGCTTTTTTGTTGTTATTATAAGATCTCGTGATAGAAAAGAAACAATTTTGTTTACATTCAGGTGACTGTGTGTTGAATGCGTTATGTTGATTGTTTCTCTCAGTATCTGCGCGACCAGACAGACATGCTGGTTGTGGGAGTTATCGGTTTACAAGGCACAGGCAAATCCACAGTCATGTCTCTTCTGTCAGCTAACAGCCCTGAGGAGGACCAGAGGTCAGAAGACCAACATTCCACCTAAAATAGATAGGTTTCCACCTAATGTTTTGTTAAGCGTTGTCTATAAAATGTAATTTCTTAATTCAGTTTTACCCATTGTCTGTTAAACAGGGCATATGTATTCAGAGCTCAGTCGCAGGAGATCAAGGAAAGAGCCGGCAATCAGAGCAGTGGAATCGATTTCTACATTACCCAGGAGAGAGTCATCTTTCTGGACACGCAGGTCAGACTGCAGGGCCAGGCCGTAACTTGGGAATCCTGGTAGATGCTTTATACGCTAATGGTGTTTCTCATCTGCAGCCAATTTTGAGCCCTTCTATTTTGGATCATCTCATCAACAATGACCGCAAGCTTCCTCCCGAATACAACCTGCCACATACATACGTGGAGATGCAGGTTAGTCATTTTTGCAGGGCGCTGTATCTAAAACTGGGATACTGAAAATCTCTTGTGTGTTCAATTTGGGTTGATTCCATTTCTATCTTTTGGTTTTAGTCTCTGCAGATCACTGCCTTCCTCTTTACCGTGTGTCATGTTGTGATTGTGATTCAGGACTGGTTCACTGATATCAACGTATACAGGTGTGTTACAATGACCTCAGTTTAAGTGAAGCATGTTGCACTGATAATGAACTAAAATAATTAAGCCCAACATTTAAGAATGAACTTTGCAGTGAATGTGTCTTCAGTTGATATAAATAAAAGTAATAGTAAATAGATAATAAAACATGTTGACATAGAGCGATTGTGTCCCTGCCCAGGTTTCTGCAGACTGCTGAGATGTTAAAACCGTCAACTCCATCAGCCAGTCATGACAGCATCGGCTCCTCAGGAGTTGATGATGCATCCGAGTATTATCCTCATATAGGTGAGATGACTTTGAAAAACATTGGCATTGCTTACAGATTCAGTTGTGTAAAATTGTAACATGTTTCATGTTTTTGTTTTTAGTTTTTATGCAGAACAAGGCAAGACGGGAAGAGTTCTGTCCACGAAACCTAAAGAAGATGCATATGGCGGTTGACAAGCTCATGGCTCATTCCCATCTGAAATATAAAGGTTAGTCTGCTCAGTATGACAAGAACACGCTTCACCAGTCAGTGCAGCTATCTTGTCCAAAACTGTTGTTTTGTTTGTGATGTAGGTACATTGTCCATGTTGGATTGTAACATATTCCCTGGATTGAGTCGAGACTATTTGGAAACAGAAGTCAATCTTTTTCTATTACCTCTTATGGAGAATGACGGAGAAGACGGTTTGACAAGAGCAGGTCAGAAAACAGTGGTTGTTAAGGACATTTCAGAAAGTGCTTAAAACAGTAGCAGATGAGATTCAATCTCATGAAACATTTAATCACATTTTTACATTTTTTGTCTGTTTGTTTCTGACTCCTGGAGGAACCAATTACCATAAGTGTTTGGTTTATATCTCTTGTGTACCAGGTTCAGGTCCTCCTCTTTTCTCTCTGCTTCCTGGTTATAGAGGACATCCTAGTTTTTCTTCTCTGGTTTCTAAATTCCGCAGTCAAATCCTGGCGATGTCCCGAAGTCAGTTATCACACACAATCCTCACAGAGAAAAACTGGTAAGGCAGACAGAAAGACATTGCTTCTGTTTTTTCTAAAAGACCAGTTTTCCATATTTATAATAGTTGGAATCTAATATTTAGAATAGATCATATTTAGCCATGTTGTTCTCTGAAGTAGAGTTCTGTTTGTATTGACTGCATGTTTTTTTACAGGTTTCATTATGCGGCCAGAATTTGGGACAGTGTTAAGAAGTCATCGGCCCTCTCTGAGTATAGCCGACTTTTGTCATAAAAATCTGTGAGGTCATTGTTAAAGAGAACCTGGCCGTCTCTTATGATTTCCAAAAGGAGGCAGTTCTCAGAAAGAAGACTGAGTCACAGAAGTGACTTCTCTGGAGTTGGAAGTTTATCTAGCAGCTCCTCTGTGAGGTCTGGATCACTAAGTAATTGCAGTTTGGGATGCGTTGTTTGTTCTATTTGAATCAGCCTGTGCCTGCAAAGGTCATATACTAACCAGTCAAGTGTTAAAGAATAAACTCAAAGATTTGTGATGTTAACAATGGAATTTGAAGATGCATTTCTGTTTTTCTAAGTGTATTTCATTTTGTAAACAATGCAATTGTGTTGTAAGATATCTGTTGGAGCATGCAGTTGTTATTTTAAGAGGATAACATCACATGTTTCTATGTAAATGTTTCATCAAAAGAAAATGTTATCTCTGGCATCTAACGCAAAGAGTTTGGTGGTTTTATTAATGATGCGTTCAGAAGATTGAATCTAATCCATCATCAACCAATATTCCAGTAGGGCACTGTTGAAAGACAAAAATGTGGAAAATATGTATCCAAGCCAGATTTGTACTAAGCAACATTGTACAGATGACAGATTTGTACTAAGCAACATTGTACACATGACAATGTTTTGAGTGATTCTAGGCCACTTTAGTGTTTATTTTCAGAATTAAAATTGAGGGCATTGCCTGGGGAGGCATAAATACTTCCATAGAGCCAGATGGTTAGCATACATATAAAGTGGTAAGTCAAGTTTAACAGTGTCAAGCTACTAAAATCAAGTAAATGGACAATGTAGAGTTACACTATTGTGTTGAACTGTGGCACATGTTTGGCCACAAACCACATAATTACAAGGTGATAGGGAATCAATAATAATGTGCACTGAATGGAAGACTGTTTTCTACATGTTAAACATTATTGAATTAAATAGTGGTATTTAATACTTTCTTAATGCCATAAAAATATACAAATAAATGCGCATGCGCAACTTAGTGGATTTGTTGCCCGGAATTATTTTGGAGACGGACTCGCGCATGCGCGGATGTCTGGGGGAGGAGCCAGTTTCAAAAACACGTAAAATCTTAAAATAAAAACGTTATTTTGTAAGTATGGCGTTTAGGAGGCAGCATTTCCACATTTTGTGTTCTGATGCAAACTGTTAATGTGTGTGAATAATGGTACAACGAATGGGTTGAAGTTATCTCTAGTTTTCTTCATCATGTGGGGTGCCTCTATGAGTTAGTGAATAAGTGTGATGCTTTCCGTATCTTACATACAGTCATTGTTATTACTTAACAACGCGGTTAAAACCGCTCAAATATTCTTCATTTCGTCCGGAGTTGCTTTAAACTGTAGGAAAAGTTTTCTTCATGGACTTAAAAAACTGATTTAGATCAAACTAACGTTACACATTCTACTACTGTAAATTGAACATTAGGATGTAACGTAACGTTATGTTAGGAACGTATCGAGGATACCTCGTGTATGATATTATTCAATGTAACTTATTTAGCTTGTTTTTGTCTTATTGTTTCAAGAGAAGCTGCGAAACCGTTGCCATGGAAATTCTTCCATGTGAGTAGGCGTAGAGTGCTGCTGGAGCCAAGAAGACAAGAGGCAGAAGATGCATCAAGCTGTCGACCGTGGGATTCAACACAATGTAAGTGTACTATATGTTGAAATGTGAAAGTCCCTCCTAATGCAGCAGCAGGCTCAAGTCTGACACACACACACACATCCCGTGTTGACATTTTCCATTTGTATTGACTTTAGAGGTGTATAGGTAGTTAGTTAATTCCTTTATTGCTAGTTGCTTTATAGGCGGTGCTTTTCTAGCAAATAACAGTCACTCACGCACATTAAAGTTTGCAAAAAAACTGGCACAGTTTTTCAGGTGATGCTGTTTTAGTTTTCTATTTTAGTTTCATTTAAAAGTATTTATTTTAAAAATCTGTTGAAAGAACAGCTGGTTAGGTATGTTTTGAAGCCTGGTAGCTGGTTTGAGCTAGTTTAAGCTGGTCATGTGCTGGTAATGAGCTGGTTTAAGATGGTCCTTAGCTAGGAGCTAGCTGCTTAGGATCAGCACATGACCATCTTAAACTAGCTTCGAAACATACCTAACCAGCATATGCTGTTTTTTTCAACAGGGAAATGAAATATTAATAAGATAGTTCACATTTCTCAGTTCTAGGCAGTTTTTTGTTGATTCAAAGTCTGATATTTTTATTAGATATTATTTATTAGAATGATATTGCTTGTTCTATAAACACCATGCGCTGTGTTTATACTTTTACTGTGTTTTTCTTATTTTCTCCTGTAAAGCTGCTTTGGAACAATGCACATTGTGAATAATGTATGTAAATAAAATTTAATTGAATTGGTATTTATACTGCTTATTCAAAATTGACATCATGACATCCCTCTCTACATGTTTTAGCATTATATTGATGCTGAAATGTATGCTGTACAAACCTCCGTATTAGTTTTCATTCATTTGTTAATTCTGTTTTTAGGGTTGCGGCAACAACACGATCTCTGCATGTTACGGCATCTCAGAAGGATCCAGTGATGAGGACGATTACAACGTACCTGTTTACTGTGAGGATTGCATGTGCTGCGTGTGTGGAGAGCACTTCCCCTTTCTGGATCAGCTGATGGAACACCTTAAGACACACAAAGGCCAGTTGTTTTGTCACCTATGTACGGCAAATTTCGACCGGGCTGTTTCACTGGCGTTACACCTGAAGAACGCACATCCAAAGTACCACCTCTTCTGTACAGTCTGCCAGGTTTCTTTTAAGAGCACGTGGCATCTGAATGAACATCTGGAAAAGAATTACCAGGAAGCAACAAAACATGAGGAGAAAATGAATGCTAAGCCTTTAGTTAAGATTAAAGATACGGAAAATGGTGTTGTTGAAAAGTCCGTAATGGGAAATAGTAGGGACAATGTATTTTTGCTTGATCATTCATATTGTGTTCCTGTACGTCATACTGTGTCTATGGAATCCTCTAGAAAATGGAAAGTTTTTAAAGAACAACCACCCCGAATCCACTCCCCCAGCACTTCATGTTCCTCATCTGGGCTTTGCTCCGATGACGACCCAAGCTCAGAATTTTCTTCGTCCACCTCACACCAATTACAGCCGCACTTCGATGAGGAATACGTGATACCCGGAGATGGTGAAAGTACCGATTCCTCTGAGGACGACGGTGACGCACTACCACCCAGAGACACTGAATACTGCCCCAATGAGGACCGGAGTTCAGACTCGCAATGTTCTACAGGTTCCAACACTGTTGACTGGAAGAGTAGCTCACGCAACCATCACCGAAAAACAGAGATAAAGAAAGAAATTGATTCTGAAATAAAAACCTCTTTTGCAAATTACAGTGTGAATCCTGAGTCATCAACCTGTGGAGCAAAAATGGATTTTCAGATCGATTCTCCCAATAGCAAAGTTGCGATTAAGGAGGAGAATGTGAACGGTTGTGAGGAAAAGCCTTTCGTTTGTTGTATGTGCAACGCTGCGTGTAGAAGTAAAGATGTACTGCTCAAACACATCGGCGAAAAACATCCCAAAGCAGTTTATATCTGTTCACGCTGTCTTAATGCCTTCACTCAACAGAACACTTTCCAAAGACATGTCTGTTGGAAGAGACCCACAAGCCAAATTAAAATTTTGCTAGCCACCACAGTACCACAGTTACCTGTCTTGAATTTATCTCATGCTGACGATCAGAGAACAACCTCCGCCCCTGTCCAGGCCCTAAATCTGTTGAGATCCAAATGATTCCTCAACTGCTTTCTCGGTCTTTGACTCCTGCAGTAGCCCCACTGAATTCAACTAATTCTTCACAGAAAATAACCTCAGTAATCCCCACTGTGATACCTGTTGGTCAGACTGTAACGACACCTCCACAAACAACTATTCCAACGCAGACCATGTTAGGGGGCAACGTTTCTCTTTCAGGCCCCCCTAAGTTGACCGAATCACATCCACAAGTGATAACTGTACCGCAAACTCTCATCAGGCCTCCTAGTGTTTCGGTTGCTTGCCCTTATGTTCCTGTTTGTTCACCCCCTATACAGCGTCCTTCGCCTCCCAACCAAACCAGGATGACCCTTCGGATTCCTACACCTTTTAATCCATCTCTACAAACACAGAACAGAGTTATTGTGTCTTTTTCACCCACTGTTAATCTCTCAGCACCCATTCTAGTATCAGCCAATAGTAATAAGTCCATACCCGCACCAAGACAGACACTTGCAGGTAATATTAGACCTCTTCAGTTAGTTGGACCTGTTCACTTACCCGGGAATGTCAGACCTGTTCTGTTACCCGGGAATGTTAGGCCTGTTCAGTTAACTGGAAATCTCAAACCTGTTCAGTTATCTGGGAACGTCAGACCTGTTCAGCTACCTGGGAATGTGAGACCTGTTCAGGTACTCGGTAACGCCAGACCTCTTCTTCAGTTTTCAGGAAATGTCCAACCTCTCCAGTTTCCTGCAAACATCAGCCCCATTCTGTTACCTGGAAATGCCTCCATGCCCTTAACGTCCTATCCCACCCTTCTAAGTGCCATTCTCCGGAAAAACCCGTCTCACACATCTCCTGCACAGGTTCAGTTTCCTACACCTGGCCTGCCTCAAACAGTGGGCATGTTTGAGAACAAAAGCAGTGATATAGCTCTTCAGAAACGACTCAAGCTAACCTGGAGCTCTAAGCCCATCTTCCCCTGTCGTCAATGTGGTGCCGTCTCAAGGCAGCCGTCACTGAGGGTACGTCATCGATATTTACACCGGGGCTCACGGGTATATAGATGTCAGTGTGGGAGGTCATTTCAACGGCAGATACATTTACTGAGGCACCAGGTACAGCACGCGGAGGCTGTCCGGTTTGTTTGTGCATGCTGTGGAAGAACGTTCGACGGGGCACATAAATTGACCCGGCACAAACAGTCACGGTTAATACATAGACAGTATTCAAAGACAAAATGCATAGCAGCCTTTGAGTGTACCTGCGGCCGGGTGTTTACAAGACCCTCTGTTCTACTGTGGCATGTGCTTAAAAATACTAAACCCCGACAAAAGACAAAAACCACAGTGCATTAACTGAACCAGTTACTGCTGTATAAACCAAATGAGAACTTCTGAAGGTTTATTATTGTATATTTTATTCGGAGTGTATTTGTTTTGTAAAATGTTTATGCACATGTAATAATCTTGGTGGTGGTGGTTCTTTTTGTTAAAAGATGATTTCAATGAAAATACAGAGGCTGAAAGACAAATCAGTAATGCGTGAACAGTAACACATTAACCCCAAGGTTAAGTTTCAGATGCACTGAAATTTGATGTTACCGTTAATACCATCTAGCAGTCATTGAGAATTTAAAATCTTGCAGAAATGTTATGTTAGTGAACGCAAAGAGAGAAAACGTAATACAATGTGTTCTGAGTTTTTAATTTCTGTGAATTGTGAACTATAATAGTTCAATTTAAGGGTCCGTGTCTTACAGTACAAATCTGATTGATTATAAAAAATGTAATATTGTAATACACAAATATACAGAGAAATTCAACTCTTGTTGTTTTTTTAGCTTTAATAGTTCTAGTTTCATATAACACACAAAGTTCTACTAACATGAGATGTCTTTATTAAAATGTGCAAAAATAATGCTGTAAACGTTTTCATTCATTTTCTCCCAGTTTTTGTGTAGATTTCACAATACAACATGCAACGTGTCTTTAATGCAAAGCAATGAATTGTTATGCTTCACTCGGTTTGCTTTTAAGTTCTTTTATAAGCAGAGACAGTTAATTATTGGTGAAATAATGAATCGGGTGCTATTCATGTGTTCTTCCCAGTGGCCTTCCTTGGGCCAGCAGTTTTGAATGGGTGAACACAGCAGTAAAAGTTCAGACACTTAAAGTTCCTGTCTGGGAATTAAAAATACAAAAAAGTCTAATCTCTGCTGTTCAAAACGATTTTAAATATTTTCAGTGATCTTATAAATTTCATATGTTGCACACATCAAATAACTATATCTTAAATGATAAAAGACTACAGCAGTTCTCAAACTTGTGCAATACATATGTTGTCCACCTGGGGGAGATACAACAACAATGGCAAAAAAGTCTGCCTCATCCATGGTATCTTAAGACAATTTATCTGACTTACCTTTAAAAAAAGCTGCCAGCCGTTTACAATTTTTTCATTAAAAGATACCCAAGCTATAAGCATGCTTTAAATGTAACTGTTTAACATGTCCTTGTGCAACAGGAAACATTGTGTTTCGAATCAGATTAGAGACGAAAAATCGGCATGATTTACACTCCTAATATCTGAAAAAAGCATTTGAGACACAGATGCTTTAGAGATGATAACCTTCCTAAATGTCACCATAACTTTATCTACAGAGGAACTGCTAGTTTGTTTGAAAAAATAATAAAAAAAGTTTCACATCCTTTTTGTGGCTTCACGAACTTGAGCCCATTACAAGGGCCCTGAGACTATTAGAAGATTCGTTCTTCGTGTAAAATCGGAAATTCTCAATTATCAGTCTTGGTATCGCTTTTGAACTGAAACTATCCTTTTCTAAGTTCATGTTCAAAGTGGAAACAATAGCTGCATAAACAAACATCACTATCATAAATACAAATGAGTTTTTTTTGTAATCAATGTTTTGTCAACATGGAGTCTCCATGGTTCATGCTGCTCGTGTGAGAAATGTTTCAACATGCATTTCCTCCATAAGCTCAGCACACCAGCTGGAGATCGCTCAGAGGACGCAGAGTATAGTGGCCTTCATTAGAAGTTTGAAAGAGTTGTCATAAGTCACCTGTTTAGAGACAGAGACAGACGTTACTCCAAAAATCATTTACGTTCATGATGGTTTCAGATCTAAAAATATTAAGTACTGTGATGTTTTCTGAAAATGATTGTCTTCTTATATATAACGAACATATGTCACATATTTCTATTAACATTTTTAAAAGATTTTACTATAATTGACAGCATCACCTGTGGTCCCGTCTACTGTGATGTAGTGCCTGTGCGAGCAGCTCCGAGGTGCTTTGGAAGGAGCGACTGAGCTCATCGAGCTTCTGCTCCATTGAGATGATTCTCTGCTCAAGCTCATGATAAGAGCTGTTCCAGTTTGCACTTAGATCACACATGATCATCTGCATCTGTTGAATACAGGAAGTGTTGTTAAATTTGGGAATAAAAACTGTTTCGAAATGAGCCTTTTAATAAAAGGAATTAGAAGTCATGAGATATTTTTTTCCCTTTTGGTTTCAGGTTTATTCCTCATTTGATGAGTTATGACTTTACATCCTTTTTCTACTTTTATTTTTATACACACAGTCATAGGGCCTTGTCAGACCTTAGCTAAACGTTTTACAGAGTTTTTTATGGGAGTTTTTAACTGAAAATGTATGTCTAAACACCTAGTAATAAAGAACATGGGCCGATCTAACGTAACACGGATTACGCAAGAGCTGAGTTACATGAGTGCCTCTTTAAAGCACAATGAATGTCTTGCTCACCTTCGACAGATCCACCATCTCACTGGCAAAATCCCTCAGCTTTCTCCGCTTCAGTCGCAGGTGACGAAATCTAATTGAAGACAACGAAATGTTTTCATTAAAAGTTCTAAACCTAAGAACGTTACACCAATACCTGAGTCCGGGTAGCCAGCAGAGCAGCGCCACCGGAAGTCTGTTTTTTTGTGTTGATATATCTGTTATTTATGTTTCTTATGTCTTAACGTAAACACAAATTTCCCCTTTGGGGCACAATAAAGTGTATTTCATTCATTCATTCATTCATTCATTAGAATTAGCAGCTGTTACATACAGTTTACATCTCACAGAAGGGAGTACACCCCTCACATTTTTGTAAATAATTTATTATATCTTTTCATTTGACAACACTTTGCTACAATGTAAAGTAGTGAGTGTACAGCTTGGGTTATCAACAGTGTAAATTTGCTGTCCCCTAGAAATAACTCGACACACAGCCATTAATGTCTAAGCCGCTGGCAACAAAAGTGAGTACCTCCCTAAGTGAAAATGTCCAAATTGGGCCCAGTTAGCCTATTTCCCTCCAGGTGTCATGTGATTCTTTAGTGTCACAAGGTCTCAGGTATGAATGGGGAGCAGGTGTGTTCAATTTGGTGTTCTCGCTCTCACTCTCTCATACTGGTCACTGGAAGTTCAACATGGCACCTCATGGCAAAGAACTCTCTGAGGATTTAAAAAAAAGATTTGTTGCTCTACATAAAGTTGGCCTAGGCTATAAGAAGATTGCCAAGACCCTGAAACTGAGCTGCAGCAAGGTGGCCAAGACCATACAGGGCAGGTTCCACTCAGAACAGGCCTCGCCATGGTCGACCAAAGAAGTTGAGTGCACGTGTGAGGGCTGTACATACAATGCTCAACAAATCTTAATGGACCACCACCAAAAAATTATAATTTTTAAGTCACATTATTGGTGATAACCAAAATCATACATGTTTCTGTAATGGTTAAGCCATCAGTAAACTCTAGTATTTCCAATGCTAAAATAAAATTGTTGGTATCCATGAATTTTCAAATTTACTGTTTTATAAGAAAGGAAGAAAAATAGTAAATTATTAGTTTTTTATAGATGCCCAACAACTGCAGTTATTTGGTGGCAGTCCTAATAGAAAAACATGTTTTAATAGTTGAATGTTACACATGATTAATTTCCCACTTCTTAGAGAGGATGAATGAGCCACCTCAAAAGTATAGATATAAAATTGTGAATAAAGTAATAAAATGTTTAGTTTTTGATTCCTAAAATATTTGTGTTTTCTCTTTATTATGGCAAATAAATTTGTTAAGCACATTACTGCACATACATTTTCCAAGTATGATCATTTTAAATGGGAAAGCCTGTATATGACTCTTTAAACTATGAAAAAAGAAGATCCATACAATGGAAGTTAATAGGCCAGTGTTGTTTGGTTACCAACAATCTCCAAAATATCTTCTGTGCTGTGCAAAAGAAAGTCATGCAGTTTGGGAATGACATGAGAGTAGATGATAAAATATAAAATATTTTGGGGGTAAACTATCCCTTGGATCCCTTAGGATGAAGAGAATCTGATTAATGCACAAAATGTAAATGTGTTGGAGCTGCTTTTTTCTTTTTTGCTGATAAATCTCGATAAAGTTATTAAAGAAAGTTTTATACTGTATATGTGTGCAATACGAATTCTCAGAATTTCTTGATGTGTCGGTTTTGTGTTTAGGTTTCTATGAACATTCTGTGTCCCAAAAAAGCAAACCGCTTATGGAAACTGGTCATTCCGGAGGTAACAGAGGTAACCACCAGTAACTGCTGAAACATGCAAAAATGACAGACCGGTGTCCGTGTGACACAGACCGAGAGCAATGGGAACAGACCAAAAACAGAAACCAGAATGACCTCCCGACTCTTCGCTTGCTCAGTCCATCCACCGCTATTTTCGTTTTTAATTTATCACTTGCTTTCTTTCCAGCATATTTTTGGTGGTTCTGCTTACTGTAAAACAGGAAGTCAAAATTCCCTCCACCCAACCACTGTTGCCCCTGCTCACAAACACACATGGAACATTCTAAGCGGCAGATTCCCGGAGTCATCAATAATATGAAATATTGCTGTGAATAACTCAAAAGAACATTTTATGAAGAAAACCAAAGGCAGCCAGGTGAGCATCTCTTTTTAAACTCAGACTTTTATCTGCAGAAAGATTGGGGCTGTTGTAAACAATTAAGAGTTGACATCAATTAGCTGAGTTATGGTGAAACAAGCTACTTCCAGATGCTGAAAGAACACTGACTGCTGTTATTAGGACCATGAGATCAACAAGACTGCATGTTGTGAAAGCTCAAATGCAGCTACTTTCATTTGCTCTGCTATAATTATTTATTGTGTAAAATGTTATTTCTGTAACACTGATTTGTATAGGAAATGAAAGTAAAAGAGAAGCAGCAAAACGAAATGGCTAAAAACATAAACAGTGTAAACTCTTTCACAAAACATACTTTAATCAACATTTGTTCTCAAGTTAAATATTTCTTTTGTTCATTTTTTTCATCCAAATACAGTTAAATCTAAAGAAAGTATGTTATATTAAATGTTTAAACAGGTGTTACGTATAAAAAGTTTCATTGAACACACGCTCATGGCCTGGTTGGTAAATTATATCATATTTTCATGTAATAAAAACAGGAGTTAGTAAGTCCTGATGTCCACTACAATGGTTATCAAACAAAATTAGTGAATTAAGAAAAGAAAATCTATATGCTCTGTCAGCCCCAACCACAAAAATGTGGCATGTCCCCTTAACAGTACAGTAGGACTTAGATGCATTAGAGGTCTCAGACTCATTTCCACCATAGTGGACGAAAATGAATTGCTGGGTCTCAGGAGGATATATAAACAGAACAAAACTATTTTTGTTATTTTCACATAAAATATAACAAGGTCAAAGAGGTCAAAATAATATAAAAGATGCCCTGTATTTTTCTGACATCAAAACCTGGAAAGAAAACAAGTTTTTTTCACTTTAAGCAATACAACAGTAATATTTGTGCATGTATTTAGGAAAAGTTCAACAACTTTTTTATGTGATAATCAGTGATCATTTGTATCACTGTTTTCATATGTCTTTTATGTGCCTTGTCATAATGGCAGTCTTTCACATTGCTGTTGGATGACTTTATGTCACTCCTGACATTTGATTTTGTTGAAATTCAAAAGACACTGGACTGGATTGGTCACAATACATCTAGAAATTAAAGCGGCCATTCCCCGTGATGCCAATTTTTAAACTTTAGTTAGTGTGTAATGTTGCTGTTAGAGCATAAACAATATCTGCAAAATGATAAAGCTCGAAGTTCAATGCCAAGCAAGATATTGTCTTTAACAGAATTCGCTTTTCATTCTATGAAAGCTGTTCTGTGTAATACACTGATATTGTGTGTGTGTGTGTGTGTGTGCGCGCATGTGTGTGTGCACGTGCGTGCGTGCGCATACCTCTAAAACACTTTTATGAACCGTCCTTTGAAGTTCTGCTTGCAAATGTCTCCTAGTCAATCTGCTTGTTTTATTATTCAACTAAGGTCCAATATAAATAGGCAAAACTAACGCTTCTGTTGTTAGTGTTAATTAATATAGACGGTCTGACCCATTCGGTTCGGTGTCATTTCCCGTGCCATAGTAGGAAAGAAATTGCAATCTCTAACAAAGATTGGCATTTGCACATGCACTAGCAGACCTCCGTTAAACTTCGATCGATCCACATTTGTGTAACTGATGAAGTGAAGTTGACGCCATTGTTACTGTTTATTGCTAAAAGCCAAAGCTTATGAATACACGTGCACTGAGAAGGGACCGACCAATCGCAACAGCCTGAGAAGTGGAAGCTCGCTGATATGGTATGGGTGGGACATCTTCAGACACACGCTCTAAGCGGGGAACCAATCACGACAGACCTGGTCAGCTTTACCAATCATAGCGTTTCGGAATGAGGGACTTTATATAGACAGGAAGAAATCCAGTCGTTTTGTTAGAAGAGGGACAGCGGTGAACATTAGACTTGAAATATGTGAACTATAAAGCGTTTTTGAAACTAGAAACATGAACATCCATTGTTAAACACCCAAAAAACATAACCAAAGAAAAAACAGCAAAAGATTGGCTCCTTTAAGATTAAAGGAAAATTTGGAATGGTGTCTTATTTTTTTCAGCGTATCATCCTTTGCTAGTGTTAACCGCTACATGTTTTCATTTGTTGGACAATAAGCCTAAACAACTCAAAGTACATTCGGAATATATTGGAATTTAACCCACAACTTGGTGTTGCAAGTGCTATCAACCAGTTTAGCTAGAGGATTTTGAATGGGTGAATGTTATTGTGAAGGTACATATGACTTACACACAAATGGCCTCCAGCAGAGATCTTTGATGATGTCGATTTTCTCCACTGTTGTCCTTTTCCTGGGTGGTTCGATGTAGCAGCCAACATTCTCTTAACACGTTGGCTGCAGCATGCCGGATCTGTGGCACAGAGGATATGATTAATAGGTCATCTATTTGTCATAACTGCTTAATGATCCATTAATGGTCTACCAAGTAAATGTTTCAATTGTTCACCAGACAATCGATAAAATACTGAGAATAAATGGTGCTGTAATTCCAATTAAATTTCACTCTGTAACTGTAAAACGTGTATCCTATGATATTCGCTTAATAGGACAAGGTGTTATAATCCCACTATTTCAGCACAATTGAATTGCCCAATATTTATAGATTGTGTGGACACATGAATTTATACAACTAGTATAATACAATTGGTGTGGGGAGGTCTTGATGAGAACACAAATGGAAAAAGACAAAAATGGAAAGACACAATGGTTATTCTGAGGGTGATTCGTGGATGACAATAGTGATCATAAAGTTATATGAGGGCCTTCATTTTTTTATAAAACACATTTCTCCACCTTTGATTCTATTATTTTCTCAGTGTCTTCCTGCAGCAGACCTGGTTACTCATAATGATGTCACAAGCTCCCTGCCAATTTTGTGTATTTGTGGTTATTATTAGTTTCCAGGACGGACTGTGTCCAGATGTCTTCCTTTAAGTATCATCAGAGTAAATCGCTGATCTGATGAGTTGGATATGTGGCACGCTCACACACACATAGTGATGTACCCTTGGACAGGATATGGCTTCTGCTAAGTTGAAAGCACAGGATCCAAACCTATCCAGATGATTATGTTAACAACCTCAGTGTTTTTTTCGTGGTGGAATGTAATGTAACCACGGGTTTCCTGTACACCGGAAATGAACATGCATTTTTGTGTCAAGGGTATTTTGGGTTATTCTTCAGCTGAATTGTATTTATACTTTGCATTCCATGATAGAAATGTGACTTATTACATATTATATTTCACTGATGAGCATCATAGAATTTCCATGACTTTTCCAGTCATTTGTGAATAAAAGATAAGGATTAATCCTTGCATAGTGTTCTGGTATGTGGGACCTGTTTGCAGTGTTCAGGAACTCAACGGCCTGTTTTCAGAGAATCGAGATGTGTAAAACGCATGTGAAATATGTAATATAAAAAAGCATTTTTTGAAAATCGAAACATGAACACCTATATTGTTTAGCACATCATAAACATAATAAATACTTATTTAATAAAATAGGACCCCTTTAAAAAATGATGTGATGAACTATTTTTTCAACCTCAGACATTTATATTGCATTTGTAGATACGTATATTTTTTTTCACCCATGTCAATGATTTTTCTTTTTTAGGACATTTTTTAATACACAATTGTGATTAAACAGAAGTAAATGACAAATACTATATATATGCTGTCTATGTTGTTTGTGACTGGAATAATGTAAACATCTCTAAAGGATTTTTTCATGAATGGTTAAGAATGCAATGATTTAAAAATGAATAATTCTGTTCCCTTATGCAAAGAAAATATATTTTCCTATATATTCACTCTCAATATATTAAATATTTGAAGACATATTTGAAAATAGATAGCATAATACACCGATAATATATTATTATACATTATATATTTATTAACATAAATTGCCGCTTTTCATACAGTATATTAAAAAATATAAGCAGTTGGTTTCAATATATGGAAATGTATTATTAAATATAATGCATTATATTTTCCAGTATATTCCCATATATTATTGTTTTGTAAGGGTTGGGTCCATTAGACAGTGACACTCAAACATTGAAGTAACAAATATATGAACAACATATAGGGTTAATGTTAGATATATATACAGTATATATATACTGTATATATTAGATGTACTAGCTATTTACAGCTGATGATACATTTTGGAGCTGAGCATAATAAGAAAAACGAATTTAACCTTTTAAAATTCCGACCTTTTCAGAACTTTTTAAGTTAATTTTCCTTTCCACCTCTGGGAATGTCATAATGCAACCCTTGTGTAGTTGCATGCCAATAGCGACAGTGCATTTGCATTCACACCATGGTTAAATATTGTCAGAATCTTTTCCTGACCACCTCTGAATGTGTTTTCAGTGATCCGATCGCAATTCGAACAATGCATTTTGGGACCTGCCTTCACTATGGTTAAGTGCTATTCAAATGTGTTCCCATTCCCGAAAAGACATTAATGCCAAGCATGAAGAGATCCACAGTAACAAGAACCTGTCAACAGAAGCTTGCCTACTCCAATATACCTGCTTCCCTCTCACTCCCTTTCCTTTTGTGAAAAGCCTTACCAACTATTATCCTCCTCTATGCATTTATTTGTGGGGTCTCTCTGCCTTCGCACTGATAAACAAACAGATGGATCCTGTTTTGAGGAGTGTAACACTTCAAAGCACCACCCTGATCACCAGCCCACCTAGCCATGTTGATCCACCCACTAAACACCCTCTCTCCTCCATTCCTGAACATCACATACGCTCTCATGGACAGACACATTTTTCCTGACAGGGACCTGATTGTTTCCTCCCTTCGACGCCTTTTGTTGGCTATTAGGAGCTTAGCTGCTATCTCTGGCTGGCCGACCTAAGCTTTTTCCCACACTGTGCAGTTGTCCGGAACTCCCTATTTAAAGAAAAAATAATATTACAAAAAAGCCTCCGAAATAATAAAACGCGAGCTGTATGGAAAATAATGTTGATTCCACCAATGCCTGTTCATCCTCTGGGTCACTGCCTTTTTTTTCTCACGCCAAACAGAGAGCTGTTATTTACGGATAGTTAGGGATTCCAAAATGCCTAAAATAAGCCTGATTATCATTAATCTGTCTTTTTATTACAACCAATAAGTAAATGACATGTTATAAACCAATATATGTTTAAAGAAATAACGTGTGTGCTGTGAATGTATTGTAAAGACAATAGAGAGTTGGGATCTTCTAAACACCAAGACATGAAAACGTTTTCATATGGTGGTCCATGTGCTCACCCGCTTGGAGATCTGAATGTCCATCATGAAGAAATGCACATGTTTCTCTCCTTTGTTGAGCGCCAACTTCTTAGTCATGACTGCTACCAACATAGCAGTGCATGCCACACCCTGACAACAAACACACACACACATGAGCATGGTTACCAACTGTCTCCATATCCCAAACATGCACTCATGCATTTAGAGTTAATATAACAGACAATACACAGAATTCCATCCAAGACAAAGTGCAGTGATAGTGTTTTTTACGATATTACAAGTGCATTTACCTTAGCTCCTTCATTTGTTGCATTAGAGGAATTAGAGATAAAACGGTGAGATTAAAAATTGCTACAAATTATTTATGGCATTTGGGGAAATTGGTGTACAGATATATCACAGAACCCTTCAGAGTAATACGAGACCTTGATCACCCTTTCATATTTTTTGGAATAACAAACTGGATATACATTACCCCTTCCATATCACACTATCATTTGAAGGATAACAGGTGAAGCTGCCCACATCATTGTGAAGCTGATTTCTTGGGTCTTTATACTCTATATCTGACCAGCGAATAACCATTTTGAATATTTTTGCTGAATCAGCTACAGGTGAGATGGCTTTCCCCTTACTTATGAGCACTCAGTATTCTGTTCCAGCGGGATAAGGAAACTTTTCTTCTGGTTTTCCAAGACTTGGGCACAGGTTGGCATACCCTCCTGATCTAGTGGCGCCAAATGCTATAAACCACCTAAAAATGGCAATGGTGGAAAGTTTTCCCTAAAAAAAGGGGAAAGCTTATAAAAACACAGAGCGAGAGAGGAAAAGAGGAGTGATGGATTATTTTCCACTGTGTCAGGGAGGTGTCTGGGTTTGGCTTTAGCCCCACGCTCCTGTCGTGTGAGTCTCACGCTCCTATCCTGCCCGCTTATCTGCTCTGTTCGGAAATGAATGCTGGAGGAGGGCGAGACAATCCAAATGTACATGCAGCTGTGTGAGTCATACGTGGTCTACACCACAGAACAGCAGATGGTCACTTAGACATGCTGGCATGTGCTCACATTGCCACAACGAAGATTGATTCTCATTTTTAGAATTAATTATTATGTTCAATTTCAGCTATAACTATCTAAGCGCATATTAATGCATGCGACTCTATTAGGATACACTGATACAATTTAATTAGTTGAATTCTTGTAAACCTCTGGCTGTGTCTGAAACTGCTCCCAATCTCCTAGTGCACTAAACCGGGTGTCCGAAACCAGTCAACTACTTCCTTCCCTACATTCGGTCACTATTTTTTACCCACAATGCACTCTGATTCACTCACTATTTCCCATGATACAACATGAGACGATCAACTGATTAGAATCAGATGGAGGACATGTGGACTGAAAGTGTCCGAAATCACTCACTCATTTTCATTCACTTCTTCCCCATATAGTGGACTAAAATGTAATTCGCTACATAGGGAATAGTGAACGAGGGAGAGGTTTCAGACACAGCATCTGACATGAAGTTAACAGATATCGACTACATTTTCAAGCACATTGAAATGATCTTGTGCGGGTGTAACCAAAGAATTTGGTTCATATGCAAAACAATCTGCGTATCACATAGCTAAAGCCTTCCCTCCCTCCTTTACTTAGTGAACACCCAGACACAAACAAACACTGTGGATCAAACTAACAATATTCATACAGAAGTCATATTAAAACGATTATTTTATTATGTTATAACGCTATGCTTTCAACATCACCTTTATATGATATGTCAAAGAAAAACTATTTTACATTCAAAAATACTCTCAGGGAAACACCTGCCGGATATTTGTAAAAGGGACAGTTCACCCCAAAATGAAAACTCTGTCCTCATTTACTCACCCTCATTTAATTTCATACCTGTTTAAGATACTTTGCTCTGATGATATGAATGTTAGCAATTTTCAATTAAATTTTCAGGGAATATTCAATGGTAGTCAAAGGTGCTCCAGAACTGTTTCTTTATCTAAATTCTTCAAAATGTCTCATTATGTGTTCAACAGAACAAAAAAATATACACTATTTTTTACTACTATGGTAGTGGATGATGTCCCAGAACTGAAAATTGCTTACATTCTTCCAAATATATGTGAAGTATCCCTTTAAAGCAAAACATATTTTTACTTTATTGTCAATATTGTTGTTTATAATTTCCAACTACCAATTTCGTATGTACAGTATATGCAATGTTAATTCCTCTGGTGAATGTATTTATAAATTCTGTGTGCTAATATTAATTTAATTTTAGTAATTAAAGCTATGTATGCTGTCATTTTAAATATAATGCCCTAAGTAGCTAAACAGGACAGTGTACAGTATATTGTTATAAGATAATACCTGTAACATAATACCTAAATTATAGTTATGTAAAGTTTATACATATATTTACCATAACACCTGTGAAGAGACAAACCACCTTGCCACAGCTGGTATGAGGGGAGACATCTCCATAGCCCACTGTGAGGAAGGTGATGGCAATTAGCCACAGCGCTGTGCCCATGCCACCTGTCTCTACCTGTTCCTGCCTATAGGCGGAGACAGAGAGTAACTGAATGTGAGTGAGTGGCCACAGGAATAATTTGCTGCACAGTATTTATGAGTTTTGAAAAACCATGCAGGACATTTTTACAATACATGAGAGTTTTTAATAGGGCTTCAATGACCTTTCATAACCTGAAAATATTGTTACAAACTATGAAAACAACGCCAATGATGAATTAAATAATAAAACTTTTCACTACCTACACCCTGAAAGGAAGAGTTTCAAGAAATCTAATACGTGTGGTTAGTGACATGTTGTCAATGCTGAAGAACAATTTGTTTGTAGAATAAATCTATTTGTACTACAATTCAAAACAAAGTGTGAATGAATGAATGAATGAATTGCACTTCATGAGCTTTTATCTAATAAATCAACAGGGGTGATTGCAAGATTCTACGTTGACATGTTTACACAAGGTCAAAAAACATTTGGTGAGCACCAAATACATACTCTAAAGTAGCTAGACCTTCATACTGAAGGTCTGGAAGCTTTAGCCGCTTTCTTTGGCCAAGGTCCGCCCGAGAGCCCAAATGACTGACAGGTAAAGCAACTAATCACGTTTCGTTTTGAGGCGTGGAAAAGTCACCGCAGTAACAGACCGGTGTACATTCCCGAACGTGTCAAAAGTTAACAGCTACAACAATGATTGTAAGTTCATGCCGTGAACCTTGCATACTTTTAAGAACTTTTAAGCGTTTTGTCGATCATGATGAATTCTTATTGCGACCGTTGTAAACACGACAGCTTACTTCTTAGATCAGACGGCTTTGTGTTGTTTCTAGGCGGATCGTTAAAGAACGCGACACTCACGTCTCCCGGAAATCCTGTGATCAGATGACGACTTCGAACGTGCTGAAGTGTTTTCAGAAAAGTGTGCCTTATGCATCAGACGTTTAGCCAACGCTCCGAGTCTTAGGCTGAGACTACCAAATACATAAATACCAAATACATATAATGCAAACAAATGGACCATGTGTGTGTGTGATCAGCTATGTTTGAGTGTCTCTGTTTGGCTATTTAACTGTGTATGTGCTTGTGTTTGTTACCTCTCGCACAGTCGCAGCATCCAGGATGCTGAGAGCCAGAAGAACATGATGAAGACCAACAACGTGCGGGCAGGATACTGGTTCATTAACAGCTTGAGCACAAAGCGAAAGGTGAAGTTGATGTTGTTGAGGGAGCCGATGCTCCTGTAGGAAGCGCTGAGGAGAACCTTGCTGTGCAACAGGACGGCCCTGTGCACCAGATAAAGCCTCAAGAACATAAGGCCCGAAAGCAGCAGCTCCACATCTAGCATGACTTCTTTGTGACTTGAGGACAAGCAGAGGGGAGCAGAGGAATTTCCCTCAGATTTTTCCCCCAGCCTGTTCCCCATGTCTGGCCTCAGGTAGGTGGCCACGGGATGGATAGCACATACAACGAGCTCCAGAGAGATGCCAAGCACCCGGTTACTGGTCATGGCAATGCGCCAGTCCACCTGGTTGTGGTCGCTGATGAAAAGCTTGAAGAAAGGAAAGAAAACAGGCAGGATGTGTACAGTATCAACAAGAGAATCACTTGATTGATCTCACAAGGAAGCAATGATTAACAAAGTATGGCAGAGAAAAGAGAGCGAGCAAAGCATTCCTGATTCACGGTAAGAGCGGAGCCAAAATAAACCCAGCCCTGCCCTCTCTGATAGGGTGCCTGCCTATAAACTGCGTTTCTTGTGAAGGAAAAATGTGTCAGTGAAATTACTCACAAGCATAAATCATAAATGAACGCCTCGTTAATTGTATGACACAAAAAATCTTAAACATGAGTTTGAGCATAATAAGAATAAACACCACACTAATCCACAGAGAGGTAATAGTGTTTGTGTTTTGGATAACATTCCGCACTTCGGAAAGTACGTGGTCAGGAATTCTGTTTTAATTTTGTCCTGATTTACCTGCTACACCTGTTGTACTTTCCATCCAATTTTAGCTGATAGAAAACCTGACGTCCATTACTGTAAATGTGACCCAGTCTGGCTTAAAACAAGACTTAAATCTGAAAATCTAAATATGACGTAGGGCATCCAATTTTTTATTTCAATCTTTGTAGGAAAAATGTATTTATAAATCTCTTTGTTATGTTGAATGCAAAAGGAGATATTTTGAAGAATGGAGGAAAGCAAACAGCTCTGGCACTTTTGACTACCATTGTAATTTTCCTACTATGGTAGTCAATGGTGGCCAAGAACTGTTTGGTTACAAGCATTCTTCCAAATATCTTTCTCTGTTTTCATCAGCACAAAGACATTTATACAGATTTGGAAAACTCGAGGGTGAGTAAATGATGACAGAATTTTTATTTTTGTATGAACTTTGCATCAATTAATCACTGTTGCTAAACCCAAAATAGCATACACCAATGATCTTATGGTTTGAAACATTTCAATGGGAGATGAAATTAAAGAAGGTTTTAGCAAAGTTTCATCACATGTTATATTATGTAGCACAAATCCTATCATATCAGATTAGAAAGTCAAATAAGACTGATGGAACAGAAGTAAGTCCTCATACATAGACACATGTCCTCAGACACTGAAAGAGAACCAAGTGAAGTCAAATTAATTTTCATTTAGATGGAAAAAACACTCACTCTGATGTCTTTATAATGGAAGGCAATGATGAGAATGAGAGCAGACACCCTGTGGAGAAGCTGATGAGACCGTTTATAGAGAGTGCATATACAGATCCCTATGGAAAAGAAACAAACCAAAAAGAATGAGAGATAATTATATAATAAAAGCTTATAGTGAGGGACCAAAATTCTTTTTCCACTTGAAAACTGAAAAAAAACTTTTTAAAAACTCATAAAGAGCTAACAGGTAATATTTCTACTGTTCAGAAATATATCAGGCATACATGCCATTAGAGGTCAAAACTCCAATCCATTATTCAAGCAGGCACTAATTAGGGACTAAATGATGTGGAAAGATGCAATATGACCGTAGGCAGTGTAAGCTGCAAAAAAGTGAAAGAAATGTGGAAAAACTTGCATAATTTTCCTGCATAGCAAGGGGCCGAATTCATGAACGTGTTCTTAAGATGTAATAAAAATAAGAAAGTTCCTAAGATAAATTATAAGTAGTGTGTCTGTGTAAGAATATTTCTAAGTAGTGCAACTTTTGTTCTTAAGAAATTTTGTTTCTTAATTATTTTGTAAAGAAACGCATGTGCACGGGGTAATTAGATTAAAAAATGTTAATGGATTGACAAACACCTCGTGATTTTTAATGAGCTTGTCACATAAGTTGGCCAATTAACTGTTGCATGCTGCAGAATTTATATGCACATTTCCTCTCCAATGTTGAGTTGCTTGAATGCAGAATGTAAGATCACAAATAAAACTGTAATGTAAAATAGGTTGACTTGTGGAGTTAGGCTTGATAATCGTTATATATTGCTGCTGTCCCTCTGAAACCTTGTATCTCCATATTTCCTAATTTATATTTTTGGCCATAAATCATTATTATTAGTCACCCTTAATGTTTATCAGTGGGTTTTGCAAATATCAAACCAATAAAAAGTATTTAAAAGTGCTTGTCAACTTTTAAAGAGTACAGAGAATAGTGAATTTTGGGGGTTTGTTTTATCAAATGTTATCACTTAACCAATCTTTGGGGAAGTAAACAGGATAAATGATACATGATATATTGAAACGACCTTATAAATTAGAATCTAAATGATAATTTAAGAAGAAAATTGAAGAATGTTTTTCTTAAGAATGTTTTGTGAACCTGGCCACTGGAATGAGCGCACTCGTACTGAAAGGTAAATGATTTTCTTTATAAAGCATTCTAGCACAGCCATGCAGCTTGACATAACCACGGGCCAGTAAAACATTAAGCATCTTTATTTGCCTGTGTAAATTTAGGTAATAAAAAACTATAATGGGTATTTCATGACCTTTCAAGTGTAAAAAACGCAATTTTGGCTATTGCAGTTTGAAATAAACTGTCAGAAGTATTATCTTAAGGTTAAGATGACCGTTCTGTTGATTTAAGTCTCCAGAGGTAAGATGATGATTAATACATTTAAGGGTAACACAAATTATGTCCGAAAGTGCAATTTTGACTGTTTACTTTTAAACATTTTGTCTAGTAATTGCTTTTTATATGAATAATGATGTTTAGGCCTAACTGGCCTTATTTACCTATTGTATTTTTGCTCTGTCCTTAGAAAAAAAACTAGAACTTCCTTTTTACTTGACATTTGTTGCTCATTGGGGAGAAAATTAGCAAAAAAGGTCATTAAAAAAAAAAAAGATCAAAAGGTACTTGCCGCTGCAGATAGAGTCGCGACAACGGAAGTTAGGATAATTCTTTAAATTCTTTATTGAATTAAAGTGATTTAGCCCTTGAGAAAATAATTACGAACTTCTTTTAAGAATTCCACTTCTATCCTTATGAATTTCTTTTAAGTGAAATTTTTCTAAATCTGTCCCCTGGTTTCTACCAGTTCTGCTACCACAGACATTGCATGTTTGATTTTTGGTATAGTGTAATTATACAGGGTACAGAAAGGCAAAGTGAAACTCAACTACTACTGTGTTCTTGATCAATATATTTAACCACGGGTAAATATGATGACTGATGAAAAACGTGACAAATGAGAGACACTTTTCTTACAGACCCATCTGACATACCCGGATTGAAGTAATAAGGCAAGGTGCCAGATTTAGGTGGATAAAATGCAAAAACACTTTTGTATTCTTCCATACAGTTCCGTTAATGTAGCTATAGAGCTAATAACCCAATTGTATATATATTAGGTAAGTGTATGAGAATAAAACACAACAACATTAATGAAACAGAAGTTTAGGGGGTGGGGTTGAGGGCTGAAGTTTGTTTTTCCCACTCCAATCACCACGGTATGTGAAGAGAATAACACATGAAAATCAGCACAGTGCTTTTGTCCCATTAGAGGTCAACACTTGAATCCATTATTCAAACGGGCGCTAATTATGCACTAAATGGTGTGGAAAGATGCAATATGACCATAGGCAGTTGGAGCAATGAAAGGGGGGTTATAGGGGTGGACAAAATGTGGAAAAACTTGCATAAATAGCTCCTTTTCCTGTAGTTTCCAATGGTAAGCCTCCACTCTTGCAAATGCTTTTACACTCCAATTTAATTCTTTCTTTAAATTGTCACAGCAGTATTGCCGAAGGAGTATGACCAAAAATAACAGCATAAAACTTTTTACTGAACAGATTACCTGCCAGTCAGGTAAAGCATGATCCAATCACAACTGCACAGTATAGAGCTAACAAGTTCTTATGGTCCGAAAGGAGATTATATAGAAGCTTTGCATTTTATTAATGTTAAAGGAATAACTTTTACTTTCTATATGACACTAACTGTATGTCGCTATATATAGTGTACATATTTTCTTTGTTGCTTGTCATTATGGTTCTGCATTCTTTAGGTGTCAGTCAATACCTTTTCAAAGTATTGAGTATCAAAGTTATTATGTAATGAATGAAATAAAACTTTCATTATGAGAAACAATAACTTTAATCAACAACATTTAGGGGGCTATTCTCCATCTTGGAAAGGTTACTTTGCATCAGTATCTCAAAATCCGGTCAGACAGAGAAATTGGAAACAGAACTCGTACTGCAACATACATATACTGTATGCACTTTAAAAAAATTGAAATGCTTAATGCTATGGTCTACATTACACCTGTCTCTATCATTTAAAATGCATCACATAATCACAGTTAAGATACAAATTAGAATACAAAATACCACTTATGGAAGGCATTACTGAGTTATCGAAATGTACGGAATGCACATGATATCTGGTTTGCTCTCAATGGCACTGTTACTGTGTGTGTTCTGTCAGTGGCCAGCAGACAGAGGTTATAGATGACATATTGCCGATCTTATCGGGCTGTATTTCTGTGATCTTTTCCCCCGAAATTCAGAAACGTAGGCTACCTTTCTTAAAATTTCTGAGAATAAAAACTACATAAACATGTTCTAAACTCTCTTTTCATTACGGTTTCATTATGATTAAGAATTTGTTCAATTTACAAATATATAATATATAATAATAATTAATTTTAAGACCATAAGCAAGCCTTAAAGTTTCACGTGGTTCCAGCCACATGTAGGCTACTCTCCGCATTTACAGAATTTGGTAGATTAAAAAAACATTATTTACTCAAATTAATCTTTAGAATTTTGCAACATTAACTTACTTTCTTTACTAACTCTTACTCTCTCTGAGCTATAGACTATCAGTTTAATAAAATATAATTGCCTCATCCAAAGTTTTCATCCATCAATTTCGCCAGGCGAATGAAACCCCCAGCTTCTTTAAATTACCCGTTACACCTGATCTCAGGTGCACCGTGCACCATCATTACATGGAATTCATGTTATAAGATGTATACTTACTGGTTGGTACACGACAGGGCACAGTTCAGCATGTAATATCATTAACATTATTCCCAACAACGCGGTTCCCAGAGCCCACGAGCACAGGCGCTTCTTGTCCTCAAGAAGAAACTTTCTGTCCCGCAGTCTGTAGAGATTTCCCCCTTCGATCGGGCTGTGCCTCTTCCCCGACGGCGACAGCGGCACTCTGATCTCCATCGTCTCGCCGTTGTGGTTGACGACTCCGTCACAGTTTCTGCCGTCCACCTTCGAGTCGAAATGCGAGAAGCGCGAAGTCATCTCCATTGCGCGCTCTTGATTTCAGTCCTGACAGACCTGTTCGCCTCCTTCAGTCGCCTCCATCCTGTCTTTACCCCACAAATGTTTCATAGACCGGAGGATGGCATGGGAAAGTGAGGCCGTATTCCAAGTGGTCCACTTTCGTATCGCAGTGGCGAAGCGAACTCCGAAATGCGCGCCCCCACCTGAACTCTTCCTCTCACACACACAGTGCTTACGCTTTGACCAGAGCCACAGGCGTCCGTGGAAACGCGCTCCGACACTCTTCAGTTTGAAGTTTCGATTTTACGCACTGTACGCCAAAGGCAAAATGCTGTGGATGGATTACAGTCACTTTTAAAAGTGCCGCCACCCAATATGATGTGAGTGACTCAAATGTATTCACTTGCTGCGATTGTGATGTGTCTTACTAAAAGGTTATTGCTGTGACAAAGTCTTGAAGAGTTTCATTTTAAAACGGATTACAAAGTCTTGAACAAAAATGTTAGCAGTAAGTTTTTAAATGTCACATATTTGCGTCTGACGCTGGCAAACTCCAGTGAGAGGCATAAGAAAGAGTGTAGTTCACTAATCTAAACGGGCAGAAGGCCACCAAAAAAATGCACTGCCCACATCAGCTGCGTTGATGTCTGTGATTAAATAATACCATATGGCCACACGGTTGTCGCCGGCCAACCTTTTTTTTTTACATACGCCTTCTTCAAACCCATGAACTTAAAACAAGTCTATTTCTATGCTCTAAACCTAGTCTGTCTTCCTCTTGGAATGACGTACACTCAACGGGCCTAGGATGTGGATCCTTCCGACTGTGAATCCTGTAGCACTTAGTTTACAACAACCAAACTGTTCTTAAACATCCCAGTAAGTGTTTACTTACTGAGCCGTAAAAACGAAGGTTTATTATAAGATCCACAATATACAGTAGGCTATAATGTCTTATATGTAGTTGGTATTAAGATCCATTCAAGTTCTAAGCTTTATATGCTCCAACAAGGGGTTTAAAGCATTAGTTTGATTAAGTATGAATTACAGTAGAATTCGACACATTATATAACCTGTACGTAACATATGTAAGGTTAAGGTTTACAAACAGCAATAAAAAGGCATCAATAAAAAGCCATTTTAGTAATAAAATATATTTGTTACAATTATAATGATGGACTGATTTTAAATAAGCATTTTGCTAAAGAAAAGGCAATATCAACAGTGATTACACAATCAAAAACAATTCTAAAATAAAATATTACAAAAAGCACTAATAAATATGCATTTAAGGTTTGAGCAAAGAAAACTCAGTTTTAAGGGCAGTAAAGACTGCATATACAAAACGTTACCTGATTCATTTAAACGAAGAAAATAAAGTGACATTCCATAGCTGAAAAGTTAAAAAAATGTTTTCATTAGTCATAATTGTGTAAAGGCTAAATAAATAAACAGATTACTGTTTTAAATAATCATGTGGGATAAAACACTGTACACTTAACATGCAGTTGAATATAAAACAAACGGCAACAGGTCTCTGAACGACTAAAAGAAAGTCCATGTAAAAACAGTATGACTTTAGGTGATGTATACTACCACCTAGTGGTTTTTAGAATAAATTACAACACAATTACATTAGAACAAAGCTACGAGCACTGCAGCACCATTGTGTGGTAAATCACGTATTCTTAAATAACACTTTATATTAATGCAATCCTTCCTATAATGTGAATTCACATTATTTCTGAGTATCCAATATGCAGCACAGCACTTTATGGCTTCAGTATATTAAATTCATTTCTGTATGAAAAAGGTATCGGTTACATGGGATTTTCAGAGGTATTGCGGAATTGATAGATTCTTAAACCTGAGATGAACTGCTAGTAAGGCTATTTAATATTTGGGGTATTTTTTTTCACCAAGGAAGATTATAATTACGATAACCATTACAATATTTTGTTTCCATAAAATACCACTCATTTGAGTGATATGCTATAAATAAAAAGTAAATGCTATAAATAAACATTCACTAAATGAAAAATGTGTTACTTCTCATTGAACACAATTCCAAGTATGCAGCAATTCAACTTTGGCACAGTAGTTATAGAAATATCCCTGTACAGTTTTGATTTAGTCATCATAAAGCTAGTGATTTGTACAGAAGTGGTTTTAAGGTCTTGTTTGGATAAGTGATTTTGGTGTTTCATTAAGCAACAACCCAAAGCAAACATGAATAATGAGTGCAAGTGAAAATATAGGTAATTGGTTACAATTCACGAAACATTATGAAAAGCTGGCACGATTGACACTGTCATTGGTTTATAAAATGGATTTAAAAAAGCTATAAGCAATTAATAGCCCTCTAACCGGGTTTGAGTTGTTTTATCCTTTTACCGCTCCCCATGTTTGCAGGGTAGCATGAGGCACAATGAACTGTGGAGTGGGTTTGGGGAAAGACATAGTAAGCAAACAAAGGAGAAGGTGCTGGTGTGCATACAGTTGTGAAGAACATGCCTCTCTTTTTCTTGTTCTGGGGCCACATCGGTGCATGGAGATAAAAGTAATTTGGGGCAGGGATCTGTTGATAACAGACATAACAAAACGTTTAAAATACCTTAATCTAAAGACCAACATGCCAAAAACTAAAATTTGCAGGGTGTTGAATATAAAATTCTATTGTATTTTATAAATATAAAATCTTTTTTCGACTTGCTTATACTGTACAGACAGATAAATTTACTTGAATAAACTCAAGGTAGTACTACCCTGGTAAAGTAATGTTGAAGAAATGTATTTACCTGTCCTTGAAAAAACGTGCATGGGCCTTTTGGCTCCCTTGCCATGAATCTAGTTGTGTGAGCTGCGTTCTTCACAATTTTCTCTACCACTTCCTTCGTCTCTTTCTCCTTCAATGTCTCTTCCTCCTTCATCTCCCCTTCAGTGTCACTTGAGACGGCCGAGCCGCAGTCAGAAGAGCTCGCTGAATGATAATCAGAGGTATCCAGATTCACAGAATCCCCTAGGCTAAAAGTGTCATCCTGACTCAGGTGAATCTCTGTTTCCTCATCATCCTCCTCTTCTTTTGAAAACTGAGCCACTGTAAAATATCTACAGTTCTCACCAGAGCTGCAAAGAAACATGATAGATTATTACAACAAACTTTTAGCGATGCGTGCTGTTGTTCTCTCATTTCACAGAAATGATCCAGTACAATCATTCACAAAAACAACACAAAGTTTGGCAGATCAGAACAGCTCTTCTTAAATTTGTCAAACATCGCTGCAGTAACACAAATATTGTCATTATAAAGGTAATTGTGTATTATACCTTACAAAGAATAATTAGCAATATATAACAATTATACAATAAATTATATAACAATAAATCATTTTAACATATGATAGACTTGGATATTTTAAAAGTTTTCATTATGTTTGAGTTTGCGTTTTAATTTTGTATTTTTTTGTACACACATAAAATAACTTACCGTGCACACACTTCCAGTGGATCGATCCATACTGTGATCTGACGAGGAAAGCCCAAACGACATGGCTCTAAGCCGCTCTCTTTGCATGCTTGTAAAACTGACTCATCGCAGAGAACGCCTTCATTTATTCTGATACATCTGAGGAATTACAGAAAGAAAGTGAATGGTGAAATCATAATTATTATTGCAAAAGGTCATGGGTTCGATCCAAGGAAACACACAAACTGATTAATGTATTGACTGTAATACACATATGTTTTTAGGATTTTTTTAGAAGTAAAAAGTAACCTGTTTTCATTTCTCTCTTTGGTTACCTGAATGCTTGTCCTCTGCTGGGGTTGTCTGGATACCAATGGCCTGTGAACTTTATAAGCAGAAGCTTTTGTAGTTTAGCCGCAAACAGTTTGGCTTTGATGTTTTCCACACCTCCCCGTTCCACTGCCAAGCATTTGAGAAAGTTCACTCCCGCTTTTACTTCTCTCCTCATTTTCTACACTGCATAGAAAATATGTTTTAGTAGGTTTTAAAATACACCCAAAGTTGGAACATATAGTCCTGGTTTCACAGACAAGGCTTAAAGCTAGTCCCAGACTAAAATGAATGTGTGACATGTCTTAACTTAATATAACTTGCCCAGAAATATCTTAAAATATATCAGTGCCATTGTTTTGTCTCAAGATGCGCACCAGTAATGTATTCTTCTAAGGCATTTTTATAAAAGCTACATAAATATCTTAATTCAACTAAGGGATAGTCCTGGCTTAAGCAAAGCCGTGTCTGTGAAACTGGCATAAAGTATCTATGTGATCATCTCTACTATTACTACACTCTTAAACTTTGCAGTAGTTTTGCAGCAGGTTTGCCAGTAACTTACTGTAGATTTAATTAATACTACTTTTATTAGTACTGT
Organism: Triplophysa siluroides; assembly: GCA_006030095.1. Lineage (NCBI taxonomy): Eukaryota > Metazoa > Chordata > Actinopteri > Cypriniformes > Nemacheilidae > Triplophysa > Triplophysa siluroides. The sequence continues at coordinate 2,517,611 of VCII01000558.1, forward strand.
TTAAATTCGAGCTAAACCTTACTTTAATCAAAATTAAAACACTTCAACTCTTGAAATTCAAAATAAGTCTCATTACTCGCATTAGCACAGCACATTGTAAAAATGACTTGTAAAAAAGATTTAAAACTTTTTTCAATTACGATACATTTACATTGTTAAAAATAAAGGTTCGTCACAGCGATGCCATAGAACAGTGTTTCTCAACCTCTTCATGGTCCTGTAAACCCATTTAAATAACTGGCTTGCAGCTTCAGATGGAACATTGCCCGCAATCAATTTGCAACCACGATCCTCTGTGCATTCGCGATCGAGTTCCAAAAGAATCGTACCTCTGCGCTCCACTGGGGGGCGTGCCCCCTTGTTGAGAACCACTGCATAGAAGAACCATTTTTGATTGCATAAAGAACCAGCCAAAGATTCTTTGAAAAAACATAACTTTCCTACTTTTTTATATTTACTTCTTATGTTAAAGGTTCTTTATGGACCCAAATAATCTTCTATGGCACCATTTGTGTACATAACAAGTGGCGCAAATCTAAAGCGCTCTATCAGTCTCTCCTTTCTTCTTTCTCTGCTGACGTCTCCTCTGCGAAAACCCTGTACTACCACGCAAAAATCAACAACTCTCCTAACCCTCGTACTCTCTTTAAAACCTTCTCTGCTATTCTTTGCCCACCTACACCCTCACCTCCATCTGACCCAACAGCTGATGATTTTGCAGCTTTCTTTGTAAAGAAAACGACCACCATCAGCAGTCAATTCTCTGCGCCACCGCCTCTTGACCACGCCCAACCCCCAGACACATGCTCGCTCCCCTCTTTCTCTCTCCGATCTGAAGACAACGTTTCCAAAGGTTATTTCTTCTAACCACCCGACTACCTGCCCACTAGATCCCATCCCCACTCATCTCCTCCAGGCTATCTCTCCATCGGTTGTTCCAAATCTGACCCACATTATCAACTTGTCTCTTACCACTCGTACATTTCCCACACTCTTCAAAGAGGCCCATATTACACCACTACTGAAGAAACCCACTCTTAATCCTGCACTGTTAGAAAACTACAAACCGGTATCTTACCTCCCATTCATTGCTAAAACTCTTGAACGTGTTGTATGTAACCTTTCTCACCCAGAACAACCTCCTGGACAGCAACCAGTCTGGTTTCAAGAGCGGTCATTCCACTGAGACTGCGCTGCTCTCTGTCATTGAAGCCCTGAGACTGGAAAGAGCTGCCTCTAACTCATCTGTTCTTATCCTACTGGATCTATCTGCCGCCTTTGACACCGTTAACCATCACATCCTCCTGTCGACACTCAAGGCTATGGGTGTCTCTGGAGTGGTCCTAGAATGGTTCAGGTCTTACCTCTCAGGTAGGTCATTTAGAGTATCATGGAGAGGTCTCTGAGTCCCAACATCTTGACACAGGGGTGCCTCAGGGCTCAGTGCTTAGTCCGTTGCTATTTTCTGTATACATGACATCCCTAGGCTCTGTCATTCGGAAACATGGCTTTTCCCATCACTGCTATGCGGATGACACACAACTCCACCTGTCTTTTCAGCCTGACGATCCGACTGTTTCTGCCGCGCATTTCAGCATGCCTAGCCGACATCTCGCTCTGGATGAAGGACCATAACCTGCAGCTGAACCTTGCAAAAACAGAACTGCTTGTAATCCCGGCTGACACAAAGACTCATCACAACTTCTCTATTCAACTGGGCTCATCAACCATCACATCTTCCAGAAAGGCCAGAAACCTGGGAGTGGTGATCGATGATCAGCTTAACTTCACAGATCAGGTTGCCAGCACCGCCCGGTCTCTAGATCATCCTCTACAATATTAGAAAAATTTGACCCTTCCTATCATAGCATGCTACGCAAGTCCTAGTCCAGGCTCTTGTTCTGTCCAGACTGGACTACTGCAATACACTTCTGGCTGGACTCCCAGCTTGCACAACCAAACCTCTACAGATGATCCAGAATCCAGCGGCAAGAGTGGTCTTCAATGAACCGAAGAGAGCACACGTCACTCCTCTCTTCATAAAGTTACATTGGCTCCCTATTGTGGCTCGCACCAAATTCAAGTCTCTGCTCCTGGCCTACAAGTCCACCCACTGGTTCGGCACCCCCTTATCTTCTTTCGCTAATGCAGACGTATGTACCCGCCAAATCTCAGCGCTCTGCAAACGAACGACGTCGTCTTGTGGTGCCATCCCAAAAAGGTAAGAAAATCGCTCTCACGAACCTTCTCTGGATCGGTTCCACTTATGTGGAATGATCTGCAGATTCTGTAGCCATCTTTAAGAATCGTCTGAAAACGCATCTCTTCCATCAACACCTTACCGATCAGTTCTGACTTCTATTTCTTTTCTACTCTTCAAAAAAATAAATATATATAGGCTTTATGAAACCAGTTTTTTGATTGCACTGCTTTTTGTCACATTACATTACAACCAACCACAAGCTGTACTTACACTGGCAAAAACTAAATGTCCTTGTGTACAATCTGTGCTTGTGATTCTCTTGAGAAAACATTTCAGTGACATTTTGTTACTTTTTGAGCAAATACAACCATGCAGAGCTTCTTTGTGTATTATTGAATATGTGCTATGCCAGTAAATGCCTAGTTTTTATGCTAACCTCATCAAAAATCAGAAAACAGTGCAGTTTTATTAAACAAAAAATTGTGACTGCTAATAGCTACCCAAGGCATTTCATATGATGCAACCTTTAGGCAACACATTGAGAGTACAGTCATGCCTTTGTCAGAATGATTATTTAAGTGTCACAATAAGAAGTCATTCAAGAAGTATACCTAAGGAATAGTTGACGACGGGCCGTTCAATTCCCGTCATGGCCGTTACATCTCGGGTGTGCATTAACTTTCGAATAATTGAACGGACCGGAGTCAATTATTCCGCTTTTCCGCTTTTACCACGGTTACCACACAACAGGACATTGTTCAAATGTTTAATTTCAATGTTTATCATGTTATCGTCTTTTAAATGCTGTTGATGGTGGAACTACTTTCTTGTACATCTCATTTCAAGCGTCCGTTACAGCGAACGGACTCGTCTCGGAAGCTTGAGCCAAGTGGTGGGTCAGTGGGTGAGTGAGTGAGTGAGTGAGCGAGCGAGAGACCGCGCGCACACCTGCTTGTTTGCAGTAATGTGACAGAAAATTCAGTGATAATAATATTATGTATTCCTCGTATTGTTTGTATCGCAGCAGTAAAAAATTAAATCACGCAAACTTTTGAAAGAGTAGGTCAAAATATATTTGTTATCAATAAGCAGCATGAAGAGGAAAAACGAACCAGTTGTTTAATAATTGATTTCGTTTTTCTATTTAAAAACGAATTTATTTTATTTATTCGATTTCAGTATATGTTTATCTAGATTGTTTTTGAAACGCCTTGTTTATTGAAACGAAACTGCAAATAAACCAGAATGCTTGATGCATGTGGATGGTTTCAGTTGGTAGCAATTAAAACAGCTGGTCTGCACTTAAGGAATTCTCACTCACACGTGCGTGTTAGGTGTTACACACATCAAGGTAGAATGTAACTGTAAGATCTCATCTCGTTTTCGTTTTACGCCGTAATATTTTCGTAATATTTTGTATTATTATTACTTTATTACAAATCTAAAATTTTCAAAGGTCTTTTAAAACTTTCTGCTGTCCAGACTGTAAAGTAATGACGACTTGAAAGAGAGAAACGATTCACGTGCTAGACGCACACCACATCCCAACTATTCTAAAAGGGTCAAGCGAGCGACAGGTAAATTAAAAACATCGATCGAAAAGTTCGCACCGAATCAAGTTTGGATTCACTTTGAAAGTTGAATGGTCAAGAAGACGCCTTTTGTCATCACGACGTGCTGAAAAGGGGAGCAATGGGAAATTCCCAGCAAGAAACCCCATTCATCATTCATCACCACACAATATGCATTGTGTGTATTTTAGACAAATATTTCCAAGCTAATGTAGGCCTAACATTTCAAATTTAATTAACTCAGCCTCTTTGGTCCTGAACAATGTTATTTTACACTAATGTAAATTAACGAATTTTTTATAATTTTATCCCTAAAAAGTTGCGAGTGTTTGTTTATACATTCTTAACACACAAGTAAGTGAACTGCTGATATTTTCACTATTTTTACTTTTTTTACAACCTAATCACTCAAACTTTAAGAGGAAATGGAAGTAAAATACAAGTTCTATATCTATATATGACAAAAGGCTGATTTAATGGAATTCCTTACCGAAAGATTTTCTCCCAAATATGATAAATCCTTAATTTCTGAATATTTTTTTCGTTGAGTCCTCTTCCTCAAAAGGTAAGTAAACCTGAGTATAAGCACGTTGCTTCCTTGTACACACTCAAACTGTTCCACGTTTCTTCATTCATGTTGAGCTCGGTCAACCCACAAATACGTCACTTTCCCGTCAACGATAAGCGAATGACTCACTTCCTCGTCCGTACAGTCAGTGCTCCATTCTACTAGAGACAGTTATGAGGCCGTTTTACTCAGCCAAATATGGGCAGCATTAAAGTATTAGGAAGTAAGAGTCAAATAAAATGTAAAAAGCAAATTGGTCTTGTTAATTATTGATCTTTAGAACAAAACCATGTATTTTAAACGTTTTCTAAACTTCTTTTGTATTTCAATGCTCCAAAAATGTATTTTCTGTAAAGCTGCTTTACCACAATAACTGTTAAAAGCGCTATAAAAATATATTTGAATAATATTAAATATTTATCAATAAAATGTATCCTAATTAGGAGCTCAAAAACAAAGTAGATTTAGAAACGAGAATTTAAAGACATATGGAAGGTGTCTTTCTGTAAATAACTGTGACATATTTCCCTTTTACTATAAAACAGTGCAGTGGTGGCTTGAAACAGAATTAAATGAGGCATGGCTTGATGTCGGCTGAATTTCTCTTTACGTGCAGCAGATGGCACAACTGATCTCCTTTCTCCATTTTATGTCTGATATCTGGAGCTTTTACTCTGTCTGTGTAAGAATCTGACATAAGAGCATGTTCATACCTTCTGTTGGATTACCTTGCTTATATTGAAAGCGAACGGCCTGTATGATTTTAACAGTACAGTAGCCTGTGATGAGATCTGTGCGTTTCTATTTATAGTGTATCCCTTCATTGTTGCAGTAGGTTAGATCATTAATATACATTAATGCCCTAATATACATTAGATTAACGAGAGAGAGAGAGAGAGAGAGAGAGAGAGAGGAAGGGGGTCAGAAGGCCACTACCAATACAATACGCATGTTTTAAAGGAGTAATCAATCTGCATCTATTCTGTAAAGAGGAACCGTGGAAAATGGAAAAACAGTGAAAATCTCCCAGTTTCCCCCTCCTATTGTTTTGTCGGCCTCTATGCATTCTTGGCTCCAGGTTCTTTGTCAGTGGGAAATTCCGGTCCTGAGCTAGTAGACTGATTGGATTTTTTTTTGGAAGCGTATAAACAAGCAATTAATTTGGTTAAAGAGCCATGGGTGATTTGGCCCACCACTTGAATTTTGTCTTATGGGGGTGATGTATCTCACAGCCAAGCCCTTGTGATTTTGGTGTTATAAGAGCCCAGCCTGCATTAGCATCAGTGGGATCAACACTGTATTTAAATGCAATGCTCTTAAGGCATTTCTCACCTTGTATCTAAGTAATTCAGACAGAAAATAATATTTTTTATTTGCCACACATAAAAGTAAATTGTGTTCACAAGTCCATTTAAAGTGATAGTTCACCCAGAAATTAACATTATGTCAACATTTACTCCTTGTCATTTCAACCCTTATCATTTCAACCCTGTATGACTTACTTTCTTCCAGAACACAGAAGAAGATATTTAAAAAAAAATGTTGTTAATTGAACAGCGACGGTACCCCTTGATTTGCACTGGTTTTGTGTTCATACAATAGAAGTGAATGGGTGCCAGCGCTGTTTGGTTAGAGACTATCTTCAAAATATCTTCTTTTGTATTCAGAAGAAAGAACGTCATTCACGTTTGAAATGACAAGAGAGTGAGTAAATGATGACAGAATGTTTATTTTTGGGTGAACAATCACTTTAAAGCATTTCATAAATATTTGACTTTCTAAAATATTTATAATCAAACCAAGATCAAATCTCTTTAATGTCACTCAAACTACAGCAGTAGGTGAAAATCAGTTCAGAAATGAAACAAAAATTTTATGAAAAATACATTTTTATTTGAATAGTTGATAATGCTGATCATGGCCTTATTTTAATAATATTAATAAGCTTTTATTCGATTATGCATTATTTCTTAAATAATTATCACTTTAGAATCCACTTTGTGTCAGTGAAGCTCACATTCCAAGATGCCATGTGTTAGTTGCTTCGCCTTTAAAAATGTATCGATTTTCTGGGCTTCTCGCAAGCTTAATGCAATCGATAGCGATGGCCTTTCAAGATCAGCGCTAGAATAAGCAAGCAAGCCATCCTCTCATGCACGCTTACCTCTTTACAGAGACACACACTCATTCCCATTGTACCCCCTCACACCCCCAGGTAAAGATTGTCCTTGGGCAGAAGAACAGTTTGTCTGCATTAGGAGTGAAGTGTTCCTAATAGGATTGTTCTCCCACTCTGGTAATGATTTTACGTATGAAGGGCCAGTTTGGTTCTCTAATGAAGGTGAAAGAGATTGCAGCACACTTCTGTTTTGACCTTTGTTATCTTGCCTGTCTTTTCTCTCCCCCCCCCCCCTTTATTCTTTCTCAGCTTATACCAATTCTGAAACGGATCAATATTTGTTTATGTTTGCAGTGTGCACGAAGATCTGCGTCTTTGGTAAGGTGGAGATTATGTATGATGCGACGTGATCTGTCCTTGTTACTTTTGGTGACAGCAATCAATATGGTTAGACTGTGATTGTGATTATTGTTGAAGGTTGCTCAATGTCAGCGAAACAGTGTAAACTTGTTTTGATCAAACTTTACATTAGTGTTCATGTTACTGTGTACAGTATGTAAAGGTGTACCGAGTGCTAATAAACTGTGTCTGAAAAATAGCATTCTTTATTATTATGAACACGTTATTGCTTCTAAATTTGAGGTGATGCTGATGTTATAATCTGATTCTTTTAAAAAACATTTACAAGCTGTATGTGTTCAGAACACAAAACACTTGAAACAGCAACAAAAAAACAATGCAATGGTAACATTCAAAACATCTATTGCTTAGTAGTCCAACAAAAGTAGCATTATATGAAAACCATAGCAACTTCCTCTAACCTGAAATTTTCCACACATTTCTGTGCATTATACTTGACACTTGCTCTAATGTATGTTTGCTTAAAGTATTGTGCTTGTTTAACCAACAGTTATGACAAAAATAATATGATACAGAAATTTTACTCTGAATCATGAAATTAGCATCAAATTAACAACATTTATGAAAGTTGTGAACTAGTCTAGGGTGCTTGAAACTCCTTTTGCATTCATGCATGATATGGTACTTAGACACGTATTCAAACTGACTTACAGTGCATTCACCATAAACATTTAACCTTTGCACGTGTGCCTTGGGAATTGAACTTATGCATGACCTTTGCAGTGCCAATGCGAAGTTCTACCAGTTGAGCTAGCTAGAGGAACACCATACAATAAATAAAAATGGTATCTTATCCATTTATAATTAATTATTTTTGCTTCATGAGGAATTTTTTGGGAGCCTTCGGATCAATTTGGCCTGATCACTTCAAAATAAAATGCACCTCTAGTCACGTGAAGAACAAGTTGCGTTTAGCGCGCTATGATTGGCTGATTGTCCTGTCCACTCGTAATGCCCGCCTTTCAGGTCGGTAAACCGCATTCGAATCGCTCTCGACTCGAGGTAGTTTGATGTCATATTTCGTGTATTCGTTACGCCCTTCTGTCCGGCAAACAAATACACTTGAAATCCTGAGTGACTGATTTTCAGTGACCTCTTAGCTCAGTTACATTAAAGGTGTACCGGTGTGACTGCGGCGACACTTCTTCACCTCTCGTGTTTACTTGAGTAATGGTCGCCCACGCACCAAAGATAAATGACTACTACCAGTAATCGTTGAACAGCGGTAAAAACGAAAATTATTATTTTTTTAATAGTCTTTATTGCTGCTGTAGGTCATGAATAAAGTAATGCATTTAGTACATTATACTTAAAAACTTTAACTCGTTTGACATCACAGAGCACTTCGTATATCTTACAGTAGATGTGTGAAATACATTACATCAATACGTAACGTTATTTGTGTACGAGGCTGAATCCAGCTTCTTATTCGCAGCTTCGTACAATGACCTAATCTGTATTTCTGTACTACGCATTTAACGTAACTTTCCATACAGTAAATTGCTTGGATGAAAGCATCTGCTTGATGAATAAATGTAACGTATATTTTTTGACTGTTGTTCATAACATGTGCATGTTCATCTTTAACTAGACCGATTGTTTTATCTGTTATGATGGTGTATTTGAGCTGAAGCTTTGAACTGGTCAAATAATGACTATATAATTATTTTTACTCCGATTAGTAAGTGTCATAATTTGCTGTAAGATTCAGGGTTTGACTTTAAAGACCACTTTACTGCATCATCCCTTTGCTTTGTTCAGGATATAAATGTACCATGACAATTCATTCTTGTATAAAAACAGAAACGAATGTTCAAAAAACAAGTCGTGCACCTCGCTGCTCTGCATATCAATGTTCCTTTTCCCTTTCTGTCCCCAGTCCCCCAGACACTCTCCTGCAGGAGGTTCCCGGGCAGAGGGAGGCCAGTATGGGGTTGCGGAGGAGGTTTCAAGTTCAAGTGCAAGGTTACTACGTGACCTGTCCTGGACAAGAGAAAGAACTGAACGTAAGAGATGAGGGAAAAAAACATTAATAGCACATTGATTTCAAAACTAAAAGTGAATTAGAAGGGGAAAATGCACCCCTCTGTTTTCTCTTCACTGCTAAACTCCTCCTCTTTCCCTCCCACTAATATTTTTTGTCTGAAGCCACTCCCCCTTTACCCTCTCTCTCTTTCTATCTGACTACCTCAGTCTGTCCTCTGTTCCTGTCCCCCGCTCGCTCCCCCACATGCGCATGCTATTAAACATTTCTTTATCCTTTCGATTGTGTCTTTTCTTAGGTCATATTTAAGCACGTTCCCATTGCACTGCTTTAAGACCCTCGTGTACTTTCCCTGACGTGTGGAGAAACCGGCTCAGTGCTGTTCTCCGTCTCTCTCTCTCCCTTTCAGCTGTGTTTTACACACTGGGATAGCCTGTTTCTCATTGAGAGGCCCCTTTCTACTTGTAACACACGAGTCGCTCCCTTTTTGCAGGTTTCCCTCCCCCTCCCCTTCTTCTCTACACTTATCCGTAAAGAAAGGAAGGAAGCAGAAGAGAGAGGAGAGCTGTCTGTGAGAAGCAATGAGGGAGAGAGAGGGAGAGAGAAGGTAGGAGGGGGAAGAAGAGAGAAGGACTGAGGAGAGTGGACTGGCATACACGTGAAATACGAGAGCGAGAAGAGGAAAGTAGGAGAGGAAACCGTGAGAGAAGAAACGAGGGATGGCTGAGATGGAAGTGGGCAAAATCTGGGAAAAGGAAGCCACCGTACCACTGCAAGACTTGCTGGTATTTATCTGTTTACTTCGTATTATGTTTTTGTTTTACTCTCCAATCTGTGTTTGTGGTCATTTTTCATGATTTTTATTTTTCTCTTTGTATTAATATGTTCACATATCTTTTCTGTCTGTTTTATTCTGGGTGTTTTATAACTCATGACTCATTTCTGGACTTTTAAGTACTTGCTTTTCATATTTCCTTCATCCTATTTCCTTCTGCAGTCATCTTGTTTTTCTATGTTAAAAGAAATGTTTTTATCCACCATGCAATCATATTAGTAGTGTATTGCTGTTTCACATTTCATTGATTTGCTGTGCATTAAAATTTGTGACTTAAAATGGCAAAATGGGGCCCAGACAGGTCTGGTGTGTGAAAGGTTTAGTGTTTACCCTTTACATCAATTTAATTTTCACTGCATTGGTGCACTTGTAGTGTGTTCTTTGTACTAAATTATTTCAGAATTTTTCAGTTTGTTACACTCGATTCTATTTGAAATGTTTCTTTATTGGCCGGTCCCCTCTTCTCTTCCATAGCATGCGCCTCCCATCGTCCCCTAATACTGCTGTGTGTCTTTCTGTGTCTGTGCCTTTGGGAAAAGGTTTCCTATCAATTGTGTTTCTCAAACCACGTAATACAAATACATATTTACAAATAGTGAACAGTTTCTCAATGCCCTAAAACTCTTACTGTGTATTATTTTCCCAAAACTCAAAACTATTTTTCCTCTCACTTGTGTCTTTAAGATAATTTACCATCTTATAATATGTTTTGCATTGTCTCTAATTAAATGTACAGTTTTTCTCTGGGTTTAATCTTGCTGCAGACATGTTGTTCACAGCAATCTGCTACTGTCTTAAACCTTAGCTTACTTGCTATCCTGCCACTGCATAATAGCTTAACGGTAGTCTAGCTGTCAAAAATCCCTGAAACAATGCTTGCTCTCAGTGTAAACGCTGGGGTTCTTTAACAAGAAATTCATTAATTTTAGCTCCACTTCCAGTAGCCGTTTGCAATTATGTTTTTAAAATTGTCTCTTTTCCAGAAGCATAGTCTGCGTTTCATGGACTTTTCTACCATGTCTACCACTACCATGTTATCACCAATCTGTCCTTTTTACTGCCTCAAAGCTTTAAAAAGTCCTGAGTTGAAAATCATCTGTAGCATCTATTTACACTTCCATCTATTTCGCAGTCTGTGCCATAGGGTGTCCCTGTGGAATGTGACGAAGCATACTGAGTGAACTGAGCATAAGATCACCTCACTTTATAAAATGTTACTTGGCAAGGCCTATCAATTATGTACAGTGCAGTAAACAGGTTCAGTCGCAGAAAGGGGGGAGAGAGGATCTTGGGGTCGGAGGGGTCTGTTCTGGTGTAAGTTTATGGTGTGTAACATAACAAACGTGGCAATGATATTTGACCATCTTCTGCTTTTGTGCTCTGTGTTAAGGAAATCCCAAAGGAATGGATGCCCCAGTTGTGTTAGTGTTTGTCTGCCTTTGATGGGCTGCTGTTTTAAAGGTGGTCAATTCTGCTCGTAATATAGCGTACATCTATTGTGTATTTTAAGCCTAACAGCAGTGCTATTATGTGGAAGCAGCACTTCATTGAAGTACCAAATGATGTAATCTTTTCAATTCTGCTTTAGTCAGTGTTCTAGTGTGATTGATGTCCTAAATATGCTTTTTGTTTAAATTAGGGGTGTCAGAATAAACTAGTATTAACAATAGACATGATGTTAAACGACTTTGAGCTAATTATACTCGTAGGATAATATTGAAAATAATTTAGTTTAAAATTAGCTTTCGTAACCATAATGGTTTACAAACTCTCTCTCTCCTCCATCCTACACTCATGTTTTGAGTGATTCATTGCCCAAAAAAGAAGACAACACAAAATATACAAGATTGTGACAACTAATTTGAATAGTACTTGTTTTTAGCTTTAGCCTATTACATCTGTATTTTATGCTTTTTATATGATACATTATCTTTACTATATCTATACATTATCTAATATTTTTTATTTCCCTATGATGTATTTTAGTTCACAGCTAATATTACAGTTGGACAGAAATTACCTACATTTATGAACAACAACACTTGGAGGTTACTTAAAGAAGGCTTGAAACCATCACCGGTGTAACACATTATAAGGTCTATTGACTCTCCATATGCTCAAGTGTCTCATATTGCTTGAGCCCTCATTGAATTGTTTAAGTAATCAATAGGTTTGACATTAGTGTTGCCCTATCTCTCACAATTTCTCAAAAAGCTATAGAAAAAGGAAAACAAAACGCATTCAGCACGTACTTTATTTAAGCTATGGTCAAGGGTAAATGGTCAGTATACATGTATTGTAAAATGAATCAACCTTGAGCCATTCATATGTTACCTTGTAAGTGTGAATTCACTTGGTATCACAAAAAAAGATGATTTCTATGGGCTCTCTATATGAATAGTTTCAGAAAAAAGGTTTGAAAAACTGTCTGCATAACATGTATGGGATCGGCTTGCCTCACCGCCTCAACTTCAGTCTTCACTCACATCTAAATAACTCTTCTGTCAAATTTCAGTCCACTTTCAATAACTGGGCTAAATTTGTATTGTTGGTGTGCCTATGCCTTCATTCAGTAGGGCACAAATATAAGATTTGTAATTTGCTTGGTATAGAAAAATGTATTAAATGTATTCATTCTTACTGACTTTTTACATTCTTGAAATGCTAAAGCTTAGTGTAGAATATCAAATCGGTTCATTTAAAGCATTCAGTCTGCTTGTATGTTTAAGAATTTGAATATAATTAATGCTTTTATTGAAAGGTAGTGTTTCCTGCAAAGCTGTGGTGATGGTGATACTTTGCACCTGCGTAGGGTAGACGTGCTGACAGTATGGGGGTAATTAACATTGACTGCTGTAGTGCTGTGTGTTAAACTAGAGTGCTGACGCACACCCCAGACCAAATCTGTGGAAATTATACATTTACATGTTCTCCTCTGATTCTTTAGGAAAATCTAGGGCATCCAGTGGAATGTTTTAAAACATGGTACAGTATCTTAAATATCCCCGGTTGTACTGTACTAAGGTTGTATTGGTTTGCAGAAAGCTTAAAAAAACTATTTTTCCACTGTTCTGGTAACTTCCAAACAGGTCACTTTCACTTATATGTGACCATGTAATATGTGCCAATATCGTGCCATGGTCTGTGCAAACTGTAAATGCGCCTGTGGTTGTACTGGTTTGAATGTGCTTTTACAGCACTGGTCGGGACAGCATTCATGTGTAAGCAAGCAGATCTCTACAGGTTTGTGTGTGTACAGCGGTTGTGATCATTTATGTTGGTATGCATATTGTACAGTGGTGGTGTGGGGGTTAATATCTGCAGTCCGGAGGAATGTGTTTCGGGTCAGCAATGAGAATTCCTCAGTTCTGCATTAGTAGGTCACAGCTTTGCTGCTTGCCTCAGCAAACTCCCTCGCTGGCAATATCCTCTCTCGTTTTCGCACCTTCTCCACCTTCTTTCGCACCTCCTTTTCTTCTGTCTCATATTCAACCTAAACTTGTACGATGTAAAATTCTCCCAACATTTCTTCGTTTCCCCTCTCTTACTAAGGCAACTAAAGTGTGAGGTGTTGGGTGAAGGGAGAGGCTGTATGTGTTTGTGTTAAAGTATATAAATGAACATTGTTCAAAGAGTTTAGGGAGCAATTTAAAATACTAAAGGAAAATTAAAAAATAATATAGGTTTATTGTAAGCTGGGACATGGTATTTTATCATAAAAATACACTTTGAAAGGAAAGTAAATCCCTAGCTTCAACGACATATGCCATGCACACCATGTACACTCGCTGACCCACACGCAGGTAGCACAGATTCACAGCACACTGATATGCAAACTGGGGTATTATGTATACATTCGCCACCCAAAACAAGGCGATATTCGGTTTTAACTGTGGAGATTCAGTTCAACATATGGCCTCCAGCTTCAGGGTGGACCCTGTTTTCAATTATACCTTTGTTCCAGTGTCTTCACTCCTTTTTGTGTCGTATCCCTGTCTTTCTCGTGGAGATACCTTTTCTTGCCGTTTGCTTTCCCATCTGTGCCTGTTTCAATGTTTGCGTCTGCATCTCCTGCCTGTCTCTGCTATCTTATCCTCTAATCCTACACTGTCCAGGCTCTGTTATCTTGCTCTTTGTTGTGTGTGTATGAGTGTGTTGTCTGAATTTTTCTGTTCGCTTTCAGCAAATTGTGTATTTGTGTCACACTCTGTCCCCAAAGCTTGATGTCTTCATGCCTGTCTGGCAATCAGAGAAAAGAGGGGCACGGCAGATTTGAAGCATATTTTCTAATCTGAATGAGTGAGACATGGTTATATTTAGCTTTTGGTTTATATTACAAACCATACTTCTACTTTTGATAAAAATAGATCTTTATTATAAGAAGATGATTCTAGGACCCATTTAAATGCTTCAGATTTATGCTGTTCTCATCCGTTAATAATTTTGATCTTATAGCCTAGTAATCTAGAGTTACAGTCCATGTCAATACAGTCCATGCCATCATCTCAATTCTGACAGCAATATAACCACGTCATTATTGGCAGATTAGCTCTTTCCAGGTGTTTCTTGTCAGAGTAACAATCTGTGCCAGACAGCAAAGATTTTTAAGTCATTCTTTGAATAAGGTCCAGTGAAGCTGAGCAGCGTTCTAGCACCTATGATTGACATCTTAGGGTGTTTTCACACCTAGTTCGTTTGAGCCCTCCAAACGCTCTCGTGTATATGTGAACAGACTAAGTGATCTCAGACCCCCCCCCCTAAAAGGCCCCAAAAGCAAACCGTACTCAAACCTCTTCTGGAGGTGGACAGAGTACGGTTCGTTTGTGGTTCGATTTCTTTGTGACATGTGAAAGCAGTGAAGTCTCAGTCCAATTTGCGTTTCGTTTTGAATGTGTACCTGGTGGCTTGCCGTTCCTGCAACTGTGCGCTTTGTAGCCTAATGCACGAAATGAAAGTAAAAACAGACTACATTCGTTGAAGTACCAAACGTACATATTCACTCGAGCCAGCATATCATTGTGATGTTTTTATTCTTCCACATGTTCTTGATTAGAAAATCAAGCATATTTAGATGTGCAGTTCGGCAGTAAATATTGAAACCGGAGAAACGCAGCTTGTGCCGCAGGCACTGCAGGCTCAGATAAACAGTGCGCTGACCAACGAATCTCACGAAGTCCCAAAACGTGAAGTTATTTTATCACTAACAGATTAATTAGAGCAGTTGGGAAGAGATAAAAAGATAAAAGCAAATGGTGGTTTATATTCTAAATAAAATGAACTGATGTTTGATATTTAGTTTTACATCATTTTTCACCAATCTTTATCACAAATTAAGTTTATTTCTTTTTAGTATATTTTCTGTTAGTTTTAATAATGCTGATTGAATATATATATTTTTGTTGGTCTTTCTGAGTTGTGAGTACGTTTTTACCCCTAGTTTCATTTTTAACATAATCTTGATTGATATCAGCATTTACTAACCCATTCTTTTAATATTATTATATAGTAAAATTATCCATCCATCCATCCATCTTCTTCCGCTTATCCGGGGCCGGGTCGCGGGGGCAGCAGTCTAAGCAGGGACGCCCAGACTTCCCTCTCCCTAGACACTTCCTCCAGCTCTTCCGGGGGGACACCGAGGCGTTCCCAGGCCAGCCGGGAGACATAGTCCCTCCAGCGTGTCCTAGGTCTTCCCCGGGGTCTCCTCCCAGTGGGACATGCCCGGAACACCTTCCCGGGAAGGCGTCCAGGGGGCATCCGGAAAAGATGCCCGAGCCACCTCAGCTGGCCTCTCGATGTGGAGGAGCAGCGGATCTACTCTGAGCTCCTCCCGAGTGACCGAGCTTCTCACCCTATCTTTAAGGGATCGCCCAGCCACCCTGCGGAGAAAGCTCATTTCGGCCACCTGTATCCGGGATCTTGTCCTTTCAGTCATGACCCACAGCTCATGACCATAGGTGAGAGTAGGAACGTAGATTGACCGGTAAATCGAGAGCTTCGCCTTGCGGCTCAGCTCCTTCTTCACCACGACAGACCGGTACAGCGACCGCATTACTGCAGAAGCTGCACGATCCGTCTGTCAATCTCCCGTTCCATCCTTCCCTCACTCGTGAACAAGACCCCCAGATACTTGAACTCCTCCACTTGAGGAAGGAACTCTCCACTACCTGAAGTGAGCAAGCCACCCTTTTCCGACTGAGAACCATGGCCTCAGATTTGGAGGTGCTGATTCTCATCCCAGCCGCTTCACACTCGGCTGCAAATCGTCCCAGTGCATGCTGAAGGTCCTGGTCTGATGGGGCCAGCACGACGACATCATCCGCAAAGAGCAGAGATGATATCGTGTGGTCCCCAAACCCGACGCCCTCCGGCCCCTGGCTGCGCCTAGAAATTCTGTCCATAAAAATTATGAACAGAACCGGCGACAAAGGGCAGCCCTGCCGGAGTCCAACATGCACCGGAAACAAGTCTGACTTACTGCCGGCAATGCGAACCAAGCTCCTGCTCCGGTCGTACAGGGACCGGATAGCCCTTAGCAAAGGGTCCCGAATCCCATACTCCCGGAGCACCCTCCACAAGATGCCGCGAGGGACACAGTCGAATGCCTTCTCCAAATCCACAAAACACATGTGGATTGGTTGGGCAACTCCCATGAACCCTCCAGCACCCTGGAGAGGGTATAGAGCTGGTCCAGTGTTCCACGACCGGGACGGAAACCACACTGTTTCCTCCTGAATCCGAGGTTCTACCATCGGCCGGATTCTCCTCTCCAGTACCCTGGCATAGACTTTCCCGGGGAGGCTGAGAAGTGTGATCCCCGATAGTTGGAGCACACCCTCCGGTCCCCCTTCTTAAAAAGAGGGACCACTACCCCGGTCTGCAAGTCCAAGGGCACTGTCCCCGACCGCCACGCGATGCTGCAGAGGCGTGTCAGCCAAGACAGCCCCACAACATCCAGAGACTTGAGGTACTCAGGGCGGATCTCGTCCACCCCCGGTGCCCTGCCACCGAGGAGTTTCTTGACTACCTCGGTGACTTCAGCCCGGGTGATGGGCGAGTCCGCCTCCGAGCCCTCGGCCTCTGCTTCCTCAATGGAAGACGTGCCGGCGGGATTGAGGAGATCCTCGAAGTATTCCTTCCACCGCCCGATGATATCCCCGGTCGAGGTCAACAGCCGCCCCCCTCCACTGTAAACAGCGTTGGTAGGGCACTGCTTACCCCTCCTGAGGCGCCGGACGGTTTGCCAGAATCTCTTCGAGGCCGACCGATAGTCCTTCTCCATGGCCTCCCCGAACTCCTCCCAGGCCCGAGTTTTTGCCTCCCCAACCACCCGGGCTGCAGTCCGCTTGGCCTGTCGGTACCTGTCCGCTGCCTCGGGAGTCCCACAAGCCAGCCAGGCCCAATAGGACTCCTTCTTCAGCTTGACGGCATCCCTTACTTCCGGTGTCCACCACCGGGTTCGAGGATTGCCGCCTCGACAGGCACCGGAGACCTTACGGCCACAGCTCCGAGTGGCCGCGTTGACAATGGAGGTGGAGAACATGGTCCACTCGGACTCAATGTCTCCAGACTCCCTCGGGATCTGGTCGAAGCTCTGCCGGAGGTGGAAGTTGAAGATCTCTCTGACAGGCGATTCGGCCAAACGTTCCCAACAGACCCTCACAGTACGTTTGGGTCTGCCGAGTCTGTCCAGCTTCCTCCCCCGCCATCTGATCCAACTCACCACCAGGTGGTGATCAGTTGACAGCTCCGCCCCTCTCTTCACCCGAGTGTCCAAGACATACGGCCGTAGGTCAGATGAAACAACTACAAAGTCGATCATCGACCTCCGGCCAAGGGTGTCCTGGTGCCATGTGCACTGATGGACACCCTTATGCTTGAACATGGTGTTCGTTATGGCCAAACTGTAACTAGCACAGAAGTCCAATAACAGAACACCACTCGGGTTCAGATCAGGGGGCCGTTCCTCCCAATCACGCCCCTCCAGGTGTCACTGTCGTTGCACGTGGGCGTTGAAGTCCCCAGCAGAACGACGGAGTCCCCAGTCGGGGCGCTTTCCAGCAGAGATGGGGACAAGTCACATATGGTCAAGTCCAAGCAAGTCTCAAGTCTTAACCATCAAGTCTCGAGTCAAATCTCAAGTCACAGTTTAGATAAATCAAGCAAGTCAAGTCAAGTCCAGGGTTCACCCTAAGCAAGTCAAGTCGAGTCCTGATAAGTTTCAAGTCAAGTCAAGTCAAGTCGACTAATTAAAGGTCATTTTTTCGATACATGTTTATTTTGCACAGAAAAGATGAATTTATATACATACATTATGTATCTTATTCACATTGCTATATATGAATTATAAGCATATCTGTGTAACATTAATATTTGAAAATAAAAGTGTTGCTTACACAAAAGAAATCCAGTCTGAAATGTGTAAAACAATCTAATTCAATTTAATTGAAATGGTCTAAAATGTGTTGGATTTACAGAAAATAAGGTTTGACAAGATGTTGGCATTAAATTGTGAACGATGGGGCCGCATAATAATCCCTCCATGGCTGAACACACGCTCGACAGGTGCGCTTGAGGCAGGCACAGCTAATACCCTCATTGCTATTTGTAACAGTGAAGGCATATATAATCTGAGAATATTTGTTTTCTATTTGAACTGGTTTCATTATTTACAGCAGAAAACGTTTTATTGTTATTGTGAGTATAAAAAAAATGCAGACAATTAACAGATTCGAACTTTGAAATTATTCTCGTCAGTAAGACCGAAAAGTTTTTAAAGAGTTATTTAAGTGCAAGTGATCGCACCGGCGCGTCCATCAGCCTGTCATGCAGTACAAGCGAGCTGCTATTCAGCTCCAGACCACACGAACACTTGAACATGCGCGCATTTAATATAGACATTAGCCTACATGTAATACAGAGAAGCCCTTCTTTATTTTAAGATGATTTTAATGTTTTAAGAACATAAAAATTTGGGCTACGCCGTTATAGCCAGATTCCCCAATTCATCTACTTATTATATGAGATGTAGGCCAATCAGTGATGATCGATTATCACATTTCTAATAATAAAAAAACAACCAAGGCAAAATTATGACAAACAGAAACGATTAATTCATTACATAAGTAATCGTTTTATTACACTGACTATAAATAAATTACATTCTTACCTTTCCTTGTGGTTCTTGTAATGTCGGATGAAATTCGATATTGTGGTTGTCGTGTCCGAAATCCTTGCGTTGCATATTCTGCATCTGGCAAATCTTTTTTTAATTTTCACGGTCCAGTTCAAAGTCCTTGTAGCTAAACGTGACTATTTGTGGAGCTCGAATGTTGTCTGCCATTGTAACCGCCACAACTGTTTCAAGCCACCAGGCGCATGAGCAGTTTCCTCTCTATCGTAACTGCTCTACAGTAATTGCCGTTACACCTTGTTTGGCGCGGTTTGAGTTGAGCAGCGTTAAAGGCACAGGCGCTGTAGTGCTGCTGAGTCACAATAATTATTTTAACTAATTTCATTACTTTACTATATTAAAAGTTCAAGTCATTGTCGAGTCTTCCATTTAAAGTCAAGTCAAGTCTCAAGTCACTTGCTCTCAAGTCAAAGTCAAGTCAAGTCATTTTCTAACTTCAATCAAGCAAGTCGCAAGTCCTGAAATTTGTGACTCGAGCCAGACTCGAGTCAAGTCATGTGACTCGAGTCCCCCACCTCTGCTTTCCAGCACCCCTCCGAGAGTCTCCAAGAAGGCCGGGTATTATATAGGCACAAACGACAGTGAGAGACCTATCCCCGACCCGAAGGCGCAGGGAAGCGACCCTCTCGTTCACCGGGGTAAACTCCAACACATGGCGGCTGAGCTGGGGGGGCTATAAGCAAACCCACACCAGCCCGCCGCCTCTCACCATGGGCAACTCCAGAGTGGTGAAGAGTCCATCCTCCCTCGAGGAGAGTGGTTCCAGAGCCCAAGCTGTGCGTAGAGGTGATCCCGACTATTTCTAGTCGGAATCTCTGAACCTCACGCACAATCTCAGGCTCCTTCCCCGTCAGAGAGGTGACGTTCCATGTCCCTAGAGCTAGATTCCGCGTCCAGGGATCGGGTTGTCGAGGCCCCCGCCTTCGACTGCCGCCCGATCCACTTTGCACCTGCCCCTTACGGTCCCTCCTGCAGGTGGTGGGTCCACGGGAGGGTGGCCCCACGTCGCTCCTTCGGGCTGTGCCCGGCCGGACCCCATGGGGGGAGGCCCGACCACCAGGCACTCGCATACGAGCCCCAACCCCGGGCCTGGCTCCAGGGTGGGGCCCCGGCTGCGCCATACCGGGCGACGTCACGGTCCTCCAATTAATTGTCATCATAAGGGTTTTGTGTGAAATTAGTAAAATTATATTATGTAATATGAACTAGCACATTGTACAGTTTTTCAGTAAATAACATTCAATTCTAATCATTATAACCTTATTGTAATATAATCCACTGCTGTAAAGAAAACTGGTGTCAAAGCAAGTTCTTATGAAGTTATGGTGTGACCAATAAAGTGATCACTTTAGTGCTGACGAGGACCAAACTAAGAACTAGGTTCTCTTTGAGTCCACTATACTGTGAACACCAAAAGGACAGAGGTCATTTTCTGCTATTTCCCTTTCTGGTTCACTTTAAGTGAACTGGGATTGGTTATCTTAAAACGAACTATATATGAAAACACCCTTATATGGTTGATAACCCTTTGAGACCATCCTTTCTCTCTCTCCTCACAGGGTCACTAAGCAGTTAACTTTTTGCCGTGAACATTTCAGTCCGAATGGTTGACTGAGAGGTCTCAAAGATACAATGGGAGTAAAGACTTTGTTAAGGTGAAGTAGAGCATTCATATGCTAGAACTCTCAGACATGTCTCGTAGACCGTAGCGTTGATGTCACAGTCTCTACTCAGCGTCTCTCAGCAAAGTACCGCAGTCAATCATCCATGCTCAAAGACATCAGACTCAGACATCAGGAATAGACACCCATAGGGTTTATAAGAAGCGTGTGCTTTGAGTTGTGGCTTCTTGTAGCCTTTCAGTGACAGTCATGGAACATAAGAGCACATTATTCTTTATGGTGGAAGGCGTGAGGGGCGTGAAAATGGCTGAATTGTTGACTGTCTCAATGGCGACAAAAGTGACGAAATGGTTGGCTGAAAAGCAGCTGTGGCTTTTGGGTGCATGGGGTATGGAGGAGCCACTATTTGAGATGAAAGGCGTAACCATGGTTTCCTTCATCAGGACGTTTGGAGAGGTCAGGAAATGGCCCGAGTGCATTTGCGCATTGTTCAAGTTCAAGGTGAAGTTTAACGGTGCTTTTCAAACGATCTGCAGCTAGTGCTGAAGTAATAGCTTGTGATAAGGACTAGTGACAAACATTTATGTAAATTATAACGCAAGGGTACGTTATGGTGGTATATCATAATGGCTGTGATTTGCCTGCAGCTAATATGAAAAAAGGTTATCAAACGCTAAAGGTTAAAAACTAATAAGCTAAAAGTTGGATTTTTCAGTGTTGGATTTACAATATAGTTTCTGCAGGTGGATTTCAATGGTTATGCAAAGTTAACCTGGTGACTGTAAATAATTATTGTGGAAGGGTGCTGAATAACAACAGAGAACAAGTGTAAAAACAAAATGACAAGGGAGTCGCTGAATAGTTGGACGCACGAGCGATCACACAGCCTCATCCGCCGGTGAGTCAGTGGAGATTTGTGCTCAGCTGTGCCCCGTCTGCCCTCTCAGACAATGTAGAAGGTCACAGTCGGAAGGTCAGATGTCAACGCTAGGGAAATGCGACACTTCCCTTCCCCCAAAAATCTTGTCGAACTGCCTCCTGTGTTGTGTCTGTTTGGCTGATGTGTCTGTATTTAACCCCCCACTGCATGCCCCCCATCCCATTATCATGTTTTGCGAGCACAGGCAAGTTTTTCATCCTGTATGAAAGTATTTTAATACTTAAATACTAGCTCTAGAGTCATTGTTTTAGGTGATTTTAAGTTGACGGTGCACCCAATATCCACTGTGTTTGTCTTACAAGAAAAAACACCTAGTAGGCTTTTAACCTAAACACACACATGTTTGGGTTCCATGTTTTATGGGGGCTGCTCAATTATGACAAAAGTTATATCACATAATTTTTTCCGATGCTGAGATCACGATTACTCATCAACTCATGGAACAAAGTCAATAAATAGATGCTTTTTTAATCAATAAATAACATGTCAATTTAACACTGGTTTCAACTTAATACCAAATAAAAAATAAATATGTCAAACAGTATGAATGCATGCATTCAAATAAGTAATACAAAAATAAGACCATCCTTGCAAAGCGGAATGCGACAAAATATTTGTTAGAAGCCAAAATTAAAATAGAAAATTGATTATGAGTAATTGCACAGCCCAGAGACGTAATGCTTTCTATACCGTACAAATTGTAGGTATATTCTATCCCCTAACCTTACCCCTCAACCTAACCATCACAAAATACTTTTAGCATTTTTCGCATTTTCAGATAAACATAATTTAGTTTTATTTATAACCTGTTTTTCTCATGTGGACCCCACAAGGTCAAAATGTTTGCTGGTATTACTATTTTTGTCCCCACACTGTAGGATTTAACGGGACCCCACACACATATAAATTAGCGTCTGACTCACCCCTTTAACAGAAAGTCAATAACAGCACTGGAATGATTAATCAGTTGCTCCATTGTCCAGTTCCACCGGTCCCCCTCCTCTCACACACACTCTGGGCCCCTCTCATTGCATGGTATTGATCTGAATGCATTTGCCTTCCATTTATCCAACGAACACAAAGAACTGTGAACTCACCTAGTACTGTGCCAAAATCCATCCGGGGAGAGATCACTTGCCTACCGTACACATGCATAAATAGGTTTGGGGGTAAACGTTAGGCAATGGAAACCTACTTGGCAAACTGTTTTAGCTTGTTTTTACATCTGAATTATTTGACCGTATCTCACATACTGTTGAGCATGTGTTGTTGGCCATTATTTTCTGGGGCAGTGCGACACAAAACTACATTACTATATACCCGCGGAAAAATGTAAATTAGAAAGAAATATTCAGCATAACACATTGACATTCAGGAAATGGGAAACTGTATATCATATTACGGTTTGTCAAGTATGCGAGGAAAAAATGATTTAATTAAGTGATAGAGTCAGTTGTGGGAGTTAAAGGAGCTTTTCACACACGCAGGTCATATTTAATGCTGGAGATATGGTATTACAGCCACATGCACTGCAGTTAAAGCTGTAAACTGTTTTCAGGAAATCAGGATTATTGTTCTCTAACATTTGGATTGATTTAAGAATGATTGTTCTTATGAATTTGATGTAAAAGTCGATGTTGGTGTACGTGCTTTCTGAGATATTCAAAAACCAGCGGAGGGATTTGACAATAATTTGATGGACAGCCTGTTCAAAGCCCTCTCTGCCTCCCCTATCATTCTTGTTGCTGAGAGTCAGGTTGCCATGACACCAGACTGTTTTGTCTGCCCTTTGACCCCTTTAAGAGGTGCTTTGGTCAATCAGGCATTACCCATGAGGGGCCAACTGAAAAGGGGAAACATGGGGCGGCATTTCCTCTCTAAAAATTAGGTACAAAAGGTTCCTCTATGCATCCGTTGTGTGCAGGGGTACCGGCGCAGTTATGGGTTAACACAGGCACATACACATACACAGCAACAAAGACACAGATGAATGCATCCATGGTACAGCTCTGCCTCCGAATAAATGACAGGATCTGTAAGGTCCCTTGGGTGGAAGTGGCTTAGGCTCATTATAAGAACAGCTAGCAGCGCTGGAAACGTTTTTGGGCAAATGTTTAAGGAAAAGGCCGAAAATAAATTAGGAAATTTGATTTGCAGATAGTCAGTTACAAATATACTTTACAAATGAAAACCCTTTAATTGTCATTGTGTTAACTGTGTTACGTGATTGCATATGAAACTGAATTGTTATTGTTCCTTACACAGTTTCAGTTTTAAGTTATGTTATATTTAAAGTGGTGCAGAGATTATGTATTTTTGTTTGCAAAGCCCCGGAAGCACGTTAGCATTTTAGCCCTTCTGGTTCCACAGCCTTAAAGTCAAATTTTTTTTTTTTTTTTATGGGTTTTATATTGCTGTATGCCTGTAATAAAACCTGTGGTTCACAAAACATAACACACACCAGTTATAACCCGCTCGTGATTTTTAAAGTGTGTCCTTAAAATGGCGGTTGCTTACAAGTTGCTAAAAGCGACGACATCCTTTGGCGAGGACGTTAGACGTCATCACGCATATAAATCTCACAAATAATGCAACATGTACACAAATCTCTAAAAACGACTTACCAAGGAAAACGTTTTTAATACGACGTTGATATCGAACCGACTGTAGTTCAGTCTGTTTATAGCCTCGTCTTAGATTTTTACTTCTGCTGACTGTATATAGGCTTCAAAAATAGCAAATATTGTGTTTATCTGTATAGATGATCTTAATAGACAAAACATCTAAGAATCATAAACCTTTGTTAACCACAGAGCTTACTTTTTGTGATTTTCCAAAAGTCTATTAGAAAAATCGGTTTGAGGAAACCAGTGCGGCGCTAATTTCCAGATTGGCGGGCTGTACAAAATGATTATGTCTTTTGTGTTTTGATTGGTCAGATTTATAATTTCTCAAAAATTATTTCTAATTAATGTCCAGAGCAGAGATCTCTAACCGACCACTTATGTCAAACCTATGTTAGCTGTACTTGTTTTATTTGTCAATAAATCACCTAATAAAATCATTTAAATTCAAATCGATACTTTATGAACATTTAGTTTATATTATTAACTAGCACTGTGAGCAGGATAATATGGTCAAATGGCCTCTACTTTAAACACTACTTGATTATGATGTAGACGTTGAGTCCAGTACTGTAGTCCATAACCTTATGAATATACATTATCTCTTATGTATTACCTAATCAATACTCAGAAAAGATGTATGGACTTTTTTACAAAGTGCTTCCCTTGCATTTTACCTGCTGATCTCTAAAGATATAAATAAACATATTAGCATAATCATGGAAATATGCCTTAAAGATGAACGGCTTTGGCTATCATGGCAAGTCAAAAGATGATCAAGCGTTAGTTCTATTTACACTTGATTCCAGTGAACCGAATCCTGACAAGCCTTGAAATTAATCCTCTCTGCTCAGAACCGCTGCGTGAATCTGAAGATTGTTGTGACTCGCTGTGGGTCCTCGTCAGTACTGATAAGATTAGCGTGGGCTCTGTTCTCACCCCAGGACGCAAAGTATGTGGAACAGAATAACAGCTCATGGGAATTTATGTCGCACTGTTTAATGGTGTCTGATACGTAATGCTCCAGACTATGAAATCGGGCTGCTTTTCGCTCTCTAGCCGTATAATTGTTGATAAACTGCTATAACTTGGTTTTCTGAAGCCTCCTTTCATGTTGGTTTTAGTTCTGTCATCAGCAGTGACCTGCGTACGACCTGTTTAATATGAAATTGCTGTCAGGCAGAAGGGAGAAGTTTACTCGTGCAAATGAACGCTGAAGCATGTCTAAACAGACACAAATATGAATACCATACTAGAGACCTGGGAATGGAGTTTGTTTATATTTAAACACTTCTGTGTGTTCTTGGCATGATGTCACAACTATCTGGGTAAGGCTGTTTATTAGGAGAAGGATGTAACACAAAGCCGAACTTCAATAAACTATCGCAAAGCAATGCAACCGATGTTAAATGTGTCTTAAAATTGGGTTTTTGGTGCGTCAGTTTATACTGTATTCTTTTGTCGTTTCAGAAGCTGAGACACAGATACATCACATGGGATCTCATCTGGTCCTCCTTAGGGACTACAGGTGTTTACTTCTCTCAAAGGACACACAACATAGGCAAACCAGCTGGTCAGTGATCAGGTAACCCTGCTTTTCTTTCCCTGCCCTATTGTCTTCTGTACTTGCAATGCCAACGCCAACAAGTCATCCACAAATCCTAAAATGTTTACTAACTCTTCTCTATTTATTTTGTGGCTGCCATAAATAGTATTTTTTTATGTTTACATGACACTGTTTATATTTTATTGTCATGCATCTATTATGAATGTTTCTCTGCTTATTGTTCAATATAACATCCAGCATTAGAGTTGTATGTGTTTTAAAGACGTCAAATACGCTTTATAATAATAACGTCCCTTTCCCTAAAACAACCTGTGAATTATGGTTTACATTTTAAATGTATTGTCAGCCAGTTGGTTATTAAAAAATCTGTTGGACTTGTCCTTCCCAAGCCTTAATACAAAAGTACTGCAGCAGAGGTGTATATGTCCTTCATACACAATCCTGTTTCGAGGACTCCTTGAACGGTAGCATTCATCATACAAAAGAGTTTTTAACCTCCTCATACATGCATGTTCTTTCTCTCGTTAATGGAAAAGCAGCACTTCGTCAGGTTACCCTTTTGAATACTTTTGAACACTCAGATTTTCATGCTTTTCGTAAAAATCCTCGGCAACGCCGGCTGACCTTCGTATTTTGAGGCTGACCAGACCAACGTGTGTATCTCTGTTTTCCCACCGGCAGAGCTCAGTCCCACCAACATGCCTGGCACACACGCTTACCCCTCTGTCGTGATTGACAGCTCTGCCCTAGTAACCGCTTGGCATGTTGCCCGGCTGCCAAGGGTTGCCAGGGAATGAGTTCCCATAGCAACACGCTTCACCACTTTATTTGCCACCTTGAAATGTAGCAAAGGTTTTGCAAAGAGGCAGAAAGGGATTACTGGTGAAATTTGTCCTGGAAGAAATTGTGTGAAAAGCTGTTATGATTTCTTCATTTTCATTTACAGTATTTTTTGAATAAAAAAATATTACTTAGTTTAACGGACAATTTTGTTTTGTTTTTGTAAAACAGGTATTGTGCTAGATTTTTTTTTAATAGTTAAGATTCAGCTTAGTCTTTATCTGCAACTATGGCGGATGAGCATCTAATTTATTGGCTTACATTCAGTCAAATAGTGCATGCAGGAATGTAAAAAGCTTGTATTTACAATCAGACAGATCAATATTAATACCACAACTTACAGCTTGAACAAGCTCATGAACATTACTGTTTATCATATTTATGAGTGAGTAGCTGTTTACGCAGACACTTCAGGGGTTCACGCATGCATTCACACGTATTTCAGCCCACACCTTGATACAGAATGCAGTCATGTTAACACTCCTAGTAGTGGAACTCGTAGAATATTGCACAGGTTCAGCGCACATAAAGATTTTTATTGCAAGGAAATGCTACATTAATGTATTCAGATGTTTTTTGATCTCTGGAAAATTAAATAGAGAGTGTCTATAAGGAAGGCATGAATGCTGCCCCTCATATACAATGTCTTTTCCTATTAAAATTAAACATTTTATAAATTAAAATTTTACATTGATAGTGATATAATATGAAGATATTTGTGCTGAAGATATAAAATTACAGAATATCGTGGAATATTTAATATTTTTGGAAATTATTAGTAAGGTACCCAAAGACAGCACCAATTGGCAATGTAACACCACAAAAAAGCATTTTGTCTTGTTTTCTAGTACAAATATCTAAACATTCTTCAATTATGATACATTATCTTGAAAAGGAACATGACCTAAGATATTAAATCCTGTTTTATGGAAGAAAATATATTTAAGTTTTTAATTATATTTATTTTTAAAACAAGCTAAAAAAAATGCCAATAGGGTAAGAAAAATAAACTTGAATTAAGCACTTAAAAGGTAAAACTAAATTAAAATATATTTTTATTAACTATTGGTGGATTTCTACGGAGCCCTTTAAGAGACATGGTTGTGGGAAAAAAATGAGAGGGAATAGAAAAATATTTTTAAAGCTTTTGCATTATCTCGCAAAACTTTTGCGTTATCTCGCAAAACCTCGTAGATCCTTATCTAAGGAATGCTGTGTTATTCGCGTTATAACAACATTTAGCTCACTAGTTATTGGTCTGGGAATCTACTATGAATCGCTACATTTTTAATATACGGAGACAATGGGACGTTTGAATGTTTTGCGAGATAACGCAAATATGTTTGCGATGGAACGCAAATATGTTTGCGGGATAATGCAAAGGTTTTGCGAGGGAACGCAATGTTTCTCGGGGGAACGCAAAAGTTTTGCGAGATAACGCTAAAGCTTTAAAAAATATTTTTCTCTTCCTTCATTTTTTTCCACCACCATGTCCCAAAAAAGGCTCCTTAGATTTCATTGCTGGTTTTAAACGTAAATATTTATAAACGGTTATATTTTCTTTCATAAAACTAAACAAAAAATCTAAACTAACTAAACGAAAAGTCACCTTCGCTGTCAAGTAAATCCTGCTTTTAATATTGAAAAAACTAAATCACCCTTTCAACTATTGAAAGCAAAGGTGTAAAAATTACCCTGTATTTTCTATTTCTTTCTTTTGTCTTAATGTAAATTTCACAAAATCTGAAAATGTTTTAAAGAGCATCTTGTGTGCTTCTATGGAAGCATGGAAATCTGACATTTCGTACGACAGTCAGCATCATAAATTTGCTTTTTCTTTCAAATCTGAAAATATTTCTTATTTCAAGTCATAATCATGAAGTGCTTTATTCCCAGATTTAAATCATATTTTGAATTCAGGTGAAATATTGTTAACTGCTTGAAAAACAAGCACTTCTTAAGGAAGACACAACAACAAAACAATTTGTATAGTGACCACAGGGATCAGGATAGGTAAAATAGCAATGGAGGAGATCTTTGATTTAGAAAAAGAAATACACATGCTCTAAAGGTGTTATAAAAACATGAATATGTCTTCCGAGAACAAGATTGAATTGTCACGAACATGACTGTACTGCGTTTCTGCTTGATTTTAATTTAAAGGAAAAACTGGGGGTACAGAGTTCAGCGAAGATTGTGAACTGATGGAATTAGATAATTGTGGAAAGGGAGGGTTTTAGAATGACAGCCGGATGAGACCTTGTGGGTCAGTTCAGAAAGGGATTGAAAGAGGCACAGTGGGGAAAAGGGAACAGGAAGAATTAATAACGGAAGCTGACTGCGTTCATGGGCAGTGTGAACACCATTCATTATAAAAGGGCAAAAGGCTGGAGATGAAAAGGACAGAGGAAATAATCCACTAGAAAACACCCTAATGGGTCCTGTGGTATTGCCATGGTAGCCTGCCACATTGCCACATGTTTTTATGCATATTTTTTATCAGAATTAAAGGGCTTCACCTGATAACTTGCAGAGCTGAGGAAACAGCCGTGGTCTTGTTTTTATGCGCTTTTAGACTGTGTCTAGTTTTTTATGGGTGTTACATATTGATTTAAGCATTACATTCATAAACTCATTAGCTGCACCTATAAACATATTAAGCTCAAAACCTCTACAAATAAACACAGAGCAAACACAAACAAACCAGGTATACTGGAGACATTGCGGATTATGCAAGTGTTGTCATCTGCATTCTTTTGCATGTGTGCCATTTGTGAAACATGCATGAGGTGTGTGTGTGTGGTGTGTGTGTGTGTGTGTGTAGCAGGCGTGCGAAGTGATACGGCTTTAACCTATGGCGTTTGTTGTTTGATGTCTGTGTGTGTGTGGATACTGGAGAGTGAGGGGATCCTCTGAGAGTGCTGCCGGCGCTTCTTACTGCTGTGTAGCAGCAGCTTCTCTGTATAGCCAGACAGAATCCAGCCTCAGTATTGCCTAACCGTGACAGATTCAGGTCATAGACGATGGAATACAAGCGTCACAAGCAGTAAAGATGGTTAGGCATACAGCAGCGCGGGGCAGTTGAACAAAAGGGGGAAAAGGGACGCACTCGAGATATGGATATTGTATTAAGGCGTTATTGAAAAACTAGCCTAAAATTTGATATCGAATGACTGACGAGGTAACTGTGATGTGTTGTTTGATTAAAAACCTAATACAATACAATTAGGATAGATGATGAAGGGTAAGAACTCATATTACACGGACAGCAATGAAATTATTAGTAGTTTGCAGGACAAATGGTCGTGCGGGGTATCTCAAAGAGACAAAAGAGAGCGGAGGGAACGAGGTCGACAAGTGTGTGGGTGACTTCACTGATGGAGAAGCGGTTGTATATGGTATGACTGCATGGCATGTGGGGCGGGATGTGTTGCATGTTGCTGTCAATTAGATAAATAAATAGTGGCCTGAGTAGGCTAATGAAAGAGAAGTATGTTAGGAGCAGGAGCATGTAGATCAGGTGTAGCACCAGCAAGGCAAATGATGTCCCCAGCATGATTCAATCTTTGTGGTATGATGGCCTGTGTGGTTAGTCTTGGGAGTTTTCATAATAGATTCAGTGGGAGCTGAGCGTAATGCAAACTAAAAGGAGAGGAGAGGAAAGGGGGGGGGGGGGGGAGAGAGGGGGAAAGAAAGTGGTAGCGGTGGCAAACCATACAGTTGCGTTTCCTAATCGTTTCTGAGTATAGAAGAGTCTAATCTGAAACAAAGCTGTTTTGGGAATTTGCCAACAGTGCTAATTCAAATCAGTAGTGAACATCATTTTAAAGGAACAAAGCTTTTTTAACGCTTATAAAGGCCCATGTATAAAAAAACAACATAACAAAGCATCGGCCACTATAAATGAGGAATGTTGAACACATTGTCTTTAAGACAACAATATACAGTCTTAATTGAAGTACACATGCTAAAGACAGACTTAAATGTATAGAGCCAAAAAGGTTGCATCAGTAAAGTATATCAGGACTAGAACAAAGCATGCGAGCTGGAAAAATCCCAACAGATGGTTCAGAGACAGCCGACAATCAATTTAGGATAACTGCAACAGCATAATAGGGTCCCCAGAAAGCTCTCTAATGGGCGTTTGGCATGAAAAGATACTATAGTATCCGTGATTTGCGTTGGCGGGTGTTGGAGGTGTTAGTGATTTGTAAGGTGGTGTTTGCAAAGCGGAGTAAGAGAGACAACCCAGTGAAATACACCCTGTACAACCGTTCTACGTGTTCCCGCGTCGGGCTGCAGCGCTATACGGCTAAAAATCATTACCACCCCGGGAAGCGCCTGGATCAACCATGGGGAAAGATTGCAAAAAAGTGGACCCAGCCGTGAAAAAAAAAGAGTAGAGGTGAGATTAAAACGTTGTAAGCTGGTGGAGACCTAAATTAGTATTAAATAATGTTGGTTTTAAATCAGTAACACTATGATATTAAGTTATGTAGAACCACATATTTATATCAGACAGTTATTAGGGCAGTATATAAGAATCAATATCAATCGCAAGTCACGGGCGGTGGAACACAGGTAGTTCAGGCTTGGGTGTTCATTACTTTTCATCTTGGTGATTAGCTGAATTAAAACTGCGATGTAAACAAGCATGTTATATTATGTGAGGCGATGAATTTTTGGGTTTTGGTCAGCATAGTGTTGTCGCCACTGGGTCTTTGCTTTCAGACTAACTGGTATGGCGTGCCATTAAAAATTTTGGTAAAGCGCACTGAATTTGTTTTTTGCCGTACGATCCGGTAAATAATTACGCAAATAAAATCGGCTCTGTGATTAGGCAATTTGTACATGCCTTAATGTTATTTCAATTGTACACTATCAGTGTGGTTAAAGAAATAATGTTTTACAAGATAGACTAACTTATTACACATAATCACGAAACATTTTTACCAAAGTTCTTTAAATGTATTTACATTTCTTATCTTTGCATTGGTCTAAACAGCTAAAGAACCTGTGTATTAAAAGCAGAATGATTTCACTGCATTATTTTGGTTTGTGCCACGCGGGTCTGTACTTTTAGTGTGTGTGTGGGTGTATGTGTTCGTAATTAGTTTGTGTAGCATCTACTATCAATTCTCATACACCAGTCCGAGTCCAAAAATCACCCACACCATCCTCCACCTCCCACATCAATCCCCGCTGTTGTCTGGCTGGGTGGGCTCAGACAGCCACGGTCCGCATTGGGCGTTGCTAAAGCTCTCCCTTACTCCCCACCTCTTTCCTGTTCTTTCCTTTCTGTCTCTCTCTCATCTCGTCAAAGGGTCTCTCTGCGTCTCTCTATCGTGTTGGGCTCTCTCATTCATCTCTGTCTTCTTTATGTCACCATCGAAAGGGGTGGGTGGGGAAGAGGGCAGTGGTTATCATCAATATTGTCTTAGAGAGTGTGCTTAGAGTTGTTGGCGTTTGGGGGGTCAATATGTGATAGTATTCGTTGTTGTGAACTGTGACGTGGTGAAATAGGTGGAAAAAAATGTGATGTGTTTGACACACCATGGGTGGATCCGATATTAAACAAACAGGTTTCCACTGGGTGCCTTCCGGAGTGGCTTTAGGTGCTTGAATAGTAAGTTGTAGCCAGCGAAAGGTAATAGGTTCTGGGGCTGATACAGCCAATTGTGAGACATCTGAGCAGTATGACCTTGATCCTGCTGTGAAAACACAAAACATCAAGAAGTGCGCCAATTAAGAGTTAATGTTAGAGCAATGCTGTCCTCTGAATCGTCCATCTAAATAATCACGTCATTAGTGTTTTGTGAGAACGCAGGTGTTTTTGTTCCAAGGGAGGTTTGTGATTGGAGTTTGTTGTACCATTGCTAAAAAACAAATCCCAAACCAGTGATGTTCGGTCTCCTTTGTCTGCTGCTCAAATGCAACGTTATACAGAGACGAATCCAACAATTTTAAAGCGGAATAGGATTTGGTGTAACAGGGTGTGCGTTGTAATGCTTGTTGGTGAGAAAAGGGGGGAAAGGTAAAGGGGTGGGGGAGGGGGGTGGGGAAGGGGGGGGGGAGGGGGGAGGGGAAAAGGAAACTAAGGAAAGGGGGGGGGGGAAGGGGGGCGGAAAAAGCGGAAGGGAAAAGATGGTGTTAGGGACGGATCCGAGCGGTATCACATCAGATGTTTTGTTATATGGTAATCTTAGGTCGTTCGTTGGTGTTCTAGGGATATGAGGGGAAAAAGTGGCAAATATGAGCAAGCTAAAAAACAACTGTTGTCATAAGTAATGGTTTTTATAGAGACATTAGTGGGATGATTGTTCGATGAACAATGGCAAGGTCAACTAGAATGTGTTTGTTTTTCGTGAATGAGCAGAAGGGCGTTGAAGTTGAAAAATATAAAAGATTGGAGTGAATAGAAGTGTGGCTAACCGCTCTAGAAATGGGGAACACCAGCACGGTGACGTCTGCGCGCAGACGAGAACCTCAAGTTCATTGTTCTGCATTTTGCTTCTTTCATGCAGACATGCAAAACAACACTTCAAGCTGCAAACAGCAACTATAGGCATCAGACCGGAATAAGTAGTACAGAGACACAAAACTGAAAAAATCTCTACAGATTAAAAATGTTTAAGAGACTAACGCTTGACTACATTTAAAATTAAGTAAATTAAAAAATCATTTAGAGTTTGTAAGAGAAAGTGGTATTAAAAGGACGAATTCTGGTGTATTTTATTCGTTGTGTAATATTGAAGGACCAGTGTGTAGTTTTTAAGAGGATAGGTTGTGCAGAACCTTCAAAAAAACAGCTCAAAACGAGAAGTACCTGTTTCATATATTATTAATGAACTAACCCGTCGGTAAGCCATGTCCTAAGTCTGGTCTAAAAAAGTATAATTGTTCGATAAGTCTACGTACAGCGCCGGAAACGGAGCAGGTCCCCTTAGCATGGACTATAAACAACCATGTTAAATTTTCTGGGTGGTAATCTTCAGTGGCCCTAAAGCAGACAACTGGCTCTACACATAACGCGTTAGTGGCGATGGCGTTTCGGAAGAATCTAAAACGTTAAAGACGAGAGTCATTAATCATCTCGGCCCCCCGAGTAGTGCGTGTGTGAACGGGAGGGTGGGAGCGAGACGGGAGGGGGGGGGAATGTTGTGGTGCATTCCGGCAACCTCAAAACTGCTAGATGACCAGCTAATTAAAATTACACACAGGCAGCCTTTAACATAATGAGAATTCTTTTGCTGCCACGGTGTGGGTTACAAGCAGCTTCAGTGTAGACATTTTATAGGTTTGTGTGCATCCTGCGAAACAAACCAATTTAGACCAAATAGAGCCATGTGCTAGTGCCATGCTCTTACAGTTGAATCTGCAGGTAACAAAAAAAAAGATTAGATTAAACATTTGTACCAAAGTCAGCTTTTCTTTATTCTTACATTTACATTTGTGTATTTGGGAGATGATTGTAAAAAAATATTTGTTGTTTTTGTTGGTTCAACTTACAAAAATAAGTTACCTGGTTGCCTTCAATTTTAATATTAATTCAACCTAAAAATATTTGGTAAAGGGGGTCAAGCCAATGGTTCTCGTCAAGTTGTCCGATAAAGCCCGTTGAGTTAGCTAATGATGTTGTAATGGGAGTAAAACCAGGTAAATGGATACTTTTTAATTGAACACAACAGGCACACAAATATGGGTTTTTACAGTGAAGGGACTTACAGTGCATTACAAGATACTGTAAAAAAAGTGGACAATTGTTATTATACATTTGTGTGTGTTCCCTGGGAATCGAACCCACAACCTGATAAAATGTTTGGGCCGGTTGAAATCTGCAGGAAATGATTTTTTCCCTTTATTGAAATCATGTAAACGACTTTTGGGCCAATTTTCTTAGTACTTAGTATATAGCAAGTGTTCTCTGAGGGGGAGGGAAAAAAGGAACCTTCAGAATGTTCGGCTATACTGTTTGGCTCATAACCCTTAAAGACGTTGACATCAGAGAGTTAATTGCGTTAATAACTAAATATACTGTAAAACTAATCGTAAAAAAGGAAACAAGAGCGAGTTTGGTCAAGATAAGACATAAGACGAAGAGCAAGCTTTAGGCATTACCGCAGTCTGCCTCCATTAATCAGAACGGAGCATCAGGTACCTCGATAATAGACAGGCGAATGGTTTGCCATCCCTCTGTGTTGGAGGCTGTAAAGTGGGAAGTGAAGGTTATGTAGTGCATTCGCCGTTTGAAGTTCGGGGAGGGGTAATCTTCTGGGCTGAGCTAATGTATCTGATCGGCGGTCTATATATTATTCCGTCGTATATGCCGCTTGTTAAGTGGGCTCTTTACATGTCCTCAGGGGGGGCGGATCAGACATCACTGACCTGAACGTCTTTGTCCAGCAGACAAGGTCCAGAATAACGCCGTGCAAATGCAGCGGCGGGGGGGACATCTTGTGTTTCTCCGAACAAAGTGTCTTTACAGCATAGTCCGGGAAATGGCCGTTCGCCTCTTTAGCACGGGGAGTAGGTAAACGTGAATAGCAGCGGGGACGTGTTCCCCTAAGGTCAGATGTGAATGGGGCACCTAGATATGTTCTTTGGGTTTTGGCTGGTTTAGACCGGTGGGGTTCCAACTTCTCAAAGCAAAACGAGTAGTCACCCCCACTCACTGTACCAGCGTGTCATAAATCATATTTAAACGACTACACCTCCGCCGAGGCTGTGGGACTATCAAGTGTGTGCTTTCTAAAAGAGGCCAATAAGCGGAATGACAAATGCCAATCAGTTGTAAATCGAAAGGACCCTTTGGTAAATCCCAACTTGGAAACTAGAAGGTAGTTTTACACGTCAGAGCTGGAAGATGTGAATCCTACTTTTGGATTTACTCCAACGGGGGGAAACAGGGTATGCATGTGGTGTAGTAAGTCCAAAATACTATGGAACCAGTGAAATCGAATATACAGAAACTAGATAAACCTTAGTGTCAAATTAAGGGAAAATAAAGGAGTGTCGCAAGAGGATATTACCTATTTGAGGGCTAGAAAAGAAACAACTGTAGCGTGAAAAGAAAGGGGGGGAAAAGGGTCAGTAAATATTGCAGTCATGAGTACAGTGGAGGCTAAACATAAATACCAATAAGTGTAAGGACGAGGTTATGGGAGGGTCCAGTTGGAAAAAAATGGTGTGTGGCATAGGGTGCAGGGTGATGTTTACGGGACATGTTGTGCAGGAATTGAGGTACAGGTTGACAGCAACCTCATTGTCAAAAAAGGAAAGTATTAAACTAACAGTGCAACAGAACCGAGTAGCCAATAAATCGAAGAAAGGGCGGAGGGCACTATGACGAATGCAAAACGTGTCAGCGGGCGGAGAGAGTCATCTATGGTAGGAGGATGGCATGGTACGCAATGGGAGGATTGATGTAGAGAGAAAGATGCGGCAAAGCCCTGGTGGGAGTGACGTATTTGGTGCCATGCACGATGAAATTATCTTTTAACGCATCCTGATGCGTCGAAGTGGGCTTCTCCCGAGGGCCTGTTTGAGATATCTGACCCTCGGGGCCCCTCGCGCTCCCGCTCCTTCCTATTCCGCGTCTCGCTCCTTTCCAATCCCCCCCTGTATGTCCCGGCGGGGGTCCCTGCTCCCGATGTCCTCGCAGGGCGGACTTTTTTCTGCGTCCTAACTCGAACACAGAACACACGGGGGGGTGGCGGGAAAGGAGCGCACGAGAATGCACGAACCGGGGGTCAAAAGTAAGGTGGGCATAGGGGGTCTGAGTAAACAGAGGACACTATGACCTGAAAAACGTGATGCGAGGGTAATAAAGAAAGGACAGGAGCTATGAGAGAAGTAGAGAGAGAGCGAGATGTAGGAAGAGAGTAGGTATGTCATGGAGTGTGCTGAAGTGTGCAAAGGGTATAAATTCGGTAGATTGAGAAGAGGGTACAGTTGGTGATATGAGGTTAGGCGTACGATGGTAAGTGTGAGATGGCTCAGGTAATGCACGTGAGAATGGGAAGGAGGGGAGGGCGAGAATGGATGAAAGAGTGGAGGGATAAGCGGGTTTTTGGTGCATGGATATAACGAAAGGGGAGAAAAGGTGCTTGTGTGCGTGTGTCTAAATGAGAGAAGTCACAGAGTGAGGTGCCTGTTGTGTCGTAGACTGTGGGATTGCTGTAGGGGAGGTTGGTTGTGTGCTACCTATCGGATCACTGTAATTGTCTACCTGCCACTGGGGTCTGTCTGGCTGGTTGTGTGATTCGGAGAGATGGCCAGACACTAGGGATGAGGGGGCAGAACAATGGCTTGGGGGCTTTATCTATACATTTATCAGGCTTTTCTTTGTCTGATGCGGTTTAACTTTAGAGTCAGATTCTTGCACATGCCTTGCGTGTCAGAGTGTGTGAACTGGTTTTCTGTCATTATTGCATTGTACACGCTTAGTTTTCGAGAGACTTCATACATCAGCATGTACTTTTTATCGCTCAAAGGTTGACATCATCCAAGCCTGCAAGACCCTCGATAAGGTAAACCTCTTTCTTTTGGCATTTTTTGCACATTCACCTTGGCTTTGTGGCCGAGTGGAGACTTGTAAATCTTTGTCATAGCATTTGTGTGTGTGCACACCTGTGCACATGCATCTGCTGAATATTGGATTTGTATGTTGTATGCAAGACTGATGTTAATTCTCTGAAGCTTTGAAGTGCACTATTGTCGCTCATTTGCTTCATGCAAAGCGGATTTTCGTTTTTTTAAGACAAAAGATCTGTGGGTCTTTTTGCTGCTGCGATCGTTTTTGTAATTCATGATACTGTGATGTTTGAGAATTATTTTATCATCATCATAGGGTTTTCGTAATCTGTATCCGTTCCACAATATTACATTTCCACAACGACCAGTCGATAACACATCGGTCAGTTCATCAGCGCTTTGATTTTTTTGTGCATTTAACTGTAGATTATTTCTATTATTAGAAATGTGCACCTTGTCTTTTGGTGCTGCATGGTTAGCATTTGAACAGTTGTGTCTCACTCGATCAGTCACTGTGTCAGTTGTACCAGCTGTCTACCAAGAAGGGGCACTATTGCACCATTTTACCAGCACCTTCATTTCCTTTTTGAGTTAGTATTCCATATATTTAACATCCACGTGTTAAACCCAATTATTTAACCTTTAAAAATGTTTAACTTTGTATGTTCATAATTTTCTTTTTATCTTTACAGGTTTTAACTGTGAATCTGGAGATTTGAGGGAAATGCAGATGCTGTGCTGTAGGTATTCCATTTTGCCCTGTCCCTATTTTACCTAGTGATGGTGGATGCTACTATTTATATCATTTAAAATGTTGGATTTTTTCTCTTATGTAACTTCGTGCTGGCTTATGTAGCTTTTTATTTTGGAAATCTCTTTGATCTTTTCTGAATCAAAGTATTTGGTTATTTATGATATGTTAAGAAAAAATCATCCCTGTTTCAGGAGTCGGCAGCCGGACGTCTTCTTTTTTAAAGGAAAAGCTTCTTAAGCAGATTTTACTGAGGCTGCTGGTACAGTCGTGCAACGGATCATGCACGGCTGCATGTAAAGGCTTACAACCTCTGCGGTGAAACATATTGCAGTACAAAGTACCCATCAGCAACACCCCACGGGTTTATTATGACTGACACAAGGGTTTAGTGTGAACATTATGTACTTACTGCTCTTTGTGCACTTGACGGGCGGAACAACATGAATTTCACTAAATTTGAACAGCGCATTGCAGTCCGAGCAGATTTTTTCCAGGTGGTTGAAATGCTTGGAATGTGATATTCTGAACGCTGTTGCAAGAACAAACTGTACATGTCAGAAATCGTGACATGGGGTGTAGTCATGTATTTTTTATTCCAACAGCATGGACTTGTTTACAGTGTGTCTCTTTGTCCCTGAGACCCTTAACCTGTGAGGTCAAACTAGGTCACAGGTGAGGTGCTCAGGAACAGGGCTTCATGCGATGTCATCTACAAAAGTCAAGCAAAGGAGAAACATTAACTCTTTCTGTTGCGTTAAAACTGATTAAACATATTTCTACTGAGTTTTGTTTATACCTGTTGCCACATGTCACTCTGTCCCCTGTTTGGAATGTTGGGGACACACCCTATTGGCTGTCTTTGTGTTCTAAACAAAGAAACTATATAATAAGAGGACAGCTATGGGTGGTGACCCCATAATATTATCATCATTGGTACTGGTCTATCATTTGGGGAAATAATGAAGTGGACATATAGAGACATATGGTCTATAGATGTCACTGTTTAACATCTCCTTTTACTCTTTACCTAATGCACTTTACTACTGAGCCTCATTGAGGTGTCATTCTTATGTCTGTCAACAATTTTATTTAAATTCTTAAGCATGTTTTTAAATCTAAAGCAATTCCTGAAATAAAATTGTAAGTTTTATTTATTTAATAATAAGTGTCAGTGTTTTTCTTCCAAAGCAAATTCCATAAGAGAAAGATTTGTTCATAAAATATGAATTAAAATAAATAAAAAATTCTTGAGCAGGTTATAAAAATAGACCATATTCATGTGCCTGTTATTGAAATATCTCCTTATGATGAACATTGATATATAAATTTGCATATATAACTTCCTGGCCTTCCTGTCAGAGAGCCATCTAAGGACAGCACGGTCCAATGCTGATCTTTGCTTTGATAGTCCAGTTGACTGACTACCCCCTTCACTTTCTGGCAGGCTCGTGGTGTGGCTCCTACTCACTATTGATTGTCTTGTCTTTGCAGAGACAGATGAATGCATTAGTACCCAAGTCGTTCCAGCCACTGGAAATATATTAACTTCATGTATTAGGCACCCTGTCTCGTTACCATAGCGACACTTGGAAAAGACTGGGAGGGGGAGGCAGGAGAAGGGGGTTTTGGGGTGATGGAATGGGGGAGGGGGGAGGGGTGTACGATATGGGATGCAATGAGCTTGTGGGCTTGATTGGTAGTCTTTCTATTACACACACACAAACACACATCGAGGCGATGCTGTGTATTCCCCTAAAATATATCACATCTTTTTTCAACATGTGTGTTTCCACCGTTACAGTTTAAGAGGCAATTATGCTTGTTCTTATGTCTCATTATTGCACCTATCGTTTCGTTTTTGCATTTTGTCTTTATTTCCTTTGCGATCGTTCATGTTCAATGTCTTTTCTCTTTGTTCCGGTCAATTTAGATCATTTGCAATATCACAGTACCCCACCACCAACATCAACAGGCACGTACATCTCTATAATTGTGCTCCACTCTCCGTCTCACTCGCACACACATTCACACCTCCTTTTAGGGAAAAAAAGGTGCATAATGGAAGGAAGAAAAGGGTTGAGGAGACAATGGTGGAAAAGGGTTCAAAAATGTAGGGAAGCACAGCACAAGACATGCATATTTGTGGTGTGTTGTTTCTTGTTGTTTTTTAATCAAACTATTGCCATAATGAACATTTAGCCTTACTTGATGACTTATAAGTTATGACAGTAATCAGAAGCAAAGCATGTTAGGAATCAATCCTCAATTCAACATAATTGTCTTAATTGTACCATAAATGCTTCATTTCGGCATTCTTATTCTCTGTATTGATGTGCTTGTGATATTATTTGAAACGTGTGATGATGATGTCATTCTTTAAAAAAAAAAATCAGTTACAGATCCAGAAATAACAAAAATGTTTGTGTTGACGCTGATCCTTTTTAGCGGTATTATTAATGTAGCTTTTGGCTGCTATCAGTGCTTTATCGATGTCGAAGACAGTCTTCGGTTGTGTTGGGGCCACATTCTTACCGAATACAATACAAGGAATGTAGATGTTTGTTTCAAA
Organism: Triplophysa siluroides; assembly: GCA_006030095.1. Lineage (NCBI taxonomy): Eukaryota > Metazoa > Chordata > Actinopteri > Cypriniformes > Nemacheilidae > Triplophysa > Triplophysa siluroides. The sequence goes on from VCII01000558.1 coordinate 2,557,953, forward strand.
ACTCTGGATCGAATATTCAACAATGAAATGAGAGTAATTGAGGCGGGGAAAGTGGGTGAGAATGAACTCCATCAATATTTATTATGATGAATTATATTTTATATGAATAGAATAAAACATGTCACTTTGTTTATTGTTTTGTGGCTAAGGGAGAGGCTTTGACTTGATGCTGAAGGATATCTTGATGTCCGAAATCATGCCTATAGTGGAAGAATTTGACCTGAACACAAATGAAGGTAATTTAAGATTAATTTTATCACTAATCTTCAATAAATAAGTACTAACTGTGTTGTATAAGGGGCAGTGATTGGTGAACTGATACTGATTTATTGCTCATAAAATAAAAATTAGCCTTTTCTACACAGTGTGCGCTGTATTGATAATCATTTAAGACGATTTCTTAATATTCCCACCTCCAGAAATAGATCCAGAACTAATCTCTAACTGTCTAACATTGTTTTTAAATAAATGTAAATGTTATACCTCTGATGAAAATTACAGAAAATTTTGAACAGACACAGCCATAGGATGACATAAAACATAATGGAAAGAGTCTTATAGAAACAGATATGTAGTCTTTGGGATGGACCCCTTTAGTGCATTTGATGAATGACTCTCTCTGTTCTTTATTTTCAGACACTGTATATGAAATCAGGTTACAGGCAGCTGCAAACAATTTCATCACTGAGGCCTCAAAACTACCTAGAGGTACAGTAAAAATAAAAAAATGATCTTGATCCCTCATCTTTAGCACTGCAGTTTTCACTTTTTCCCACAAGCTTGTTCAATCACATTTTCTTCAGTTTTCTTAATTGCAAATGTTATTCTCTAGAACTTTAACAGTCTCCATTCCGGTCTTGTGTTAGTGAGTAAACCTGCTGTCATTAATGATGTACACATAAACATAACTGCAAGTTCTAACAGTCTTTTCTTTGTTTTTCCAGCCTCTGGATGCTTTCCCCCCTGTGGTGAGTGACACATTCCTTTATCATTGCTCTCATAGGGCCCTACTGTAAAACTATAAAAATGCTTACACAACGAGGGAAAACCTTTAGGCAGCCCTTTGAAAATCCTACTGTTCATTCTAAATAAACAAATATATTTTACCAATGCTTGGTACTAGAGAAAAGTATTACAGTTTTACAGAAGTGAATAAGCTACATACAGTAGATGTTACATGTCCACCCTTTTTGAAAGGAAGCAAAGAGGTTCCCACATGGTTTTACCAACCTAAAGAAAACCTTAAATGATCTTTCGTGTTTTTCTTCAAAATTCACTGTAGTCAAAACCTGTAGCTTGTGTGGACAGCGCTTCAGACACATGGTGCCACAGCATTTTGGGCAACCCGAGTTCAAGTGCCAGCTTGTGGTCTTTCTTTCCTATCACTTCTTGTCTCTCTACTGTCCTCTCAGAAATAAAGGCAAACATTTTCTTAATTTACACTTTATATAATATACAAGTCCTTGTATACACTAACAAACATATACATTAATATATGTTATATACAGCTGCGGCAAACAAACACTTAAAGTCATTTTGGTTTAATTCTGTGAACTAGTTAGCAATCTTCCATATTCTAAAAACTACTCCAAATACCCCAAAAAGATGCAATATCTGCAGATGTAGAATACTTATGTTTTAACATGCATTTTAGAATCAGTTCAAATATGAGTATGTGGTGGAATACGCCTGTTTTTTTAACAACTTTCATGTGACTGGAATTGCCACAATACAGTACACAAACAGCTATAAACATTGTTTCGAAGTGCATGTGATTGCCTTTTAAAATCATCTTACCACATAAATTTCAAATGTTTTGTTTAGGTTTCCAAGAGCAAGGTGCTGTTTATAACTGCATGACCTGTCAGTATGATTCCTGCGAGTTCCCGCTCGACTGCCCTGGTGAGTTGATGGCCTTCTTTACATGCAAGCAATTTCGGCTCGGTCTACTATAATGTGTAATTCTATGCACCCCTGCCCACCCACCCACTCACTCCGCACTTGACATGATAGATATGTTAACTCGACCTGACAAAACTGTCTGTATAGTTATGTAAGAGTATTTCCACAGCACAAACATCTATTTGTAGCTTTTAACTCTATAAAATGTGTGCTTAAGAGCGAACCGGAGTTGTTAAACGAAACCTAGGGCCTTGACACACTTTTGCACACAATATCATTTTGCACAAATAGCCCTTCGGGTCACCTAAGATGGCAGGCCCTCTCCCACACACTGTGGTATTCCTTTTCACACAGCGCAGCTACAATTACTGCTCAGCATATTGCTTCCTTTACTGCTCTCCCCAGAGGCTCTGTTTAAATATTATAATTAGGGGAATGGTGGGCAGAAAGGGCTGCCCCTTTTCTTCTGTTGACAAAAGGCATTCAATTGCAAGGTGAAGTATTACAGATCTGTGTCTAGTGTATTGCTAAGTGTGTGATGTGTGTGGGCTTTTCCAGTGAAGGAAATCAAAATAGTGGAGACCAACAGGACTCAGATGGGGTGTATTGTTCCATTCATCTTGCCCACAGACATAGAGATAGTCTGGAGATATGCAATGGTAAGGAGAACCTTGGCAAAAAGAGAATTGAACCCAATCATTTTCAGAGTTTTTGGTATGAAAATGAAATGAGTGAAAAGGAATTCCTATAATAGTTGGCTCCGAATTAGGCCGAATCATAGGTCAGAGATGTTGTTTTGAGGTGGAGGGGAAGTTTTTGAGTTGGATTGAAGATCATGAGGGCACACAAATAAAGCAAATAATGACATGCACAGATTATACAGATTAGTTATAATAAACACTGAAATATTACATAAAAAAAGTTGTTTATTTAGATTTCATGGTGACTTTAAGAATTTTGAGAACTACAAACAAGGCAAGGTTATTGACGTGACAAAGGTAAAATGACCAGAAACAAGCAATAAAAAAATATTTACAAAAATGAAACAAATAATGATTAAATAGAATAAAAGATTTTACAAAATAACCTGTTCAAGTAAGTTCATATGACGCTTCTTTAATTTATTTACAAAAATAGAACAAAAAATGATTAAATAGAATAGAAGATTTTACAAAATAACCTGTTCAAGTAAGTACATTTGACAGTGGAGTAAAAGAGCTGTATATGACCTGAATTAAGTCTGACCAAAGAAGAGTTTGCTTAGATCATTAACAAGAAAAGTTTTTTTTTTCAGATATGCTTTAGGAATCAGAATATCTAAGGCTTCTATCTTCCTAACACATGCTTGAACATAACATACAGGAAAAAACAGTATTGATGGATAATTTCAAGGAGGTCACTGTTGGTGTGGATCCTCTTTACTTCATCCCATCCGCCCGGTTGGAGCACTCAGGCACCTACCAGTGTGAAATATTCTCTCAGGAACATTCTCTTGTCCGCATCTACTACTACCTCACAGGTGCCCACACACCTCCATTACAAAAGAATGGCACCATCAAGTTATTTGTGATATGAGAAGGATCCCATTACCAAATCTCTCTGTCTGTGGTCTTCACCTCAGTGGTCCCTTTGGCACAGTTAGGTCACGCAGAACTACAAGAGGTCTTTGACCAGGCTCTCCTTCCGGGTGGCCAGTTCCCTCACCCGTCCCAGACTGTTCCAGTCACCTTGTGGCTGCCTAGCCCTGTACTTCTCACCATGTGTCTGACGTCAGTGTTCCTGCTGATTTTCATTAGTCTAGGGTAATATACTCTGTGTTATAATCCACATTACACAAATATAGTCAAGGTTTAAATGGTCACGTTTCATCATGTCTCTAAAGTTCAACATTTCTAATAATAATTGTCTCAGTAATTCAATGTTTGTTCTTTAGCACTGTAACTCATAGTATTAATTCATTGTTTTGGGTCTGTCTTTTTTTGTATTTATTGATTGTTTCTCTGCTCATAGGGTGCTGTGTTGGTTGTCCTGTAAGACAGAGACCAGCAACTATGATACAGCTCAAGACAAAACATGCACAGAAAAGATATATTTGATTCACTGCTAAACATGTGAAAAGAAATAAAATATGAAGGCAAAAGCGTGTTTTACTTGAGAAGATATTTCCCATTTGAGATGCAAATAAAGGATTCAACAGTTAGTTTTATTATGCATTTGAAAATGTCAGTATCAAACTACAGAAAACTTTGAAATGAATCGTTTAAAGGTTTAAATGAGGAGAACACACGAGCAGTCGGCATTGGGAGTGTGTGAATAAAGCTGTACCGCTAGCTCACGTTATAAAGCCTTCTTTGTGTTACTAAATATAGCCAGACATGCCTTAACTCCGTAACTCCTTTTATAGTCATTACTCAGTGTTACGTTTACTTCTGTTGTCCTAATAACTCATGCCAAAGGGCGCGGAAAATACTTTATTGTACAGCACTGCAATTACCATTGTTTACCATTTCATGTAGTTGTTATATAAACACGCTAATGCAAGTAATAGTTCACCAAAAAAATTGACTTTTCCCGGTAGGAATAAAAATGACTATGGTCTATTCAATGCAAAACCATTTTGGGGAGAATTAGCTTTGATTTGAAGTGTGGTAAACATGAAGTCGTAGCTGGATTTAGTAGCTTGTCATATTCCAACAAAACACAATTTATAAAACCCTATGACGCTTAGGACAAATTCGCGATAGACAGTTTGCATTTCACTTATCCAACTGTGGTCACAATTTCTGTCACTTGAAATGAATTATTAGGGATTTACTGTCTCACACAAGCATATAGTTTCAACGAACAAGCGCAAACAGCATCTTGTGTAGTTGAAGCACTCCACCTGTTGCCCTACCGGAAAAACCAGCTTCACCAGCTAAAGCTGCGCATGGTACGTTAGCTGGTTATATCATTAATACTTTAGCTGAAACCAAACCTTGGATTTGAAGCTGGTTTTTGAAACTCCTTCAGGTTTCTTTTGGGATTTAGATTTTATAACAGCTGCCCCAGGCCTATACTTTTAACAGGCTAAATGTGATAAAACCAAACAAGGCCTTTAAGAAGCAATCATACAAAAGAATTTAGTTAATTCACATGAACGTTATTATAACATTTTATGTAACATAATAAACTGGCAGTAAATATTAACGTTTAGATCTATAACTTCTAAAGCTTACTAAATTCTCTAGCAGTTTTCTATCTTGTGTATGGCCATATATCCTTGCAGAGAACAGTTTTGATTTAATCTTAATTTGTTATTTATATATTTTATCATATTAACTCTTTATTTTGTATTTATCATGTGTTTCATTCCAGATATGTTTTTGTTCATTCATAACATAAAGAACAGCTTCCTTTTGTAAATGAACTATTCGATTATTAGCTCGATCTCCACAGATTACCTTTCAACACCTGGTTGACGTCATGACCTCTCAGTTCCCCCTGAACTTTTGAAATGAAGTGTGGCACATGACGTAAAGGTTTGGCTTGAATATTCCCCGCACCGCAGTCATCGGAATGTTGTGTAACTTCGTGGTAATTAAAAAGTTCAATTCCTTGAAACAAGAGTGACATGCAAGTGTTAAAATATGGCAGCCTATTTTTGTTGCTCATCCTTGATTTGCTTATAAACAACAACAAAAGAAACACCCCATTTGCAGTCAAATAGGCTTACACTGGTTTTCTGCTTTTAAATGCCTTAACGAAAGGTGTACAACTAAAACTTTGCATACAAAATGGTTCACGTGCGATTATTGCTAATGTGCGAGGTTTTCCAACGTAATTCCAATCGTTGATTCGATTTTAGACGAAAAATAGAAGACGAATGCGGATGGTTGGTGCTTTGGTTTACGTAAAAAAAACAAGACATCGCCACACCTAAATAGCGGAAAATGAAAAGAGAAAAAAAATGCACACACTTCTCTGCTTATTTAGATGCTGTTTGTTTACAAAATAGTAGAATTCATCGTCATGAGAAATTTTGTCACAACAGAGGTTATGTCCAATATGTCGTTGTACAGGAAACACCCCAGGTTGTGCAATTTTGAATGGCAATAATATTTGGGGTTTGAAATCATCATTATGATTGATAAGTTTAGGTGCCACCCTCCCTTTTGCATTAGACGTTTCCACAGAGTTGGCCTAATGTTCGGATGTTAAGGCGAGGCAAGTTTATTTATAAACCACATTTCATACACAAGGGCAATTCAAAGTGCTTTACATAAAATGATTGACAAAGAGAAATAAAAACGTATCTTTAAAATGCGAATGATTTAAGATCACAAATACAACTTTAGGTTTTAAGAAACAATAAAACAGCAATAAAATGTATTTAGGCCACAAATATTTATTTGCACAGCCTAATCTTACACATGCATTTTTTTTAATTAAATTATAAATTGTAGAGATGTAAAAGAAAAAGTTATTTTTAGAAATAGAGTAGTTGGAACAGTTAGCTGTTTTGACGTCATCGCAAAAGGTTCTGCTTATTATCTCTTTACCTTATCTATGAGATAGTGCTGAGGTCATGACTCTTTAAAGGAAACCCAAAGGAAACACCCAAAGTGAAGAAATGTGGAAAATGTTATTTTAATTCAAAGACGCAAGCTCTGCCTGTGCCTCAGAAGTTTTATGTCAGAACTGGCTAATTAACTGCTTTTCTTATATACTGGTTGGAAGAATCATATAACTTAAAGCCACCAACTGCAGCCCTACAATATAGTCAAGTCAGAATTGTAAATTACCGCGTAGAGTGACAAAAAAAATGAGATAGGAAAAAAAAGATCTATACAATATTTAAATATATTCTTAAAAATAGTTGATGTGATAGTTATTTATTTATATTTATTCTCAATTTTTAGAATAATATTTATATAATTTATATTAAATATTTATATGAACAAAATTATATTTTATTCCAATTATGTTTTGTTGATGCACATAAACATGAAAAACATTTAAACACTTCCCGTTGCCAGTGTAAATGAGCTATTCAATTATTAATTCGATCTCCACGGATTACCTGTCAACACCTGCTTGACATCATGACCTCAGTTTAACTAAACTATTAACACAAGGTATGGTATGTGCCACATACCACATCTGTGACCTGTGACGTAAATTCCACTTAAATATTCTGGGGGACATGTGCCCCACCCCAGTCGTCTGAATGTTGTGTATAGTAACTCCATGGTAATTGTATTAAGTTCATATTTGTGTGATAGACATAATGAAATAAACAATATGGCATTATTGTTATGTTACCCATCATTGATTTAAAAATAAAGATAAACAAAAACCAAAGACCCTTCACCTTACCCAAGAGTCCATTAGACCAGGGGTTTTAAAACTGGGGTCCGGGGACCCCAAGGGGGCCTCCTGAAGGTTGCAAGGGGTCCCCCAGAAAAATGATAAAAGTCCACAGTGTTTATCTTCTTTTTTTGCCATTGATAGTTTCCAGAATTGTTTATATTTGAATATTTCTAGTGAGTTTTTTCACTACAGTTTATTTTTTAGGACTTTAGGTTTAGAAACAATGTGTTGTCTTTATAATATCCTATTTATCTAACACATTCTAAATGTTTCTTTACACAGAAAAATATAGATTGATATACATTTTAGAAAAGGGGGGTCCCTCACAAAGGTTAATATATTTGGGAGTGCTTGGCATCATAAGTTTGAAAACCCCTGCATTAGACAAACAAAAGAAAATGGTTAAGTGAAGATTTTAACCACATTATAAAACCGAAAACCAAAAACGCTGTGTTTAGTGAATACATTTAGCTGGGTGACAACATTCCTTGCTATGAGCTCATTTTTTACAAAAGGTGTTTTTCAGCCAATAATGGGGGAAATTAATAGCTTTTTGTAACCAGGATTTAAGGTAATGGCCTATATTAAATTGTCTAAAACATGTCTCCCTTACAGTATATGAATATCGGCACAGTGAATAAAAGTGGTTAAAGTAATAATGGCAATAATTGTATCAATGTTCATGACTCATGGAGTAGGCAGGGAGTTCTTGTTGTCAGTGTTGTGGTTGCTGTGTTGTGTCAAAGTGAGCTAGCGTGCAGTGTGGGAAACATGAAGCTGGAATGACAAGAGAATATGAGGTCTACACAGTGGACGTCTTAGTCAGAGAATTCTGTTTCCTGTTTTAATCTTTCCCAGATGTTTCTGTGAGGTCTCTGACGCAAGGAGTGAAAGAGACTGGGTGGGAGAAACAGAATTATTGCAAACATTCGTTGAGGCTAAACATCATTTTTGCCATTCGTTAACTAAGAAACCGACAGGGGTTTCCACATTTCTGTCATGTTTTATCATGATGATTGTATGAGTTACTGCATCATTATATGAGTACTGATCTGTATCAGACAAAAAAGACATGACTAAACTAAACATTGGCTGGAAAATTTGGATGATGTTGGTTATGACTATTGAACTTAGTAAAAATGAGAAGGGGCTGGTCTGTTCCTGGAATTTCACTCAAACTTTTGGCAAAATAAAGAACTGCATTAAGCCGCTCAAAAGCGTGAATAGGTCAAATGGTATGCAGCACTGGACTGGACTAATGGCATGAGAAGGATATCATGTAAAATTTTGAGAAAATTACAGACAAATATGCAGACAGTGTTTTTTGTTTAAAATGCATAAGGCTTTTTCTTACAAACTTATTCAGATTTTTCTGTACTGCAGTGGTAAATTAATATCATAATCAATATTATTCAGTGCCCTGGTACAGTGTGCCTTTTATGTTGTGAGGGCATTACATTTACTCAATTAACTTTTATGCTGTTAAAACAGCTTTGAAATGATCTGATCCGACTGGATATTACTAAAGTGTCTGAATAATTGAGAACTACATCATAAGTGAACATAAACAACCAGACTTCATAACAAAACTTTAAAAACAAATTAAAAAAAGGTGTGTCTTCCTATTCAAGAAGCTTGCTGTATTTATAATCGCTAATGAGGTAATTCAGGTAATGACGCTCATTATAACAATTTATGATAATCCCATATAATTACAGTATGGATATGTCTAAAATAAAAACATTAAATATCAAACGTCATTTCAACACATTCCAAATATCCCATTAAAATCAATCTTCATGCTACAGTAATATGTAAGGCTATGATTGTTTGATGAATCTTGTGGCATGACTCGCAAATGGTAAATTTGAAAAACGCTGAGATTTAAAGCTCTGATATTCATGTATTCTTCTGGATTAGGAAAGAACTCACAGAAAGTAGCGGCATAAGTAGAACGTCATATAGATATAATGTTTAACAACAGTGGTCAAGACCCATGCAAAAAATTATCAATTCTATAGCCTCTTTAAAACTCCTTGTAGATTACAGAACAGTTTGAACCACTAACCCCAACAAATCAAAAATGAAAATGACTCTTGCTCTTTGGTCCCAAGGTTTAAATAGACATACTGTATAACCTAAAACAAACATAGTTGACTTGTGTATTTGCAGGTCATGTCTAATGAATGGATTATCAAACACTTACCAAGCCTTCCTTCATTAAAAAGGGAGTCACTGTCACCAATTACATCATTTCTTCATACATGTAACATGGGTTAGTAGCTCCAGTCCACCCATATTCAATGCAAAAGTTGCTGGTGTCATTACTGGAGCCCGTTTGGGTTTTTAAAGTTGAATGCTTTTTATAAGGTATTTTAGTTAAACTTTAAGTTGAATGCTTTTACTTTAAGTTGAATGCTTTTTATAAGGTATTTTTGCCAAAACACTGAGCCATGCAGAAATTGTGTTTTTGTGTGGTCCCATAGGAGCTACTGATTAAATGAAACAATGTTGTAACGTAAGAAACATTGTAGTAACTCCTTTCACTATGCTGTTTTAGATAATCATTAGCTCCTTAAGGACAAAAGTGCTTTATTCTTAATGTCAGTCTGCCTGATATAGCCTTTCAGACACTGCATTGTCATTGACACACATTATTCTTTTTTTTGCACAATTTTTTTTTTTTCTCATGACTGAGATCACTGGCGCAGAAAATGTTACACAGGCGCAAAAATAGAGACCATTTCAAAGGCCATTTTCAGTTATCTACTATTTATAGGTATGTGTTAAGGTAAAATTATTATTTTCATTTTATTCTGTGAACTACTTACAATATTTCTCCCAAATTTCAAACACAAATATTGTTTCTATTTGCATTTGTTTGCAGAAAATGGAAACAGGTCAAAATAATAAGATGCTCAGTTTTTTAGACCTTAAATACTGCAAAGAAAACAAGTTCATGTTTACTTTTGTGCAATACAACATTGCTCAATAATATTGGAACATGTATTCAGGAAAAGTTCTAAAGTATTTTTTATGTGATAACCTGGTTTTTATCACAGTTTTCATGTGTCAGTTTTTTACATTGCTGCTGGTTGACTTTGTCATTCCGGAGGTTTGATTCTGTTGAACAACGGACTGCAATGACCCCAATGCATCTAGAAATGCTGATTAAATGAACATTTGATTTTTTTCAGTATTTTTGCTTTTAATTGTTTGCAATTACATTTAGAGATGTAAGCAACTTGCAAAAATGAGGAAAACAGTGGAGCAATTTGTCTTAAGTTTGCTAGAGACCAAACCTGTAAGTAGAAACAAAAAGTAATTTCTTATATAGAATGTATTCAGTGTGTTCCTGTCAAGTGTTCTCTGGAAATTTATTTTAAATGTACACTCAATGATTTACCAAAGTGTGGCCAATTTTACCTTCTAACTTCAATATTTGTCTTTTTATTGAATATGAATTTCAATAATTAACCCCCAATAAATAGTTTCTATCTTTGGTCGCCTTTGTTAACAGTGTATACATCGTACAACACCCAGACATTCCTCATTAAATATGGAGCAATTAGCCCCAAACATCATCCACCTCTCTGTGATTCAGTCTGGGTTCACACGTGACCTGATAACATGCAAAGGTAAATCATTTACTCTGCATTGGTGCTTGATGCTTCATGCCAAAGGTCAATGATGGGTGATCATAAGTTATTTGTATGCTGTTATCCTGAGGTATTATTGATTCGGCCTATAGTGAAGTCCAGTTGTGATTTATGTCAGTTGTACAATTGTCATATTTGGTCAATATTGAGTTTGCGCTGTAGACACATACCATGTCCGATATTTCTGATGAATTCATACCATATTTGGGTTTGACAAAACATTGTGTCAAACTTGTTAGGTTAGCTTATGAGAATAACTAATGACTAACTTTCATTTGAAATATCATTTCAACAGTACTAATAGGCCTAATGTACTGTACATTTTTGAATGTGTTGGATCAGTGTGAATTAGCTTCAAGAAAAAATGGATTTTAAAGTCCCTAGCTGTGTCTGAATTCGCCCCCTATCTCCTATATAGTGCACTATATCATGTGTCCGCCATTTTGTAGTGTTGTCTGAATTCTGCGTAAACAACTCATTCCCTACATTTGTTCACAACTTTTTTACCCACAATGCATTCTGATTTTGAGTGTACATTCGATTTGTACATTCGATGCTCACTCATATTTCCCATGATACAAAGCAAATCAAACGTCTGATTATAATCAGCTGGAGGAAAGTGACAGTTAATGCCATGAATGTACGTTTATACACTTGTGTTTGTTCTTGTTGACAGTTATTTTCTTCTTTTTAAGAAGAAACAGATTAAATAAATGTTATATAGTCTATAGCAGTGTTTTATTTTAAATATATTAAGTAATTTTATTTAACGCAATAAATGCAATAGTAAATAAATGTGGCAAAACATTTTTTTGTTCTCTTTATTAAAAACTAAAACAATCAACGTGACAAATAATGTAAAAATGAACTTTACCATTTTACAAAACAATCCATAGAGCCACACAGGTGTAATACAGGTGTAACCTAAGCGATATGACGTATGTCCGCAACTGTACTGCCAGATGCAGGATGTATACGTCCGTGTCCGAAATTGTTCACTCATTTTCATTCACTTTTTCCCCATATAGTGGACTATTTAGCATTCGCTATATAGGGAATAGTGAATGAGTGAAAAAGTGAGCGAATTAGACGCAGCTCCTGTGAACCGGAAGTTGTGATCGTTTTTTACTTCCGTATTTTGACGCATTTCCGAGTGAAATGGAATTTAGAATGAGAAAAATAGTGGGCGTGGCTTTCAACTGTTGACTGGACGTAGACGCAGGCTCTTATTATAATATTACCGCCCCTTAATCGACACAATTCCCCCCACCACCATTTTTGTTTTCACATTTTTTTTGTTTTCACAACCGACATGTACCAAACCGTACACGTACCAAATAGAAGGATAACGTTAGCATATGAGAGCGAAGGGAGCTAAGTCAATCACGGGCTCAAAGCCAGTGTTAAACTTACTCTATATTTATGTTATTTGGCAAATGGGCACTTGTAGTTTAGCTGTATGTATGTTAATACATTATGTGCTTTAATATGTTCAGCTGCGGCAAGCTGTTTGTTTTGCTAATGAACAGGGGCAAACACTGTGGTTAGTTTCGTTTTAAACGTCTTAAATCATTCGTCCTTAGTCTGAAAGTGTCACAGCATACTAGTTATGCTCTCACGTTGTGTGTGTGTAACGTTATAACTTGTCAACAACAAGTGCTCAAATCCACGTAATTCCACTGAGATCTGCCGCTTTTTGCTCTGACGGATTTAGTCTACGAGAGATTGGAGAGGTTTAGGAGTTCAGGAAACATAATTTAGCTAAACCATTGCCATGGCAGTACTACACGTGTGTTGTGTTGACACGCTGGACGGAATTGGGGGTGGGGTGCGCTGCGCTGCGCTGTAACTCATTATGATATAAAGAGACATGCACCTAAACGGGTTGCTTTGAGCATAGCTGTTTTTGACGAGGCAAAAGGGGTTTTGTTAACAAAGCCATTGAGTGTTTTTAAGCAAAATATGTTCCAGACGTTTCATGAAGACCCTAATAAATCATCAACTTTTTGAAAGTGCTTATTTAATGAGTCCTTTAACAGAATTGGCTTTTCAAGGACCACGGAGAATAGCTGGAATCGAACTACAGCCCTATACTTCCCGGGTAAATGATGTCACTATTCCGAGTTTTTGAAAAACCTCCGCCCAAAGGAATACGAGGGAAAAAGGGGCAAGGCCTTTCTTAGTGAAGAGGAAGAGCCGCTGGAGTAGTGTTTGGTTATCAGAGATTGTAAACATTTGACTGAGCTGCTCAATTAATTCCTTTCACTTTCATCACAGTCCTACAGCTGGTAATAAGAATTCCGCTACACACATTCTAAGATAACCAACGGTCAATGACTTCCATGACTTTAACATCGGCTGTGAAAGCTGTTCAGTGTAATACACTGATATTGTGTTTGTGTGTGTGTGCGCGCATACCTCTAAAACACTTCTATGAAACATCCTTTGAAGTCCTGCTTGCAAATGTCTACTAGTCAATCTGCTTGTTTTATTATCCAACTGAGGTCCAATATAAAAAGGCAAAACTAACGCTTCTGTTAATAATGTTTGACCCAATCGGTCCGGTGTCATTTCCCTCGCCATAGTAGGAAAAACTCACGATCGATTGACGTTTGCACATGCACTAGCAGACCTCCATTAAACTTCGATCGATCCGCATGTGTTTTACTGATGAAGTGAAGTTGACGCCATAGTTACTGTTTATTGCTAAAAGCCAAAGCTTATGAAAACACATAAACTGAGAAGGGACCGACCAATCACAACAGCCTGAGAAGCATAAGCTCGCTGATATGGTATGGGTGGGACATCTTCAGACACACGCTCTAAGTGGGGAACCAATCACGACAGACCTGGTCAGCTTTACCAATCATAGTGTTTCGGAAGGAGGGATTTTATATAGACCGGAAGAAATCCAGTTGTTTTATCAGCAGAGGGACAGCGGTGAACATTAGACTTGAAATATGTGAAATATAAAGCGTTTTTTTAAACTAGAATTGTCCATTGTTAAACACCCCAAAAACATAATCAAAGCTTCAAAAACAGCACAAGAATGGCTCCTTTTTTTATTTTACTGGGACATTAAGAATTTTGACTAAAATATTATTTGTGGACCAGAAATGATAATTTTATGGCTTCGCTCCAAAGTCCTAGCATCTTTATTTTACGATTGAAGTCAAGCTACAAATGAGGGAGCTTTCAACTTTTTCCCTCAACATTGCCTTTATGAATATGTTTGCATTATTGATATAGAAATGTGTTCACATTAACCAGAGGTTTTTTTACATTATTTTCGTAACATAATTCATGGTGAAACATACTGTGTAAAAATATGTACAATGTAATACAGTACATGTTGCAACTGATCAGAGTACAGTTTACAGCATCGGTCCATAATGCTGGACTTGTGTTTTGGGCCCAAAACAAAGATCTGGTTTCAAATTCAGTTCCATCTAATGAAGATCAGGACATATTGTTTTAATTGAAAAATAATTATTTATTCTCCTACTATGTTACAAACAAATAGCAAACATTAGAATTCACATTTAACCAATATCACTGACAAACATTGCAATAAATATACTTATAAATATTTTTCACAAGTCACAAAACAATGGCCTGTCACATTACATACAAAGCATTAATAACTTAATCTCATAATAACACACTAATTAAAAAAACATTGAAATTTCTTCCACATTTGTTCCTCAATAAATACTATATATTTGTCATATTTTCATTCAGTAGTCATTTTGATGATAAATAATGAAAACATCTGTAGCATGTGAATGGTGCTATAGATCGTGTCAGGTATGTATCTCTATAGTGTCTTAGATCTTGAAGTTCTGATCTGTTGTAACAAGATGCGTCTGTTTTATGGGTTTCTCAGTTCATGATCTCAAGAAGTTAATGCCACTTCAAGGAACTCATTCAGATACAGTAACATGATAAAAAGAGTTCCTATTTATATAGTATTGCATCCTGACACCTGAGTCAAGGTTCCTGACGTTCCGATAACCTTTATGCCTCATTTAAAAATACATTTGATTTATTTTATATATTACTGGTCACTGCTGCTTATTTTTCTAACCTCTATAATTATAAATAATTATAAATATTGTATTGTTGGTACAATTATGTATACTAAACAGTCTTACATTAATACCTCAAGTTTCATTATTCTTAAACTATATGTAAACTATGGCTCTAAAAAATGTGCAAATGTTCTTAAATAAATAGATAACCATCTTAAACGTTCACAGCATAAGTCTGTGAGCGTCTTCTGAATAGCCTTCGAAACCATATCCAATAGAGGCCGATCATGATCAGCCAGTAGCACACGTAAGCTACAGATCCAAATATCAAAAACTTGATCTCCTCTTTTTTTGCAGCTGTTGACCAGTTCATCTGGCTTTCTTTGTAGATTGTGAACGACAGGCCTCCTAACAAGATGGCTGCCCACACTGACAGGGGTAACAGGGGGGATATAGTTGCCAACCATCTTTCGGCGACCTGACGTGCCCCAGCTGCTTTTGGTCATGGTGAGAATGGCAAAGTATTTGGCAGGCAGGAGGCTGGTCATATAGAGGGCAGAGTACAAGGACATAAAGATCATCACCATGTTTTGTCGCAGTAAGCATGCGTACGCTGCTTTCACCAAACCAATCAGCTGGATGCAGCACAAGACCCACAAGATGTCCCATAGACTGCCCGTCCAGAAGAGCTTGATAATGGTTGCCGTGACGAAGAAAGGAAAGATCCCCGAGACGATGGATTCATACGTCATCCACAGGTGATGCTTGTGCCACCACATAGCATTGAAGAGCCACTCACGAAAGAAGGATTTGGTCCAGCGGGTCTGCTGGTTCAGCCAGCGCAGAAACTGACCAGGGGTCTCAGTGTAACACTTAGAACGGGCAGTGTACCTTTAAAGAACAAGAAAAGCATATTTGAAACAAGAGTTTTTTAACAGTTAACCAAGTTTCCCTCAATAAATATGTAAGTTCGGGTTTGTCTCTTAAAGAGAAAGTTAACCCAAAATATTTATATTGGGTCTTTGTTTACGCACCCTTGAGGTTTTCCAAACCTTATACATTTCTTTGAAAATGTATGTTTTCTGAAGAACACAGAGAAAGGTATTTGAAAGAATGCTTGTAACCAAATAGTTCTTGGCCACCATTGATTACCATAGTTGAAAAATGACAATGGTTGTCAAAATGCCCCAGAACTGTTTGCTTTCCTACATTCTTCCAAATATCTTCTTTGGGTTCAACAGAACAAAGAAATGTATCAAGCAATTTTTCCTACTTTGCTAGTCAGTGGTGACCAAGAACTGTTTGGTTACAAGCGTTCTTCCAAATATCTTCCTCTGTGTTAATCAGAGCAAAGAAATGTAAACAAATTTGGAACAACTTGAGGGTGAGTAAATTCATTTTTGGGAAAACTGTTCTTTTAAAGCACCAAAATAGAGTGAAGGTCAATGTGTAGCACCCGGAAAGTCTAAATCTTGAATGCCAGAAACTATAACGGCTGAAGTTAAAAATGTGACTGAAATGCAAGTAACTGAATCACACTGTGCATCATGCTGTCTCTGTGGCAAAACATAAAATTGGAGAACAAAGACTACATTGTCATTTAATTGCAATAAATTATTTCGCCTGACTAAGCATTTTATTAAGACTAGCTTGTATTTAGAGCATTAAGTCATAACCGAAATAAATAATTTTTTGTTTCCCACAAAACGCACAATGCAAGTCACACATCATAAAAAATAATATACTCTATAAGTGGCTCGCTTTAAACAGACCGGCCAGCGCATGTTAAAACACAGTAATGATAAAGATTCGAACTTTAAATGTATATTTGATGTAGAGACAGATCAATGGTGCAAAAATGTAAATAATCTGAACACTTACTTTGTAGCATAGCCCATGCTCAGCATTCGATTGGTGAGATGACGGTCATCCCCAAAGGTGCAGTGAGTACCGAGAAATTTCTGGTTGTACCAGGATTCCAGAAACTGCTGTAGCAGGTCATTCCTATACAGACCTGCAGGAAAGATCATGAAACTTAGTGATACTGTACACATGGACAAAATATTAAAACTCCCATCTGTCTAATGACTAAAACAGTATTGATCAAATTATCTGAGTAATTCTCTGTGCTTAAAAATGGCATATTTCTAAAAGTCATACAATCAATAAGAAGAACTGGAGTCGTCTGTTACCTAAGGGTCCGCTGATACAGGAGACACAGTTGAAGAAGGACTGGCAGGCTCTCTCGATGTTAAACGCCATCCAGTAGCGCAGGCTGCTCATGAAACTAATATAAGACTCTTTAAGGTTGAGGATCTTCACGTCGCCTCCCACAGCCCCATACTTCAGGTTACTCTCCAACACTTTGCACAGCTCCACTGTGGCCAGGGGGTCTAATTTTGTGTCTGAGTCGCATACCTGTTTAAAAAGAAAAACACAAGACCAAAAATGAGATGTTATATTATTTTTTGTCTGCCAAGGATTCTTTATCATGATCATGGGTAGCCTGCTCCTTTCCGCAGAGTTTTGTTCTGACTTTGTTTCAACACGACTGTAATATTTTTTAGGTAAACCTTTAGATCTTATTAGCTGGTTTAGGTGTGTTTGATTAAGGTTCTTCCACATATCACTCACCTGTATATAATCAACAGATGATCCAAGTGCCTTGAATGCAGTATACATCACTTCCCTCTTCCCTCCCCATTTTTGCATGATGCACACACAACTCTTCGTCCTGATGAGCTCCTCAACCTCCGAGCGCTGAGGGTCCTCAAAAACCATCCCGCCATTAGCTTGAGCCGCGTTCGTTTCTTGGGCTCTGGGGTCCCAAGAGTGGTAGTTGTTTTGCCATATATAATACCCAGGGTCCCGGTCTGCGAAGACCTCACGGAACATCTCCAACATGTAACGGTCGTCTTCAGAGTTTCCATCCACCACCATGATAATGCGGAGCTTATCAATTGGGTACTCCAGTGCCTGTACTGACTTAAGGCACTCCATCAGATAATTTGGGTCCTCCTGATAGGCTGAGATGGTAAAGCCGATTGTCTTAGTGTAGCTGCACGGTTGCTCTCTCCGTCGCATCCGCCGATGTTCCACAAAGGCAAAAAAGCTTTGGACGAGGATGTGGAGGCTGAGCAGCACTCCGTAGAAACCGAATGAGATTATGTTGAATGGAGATGTGGCTATCTGGAAACCTTTAATGTACGCCCATAACATCACCCCAAAGACCAGGAAAGCGAAGAGAAATGTGAGTATTGCCCGAACCACTTTGCCACATTTTCTTAATACTGGCTTGATTTCCATTTTATGATTGAAATGCTGAAAAATGGATTAAAAACGTTTTTAGATACATTATCTGATTAAAAAAAGAGATATTAAAAAACATTTGAAACTTAAAAATAAGGACTGATTTGATTAATAAGCTTACTTTGTTTTCACTAAATATCAGGTAAAATAATTTTATATTGCCATTTTTTTATTCTGTTCATATGACCACTGTTATTATCAATACGTCATCACGGAGATATAATAAATACAAAATAAAAATTGCCTATGCAAACAAACTATAGTAAAAACCACAGTCATAATGAAATGAAGCTATGAACATACCTGTTAAACTGGACTCCTGTAGATAACACTTCACCAAGGTTTTCTATGCACCTCTCCTCGACCTGAACTAAGTGCTCATGTTCAGAGACTAAAAACTTATATGCTTGCTCTGAGCTCATGGAACAGCCCCACTGCAGATGTGTAAGTGGCTACAGATGTGCCATAGCTCAGGTCACACCCTTCTCTCACGTCTGACTCACACACACAGTACGTCAAAACTAAGGAATACTCCTTTTTCTCTATGACATAGGCGACTGGGTGTTATTTTGTGTCGATAACTGAGAATTTACAACTGACTTTTTTCTTGGTTTTTTTGTTGGTCAAAGTTTAAAGTATTTTCAAAGTCACGTTTTAAAGGTGTGCAGGTATATAGCCACATTATAATTAGATGACCAGTTTCACACTAATTTCTGCATTCTTCCTTTTTGTCTTCTTTTTGTTTTTCATGAAGTCACAGATGTTTAAATTATGAAATCATTAATACATTTAGTTTAATGCATTGCTGAAAAGCCAGCATCTGTGCGTTGTTTATTTATCTTGAAACTATTTTAGAGGCTGGATATAGTTATCTGTTATTATAATTCATAAAAACAACCTTATTAAACTTCTCTACTTAGATAGCTTATTATCTTTTTACTTTTATAATTGTTTGAACTGGTTTGTGTTTCTTATTTATCTTCCCTTTTAATGCTCTTCATTTTTGTTCATCTTGATCCTGAGTAAATCTCTCTTGATTGAAATGTTTGGAATGTTCAAAATGTATTCATGTAAAAATGTTCAAAGTATACTAAAAATTGCTTTTTATTTATGTTCTAAACAATGGCATTTCCATAAAATATGGGACACATGATTTTGTCTCTATGGATTAATGAAATGGCAAAATGTGCTGGAGATTGTGTATGACTATTAAACTATAAGTAATTGAAACTAGTCTTGTATGCCAGTTAGCTGACATTTTTAGAGGTGTGGTTTTTTTTTGGTCACTGGATATGTTTTCCTTAGGAGTGTCATTGATGTCACGACTCGTTTGCAGTATCTTATCAAGTAAGGCACAAAATTCCATCACTGCACGCAATTTATATGAGGGTGTAGAAAAAGAGAAACTTCTGTCGTTCTGCCCATTAGATAACTAAGGGATAAATCAGATAAGTTCTAAAAACATCAATATGTCAATTTATCTGTGAGACAATTATGGTTAGTTCTTTTTTTTCTACATGGAAATCCCCTCATATATTATAAATATTATTATTATTGACAATATATTTTCCTCTGTTTTTGCTCTTGAGAGTAATTTTAATTACCAGAGCCATTACCAGAACCAGCCTATTAGAGTCATTCCTATATGTGCTGTTAACATGTGAAGTGTGAAAGAAATTGAAGATGAAGCTACCAGGATACCAAGAGTGGTTGCCAAATTTAACAGTGGGTACCTCCACAGTGAGGCAGTGGAAATTAAGGTTGGGGCAATAAGGAAATTAATATAAAGGGAAATAAAGTTTTAGGAAGGACTGTACCATAATCCTCCCATTCATTTTTCTGCTAAATTATTCATAAAACATATATGATTACTGTGAAGTGGAATAATTAGTACATATTTACCTTAACTGAATGGAAAAAAAATGCTGAACATTTTTTGAAATGACAAGCAAAGATTGGAACAATTTTAACTGAAAGCAGCATTAAATCATTAACTCACAATCAATTAATTTTAATGTATGTTAATGAATCCTGTTGGTAAAGCAACAGAATGCTCTTCAGATTTCATCAAATGAGATTTTTATTAGGTATGTGTTTACTTATACACAAAAATGTAAATATTGTTTATTATTATTTATTATATGTTAACTTCATGTTTTTAATCATTCCAAAAATATTACAATAGTAAGAGACAGGTAAGAAAAATGCATAAGAAGTGGAGAATTACAAAGAGAAACTAAGAAGTGATCATGCTATTAGAATTTAAAATATGTTCTTCCTATGACATAATGCTGTAGTTCTTAATGTTTTGATTGAGGTGTGTTGAGTAAGGGAGACTTTGCTTTGACACACAACATATTTTAAACCAGAGGTGTCACACTTTGATAAAATCATTTACACCTGAACCAGCTGATCAAGATGTTCATGAAAAATAATTTGTCCTTAGTCACATGTTGCTGTCATGTTGTCTTTCACAATGACACTGGCATGATTGGGAAATAGCAAACTGGGGCGTAGATTTATGAAGACATCACCCTCTGCCTTCTGAAGAAATAATGTTTGTTTCATGCTTCACAAACATGAAAAGCTTACAAAATATACCTCATATTGACACCTTATAGTATTTTCAGAATTCCTCATGACAAGTTTGAATAATATCACATGGATAACTGGTGTTCATTCCGTCTATAAGAAACCATCAACTAATTTAAGAACTCAGCAGGCTTAACTTTAGTGGGTGAAGTTCCAAAGATAACAACGTTTAGTCTAAACAGTATTTCTCGCCGCTGACGATATGACACAATTAATCCGATCTTTAAATGATCTTTCCAGCAGGTCGTAACACCAGTTTTTCTTTTCGATATGTCACCTCAGTGTTATTGCATGACAGTTTGCCTGAATAACCATACTATACCAGCAGAGGGCAGCACTGCATTACCTGTTCTCTCAGTTCTTCTCTTCATGTTACGAAGCGCCTCTATGTTAGAGGCACAAACTGTGTGCTTCTGTTATTTTTATATTCAAGCACTGTTGGTGATTACTACTGATTACTGTATTGCTGTTGCAGTGATAGCTGCCCACTTCTCCGGGTGTACGTGTGTTCACTACTTGCTGTGCGTGTGTTCACTACTCTCTGGATGGGTTAAATGCAGAGGTCACATTTCAGGTATGGGTCACCATATCTGAATAATAGGTCACTTTCACTTCACTTTTTTTTATTCCAAACGGAAATTGGATTTCACAACTATTACCTAACTTTGTCAAGGGGGAAACATGAAGCCAGTTAAGCAAAACACAAACCACTAGAAATGAAACACTGGACTGGCGAATGATTCCGTCACAAGAGACCTCCTACAGGGCCACTCATATTTAAGTATAACTTGGCAGGGATTTTATATATTTATTTAATAAAACGGTTGGTTCCAGTCCTTGATTCTGATTGGTCAATAGCTGTGCTTTATTCACGATAAAACACAGTTATGAACGCTCTACTTCATGCTGTATATAACTGCGTCGCACCCATAGCCGTGTAAAGGAAACATTCTGTTGTTCATAGTCGATACAGTAACAGGACTTATATTTGTAATTTATGGTTCCCTTTCTGTCCGTCTCTCGACGTTGTGTCGAACCAACAGATGGGGTTTGTCTTGAGAACCTATCAACTTCTGACTAGTTTAGAAAGAGTCAATGATATTGGACTCAGCCCCCGGATATCCGGGTATAAAAGGGAGACGGCGTGCTTCATTCATTCACCTTTTGTTCTTCGGAGCCTTCACACATGATCGACTTTGAGACTTCAAACTCTACTCTGACTTACTGCTGGAATTTTACGATATGGTGCAGCATTCCCCTGGGCGTCTCGGCAGTTCCAGAAGTGTTCAAGTTTTTTCTCTAAAAGAGCTAATTTCTTTTATATTTTTATTATTTTTCTATTTACGTATTCGGAAACGGTGCTTGATGATGATGAGATGTCCCTTGCAACAGCAGTGGGTGACTGTAACACAGTTCAAAGTAGGGAAGGTTTATCCCCGCCGCGACTCGGCCACCCTCCGGCGCGCCCCACTCAGGTAGCCCCCCGGAAGAAGATGTCGAAGAGGAGACCACGGAAGCAGAATCGGCCCTTATGGGAAGACCCCAGTGAGATCGAGAATACCATCAGGCCCGACCCCAGCCATTACATCGCTGGTTGGTCGATCCGGGACGGTTTCTGCCCCGTCCCAACAGCCCACTTTCTCACAAAAAGAGTTTCCTCACTCTCTGGGTGATTATCGCAGCCGCTCTCACCCTCTACACGACGGTGTTAGGCAACTCAACATTGCGTCACGGCAAGACCCAATGACGAGGATAATCAGCAGCCCTCAACACTCTCAGTCGACGGTGCATTGTGCTACATCATCGCCAAGCAGGTAAGTCAGCAGAGCCAATCTCCTCCCGGGGGCTTCCACCGATCTCCTCCCCAATGAAGCAGATCGTACCCCTAGCTCCCCTGTCATCGGCCCGCCTGCGATGGCATATCAACTGCCTAGAGATGTTGACTGTGCTACTTGCACTGAAGAGGCTACAACCTCTCGTGCAGGACAAGGAAGTGCTGCTCCGGTCGGACAGCTCAACTGCCGTGGTGTATATCAACTACCAGGGTGGCATTCGCTCACAGCAGTTAACACGACTCGACCGAGTGACTCCTCGTGTGGAGTCAACAGATCATCAGTTCCCTGCCTCCACCCGAGCAGTCCAGCTTATTAAGGTGCACTTCGGGCAGGCTCAGGTAGACCTGTTCGTCTCCCTGAACACCATTCATTGTCCGCTATGATGCTTCCTGTCTGAGGCCCCCCTCTGCACGGATGCTCTAGTGCACAGCTGGCCCAACCGGAATTGGTTCTCGGAGCTAATGCTCCTGACGACAACAAGCCCCTGGCCGATTCACCTGACGAAGCACCTCCTTTCTCAGAGGAAAGACTCTTCTTCTCGTCCTGGTGCTCTTCTCGAATAGAAGACCCGCGGAGTTGCTCGATCAGGAATGTGCTGTCCTTCCAGAGACTCAAGAGTAATCTCTCCCCTTCCAAACTGTAGGTGTATGTACCCGCCATTGCGGCTCATCACGACCCAGATGCTGGTAAGTCTCTAGGACAGCACAACCTGATCATTAGGTTCCTAAGGAGCGCGAGAAGGCTACCACCTCGTCCTTGTCCGTACCCTCTTGCATGGGCCTTACGAAAGCACCTTCCCCCCTCCTTGGTGGGTCAGGGTGATATTTTCGCCTCCCTTCTTCCCCCATTGGGTGAAGAACAGGCATACCATCCATCACTAAGCACCTCCTGCGGGCGGGCTGGGCAGAGCAGCCCTGCCCCCTTAGGCCGGGTACCAGCTGAGTTATCTACGCATAGCTCTTACCGGACCTAGTGCTCTAGACGTAGTAACCCCCAAGAGGGCAGTTCCGTCTCATGTATCCACCATTGGTTCCCACCTTGGCACAGCGCCGTTGCGTTTTCCATAGGAACCCCATCTGTCAGTTCGACACAACTTGGTTACGGATGTACCTCAGTTCCCTGATGGAGGAAACGAGACGTTGTGTCCTTCATGCCACAACGCGTGTCGCCCACTGCAGCAGTCGAGAGAGTTCTCAGGCTCCTCAGTCCAAAGGTGAATGAATGAAGCACGCCGTCTCCCTTTTATATCGGATATCCGGGGGCGGAGTCCGGCATGCAAATTTCATTTGCCAATTTCATTGGCCTTATCTAAACTAGTCAGAAGTTGATAGGTTCTCAAGATGAACCCCATATGTCAGTTCGATACAACGTCTCGTTCCCTCCATCAGGGAACTGAGGTAAGATCCGTAACCAAGACATTATAAAAGCAAAAAGGTTCTCGAAGATAGTGCTTTATTGTTAATACATATCGATAAAACACAGCCTCTCGTACCTTTTTGAACACATAAATGTAATATAAAAAGGTTAAAACTATTTTAGAAATATTGTTGAGTAGGGGCCTATTTCCCCAAATAACATTAAAATGTTTTATATATATATAGTATTATATAGTATATATATATGTTTTTGGTTGAATGTTATGATTAAATGTCTGTATGAGTTTATGACAGATGGAGAATAAAGCTTAAGGTTAAAAATAGCATATTTTTTACATACAAAATGAGAATTGCCTCTTTGTATGTCATACATTGTAGAGTCATTTTAATAGCTTTCAAAATACTGATTTTAGGAAATATGACAATGAATCACCTTAACTAACACAATTGCAAAATTTGTCATTTGAGTCACACAACTGAATCCTCAAGTGCGAGCTAAAAGCATGAAATTGTTTTTTGATGGACAACAGTATTGTTTTAATTATTTGTTCGTTACATTTCCATTTAGTCATTTAGCAGACGCTTTTATCCAAAGCGACTTACAGAGAGTTCAGGGAGCAATAAGCAAAATGTCATACAGGAGCTATAAAACAATAAGTACTAATACAAAGTTACTAATTTCAGCAAGAGCTAGACCAATACCTGTTGAGAGAAAGAGAGAGGGTTAGTGTTTTTTTTTTCTTCTTATTTGTCTGTGAAGTATTCACAGAAGAGATGTTTTTTAAGTATTTTTTTGAATGTTGTGTGATATGTTGTTGACCGGACTTAATTAGGAAGAATGTTCCACCATGTAGGAGTTGTGAAGGAGAAAGAGCGGGAAAGCTATTTACTGCCCTTATGAAAAGGCAATACAAGACGGCGCTTGTTTGCTGAACGCAGGGCTCTTGATGGGGTGTAGGAGGGTGTGAAAGTATGCCGGTGCAGCTCCAGTGATAGTCCTGTTGGCAAGCATTAGGGACTTGAATCTGATACAGGCTTCAAACGGTAGCCAGTTGAGAGAGACGAAAAGCTGTGTCACATGAGCCCTTTAGGGCTGTTGGAAGACAAGGTGTGCTGCTGCGTTCTGATCCAGCTGGAGTGGTTTGATAGCCTTTGCATGAAGACCAGCAAGGAGAGCGTTGCAGTAGACCAACCTTGAGATTACCAGGGCCTGGACAAGGAATTGTGCCGCATTCTCAGTGAGATATTAATGTTGAATAAGGCATATCGGGATGACCACGTTGTCTTTGCAATGTGATCATTGAAGGACAGCTGTTCATTGAATATGACTCTGAGGTTCCTTGCTGTTTTGGAAGGAGTGATTGTGGTATTGCCAAGTTGGATGGTGAGATGGTGTTGCACCGTGGGGTGTGCCGGAAACACGAGAAGTTCTGTCTTGGCAGGGTTCTGCTGGAGGTGATGCTCTTTCATCCAAGCTGAGATGTCTTCTAGGCAGGCGGTAATGCGAGCTGCTACAGTGTTATCGTCTGGGTGAAACGCGATGTTGTACTGGGTGTTGTCAGCATAACAGTGATACGAGAAGCCGTGTGCCCGTATGTGTCCCAAGGATGTCGTGTGGATGGAAAAAAGCAACGGTCCAAGCACCGATCCCTGAGGGACCCTAGTTATTATGTGGTGAGCAGTGGACAGCGAGCCCCTCCATGACACCCTGAAGGATCTGCCGGAGAGGTAGGTGTAGTGGAGTAGGCGGGGCGAGACCGGTGAGTGAGTGTTAATGAGCGTCTCATATCACGGTCTCGCTCCGCCTACTACACTACAGTACGATTTGAACCAGATAAGAGGTAAATGTCTTGAAAAGCTGCTGAGTGTTAGGTGCATTTCTTACCTTGGTGGTATAGAAAGGTGTTTAAGCTGTGGTAACTGTAATGTTTGGTCAATAATGCTCAGGATACCTTATCAGTGTGTATCAATGTTTAATGATATTGCATCACAACGATATGCAGCAAACTGTTTTAGCAGTAGCATACAAACATGCTCTACGTGCTGATCTGCATAATACGTGCATTATGGCCAATGAGAACACAGGTGTGTAACATATAACAGGTGATTGGTCCATGATCAACATATGAATACTACAGCAACACCAGCAGAGAAAGAGGACTGGACTGAGTAGTGACTGGTAGTCCCTTAGGTCAGCAGGGTTCTTGGTCTTGCGCCATTTCCCTTCAGCAGCCCTGAGTGTACTCCGTAGTTCACCTAGGATGTCAGACAGTCAAGGGCAGGAGGGGGTGGCGCGAGCTTAGGACAGAGGACGAAGGTTATCTAGACAGGATGAAAGTGTTGAGCATAAGGTGTCGGTGGCAGTGTCAACATCTAGAGATGCAAAGTTGGAGGGAAGAGAGGATGTCATTTTAGCAGAGAGGGTGCTAGGGGAGAGATAGCGAAAGTTCCGTCTAAAATAAACGGGTGGTGGTGTAGGTGAAATGTGAAGAGGTGTGACTTTAATGTTATCTATGGTGCAGTTGCAGTTGATGAGATCAAGCTGGTTTCCTGATCTGTGAGTTCGGGCTGTGGCGAGG
Organism: Triplophysa siluroides; assembly: GCA_006030095.1. Lineage (NCBI taxonomy): Eukaryota > Metazoa > Chordata > Actinopteri > Cypriniformes > Nemacheilidae > Triplophysa > Triplophysa siluroides. Next base: position 2,584,588 of record VCII01000558.1, read on the forward strand.
CGCCTGAGGTCGAACGAGGTGATGAGGGTGTGGAAGTCACAAGCATAGTGTTACTTCGGGTGGATGTTGAAGTCCCCAAAGACATCAAGAGGGCCGGCATCCTCCAGAAATGATGAGAGCAGCACATCTAACTATTCAATGAAGTTGTGAAGAGGACCTGGGGGGCAGTAAACTGCGACAACACTGAGCTGAGTGGGAGAAGTAATATTAACAGCGTGGTATTCAAATGAATAGTTGTTGCATAGGGAAGATAGCGGGAATATTTCCAATTATTGTTGATAAGCAAACCGGTTCCTCCTCCTCTTCCAGTCTGGAGGGTGTCGTGATCCTGCCTCCTTGTTCATGATTTTCCGGTCTAGTGGCAGGATCGGGACAGATCCCTTGTTTTTAGTGTGAGAAAGACATGGCATTGTTTATATATTGGCACGCCATATGCTTTCTCTTGTCTCGTCTATGGCCTCACCCCTCTCGTTTCCTCGTTAGCTTCCCTTCAGTGTTTCATTACCCACACCTGCCTATTGTGAATTATCACATTTCCTTTGTTAGTCTCCCCTTTAAAAAGCCCTCATTTCTGCTGTCCTGTGCTAGTTCGTTTTTTTCCATGTCCTGTTGTCTATGTTCTACTCATCCTCAGAGGAGCCGCAGAGGAGGTGGTCTTCGGGGAGGCGGAACTGGCGGTGATCTTCAACGGTGGTCTCAGGAACCCTCTTACGCAGGCGGAGATGAGGTCGTTGAGACCCATGGTCTTCGACGTTGTGTGGCGGTACGCCACGTACCGATCGGAGTCCAGGGTCTCAACCCAACCCAGCTACCCATCTCTGCTGGCTACCCTGCAGATCGGGGTTGTAGACACTGCCAAACCATCCGCTTCATCCCCTGTAACCTCTCCTCCACCAGTCGGCTTAACGTGGTAAGCATAGGAGGAGAGCGTCCTGGGGATCCACTTCAGGGTAGTCCCAACCGGAGCCAGCAATCCCTTTCACCTCCTTTCTACAGTCGACCACCAGACGGGTGGCTCGGCTTAAGAAAATGAGGCAACGGAGAGGGGCGCAGGGTTCCACGCCACAGGCTTCCAGTCCGGCATCCCAGCCGGTGATCCAGCCGGTGCAGCCGGTGTCCAGTCCGGAGTCCAGTCCAGTGTCCAGTCCGGTGTCCAGTCCGATGTCAAGTCCGGTGCAGCCGGTGCCCTGTCCTGTCCAGCCGGTGCCCTGTTCTGTCCAGCTGGCCTTCCAGCCACAACCAAGTCCCCGGGACAACACTCTCTCGAGTGCCTCCTAGGGCCAAGACCGTTCCCTCTAGCCCTAGCCCCCCCCCTCCCATGTTTGTCCTGTTGTTAATGTTCTACTCATCCTCGTGATATCTCCCAGTCAAAGTCAAGTAAGTTTAGAGTTAGTTTAATTGTAGTCTTGTCAATTGTAGTCTTGTGGTATTTAGTCTTTGTTAGGTGTAGTTAGTTTAGTTCCTGTGTACCTGTCCTTTATCATTTCTAGCGTGTCTTGTTTTTCCCCATTGTGGGTTTTTCTTTGCTGTTTTGTTTTATTATTAAAGTCTTTTTATTAACCCCTTCATCCCCGCAATTGTGTTATTCCGTGTAAATCAGGCGGGCGAGGATCCAAACTCCTCATTTTGCAGTTTTGACAGATCTACTCCAAAGAACCACTGAATAACTTTTTTAATAGCTTATTATTATTATTTCTCTATCTTTTTTTAAATCTGTCTGCCTCTGTGGACTTTGTTTTCTTATAGGAGAGTAAAAAACTGAACAGAGTTACTGCACCTCCAAAGAAATTTGGTCTGGTGCATAAATACAGTTCTTCATTCATGTATTAATTGTTGCAGGCTTTAGACATCAGATTGTCTGGTATCCCATGTGCCATGGTGTTTATCAGTGCCAGACATAAAAATGGTCAGATGTTAGGCTACATTTAACTAACCCCATGATTATATGTACTTAATGTGTAAATATAATGCATTCCCATCCAGTATGGGCAAGTTCTCTTTCTGTGTCACAGCTGACTTCCTTTTATTTGTTGAACTTCAAAGTTTTATAAAAAAAGTTCTGGGCATTTGTATAATGATAAAAATAAATGCTGTTTGTACTTTTTTGGAATTGAGTGTGTTTAGAGACAAAACGGATAGTGTAAATTGTATTTTGTGTAAACATCAAGACAAAATCTTTTCATTTCAATTTTGTAAACCCAAATGTGCAAATAATTGTACAAGCAGTGAATAAATACTATACAACATTGTACACAACTTATGAGTAAGTGATTCCAATAATTGAAATGCAATTTAGCACATTTTTTGTAGATTAAGATTTCTGTTAACCATGAAACAATTATACGAAATGCTGAACCAAAGACTCGCAACCCCTAGTGGACATTAGAGAAACACTGATATGGAAAAATAAAACGTATGTTTTCATTATGTATTTTTATTTGCTGATGTTCTACTCGTATATCCTCTTAAGTTCAGAGAGATTCAGCGTTTAACTTCAATATTAACACCCAGGAAGAATGTCACAGATGTGGAACTGAAATGGGAATGTGCCTCATGGCTCCCACAAAAAAGAAGCATGTGCCCAGCACATGCTGACTCTTTCAGATGATGAAACTCTGTTTGTTGAATGTGGTCAATGGAGGAAGTAAAATAATAAGGGTTAAACAAAACTTTACTGTCCTCTCTTGTGTGTATATGGCAAGGTTAATTGACCTAGGACATACGCCAGCTGTCTCATTCCGTTTTTTCCGTATTTAAAATTGCATATGTGCATTCTCGTGTGGTTTCTTATGGCTGTGTTCAACAGAAAAACAAAGAGCCCTCTTCAGGTAATCTTTTTTACACTAAGAGATGGCGGGTCGAGCTGACCCATAGGACATTCTGTTAAAGTCCAGAATGGCCGTCCCACCAACAGCCTATGGCCGCGACCAGTGGCAGACCAGCGGACTTATTATAAACACGAATGCATGCAACACGAAGGCATTAGCAAGTCGGACACGTATGCATGCAACGCTATCCATGGGCCGAAAAATCCAGGGCCGAATTTGCTTCCCAGTCCAGCCCTGAGAGACAGTTACCTTATTCTATCAAATATGTTGTACTTCCATTTTCTAATTTTGTATCTATACATTAGTCTGCCTTTTGGCCAGCACTGTGGTTACGTTTTCTGTCTCTGGGATTAAAAACACTGTGGTTGGAAACTGAGACAAGTAATAGGAAGTGGGTTTGGCAGACATCCTCACTCTATAGAATTTTGGTTAGATTGGTAACTCTAAAATGTTTGACTCAATAACAAAACTCTTGACCTTTCCACAGCTGTAACTTCCACTCCCACCTTCCTCCTCAGCAAACCTCAAGAAGTTTCCAAGATGGGGGAATGTGCTATACGTTTTTGTGGGTGTGTGTTTCAAGATGAAAACATAAAAAATAGGTTTTTTCTTATTTCTTTAATGACATTGATTATTTGATGTGTTTTCAAATCAATAATCTAGAAAAAGGTATTAGAATGACAAAGCAAATAAGTCTTATAGCTGCCAAACTGTTAAGCTGTTAAAAGCAAATGAAAAAAAGTATTCTGGTCAGCATTACTTTCCGGAAAAGTTGGTGACAGCAAAAAGGAAACAAGAGAGACAGAAAGAAAGAAAGACAGACAGAAAAAATTCCCAGTTTTGCATGTTCTTGTATGAATACTAATGTTTTGCTTATCTTAAATGAGGTCCGTAAGTTAAAGGAACACGTAAAATGTGTTGTGAGGATTTTCCCCTTACAGCTATATAAACACAGGGTGGAAGTCTGTATTGTGCCTCATTAGACTTTTCACTGCCACAAAATGAGAGCAGAGCAAGTTCATTTTGAACCCTTTTGGATCTGTTTATTTCATGACCACGCCCTGGCTTCATCTGCTCAAAGGAATCCACTCCAACCAATCCTCTAGCCCGGGCACAACTCTTTGTTCCATAGTCCCACTGGTTGTTTTACACACCCAAATTGGTATTTATGTTGGCCAACCAAATTGCAAGTTTGGTTGGTACATTCAAGCATGCGGAGAGACCTAGATTGCCACAAAGTATAGGATCTATTAATATTCCATTCCAGACGCCATCATTATGAATGACTCACAACGGCTTTATGACACAGCTCAGTTAAAATCAATTAAAAACAAAACTTAATGAAAATAAGCTATAAAATGGGATTTAATATCTTAGTAGCCCAGCTAAGCACATTTCAGTCTGAAACAATTACAACTCATTTTTTAACAATTTGCAATACCCAAAGAATTTGTGAAATGTATTTAATAAAATGTTTAGAGCCATGTAGGAAAGATTTTGTATTCTTTGATTTCCCTTCATCAATCTTGAGACAATCAAAATCAGCTTCTTCTACTTGCGCATATAGAACATTACATTAATCATGATAGAAAGGATTTGATAAAACAAATACACTTTCATTAGCGTGTAGGCGGTGTTCTTCTAAACAAATGGTGCATTTAATCGCTTAAAGTTTCACACCCTCCAATTCCTCATGCTCCCTCCTCTTCCTGTCATCCCTGTTTTTTTCTGACTTTGATCTCTTCCTCGGCACATCTGTATCGGCAAAGTGCAGGAGTTTCAGATTGGTTGCTTATGCTCTCTGGTTTACAACTATAATTTTTAGCGTGACATGTGCACTCTATTCACAAATCAAAGGAAGTGTCTTAAGAAAAGTTTGCTAAATACAATGGTTTGTTATTTAATGATTACAGTTTGCATTTTGTGCATTTTTACAACCGGCTTTGAATTTTGCAAACTTTCTGCCTTAGAAAGACAAAGGTTCTGTATAGATTTAAGTCACGCTTTAGGTTGTGGTTTCACACGGTCCATCTCTTGTGGTCTTTTCAATGGGGCTTCTGTAAAAAGAATGTGATTTTGGAGATCTTGTTGAAAGTGGATGATGAGGATAATTGCTGGAGGCTTGAGTGAACCTTAGAGAGCTGACCATAACAGTATTTTAAGTATGTCTTTGGGTGACATTGCTGTGTTGGAAACAAGAAATTAAACACTTGCACTGCATTGTGAGAAAACTTCAGTTGTGTGGTTTGCCAGAAATGAAACTATAGTTAGAGCCCTGGGAAATCATGTGTGACAAAAGCACAAGAATCTTGTGTTTCATGATTAATCTAAGGAAACATGTCTTTCATAAAACTAACATACCGGATCACTCAAAATTGTTCCGTTCCTTTTTTTTTTGTTTCCCTGGTCTCTTTCCAGGCCAAGAAACATCTGGTACATGACATGCAAGACTGCACATACATATAACATGCAAAAGGTTGTCTATGTACCACATTACGTCAAATTATTTTTGTTTGAACACAGATAGTAATGGATACGTTGTGGTTGAGATTGAGATGTCTCTTGGAACACATGAATACTCTTAACAAAAATATAATTCAATATTATATACAGCAATAATTCACAATCAGTTTGGTCTGCGACCACTTTTAGCAATGGTTACATTGTTCCATTCTCACAGCTGTCCAGCTCAACAATTCATTCTACACCCCAGAGAAACCTATGCTAAAAAAGCTTCACATACTGACTGCAATATTCCCCGTACACCCACACAGAACTCAACAAGTTTCGGCTGTGAGGGTGTAAAATAAATGAAGGGGTGCTGGGGGGTGGGCGGTGAGGTGCACAGCCAGACCTCATCTCTGTTGATTGGGTGTGTTTTCAGAGAACCCTTCCAGTTTCTCTAATATCCAAGGGAAGACGGGCCGGAAAGGGATGGGTAATCTCACAGCAGTATTCCACCTACACAGCGCCCTTCTACAGCTTGAACTGATTATGATTTTCCCATGTTCAACACAATCTTAGCTGTGTTTTCCATCTTTGACAAATGCACATGGATATATGTAGGCTATTCTCCCAAACATGCTCTGAGTTAGCTTATCTGATTTTTGTTTTTAATTAAGCACGTTGTTATTCATGGTAATGGTGAATCTTAGACATAACACTTCAGCTGAAATTGTTATGAGTTTGAAAAAAGGTCACTGACAAACGTATAATCATTTCAGGTGATAAAGACTAGTCTCATCCCCTCATCCCCAATTTGCGGACTGCACCACAGTCTGTGCACTGATCGTCTTATTTCATAATAAAATTGGCATTCTGTTTGTATTCCAAAATAAGCAGAACACATAAAATGTCTCTGTCTGCTTATCCCAGTGTTTAGCTTGGCCAGGCTCAACAGTTTTTAACAGAAGGCCTTTTGTGAGTTGTGTCAACATTAGATAAGTGCAAAACCTTTTTAAACCTCATAATTATGATTATACATAACTGATTTAGGTTTTATCTGAGAACTTGTGTGTTATATCTCAGAGCCATACTCATTCTAAGAGATGTGTAATACCTATTGGTTGTTCTGCATTGAATACAATTGGACAAAGCAAGTGAAGAGTCACCAGATCAGAAAGGCCCAGTTTCACAGACAATGATCAAACTAAGCCAGGACAATGCCTTAGGTAAATCAGGATATTTAAATTGCCTTAGAAAAAAAACAGTACAGGGGCCCGTTATTCGTACGTCACTTACTACATCCAAGATCAAATTAAATATCAGAGATGACCTAATCCTGCAAATCATGATCTGGATTATACGGTTCATCAAACGCACCTGTTGTGTACGATTATCTGGATTAAATTGTCTGGGATCATTGCACGCTCACGCACTGGTTGGAAAGGCAGAACATATCGATAGAAGAACTAGTGATCAGCAGCGCTGCTATTGGCTGGTTGTTACGTCAAAAGACATAGTTACCATAGTTTTTTTACGGCTGCTTGAAAACCTTAATTAAAATGTCAGGAACACTTCAAACGATGCACAGTCAACTTTCAGAGATATTTATAACATTTTAAAGCAGTTGTAAACTGAAGTTGTATATTTTGATAAATTGACTTTTAGTTCTTAGTGGTTAATTGCAATGAGATGGTGTTTCCCCACAAAATAAAGTGTTTTATATCGATTAGTGTTCACTGCATATGATACTGAGGAAAGTGTCTGAAGACTGTCCATTTCAATAACATTTCTTAAATTGGATAAACTTAGTAGCAGCTGCAGGAGTCCACATCCGCTGAAAGGCTTTTACATCTGCCGAGTCTGCACAGAAACATTATACAGAGATGAAGAAAATATGATTTTGTTGTGCTATTTTATTGCTTTTAATGTTTTGTGAATTATTGATATCTCCCCACAAAAGGCACAAATTCAATTCAATTCAAAAGCAAAACTTAAATACATTGACCTTGACAATATAAAGAACACAAACCTAAAACTGGAGAGATTAGGTTTAAGAAGATTGCAGATTTAGAAACTATTTCTATATTGTTTACTGACTTAACATTCTTTACTCTTATTGCAGTTAAAAGATGACACTGATGCCTGCCTATTATCTATGGAGATTAAAAATAAATTGCTTTTTGCTAAATACTATTACAACTATTCAAATGAATATTACCTGCAAATATTACATTAACGCATTTGGCAGACGGTTTTGTCCAAAACACTAAACATTTAGTTTCTCACTATGTGCAATCTCCTCGGATCAAACCCATGACCTTAGCTATCAAATTAACATGGCGAGTATCTCCTACACAAGGAAACACTTTTTATTTTATTTTTTTATTCATTCATTCATTTATTTCGGGACTTTTCACAGTAAATGAGAAACAAAAATTGTTCTAAATATTATATTACATTACAATATATATTGTTCTTAAAGCAAAACATCGTGTTAATTACATGTTAAATTCGCAAAGCGCTTTATATTAATCCCGCAATTTGCGCAACAATGAATAATCTGAATATGTATGTATATAAGTATGAATAAACCGACTTGACTGCGTCATGGCCGCGATCTAATCCTGTTTACATGAAATAAGTCTGCTCCCGAGCAGGTTTAAGCTAATGGGCCTGTTGCTAAAACAACAAGTCCAGAATGAGCGTCGAAGAACCGAACAATCCAAGATCATGCAAAATCGTCAACAATCAAATCCAGCTGACTGAGTTAGCGAGGTACGAAGAACGGGCCTCTGGTATTCATCTTGAGACATAACAATGGCACTGACATATTTTAAGATATGTCAAGGCAAGTTCAATTTCAGTTAAGGCAGCTCAAATATTAATTTCAGTCTAAGTGTCTGTGACACCTGGCAATAGGCTAGTCAAGACCAGCATTTGCAATGACTAGATTTAAGCAGGATTTGAGACAATTGTGAAATTTAAATTATATTAAAGTACTCTGAAAGGTGTTAATCTCGTTTACAATGATAAAGGAAACTGCGTTTGACAGCGTGTGACAGTTGTTAAAAATGTATTTGCGTAGTTTGAAAAGCTTTATTATGATTATTAGCATAAATTATATTATAATTAAATATTCAATAATAATTATATTTTATGTTTTCACAGTTTTCATCTCAAATTTTCTTCTACTATTTGTCAGTGCTGTTTATAATGTCGACACAGTCCAACCATTTGCATGTTTGATCTCCTTTATTCTGTGTGGAATCTAAATGGGTTGGATTCATCGTTTTCAAATTGTTTTCTGATTTACCAGGTCACATACACATAACCAGACTTAATTTGCCTCTATGAAAATCATATTTCCACTGTCTGAATCCCTCCCTTTCCCCTATAGTGCACTGTGCATGAGCATTCGATTAGACAGGAAATTTGATAAAAAGCTGCAGAATGATGTCACCAAAATGTAATATAAATTGAATGGAAGTATTAGGGACTATTGTGAACGCTTATATCTTCGAATTTGCAAATGCAAATTGTTTTGAAGCACTTAAGGTCTTACATAAACCACTACATAAACTTTCCTTTAAACAATTTTGATGTCACTTTCACATTCACCAATGAACAACACCTACATTTGACCAACCAAATGCGTTTGGTTTTGGGGTGTTGAGAGAGAGAATTCCCTAAGAATGATGGTTTTTAATCCAGTTTTAGAACAAACTGTGTCGTAAAATTAGGTTTTAATACCATCTTCTCCTTGAAAACTCCTACAGAACCTAAATTATTAAAATTCAAACATTAAAGAGTAAGAAAACAAAACAATAAATACTCCTACATCTGTAGTTAGGTACAGTTGTCTTTATTTATTGAAGTTCTTCTTCGTCTGGTTCAAAATGTTGGGTGGGTGTTGCCTCAACTCTGTTCTCCACTCTGTCGAGGAATGGTTGCCTGCTCTATACGCGTTCCAAACCGCACTCTCATTCCATGGCAAAGACAGAAAATATCCCCCATTAATAACCTGCAAAAGTCTGCTTGAGCAAAATGTGTGTACATAAATAATACAGCGCATTGGTTAAACATAAGAAGAACAAAATATACTGAAACGAAGATATATGAAAGAGCAACAACTGAGTCGGATGGAGAGGAGGGTGCTGGGGTGACGTCACGCAGACTGGGATTGTGCGTCTTGTCAAGCAGTGGATTCTTGCAGTTTTGGTCGCGAGAGTCACAGGTGTGAGCAAATCTCTCTGTGGAAGTTACTTGTTTGGCAACTCTTGGTAAGCATTTTGTTTTAATATTAGCAATGGATCTCTTATGTCATCACTGAATTTCATTTTTCAAATGCATGAAAAACATTTTCGATGTTACAGTGGAGATAAGAAACCAACATTTTAATAAATCATAATGAACGATAAGATATTTCATAAAAACAGACTGTCTACCTCTGTTTGTCGTTCATTAATTCTCTGTGATAAAGTTTTGTCTAGTTAAAATTGTATTTGAAGAAATGCTTTTGAAAAATCGGAAATCTGGTATATTTTACATACAGAATAACATTATTTTATGTGGGCCTATTTTTTTTACGTGAATGGTTGAGTGAAATTTGTCTCATACAAAACGACACTTCCTTTGAAACGGATGCAGAAACATCAGGGACTAACAAAAAAGTTCAATTTAACTATAATGCAGGGCGATGGCATAACAGATGTAGCCTGTACAATAAGCATCACGTTATAAAAGTCAGTCACATTATGATATGAGGAACTTCTATGTGAAATTTAGCGGCTGAGAAAGCAGAAAGATGTTGCAAGCTTTTCCTTTATGCCAAACTAATTTATATTCTGTCCTCTAGTGGACTAAAATAGAACAGCGTCTTAGTTTGTTGGTTTTCGTTTCTGGCTGTTTATGATTATTTATGAATATTAGTTTTGAATCTATACTTTTTTTCTGTCAATTCAGATTGATGTGATGGATCCAGCCAATTTCACAGAGAGTCCACTCCATCCCAACTCAACTGAGGCAGACTACTATTACGATGATGAGCAAACGGAGCTCGAGAAATCTCTAAACATAATGTCACTCATATTCTACAGTCTGGCTTTTGTACTTGGAGTCGTAGGCAATGGCATTGTGATTTGGGTAACTGGCTTTAAAATGAAGAGAACAGTCAACACTGTCTGGTTTCTCAACCTGGCTGTAGCAGACTTCCTTTTCACAGCCTTTCTCCCTCTCAGCGTGGTTTATACAGCTATGGGCTTCCACTGGCCTTTCGGCCAGTTCATGTGTAAATTCAACAGCACCCTTGGTTTTCTCAACATGTTTGCGAGCGTTTACCTCCTGGTTGTCATCAGCATTGACCGCTGTGTGTCTGTGGTGTGGCCAATCTGGGCACAAAACCATCGGAATGTGAGTCGCGCTTCGGTTGTGAGCTTGGGCGTTTGGCTGTTTGCGCTAGCATTGAGCTCACCCTATTTTGTCTTCAAGGATACTGCGCCGTCGCTCAGCGATAAAAACATAATCAACTGCTTCAATAACTTTGCACTCTCTGATGATCATACAACACCAGAAGTGGTGGAGCTTCGTAAATTACGCCATCGCGCCATGATCATCACACGTTTCCTGTTAGGCTTTGTGGTGCCCTTTGCAATCATTGTATCCTGTTATGCTGTAATCATCTGTCGTCTCCAAAAGAACCGATCAATGTCTGGCCGGACTGGACGTCCCTTTAAGATAATTGCTGCTGTGATCACCGTCTTTTTCTTGTGTTGGGCTCCGTACCATATTCTGGTCCTCATTGAGATGGTAAACCACATGGCAACCACCCTGCAGAATATCAACAATTTTGGAATTCCCATTGCAACCAGTTTGGCATTCCTAAATAGCTGCTTGAACCCATTGCTGTATGTTTTCATGGGACAAGACTTTAAAGACAAGATGCGCAAATCAATACTGAAGGTGTTGGAAACAGCTTTCACAGAGGAGGTTTCACGCACAAACACCTACACAAATTCAATGCAAACCAATCGGAACAAAGAGCAAGGGAGTAAGTCCTTCTCGGATGCAGAAGTATAGCTAACAGGCACGAGGCATTGATGTATAAGAGTGGACTTTGCATATACTCATCATTACTGTCAGCATATTTAAAACTGAGAAGCATTAACTGGAAAAACTGGACAAAAAGAATCACAGTTAGTTTGAAGCTTTGCATTAAACACTGCCTTGTAATTATGAAAAAGTATACATTTTTGTGAGGGTCATTATAATATACCTGTAAAGTATTGCAAATTATATTTTCATAATGTAAACTATTAAAACTAAGTAAAATGAACTATTTCATGTAATGCGCATGCAAGTAGCTTTTGTTAACTTTTTCTTTATTTCTTTAATTGTCTGCACATACATTATAAATGATATTATATGTTGTTTGCAGTATGTATTTTCACATTTACATTTAGTCATTTAGCAGACGCTTTTATTCTAAGCGACTTACAAAGAGTTCAGTGAGAAATAAGCGATATGTCATACAGGAGCAATAATACAATAGGTGCTAATACAAAGTTATTAGTTTCAACAAAAGCTAAACCACTACCTGTTGAGAGAAAGAGAGAGGGTTAGTTTTTTTCCCTCATTTGTCTGTCAAGTATTCACAGAAGAGATGGGTTTTGAGTAGTTTTTTGAATGTTGTGAGAGATGTGGTTGACCGGACCGAGTTAGGAAGAATGTTCCACCAGGAAGGAGTTGTGAAGGAGAAAGGCGGGAAAGCGATTTACTGCCCTTATGAGAAGGCAATACAAGACGCCGCTGGTTTGCTGAACGCAGGGATCTTGATGGGGTGTAGGAGTGTAGGAGGGTGTGAATGCAGGTGCAGATCGAGTGATAGTCCTGTAGGCAAGCATTAGTGACTTGAATCTGATATGGGCTTCAGCCGGTCGCCAGTGGAGAGAGATGAAAAGGGGTGTCACATGAGCCCTTATTTTGAAGATCAATAATAAACTTTAAGCCCCATCATATTGTTCAATGAGATGTGGATCTTTCAATATCAATCTTTTGAAAAAAAAATCTTATCAATATTATTACACTGGACATTTTGGAGTCATTAATATGGTTTGAACTTTAAAGTTTCAATAAATCTAAAGGTATTCATAAAGGTAAAAAGTAATTATGCACCTTTTAGATGTTACAAACTTTAGTCAAACTTTAATCACTTAAGCCTCACATATGAGATTATGTTTAACAAGCATAAAAGTAATTATCAATAAATAAATGTATTAATATGTCTGTTTCTTTGTTAAGTTTGTGTGGGGAAAAAAGCATTACATGTAAATTATTATTCACCAGTTCCCTCTGCTGGAGCTCACAAGCCATTACATTTGTGCTATAAGTTGTTCGGGTACCTTTTTGTGTTGTGGAATGTGTCATGACTGGGAAATAAATTTTATGAAATATTTGTGTTATTCTGGTAGGTGCTGCCATAGCAAACATGGACGATTATGGCAAGCCGAATTAGCTTTTAATCATTCTCAGGATATGAATTTTTGATACAACAATAAAAAATGTACTAGTAAAAATTATAATTCTTGATATCAAGAATATAATTTCTACTAGTAACAATTGCTATTTTTGATATCAGTAATTACATTTTCACTAGTAAAAATGTGAATTCTTGATATCAACAATGACGTCATCACTCACAGAAATGTGTATTTTTGATATCAAAAAATTTATTTCAACTAGTAACAAACGTAATTCTTGATATCTGTAATTGCATTTTAACTAGTTAAATATCACAATAGACTGCCATTCAATTTCAGATATCAACAATTCATTTCTTACATGTTAAAAATCTTATTTCAGATATCATAAATGCAATTCTTACTAATAAAAAACATTATTTTTGAAAAAAAATTCGTCACGCGCGTCACTTTCAATAATCGAAAATGGGCGAAGAGGCAGGACGTGGTTGGAGCTGAGGCGTCTGGTTGCTGTGAGCCAACCAGGCTATTCTGTTTTAGCCAAGTGGTTGATAACCTTAGGACAACATCATGTTGACCCTGGGACAACGTTTCAATCAACCAATCAGCTTTCAGAAATAAGTTTACAGTTTATTTTAAGTTTAATCTTCCAACCAGGAGTAGGTGCTTCTAGACCAGTGCTTCCCAAACTGGGGTACGCCAGGTGACAAAGGGGGTACTTGATCAAAATGATGATTTTACATAATTATTATGCACCTGACATTCAGACCTGGATTCGCCATCCATTCTCTAGGGCAAGCACAGTGCACCTGCCTGTTTCTGAGCGAGAGAGTCTCATTGATATCTTTACGAGTAGCGTTTTGAGAATTAACTTCGCACAAAAATTACTGACAGACTTCTGGATAGCCTTGCGTGCAGAGTATCCTGCTTTGCCAATCGTGCTTTGAAAACATTACTTCCCTTCTACCTTTGCGAGAGTGGATTTTCAGCACTTGCCCACATACAGAACAAATATCGACACAGACTCTGCATGGAGAATGATTTGAAACTTAGACTTTCTCCGATACAACCAAACATCACATGTTATGTTATGCAAATAATTTCAAACACATCCATCTCATTAAGCAGTGAGTAATTTATTTAAAATATATATGATCATATATACTAATGTTGTAAGAAAAGAAAGGGTTACGCAGCATGATTTTATATCCATATGGGGTACGCCATTGTAAAAAGATTGGGAAACGCTGTTCCAGACCATTGTTTTTCACTTATCATTTACATCTGGTTTTAGGGGTAAGCTATGGTTAGGGTTTGGTGTGGGGTTTTTTTTTAATATAAAAATGTTGTCCTTAGGTCAACAAAATATGTTGGCAAAACCAGGTCAAAACTGAAACCACTTGTCACTCAAGTGGCCACGCACCTAATTAGCAGAGTTTTAAGGCATAATTTAAGTGAAACAGGTGAGTTAAAATAAATTCACATTCCTCACTGTTGTCATGAAGGGTAAAATTAGCTATATAGAATAATTTTTTGTTCCAGGCTTCAAACGTTTTTTTATGCTGTAAAGTTGACCGTTTTAACATGGGACTCATTGAGATTCTGCTCTCTTTTGGAGCCAGTCTCTAGCTCAAAGTCAATGAATTGCTTTTCCTGTGGCTCAGTGGTAAGAGCATTGCACTAACAACGCTTACACACTTTATCTTTGTAATACCGTTTTCAATTTAGACTCGCCTTAATATTATAGGGTTCTATCTGACATAAAAATTTAGTTATTCACAAATTCTTATTCTGTGACAATTTATTTACATTATGCCATGTTTTTTTATGTGTGCATTTTGGGACTTTTTTTAAGAAAACAAAAAGATTCTATCTACATAATTGAATTATAATTTGGTGCTATAAGGTTCTATCCGCAAGAGCCAATCAGCAGTTTGAATGCACACAAGAGACCCAATCTGGATCTTTCTTTGTCATGTGACCGGACTCTTCCACGGTGGCTCACACTAAATCCTTGGTGTTACGAGTCTGGGGTCATCACCCAAATGTGTTTTTTGGCAATTTTAACAATCATAGGGAGTTTAGATGATTAGAGAAAGGTTAAGGTTAGGGTGTAGGTTAGGGTATTTCGTTTTCGTAAGACTTAAGACACCAAGGATTTAATGAGAGCACTTCAGTGACAGTGGAATATCTGAGGAAACAGTGCAATACAAAACAATGTTTAAAGAAACATCAAGGTTGACTTTTTTATACTCTTGGCCCAACTGAAGTGCACAAATAAGATCCTTGCGTAATTCCCAGGCCTGTCAAAGTGTTGTAGAACATAATGATGCATCATCAACAGACCTGTTTGCTCTGTAGGGAAACTGAAGAGGATCCAGCAAGGGTCCAGTGATGTCCTTCAGGTAGGCCAGGACCAGTCTCTCAAACGACTTCATAACCACAGACGTGAGAGCAACTGGTCTTTAGTTGTTAAGTCCAGTGATTTTGGATTTTTTTGGGGACCGGAAGGATAGTGGAGCGTTTGAAGCAGTGGGGAATTTCGCACAGCTCGAGATCTGTTGAATATCTGTGTAAAGATGGGGGCCAGTTGGTTAGCGTAGATTTTTAAACAGGCAGGTGATATACCGTCAGGGCCTGGAGATTTCTTGGTCTTCTGCTTCATGAAGACCCGGTTCACATCCTCTACACATACCTTAAGTGCAGGTAGGATGGTGGGGGAGGCATGAGGGGGGGGTTGGACGGGGATGGGTGAATGTGTGAAGTGCAGATCAGAGGGGGTGTGGAGTGCGAGTCTGGTCTTTTCAAATCGGCAGTAAAACGCATTCAGATCTTCAGCCAGTTGTTGATTCTCCACAGACTTTGGGGGTGGTGTGTTGTACTTGGTGATGTTCTTCAGACTAGTCAATACTGACGCCAGATTCATTGGCCCGAAAACTGGTCAGCTTTTCATGGTAGACTTTTTTAGCAAGTTAATGCCAAATAGCCAACAACGTCAAGATTCTTGATTACAACAATAAAGATTATGTTTTTTCATATATACTTGTCAGAACCCGGTACACACTCGGGTAGACGGTGTGAGAAGTGGTTGAACCCAAAAGGTGAGGCAGACTCAACGATGCGTGCAAAAGGATGATTTTAATGGTCAAACAAAAAGATAATCCATCAAGCACAATCCATCTCAAATAATCCACAAAATGATAAATCCAACAAAGGTACATCCATAGAAGGTAATCCACAAAAGGGTATCTTGAAACCAACAGGAGAAAACAGAGCTCACCGTAATACGGAACGGGCAGTAACATACAAACTTAACAGGAAGAACTAAGGGCATAACAGGGTGTATAAGAACTCCAACAAACGAGGCACAGGTGCAATCACTAAACAACTAAGTATAACATGACCCCCAGGCGCCCCTGGTGGCCAAATGGTGACAGAATCCTCCCCCTAAGAACGGCTCCTGATGTTCCTACCGCCCCCATTGGGATGGCTCGCCCTGAACTGACAAATCAGGTTAGGATCAAGTATGTCCTTGGCAGGAACCCAGGAGCGTTCCTCTGGACCATAGCCTTCCCAATCCACCAGATACTGCCAAGATCGCTGAACACGACGAGAGTCCAGTATCCGGCGGACGGTAAATGCAGGCTGGCCCCCGATGACCCGAGGTGGAGGGGGAGGTCTGTCTGCGGGAACAAGAGGAGAAAAAACAACAGGTTTAAGCAATGAAACATGAAAAGTAGGATTCATTTTAAATGATCTGGGTAACTGCAAACGGTAGGTAACAGGGGTTGATCTTCCATGGACCGATGAACCTCTGTGACAATTTGCGGGACTCCACTCTAAGTGGTAGGTTCCTGGTAGAAAGCCACACTCTTTGGCCCGGACGCAAGGTAGGCCCCAGGCGTCGACGTCTATTGGCCTGTTGCTGGTACTGTTGTGAAGAACGTAGGAGATGGAGGCGGGCCCTCTTCCACGTGAGACGACAACGTCTTATGAATCTCCTGGCCGACGGAACACAGACCTCTATCTCCTGATCTGGGAACAATGGAGGAGCATAACCAAATTGACATTCATGCGGGGACATACCGGTTGCTGAGGAGCATAGAGTGTTGTGTGCATATTCCGCCCAGACGATGAACGAAGACCAGGAGGATGGATTATTAGAAACCATGCATCTGAGGGCAGTTTCCAGCTCCTGGTTCATCCTCTCGGTTTGGCCATTGGACTCTGGATGATACCCCGAAGACAAGCTGGTGGATGCCCCTATGAGCTGGCCGAAGGCCTTCCAGAACTTGGAAAACTGGGGACCTCTGTCGGAAACCATATCCTGGGGAATACCGAAGACTCGAAAGACATGGTTAATTATCAGTTCGGCCGTTTCCTTGGCCGAGGGTAGCTTGGGCAGGGGTATGAACCTGGCTGCCTTGGAAAATCTGTCGATGATAACCAAGATGACAGTGTTACCACGAGAAGGAGGAAGCCCCGAGATGAAGTCGAGTGAGATGTGTGACCATGGTCTGTGAGGGATGGGTAACGGGTGAAGAAGTCCTTGAGGGCGTAGATGGGATGATTTGCTCTGACTGCAAACGGAACAAGCCTTAACGAAGGTGTTAACATCGTCCACGATACTGGGCCACCAGAACCTCCGTCGAATGAACTCCAGAGTACGACTGGCGCCGGGATGGCACGTGAGGCGTGAGGAATGTCCCCATAGAAGAACCTGGGGCCGCACAGCTTTCGGAACAAACAGCCGATTAGTAGGACCTCCGTTCGGACCTGGCTCGGTGGCTAGGGCACGTCTGACGGTATCCTCAACTTGCCATGAAACTGGAGCCACGATCTTTACATTGGGAAGAATGGGCATGTTGGCATCCTCTCGAATCGTAGGAGTGTATACTCGAGATAAAGTGTCCGGTTTCAAGTTCTTGGACCCGGGTCGATAGGTAAGAATGAAGTGGAAACGATTGAAGAATAATGACCATCTAGCTTGTCTAGTATTCAACCGCTTAGCCTGCTTCATGTATTCCAGGTTTCTATGATCCGTGAGCACCTGAAATGGTTGCGAAGCCCCTTCCAGCCAATGCCTCCACTCCTGCAATGCCAGCTTGACTGCGAGAAGTTCCCGATCTCCCACATCGTAATTCTCAGCAGTCGTGAGACGGTGTGAGAATAATGCACATGGGTGAAGCTTCTTGTCCTCTCCCCTCTGGGACAGGATAGCCCCAACCCCCGACCTCGGAGGCATCAACTTCCACCACAAATGGCTTGTCCGTAGTGGGAAGTATAAGAATGGGAGCGGAGAGAATGTACTGCTTGAGCCTCTGAAAAGCCATTTGTGCCTCAATGCTCCACTGAAACCTCTTGTTGTTGCCTTTGGTCAGTGCTGAGAGAGGAGCTGCCACCGAACTGAAGTTCTTGATGAATTTACGGTAGAAGTTGGTGAACCCGATAAAGCGTTGGACCTCTTTAACGTTCTTAGGGGTGGGCCAGTCCACTACCGCTTCAACCTTTTTGGGATCCATTTGGATGCGACCAGGTTCCACTACGAATCCCAGAAACTGCACTCGGGTGGAATGGAACTCACACTTCTCAGGTTTAACATACAGGTGGCTATCCATAAGAAGCCAGCACCTTACCGACATGCACCATGTGTTCCTGGAGGGAGCTCGAGAAGATGATGTCATCTAAATAGACGAACACAAAGAGGTTCAGCATGTCCCGGAGCACATCATTGATGAGCGCTTGAAAAACGGCCGGGGCGTTGGTCAGGCCGAGGGGCATCACTAAATATTCGTAGTGGCCAGTAGGTGTGTTGAAGGCCGTCTTCCACTCGTCGCCGTGTCTGATCCGTACAAGGTGGTAGGCATTCCTTAGGTCAAGCTTGGTAAAAATTTGTGCCCCCTGTAACAGTTCGAATGCCGTGGCCATGAGGGGTAGCGGATAGCGGTTCCGGACAGTGATAGCATTGAGCCTCGGTAATCAATGCACGGACGTAATCCCCCATCTTTCTTGGCCACAAAAAAGAACCCTGCTCCCGCGGGTGAAGTAGATATGAGAGCGTGATATAAGTGTCCATGTACGTTCAGGAAGGGACAACGAGAAGATCCGGCCCCTGGGAGGAAAGGTGCCGGGAAGCAGGTCAATGGAGCAGTTGTATGGCCTATGGGGCGGTAGCCTGGCTGCCCTCAGTTTACTAAACACCAGCTTGAGATCATGGTAGCATTCGGGGACACGAGACAGATCAATGGGCTCGGAAGACTCGAGAGAGGAACTAGGGGAACTCGAAAAAACACAGGTGGCTTGACATGTAGGACCCCACTGCTTTATCAATCCCACAGACCAGTCGATGACAGGGTTGTGATCGCGAAGCCAGGGGTAACCCAGTACAAGGGGAAACTCAGAACATGAAATGAGATGGAAAGTAGTCGTTTCCTGGTGTTGTGAAACAGAGTCTCAGAGGAGCAGTGGCATGAGTGACAAGTCCAGAGCCCAGAGGACTTCCATCCAATGTTTCACTCTGATGGGATCTGTGAGAAGGCTTGAGGGAACGCTATTCTCCTGCGCCCAGCTACCGTCCATGAAATTCCCTGCGGCTCCAGAGTCCACCAGAGCTTGAAGTGAGAATTCCCGGTTGTCCCAGGAAAGAGTGACTGGAAGGAGCAAACGGGTGTTGGACGGATGGGAGGAAGTGGTGTCTCCCCTTACAGCCCCTCCCGGTCTGTACGGGGCCGGGCGTTTCCCTTGATCTCTGGACACGTGGTGCGGAAATGGCCCGGTTTGCCGCAGTAAAGACAACATCGTTCCCTCATTCGACAGTCTCTCTCGGCCTGGGAAATGCGCCCGATCTGCATAGGCTCCGTAGGACTCGGGTCAAAAGGTGATAAGGACTCGAATCTGGGAAGAGTGGGTGCTGGGGTGAATAATTTCCGGTCTTGCTCTCGCTCTTTTAGACGGTGGTCTATGCGTGAGGCTAGTTTGATGAGGGTCTCGAGACTATCCAATGGTTCCCGAGTAGCCAACTCATCCTGGACAGTGCCTGAAAGACCCTTCAGGAAACACACCGTTAGTGCTTTGTCATTCCACCCACTGGACGCTGCTATCGTGCGGAATGTATGGCATAATCCGTCACACTGCGCTGTCCCTGTCGGAGTGTGAGAAGTTGTTTCATCGTCTCCGGACCACTAACAGCATCCTGAAACACTCGCTTGAACTCTTCAGAGAATGCAACGTACGAGGTACAAAAAGGACTTTGGGTCTCCCAAACAGCAGTAGCCCAGGCCAGGGCTTTATCTGAGAGTAAAGTGATTAAATAGGCAATCTTGGACCGGTCGGTGGGAAATGAAGAAGGTTGTAGCTCGAAAGAGAGAGAGCATTGGGTGAGAAAGCCCTTGCAGGCACTAGGATCACCTGAGAATCGCTGCGGAGGTGGAAGACGAGGTTCAGCCAGGGGATTAACCTCCACAGGAACACGGATAGGAGGAACTGTTGCCGGACAGGTGGTTTGTGGAATCCGAGCACTTATCTCCCCGATGGATGTTAGCATCTCCGACAGTAGTTGAGAATGTTTCCCCATTAAGACTTCTTGTTGGCCCAGCGCTGCTGCATGGTGTTGGACCATCTCTCCTTGATGAGACAGCGTGGCTAGAAGGTTCTCGAGACTGACTGCCTCTGGGTTCATGATGCTGTTAAGTTTCTGTCAGAACCCGGTACACACTCGGGTAGACGGTGTGAGAAGTGGTTGAACCCAAAAGGTGAGGCAGACTCAACGATGCGTGCAAAAGGATGATTTTAATGGTCAAACAAAAAGATAATCCATCAAGCACAATCCATCTCAAAAATAATCCACAAAATGATAAATCCAACAAAGGTACATCCATAGAAGGTAATCCACAAAAGGGTATCTTGAAACCAACAGGAGAAAACAGAGCTCACCGTAATACGGAACGGGCAGTAACATACAAACTTAACAGGAAGAACTAAGGGCATAACAGGGTGTATAAGAACTCTCCAACAAACGAGGCACAGGTGCAATCACTAAACAACTAAGTATAACATGACCCCCAGGCGCCCCCTGGTGGCCAAATGGTGACAATACTCATCTCTAAAAAGTAATTTGATCTGTCCCACCTTCTGTGGATAAACATCGATACAAAAATTAGCACAGCCTTTTATGCATAAATTGAACAAAGAAAAAAAGCCTCCTAACATATGAAATAAGTGTCATAAAACCATGTAAATGTACCTTTTTACACATTATTATGCACTAACTTCATGTTTTAGCAAAAGTAATAAGTAAATTGTTTGTGTTGCTTGAAATTGTATTGCTTTAATGAATGTTTTGCAAATAGAACCTTATTACTCTAACTTTTTCAGAATCAGAAGGTTCTCTATCCGTTTTACCTGTTCCAAAGACCCCATTTACAAATTTCAGAATAGGTTGATATTGAACTGTACATTTGGAATACATTTAGGTTCTCGGTCTTTTTCATGTATAAAATATATTTGTTCATAAAATGCAAAAACTTTGAAGCTCAATATCTCAAAACTACTCAGACCGCAGATAGAACCTTATAATTCCAAGGTACCAATACTACGATTTGCATCATACTCGTTCTGCTTTCGAATACTATTAGGACGGATAGTATGACGATTGAAAAAAAAAGAAAGGGAGCCATTTTCTGATCGCTAAACGCAATACCGCTACATATCCAGTAGATGGCCGTAATCTACCTAGCAGTGTGTTTCGCCCATTTTAATTCTTAGAATAAGATCCAGGGCGGAGAATGGGAAGAGGAAGCTTTGTTTTTTCTATTATACGTCTGTATGGAAATTATTAAAACATCTGACTAAAGTCGGCTAGCTAAAAAGGAAACCTAACGTACGATAAACATTGAATTCGCAAATATTTGGATTTACAGCTACAATACAACCTGAAAAGGCAACCAACGCACGCTTGGCCGTCTCTGAGCCGACAAGGTAACACTTGGGTGATACGGTGTGGTGTTGTTTTGTTACAAAAACGGAAAAGTTAAGAAAATAATTGTTGTTTTGTATTCAATTCATGTGACTCAGGTCGGTAACTAGGTACTGCTAACTACCGTTAGCCTGTATTTTACCAACTAAATGGTAACATGCTCAGCTTTGCTAAGCTAGCGTGTAGTTATGGGTTTGTAGCATGCATGACGTTGTTGTAGTGTATACTGTATATATCATTCCTTTTCCTTCTGCTTGAAATCACAACGCAGCTTTGTAAATCCTTTGCGTAACGTTACTGGCTAATAAACTTACGAGATCTACGAGGCCGGTTGAATGTTTTCCCCCTCAAACTGTACAAAACATTTAAATGGCAAAATACACTATAATGACGTTTTTAAACTATTGTTTGAGTGGGAGAAGATTTAAAGATAACACATTTTGATGATGATGATGATAAGCTTTTTTGTGTTGGGCTTCATTTTGCGATTGGGGTGAACGTAGGGTATTTGTTAAGCACACTACCATTTTTAAAATTAGATTGTAAAAAGAAAACATTCATATGTTACTTATTTGATGTATTATCCAATTGATGTGTTTGTTACAAAATACTTCCTGTAATTTTAAATCAATCTGACCATTGCACGTATAATAATACATGTGTTCACACTGTCTGGAGCTCATTCTGAAAGCTGTGTAGGGTAGCCCTTTAATGAGCATTTATTAGATGTTTAGACCTTTATTTAGTGTAAGTATCGCTGCTTCCTGCTAAATAAAAAGATTCATGTTTAAACTCTTGCATATTGTAACCTGGAATTTGGATTTGGGAAATGAGTACATCTAAATTCAAAGATGGTTTTAACAACATGGTGCAGAGGCTACAGAACATTGTTTGCTTACTAGCTTTATCATTTACAGTTTGTTTAAGGTCTGTGGTTTTACACAGCTGTCATTTTAAAGGGATACTTGTAAATGTAAATTCTGTCATCATTTACTGACCTTCGAGTTGTTCCAAATCTGTAAAAATGTCTTTGTTCTGATGAACACAGAGAAAGATATTTATAAGAATGCTTTTAACCAAACAGATCTCAACACAGTTGACTCCCATAGTAGAAAAAATACTTAATCTTTTATTGCTGTTGTTCCGTTGAACACAAAAGAAGACATTTTGAAGAATGTAGGACAGCAAACCGTTCTGGAGACATTGTATTTTTTCCTACTATGGGGGTCTGCTGGTTATAAGCATTCTTCCAAATATCTTTCTCTGTTAAGGAGGGCTAAATTTATACAGATTTGGACTCGAAGGTGAGTAAATGATGACAGCATTTTTGGGTGAAGTATTCCTTTAAATATATTGTAATATATATTTATATATTTTATATTGTTTTTTATTTTATTTGTTTTATTTTTTAATTTCCCTACATTAATAGTTTATGTACTATTATCTGTTCTGGAAACTATTATTTAGTCAACATGTAAGGGTTCTGTTTAAAACAATGCAATCTAGATGTTGCTGACCTAAAATGTAAGATTTAGCGTAATCTTGTTGGTAGAATTGTCAAATGCACTGAATATGATGATGAATTTTTATAATTTTCTTTCCATAAATGTTTCAGATAGTCCTTTATTGTTTACTATTTTTTGTCAATCTTGTAAAAAAAAATGTGTCCTTCTACAGAAGTCCTGGTCTGTGGTAATAGCTCTAACTCTAACTACAAGAGAGTAGCATCAGGATTGGGGTGAGTAAAAATTATAAATGTTTTTCTTGTCAGAACCATTTTAGTGTTGGAATATTTAATTGATTTAATTCATAATTTAGGCTCCTTTCATGTCAGGCATCATGTTTTTCATTATTTTACAATATATGTTTTTTTTTTTTCAAAACAATTGTCATTGTTTTGTTACACTTTTTGTAATTACTGTTACTTTTGAAATGCCAGTGAGTTTATCTATATGATTAACAGGATGTACAGTCGTGGTCAAAAGTATTGGCAGTGATATATGCTGTGTTTTGCAAAGTTTCTGCCTAAACTGTTGTGATGTTTATTCACATTGTTTATCGATTATTATGCAAAGTGATCAGATGCATTTGCAAAAAAAAGCAACTCCCATACAGGGGACCTGTGGTCAATCCTCAGAAAGCGATTTGATAAACAGAAGCCCATAAATGTGATCATCTCAGATCATGAATAAGGCAAGAACCTTTTCCATCAGTCAGGATTTGGCCAAAAAGCTGGTATCCATCTATACCAGAGCGAATTGCAGAAGTTATGAAAAATAAGACCCAACACTGCAAATATTGACTCTTGCATATATTATGTTTTTGTCCATAAACGCATTTAAAACTCAAGATATGCTAATTTAATATATTCAGTATACCATAGAAACGTGGCAAAATAATCCACAAATACAGAAGCAGCAAATTTTGCAAAACACAAAATGTATGTCACTGCCAATATTTTTGGCCACAACTGTAGTATGAATTAAAATCTGAATGTTCTGTGTTCTTTTCTGTCTATTTTTAGATGGCAAAATCCAAATTATCGGCCACTGGCTGGAACAACGCAGGCCATACCTGACGAGGTTTACGTCATTGTATTATCCTCAAATGCCATACTTTCACGCAAAACTGGGAAATTGATTATCACTAAATTAACACTCAAAGACTTAATCTTTTAGATATGTTTAAGTCCTGTTGTCATGTGATCGTATTATTTGCCTAAATTCACCATGTGGCCATTTTAGACATTTTAAATGCATTTTACAAGCGGTTAAGCTAGTAACAAAAGTCCAAGTAACACATATCTTGCTATTGAGATGATATAATCTCTTTACTTAATCATACCACTTGTGGTGTCCTATACCATTCAATTTTCTAACTGAAAAGAGTCAGATTTAGTTTGGTCAAGATGGCATACACTTCAATGAATTTTGCTCCAGGCGGAGGAGACATGTTCATCTGCACAGAATGTGGCGAAGGGTTTCGTCATTACCCAAAGCTAGTTGAACACATGGCCATTCATGGCTTGGTTTTCCCTGATGCTTTAAGTGTTAACGGTACTAACAACACACACATTGAGTTTGCTCTACATGAAAACGGCACACTCACAGTGGTCGATCGATCCGTGGTGTCTAACTTTTCTTTCTTATTTGGAAAACCTCCACCCAAGTTGTCATGGTGTCCAACCCCCAACCAAGCTGTCTTGACCACATCTAAGATGCCAGAAAAGGAGTGTGCTCAGTTTAGATGTGAGAGATGTGGACAAGCATTCAAAAGCCAGAAAAGCTTACAGCTACATCAGCAGTACCGTGTCCTTGAGCAGGGCTTCAGATGCACCCTGTGCTGCAAGGTGTTCAATGACAGAGAGAGTCTGCAGAGCCACCTTCAAAACCATGCTCATGAACGATTTTATAGCTGTGGGCACTGTGGAAAGCGATTTTTGAGACAAGAGGCACTATTGTCGCACAAGAAACAGTGGCATGGATCGCCTGCTTCCAAATCTTTAACTAGAGTACAGGAGGATCAAGAAAATAGTCTGGAGAAGTCCTATCCTTGCAAAGTCTGTGGTTTACGTTTCTTTTGGTTGTCTGACTTGCAAAGCCACCTAAACAGTCATTCTCGTGTCAAGAAGCCACCCAGCAATGCCTCGCATCAACAGGAAATGCTAGGGGATGAAGGAAGAAAGACAAATCCTACATCACAATTAAAAAAACATCATGCTCCCCAGTATCCAGGTGAGAATGATGACAATGATTTCATTGATTTGTCAGCTGAAATTAAACAGGAGTCGCCTGCCCACTATGGTAAAATGCGTCAAATGTCGGCAAAAAAACATATGCAGCGATTCAATCCAGTAATGGCAGGGATAAGGAGGAGACGTAGAAGAGCTAGCAAAGTCCACCACGATTCTAAACTATTCTCCTGCAAATATTGCCATCGAGGGTTCCTACACTCAAGCAGTCTCTCTCGCCATATGCGTTATCATAAAGGCACTCTGCCTGTGTGTGTTTATTGTGGACGATTCTTCTCACAAAGATGTGATGTCACAAGACATGTGGCAATGTTCCACAGCTCAACACTTCAACCTAAGGCTAATGAAGCCATAAAGACAAATAAAAGCAGCAAACAGGACAATGTGACAGTACCGACACAAATTGTAGGCGACGAGGGTAATAAACGAAAGGATCTGCAAGAAGTTCAGCACTCATCAAATGTAGACAACAAGCTGTCATTAGATTCTGAAGAACAGGGCATTTCCAAGCCAAGGATGGCGTACAAATGCAAGGAATGTAGTAGAGTGTTTGCACTGCTTAGCGCTTTTAAGCGACATGTGCATTACCACAAGCGGGATCCTGCAAGAACATTGCTTTTATGCCCTTTCTGTCCAAGCCGCTTCACGTTCCGCTCTGCTTTGGATCGCCATATTGAAGGTCACAAAGAACGTTTTAAAATGGATGAGACAAAACTTGCTAATAGTAATGTAGATGATCCTGAAAAACAGCACAGGGATATTGATGCCGGAGAGCCTAACACAAATGAAAATGATAGTCTGCCATTGAAAGTATTGAATTGATCCTATGAAAGTTCCCACTGAAATGCTCATGACAAGTGAATAGTTTTTCAACACAGTTTTATGCGAATAGGCATGGGTCTTAGTCTTTAAGAGTTGTTCTTCTAACATTTTTGGCTTGGGTTTGTTGCATTTGGCATGTTTAAAATCCCCCCCAGATTAATTTGTTTACCTTACTTTCTTTTCCCAATTTTTTTTATAAACTGTGAACTTCTGTAATTACTAAGGTACTGATGATATTAACAACATAGCGGAACAATGTTACTTCAAGAGTAATGAATATCATAAGGTTCTGATATAGCCACACACTCCTGTTGTAGTTCATATGAATATGTAAGTTTTAGCTGTACTTTGATTGCTGATTCAAGTCAAAGTCACTACACAGACTCTACACTGTATACTGTTTTTTTTCTTGGTATAAATTGTATTTTTTTGTACAAAGCATAATGCAAGTTGACATATCTTGACTATATTCAAACATCAGCAAATAACTGCTTTTGTTTGATTAAATAAAAGTGTGTACTTTTTAGAGGCCTTGTAAATACTGAATTCTGTTTTGTGCACCAAAGCTGTAAACTCTTGTACAATGCATGCACATTAATGTGCCAAAATCTAAAAACTACTCTGAAAAGTGTTAATTACACTGAAACCTATGGATTTTAAATTATGTATAAAGGTATATGTTTATTGGACACTCAAATATAAGTAAACTATTCTTTAAACGAAGATTTAGAAAGAGTTGGCTCAGCCAAAATAGTTTGGACATGATTTTAACTGCAAAGTTACTTAAACCTCTACAATGCAACTAAATCACTTGCGTATGCAACCAGATTTCACTAGGCTAATAAAAAATGTCTTTAATTAGCCAAAAATCAAGAGTTATAAATGGATAGTTCACCCAAAAATGATCATCATGAAAAATGAAAATTCTGTCATAATTTACTCAACCTCTTGTAATTTCAAACCTGTATGACTTTCTTCTGCATAGCACGAAACACTTTTTTTAAAGAATTTTGGTAACCAAAAAGCGGTGGTACGTTTTTTTGTCCATACAATAGAAATCAATGGGTACTGTCGTTGATTGGTTACCAACATTCTTCAATATATCTTATTTTGTGTTCTGCTGAAGATAGTCATCAGGTTTGAAATGACAAGAGGTAAAAGTAATTTATGACAGAATTGTAATTTTATTTGTTGAACCATCACTTTAAAGTTAGACAAGACCATTAGGTTAATGTGGTATTATTCTTTTGGGCGGTTTCCCGGACCGGGATTAGTTTAAGCCAGGACTAGGCCTTAGTTAAATTAGGATATTAAGTTGTTTTTAACAATTGCAACAAGACAAAACAATTGCACTGATATATTTTAAGATATTGCAGAGCAAGTTGTTTTGGATCAAGACACCCCTAACATTTAAATTAGTCTGGGTTTAAGTTTAAGCCTTGTCCTGGAAACCGCTGTATTTGCTTGACTGACACACAATGTCAACTTCTGGTTCAGTCAGAGGTGTAACTTTGGGGTGAATTCTGGAAAGGTATGGACCCTAATTCACGGGTTTGGCGTTTCTACTTTCTTTCAGGACACAAATCCTAGACTGTACAATGACAAAATCATGCTTTTCAACTCTTTAGGAGGGACTGCCCTTTTCCATGATGATATTGAAATTAGGGGTGTAGCGGATGTCATTAAAAAATGTACCATAGGGATTGAGCACCTATGGTTTAAAAGCATTTGCACTGCGGTTTACAATGTATGGCACTTTGTCCATTGTAGAAGATTTAGGTTAATAATACACTTCAACATGGCTTAGGGGTAACTGCTGCTAAAGTGCACATGCTGAGATCTATGATGAAACTCGGAAAATGATCAAAATGCATGATCTTGCCTGGTTTTCTACTCCAGCTCATCCCAAAAGTGTTTAGCATGGGTTTAGACCTAAACTTATTGCAGACCAGTCAAAGTCATTCACACCAGGATTCACGCAAGGGCTGTATGTTTGCAAGGTCTTTGCTTTGTGTGCTGGAACAGTGTCATTTTGAAACAAAAAAGTACATTACAAAAGGATGCACAAAGTAGGAAGCAGAGAATGTGCTCCCTTTTTTAATAGTGTTCAAACTGTTTGTATGAACAATGAAACCACTATTTATTTGCTAATCTTCATTGTTCTAAATTCCAATCCCGGGGGCCCTCTGCTCTTAAAATCTTTTGTGTCTCAAAAAATGCTGGGTTATTTTCCATCCGTTGGGTTACAGTAACCCAGGAAATGGTTTATATCTGACCCAGCAATGGGTTGCAACAACCCAGCATAGGCTCATTTACAACCCAGTGGCTAGGTTCGTCCCTTTTTTACCCAACAGTGGGTTATACAATGCTGGGGTATTTTCAATCCAGCTTCGGGACAATGTAGAACAAACCCAGCTGTTGGGTTAAAGTAACCCAGAATTGTTTTTATATTTGACCCAGCAATGGGTTCCAACAATCCAGCATAGGTTAATTTACAACCCAGTGGCTGGGTTTGTCCCTTTTTGATCAAAAACTGGATCATACAGAGCAATGGGTCCCCAGAGCTAGGTTATATTCAATCCAGTTTTGGGACAACGATGGACAAACCCAGCTGTCAGGTTCTGTAACCCAGAAAATGGTTTATATTTTACCCAGCAATGGGTTGCAACAACCCAGCATAGGTTAATTTACAACCCAGTGGCTGGGTTTGTCCTATTCGTGACCAAACACTGGGTTATACAGAGCAATAGCTCCCTAGAACTGGAATTGAGAACCACTGTTCCAGCTGCTTTTTCAGATATATCCATTGGTATAAAGTGGGACCTAGATCTGGACGCACTACTGATGACTTTCAGAAAAGTGAGCGTTTGGTGTTTACAGGTAGTGTGCTTATGGAAGACCCTTTGACAGAAGGAGCTCTTTAAAGCTGTGTTCAACGCTGTGCCTCAAAATGCTTTTGTTTCCTTCTGATTACATTGTGCCATGCACCATTAATGACATCTGCGATGTAACCCTTAACATTCCAGATCAACAACTGTTTGAATGTTGGAATAGTGGCCTTTTCTTTTAAAGCTTTGTTTCCTTTTCTGTGTCTCTCCTAAAGGTTGTGAGTCTTGCAGCACATTATCCACGCTGGTCTGTCAAATTATCAGCTTTATTCCTTTGAAATTCACTATGGAGATTTTAAAACAAAGGGAGAGAAGGACTACTTACCCATTCCATATTTCTTAAAGCCTCTCCCAAGGTACAGGCATGCTTTTTATAGAGTTGAGATTAGAGTTACCTAAATTGACTGACAATTTCCCTCTAGTTCTTTAAACCAAATCCACAATTTTATTCTATTGACCTGAATAGATAGATTTTCATGAAACCATTTTGGGTAGAATGTCAGTTCAAGTTTATTGTTGATAAACCCAGTTTTGTATTCAACAATTGAAAAAGCTGTTTAATGACTTGAGACAGTAGCCTTGTAGAGCTCTGGAATTTAGGATTGATATCGTGCAGCAAAGTTGAACACTTTTGGAAGGCCAGAGTCGTTCAGGATTATATTTCAACCCTGTTCTAATAGACCTTGCTATCATTTTAACTTATTCCTTAAGGCCTTAAGGTACATGGTTTAGAGTCCCTTTAGGGAAAATTGCAGCAGTCAGCCTTGCATGTAATGCATTCAGGGCCCTTTTTCAGTCATCCAAGTCCCATGACTGACATCTTGCTAAAGTCAGAATGAGATTTTTATTGGCAGGTACAAGTATGTTTGAAGATA
Organism: Triplophysa siluroides; assembly: GCA_006030095.1. NCBI lineage: Eukaryota > Metazoa > Chordata > Actinopteri > Cypriniformes > Nemacheilidae > Triplophysa > Triplophysa siluroides. Next base: position 2,614,646 of record VCII01000558.1, read on the forward strand.
TCTGTAATGGAGCAGCTTATTCGTTTTGAAAACTCCTGCTATGATGAAGATTTTCAGAAACTCTGGTGTCGTGTAGCTGGTAAAACCAGAGATTTTGGTTGTGATCTTGAAGTGCATGCTATTATCTCCTTTGTTGTTAGCCTACTGGGACCTGTTTTTTAGACCAAAGGTCTTCAACCCCTTCTCCTGCGGAGTTCAGCCCTAATCAAACTCACCTAACCATTAAAGTCTTTGGGACCAATTGGGTTTTTTCAGGACAGGGAGCCTCCAGGAACAGGGCTGACCTAGAGCTTCGATTTTACTGGATATGGTAGATAGCTGGATGTAAATGGAAAGATGGAGCACGGTGTAGTAAAAAATCTCAATGTAATTGTGAAATAGAGCTTGTTGCAGAATTTAAGCAATACCAAATTGTTACTTCTTTTAAGATTGGGGTAGTCAAATTACTTTACATTTTAGGTATTTTGACCTTTTGTTCACTGATTTGAGGGAACTCCACAAAAAGGGGGTAGGATTGATCAGTTATGAGCCAGAATTCTAATAAGTAGTACCTTCTTCATACCTATCATGTACACAATGAGTACACCCAGTCTAGGACAATGTACTACTCATCTCTGTCTTTTCATTCTTCTCTGTTCTTGGCTACTCCTTACCTCCACCTCTCTGATTGCAAATGGCGTTGCCCCTTTTCCATTTACACAGTAACAAACCAGGCAACCAGCACTCCAGACACACACCTGTCCTTCTTGAAGACTGATTTTCTAACTTTTCTTCAGCCGGCCTACTACTGTACATGTCTCTAGAGCCTATCCCCTCTAATCTTCTTTAAGCATTCGCATTCAAGTCATTTAAGCAGACTTGGGTAGCCCACTGCTCTATATAAATACAACACTTAACGCTACAGATAAACACTTTTTTATCAGTTTGTTGGCTGATAGGGGTTTAATCCTTAACTTTGCGGTGTTCTGTTCCAAACCTTAAAAGAGAGGCATTCGAAACACTCTTTCTCACAGCAACCTGCATGATACCAGCTAATCAGTCTTCAAATAATGGCCCCCAGTTGAAACCGCTCTTGTCTCCATTTAACGAACCCTGACAACTGGCAAGAAGTATCTCAAGATATTTTGTCCTTATCCTGCATGACCTGTCTGTAGCCTTTGACTTGAGCCCGTTTAGCACAGCACACCACCCATATTTTTATTTAATATTTTGTGTCAAATGTTTACATATAGCAGTTTCCACCAAAATTAACTTGAACAGTTAACAACACCCATTAACATCCATTACAAAAACTAGCCTCGGGTCTCCTTTCCTGCGTTCCGCTGAAGCCACCGCGTTTGCATTAGCTGTTAGACTTTTTTGGCTAAATGTTGTAGGCTTTCCATCTAGTGACTTTGCTATAAGATACCAAAAGAGCATAACAGCTAATGCTAATTCCGCAGTTTCAGTGGAATGTAAGAAGGGAGACTAAATGCTGTTTTTTAATAAACGTAGAATTTACTACAGTAAAAATGTAATGTTTTAACTGTGAATACCGGCCACTGACAATCAGGTCATACCAAGCGAGGGGCAATCATAATTTTTTGTGTGACACTGCAATGTACAATGCACAATGCTGCATAGAGTCAACCAATAAAATGCTGCATGAACTCAACCAATCAGCATGTTCAGTGCCCAAATCCCACCCCCAAAACTTCCTAAAGTTTGAAAAAGTACTACCATGCAGGCAGGGACTTTCTGAGGGACATTTTTTTACCCTGAACTTTAATTCGATCCTTGATCCTGCGGTGGAAACACAGAGTAGCAGTCCAAAGTCCCGAGTTCCTGGGGAAAGTTCCTGCGGTGGAAACGTGCCAATAGATAATGTTGCTCTTGACTCAACTACATGATATAAGGGTCTAATTAACCTCACTAATTAAAATAGACCCTTAACAGGTCTAATTAAACTCACCATCTGTCACAATATTACGACAACAACACATTGTATCATACAGTTTCTTCTAAATCAAGCCAGACAGATAATCGAGAATGGATTTGGTTTTTAACCAGACATAGAGAAGGTATATTACACTCTTCTTGGTCTCTTTTTGCTAGCTAGCTGTACCCTACCATATTAAATTCAAGGTATTGATGCTAGCATACAAGACCTGGGTGTACTCCATCTAACCTTACCACACTCTCCTTCAGATTTATGTCTCATCTTTGTGATCTTTGAGTAAATTACATCAGGTTGTCATCACATCATGGTACAAGATTATATTCTAAAACCTTTACAAAATCTCTTAATGGTGGAACGCTCAACCTTCACGAACTTCTGGAGACCTAGTCTGAAACGTCACCTTTTTGAGCAGGACTCTTGTGATTCTCTTCCAAATCTGTATTTTGGCAGATTTAGCCTGTTGGATAATAGTCTGCTGCAAACTCTGCATCTGTGTGAGCTGGGAAAAAGGGCATTATTCAGTTTCACATGATATTCCCTCAGAATCATAAAATGGAATAGCATATGGGACAAACTATGACTAGACCACTGACAGTTTAGACCAAACCCAAATAAAAACAAACCTGCCTCCATTTGTCAAGTCATCCAAAAGACTTGAACGACAGTTGTGCTTGACTAGAATTGGCACAAAACTGCGGGACAGTTGCCTCTAGGACTGGAATGAAAAGCTTTGCTCTACTGTCTACTGCAAGTACACACTTGGGATAGGGCTTACCTTGTTGCAGAAACTAAACCTACAATTCTGTCCTAGTGTTGTACTTATCTTGTACCCACTTGAAAACTGTATATATGATGTGATGTACTTCTGCTGAGCTCTACCTTGGAGTAGTTGCTTCTGTTTCTCATTTGTAAATCACTGTGGATATAGTCTCTTATGAATAAATAAATATAAAAGACAGTACCTTATGAAATATCCTTAACTTCTTAAATCTGTTGGCAGATGGCACAAAGAATTTCAGTACTATAGAGATTATTGTTTGCATCAGAAACTAGCATAGCAACCAATGATACATTCAACTATCCTGAAATCTCCTCCCCGAATCACCAGGGTAAATAAATGGAGGTAATAAATGGTCCTTTTGTCCCCAGTTTCAATGTTTAGAACACTGATGGTGCATCTGAAACATCTGAAAATCTCTGTTATTTTAAACACTGTTATTCAGGAAAATATATTGTTTGGTACTTGGGGCTGTTTTTTTAACCCAGAATAGTCCTGAGTTGACTATCCAAGAGTCTGACATGTAAAGAACAGTACACAGACACAGCCCTCTTTCAATTGAGAATTGAGCAAAAAACGGAATTGTTCTGACAACAGGAGGAGGCCAAGCAACAGCTTTGGGACAAGATCTTGATGAATGCATTGTATGGTCTTTGAGCATACCAGTAGGACTGAAATATATAAGTTTTTGCCCTTCTTTTTTTTGCTCTCCCAGGGGAGCCAGTAGATCAGTTTTACCTTGAGCCATTTTTATAGTGTGTTTTGAGTTTAACCTTAATTCAATACACGTAAGCCTTATGTGTAGAGTACTTGTTAACAAAGGGATAGGCATTAAGGTCCCAAAGAAGGTCTAATTGCCACATATATTAAGATCACACCACAACATTCATGGTGCCTTTCAATTTTCTTTCTTTTAAATTTTTTTTTTCTTAGTCGATATAAAGCAAACTCATAAGCACCTAGAGTCAACAATCACTGATAAAAACACGCTACAAATGCAGGATGGAAAAATTGTCCTGGATTTTTCACATTACCACAAAGCATGAGGATTCCATCATGAATTCAGGTACTCCAACTGAATGAATAGTTGCACCTGTACCAATGCATCTAAAAGTACGATATTTTCACAAATTGTTATTCTGTGTTTATTCAGATTTTTCCAAATTCCTACTTTAAAATATTTCTGTTGTTTTAGATGAGGTACAGTACATAATGACCTTAAATACTTCTCATAGAAAATACCACTAGGAAACAACGTGGATATAAAATATCTAACAATGGACTTTCAGCGGCTACACACATATAAATTACACTAATCTCCTAAATTTGTTGGCATCATTCCAGGTTTTGACTTAAAAGAGAAAATTGTTCCAGGTGATTTTAAAATCACTTTTACTTGAAATGCCCCTCTCCATTAAGTCACTGTTATGATTCCCATTTGTTTTTTGTAAAAATACATATTAAGTCTTATTTCTAGTTATGTACAGTGTATTTAAAGTCATATTTGAAGAACACTAGTTTTTTCAGTTCCCTTACACTATAAGTGACAGGTCACTTGTAGCATGTGCTACCTCTGAAAGGTATCTCTGGTAATGGGAGGGGATGTGGGAATCTGTATAATCAACCATTTGCATGAGATAATGAGTAGAGTGTTGTGGTGAAAAGAATCTCAACATCATGACAGATTATGTAAGAGAACAGCAGGGACTGCAGTGCTCCTCAGGGTAGGCTACAAACAGTAGAGGAGAAGCATCTATGTTGAGTATGCATATAACTCTGCTAGGATACCCCTTAGGGTTAATAAACCAACCATTTTGTTACTTGTTCAAAGCAAAGGATATTTGTGGGGGTCTATCTTGGTGATCCAAAAGCCAGTGGAGCCACACCATAATATCTTGCTTTGTTCAAATACCTTTCCCAATCTCACACGTTCCATGTAGCTACCACATATACCTGCCCACATTGTTGCTAAACAATTCCGCACATTGTTGGACCGAGTGACCTGCTAACTTCGTTCCTTTGACAAAAAGTGTGAACGACATGTCTGGGACCTGAAACAACCTCAAAGCCACAGCGTAGGTCGGTCCACGGACTTGCTAACAAGCCCCTCCCACAACCTCGGAGGCCATTTTATGATACGTTTCATAGCTACCACGCGCCGAGAACTGCTTCAACACTGCAGACGTTGAAATGGAGGCCCCGTAGAACTGGAGGCGGATCTTCCTTTCATCTCCTTGTTCTCATTGGTTCATGTTGTCGGGTGTCACAAAATATCCCGGTTTGAGCCACATTGTTGGCTAAATGTACGTCGGCTAGTGCGAACTAGCGTTAAATCATCCATGATTTTTCATAAAAGTATGATGTTCGCGTGTCTTTAACTTGGATTGCGGTCAGGAATACTTAACTTGCGCGTTGCGCAACGGGGAGACGTGCAGTCTCACAAAGGAAGGCTACAGCAGCAGGAAGCCAAGCACGACGGTGAGTATGGGGCGTACAGAGAGGAGAATGAGCTCCGGAGGAGACTGAACTACACTGTGTTTACACGCAGTTTAATGGGTAATGGAATACACGTGTGTTAATGCATTCGATATATATTTGAACCTCAGGTTAGAACGACGATTTGTGTAGTTGCTTTCACATTTATAGTTCTCTTCTGTGTGCTTGCGCTCTAGGCTCCAGCATGCAGTCCGTTTTGTGTTGTGACTGTGGACTTCCATGTTACCAACCAGCTTAGCATCGCGCGTTTCTCCTACTGTTACCATCTGTGCATTGTGTAAACAATCGGATGACATCTGAAATAACTATTCCAGTTTTAATCATAAGCACATGTTTTATATGGTTTTACATAACTTGAAACAGCCATTAATTTATTGAGGAGTCACAGATTTTCAAGATAGTGAAACTTGCATCACTTGAACAGAGCCACCGGTTTGTCACTCCACACCTGTCAGGGGGGAGTTAGTGAAAAGGGGTGCTCCTATTAACTCTGTTTTTATCGTACACGTATTTTGTATAGTCAAAAGATGTTATAACAAACTCTATGTATAATATATTCATATATACGTTTTCTCTGAAGTCAGTAAACAAAAATATATATTGCTGTTTCGTTTTTGGTTGTGATGTCTGTCTGTCTGTCTGTAGCCTTACAGAGTGCATGACCAACAGGGAAAGAATGATCATGGTGACCGGACTGAGATTGTTTGTGGACCCTGCACACACATTTTAGGGTAAGTTTTTTTTTTTTTAACTTGTTGCACATTGTCAATAAGCTTTATATATTAGTTATATTTGTGAATATCACTAAATGATGGCCACATAGTTAAGATTATGTTCAGTTAATTTTATTTAATAGCATACTCTTCGTTACATGCAACATTCTCCTGTCATCTAACTTGAGCATCACATGAGTGACTTGCAAACCTTTATTTACACTTCAGAATAACATGGCTTCTTGTGAACCACAAAGTAACGCTGTAAGTTAAATGATTATTTCACTGCTCTACAAACAGCGGTGTACTAGTTCGATCATACGCCGCCCGAGATACACAGCTCTCCGTCTGGCACAACTCAGACGTGTACTTATGTTTCATACAGTGTTTTTTATTTCTGTAAAACTGGTATTATGTTTTGGCAGTAGTTGTGAAGCATTGACTTTTTGTAAAGTTGATATAACTTGACGCTCTGTGTAAACATTTTTGTGAATTGCCCACAATGCAAAATTATTATCTTGCAATATTAAAGTAAATACAAATTGTATTTGGCTGTTCTTATTTACAAAAGTAAATAAATGCCATTAAATGTTAAAAGGGTATCACTGTTTATTGCTTATTTTAAAGCTTACTGAACTATAATGATACGTACATAAATACACAACATGGTTGGTCCCTCTGTTTTAAATGCCCCTCTCCCAGTGAAAAAAATTCTAGAATCGCTCTTGTTTGCTGGCAGCCCAATGCAATGCAAAAATGTATATATTTTACACCCTCCCATGATTAACTTATTGTCACCTTTTGCTAGCCATTAATAGTTGCTTTACCAGGGAACTTGTGGTCTACCTAGTAGGAAGTTACTTCACTTAGGGCCCTATGATTTCCGTGATGCGGAAAATGTGGACGGAATCTATGAATCCAGCATAAAAATGGAATTTGCTGTATAACACTGAATCTGGCAAATGTATAACTTCTTAACCAGAAAGCAACGTTGAACAGCTAACAAAATGTAAATTTTTATAATTCGACCTCGTAGTGTATTAAAGGTCCAGTGCGGGATTTTTAGGAGGATCCATTGACAGAAATTCAATATAATTATAAAAAAAATTGTCTTCAGAGGTGTATAAAGACCATATGTAATGAACTGTTATGTTTGTATTACCTTAGAATAAGCTTTTTATATCGACATTCAGAGCAGGCCGATATACATGGAATTTGCCATGATGCGCCACCATATTGTGTACAGTAGCCCTAAATGTACAAACAGCTCTAAAATGCGCATTTTGTATATACTTCTTCTTCGTCTGTTTTTTTAGAGGCAGCTTGCATCATCACTAAGTTGACAAAGTAGTAGTAGTAGCAGGAGTACCAGTAGTAGTAGTAGTCGTCGTCTGGCTTATTCGAAACAGAGATCGTTCTTTGTTAGAAGTTTTGATCAAATGGAGGACCATAAGTATTGTGCACAAGAACCGACAGAGTGTGAATCTCTGTCGGCAAAGAAGCGCAAACGTGATGTTTGCGCTTCTGCAGTGCAGCGATCATTTAGTAGCCGAGTCAATTTTTTCTGCGCTGCCCGCGATCAATTAAAGCAACAGTGCATTCTTTAAGGACAAAATCCACATGGATTGACAGGAGAAAGTAACACTTTTACCTATAAAGCATATAAGGGGTGTCTTTTGTGTTTTTAACAGTCGCCATGTTTTTCAAAAAAAAAATTGGGGGCAAAAACCACAACAGCACATTTAAATAATTTATGATACAAGTATATCTTAAATGTTATGCTTATATTGCATATGAATGAATGGAAAACGATCGCATTACATTGTCAGTGTACTGTCTGAACCCCACTGTCATCATAACCTTCTGAAAAAACAGAAGCTACATAGACATCATGTTATATGCTTATATTGTGTGAGAGAAAAACAATAGCCTCACAAGTCAGTCACTATATTCTATGGTGGGTTAACCCTTTAGTGCAGTGGTTCTCAACTCTGGCCCGCGAGATCCATTTTCCTGCCGAGTTTAGCCCCAACTCTGATATAAAAATACCTGAACAAGCTAATCGGCGTATTTAGGAATTCAACTTAATGCGGCGCTGCGCAAGTCTATCAGCGTATGAGATTTAAGTACCGTGATAGCGATTTAAGGGCAGATTGCACGGTACGCATTTGAATCGCTCTCGCTGTACTTTAATGTGATATGCCAAACAGTCTGTGCAGCCCAACATTAAGTTGAATGCGTCTGTTCCTAAATATATAAATCAGATCTGCAATACCACCCAAAATACAAACATTATTTTTTACTCATTCATATTTCACATTCGTATTATCCGTCACGTCTAAAAGAAGGCAGGGAAACCAACGGTCGCGCCGTTTTCTTCTCCTTTCCAAAGCGCATGAGCTGCCGATGCTAAGCATCCATGAGATAAGTTTATGTAAAGGATAAATTGATGGCTAGCACCGAAATTCCCTTGCAGTAGCTCCGCTAATAGCTTTGCTGAGCCATAGACATTCCGGGAAGACGGAGTGAGACCAGTTTTAATGCACTTATACTTTTTTATTGTCCTTATGTTGTTCCATTGGTAACCCCATTTGTAAGTTGCTTTGGACAAAAGTGTCTGCTAAATGTAAATGTAAATGACAGAGAATGTCACAGCGCATTGTGAGCGCAATTGTCCTGTGTCTACATTTAGAACAAAGAACTTGAGCTTGAGCAAGGCTGCCAGTGGCACTCTGTTTGGTGGAGTAAAGCCCCGACAATATGGACTCAACAATCAGATGAATTACACTAAAATATTATTAATATTATCTAACTTAAAACAATCTCTGGATTTGTTGGGTTTAAAGAAGACGATTAGGAAAATAAATGAGCACTTGATGTAACTGTGAAATCGCAAAATAATTACTTGCAGAGATTATGTTTTGCTGTATTTGTTATGTGAGAAATGTTCACTGTAAAAATGCTGGGTTATGTTCAACAAATGTTTTGTTGAAAAAGGGACAAACCGTAAAAAAGGGCTTGAACAGTATCTTTCAGAAGTGAGTACACCCCTCACATTGTTTTGTCTAAACCGCTGGCAACAAAAGTGATTACACCCCTATGTGAAAATGTCCAGATTGGGCCCATGTGTCAATATTTTGTGTGGCCACTATTATTTTCCAGCACTGCCTTAAGCCTCTTGGGCATGGAGTTCACCAGAGCTTCACAGGTTGGCACTGGAGTCCTCCTCCGTGACAACATCATGGAGCTGGTGGATGTTAGAGACCTTGCGCTTCTCCATCTTCTGTTTGAGGATGCCCCACAGATGCTCAATAGGGTTTAGGTCTTCACCTTTACACTCAGCTTCTTTTGCAAGGCAGTGGTCGTCTTGGAGGTGTGTTTGGGGTCATTATCATGTTGGAATACTTCCCTGCGGCCCATTCCCTGAAGGGAGGGGATCATGCTCTGCTTCAGTATGGCACAGTACATGTTGGCATTCATGGTTCCCACAATGAACTGTAGCTGACCAGTGCTGCACTCATGCAGTCTCAGACCGTGACACTCCCACCACCATGCTTGACTGAAGGCAAGACACACTGGACTTTGTACTCCTCACCTGGTTGCCGCCACACACGCTTGACACCATCTAAACCAAATAAGTTTATCTTGGTCTCATCAGACCACAGGACATGGTTCCAGTAATCCATGTCCTTTGTCTGCTTGTCTTCAGCAAACTGCAGGCTTTCTTGTGCATCATCTTTAGAAGAGGCTTCCTTCTGGGACGACAGCCATGCAGACCAATTTGATGCAGTGTGCGGGGTATAGTCTGAGCACTGACAGGCTGACCCCCCCACCCCTTCAACCTCTGCAGCAATGCTGGCAGCACTCATACGTCTATTCCCAAAGACAACCTCTGGATATGACGCTGAGCACATGCACTCAACTTCTTTGGTCGACCATGGCGAGGCCTGTTCTTAGTGGAACCTGTCCTGTATGGTCTTGGCCACTGTGCTGCAGCTCAGTTTAGGGTCTTGGCAATCTTCTTATATCCTAGGCCATCTTTATGTAGAGCAACAATTCTTTTTTTCAGATCCTCAGAGAGTTCTTTGCCATGAGGTGCCATGTTGAACTTCCAGTGACCAGTATGAGAGAGTGAGAGCGAGAACACCAAATTTAACACACCCGCTCCCCATTCACACCTGAGACCTTGTAACACTAAAGAATCACATGACACCGGGGAGGGAAAGTGGCTAATTGGGCCCAATTTGGACATTTTCACTTTAAGGGTGTACTCACTTTTGTTGCCAGCGGTTTAGACATTAATGGCTGTGTGTCTAGTTATTTTGGGTGATTCTGGGGATGTTTTGAATGAGATCTTGTGAGCCAGATATGTGGCGCTTGCAATAACCAGTGCCCTGTCTGTAACTGTTCCACATGTTTCCAGTCTTGTGAAAGGGGTAAGGTTAAAAGGTCTTCGATTAATTGTTGATGGCAATGTGCTATATTACTGGAATAGGAAGGGCTGCAGGAAATTTGCTGACTTGCCAACATCTCTTTTATTGTGGTATTTAATAGTACCGATCTTCTTCTTACTCCTTGTTTATAGTATATTATCTTGTTTGTTTTTGCTGTGTTGTTTTAAAAATGCACTTGGTAAGCACATTGTTCCATCCCAGTGATATTACTGGTTTATGGAAAGGAATAGTCCTGTGAAGGGGGACCAGCTTTGCGGGTAGAACATTGTGTTAGTTTCAGGGTTCTTGCTGATCTATAAATAGGCTTGTTGGTAAGGAGCGGTTCAACATTAGTGTCATCTGCACACTTAGGGTTGTATACCAGTAAGTACAAAAACAACCAATGTTCAAATGTTCCAAATCCAGAAGCCCTTCATTAGTTGGTTCAGGTATGATGAATTGGAACTGAAAATAAACCAACAAAAATCTACATTATGAGGGTGTTTGTGTACATTTGTTGCTCATGATTTTGAGAATGCATTTGAATCTACAGAGTAATGTAATACAATGTTATTTTGCACAATTACATAATTGCTATTGTCGACATGTGTGGCTCTGTAATGTACTGTTGAACAGACATTTTGTTTATCCAAAAACGTTCTTGCAAGAGATGCTAGCAGAATAATTAGCAACCTAAACTGTAATAGAGATGCTCCATTTCTCTGCCCCAAACTCTATGGAAGGGATCTCCAACTGCAGCTCCAACCCTGCCCCAACCCACCTGTCTGTAAATATCAAGCAACCCTGAAAATGTTGCTTCAGCCATGTTTGTTTGGGCTTGGAGCTGAAATCTTAAGGAGTGCAATTTATGGATTTCTTAATACAAGAAAAAGATGACGGTACTCATACTCGGTCTTTAAAAAATGGCGTTGGAGCATCCCTAGGTGGCATTTCCTGAGGAGCCTCGCGTATCACAAGCTCTCTTGTGCTTTATAAGCCCGCACATTATAAACTCTCTGGCGCGAGGTAAAGCCCTAAGCCGCGTGCATCGCAAGCTCTCTTGCATGAAGAAATGTGCAATGCGCGTTTGTAATATTGATTTGCAACATATATAGGCAAACAGCCAACTATCGTTCAGGGAATACGCTATCGCCGATAGATCTGAGGATCGTCGAAACACAATAGTATCGTAAATCGGAACAACCCTAATATAAAGCCATTTTAGGTTGGATTCAGATCAGTTGACTAGCCAATGAGAATCTTTTGAATCATTGAAGGATATAGCCGTTGCCTATGAGCCAATTGCTGGGAGATGTTTCAGAGATGAGGTGGTAACCTTCTGTTCCTTTGAAGAAACCGATACCAGTGTTTCCCCTACCATTACCTTAGGGGGGCGCTCCGCCCCTCCAACGGCACCACCCGCCCCCCTTGAAGGTCAAGTTAATCTTATTTTATATATAGCGCCAGATCACAGGAGTAGAGAAGAGCATTTAAGGTTACCTTTCCTACAGAACATGTCTATACCTTTTTATTTTATTAAACAAACTAAATAGCATTATGGTCTTTATCTTATTTACACGGCGGCATGTCATTTCAGTCTCTACGTTTACAATTCTCCTTTGGTCTCCGTATCGAGTTCCGCTCCGATGCGTGCGCACACACAGACACGTGCGCTCCACTCACACACAGGTAAGCACACTCCGACCAGTGGACAGAGAGCGCGTGTCCGACAATATTTTGTGTGAAACACCGGAAAAGCAAACAGATAAAAATATTTGCGTTTTAAAACGCTCCCATTGTGGTGAAAATGGCAAAGTAAAGAAAGGACGCACATCCTGCCCCTGACAAGCAGGAATAGTCCGGTCACCACCGGATGACAGGTTTTCACCCAGCTTGGCTTCGTTCCATTCGGACCGCGGGACATAATGAACCATTCACATCATCAGACTATTTCTGTAGTTTAAATTGAGCAGCGCGTCTACATAACTGAGCTGGACACATCACGTGCACTCAGGGACATTTATGTTGACCCTATTTGGCTGATATCTTTAATATCTTCATATAGTGCCAAACGCATTTCGTTTGAACCCTTTCTGCTCCGTAAATGCCGCTTCTCCCGCCAAAGACGCGTCGCATATAAAGACCTGCAGACACCAAGATCAGGTTAATTAATGGACACTTTTACTGTAACGCTTAAGTGAACGAAATGCAGCAGTAATGAAGTATTTTAGGCTGTCAGTCAGTTTACTGTTTGCTATATAGGTTTGTTGCATTATAAACCATAACGTCTTGTATCTACATTTAGCATTAATGATATTAATAATATCAATAGCATTAATAATTAGCATGTTAATAGCATTTCATAATGAATCATGTTTTAATCTGGGATTATTTACAATCGGTTCTAGTATGAATGGCATGAAAATGCTACTTGTTACTAACTTTGTAAGTACTTCTGCTCATGATAAATTATTTTCAGTTGTGACATTTAGTTGTCAGTAGTTTTATTAAAATAGGCCAGTAGGACTTCACTTTAGCACACGAGTGCCTACAAATTGTGGGTATCTGAATATAAAATAAATGGCCCGATAAAACGTTAGATGTTCACTTTTTATATACATATTCGACTGGGCTCAATTGATTAACTATGATTTATTTGAAAAAGTATTGTCCGGACATCCGCCACGAAGGCATATAAATATAAAAAAATATAGAGACCGCACCATAGCGCCAAGCCACCCCCCCCCCAAAGCCGTTAACATAGGGGAAACACTGGATACTAAGAGGTATTAAGCATTACCACTGGAAAGTTAGGTATCTCAGTCAAAGAGCAGTTCGTCTTGGTCTCTCGTTGAGGTCTGGAGCAAACATAAAATTTGGATAAAGGAAAACACATAGGCTACCATTGAACTTGAACTGTATATCATAAACATTTAGTAATAAGCTATTTAACTAGGATCTTTTCTATACAGAATGCTTATAGATGATTTGGAATATTGCTCACAAGCTGTATGTTCTTCCTTGATATGCTTTTATCATTTTGGAGTACGACAGCCTCAGTTAACATTTTATTATACAGGAGATTTTGTACATTTGCAGAAGTGACCCTCTTGGAATCACCTTGATGTATTATATAATCTCTGTTATGGTCTTTGTATTGCAATTATTGGGTATTTAATTTACTTAACAACTTAAAAACAGTTGTGCTGTTCAAACTTATTATGAAGATATTCAGTAATGGCAAATTCTGATTACTTAACCAATGTTTGTTGGTAAGAACAGCTTGTTAAATGTGAACCATGCCTTAAACCCAATAACTATCAGTGGGCTTTGTTTGCTGGATGCATTGTCTACAAACTGAGAAAATTCCAGACTTTAGCTTGCCTTTTGTATGTCAAAAGAAGAATTGTGTTTTGTAATTGAACCATTCTACAAAAGGTAATCATGGTTTTCTAACATCAAGACATTGACCCAAAGTGCAGGAGTTAATCTGGTTAGAAAGGATTATTTGTTTTTGGAATTGCCAAATCTGAATCGGGACCTAAATCCAGTAAAGATCTTATGGCATTACCTTAAATATTCTGTGCAATCAAATAACTAAGAAAACATATGGATGGCCTGACAGGACTGTAGGTAGAAATGGTCAAATTCACCCTTAATGGTTTACAAGTCATAATGTGCTTCAAGAAATGTTGCTTTAGGTTTTAATGTTGAGCTTTATCCCAATTTATAATAGTTTTAGGCGATGAAATCTACATCATATTTGTCTACTAAAATCTATCTGGATTAACTCATTTAATTGGTGTAATTAAATGTTCCATACAAAGATTTAACTTTTTCTACATAATTTACATTACCTTGGAATTAAATTAAAACTGGTCATTACCTTTATTTTTAAGAAAAGTTAAGTAACTACTGGGTATGCATTGTTGTAACACAGAGAATATTAGAACATGAATGACTTGTAGCAGTTCATTCAGTCTCATTTTGACTCAATTGACTCGTTCGTTCAGTGAAGGGCATGTTCATTCAGTACATTCAACAGATGAAACGCTTTATAGAAATCTTGACCGAACTTGACAGAACTCACGCTCAAGTGCTATTGGCTCGTGTCAGTCTTTGCTTAAAACAGTAATGACTGAGAAAAATCTTTCAAAAAGACATAGTTCATAAACTTTATTACATTTCTTCAATCATGCAAATCACCTACTTGTTTTTTAGCATGTCATTGGATCTTTTAATATGCAGTACTACTCCTCTGATCAGAAACAGCGCTGGTTTCTTTTTGACTGACTTTATGTTGCATATCACGTGATGCAGCAGCTCACGTTAGCGGATAAATTTACATTGGCATTTAAAAATGTTTGTGCTGCCTTTGTAATGAGTTTCGAGGTGACTCGCCTGAAACGCGCTTCTCGAGGCGTCTACATCATTCCCGGGATATCTCAAAGGGTGTTTTTTTGCCGCGGGTCTAATTGTCAACAGGCTCCAGACTGTCCCACAACACGTAAACATGTTTCTTCATTAATTAAAAACACACTTGGGGTAGGCCTGCTATTTTTATTCGATGAAAAAACTTTCTGACGGAAATAAACTTTGCCGGTTCTTCTGTGTTTTCGTTTTGTCATAATTTGTTAATTAAGTTATTTTCTTGCCCGTTTATTTTATGCTTTGGATTTATACTATTTTAGTTTTTCACCATTGTCCAAAACGCTGCAGTTTCGCGAAAATTTGATATTTGAATGCGGCGGACAAACGCGACCTCCGGAGGAAGCCTTTGAAATGAGACGCTGACACGCCTTTTTTTTATTCCAATTTAGTGTTAAACTCTTATCAGTTAACGGTTAATGTTCAGACAATGAGTGTCGGTTCTCGGTTAGGAAAATTAACCAAAATGACCATCCCTATTATGGATGATTGTTCAATGGTCTCATAAAGAATAGGAAGTGTTGTTTGCTATTTGTTTTGGCGGGTATATATGTCTACACATATAAGTTTATACATTTATTTTTTTTTTAAATGACCTTTGTTCTCCAGAACCAAGTAAACTATCAATATCACTTATATTGTTAAAAGTAGCTGTGTTTGAAACAGATTTTCCTCTTTATGCAGGTCTTGGGAAATCAGCTATAATGTTCTCTCTGATATGTAGTACGGTAAGTATTTAATTTTTTGTTGTATTTAAAAATGATCATATGCTTTTGTGGTAATTCCATGAGAAATGTGTCTTTCAGAGTGAGAACTAATCCTTGGACCTCTTAAAGAACACCAGGATGGCTCAAGGATGGAATGCACTCTATCAAACTCAGATTCCATATAACCTAGCCTGAACTTCTAGAGGAACTATGGAAAATAACGAAATTGAAATGGAATCTGAGAGCTTTGCTCATGATATTGAAGAGCTAATTGAGAAGGAGAACCTTGCAGACATGATGGACTTGCAAGACATTGACGAATCTGACATAAATGATTTGAACGAAGAGTCCGATTCACTGCAGGACACATGCTTTGAATCATCCTGGCCAGGAGTAATACATTCGGCTGACATTAAACAAGACAAGACATGGGATAAGAGAGAATGTAATGGTAGCATGACACCATGTCACTTGCTTAACGCCGGAGAAGTTGAGGCTATGTTGGAAGCACATTCTGTCAATGCAGTATTAAAACCCGCTTCGACAAATAGCAGTCATTATTCTGATATAAGCAGCTGCTCGGAAACGGAAGCAACTCTTGACTGTAATTTAATTTCTTCAGTCAAAGTTAACATGGGTGGCGACCAGCCTGGTCAGTCATCAGAGGATGGGGAACAACATTCAAGTAACATGCCTTTTTCCAACGCTGATGTCTGCAGTGCTGCTGATGAGGCAAATATCAATGAAACAAAACAACAGCAAGACACTGTTGAAAGTACAACTCCAATGGCTATTGGTGAGAGCAAAGAAAATGAAAACACTGAGGGAAGTGAATGTAGAGATGGATCACTTTCCACAAATGTGGAGTATCCGTTTTTAGAAGTTAAAGGCGTGGGAGATTTAAATGATGTGGAAGGCCAAACAAATTATGTTCTTGAATCTGGATGTTCTGTGCATCAACCCATGGTGAATTGCGAAGATCTTGGTAGCTCTCACGAAGGTTCTATTTGTACCTTGAATAACACAAATAGTGATACCTCATCTATTTCAACTGGGGATGAGAATAAATGCTCAACCACAGATTCAAAAGATGGCTTCCTCTTCGACCAAAAGAAAGTTGATCTTGAAAACACATCCTTGAAACCCGAGACACTTGAGATATCTACCAATGGAGAAGATTCATTAGGTGGCTGCCAATTGGAAGAAGAAAAAACACAGCCTGAAAACACCTCCTCAAAACTTGAAGTTGGACAGACATTTGACTTGTCTGGTTATGAAAAGTCACATCAGTTGGATAAACAGAAAAGTTTTACTTCCAATGATGAACAAGTGGTTGAGAGGAGCAGTTTTGGATTCCTTGAATCTTGTTTTGGTTTGAAAGGTTTAGAGCAAAACGTTGAGGAACACCTGGAACATGTACAAGTAGACCAATCTGATGAAATTGGTATTTTGCCCGTTGAGAATGTGACCCAGATCCCTCAAGACAGTCTGCTTTATCACACTGAACCACCAGTTCTTCTAAAATCTGTTTTTGAATCTAACAGTAAAATGATGGGTGTTGAAGCCGACACATCAAAAGATCCACACGTACTCAGTCCTTACCAGACATCCAAGACCTCTTTCAAGACCCAAAAGAGAAAACTGCAGCCTGTTGTTCTCCTTAAAACAACTGAACAGAGGGCTTGTGACGGACAGAAGTATCATTGTTTTACATGCCAAGAGTCCACACAAACATTAGATGAGCTGATTGAGCACTGCCATAATGTACATTCTTTGGACAAGGTTCCATATTGTACCACTTGTGAGTTTTATCTTTCTGGTGACACAATAGCAGCGCACTTCTGTGAAAAATTCAAACCGATGGATCATTCAAACTCCTCACCTGTATACCCCAAAGGGCTCACAGAAGAAAAAATTAGGTTCGTATGTAGATACTGTGGGAAACCCTTTTTTCGACAGCCGTATTATGAGGAACATGAGCAGAGGCACAGACTTGTCACACAGCATAGATGTGAGTGTTGTGGATTATACTTTCCTAGTTTTCAAAAATGTCAAAGCCACAAAAAGAAAAAGAACTGTCTACCTTTGATTCTGGATCCTTCTTTACAGACGGAAGACCACTCAGAATCAGCTGTCAAAACGGCAGACTTAACCACAGGTGGCTCCAATAAAGAACTCCTTGATTGTTATGTGAAACTTGTAGATGTATCCAAGCAACAAGAGTCACCAAGTAAAATTGATTGTCACATTTGTGGGAAAAGTTTTAGACTCCGAGCACAATTGAAATCGCATCTTATGTCACACTCAGAAGTAAAGCCCTTCAAGTGTGAGAACTGTGAAAAAGATTTCAAGTATTCCTGGAATCTTACCAAGCATAAAAGAGAAGCATGCCCTCAAAGGATTGTCCCATCAAAAAAATCATCTGATACTGATAGCAATCTTCCAGCCAAGTTCAAATGCCCCATCTGTTCTCATATGTTTAAGTACTTCTACAATCGAGCTCGCCATTTACGTGAACATTGTCTCAAGGAATACATGCATAAAGGCAAAGGAAAAATTGGTGACAAGTATTGGTGCCCTTTGTGTAAGGAAAAATTTACCATGTCCGGTAACCGCAATCGACACATAAAGAACACCTGCATTAAGCTTAAACTGTATACAGCCAAAGGGAAAATGAAAGAAAAACTTGAGAAGGAGATCACAACCAATGATAAGGGTAAAGACTTGCCATTGACTCAACCCATTCAAAAGTTGGCATGTTACAAATGCCCTTTTTGTCCAGCTACATATAGCAGCAAGTCTGGTTACTACACCCATCTTGCAAAGCATAAATTGCTTGCAAACAACAAAAAGGGGATTAAATACAATAATAAAGCTATTGATTTGAAAAGTTCAAGCACAGAATCTGCTGACAACAACGAAAACGCACCTATCACTTGTCGCTTTTGTGGGAGAGTCTTTACATCACTTCTCATATTGGAAAAGCACTTACAAATTCATAAAGGAAACAGACCTTTTCGCTGTTTAGACTGTGGTAAAAATTTTGCAAGGCATGCACACTTGATTGCTCACAAAAATGTACATAAGCGAACAATACAGTGTTCAGTCTGTCAGGAAGTTCTGCCATCTATTGGAGATTGGTTAAAACACAGACAGTCCCATCCAGAAAAAGGGACACTTAAGTGTCCTGAATGCCCAATGCAGTTCAAGTTTCCTGTGTTTCTTCTGCGACATGTAGTTGTGCACGAGAGAAAACGCAAACCCCTACAGGCCAAACCTAAAACTGAACATTTGGAAAAAAATTATAAAGAGGAGTTCAAATGTGCTGTCTGCCAAAAATCCTTTGCTGATTCAAAGGCACTAAGCAAGCATTGTTTGACCCACAAGCCTGAACGTTGTGCGTCCAAATGTCAGTTCTGCAAACGTCATTTTTCAAATCGAACTGGGCTGGTTCGCCACATCCGCCTTCACACTGGTGAGAAGCCTTTTCCATGTGGAAAATGCGGAAAGCACTTCCATAGACATGAAGCTGCCAAAGTGCATCAGGATAAGTGTACAGGGGTGCCACAATTGCCTGTTTTGCAGAAGTCAAATGCTAAACAAGGACAGGATGAAGACAATGCAGACACTGCATCAGACAAGGCCAACAAACCCTATAATTGCTCATACTGCCCACAGTCATTTCGATTTCCCAACAATTTGAAAGGCCATGAAAGAGCCCACTTAGCAAAAACAGTTTTCCCTTGTCCGATGTGTGGAAAGTATTACAGAAAAAGAAAACTTAAAGATCACACAAGTTTCTGCCAAGGTAAAGAGTTTCCTGCTTGCCGAAAATGTGGGAGAACTTTCATCAGGCAAAACTACAGAAATGGCCATGAAAAACACTGCCGGGTTAACTTACCTAAAGAAACCAAAATAAAAGTCACAATTAAGCAGCAGTGTCCACAATGCTTTAAATTCTTTAGGTATAGAAGTTACCTCCTGAGACATCTTTCTGTTCATTCAAGGGAAAAACCATTTGCTTGCACACATTGTGGAGAGAAATACAAAAGTCAGCAGCGCTGCCTGCAACATGAGGCTTTTTGTGATGCCGTGACCAAGGAACAAACACTGGAAAATTCAAATGGATCAGGAAACACCAAGTTAATGTTTGCTGAAGTGAAAAGCGAGAAAGAGGTCAATGTGGTCCCAGGAGTAAACGGTGACGAATTAAAGTGCAAATTTTGCACGAAATCATTTTCAAGGCCAAGATATCTACGGCGCCACATCCTCACCCATACAGAGGTCAAGCCATATCGGTGCAAGACCTGTGAAGGTTGTTTCTCACGCTATGATCATTTGAAACTTCACCAAAATCGCTGCAAAGGAAAGCGTCGACTTGAGGTGCGAGTTGTAAAGATGAGTGTAGACAGGATGGATACAAACTGCCAAAAGGAAATTCAGCAGGAAAACGAGTTCCAGTGCAAAATTTGCTCAAAGCAGTTGTCCACCTCGAGCAACCTGAAGCGCCATATGTCCATGCGACATATAACCGACAAACCTTTTCCCTGCAAGCGATGCGGCCAAACCTACAGTTCTAAAAAGTCTTTAGCAAGACATAACCTCATGGTCAAATGCAAGAGGGTTTTGAAGGAGAGTGTGCAGCCGCCCAAGAACAATGTCCAAGACCAACCATGCAGAGAAACATCTAAACTTCTGCAACGTATACAGGTGCACTACATGAATAAATTCAAATACCAATGCAAGTATTGTCCCCGCCGCTTTAAACAGCTCGGACAACTGACCGTGCATACACGTCTTCATACAGGGGAGAAACCCTATGGCTGTGCCCACTGTGGGGAGCATTTTATCAGAAGAGACTACTTGAAACGACACTTGGTTAAATGCAGTCCGAAGGCAGACAGACAAATAAAAGTTCTTTGTGACAAGTGTGGTGACTTGTTTACCCAGGAAGCATTGCTTATACACCAAAATACCTGTGTTGTTAGCTCAAAATCATCTGGTTCCTCTGAAAAGGCCAAAAAGGACAGCCCAGCCAAGATAAAAGGTTTCTCTTGTGCTAACTGTAGCGACCGTTTTTTGTTGTTCTCGCAGCTTCAACAACATTTCTTAACAAAGCACAGATCTGATCAAGAACAACAGCCGCTGGAATTACGTCCCATGCAAATGGTCAAGCATGAATTAGTTGATGGACATGGACAGAGCCAACCAAGTAGCAGTCTGCTACCTGCCGAAGAGCAACTTAAGAATTCAATCAAGGTCCTCGACAAACCTCTTAAATGCTTGCATTGCCACATGCGGTTTTCCAACAAAGCTGGACTGGGTATGCACATGCGCATTCATACCGGAGTCTACCCTTTTTCTTGCAAAAAATGTAACGTTGGTTTTTGGAGCAAGAAGACAATGGAGAAGCACAGAAAAAGATGTTCTGGTCACAAAATTGTCATCAAACAAAATGAGACTACCACGGAAAGTGCATGGGAATTAGACTCCACTTCAGCTGACACAGTTTTAGTCTTTAATAAAGGTTCTAATACAACAGGAACTGGAGTGCTGCAGACTAAGTTCTCATGTAAAGATCAAGAAAATGGTGACATGGCTCTTCACAAGTATCAGTGTTCTGAGTGCGATCAGAGTTTTACAGATGGACTTAGACTCATCAGTCATTTGGAGGAACACGGCCGTGAGGATCAAGAGCGTCGATCAGGTGATGTGCACCGTTGCCATATTTGCAGTAAAGTGTTTGGCCAAGCAGGTGTTTTGCAGAGGCATCTGAAAACCCAACATGAGAATAAAAAGACACACAGCTGTCCAAAATGTTCAAAGTATTTTCGATGCCCCGCTGATTTGGACCTCCATAAAGTCTTTCATGACCCCAGTCGTCCCTTTGTCTGTAACATATGTTCATTGAGGTTTTGGACTACTAGAGCCATGACCATTCACCAAAAACTTGTTCATTCAGTCAAGGAGCCACCTAATTCAAAAGAATCTAGCGTTAAAGCACAAACTGAATTGTATAAGTGTGAGCCATGTGACAAAGTCTATACAGTGAAAAAGTCATACAAGAAGCACTGCAAAACGAAACATAAAGAGGATTCAGTCAAAACAATTCCTGAAAATGAGTCATCTGGCAATCAAGAGTCAGATAAGGAAGAATCAAACCAGAATTTTGAGGATGGCGACAGCGAAAACGACTCAGATTCGGCGCCATACTTTCCTTGCCATGTTTGCGGTAAAACATTCTTAACATCAGAGAAACTTGAGGATCACCAACGATGCCATCTAGGTGAAAAACCTTTTGAGTGTGAGGAATGCGGTAAATGTTTTTTTCAGTTGGTAAACCTGCAACAGCATCGGCGTAGCCACAAATCGGAGTTTCAGTGTCAGATGTGTGGCAAAGGGTTCGTCTCCCTCTTTGCCCTGCGTAAACACAAGCAGTCTCACGTCAGAAATACACCTCACCGATGCACAAAGTGTCACCTGAGCTTCACTCGATCAGCAGAACTAGCCGAGCACATGGTCACGCACCGTGATGAAAATTTTCCATGTGATCTTTGTGACGAAACATTTTCTTGCAAAACAAGTCGGGCCGAACATCGCAAGATGCACACTGAGCAGGAGGAGGACCTTCCTCCTTTGATTCCACCCGGTGAGCCTCAAACAATGCAGATGACTTCAGCTGTGTCTAGTAGAAACCTTTCCAGTAATGTTGAGCAGTACAAGTATCGCTGTGGAATTTGTCAAGTGAGATTTCCAGACCCTGAGCAGCTCTCTGAACATGGATGCAGTCCAGCAAAAGACAGACCATACTCATGTCCAGAATGTAACAAGCATTTCTTACACGGTTCTCATCTAAAAAAGCATCAGCTTAGTCATCAGTTGTCAGCCCGACGTTCTTATCAGTGTAAGCGTTGCAGCATGAGTTTCAGTCACCACCATCATTATCTTACTCATATACGAAGCCATGGGGATAAGGAGTCATCTGAAGGCACAAACGTTCCGGGCAGTGAAAAGGTTATTCAAGCTGGATTTGCGAAGCTTGACAGAATTTACCAATGCCCCATATGTCCTGAGAGTTTCTACCAAGCTATGGATTTAGCAAATCACCTCTCGGTTCATTCTCATCTGTGCACTGTCTGTAATACGACGTTTCCCTCAAAAGAAGACCTTGCGGAGCATGAAACATGCCATTTGACTGCTGCGACCCAGTATGAATGCACTGAATGTGGCGACAGTTTTCTTGGTAGCGATGCTTTCCGCAAACACCAGTGTCGCAATCGCAAATCATCGTTGTCAAACAAGTCATCGACCTTCCCCTCCCTCAAAAAGCAACGTTCTGAGAGACGATTCGAAACTGTCGATGATGAAGAGGAGGAGGTTGACGTTGGGGAAGACTTCATTAAGTGCACCATTTGTCAAAAACGGTTCTCCTCCAATAGTTGTTTAGCGGAGCACCAGAAAACTGAACATCCTGAACGTCCTTTCAAATGCCTGGTTTGTGGGAAAGGCTTCACAAAGAAACGGTACCTCACGCAGCACCAACAAATTCACAGCGAACGGCCTTACCAGTGTAATGCCTGCCCAGAATCCTTTAAAACAGAAACCGCTTTACTATGTCATCGCAAAATGCATGACACAAACCGACAACACCAGTGCTTGATATGCAACAAATCCTACTTTACAGCTAATGAACTTAACAAACATCAACGGAAACATGGAAATCACACTTTGAATAAAGACAGTGAGGAGTACCGGTGTGATATGTGCTGTAAATCCTTTAGCATGTTTTCTCAGCTGACGAAGCACCAGGAAACCCACGTAGGGCAAGTTGTCTATGAATGCACAGAGTGTGACAAAGCCTTTGCTTTTCTGAGTCTTTTGGAGGAACATCAGAGGACTCATGCTGTTGCTACAGAATCTCTACAGCCCCAACCTTCAACCCATTTTCCCTTTCAAAGCCCAGTAAATGAATAAAGGGCAGGTTATTGATGACTTAATGTCCTGCAGTGCAGGTTATTCAAAATCATTCAATTTTCTGAACGGTATTTATGGCAGACATACTGTATTTCATTGTTCTTTTATTTAGGGCTTACTGCTTTTATCCACTATAGGTGTTTTACCCTAGTTCTGAATCAGTCTGTTAATGTTTCTACAGTTTCTACTGTTTTACAGTTCTGTGAACTGCTCACTTTTTTGTTCCGTTTGTACAGTACTCAGACTGAGTTGTATATTGAATTTATGCAATCTACATGATGTATGATACTCTAGGTATATTTGCATGAATAAGGTTCTATAAGAGTTCAAAGATGCACCACAATAAGATTATAAATAAAACCTTGCATAATTTTTCATTGTTAAAATAGTTTTGGGCTTTGTTACATTTACCTGATGTGTGTTTTTAAACATCCTTGGAAAAACCTATGTGTTTTAAAAACATCCTTGAAAAACCTTTGAAATTTTAATTACCTCTAAATGTAAAGTAATTTTTTACTAGCCACGTGTGCTTGCAAACAGTTTATGATAACACACTAATCTGATATGCATACCATTTTGAGTTCCAACTGAAACGTTGAAGAATTCAGATTTAATTTTTAATGAGAAGAGTCTTTAGTATCTTTCCTCCAGAACACTTTTCACAAGGACATTTATAAAGGACACTGAATATTGCATTGTTTGCTTTTGAGTTTAAAACAACAGTAGTGCTTATATATGGCTATGAAAAGCTTATGTTAATTTTTCTTTTGTATTGTATAGCAATGTATCAATGTTCACATTTGTTTAACAAGCAAATAAATTCTTTGACTTTGAATTAATTGACTTTGCATGAGAAAGTGTTACATTACAGGAATGAGTCTTATATGCTTTGATTTAGAAGGTTTTTACTGCGTCGTGCATGTCATCCTACTAGTCATTTAAACATGAAACATTGTCATGGCAAAATTGTATCATAATAGAGAATGGTCAAAAAGCTTTCTCCTGCTAATCAATTTCTATAAAAAGAAATGTATATTATAGGAGAAAAATAAATGTAATACATTTAAAAGAGAGCTATATATAAAAAAAAATTCTGCATGATATTTCCCCAATTTTCAGTAAAACTATATTGTAAGCATAGTAATAAGTTAACAACATCCAATCAGCTTATACAGGAAACAGAAAAAATGACAACAAAATGCTTAATGATTCCTTATTGCAACCTTGCAAGGTGGAAAGGTTGTTTTAAGTTTGCAAAATCACAGTATAAATCCAATCATTGACTGAAAAAAAAAGTAAGATGTCCTTCACATTGTATTATTTTATATATATTTTTATTAAAAAGGAAATGTATGTGTGTGTGTGTGTATATATATATATATATATATATATATATACAAAATATCTTCACAAATATAATTAAGTTTTCTTGTGACTATGGCTCAAAATTCAGACAAATCATAAAACTTCATTATTCTGATAAGAAAAATGATGTTATAGGCTGCACTCACTAGTCAAATAAATGCAGCAGGCTGTAAAACCGACTGACTGTTACTCTCAAAGTGTATTCTTTACTAATAGCAACCCTAAATGTGGTTTCAATATCTGTGCTTAAAAATGAGCAACTTGTGAAAACGTTTCATAAGTCGATGAATATTTCTGGAGGGAAAACAATAGGTCCCTCACTCCAGTAGGTGGCGTTAGTTGAATTATACCTTTATTACAGTTGAGAATGGGAGGGAATGAGCGAGCGATGAGACATACTGCCCTCTATCGTGCAGTGTGAAAACGACAACTATACGGAACGTAGCATAAAGATGGTGTTTTTCCATATCTGGATAAACCCTTTCTGCAGTAAATTCATTCTGGTTTGCGAAATGCACTAATTCTAGGTGAGTGCTTGGCAATTATGGTTTTATCAACATGATTTGGATTCGTTTTTGTTCGTACAAACAGTCGGTAGGTGCAGTATATTTATATGTAGGGGTAATGCAATTGTATTGAACTCTGCAGGACGCGAGTGATGTGCCGCATGCTCCTTATGTTCCTGCAGATGTGTTTACAAAGCATCTCAACGATATATTTTCCTCTCACGTTCATATGTTGCAGGTTAATTAACGTTTATACATGTCTAGACTAAAAAGCACGCTAAATGGCAAGCATTTCTATGCAATGCTTGACGTTTGCTTGATGTTGTGACCTTATAACGCTGTGTTGCTAATGCTTCAAGTTTTCTCGATTCAAGATGACGGGTTTGCGAAACGTTTTTGTGCTGATTTTAGTTTTTGTGTGCTGAAGCATTGTTTAGGGACGTGGTTAAGACAGCGGTACCGCGGGAAGTGCTCAGGCCTAACGTTAACGTTACCTAAATCAAGACATGTCTGTTCTTCTCTCATCCTATGTGGTTCCTTTTACACTTCGAACGTATGGATTTGTTAACGAGTAGCATAAAAACGTAAGCACGCTGTTCATATTTGCACTATGAATCATTTATATACGCGAGAGATGCGTTGTTTTTGGACATTTGTTTTTAACATTTGCCCTAGTAATTGGTTTCTAAAAAATACGTGTATAAAATACCGTGTGACCATGTATTTATTAGCGATGTATACATGTTTCTTACTAAATAAATTCATGAAAAGTTGAATTGATACATTTAAAGGGCTAGTTCACCCAAAAATGAACAATCTGTCACCATTTACTCACCCTGAAGTTGTTCAAAACTCGTATAAATGTCTTTGTCCTGTTGAACACAAAGAAAGATATTCAAAGGAATGTTAGCAGTTTTTAGTTCTGTTACATCATTCCCTACCATAGTAGAAAAGAAATCTCATATTTGTTGTTCCGTTTAAAACAAAATGAGATGTTTAGAAGAATTTAGGAAAGCAAACAGCTTTGGGCAACTTTTACTACCATTTCAATGATGTCCCAGAACTGAAAATGACTGACATTCTTCCAAATATCTTCATTTGTGTACAGCAGAATAAAGTAATTTATACAGCTTTGGAACAACTTTGGGGTGAGTGTATGATGACATAATTGTAATTTTTGGGTGAACCTTTTAAGACATGTTGTTGGGAAATGCGCAGAAAAGTAGAAAAATGAGCAGAAAAGCACTTAAAGTCATGCCCCTTTTGTCCAATTGTCCAATCGAATGAAAAGGAGAGCCGGACCTTCTGATGTGGTGATGGAACTTTACAGTTGCTTGAAACATCAGGAGACTGCAATGATGAGAAACTTGTGTTGGCTAAGGGATCTATCAGACAGAACGCGTCTTTTGAATTGTTTTCAGTTGGCAGGGAGCGCCTTAAATATTTGCCCCCTGCTGTGCCTCGTGTTTTTGGTGGAGCGCCTGAATTTGAAAATAACAAAACGTTGAGCAGAAAAGCGCTTGACGTCATGCGCCTTTTTTCCTATTGTCCAATCGAATGAAAGGAGAGGCGGACCTTCTGATGGGTTGACGGAACTTCACAGTTGCTTGAATCGTTCGGATACTGCAATGATGCAGTAGAAACTTATGTTGGCTGACGCGGGTTAACCGAGTAAGATCAGAGCAAGCACCCTCTGCTTGTACCTTTTTAAAGTTTCTGATAATATGACAGTTAACAGCAACTAGAGCACTCACGCTATAATCCTTGACTGGCAGGACAGCTGTTTCGGTGGTTATCTAGCAACATAAAAAACCGCTGCGCGCTGCTCTTTTCAAAGAGTCGCGCCTTGTGTTTTCGAAAATGAAAGCGTGTTCTATGTGATCGGCCCCTCAGACATGTTACCTTTAGATGTTTCTATTTCATCTATTCTGCGGTACGTCTGTCTGCTAAAGATCTGAAGATCTGGAATACATCTGCTGTGTACAAATATGATAAACGTATTAGAAAAGACAGTTTTACATGCATTCCTAATCATAAACGTCTTACAAAGATCTTCTAGTCATGTCTGTATCATGACATATGACAGGAGACAATCTCATTGACGTATTGCAGATGAGCAAACAATCAACAATATATTTTACTTTCAGGGATTTAACTCACAATATACATTTCATATATACATATACACACAGAAAAGACACAGAACATACACTTTTTCAATAAAAATATTTCAGTCTGTTTACACTTCTCAGTGTCTCATATGTAAATTAATTTGACAGATTTACATTTATGCATTTGGCAGACGCTTTTCTTCAAAGCGACTAACATTGCATTGTACTATACAATTGTTTCTGACTATGTGCAATCCCCTGAGTTCGAACCCATGACATTGGCGTTGCAAGCACCATGCTCTTGCCACTGAGCCACAGGAAAGCTAACATTAACCTTAATAATGTTGATTATAATTATATTATTTTTTAACATTAATCATTCCAGAAAATACTATTACGCTAAAAGTTTTATTAGTTAAGCCTGATTTTAGTAAGGCTTGTTGTGTGCTTTGCCAATAATAAAGTCAATTTGCTTTTTTTCTTATGGGAAGTACCCAATAATAGAGAAATGCTTGGACTTCAAGAAACAAGATCTCCTGGGACTCCTACCTCCAAAACGTACAGCTGTGTTGCATGCTCAGCTACTTTTCAGAGTTTGGCATCACTGTTGGTACACCAGGCCTCTCATGCTGATGAAATCTCTTGCCAGCCAGAGTCAACGCTACCAACTTGTGTCACGTGTGGAACCTTATTTTCAAGTGCGGATCTCCTCGAGAAACACAATTGCGTGGCGCTGCCCACCCCAGCTGCTCAAGAGATGCATGTATGTGACTGTGGTGAGGAGTTTGATGTGTTATCTGCTCTTGAAGAACACAAAATGTTACACAAGCCTGATGAACAGGTCAGCTTGAGTTTGGATATTAATCCTCAACACTTGAAAAAGGAGCTAGACAACAAAACAGTCTCCAGCCACCCGGTCTCAGACCAGGCTTCTCCTAATCTTTCACCATGCCATTCTAATGAAGAACCCCTTGTAAAAAGCGCATATTCTGCTTCTGAAGCTGACATCAAGGATATGGCATCTACTACAGACACATCTATGGTGGAAGAAAATGTAAAAAGCGCATCTGCTTCTGAAGCAGACATCGAGATGGCATCCACTACTGAGATTTCAATTCCAATGAAAGAAAATGTTAAAAGCTCATCTTCTGCTTATGAAGCTGACATCGAGATGGCATCCACTACAGGTATTTCAATTCCAACGAAAGAAAGTGTAAAAAGCTCATCTTCTGCTTCTGAAGCTGACATTGAGATGGCATCCACTACAGCGGTTTCAATTCCAACGAAAGAACATGTAAAAAGCACGTCTGAAGCAGACATCGAGATGGCATCCACTACAGCGGTTTCAATTCCAACGAAAGAACATGTAAAAAGCACGTCTGAAGCAGACATCGAGATGGCATCCACTACAGAGATTTCAATTACAACGAAAGAAAATGTAAAAAGCTCATCATCTGCTTCTGAAGCTGACATCGAGATGGCATCTGCTACAGACACATCAGTTCCAATGGAAGAAAATGTAAAAAGCTCATATTCTGCTTCTGAGGCTGACATCGAGATGGCATCCAATACAGACACATCAGTTCCTGCAGAAAAAAATATTGTAAATGAGCAAGATGAAGAAGTCTTAAGGCCAGAGTCTCTCCTAACCCACTCTGTGACTGAAGAGAAGGAGCCCGTCCTTGAGAATAACAGCAATACATTAGAACCCTCTAGCACATCAAACCATCCTGAGAACGCCAGTGAAGAATCTGCAAGTTCACACAAAGAATCAACTGGTTGTAATAAAAAATCAATCCTAAAGATTCTGGCATCTGCCTATATGAGTCATAGACAGCCAGGCCATATAAATACAATACCAACCAAGAGGAACCAGCCCCCCAGAAAAGTTGCGCCAAGGGCACCAATGCAGTTTTCACCTGCCATAACAATGCCAAAGTCTGAGCCACAGAAAAAAGAGTCCAATACAAAATGTCCTGAAAAGGTGTTTTCCTTCCCAAGCACTGTTCTAAATGTGAAAACTGGTAAGAAGAAGAAGAAAAAGCGAAAGAAGATTATATCGGTGATACAAACCTTCTACCCTGTGGTGATGCTTGAGACTCGCCAAAAGCTTTTTGGGAAGGATAAAATTGAAGGCAGACACAAGTGTGGAATCTGTCGTAGGGTTTTCCAGAACGCAGACAACTTGATAATGCATCATGCACAGCATAAGAAAGAAAGAGTTAAATTTTGTTTTCGTTGCCAACAATTTGTGATCTGTGCTGCCGAGAATCACAGGTGCTTCAGCACATTTGCTGGAAACAGTCAACGTCCTCCTGTTGTGGAAAATAAGTCGCCAGCATTGCCTAGCCCTACAACAGCACAGAAACAAAGAAAGTTTCAGTGTTCTATATGCAAGCGTGCCTACATCTGGAAGCGCAACCTCAAAAGACATACCTTAAAAGGTAAATGTATGCCTATTTTTACAAGTTCTGCAACTGCAGGCAGCCAGGACACTGGCAATCCCCCTTCAAACTCCAGCGAACCCCCTTCAAGCTCCAGCAAACCCCCTCCAATCTCCAGCAGTTTCCCTCCAAACTCCAACAAACTCCACTCCAAAAATGATTCCAGTAGCGAGGTGCAAGACTCAAAAGTAAATGAAATTTCAAAACATGTCAATGTAGGAGTTGGCACAGAGACTATAAAAACTGAGGAGCTGAGCACAGAATTTTCTATAGAGGGGAAAAATCTGACCGTGTTAAAGATACCATCTCCATCTCACAAGCCAGTCAATCAATTACCTTCACCATCCTTTGTGTCCAACTCTAAACCAACTGAGTCAACAAAAACTGAGCAAAATATTGAAGTACCAGCCAATGTGGTTGCAACCGAAGCAGAGGACCAAGATCAATTCGAAGAAAAGCAGTGGACTATGCCGTTGGACGATGCTGAAATTGATGTATTAATAGATGGAGATCAAGAGGACATGGATAATGAGGACAATTTTGCAGACGTGGCCAAAAAAGACTCAAATGAAGATGAGGATGTTGTCATTGTGGAATCTCCTGATGACTTGGAAATGGACTCACTATTACCTAGCAATGGCTTTAATGTGCATGTGAGTGATGAAGGTATAAAGCGGTTTGTTTGCGCCGGATGCCAGAGATCCTACTCCCGGCGGTTCACTATGATGCAGCACTTGAGCATTTGCGGGGCGAGGAAGTTAAAACAGCAAAAACTTTTCGAAAAAACGTCATCCGGTGTCCCCGGACCGCTTAAAAAGTTTCCATGTCCTCAGTGTGGCAAGTTCTTCAGCCGCAAAGACAATATGAATATGCACAGAAAACGATGCAGTGGAATAATCCCCAATCCTCCAATCGGTCCCAGCATCGTGGAGAACAAAACTCAACCAGCTCAGGAAAACTTATTTGTGTTGTCACCGTCTACAGAAACCCCATCAGTCAGACCGGAGAGCAGTCGAAGTAGCAGAAGCAACTGGGGAATTATGTCGCTGCCACCAGTGCTCCCTAGAAGAGTGACTTGCGAATGTGGAGCCTCTTTCACGTGTCCTAGACTTCTCTTCGAACATCTGCAACTTCATGCACAGGAGTCCTACATTTGTCCACACTGTGGTGAGAACTTGCAGTCCTGGATGGATTTTGAAGCGCATCAACAAGTGCACAGGCAATCTCAAAACCAAGCAGTTGAGCAGAGAGGGCCACACCCTGGTCCATTTCCCCAGATGACACAATTACATGTTCCAACTCGGCAGCAACCTCGGCCATTTTCCCAAGTGCTACAATCACATATTCCATCAGGGGTGCAGCAACCTCCAGGGCATCAGACATCAGAGATTAACCCAAAACCGCAACCATCTGCACTCCTGCCGCCACAGAATTTCAACCATAGTCCATATCCAGAAACGGTGACGTGCTATAGATGCAAAAAGACTTTCTCAGGTCGCCGTTCCTTGTTAAGACACCTACGGTTGAGTTGCAGGGGTGATGCTGCAGGTCCGAAGAAACCCTCGGTGCAGATTCAAAGTAATGCCAGCAAACCCACATTCAAACCTCTTCGTTGCCCAGTGTGTGTGCGTTGGTTCAGTTGTCTTGACGGGCTGAAGAGACACCTGGTCTCACACAGCAGGCAACCCACTTTGTCATGTCAGCAGTGCGGCCAGAACTGTCCGAGCTATCAGGCACTTGAGGAGCATAAAAAAAATGTTCACAAAGTAAACTCTGGAATTGTGTCAGCGAATATATAAAACAAGAACAAGTGTGCAAAGGTGCACAAAGCGCACAAAAAAACGCACCCACTGATTTTCAATGTCACATCTGTCTGCGCTATTATCCAAAGCTTCAGTCGTTGAAGGACCATGTGAGAAAAGTTCATCGTCCCAAACAGCCAAAACCAATCAATCTGACCGTTGTAGACCCGTTCCGTTCTGGCCAGTTTCAGTGTCAGATCTGTATGCGTGCTTATCCTGACATCAAATCCTTGAAAAATCATAGAAGGAGAGTGCACCGTATTTTAGGCGGCGTGTTTCAGTCGGCAAAGGGAACTGAGCAAAATCGCACACCTGATCACTTTCAGTGTCAGATTTGTGGAAGCAGCTATCCAGATATAAGCGCCCTTCAAAACCACAAAAGGACGGCCCATTGTGTCTTTGGAGGTCTTGAGCTAGGGAACCACTCGGCAAAGCCAACCCAATCAGTGCAGGTGTCAAATTTGCAGCTATCTTGATTAAATGACAGAAAAAGATTGTCTAATTCAGTCTTGCCTGTAGATACAGTACAGCTAGTACAGATTAAGTGTTTATGCATTAGGTGATGAAAGTGGAGGTGGGTTTACTGCCTTCACTTTATTGCTGTTAACTATTTTGGATGCAATTACTTTAATTACATTTGTACATTATTTCAACATACAGGGACAACTCCTGGGGGCACATATAAAAAATCAGAAGAGTAGTCAAAAGAATTTGAAATTGTTTGAACAACGATGTTTCATACCTGTTCAGTAGTGTTATAGTTTAATTAGTTATTACATTACATGCTTCTTTTTGTTGTATTTTAAGTGGCTTTGCTTATTATTTGAAGGACTCCAAACAGAGATATTTGCTCAATACACTGTAAAATAGCACTGTAGATAACCTTTTTTAGAGAGTCGTTGTGTATTGTCAGTGATTTGTAAATAATATGTTTTTGATGTATTCAAACATGTTGTATGTTGCTTCAATAAACAACAATGACAACGTTTTCAATAAGTTATTTGTCATTATTCAACATCTTTTAAACATTATCTTTTTAAAAATGTATATGAATATTTTGTTTGAGTGTGAGTTAACAAGTAGAAATGGATGCATTTACTTTGGGCTTCAAGGGAGATGAGTAAACAACGTTACATTTGTATCTAATGGTGGTAGTTTTTAGTCTTATATTTGTTATTAAATATAAGTTTCTTTAACTGGATTTCAAAGTTAAACAGTAAATTCTGCATTTAGAAAGATCAATAACAAGTGTGCTGTTTTGTTTTGGTTATTCTGGTTTTCCTTATTTGTTAATATATATTTTTTAATTCTGTGAAAGATCACACACTTTAAAACAATTTTTGTTAAAACAACACATTGTGTGTTTGGTTAAGGACTGCACAAAATGTGTTATTTCTGGGACAACACGTTTAGTGTTACTTTTAATACAACCTGTGTTTTCTCTTTAACTTATTTCACAACACAAAATATGTTAAAATAACATAAGGTGATGTTAACGCAAACAATGTGTAAATAAGTAACACATTCTATTTAAGGGTTTAGTTTATTTACATTTGACATCTTTACAACATAGTTTTTGAATTGATATTACCATTTAAACATGAATAAAACAAAATGCTTTTGTCAGTGATATTTATACAATATAAGTAACCCTTTAAATGCAGTAAAACGGAAATTATATAAATTCGTTCATATAATAAAAAAAAAATTTTTATCGTTTATTTTGTGCAAAGTGCTGTTTTATTGTTTTGTACGACCACTGCTGGCATCGACAAGCGGCTTTTATTAAAACGGAAACGGAAGCTCGTTTGTGTATTTGCGTTTCGGAACGTTATTGGTCCTGGAAAGAAAGAGCATAAAGGTTGGTGTGTGCGCGTTGTTGCATTGCATGTTCGGAATGTACTTTCAACAAGGATGCAAAATATCACTTAGTATCACAGAGCTAACAAAAATTTATATTCTACGTGGATGTTTTAAAGACCGGTATTACTGTTGGGCTTTAGACGTGATGCTTTGTCAAGTAATGCGTCGGGTAAGGCGTTGAGTTAACACAGCCACATTTATGTTATAGTTAAATTCAACGAGTGAGCAAAGCCAGTTTATCTTAATAAATCAAACGCGAAAAGAAAGGATGTTGCACATGCAGCATCGTTTTTAGAGGGCGATCCAGAGCTGGCTGTTATGGAACATGCATGCGTTAATTCCTGTTATGCAGTGCAACATTTAACAGTCGCGTGGCGCAATGTGATGAAAAGGCAATATACAAAATTGACTGTATAGCCTAATGAAATCTTTGCTGGCTACACGAACAACGCAACCACTATCATATTCACGATTTAATGACTCTTATGTCGGTCCTCGTTATAATGGTGTCTTTGCTGCAGTAAATGAACACTATCGAATAGGAAATCGCTTGTATTGCAGCTGTGCATTATGCATCATATCTTGAGGAACCGTTTTAACGTATGCAGCTCGTTAGAAAACGACTTTCTGGCGCAATTTTAATGGTCACCTAATAATGGTGCCCATACCAATTAACGGTAACCCAATAATGCTAAAATCATGGAAAATATGCAAATTTCAAGGTGACAAGAAAGATTTGACCGTTTTCTTTGTCACCTTTAGTGAATGAAAAAATTAAAATTCTGTCGTCATTTACTCACCCTCAGATTGTTCCAAACATTTATTTATCTTGCTGAACTCAAAGGAAGATATTTGTAAGAATGTCTGTAACCAAGCAGATCGCATCCCCCTTTGACTCCCATAGTATTTATTTTCCCTAATATGGCAGTAAAAGGGGATGAGATCTGTTCTGGCTACTTTTTATTTGTTTCACTCCTACAGACAAATCCACATAAGGGTGAAAATATTTAGGATTTTTCCTAAAATCTCATGCAGTTTAACTTGCTAGATCTTAGGAATCCATGGATCACCTTGAAACTATGAGGGTTCTTTCTACATTATGTGATGTATTTTCCTTTACATTGTGTACATTTTGGACCTTTTGTAGTTTTATTTACAAAGTCAAATGGAATGCAAAAACTTTGAAGCTTAATCTCTCAAATCGCTCAATGCAGATAAAACCGTATAATTCTGTTTTGTGGAAGTGGAAATTACATTTTTAAACAATAAATGCTCTGTTTTAATAAAACATTACAAAGGTATTTAGTTATTTATTGACAAGCTAGTACATGTAGTTATTGGTTTAATTCCTTGATGCAATTATTTTGTTAAAAGTACTTTGGGTGCTGCTGGTGTAACCTATCTTGACTGTTTTAACACGTCTATCATTTTTCTGTGTTGCTTATACTGTTTAACCTTTTTGTTTAGTTTCAGCTTGAGTGGGGGAAAAAATCAGACACCTGCAGACGATTCCTACATCATGCTTGAAGGAGATGCTAAGAGCCAAGAAACTAACTCAGAAGAGGCAGAAAGCAATGGCCATGTTTTATTGAAGAGAGAAATGGGAAATTTAATTTCCAAAGGTCTGCCTTTAAGTTCCCAGGACAGGGAAGTAGAAAAACCTTCACCTGCAGCCATTGATTCTCTACCTGAGTGCTTACCCTCCAAAGAAGAGAGAGAAAAAGTATCCTGTGAAACAGATGGAAATAAATCTCCAGAACAGTTAAACACTGCCAAGGAAGGTGACATGGATATAAAAAAATATCCCAGTGAATCAAAAGGTGATTCCAGCGCCACAGATAATGAGGCAACATTAAGAAAACCAGAAAAAGAGTCTGAAAATAATGAAGACCTGCCTTCAACACTCCATACGTCTATGGAAGATCAGAAGACAACTTTAGAAAAAGAAGTTGACTTAGCTAGTGATATATCCTGTACTAATGCATCTGCTGATAGCCAATGCAAAGAAGATTCTGACCAAAAAATCCATGAAGATACTGCAGATGATAAAGTTTCTGACATTGAAAATCAAGGGGCCTCACATGTTACACCCTTAAATGCCAATGTAGACCAGTCCATGGAAGAAACAACCTCGAAGAATGTATCCCCTACCTCACAAGGGACTACTTCAGAGCAGGACAGCCAGAAATCTTTGAGTGAAGGAAGTGCAGACGATAGCACCATGGAAATGACCCAACACAAATCTGCATATACTAACCATTCTCGGGGACGGCCACGTAAACAAAAACAGGTTATCAAGTGTGAGGACTGTGGCCGCCAGTTCGCTCATTCCTCAGCATATATCATTCACCGGCGTGTCCACACGGGTGAAAAGCCATTCGTGTGCCAGGACTGTGACAAAGCTTTCGCTCAACTCTCCAACCTTCGGTCTCATGCTAGAGTCCATAAAAATAAAAGACGGAAACACAGACAACAAAGCAGACCCCCTACAGAGAACGTGACCCAAGCTATCGTGACTGACAAAGAGGAAAAAGACTGCAGTAATCAAATCGTTTCTTTTAAAAGGGAGAGGGAGAGGGAGAGGGAGAGGAAAAGCTAGACGAAAAGTCAGAGGGAAAGCACACGCTTGTCCAATATGCCACAAAGTATTTTCCTTCAAATCTGTCCTTAAAATACACCTTCGAATTCACAGTGGAGAAAAACCGTATTCGTGCAATGTGTGTGGCAAATCCTTTACCCAGGCGTGTACTGCCCGTGTCCATGAGAAAGTGCACTGGCACATCAAGCCGTACCTTTGTTCAAAATGCAATAAGGGATTTTCTCAGATAGGACCACTAAAAGTACACACCTGTGAGGGTAAAAAACAACAACACACAACCGTTAAAGAAATGGAGTTGGCTGGTGTTGTATCCTACAGGTGTCACTTTTGCAAAAATAGCTTTGGCACAAGAGATGAGTATGAATTACATTTGCAAGGACATACGGATACCCAGCGTTACAGGTGTGACCGTTGCGGTCAGAGGTTCAATCTCCAGTCGGAGCTGAACACACACGGCAAGCATTGTGTTGACATGCGGCTCACAAAAACAAAGGCTTCCAGGTCCAATTCATCTCTAAGGTTACAACCCAAAAACCCTCAGTCGCCAAAAACAGCACAAAGTGCAAGTCCAAAGCTGTTACTTTCAGTAAAATCTCCCACCACTACCTGGAAAGATAATTCCCTGCCAAAAACAAAGGCTTCCAGGTCCAATTCATCTCAAAGGTTACAACCCAAAAACCCTCAGACCCCAAAAACATCACGAAGTCCAAGTCCAAAACTGTTTCTTTCAGTAAAATCTCCCACCACTACCCGGAAAGATATTTCCCTGCCAAAAAAGGTTAAAAGATACTTTTCATTACTGGCTTGCCCTCCTAAGGTCATGGCTTCTTCTGATCGTGACCTGCAGAATAACCTCTATCCCAGTCAGCCAATCAAATGTAGCTATTTTGTATCTCAGTTCAACAGCATCGACCACAAAGGAGACCCAAGAAAGTACTTCTGTCCGCAGTGTGGACGAATGTTTGGGCACGTAGGAAGGCTGAGAGCCCACATGCTTACCCATGCACGGGGTCAAAGATACACATGTGCTGACTGTAACAGGACTTTTAAAACCTGGAATACATTTTGGATTCATCAGCGGCTTCATAGACAGAAAAGAGGCCGTTTCTTTTGTCCCAAGTGCGGTCAGGGATTTCGATTTGTGGGCTTGTACAAGGAGCATTTGCAAAAACACCCAGAGCTTAATGCACATGCCTGTCCGTTCTGTCCTCACACCTTCCCGACTGCACAACATCTGAGGAATCACCAGCAGGAGTGGCATCGGTCGAGTATGCCTCACATTTGTGATATTTGTGGAAAAGGTTTTGCAAGTGCGGTCATGCTTAAGCGACACAAACGTTGTTCACTATACAAACCGCCAAATGGAGACGGATTTCAATGTGGATATGCAGCCCACTGTGCGTCCCTACGAATGTGCTACATGCAGTGCCAGTTTTGAGAACCTGGACTCTCTTTTCCAACATCAGTTCAGCCACACCTCTGATAATAAAGAAGCAAGGCAAGGCAAGAGTCTGTGGAAGCAGCGAGATGCAAAAGATGATCATTCTTACATGCAGTCAAATCTATCTCTCTACAGCCGTGACTATTCCTCCGGCCAATATGCTGATCAGACAGCAGACGTACGTGCAGGAATATCACAAAATTCATCACACCTTGGTTTCCAGCTACAGCGAAGAATATACGCAGATACTCAGAGTCGCACTACAACATTACCTCGTCTGCCATCAAATGCCCATTCCATTCCTGATTATCCGGCTGATAACTATGAAATGCCAGTACATGCTAATGACAAATCTTTATCAGTTCAAAAATTAAATGGTTCAAGGCAACCACCATCTGGAATAAAGACAGAGGAGACAACCATTGACTTAGTTTGCACAGAATGCAGCGCTTGTTTTACTGACATTCTGGCATTGCATAGTCATTATTTGGAACATGCCAGAGGAGATATATTGATATAGTGTTGATAAATAGTTGTATATTGTTCTTTTTTTTTGTGAATGTGTTGTTAATTGTAGGTTTTGTATATAGAAGTCCCATATTTCATCATTTGAAAAATGTGGTAGTCATGTGAAGTAAACATTGCTGATGTTCTTTATAAACAAACCATCTTTAAGATAGATCTTAAAACAGTTGGACTAGACTTTGTTTTGTAATTGACTTATCTGAAGATGTTGCTATTAAGAAATTAAAGTCTTGACTGATGTTCAAAATTGATCAAAATTCCATTATTTTTGAATATTCCAGAAACTTCTCTGTAAGTTCCTGTCAAATGCACAAAAGCAATGAGTTTTGAACACATCCTGTCATTTAGCTTTTTTATTTGAACGCAACACAACATCGCCAAACCCTACAAACAAGATAAAATGCACCCAAGTTCCAATATAGTTTATAAAATTATAATAAATTAAATAACACAAAGAGAAACCATTTGCAATAATTCATTTATTTCTCATCAAATGAATGCAAGCCTAATTGGAGCTCATGGTGTTTCTGATCCAGGTGGTGAAGTTGCAAACCTTGGTGTAAACACCAGGTCTGTTTCTCTGGGCACAACCATAACCCCAGGAGACGATACCCTGCAGCTGATTGCTGCATACAACTGGGCCACCAGAGTCACCCTGCAAAAAACCCAAGGTTTCATAAACCAGTGATTGTTACAATAATTGCAAAATTTGCAGTTTTAGATTTGGGTATTAAGAACTGCACTTTTTTTCACCAGTTTGTTAGCACAGAGCTCCATAATTTAAACTAGGTTTGTCAAATAAGACATACAAAATGTGCCGTTCTGCGGGTCCCTTAGAATATTTTTATATTATACATTACTATGTTGTCATAATGTATCAAATGAATCTCACCTGGCAGGAGTCCTTGCCTCCCTCCATGAAGCCAGCACAGAACATGTTGGAGGTGATCTCACCTGGGTAGGCGCTTTTGCAGGTGTTGTCGCTCAAGATAGGAGCCTGCAGGCACATCAGACGGCTGGGGTAGTTACCTAAGGAGAAAACACTTTTGTAAGTTTACTTGAATATGGCCTTATGAGTAATATATCATATTTGTTAACTTTCATTCCACTTGAGTTAAATGTCACTTGCTTCCGGATGCGCTAGTGTTTCCCCATCCAGAGATCATGCAGCTGGAACCAGCGGCAGCACAGCTTGAAGGCAGAGCAACGGTCTTGACGTATTGGTTCAGGGTGGCGGCCTGGCTGAGTTTAATCAGCATGATGTCACTGTCCAGATTATTGCTGTTGTAGTTGGGGTGTCTGATGACCTTCTCAGAGTTAATGAACTGCTCGGTGCCCTCATTGGCATCAATGTTATGCTCACCCAGACGCACCTGGATACGACTAGGCACACAGAGACGAGTGTGAACATACATTAATTTATTTACATATACTATATTATAGTCACAAACGAACGATTTATCATTATGAATGTTAAACCTTCATATCGCATTGTTTAATAAATGCTACATTTAGTGGATACAGTTTTGATTTGTCAAAGTATATTTGTTTATGGGCACATGCCTAAAGTCTGGGCTACAACAAAACTATCGAACATATTGATGTTATTTCCCAGGAGAAAAGATACAGCTCATTTGACAAACCTTTTGTGCATGTTGTCCCAGAAATTATCATTATATTTCAAATGATGGGATGTTAAATGGCTTTGTGGTGATATTTAACCAATGAAAAATCTCAGATAAACCAAATTATTTATTGGCAACATTGTAATTAATAATTGTACATTATGACAATATTTCAAACACATTTTACGCAGGAATATATT
This sequence comes from Triplophysa siluroides, assembly GCA_006030095.1. Lineage (NCBI taxonomy): Eukaryota > Metazoa > Chordata > Actinopteri > Cypriniformes > Nemacheilidae > Triplophysa > Triplophysa siluroides. The sequence continues at coordinate 2,654,595 of VCII01000558.1, forward strand.
AAACTAATAGAGAAAGAATTTGTGCGATTGCACTTAAATTAATCAGTTACTGAGATATACCTTGTGGCAACTTCTCCATGTGATAACTAGCCCCAGTCTCCCCATATAAACCGTATGCACTTCTTTAAGAAAAAAATATTTTTACTCACGACTTGTAACAGTGAGCAGCAGACACGACCCAGAGGTTGCTGATCAGAGAACCACCACAAAAGTGGTAGCCACTGTTTAGAGAAACCTGATATTGAACGGCATTCTTAGTGCACTCATAGCCCCCAACAATTTTATCATCCTCATTCAGAGGAGCGGCATCTAAGAAAATAGTAGGTGTTGTTATACATTATGCATTAATGGTGTGTTTAAAGTTTAAATACAAAACATACAAAATTAACTAGTATTAATTATAAATAAACATTCACATAACCTATGTCAAATAGCTTATTCTGTAACTTATACAAATAAAACTATTAGTCTGCAAAAATGAAAAAGTAAATCTTCCCTGAGCCGTTTTACTCACAGGCCACAGCAAAGAGAGCCAGAAGAATGAGAGCCTTCATCCTTATGCTACCTGACAGTGTTGTGCTCAAAATGTTTTAGGTCCCTCCTTATATACTGTGTTTACTCCACTGCTGAGATAAATTTCAAGGATGTATATATATATATATATATATATATATATGGGGATTACATAAGTATCAACCAGTGTGTGAATCCAGCATTTGGTTTGACATACAAAAGATTCTCTCATATATTTTAACATAAAATTGGTTGAAAAACAGAATGAAACAATATTTGTATATCATCTATTAAATGTTTCCCTTTTTGATTTATTGGAATTATTTGTAATGATTATTGAAAAGTGGACGATTTCTGTTTTTTTTTCATGTTTGTTATGTGATAAATATTATGAGCCTATTTATTAACATTTTAGATTAATTAGTAAATATAACAAATGTGATCTTTAAAGAAAGCATGTTACACACTGAAACAATGAAAACCTTTATTCTTAGAGTAAATTATGTAAGCTATTTTCCATTGATTATGAATGAAATATGTCCGCCTTAGTTAATCTTTTAATTCTTTTTTTTTTATTGCAATTTTGTTTGAAATGTTGAACTATAATTAAATTCTAATAAACATAAAACATGACATGGAAAGTCTTTTAAACAAATCAACAGTGAACAACTTAACAGCTTTTTCAAGTTTAAGATTCTTGCAAATACTGTTTTATTGAAAACAATCATTTGAATTTACAACAATAAAACATTTTACATATAAAGGTATGGAAATGTAAAAAATTATCTCCTAAGTGGTTGACACTTGTGGTTGAGGTAAAGATGATGTTTACTCCATTGGTAATTTTAGAATTAAACTAGGCTACAGATTATTCATTAGCTCTTGTGTGAAAATGCAGGTGGCACAGGAAGGTCATCCAACGTTTAAAAACCATTGCAATTCTCTATTTCAGTTAAACAACTTATAGAACTGTGCTTTTTGGCAAGTGGTTTGACTCTTTACAATATTAGTTGTGATAAAACAACGTTTTTAGAACTCTTTAGAATTAGACAAAAAGTCCATGATAATCTATCTATCTGTTTCGTTATGACTACCATATGTTCAGCTGTTTATATCAGCGCCTGCTCAATAGCACAAAATCTTTTTTAATTTGCCATAACAGTAGGGAGAGGGGGATAAGATGAGCCATCTTTTTACTAATGTGGTCCTCAAGATGAAACAAAATGAGGCATACGTGCAATCAAATTATTTAATCTTATTTCATTATGTTTCCAATCAATCTAAATTATTAGAAAACATCTATGAAAAATGGTTTGCCCCATGATAGGGGTAAAGTGGACCATATGGGGATCTACTGAGCATGCAACTGAATTTGAATAAAGACCATGCTTTTTGAAGATTTATCTTCTATAAAAGTAATTCAATCATTATTTTCCCCTACAAATACTTATAGTTATTTTTTTAAACTAACTTAAATAATCAATTAAGTAATCAACTTACCCACTGGCTCTCCCATATTTTCTCTAGCCTCTTATATCTATACAAAATTTCTTTCAAATAAATCCTACCGTAAAAAGTATTCACCAAGTCAACGTACGTAGCCCTGTTCTCCTTTTAATTTGTATGTCTAAATTGTTTTATTTATTCGGTATTTGTTCCGTAATCTGTATATCAGCACGATGATTAAATGCTTGGTTTAAACATGAACTTTAAAAATAAAAAACTATTTATTTTTAAAGTTGACTATTAAAAAGTACAAACATATCGGTGTGACGTCACATTCAAGCGACGATCTGAGGTCTGTGTACATGTAGGATTTTCAGAGGGTAGCTTTGCCCCTATGCATGATTTTAAACTATTTTCCCATTTATCTGTTGTCGACGGTAAAATCGGACTATTGTGCGATAACTATTATTCTTACAATCCCATACTGCTGTTGTTAAAGTGGTACGTGTCATATCTTACTTTTTACGCAAGCGGCAGCATTTGCTTGAGAAAAGCTAGTGTCGGCTAACGTAATTTATGCGGAATGCGCATCCATTGCGGATGTCGTGCAGCATATATGCGCATTACTGCGACAAAGGTAATTTTGGTCTTGGCGGTGAAGATAATACATGAATATAAATACTGAATTAAATGTAAGAACAACTATGTTGACCATGCATTCTTTATATTTATTTCTGAACCGCCGCCATATAGATTTGAATGTTTCCATTTTATTTTCAGATATGTTTTAAAGTGATCGCTGAGATCTCACGATAACCACATATTTACCTTGCATGTGAATAATTGAACGTGTAAGTTATGTCGAATAATGTCGGAAGAGCATCTCCGAGTCTTGCTTGTGGACGGAAGCCACAGGTTTTTGTTGACATAAGTTACATTATTAAGATACAGCAAGCAAAGGCACCTCACTAACTGCGTACAGTCATTTAAAATAATTTTCTATAAAATGCTATGTTAACCTATCTCTGTTAAAAGATCTGTTTAACGTGGGTTTATTATTGAGCCCATCATTAAAGGCTATTTTTGTTAGACATGACAATGAAGCAATGAGGGACTTGCCATGGAACGGCATGGTGGCTTTTCACCCTCCTTGTGAATGGCACGCTGTCCATCAGTCCAGTTGGTGTGTCAGTAAACCACAACATATCCATGACTGAATATTATGAGGAAGGGGGTTTGCTGTATGAGCACTCACCTCCCATGCACATCAAAGTGGAGTCTCCAGAGGGTCCCTTTGGAGGCGGGGTCTCAGAGGATGGTTATCCCAGAGAGGATGATGACTCAGATGGAAGTTGTGACCAACAGAATGGAGGGTTGCCTGGCAGCCTGCCCTTCAACGTTGTGGTTGTGCATCCCAACATAGTTGCACCGGGAATGTCTTCAGATGAACTCATCCCAATCGAACAAAGTAAGGTCTAACTCTTAAAAGTCTGATGAAAAATGTCTGTTTACTGGTTTCCTATGAAAACAACAACGTTTTCACTGAAGGTTTAACCATACTTATAGCTCTTATGTCAATATTTGGTGTTAAATACTCATGTGAGGTCTCCCTCAAAGCTCCCTCATTTTTTTTTTTAAAGCATGATTTACCACAGTATGTGACTGTAAGTGCTGCTTTAGAATTGTCACATCATTTTTTTTACATATTCCTCATAAAGGGGCCCATAAAAATTATAATAAATGAACTAGGTTTTATGAAGTGTCATCCCTTTACCATTTGTTGGGTATTATTTCTCTAGTTTGTGCATTGTAATTCACAGAAATCTTACAAAAGTATGTTGTCTATCATAACATCCATAACGCTTTTTTTTTTTAATAGAAATTCTGATGTCTAGACTCTACCAACAGGGCTTTAGTAAAATATAAACAGATGATTCGATATACTGGTAATAAATACTTCTCTGAGAACTTATATTTCAAGTTTTGACAAAATGTCACATCTATAATAATTGGAACTCCCTTTTTTTGGTCAAAAAATGTCAGTAGTAAATCAGTGTGCAATTTGTGCAAGATGAAGAAATGCAATAAATAGTTTTAAAAATTGTTTTTTTTTATATCTGTTGTCGTATAGAATTTTACAAGATCTTATGTACACAGTGCAAGTGAATGTGGATTTTAATCAAAGGCAGGGGTGTTTTTTCAGCATTAACCGCAGGAGGCGTAGGAAAACGGAAGAGTCGCTTTAGCGGGGCAGAGCTGGAGGTGCTCGTGTCCGAGGTGACCCGGTGTGAGGGGGAGCTTTTCGGTCCAGCTGGAAGGCTTCGGCGCCGTGAAAGAGAACGCATTTGGGCTGGTATACTTGAGCGTGTAAACGCTGTGTCAAGAGTCCCACGGACTCTTCGAGAAGTAAAGAAACGCTGGGATGACCTGAAGAGACGCAATGGTGGTAGACTGGCTGATGCTAGGCACCGCACCTGCTACCTGCCATCCAGCAGAGGGGCTTCAATTTTGGGAAGGTCCTCCCAACTTAGTCCCAGACTCCAGCAGTCTCGTCAAAAGCAAAGCACTAGAGGAAAAGCCAGCTTCACTTGCCTGTCAGACACTGATCCAGGTAAGGTTTTTGATGACTATTCAACTCATTTCTTAAGTGTGGGTAATATTGAAAATCGTTTTTGTAGAGGCTACTGCACACATTAACTTCCAGGTTTTCTGTGTTTCAGTTACAGTAGGAGATGGTTCTGAAAGGGATGGCTTTGAAAAAGAGGAAGAAGCTGGTGAGCAAGATTGCGATGATGGAGATGGAGATTGTGAGGGTGTGGACAACAGCATTGAAGATAAACTGGGTTTAGGCCTGGGTTTGGGAATAGTACCACCTCCGACATCAGAGCGCTGGCTGCCTCCTTCGCCCCTTTACAGCGCTCCCTTCCTTAATGGGACTCCTCAGCCAAGCCCACAACCATCCTTAGGAACCCATCAGGGCCCGCTGGAGCCCCCTCCTCCACACAGTTCCTGGCTGGAAGATGAACTTCGGGGCCTGGGGGAAGCGGCCATGCAGCTTGGAGATCGCATGGAACAGAACCTGCGTGAGTTTGGAGAAGGCTTCCGACGTGATATGCAGACACTTGTGGCTTCGCAAGAGGCCCTTACAAATAGCTTGCAGCAGAATAATATGCTTTTGCAACGTCTGTTGGGACTACTTGAGATGCAGCATCAGCAACCGCAATCTCAACAGCAACAAATTCCACAACAACAACTTCAGCAACAGCAATTGCAGCCAGTCACACAGCATCAACAGGAATCTCCACAACAACAGCCTTATCAACAGCAGTCATTGCAGCAACAGCTGCAACTGGAGAATCAACAACTAGAGCAGCAAATTCCGGCAACAGTTTCCCCTGTACCACCACCTCCAGATATTTTAGATGGTACTAGGCATAATGAACCACCGACTGACATTAATGCAACAGCCCAACGGCCACGTCGTGGCAGGACTGTAGACCTTAGACGAAGACGCAGGCGTTGATGTTGCCAAGAGATGTGACATAATGAACTGTATTTGGTTACAGTAAATGTATTTATTTTAAAGCAATGTTTTATAAAACTAACTAGTTGCAGATTGTGCCATGTCATAGCAACCACTTTTTGTTATGCCTGTCGCAAATACATAATAGTGTGTGTGTATGCGTACCCAAACACACACACTAAATTCTCAAAATTATATATAAATTAATGTTTGCACTTTTCTGTTGCTAAAAGTAAATTTCTGATATCTTACAGAATGCACTTGCTTACGTTTCAATATAATAATTGCAAGTTTAGAAAGAAGTTAGCAGTAATCTTCTCCAGTAATTATGCTGTGGTAAGACATTGTTAATTTTTTTCTGGGCACCAAAGTTTGGTGCAAAATTGCATTATACACCTGTTATCACAGGAATTGCATCTAGGTGATCTTTAAAGGTACATTTAATGTAGAATTCATTTCTAACGTATAAGATTGCCCAATCACTCTGCATGCAATGCAAGATATTTAAAGTACTTTGTACAAAGTACATGTTAACAAAAATCGGTTGTAATTGGAAAAAATGTCCATTGTCCATAAACAAGTTTTAATAAAAACAATCAATACATTTATTATGTTTTTCCTATTATAACAGGATGTAAATGCGTATAGAATGCGCATAAAGAATTATGGTGGTATAGCTATAACATCTAATATTGTGTTCCAATTATAGTCATCAAAATATTTAAGATATAAGAATAAAAACTCTGTATCTAAAGATATTTTCTGTATAAGCTTCGCTCTTCGTTATGTATTGTATGTGTACCAATACCTGCGTGTTTTACAGAGCTCTGTAAAATCAGACATGTAACTCTTAATGCAATTGTTAATTTACAAAAGACTGGCGTGCGTTATCAGTAAATCAATACAACAATAAATGTACAGTTAATAATGAAAATAAATCGGAAGCCTTATGAAAGCAAAGCGACAATTTAATGTGTCCCTTTAAACGCAGCCGCAGAGGGCGCGCATGACGTAACGCACACTTCCAATCAATCGCTCGCTTCCATGTTTTTGTGGGTGGAGAAAAGATAAAAATATGTGAAAATGGCCACTGTACGGACTGACTCCGAGCTGCCATTAGACAATGAACTCGTTAACGGTATATTCCCAGGAGATAAAGTAGAACAACAACCTGCTTCTGATGCAGATGTTAATCTTAACGTGGCGGTTTCTGCACAAGGCAGCAGCGTGAAAGAAACTACATACGCCGATGTTCCGTCTTCACCAGCAAATGAAAATTCACCTCCACATGGCGCTGCTCTTTCACCACGCAACAAAGACGCGTCTGACATGCCATGTAATTCGACAGCTAAGGTGGACGAGCAGAAGATAAATGAGGACTTTCAAAGTAAAAACGGTGAACTCGTTTCGAATGAGCCTGGAGAGGATCGCGAGGACACGTCGGGTGCGCACAATGAAAACAGAGGTAAGCACATCTTTGGATCAAGGGCACCCAGTAAACGTCACTTCGCGCTCTCTGAATATAGCACATTGTTGTACCGTTTCACACTTATTATAAGCCCTGCTGCTACTAACACAGAAATCATGCAGCAATTATTACTCTGTAATTGGCCTGTTCTAACCCAATCAGAAACACAACTGCCTGTTTAACCCTTTCATGCGTTGAGCTCTGGATTCGTTTGAGACGTTTTATTACTCAAAATTGCATGTATTCAGAATCACAAGTATTTTCTGAATATCAGTTTCATTAAGATGTTTAACAAAAGCATGTATCTCTTATACAACATAAACAAACCTCAACAAGTCACACATCATTGTTTTGTATAATTTGTAACAGAGCAATAAAATATTAGTGTGGAATATTAACATTTAAATACTAAAAATATATATTAATATAATATATTACGATATTTAATGTTATTTAGTTTCGGAAAAATATACAATGTTGGACAAAGATTGGGATACCAGTAAAGTAAAAGTATGCCTATGATTGTTGTTTACGGAAAAAAAATGAAACAGGTACAAAAAATTGATAAGAATAAACAATTATGCTTATTATGTAATATGTAATATGTAATATGTTTTTGTTATTATATTTTGTTAGATTTCATTTAAAAATAGAAACACTCGCTATAGATGTTCTACCTTCTAAAGCTTGAGAAAACCTAAATATGTCTACCTGTTGTGGTATTAAATGGCTTGCACTTTTAAAACCTGGTAGTTAATGGCTTTGTTGTCACTCCGCAGGGCAAGAAACCAACAAGGAAATACAGGAAAATACTCCAGAAAACTCCAGCTCAAAGAATACCATCAAAGAGACTAAAAACATACATGAAGAAACAGAGTCTCATTGCGAGGGAACGCAAGAGAAGAGAGATGAGACGGTTGACCCCGACAGCATGGCAAAGGATAAGCACAAAACAGAAGAAGGAGAGGATGTCTCTCAAAATGCTGGAAATACAATTAAGCAAAAGAAAAGCCGGCTCGTATGTAAGGAATGTGGTAAAAAATTCACCCGTCGGGAAACATACAACCTGCACCGACACTTTCACATGCACCAGGATGAGGAGGCCTCCCTCGCTTGTAAGGAATGTGGGGTCACCTTTCAGCATCGCAGCGACCTCATCAAACACCGCAGTACACATAAAGAAGACACCAAACCTAAATTTGTATCGAAAGTCCGTAAGAGAAGGAGGTCAAGTCACAAAATATACGAAAGAAAATTTATGTGTGAGCATTGCGGCATGTGTTTCTTAACAATGGTAAGGTTACGTCTTCATGCTTGTAAACACAATGTGGAGAAGCCTTTTCGATGCCCGTTGTGCCGCAAAGAGTTCCAGTACAGGATGTCCATAAATGCCCACATGCAGAGTCACTCACTGGACAGTCCGTATCGATGCCTAGAGTGCAACAAAGGCTTTCAAAGTGTGGAATCCATGCATATCCACCAACGATCGCATCCGGCTCTCAAACCATACGAGTGTCCAGATTGTAACATGGTCTTCAGGCATCGCTCTGTCATGGAGGACCATCGACGCAGACACGCGGAAGAAAAACCACACCAGTGCAAAACATGTCGGAAGATCTTTAAATACAGCAGCCTTTTGCAACAGCACAAGTATCTTCACACCGGCCGAAAACCGTACCACTGCGCATACTGTGGTAAAAGATTTGCTTTTGCACAAAACAAGCGAGCCCACTGTCGGCAGCACAAGAAGATCTCTGACACGGCTGATTCGGAGTCATGCATTACAAACCATAAAGTATCATATGGCGGCGATGGGGGTAAAGAGAACACAAACCATAATGTCGAGCAGCAGCGCAATTGTCCACTGTGCCCTCAGACGTTTTTTAAAGCGGTCGATTTAAGAGCGCACATGTTAATCCATGAAGCTGAGTATGAAAGAATGAGTAACGGCAAGAACTTTGATATGATGTATGCATGTCGGTTTTGTCCTCTCAAATTCCCAACAGAATATACGCTGCAGTCCCACATGGAAACGCATCAGACCAACGTTTTGGGCGTAAACACATCACACATCACAAATCTTGCTAATGCGGTCCCTGAGAAGCGAGACCCTGTGAATACAGACGACGCAGATGGTCCATCAGAAAGAGCATTGGGGGACCAGACAGAGAAGAAACCTTTCAGGTGTAAAGACTGTGGCAAATGCTTTCGCTACCGATCAGTGTTAGAGCTCCACATGCGCGTTCACAACAAGGGTTACCAGTGTCCGGTGTGTAAAAAGTCTTTTAGATTCAGTAGCTATTTGCAACAGCATTCGATTATTCACACGGGGAAGAAGCCATACAAATGTCCGGACTGCGGTAAGGATTTCGCATTCCATCATAACATGAGAACACACCAGAGGCTGCATCAACAAAAGCCGTTCCGCTGCACGCAGTGCCGTAAGGGGTACAGTGAAGAGAATCAGCTTCAGCGCCACATGCTTTCTCATACCGGTGAAAAACCTTACAAATGCCATCTTTGTGTCAAGAGCTTCTCTTTAGCTTATTTGCTACGTGATCACATCAATACTCATACAGGAGAGAGACCCCATCGTTGCCAGGAGTGCCACAAGTCCTTCCCTTGGCTAAGCAGTCTGCTTGTACATCAAAAGATACACACGCGTAAGCGGCAAGGTCAGGGTCACGGTCACGGTTATCCTTTGTCTATACATTCTTCGAGAGGCAGAGTAAAAGAATTTGTGAGTACTGGCAGAAGAGGTAGGCCAAGGTTAGTTAGAGACTACGGAAGGTCTGTGTCTCTACGACAAGCCTCGCTGTCTGGTCAGATTTTACAGGGGAGAATGTTGCCGAATGTGGTTCCACAACAGTTTGATGCGGAGGGATCACAGCACTTACAGACGGATAATTGTTCCCAGACAGTTCAGATGCAACAAGAATGGCCGTTACAAATTCCTCTGCCGGAAGAGCTGCTTCATTCTCAGAAGAGTTTATTAGAAGCCGAGCCGACTAATGTTGAGATGCAGTGGCCGGAAAGTCAAATTAAAATGTCTGGCAATGATCCTACTCCCTGGGTGAATACACCAAACTCCAGTCAACAGAAAACCTCTCCAGAGTCACAAAGACCTTCTTCACTGGACGTAAAAACCAAGTCACCAAGATCCAGTCAAAGTCCATCAAACCAGCTACTTAATATTCAAGACCCACAGCAGTCACAGTGGTCAGCTCCCTGCGATTCAGTTCAAGCATCTAAGCCAGAGCAGTTTAATACCTCGACGCAAGATGTTAAGGGAACCATTGACTTGGATCCACCAACCTCCAATGAATCTGAACCTACGCAAGTGAGAAAGGAGGATTTGCATAACCAGAAGTCTTCTGCTAAAGCAGAACTGGGTCAGACTGGAGGTATCATGCTATCCACTGGTGCTTCCACTTTGCAGAACACAAATCCCTGGGGACCAAAAACATCTTTTGAAATGTCTGCAACACCGCCCATTTGGGTTGGTGCAGGTCCTTCAAACAAGATGGGACCGATAAACTTGCCATACACAACAGCTCGCTTTCCTCTCGGAGACAGACCTCCTATGTGGGGATTTCAAACCGGTCCGGTTGTTACCCAAGCGCTCCTAAACGGACCAGTTCAACAAGGGCACATGTGCCTGCCACAGCACATAGCCCTCATTTCTGGCCAGCAGATTCCTTTAAACCAGCCCTCATCTTTTATCTCCTCTCCGTTTCCTCCACCAGCCCTTAATATATCAGCTCCTCTTCCAATGCTTTCTGTTGGAAGTCAACTTCCAGGTCCGTTACCACAAGGCATTTTCTTTTCCTCACAGGGAACCATAAATGAGATGCCACTCATGCCACAAGTGACAAATTTACATCAGTTAGCCCAGCAAACTGAGCCACACAAAATTGGCAATAAAATGCCATTTCCTCCAGATCACCTGTTCCAGTGCATGATCTGTGGTTGTTCCTTGCCCGGAGACTTAGAATTACAAATGCATTATATGCAACATGCTCAGCGAGATGTCTGAATTTTATGAACACAAAAAAAATCACATCCACATTATACACACAATAATAGCTCAGTTTAATAGATCAGTTACTGTTTTATTGTACATGCCGTTAAGCTGATGGAATGTGTGTGTTGAAGATGTACATTTTTTTTTTGTTTTTAATCCGTTCATTAAATTTTCCAGTAGATCATATCTTTGTTTCACATGCTTCATTTTCTACAAACCAAACGTTGGCGTGATCATTGTTACCATTTGATACAATTTATGATTTTTTAAAATTGCGTTAATGTAACAATATTATATTTGATTACCCTATGAAAAACACTGAGACTCATAGGGGCGGTTTCCCGGACGGGGCTTAAGACCAGTCCCAGACTAACTTAAATGTTGAAGGTGTCTTGATCGAAAACATTTACATTAATTTAAAGACCTAGTCCTGGTATAAAATAATCCCTGTCTGAGAAACCGCCCCATAGTCAGTTTTTTCTCTCAAGTTGCTGACATCAAGAAATAATACAGAAATTATGGAAAGTATTTTACAAGCTACTTGGTATTTCTGATCCATTAAACATGTAAATATTTGTCAGTTTTGTAAATTATAAAGGTGAATTATGGAGCACAATGCAGAACATAGTAAAAATGTGCAATGGGTATAGCCTATGTCTATTTTGTTATTTCTGAAAAGCTGTATATATTTTGTCCTATTTTATAGTATCATACAGTCCAAGATTATGTATATTTTAGTTCATACTGTTAACACTGTGGACAAAAAAACAGCAATAAGGAGTTTAATAGCTGTTTGCACATATGGTACACACTGACCTGAGTAAAACCACACATTGATGCTTGATTTTTTTACCTCCACTGTATATATATATATATATATATATGCTGTATTATATATATTCAATAGCTGAGTCATTGCCATCCTCTTAAAGGTTTTGTTAACAAAATATAAAAGTTATACTTTTTGGTTGATTTTCATAGAGGTGGATGGGTAGATATGACAATAAGAAAATAGAACAAATATTATAAACCAGGCATGTATTTTTCACATATAATGAATATACAAAACTACATAAATAAGACACTGTAAAACACTGCAAAGAAACAATAGAAACAAAAATTGCACATCATTAATGAATATGTATATAAAATATATGACGAGAGGCAAAAACAAACTATTTATAAATGTTAAGGGACAGTTCACCCGAAAATGAAAATTCTGTCATCATTTACTCACCCTCTGATTGTTCTAAACCTGTATAAACTTTTTTCTGCTAACCACAAAGGAAAATATTAGGGAAAATGTCAGTAACCAAACAGATCTCATCGCCCATTGACTCCCATAGCACTTATTTTCCCTACTATGGAACTAAATGGGGGATGAGATCTGTTTGGTAACTGACATTCTTCCAAATATCTTCCTGTGTGCATCAAAACAAAGAAGTTTATACAGGTATGGAACAAACTTGAGGGTCAGTAAATGAAGACAGAGTTTTCATTTTTGGGTGAACAGTCCCCCTTAAGTATGGCAACATAATATTTTGCATTACATACTATTATATTTTAAATATATTATTGTAGTGGTTGGACTTAATCAAAATGAAACCTCCCATATTGATCACATATTTTTACATTTCTTATCCAGTAATCACCAATGATAACCAGTGCTTGACACCACATCATTCATGTGCTGTTTTATAAAAGATAGGAAAAATATTTTTCACCCTCATGGGAACAAATGGATTAAAATGCACACTGAAATGTAAATGCATAAAGATATCATTCACCAAATTGTATTATCTTACGTTACGTTAGACGTTAGCCACGGGCCCAACGTCTGCTTTTCAGCCAATAATAATAGTCGTGCTGCACGGACGTCACATAACGTTATTAATATTCATGAGCCTGTCTTTTACCATAGTAGGATCCGTAAGTTTGCCTCCCAACAATACTGTCCTTTGCCGCGAAAAGTGCTGTACTTTTCCTGGGCTGGCTACAGCCATAATGGCTGCTGTTTATTCGGAAAAGGAGGGTAGTTTGCAATCAAATAATGAAAGTTCGTCCACTGAATATGAGAAAGCCGCACTCCAAGAGGTTAGCATTGATCCAGTTCGCAATATCAAAATATTTAATGCTGAAAGCACCATCGAAGAAATGGAATTAGCTCTCAGTGGCCCAATAGTGAAAGCCCAGGGCCACGCCGAAGTTGTTGCAACCAATGCTGCAGTTCCAGCCGTTAAGATTAAAATAGAAGAAGTGGATGAAGATGAATGTATTTCTGTGTGTCTGGACGAGGCAAAAGAAGGATCGGATGGTAGGACCACCAGGAAAGAAGACTTGTCTGAGAGAGATAAAATTGCCGATGGTAAGCAACTTTTTGTTGTTGACAACCTCTGTAGACATTCGGGATAGCTGTACTCGCTAGCCTATAGCCAGTTATTACCTTGTCACACTTGCTGTAAACGTTGAGGGTCATTAACAACGAACTTTACTTGCACAATATTTGAGTCTGTGTAACCACACAGTTACAACTAACGTTAAACATGTTTATTATCGTATAAATGTAAACCACCAAAATAACACGTATAATCCTTATTTTCTGTTGTTGTTTTATTGTATTGTTTTTTATTAAAACGGACGTTACGCGTTGTCATGAATAAATAGCAACAAAACATCAGCAGTGCTTCATGCCAATATGGACTTTTTATAAACCAGGATGCGGTCTGATATTATTCAATAGTTTCAGGTTGTTCGACATGATGCTTTGCGAGCTGGTGTGATTTCACAACGACATGTGTTTTTGCCTTCAACTAAAAACAGTCTTTGCTATTTTTAACCAGTTCTGCAGTTATTGTAGTACACTGGTTCCTCCTTAAATGAAACTGCCGTCTCCCCCTGTTGCCGGTAGAAAGCAGGCTTTACTCAACTGTTAAATTCCCGTCAAGTAGGCCTACTAAACATACTTTTTAAGAACGACTTCTCAGTGTTTTGATTAATATAGCTAATGTTTTTTTTTAATCTTGTGAAAATGTAATGTGAAATGGCTTGTGGCCATGCGGTCGATGTTATTTAAGGTGGAACAGAGAATTCGAATAAAAGGAATACATGATCGTTACTAGGCAACAGGTTTGTTCAACAAAGCTGCTACCCAGATAACGATATCAAATCTGATCGACGTGTTCATTTAAAGTGTACATCAAAATGTTATTGATGAATTTAACTATTGTTTTATGGCTTTTGTGCAGAGGTCTAGTAATTTTTTGTCACAGAAAGGATTATTATGCAATTTGTTGTGTTTATTTTCTTTTGTGCTTTATCCAAATACATTCTTTTTTGCAGTATTATTTTTCTTTGGTTATTTAGTAATAGCTTTTCTTACACAGTATTATTTGTTGGCTCTATACATTTTATTTTTCTCTTTCCTTTGGAAACAGGCGTCGACCTGACCTCCCATTCTCCCCTTTCTGTTTTTAGGGGATTGGCTATTTTGCTGTGAAGATAGCAGTGTGGCCTTTGGGAACAAGGAGGGTTACCTAGAGCAACATAGGGAGAAAATCCACGACGGTCCCATAGTCTGCCTGGACACAGATTCACAATGGGATAACCTGCTCGTCTCAACGGATGGAGGCCAGAGAACGTTTTGCTGTGCTGTGTGCGGACAGCGGTGTTTAAGCTCGAAAGAGTTTTTTCAACATCAACTTGCGCACCGGAATCAGGAGATTAAACAGGAGGTAGATGCTGGCTACCGCAAGGGCATGGTAAAACCGAAAAGATTTGAGTGCAAGGATTGTGGCAAAGCATTTTTCTCTATTGGTCAGTGTCTCAACCATCAGCGCTCTCATAAACAGGCCTCAAAGTCTGTGTTTCATCAGCTTGCCCATTTAAAGAAAAAGTCGTTCCAGTGTCCCACTTGTGGACGCTGTTACTCTCGTGCTTCGGCCCTTGACGCACACCGTCACTGCCATGAAGTGAAGCTGGTGAAATCCAAAAGCTTTGAAACAACTGAAAAACCTCCGTCACTTATTGATGAGCCAGGTCAAGCTGAAAGCAGTGAGGCAAAACTTGAACAGACTGTCGATCTTCAGCAAAATGTGTATCAGTGCATCTGTGGCAAATCTTTTCGGACAATGGGTGGCCTTGGAACGCACCAGAGATTCTCACGCAGCTGTTCAGATGGGAAGGTGAAACTAAAGGTGAAGGAGAAAATCAAACATCAGTTTGAATGCTCTGAATGCGATAAGACTTTTGTTAGCGCTGCGGCTCTGACAGCACATCAGCACTGGCATAAAAGACGATCTGTCAGCGATGGCCAGCTATATAAATGTACAGAGTGCGGCAAGAACTTCACTTCGCTCTCGTTCCTCAATAAGCACCAGTCAAAATTTCACAGCAAAGAGCTGCCAGCAAAATCATTCCTTCATCAAGTTTGCCAGCTTAAGAAGAAAGCGTTTGAGTGTCAGGAATGTGATCGCCGGTTTTCACGGATGTCTGCTCTGCAGTCTCATCAGCTCTATCATACCGATGTCTTCCATGACATTGCAAAGAGGGGCGGAGTGAAACTATTCCAGGACGAGGAAGAAGACTATGCTTTTGGGTCCACCGTGTATTCTCAGCACACAGAAAAGACAGTGAAAGGCTCCGATGAGGATATAGATGTTGAGGCTATGGATGTTGATTATGAAATCGTCCGCGTCACAGCCTCAGACTATGTTGAGAGCCATAGTGGTCAGGATCCAAATTCCGACCTGGTGTTGGTGTGCGAATCTGACCAAGAGGAAAAGGATGAAATTAGTTTGAGCTTAATGCAGACAGATGCATCTACAGCTTCCCCCGTGCAGGTGTCTCCAGATGATGTAAACATTGTACAGATTGATTTTGAGCATTTAAATGACGAAACCTTAAAAAACGATGTAATAATGAGCAAAAGTTCCCCTCAAGAGTCTGGGTTGTATAACTGTCCACGTTGTGACCAAACATTTGTCAAAGCTTTGTCCTTGCATCACCACATGCTTTGGCAAAAAGATTGCCAAAAATTTAAAAAGGAAAAATATGAGGACAGAGTTGGTCACAAATCACACCAGCTTGCAGACCTGGAGAAGAACGGTATTAAATCTGAGGAGTGTGGCGTCAGCTTTTCCAGACTGTCTGCATTGCAGTCTCTCCAACAGAGTCACACTATCACAGAAAAACCCTTTGCATGCTTGCAATGTGAAAGAAGCTATTTAACTGCAGCTGGTCTATGCAATCATCAGAAAGTGTGCTGTGGGAGAAAACCCAGCGTTAATAATGTCAAAGAAGAAGGAAAGACGAAACATTTCAATCCAACCAAGTCGCTTTTGGGCCCAAAGGTTCATCACTGTAAAAAATGTGGTAAAGGTTTTTGGTCTTTGGGCGCTTTCTATCATCACAAGCAGTACCACGTGCAGTGTGCAGATGTTGAGAGGTCTACATCTGAGCCTGAGATTGGTCACATTCGACGCAGGAAAAAGGGTCGGGGGGGCCGTAGGCATGGCCAGAGGAAAGAGTACTCCAAAGAGAAATATGAATGTGAAGTGTGTGGTAAATCGTACCACATGCTGGCTTGTTTCCTTAAACACAAGCTGTCCCATGATGCTAATGGTCTCCAGCGTGCTGTCAAGTCTTTTGATTATCAACTCGAAAACTTGAAGAAGAACTCATACCAATGTCCCGACTGTGGAAAGGGTTTCTCCCGTGCCATGGCGCTGCAGTTTCACATGAAGTGCCATGGCTATGATAGTGGCCTTCGCGTGGTTGAATCTGCTCATTTGCCACTAAGTCCTAAGAAGCTTCGATGCCCAACATGCAATGCTTCATTTACGGGTGAGTCATTGCTAGAAGATCATCAAAAAAGCTGTTCAAAACCCAACAACGAGGCGGAATATCCACAAGAATGTGAAACAACAAGAATAGAGGAGCTAGTTGCATCGTCTCAAAACGCTGAAAATGATTCCATAACAGAACAGAAAACACCATTAGCCAGTTTGAAGTATAAATGTCGTGACTGTAACAGAAGCTTTTCGGTAGTTGGTGCGCTTAATTTTCACAAGAGGATTCACGTCCAAGGTTATACATCTAAGAAGTTAAGAGCTGAACCAGCAAGGCAGCCGAAGGTTCCAAGGGTAAAATTAGAGCCAAGTTTACCAAACTCACCTTTCGCTTGTCCTGAATGCGGAAGATTCTTCAGCACAAATTCAGCTCTTGGCACACATAAGCGTTGGCACAAAGACAAGAAATTCGCCAGATTTTTGTCAAGGAGTTATAAGAAATGCTCAAGGAAAAGTGTGGACGGTGGACCTTATTTGTGCAATTTATGTGGCAAGGGATTCTTCTACCTTTGTGTTCTTCGCAGGCATCAGCTGCATCACCCTCGCGTGGAGTCTCAACACCAAGCTGACCGTCAATCAAAGAACTGTTTCACCTGTCCAGATTGTCCGATGTCTTTCTCGAGTGGGTCTCTTCTAACGGCTCATTTTACAGACACACATGGCAAGCTTGATAATACTGACAAAGTGCCGTCTGAGATCTCCGATACTGTGGAATCAGATCCACCTCTTCAAAAAAAGTGCAAAATGATCACCAAGAAAGAGAAGCCCAAGGCACGGTATAAGTGCCCTTACTGTCCTAAAAGTTTCTTGAATGAACGTGGTCTTCGTGCACACAAATGGCAGAAACACCTAAAGGTTGAAGTACAACCCACTGCATCTCGTGAGGAGCGTGTTTTTACTTGCTCTCCATGCAAGTTGCTTTTCGCTTCTGAGAAGGCTCTTCATAACCACAAAAGCATTTGCAATGCAAATAAGAAAAAGATGAAACCATCTACAGAAGAGGAACCTATTCAAAATATAACAACCAAATGTTTTTATAAATGTCACAAATGTGCTAAAGATTTTCACAGCGAGGAGCAGTTAAATGCACATAAGGAGCTGGCAAAAAGTCGACCTCACACTTGTGCTCTTTGCTGTCGTGGTTACTGGACTGAAAGCCAGCTGCAGCAGCATCTCGCATGGCACGATGAAGTACGCCGTCGCCTCCCAACCGAGCTGAGATACAGACTCGGCACTTCAGGGTCCAAACTGAAGGCTTTACCACATAAATCCACATCCAAGGTCAATTACTCTGTGCTGCTTTCTAATCCAGAGCCCAACTTTCAATGTCAGCATTGTGAGAAGAGCTTCTTGTCACCTCATGCTTTACAGCAGCACCAGGCTGTTCACAAATCTGAGGAACCGTTTCAATGTTCTCTGTGTCCACAGATATTTCATGATATCAGAGATCTCATTGACCACCATCAGGAGTGTTTGGGTGATAAGGAGAGAAAGGACAGTAAGTTGATTCCTCCAGAAAGAGATGCTGGGCACCTGACGTGCATTGAGTGTGGACATTCCTTTAACAAGGAAGAAGAGCTGCATCAGCATTATATTGCACATGCACGTGGAGAGTTCTGAAAATATATGTATAAAGTAATGTATAAAGATGGAATGCTGATATTTCTTCTCCATCACAGATTGACCATATTTACACTGGGTTATTTTAACACTGTAACCACTGTTTTGTTATATAGTGTTGATTGTTCAGTACAGTAAAACTGTTTGGAAAACAGGAAAAAGGAAAATGCTTTTAGTTTTAACCTTTTTGCTTAAATAGATATAGGGAGATGGAAACATGGCTGCTGAAATCATAGCATTACTAGAAGTATGTCAAATTCTGTTGTTACTTTAAATCTTATTATGTCTTATTATCTCCATGTAACCGATGCCCATGCTGTTCTCAAGTTAACTCTTTTCTTAATATGTATTTAGAAATTTTCCTCACGTTTTCCTGCAGTTTAATGTCTATATTATTGCTTTGTTGTCACCCTGAAAGAGTTTTCAATATTTGAAACTGCCAAGGTGTTTGTTAAATATTGCTTGTAAATGTTGTTGGAGTTGTAGAAATGTTTTTTTCTAAGCATCTATTAAATCTGAATATTATGCTTGAATCTGTTCATCTATGATTTTGATTTTGTGATTGTATAGCAATCGGACAAATTGTAACATTGTACCCTTAATGTTATTGATGTTGCTATGTTAAGCCTGATGTCACGCACCACCATATATGGAAGGTCAAATACTGTTTCTGGGTCCAAACGCTCCATAAGATGCTATATGCAACAACAAAAAATGCTAATATACGATCACGGTGAGCTATAAAACTATCTGAAAACTGCGATTGTAACCTATATCTTCATAACGAGATCTCAAATGGCAAGTCCTTCAAAAACTGAAGGATTCAGTAAGGCTGGTGTCTAGGGTATACTTTGAGTTAATACATGTTTTGCTTAAATGTGGAATATGAGTAAACCATGCTCATAAACAGCTGTTTAAACCCTAGCCCTGCTTAAAATGAATAGATGCTTGGACCCGGAAACGGTATTCCTCACGTCACCAAATAATCTACCCTTGAAAATTCATAAAAGTTTCAAAAAAGGAACAGTACACCTAAAATGTTTATTTTTGTCATAATTTACTCACCCTCAAATTGGAAGATATTTGTAAGATTGTCAGTAACCAAAATTATCTTATCCCCCATTTACTGCCAAAGTAAGGATAATAATTACAATTGGGGGATGAGATTTTTGTTTGATTATTGACATTCTTACAAATATCTTCCTTTGTGTTTAGCAGAACAAAAATTTATAGAGGTTTGCAACAACCTAAATAAGTGAGTAAATAATGACAGAATTTTTATGTGAACTGTTCCTTAAGTCTTTCCACACTTGTAGGACATGCACAGTATTTCTGTTGAAAATTTAGCGACTGTACACGGACAAGCAAATTTTCTTATCCCTATGCAGCATACTGGTTGGATATTGATATTAAGAATTTATAAGCTGCAAATTGCTGCTTTCATCCAGTTGCATTAAAACCCATTTATTTATTTGGATTCATGGCATGTTGAAGCATAAATGAGAATAGTGACCATTTGAAGAACTAAAGCATTATATTAGACTGACTTGTGAAGATTGTGATATCTTAATATTGCATTTTTTGTTTGTTTAGGTGCCTAGTGACTTTTGCCTAGAAAACATTCCAAATTAGTGAGAATCTTTTAGACATTAATATTGTTTAGCTTGAAGAGGAATTAAAAGCGCATGCTACACAAAGAGGGGACTTCTAAAGCCACAAAAATAGTCTCAAGGAGTTGCTCACAAAATATTGTACATATTTCCCTGCTGACATACTTTATGTACTAAATGCCTTAATGACTGCTAATGTGACACACATTGTCACATGTTTTATTTTGCTGTTGTGGTACTTTATCAGACCTGCTTTTGAATAATTTGGAATCTTTACAGGTTTCGAGTTCACATGTATATCTATTATAAAAACAATGAATGTAAATTCTACATAAAAGTGTTCAATTAAATGGTCATAATTTCAGTGAAACTGTGTTTCTTCATTGTCTTTATCGATAGGAATTGCATGTTTATCTTTTCATCGATAGGACAAGAGCATGGCGTCTTCTTACAAGTATGCACATTAAACCTTGGGTCAACTTTAAATACCGTCAAAAATCTTGCTCATGTACAAGTACAGTATACCACTATTCCATTTAGTTAAGCTGACCAATAAAACTATTTACATATTTATTTAGCCCCTATAGCAAGTGCGTTTGTAATAACATTGTGATGTACGACTCATATTTATTTGGCAGCATGTGATGTGAACACTCTCGGTCAAAAGTTCATGCCTAAAGTCTATTAAAGGCATCCACATGTTTGAAATTAGTTTTGTGGAGAACAATGTAATCATGTTAACACCGTAATTTCATTTAATAGAAAACAAAAAATCTTTCTATTAAAAATGTTTTTGAAATTGACGATTTGAAGAAAACCAATATGGGCCCACCAAAGATGTATAAGTATTTTAGTAGTCACAATGTAATTACAGTCATGGCAGAGCCACGATGCGTTTCTGTGTCAACATGGGTTTCCTTCTCCTGTTTCCTCCACAGTCCATGCAATTTCGATGAACTGCCCTAAATGGTTATAAACGCTTACATTTGTGGTTTTATAATAATTTTGATAAATTTTCTACTCATCTAAAATGTGGAAAACCATTAAACTTTTTAACTGTATTGTATATCACATACTATAGAGCACTTCGGAGAACATAAGCATCGCTGGTCCAGAAGAACTTTCTGTGTACGATCTTAACACTATACAAACGTTTGAACAAAATACAAACAAGCAGATTATATAAAACCAAATCAAAATGTTGAACAAATATCTTGAGGATTTCATTATATATGTAAGATTTTTAAAAATGAAAGCGGAAGTGCCTCTCGGCCAGTGTTTCCATCTTGCAAAATGATATCAATATCAACTAGATACCACTTTTTGAGTTATACCTTTAACATTGATGTTGTGACTGTGTGGCATATTACAGATTGAAATGATTTTGTGGCATACTGTTGCAGTCGGCAGATTCATAACATGATCATGTGTTAATGGTGTGAATCCTCTTTCTGTCCTTTCTAGTGATTGTCCGAAGTCAGATGGAGTCTGTCTTTTATAAAACTGAAAGTGGTCTGAGGTGTGGACAAAAGATGAAGAAAGTTAAAGAAGAACAACACAACATTGAAAGCTTTGATAGTTCCTGTCAAGTGAAACCTTCAGAGACCCCTACCGTCCAACCTTCTGTTATTGTGCAGTCAGCAGAAGAAAAGTCTCTTTACCGTACAAACAGGATCTATGTCTGCCCCATCTGTGGAAAGGTCTATTCCTACCTGGAGTCTTTCAGAAATCACCAGAAACTGCACATGAATTCAAAGGCCCAGCTTTCAGAGTTCAGTTGTCAAAAATGTAAGAAAACGTTCTCTGGTCCAGCCAGCCTGGCAATTCACACAAAGTTTAACAAGCGGTGTGTTTCCGAAGAACCTACCAACCATCGCTGTGACCAGTGCAATAAATCTTTCTCTTCTGTCGGGAAATTTGAAGCCCATCAGGAAATGCACAAGCTGAGGCCCCACCGGTGCGCTGTATGTGCTAAATGCTTCGTCAGTTCAGAAGGATTAAAAAGACACTTGCTTGGCCATGATAACAAAAAATACAAATGTGACATCTGTCAGAAGTCCTTTCGGGTACCAGCTGAACTCCGGTACCATTACAACATTCACACCGGCGCCAAACCTTACACATGCAATTTTTGCCACAAGGCTTTTGCACAACTAGGAAATCTGATTACACATCGGAAAACGCATCTGACAGTCTTTAAGGAAGGAGACGATGTTCCCCTGGGGGAAAACAACACTGCTTTCATAGGACAGAATCAAGTATTGGTAATGAAAAATTATATTTTGGGAACAACGAATGTTGTCCGTCAAGAAGAACTAGATAACAACTTATCTTTATTTGAAGCTGAATCATCTGACAAAACTAACTTTTCGTCAGAGTTGTTAGATGAAGAACGAGAACCTTCAAATGAGGCGTTGGAAGTTGAGGACTGGAAGTGTTTTGAATGCACTGCACATTTCCGTGAAGAGGCTGAGCTTCACATGCATTATATGAAACATGCAAGGGGAGAAATTTGACATTTTTATCCTGACATTGTGTACCAACACTATTCTAGGACATTCTTCAAGATTCCTCAGTCGAAGTTAAAACCTAACAGTATTGTCCATGTGTCCTTTTTCATTGTGAATTATCACTTGGTTTGGTTTTATATTGCGCACAGCTGAGACATTTTGAAAACATATTTTCCTTTTGTATGATTTACTCTAGTCCTCCAAAACAGTCTTTGGGCAGTTATTCTTGATGACAGTATAACATGCCTTTTACTATAAAATATAGATGTTTTTATTTTCAAATGATGATTTGTTTCAGGTTACTGATTTATATTTTGGGGGGCTATTGTGAAACATGAGTTGATTTTCGATACGCTTTAATCTTCAAGTCCTTGGTTTAGTAGCATTAAAATATGATGCAATGTTTAACACTTAGGAATTGCCTTAAATTAGTGCTGTTTATGTCCAGTGTTCTTATATAATATACTCACATCTCTAGTATCCCAAATCTTAGTTGGATTTTTTACAGTTTACTTTATTGCTATAAATAAGGCGATGCTTAGTTATTTTTTCGAATTCATTTTGCGCATTGATGAGTCAACCCATGACCAACACAGAACATGATTTTAATACGTGGGTATTTCAATGTGTCAACAAAAACAGTTATCAATAAACATATATGAATCAAATCAACGGCACCTTCTTAAGTTTCACAGCTGTAAAATGGTGTTTTCGTGACCTGTCTCTGCATTTTATTCCTTTTTATACTTTCATAAGTGTACACTACCTTGGATTTATCATGTCTTTGGAGAACTGTGATAAGAACTGTTTTCACAGCTGGACAATTCCCTCTAAATGATTTGTCATTATCTTATTGGTTGTTAATGTTGATAAATTGATGACTCTGCACATTAATCTTTTCCCGTTCTTTGCACAATGCTCTATATAAATGTGTCTGCTGTTTTAGTTCTCCACTTTTAAAATGAAGACTATTGTGTTTGCTTTACTGGTGGTGGCTGTGGGTAAGCAGATCTCTCAATAATGATTTATTCTCCTAAATATATTTGTTTCTTAGGTCTGGGCTGGGTTTCCCTTCGTATCACTACGTCGTCCTTAAGAATATATCGCTACCACTCTTAAGGTATAACTTAAGAATGACGTAGTGCCAAGGTTTCGAGAAACCCAGCCCTGGTCTTTAGGTTTCATAGTCATAGGTCTGGACCATAATATGCCAATTAATTAACCAGAAACTACAATAATTAGGGCTGTCAAAAGATTAATCGCATCCAGAATAAAAGTTTGTGTTTACATAATATATATCTGTGTGCTGTGCATAATAATTTTGCATTTATTAACAAATACACATCCATGCATATATTTAAGAAAAATCTAAAAATTATTAAACATTTATATATAATTCCAATTGTTGGTAAATATAAATAAATACATGTAAATAAATGTACATGTGCATTTACATATACATGTAAATGCATACATGTGTATGTGTTTGTATTTATAAAAACATAATTAATATGCACAGAACATAGACATATATTATGTAAACACAAACTTTTATTCTGGATGCGATTAATCGCGATTAATCTTTTGACAGCCCTAACAATAATTATCACAAAGTCCAGCTCCAGTGATCAAGTTCAACTACAAGAGACTCGACAAGCTTTAAACAGTGATTTAGTTTGCTTCATCAGTTATTATGTGCACTTTGTAATTAAATATTTTTTTGATGAAGCCGCCAACACAGATGATAATAAAATCATCGGGGGTTATGAATGCCCAGCTCACTCCCAGCCCTGGCAGGCTTACCTGACTTATGATGATGGGCAACGTTGGTGTGGAGCATCTCTGATCAATGAATAATATTGGCTTGTGTCAGCTGCTCACTGCTACATTCCGTGAGTATATATATATTTTGTCTAGTTTAAACATCACTACAGATTGACAGACAGACATTTGCCCAAGCTCGTATACTATCTTAGCAATATTACTGTACTGCCAACCAACAAATGAACTCTGTAGGTCGTTGTTGCTAGAAAATGTAGTAATATTGCAATTCTTTGTCAAATAGACCTCCTCGACTTGCTGTCCACATGGGAGAGCACAACGTCTTCAGCGATGAAGGCACAGAGCAGCGATTCTACGCAGAGAAAGTGATTGCTCACCCAAACTATAATGCTAACACATACGACAACGACATCATGCTGATCAAGTTGAATCAGCCGGCCGTCTTCAACGGCTATGTGAAGGCAATCCCTCTGGCGACCAGCTGCTCTTACACAAATGAGCAATGCTTGGTTTCTGGATGGGGCAATCAGATCAACACAGGAGGTGAGATGGACGATAAATGAAAATGTTCTTTAAATGCTTGAAATGACTGAAATCAGTTAAAAAAAGCTACACAAAGCTTTAATGTTTATTAAACATGTTATTTTGCTCTTTTTTTCCAGTTGACTATGCTTCTGTGCTGCAGTGTTTGAATTTGCCGGTACTTGCAAGACAACAGTGTCAATCCATTTATGGTTCCAAATTTACCACCAACATGCTCTGTGCTGGATTTTTAGAGGGGGGCAAAGACTCATGTCAGGTATGTTCTTCACAGACAGGTGCACAATGTTCTGCCTTTTTGTATGACTTTTTCATAAACTCATTCTGCTGTTCTGAACTGCTAACAATTTTAAAATATTTCTCCTTTCCTTTTTCAAAAAATCTTTTTAGGGTGATTCTGGAGGCCCTTTTGTGTGCAGTGGTAAACTGCAAGGAGTTGTTTCCTGGGGCTATGGCTGCGCTCAGCCAGGCTATCCTGGGGTTTATACTGAGGTGTGCCGCTACATTGACTGGATCAACAGCACCATGGCTAGCAACTAAATGTTTGCTCAGCCTGGTGGGTCTTTGTAATTCAAGATCATTTCATTTTATTTCTGAAATATCTATTAATAAATTCATCCTGGGACAGATATATGATCTTATGTCTTTTATTTTGATGTGGACACAGTATGTATTCAGAGTTTTTAGCATTGCTTTTAACCACACTATGCATTATAATATATTACATTTATATTATATATGCATTAAATTATATATGATATAAACATTTTGCAGTCTGATTTAAATGGATAGTTCACCCAAAAAATGTTTTAATCATTTATTCATCCTCTAGTCGTTTCTATGGCTTTCCTTCTTCTGCAGAACACAAAAGAAGATATTTAAAGAATGTTGGCAACCGAACAATGGTGGTGTACCCATTGACTTGTATTGGTTTGTGTCCATACAATAGTGAATGGGTATTGCCGTTGTTCGGTTACCAACATTCTTTAAAATATCTTCTTTTGTGTTCTGCAGGAGAAAGAAAGTCATACAGGATTGAAATAACAAAACGGTGGCTAAATGATGACAGAATTTTCATTTTTGTGTGAACTATCCCTTTAATTGATCTTTGTAATGGAACCTATAGAAAAAAATAAGATATATAAGATTTTATATAGTGTAATAAAAGTTGTACGTAACCAAATCAAAATCCATTTCAAGTAGAGATACATAATTTCCAAATCATCACTTTCCCTTTTTGATCATTATCAGAAAAGAAGATACTGTAAGCTGTCAGTAGGACAGTACCCTTAAAAAGATCCTAAGATGCAGCCTACCAGTAGGTGCAGATTTGTATTAATTTGGTATCAATATGTTCCTTTGTATATCACTAGTATACTCTTTAGGTACAAAAGTGTACTTTTTGAAAGAGGGACACCCTAATGACAGATTTGTGCCGGTTTACTAAGAGTGATGGAAAGTACAGTTCTCAAAAGTATTCAAAATAATTAGATTCAGGTTTTATGTGGACCAAATAGGAGGACACAGTTTTCATTCAGTTATCATTTATATTATGATAGGCCTATAAAGAAATTACAAACAAAAATTTCATTGATATGACCTTTTCTATCATAATAGAATGAAATCAACATTTCATAGCCCATTTACTAGGCTAATTGTTTATTTTTTTCAAATATAAGAAAACGCCCCAATAACACAAACAAGATGTCACGATGGGAACTAAACTAAACTATGAAGATAAATCAGTTGCAAAACTTGAGAGCATGTAGATTTTAATTTGGGAACTTGTAAAGTAAGTATGTGTACCTGTTCACTAAAATGTACACTCACAGTCCCAATGTGAAAACTTCTAAAATAAAAAACTGAAGTTGAACGTTGAGATTTGCACTCGTGGACAAAACTCACACTCACAAATCGGTCTTATGTATTTGAAGTTGCAGAAAAAATAGTTACAAATATGTAAACTGGCATTTACAAATTACATTGGCAGACATTAATGCATAGCACATATTTACACATTTTCCTAGATTCAGATTTGAATTGACCACAAATAGGCATCTACAACTTCTCAAATCTGTGACTGCAGTTTCAAATCTTCCCGCCTTGACTTTTGCTACTTCTACTAAATCTACTAAAATCTACATGCTCTCAAGTTTTGATACTGATTTATCTTCATATTAAACGGTCTATTAGAGGCCACTTAATTACTTTCATCAATATGAAAACAATAAAATAACAAACGTTGGTTGTTACATAAAAAATAAATAAGCATACAATTATTGTATATTTTTTATGTTTTTGATGTTTAAATGCTATAAAAGCTCAATAGTTTGCTAATATTAGCCTGCGTAGTGATAACCAGATGTCTTTAGCATAAATACATTGACCCAACACCACCACACCAGTCTACGAGGTGTCGCTCCATCACTTCTGGGACTACAATCGTCTGTGTACTACAACTCCCACAAATCCGCAGTCGGTCCGTGACGTCACACTGTCTGCATCGCTGTGTTGCGTTATGGTGGGCTTGCTCATCGCGACAATACATGCAAAATGAATTGTTAAGAAACCGCTGAGCAGAGAGGATGCCAGAGGTACAAACATCAAGCACCGGTGAGTTTGAAGCTTATATTATTAACCCAACGCTGTGCATTTATACATCAAGGGCTCTATTATTTACACGTATTGCGAAGATACACACCATATTAAAAGCAGTTTTGCACACAATGGGCTAGAATGGCACAATCCATCGCCTGTTAAAAACATGAAACGCCGATTTACAAATGAATTAACGACTGTAAACGTATTTTTCACATGGTTTAATTTTGACTATCATTTTTTTATTATTTTGTTCATTTTCATTGTCTCGTATAGGGACCGTGAAACCCAGTGAGGTACCTACTAGAGCTCATGTCATAGACGCGCTAAAAGGTCGTTATGGTGCCCACTCGAACCCATGATTTTAGCTTGAGCCACACACAAAAATCAGATTTCATATAGCGAAATACAACTAGATCCGTGCAATAGAATCTCGACCTGACTGTAGCCTTTGATGTCATATGTATGCTGTGTGGTTTGTAAAATATAATCGAAACAATAATGTTTACACCATCTTACCTATACAGCAATATAATTAGATTTTTTTAACTAGGTTTTGTATGTTTCAGGGGGAGGCTTTTACCCCTTTCTGTCTATTTACTGTGTATTCGTTTGGCAAGTATATTCATGTATGGATTTAACATAATACTATTAATAAACCTATCAATTTTTATTTCCACATCGAAAGGACAACAGTAACACCATCAGTAAGTTTGTTTTTAAAACTGACTTATACTGTGTGTTCTGAATACTGTTCACACCTCTGCCAATTCGTTGCGTATATTCACAGTTATTTCAATGCTAAAATGTAAATTGCTTTATTATCTTTGTTTATGTTTCAACAACTAAATTAATGCAAGACCCGATTATATACTAACCTAGTACAGTATTGCGCTGTTGATGTTGTTAAAGCTACCTGAGAGAATTGAACATGCTGCCACACCGGTGCATGGGACGTTTTCCAGCTGTCTTATATTTTTACAGAAGTTTTTAAGAACATTCCATGGATATAGCTAACTGTATGACCTACCTAACATCTTAGATTGGGTCTGAATGGTATACGAAGTTACAGAGAGTGAATAAATGTAGCCATTCTGCCGTCAGATTATTCTAGTGTGTAAACTTCTATTGTATGTGCACCATGTCTATTTCATCCCCCTATATTTTAACATGCAAATTCTTTCAATTTTTTTTCATTTTAGGACTTACTTCTGAGATCTTAGATGAATATATTTATTTCCACACTGAGAAAATCGATTTTGCATCCGAAGCTGAGCATCATGGAACTTGCAGATTACTCAGTCGAAAATCCAGGCAATGGATCACTTTATCTCTCCGAGCATCTATCTGCTTCTGAAGCCCCAGCAGATCCCATTGAACGTGGAATAGATGGTACACCCCAGAACAGTGGTCTTGAGTTGAAACTCAACCTCTACGTTCCAGCGCATCCGTTAATAGAACCTATATCACCTGCAGAGGAGCCATGTGCGTTTCCCCAGGCAACACAAGGGACCAGCCCACAACCTGAAGCTACTGATGAAGAAACAAATGAAACTGGTGACATCCCAGGCTTTCCTTTTGAAACTCTGTCAAATCAGGCCGAGCCGAACTCGGAAACTCTCACAGTAACGGCATGTGAACCAGCACCCGACACTTCGAGCTCATCAGACGGTGCTACATTACAAGTACCTCTGTTTGTAGATCCCACAGACTCCAATGACCGTGTTCCTGCGAAAGAATTTGTTAAAGGCACCCAGGAAATATCATCTGATCCTGCACTCTCCAAAGAGACCAGATGTGAAACGGATTCCACTAAAAGACTCTAATACAGATGTATCCAAAGGGTGCACAGAAGACAGAAAAAACATCCCTCCAAAGAAGGACAAATATGCCCCACTAAAAATCCATCCAATGCCTCTCTCCTGTAAGTTGTTTCGCTTTTTTTTATACTTTAAAGATACAAAGCACATCTGTATTTCAGCAGATGTTTAGAGCATAGTTTTGGATTTAACAATAAAATAGAAGCTCCAAGCTCCTCCTGTTCTATTCTAATCTGCATATTTGTGTTTTTCATGCTCATCTTTTTAGCATCTCAGCTTTCACTACATTGCCTGGAATGTCACATCATCTTCAAGGACCACAAAAGCAAGGAGCGGCACATCAAAATAAGCCATCCCGCAGAGTATGCTCAAAACATGCTGACCGACGCTCTCTTTGCCTGCTATGTCTGTGATCGGCATTTCGCCTGCTCCGCGGATCTCAGGGTCCATCAAAGCACACACACAGAGAAAGAGCGATTTAGATGCCCACTCTGTAATGAGGCCTTCACAAGATCTACCGACCTAACAAGTCACAAGAAAATCCACATTAGCAAACAGGGCTACTCTTGTTTAGAGTGCGGCAAGCCTTGTAAAACCCTCACACTGCTCAAATACCACCAGCGAGTACACACCGGCGAAAAGCCTTACATTTGCCTACAGAAAAACTGTGGCAAGAGGTTTACCACGCCTAAGTCTCTTCTGAAACACTTAGACAAACATAAGGAAGATGACGCAGAGGGTACCGCTGACCAGAAAAAGGCTTTGACCACAAAGATAAAGAGGAATAAAGGTGAGCGTACTGTGGTCACAACTTTGTTTTTTTAAAGATTTTCTGAGACTTGTTTGACTTTTTAGATCCCTTAATCACTGGCTTTAAAAGACAAAACATTATTAGAAGAATAAGGATGGACCCTTTATTACTGTATGTTGGTTAGGGCTGTGATAATTATAAAATGTATAATTAATTATCCAATAAATAACTGTGATTATTATGCCGATTAATTGCCTGTTTAGTTGCCATAAATCATTATTATGATTCACCCTTTGTCACTAGGTTTTATGAATATAAAAGCATTAAAAAGTGCTTGTCAACTTTGACAACACAGTATTTAATCATTTAAAAGTACAGGAATGATATAATAGCCTGATTGAAATCTTCCAAGTCATTTTACAGCGATCATAACAGAAACTAATGTCTGAGCACCTAAACTTAAACTGAGATAAAAGTGTGGTGTTGTCTGCATAGATGTAGTGATGTTTAAAAAAACTTCAATCAGGCCAAAAAAATAAGATGCTTATATGATTCCAATAATGGAGAAATATTTGAATGTAAGTACAGAGGAAGGACTGTGAATGTGCTGTAGACATTACAGATCCTCATGTCTTCAAAAGTGTGCATGTGCAATAATTGTGGTTATATGAAATAATTGTGGTTAAGTCAAACAACCGCGCTTAATCTTAACAAATGTTTTGTTTTTCTGCAGGTACAAATGAATGGAAATTCAAATGTTCACAGTGTGATGCAGTCTTCAAGACGTCTAAAACACAACTTCTTCACATGAAAAACAAACACTCTCAAGGCAACGTGATGGAGTCGCAAAGCATCATTGCATCAGTGATGCAACCAAAACAACCAGGATTTATTATAACCCAGACAACAGCTGGACAACCACAGAGTGCAGAAGTTGTTGTGCCGATACCACAGCAAATAGATGTGCTGGATGCTGAGCAAATTAAAAGATTAATCGAGAAATTTGAAAATGTGAAAAAAGTGAACCAATTGGTTATACTTCCTTTTCAGACACAAGGCACTGGGCTGCTTCATCCACAAGGATTAATGCAGCCATTGCATTTAGATTTTACAGAGTCGACAGTTCACCCATCAGAATGCAAGAAAATGTTCACAGATCTGTTAAAAGAGCAAAATAAAGACCAAATATCAACAGAGATGGAAGATGTGCAGCAAAAGGAAACTGTGGGTCTGTCACCGGAGGAAAAAACGAATACTTCGTCAGAAAACCCAGACTCAAGACTTGAAACTCAACTGACACCTGCCGTACTGACTGAGGAGCAGACACAAATGGATGTAATTCATCTAGAACTTATACCAGTTGAGCCTGAAACTTCAATTTTGCTGGATCAGACACCCTTTCCGAATGATTCTGTTTCTGAGCAGGCACAAACAGCAGGTTTGGAGCAATTGCTAGGCACACAAGACAGTGCAACTTTGGAGACCACAACCGAAACAACTTCAGTTCCACTAACTGAAACAGAAACGGCTCTTAATGTTGAAGAGGAAAATTCATTGCTGACAAATTACATAACAGTATCAGAGGAGGCTGTTACTAAGGCAGACACGCTGTGTTCTGAACAAATACAAGATTCAAAAGACGTGGAATCAGACTCAAACGTGCTGTGTGGACATAGTGGCACAGTCAAAATAAGTGAGCCTCAAGAACCTAAAGAAAAACAAGCTCAACAGGACAAAGTTGTTTCAGAGAAAGAACTGTCTAGTGTTGAACAATCTCATACTAAACAGAACCCTCTTTACACATCAACACATGACACATCAACGGCCTTACAACCAAAACCACGAAAAAAGAAAAAACCCTCAAAGCAGAAGGTAATGACCAAACCCAACAAATCCAAACAAAACCAAAGTCATCAAAAAAGTGAGCAAAACAAAGCTGTTATTTTGGCAAAGCATGACATGTATTTTAAACAAAAAATACAACAGGATAATAAAGAAAAGGGAATTGAAGGTAAATCAGAAGTAAAATCGACATTTCAAACAAACAGTGTGGAAAACAACATTTCAGCGGTTCCACAAGCAGCACAAACGAAACCCCAGAAAAGGAAAATGAAGAGTCAGAACACTTTAATTAAGAAAGCTAAGACTGTCCAAGAGCCTCAACAAGATGAAACGTTGGCACCTGTGCAAAAGAAGAAGAAGCAAAGCAAGACATCTCAAGAAGATGGTCCCAAGAAATCCAAAGTTAGAAAAACCCAAACAAATGATTTTCCGGTCAAGGTTAAAAAACAAAAAACAAATGATTTTCAGGTCAAGGTTAAAAAAACACAAAAGAATGATTTTCAGATCAAGGTTAAAAAAAACAAAACGAGTGATTTTCAGAGAAATGTTCACAAAATTCCAAAGCATAAAGCAGCCAAGAGAAAAAGAAAACCTGACGCTGCAGACCAAGCTCAAATAGACCAACAAGCTTTGCTGTTATTGAAAGGCCACAAGCAGCCTCAACTGAAAGTACACAAATTGGATGCAACTGAACTAGAAAAATCCCCTCCAAACAAGCACGATGCAAAGGAGCCTTTGAGGAAATCCCTCAATGTATCCCAACCAAAGAAAACCAAATCAACTGGAATCAAAATATTATGCAGTGAACCCTTGTCTCCTGTTGACGGCAGCTTTCCTTCTATGGCTTCAACGGGAAAGCCGAAGATTTTACGGAAAAGAAAAGCACCTACTAAGATAGATCAGGAAATTGCACTGAGCCCTCCATATTCCCGACTTACTCTTGGGTGTCAAGACTGTGGGAAGACATTCTCGGAGGTGTCCGCTTTACAGGAACACATGGCATCTTTCCACTCAGCTGAAAACATGGCCCAACAAGATGAGGCCGTTGACATGACAAAGGAAGGCGACATGAGACATAGTGAAACCTATTCAACATAATGTTTTTGAAATTCAAGTAGCGACAGATTGGGAAATGGGTGAGATTTTGGGAGACAGGGAAGAGCAGAGACTTTCATTTCCAGTGCTAAGTCCATCTCCTTCACTGATGCTACCTTCAGGATGTGTTGAAGGAAAGGAACAGGAAGACAAAGAGGTTGAAGGAACTTTTTCTGGCCCCGAGCATCCTTCAAAAAATAATCCTGAAGAGTTTCCAGTCGTAGTCGAAAATATTGTGCAGCAAGATGTCACAGAAAGTGCAGAAGCGAGTGTGACAATCTGTTAGACAAAGAAGTAAGCAGAGTGGGAGAGATCATGACAGAAACCTCTGGCTCTGAACTTAAAGATGCTGCGGAGGAAGAAATTAAAGAAGAATTGTCCCTAGAGGTGAATTTAGTCATGGTTGGAGATCAAAATGAGGAGAATCATAGCCCCCAGATAAACAATCTTTCAAGTGCCTCTCAAGAACGTGAGACTGGAGAATTGAGCAATTCTCATCCATGTTCTCAGGCTGAACAGACTGCAAAAGATGCCAAGGTAGTATTGACGGAAAATGTTGTTCACTGTGTTATTGAACCAGAGATCAAGCAAGAAGAAGAGGAGGTGCTTGTACACAGAGTTGATGAACAGAAAAGAGCGACAGGAAGAAGTTCAGAGACAAGGGGTAAGAAAGGTGTTGGTAGAGGGCATGGTAAGAGACTGGTTGGAAAAAGGTCCAGCAGATTGAACAGAAGTAAAAAGGACATGGATGCAAAAAAGGATTCACAGGATTGTCAAGTAGTCTATCAGATGTGTGTACTCAGGGATACTCCAGAGGGACAGGACAAAGAAACAGACAAGAATGGAGGTAACACAACCGAAACTTGCGTACTGTCATCTTCTGAGGAGAGTCCTGAGGATCAGGTCGTTTTTGAGTTGGACTCTGTTACCACGAGTGTAACAGAGGTGATAAATTCCCAAGATGGTTCATTTATTGAGCAATCTACAGAGCTGGCTAGAGATGATAGGTCTCCTGGAATCATACTGGAAAAATTCTTGACGGCTTGTGAGAGAAATGTGGAACCTCCTGACAGCCAGAGTCAGAGGAAACAGGTAACTGCTTCTTTATGCTTTTCACACAGCAATTCAATTTCTTTTTTCCCAGTTCTTTGTATAAATATGTATTTAAAATATTAAGTATTGGCAGTCTTATTCATTTATAGACAACATAGTCTCGCATAGCCAGACTATTTATTGCCACTTTCTTTGGCAAGGCCCGCCCAAGAGGCCATATGACGGACAGGTAAAGCAACCAATCACGTTTCGTTTTGTGCCGCGTAATGTTTAGAGGAGTGGAAATGTCCCCACAGTTACAGACTGATGTAAATTCATAAACGTGTCAAAAGTTAACAGCAACCATATGATTATAAGTTTATGCCTTGAACATCACATACTTTTAAGAGTTAAGCGTTTAGTCGATCGTGATGAATTCTTATAGCAACCGTTGTAGACACGACAGCTTACTTCTTAGGTCAGAAGGCATCGTTCTGTTTCCAGGCAGACGGTTAAAGAACACGACACGCTTGTCTCCCGGAAATCCTGTGATATTCAACCAATCAGATGACGACTTTGAACGTGCTGAAGTGTTTCCAGAAAAGTGTGCCTTATGCATTAGACGTTCAGCCAACGCTCCGTGGGCGTGACGTCTGAGGCTTAGACTATAGACAACATAAACAAACGTTATGTGGTCCAAACTTAACTTCCGGTAGAACTCCCTGTAGAGTTGAATATAAACTAAAATATGATATAATTTATTTATATAGTTATATTATATAGACTGATAAAAAAACACAAACTTAAGTTAACTTAAGTTAGGCGCATGCGTCCGATAAAACTGTCTGCAGTCATGCAACAAAAATTGTGTTGATGTAAATATATGCTTGTGTTCATAATTTATTTATTTTGCATAATTGTATTTAATATTTTAGATTAACTAGGAAATGCTTAAGTTATTCTGCATTTTCATTCAAGGCTAACTCAGCTTGCACAGCTGCTGACGTGAAGTTAGAAGAACGTTCTTCAAATCAGGCTGTTCTCGGTCAGGCGTCTTCTGAGAAGGGTTTCATGCGTGGAGTCCAAATGTTTTTGGTAAAAGCAGAAGAGCACATGTCTGTTAATGATCCTGTTATATTCCAGGCTCACCAGCCCACTGATATCCACCATGTTTCATGCCAAGGTTGGTTTGAACCAAATTATTAATATGAATTATTAATAATTCATATATATATATATATATATATATATATTTTTTTTATCTGATTCTGTATGCTGACAGTATTAACAACCTATTTTTTCAAAATGGTGCGTCATTGCATCACTTGATTCAAAAGAATGTGGCTTTAAATACTTTCTTTTTTTCTTGCAGAAAAGACCATTGGTAAGAACAAAGACGGCATCTCTTCTGACTCTCATGTAGTTCCCCTGCAGTCCTACAGCAAGCAGTGTATTTTTTATCCTATTAAAGAGGAAGACAGAGAACATCTGGTGGAGCCTCCTCATACAGAACAGAAGTGCTTGGATTCAGAGGGGCTGGAAGGTGGATTATGTCATTTCTAAATCACAATTTATGCCAAATATTTTCTATATTGAATGTCATGATTAATCGGTCCTGTTCACAACACACAGGGGTTTCATCTGGATTAGAAGAATGTGAGGAAATGGGATCGGTACAAATGGAAATGCCACATCTGTACACAAGCTCTGAAGATGGTAAAGAAAAGAAAGAATAACATATGTGGTCTGTCCTTGGTGCTTTACATGTTTTTTTATTGTGTTATGTAGGTGATGTTAGTGGCGAGCACCAAAGCACCCAAGGATTTTTAGAATTCCTCTCTCAGAATTCAGATGCTGGTGATTCTGATATCGTCCATTCTGAGCCAGAAGCTGAAACCATTCTGATGTCTTGTTACCATGGTTTACAGAATAGTGCTACAGTACATCCAAACGAAGTAGAGAGATGCGGTCCTAGTGGCAGAAGGTGAGTGTTGCTGGCATAACATGTACCTGAGGTATACTAAATAATTTATAAATATTTTTTTATATTTCAATAATTGTTTTACCATTTTCTCTTCTCTTCTTTTCTTTAGAAATGTGTGTCTGTCTCAAACAGTCCACACAGAAGCAGGAAGACGGCTAAACTGGAAGCCCATTAACTACTTCAGTCAGTATTTTAGCTGGAACACATGGACGGAAATTGCTGTCTGCACACGAGAAATGTCAAAACTGCCAAACCCTGTTACAGAAAAAGAGGTTGCGCAGTATGTAGGAATCCACATTGCAATGGGAACTCTCAAGGTAAATTCGACAAATACAAGTTGGCCTTTAATATTAAAAGGAAAGTTAACCCGAAAATGAACATTATGTCATAATTTACTCACCCTTTTGTTGTTTGAAACTTGTATGGCTTTTTTCTTTTGCGGAACACAAAATAAGATATTTTAAAGAATGTATGTAACCAAACAACAGCGGTATCCATTGACTTGCATTGGTTTAGTGTCCATACATTAGAAGCGAATGGGTGCAGCCATTGTTCGGTTACCAACATTGTTCAAAATATCTTCTTTTGTGTTCTGTAGAAGAAAAAAAGTCATACAGGTTTGAACTGACAAGAGGGTGAGTAAATTATGATTTTCATTTTTGGGTGTACTATCCCTATAATGCTTGAACTATGTATAACTAATGTAACTGAGAAAGATGTCCTGTTCCTCCTTTTTTCCTGTTTCTTAAAACAGTTTCCCAGCACAAAGCTCTACTGGGAAGACCTCACCAGAGTCCCTCTTATCTCTGATGCCATGTCTGCTTTAAGATTCTGAGCTCACTCGTGCACTAAGGCTTGCAAGGGCTGGTGGACCTTTTGCGGAGACAAATAGTGATAATCAGACTGAAGAAACATTCAGATTGTTCTCCCAGTCACACTGTAATGAAGAGGCACATAGTTGCGGAAATGTCTCAGGGTCAAAGACGGACCCTTTGTGGAAGGTAACGAAGTTGATTAGACGGGTACAAGACTGTTGTCAGACACTTAACCGAAATGGAAGCTTTGGGGGTTGACCAGTACCCACTTCCTTTTCAGAGACACCCAACTCATTCATTACTTCACACAGTAGTGGTAAGCGGTGAAGGGTTGGTTGTGGACTTTAACTTGAGTATAGATGATTCCAATAGGGAAACCGTAGTTGAAAAAATGGTCTCCAGAGGTAAGGACGGAAACGAAGGGATGGTGTTTCTTTGCAAACCAGAGCTGTCCACGCCTTCTATGTTGGAGCATCTTTTAAAGGCAGGTGTGCAAAGCGCTGGCAAGGTTGGCGGGGCGAGGGGGCATATAGGTGACGAGTTTGTGAGCTCAGATGGAAAACTCAAGCTGTTCAGATGTCACCATGGCTTCATCCTTTCGTCAGTGTCAAAGGAAAAACCACGCTCAACATCTCTTGTCAGCGGCTTCGAGCGAGTGATTAAAGCTGCAAATCTAAACCGGGACCTGAGAAGCCTTTATCGTATTCCCAGCACAAGCTCAGCAGTCAACGCTTGGCCACAGGCTGTTCTCTGGGACCTAATTGATCTGGTATTGGTGAATTCATGGATACAGTACAAACAAGATTACAGTCACATTACAGATTTGCTATCACTTATGGCATTTCGTTTAGAGGTGGCCAAAGCTTTGATTCTCTCTAGCGGCGTTGATGCCCAAGACTCATCACCCCCCTGCCATCCTGCTCCAAAACGACAAGGTCCAAATACAAGCTCAAGACCTTCTCCGGTTCTTGAGACCCCTTTGCCTGATGCAGTTACACGCTATGATGGCTTTGGGCACTGGCCGGAGCAACTGGCCGACAGCGAGGAGGCCAAGTGTAGATTTGGAGGCTGTGAGCGAACGTCACGTGTGCGATGTCTCAAATGCTGTGTGTTCCTTTGCATTTCGAAAAACCACAATTGCTTCCTTAAGTTTCACAGTCAGGGTGCTTCCTAAGGCATACAGTCTGTGGTAAATGTGATGAATTACATCTCATTGGTGTATTTTGGATGTTTATTTAAAATTATGTGTTTTCAATTCATATGGCCAACAAAATATATATTATTGTATTCCACCTGCAAACTGTAGAACAAGATGTTATAGACATTGTTTTCAGTTTATGTTCAGAATGTGAT
This sequence comes from Triplophysa siluroides, assembly GCA_006030095.1. NCBI lineage: Eukaryota > Metazoa > Chordata > Actinopteri > Cypriniformes > Nemacheilidae > Triplophysa > Triplophysa siluroides. The sequence goes on from VCII01000558.1 coordinate 2,692,767, forward strand.
TCTACTGATTGTGTTGCAAAAGCACCTTATTTGTATTAAATAAAAGCTTTTACAATTTACAATAAGGCCCAAGTCTTTTTGCAATGACCAAATAACTTTTATATGCATGTCTATGCAGTCTATATAGCCTAATTATAGTATATGATAATAATTATTTTATACATGTAGTAATATATTAATCTATTTACATATATACCTTATTTATATATATATATACACATTTATTTTAAGTGATTAAAACATGTTGCATGTCAGACAGAGCATCTCAGTACCTCTTCTTGCTTCTCTATGACCAGAATGGAAAGTACAGCGGACCGTTGGCACGTGATGCACGTTTTTTCAATTGTATTGGCTGAGAGCGGGTCATTCACCGACTAACGTTAACGTTACGCGTTTGCGCCCCCTTTATTGTATGTGCTTTTTCCCACCAGAAAAAGGTTACTCCCCCAAAGGTAAGAATTCTGTCAAGTTTAACGTTTTTTACCATAAAAACAGGAACATTCTCTTTATTTTCCGTCTTTGTCTGAAGAGGCTTTGGTCAGCGAACTTGGTTGTTAGTGTGCTGCAAGTTTAACCTCGAGCTCTCCCGGCTGGCCAGTGTAATAACTGTTAAAATTGCTAGAGGTTTGTTTTGACTTTGGTATTAATATTGTTTTATGAGAGGGTCTTAGTAAATGACGGGATGAGTTAGCTCGTAAGCTACACCGCGTTGAAGTGGTTTACAGCCGCTCAAGGGCCCAGCAGGCCTCGTTAGCATTTAGCGTAACATTAGCTTAGCTTAGTTAACACAAACAAACGGTAGGCGGCTCTAAAACGCCCGTTTGGATACTCATTGATTTCCTAACACTGTTTTCGCTCTAAACAGTTGTTTAATTGTACACAAACTTTTGGCTTTTTGAATTTCTGAGTGTATCTAACAATGGAAACTAAATATAGGTTATCTTACATTTTATCTCGGTTGCACATACCTCGCTTACTCAGCAGTGTGTAAATGTAATTGTAAATGCCAAACGCACGTGTTTCGTTGTAGGAACAGTTTATTTGTTCCATTACGTTTATTTTAGTTTGCGTCACATAGTCTACTTCGAGTAAGTGTTGTATAGAGTAATAATTGTTTAATAACTGTCTGTCAACTGTGTTACAGTAAGATTTACAACGGGTGTGCATTGAATCCTTAAGTCCTCAGAATGGACGCTGATGTATTGAAGATGGAAGAAATGATCATGGGAGGTGGAGAGGCTGCGGCTGATGTTGAACTGGCCCCCGTGAATACAGATGACACATACACTACCATCATCATTCCGGAACCTCAACCAGCTCCCGTCATTCAGTCATGTGAGTGCCAAATTATTAAAACCCAATATAAATGTTGCCCCAGTTTCTAAAGATCAAAATGGTAAAAGCATTATGCATTATTATTATGATCAGTTGTCTATTAATATTTTAAAATTATCTTAGTGTATTGTTTAGTGTAACCTTTACCTGTACAGCAAAGATCACGCCTAGTAAAATATCCCAGCGTTTCAACTCCAGGTAGAAAAAAATAAGTTAAATTATAAATAATGTTAGCACATTTCCTTCTTTTTCTTTTGTGAAGTACACTTCACACACCTTGCGATTTAATGTCTGCTATTTATAAATAAACTATATCTGTCTTTATGTACTGTATTATAAGCTATAATTAGCAATGTCTCCCATACCAGTGTTGTGAAATTGTCTTCTCTCTCTGTATTTAGATCAGCATGAAAGCCTGCAGTGTTTCCAATGTTTTATCACTTTCTGCAACTCAAAAGCCAAGGAAAGGCACATGAAGAAGAGTCATCGGGAAGAGTACAAACAACAACTGCAGCAGGTTAACATTAAGAAATGCAGATTTTCAACTTTTAAAATTAAGATGATAATAGCAAACTAAGAATTTAATTAATGACCTATGATCTATCACATATATTTGCTGTGGATTATTGTTTTTCTATTTTTCAATGAAAGAAATTCATACTGAGATATCTGTTGCCTTTTGCATCAACAGTGCGATACTCTGTTCACTTGCTATGTGTGTGACCGCACCTTCCCCTCCTCTGAAGAGCTGACACAGCATCAGTCGACCCACAACAAGGAGGACAAGCCCTTCAAATGTGCACACTGCCAAGAAAGCTTTCGTACATTCTCAGAGGTGAGAGCAGTTTTATAAGAATGGGAAAGTTAAGATTTAGATTTTAGTATAAACTCTCTTGAATAAAAAAAGAAAAAGACTTGCATTTGAGAACATAAGAAATTACACTTGCTTGTGTGGATTTTTTTTAACTTGACTGTGAATATGCAGCCTTAGCTACATTGTTTACCATTTAATCCTGTATCTCACTTTGTTTCCTTTACCAGCTGACAACACATCGACGACAGGTATGTCCTGAACGCCAGTTTGCATGCAAAGAGTGCAACGAGATGTTTCGAAGTCCTGGACTTTTGCGTAACCACCGTTTGGCCCAGCACCCTGTGCACATGGAGGGAGAGGATGCAGATGATCCTGCCAAGACCTATCGATGTGGCAAATGCGGTAAGGGTTTTGAAGAAGAGGCAGAGCTACTGCAACATCAGGAGAACCACGCAGGTGAACGTCACTGCAATGGTTGCACCCCTGTCAAACGTCGAGGGAGACCCCCAAAAGCTGACAGTGCAGTTTCCGGAGAAAATAAAATAAAGCGGAAGAAGGAGGATGAAGCGGAGGCAGAGGAGGTGAACGATTCAGAAAATGCTTCAGCAACACCAACTTCAGCTGATGCAAAGGGAAAGACGGGAGGACGGCGAGGACGCCCACCTAAATCTGACCAGGAGCCCAAGGCAGAAGATGACGATGCAGAAAATGATGATAAGAAACCTAAAGCTGTTCCAGACCCTACCCGGCAGATCCCTTGCTCTGAGTGTGACCTCACTTTCCCTGCCCTGGCACATCTCCGGGCACATAAGAAAGAAAAGCACACGCAGAGGAAGCCTCATCCATGTGCAGAGTGTGAAGAGAGTTTTAACCGACCTGAGCAGCTAGAAGCCCACATGGCTAGAGCCCACAGTGCTGGCCGGCACACCTGCCCCACATGTGGAAAAAGCTTTGGCAGAGAGAGTAATCTGAAGGCTCATCAACAGACCCATGAAAAAGAAGAGAAGCCGGCTGGAAAAAGATAATTTAGAATAGGAGAATTGTGGGGGTTGAAGAGGGATTCAAGATTTTGTGTATAGAAATGTAGCTGGGGTCAGGGTTTGCTTTAGATTTAAAGAATTGCAACACACAGTAGTATTGTTCAGGTGTGTGAGAATACGGTTTAATACTGTGTGAACGTGTTTATGAAAACTGGAAACCCAATGTTTGGCTGTCTCATGATGTCTGTACATAGCTTTCGCATGGTTAGCTAAAGGAATTTTTACCTGATTTCACATCTCTAGGATAACCATGTTGTAACTAATACCATCAACAGAAATCCAACGGAAAGCCTTAATATATATTGTTTGAAGGCTTTTTCATTTACTTCATTTTCTTTCTTTTTTTTTGAAAAATGTTAACATCTTTTTTTATGAATTTAATGCGTGTTATTGTTTTTACATGACTTTTAGAAGTGTGTATAAGGGTGGGTGAAAATTCTACTAAATGGTTGTATTCTCATTAACTAAATTTGATTCAAAATTTCAATTTTCTATAGTAGCATACGGTGTTACATGATATCTGATTTAAATGTTACCCACTACCGTGACACTTCTCAAGTTAAAATGTTTTAAATGTCTGAATTAATAATTGAAACGTTTTAAATGTATTCTGATTTGCTGACTTTATTTATTTCCATTTATAGTGCAGTCATAAAACATTTTCCTCATGATGAATGACTATGGGATTTGGTGTTGTGCCAAGTTAAATGTGGGCCACAGGTGGCTTTTTTAAATTAATAGATATTCTCTTGGGGCATTGTTAAAATTCACCTTAAAAGTATTTAAAAATCCCATAAGCATTAATATTTATTTGACAATTTAATATATCATTTAAGACAATTCGAAGCACACCGACTTCAACACTTTCGGAAGGGACGTAGCCTTGCGCCCAGTTGTTCAAAACTTAAATTATGATGAGAATGATCTGGATTTGGAAATCCCATGCTTACTATCCATAATCAGGAAATCTGGTTTATGTTTGTGTCTGGTCCACCGTGATAATCTTTCAGATTACCAAACCTGGATTACTAGTTTTCTAAAAGGGATCACATATATCGATATGGGCTATTAGCTATGTAAAAATCAATAGGTAGTACGGTCAATGTGGGGTCACTAAGTGTTTTTACTTCAAAGACAATAAAACAATACAAACATCCCCTTCCTTTTTCCATTTCATTTTAACATTCAGACTGTTCATCTGACCCGCAACAAATTATTGCAAATATACATTGGAACATACAGGCTAAATGTTTGGGGGATTATTTATAAACTTTTTTTAATTGTCTGGAAGGTTAAATTGGTACCCCAATATATACTTAAAATATGCATTATAGCAGTTAAAGCAATCAAAACTAAATAATTTCATAACAAAAAAATTAAGATGTTCCTGAAATCCAATTTTGCGAAAGGTTTCCTAATGATACAAAAGTTATTTTTTTTAAAATTGATCCAATCTGAGGGGAAATCCAATCAGATACTTTTGAACAACTGACCCCAGTTACCATGGTTACCATTTTGTTTACCAAAATGGTAGCCGCCTTTACCAAAATACCACCGAATGTGATTTCTTTCGCCTTCCAACGTAAAAAAACAGAACTGACAAAAGACACGTGCACATTACGTCTGCAACAAACGTTTTCATCACAGGAAGCCTATGTGCAAATAAATAAAAAACACCTGTTATTTGCTGAAAAAACGAATACTCAAACATGCAGAAGTATGTCTAACCTCCCCTTAAAAAAGAGACAAATGTGGCGCATAAAGGAACGACATGGGAAAATATGCAAAGTTATGCCAGTTATTGTGTCTATTTGTAACATTTTCATCTGGTAGAATAGTCTTGGCATTTATTTTGTTCAACCGTGCCATCTCTCCCCGCCTACAGATGGCAGTATATGCAGTCTCGCATCTCTCCGGCCGTCGATACCGGAAGTATCAGACGGGACTGTGTCACTCACATTTCAATACAGTGATGCTGTGTGCCCATGCAACCTAATTTGTGTTAGTCGCTCGTTATAAAAAATAAATGTTCACGTTGGTAGTAGTTACAGCCCCACTCACCTCCAGCTCATTATCGCGATATATGGTAGTCGACCATTTACAAAACAACTAAATGGTTTCAGCTTCATTGTTGTGAACAGTACACCCTGAAGCGAAGGTGTTGGAATGCGCGTCGACGGCTGCTAGGTAATCCCATTACTCCCTTTACTTGCCATGCTTGTCAAGCAGAGCAGGAGCGTTTTTGTCTTCTTGATCTCGGTTCTGCTGAGTTCAGTGAGCAGCATGTTCAGACAAATCTAATCTCATGGGTAGGATAAGAAATTCAGAAGCTTGAAATATTTAACGATATTAGCAAAACGTTATCCCAGATTAGGCTGTTTGTGCACGAGCCCATACTGACAGTATTTGTGCGTGTTTTTTTTATTCAGCTATGTCTTCAGAGTTCACTCTCGATATCCAGCTGACAGAGTTGGGGTTTTCAAGCTGGGATTTTCCTCTCTGCGAGCCGCAGAGTGTTAAAGAGACGTTTTTGCCAACACAGAACAGCATCGAGAAGTCAACACCTGGGACTCCAAACAGCCACGAGGATGCCAGCATTGTCCCGAGTGGGTCTGCTGAAAATAGTGTTCTTCAAGACCATCAATATTCCTCTCCTGTCAGACAGAACTCTACAATTATTATTGAAAATCCTCAAGACGGTTTAACAGCGGATAACCTAGAGGACAGGGAGAAAATAATTTTTAATAAGTGGAAGGTTATAAAAAGAAGAAGGTTTGCAGAGGGGAGAAACAGTGACAGAGAGCAATCCAGGGAAGACGATACGAGTACCAATGAAAAGGAGGAAAGTGAGGAAACCAACAGTCTTCAGATAGATGATCATATGTCTGTTGAGGAAAAAACAGATGAGGATGCAGAATTCGTTTTGAGTGATGATGATGATCAGGAGGATGAAGAAGAGGAAGAGGAAGAGGAGGAGGAGGAAGAAGAACGAAGAACGGATGATGATATTTCATGTTCAGGTATTATTAACCTTAAATACATGATTTTGAATAGCTTGTTAGTTTTTATACCTTCTTTAACTCCTGTTTCTGTTTATATAACCGTTTATAAAATAAAATTCTCTCCGTTTTCAGAGACCCTTGGATCCGTAGAGAATGGTGAAAATTACTGTCATGTGTGTGACGCTACCTTTCCCTCTCTGTTCTTACTTCGAGAACACTTAAATATGCACACGGGGGTCCGGCCCTACCGCTGCGATGAATGCAGCAAGCAGTTCTGCCAGTTAGTCAACTACCGCGCACACCTCCGTTCCCACTCGCAAAAGGCCTCAATCCACTGTAAGGTTTGCTCCACCATCTTTGAGACAGAGGAACAACTCCAGAAGCATTTGGATACGAACCATTTCGAGGATGAGTTCTATCAGTGTGATTTCTGCAAACAGATTTTCACCGACCTAGAGGTGTGCCAAGATCACGTGGACAAACACAGGCAACAGGCAAAAAGACATATGTGTCTCAAATGTGGCTCTAGTTTTCGTAAGCGCAAGTCTCTTCTTCGGCACTTGGAAGGGCACAGCAGAGGCGTCTTCTCGTGCTCTGACTGCGACCGGACGTACTCCAGTAAGGCTTCCCTGTTGCGCCACAGCTTCTCCCACTCGGGCCTCTTGCCGTATACGTGTCTAAAGTGCAAACGGCATTTTCGTTTACCGTCTCTTTACCGAAATCACGATTGTAAGCCAGAGCACATCCAGTGCATGGCCTGTTTGGTTTTCTTTCAGAGTTCGGAGGACTTTGAAAGCATAAGAAGGACACAGGATGCTGGGGTCATCAGGGGGCCATGTCTTCAACGACGGATGAGATCCGGTGCATGGAGTGTGGCCAGGTGTGCGCGAACGTGGAGGAATTAAAGCAGCATGGGAGCACTCACCAGAGGGTCCTGAAATGTGCTGAATGTGGGATGGGTTTCCGTTCCTCCCTCATGCTTATGTCACACATGGGAGGACATGCAGCGCAGCGGCCTTGTCTCTGTAAAGACTGTGGCTTGGGCTTTCCACACCAACAGGGTTATGACAGCCACCTTAAAACATGTGGACTGGTGACTCCACCAGTGGTAAGTGCCTTTTGTTATATACATATATTAGTTAGCATATTTGTATAATATTTGCTTTGAATGCCTTTGAATTAATAACAAAAAGCTGACAGGAAATAAAGTAAATATTTACTACATTTTATGCATCTCTTGTAGTCAATTTTTGTATTCATTCTCTTGAGTCTTGACTCGGTTAGCTTTGTGCATGTGTTGACATTTTTGGCCAAGCTTAAATACATTTTCTCAAAACTTTGCTCCAGTTTATACTCCATACTCGACTATGCAATATGCATTTAATACATCTCTATTAATATTTTAAATAAAGATGTCAAATTTTCCAAGTTGGACATCATCTTTGACCATGACTGTGTGTATATACACACAAATATTGTGTATTAATAGTTGAAGGGATCGTTCACATAAAAATAAACATTCTTTCCTTTATTTACCCTCGGGATGTTCAAAACCTGTATACAGTGTAACGCTGTAAATGTCTTGGTTGTCTTGTGCCAAATAATGGATGTCAACCGCGGTTTAGTTACCATTGTTTACAAGAAAGTCACAAGAAAGTCATACATGTTTGGAGTGACATGAGGTTGAGTAAGTGATAAAAGGATATACATTTTTTTTTGGTGAACTATCCCTTTAATAAAAATAATATTTGTTCCAATAACATTTCACTGTACAGTTATCTTATAGTAATCAACAATTCTGTTTACAGCCAACAGCAAAGAAACCTAAACCGAAGAAAATCTCCTCTCCACAACAAGCGAAACTAATCATCCCTAACGTCGTCTTCCAAACTGTTGGTCAGGACTCAAACCTCATCACACTGTCACATAACAAGTTGGCCCACGTGATCCCATTGGGGGACCAAAAACAGCCTGCTGACGGTGTGTGGAAGTTTACTTTACCTAAAGACCCTCCTCCAGGCATTCCCTTGGTCATGCTTTTGCCAGTTCCTGCTTCACAGTCCTTATCTACCTCAGATCCTACCAAAATCTCGCAAAACATTTTACCTTCATCCCTAGTCGTAAAAACACCATCTCCTGCTCCATGTGTTATATCCATGCCAGTTGTCCCAACCAGTCCTGTTATTTGTAAAAGAGGCACAGAAAGACAACACGGGACAGAGCGGAACCAACATTCCTGCAAATATACTGATACCAATGGAAGGCGATAACGGTACCGCTAGAAAGACGTGGACCATCTTGAAAGATAATTCTGATGTTGGTAAACAGGCAGCAAATGTGGTTGAACTAAATCAGGGACTGAATGTTACTGCACATTTGGAGGCAGAGGATGAGCAGAAAGGTTTGAAAACCCAACCAAATGCCCTGATAAGTGATGAAAAACATGAGAATGTTAAAGACTGTGACTCTTCACCTGTATTAGCAGAAGGTACTGTCCCTTTAACAACAGTAGCAGAGAAGCAAACACTTCAGTCTTCAGTAAAAAGGAGCCTTGTCTCTGGTTCTTCAGAAATAGCTTTTGATAAAAGTCAGCTCAAGAATTCCAGTGAAGATCAGAGACTTTGCAAAGAAACCGTGCAAGAGGGAAACATGTGTGATGTAGAGGTGGAAGTGGATCAAGAAGTGGAGATTGGTGACGAAGACAGTGGAGTGGATATTTCAGAGGGTGAGCTTCATGAATGTGTGACTTGTGGGCAGGTTCTTCCTGAAAAAGATATGATCCAACATTTTATGAAGCATGCAGCTGTCTCTGAATCTCCTAATAAATGTGCCACACACACTACAGACCAATCCCCTTCATGTAGCCCATCAAGAAAAAGACAAAGGTCTGAAACAGAGCTCTGATGATGAATTCAAGAGTGATAATGTTGACCTTATAATTCTGCACTAGAAAGTCTTTTTATTATTTTTTCCCCTTTTTTTTTTATTGGAACATTTGATCAATGTTGCCACCTTTTCCATTCAGTTAGAAAATAGTTTTCTCTTATTTTTTTACGTTCTAAAAAGTATGTATTATAAAACTGAGTGTGTTTCTGTGTTGTTCACTCTGATTTGATTGATTCGTTGATTTTACTGTATGTCAGTACATTTACTCCACAAATAAGATGCAATAAATGTAGATTGGGAAAAGTTTTTGTTTTGTTCATACTACAGCTAGTGTCATTAGATAATTAAAAATCATGTGGAAATAGCTTTCATTATATGCTGCAAATTTTCCACTGCGACACATTGAAATAATTTTGAAACCACCAAGTGGCAATCACTACATTTTCATTTTATTATTATTAATACTGTTTTTCTTTTTGTAAGTAATGTGTTTTATAGTAAACTTTGTTTGATCTAAACATCTTTATGTTAGCTCTTTTGTGTTGGGTTGTTGGGACGAGCCTGCACTTTAGTCTTTTTCAGATTATGAATAGTATATTGTGTGAATATGTACTGTTTCCTCTACCCTTTACTTTCTCATAGAAAATTCGAACTAAAGTGTTAAAAAACGTGTATTGTCATAGCCTAATGTTTGAATGGTGGGCCAGACTAATTATGTCTAGTTCTTAAGAACAATAAATCAAATGCAAACTACAAGGCTTAGTTGTTCTAATGAACTCTGCTGTTCAAAATAAAAAAATATTGATTAAAAGCTTACTGTCGATAAAAGATCAATACTTGTAATCTGTAGACCAACACCAATGACAACTTGGGTATTTAGTGTATATGCATGAGTATAGTTGATATAAAAAGGCTAAATTAAAAAAATATTCATGTTATAATGTTTAGGGCATTATTATATTCTAATGTTGTAAATTACAAGGAGCCGTGTCTTAACTTCAGTTTCATTGTTTTGTTTTGTTTTGTGTTCTCTGTTCTCTTTTGTTTCTGTTCTTATTTGGCCATGATCTTCTGGTTCTTTATAATTTCACTTGTGTTTTCTCATTTAATTGAAATCCTACATAAAGATTAAATTATAGGTTTAAATTATTAATATATATATTTTAGGGCAGAAAAAAGCAATTATCATGATGAAAAAAAACTACAATTTAATTGTCACTCTCTTTTGGTGATCGATTTACACTGTATACAGAGTGTATAAACGGAAATGCTGAACTTTTTTCAGTTCACATCTTATATGGCTAATTTCAAATCTTTTTTGTATATGTAAAAATATTATATTGTATAAATAAAAAAATTCCTAACTTGGTGCTCTAACCAATTTGGGGGCTGTCGGAAAATGATACTCAAAGGCTACACCAACTCAACTGGCCCAGAAGGGGAAAACCTTGTGGGCTGAGACGGTTAACAATCCAATGACTTTGATGTCAGTCAAAATCGAAGTTGACATGAATCGCAGCTCGTCTCTCCACTGGTAAGTGCTGTATATGCTACTCTTCGTTGTTTTAAAAAGCTAAAATAACATTGCACCTGTGACTTATTGTACTAGAGTATTCTATTGTATTGCAGTCAAAAAACCGGTCAAGCAATAGTGAATGGTTTTATTTGTAGGTGTGGTGTTCTCATTTATGCTGGCTTCAAACACTTGCCTGAAACAGCTATGAAACTCTACACGTTTCACAGAGTGTGATATTTCATGTGTAGTATTAAATAGGCTATAGTGTGTAACTTTTAGAAAGATGAATTAAGCTTCAATCGGCGTATTATCTCTGCATCACCACAGATCACGTTTGCATAACTTTGCAAATTAAAAAACAAGTTTTTTTTATCGAAATGTCAACAAAATGATAGTAATACTGCCGCACTAGTAAATATTTATGCTATTTTAATGAATGAAAGGAATGTATGTCGACGTTTCGTTTAAGTTGATTGCAAAGACCTGCTTTTCTTTAAACTATTGTATATGACCGCACATAAGCTGCAGTAAATGCTGAGTTATGTTAACGCTATAATAGTGCAAACTACATTGTTTTTACATTAATATGATAAATGCATATGCATGTTTCATGCCTGAAGTTTCTGTTCTCGTTTCAAAAGGGCACACCAATAAACAGGAAATGACAATCAAAGGTCCTCTTGCTGTTTTGTTCGTTTTGCTGATAGGTGAGAGTTTTTTTCCCCCCTCTTCTTTTCTCACCCCTCTGCTATTTTGCGACCACTAAGCAAAAAATGCGTGTTTTGCAGCAATATCCTGTTCATTATTGTGTGCACATTATGGGGGTGCATGATAACTGACAGCAGACTGGAAGAGTGTTTTTCATGTGTGTTGGTTTTCTCATCTATATGTGGTTGTGTATGTGTGATTGTGCATGCTGGCACCATTTAGCAGTGGAAGGTATTCGGTTTTTAGGTCATTATATAACATTTGTTTGACAGGAACTACAAATATTACCAGTGATTTGAGTTCTTTTGTGGCATAAAGTAGATTTTACTGCAACATTTTATAAAAAGTTTTTATTTCTCTAAGTATTTATAAGAAACTTTATTCATTTATATACAGTATCTCACAGAAGTGAGAACACCCCTCACATTTTTTAAATATTTTATTATATATTTTCATGTGAAAAAAAACGTATCTTCTAACTTAGCTCTGTATACTGTGTTAGGTTATATGAGTCTTCTGAACTTATGCTTTTTGTTGTCCTTATGCTGTCCCAATTGCTTCCATTGTTTACCCCACCTGTAAGTCTCTTTGGATAAAAGCGTCTGCTAAATGTAAATGTAAATGTGACAACACTGAAGAAATGACCCTTTGCTACAATGTAAAGTAGTGAATGTACAGCTTGAATAACAGTAAATGTGCTGTCCCTTCAAAATAACTCAACACACAGCCATTTATGTCTAAACCGCTGGCAACAAAAGTGAGTATACACCCCTGAGAGAAAATGTCCAAATTGGGCCCCAAGTGTCAATATTTTGTGTGGCCACCATTATTTTCCAGCACTGCCTTAACCCTCTTGGGCATGGAGTTCACCAGAGCTTCACAGGTTGCCACCGGAGTCCTCTTCCGCTCCTCCATGACGACATCACGGAGCTGAAGGATGTTTGAGACCTTGCGCTCCTCCACCTTCCGTTTGAGGATGCCCCACAGATGCTCAATAGGGTTTATGTCTGGAGACTAGTGTTGTCACGATACCAAACTTCGGTACCAGTTGGTACTAAATGTGACGATACTTGCATTTCCCGCTATCATTTTGAGCGCTGTTGAACAGATTACAAAAGACCTCTGATTGGCCATTGTGTTTCCAAGCTCATCGGATATGTCATTGAATGGCTCCTTACCGAGCGCTTGCGTAACCAGACGCTTGGCCAGTCCATCACCTTTTCCCTCAGCTTCTTTTGGGTCGTTATCATGTCGGAATACTGCCCGTCCAGTCTCCGCATGGAGCGGATCATTTTTCTTGATCTCATCAGACCACAGGGCATGGTTACAGTTATCCATGTCCTTTGTCTGCTTGTCTTCAGCAAACTGTTTGCAGGTTTTCTTGTGCATCACCTTTAGAAGAGGCTTCCTTCCGGGACGACAGCCATGCAGACCAATTTGATGCCGTGTGTGCGCCGTATGGTCTGAGCACTGACAGGCTGACCCCCCACCCCTTCAACCTCTGCAGCAACGCTGGCAGCACTCATACGTCTATTTCCCAAAGACAACCTCTGGATATGACGCTGAGCACGTGCACTCAACTTCTTTGGTCGACCATGGTGAGCCCTGTTCTGGTTGGAACCTGTCCTGTTAAACCGCTGTATGATCTTGACCACCTTGCTGCAGCTCAGTTTCAGGGTCTTGGCAATCTTCATATAGCCTAGGCCATCTTTATGTAGAGCAACAATTATTTTTTTCAAATCCTCAGAGAGTTCTTTGCTATGAGGTGCCATGTTGAACTTCCAGTGACCAGTATGAGAGAGTGAGAAGACCATATTTAACATACCTGCTCCCCATTCACACCTGAGACCTTGTAACACTAAAGAATCCCATGACACCGGGGAGGGAAAATGGCTAACTGGGCCCAATTTGGAAATTCTTTACTTTAAGGGTGTACTCACTTTTGTTGCCAGCGGTTTAGACATTAATGGCTGTGTGTCGAGTTATTTTGAGGGGACAGCAAATGTACACTGTTATACAAGCTGTACACTCACTACTTTACATTGTAGCAACGTTTCATTTCTTTAGTGTTGTCACATAAGAAATATAATAAAAAGTGAGGGGTGTACTCACTTTTGTGAGATACTGTAAATAGGTTATGTGTTAATTTATATGTTTCCTTTTGTGTGTTATGTAAGCTGCGGTCAGTGCTACAGAAGGTAAGAATTTCTATATGTTTTTTAATGTATTGTAATTATTTTATTGAATTTTATTGAAATTTACTGTAATTCACTGGGTACATCACATATCTAAACAGCTATATCTTTCGCATAGACAGCGGCTCATGTTATGGAATAAGCCCTGGCACTATAGTGGGTATTATATTTGCTGATGTTGCCCTGACGGTCCTGGTTGTTAGTACCACATACTGGTATGCCAGCAAACGCAGACAAAAGAGGGAAAACGGTAAGACCTGATGCACACACTAACAATTGTCTCATACCAATTGTGAAATAGCCAGAGAAAATGTAACATGCACATGTTCATGTGTTTCTTTAGCTGATGAAGTCTACATGAATGTCAGAGCAAACTGCAAATCATGAAGATCTTTGGAAGACTGACATGAACAATTCATTCAATAAGATTTTTTCTGACATGATGTAATTAAATATGAGATAAATATCATTTATGCCATGTAAATAAGAGACAGTGTTTTATGCAATGTTTATGTCATGAACAAATCAGCATGGGTATTTATGTAATTTCAAACCTGTATAAATGACTTTGTTCCGATGAATACAAAGATATTTGGAAGAATATTAGTAATTTTCATTTCCGGGAAATCATTGACGTCCATAGTAGGAAGACTTAAATGGTAGTCAAAGGTGCCTGAGAACTCTATGCTTTCCAAAATTCTTCAAAATATCTTATTATGTGTTCAGCAGAACAAAAAATACAATCTTTTTTCCTACTATGGTAGTGGATGAAGTCCTAACATTCTTCCAAATATCTTTCTCTTCATTGGAACAAAGAAATTTATTCAGGTTTGAAACACGTGTGGGTGAATAAATTCATTTTTGGATGAACTATCCCTTTCAGCATAAAAAGAAAGGATCAGAACTAGCAAATCATTCAATGTCTTAACAGCAATAAATACATACCTCTGCCATTTTGTGGGTAATTTAGGTGCCATCTTTTTATCCTATTTAGGTGAGTTTTTTCTTGGGAGATTATAAGAAACCTTTGTTCTTCTATTTTTGTTAAAAAAATGCTGTGGGTCCTTGTCAGAACAAGACTCTATATAGACCCCTTATTTCACACATTTTTGGAACAGATTTATTAGATAAGGAAGTCTATAATTTAATCTGTATCTGCCTTATCCTTTTAGCACAAGCCATTGATAATGTTTCACCTAATATAATACAAAAACTGGCTTTAAGTTTCTATTTTGCATGTGTTTAGTGCAGTGCTGGAAATGGCTGAAATTCTGGATAGACTCTAGTTGGGACATAGTTTATAATATTAAACCACACATGCAGAAAATCCATCTATATTTATATTTATAATTAGCATTTGGAGGTCATAACGTGTATAAAAGAGAAATCCTGTACATTTTGAAGTGGAACCCCCCCTTAAAGTTCTTAAAATTCACAGGTTAGACTGTAGACTGTAACATTTCCAGCCTTTGAAACTGCAGATATGTATATGCAGTTTGACACTTGAGTTATTTAATGATCTTAAACTGTTGCAGTCAATTCTCTTCTTTTCTGATAACTGACCACAAGAAGAGACTGTTTCTGGCTGCTGATCTGACTCATCTCTTGTATGTGCCTTTAAGTGTTGGAAAACACAAAAGTCATTAACTTCTGTCCTTGGTGTGTTTGTGTCTTTGTACATCTGTGTTGTTATGTTGCTATTGTGACCAATGACTGTAGTGAGTGCTCTGGAATCTCCTGGAAATTCCTTGGTCCAAAACAAGCACATTGTGACTCTTTACATAAAAAGAAGAAGGACAAAGAAAATATTCCGTACAAGGGAATTTTTACCATATAAATGACTTCTTTAGTTATATGCAGACTCACACAGAATCTTCACTTCTACACACTTAAATCTACATACTGTTGATTTTTTATGCCATTCCAATAAAGAATATCAAACTTCTGTAGCCTCAGTGGCCGTGCATTAAAAAAACTCTAAATACTTTTTTCATGTATTTGTTAAATACAATATAGTTATAGTTATATATATTTTATTTGGGTCAAAAGCCCTAATTTATAAAGTAACAAGACAAACAGAGATGATTTGTCTGGACTGAGCCTTGCAAAGTAACCTGATAATTGTACCACCAACATAACTGTTCAGAATAAAAAGAGCAGAACCGGTTCGGCAAATTCACACACCTCATAACACTGAAATACATCCATATTATAAGAAGTTGTTGAAGTGGGACAAACTGTAGATTTAGTTTTCTTTGTTTCTGAGGTTATCAGGTAATGGCTTTAGTAGTCACATCCTGTGCTGCAGGGCTTTAACCACAACAACACCCAAGCAAGTTCCTCTCACTGGCCTCATGCTCTTATACACCTAAATGATTAATAAATGAAACTGCATTGGTAAGAAAGCGACAAATGCACAAATCTTGGTAACGCTTAACATTAAGGTTTCCTTCATAAAGCATTTATAAGTGTGTTTACCTTTTAACGATTAATAAGTCATTTACAAATGCATTATAAAGCAGTTATAACTGCGTAAATAAATAGGGATTCTAACAAAATACCTGCCAAATAGTGAGACATTTTTAACTCACATGTTATAAATGCTTAATAAATGTGAATACTTCACTGGCATCCACTTTTCTTTAAAGTGTATTTAATGGGCTGTCAATACTTCTAAATATATGATTCACATCAAAGATGTAGCCTTTTGAGCAAGCATTCTGTTTCTAAAATAAATAATAAATACATGTTTTCTGGTTTTAATTAACTATTGGAAGTAATTGAATCATTAATAAAACATTATAAACAAACAAGTTCACAACAACCTTTGTGCATTTAGTGTTAAAAAGTGATCAAAAGTTTGATGAATTTATCTCGGTAAGCAAGAAAAAACTACTTTGGATAGGCATCATGGTCTGAAGGCATTCTGGAGGGCAACGTAAGACATCAGGTAAGCAACATGGTTTGAAAAGTGACATAAGATATGAAATATACAATAATACGAAAAACCAACCCTTCAATCTCACGCCTGACAGCCTATTAATGCAAACAACATTAAGATTTAAATGAATCTGCTTTCGAGTCAAATAAATAATGAATAAATACACTTATTAAGCATTTATAACATGCAAGTTAAAAATTGCTCACTATTTGGCAGGTATTTTGTTAGTATCCCCCTTTTTACCCAAAGTGTTACCCAAATCTTCCATTACCTGTGACCTATATGACCTGTAAGCACATTTTTAGGTTTAAGATTTGTAGAATTTCAATTGTTTGGTTTTTATTAAAAAACACTTTTGTGTGATAATTTTCAAAAGAAAATTACACACTAAATTGTGATTTAGTGTGGTTTTGAGAGAGCGAGAGACCAATGTTACCAGACTACAAGTAGATAAACTCCTCCCTCTCATCTTTGGGTTCTGTTTTGATGGATGTTGATAAGTCATCATCACAGTCTTATTTAGCAACAGGCAATGTCCATGTCATTTTCTTTGATATTCAGCGTGTTCTAGCGCTTCAAGACGCTGTTTCCAGAACCCTAAGCAATTCTATTTTGTGTTCATTATGGGAAGGATTCTATGCTTAACTGTCCCTATGTTTGTATTATTTGGTGAGTAAACTTTACAAACATGCCCTCTTTTCAATTTTAATTAAAATTTTCTCAATGGAATAGATTTGATGTTTTTTTACATTCTTTGATACAAACATAAGCATTACAATGATTCATTTTCTCTAGGATCAGTAATATTCCTGTAAAGCATTCCTGTATTTGGCCTTTTAAATTCTGTATTTATTGATTTATTTCAGAACACACTGTATAATATTCTTATTATAGAATAATATTCTTTCCTTTTTTAGTTTCATCAGCAGTCTTTGTTGCGGGGAACCAAGGTAATAATTTGTGTCTGCACACGTCTCTGAAATACAGTTTATTCAGTTTTTATATATTTTTTTTGCATATTGTAACAAGTCAGTGTCTCTTCTGATCTCAGACTGTAGTTCATGCCATCAGCTGGAGATTGGAGCGGCTATTGGGTTCATTACCGGTGACATCCTCCTCACACTCCTCATTGCACTCTCAGTCTACTGTTTTGTGTCTCATCAGAAAAGGGCAGGCAGTTCACATCCGCAGACCAGATGCTGCAGTTCAAGTATGTATTTGATGTTTGTAGGAGAGATAGAATCCATGAATTGGGATTAATAAACTCCAGTATTTTCTTATGATCTAAGGCAAATCTACAACTCACCAGTCATCCATGAGATCGAAAATGACTGAAGTGGAATCACCTTATCAGGTAAACAGCTACTTTTCACATAAAAAATATTTAATATAGATATTTAATAGACATTTTGGTTGAATTTTCAAAATAATAATAGTAATGAAAATGTAAATGATTTGTTATATAGTTACGTTAACCATAAGCATTTTGAAATGTTATTTTACAGGAGCTTTATGGTGTACAGTCAGACATATACAGTGATCTTCAGCAGTATCGGAAATGAAATCACAGTGAAGTTTCAATGTATCCCAAAGTGTCAGATCATCGTTTAAAAAGAATTGTAATCCTCTGGAGTGTTACCATTCTAAATGACAGCAATTATGACAGCAATTATCAGACCACGAATAGTGATGTTAAGGGTTTTACGTTCTAAAATATGGTTGGACGTAGCATCATAAATTGTAGTATATTTTGCGGCTTTAATGTGTTATGATGCCATAACGTGGTTTTGACATATAAATATGTATATACAGTATATGATTTGTAGAGATTCACCAAAGATTTGTAGATTTGATGCAAATGATTCCACTATCAAATTCTTTTAATTGATCTGCCATGTTCAAAATATACATTCAGAACAAAACTAGTATATAGTACAACTTAGTAAAACAGTTTTTGTACCTATTCAGAAATAAATAAGTTTTATTATGCTTCCACGATTTTTGAGAATTCTTCTACTGCGGGTATAGCAGGATGTAGATAAAGAGAGAAGCCACAGTCATACATTTTTTTATTAAACTAAGGAAGTGGACACCATGTGGTGGACCTATTTAGAAATCACATGACTGAAGTATGAATCATTTCAAACTAAAAATGAAGGACATAAAGGCCGTAGACTTTTAGGCCAATGAGACATTTCTTATTATGATTAATCAGTTCCTGAATTTGCATGCACTTGACGTTTGTGCTCTCAATAAATACACAATTACACAAAAGAGTTTAAAAATTAAAAATGTTTAATTAATATTCATTTAATTCCTGAATCATTAAAACAGAATCGTTTTTGACCTGGCTCCTTGAGAGCTTCTTTTTCAAAGATAACTTTTACCCAAAACGAACATTTGTTTTAATTTGCTCACCCTTAAGCCATCCAAGATGTGGGTGACTTTATTTGAAAACAGTAACGTTTTTAGCTGACTTTATGGTCATTGGTGATTCATAAAACTCCACAAGTGCTGTTTTTTCTAGAGACATTTGATCATTCACCAAGGAAACATCTACTAATCCCAAAATCTCCTCTAATTTTTTTACTTATGAAAAGTAACAGTGATTTTTGGGTCAACTACCTTCAGTGTCCACAAGAGTGCAGTCTAATCTCAGAGTGTGTCCCTGTCATGTCACCTTAAAATCCTCATACCAGTTTTTCATTGTCTTATTTTGAAGCTGGCTTCAGTGTAATGTACAGTTGTGTTGTTGAATTAAACCGGATTTTATATTTCTTGAGCCTTCTTTCTGCCAAACCAGAAAGGATTTATTATGTAAATATAGTAGTACTGCATTAAATCCGGGGATCGGAATATTCCGAGCAACAGTGACAGGTGTATGCAGGTGTAGACTATTTATTTCTTCAGTAGTTTTCAAGACACATGCATGTCTAACATTCATCATGTGTACTTACGACAAACCCCTCAGGCAGTTTATCAAACATTGTTCATTGAAAACGAGTTTTGAGGGCGAAGAAAACCCAACAGAGGGTTTATCTCCCTGCAGCTTCAAAGCAGCCCATTCAGATCATTCTTTGACAAAAGTCAACTAAATTACAATGTAGTACCCAAATGCTTTGAACTGTGCATCCAGCCTTTGTGTTGATTTTCAAGTGCGACAAGTTGCTAGTAGTAGCAACAGGTGGAATGTTGGGGAAATAAACCACTAAATGACACAACAAATGTCTAAGTATAAATACTGGCTGCACAACAGCTATTTCTCCATATGTGTTCATTCTATTTTACAGCAACTTTTGTTTTCATATGATACACTTAGTATTTCATCTGCAGTTCAGTTAGAATCAAACTAAACAGAGAATATTTTCAAACAATTTACAGGGGAATGACATTTCCTGATTCGGTCCAAAAGCTATTTGTTTGCAGGACACATGGACAAACAAAGAGTCCGTTCAGATGAAACTAGGTTAAGCTAATCTTTTAATAATCTTACATCAGGTTTTTTAAATAGGATTTCGAACCCTTACTTTCTTTTGCCTCCTGTGCACTATTTGCTCAAACCCAGGCATGCTTGAAGAACTACACAGAAAGAAACAGCAGGAACATATTCAGAGACAGAAACCAATTATTTTCTGATTTTGGATTGGATTTGCTGAAAGTGTCCTGAGAGAGGATTTACACTATTCATCTAAATCAATTCATTTTTGTTGTTGGGAGTATAACACACCACACCTTGTCACTCTCTCACCCTATAGCCTACACCAAGTCTAAGCACTTTGCAGTCTTTACACAATGAAAAGCAGAACGCATTTCATTATTCTGGTGTGGACCTGGTTTTGACTTTTCAGACAGATTTGGCTCAGTTTTTATCTGGAATCTATTTAGGAGGATTTAAGAATGTAAGACTCCTTAAAGGAAAACACATCAGGTCATAGTGTTTGCTGTTGGTATGTGCTGAGCTGGACTAAAATAGAAGGAACAGGAGTTGGAATATCAACTGACCTTGGGAGCCATCTTCATCAAAATGCCTCAACTGAACCTACAAGCACAAACAAAGTATAAATGTGTCACTTTCCTCTGCTGTGTGTCACCGCACCTACTGGCTATTTTTGACAAAGTTCTTTGTTGATAAACGTCTATTCTGCTCTCCATTCTACATTAGATGTATGTTAAGGTTAAACCTACTCTTATTCTGTCTATCTGAATCTATCTATCTATCTATCTATCTATCTATCTATCTATCTATCTATCTATCTATCTATCTATCTATCTATCTATCTATCTATCTATCTATCTATCTATCTATCTATCTATCCATCCATCCATCCATCCATCCATCCATCCATCCATCCATCCATCCATCCATCCATCCATCCATCCATCCATCCATCAATCTATCTATCTATTGAACTACTGTTAATTCCCCAATTTGTTCATCTAGTTGCAATAAGAGCGATTAGCCTCCAGGCACTGACTACTATGTAGTCCACCCATGGGAAAACTGAGTTGAATTTCAAATGAACATACATAATATTTGCAGGTAAATTGCCGCTACCTCTTCATAAAACCGATTTTCATTGTAACCATGTTATTACCCCACCAGCTACACAATTGTTGTTCTAATAGTTTACATCACATACATGTGGTTTTCAGGGTACATGGTGAACAAAGCCCTGAACACCTGTCAGGTCTAATCTCACTTATGGTATTCATCCAAACTCTTCTTTTGTGTATGTTTGAAAAACAGTCATGCTAAATACCAAATAGGCCTATTTCCCATTAATCTGATTATGTCAAGACGAATGAATGCAGTGCTGTAAAAGCTTATGTGATGTAATTAGTTTCTGCCTTGTTATCTTCTTGCCCTCCTCATTGCTATAACATGAGGCCTGATCCCCACATGAAGATTCGGCACCGTGTCAAATCAAACAAATTTTCTCTGTCTTAACACTCGGGTGGCAGGTGTTGATAACAAAAAGAAAACGCTGTGCTATTGGGAGAGGATTTTCATCTCTTAGAGCGTCCCAACACAAGCGAATAGTGCTTATTTAGTCCTGTTGTCTTTGGTGAATAACTGAGATGAACTGATCGGTGTCATTCCAATGCAGCCTTTTATTTTACTTATTTATTATTTTATTGTATTATTTATAATTTTTTTATTTTGTTTTATAATTTCATATTTCATATTTCGTATTTCGTATTTCGTATTTCGTATTTCGTATTTCGTATTTCGTATTTCGTATTTCGTATTTCATATTTCATATTTCGTTTCATTTCATTTCATTATTTATTTATTTCATAATTTATTTATTTTTATTTCTACGAGATGTCACAAGTAAGTGGTCAGTGATGTAAGTACAATAGTTCCTTGCAGTGGTTTCTAACCCATTTGTCATTTTTCTGAGGCTCTGGTAAATGGATTGGATAATTTGGGCCTGATCTGCCATAGTGTGTGTGTGTGTGTGTGTGTGTGTGTGTGTGGATATATATTTGTGAATCACGCTGCATTGTTCAGAGATGCTGTGTAAAGGCGTGTTGTGTGACTTAAGTGCCAGTCAAAGTGAACTGAGCGAATACTTGTCACATTGATGATCCCTGGTCTGAAAGAATTCAGTAACAGGGTCAGTCGCTTATCTAGTTAGAATACTGGAGTCGTGCAAACTGACAGGGCCTGGGGGTTTTATTCAGAGCGGTAACTATTCCTCACTCTCATTTTCCTGCCACTCTTTTATAGATTTTTAAAGCTTCAAAATTGCATAGAATAGTGCATTATTATGCAAATTGAGATGCACGCTATAATTCATCTGTGTTATGTTTCATACAACTTCATAAATTGTCCATCCTATGAAATACAGATTTATGTTTGTCCATCAGAATTATACAAGGCTTATTTAAGAAAGATGACCAAATGTGTTGCCCCTTTTCCGTCATTCTGTATACTGCTGTGTACTATTTGGACGCTGGATATGGCACTTTTCTTAACAGAGGATGTTAAGAGCTAGTCATAATGAGCACCGCACAGCGCTGTGTTGCTCTGCGTCACCAATAGCTGGCTAGTGACTGGCCACAAATTAACCAGACAAGAAGCACATGGAGCTGAATGGGTGGCTGTGCTGTGGTAAATATGGGATTAGAGGAGATCCAGGATATGACACAAAAGGGAAAGATGAGTGTCAGAAGCAGGAAAAATAGAGCAATGGATGGATTTAAAACTTCATCTGATGCTTGTGAGCCGAGTGCAGCAGGCCATGGACATCACATCATGAATGAATGGCTGTGGTTCTAGAATGACTCAGCATTGTGTAACATTGAGGCGGATATTGTGAAATTATATATGAAACAGCAACCTTTTATCTCATCTCTGCATCATATTTCCGCATTGTATTTTGAAATAAATGTAAATTATGGCCACATTTGTGTTATGTTAATATAGTCAGTCAGCCAATTGTACATTGATCAACGGAACAACACATTATATTCTATTCAATTCTACACTGTAAATTGTAAATTAAAAACGATTGTATAAAAACATTTTTTCATGTATTTTTGAAATAGGTAAAAAAACTAAAATTACAGAAAAGATTGCAGATTTACAAGAAAAACTTTGAAAATTAAATTTTCCATTTTTTAGGGGATTTTTCTTACAGTGTATTCTATTTTGTTCTGTTCTATTTATAAACAGAGACATTATAACTAATTGGTTTTAGGAGAATGATCTTGACTGGTACCATGCAAATGCCTAAAGTATACTGTTGCCAAGGAAATCCTGGAAGCTGTACAACCCCTCTGATAAGAATGCTTTCAAGAACAGAATGTTATGCTCATTTCAGTTAAAGTGAAGATATTGTCATTCATAAAGAACTGATGAATCCAAATGTGTTTAGATGAGATATGTTTTTGAAATGATTGCTGCTTTTTAGGGAGTTTGTGTGATTGATGGCTATGTTTTAATACTATTATGTGTCCCAGAGATGCTTTCTTAAACATTATGAAAATTAAATTTCATTATTGAATTATACAAATAATGTTGAAAATGGTAGAGAAGTTTGAGAAAAGGTAAAGAAATTTATTCCAATGTCTATTTACATAAATACCATTTATTTAAATTCATAAGACATCTTGGTGCTGGCCCCCGGAGTCTCTGAGCTTCTACAGCGATTCTAAACAATTGTTTGAAGCATTCCCACGAGGATACAAAGGAAGGGTGTAGGACTTCCTCTTGTTCCTCTTATTGTGCCCAACAAAAACAGATAAAAGTCAAACTATCCTTATCTTTATAGGAGGGGAAAACATTTTTAAACTATGTGAACAACAAACATAAAGGTCATTTGAGGTTTTGTGAAGTCGGGGCTAACTTATTTCTTCAAAACAGAATGCTTGCTTTGGCTCAGATAGTTTAAAGACATGTCAAATGTAGCCTTTGATACATTTCATTCCATTATCTCTCACAATTCCACACCAGTTTCAAATAAGTTAAAAGATGCTTATTGGCTCAGTGTGAATATTTCTTTTCATTTTGCTTTTCCTAAATATATTTATACCCCATAAAATGTAAAAGTAGTCTAATCTGCATTTTTTCATTCAAACTGCATGCAAATTTACATTTTACTGAACTTAAAGAATTCGGCATGTTGGGTAGGATGTGCGTCATGGCTACAGTATGTAATGCCACATTGTTTATTTGCATTTTTGGGAAACAAACCTAGCCCACAGCAATGGTTTTTATTTCCAAGAAAAGTTGGTTAATTTCCATTTGCTTGTTAGCCCAACAAATCCTAGTTTTACCGCTGTGCACACCTGCTCGTGATATCTATTCAGGAGGGATTATCTGATTCCAATGATGCTATCATTATATGTTTATTTCCATTTATGAATTTATTTATTCACACAGACTTTTTAATAGCAGACCACTTATGTTGCCTTAATGGGGCAACATTACCATGATTTACCATGAATTCATGACTGCTGACCCTATTAGAGCACCTTTATGTGAATGCACGTGTATGCTTCTTCTATTGCTGAAGGCAGATTTGTCTGTATGTATAACGTTTGGTAGATTTGTATACTAACATCTATCCAAATAATGTTTATTTATTAAATAATATTTAATTAAAACAGCAAGTAGTAAAATTAAATTGAATATTTTGATTTCATATTTATAGTTTTTTATTATACTAATATTACAAATATCTACAAAAGACCATTAATAGGTAACAGAATAAAAATATTATTTTATGAAATAATTTTTGACCACATTATACCACTTTTTTATTCAGGCATAGCACCTGATCTAGAGAAAGTTCTTTTGTCATTTTTTCTATTATGGTAGTCAATGGGGTCCAAGAACTGTTTGGTTACAAGCATTCGTCCAAATATCTTTCAACCAAACAAACTAGAGAGTAATTTATTCATGACAGAATTTTCATTTTTGGGTGAACTATCCCTTTAAGGACGTCTTTCACATCCTATATATCTGCAACACGAGAGGTCAAGCCCTAATCATCAGCAACGGACTTATAGATGGCAAAAATCATCAGGACAATAAAGCTTATTATTCCCCTACATTAGCCTTTTTCCATGAAAGGCACACTCTTCCCAATTAGCATATTATTATTGAAAGGCATCTTCCTATTTTACGCTGTGATTTAAATTCACATTATCCGTTTGAACTTCAGAGGATGAGCAGCAAATGAAAAACTGGACTAGTATGAAGAGAATTGATAGTTATCAAATCAAAGTGCTGTAAATAATTGTGCTCAGTTGTGTGGTCTTAAGTACCTCCAGTTATCTCATTCACACTGAGAACGGATATTAGCACGCCAGAGCTGCAGAGATAATTTTCTGTCACTGTGGTTAAATGATCTGACAAACAAACTGGCAAGGACGTTCTGTGTCAAATTTGTACACAGTGATTAAAATGTTTTTTTCTACCTCTATTCTCTCCCCATTTTGACTCGATAATACTATACAGACAAATCAACAGATCTTCTAAGTGTAAGCACTATTCTAAATGTTTATAGAGGTTATAGTGCCGCAAGTGTCAATGCCGCCATCATGCTAACACAACACAGCATTGCAGAAGCAAAGGATTAGCAAGATAACCGTTGTAAAACAGTAAACATAAAGTCTTACCCTTGAACCCCTACGGTATAATAAAACTAACATTACTGGTAATGAATGACATGACATCCTTTGCGAAACACCAGTCTGTGTGCTTCTGTTGGTCCATAAATTCCTTGAACACAAGACGGCAAGTTGGCCCATCTCGCAGTTTGATATACTGCATAAACAAAGTAGAAGACAGTTTTGTGGCTTTTCGCAAAGGATTTGGGGATGAATGTCAATCACTGAGCTGCTGCAAAGGCTCTTTAAAAATAGCTATTTTGTAGTTGAGTTTCCAAGCGTGACCTGCTGAGGATCTCTCACAGACACACACAGACGTACAGGAATAATGATGCCACTGAGTGAAACATAAATACTCATAAGAACGAGGCATAATTATGTCTAACCCGGCAACATTTCTTTATTTGATGAACATGAATTTAAAAGCATGTGACTTCATGCTTGACTTGATCTCAGTCAGTATCTTTCAAAAGTGTAGATTAGAAACTACAGTTTAAATTGAGACTTAACATGTAATTAATAGTTCCACTTTGAAACACTCCAAAAAGCGGCGGTTATCTTTTCAGAGCATCTGTACATCTTATCTTTGGAACGCAGACAAATTCTCCAGCAGATCTATATAAATCCTCTTTCCTTTGGCTAAACAAAACCCTCCTTAGCAAACATTATCTCGCAAATACTACCAAGGGGAGGAATCTTCAAGTCTGGTATGATGAAATGAAGTAGCTACATCATAAACGCACTTTTGCAATTTTTTACCGCTAGGTTTGAACAACTTAACATAAAAGACAAATCTTGGCCCCATGAACATAAAATGAGTATGGTCAAGATTTTAAGAAGTCACTATCAAGCAACCACATGTCTGCGATTCCTAGAACTTTTGATAAAGCTTTTTTATTATATTTATAAAATCAATAATTACTGTTCCCATTGGGGTGATCATGTTATTAATATCAAATACTTGGATGCAAGTTATAAATCAAACAGGATGCAATTAAAAGTCATATCAGGTCATCACCATGTTCCATTGCCACCAACAGTCTAAGAAAACATCAAAATAAAACACGATTAATAAAGACAGCTAAATTAATTACACAATGCATTGACTTAAATAGCTCTAATTGATTCAGCCTAAGTCATATTAATGTCATAATCTTGTGCAAAGTAGCAAACACAGCTTAAGTAGAAATAATACACATATTTTATTGACACATTGAAATACGATATGAACACATAACAGTAAGGATGAGATGGAAAAGGTTGTCAAACAAAAAATAGGCTACTTAAACAAGACACTTTCAATGAGGTCACTACTGGAAACGCTCTCATGATGTTTCTTTGGATGTTAATACGACAAAGTGAAGGATGATCATCATGTTCTCATTATAAAAAGTATAACTTCTTGTTTAACAGATTATCTTTCCATGTATGAAAAAATGTCCAATTTACTTCAGACAAAAACACTTTTTAGACAAAAAGTACAACACCGCTGTGGATGATGTCACACAAATAGAGTCAATGCTCCATGATGAGACTGTTATTTGTCCATAAGAGAAGCTCCCTTTTTGATCCATTAGTTACTATTGTAGTCATTTTTTGTGTCGTCAGTGCAATTTAAATGATTCTCCAGCTCCTGGATGAAAGCATCTCTCCCCATTTGGTCATTTCTCCTCTTTTCCATGATCAAATCCTCCAAACTTTGAAACTCCAAAACGTGACTCTTTTTCTCCGACAGCTGTAGTTTCATCTTGTAAGGCTGCTTCCCAATTCGTATTTCACCTCCGATTTTGAATTCTCGTTTGCCAAACCTGCACCAAGCAGCGAAACATTCCGAGTTCTTCCAGCAAACGTCCCGGTCTTTCATCCCGACCTGCTCCATGGCATTATGCACAATAACATCAGGGCAGAGCGCCCGAAACTTATAAAGGTCGTTTACGATTCTGCCTCGTTTGCCTTGACTTGCGTCGTAAACAAAGTCGCGTTTGATTTCATTTCTATGCAAATGAACAACCTGTGAATGATGATTAACACATACTGCCCAGTGCGGGTACTGCCCGAGAGCCACAAACTCCACCAGGTCGCCGGGTTTGCACTTATTCAGCAAGTTCTCCATCGATAAGCTTCCCGTTTCGACGAACAGGCTGTTTTTCTCATAAACACACTCGTCTCGATAATATACAGCACATTGTAATTCGTTAGGGCAGTCGTAGTTTGTGTCATCTTCATTCGGATCCCGTTCCGTCTCATCAATGTTCTCCTGCTCGTCGTCGTCAGCCGAGAAGATATAAGACACTCCGATCCGCGGCGTGTCATCCTCCGGCTCGAATCCATTAGGGTCAGCCGTGGGTAATTCGTCGTAAGTCAAATGTGTAAGTTTTTCTACTTGATTCCCCATAACAGTACCTGAAACTCGCGCAACACTTTCACGTCCCACCTGTAGGAATCAGGAAGGGGAGGTTTTAAAACCCAACACGTAATCCGGCTTTGATGCCCAGCTAAAGGTTTATATCCATGTCTTCTTTTTATCGACGAACAGCTGTTTTATATGATTTATGTGAACGGTATCGCACGCAATGTGTGTCCGCATATCACGCAGACATCCAAAATGTTTCCCAGCACGGTTGTTTAATCGGTTTTGAGTTTCTGCCTGCGTTCGGAACAGGTGCGTCTCACCTGCCCACTTCCTGGTGAGGGCTCCAGACAGGGGAAGCCCATCAGACACAACGACGAATCCACAGGGAGTCCTGTGCTCGCAGAAGACCTCCTATGATCAATTGTACTTTCGACGACTTCTCTCCTGTCTCATCCACTGCTTTCGGAAGTTCTGGCACTGGCAGTTGCAGCGCTCTGTGTAATAGTAGAGCTCACGGTAATGTTTACACAAGGCAGTGAAGGCACGGTCAGTTAAAGAGACATTGCACATTTAAACTGAACCGGCTTTGTGCTAATGTTAGCTAAATTAACAACGCGACGGAACTTAGTTTGACTGGTAAAACGATGATATTTTCTTAGACGTATTTATATTTTAATTAGGAACTCCAACATAAGACTCAAATCAAAGGTTTTAATTGGTGTGTCAAGTCAAGATACATGACGTTTCACATACGTTTACAAAATGTTAACACATTATGAAGGCATAACTTAGTTTAAAGCAATTATCTATTTTTCTTATGTTTTATTTTATTTGAATTTTGTAAAAGATTTTATTAGTTTGTTGATTTTACTTTATACTTTTCGATTTTTTTTACTTAATATTATATACTTTTTATTTAATCTTATTTTATATAATGTTAAAATTATAAATTAATTTATGTAATATTACATAATTCATGTTTATGTAAATAATGTCTGATATAATTATTGTTGATAGCATGATATATGAAAGTTCACCCGAAAATAATTCTGTCATCATTTACTCCCCTTCGAGTTGTTCTAAATCTGTAGAAATGTCTTTCTTCTGATGAACACAGAGAAGGACATTTGGTTGGATGCTTATAACCAAACAGTTTTTGACTACCATAGTAGGAAAAATATATTTTGAAGCAAATAGTTCTGGGGCACTTTTGACTTCCATTGTCATTTTTCCTACTATGGTAGTCAACGGGGTCCTAGATCTGTTACAAGCGTTCGTCCAAATATCTTTCTCTGTGTTCAACCAAACAAAGAAAGGTTTGGGACAACTAGAGAATGAGTAATTCATCACAGACTTTTCATTTTTGGGTGAACTATCCCTTTAAGCTCTTGGGCAGTGTCTATAAACCAGCTCAGTTCACATGTTATAATGTTACAAAAAAGATTACAACTCTGAAGACAGACCAGACACACCTGCTCTTCCAATATTTGAACTTTGCTTGCTGCTATTCACAGAATAGTTTGCTTATGTTTTGAATAGTTTTTGATATCACAAGTCAATTCTGCCATTATGTTTTCCCTCACTTTTGTAAGTTGCTTTAAATACAAGTGTCGGCTACATTATTAAATGTAAATATAGATCCACACACCTCGCATCTAAGACATTTCAGTTTGGCTCCCACAGAAATTCCTCAGAACATTCAAACTCCACAAAGACCTTTTTTTTTGTCTCTCTCGGAGCTGTACCGTGGCTATCTTGAATACCAAGACTCCTTGTGTCAGTATGCCTGTGACATTGTATGAAGCTGTCTGCCACCGCAGAGAATATAATGATAAACAGTCCTGCTGTCTTGTCTTCACACCGCCTCGCTCAGTAAAAGCACTTTGTATTTATTTTCCTTGACTGCGGGAAGAGAAGGTTGGAACTACCAAGAATAAACAAATGGGGGAAGTGGCACAATGGTAAGAATGTGTTCACGTTTTGTTTCCAGTGGGTATGTACTGGTTACATCTGAAGAATTTTAAGCAGCTAATAGTAAGCCCCTTAAGACCCCTTTTCTCTCTGTGGGTCTCCAAAGGCAACTGCGCTCCATCAAAGGTGTATTATTGCTGAAGGTGCATGGTGTGTGTCTGTTTGTGTTGCGCCAATGAAGCGTACCGGAAAACCGAAGTGGTTGCAAGGAGAGAAATGAAAAGACGGCTGTGATGATTGTCAGATCACAAACAAAAAAGTGACAGATGAACATGACAATGGAAGATAAAATGAATGTTACAGTCAGTCCTGAAATTACTTTAACTTGTGTGAATTGATCAAATTATATATTTACATATTATTCTAATCATAGTACTCACAAAGTGTAATTTCATCTCAGCATATGCTTCTTTATCAAAACATATTATATGAGATACTGTACTGACCTCTAGAGGAACATGACATTTTGGTTAGTACCAGGTCAGGAGGCCTCAGTAATTACTTTTGTGAACACTATACAATGGCCCATGCCGCTGGTTTGTTTGCTTAACTTTGTAGGTGAAACTTTGCCTTGCGGTGTTGCTATCAGAAGTTTTTGCTACCACTCTGAAAGTGGAACATGCTCTCCAGACCATATCAGAAAAAGTCTGAAAGAAGTAGGTCATTCAGATCTGACACAACATGACCTAATTTGCTATCTCGCTATTTGTCATGTCCCCTTAAATTTGCACTTGAGCAAAGCAAACTATGTAATATATCACTGTCACACATACAGCCCTGGCCTTTTAAAGATCGGTGACCATTCAGCAAGTGCTATTCCTAAATGCCTTATTGCATTTTCCATTGCAACTATTTCAGTGGGACCACCTGATGTGATTATATTGTGAAGCAACACACACCAGCACTTGCCTGAACCCAGATCAATGTTCTGCTTTCCATTTGCACAAAAAATGCAACTATGTCCACTGTAAATATCTTGTATCATGTATAATTTTCTTTTGTGCTTGAGAGGGGCTATTGTTTAATGGTGGTCTGTTGAAAAGCCATTGACGGGGGATTATAAAGAAGGTCCATTTTAAGAACCAAAAGATGAAAGTGATGCAATCTCAGACTTTAGTCTTAGCGTGTCCCTCTTTTCAAAAGACATCAGACACTGTGCCTTAATATGTCAAAATCATGCTTCACTCTTCATTTTTTTACCTGTTACATAGAGAACAGACATTTTGGACTATCGTATTTATGCTATTTTACACAGTTTAAGTGATAAATACCTTTTATGTACAAAAACATTTAAATAAAAAATGAGACATACAGTTAAATAAATAAGATATAAAGTACATATTTAACATTTAAAGCATTAGACATTCGAAACAAATAAAAAGGTAAACAGAGCAGATTTTTAGAGGTTGTCTAGAGGTCAGAACCCTCCATCTCTTCACGTAAATGTTACCCTTCACTAACTCATGGAGTGATAAGCAGTTAATCATTGAAAATGTTTTTCCTGAAGTACAGGCTTTATGAAAGTGAGCGCTTGGCTTGAGATATAATTGACAAATTCACAACAGGCTTTATGTATTATGTACAGAACCTCTAAAGAGCAAATCGGAAAGAAATGTGAAAAGTATAAAGCATTCCGGTGATTGTACTCCTAATGTATTGTCTGCCATATTGATTTTAAGTGTTAACCCTTTAATGATTGACTTGATATTCTGGTTTTCTACCATTTTGTTCAACTCAAAACAATAAGTCATGCCCATATATTTTGGTCGATGTGTAACTACTAAGGAGGAGACTTTACAGTCAAGCAATCATTTAAAAAAAAACGTTTTGTGTGATTCTAGGGAAAAGAGTAGAATCATACCAATTAAATCATAACATCTGTATAATCATTATAATTGCTGTATGAACACATTAGCAGATGTAATAGAATGGTGTAATTCCAGTTGCAGAGCCAGCAAGACATGCCCAGTTTAACGGGTTTAATGCAGAATAAACAGGTGGCTCATTACCTCAAGGCTGTTTAATGGTTTTGAGGTTAATGTTGGGAGTTTTTTAAAGGTATTTCAGTTTCTACAGCATATGTAACATGCTGTAGCAAGTAATGTTTTCTGTCTGTTGCTGTAGGACAGCATGCTATGAAAATAAGCACTGTTTATTTTTTATGTATGTATAACGGTGACATGATGGTGTTTTGTATTTGGTTTCCTGAATTACAAATGTTGAGACTGTTTGTTTGTAACTTGAATTAATGGCATGCTGTAGATGTATATGGCAAGCTATTTAGACAGTTATAGAACAACATAGCAGCTTATGCGAAACAGATGACAGCACAGGTGCAACTGTTGCATAATGCTTCTCAGTATGCAATGTTCCGCACTACAGAGAACTATCACTAGATGGCGCCCTAGATCTAATTCCATGTTTTTTATTTTTATTCTCTTTTCATCTAGAGAAACTTGAACAACCCCTTTACCTTTATTAACCTTTTTTACCTTAGTCCACAACAATTTCCCCCCACTCACAATTTCTTCACAATAAATGTATTCTAGAGTTTGGCATGTAAGAAATATAATTAATAAATATAAATACATTTATTTGTATAAAGTATAAATACAAATAAAATAATCTAAAAATTATAAATACATTTAAAATAAAATAAATATTATTAAAATATAAATTAAATATAAAAATATACAGTCTTGTATATTTTCAGCATGGCTTGTTGTATTGGGTATTTTAATAAAAACAGCATGAATAATGATCAGTAAAATGTTGTTTAAATGATGCCACACAACATGACTTCAGCTATCCATTTACTGATGTTGACAAACATTTAAAGTTACTTTTCTGATGAAAGTTAAAGGTAGTTGTATTTCTTTAATAACTGAAAATCACAGACTTATACTGTATTCGACATGAATCACTGCATATCCTACTGAAGGAGACTAAATAAGTATGACAGTGAACACTGGGTTGTGATCAAACAAACAATGTTTCAAAACTTTCAGCTGTTACAGTATATATCCTCACCACGAGCCTCCATCATCAGTCCAGTGTTTGTTGTCAACTGCTGCAGTGACACAATGCTGGATTTTGGAAAGCTTAGTTTAGGAATGAAAGGGTCTTTCCAAGTGCAAAGCAAAGTCTTAGAATTGCGTTCGAGCACAAGCAGTTTTCACTCTCAGTAAACATACACACATGGTATAGCATGTTGCAATTTGGACACGCTGCAGACGGTGATCATAAACCTCTGTTGTGGAAAAAAGAAAGTAGAGGGTGTACCACGAATAGGTGTAAGTGGAAACAGACAGCATTCTATTTTTAGGGAGTCTGGTATGTGCACAGAGGCCTCTCGAAGGATTTCAAAACAACAAATAACATACCACGGTCGCCCCGGTCTCTATAAACATCTCCCCTACAAACTCAGAAAGTAAAGAACATTCAGAAGTGAAGTGTTTAAGAAAACAACGGGTCGCATATTGAATTTTGATGATACACGGCTAATCGCAGGATTGTTTACAATGTGCATCAAATCAGCTGAGACGAGGTAAGTCAAGATGCGGCTAACACTCATGTCTCCAAGCACACACCTGTGTAGATTATTAATAAATGCATGAAATTGAAGTGATTTTTTATGAAATATATGCCGAGAAACTGTGCTGTTGTGGCATAACTTTTAAATGACTGTACATGTTGTCTGGCTATATAATGAAGGATCATTTCATTTTAATTCCATTTATTAAAGGCATTCCCTTGTAATATATTATGTGTGCAAATACTAATAAAAAAAATAGAATTTGCACTTTGATTTCTATTATAAGGTGCTGTCAGTCAGAAAATAAATATATAATAAACACATAGGCTAATGTTTTTTTAGATGATAATGCCATGCACTATAACAGACGTTTTGCCTCTGCGAGTGTACAGTATGTTTGTGAATAGGATTTATGTGTAAACATGTGAATTGGTGACTTAAGCCATGTGATGGAAATACATCTGAATTTTCATTGCTAAATTTTCTAAGGACAAAATGCCCTACTAAAAACCGCTGACCGATGACATAACCCTTTTGATAAAATCAGCCTCATGCAAAAGCGCAGTCCAGCATCTTGGAGGAATGTGACAGCTATTCTTTGAACAGGCATGCCAGTGCATTAGCAAGGTCACTTTGGATAACAATGTGTCTGCTAAATGCATTAAAATATTATACAAATGAAACATGACTTACATTTTTTTAAATACTTGACAGAATTTTTTGATGTGCACAATGAAAAGTATTGTGCCTATCCAAAAAATATGCTGTAAACATAAATCTTTTGTTTCTTTTTCATAGCTTAGATAGTCCAATATCAGACATCCTGCACTATAAAGACGAAGAATTCATCTCCACCCCTCCCCCTGCATTTGAACGACTTAAGGAAGGCGCATCTTCTCACTGACGTTATCCTTTACTCAGACGGCAAGGGGATTCCATGTCACCGGAATGTTCTGGTGTCCAGCAGCCCTTACTTCTACGCCATGTTTTGCAGCAGCTTCCTGGAGAGCCAGAAGCCCAAGATTGAGCTGCAGGGTGTTCCTTACGACATCCTCGTGAGTATTGTGGACTACGTTTACACAGGGGCCATCAGCATATCTATGGAGCTGGTTCTCCCTCTGATGCAAGCTGCCTCCATGCTTCAGTATGGAAGATTATTTGAGGCCTGCTCGACGTTCCTTCAAGCTCAGCTCAGTCCAGACAACTGCCTAAGCATGATCCGTCTCTCAGAAATCCTGCATTGCTCCAGCTTGCAGGAAAAAGCCAGAGAGGTGGCCGTGAGGAGCTTCTCGGATGTGGTCGTCTCCGAGGACTTCTGTGAACTCTCTCTACCTGAACTGCTGAGCTACCTCGAAGACGATAGACTATGCGTTGAGGAGGAGCAGGTATTCGAGACTCTTTTAGCTTGGATCCACCATGAACCGTTTTCCAGACGCGGCACCATCCACGACTTGTTCCGTCGCGTGAGGCTGAGATACATCCATCCTTCCTACCTCTTCCAGTTTATGGCCAACGACCCTCTTGTTCAGTCCTCTTCACTGTGCTTAGAAATAATCGAATCCGTTCGTCGTCTTCTCTTTTCTGTTGGAACTCTGTGTCCCGGTGACCTGGAGCCTCTCTGGGCGGCACCGCGGCGGCAGAACTGTAAGGAGGCGCTTGTAGTGGTGGGAGGCCGCAAGAACGGAGAGCAGACGTCTCGTGAGGCATTGCTCTACGATGAGCAGACCCAGCGCTGGCAGTTGCTGGTGAAAATTCCACAGAGACTCCACCGACCCTCTTACATCAGCATGCACAGCATCCTTTATGTGCTGGGGGGCTTAACCATGAGAGCAGGAGGGGAGTGCACACCCAGCAACACCGTGTACACACTTTCTCTTAAAACAAACCAGTGGAGAATGGGAGAACCTATGCTGACGCCTCGATACGCCCATCAGAGCATTTCGTACCTGCAATTTATCTTCGCACTGGGTGGATTGACAGCTGACCATCAGTTGTCCAATCAGGTCGAGCGATACGACACCATGTTCAACCAGTGGGAAGTCATGGCACCTATGCCCACACCGGTTCTACACCCAGCTGTGGCAGCACATGACCAGAGAATATATGTGTTTGGAGGGGAAGACGCTATGCAGAAACCAGTTCGAATGATCCAGGTTTGCCAGTTGAATTAAGAGATGGAGAATTGTATACAGCATACATTGAGATTGTGTTGTATGATTTTAAGGTGTTAAAATCGGTCCCTATACTGTAGATATACCACATCGGAAGAAATCTGTGGTGTAGAATGGAGACCAGAACAGTGAAGAATGTTTGCGCACCTGCAGCGGTGATCGATGACAAAATCTACATTGTAGGCGGTAAGAAAAATGTAGTTGTGAAATCTTAGCTAGGTCAAAATATGAGTATGTTAGTATTAACCCCCATTGTATTGTTTTAACAGGCTATACGAGACGAATGGTAGCCTATGATGTCAAAAGCAACAGGTTTGAAAAATGTGAGAATATGAAGTTGAGGAAGATGCATCACTCCGCCACTGTAGTGAAAAACAAGCTCTATGTCACAGGGGGGCGGTTCATTAATACCCAGGACAGTGTGGAAGACTCGGACAGTTTTGACTGCTATGACCCAAAGACAGACTCATGGGCGTCAATGGGAACTTTACCATTTAAGTTATTTGACCATGGCTCAGTACCCCTGGTCTATCTCTCTGATAAGTCTCTGTCTACATAAATGGATTTATATCACTGTACTCAATGTAGTTTAGTAACTTCAAACAAACTGTAAGCACTAACATTCATGAGGAGATATTTAGAGGTAAAGTTTGCTGGAAAGGTTTTTGCACATATTGTATTTTAAATTTGTTTGAAATTGTTCGTATTTATTTATTAGACATTTATTTTAAGTACTTTACAAATTTCAAAATAGCACACCAAGTTAAATGTTCTTTTATTTAAGCACATTCCTTCATTTTGTACTTTTATTTTGTGATTTATTTTCAAATGTAGTTACAGGAACAATTTAGTGGAATAGTAGAAAATAGTGGAACAATTTTAAAAGACTAAAGTGTTTACTATAAAATGTTTTAAATAAATTAAATTTTACGACCACAATGGTAAATTAAGATTATCTCCATGACATGATGACAGTTTATATAGATAGTTTTCATTGGACGGACACGCTTGCCCGAAGTTAACTTCCGACATGTGTTTGGTTATAATATAAAACAAATTTTATATTGAATTTAAATTAATGCTTTATTGTGTATTGGAATGAATTACATTAAAACTACTCAAGAGTTATTGATTCTTTGCAGATGTCTTTTGGAAGTTAAGTTTGGTCCACATAACGTTTGTTTACAGTATGTTGTTGCCTCTGAAACCGTCTATTTTTGTACATTTAATTCTATTCTACTGTATAAGTTGCTTAAAGCTTCAATAAAATATGTGACCCTTGACAACAAAACAATTTTTTTTTTAATTGAGATTTTTACATCATATGAAAATATAAATACACTTACTATTGATATATGGATTGTTAGGATAGGACAATATCTGGGAGAGATACAGCAGTTCGAAATATTGAGAAAATTGCCTTTGAAGTTGTCAATCAGAGGCACTGTAGCAGGCCATCCACTCACAAAAATACAGTTTTTTTATTTAGCGAAGGAAATTTACTAAATATCTTCATGAAACATGATCTTCACTTAATATCCTAATGATTTTTGACATAA
Source organism: Triplophysa siluroides (assembly GCA_006030095.1). Classification (NCBI taxonomy): domain Eukaryota; kingdom Metazoa; phylum Chordata; class Actinopteri; order Cypriniformes; family Nemacheilidae; genus Triplophysa; species Triplophysa siluroides. Next base: position 2,729,916 of record VCII01000558.1, read on the forward strand.
AAGAAAAATCTATAATTTTGACCCATACAATGTATTTTTGGCTTTTGCTAAAAATGTTCCCGTGCTTCTTAAGACTGGTTTTGTGATTCAGGGTCACATACTCTATTTGTGATTTTATGTGTATTTGATGTGAAGTGCTATAGATCTAATAAAATGTGTTGTATACTCAAATACCAATATGCATACAGGCTTTACATTATAAAAACTCAATAAAATGTTTATTAAGTTTAATAAATTGAATAAATTAAGTTGACTCTCGCTTACACTATGAGACAGGTGTCAGCATGCTCAGACATGAAACAATGAATCACAGGGAAGAACTTAGCTACTGTCTTTTCTGTAAGTGTATGGATTTCACAGTAATATGTCACGTACCTCACTCACTTGTGAATCACTTTGCATAATAGTGTCTGCTAAATGAATATGTAATGTAAATGGAACATATTTAAAAAAATACATTTTGTGATAAATAATGGACACTTATTTCTGTTTAAAGATTAGATTTTAGATTACAAGGAGAATCTTCAAGCTACATCAAATTAGACATGTGCCTAAAGCAGATAGGCCTATGTTATAGCCATGTTTAGTATTTGTTTTGTGTACTGGAAAAACATGAATTATGTCTGTGTATGTGCTATGATTACTCAAGACACGGTGAGATCTATAGTATTCTGCGTGCTTTCTGGATTTGCATTGATTTCACTTAGTCAACAAAGTTCATTTTCCTGTTCGAACCTGAATATGTTTTACCTTAGATTGTCCTGTCAGATGAGGAATGATGAGGTTCAAACATTGCAGGCAATCAAGTGCTATTTTTAGAAACAAACAAGGGAGAACATAACACCCCTAGAATCACGTAGCTTGCCCAGGTTGCAGATGTGTACAGAACATTTCACAGGGTGAACCATGAACCATGAGGGAATGATGAAATTGGTGCAAGAGTAACAGCAGCAGGTGTGATGTTGAGTATGTCTCATCATGTGCGTGTTCAATGCCACAAACACAAAACAAAAACAGTCTGGGACAAATCATGTACTGTTTCACATTACATGAAAGCTTAATATTGTTTTGATGAATCTTTCTGTTTAATCGGCAAAGCATTTTTTCACTTTGAAACATAAAATGGAAATATGATCTGAATATCTAGGAAATCCCCTCATAGGTCTTGGCTCAGTGTGAAGGCCCAACAGTAAGCTTAGCTTGGGAAAAGGATATTTTAGGAGAGGGACAAATGTCACGTTGTTGAATTTCTGCATTGCTGTCTTAATGTGACTCAACAACCATTTGGAATATAATCTAAAATAAGAAAATGTTATAATGGAACTCAACCCATAATATAACCAACAATGTAGTGCTTAAGTAACATAAGTAACACTGTTGAGACACCGATCAGATTTCTCACTAGATGTGATTATGAAACATGCTAGAAGGTTCTCAAAGATAAAGAGCAACAATACCACTGAACCTTGTTTGATTATATCATCACGATTTTTTCCTTTAAAGAAACTGTTGACCAGTGTTGGGTGTAACTAGTAATTTAGGGACTGCAATTTAATTACTTTTCCATTGAAAAAGTAAAGTAAGGGATTACTCTTATTTTTTCTGTGATTTAATTACACTTCTGATGTAATTGAACTAAATACTGTGTAATATATTCAATAGTGGAAATGACATACAAATTATAAGTCTAAATGTAAGCTTTATAATGTTTCCTTCTCACATTTGTATACTTTGGTCAGTTAATAAGAATAATTTATGGGTTACACTATATTTTAAGGTCTAATTCTCGGTATTAATAAACCCTTAACTATGACTTTTGCCTCAGTAAACTACTTATTTGTTGCTTATTAATAGAAAGTAAGGTAGTTGTTAGGTTTAGGTATTAGGTAGGGAAGTAGAATATGGTCATGTTGAATATGTGCTTTTTAAGTACTAATAAACCACCAATATGTTAAAAATAGGCATCTAATAAGCAACTAGTTGATATTGAGAATTGTACCCTATACTAAAGTGTTACCAATTTATGTAGTTATTTATTATTTATTTGAATGAATTAAATAAGCCGTTTCATGTCAATCCTTGAATCAGCTAAGGTTTTTAAGGTTGATGTAGGATATAGAAAGTAATTAGTAATAAGTAATTAATTACTATTTGGAAAGAGTTATTTGTACAGTAATCTAATTACATTTTTGAATATGTAATATTCATGACAACTAGTAATTAATTACTTTTTCAGAGTAACTTACCCAACACTGCTGTTGACGAGATTGTCTTTTAAAGATTGTAAGGTGAAATATCATCTTCACTTCAAGCAGATTGCTTGGAAGTATGAAGCATTGAGGTCTGTAAGGATTATTAAGCAACATGGCTCTCAGCATGACTGTGACAACAGTCACACACTTTACATGTGCTCATGCACCTTGTCATGTGGTCCTGCGGATACAGCTTCCATTAGACACTTGGTGACGGTTAAATGACTCTTTTTACCAATTTAGTATAATCTATCAGACTGACCATGAAGCAATAGAAACACCTGTTCTGGAATCTTCTCACATTTGGCTGAGTATTTACACTCGGCCAATTCTGGTTACATCAGCTCTAATGGCTGCAAAGACTGATTTTACTCCGCCGCCATGTTGAAATCAAAAGCGACGCAGATGTGGGAAGAAACCCGGAAGGACAGATAGACTGCAATGGTTTGGACAACAAACCTGGAGTAGTAAAACAATTTATAATCTTAAATGTGACAATATAAGCATAGATTGAATGTCACACAAGCTGTTTTCCTTGACCACTTAAGCCGTACCATCACATATTAGTGACTTTTTAAACTGCCATAAGCGGGTTTCATTCGCACACACACAGCTCTAACGTTGTTTTTAAACGCATCATTTGTTTATTCATGTCACAGACACACGATGGCAGTCCAAACCATTAGAGTCTATCTGTCCTTCCAGGTTTCTTCCCACCTCTGCCTCATTTTTGTCTATGAACAGACAAATCGTTTCCTGAATGTTGTTTCCTGTAACCTTTATCACATCAAATGACCTTTTAGCAGTTGAATGGAATGACTTATTTGCCTTGGGGAGAAAAATGAGAGAAATGGTGTCCTCTCTCCCTTTGTAAATATCCTCACACGCATCAAGCGTTATACTGTAATACACACCTTTTAACAAAAAACATACAATGACAACACAGGGGGAGATCTACACACACACCTGAAAGGAAACAATCATCGGTTATGTGTGACCAAAGAGATTAAATGATAAAAGGTAGCTTGTAGTTTCCCCTTTCCATCAGCTCTTGTAACATCATGATGTGGGACAGAAGGGTCACATTTCATGGTTAGTATGATACTCATTACCATACAAATGTGAATTGGTTTTGATGAAATCAACTTCAAAGGGGAAGTTCTTTGTCACAGTGCAGTTCTATACATCCAGTTTCATTTCAGGATCAGGCTGAATGATAAGATTAAAGCAACACAGACAAGATAAAATAAGCCTGGTATAACATTACACATGTTTAGTTGGCACAGCTTCTGATTAATGGTGAAGTATAAAGTTCATTTACACACGTAATCTAATTATTTTCCTCTTTTGAGCTCATTTGTATATGCTAAAATGCCTATACATATGCAAAGATTCCATTATTAATGTTGGAACCTTACTCATCAGCACCAATGTCAAGGTCTATTTTTACCTTGTGTATTTGGCATTTTGTGGATTCCTTTATGTTTAAAAAACCTAACCACCAAACATTAAATTACATTTACTGTTTATGATATTTCATAAACGCACGAGGACAGGTGATCAGTTACGTACTGAACTCTTCAAGTGTGATTATGTTTCTCCTGAGGTTTTGCAATATCAAGAAAGATGATAAACAAAGCCACGTGTTGAAGAACGCTGTCGAAGGGGGCGGAGCCAGGAGAACTTCCGGATTCTCCTCCTCACAATATAAATACAGCTGCGCACTATTATCAACAGAGACATTTTCACAGCATGATTTAAAATAGCAGCAACTAAGATAAAATCACCTTTCAGCTTTTATTTTTCTATAATTCCCGTCCTTTTCCCACTCGTCTTCACATCTTAACAATGCCATTTCTTGGTCAAGACTGGCGCTCACCTGGTCAAAGCTGGGTGAAAACCGAGGATGGATGGAAAAAAACAACGAAAGATGAGAACGAGACGAATAACAATGTTTCGGAACGGAAAAGGTCAGTTTAACCTAGTCGGCATTGGCATGTCAAGCGTGAGAAGTGATTTTTCATGTGGCGAACGCTTTAAAAACAGTGTCAAACAAATGGCGTAGTTTTAAATGCAGACGCAATGTCTACGTCAAATTCATGGACGAACAAATATGTTTCTGGTACATCGAAAAACTGTTTACTGTTTACTTCCGTCGCAAAAAGACTCATAAAGCAACATCAATACTTGGAAGGATGTTGGGGATGCGGAGCTCGAATTACAGCATTGCAGTAAATAGCTGGCATATGCCTTTGTGTTTACTCATCAGCTGTTTATCAAGTTGCTATTAATAACTCGATAGAGGGATAGGTCATATTTACCGTTTCTAGAACTGTCGCAGTAAAGTGATACCTAGAGCCACTTTGTATAATAAATATTTTCAAATGAGTTATATGTTGTGTTTGCTTGCGATATACATACAGGTGTAACTGAAAGAGGAACATAAAGAAAACATCTAAACGATTTTCGATTCTCCTTTCAGCTATTGCAAAGAAGAATATGACAAGGAGAATTTGATCCTGAGCATTAACTATGATGTGGCAGCGAAGAAGCGGAAAAAGGACTTGCTGAACAACAACACAAAGATTCCTTGTAAGCATTACTTTACTTAACAACAAACACGAGCAACAAAAAACACGAGCAAATACAGCAAAAACATCACGTTTTGTTGCTTCATTGCAGATTTTCACAGAGATAAATGGATATATGTTCACAAAGGAAGTACCAAGGAGGTATGTCTTGTCAATTATCTTATAGTGGAAGTCTGTGGAAGTACAACAGACAAGTGGTTGACTAATTCTTTCATTCTGATCATTTTACCCAGCGTCATGGATATTGTACTTTAGGAGAAGCGTTTAATCGCTTGGACTTCTGCAGTGCCATCAAGGATACCAGACGATTCAATTATGTTGTTAGGGTAAGTACTCCAATATACTTATGGAAGGCTGAAGAAACTGTGACAGTAGCCAGACTCTTGAGAAGAAGGGGTTAAGTCTTGGCCTCTGGCTGTTTGTCAGTGGTTTTACTCTTATCATTGCACACCAGACAAGACAAGAGCTCCGCTTCATAGCAGATGCACAGGCACCATATTTGAACTATATTCTCCCTGGAAAAAACAGCATACAATGGTTTGTTGGTATAATCTGATATATATAATCTGGGCTCCCAACATGGCCATGCGGGTTTACCTTGCTTAAGATCACTAAATGTTTTTCTTGAGATGTTCTTGATTTCCTCAATCCAGGGATAAAATTAAAGGTCATTTTGATGTTTGGTTTGATGTTGAGGTCACTGTCACAATGTCACAACAGACAGCTGAGTTGAGTAAAAGAAGGCCACAGTTTATGAAACCAAAACGGAAAGTCAAGTGACTTAGGTGCCCGTTTGCCCCCCACCCCCACAGGCCTTTCTGCATTGTGACCCTGAATTCTGATCTGATCACTTGACTCCACTGTGATCTCGAGTAAACTATGATGAGCTTAAGGTGGTCATGATTTGGGTCATAATGCATCATTTTAGATGACAGGTCAATACGTGAAGTCAAAGTCACGTCAATATAGCTGTTTACTTGTAGGTTATGATGAAAACCTAACTTTATGGTTTTATCACATGGGGTCTGCGTATTAGTGTTTTTGTTTATCTCTGTATTTCCAGGATGGTGTTGAGACATAGTAGTGTCAGGTTTATCTTGTAGTCTCATGGTTGTCTGGCCTTGTGCTGGTGTTGTGTCAGAGCTCGGTTACAGAGATCAGGTTTAGGAGGAATGGAAAAACAGTCCCATTAGACCACTTAAAACGCAGCTCGACAAAGACAGACTTAATATCACAGCCTGTCATTATCAACATGAATGTACCTCTCTGATGTCACGCTGTGTCATGGTGTCAAAACACAACTATTTATGCCTTAACGGCAACAAAACATTACCACTACACTGAGTAATGCAAGTAATTATGTAATGTTAAGAGCAGCTGAATAATATAAACATTTAGTTTATGAACCTGTTAAGTCACTTGTTAGTTGGTGTAATGCCAAACAAGTCAGTTGTGGATGTCAGAAGTTGGTTAGGTAGAAGGTGCGGATAGAGACGACCGATCGTACTGCACATAAAGGCACTTGAAGCGGTTGTAATGTGCTGTGAAGGGGGGTGGATGACAATGCTCACATGCTTCTAGGTCGAGTGTGGGTCATTGTTGCTCCGTGATGTGGATCGTGCTGCTCTTACATGCCCGTCATTCCACCCAGCAGCCGCTTGAGAGCACAGCTCGACCCCCTTACTATCTGCTCTTGGCTGTCCTGACTTTTCCAAATTAACTTGATGTTGCAAATCCACACCTGGATCGGTTTCATACGAATGAACATGTTCACGTCTATCAAAAACACTAATGCCCAAACTTCCTTCCATTTGTTCCCTTAAAAATGTATGGTATTATTGTTCATTAAACTGTTATGATTTGAGGGAATTGTGTTTCGCTGATTTAATATGGAATTCAAAACAGCGCTGCTGAAAGGGACATTAGCCAGAGAGCGTGTTTGAGGGGAGAGAGAGAGCGTTTCTGAGTCTTTGTTTTTGCCAAGGCTGGAGAGCATTGAATATAACAGTCTGTAAGTAATGCTGGAACACCGGGTCTCTCAGTCTGACCTCTCAAATTTATGTCTTAACATTTCAGCTGCTGGAGCTCATCGCCAAGTCCCAACTGCCTTCTCTTAGTGGAGTGGCACAGAAAAACTACATGAACATTCTGGAAAGGGTTGTGCAAAAAGGTAAGCTCAACTCTCACATATTTGCCAAACTATTAGTGAAACATTAGTATTGTGTATGTTTTATGCTTACAAAGTATCTGGTTATTTATCCAAAGACTTCTTGCATTGAAATATTGTTTTGGTTAATGGGGCAAACTTTTGATTGGGCTTATAGGACAATTGGTAAGTGTCTGTCATATGACTAGCTCTTTATCTGGAGTCTCTCACAACAACAAATGACAGTGGTGGGCTTGACTAGGACCACATAGCCTACGCTGGAAAGTGTGACAGACCCTATGAGAGCTAACAGAAATCTCAGGCATACTGTAAACCACAAGTCCTTTCAACCAAACAAAAGTTCCAGGTTGTTATGGTGAACCAAGTGATTTGCAGTACAACATGCAATGCTACTTTTTCACTACTATTATCACTTTTGATCACTTATTCTTGTAAAATGTATGATAGAAATGGGTTGTTATTGAGTGTTTTGTGCACGTGTGCATTTGGCAAGAACGTAAAAGGTTATGTAACAAACAGATCCTGTAAACACTAATACCCATAGTGTTATGTCCTTGAGACTTTATCAAATCTTCTTTCTTTCTCAGTTCTAGACGATCAGCAAAATGTTCGACCAATTAGAGAACTACTACAGACACTACATGCATCATTGTGCAGCCTGGTTCAGGACATGGGGAAGTCTGTTCTGGTAGGCAACATCAACATCTGGGTGCACCGCATGGAGAACATACTGCAATGGCAACAGCAGCTCGACAACATTCAGATCAACAGGGTGAGTGCAACAGCTTAAGAATATATTGTATGTAAAACACACATTCATTTTATTGAAGTCAATCTGCAGAGCTTTGGTGGTATAATGGGTAATAAAGATGTTCCCGGGTTATAATCTTTTGTTATTTCTGGAATAACAGATAATTCAGATCTGACCAATGAATTATCACTTTAACCCTGAATTTGGCTGTCGGGAACGCTGTTCCAAGACCATCTATAATGTTTAGCCAGGAATATGTGAAACTATGTCAAATCTACTGTTATGTGACTCTTAAGACCCCAAATGTAAACAGATGTTATTCTTTGTCAATCTACCTAGCCCACAAGCAAAGGGATGACATTCCTTGACCTGCCAGCTAGCTTACAGCTGAACATCATGCACCGTCTGTCCGATGGGCGAGATCTGGTCAGCCTGGGTCAAGTATGCCCAGACCTAAGTGTGCTGACAGAAGATCGTCTGCTTTGGAAGAAACTGCCAGTATCACTTTACAGACAGACAGGTAGATGCCTGTTTAAATTCAACGTCCAGTTCTTAAAGAAATAGTTCACCCAAAATCCGGTTCACTAAATTTGGCAAAATTCTGCATACTTTTTTCTTTTACACAGATCCGCAAGCGTCTAATGGTGTCAGATAAAGGCCAGTTGGAATGGAAAAAGATGTATTTCAAACTCTGCCGGTGCTACCCACATAAAGAGCAATACAGTGACACACTACAGTTCTGCACACACTGCCACATCCTATTCTGGAAGGTGAGATGAGGATTCGTGATATAAGACTAGCTTTGTTTTTTTTTTATAGCAGTAACCTAATTATAGTTTGTATTATTTGTCTGTTCACTACAGGATACAGACCACCCTTGCACAGCCAATAATCCAGAGACCTGCTGCAAGCCAGTCTCTCCACAGGGGTTTATCAACCTTTTCAAGTTCTAGGAGGCGCTGCGTGAGCGGCCATGTGTATATAGTGTCAATAGTGATAAGGATTCCTGGATGACTTGAGGCAGGGAAGAGAAAGTGGTCTGATAGCGTTAAAAGATTTTTGTGATGAAGCAAGTATGGAAACTACATGTAAGAGTAATAAGTTGTGTTCGGGCAATATTTGAAGGTAGTTTTTATTTATAAGGAATGTATGTCTATTTATTTAGCACAGATCATGTTTACTCGGAAGAAAGTTTGGGATCAGAGTGAAATTTAAATGATCCTACTTGCATTTAAAGTTGCCGGGATGCCCTGGCCACTTCTGTGAATGTAATATAGGTTTGTTTTTGGCAAACTCTATTGGACTGTTGATTGAAGATGCATATTTGTGCTTCAGCGAAAAAGTGCATGTGGGTATGTTTACCAAAATGGCCTTAACACTGGTGTGCAATACTTTTTCCAAGTATGTTTTTTTTTTCACTTTTATACATTTGATATTTTCAGTGGTTTGTGTTTTAAATCTGCTTGTTTTTCTAAATACAATAAATACATGAGTACTTGTAAGCTGTTCTGAAGTACAGACTCGTCTAATGTGCCTTATCGTTTTGAGTGGTCAAAAGCAAATGATGGTAGAAACTGATGGTGGAAACATTTGTTATTCACTTGCATATGGCAAATCTGAATAAAATCCTTTTCGTTCAGTGGAATTGATAAGTTTTATATATAATACATATATACTTGTACACGTACACATACTGCTGCATACTTACTTTACTATCATCTTGTGGCTTTAAAATTCATAAGGTGTGTGACAGGTGGTACACTATACAGTAGATGTGATTTAAAAATCAAATGTTTTTGTAGTAGGGTTAAAAAGAACTATTCTAAAATTATATGCAGAAGCACTGTATAATCTGCACTAACAGTAAAAATTTGGTAAAAAAACGCTGTTTTTGCTATGTATTTATTGTGTTCATTGATGTTTCAACACAATGAGTAGGCATTCAAATACAGAATGTGCATTTTAAGAATAACATCAACATTTTCTTATATTTTCAGAAAATAGTTTTATTTCTAATGTAGCTTTTAAATCCACACAGTGCGAAAAAATAAAAATTCAGGAGGCATTTAAGACACTTTACAGTATTAGTGTTATTTTTAGTTAGTCTTTTTTATCTTAGATATTTTTATATGCCCCCTTACCAAGTTGAATTGGATATCCGTTAAAATGTCAATGGTAAAACGGACTTCAGTTTGACAAGAGTTATACACTATATGGACAAAACTTTGTTTATCAAATCCAGTAATTCTGATCAAAACAAGTATTAATGCATACAATACCATATTTAACTAAGAATTTGGTCTTCTATCTTAATTGCAACAGTTGTGGAAGGGTCTTTTTTTTCCTGAAATGACTTTACCCTATCATTCATGGGTTTAAGTGATTTGTTCAAGTGTTTGGCTTAAAGTCTGCAAGTCATACCAAAGAAGTGGGGTTCGAGTCTGGGATTTATGCAGACCAGTCAAGTTTTTCCACACTAGATTGAATCAATCTTTTCTTTTTAAGCTTGCTTTGTGCACATGTGCATGGTAATTTTGGAGCTGAAAAACTGTTGCTTTAAAATTAGAAGCACACATCCTGTAGCATTAGGATTTGTGCTCATGGAAATTACTATTCTAGTCAAACCTGTTCAGGCGGCATCCCAATCCTTTTGTCCATATAGTGTAGGTTTCCGTTTCTTAATATAAAAGCTGAATACATATTACTGCGTATATAACTGTCTATAAATCTACTTACAAAGCCACTTCAGGTTTGTTTACTTTTGCTTGGCTAACGTTACATTATTAGGTAAAATGCTGATTTTGCACTGGAGGAGTAGCCTATAGCAGCCTTAGAAAATGTCAAGTAGGTTAGTTTTACAATTAAAACTATGTAATTGTATGTAATACTACAGTAGTGTGGCCTTAAATTCAACATACCATGCCATGCAGTAATAAAAGGTGTTAAATGATGCAAAATATGCTCTTATTGAAATTTAAGTTTTCAGGTTTCAGGTTTGAAATATATGACATAAACTGATAATATTCTGTGTATATCAAAAGAAATAAATGCACCTATAAAGCTGTTCCATGTGGCACATATTGCCCCTAATTAAGGTTGTCACGGTATACTATACCAGCTGAAGTATCTCGATACCAAGTAGTATCACGATGCTGTGCCATGTTCATAATTCAAATCTATACAAAAAACACAGATTTAGATTAAATATTTTGTAGCAAATACTGTAGTATACTTAAATATAGACTATGGTAAGACTTAAAAACACTAGTGTCTATGAGTTTTAGTAGTAAATACTTAAGAACACTAGATCCTTTTTCACGTGGGAACTAATTCAAATGTGGTACAAATTTCATTGATACAGCAGTCTTTATAAAGGAAAATATTAGGCTTACTTTAAATGCAGAACTAAGACTCCCAGCAGGTGGCGTCATTTTTCCACTGAGTTAGTAAATAATAATCCAACCAACTCGTTCAAAACGCAAATTTGAATCATACAGGGCTCTCAAGTCTCACGAGACACGCGAATTTCAACTCGACCACACGCCACACCTTGTATTTCTCACGCAGAGAAATTTCCAGGATAACGCCCACCAAGTAGCGCCGCTATTAGAGGAATGAAGTGAGCTCCCCATAGAGTTCAGAAGGCCCTGCCACGCACCAACTAATCATAAAAATATATAGCTACCGAACAGCCAATCAGAAAATAGCATTGCTGTATCCGGGTAAGATTTAGAAATTCCCGCAACAACAACGTTTACATTCTGATTCCAACGACACATTTTGTGATTCACGGGCTCGCTCGACACGGCATTGATTCAGATGCTCGCTGAAGTAGCTACAGGAGATGACAGCTGTCACATTGATTCACATCTCGCCGAAGCTGCTAAAGCGAATATATGTGTCCAGGGAGCTGGTAGGTTAGCTAACAGTTTGACCAGAGTATGTGAACTAGCCTAGCTAGCCGGTTGACTCCCTGCTAATTTCAGCAGCTATTCTGACACTTGTTTAGTATTAGTTCTGATTCAGAAGGAAAGAAAAAGGAAAGAAAAAACTAAAATATTACTAATTATTATGGAATAATAATTTGCCTCGGCCCTGACATCTTTGAAATAGACAAATGCAATAATTAATATTTGTCTATTTCAAAGATGTCAGGGAAGAGGCAAATGAGCATTCTTTCATGCCTTGCTCTGAAGGATCAGCTCCCTAAAAAGGTGGCCAGGTCAGAGAAGGAGACTGTGGAGAAGACAGTAGTGGAGGACACTGTGGAGGAGACAGCTAGGGTGTCAGTAGAGGATGAGGAAGAGACTGTGGAGGAGACGATAGAGGAGACAGTGGAGAACCCACTGGAAACAGGGAAAAAGAGAGGATTAAGTAGAGCAGCCACCTATAGGTTTTTCTTTAAGAAGGAGTGGTCAACCCGATGGCCATTCATCACAATGGGAACCATCAGCTCCTTCTACTGGTGAATAAGATAACTCCTAAACAACTAAACAAAACCAGGAACAGCTTGGAACTAGATGGAACTCTGTCATCCATCATGACAGTGAAAATAGCTGGCCTAAAATCACAGTGTTTCAAATGGGAGCCACCACCTACAATAAACAACACCAACTATTATCTCTCTCACACACACACACAAACCTGCATTAATATATGCTGAATTAAATAAATATTATTTTATTTGTATCAATTTATGTCACATCTTTCATATCAGACCCCTGTCCCCACTCAAGCCGCCGTCGCCGCCAAAATCTCACTCTGAACTCCCGGGATAACTGGAAAATCCCAGCTTAATCCCTTATCTTGGTTTTGTGCAAGTACCCCTCTGATGTCATTATATTTTATTATAAAAAGATAGATGTAAGCGTTCAATTTAATATTAATGCGCATATGCAACATTAACTTAAAGTTCTTACACTCCTGTAAGCCAAGTAACAACACAAAAGATGACAAGATATCACATTTAAGCAGACATTTCTTTTAAATGTGCAATTTAAATCACTTAAAATAATGAATTGCTTTGCTTTACACATACTTGCCAATAGGGTGCTCTGTTAGGGCTTGACAATCATTTGAACATGAATGACAGCTAGACTATTTGAAAATCATTTGTTTTTAAATAAATTTCATTTGTTTTTAAATAATCAAAGTTAAGTGTAAATGTAAGCAATAAGTAGTTGTAAAATTATGTTAAATCTGATACAATGAACATAAAAACAGCTATAATGAAATATTTAAAAACATTAGCTTTGTAACATGTTCCCATAATGAGGAATTATGACGCATCAAAAAAATATTCAAATATAAATATATTTAAATTAAACACTACAAAAAGTACACATCCTACAGGTTTTAGTGAGGTATTATAAATTAATGACACTTTAAGACTTCCCATGCATATTTTACATTTCTGAAACAAACTTGAATATTATTTAGACGAACTGACCTCTCTCATTCACACAATTAAGATTTATAAGAAATTAAACTTAATAGCATCATGTGATCAATTACAATTCAAAATCGAATTGATCCGCCTATTAACACATTAAAATAACTCCCAAATAAGAGGTAGTCAGTGCCGTGCATACATATTCTGTTGCCACATTCAAAACTCTATTTAGCCTTTTTCTGTAATAGTGCAAATTAATAAGACTGAAACCCTTTTTCACAACAGTGCATAAAAGAGCACATGTGATTTCCCTTACGGTGTGCAGCCATTAACACAAAGAGAGCTGGACTAAAGTCTTGACAGGTCAGCTGTGCATGATTCCAGAGCTGGTGGTTTATGTCCTAATCATGTGTTCATCATTCATAGGCTCTAAAAGCAGAATTGAAACAGACGTCATACATTTTAACGTGGTCATACTTGCTTCATTTTAATACCAGCAAACTATTTTCAACAAAAACATGCATTGATGTTTTGGTTTATACCAACCTAAAACAGACGCTAGATAAAACATCATTACTGTTCAACACAGGTCACAGAGGGGCACATTCTCTCTTTCAGAGTTTTGAATGATCCACTCAATGGCATCCCATCCCTATGACAAACAATGTTATGTTTAGCTTTGGTGATCATCTTTAGAGAATACCCTAATGTAAGTCCATCAAACTGTTTTTCGTTATTGCAAAAAGACAAAACTCCATAAATCTAGATTTCTTTTTAGGAAACATTCACAAAAATAACAGCGGTTGGGCACAAAAATACTATCGGTTGCTTCTACCACATATTGCTTATTCATGGCACTTCTCTGATTGTGTCGGAGAAAAACAGGAACTACTGTTACTACATAAATTCCCATTTATTATTATTATACCACAAATGTAATCACCACATGATAACATCATGATGTTAGAGGGAATATTCCAAGAGTTTCCATTAGTCAAATTAATATTTATATTACCAAGTGAGCACAAAAGGCACAGCCTACCTACCTTCCTTGCATTGGCTGACATTGTTAGAGCCATTAACCCCTCCAGATAGCTGCTAAGGCTGACCCCTTTCACTGTGATAATAGCCTCTTGGGTCAATACCGTTCTATGGGAGAAATCGAAAGTCTTTTTTTAAACAGTTTTATGCTTATTTGCTTTTAATTGTATTTTTTTATATTTGAATTGCTTATCTTTATATGTGTAGATGCAAATATAAAAAAATAGCAAAAAAAAAATAGGTGGAATACGTTTTTGCCCCCATTTTTCATGAGCGGAACTCAAAGATCTAAGACTTTTTCCAAGTACACAAAATGCCCTTTTTCTCTAAAACATTGTTTAACAAGGCCAGGGAGTGGCCACAAAAAGGCCACTCTAAAATGAGCAGTTTTACTGTATTGGGGGAGCCTAAAAACTAGTCAGTATCTGGTGTGACCACCATTTGCCTCACGAAGTGCAACGCATCTCCTTCGCATAGAGTTGATCAGGTTGTTGCTTGTGGCCTGTGGAATGTTGGTCCACTCCTCTTCAATGGCTGTGCGAAGTTGCTGGATATTGGCAGGAACTGGAAAATGCTGTCATATACGCCGATCCAGAGCATCCCAATCATGCTCAATGGGTGACATGTCCGGTGAGTATGCTGGCCATGCAAGAACTGGGATGTTTTCAGCTTCCAGAAATTGTGTGCAGATCCTTGCAACATGGGGCTGTGCATTATCATGCTGCACCATGAGGTGATGGTCGTGGATGAATGGCACAACAATGGGCCTCAGGATCTCGTCACGGTATCTCTGTGCATTCAAAATACCATCAATAAAATGCACCCGTGTTCGTTGTCCATAACATACGCCTGCCCATACCATAACCCCACCGCCACCATGGGCCACTCGATCCATAACGTTGACATCAGCAAACCGCTCACCCACACGACGCCATTCAACGCTGTTTGCCATCTGCCCTGTACAGTGAAATCCGGATTCATCCGTGAAGAGAACACCTCTCCAAAGTGCCAGACGCCATCGAATGCTCACTCAAGTCGGTTACGATGACGAACTGCAGTCAGGTCTAGACCCCGACGAGGACGACGAGCATGCAGATGAGCTTCCCTGAGACGATTTCTGACAGTTTGTGAAGAAATTCTTTGGTTATGCAAACTGATTGTCGCAGCAGCTGTCCGGGTGGCTGGTCTCAGACGATCTTGGAGGTGAAGATGCTGGATGTGGAGGTCCTAGGCTGGTGTGGTCTGTGGCTGTGAGGCCGTTTGGATGTACTGCCAAATTCTCTGAAACGCCTTTGGAGACGGCTTATGGTAGAGAAAGGAACATTCGATTCAAGGCAACAGCTCTGGTGGCCATTTCAGCAGTCAGCATGCCAATTGCACGCTCCCTAAAAACTTGCGACATCTGTGGGATTGTGCTGTGTGATAAAACTGCACATTTTAGAGTGGCCATTTATTGTGGCCAGCCTAAGGCACACCTGTTTAATAATCATGCCGTCTAATCAGCATCTTGATATGCCACACCTGTGAGGTGGATGGATTATCTCGGCAAAGGAGAAGTGCTCACTAACACGTATTTAGACAGATTTGTGAACAATATAATATTTGAGGGTAATAGGCTTTTTGTGTACTTCAAAAAAGATCTTTTGAGTTCAGCTCATGAAAAATGGGGGCAAAAACAAAAGTGTTGCGTTTATAATTTTGGTCAGTGTATATTAAACTTACATCTCTGGATTTTCTGGATGAGGTCTGTAGACAAGCCTTTCATCAACGGATATTAAATTTGTTAGGGTTATCTAAAAGGAGAGATGCATTTCTTCAGTTCAACTTTAACTGAGGATATACATTTATAGTTATTTAGATAAAGGCTCTTTGTGTTAAAGGGATAGTGATCACCCGAAAATGTAAATTCTGTTATCATTTACTCAGATTATAAGCGATTTTGTCACTGCAAATCGCCAGTGGGCATTCCCTCTAGTGGTTGCCTGAGTGACGACATCCACTGATCAAGTTAGCTCTACCATCTTCCTATTGGCTGTCGCTTCTGAAAGTCGCTCTTCATTTGCATGAAGTTGAAGATTTCTCAACTTTTTCGCGTCGCTAGACACGCCCCTCCGGTCACCAACGGTTGCGATTGTTCGTGTCGTCGGAAGTCGCCAGCTCTCCATTGAAATGAATGAGATCGCGTCGCTCTGCCGCTGCTAGTTTCTGGATGTCTGAATGGGGCTTTACACAGTGTCCTAACCAAACGCGATGCGATGAGATTTCTTTGATAAGCAATTTGTCTGTCCACATACAGAACGCGAGAAGGGGGCGGGGCTCGGCAATCAATCACAAAACCCAGCCAATCAGAAAGTTTTTCTCTGTCCACGCCGCTGCTGAATAGTGCACACCACGTAGAGAGATGCATCCTGTTCTCATGACTTTAGTGATGCCTCGCCGGTCGCTTTGCTATAATTTAAGAATCTAAACATATGTAATCAAACCTATAGACTGTTCTCATCAATGTTACGCGATTCATATTCATAAGGGGCAAAACTAACATCGAATGAGATCATTGTGTTGGCGGAGCTGTTATCCTTAACGTCGCAAAAATAGAAACCGTTTCTAAAATACAAATGGCCGTTGCTCATTGCGCAGCGCTGTCACGGCTGGTTAGGATAAAACCTGATTAACATGGAAAATATATATTTTAAAATATACAAATGTGTCGCATCGCATTTGGTTAGGACATGGTGTTAGAATGTATCAAACTTGTATATGTACTTATGAACACAAAGTAAGATATATGGAATCATGTCAGTGACTCCCATAGTATTTATTTCCCCTACTATGGCAGCAAATGGGGGATGAGATCGGTTTGGTTACTGACATTCTTCCAAATATTTTCCTTTGTGTTTAGCAGAACAAAGAAATTAATACAGATTTGGAACAACATGAGGGTGAGTAAATGATGACAGAATTTTCATTTTCGGGTGAAATATCCCTTTAAGGCCTTGTAAAACAAACCCTTACATTTGTTGAGCAAAGTTCCATTTTCTTTTCTTCTGGGTCCACAATGGAATGTTCTTTTACATATGTCATGGTTCGATTTGTCCCTAAAATCTATGGAAGGAAAAAATGTACATTATAATATGCCGAACATTATGTACTGATCTTTGAATGTGTATTACATGAAACATGTCAGATGTCAAGACAAAAGACATAAGAACAAAAAAGCAGATTTTCCGCATATTATCTTATGTACCTGACCCATTAGTCACAATAACAAAAAATAGCATTGAAGAATAATGTCTAACCGCTCTGACAACCCCTGGAAGACCCCACTCTGTGCTCAGGAGCCGATGACTGTGTAGACGTCCATTCGTGTCCAAGTTCCTATCAAGAACATCCACTCCAACGACACTAGGATTCATTGGATTGGGATATTTCCTCATGGCTGCTTTGATCACTGTCTCCCAAGGATAGCTATGAAAATACACATTAGCACGTTACAAAGACTTATAAGGAAGTTAACAAAAATTACCTAACAGCTATTTTGGGAAAGCTAAATAAGAGTGTTGATCAAATCAGGTGCAGTATGAACATTGCGCAAGTGTACAGTAAACGACCGAATGATGCTACTGGTGTTCTGACGAACAGCCGGCAATAGGCCCAAATGAATGAAAATTTGCAAATGAATACTCAGACTTGCATTATATTGTTTGAGTGAATCGATACTCTGAAATTGAAAAATAGGCGAAATGTCAGGAAGAACACGACTCAGCGGATGATGCTGGAATCTCGTACGCACGAGCGCTGCTTTCCTCCTTAATGTTGCTTGTACCTGAATATGTGTTCCGTGCTCCAGATCTTCATTTCTGCAACAATAAATATGTGCCTCCATAAGCCGATGGACTGAACTCATAAATTCGTATTTTTACGCTCTGTTCGTATGACACAGGCTCCAAGATGCTCCTCGATTAGTGCAATGGACCCTCCCTGTCACAACGGCAACTACCAATAGGCATAAAGCCTCGTGCCACTGACGCTTTTGACAGCTTGATATGTGGATCGGGGTAACGTTAGCGCTGCTAGTGTAAAAAGTAAACTGTGTGGCTAATTCAGGTCATTTTAATTTACGTAAGATGATCATTAAATAATATTTATAGTTGCATAAACCTTTACTCTTTTTGATAAGTGATAAGACATACATGAAAGTGTATTGCTAAAATTGCCATTATTGAATACAAGAAACAGTTGAATAACAAGAAACACAGATGTAAGTTAGTTACCTTTCATGTAAGTTAGTTGTTGTTGTTGTTCAGTTGACATTATAGCTGCGGTTAACCAAGATGGCATAATACACAGGGGAATTCCTGTCTGGAAATTACGTTTTTAAAGCGCATGCGCGTGCTCACAGCTACGTATATCACTGTGTTTCCGTGGCCGGTGTTTCGTTTTCGCATTCACTCCGTTTACAAGTTTGGGTTGTTGGTGTTATTTGTGGTTCTGAAAGATGGACGCCGACGTTGTTATACGCTCTGGTAAGTGTTTAACTTACAGCCATTTAATGTGCCATTGTCATAATAACGTTTTTTTTTAATTACTAGGTTCCACCAATAAACCCTTAACCCAATTTGTATTTTGTTGGACAAGTAAATAGGCGTACAGCTGTTAATTCTGTTGCTTTTGTACTTTTCTATATTTCAAACGCCTGTTCTCTTATCCAACAGAAAAACAATTGCAACGAAATTTAACATGTCTCAGCAAGCGTATGACAGGGTCTTTGGTTCAGAGGATGTCCAGCTGTTTGTGTCGTTCGCGCACGATCACGGAGTATGAAGCACAAGTTGTCACATCTCAGACCACAGATGTGGGAAAAGCCTCAAAGCTGGTGGAGGTCGTCATTAGAAAGGGTCGCAGGGCATGCAGCTCGTTCCTTTCATGCCTCGCCATTTGTGACCCGAAGCTGTATGAAAGTGTTACTGGATATCCAGGTTGGACAACCTTTTTAAAAACAACTGCTACTGTATAAAGTGCGAATTCATTGTTGATGATCCACATTCATATATTCTTCATTTGCTGTTATTTAGCACCATTCAGTCACAAGGACCATCACCACTCAGAAGACATCCCATTGTCAGGTATACATTTTTTGCTTATGTCATCCAACTAACTGTGATTAGCAACTCAGTAAATTAGATTGAAAGACTCATAGTATTTACATATAATTTGCTTGGGCTGAATAGATGCACCTCATTCTTTTAATAGCAGGTTTGCATTATAGGAAGTCTCATAGTGTTGGTCAGGGTGATGAAATATTTTTCCATTCATGCTGAATGGGGAATCAATGACACTTCCTGATATTACCTAATTTAAGCTTCAAACATGACTACCTCACACACGTTCACTAAAATAAGCAGTATAATGGAAACCGCATACTTTCTCACTTCTTACTAAGACTGATGTATTGTGTCCGGTTTTTGCTCATACTTGTGTCCTTTGTTTGTTTGTCTCTTTTATAGAAAAACAAGCTTCTATTCCAAATTGTATTATAAACATACACAACTCTTCCCTGCAACATTGTATTTTTGGAAATAACAATCGCCAATGCATTACCTGTGACCAGCATTCTCTTCTCTCTCAGAATGATGCAATAAATGGTAAGAGCTCTGAAGGAAAAAATATAGGTCACATCTCTACTTATATTGCTCCATGTAAGGGCTATAACGTGCTATGTCTGATCAGTTCATTGTATTTTATATATTTATGTAGAACGAAGTTGTACAATGTATAAGAACAGTTAATACAGTTATTTTGACAATTATCTTTTTATTAGTCGTTTAGATTCAAGATTTTTATTTAGTTTCTACCTCACGAGAACATAGGGTAGAAGGTCAACAGACATCAAATAAATGACAATACAAAGTGAATAAAAGTATCAATTAAAGTTAAATTGCAATAGAAGTAAAACAAATAAAAGGAAAAAGGTTCGCAATAACAAGATGTACAATTTATGTATTGTACATCATGTCTCTCACAGAAACAGGTTGAATATTAAAAAAACACAACAACGCATTATAAACATGATTTGTTAGATTAATTCTACTTTTTTTTTACAAACAGTAGATGAAATGGAGGACAGTCAGAGCCATGAGCAGCTGATCCCAGCGCCGGACCCAATAAGTCGCAATGACATTCACGTGGAGAGGTCCCACATAGAATATGTCATCATAGGAGACCACAACAGCATGACAGTCACAGAGACTTTAAACTCAGAGGATGAAGAGGACACAGAGATTGAACCAGAATCGCTTAGTGCTTAAAAGATGTGAAATGGAGGCTAGAAGAGATCTACACATTTTGGGAGCTGCGGTTTTGTCAGTTTATCTCAGTTTGCATGGTCCATGATTCTACATGGGCATGCACATGTGCCTGGATGCACATGCCTTAAATTAACATATGAGGTGCTCAGTGGGTGCTGCTAAACGTTGTAAAGCGTTATTATACATTATCTTTCTGAACATGTGTACCATGATGTTGCCACTGGTTGCTCTGGAACGATATAGTTTCTGAGTGCTTAATATTTGTTTGTGCTAAACAAAAATGTTTGAACCATTGCGTAGCTGACCTTGCATTACTTGCAATTCTTTTATATGCTTTTTTAGAAGTAAAGCCTATAGCTGTTTCTAGTCTTGTGTAATTATGTCATAAAAGTTTAAAATGCTTATTTTGGATTTGATGTTGTAGTACTTATTCGGTCAAATATGCTCAATGTATGCCTCAAAGACTGTGGAAAGTTACTAGTAGGTAAATCTGTGATGTGATTTTATGTATTCAAATGTGGTTTCTGGAGAGACTAAGTACATTTTTTTCCTGTGGGGGTTGGGTATATGTATGTATTTTCAGTACATCTGAATTATGATTTTATCAACTAAACTAGACCTCATGTTTATGATATCTATGTATTTTTATTATAACGTTTTACTTGGTTGTTTACTTATTAATGTCACTTGATAGTTTTGAAGCACTATATTTTTCAATTTGTATATTTCTATGACTTTTGTAAGTGTTTATCAAAATAAAGATTATTTAATTTATCACAAAAGCCCTCATGACCTCTAGTGAACAAAGGACTCCAATACCCATATTGCCAAGGATTGTTTACATGCGTCACTTCCTCTAACTAAAACTTGCGTCTCGTCGGTTCTCCGTTTGAATCACTGAACAAATGAACAAATGAATAAATGAATAATACTAAGAACAAATTTTGTCCCGTAGATGAAGTGATCTAAACACGAGACTACAATGAAATAACGAGTATAACAGTGGAACATAGTTTAATAAACTTATGCCCACTGCTTGCTATCATCTAATTTCCCGCTGCGATGCATATGTAAGGCGGGAGGCTGTTTCCTGGCAGGTCTGCGCCGTTTGTTGTAATAACGAGGGTCACACTTGCTTCTAAAAATGCAAGTTACAGATATCGGATCAAGAGAAGAAGGGAAAATATGGCACCGAAAGCTAGCTTCGGCAAAACATGGGTAAGCTAACTAACGTTGTTCAATCACATCTGGTAATATTGTTTGATTCTAGTGTCGTGAGTGTTTAACAATATTGATTCTACACATTGCGTTTGTTGTCTTTTGTTTTTCAAAGAAAACTTTTTTTTAATCAATGTCTCCTAAATGTTTTTAGCATTTTGGTTACTGTGATCCGAAGCGCATCTGCTCGTCAAAGTAAAACGGTTCGATTTCTGCAAGTTGCTTTCGACACCACAGGAGAGTCGTTTCTTTCAGGAGACCACCATGGCAATATTTATGTGTTTGACATAAGCAGAAACAGGTGTAGTAGGCCTATACAACCTTTCTTTTGATTTGTTAAGTCATCTGTACTGTTTTAACACACTTACTCCTTTGCACAGATTTAAGCTGGTCCAGAAAACAAGTCAAGCCTGTACTGCATTAGCTTTCAACTTGAGAAGATCGACAGAGTTCCTGGTTGCCCTTGCCGATTACTCCATAAAGTGCTTTGACAAGGGTAAAAGGTGTAAGGTCTGTTTGTATACATAGCTACATGTAAACACATCTTTCTAACATGACCCATCTATTGTTCCAGACACCAGACAGCTCGTAAGCTGGATGCGGGGTCACGAGGGTGCAGTTTCTTCCCTGTCTGTCCACAGTTCAGGCACCTTCGCCATCAGCACATCTTCCGACACGGCACAGCTCTGGAACCTTGACACTTTCCAGAGAAAAAGGAAGCTCAATGTTCGTCAGTCAGTTGGCATACAAAAGGTTTGACATCACAAAACAAACTGATCCCCAACCAATTATTCTCACACTTTTTGTCGCTGTCTCATTCTTGTGTTTTGTGATGTTTTAGGTGTTCTTCCTACCCCGCAGCAACACCATTCTCAGCTGCTTCAGCGATGACTCCATTTTTGCTTGGGAGTGCGACACTCTTTTTTGCAAGTATCAGCTGCCTGTTCCACAGGACGGGCCCAGAATTCATTACAGGACTTTTGCTGTCACACAGTAAGATTATTGCTCATATGACCTGAGCGTTTGGTGCGTCTTCCGCTTGAGTGCATGTATGTTATGTGCATTGTTTCTTCACAGAGATGGGAAAACGCTTGCAGCTGCTGGACGCTCCAACTTTCTGCATTTGTGGTGCCTGGATAGCCGCCAGCTCTTGAGAGTAATTCAGATGCCTTTGAAAGTTAAGACAGTTAGACATCTGGATTTCCTGCCTGATAGTTTTGATGGAGGATCCAATCAGGTACACATGACTAGCCTGCAACATTAAAAAAGTCTGCATGCCTTTTTATTTATTGTATTAGTAAGAGTTGCATTGTGTTAAAACTACTGAACTTGTCTCTTGTCAGACTCTGGGTGTTTTAAGTCAAGATGGTATCATGCGCTTCCTAAACATTCAGACTTGCAAGCAGCTCTTTGAAATAGGGTCTTATGAGGATGCTATCACCTCGGCAACCTTTTGTCCTAAAGGCCACCATATTGTTGCCGTGATGGACAGCGGTGCTCTTAAAATCTATGATGTGCGAAGTCTTAGCCCAGAAATCAGTAAGGTAAATTCCGTTTTTCAACCCGCTGTTGCTACCGAATATTTTTTCTTTCTCAAAATAAAAACCACAAGTGTGTTTGTAGCCACCCCAGCCTTTGTTGAAACTGGAAACTAAAAACAACATGAGAGAGGGATCTTCTTTGAAAGTAAAGGTGCACACTGGAGTAGGTCAGCATCATGTCAAAACATCAGGACGCCGAAATCAAACTAAAGGTCCTCTAACGCCTGCTGTTTCTGCACTAGATGACAAAGAGGTTTGTTGTTTTTCATGTTTACAGTGCTTGTAGTTTAAATAAATTCTAAATTCTGATGTTATATCTAATTCTAATCTTTAGAATGATTTGCCCAATGGCCTAAACATGAAAAGATTACAAGGTCTGTTGAGAGCGTTTGGAGAGTACCCAGCCAAATACAGGTACCAGAAAAATGCGTTGTAAAACAATTACGTTTAGTTGATTTAATATGTTCAGTCTTAATATAGTGTGGGTTTTGCTTGTTTTTGAACAGGATGTTTATTTGGCGTTCTCTGTTGCGTCTGCCGGAGAATCATGCAGCTTTTAGCAGTCTGACCGACAAAGGCCTTCACTCAGCATACCTGTGCCTTCAAGAACGGTACCCCATCAAAAGCCACAAACTACAGAGAGGCCTACAAAGGTAAACACAACATTGATTGCCAATTCAATTGTTGTTGTTGTTCCTGCCATAAAGTACATAACAGATTACAGCCTCAATTTGTGTTTGTCAGGTTTTGAACAGATAGATCAGTAAACATTTTTCATTTATAATGCCCTTCCGAAGCTAGAAAAAAATATATATATTTATATAAAATTGAAAAATACAAACTGGTTTGAAATGACATGAAAATCTAGTGACTACAGAATCTTGAATGACATGATGTCCTTTTATTTGTAACCTGACAGGGTGCTATCTGCTCTTGCTCACTGGGCCGCCGTCTTTGGTGAGACAGATTATCTCCCCCTGCTGGCCTTTCCATTTGTCAAACTGTTCCAGAACAATCCTCTGATCTGCTTTGAAGTTGTGGCCACTGTCATCCGTAAGTGAAGGCAACGATGTGGAACAGGAAGATGGTCTCATTTGCAGTAATTTAATAATTAATCCTGTTTGGTTCTTTTACAGTAAACTGGTGCCAGCACTGGTTCGAGTACTTTCCCAACCCTCCGCTTAATGTGCTTAACCTGGCTGAGAATGTTCTGGCCCATCATGATAAAGAACTGCTTCAGCATTTCGTCACCTGTGGCGTTACCTCACAGGTAAAAGATCTTGTTATTGATACTTGTAGAGCATTGTATCTTCAAGCAAATAATGTGCAAAGCCTTACACAGGTTTTCTGTCTGCAGATGTATGCATGGCCCCTTCTGGAGACGCTGTTCTCTGAAGTATTGATGAGAGAAGAGTGGCTGAAACTATTTGACAATGTTTTCTCCAATCATCCCTCTTTCCTTCTGATGGCTGTGGTGGCTTATGTAACCTGCTGCAGAACACCACTACTGCTGTGTACTGACAAAAAAGACTTTGAGGTATTGCTTGTAGATATGTTTTTGTTTGTGTATTACAAGTATTTTTATATAGTCAATCTCACTGGTGGTCTTTCTTTCTTGCTTTCATTGATATACACTTGTGTTTATTTCAAATACAGTACTTTTTCCATCATCGGAATAGTTTGGATATTGGTGCCATGCTAAAGGAAACCTATCGGTTGATGGACAGCACACCTGCAGACATTCATCCCAGCTCCGTGCTGAGTGACTTTGAACCCCTGACACAGGGCCAGTACCCCATCTTCAACAAATATCCCACCTTCATAGTGGAGTATCAGTCCCAGGAACGAGAGAAGATCCGTCAGCAAGAAGTAGAATATCTGAGGGAAAGGTGCAACTTTTATATTTATTTTTAAAATGACACCTGTACCATGTGGGCTTCTAACAATGGCAATATTTAATTGGAGTACATATTTTGGTAATAACTCTGTACTTAAATATATAATTACACTGTAACACAAGACACTTAAAAGAAAGTGTAATCCAATTTACAATAAGGTTGTAGTTGTTGATAATTAGTTACATTAACTAATGACATGAACTAACAATACTTTTACAGCATTTATTAATGTTAGTTCATGTTACCTAATGCATTTACTCATGTTACCTTACCTTTTTATAAAGTATTACCTATATTTTTACTATCACACAATTTTACAATTTTTGGATACTGATTACAGAACTGATACTTTATAGAAAGTTTTACCGAGATATAAAGTATTTACCTGGTCGTCTAAACATAGCAGCCACCATGGAGGTGACTAAAAGTATAAAATATATTTTTATACTATTTTTTTTAATTTATTGAAACATTATTATCCACAAATTTAAGCATATTTTCAACAGTAATTTGTATTTCCTTAATACATAGGCATTGTTAGGGCACTTTTAATATACCTTTTGTTTATTTATATAGACAAGAGGTTCAGGAGCTGCATGCTGAGGCAGTCAGACAGCAGGCTGAGTTTGAGGCCTGGTACAAACAGCAGGAGCTGCTACTGCAGGGGGAGGAGCAACGTCGAAGGATTCTACAGGAAGAGGAGAATAAACTTGCACAACAAAGATCCAGGTCTGTCTGTCTACGTACACTTTTAGAAAAAGGTGCGTCACGATGTCATATAAGAAGCATTTTGTCTGAATGGTTCTATAAAGAACATTGAACATCAGAAGAACCTTTCTGTTCAGAAAAGGTTTTTATAGAGTAAATAAAGTTCTTTGGACTATAAAAAGTAGGAAAGAAAGGTTCTTATAAGGATATGGTTGGGGAACCAGAATGGTTCTTCTGTGCCATCGCTATAAAGCACCTTTTGTTGCTCATATTTTTTTGTGTGTAGGATTTCTCTTGGACTAAATTCAGTTTTGCGATTTTACAAACATACAAGTCGCTTTATGTAATTTCCTGTGCTCAGATTGGCGGCTATGAAGCGTGAGCTCAAGGTGAAGGAACTCAATCTGATCGACGCAACTAAAAGACGGTTCCTTAAGCACCAACAGGATCAGCGCAGAATACAGCTGCAAAGGCTTGATGATGAGATTCAGAGAAAGGTTATTTTGTACTTATTTCCACTTTTCTATTATATAAATTGACTTTTTTTTTTATTGGACAGCTCTGTGGAATTCTCATTTCTGATTGGTCACAACATTCAATTCAATCTTGGTATAATGCATAAAAAAACGTTTGTGCAAGTGTCTCTCGCAATACACTTTGTCTTCTCAAATTAATATTATTAATTATTATTTATGATTTATAATTTATTTTGCATTAATGACCAGTCGACAGTATATTATGTATTAATTATTCATATTTTTAATGAAGATTAATTTGTAAAGCTACATTGAAAAGTTGTGTTTTGTCATTTGTGCTATATTTAGATGGCCCTGAGAGATCAGGAAACGGCTGTTGCCGTTCATGATATAGAAGTGAGACAGATGGAGCTGGATGCACAGAGACAACTGTTTGAACAGGTCAGTCCAGACAAAAACTTATATTATCTTGAAAAAGTCTTGCATGATGTATATACACTGCCTGATCATTAACATGTTTTGTATTCTAGCAACTGGCCAGGGAGCAGGAGCGTGTGAGTCAGGAGGTGAGAGCCGAGTTGGAAACACGAAGACGCATGGCTGAGATGGAAGGTTCTGCATTTCAAAACCCCACTAAGACAGATGCCGATCTCAACCAGTCCAACAAGCGGGTACATCCATCTTTTTACTTTTGGCTAGAGATGACAGATTCAAAGATTAAACTCTGCTGTCCTCATGTCCCCTGCTCCTGTTTTTTTCCGCATTTCCTTTGTTTCTTAATAACAGACTTGTTTGTTGGAATATATTTTGATGAAACTAATTACAAGAAATCAAACTGTCAGATGCTTGAAGAGTCTTTGGCGGAGGTGGGACAGATGAAGGTGGATGCTGATTGGCAGGCTGAGATGATCAGGCGATTGAACGGAGCAGAGGAGGGGCACGAAAAGCAGAAAGAGCAGCTAGCGAACCTGGGCAAACAAACACGTGCTAAGGAAGAGGAAATAGTCCAGCTAATGCAGGAAGTGGAAGGAAAGCAGGTAAGTTATGACATGTTGTCAATTTTATTGATATAATAAGTAGAGGTAAATGTGTCATAAAAAAAATGATTGACATCATAACTTGAAAGTTGTGCCCTTGGTCTCAGTGGGATGATGTTGTAGCTAAACAAGCTGAACTAGAGGAGAGAAGACAGACGGCCACAGCTGTAAACGCCCACCGGACTTCACTTATCTTTCAGGAAACAGAAGAGACTACGCAACATTACAACAAACTGCAAAAGAGTCTTGAGGATTCACAAAGTGAGTTCACACTAAAATACTTTATTTTGAAACAAAAGGTATCATGTTGACATACTTTTTATTTACATTTCAGTTGTGTATATAAAGTACTTTTTGTCAGACAGAAATAAGTTTAGCAAGAAGTCTGCTGTTTTGTGGGTAGTTTCCAGCCCTCCAGGTGCCCTGTGTTGAAAGGGAGTTTTCTTTGTGTTTATAGATCATCAGAAGGATAAGAGGTTCAGGTCTCCTTGCTCATCCAGAGGGCTGTTGCACACCACCATGAATCATCAGTCTGTGTCAGATGATTCTTCATACTGTGAGTGTTATGACTTATGAGGGATCTTGAGGAAATGTTTCACCAAAAAAAAAGACGCATGTCTTTTTTCGGCCTCTTTATCACACAAAGGTTTTTGTGACTTTAGAAATAACTGATTTTTAATTGTATGCTTTGGGTTTTAGTTTCTTTAGATCGTGGCCGAGGCGAGCTTGACTGTAAGGAACGGGAGTTGATGCAAGAAATCCGAGAACTGAGGAAGAAAATAACAGCCAGAGCGAGAGCGACTGACTTTACCTCACCCTCAACCAGCTCCATACACTCACTGACCACACCATCACCACCTGGACGGGAATAATGTGACTTCAAAAAGAAAATGTTTTTAGACGGTACAAGAAGATGTTGTCCTTGCTTTATAATGACACTAGACCTTGCTAAACTAAATGTTTTAGTTTTTATACATTCCAAGTGCCACTATCAGTGTAGAATTGCTATTCATGTTTTTGTGACGTTTTGATTAAATTATTTATATTTTATGAGATTTTTTGTTCAATTAATGTTATTTTATTAATTGATATAGATATATTGTTGTAGCAAACATTGCCAGTTGTATTTTCCTTCATGTTTTGTATTTTAAAGTGAAAATGCAATTTTAAATAAAATGTTGTATTATGACATAATTTGTTGGTACTTGTTAGCATTTAAATTGGTGTATTTAACAACACTAAATCAGTGTATGATCATTGGTTCGATTTCAGGAAACAAGCTAAGAAAACGAGAACCTATTTAACTGTTTGAATAAAAGTCTCAGCCAAGTTCATCAATATGTATAAATGAGCTAACAAGCTGCCTATATAGAAATCGTTTTAGACATTATGGCCACAGAGAAATGTAGGCGGTGTACTCCAGCAGGTTTTAAACGCAGCCCTCTCCTTTAAGAACTGCGCGTTTCCCGCTGTTGCTGGGAGGCGATGATGACGTATCATGTAGGTACTTCCGGCTTTGGGTGCTGATGAGACTCGAGAAGTGAACCGGTGATGCTTTGTGTTTTATCTTTTAAAGCTACTGTGTAGATGTTTAGACTGTTATTTCCTCATTTAGGCGAAACATCACAGCAGTCGAGATAAGCAAAGGTAACGGTTTGTTCAATTGTTGAATTTT
Organism: Triplophysa siluroides; assembly: GCA_006030095.1. NCBI lineage: Eukaryota > Metazoa > Chordata > Actinopteri > Cypriniformes > Nemacheilidae > Triplophysa > Triplophysa siluroides. The sequence goes on from VCII01000558.1 coordinate 2,758,968, forward strand.
ATTATATAGCCTGCAAAAGCCTTTGTTGCGGACAACATTGATGGATGGATGCATTCAATAAATAAAATGTAACGGCATCCTTTTGTTAATGAACAGCAGTGCCTTTTTATTTAAACTGTATATTAGATATATTATTGCTTGTGAAATAACACGATCAGAATAGACTTTTAATTTTGAAATATTTGTTCATTTGATAATTGTTATTATAATTTCATAGGTAGCCTATTGTCGTTTTGTTTATTTACATTGTGCTTTAAAATAAATAACACGTTTCCCAACGTTTCTGTCTTTTATATTATTCTGTTCTGTATAATGTTTTCATAACATTGTTATATGTTCTGTATTCTATGTTGAGTTGCAATAGCAATATCGTTGTAATATATCATAACATCATGTCATACTACTGCCTGTTAAACTAATGGGCCTCATAAATGTCTTATGTGTACATCCAAATTTAGTTAGATGTATAATTTCATGTCAAATCTTTAATGTAGATCTGCAAATACCTGCAGATTTGATCATTATTCTTTAGGCTATATCATTTTCTTGCCACATCTGATTTAGATCCTTCCTTCTTTACATACATATAGCATAATTTTTCAAGTCAGATAAAAAGGCTGTAATTTTGTCTGTCATCTATTTTGTTAAAAAAAAATACAGCACTTTACAACACATACAGAAATATATCTTAAGATGCCTGCTGTGTGTGGCCATCTAAGAAAGGCTGATTTGTGTGTCACAATTATTTAGGTATGTTAAAGAATATCAAAATGCATGCTTGGCTACCAAAATTAAACAGAACTGTCCATACTATACATAGATTAAACCACATAGAAGATGACGGATAGAAGTGACCTGAAAGCTGAGCTTGAGCGCAAAAAACAGCGCTTAGCCCAGATTCGAGAAGAGAAAAAGAAAAAGGAGGAAGAGAGAAAAAATAAAGAGGTAAGTGCTGGTTCTTCATGTTTGTTTTATCAACAGCAAATATATTTTTCAAGCATTCAGTGAAGTGAAACTCAATGATTGACGTGTGATGTAGTCCGAGATGCTACAGAGAGCAGAGAATACGTCTGAAGACTCAGATCTAGACAGAAAGAGACGAGAGACCGAAGCTTTGTTGCAGAGCATTGGAATTTCACCAGAGCCACCTTTAGGTACCTGATACAGCACACACACCTTTGTCTGTGCATGCACGTGTGTGAGTTACATGTTTGTGCGTGCCACCCGATTGAGTGAAATGATGTAGGGAATCCTTGGGGGTCTTTATTATGCAAGGAGAACATTTTTACATCTCATTTAGCACCCTTAGGAGTAAATACTTTATTTGTGCAGAACTTGTAATTGTAAAGTGGGCATTAAGCAGGGCTTGAAGCTTCATTCAGTGATGCTCTGCTTTACTATTTGTTTATTTTGAACTAATATATAGGGCTTAAAGGGTTATTGCTGTATTCTATAAATAAATGGCAATCGTCCGTAGCATGTTACATTTTTACATTTAGGCTTGGTTGTTGTAAGAATGGCTTTTTTAATCCTCTTTAAGGCTTTGCTTGATTTAAACATGATTAGATTTCATTTTATTTAGATTTTTTTGTTTCTTTTAGGGCATCAAATTCGATAGTTTCTAGTTCCAAACCAGTTCCATAGTTTCATTTCATTTTCATCCCCAAAACAAGTACGACTGGACTTCACAAATTTTAGTTTGTGTCAAAAAATGTAGAATTTTTTATTAGTGATATTCAATGTAAATGTTGAAGTTAAATTAATATGTAGTAATTGTACATGTTTTCATAGCAACATTTACAGTAAAATTCACTTGACAATTTCTCCTGTTGTTTTTCCTGTTGGATTTTGTTTCTTTATGATTTTACCACTTTAATTCATTCTGTTCATTTTAATTTGCCTGTGTCTGCCACTGCTCTCCATCAGTGCAGCCACTGCAGCTTTTAACATGGGATACCTGTTATTTTCATTATTTAGTCCCAACCCATATGTCTCCCTCTTCGCAATCAGTGAGCCCACCCAGTGAAACGGGAAGTCAGGAGTCGATAGATGGTGGGACAGCGGGAAGGTATGAAATCTGCACATGTGATTGACAGTGTATCAAACTATATTATTAAAACTACGTATAACATTAAAACCATTTTAAAACTGAAATATTGATCAGTTTGTTAATATATCTATGACTGTATACTAGAGTAAGGTGTGTGTGTGTTTTAATAGATGAGAGCTTATATCAAAAACCATTAAGGAAAATAATATATCATCTAAAAGATTTCAGGGGCATTGAATATCGTGTTGATAAGTGACATAAAAATTTTGAAGTCAGGAGTATTCTGCTACTAACGTCAAATCTTATCCGTTTAGCGCAAATATCATTTTTCTTTTAAGCGGATTCTTTTTAAGTCGAAGTATGTTTTTCCTTTTCCCTTCATCTTTTGATGGGGACATCAGATATCGGTAAGGAGAAATGTTGATGTTATTGTTGTTCGTGTGTAGGTTCTGGCATTAGTTGATGAATCACCCATCAGTGGATGTGATTATGTTTAACCTTGCTGTTCAATCATATTGTCCCCCAGTATTTTATCTAAATGACACTGTAACTCATGAACTTATGCATGAAAGAGAGTTGTGTACTGCTGGTTAATCATGGAAGCTTTCATCTCTCTTAACCTAATATCTTGTATTCTTCTGATTTCCCCAGGACATTACAGTGGGATACAGACCCCTCAGCTCTTCAGCTTCTTGCTGATTCTGTGCATGGGTGAGATCGCCACCCAGGAACCTAAAGCAGCTTATATATGATTAAAAAGAAAACTGCTTAAAAGTTCACATCTTGACTTGCTTTTCTAGGTGCAGGATGCAAAGGCTTGGTGCATCAAAGATAGTTCAGATTGACTTCATGCCAAAAGAACTAGTGACATATTCTAAAGAGACACAGACGCCTGTCGCATCTCTTCAGTCTGAAGGTAAAAGTTAAGGATCAAATATTGCAAAGTATTTTAAATTACATTTCAATTTAACTAGATAAAGTGTACTTATAAACTAATAAATGAAATTGCTAAACAGATGCTATTATGCTGACCTAACCTGTTAAAGCTTCCACAATATTTCTAACAGAGAAGGAAGATGAGGAGTTATCGGTGACCAAACCTGAGCCCGTGCCACAGCAGCTAGAGGAGGAAACACCTCAGGAGACTGAGAAAGGCAAGAATGTTTACAATTATTTGATTATATTATATAATAAAGAAATATGAGGTGTTACCATGAACATCACACACACCTTGAATGATTATGTGTGCTTTAGTTCATCCTGGAGAACTGACCAATGAGGAGAAAGAACAGATTATTCACTCAGGGGATTTCCTGCTTTTCTTCGACCGAAGCATCCGTGTAGCAGAGCGAGTCCTGGCTGAGGATACAGACATTTTCTTTGACTACAGTGGCCGTGACATGGAGGACAAAGAAGGGTCAGAGTCTTTATGTGATAGTCAAACACACCGCTTTTAAATGACAATTTCAGTTATGTTCCACAACTATAATCATGGTTATTCACTTAATCACTATATTAGATTGTATCACAATGAAAAGGTTTGTTTTCTTATTAGGGATATGCAAGCTGGATCAAACTTGTCTTTTAATCGACATTTCTATGATGAGCATTGGTCCAAACATCGAGTTGTCACATCTCTTGACTGGTCACCACAGGTACATTATTTGTAATAACATAAATAACAAAAACTGGTGTTCTGAAATGACAAGACCAAATGATGGATTTTAGTCCATGTCTGTTAGCTTTGACACCACCTATAACCTATGCGTTTTTTTCAGTGCAAACATGCTGTAGTGTGTAGGTCAAAACATGTAATTTTTAACGTATAAAAAATATATTTCTTCTCACATGTCTTTTTCTCTAGTATCCTGAGTTGTTAGTGGCCTCGTACAACACCAATGAGGATGCACCTCATGAGCCGGATGGAGTTGTGTTGGTCTGGAATATGAAGTTTAAAAAGACAACCCCAGAGTACATATTCCACTGTCAGGTTTGAATTCCAATTGTTCTCATGAAATAGCTTAAATAACAGAAGATCATCTCGTTCTGCTGCAAATACTTCAATTTGCAAATACTTTTCATTTCATTGTTTGTTTAATGACCGTGTAATAAACAAGCTTAAATTTAAATTCAGTTTCTATTATTAAAATGCACAAACGGTGTGTGATTCACTAATTTATGTCATTCTGTTTTTGCACAACAAATGAACCTCACTGATAAATGAATTCCCATTGTTTAGCTTATTGACTGCACTCAATCATTCTGGAAGCCTGCCTGTAGTCATCTTTCCATTAACGTCATAAAACATTAACATAGTTACTGGTAACTTTGATCAACAATGTATTTTATGGCTTTGAACAGTCGTCTGTGATGTCAGTGGGCTTTGCTCAGTTTCATCCTAACCTGGTGATTGGAGGCACTTACTCAGGGCAGATAGCGCTGTGGGACAATCGAAGCCACAGAAGGACCCCGGTCCAAAGGACACCGCTGTCTGCTACTGCACATACCGTAAGAAGCACATTTTCTTCTGAAAATATATTTTGATCATTCTATTACTTATTCAGTGTGTTATCTTTCGAATTTCTACAGCATCCTGTGTACTGTGTGAATGTGGTTGGAACACAAAATGCAAACAACCTGATCACAGTATCCACAGATGGCAAGATGTGCTCCTGGAATCTGGACATGCTGTCACAGCCTCAGGTGTGCATAAACCACAAACGCATTTGAACTTCATTTCTTTTTTGAGATTTGGCTGATATTAAACAATTCATCATATGTCTGTCGTGATAACAGGAAAGTATGGAGCTGATCTACAACAAGTCAAAGCCTGTAGCTGTAACTTGTATGGCCTTCCCTGCAGGTGATGTGAATAACTTTGTTGTAGGATGTGAGGAGGGCACAGTTTACACAGCGTCCCGCCATGGAAGGTCAGTGGTTCCGGGATCAAAATATTTAATGCACCTTAAAATGTCTTTACTGAAAAGTCTCATGGACACACCCAGCACATAATGTAATAATAATCTTAGGGTTGTCATGCCTTACCTTTAATCTCTTCACACCTTCCCAGTTTGGGGAACACTCCTTTATTTGATCTCTCCCTGGGATTGTGTGAAAAGAGTTTGATTTAGATGTTTTTTATCCAAAGAGACTTAAATATAAATTAATTGATATATAATGAGAACAAAATGATCTCTGGGATCATATCAGTAAGATGCTTCATCGCGAATTCCATGAATCTAAATATAAAACTAAACATCAATTAACTTAAGAAAAGGAGACGAAAATAATTTGAAAGTACAAGGCTAACTTTTAAAGCCCGCTTGAGACTACAACTCCTCGGCTGCTGTGTTCTCCCGTCATATCTTCCTCGCTGCCTCACCAGGCGCAGCGAGAAACAATTACATGCGTTACTCTTGGAGGTAGTTCACCCAAAAATGAAAATTCTGTCATCATTACTCACCCTCCGATTGTTCCAAACCTGTATAAATGTATTTTGTCTGCTGAACACAATGGAAGGTATTTGGAGGAAAGTCAGTAACCAAACAGATCTCATCCCCCATTGACTCCCATGGTATTTATTTTCCCTACTACGGCAGTACATTGGGGATGAGATCTCTTACCGACATTCTTCCAAATATGTCCCTTTGAGTTCATCAGAACAAATAATTTTATACAGGTTTGGAACAATCTGAGCGTGAGTAAATGATGACAGAATTTTCCTTTTTTGGGTGAACTATCCCTTTAAGAGACAGAAGGACACCGAAAAGAATGCAGGGCAGAAAAACATCAGAAGAACAAATAAAAACAAGAGCATCCAAATCTCTGTTAATAATGTCTGTGAATGTAACAACTTTCCTCATTACCAAATCTTGCATGTCTTGACTGATGTAGTAAGGCTGGTATTGGCGAAATGTTTGATGGGCATCAAGGACCTGTGACTGGAATCAGATGCCATAATGCTGTGGGACCAGTTGACTTCTCCCATCTCTTTGCCACGTCATCATTTGACTGGACTGTCAAACTGTGGTCAACCAAGGTAAGTACACATATGGTTTATATATTTCAATTGTTTTGCATTATATTATGCAAAATATATTATGTTATGACATTTGTGTTTCTTCTCTTTTCTGTTGTAGCATAACAAGCCCCTCTATTCCTTTGAAGACAACGCAGACTATGTGTATGATGTCATGTGGTCTCCTGTACATCCAGCCGTCTTTGCTACAGTGGATGGCATGGGTCGCTTGGACCTCTGGAACCTGAACAACTATACCGAGGTCAGGCAGCCCAAAGCAACCATTCATTTTATTCTTTAGTTTATTTTCGGTTCGTTATTCTGGCATATTATTGGAACGCCACACAATAAGATTACTTTTGCTAAATGTAATTTATCTGTTTGTACTTTTGCAGGTTCCATATCACAATATTTCATGCTGCAAAATTTAATTCTGCAAAATTTCATAATACATTAATATCACATTTGTAAGCAAATTGCCTTTGTAACTGTGTGCTTGAGGTAGATACAGATGGCAGTTACGTTGTTATTACCTCAATATTTTCTGTGTTAACCAGGTGCCATCTGCAAGTGTGACAGTGGAGGGAGGATGTGCCCTCAACCGGGTCAGATGGGCATCAGGGGGCAGAGAGATAGCAGTGGGTGACTCCGAAGGTCGTGTTTGGATTTATGATGTTGGAGAGGTAATTATGCTTATGTTGTGCTTGGACAAATAAGTCATTCTCTAAAAATTGGACGAATATGTTGATGCACTCATAGGCAGATATAAACAGATCAAACAATGCCAGTCAAGGATAATGTGTCAAGTTATTACCACTTCTCTGCTCTACCACTGAAATTAACACCATTGTTGGTTGTGTGAAATCTCTATTTTAGCAGTTAGCCGCGCCCCACACAGAGGACTGGAGCAAATTTGCCCTAACTCTCATGGAGATTCAGGCAAACCGAGGAGACGGAGAGGAGGAACATGCCATTGAACTGACTGCCTGAGAGCCACACATACATTATCTTAACCTATATACGCACACAATGACGTCACGCATTCATGTTTGGTGAGAATTTGAAACAAGCTATGCCAAAACAGATGCTAGATATAAACCGAATTGATCACACATCATCGCTGACTACAGATCCTTTTTTGTCTCTTTTTTGCCTACAAAAGCCTATTTATAGCATGGGTGTTAATTAGCAATAACAAACACAGGTGATTATGCTAATGTAAATGGCAAAGCTTGCCAATTTGGTTTTACAGTATCGGAATAGTAAATCGTAATCTCATTTATCATTAGTTTTAAATTGGAGAATGGACAGGTTTATATTTGGATATAACGTGACAGTTTGTGCATTTACCATTATGTAAAACATTTACAACTTATGTTGTTATAAATATGTATTTTGTTTGTCATATTGTTTTTATGTTGTATGTGTGTACACAATACCAACGTTGAATTAACTGCATAATATGTATTTAAATGCTCCTGTACAGCGTTAACGTACTTCTGAATAAAGGTCATCGTGTCCAACAATTCTTGTTTTAATCTTCACGCAAGCAGTTATTTTTCCCGGAATGTTGGGTTGTAGATTTACAAATATGGAGTATCAATGTCATATTACTACACAACGTTTCAACGTTTTTTATCTCAAAGCGAATAGACTCCTTTTTCCCCTCCATCATCAGCAACTTTCATGAACGCACACGGCCGCACGTAGAAGGCGGGATCCTGTTACCATGACAATTACGTCAATATTAGTGTCGGGTAACTAAAGGTCAAACTAAAGACAAGCCAGAGACGGAAGGAAACAGGCTCGGAATGGCGGAGTCTAAAGGTTTTTTGCAGAAAAAGCCGGAGGAAATCACAGTTATAAACTGTGACTTAATCGCGTTATCGCGTGAATGGCGGTGGTTTTTCTAAACTGAACAGGATACTCGTGTGCTATGAGGTACTACTCGTGCGCGGAAAGGACATTCCATGCTAGTTCTGTCTGTGAATTTGAGCGAAGCTGTGGAGCATAGCTACCGTTAGTTAGCCGTGGTTTGTTTTAGTGCTTGGAAGCTTGATGACCTTTGCTAACTATCAATGCTGTATTAGGAACAAACGAAACGACCGAAGGGCTGCTTTTGTGAGGGTTAAATGCAGTTTAGCTGTGCAGTACAGCTATGGCTTGACTGCTTGCTTCCTCTTCACTCAACTTGGTAGCTGGTAGCAACATAGGCTTACTTACCTCAAGTTCTTCTATTTATTACAACTCTTTAAATGTGATTTTTATTCGGACAGGACATTGATGGAGATAGCAAAGAAAATGAGGCTACATGACGTCAGTCTAAAGATGCTAGTATTTTAATTTTGTTGGCTTAAACTCAGGTCGCACATGTTATTTATGGTGATGCTTATGTGTGTAGACACTGCACTTCGAGTTGTTGTTTTTTATTAAATTATATTTGATGTCGATGTAAAATGTATGTGGTTGATTGTATTAAATGTCTGCGATCGGACCATGACCCTGTAAAAAACAGCACGGTCTTCATCCTCATCGCGCTCCCTTTGTCATTGACGTGAAGGAGAGGACCTTTAACTTTCAACTCAGCTTTTGCTGTATTTTCAGTTCTCATGTGGACTGTAGGGGGCAGCAACCTCGCCACATAAATTTGTCAATTTAATCAAATCGATTTTAATATTTATTATATTTATTTATTTATTTGCCATTAAAGTTTTTTTGTTGTATTATTGTGTTGTATTTAAATGTATTTAACTGGTTGTTCATGATTGTAAACATCCCCGACTGGAAGCTGTGCTTATACCGAAGGCTTTCAGTTGGATGTTTGCTGTCATCGTCCAGTTTTAGCCTCTCCTTCTGAGATCCAGTTGCATCACTATTTACTACTACCTGTCATTGAACAATACAGCATCCTAAATGTATTGTAAATTAGTTGTGATTTAATAACCTTGATTACGTTCTAAGGGGAGTTGACGAGTATATAATCTGAATATATTGATATCTCTTGTGTTTTTTTGCAGTAAATTTGGTAATATTCCAGTGTAGTCGCTGTAAACATCCTACACTCAGCTGTAATCTGCAAACAAGGCTGGGGGAGGGTGTTTGCGGTGACTGACTGGAAAATCTCTGACGAAGCAATGAGTTATTTAATGAATGTGAAAAAAGGAATGATTAACATGGATGAAGACAAAATAAAATGTTTTAACCTGTTTTATCTCTATAATTCAATTAAATATAATTAATAAACTGATTACTGTTTTAATTCAAATCCGAGTAGTGCTCATTCTAAATACAATTTTTGAGAAGTCGTTTTTATTAAAGATGGATTAGCATATTTTGAATTGCTTTACATTGATCACAATGGCAGGTTGCCTTTACAGTGTTGATTTATAACTTGTCTTTATTTTAATTCGGGTTTATCTATTATGTTGATTGCGTGTAAATGTCGCAATGTTATATTACTGATAATAAGAACAACATCGACTAACTTTTGGGTTCAGAGGGAGATTTTGGTCCAGAGAAACGCCATGCAGCAGATGGCGCACTCGTGTACGCAGATACATTTTTGCTTGAGGACGAAGATCCATTCGCCATTTTTGTTATCGCAGATTCGACAGAAACATCGCAGAACTAATTTAAGTATAATGAATTCGTTTAAATTGAGATCTAGATATGAAAACAGAACAGAATCGTTTTCAGAGAGATCTTACGGATTATTCATTTAAATAAGAATGGACACAGTGCATGAAGGTAAGTATAAAGATGATTATTTCCTTTGCACAGCTCCAAAGAAACGGCTAGTTCTGATGATTCGATAGGGAATCGAATAAGTTAGGTAAAACTATCAAAGCGCAGCAGTAAAAGCACGTTTAGCTTAAAAATTGTGTTAATTACAATTGCAAATTCAGGCACAACGTTAAAATGGCTGTTGCACAGGACCTGCACATGATCTTTGAGTCTAACGTTAACCTTGAGCAAGCGTGTTTATTGATTATTCCAGTAACGTTACCTGCGAGAAGAACGCGAAACTGTTCTCGAGGTTTTAAAATTACAATACATGGCACAGAACCATTGGTTTCCTAAATACGTATTTACTGTTTATTAAATACATGATAAAGCGATATTTTTTCAACAAGTGAAATTATGTACAGTTTTGTAACGGTTATATCAAATTGTTATAACAAACGCCTTTTTATCGAAAGAGCAAAACCCAGCTTTGCATAATAATAAACTGCAAATATGAATTCAATTATATATGAAGAATGTGAATCAACATTCATATCAATGTCAATGTTATGTCAATACCAATAAACAAATGCAAATGTTTAAAAATCATATATATATATATAACTAGCAAGATTTAAAACATATGATAAAACATTGAAGTGAAAGGGACCTATTTGCCAGTTATGGTGACCCATAACCGAAATGTGACCTCTGCATTTAACTCATCCAGTGAGTATAGTGAACACACCACACACACACATATATATATATATATATATATATATATAAATCTTATTTTAACCTTTTTTCAACACTCTAAAATAATATAAATATATGACAAGACTGTAAATCATATGTTTAGGCACATTTATGAATTTTGTTTAAGTATTAATGTGTATTATACACTGAGTAATGGAAAATCAACCAACTGTTTTTGTATTTACAGAAAGTTCTTCGGTCTTCATGTGCAAAATATGCAACCTGTTTTCTCCCAGTAAATCACTGCTGCTTTCTCATGTTACTGAGACTCACACCAGTGAAGGAGGTGACCCTGATCATTTTATTTTAGCACTGAAGCCTTTAACAACACAGCAACCACAGAGCTCAGGTAAGCAGCTTTGAAACCAAAAAGTTTTGTCTACCTACATCGGGCCAAACATTAACATTGTGTTTTTTCACCTTTTAGATGTTGTCATAAAAAGAAAACGCGGAAGACCAAAAGGCTCCACGAAGAAACTCCGACCAGAAGAGGTTACCTTACAGAAATCACCTGATCAGCAGGAGTCCACTAATGTTCAGTCAGTGACTGTAGTTGAGGAACAGATTGAGAATGGCACTGATCTGGAGTGCAAGAAATGTAATCGCAAGTTCAGCAACAAGCGGCAAATTTCCAAACACATTTGCTTTGTAGGACTCAAAGAGGCTGCTGAAGAGGAAGAGAACAGTGGTACCATTTTCGTTATAGAATGTTATAGAACAGATTTGACAGATTTCTGTACTAATAACTCACCCCGTAACCCTATTGACTAGGAGATCATTCTGATGAAAATAAACTGGACGACGGAGAGGAAGACAGAGAGCGGACACCAAAGAAAGCTCGAGCAATGCGGACGGATAAGATGGTCAGTGCAAAGGTCCCCGAGTCAGCAAACGGGAGCAAAAACCCTATTGTCAGTGTTGTCCTTACCAGCCACGAGGCCATTCCAGGTGAGATATTTGTGACTTCAGGTGCACTAATGACATTTAAACTAAGTCTTTACTGTGAGCTTTCCTGTGGCTCAGTGGCCCAAGGTCATAGGTTCGATCTCAGGGGATTGCACATAGTCAGAAACAAATGTATAATACAATGCAATTTAAGTCGCTTTGGATAAAAGCGTCTGCCAAATGCTTAAATGAAAAAAAAAGTAAAGTCTCGGTGTTGCTCTGATGCAGGTGCTTCTAAGATCGTTCCTATTGAAGCCGCCCCAGCTGAGCCATCCACCCAGACCGACGCACCTGCGGGTTCCCAGGAGGAGGCATTGAAGAGGGGTTACCAGGAATATGCCATTCAGCAAGCTGCTTTTGAAGTGCCTCTCAAATCCAACAGGTTCTAAATGTTTTACTTTAGATTCAACTCATGTGACTATAGTTGTTGTATTTTTAGTACTATAAAATATTGCATTACTTTTGTATGCACATCTTATCTTTGCACTTTTAGTGATCTTTTGGAGTTAATCACTATGTTGATGGTGACAAATGATTTCTCTTGGCACAGGTTAGGACAAACCCATCTTAAAATCTTCACCTGTGAATACTGCAATAAAGTGTTCAAATTCAAACATTCGCTGCAGGCCCACCTAAGAACCCACACCAATGAGAAACCCTTCAAATGCACGCAGTGTGACTACGCCAGCGCTATTAAAGCTAATCTTAGCGTGCATATGCGAAAGCACACCGGGGAGAAATTCAGCTGTGAGCTGTGCTCATTTCAATGCCTCAGTAAAGGACACCTCAAAGTGCATGTGGAGCGAGTGCACAATAAAATAAAGCAGTACTGCCGTTTCTGCAAAAAGAAATACTCTGATGTCAAGAACCTCCTCAAACACATCTGTGAGAGTCACGACATGACTGATGAGAAAGTAAAGGAGTCTTATGATGAGTACTGCCTCCAGACTAGGGCGGGCAAGAGACAGCTTCTTTACAACTGTCAGATCTGCGACCGCAAGTTCAAGAACGAGCTTGAGCGCGATCGTCACATGATGGTCCACGGCAACAAGAGACCCTTTGGCTGTGAGCTGTGCGATCACGGCTCGACCAAGTTTCAGGCCCTGCAGGCCCACATCCGAAAGCACCCCTTCATTTACGTGTGTGCCATTTGCCAGCAGAAATTTGTTAGCTCGGTTCGCCTGAGATCACATCTCAGAGAGATTCATCCGGAAACGGATGAGCCGTCTGCTTTTGCCGACTCCATAAAGTCCAGTTTTTGCCTACTTAAACCAGGTGACGATATTCAAAAGGACATGCTGAACCAGGATGAGCTGGAAATCACAGAAGAGCTGTCTCAACTTAATGCCCAGGAGTTGTTAAGCACAGAAGTGAATTGCATGGAACAAGAGGAATCTCAGTCACAAACCTCTGATAGTTTACTCATACAGAATTCAAATGAAGGTTTTCCACATACAGACAGTATTAACGTTTGCCCGACCAATGAGACGGACACTTCTCCAGTAGCACAAACACAAGAGGTGGCTTGTGAGGATGTCCAAGAAGAGATACTTAAAGTAGATAGCAGTGTAGCAGAAGACCCAATTCCTGCTGAAGAAACTGTCTCCTTGCCTTCAGAAAGTAGTTTTGAGAATGAAAAAGCACAAACGCTCTCTGAGGAGCTCATATCAAAAGATGCAGAGCCTATTTCACCTCATCAAATTACACAAGAGGCAAAAGTTCCACAAACTACAGCTGTTCTTAGTGGTGAGGAGGACTCCGGTCCGGAGCAGGAGGAAAAATCTGCCTTCAAACAGATTGTAGAGCAAATGCAAAAAAGACAGCTTAACATGGAAGTGTTTGAACGGATTCGTAAAGTTTATGGTGACCTCGAATGTGAATACTGCGGTAATACAGTTCTTGTATTGTAGGAATAGTTCACCCAGAATTTTTTTTTAAATGTTCAAGAATCTAGAATGTGAGTAACTCACAGTTTTGAGGAACCATTGACTACCATAGTAGGACAGAATTTTCATTTGTGGGTGAACTATCCCTTAAAAATATCCTTTCTGTTTCCATTCTCTTCATAAATTCCCTATAATCTTCTCTCAACAGGTAAGCTTTTCTGGTATCAGGTGCATTATAACATGCATGTACGAACTCACACCAGGGAACACCTTCATTACTGTTCCCAGTGCAGTTATTCTTCCATCACTAAAAACTGCCTGAAGCGACATGTTATACAGAGACATTCTGACATTCTGCTTAAGTGTCCCTCTGAAGGATGTCAATACTGTACGCCTGACAAGTACAAGCTTCAGGCTCATCTCAAAACTCATTCAGACATTGTGAGTTCTAGCAGTGTGTATCTATATTTTTGAAACACTGGTAGAATATAAATGCGCCTTCTGTTTTAATTCATTTTTCGTATTTTTAGGTCAAGAAAAGTTTTACGTGCCCTGTTTGTCAGGAGTCCGTTTCAGAGGATAAAGTTAGAACTCATATCAAAAATAACCATCCAGGTGAGAAAAACAATGATCGACTCTGTGATGTCCCACAGTTACATTTTACATTTATTAGCAGAAATGTTTTATCCAAGCGAGAGAGCATTAACATTGTGTTCAAAGGAACAGTTCATCCCCAAAATGAAAATTCTATCATCATTTACTTAACTTCTTGTCATTTCAAACCTGTATTACTTTCTTTCTTCTGCAGAACACAATAGAAGATATTTTGAAGAATGTTGGTAACAGAAAAGCGTTGGTCCCCATTGACTTGCATTGTTTGTGTGTCCATACAATAGAAGTGAATGGGGACCAACATTTTTTGTTTTGCAGAAGAAAGAAAGTCATACAGGTTTTAAAATGACAAGAGGTTGAGTAAATGATGACAGAATTTTCATTTTTGTGTGAACTATCCCTTTAAGGAGCCAACAATACTCTGCAAACGTCTGAATTTAATTAATGGATGTGTTCTTGCTCTATAGACGTGTCGATGAACTACATGTCGGAGACGCTGGGGATACGTGTGCACGTGAAGGGAGTGATTGGGAAAAGAGCTTCCAAGTGTCCATACTGTGACTGTTTCTTCACAAGGAATGGGTCAGATCTTCAGCAGCACATATGGGCCCATGAAGGTGCCTTTCTAGTATTCTTTCTTGTATTTTAATAATTCAGCTCCTTTAAAATATTGATTTTTTTCATTTATCTCAACTGGATAAAAGAATGTCAGTGAATGATAAATAATGGTGCTCTGTTCATATCTACAGGATTGAAACCATACAAGTGTTCGCTGTGTGATTATGCCTCAAGAAGTAAAAGCAACCTCAAGGCTCACATGAACAGACACAGTACTGAGAAAACACATCTTTGTGATCTCTGTGGAAAAAAGTTCAAGTCTAAATGCACGCTGAAAAGCCATAAACTTATGCACACTGCAGATGGTGAGTCTCTAACTCGGTTGGGTTTTTGGGCCGCTGCTGTCCCTATTTAAAGTGAAATAAACATGAAATGACACTTACAACCAATTTTACTTCCGTAATCTAATGTAGTGCCAATTGAATTCGGATGTTCAATGAAAAATTAATGTAGGGTTGTACTTGAGTTAACGCACTGGGAAATGACTAAGCTGCGAAATTTCATACCCGAATGTAGCCAGATGGTCGGTGGGGAGAAATTGAGGAAAAAAGTGTGCCTGACAATGTAAGATGCAGAAAGTTATTACGTTTGGAAGAAAGATAATGAAGACATTTTTTGTTGAAATATAATTTGGGTTTTTAAATTGAGAAAAAAAAGGGTTAGTTTGCATGTTGCTCCGAAACCAATTCGTACAATTTTCACATTGACAGGTTTTGGTTGTTTCTTTAATAAAAACCAGCTAATCACAAATCCTTACTGTTGTAGGAAAACAGTTCAGATGCACCGAGTGCGACTTCACTGCAGCCCAGCGGCCACATCTCCTCCGTCACATGGAGCAACATGCCTCATTCAAAGTAACACTTATTTTTCAGAATACATCTTTCTAGTAATCCTCATCATCACATCTGTCATGTGTCCCGCAGCTAACACCAAGACCAAAATGTTTTAACTGTTACAGCCTTTCCGTTGTGCGCACTGCCACTATTCATGCAACATTTCGGGCTCCTTAAAAAGACATTACAACAAGAAGCATCCCAACGTGCAGTACACCAATGCTGGAACAGGGACCGCCGCTGAAGAAACTGTGATTGAACAAGGCAAGTCTTTAATTCCCCTTCAATCACACATATTCATTAAAAACAACATTACCTGACACAGGACAAATATACAGTATTTGATAAATATATTTTTGATTGAACATCAGCATAGCTTTGGTCAATGAAAACAAGTGTGTGATTTCAGGTGGAGTGAAATGTCCAGTGTGCAATTACGTTTATGGCACTAAATGGGAAATGAACAGACATCTGAAAAGCAAACACGGTCTCAAAATGGTGGAGTGTGACAGTCTGGGTCTAAATCAGTGGGAGGTGAGATTCTCCATCGTGATATGATACATTTACCTGTAAGAAAGCAATTTCTCCTGTTAAAAAGAGAGATGATTCATCCTAAAATACACGTTTTGTGATCATTTTCTCACCTTCATCTCATTGAGTTTTCAATAATTTAAGGGGGATGAAATGTTTGGGTGAACTATTCTTTTAATTTCTTTGACTCATTATGAACCAAGACTCATTGACTCAATCTCATTGTCAGATTTAGGGTTAAGCTTTATAATATGTTTATTGTTGGATTGTTTTACTTCTAGACTTGCTTATGGCTTTATTGCCTGTGTTTATTTAGGTAGTGGAGTCAGTAGAGGAACCGGCCATGCAGTATCTTCATATAGCTGAGACTGAGGATCCACAGGGAACAGAGACTGCTGTATCAGCTCTGCAGGACCTGCGCTTCAACACACAGAATGGTCAGAGCGTGCAACTTAAGAAACGGCTTAACACCCCGTCTACACCAGACGCGAGCGATGCGACGTGACACGACACATGTTTTGTCGTGGACAAAATTTAAAATGATAATGGATTCTAATGGGTTTCTATAGTCTTTTGTCATGTCAAATCGCGCCATGTTGCATCCGGTGTAGATGGTGTCAGCTTGCCATTTCTATAATATTAATATCTGAGCTGAACTCTTGTCCTATGTGTTCAGGTGTTGTGTCTACAACAGCGGGAGACAGACTAGACCCAACATCGGTCAACATCCTCCAGCAGATAATTGAACTGGGCTCAGAGAACCATGATGCCACTGTGGCGTCCGTGGTTACTATGGCTCCAGGTACGGTTACTGTCGTAGAGCAGGTAAGTGTCATACATCTACATTAAAATACTAACTTTCTACAGCTGCATTCGTGAAAGTGTCTAGCTAACATTGTGTATTTTACTAATATCACAGTTGTTTTTTTCAGTTTCCGCTGTTGTTTTTTAGTTGTACATTTAATTTTAGAAATAGCTTCCGTAAAATGTTTCAGTAATACTGTGGGCTGGAAAGCATTTCACCTCTACCAGTTAGTAATATTTTTGTTTTGCCATTCGAGGTGGCGGAGGAGGAGCAGCAGCAGACCGACCATGCCATGATGATCCAGGATGCACTGCAGCAGGCAACGGTGGGCCTTGGAGAAGAGCACCATCTAGTGGTGTCTTCAGATGACATGGAAGGCATCAAAACGGTCACCGTATATACACAGGGTGAAGACGCGTCTCAGTTTATAGTCTACGTTCAGGAAGCGGTTCAGGAGGCTGTGCAATCTGAGGAGACCACCGCAGTTTAGTGAGTGTGCTGGTAAAACACATTAAAGTGTCCAAACTAAAATACTCTTAAGTAGACTTATATCGTTTTTGCTATTATAGTCATACTTGTGGATTATTAGACCCAATAAGAACAGGCACTAGTTCTAGC
Source organism: Triplophysa siluroides (assembly GCA_006030095.1). Classification (NCBI taxonomy): domain Eukaryota; kingdom Metazoa; phylum Chordata; class Actinopteri; order Cypriniformes; family Nemacheilidae; genus Triplophysa; species Triplophysa siluroides. The sequence continues at coordinate 2,776,366 of VCII01000558.1, forward strand.
CTTGTTGTTCGAAAAAACGGACGGTTAGGGAAGTTTTCTCCACATTCACGACATCTATCCGAAGTAGTTGTCTGTTGAAGCAGGTGTTTTTTACTTTTGTAAGCATGTATACTTCCAATGGAGTTACTGTGTGACTCTGTTCATCAACCTTTTGTAGATTTTATATACAAAGCTCCCATACAGTGTATGGCTATCTATAATTAAAAAAAAACATGTATTTAAAGAATGTTGTCGAATGTTTTTGAGACACCTTTGTTTTTCATCAAATCTAATTTTGAAGCATTTCTGAGATTTAACCAAGTGATCATACAACACATAATGTCAATATGTGCAAACAATTTCATTTTATTAAAGATGTTTTTTTACAAAGTCAACAGTGTGACATTGTACCTTTTAGATCAGTTCATTTTGTGCCCCCTGTTGTCTTCTGCCATCAGTTGTGAGCTTTGGCTATCCAGCAGGCTGTCTTCATTGTTGTCCACCTCCTCTTTTTCCTCTTTCTGAAGACTCCTGGCCAGCAGGTAGTCTTTTGGAGTGATGTCATCATCTTTCATCCGTTTGGATTTAAGTTTCTTTTTCTCTATGAGTTTCTGTTTCCTGATTTCTGCCAGTGTGTTCAGCTGCTCTTGAGTTAGTCCTCCTGCTGCAGAACTTTGTGTGAGAGACTCTCTCGACCCCTTCTCTCGTTTATAAGCTTCAATTTGTTTGTGGAGTGCATCGTGATCCACACCAAACAACACTGGTCTTTTCTTTTCTCCAGAGTCCATCAGATGCAGTCTGGCCCTTTGAGAGATTGAACAGCAAAAAGCTTAAGGAAAACTCTTTTTAAGGAGTGTATTTTGCATTCTTTCAATTCTTCTTACCCAACGTCACTGATGGATGAATTGTTTATTTCATCTTCCCCTGACCCATAATCTGCGATCTTGAGAAGGTTTTCAACCTTGCAATGCAATAAGAAAAATTACAAATGGTAGTTCCATCACCAAAATTCATGAACCACAATGTAGTCTGTTTACCTCCATCATCGCAGCATATTGTCTATCTCTAATAAAAACCAAAGGAGGGACGCCACCGAGGATTTGGTGAGAGATGAGAAGGTATCTGATAAAATAAAACAAAAGATGTAATTCCCTTCATCCATCAAAACCAAATCTAAATGTGCATATAAAAAAGCATACCGTATACGAGGAGCACATTTGTCTAAAGCATGCTGAATTTGACTGTCTTGTTCAGCAGACAGACTTGTCTTCCAGTATATTCGACAAGAGGAGAAATCTGGTGGTAGCGAAACCTACACATGGGTATAGACGGCGCATTATGAAAAGCATTCATAAAGATATGGTGTATATCATTTCAATTGCAGAAAGAATCCTACTTTGGATATCTGTATGTTGTAGGCAGCAATCTCTGAGTTGACCTCATATGAGTTCAGTAAGTCGGTCACTGCTTTGTAGATGATGTTGTTTAAAGTTCTTACACGAACACTGTCTTCCTGGTTTTTCTTCTTTGACGGTTTTAGAAAGTCAGGCAGACCTAGTGGTCTGGACTGAACGGGCAAAGCAAATGAATTTATATACAAGACAAGCATGCTTATGTTGTGCATGTATACAATCAAATATAATATAATTTTCACCAAACCAATAATACAATCCCCTTTACAACAATTAAAACAATTTGTGAATCTACTGTTTCTTTCCAGGGTCAGGTTGCTTACCTGTATAGGAGTTTTATACCAATGCTTCTTCCTGTAAGAAAACATATCGACAACTTACGTATATCGTAACTGTGATCAGAACTAGAGATTCCGTTTCATTTTGTATGTTAACAATAAACCGATCACTTACTTCTTATTGGCCAGCATCTTCATCAGTTTATTACCACCAGATAGACATGCTGAGCTATGAATACACCTTTCTTTAAAGGTCATGAACCAGGACACGCGCTGGTCAGCCAACAACTCGTGTCGTGCTGTTATGTGACACATCATTCTTGCTATTGCAGTTGTATATGGACTTAATGTCCATTCTTTAGAGCAAAGGATTCTCTTCACCGTAAACATATTCGCCAACTTGAACTCACGTTACATGCTTAGCATCGACAACATCCGTCTGAATGCATTGTGACAGGAAAAGTAATAGAAAGAAGATAGAATCGAACGGCGGAGTGTATTTTTTGCTGCGTTATCGGTCTTTGACATCCAAGTACCGCGAGAGCGATTCAAGAGCAACGTTTTTTAGTTGTTCTCGCGATACTTTGATGCAATGTGCCGATCGATCTGCGAAGCGCAGCTTGAAGTCGAAAATATTTTTATTTCATTTGTAAATTCTGATTAAAGGGTTACTTCACCCAAAAATGAAAAATTCTGTCATCATTTACTCACCTTCGAGTTGTTCCAAATCTGTAAAAATGTTATGTAAAAGATATTAGGAAGAATGCGTATAACCAGACAGATTTTGGCACCCATTGACTACCATAGTAGGAAAAAAACAGGACAAAAAAATGTTTAGGTAATTTTTCCTACCAAGGGAGTCAGTGGGGGGCAAGATCTGTTTGGTTATAAGCATTCTTCCAAATATCTTTCTGTGTTCATCAGAACAAATAAATGTATACAGCTTTGGAAAAACTTGAAGGTGAGTAAATGATGACAGAATTTTAATTTTTGGGTGAAGTATCCCTTTAATGTAATTTCGTAAAAATGTATAAAACAAAAGGAACTTGTAACTTACTGTACTTTTCTTACTTAGAGAAACACGTATAACATTTAGTGACGTTTATTCCGGGATGCAAATACAACTTAAAACCTTGAAGAGGACACGGAGGCACTTCTTTTCACGTCTGTAATGATTAACAGTGGAAAAACCGAACATAAAATACTAAAAGTGTCCTTCTCAGTGATACAGGTTTTAAATTCTTGACTTTTGCCAGTTAGTAGTAAGTTAACCAGGTCTTCAATTTGTACAATTGTAATATAAAATGTAAGATGCAGAGCTATTTAACTATGTTATTTCCCAAATATATAGTACAACCTTCCAAAAACAAAACAACGAAAACAGATGTGACTACTTATCTTACAGTAAAGATCTGTAATTTTTTTACAGTTTTAACATAATTATTCCATAAACTATATACAACACAAATAAAATAGGGTGGATTTGGTTAGTATTACTTTAGGTTCCCCTTTTTCAGAAAATACCACAAATCATGTCAATATCCTATCTATTATACCTTGCAATGTTTTACATCAGAGTCTGAACATGCTGTATAGAAACACTGTCATCTAATAAGCCCTGTTGAGTTTGACAGATTCGTTTCTTAGGTTGTACCACCGGAATGAACAGATTATGTTGCATCCGGTTCACGTCATTCATTTTGAATCCAAGAAGTACCCGAATCTTTTTCTTCTGGATTGCTTTTAAGCACTTCGTAAGCTTGGTATTAAAGTGAGCCTTTACATCAGCCTTGTTTATCCACAAACGGGAAGCAAGCATTTCCATTTCAGTCTTTGACAAGTATGGCTTTCGGTGGAAGTATCTGGAAAGGAATTCTTTTCTGTCTTCGAAAGATGTAAACTCCATCCCTGTAGGGTTCAAGACAAGTTCAACTGCAGCTGGAGGGTCTTCTGACTTGATAACTTTGGAAGCTCTCCGCCTCCCGGTCTTTTCTGAAACAAACACTCTCTTTGGTTTGACACGATCCACTTTATCCTCCGTGACCGTTTCTGAAGAATTCTCAATTTTGATAGAATTAAATAAATCCCCATCAAGGCGTTCCATCACATCTGGATTCAGTTGCCTCTCGGCTTCTTTGACTGCTTTGGGAGCACAACGACACCGCTGCACGTGAACGGAAATAGTTTTTGGTGTCGACTTTTCAGTGTACACTCCGAAACAGTATATGCATTTGAAAGCAGGGGTTTTCAGTATTGCGTGAATGGTGGGAATGACGTGGTGTTTCGTTTGAAGATGCAGCTCGTAGTCATCAGGCGATGACTTGAACTCCGCCTGACAGAATGGACAGTCAGTAGCCATTGCCTTCAATGTGGCGGAGTATTCTGCCTTATCTGGATACATTTTAATGTAGATTTTCTCCTGCGAGCCTGTGATCAATGCCAGGTTGAGCTCTCTGTTATCAAGCAGATCCTTGGGCACATCCGTGTTTAGATTAAAGGTAGTGAATATCAGGTTGCCCTCATCATCACAGTCAAGACCAAACTGCTCTTTTATGCGATTGCGATTCTCCTTGATTTTGAGACTGTGCTCTTTATTTGTGTGCTCCATTACCTGTTTGAACGAATAGAACATTTGAGGGCAGAACAGACATTTCAAGCCGTGTAACAAGTGCTGGAAAATCCCCTGCTCTTTCAGTAAAATTTTGCACCTCAGACATCTGACCGTGTGATTGTCGTATTTTTTCAAAAATGGAGCGAGCACAGCCAACTCGTTTGGGGCAGAATTCCTGTTTATTGCCCTCTGAACAGTAGGCATAAGACCAGCGGGCACTACAGCTGAATTCAGAGGCTGGCTGATGTGGGGAGTGTTCAAAACCATTTGAGCAGGACCGCCCTGAACAGGTACTGTGACCTGCATAGGTGCTAACGTGTACGTTGGAACGCCGTTGACTTGGTTGCCCGTGGGAATGAGACGCACAGATTGAGAAGCCAAAGACTGATTCAGCTGAAGACCTGGAGTAACAAGAATGGGTGGACGCACGCCCATTTCGCCTGGGAGGTTGACCTGGACCCCAGGCGGGAAAATAACCTTCTGTCCTTGCTGAGTGTGGGGTAACCTGGGCACAGCCATAGTAATGGGTACTGTCTTGGGTGCGTTCTGTGGCACCACCATATTAATGGACTTCACTACCGGAGAGGTAGACAACACTTGCTGTTGTTGCTGCTGCTGCGTGTTCTGAAGAGCAGTCATTGCTGTGCCTGAAAGTAAGGCTTGCGTTTGTGGAGACAGATACATCCGCCCTCCACCGGGAGAGCAAAACAAAGCAGTCGTGTTGCTTGGCCCAGCCATGACTACGGTGCCGTTAGACTTGGAGGCTTGGATGCCGTTTCCGTTTGTTTGCTGCGACTGCTGTTGCAAGTAGTTCGGTCTCGCAACCAGCGCGACCTGCTGCATCGCTTTCGGCGTGAGGCTTAGCAGATTCTGTTGTCTAGCAAATTGGCTTGTGCAGCTCTTTTCGATTATGGAAGGCATTATCTGCCAGTGCAGGTCTTTGTGCTTCTCCGAACTCAAAATGTGATAAAGTAGATGCTCGATGGTTTCGGCTGGGAGCTTGCACATTTTACAGTGATATTTTGCAGAAATGCCATCCCGTGTTTTCTCGCCCTCCTTCTTTTGTGTACTATCTGAGCCAAGCCCGAAGTAACGGTCCAACATCGTAGCATAGTGGTTAACCAAGACATGCTTCTTCATCACATACAGTAAAGAGTCGTGATAGCCACACGTTGCACATATATATCGGTCGTCGGCTGCATCAGCAGAGACTGTAACTGAGACAGTTTTGGGGGCGTGGGCCAAAGTGTGTCTAGGGATGTTTTGAATAGCTATGGGTCGGCCTTTTGAGGGCAGGGTGTGAAAAAACTTAATGTGTTGATCTGTTACTTTTGGGGTGCTAACAAATGAGCAGTGGGGGCATATTAACAGACAGGCCAGGTCCAGCTCCTCCCCATGGCAGCGATGAATATGACTTCTGAACGTTGGCACGGACCGGCTGGAGTACCAGCAGAGACTGCAGCACAATGCCTGGCTCCGGTATGGATACTGCAAGACAAAAGTGATGTTAAAACAAATTTATTTTGTTTAGATTACGTTGATAAATAATGGCAATATATCATCGCTTTCCTTTTGACACCTCGGATGTCCAATTCGCTGTTTTCCAGGAAATGGAAAAAGCACTGTACTTTTAAATGATTAAATACCGTGTTGTCAAATTTGACAAGGTGCTTTAATTAGTTCACTTTGAGTTTCTCATAATCTTTTAATCTGATATGCTTAAATGTTTGAAATTATTTTAAGTGTTTTAGTGAAAAGCTGGTTGACCAGGAGGGCATTTTTGCAAATTCTAGGCAAAAATGGCTAGTACCAATATATACGTTTTACCATTTATTCTGGATTAGCCACAATTTCTATAGCTACATTTCGGTGTAATATTATGTGGAAAATGATTAATAAACAATGAGCAGATGACATTAAACTTTTGACAGGCAGTGTATGTCTGGAAATACAGTATATGAAGGAAAGAAGAAAAGCATTAAAAAAACTACCTTTCTTCTTTTTTTGCCAACATGACCATCAGTGAAATTATTCCATTCTGTGTTGTTGAAACTTGCTTCCCCGGCATCAAAATCTTTGTATGTCTTTTGGAAATAAGGTGAGAAATTAGCACATATATCAAAGACGCTCATGTCAAATATAATCTCTACTGTATTTTTACCTCTATCAGATCTTGACACTGCTGCATCCCAATGTCACACAGAATACTTTTGACTCGTTTTCTTGGTCGTCTGAGTTTTGTCAAGTTCTTCACCGGAATTTGATACATTTTGATGATCCTGTGAGTGACATTTTAAAATAAAACGACAACATCCTATTAAACTGACGCACAGGCTGCAGAACACCAAAATCTATGCCACAATATATCGCTATTGAGACACCGATTTTATATGACCGTTTCCTAAACGATCCTCCTTAAGATCATCCTAGATTATTGAGTCTATAACATGGCTATAAACATGGTTATAATATATACAGCTCGTTGTAACTATGTCCCTATCGCGTCTGTGATGCGCTTCTGACACATTATATTTTGTAAAAACCGGCCGTACCAAGTTGTATCAACGGGAGAAATCCCTCAACCTGTCCTTCATACATCACGCCGTGTTGCTTAACTGATTATGACGTCTATTACAAACCTGTGTCTACCTTTAATATTCTGGCACAAAGCTGCTGTTTGAGTGGATGGAGCTCCGTCCGATTCTTCCGGCGTCACTGGATGGCGCGCGGTATTGAATCTGCTACTTCATAGTCCGCGGCATCCGAGTTGCGCTCGATCAGCCTTCCTTATCACATCCGCGATCGTATGCTGAAATTTAACCATCCACAAGATTTGCTCACTTTTAATTGTACCTCAGTAAAACATCACCCTTACTCCTGCTGAAAAACATGGCGCACAGGAAGACAGGAAGTGACGTTGTTCATTTACATATTGCATAGTGCAGCTCCACCAATGGAAGAAGGATGGGCTGATCTTGCAAAATTGATCAGTTTGATAATCATAGGTTATAGGAATTAATAATCACAGGACCATGGCTGTGGTCCTTACCTGTGGATGTTGTAGGCACACCTGTGGCACCTCACTTTATTGCCAGTGGCATGATAGGCTGAGAGATGGAATCATGTCTTGTCTGATAACTGGCTGACAGGTAATTGGTGTGCTGTTTGGCTAAATCATTATGATATGCAATGTACACCTGTTGATGTTCAAGTATTTGATGTCAACTCAGGTAGCTCATCTAAGGTCAGCATAATTTAAAAACATGATCATCTTTAACCTTCAAAAACTAGCTATGCAAAGCTGGTGTCTGCAATACGTAATGTGAAGCATTAGTGGTTGATAAATGTTGTCAAATGAAAGAACTGTTTTTAGTAACTCAAACATGGCCACTTCTACATTCATGTAATAATTAAGCTTTTATTTAGTGGTAACATTTAAACAGTCAAATAAATACAGATTGTGAATGTCTTCAGTCTATCATAGTATTTAAGATTAACAGATGTGGTGCTTTATGTTATTTACAGTACAATGTACAATGTTACATTTAAACCTGCAATAATCTTAAAACTTAGTGTAATATTTATAGTAATGTTAAATTAGGTCTGTTAAATTGTAAAGGGATAGTTGACCCAAAAATGAAAATTCTGGCATGAATCAATCACCCCTGTTCGGTTGAACACAAAGGAAGATATTTGGAAGAATGTTAGCCACTGAGATTTCTGGGGCACCACTGACTACCATAGTAGAAAAATATTGCATCATTTCTTTGTTCTGTTGAACACAAAAGAAGATATTTTGAAGAATTAAGGAAAACAAAACCATTCTGGGGCACCTTTGACAACCATTTACATTTTTTCTACTATGGTAGTCAATGGTATATAAAAAATATTTTTTTAATATCTTTCTTTGTGTTCAACAGAACAAAGAATTTGATACAGGTTTGGAACAACTTGAGGTTGAGTAAATGATGACAGATTTTTTTTATTTTTGGGTTAACTATCCCTTTAAGTGTAAAGTGCAGGGTAAAGTTAACACGGGTGGTATAGTTACACAATGTCCTCACAAAATGACAACAATTCCATCTTCCTCCATATCTGCCTGGTGCAACATTAAATGTTGACTCACATCTATGTGCCATGTGCTTAGAAGGTCATGGGTGCTACAGCTCGAACCTCCCTGTCTGATGGACGGTTTATAGCCATAATGCTTTTGGGGGGGCTTATGCCTGTGAAGTGGGAGGTCTTGCTCACCGTGAGCAGTATAGTTGAGGCAAGGCTGAGAGTGATAGGCGGCTGCAGAAATTAATGAGTTGGGTTGTCTAGCAAAAACGTGGGGCTTGTGAGAAGTATAAACGTCTGGATGAGAAGTATAAGAGGCCGTTGAAGCACTGGAGTGCCGGGAAGTGTATTTGATGGCCCTCTCGACAATCACATCTGCATCTTCTTCACTCTCAGACCCATAACCTGTCAAGCCGTAAGCTTTCATTATCATTGGTAGACCTGGGTAGCTTACAGAGTCCATGTTATCAAGAAATTGTCTTGATGAACCGCAGCTTTTTCGTCTTATGTTGTTATGCTGGTTTGCGGGTTTTACAGTGATGATGAGGTTGTGACTGTTGGCAATCATCATGTCAGTCACCTGGTCCAAAGACTTTCCCATTACATCAATACCATTCACCTCCAAAACCTGATCATTGATGGCCAGAAGTCCAGTGCTCTCGGCCAGTCCGCCGGGTACTATGCGTGAGATAAAGATCCCCGGCACTTTTTTTAAGCCGTAAGGAGTAACTCTAACAGTAGTACCATCACGAATGTAAAACCCTAGAGGTCTGTCCGAGCCCTGGTGGTAGAGGCGGACTCTTCTGTGGCATTCTGGTAGGATGTCCACATCAATGATGGAAGAAACGGGGCGGAAGTTGTGTGGCATGCTGATCTGAAACTGAGATTTTCTGTGGCTGACGTCGCCCCAGAATGCTGCTGGAGATTTTTTTAGCTTTAACATGCTGTCGACTCTAATGATACACTGCTCAGCTTCATCTGTAAAACAGTGTTTAAAGCAGGTTGAGCAAAGTGTTTTCTGATATAATCACAGGTGATAATAGTGATATCACAAAAAAGATTTTTCAAGGACATGACAGTTATCATCATTTTCTAATCTCATTAGACTTTGTTTTGATCATTTCACTATACAAGCTACTTTATAGAGTTTACCCTTTTAGACTGTTTACTGAGGAATTAACCCTAGACCACATGAACTTGGACGGAAAGCAATAAGATCATCTAGCTGGCAAAACAAACATACCATTTGGGAAAAGCAATTATGCTTAAGTACATGATTCCCAAGATAAATTTCTTCCTTCCTACCATCATGGAGATAAAACACACTGAAACATTCAGCTGTCATAATGCTACTTTAACTAAAAACATTGCACAAAAATATAAATATATTTTATAAAAAATATATATTGATCATACATAACTGGTGTTCATACTATGCATATTGGGACTAACCTGAGAAAGCCCTTATAATACACACCTTTATACACATCTTATATGTTACTTAGTTTAAAAAGGTACCCCTTCTTATACACATACACCGATATTATGTTCTTATATTGTGAGTTACAAGAATACGAGATGTAAGACAGATATGGATTCAAATTTTCTCCTTGGCCCTTTCTGTACCTTGCAGCTGAATAAAGATGCGCAGTAAAGATTGTGTGGAGGTCACAGCTTTCCAAAAGTTGTCATCATTATTTATGGGCAACAGTTCTCCATGAACATCCGCATATCCGATAAGGACGTCCATTTGCCATAAGTGATGTAAACGCAGAACGAGTCGGTGGAAATCTCTGTATTTCCCAGGATCAGAACGATCAAGGGAAAACCTCCTGAATTCTGCACCATACTGTATAGGAACACATGAATTAGGTTATAAAACACAAGACTTTATCAGTCAAAATGATCAAATTTTGCAAAACTGTTCATGCATTACGGTTTGGATCATAGTGAGCCTCAGAAGTGAGAGGGTCTTCATTGAGCTGACACAATAGACATATTTTGGAAGTGTGTAGGTCCTTGTTTACAAAATGTATTTCTGCAGCCTAATAAATACAATCTGTGAATGAACTTCGAAAATAATTAGTCAATATAATATTATATCTTACCATATTAATAATATAAGCTGATTCATTTACATTTATAAAAAACAAGGAATGTTTGCATAATAACGCACGGCCACGCACATGCAGGTCAATGACGTTTCACAATGATAACAAGAAAAGCACGTGCAGGTTCACTTACTTTACTTTTCACCTCCAGGATAGAGAAGCAGCGCAGAGATTGCGACTTTCTAAGCGTCTTGTTCATGTTCTCCGATGAGCAGTCAACAGCACAATCTCCGCAAACCACTTGGGTTTTGTTTAGCTCTGCGTGACCAAATAGCGTTACGCATCACTGAATAAGCGGAAAAGCAGCAAATGTTCTGTCAAAAGTAAGTACGAACGAAGACGACATAATATGCTCGTTGTAGTGCTTCTTTTTAGTCACAAATATTTCGCAGGTCGTTACGCATTTAAGATTATGCGCTTATTCATGCGATTGATTGATTGATTGATTAGTTAGAGGTGAAAATAAGAAACAAATTACATTTGAAAATGACAAACAGTTAAATAATAAACAAGCTATAATGAATAAAAACACTTTGTTTTATTTACTTGTACCGTAACGTTTATTGATGTCATGTTTTTGTGTACATTTTCTAAACAAACAGGAACAGAACTGTTACACAACGCTTTAATAACATATAATATATTAAAGTAACCATTTTTGTTAAGCAAGTTGTGAATCATACACAAACAATAAATCCCATCTCCTGTGTGTTTTTACAGTTTTAGAATATAATTATAATAAAATCTAATCAGTAGTTTTTGTGTTTAGCTGGGTTAAAAATAATGGAGAGACAGATGGCTCTGTGATCTGGCCTTATGCCTTGACTTCATCAGGAGGCTGGCCTCCAGTTAGCGCAGCCAAGGCATTGGTCACCATCCTCTCCACCATGACCTTAGACGTTTCCAAAGTGTGGGTTCCCAGGTGGGGCAGGATGATAACATTTGGACAGGACAGCAGGGGATGGTCCCTGTATAAAACATAGTATCATCAATACTGCAACAGTGATGTGCTGAATGTGGGAGGGTGTGAAAGTGTACAGTCCTTTACATACTTGCTTCAGCAAGTGCAATTGAATGAAAGCATGATAAGCCAAGCAAACCTGGGCAGTGGTTCAGGACAGGTGACATCTAAAGCTGCAGCTCGTATTACTTTCTTTTGGAGAGCATCCACTAAAGCATCTTGGTCCACTACTAAACCTATAACAATAAAAGTATGCAATATGTTAATAAACTGGTCAGAATATATTTAGTATGGTTAAAGTAATTACACCTAGAAAAGAGTAATGGAGACTTTTTATACTAAAACAAATGTTGAAACATATAAGCCTCTATCTTCTCCACTCAACAAGCAGAAAGGCAAGTGACAGAAAAAAGTACATTTAATCTGTTTCAATCACATGTGAATTGGTCTGAAATGGGACTGTATTACTTTAATTGAATTTAAATGTTAAAACCAATTATGTTACCTCTGCTGATGTTGATAAGGGTGGCACTGGGTTTCATCATTGCAAGCTCTTTGGCACCAATCAGTTTGTGTGTCTGAGGGGAGAGATTGACTACCACCATGACAAAGTCTGACCTCTGTAGCAGCTCTTCCATACTTTTACAATATGTGGCCCCAACTACTTTTTCTTCACTCTCCGGTCTGAACATATAGAAGAAAACACTGTGAAATTACACTTATAGTTTACTAAGGTATAGTTTACTCTACAATAAAAAGGTTGTAATCATTTATTCACCACCATGTTATTCAAACCCTTCATATTTCTCATATGGAACACAAAAGAAGATATTTTGAGAAATGTCTCAGCAATGTAGTGTCTATACGATGCGAGTCAATGGGGAACAATGTTGTTCAATGTTCTTTAAAATATCTTAATTTGTGCTCTGCGGAAGTAAGTACTACAGGTCTGGAATGACATGAGGGTAAGTAAATAATTAAAGATTTTTCCTCACCATCACTTTAAAGATTACATTTAGTCAATGTTTTGACCATATGCATTTTATTTAATGTTCTGCCTACAACATTGAAATGACCCTTTGACCATGTTGAGGGGTAAAATGGAAATTCAGTTACTCTAAGTGTATGATAATGATCCATTCCTTCATAAAAAGCATCTATTCAGCCTTTTGGTTGCCAGTTTAGATTCAACTACAGTAACACTGTCCTAACATGTAATTTGTTATTTGTTAACATTTTAAATGCAACTCTCCTTTTCATATATTCAAATTTTATAAGCATTTAAGAACGTACTTAAGGGATACTCCACCTAAAAATGAAAATTCTGTCATCATTTACTCACCCTCAAAAGAACAGAGAGAAAGATATTTGGAAAAATGTTAGCAACTGACATACATGTTTGAAACAGTAAGTCAAGACAGAATTTAACTAATCCATGTTATGCCCAAGAGGGCGAAAATGATTAGCTTACTTATTAAATGAAGAAAGTAACTGTATAGTGACCAAGTGAATCAAAGTCCAGCAGACTCACCGTCGATTCCTATTGTAGTAAATGATTTTCATCTCAAACCCTTGAGCTCTCTTGGCTACCTTGTATCCAATTCTACCCATGCCAATGATGCCAAGGGCGGCTCCACTGACATCAGTGCCCAAAAAAGCCTCTGACAAATCTTCAGATTCCCGAAATTTACAATAGTTGTGACCTGCCGAGAAAAAAATCGTACAAAGTAAAACAAGAAATATAACTATAGCAAAAACCATGATGAAACAGGTAAGAACAGAAACTACAGCTCTTACCCTTCACAATATTTCGTGCAGATGCTAACATCAATCCCATTCCAATATCAGCAGTTGCATTATCCACCACATGAGGGGTGTTGGAAACTTTCACTCCAAAGCTATTGATAAGAGGAATATCAAGATGATCTACTCCTACCCCACCATTCGCTACAATTTTGAGGTTAGGTAAGGACCGTAACAGATCACGGTCAACCTTAATATTCACACCCCACACAATCAGTGCCTGGATTCTGTGAGCGAAGTCCTCTTTCCTCACCACGAATTTATCGTATGGTATTACAGTGAAATGTTTCTCGATAAGAGGGGCAAAACACTGATAGACGCCCCCGTTTCTTCCAAATGTGGTAGCCAAAACCCATGGTTTCTCCATAATCTGTGAAAAAAAACGAAAGTGATTAAAAAGGTATGTTTTTAAGTTAAAAAAAAAACGAATCGCTTTGTAACGATAATGCATTTATATCTAAAACTAAATGTGCAACCTTTCTTTCTCACCAGTTGTGTGAAAGTCGCTCGACCCCAGTCTTTCCACCAACGACTCTATTTGTGAGCAACATGGTAGCCTGCCTTTTCATCCAGGCATGCTTAATCTAGTACCGATTAAGATCAAAGGTGGGATTCTGTAAATCGTTCATGTGCAGCTGCAGCGTCTCAAAAAATGAACAAATGTCTGACGTAGAGACTTTCCAAATAGTCTATCCGTAGTTTCGCGATCGTTTCAACTTTAGAAAAGGCCACAGGTGTTGTAATCACGCAAGTAACCAGAAGGGAGCGTTAGAAGCCCAGCAAAGATATACATTTCTTCACTAGATTAATTACTTTAGAGCAATTTTGTGGACATTTACTTCGAGTTTGCCCGTATCATGAAATTGTGTCATTTGTTGTGACCTCGAACATCTAGCTGTCAATAATATATCACTTCCATTAAAATCTTTACAATGCTGAATTGGTAAAACAACCCATATGCGCTGGGAAACCAACCACATGATTAATTATTTTGTTAAAAAATAACATGGAAACGTAATATGACAGTTTACTAACAACAGCATTTAAAAGCACACATTATCCTGTGGTCTTTGACAGTATAAGAGGCATCGCATTAATTCCAGAACAGTTAGTAGGCTACTGGGTTATTATTGGCTACAGCAGTGCTCCAGGTTTCCTGTCGCCTCCATCTGTTCTGATATTTGTGTGTGGAGGTTCAGCCTTAGACAAAAACAACTTGTTTAATTTGTTATGTATTAACTGGATCTAATTGTTTATCTTTTAATACCATTATAATGTAATTTTTTATTACGGAACACTAGAGGAATTTGTGGTATAATTCAGTCAAATTTGGGAGTAAAATTTTCACAACTCAGTATAGCCTACCTCTTCTTTTTTTTTTTATTGCCTTATAAATAACAATTTATGATGAGTGTTAAAGTATTTATTTTGGGCTTTTCTCAAACCCAGACATTAACTTTCCATGAAAAATGATTAAAGTGGTTCATAAAAAATTGGTGTCATAATCCATTTTCTAAAAACGTTTTTGTTACACTGGAAGTGAAAAGTGAACCGAAATATTGGAAACACATTCCTGATTTTTTGTGATTTTTTAATAATACAATTATTTCATTCCTGACATGCCCATTTAAAACTAAACAATGCATACAATGTGGATGCAGTAAAAGCATCATCTACAAAAGCAGAACAATCTCTACAAACTTTAATTGTGTCCTGCCTTTGTATGAAACCTATTCCTGAGCATCCTGCTTTGGCCATCAACCAAAATATTTGGTTCTGTTAAGCACTTCCCTTCAATTTAGTGCTTCACAATTAGCCTCCATCTCTAACTCCGGCTCCAGGGACAGGCATGTTTTAAACTGATGAATTGATTCCCCTGCCAGCAGGGTGGCCCAGTAATAGTGAATTTCAGCATTCGTAGTCTACTGTATACTTAAACCCCTATTTTTCAGTACTGACTTGAAGAAAATTCAGAACAAGCTCTTATTTTACTCATGTGATTTAACAAAACAAAAGGTCCTGCAAAATCACATGTTCCTCTTTATCAAAAAACAGACAGTCATCTATTCATACCAATTCAATGACTGATTGCTTTGTGTCTAAAGTTAGAATGACATTCTATACAAAAAATGTGTACTACATAAAATCATGTACATCCCAAAATTATTTTCAGTTTCCCTGTCCTTGTCTTCACATATCTGACCAGAAGTTTCTGCTGTAATGAAAAAGGCTCTTGTGCTGTGATATACCCCTGATACATCTTGAGGTTATTTTTAACCCTATTCCAATTAAAGAGGCCTATCTGCCCCCTGGCTCTGACTGAATGATAACATTTCTTCCGTATTTTCTGGTGAAAAGCCCAAGAACAGATTTGAGCAAATCTTAAATCTATCAGCAAAATCACAGCAATATCTCGTATTCCCTTATTTTTTCCCATTTTTTAAGAAAACTGAGATCATTCTGAAAATATCGGCATTGTTGAAAAGATACAGCTTGCAACACAAATGACATTTTGAGACAGACTTTTAGGTCGTATTCAAATGAATAACAAACATTATACTAAACACTACAATAAGAGAAAGTACACCATTTGTTATACAGGCATAGCTGATCATAATGTTTATTTTTAGAAATAATCTGTGGATTATCACAGCGGGGTTTGCTATAATCCTTAAAGACTCCTTGATTTTACCAACATTGGCACAGTGACATGCATTCTGGGATGTGGGTTTAAAAACTAGCAGCTTTTGTTTTATGTACTATAATTGTCGGTACATATTCACATAACCAGTCAGGGTAAACCAGCCCTTAAGTATGAGTTTTCATGCAAAACATTTGTGTTTGTTCATTTTTAGGTGTTATCAAATTTTTACATAACCAATTCAATTCAAAACATAGGCCTACAACCTTTACAAAATATAAACTAATCATTCAATTTAGCAAATACGCAGTTAACTCATAAATATATTGTTGATATATTTAGACAGGCATTTTATTTTGTCATCATTGACCAAAACACATGGCCACATTCATGTAACATTGTTTATCATATGTCAGAAAGATGATAGTAAGAAACAATCATGACATTCCTAATAACGTCTGGCTAAATCTTAGAGAATTGATTTTGTTTACGCATAACAGTTATTAAACGGAATAGCTAAATTCCTAAACAAACCATTCAAATGATTGGAATACGAGAAGAAAAATATTAAAGACAAAGATTTGCGGAATAATGTATGGCAGCCTTTTTAAATGTACCGCTAAACTTGCTGGGCGTGAGTGATAGGACGGACCCTCTTACAAAAAAGACGCCACTAGGTCGCATTAACGTCGGTGCCATCGAGTTCACACAATATCAGGAGCACAGCGGCAGCTCCACGTCTTTCGTTGTGGTGCGACTGACTATTTTGCACCCGAATAACGTAACAATAAACGACACGTTACGACCTACGAGAATAGAAGCCTGGCTTTTATTTTGACTGCAAGAATGTCGTGCGAGGAGAACTGACAATACGCCGTTTCAGCTTTCATATGGAAGATCGGCTGCTCCGGCTCGTTTCCGTGGATATGTTGCCCTTGTGCTTTTTGCATATACCATTCTTAATCGCCGTGGATGTTTAGATTCGGTTTCTTGTACCTCTTTCGTCCGTTCGAGCTGTGCAAAGAAGAGGCTCCGCCGATCGCGATAACACGCACTCTGCTGCCTACCTCGACATATTGCTACCAGGGATTTAAATAATCACGTGCTACAACAACGGAAAGATTTTTATCGGAATTGATGTGGCCTTCCAACCTTTAATGAATTTAATCTGGAGAGCAAAATGAACAGGGAACGGCCGAAGAGAAATATCATTCAGAAGAAATTTGTAAGTGGATATTTGACGTTTAATCGTGTTAATTGTCCGTCGCGTGACCAAAGACCAGTTTTAATTTGCATTAACGTTAGCCATATATTCAGTGTCCCCGTGTTATTATATCCTCGGGTTTGGTGACAGAATTAGGTCAAATGTTAGAATGATCACTCTAATGTAACCGACTTTGAATTTGAGCTTAAGGACAGACTGGCCGATGTAAATCTCTCCGTTGACCCACATGCTTTGGGCTTTTGATACATTTCGCATTTCCGGTCAGTGTGTCATGTTGTTCTGTTGATCCTGACTGTCAGATAGTTGCATTAGATGTGTCTCGAGTCTTAGCTGAGATGCGAGACATTACATCGTGGTCACTTTGTGGACGTGTATGTGTTTGCAATCTCTGTCTGCGTCTGCGTCTGCCTCCGTCTCCCTTTCCCTTTCAATGTCAAAAGAACTTCTCTATGGAGATCGTGGCTGGTGTTTGCTTTGTAGTAAATGAAACCTATCTATGACCTCCTATTGGTTTGGTAGTTGTTACCTTATAGCAAACATACAAATGCTAAAACTATTTATTCTGTGGCATCACTGGTGTTATTCTTATCTCAATCTGTGACATTAAAATCTATAATAGGTTTTGTTAAATTGCTTTCAGTACACTGTCCAATATTTATGTGCTTTTGGTTATGGAAATTCCTTTTTTAATTTTTTTTACTTGTTTAAAGAATTTATGAGAATTTTTGCCATTTTTGCAGTACATCTGTAAACTTACAATTACTGTACTGTAATAGACTTAAGGTTTATAAGACGCTTCTTTTCAGCTAGAGTTTGACTTTAATTTTGCATTTTTAATAGCTTATTGTACCGTTGTCAGTAATTCTCGTGAGTTTTAATACCTGTACATGGCTAGAAGTACAAGCTGAACATTATCATTAGGAACAATTGAATATAGATGTTACTCACTGTAGTTCAATGCAATGCTGTGGATCAAATAGCTGTTGCTAAGATTTCAGACACATTGAAGGAGCTTTTTCACTGTCTGTTTTATCAGGAAGCAAGATGTTGTGTAGTAGTCATTACTAGCACAAACACTTCAAAATGAAGGTATGGTGTTATGACTTTAAGGCAATTGAGGCTCTGGTTATAAATAGCACATTTTGCCTATTCAGACTGAGAATATTTTACATTCTTTCTGCTCGCTTGCCAAACAGGATGTTCTTGAAAATTATATCAACACAGGGATCAAGAGATATAAGAGTAGGCCTAAATGAATCGGCCGCAGTTGAATCGATGTCACTTTCTATTGAAAACCGGCCTGTGTTTACACAGTGGTTCACTTTGTGTTAAAATTCCCATTCTGTGATCTGATCCTTTTCTTTCTGTTATTACATAAATATTACATAAATCACTCTAGATTAGGTCACAGTACATAACGTGGATTCTTGTAATATTATTCATGTGAAGTGTTAATTGACCAAATAGGTTGCATAAATCCAGAAGGCTATAAAAAAATCATGTTTTGCACTCTCCCAAGCCCAACAATCTTTTTAGTGTCACAACAGAGTAAAAACTGCCAGATGTATATCGCAAAGTGTTTACAATGTCCACAGGCCTGCTTCACATGCCAGAGATGAACATCTAAACCGTGAGCTCTCATGTCCTGCTCATTTTCTTTGGCTTCAGTAGTCAGATATTTGATATGTTTAGCTCCCTCATACTCATCCTTGGCATCAGTTTGCTTCACACAGTAATGGAGAACTAAAGCTCATGCAACACTGACCCAGTTTAAGATAGAGCTACATTTACTAACACTAGCATGACAATATGAGTGTTCACAGATATGTATTTAGCTTGGGAAATAATACATTTCACATCATGAATAACTTTAGTTTAGTTGTGACTGGTAGGTAACACAAAATGTTTTTCTTAAATATCCTAAGTGATGTGTATTTTGTCTTGGATTGCCATTACATTGTCAAGATGTTTTCTGCAACTTGGACATGTTTGATCCTATATAGCATTGATCTAACAAAAAAAAATCATATTTGATTGCACGTGCACAAATTTTTCCACTTCCATAAACAACAGTCAATGACTAAATGGTATTCATGTGATGAGAAATCCAGAAAAGTCAAGAAACTAATCGCTCATATGACATAGGCTGGCACTACACAGCCTTATTGCACTTTATCCATGATATGAAATTTTGTGGCTGTCTTACAGCTTTAAAATAAAACAAAGGATGATGTAAAAACTGCAGGCAGCATGTAATGGCTGCTCCATCCCTCCATCTTAGACATGTCCAGCTGTGCTCTAATTGATGCAGTCATCCCAAACTCCATAGACACTGTATAACAATGGGCTGCTGAACAAAGTGTGATTATTATTCCGACGTTGTTATCGAGAGATTGTTATTATCCGGAGATGTATTTGGCTTCATTGTTGTTTGATTTAACAGCTCTGTCATTTGTTTGCGTGACAGATTATTTTGCTGGAATATTCAAAGCGCTTGTGATGAGTAAGCATTGCTGCATTTAGTTTTTTGCTGGCATGTAGTATGAACCATGGTTCTACTGCGTTTCTGTTTGATTTCTGAAGCCTGACAAAGAAAGGTTCTTCTACAGCGTTCACATGTAACCGATAGCTTAAAGGAACAGTTTACCCAAACATGAAAATTCTGTCTTCATTTACTCATCATCATGTTGTTCCAAATCTGTTGGAAGAATGCATGTAACCAAACAGTTCTTGGCCACCATTGACTTCCATAGTAGGAAAGTTGCTATATACATTTATTTGTTCTGTTTTACACCAAATAAGATATTTTGAAGAATTTAGGAGAGAAAACAGTTCTGGGGCAAACAGTTCAGTTCTACTTCTATGGTAGTCAATGGTGGCCAATAACTGTTTGGCTACAAGCATTCTTCTAAATATCTTTGTGTTCATCAGAACAAAAAAATTGATATAGATTTGGAACTCGAGGGTGAGTAAATGATGACAGAATGTCATTTTTGGGTGAACTGTCCCTTCAACCCTTAGCATCACATTGGGTGCAAATTAGTGCAAGGTGACTCCATTTGCTGCTGTTGTCTCTCGGTTCACCCAGATTTGTGTTTTAAGAAGTATCACAAATACATTAAAAATATGCATGGAAAGGAAGAGGGAAAGGTAAGGAGTTTTCATGGCAGGAGAGGGTTGGGTGTGTGCTTTCTTGGCTCTGTCGGCAGCAATCTGTCTTCACAGCTAGGTGAATACTGGTTTCAACATTTTGAGCAATTTATTTGCAATGCAAGTATTAAGATCCGCAGATGTTTTTACAGGAGATGGCTGCACTTAAGCTTTAAACTTGGCCAATAAGCAATTTTAAAATGATAAGGAATGTTTCTATCTTCTGGTTCTCATCCGTAAACAGCATGCAGTATGATGCATTGAGCACAGGCACATTTTGACAAACCTTTCTTGTCAGTTTGCAGTTTCTTTACATCTTCTTCAATTCTAACCAGTAAAGAGGAATCAGGTGTAGCACTTAAGAAGCGCAAATTAACTGTCACCTTTGTGGCTGCAGAGGTTGTGTGACATTGAGACACGTCGAATAGCTTTTTGGAGAAGCTTATGCGAGTTAAATTTCCTTGAGAGCACAGCCGGTCACGTCGTGTACAATCAACTGCCAGCGTGCACCGTGCCGATAGGCCAGCCAGTGCAGCTTTAATGTCAGCTTCTTGGCCCTTTGTAAATAATAGATCTATTTCTCTTTCATGCCAGCTTGCTTCTTTTAACTTTAGTAGTCGTCAGCTGTGTGTGTGTGAGAGAGAGAGAGAGAGAGAGAGAGAGAGAGAGTGGCCAGTGTCTTGTGTGAGACAGATGGGTAGCAAGGTCAGTTGTGATCTGTTGGCAGGTTGGCTTGGAGCCTTGTTGCTCCTGCAGCCCTGTTTAAATTTGATCTGTGTGCGCTGTATCTGTAGATCCAACTCATGTACTTTAGACAAGCTCTTCAGAAATCAGTGCCCAAACCTTTAGATAGAGTTAAAGCATTTATTTAAGGCTGTGCTGCAAAGGATTTCCTGATTTTTAAGGGACCAGTTTACTCACTAAAGCCATCATGTTTAATAAAGGCAGTTTAAGGAGTTATCTGTATGCAGATCAAACCCGCAGACTAGAATTTAATCTGCAAAACATGCCTGCATCCTATTATTTTGCAATTACTTTTCTGACTTTTGATTGGTTGTTGTTCCAGTGCTTTAACTTGATTTCTGGATTGAATACACTAAATGTAAATATTTTCTCCATTTGTTATGGACAGTCTTGTAGACCAGGGGTTCCCAAACTTTACAGCCCACGATTCCCAAAATAACAGTGCCAGTGACTCGAGACCCCCACTATCCTCGGAGGTGATTAAAGTATACAAACGTTGCGCGCAACTGCGCACATGCACTTATTAGGTCTATCCAAACACACAAATAATGACAACATAAAAGATATAACACAGTCGAACATAATATAATTTTATAGTAATTTGCTCATTACTTTTATACTGTTATACATAAACCATGAACTATTACTACAGGTCACATTTCATCAAACTGATTCAAGTGCTGTTCGCTGTCCTTCAAGTCTCTTTTCGTACCTGAGGTCGATGGGCTTTCTGACTGCGGCGCTTCTCCGGCCTCCTCCGCTGGCCTCCCCGGGTTGTCTTTGGTCGATATTAACTAACGTTTCATTTCGACAAATAAAAATATCCTAAACTTAAAGCCTGAAAAATAATCGTGCACACATGGTGATGTTTAACATGGTGCTGTAAATTGACTTGCTGCACCTAACCTAATACGATTGCCGATGTCGTTATTGTGACGTAATCACCTCAGGGGTCATGAGGGGAAGTCAGTTCGAAAGGCTGGTGTTTTTTTTTTTGCATGGTTTTATTTTTGACTTAACTCATATTTTCATATTTTGTTATACTTATTGATAAAATACACTGTTTCTAATAATAAAAAAATATTTCTGGGAATCATTTTGCGACCCCCACCCTGTTGTAGACCACCAGTCATGGCAAACAACAAGCTGTATTTTGTGAATCACATATTTGACATATTTTCAGGTATGACCTGAAGGAATATATGGGATTGAGCTTGCGTCATTTCCTGATACCATTCAAACTCTACTCTTAATTTCTTATGGCCTCCTGTTGTATAAAAGCAAAAGTAAATAAAAACAAACTAATGCTTTAATATTGCTAGACTAAAGTCTTTAACTTCTATCGCTATATATTCCTTGTATATTGAACATTGTCTTAAAAGAGTTGCTTTGTGTGATAGACTTATCCTCATGGCTTCAGACACAATACACCTTTATCAATAATAGATATGGCTGCTGGCACAATAATAAAGAGAAATCTGTGCTGATAAGAGATGCTGGTGTTATTGTAAGATCTATTATTTGTCTTTTTCAATAGATACTGTGATAATCCTGTGACCGTAAATTCTTTTGGCCACGATAATCATGTAGTGCCCATATGCTTATATACAGCCACGGAAAGAATTCAGAGACCATTTCAAATTTTTAGCTGTGTCTATTGAATATCAACAAAATCAAACCTCAGGAGTGAAATAAAGTCATCCAACAGCAATGTGTTTCTAAATACATGCAAATATATTACTGTTGTATTGCTTAAAAGTGAATATGAACTTGTTTTCTTTGCCGTATTTGAGGTCTGAAAAGAATACAAAGCGTCTTTTCTGTTATTTTGACCTGTTTCTCCAGTTTTCATTTTGTGCAAATAAAAACAAATAGAAATATTTTAATTTGAAATTCGGGTGAAATATTGTTAGTAGTTCACAGAATGAAACAAAAATGATAATTTTACCTAAACACATATACACCTATAGTACTTATAGACAAATAGTACATTTTAAAACCAGAAAAGCTGATTTAGTCACCGTGGACACGGTGGAGTTACTGTATATTCCCAATTGTATGTTGCTTTTTAACTAATACCTGCTGGGGCTCCTGCTTGAGTTAATGGATGTGTTTATACCAAAATAGTATTTTACTTTACTGTCCATTTTCAATCAACAAGCAAGCAAATTTCATTTTGAAATTGGCAGAGCACTGTGTGATGGCATTTGGATGGTGAATTTGGCCACAGATTCAGAATGTGGCCGTACTCCAGTAATACACAAGCTTTGAGAAGCCACTTTAACACTAGTGGGATATAAAACTGCTTTATCAGTCTCACGCACACAACCTCTTGTAAGGATCAGAATGTTTTTTTACTGAAAAGACATCAGCTCATGCAGCACTTCATGCAGCACATCAGCCCAACAGAGTTATAAACAACCAATTAAACCGCTATTGAAATTATGCTTCATGCTTGCAGAACTTATGCTTATTGCCAGATAACTCCATGACACATTTTTATTATTTACAAAGCATTACGGTCGATTACATATGCATGTAAGTTTAAGCGACATCAAGCTGATTAGATTTGTTTTTGCTATTGTGTTAATGATTTATTATGTAGTTTATTGTGGCTTCCTCTACACCTGTCTGTGTAATCTAGTATATAATATAGCATGCCCCTCGCTTTTGAAATGTCATATCGTTTTGAGTTCACCCTGACAGAGACTTTCACATGACTGACACAGAGGACCTGTAGAAGACTGTCTCCATGGCAACTAGAAGTTTCCTAGAGAGTGGCACTTTCTTCGTGTGCCATAAGGGGGCCCTAAGCTGGGGTCAAGTCAAGCACTTCACATCGTCTTAATCATCTCTAGCGTTTCACATTGCTGGCGCTGGGGGAGGGGAGCATTCGAGCTTATAAAGCGCCTCTCTCTGTCTCGTGATCGGTTCACAAACAAAAGTTACATGTGTGGTGATAGGAGTCTGTAGGTGAAAAGCTATCTTACAATATAGCATTAAATAGCACTTAAATATTTACTCAGGTGTTCCTCTGGTTACAAGCATTCTACCAAATATATTTCTCTATGTTCATCAGAACAAATACATTTATACAGATTTGGAAGAACTTGATTGCAAGTAAAAGTGATTTCATTTCAATATATGAAACTAGGTAACCAAGTGAATGTTACCCGTTCATAATTCATGTTAAATCATATATTATGTGGGGTTTTTTATGAAAATCTTTTGAGTGGCCCCTTGGTGGGAATATTATGACAGTTCTTCTAGACCAGGGGACATGGCAGAGAGCAAAACAGCTTGGTTGCATATGCCTAAATGTTAACCTTTTCATTGTGCTAGTGACAGACTGAGGCAACAGAGTAACAGTGATGAGATTTAAGAGAGTTTAACATATCATTATTGGATCAAAGTCTAGTTTTGACATCACCGCAGAAAAGTGAGTGACTGTGTAAAAAGACGTGAAAGACGTGTTACTGTATAGCACATCTAATCTGTGTATATCTGAGCATTCAATAATAAAAGCCCTTTTGACACATGCTGTTCAAAGATTGTGATGCTTTTAGTTTCACAAAACAGTTTTTTCTCATGTCAGTCAATGTACACTCTTAAAAATAAAGGTGCTTCACGATGCCATAGAATAACCTTTTTTGTCTAAATGGTTCCACAAAGAACCTTTAACATCCAAAGAACATTTCTGACTTTTAAGAAGGTTCTTCAGATTATAAAAGGTAAGAAAGAGATGGTTCTTTAAAGAACCTTTGACTGAATGGTTCTTTGTGAAACCAAAGCGACTTACATTGCATTATCCTATACATTTGTTTCTAAGTATGTGCAATCCCCTTGGCTCGAACCCAAGACTTTGGCGTTGTTAGCACCATGCTCTTACCACTGAGCTACAGGAAAGCTTCTAAGCTTTTAAGCACTTTTATTTTTAAGCGTGTATATTAAAGTAAAAATGATTTTTTTCATTGTTTTGGTTCAAAAAGTTTTGGTTCATTGTTTGATTCGTACATCTTTAATATTGACTGTATTTTTGTTTCTGCAGGATGATAATGATGGAATCCCTTGGTCAGAAGAGAGGGTGGTCCGCAGGGTCCTGTACCTCTCTCTTAAAGAGTTCAAGAGAGCTCAGAAGAGAAAAGTGGAAAGCTCCACTGGAATGGTTAATGGTGAGTAGTAAACTGTAAACTGTGTAAAGTATATTTATAATATTCATTCTTTCTTGCTGTTATATGTGAATGTAACAACGGTACAAACACACATGGTAGATGCTGTTTTTAGATTCAGCATACGGTTGCATGTTGCTTTGAGACTGATGTTTTTATGGTGCAGTTCCCTGTAGTGCTCTCGACTACAGGAAGATGTTGATGTTTGGAGAAAACTGTCACATTTAGGTAACACTTTACAATAAGGTGCTATTTATTAACAATTAGTTAATGCATTAGCTAAAATGAACTAACAATGAACAATATTAATGCAGCATTTATTAATGTTAGTTCATGTTACTTTCAGCATTCACCAATACATTATTAAAATCAATCGTTGTCACTGTTAACATTAGTTAATGTACCATGATCTAACATGAATAACTGTATTAACATGAACTAACATTAATAAGGAATAACAAATGCTGAAAAACGTAATTGTTGATTGTTATCTTATGTTAGCTAATGCATTTACTAATGTTAACTAATAGCACCTTATTGTAAAGTATTACCGATTTGCTTTTAAATAGTTCATGTAACACAATATGAATAGAAAATATTGCACTTTAATCATAATGGCCAAGTATTTATTTTTTAAAACTCAAGAAAGAGGTTTTGACTTCAGATTATTTGAATTAATAAAATAAATTATCTAGTTCTGTTGTAACCAAATGAAACATTAAGGCAACACTAGAATTTCAATGGGTTTAATGGGTAGTTGCATCATTTTTTTTTTATCAACACTTTAAGGTTGCAATTTATATATAAGAAAGGCATATGCCTCCTGTGACTGGTCACTATTACTATTTCCTATTTTAGTTTTCACTATGTTATCAACTTTTGTCTGCATTCATTCATTTTAAATGGTCTCACGGTGCGACAGTTCATATGTCAGTATGAGTTCGTGAGAGGTGCGTGCATAATAAATAAAAATCGCTGTTGCAAATTATTTTAAAGTGATAGTTCACCCAAAAATTCAAATTCTGTCATCATTTACTCACCCTTTTGTCATATGACTTTCTGCAGAACTCAAAAGAAGATATTTTGAAGAATGTTGGTAACCGGCACCCATTCACTTGCATTGGTTTTGTGTCCAATAGAAGTGAATAGGTCCCAGCTTCCTTCAAAAGGTCTTATTTTGTGTTCTGCAGAACAAAGAAAGCTATACAGTTACAAGAGGGTGAGTAAAGGATAACATAATTTTTCTTTTTGGGAACTATCACTTTAAGATGTTACACCACAGAACGTGTCAACTCAAAAGTTGAACTAAATCTCAATGTGTAGTTGATCTGTCAAGTAAACTTATCATGAGCTATTTTAAAAGTGAGTTGGCATCGGCACAGTATTTGAAGTTATTTTACCTCCGATTCTCCAGCTGATGTGGTTGCATCTAGCTGTGACTGTCTTAAACTTTATTCCATCAGCCTCTCAATGATCCATTAGGATTTTATTGTTCTGCCATGATTGCGGTGAAAATGTGTGAGCAAAGTAAATTATGCCTTGAATAATACCCTCTCTGTAAGGGTGTCATACGCCAGGGCTGCGCTGTGTTCTCACTGCCTAAATAACTGCACTCTAATGGGGTGAACTCAATGACCTGTCTGCTTGTGTATGGTGCACTGCATCATCTAGAAGAGAATGTCAAGGGCATGAAGAGAACCGCTCATGAGCTCACCTACCGTATATGCGTTCAGCAGCAAGCACTGAAGGAGTTGTTGGAAGCATCGCTTCTCTGAGGAGTTTTGAGCACATTTACTGCAATAAAATTACAGTCAATTACAGAATTCAGAAATGTTTTATTGGAATTTTACAAGCCAGTAACCTGTGCAGTTAATGTTTGACATTTTATTTGATTTGCATGATTTTTTTGTTGAATTTTCTTATAGGGTCCTTCATAAATTGACAGATCTACTTTAGTACAGATAAATTATAATAATATTTTTTCTATAGCTTTGTATTTGTAAGTTAAGACTCATTTTCTGGGCATTTGACATGAATAATGCCTTGGATGAATGTCTCTTGGCAGACACTGTTTGTGTGCACTTTGTTCATTCACTGTAGTGCTTAGAATCAATTATAGGAACAGTCCAGCTTCAAAGCTCTGAGACTTTGAGGAGCAGCGCAGAGTTGCATTGCTTAACATTTGTTTCCGTTACATTTCACGTTTTTAATGGATAGAAATAATAGGGTGATGATAATTGCTTTTTTTCTGTACTATGTATCTACGTAAATTGCTTGAACTTAACTGTACCTCCTTTCCCAGGCTCCTTTGCAAATGGTCATTTAAATGGTTCGGGGTCTAAAGCTGGGCTGTATGCTGGAAGCTGTAAATCAGACAGGACACAGCATACAACTCAGAGCAAAGACTGCAGCCATGAGTATTCAATAGATGAGCCTGTCAGAAAGAAGTGAGTTTACTGTGATTATTTCTCAGGTTGTTTAAGATCTCCAGACAGAAGATGTGGTGGCTAGATGTATGAATGATGGCATGAAGTGTAAAAATATCACTTAAATTACATGTTATAGTTCACAATTATATTCTCTTGTATTGTATTGTATTCTATGTATGTATGTACAGTATATTATAAAAGCAAATAACATTCATTTCCATTTCAGTCTTTATTGTTTATGTTAGTTAGTACTTGTTTGCTGGTTGATCAAAGAAGTGTTGCTGGTTAAGCTAGTCTGTTGACTTCCAGTTGTGGGGAGCAGCTTCTTAAATGCAATTATGCAGTTTTTTAACAAAGAAAAATTATTCACACAGACAGATTTTGCTGAGCTTTTATATGACAGACAAAACTGCTGCTCTCCACAGTTTCTCTATGACAATACAGTACATCTCTTTTTCCACCAAAAGAGCAATTCAGAAAACATGACCTATGTTTGGCTACAGATGTACTTTGTGTGTTCTTAATCACCTTGCATCTGTATTTTTCCTCTTTTGGCCTTTGAAAATCTAGTTTGTTAAAGTCAAATAAAACAGTACAGCCGCAGAAAAAATGTATAAACCATTTCAAAACCAGATTTTCTGATTTTAAAATTGACTAGGTATGTATTTAGGTAAAATGATATTTCTCCCAAATTGTAAGTAAAAATATTGTTTCTATTTGCCTTTATTTGTATAAAATGAAAACTGTAGAAACAGGTTAAAATAACAGAAACAATGCTCTGTATTTTTTCAGACCTCAAATACAGCAAAGAAAACAAGTTCATATTCACTTAAAAACAATACAACAGGAATTTTGTAGATGTATTAAGGAAACGTTCAAAACTACTTTTTGTGTGATAACATTGATTTTTTTTATCACAGTTTTCTTGTTGTCTTGCCATTTTGTCAGTCTTTTACATTGCTGTTGGTCACTCCTGAGGTTTGATTTTGTTGAAATTCAACAGACACTGGACTGGAATGGACACAGTACATCTAAAAATGCTGATGAAATGAAAATTTATAATGGTCTCTTAATTTACCTCATGAAGTAGTGCTTTTAAATATACAGCATTTAAAAAATGAATTTTCCCATCTCTCTCTCTCTCTCTCTCTCTGTTTCTCGCACCAGGCCCAAACTGCGAGCTCAGAGGAAGTTTGCTCAGTCTCATCCCTGTTCTCCCGCTTCCACCCCATTGAAGGTGCTGGAGGTCTTGCCCCCAAGCCCTGTTGCCCTTCTCAACCCCCTCACAAAGCGCAAACCCAAAACGGAAGACTTTCTCACCTTTCTTTGTCTCCGAGGTGGGTCTTCTTAATTTTGTTGCACTCATTCAACTCCAAAAATGTACTCGGTTATTCTTAGTAGCACACATTTATTTATCGCATGGGAGTCTCCTTTATTGCTTGTGCATAGCTTAAAGAAAATGAATGTGGATAGCAAAACTCAGGGGTGAAATCTGAGAAGCAGAAGCCTTGAAAGCTATTAAAGGCCTGTAAAAGAGATCTCATATGTGATTTTCCTTCCTCTGGTATCTTTACATTATTTGTGTTTGGATAATGTCCCAGGACACATTACAGTCAAAGCCTGTCTCACTGAAGTCTGGTGAAGGCTCAGCTTTTACCTCAAACCTCAAAGCTGTGCTTACTTCAACCCCAATCTTTCGCTTCTATACACACAAACATATAATTGCAAGGTCTGCTTTGACCATAACGTTGTTTTTGTGGCTTTTCTTACTACGCTGGTCTTGAAGTTAAGCCTTGCCACTGAGAAGCCTGTATCACTCTTTGCTTTTCAATTTATTGCCAGTTATTGCCCCTAATTATTGGTGATGCATTATAAATGAAGGCATAATGTTCAGTGAGGCGGTCACTTTTACAACACAATCCCTCACAGGGCAATGAGAACCCTGACAGTTACAGTACTTTGCTTACCGAACCAAATAGATAAAGATGGACATAAAATGTTGATATTAGTTGAAATATGCGAGTAAAGAAAGACTGTGAGAAAAATAGTTTGACCTCAATTATTGATTTATTGTGTTATATACTAGAATTCTGCGATTGGTTTAATGCCGTTCGAGTTCACGAGGATTACTGGAATCTTTTCAAATGAAATTCCACTCTATAAATGCAGGTTGCTTCTTGAGAGACAGGACGGTGTGGGACTGCAGAGCACGATAACAAGTACATCCAAACATCTGTCAAGAAAACAGCAGGTTTGCTGCATCAAGTCAGTTTAGTCGTAACTGGGTTTCATTTACTGTGTGTGTGCAGAGGATGTTAGGAGTTGAGATATCAGCAGCAGTTATAATATAATCCCTATCTGGCGTGTTGACAGCTGTAAGCGTTGTGCTCATATTTTTCTTTAAATCTTTCACTGGCGGGTAAAGAAACCGGACGCAAATTGAGTTAAAGGAGTAGTTCATGTTCAAATTAAAGATTCTGTCATCATTTACTCACCCTCTTGTCATTTCAAACCTGTATGACTTTCTTTCTTCTGGAGATAACGAAAGAAGATATTTTGAAGAATGTTGGTTTGCGTTGGTTACAATAGAATAGAAGTGAATGGGGGGGGGGCTGTGCTGTTCTGTTACCGACATTTTTCAAAATATCTTCTCTTGTGTTCTACAGAAAAAAGAAAGTTGTACAGGTTTGAAATGACAAGAGGGCATGTAAATGATGACAGCATTTTCATGACAGAACTATTCCTTTAACTTCATATTCTGTCTTATTTTCGATTTCCTCTCTCTCGCTCAGCCTTACAAGTCTATGCAAACGTTTAACTTTGTCTTCTTTTTCACACGCACGGCTAAATACACAGAACAGACTGATTAGATTTGCCATGGACTCTTGGCTGGGGGCAAAGTGGGTTAATGGATTTTCAGACATAAAGAATGTAAATGAGAACATCTTTTCCGAGTCTCATTCGTCGCCGTGATGATATAGAACCTGTTTTCATTATTGGGTCAGTACTGAGAGCACGACTGCAGATCGGTTTATTGCCTTTTTAAAAAGTAATGGCTGTTTTTATAGATGATGTCAGTCATAACTCAGCTTCACAATCCTATGGCCGTCATAAATCTGTATTAAAAATATTAATAATACTTTGTTCGTTCTAGGTTAGGTGTATTTAGAGACTTATTCATACACTCCTCTCATTACTCATTCAAGTAAAAATCTTGGCTGTGGCCAGATGACTAAATTACAGAAATATATTTCAATCCTTCAGAATATCTCTCTTTCCTTCTCTTCTTTCTACATCAGCCCATCGGGGACAGAAAAAACACAAAGCTGCTCCTGCAACGTCACATTCGTCACAGAGTCGTGTCTTAATGTTCATTCTCCTTTAAAGAAAATAGACCACATAAGTGTCTCCTCTGTTAATTTGATAATCGATATCAATGTTAATTGACGAAAAAAGAGTTCTGATTTAACAGTACCAGTTGTGTTGGTATGGAAATCACAGCATTGATTTACACATTTCTACTGGGTCTTCCAAATCCTAGCTCTACAGCATTATCAGAGAACAGAGAAGAATCGTTCGGTTACCTCATGAGCTGTGAACAATAGTCAGAAGCTCAAAGCCCCTAGGAGCCCATATTAAAGCCCTTGATGATAGAGGATTGGCTTAAAGAGCCTTTCCCAGTAATCTTGGGGCCCAGTTTCATTCTTTCACCATTCAACCCAACTCTCATTTCACTTGAAAATTATAGCTCTCCATCCACAATCAGATGCTAATGGCGTTTCGCATAGATCGTCTGTTTAAAACCGAATAATAGCAGATACGATCCGGTATCAATAGGTATTTAGTCCTCTGTCAGTTATTGTGGTCTCCTCAGATTTACAAAACTGATTTAGCTGGTATTACTAAATACTAAAGCAGCCATACGGTCGCTCTTCCACCATAATCCTCACCCCTTACCCAAGCACTCACGTACACACGGCCTCTCAAACACGCAATCACATGCTACAGCACATGCCAGCCCCATGGACCCAGTGACTTTGGTGCAGATAAATGGCTATTAAGGGAATGTGGAATAAGGAACTTCATTGTGAGCACAGAACCCTTCATTGAGGATCATGCAAGATGAACACTGCAGCTAACCACTCGGCCAGTACTGCGTGAGAGAAAGCGGTTAATATCTGGGATAGCCGAGTGGCAAGATATGGAACATTTGAAGAGGAACACAACTGCAACCTTGCGCGTAAGCATTTAAAGGGACAGTTCACCCAAAATAAAAATGTCATAGTTTATTTAAAGGGGTCATATGGCCCGAATACGTGTTTTTCCATGTCTTTGGTATGTTATAAGTGGCCCATGCATCTATTAGACACGTAAAATTGCAAAGATGAAAGTGTCGGAACAAAAGATGCATTCTATCTAAAAGCGAATGCTCACCCAGACCTGCCTGAAACGCCTCGTGTAACCACACCCCCACAAATCTACGTCAGTTCGTGGTATGAGTTGACTAAGAGCTCCCCAAATGTATATGTAAGGTGGGCGTACCTGTCAGTACAATTGCTTTGGAACGTGATGATCCAAATATGGTAAGAGGTGTTATATTTCCGTCACACGCTTGCAGTATTCGACCAATCACTACGCACTGGTTAACTGGCCAATCATAGCACACCTCGCTTTTCAGAGCACGTTTCAGATAGACATGGCAAAGAGGAGATACAAACAAGCACGGTAATGTGGAAAATACAGAGTTTTTAAACCTTATATCGTGTATACACATTGCGTACATCTAAAACAAACGATAATATTCGTTTTAGCCGTGTCATATGACCCCTTAAACCTCATGTCTTTCAAAAGCTGTGGATCACAGAACAAAGAACGGATTTTTTAAAGAAATCTCTTTGTGTCCTTACAATGAAAGTCATTGGGATGCAGTGTTGTTTAGTTAAAATATATTTTCTTTTGTGTTCTGCAGAAGAAAGTCTAGAGGTTTGCAATGACATGAGGATGATTAAATAATGAAAGAATTAGCATTTTGGCTTTGATGATGTAAACAATCACAGAATTTGTGTTTTTGGGTGAACGCCATTCCCAGTGTCTTTTGTATTTCTCCCTCTTACTATCTCTGTTTCTCTCTGCATGACACTCCCTCACTTTGTCTTTATTCTCTTTCCTATTGGTCCAGGCTCTGCTGCGTTGCCCAGCAACATAGCATACTTTGGTAGATCTAAGGAAGAGGAAGATGTAGACGAGGAAAGAGGACGAGGAAGAGGAAGATGACAGCGTTTGCAGTGCTTCTGTCTCCTGCCATTCTTCTCCACGCAAGAGCAGAGGACCCAGCAAGTGCAATGCCAAGGGTCATGGTACTTACACATTTAAAACAATCACACTCCAACACAAGTCCACATACAGCTTATTGTAATGAACTTAATTTTGTTCAGTTTGTTTTTAAGTTGTTTTTTACTTTAAATGACGCTTTACAATCTATTCTACAGTGTAGTCTGTGTAGTGTTCAGTCAGTGTATTATTTCACTGCCAGTAGTAGCAGACAGCGCGGACATTTGGTTTCCATTTTAGCACCCCGGTGAGGTGAGTTATGGTCCTGCCTCTTTCCACACCATACAGTTAATGAGCCGTGTCTATACACAGCACTCTTCAGATTGCCTACATTTGTTATATACCATATACCACAAGGAATTCATGCATTTTGTTACTGCATATTAATAACGGTATCACTACGCTTGTTTTCCTTCTCTTGATATTTCATTCCAAATTATAGCCAAGACAGAAAAGCAGAACAAGCTAAATTAAAGGGATAGTTCACCCAAAATGGGTGAACAGATTTGTCATTTCAAATCTGTATGGCTTTCTTTCTTCTGCAGAACACAAAAGAAGATATTTTTAAAGAATGTTGGTAACCGAACAACGGCGGTACCCATTGACTTGCATTGGTTTTGTGTCCATACAATAGAAGTAAAAGGGCACCTCCGTTGTTCGGTTACCAACACTCTTCAAATATCTCCTTTTCTGTTCTGCATACAAGTTTAAAAATGACAAGAGGGGGAGTAAATGATTACAGAATTTTTTATTCCGTTTAGCAAAATATTGGATTTGGTACTGTAGTCTACACCACCACTTTTGCCCCATTTTTCTACCTCTTGTAACCGGATTCTGTTGCACACATGAGTAATCAGATACCTCCGTCACCTTATATTGCTCCACATACTCTACACATGTCTGAGCTGCTCTGGACAATCTACCCCCATGCACCCTTCTTCCAATCTCCCCCTCACGGGGGTTTCAGGTCAAAGTGAACCTCTTGGATAAACATGTGTAGTGTCTAAACTGGTGCATAAACATCTTTCTGGGGTTTATTTGACATTTTTCCTCTCAGTGTTTTTCGCATTCTTAAAAATCTGTGTGGTGATTTAAAATGGCTTCAACGAAGTTGAGACTTGCTGAATCTGGATTCTGCAGACAGTCCTGCGTGGCCGGTGTGCCATGGCATGGTGAAAGAAAACTCTGTGTGAAGCCTGATAAAACTGGGAGTCATGTTGAGCATTCATACTTTATGACGAAACCAGAGCCACTTCTTTTATATAGTAAAGCCACAAGCTAAATATGACACTTTTATGTGCGCAATTGGACGACTTCCAAACTGTTTGAGTGATAAGTTGGTCCCACTAGAAGAAACAGACTGTACCTTTCATTTAGCAGAGTGACCCAACAAGCTTTTCAATACTTGTTTTGTATTTTTACTGCTAACATAGGCTCTATGTTTAGCGCACCATATGTTTAGTTAATGGAGTCTCAAAACTTAAAAACTTTCTTTTGTCTCGCTGCAGTGTGGGTGGCTTTGTGGTCTCAGGAAAAAAGAATCCAAAGCTGTTCCAGTCAAACTTTTATGTTATATTATATTGATCTTACAGTCAAAGCAAGAGATTAGTCTTTAACACAATCTTTCTGATTTCATAGGTGCACATTTATAGTGGCTTTTAGCATTTCACAATTTGTGTTAATGTTTTATGTTGGATTTGTTGATGCTGGTTTGAGACCAATAAGCAGCTTTGCTTTTACATTGTATAAGCTTTAAAATCCTATAAACTCTGGTGTGCAGACACTGTTAGCGGTTGGCAGTGTTTTATAAGAGCAATAATTCAAGTCAAGTGCTCAGAAAGTGGAAAGCGGAGCAGACAGGTACAGCCGGACTATTCAGTAGCAAACCTCTGGGCTTGGGTTTATTTTCCACTATACCACTAAATCACCTATAGGAGGAAAATAGCTTGGTTTAGTGCGCAGAAATTTAGGGCACTGTTCACCCAAACAACACATAATAACACTTCTAATTGAATATATTTGAATTCACTGTATGCTTTTATATCAATATGCCATGTTTTTTTTTTTGTGGAAATTACAGTTATGTGTGGGCTATTCCAGGATTATGGATGTGACATTCTAGTCAAGACTTGAAATATAATTCTCAGAGAATGTATTTATTACCAATATATTGAACCATCTGTTTATATTTTACTAAACCCCTGATTTAGTTCAGATTTTTGAAAGACAACATACTTTATAGGATTTCTGTGAGTTAAGATGTGCAAACCAAAAGCAATAACACCCAACAAATGGAGACCGGATGGCTCTTTATAGAACATTAAATAGTTACTATATTTTAATTTTCACATGCCTATCTTTGAGGAATATGGACCATTATGGATGTGACAGTTGACTTACCTGACCATGGAAAATGATGCTTTAAAAACACAAAAAAATAATTTAGAAAACTAGAGAAATGTGGAGATTTTAGCGGCATCTAGCTGCGATTTGCATCCAACCACTACTGCGGCTCTCACAGGACAAAAATGCCATCGTGCTTTTGCTCCTTTGCCGAATAGGATAGCGTATTTACAAAATGCGCTTCGTAGAGCAGTTTGTCCGTTTAGGGCTACTGTAGAAACAACATGGTGAATTCCATGTAAGGGGACCCGCATTGTATGTAGATAGAAATAACTCAAGGTAATAAAAACATAACACTTCATTACGTAAAGTCTTTATACACATCTGAAGACATAGTTACGTATAATTGTATATTGCATTTCTGTCAATAGAGCCTACAAATAAATTACACACAGCACCTTTAAGAGACACTTCACATGGATATTTAAACCACCATATAATGACATGCATCAGTATGGTTGAATTTTTTATATTAAGGTTGAGATTTCCATGGAACTGCCGTGTGCATAGTTGTGCAAAATGTGCTCACTGTTATATGAGCTCCCACATTTAGTGCTATGTGCTCTTTCTTCTCCCAGTGTTTAATGGACAGATGCGAGCTGCCGAGGAACAAGAGAGCCGTTTGAGGGCCAAAGGGAAAGAAGGAATCCAGGGGAAGGAGAAAAACTCCATAACATTAGCTAGGAGCTCCACAACACACAATTTACGGCCCAGCAGGTCTGTTCAGGAAAAAAAACAACAGGTATGTTTTTATGGTCTGCACTTGGATTTTAGCTTTGTCAAGGGGTGCTCAAATCTAAAGACTTTGTTGTAATGTAATAAACCATCTGTTGTTTTGAAGAGGTACAATACCATATTTTACTATCTAAAATCTCTTGATCTTCGCATTAAATCTTACGTACTGTAGGTAAATACTTTAAAAACAAAAAAAAACGGGCTTCTCAAACAAATGAACTGTCCTTAGTTAAGGTAATTGCTGTACATGTGATTTCTCTGTAACACTTATATGTCTTCTCTCTGTGTCTGTTTATTCCGTCACTATACACCGTCACTAACAATATAGACCCATTTATGAACGTCCACTAAATTTCCTCCCCTCCTGCCAAAGCTTCCTATGGGCTTGCAGAGCAGCACGCCGTACGGTTTACCCTTCCCTACCATCCTGCAGCAGGCCTATAGCAACACATGATGTCATTCCATTTCTACCCAACCCCCCACACACACGGTCCAAACCAGCCGAGTGTGGGAGTACCACATAATCGGGATTAGGGCCAATTTAGTAAACATGAACTGTGTCTCTGTTTGGTGGGCCATTTGTAAATGGGTTGTGGTGTCTAACAAGAACTTTGGTTTTGGACAAATTAATATCCTCCCATCCCCCACAGCATGCAGATGGAACAATCACAGTACATGCCCCAGGTCACGTGCATCATGCTCCCGAAGAATGAAAGAATGGCTCCACTGAGCCCCCTAGTGGAAGAGAGTGGTCATTTTTGGGTAAAATTGGGACACTTTGACATTGAGATGACTGTCAAAAAGTGATCTGATTTACTTGAATTCAAATACATTTTGACAAGATTTTAAACATCTGGTGTGTAATTTCATAGCGATATTAAATGGTATTGATAGAATAATGACGATTTCCAAACAGCTTTTCAGCACCAATGCCATTGATGCTCTTTTGGGTTGCTTGTACATACACCACACAACATTTTGTTTAATATTATATCGTAACTTATAGAAGTGCTGATTTTGTTCTTTCCTTCATCCCCCAGTCCTCCAAAATGAACGGAACATCGGGAACCTCCGCTGTCCACTCGAGAAAGACAAGAGAACCGCGCACTCCCCCGACCAAAGCTGTGAAATACCCCAAGGGCCATGTGACGTACACCAAAGCCAGACTGCTCAAAGAGGCCAAGCTCAGCCTGAGCGCACACGAAAGGCAGCTCAGCTCGCACCACACCAACCCTCAGCACTCCAACTCAGGAAAAGCCCAAACCAGCCACGCCAAGATGCAAAAACAGGTGCTATCACCAGCCTCCACCAGGAGGCTGAGCCAGACCGACGCGTTCCCACCCAGACGAAATGGACGGAGACAGTCAAAAAGGCAGCTGGAGAGCAGTCTGAGCAGAGCAGAGGTTGAGGTGAAAAAGGTAAAAATGCAAGTCCTTCCCTTGAATACACGGAGTAGGAAAGCAGCTCAGGAGACACCAGCACCCGGTGGCCATGCTAAACGGTCGCGAGCGCAAGCAGCGGGATCACAGAGACCCAAACGGACCACTGCGGGGAAGCTTATGATCACCAAACAGAAACACTGTAAAGCCACGGTTCAGGCCAAGAACAGCCCCACTACCTCAACGCAAGACATTATAAAACCAGCCAACCCCCCAAAAACAAACTCTTCTGTAAAACAAATCAGTCCTGAGCCCCTCGACCCGGCCGAGCCTAAAGAGCGAGGCAGGCGTGGTACGGTCACCGAGACGATGGCCGTTACGGAGGTTCCCGTTTTTCATCCTGGCACAAGAGAGTTTCAAGACCCTCTGGCTTACATGGACTTTGTGCAGCAGCAAGCAGAACCGTTCGGGTTGTACCGGGTTGTTCCGCCAGCGGGCTGGCATCCCGAGTGCAAGCTTAAAGAGGAGATGCGTTTTGTGTCGTACGTGCAGCATGTACACAAGTTGGGCAGACGCTGGGGACCGAATGTACAGCAACTGGCCTGCATCAGGAAACACCTGAGGACACAAGGCATTAATATGGAGGAGCCTCCACTCATAGGTATAGACATGCATTTACTGTTTTTATAATCAATACTTCTGTTTCAAGTAAAAAATCATAACATTCCTGCAGTTTTTTTAATTTACCGTCGTTTATTATTTTTATATACCTTACATCAGGCAATAAGTGGCTTTTTTGTGCTCTATCAACATCCAACTGCATATTCACGTATTGCTGATACGCTCCATTTTAAGTGCACATCTAGTCCAGTGTGGATTGATTTCCAAACTGGTGCTAGGGAAGAACAGCTTCCCTTCAGGAGATCATAAAGTGCATCTCTGGCCGTCTGTCACACAGCCAGAACTCAAATAAGCAGCTCGCATTCGTCTCTTGTTGTCTGAGTGGGAAAATCATCTCGCAGATGCCAGACAGCACTGCTTTCTTCCTGCCAACTTCAATTCCTTCTCCAGTTTCTGTGTGCCACTCAAACAGTGACCATGTTGTGCCCTGCAGAGACCAGGCTGGCACTAATATGAGCTTCTCGAATGCCTGTATACAGTGTGTATACAGTACACATTAAGAGATGAGAAGCAAAAACCAATTTAACAGCATTGATGAGATCGTTAGAAACTTTATGGTTTAATTAGAATTTTTTTGTTTTAAATAATTTAGAAAATATTTTTTTATCATTATGATCATTATTATGATTATTATGATTTTCAATAATAAAACTATAAATTAATATTATATATATATTTATGATGATTGTTATTATTATAAATCATTCTAATAAAATAATAATGATACTTTTTAATGAAATTATTATTATTAATAATACATGAATAACTATTTTTATTATTATTACTTATAATAATAATAATAATTTAACATTTAGCAGAATATGGTTGTAAGTGCCATTAAGCTGGCATGCATAGTAAATGAGATTGTTGGATACATGATGGTTTTATTCGTATTCATAATTCATAATAATTAGTATTAACCTTTTCTATTTTCTTAATATTAAGTACTTTAGAAAATAATTTATTATTATTATAAATAATAATACAGAAATAAAAACTATAAATTAATATTATAGTTGTATAATTGTTTATTATTATTATTCATTAATTAATACTCACATCAACAATAATAATAATAATTTGTAAAATTATTATTATTATTATGACTGATAATAAGAATAATTTAACATTATTTATAATATGGTGTTGTAAGTGCCATAAACCTAGAAAGCATGGCAAATTTAATTATAATTGTAATTATTATTAATGCTCACTGCATAAACTTGACAGACGACTTTTGGTCCCTAGTGACAAAACAAATTTGAGTTTTTTAACACTACACAGATGTTAGAGTAAAATGCAGCCAACAAACCATTTGGACCCTTAAGACTTTTTTATTTATTAATAATGTGAAATATATTCAATTGTTATTAAATAATTGTTGGAAAGTGTTGTTCATATCTTGCAAAAAGGTAAATGCTTGGAAGTTGCATCAGCCAATCAAATTAAAGTTTGCCAGGTCACAATTTTTTTTTTTTTTTCATAAGGTTTGTGTGTAATGTGTACTGAATCAGACGGTCTGCATTAGTGCCTGGCCTGTGCTCCCTGAATTAAGGTTATCACTTCAGTCTTGCCTTGTGTGTTATTTCTAAACAGTCTTCTACAAACATTTTCCTCTGATGTGTCTCTTCTGCTTCCTGTCAGGTGGGTGTGAGTTGGATCTGGCCCGATTCTTCCAGCTTCTAAATGAAATGGGAGGCATGCAGCAGGTGACAGACCTAAAAACATGGGGCAGGCTTGCTGATCTGCTGGGCATCCCACGCTCAGCTCAAGATCGTCTCGCCAAGCTCCAGGAGGCGTACTGCCAGTACCTGCTCTCCTATGACTCCCTTTCACCGACTCAGAGGTCTCAGCTGGAGAAGGAAGTGCTGACGGAAAAGCAGTCCCTGGAGAGAAGAAGCGGACCCCTGGAGGGTCAGGGAG
The DNA here is from genome assembly GCA_006030095.1 of Triplophysa siluroides. Taxonomy (NCBI): domain Eukaryota; kingdom Metazoa; phylum Chordata; class Actinopteri; order Cypriniformes; family Nemacheilidae; genus Triplophysa; species Triplophysa siluroides. The sequence goes on from VCII01000558.1 coordinate 2,816,390, forward strand.
ACATATCACAGCATGCTGCTCTGCTGCTTCCACGCTGCGAGCCTAAAAACGGTTTGGTGAACGGGGCGTTGCACAGGAGCGGAACACGCGAACATCTCAGAGAGCTGGATCCCACGGCGAAGAGCAGCCGGCTGAGAAGACTAGAGAAGAGAGGAGGGGATGAGGGCGTGCTAAGTGAACCGTACAAGTGCATATACAGGGTACCGTCATTATATTACTTTACATTATTGTTGTGTTTTGTTTAAGGCTAGTTTGTAATTTTTTTCAACTTAATTTTACACCCATGTTTCACACTTGTGATGGGGATAGCAACTGCTGGTATTCCAGAGTATTGAAACCGTTGTTGTTTTGTGTATTTCAACATTTGCTATGCATTTTATACACTTAAAGGTGGGGTGGTTGATTTTGAAAGGTGCTAACTTTAGCCTGCTAGCACTGTAATTGTAATCCCACCCTCTATGCGATTCACCGTCCAAAGCCACGCCTCCTCCAAATACTTGAATGTATTTCGTAAATCCAAGTTACAAATTCCAAACTAAATCCAATAAATTAATTCTTCTCGAAGCATGTACATACCAGTCTAAAAGAAAGAGAGCAACCATGGTATCGTCTTTCAGACCCTTTGCCTGCCGGAGCTGTCTCCATCGTGTAAAAGCTGAACCGATGTTAATTCGAGTTTTTCCTCTTTCATGATCCAGACGTTTTTTCGTCACTGCTTTACCAAAAACTGACTTTCGTTTTGTAGATTTACTTGTTGTCGGTTCCGCAGGAAATTTTGATTGTTGCTGATTGTCCACCATTCTCCCTACATTGACACAGCGGACCTGAGCGCGCTGATGACGTATGATGTCTGCGTGAACAGGGTGCGCAGTGGTATGCAAAATACGTTGGCTGATATGTACACATGACCAGTCACAGCGTTCGGCCAGAACGTTTTGATTGGGCGAACGTTTTTTGGTCCTACGCCTTTCACAGACGATATATAATTATAAAAATATTATTTGACCACTATACTTCTTGATTGCTATCAAGATGTAAAGAGATTTCCAACTAACATGACATAAAATGTTTTTGGACATTATCACCCACCCTGCCTTTAATGCTTGTTCTCTGTGTGTTGTCGTGTTTCACAGGGGAAATCCTTCTCTCTCACAACATTCTTCAGAGCAGCCAGGAATACCATGAACATGTGCTTCAGTAAAGAACCAGACACAGCTGAAGTTGAGGTGCACTGTCATATTAACAAGCTCTTGTGGAATAAACTTGCTTTGATAAGCAGGAATAAAGGATTTTTACGTGTCTGGATTTTGTTTTTATCTTTTTCAATGTTAATACAGAGAGAGTATTGGAAATTGGTTGAGGAAAAGGAATGCCATGTCGCTGTGCATTGTGGGAGGGTTGACACAAAGACTCATGGGAGTGGATTTCCTGTGAGCAAGTCTGAGCCGTTTTCAAAGTAAGATGAGGTTTTTTTGTTACAAATTATCTGACGCTTCAAAATGGGTATGGTGGGTATGAAGTATCATGAACAAATAATGAAAGAAAATATTTTTTAATAATCATATTTCTTTTGTTCTGTTGAACACAAAGAAGATATTTTGAAGATTTAAGGAAAGAAAACCATTCTGGGGGACTTTTGACTACCATTGTCATTTTTCCTACGTAAGGGCTCGGCATAGTCCAAGCGAATTGCGCTTTCGTTCTGCGTTTTGGGGTAAAACGAAGCTCGAAAACGTTGAGAGACGGTGTAGTGTTTTATAACAATCCAACACCCCTTTGTTTCTTGAGACGGGGTTGTCGTTATTTTTTCTGGAGACCTTATCTGACATCACCTCAGCTAAATAAAATGACGCGTTATTTCAAAACGTTGAGAGACGGTGTAGTGTTTTATAACAATCCAACACCCCTTTGTTTCTTGAGACGGGGTTGTCGTTATTTTTTCTGGAGACCTTATCTGACATCACCTCAGCTTAATAATATGACGCGTTATTTCCCACAGACCGGGTGGCGCTACATAACACACCCACCTATTACGTAATGGCCATGGACCATTGGTGGCTCGAGGGTGTTTACCGGCCAATACGAACTTTCCCGGAGAGTTCTGTTTGGTTTGCTGCAGCAAACTAGTGAAACAAATTGCCGTTGGGCCAGATTTTGTTCGAAATCAGGTCACAGACGGTCGATTTTTCGATTTCGAATGTAGTATGCTGAGCCCTTTAAGGTCGTCAACGGGGTTCAGTGGGGTTAAGTTAAAAGCGTTCTTCCAAATATCCTTCTCTGTGTTAAAAAAAAGTATACAGGTTTGGAACAACTAGAAAGTATGTAATTCATGACACAATTTTCATTTTTGGATGAACTATCCCTTTAATATACATGGAAAGTTGTTGTTTTTTATTTTAAAATTTAGTTTACAATCCATTTTGCAAGACATAAATACCACATTATGCAAGTGTTAGAACAAAATATAAACAACTGAATATTTAGAACTGAATGTGTTAAAAATAATTATACAGGTTTGGAACAAATAGAACGTATGTAATTCATGACACAATTTTCATTTTTGGTTGAACTATCACTTTAATATACATGGTAATGTTGTTGTTTTTTATTTCAATATTTTGTACACAGTCCATTTTACAAGACATAAACACCACATTATGCAAATGTTAGAACAAAGTATAAACAACAGAATATTTAGAACTGAATCGGAATATTAAGCAAATATTTATAATACTTAAAAATAAATGTGAATTTAAAAAGAATGGAAAAAAAACGAAACACAGAAGTGCTTCCACAACCAGTGTGTTGTTCAGGTCTTCTAAAATGGTCTGTAATATATGCAAACCTTAACATGAACAAATGTTTAATATTATTTAACAAAACAAATCTATGTTGTCATATACAACCTTATTGTAAAGTGTTACCCACAAAAACAAAAGATACATGAAATCTCTTTTCTGTTATCTAACTTTGCCTTTGTTTGGCTCACACTCAAGGCATGGGTGGAATCTTACTGTCCTTTCCAATAACTCAGGATCCATCTTACGACATCTTGGTGCTGTGCCAGGTAACATCTCTCTCTTCTTTCAAAAACGGAACTCTTTCTTAAAAAACAACTTTTAAGAATAGAGTCATATTTGAAGAGTTTGGTTCCAAAATGAGACATCTCAGTGAAAATCATGTTTTTTATTGTGCATTCCAATGAATATCAATCAAACTGCAGTTGGTTTGTTTTGATTTAAGCCATAAAAACTAAAAAATACAGCTAACTAACACAATAAAAACATGATAACATAATAAAAACATGATTAAAAAAAAAAAAGAGTTCTCTCATTTTGGAACAAAACTCTTCATTTATACATTACTTGTAGTGTATATTTCAACATAATTTACAACTGTTTGTATAGTATGTATGTGTAATACAGAGTAATTTTGATACAGACCATCTCTTTTGTGTTGTCCAGGAGTGACCATCCCCTGGCTGAACATAGGCATGGTCTTTTCTACCTCGTGCTGGTGTCAGGAACAAAACAGCCTTCCGTATATAGATTATCTACACACTGGTGCTGACTGCATTTGGTAAGAGATTTCAGGTGTATGTTATGGTAGTGTATGTATCCATTTTTTACAACGTAATCCAGCTGCCATATCGCAAGTCAATTGACCAAAATGGCATCTATATAGCATCTTAAAGTAAATGCGTCTCTTTCTCCAAGGTACTGTATTCCAGCTGAAGAGAAATCAAAACTTGACAAAATAGTACACACACTGTTGCAGGCTAATGGGACACCAGGGCTGGAGATGCTAGAGAGGAACATTATGGTAAAAGAGAGACATTGGCACTACTGCTCTTGTTCTTATGAAATTCACTGAATCAATAAACTGCAACAAAATAACATATAATCACTCAGCCTTTTACTTCCGCCACACAGATTTCTCCAGAGGTGCTCCGTCAAAAGGGGGTGAAAGTGTACCGGACAGTTCAACAGAGCGGGCAGTTCATGGTATGTTTCCCAGGAACCTTTGTGTCTAAGGTGTGTTGTGGCTACAGTGTCTCTGAGACAGTGCACTTCGCCAACCCCCAGTGGATGAAACTGGGCTACGAGGCAGCTAAGGTGAGAGACTCGACGCAGGGACGGACAAAGTCAGCTGGAACTTGGCTTGGTTTAACTCACAGTTTTATTTTTGTAAGTGAGGTTTTTCCTGTTTCCCCCGCGAGCACGGCATTTCCTCTGACTTTCAGGCTTGTGTGTCGTGTTTGCTTTGCAGGATCTTAAAAGGCGGCAAATAGAGGAGCCTTTCTCCACAGAGAAGCTCATCTATCAGATCGCTACATCTGAGCGGGATAACAAACAGCTCCTGAACGCCATCTCCGTTCTCATCAAAGAGCTCAGGTGGGGTCTATTGTCACTTTGAAGCATATTTTTCCACCTAGTTTATTGAGGATCAATGGGTGGAAATTCCCTCAAAATCTTATTTGTTTTCTTCAATGGTTTTATGCCGTCTGGCTCAATAGAAGAATTTTAACCATAACATTCACCAATCTGCATCTCACTTTAATTGTTTTATTTGATAATGTAACGTGCAGTGAATCATGGGATGTGTGGTTCATTTAGGTACCTTTATATATTATCCGTTGTCATTTCGGATTTCCAAATGCGTTTAATTGCTTTGCATCAAAGTTTTTCTAAGTGGCTTGGTTTATTGAGTATTTATTTAAAATTCTTATAGAGAAATTAAAATGTGTGCGATCTTGTGCACATTGGTTGAGGTTTAACTTCAAAAATGCTCAAACAATCTTGAGTAACATTTCTGTTGCATGTTTTTCAGGGATGCAGAGATAAGCCAGCGCAGGGATCTTTTTGAAGCTGGGCTCCGTCTGTCTGCACGTTACGGCACACAGTGCGAGTCTCCCGCAGACAAGAAGAAGCAGCAACGCTCGCGATTTCCAGAAGACACAGCGGACAGACGCTGCCATGCGTGTCAGCATCTCTGTTATCTCTCTATGGTAAATTTCAGATCATTCCTGACCTGCTTGGGCATGTTCCATGTTTACATTTCTATGACACAAACCATTTGTATAATTAAAAGTTTATTTGCAAAAACAGATGACAGTTTAAAAAAAAATCTAAAATGTTTTTCATTAAGTTATCATGTTTTTGTTGTGTTTTATTATGCAAGTTAGCTGTATTTTTTGAGTTATTATTACTTAATCAAACAACCCCACTGCAGATTGATTGATATTACACGGGATGCACAACAAACAACATGATTTTTGAAAAAAGATCTCAATAATATCTCAATTGAGTCTCTTAGAAATAAGATTTATCCTCTTAAATGGATTTACTGTTTTATTTATAATTTGTCAAGTCAGAGAATTCTCATTTCTCATTCAAACAAATTGATCTTAGTAGTAATATACACTCAAATATTACTCTAAACTGTGTGAGCTCGCTTGTTTGTGTTTTTAGAATGTTAGAAGTTACTTCCTCATTGAAATGTACTTGAAAACTATTATTGAATGAATGACCAACCTTTATGCAATGAAATGTTTTTATGGGCAGGCCTACAAATGGTCTAAATTTGCAGTTATTTTGCCAGGCTCAAGCTGTGCTATAACCAACTTTCCTGCACTGTACTATTTACCTGTGTCTATGTCAACAGGTTGTTCACGAAAGCGATAATGTGGTTTTCTGTCTGGAATGTGCTCTTCGATACATCCAGAAACGAAGGTCTCCACGTGGCCTCAAAATGATGTTTCGTTACTCTGAGGTACAGTAGTTAACTGTGTGCTCTTAAAAGCCTTCCTACAGAGTTTTAGATCCAACTTTAATCAAACATATTCAATTCAGCACATTGAGGTCTTGAAGTTCTTTTTACAATTACAGGCTGGTATGTTTGAATAAGGTTGGAACTACACTGAGAAGTAAAAGGTTAATGCACAGTTTACACTATTATGGGCTTGTGGAACAAGATGGCGACGGTGAGATTTTGCGATGACGTGGTCGGGATATCATTTCTGGTCGTATAACACTATCAAGTTGTTTTGGCTAAACAAAGTGCTTGGCAATGTAAAGAGGATCTGTCATATGGCTGATATATTACTTTCTTCTTTTTATCTAAAAAACACCCATATTTGACAGCCAAAAACCCCCATACAGTGTTATACGACCGGAAATAAAAAGCTCACCGGCGCCATCTTGTGCAACTAGGGAATTTTGTTATTGAAGTATTTAAAATAGTACCTTATATACTGCATTATAAATTACAAACTCTAACATACATGAACTCAGTATTCTATCATTTTCATACGTATAATCTAGGGTAAAACTTTTGTATATGAATTGTACTGTGCAAAATAGTATTCCCCACATTGTTCTGTCTTATACAGTATTGTACATTTTGGCAAATGTAGCAGATCAACTATTGTATTCCACACAAACAGTACATTTAGCATACTTTGTGGTTTAGGAATTAGTATGCTATTCAGAACATTTCTTTCCCACGTCTTTTGTCAAACACGTCATTGTCATTCATATTTTGCACAGGAGCAAATCAACAGTCTGGTAAATGGTGTGTGTGGCAAAGCACTGGAGAGAGGTGGAGACAAACCGAAAGCTGACAGCAAGACACCAGCAAAACGAAGTCCCCGAAACAAGAGCTCCGCCCAGCTGGCTCTCTCCTGCTCCTCCCGCAGTGCTCGCTCCTAACCAGACCCTCAGTAACATTCCTCTTCCAACATTACATTAACTTAAGGCCATGGTGTCTCTTTTTATATCAGGTGTTCCTAATACTTGTGTACAAAAACTCTTCAATAATCTTTGTACCTAGTGTATATCAACAAAACAACAAGCTGTTATATTGCATTTTTGTATTACAGATACATGTAGTTACTGGCTGGTTAGTTTCAGAATATTGAATGTATGGAGGAAAGAGTTACAAGGGGTTTTATGCAAACCCAAGAAACAAATACACAACTGTTTGGGCCACCTGAGATAAGTAAGACTGGTGGGCCTCATCCGACAAGCACGAAATCTTTTGCACTAGTATTGAGATTGGTTTTTAGATGAGTATTTTTTGGGTTGTTTTAGCATTAAATTGAGTATAGAAATGCGTATACATAGATATAAATATATCCTATTCTATTCCTATCATTTGTGTTTAACTGGTGCTGTAGTGACACTTTTCTCCATGGCCCTTACTGCCCGTTTGTCTCCTGGGCTCACCTGTAAAGTCTTAACATGCTATCAGGAACAATAGGACATATGTCATATTATAACCCATGCAGCTGCTGGCATTGAAGTTCTTCAGCTACAAATACTGTATGAGAAGTCTACCGCTTTTGACACTATATACAATTTCACCTGGAGATCTGAAGGTCTTACACTTGGAAACTTGGTTCTTAAAAGCACATTTTGAGGCCTTTTACTGAAATCTTTGGAGTACAAAAAGCTGCAGAAAGTTTGATGCAGAAGGCAATTTGTACTTGCATTTTTAAAATGATTTTGAATAGTAAAAAATGCACTTTCCCTTTTATCCCATAAACGTTTGTCTCCTGGCTTTATATTTGTCATTGGTTATCAATGTTCAATCTTCAACTATTTGTTTACATTACATTATATTATTATATAATATTATTGCAAAAATATCGAATAAATATCTAGAAAAAGCCCCCCAAAATATGTTTATATGCCATTAAAATTGAGCCCTCGAGTTTGGGTCTATATGGGTTTGGATGAGATAGTCGAGATGAGGAAAAAGCCTTACTTCTATATTGGTTTCTTCATTGATATAAGTTAGATGTTAACAGGGTTGCTACAAACACATACAAATAAGTGCAGCTTAAATCACTGAAGAAGTATGTCATAGTGGTGATCCCTAGTTTTTTAGCTTTACTTTTTTTTATTAAAAAAGACAAATCTTTTACCCAAAAGTAAACTAGTAAGCCTAGCTACCCATTGCACTGACTGTTTCAGAGTCCTGTAATCATATGGTAGTTAACTCCGTTCCAAATGACTGACTTGTATTTAAGGTTGAAAATGCTCAGTGTTTTCCAAAACGTGGTTGTATACTTTTTAAGCCTTAAAACTGTTTTTTTGTTTATTTGTTGTTCTTCTTCAGCCTATGTGATACAGTAATTCTCCTACTGTACTGTTTATTTATATGTATTGTTGTAAACTCAGTCCTCCAGTCCAGTGGAGACCTTTTGGGTTACTTCTAGGTTTGTTTTTTACTTTTCAGGTTTGTACATTTTCATTTGTTTTAATAAATCACTTGCCAATCCTTCCAGAAATGTACTAGCCTGAAGTTCTTGAATACATTTAGTCATTAGACATTATGCAAGATGTTAAAAAATCTGAAGAGTTCATTAGCAAAGCAGATAACTCGGGATTGCACAATAAAAAACATTTTTCAAAGTTACAAAGAACCAAGTAATATCAATCAAACTGCAGTGGAGTTGTTTTGATTAAGTAATAATAACTCATTAAACAGCAACTTACACAATAAAAATATGATTTTTGAAAATGGCGTTGTTTGTTTTTGCAAATGAACTTTACATTTACTTTGCAAATGAACTTTACATTTACTCTGTTCATTTGAACTCATTGCCTTTTACTCCCGTTACCAAGATGCAAACTGTGTCATTTTCCCCAGCGGTAAGTGATTTACAGTAATAGCCTGCTGTATGGAGAGAGCCTGTATCCCAGATGGTCCAAATGCTGAAACCTATTTATAAACCAGATATGCTTTGTGAAATTTTTGGCACAAGATATTTTCCCAAGACCACTAAAATGTAATGATTTTTATTGACCATTAGCCCTACATTTAGACTTGTCAGAGTGACTCGTCTTATTTGAAGTTATAGTTTATTTCAGTGTATTCTTTAACGTCATATGCAAAACGGACCTTTGCATTACAAACTCATGCAACATATATTTACAGTATGATATTAGCAGAAACACTGTAAAATGTTTATTACTTTAGCCATTATTCTTATTTATCCAAATACGAAGAATTGTATAATAGATTGTACTGATTTTTGGAGTAACTGAAACAAAGATCACAGTGCTACCAGTCTGAACGAGCTGCTCTCTAGGCAGAGCACAAACAGCATTCTACAAGGCTCCAAAATCTTCCTTTCAAAGCATCACACTATGCCATGAAGAAAAGTTCTGTTTTTGGCTAATCCTCAGTCTCCAGCACTGCTTCTGTCTGAGCCCTGATGTAAATAGTTTCACTTTCATAAGAGACCAACTTGACTCAAGTGTGGTTCTCCTCCACGGCCACTAGGGGGCCTGTGTGTCGCTGTCGTCTGAGCTCTTGGCCGGCTCCTCTGTTTCTGGGAGGCTCATGAGGGCCGTGTCTGCATGGACCTCCTCCTCGTCCGACTGGACCTGTGGTGAGTCTCCAAGGCAGCTCTCCTCGCTGGCATCTTCATCGTCTGGACCCTCGGTGATCCCGCTGAAGCTGTCAGTGCAGGTGGAAGAGATGGAGAAGGCGGTTTGTCGTAGCTCTGTCTGAGAGGGCACCTTCAGGCTGATCTCTGATGGGGATGAGCCAGTTTCCAGAGCTGGGCCACCTGTTGAACAAGGTTAAATTGTCACACCAACTATTTCAGAATATTAATAACCGTCCCAAGTTTAGTTTTGACCCTGAATTGAACATGCGATGAGAGACACAATGAATCTTATGAGCTCGGCTTGAACAAACTCTACTTTTATACTGCATGAATGTTGAAATGAGTAAACATAGAAGCTGCATTTTTTTACATGTTCTGCTTACATTTGAGGGGAAATCAGCAAAATTATGAATGCACTGATAACTTTCATTACAATCTACATGCACCACCACATAATTTTTTTATGAAAATATGTCCTCTGATCCTGGGCATAAAAACATAAACAATGCAGGAGGCATTACCTAGAAACTAATGCAACATGTATGCAGTCCTTCCTTTACATATGTAGTTCCCAAAGGCAAAAATCTGTATTCCGATCATTCAGTTGACAATTTTACAAATTGTTGTTTAAGTCAGATATAGCTACAAATCTGGTTTGAGCTAATAAAGAGAACAAAGGCAAACATTAAAACAGAGAGCAAATTTGACCAAAAGCATCAAACCTGTGTCAGCAGTTGGAGCGCTGCTTTCTTCTCCAACAGAGCCGAGGAACACATCGAGGGCTTCGTGATCGGACACGTCTGTAAGATCCATCTGTTCCAGCAGGTCAACATTCACCTCCATTGAGGACATACTGCCTAATGGATCTAACCCATTAAAGAAAGAAAGGTAACTATTTCTTCACAAAACCAGCTAACCACAGATGATACTCACTGCTTCACTTCATGAGATCTAGCTCTAGAATATAAAATATTCTACACATCACACATGCAAGTTTCTTGAAATGGCACACACCAAGGGAGGGTTCGGGCAGAGAGGACGTGCCAAAGAAAGGGTGATACAGGGGGAAAGCGTACCTCACACATCGGGACAGCATTAAGAGACAGAAGAGAGGAAAGAGAAGCCCATCAGTTTAGCATCAACATCTCTGCATTAGCGCTTTAAACTCCCATTTAACAGACCAACCGTACGTCAAATATTAATGAAGAGAAGGGCACAGCCTTTAGAAACACATCATATGCAGTAGAGTGCATACGGGCTATGAAAAAAAACGACTATTTTATTTGCAAAAAAAGAAAAGTAAATGTAAAACATCGCATTTCGACTCCTAATGCGTTTTATATGTCTTATGTAATTGTTCCTACCGACTAAATGTTATATATAACGCTACATATAAGGAGGAGTAGAAAAAGTCAATTTTACATATTTAAACAGGTATGTGAAGGCGGGTGTATAAAATAAGTAACTGACCTCTGCGATCGGTGATCTGCAGGTATCCTGTGGAGAGGTATTGCTCCATGTCTTGCTGAAATGCCTCCTCGAAGTACTTCTGCCGCTCCTTCAGCTTGACCTGCTGCGCATGCTCCATCTCCAACACTTTCTGAGCATGTTCTGCATCGAGCTCAGCTAAACACACACATAAAACACCAAGTAGGTCACAACATGACATGGATAAGCTGGAGAGAGACGGTGAGAGAAAAAGAAAACACAAAGACCAAATGAACAGGAAATTAAACTGGATTTAGAGTTATAATATCCAGCCACACACACACACACACACTCTAAATATTCAAACAAAGCTGCTTTACACATAAATTACTACTATCATTTTCTCTCTCTGATATAAAGCAGACACACTTTAACCCAAACCACCCCAATGCTTTTTCCTTAAAACCGAACATACTTCTATTTGTGAAATGTTTGCTGGAAAGTGCATTTGTGCAAAAGCTAAAGATCCCAAAAGACCCACAGCGGACTTAAAATTCACTAACATTGCTTCTGTTAATAAGTGTGTTTACTAAAGCCTGTTGACTTACCACAGAGTGTAAGGCTGCTTGTTCTTTATGGTGGACAGCGAATGCAATGCTTCTTTTGTGTGTGCATGTACGGGTACGATTCGTATAACCCGTGTAGATAAATCTTCTCACAGGAAGTGCATCATTTTTTTTTTTTAAGTAGCAGGAAGTCTGTTTGTACTATCAGAATGCCACCGACTGTGTGTTTATGTGCATGGTGTAAAGAGTGCGGTACAAACATCCTGTCAAAGAAACAGGTTTGATCTTCAAAATCGAATTTCCACATTAAACTTTAAATCCTTCTTTCTACTACGTCCTTGTAAGTATTTATACAAAACATCTTTGCAAACTTCCCGCCAGACCTTATTCCCTGCAAATTCCTTGCCTTATTTCAAGACACGGTCATGCAGAAACTGTCCTCAATGCTAAAGAAAAACACTTTGTTATATGCAAGTGCATGCAAGCACTCCAAAATAGAAAATATTCAACTTCCTCTTTTGTATTGTACAGCAGATTTTGTCTACGGTTACCCTCCCGTGTATTGTGTGAGGAAACGTTTTTTGAAAGAGCTGAGTGAGCTGAGAGTTCAGTGTCCCTCTGCGTAAGATGCACTCTTAACCACAGTCCTGTCACATGCTCTTATTAAACAGACAGGAGGCCGAAGAGTATTAAACCAAAGTGCTGTACTGAATGCGAGCATAAAGCACGGTTACCCATTTCGGCATAATATTAGCCTTGTAATTTGTTAAGGTCAACCCCATTTTCCTATCTATACTTTTATTTTCATATATTTCACACCAGGAGCATTATAGTCTAATAGACTCTTCATTTTCACTATAGATTAAAGTAGAACATTCTTTTCTGAAACTTTTTAAGATCATTTAATGTGAATAATACAATTTTGTCACCGAGCAAGTTCACAAAAAACTAACATCCATATTTAAGACAAACATGTATACAAGGGGAATTGTAGGTGCTATGACTGGTCAAAAGTATTTCATCATATTTTCAGTTCACTTTACAGGTGCAATGTGTGATGTTAAGGAGGATCTACTGACAGAAATGCAATGAAATATAATATACATTATATAGAAGTGTATAAAGACCTTTCATAATGAAGCGTTATGTTTTGATTACCTCAGAATCAGAGCCATTGAGAGAGAGAGTTGCGCCAACGGAAGTTAAAAATGTCCGCATGTCATGTGATTCATGGAGCCTTCAGATAGTTCCAGGAAGTTATCGTTTCGCTTTATTTCTTTCATTTCTTTATTCGTTAAATAATAACCTATAACCTATAAATGGGTTAAAAGTTGACCTCGGTTGGTCTGTTTAGCCGCAGCTCCATGTGTTACTAGTAACTACCGGGAACTATTGAGAGCCTCCATGAACCGCCATTGCTGTGAAAAAACTGTTCCGTTGGAGTCAACAGAGTTGACTCGACTCTCTCTCTCAATGGTTCTGCTCAGAATGAGCTATTTCTATCTATATACACCACGGGTTCCCTTACACGGATTCACCATGTTGTTTCTATAGTAGCCCTATAAGGAAAAACTGCTCTACACAACGCGTTTCGTAAATACGTTATCTCCTTCGGCAAAGAAGTGAAAACATGATGGCATCTTAGTCCTGTGTCAGCCACCGTAGTGCTTCAAAAGGAAGGGGGTGGGGTAGAGTGAGCAGTTAGTTGCTTCGTAACCTCACCACTAGATGCCACTAAATCTGTTATTACCCAACCTAGCATAGGTTAACTGTTTATCCAACATTTGTTCTATCCATATTTTACCCAAACCAGCCTTTTGAGTGTGATTCAATATCCGAAACACAAAAATAACAAAATGAAAGATTTCTTTTTTCAAACTGTTAGATTAAAAAATTGTTATCATGAAGTCTTTTGGTCACGATAATTATGTTGTGAAAATGCTAATTTTGGACACCCCTACCTGTCAATGTAAACTCCACAAACATGAACACTAGCCAAAAGTCACTGACCATAAGTTACATTCATGGTTCAATGTATAGACTTGTCATGTCATGGCTTTGTTTCTCATCTTTCTTTACATGTACATGATAGATAATGACACTAGATAAGTCTCAGGCTTGTCACACTTGTCACGTCTTTCTCAGAAGGGAGGGAAAACACATTCAATTTGTTCTTGAAGGGCAATGTAGAGAGAACCTTAGCTTTGACTCTATAACACGAATACTGTATACAGTAGCAACCACTTCAAAGCTTAAAAAAGTTAAACTTGTTGACCATGTAATGGAAGCAGAGTAAATCGATGATGATGATTTGCTTAAAATGTAGGTTTCTCCGGCGAATCAAGCAGTAGGAATACAGTAGACGCACTACAGCGCTGATAAGAGTCTGCTGTGAACGACAGAGGTGACTTGAAGATAATCAGTGGAGCATTTGGCAGTGGATGATAATGCAGGTCTATGGAACAGACAGGTTAATGACTCATTCTAATGAGCTGACCTGCCTCCATACAGCATCCCCACACACAGCCACAGCAGAAACACTTTTTCTTCTGAACTGACAGTTCATCCAACACATGAATGCTTCCGAAACAGGCTAATGAGCCATAAACAGTCCCTGAGAGTATAAACGTATAGATATTTTTCACAGAAAAAGAAACACTTGTATGGCGAAGTAAAGGGTTAAGAATGTGTACATGCATCACGGTAGATCAGCATGAGTCTCAGATACAAAATCCACAGTAGACATCCAAATCTTTGCTAAAATAACACTACTAAAGCCTGCCAAGATTTCCAGATTTCCATTGAACTTTAATATGACATCGCCACATTGAATAAACCTCGAAACCATTCACACAGAATAGAGAACTTAATACGAGAGTGCCAAGAAACCTACAGGAATCTCTCACGCTGCTGTCCAGAGTTCCCGACGTGGACATTTTGTATTTCTCCTCGTGGAGTGCGGATGAGCCGAAAGCAGGGCTGGTAAAGCCAGAGAGCGCAGTTAAAAAGAGGTTGAAGAACTAAACGAACATCATCTCTTCAGCTGCTTTACTATTCCTGAAGCATTTCCTCTCCGGCCAGTAATGTTGATGCATTGCCTGCTCAGGGACAGAGCTACAGATGCAGCTGGAGTGAGGAGATGCAATCAGGGAACGTACCATTCACACGCCTGATATAGGGGTGAGGGTCTGCTTAAAAACCAGTCGTGTTACAGAAGGAGTTTTATATTAGATTCTTTGCGTTTTGGGACTAATCAGCTCTTATCATAGTTGAAAATATTTTTTTAGTATTTTTTTAAGGCAACTAATTATTTGTTAACCAAAATGCTCCACTGTGCATTCAATGCATTACTAGAATTTACATGCACTTTATCAAGGAAGCGATAAGTAAACATTTTCGTTTCTAGGAAATCCCAATGTTGCCGTTGCAAGCACTACACTATACCAACTGAGCTACAGGAAAAAAAAGCGGCTGCTTTAGTAAAAAGCTGCATACATCACAAAACTCATTACAGGTCCCTTCCTCGCAGATGGGTAGAAATAAACAAATGCACAAATAATCCCTTAAAAATAATCAAGTCTGAGGTGTGAAGTCTTGAAACACTGCCCACACTTGAGAGAAGCCAATCTCAAGCTACACCACCCACAAGCCAAGAAAACGTTCTTTACCACTTCTGCCGCAAAAACAGAGATACTTTTAGGATGCAGAACGAAAAAATAACACAATCTCAGAAAAATTAACCTTTTAAATTAAGTAAAACTGACCTGAATTTTCTCTAGACAAAAGGCTCTTGGACATTAGAACAATGACGTGAAGGCTGAAGGTTATTTGGGTTTGTTCAATGGCACATAATGACAGTGACGTCCATGATGCCATTCAACAAAAGAGATGCTTGGTGTAAGAGAAAATCTATAGGAGCTATGCTGTTAAAATTGACTGCTGTACGCAGGAACAGATGGAGCGGGCAGCACCCCTTGGAGGTCAGTGTGGAATTAATGGCATCATGAGACCAAATAAAGACAACACTCCACTCACTAGAGCACTTCTGCCCTCCCTCAGGTTAATAAGTGTTGGCTGGATAACTACTACACACTTTTTCTTACTGTTGAGCACTAAATGAGGTTGATGAGGTAAATAAAATGGATTAAAATATATGCATCAGGGACTAAACAGTAGAGTTCATGTCTCTTAAAAACCTTATTGTAATTCGCTATTAATATGAGTTCACTAAATATTGCAACTGTGCGAAAGGTCTGCGCAAAAAATGTTTTAAGGATATTTATATTTCTTGTATGAGTGAGGATTCATGTAAGTGTCAGAACTCAAAACGCCCTTGTTACTGAGATTACATCTGTTATTGACACCAGGCCCAGCGAACGGCAGGTTCTGGAATGCACCTATCTATGACGACATTGATAGGTTGAACACCACATCCACAGAAAAATGTCAACGACTACGTCTGTAGCCTCACCCACTGGTTCGCGCATGACAGAACCAGTGGCGCGGAACCAGATAGAGCGAGCAAGCAATAAACAAACATGCCGTTAAAGATAGCTTAATATTGTGCCATCCCTGGTTGTGGAAGAATACAGTCGCTGCATAACGTTCCTTCAGATTCCGATATTAGGAATGCGGGGTTAAAGTTTATTTTTAAAGACGTTCCAGCTCATGTGGGAAAAACATGGACCGTTTGTTCGTTTCATTTCTCCGAGGATTCCTTCGTGAACAAGGCACAGGTCGACACTGAATTTGTGGAGAGTTTAAAATTATAAAGCGGTGCTGTGCCTTCAATATTGAATCCAATAGCAATGGCGCAGCATTCTTATGTTAGTAAAACATTTTGTACTAAGCGTCACTATTGCTTTGTTAGAGATCGCTTGATGTGCCCTGAGCACTATTCGCACGAGATTAGTATTACCTTGGGACCTCTAGTCATTTGTATTAATTGCAGAGGTTGTCTGTGATCTTAAGCCCGTGCAAATCGCCATCTCTGTGATTTGGTGGGCTCCTATATAATTTTTCAAGGTTTTATCCACTGTTTGCGAATAATGGAGGCTGCTTTGAAGTGTTTTGCTTTTATTTCGGGTGCTGGGTGATATCCATGAATTACCGGGAGTCTCCCGTTTGTTTATTTATCATGGAAACTCTTGTAACATTTGAGACCCGTGATCGCGGTGATCTTTTGTCCGGTTCGAGATCACTGGCCTCAAATGCTGACAGGTACGGTCATATATCATTAAACGCAATACAAGTATAGGCTATATAAACTATACGCAAAGCCTTGCCATCACATCCGGAAAATAAGTCCGTCAATTTGAGTAAAAATTGTGTGAATGCGTCACGTGAAATACTGATGTGGGGAGGCAATTTATAAATCACAGGAGGTCTCCAGATAATACTAATGGCGTACGAAAACTGTGAATGGTGCTAATGTGTAACGTTACGTCTCTAACCAAATTCACAGAAGGCTCCAACTACTGCTATCCAATCAAAGCAGTGGGCGTTTACTTATAAAGTCTTCAATGCGACACGCCCATTAAAACCGAGCGTTTGCAGAGCTTGGAACTGGAACAACCCTCCATTTTAAACATAAAATGGAACATAAAATGTTGACTTTTACATCATGTTCAGTGAAAGTAAGAAAGCAGAGTGTGCATTTGTTATGAAGATGTTGTGCAACTACGCTCTTTCGGAATTGAAAAGAATGTGATTTTCCTTACCTTTGAAAGCCTCGAGTTCTTTCCTAAAACACAAATAAATGAGAATCAATGTATACTCTAACACACCTATTAATTCAGCAGATGTCACATTAAGTCTGCCCCATTTAAAAGGGGCACTGCTTCCCAAGATAGAACCTGCTGCTTTTCATTGGCACTTGAACTTTTGCATCTGTGTGTTTGTGCTAATGAATACCCGCCACAGAAGCATAGGGCAATAAGAACTGAGCGCAGCTGCTTTCCAGCTCACTGGGCAAAGCCAGAGATGTATAATTTATCTGCAGGCATAAACTGTAAAAGCATTAAGCTTTAAAATAATCACGGATGCCTGTATAGTTATACAACACACGTCCATTAGCTTATGTTGGTTATGCTTTTCATACCGTTTTCCATTAAGCGTATTGCTGATAAGGCCATTCACTGCTATTGTGCAAACCTTCAAAATGCACTGTACATTGTACATTATAATGATGAACATTCTAAAGTGCAGGTGTAGCGTTGCTTCTTTTCCAAACGCTCATACAATTTGGCTTTTATAATAACTTCACAATATTGCCAGAATGTAAAATGGCTCTAGACAACATAAATGATTCCTGTCTAAAGGCAACGTAATATCTTCACTGCTTATGCTCTCTTCATTTTACACATTACACAGTACACAGTAATAAATGGACAAACCCAACCCTGTATGAACAAATATTCGGTTGTGTGGTTTTCTGATCAAATTTGGTTAATCAAATTACCATGAAATGCAGTGCGCAGACATGTCCTATTCAGATTACATCATAATCTGAATGTTTATCTGTAATTGACCAAGTGCTCAAGAGAAAATGCTTGTCATGATTCTGATCTTTGATGCCATGATAGGCCTGCATATAACAGCCTGCCTGATATTAACAAGTACCACCTGCCATTGTTCTCACTTAAAACAACTACGATAAAACTTTGATTATAAAAGCTACTTTCTTTAGCTTTTTTTTTTTAAAAGAAAAACACTTACCTTTTCATCATTTTATAGTTTTCCAGCTGTAGAATCTGAAAGTGCTTGTAGCGCTGATGCTCACACTGAGCGCACGTATCCTCCAGGTAGATAAGACGAGCCTCCATCTCCTCAAAGTCAGCCTCCAGATTGGCTGTGCACATGGAAAGCAAACATGACGTTTTTTACATTATGAAAGGGAAATTTGACTCACTTCAAAAAAAAAATAGCACAAGTGGCTAAAACAGAGAGACAAACAAATTGTTTGGTGTCGGTGTGCGTTGCACAAAGGCAGGAACCGCAATAACACCACCAAGTGGTAACAGTAAAAAGTGCCTATGATATTAATCCATGATTTACATTCTGTAACCTGCATACAATAGAAAGCAAGTGCTCTACCTTTGGTATAAGGCATAACAATTTTATAGCACTTTAGATTTACCTAAGGTACTCATGCAAAAATCTATGGAATCTGTAAAGAGACACAATATGTTTGACGCTGAACATCACAATCATTTAATTAAACATTTTGAATCTAAATTATTGCATTTCATTGTTATTTTTACTCTTTACCTGGAAAGAAACATCAAATCAGCAAATCGCATATTACCTTTATTCTGAGGTGACAAATGGATTTCATATTACATCACTTGTAACTAAATAAATAGACAAAAAAAAACAGAACTGACCATGACATTACCAAAGCAAAAACGTCCTATATTCAAAACAGCTTTGGGGAAACAAACAAGCAGGCAAGAGACTATTTACTGACTTTTGTACACTGGCTATTGTATAGTCAGTCAACATAACATATTTGTTGTAAGTCTAAATGTGAATGCCTGAAGCCAACAGTTGCAACATGAGAACATGGACAACAGAAAGTGACATCAGCAGATGGAGCTCCACAGGAGTCATTCTCAACAGTGCCATGTATCACAGAGTGTGATGTTTTATGCCCACACAGATGCTCTGCCAAGGCAGTCAAGGTGATTTCACCTCTCTTAATGTCACAGTAAACCTTTCTTTAGGCCACATGAAATGTGCATTAGACATTCAAGCATAACCCAAAGGTATCTGTAAACCAGAAAGACGACATATATTTTTTACTATAGCTTTGTTATTGACAATGATTCTTAGGTGTGATGACTGTGAATGTCTTACCAATGCGTGAGGTGACTGTCTGCAGGTTGGAGAGAAAAGAAGGAATCTGCTGGAGTTGTTCCTGTAGCTCCAGCACAGCTCCTCGCCTCTTCTCCCAGTGTGCACACAGCATCACTACGTCCCCATCTACAGTCTGACATAGTGACACAACCAGTGTTGAGTTATCATGGCACCCGTATACTGAATTACAGTTGTTAAGTGTGAACCTACCTCTCCGGCTTTAGCACATTCTTTAGAGCGTTTATGAAGAGTGACCCAAGTGTCTTCATATCTGGTGAAAAATAACACATGTAATTTAGAATCCATTTACAATCACTATTAAATCACACATATTTATTTAAAAACATTTTCTACATATTACAGATAAACAGATTTCATTGGACAATCCTAGTATTATGGATGTGACATCTGCATCAAAAAATTAAAAATAAATGATCAGAGAACTAATTTATTGCCAATGTATAGCACCATCTGTTTTTACTTTCCTAAACCTCTGTTGAGTCCAGACATAAGAAAGATATACACGGTTTCTATTTAAGAAGACAAGAATTTAGAAAACAAACTGTTAATAATATATTATTTTGTATTATAAATCTTTGAATATCTAATATAAAATAGCATTAGTGATTTGTTTTCATTGTTATTTTTTTTTCTCAAAATGTTTTGCTCACACCATAGGACACATTTATGGTCTATTTGTTGACTACCTAAGTACCCATATTCTAATTTTTATGTGGCTATTAATGAGGAATATGGACCTTTTGGATGTTACAATTCAGAAATGCCCAATTTCAAAAATGAAGGAAAAAAAATGCTTTAAAAGCTTTGAGACCTTATGTATATTTAAACCACCAAATATTAACAGATATCAGTATGGAGAAATCCTTTGGTAAAAAAAAATTCATGGTATGTAACATCCTAACGTGATAGTTCACCCAAAAGTGAAAATTCTGTCATCATTTACCCATCCTCTTGTCATTTCAAACCTGTATGAATTTATTTTGTACACAAAATAAGAAATTTTGAAGAACGTTGTTAACCGATACCCATTAACATGCATTGGTTTTGTGTCCATACAATAGAAGTGAATGGGTGCCGGCGCTGTTCTGTTACCAACTTTCTTAAAAATATGTTGTTTTCTGTGGAAGATAGTCATACAGGTTTGAAATGACAAGAGGGTGAGTATTGATGACAGAACTATCATTTTTGGGTGAACAATCCCTTTAAATGAGTACAGATCTAGTTATTATCATCAAAGGAAAGTAACATACCGACTGAGTAGCTCCACTCCAGCAGAATATTGGGGAAGGTGCTCATCTCTTCTAAGGGAACATACCACATAAACAATACGTGATGTATGTTGTATTGTTTTCAAAAGTAATATTAAAGAGCCTAAAAACTACTTTATACTTTACATTTGTTTCTTCTTTACTTTAGCCTCCTTAGATTTGTCACTCAAGGTCTTAATTCTGAAAAAGAGCATTCAAATGTTAATTGACATCCCGTGTAACACATTTTACCCACAATACACACAATGACTGCACAGTAAAAGCCTGCTTGGGAATTATTCGAAATAATGCTCATAAATGCAAGGTCAATATATTTTGACACACAGCCACTGTTTCAGCCCCTCGCCCATCACATGACAGTCAGCTGCAAGTTATTATCCAGTAACTTAGTACATTTCAGAAGGCAGTTGTTAGCATTTCGCTAACCAAACATCTCAGATGTACAATTTCTCGCCCAAAATACACCATATTATGTTGTCCTTCTTTCTGTTCATGCGTAACATTCTTTGTTTTGATAATATCGAACATTTAAAACGTAAGAAACACGTTGCTTCGAGTGAGATGATTAGCCGGCTAACGTTAATTAGCTAGCATTGACTTCGCGGCTCTGCGAGTAGTAACGTTAAACACATGCACCAAGAAGTCGAGATGTGTCACTTATGGGAAATACTTGACATGTTGAGATTATAGGTCATAATATTTTGCCCTCTAAACATCTTATTAACATCCTGGAGAGTACGAAGACAGACATACAGTCGATACATACCCTGATGTGAAATCCTGCTGCACCGTTTGTAACTTCTCTCTGAAATTCTCAAACATGTCCTTGAGCTTTTAATTCCTTAACACGGGCTTGCCAAATAACATTTAGCCACTGTTGGTTAACGTTATATCTGTGTGTGCTTTCAGTCTCACGCAGGGGCTTCGGACATCGTTTGGAGGACAATGCTCTGCTGTCCCGTTACAGGCTGTCAGGTGATGGGATTCGCTCCGTCGGACACCGCTAGGCTTGATGGTTTGTTTTCAGCCCCTGTTTTACCAGCGAAATTATCGAAAGTGAATCACCATATTATTATCTCATCATATCTTCCTGATGTTAACAATTATGACTCAACCTCGATTGTCATAATGTTTTACTAACGTGAACACTTCCTGTTCGAGTTACATTCCACACACCCCCTTCTAAGTGAAAGCGACGGTTTGTGTGTGTGCTTGTTCCGCAGTTCATAGCGCAATGAAATCTGATTCATTTAAGACGAATCGGTCCGTTCAAACGCTTCATTTAAAAGAACGGTTCAGTGAATCAGTGGGTTGTCCCTCGGCATCGTCCCCGGAAACCCCCACTCGACATTGTGCTGATACTAGAAAAGTGTTTATTTTTTTCCGTCCTACATCGCGGTTTACTCCAGTCGAGTGATTTGCAAAGGATGTGCGAATCGGCTCGACCAAATCCTTAAAAAAGAATGAGTTGTTCACTGTAAGGGGCGGAGCTTTACAGGACCAGAGCTTCATAAACCTTCTCCCGCTGGTTTTCCAATGGGGTCCGAGCCAGCGGAGTTTTACATCGATCTGCAGCGTGTGAAACAATAACTGTAGTCATTATGTTATTCCACATTACTCGTCCGGACTCTATTGTTCTGGAAGTGGAGGCGGATCCAAAAGCAAATGGAGAAGAAATTCTTAATAAGGTGAGCAACACGAATTCAGAAGTTTAGTTTTCAAAAGTTCTTTCACAGTTCACATTAATTCTCATTATTTACTTGCCTGCAATTACTGTCACGTTGTTACTTAATATGTTGTTTATAAAGAATAAATGCATTTGGACTTCTTAAGAGAACTTTTTATTTATTTATATACAACAGAATTGATAAAAAGATGGTTCTGTGCTGTCATACCACATTGCCACTTGACTTGAACGTCCCTTTTATGTAGGCTAATGCAATACCTTTTAAAATGGAAAAAGAGAGTACAACTGCCCAAATGTCTTATTCAGATGAGAGGACACGTGCATCCAGAAATTATTTTAGTGTTTTTGGTTATTTTTAAGGTATGCCAGAAAATGGGAATCATAGAGGTGGATTATTTTGGACTCCAGTTCACCGGTACAAAGGCAGAGATCTTGTGGCTGAATCTCAGAAACAGGATATCTCAACAAGTAGACAACCTGTCTCCCTGCAAACTGAAGCTGCGAGTGAAGTTCTTTGTTGAGCCCCATCTAATTCTGCAAGAACAAACAAGGTGAAGGTTTTATTTCAGTGAACGAACAATATCTTCGTTCACAACCACTACTCCATCCATATATGAATCATAATGAAAACTTTATTTTGTCTATGCTAAAAAACAAGATGGTCTGTGTCTGCAAAGTTGTTTGGGTAAGCAGTTTCCTTGAAGAACATGAGGCACGTGGGTAATCGTTCTGTTTTTTTTTTCATTGGTTTTTCTCAAGAGCGTAAACAGGAAGTATGTTACACAGATGTCCCAGCAGTGCGGTGCAGTTTTGTCTTTTTACCTTTGACCCACATCTACATGCATCTTTCCTATAATGTCTCTTGACTGATTCGGTGGCAGGGAGTTAACAGAGCTGCGTGTTTGTTCTTGAAGCTGACATGCTTTCAGATAAGGAGTGCCTTTTTGTATTTCCACACAATAGGGTAAAAAATTGTTGTCTGGAGGCAATTTAAACGACATGCTATGTGCAAGTGTTCACATGTGGCTCATGCATTTGTATATGCATGTCAGGATCTGTTTCATTTTGAGCCATCAAGTTTCAGAAAAGTAACCCTTTGTTCCAGTGTGTGTTCTAGTGTAGTGAAGCGGTTTGGTCACGTTGGATGAGTGCCGTTGGTTTGGAGGGTGGGGGTGGGAGGTGTCAGTATGCCTGGCTGTTTTTGAGTTGAAACACGTTGTAATGTGATTCCACCTCTTACATAATGTTATACAACGGTGGAAAAAGATCCAGACCCATGTCAGTCAGCCTTTGTTATTCTTTTCTATTCTACTTTTCGGTCTTTTTACACCACATTCAATAATGCAAACAAATTGTCATTATGGAGGCTGTAGCCACGTTGAAAAAACTTTTCTATTAAATGAGGTAACTTTTTTAGCAATATTTATGTTTTTGTTTATATACTGTATATAGTGTTTGAATGTATTAGGCTGCACAAGTGATTTTATGTTGAGGTACGGCAAAGAAATATGTGCCAGATGTCACAAGTCTGCTTCTGTTACTCCGGTTCACCGGGTTTAGTTGAATGAGTTACCCTGGCTTCAAGCCAGCTTTTTTCAATGGTACTGTAGATTGTGCATGAAACAAAGTGTGCTGTGACACAACAACTGCGTGCGTCTCTGCATTTTACAATGTGATAAAAAAAGCCTACATCCCAATACATTTTGTTGGTTTCAAATAATATTCTTATTATTATGACCTATGAATTATTATTATGTGTTTACAGTACTCATCTCAGTAGCAACAATGGTGGTTATACTGTACTGTGAACATACTGTACGTGGCTAGCCTGAATATGTCTTCATTTGTGCCATCTTTGTGTTCAGCTGTGGTAGAGTTGCGAAAGTTTACTCTCATTGAGTCACACAAGCGGGGTTCTATATTTAGCTTGTACTGATGATACGCAGCACATTTTTGAAAAAAGATATTTGTTTGCAAAGAAATAGACTATACTGGCAGTGTATGATGGAGCTGAATGTTAGATTAGAGCGTGCAAGGTGTATTTAAATATTTGGAATAATAAAACAGATTTAAAGGTTTACATGCTAGATTGTTTTATCATTTACTCACCCTCTTGTCATTTCAAACCTGTATGGCTTTCTTTTCTTTGCAGAACATAGAAGAAGATATTTTGCAGAATGTTGGTAACCAAACCACGCCGGTGCCTATTGACTTGCTTGGGTTTTGTGTCTGTGCAAAAGTGAATGGGTACCGCCGTTGTTCGGTTACCAACATTCTTCAAAATATCTTCTTTTATGTAGTGCAGAAGAAAGAAAGTCATACAGGTTTGAAATGACAAGAGGTGAGTAAATGATGACAGTTTTCCTTTTTGAGTGAACTATCCCTTTAACAGGTTTTGTATGTAATGTTTCTCTGCAGACATTTGTTTCTGATGCATGTGAAAGAGGAACTTTTCAAAGGAAGCTTGCAGTTGGACAGGGAGCAGGCAATAGAGCTCTCTGCGCTGTTGGCTCAAGCAGAGTTTGGAGATTACAACCATAACACACCGAAGTACTCCCAGATCTATGGTCAAGACCCAAGTCATGACACCATCAACAAGTAAGAACATTTGGAGTTCTCAGTCAGAATAACACAAATTCTCCTTTTGAATAACAATCGTACAGATAATTGTTTTGTGGAATAAACGTTGTCTTTTTGTTTTTATAGCATTTATAAGAGGCATAAAGAATTGGAGGGTGTTAGTCAGACTTCAGCGGAATATCAAGCCCTGCAGCTGGTTTCCTCTCTCGGCAACTATGGTGTGGAGTGGCACTCTGCCCATGACTCTGAAGGACAGGAGCTGCTCATTGGGGTTGGACCAGAGGGCCTGTTCGTCTGCAAAACAGATTTCACTCCTGTTGACAGGTACAAATATTTGATAGCAAGCATCATACAAGTGGCTTATTCAGAAATATGTTTCATGCAATTTGATAAAATTATGTTTTCCCTTTCAGACTCATATACCCAGTCATTCAAATGGCCACTCAGTCTGGAAAGAACGTATATGTCACCATCACCAAAGACAACGGGGACAGTGCGGTACATCTATTTAAGTTCATCAGCACCAATGCTGCCAATGGATTATATCGTGCTATTACTGAGATCCATGCCTTCTACAGGTGTATATTACTGGAATTTAATCAGCCTTAAAGTGATAGTTCAGCCAAAAATGAAAAATCTGTCATCATTTACTCACCCTCTTGTCATTTCAAACCTGTATGACTTTCTTTCTTCCGCAGAACACAAAAGAAGATATTTTGAAGAAAGTTGGTAAGCGAACAGCACTGGCCCCCATTCACTTCTATTGTATCGACACAAACCCAATGCAAGTGAATGGGTGCCGGTTAACAACATTTTTCTAAATATCTTCTTTTGTGGTCTGCGGAAGTAAGAAAGTCATACAGGTTTGAAATGACATGAGGGTGAATAAATGATGAAATAATTTTTACTTTTGGATGAACTTTACACTTTATCTGGGTGTTTTACACACACGTCATAAAAGTAAACAATTCTTTCAATGATTTGAGTTCTTTTTTTCTTTTAAATAACTCCAATGATGCAACTCTCCTCCTCAGGTGTGATACGGTAATGAGCACAGTGAAGATGCAATATAGTCGTGACTTCAAGGGTCACCTGGCCTCCCTCTTCCTCAACGAAAGCATTGATCTCGGTAAAAGGTACATCTTCGATATCCAGCGCACATCCAAGGAAGTGTACGACCGTGCCCGGCGTGCCCTGTTCAATGCAGGCATGGCTGTCACAGGATGTGGGGGCCTGAGAGATGTCTGCGGACCCTGTCCCTCACCGCGGGCTGAGAGAGAAGAGAGGACATGTGCCAGCTGCAGAGAAACTCACGTTCTGAGGGAGAAACTCCAAAGGCTGCGAGAGGCCCTGACCTGCGCTATGTGTTGCGAACAAGAGATCAATGCTGCGTTCTGTCCTTGTGGACATATGTTCTGCTGCTACAACTGTGCCGGCCAACTCCAGGTGATGATTGTGTAACTATTATAAAAATGATAGAAAATGCCTAAAGAATGTATTAATATTGTTCCCATGCTGATCTACACAACTCATTAACATATTAATGAATCACAATACTTTTTCTTTACATTTCTTGATGTATATGGCATTTTTAAAACCCCTTAACATGCACAGGGCCCATGGAAAAGGAATTTTGTGTTGTTTCTGCATTTTTATTAACTTTGTTTTATTATTCAAACAACTATCACAAACTATGCATCTTTGAAAGCTAACACACTTGACATTATGTTCTGAACTTGTTTTTGAAATCAATAAAATGTTCAAAAATAGGTGCGCTTATATAGAGAACAGGATTGATATCAAGATACTGTGTGTCTTTAAATATAAAATGAAATAATTTTTCATACTTGTGCTTAATTGTCCAGTTAAGTTAATAATTAAAAGTAAATACAGTTTACCCCCTGGTTACTCTCATGATATATTTCTTGATGATCAAATTAAAGATCTTCATAGTTCTGGACATCCAGTAGGCTATATTCAGTCTAATTGAAAATTTAGCATGTCTACGGCAGATTAAATGTTTATATTTTACTCTTATTTTTTTATCAGTATTGCCCAGTGTGTCGCTCAGAAGTGGACCGTGTTCAGCACATCTATTTACCCACCTGTGCCAGTCTGCTTACCCTGGCAGAGGTCAAAACAGCCTACAGTCCGCCCAGAGGGACTGCCACCTCAATTAGCCTTGAAGAAAAGACCTGCCAAATGTAACACAAATAACTCCTGCACATCGCACATGGACAAGTACACTTGGCCACAGACTATTTAAAAAATATAGAAGAAATGTTATGATTACATATTCGATATAGTCAGCTAAACTGTATTGAGTGAGGCTGACTGTCGGTACCTCAGGAATAATGACTGTACAAAGACATTTGTTCAGGTTTGGAACAACCTGAGGGTGAGTTTATGACAGATTTTCATTTTTGGGTGACCAATCCCTTTGATCTCACTGTCATTTTCACAGTGTGGAGACAGACTGTAAAATTCATAAAGATTTATTTTGTTAGATATAATGTAGAATATAGCACTGTTGTGTACAAATGTAACTACTGTCATTTTACTGTGAACCACAAAATAGCATACGTATAGTTACATATTGTATATGCTTTTTCTTAAATCGATGATTTATTCTTATTTATTTTAAGATTTTAGCAAACATTTAAAAGTTGACTATGTTGCAAATTCAAAATGCAAAGTAACTACACATGTATAGTTAACACTCCACATATCTTTTAGCAAAAAGGGATTTTACAGGTGTATATATTTGAAATATGATATACTATGAACGTTTACAGGTTTGTTTTAAAGAACGTCAAAACTACATTTCACTACATTTCGAAAGAGATTATATTAACCCTGCTGCAGTATTCAAAAACACATTTGAAATGATCATATCCTTTTTGCTATAAAATAAAAGGCTATTATAAACCTGGAAATTGTTCTTGCCCTGGTGCTATTCTTCGTGTGTTTACACCAGCTTTATTTGTTGGTCGGTTTGTTAAAACTAACCTGTCTGTCACACATTTCCATGCCTCTTATTTGCACCCTAATTCATACAGAGTGGAAACCCATACACGCCCTTTTTGTCATGGACCATTTGAAAATAGATGTATTATTTTATTATAAATGTGATCTTTAACAAATTATATTATGAGCAAACCTTGTTATCAATTATAAACTATGAGCTTCGGGAATTATTAGTATGACACAAGAGCTGTAAAGATGTTTTTCCTCTAACAAGTACCAAGTCCACACAATTGTTATTGTGTCAGAGCTTTACTGTACAGTAAACTCCTGTTGAATGTAATATTGAGACAGGTTTGCACGTACTGTACTGATATACTGTATGTGTAATTGTGCTGATATGTGTTACTGTACAGACATGTAGTGACTGACGTGTTGAAGGCAAAGGTTATACCTGCCTTTTATCATGACTCTGGACAGTCTTGAAAATAACAATTATTAAGCATTGGGTTTAACATTTGTATGCATTTGAGAATTATATTTACCAAAAAATGTATAAAACACTTTATTCAGTAGCAGCACATACAGTTTCTTTATAGGTCATTGCCATTTTCCAGATTTCTTAAATATACTGTATAACAAAATCTATAGATAGATGTCATTTATAATAATTTTGATTAAAATTATTTTTAAATGGCACACATAGTTAGCAATTGATAGAATAATTCTTAGTTAGATTATAATTTTTGAAGTAACTGTTTAGAAAATGTAAATTTACGCCCCCTCAACTGCACGACTGTACTACAGCGGGAGGTTCTGTTAAGTGGGAGACTGCAACTCTGTGCAAAATTTTCTCTGTAAATAGATCTACTATGCGTAGACTATAGACTCACAGACAAACCTACAGGTCAAAGTTCATAAGGCATTTTTGTGCGAAGCTATACTTTGAGACCTCAGGTAGCACACTGCTTTTGAACTGTGTGTTCAGTGGTTATGTCATAGAGCGGTGGCTGTGGGTTTATGTAAGACATCAGTCTGCCAGTAGGTTAGTGTCTCAGGAGTTCTCTTATCTTTATGCTCGGTTCACTGTGACATGGGGCAGTCATTTTATAGAGAGTCACTCTGTCAACCTTTTGGCATTTTGCCTTTGTGTGCAAGTATAAAGGATGAATACAAATTGTAAAATCAGCATGTCTGGGTTCGAGCAGAATCTTATCTGTGAGATTGAATGATTAAAGTATATATCCATTTCATCCAAAGTCATGTCGGGTGCATCAAATGAAAGAGCCAGCTAAAAATTGGCACAGTATTTTATTCGAGTGATTATACAGAGACAATAGATTTGTACTATACAGGAAGTCATTGAACTGGATATATTTGCCAAAAGTCGAGTCCAATGTTCCCTTCCATTTCATAAAAATCAAAACAGCTCTAACTACAAAAACTTGCAAGCACCACCAAAGAAATGACCACTGACTCCACGGAACAGTCCTGGATGCTCTGTTCACATAAACACGGCACAGTTAGAAAAGTTGAGGTTGACTTTTGTCATCATTGCTTTTTGTCAGTTTGTACAAAAGGAGCTTTCCAAAGAATGAGAAAAATATCACAGGTACAACGAGTCACACAAATATAGTACTTTACACTGAATATATAAGTAAACGAGAAATCAGTTATGTGCTATTTTTTAAGGTGTCACTCCGGCGATTGAGGTTTAACGGGAGGTAAAAGATCTACCCCAGAACGACAATATTCAAAACGGAAACAACGAGATCAGTGACTGCATGTGTTCTGAGTAGGTCGATCTCTTGACGTCAAGTTTGGTCTCCCAACCCATAACGAGGCCTTGTGCTATTGCTAGAACTATTCCTGGCTATACATCATTGAGGCATTTGCGTACAGCAAAATTCTGACTGTCTTTGGATATATATTACAAAAAAAAGCCATATCGTTGATGCCCAGCATTGTACATACAACAGAATGTTGCATTTTCCGTACGAACACATTTCCGAAGCAACACATTCACAACTTGTCATGCTTTTTTTATACATTGGGTGCATGTACAGTGATGGGCTGTAGAGGGAGCAATTGTCATCCAGTTAGTTCCCATGAATCACAGCACTGGGGCCAAAGTGAACTCCAGCTCAGCTTCATATGTAACTCTGAATGGTTCTTGCAAAAACGAATAGAGGAACAAAAACAGTCATTGGGCCAGTTTCTCAACCTGAGAATGCAGTTTGACAATGGTATAATTCTCTCTAATGCCTTTATGCCTTCAAGTGGTTGACATTCATCTTAATAATATATTCGATGTAGCCTAGATAAACAATAAATGGCTGTTGTCAGGTTGAAAAATAAAAAACCCACCAAATAAAAAACCAGACTATTTTCAATGAAGTTCTCCACAGAGATTTAAATGTACATAGCTACAAAGGTAAAAGAGAAAGAGAACAGTGGTACATATAAAGCAAAGAAGAATCCAGACACACAGACACTTTCGTAATGGTTTCTAGTCTATTGTATCATAACGCTGAGCTTTTTACTGCCTTACTAATATCACCATTACAATAGACTGCATTGAACATATTGTAGCTGCATGTAAATGCTGGCGGTAGATCAACCATCCTTTTAATGTCTCTCTTTCATTGTCCTCTCTCTTCAAAAGTGCATAAATCTATCCAAATAGGAATGAATGTGCAATCGAGCATAACTTCTATATGAGGTCTATTGTGATTCCATCTCTTGACACACAACAATGCCTTAATGGGACTTCTGGTGACAACCACACATTTCAGAATGTATAGCATTTAGATGAACCACAGAGCTGGCAATATGAAGTCTCCATACATATACATTGGCTTTAATCTACTTTAATATTTCTACTTGTGCAAATCGCAAAAAAATATATGTATTCCAATACTTTTTCTGACTGTATAACAGCACTTAAGTTTATTAAACAGTCAGAAAAGTTGTTCCACGCACAAAAATCATCTGAAAACAATTCCATAAGGCTTTTAATTATATTTATGGAATTTACTTTAGCAATTATATTCATCATTTAAAATAGTTTTTAACCTTATCTGTAATTGCGAATGTATTCAACAATTTTTTCGTATAATATGAACAGCACAGCAAAGATCAAGAAGTAAAGAAAATAGATGCTCAAATTGAAAAATAGTTATTTAACATTCAGCATTTGGGTTGTCACGTTTGTTTGTATTTAGAATAACTGCTGATTGTAAAGAAACCAAAATGTGTAATATACTGTAAAATCTTACAATGACCTACATTAGGCTGATAGACCTAATTTGATACAAACAAATATGAGGTTGTGAATGTGGTTGTTTTTGCCACTAAAAACATTTAGAAATGTTTTTTCAACATATTTTCAACAGTAGAAATATTGACAACAGTACAACATATTGTACAGACTGTTCTTCCATCTCCTTCATCTCCTTTTTTATCCTATGTCCAATAAATCTTGAGATTTAGAGAATGGTACAGAAGATACTAGAGTAATGTTACATTTTATCCTGCATTTGATCTGTATGGTTTTATGGGAACTTTAATAGATTTCATTTTAAGTTTCCTAAAACAGGCCAGATTTCAAAGGATGGTACCAAAATATGTATTTGTTGTTGTGTCCTAAAGAGAGAGTTCATTATTGCAGCTGGATTAAGTAAGGCCCAAAATACTTAAAAAGACATTAGTATTACTACTTATTTCACCTAAAAGGTTGTAATGCACAAAATTACTAACAGCACTCAAAACTGTCTGTCGCTATAGTAACAAGACAGAGATGGGAATGTTTCCTTCATTCATTCACTTCCCTTTCTTTAAAGTGCTAATATTCCTCCTTGAGTGGAAACTTCTCTCTTACATTGCCATATTGACAATGTGAAGATTTCTCCAAGGCTTTCTCACTCACAACTGAAATCTCAGATTTGATCAGGCCTTCTGATGTGGCAATCTGTTAAATGCACATATGAGGTATGTGAAAGCTCAGTATTGCATATCTAGAAGACTAACAACTGTTGAATTCAAACAAAACTAAATCATTGAACATTCAATGTTGTATATTCATGCTATGCTTGACCTTGGTCTATTGGGGATGGTAACAATTGGAAGGTGCCTTCGGTCGAGATAATAATACTCATCGCTCACCAAAATGCACTCATGATCATACTCACACAAATAATTTATCTCACTGTTACCCTTTTGCCATCAATCCTTGTAACAGTCCTCATCCAGGGCCCTGATTATGAATGAATTTAGTACACCTAACAAGAGCCTAAACACAAAACACACAGCAGGCTGAGAAAATTGAACTGGCAATACTCACAAACCTAAAATCTACAACCCAAAATTGTAAAGCTGGTTAAAAAAGTTTGACACAACTCCAATAATCACACATTTTCTTGTGTAAAATTAACATTACAGTAACCTGGATACGAATGTCACAGGAAAGCAATATGTGAATCTTGTCCCTTTTTGATTGTGGGTCTATGGCAGTAATGGGGAATGTTTTGTGGGTCTCTGTGTAGTTGAAGCAAAACATTTTCTTGGACACCAAGCAAAAACATTTTATTCAATTATTCAAAACTGTCATCTCTTGAAGTCTGGATTAGTTGAGTAAGGCTATAATTGTACGTCTTGGTTGTAAGTGATCCATTTGCTCCCCACCACTGCTCTGTGGAGTTCAGAGGCCCCTCAGGAACCTGTTCTGGAGTGGCCCTCAATGCTGACCTTCACCTGGTGTGGGAGAAAGGAAAATGTGGGTAAAATCTGAGGGTCCTCTTGTGACTTCTTTACTTCCCCTCTCTCTGGGGCAGACCATCTCCTCTTGCGGCTAACTGCTCTGTCAGCATCAGATGTGTATGTTTTTACTGCCTGGTCCTGGTGGTCGCCATTGTCTGAGGGGTTACGCCACCATTCTTTGAAAGGGTCAAAACGTTTCCAGGGTTGGAAGCCTCGGCCAGTGTTCCTGCAAAACTGTTCTCCTCTCCTGATGTAAGTTTACATCCCCTCTTACGACTCTCCATCTGGGTTGGTCTATCGTAAGTTGGCCCATTGCTTTTGGCTGCTTTTAGATGAGGGTTGTTGTGTTTCATCACAGAGTCCGAAAAGTAATCTTTCTTTTGAATGCTGTTTTTTAAGCTTTTAAGAGTGAGAGAGATACAAACATCACCCACAGAGAGTTTGGCACAAGACAGCGCTAGCAACTGGGTGGTGCGGTCAGGGCAACAGGACGACCAACCTTGACCAAACACAAAGAAAGGATATTCCACCAGTACTTCTACACACACCTAAAACGAAAAAAGAAAACATAATTTAATAAACTTCTTAAGGGGGACTTCTATGGGAATCAAACCCATGACCTTAGGATTGCTTGTGCCAAGTTCTACCAAGAGCTACAAAAAAATATTAACTCAAAAAGCATAGTGACTCAAAAGTAACTGACTCACCTGTGCCTTGTTTTCCCCCACTGAGAATTGAATGAAAACAGCATTGGGTGTTCGGCTGCACTCTATGCGCTCCACAGTGCTAGAGTCGATTTTCAGCTCTCCGCTCACCTCTGCACTCTGTACAAAGTCCTCTGTCCGCAGATCCTCCACACGCTTCAGCTCGCCATCAGCCAATTGGATAATAGAGCCCTTCATGAAAAACGGTGGAAGGCCCGCTGATGGTGATGACGGAGAGCTGTGAGGACTCGCGGATGCTGGAGGTGTTATGGGAACTGGAGATCTCACTACACTTGCTGAAAGAACAGGTAACTGTATTTGGGTCGGACTTTGAATGCCGAAGGGTGCATGACTTACATCAGACCCTGTGATGTCTTTGCCATTAGGCAGGACTGGGGCTGCAGGTGGGGCTGTATTGACGAAGGACTGATGCAGAGCTGTTGATGCATTGGCTATGCTGGGGATGACAGAACAGCGGGTGACCTCATGTTCAGTGGTAGATGAATTGATGTTAGTGGCACTCACTGGAATGAGCAGGGAAGGGCTGCCTGAGATCACCACATGCTGGGGCAGGTTGCTCTGGTAACCAGCCACTGCTTGCTGGGCCCCACTGGCAGGACTAGTGATGTAGCCAATGATTGGGAGCTGTGTTGCAGAGTAAAGGCTGGTTGGGACCTCCTGTTGAGGAGTGTTGTGAGGAGCTTGTAGGAGTGTGTGCGGGGAGATTCTGGAGGCTGGAGATACCTGGTTGTCTGAGGATGCAAGAGCAGACACTCTGGTCATCGGCTTGCCTAGGCAGATGCCTCCTCTCTCAGTAAGTTGCAAAGATGAATGCTCTTTACTGAAAATGCTTTGGAGCTCTGAGTTACTGTTTGCTGCAAGGTGGCTACTGGATACCAACATCACCGATGTCTGCAGGCCTGCTCCGTCATGAGAGCTGTAGTCTGCAGGGAACAGAACCCGAGCTTGGGTCTGGAGGCCCAAGTTGTGATTTTGCTTGTGGTTCTGGTGAGCCTCTTGTTGGCTGGAGATTCCTTTGGCCATAGTAGTAGTGTTTTTGACCACAGTAACATCTCCAATGGCACCATTCTGCAGCTCTCTGGGATGGGAGTCTGGTTGCTTTGCAATGAAGCCATCAGTGTAGTGTAGCACCACTTGGGAGGGGGCGAGAGCCAAGCCATGAGGGGCAAGAACAGCAGAGTGTGGATGGATTTGAAGGGGCAACTGAGCAGTAGGGGAAGAAACTGTTAAACCCAGCGGGGCACTCTCCACCTGAAAGCATTGACTATGTGAAACATTTGGTCCAGCGGAAATTACATGCTGACTGTGTGAATCAATGCTGGAAGCTTGGGAGATGACGGCTGTGGTGGCCAAGACTTCGTGGGGTGTCCTCCGTGGCTGTATTTGACTGGTTGTGGATGGTACAATCTGAGAAGAAATGTAACTTGTATAAGGGCCTATGAGCTGGAGATTGGGGGGAAGTTGTGTATACTGGACGGAGCCTATGGTTTGAGGAAGGCTAGTGGAGAGAACAGCAGGATTGGCTGTTAGCACCGTAGGCCCAGAAAAGACTCCTCTGTATGTGGAGCTACTGGAACAGATTGAAAACCCAGCAGATGTAGTCGTTGGAGGATATTCTGTCACCACAGTGAGAGGTTTATTTGATGGTGGGGGGCTGTCATGCTCAGCAATGTTACTGCCTGCATTGTTGGGGATGTGGGCCATGCTAGCCATGGTAGCAACGCTAGCTAGCCAAGCCAAATTCTCTCCACTCTGGCTCTCACTTACAGCAGCTGACACCAGCACCTGCTTCTCTTCTAGAGCTAGGATCTCCCGCTTCTTTGGCGGAAGGCACTCATTACTGCGCTCCTGGTTAGACTTCATGGTCTTGGAGCTTTTCCCGTATTTTAACGACACGTCTTGATCAGGATGTGTTAAAGTAGATCTCAGTTGTCAAGATGTTCATTGTTCTACAGCTTTGCTCCAATTTGATCACAGTCTTGGCCATTGTCATATCTCTTCTGATAAAGGAATCCAGGGGCTTCATGTGGAATCATCTTTAGCGGTTATTGGTCCTAACCTGCACCAGACATGCAGAAACACAACACTTTCATGACAGCAAATATAAAAAAATTCTGTCATCATTTATTCACCCTCATGTAAAATTTTTATATCTGTGTATGACTCTTTTGTCTACAGAAAATATAGGAAGATCTGAGAAATGTCTCTGTTGTTTTGAGTCCATACAATAGCAGTCAATGGGGTCCAATGTTGTTTGGTCAGCAACGTTCTTCAAAATCTTCTCTTGTATTCTGCAGAAGAAGGAAATTCATACAGGTGCGGGATGACCAGAGGGTAAATAAATGATGAAACAATTAAAATTTTAGGGTGAACTTTATCCCTTTAACATTCATTTGGTTATAAGTAAAAAAAGAAATATTTTGAAATAGCAGCTGCGTTGTATAAATGGTTTGAAATTTAAGCTATTTCATTATAAACAGTCCTGAGCTGTAACATCAGTAGAATGATAAAGTCTGAAAAAAAAATCATGCTTTTAAATGCCCTCAAAAATCTGTATCTCGCATCTACTTTAATATAATGAATTTACAACATTTCATCAAAATAAACCACTGATAGTTGGAGCTAAATATATTTATCTACATGCATCAAGCACATAATGTTCGCATATAAATCCAGTTAGTCTATATACATGTATGAGGTAACGGTTAGCATGCGGCGAGAGTGTGTAGACACGAAAAAGACAAAGGAAGAGGAAGAGAGACAGGCATAGACAGACACTCAGAGAGATAGAAAACACTGGCTCTCCTGACCCACATTGAGCTCTGCCTGCAAGCAAACGTGGTTATTGAGTTAGAGTATAACGGTGGAGAAGGAAGAGCGAGAGAGAGAGCAAGAGAGAGAGAGAAAGAGGGAGGGAGATATCTCTTTACCACAGTAGATCTGCACCAATCACTGTCCTACTTTCCTCTGCTACAGCTTACACCACACACAACCATTAAATGGCTTGGTCTATTGTACACAGAGCACAATACACACGCGAACATCAGCAGCATATCCCTTGGACTAACACGCACTTATGCATATGTGATTTGGTGCAGAGAGCACACGTATGAGAGAACAATAGAATTATATTGCAAACAGCGTGTTAATAATAACACTGTACATACATGTTGTTGCATATAGCTATATCATTTCATGCATTCAGAGGCATCCGTAAGAAACATGTTTATGAAATGTAGCAATGTTATGGGTTTAAACTGGATGAAAAACATAAACACTGACAATGCAGACAGATGATATTGTTTGCCAATAACCTAATAATAATTGTTTTAATAGGATGGCAACTCGCAAAACTCAGCTCACAATCCCTTGACAGATCATAAAATCTTCAATTTATTATTTGCAATGGCATTTGTGTTTCTAATGTGTAATACAGTATACAATATATCATTCAGTATGTATATGTATAGTGGTGCTTCAGATAGAAAGTAAGAGCATTTCACAAATGCTTTATTTACACACATTATTTATGCATGCATGAAGCCTGTCCTAGATGCTGTATTTGTCTGGTGAAATCCGCAAGCAATTCAAAATAATTAACCCAAACTACTTCTGCAAGCCAATACCACTGCACACATACAATAGTGGCGGTGGTGCTCATTTCTGTTTTATTTCTGTTAGTGACCTATCCAGTGTCATAGATCTATAGTCCATGTCAAGCACAGAGGGATTTTTTATTGCAAGAACTCCCCCCCCCCCAAAAAACACACACACATTCACTCATAGCGTGAGTAGCCAGAAAGATTAACAACCTGCAGTATCCATCTAGTTCAACAGTAGATCTAATGCTCCGCAGGCCCGCTGCAGTTTAGATGGGATCAATACACAACACAGTCATACGAATAAACACACCCACAAAAATACATAAACAGATGATGTCTTGTTGACACAAACCGTTGACTAAATAACCCTGTGCTGTAATATTAATACATGTGTTTTGTATACATAACAAAGTTAATTTCATGTGCGGTATATCAACGAAAATGCAGGAACATAAAAACACTCGCAGGGTGCTGTGACACCTTTTCAATGATGTCATCTCTGAGATGACTGAACCGGAGGAAACTGACGATTACGTACACAGATACAAACAAAGAAGCTCTAAAATTAAACACTCATATTAATGTCCTTAAAAAACATGCTGAATGATTTTTCTTTGTCACTGTAGCAGTGTCTATAAGAAGCTCCTCGCTGCACTTAACGACCTTTAAAACGGGTGCCTGTCCCTTTAAGAGGCAGTCTAGGGAGTCCTAAGCTAGACATGAATCCAAACAGAGCTGTTGCTGCCTTTACAACGACTAAACCCTGTTTCTCTGCTTGGTCTCTCATTCTCTCTCTCTCTCCCCCCCTATAAGCAAATGAGCACATTATACAGACTGGCACATTTGCACATAATTGGACATGGTGTGCAACTATTTCTGCAATGCATGATGACTGTAGGCAGCTATAATAATCACTGAAATACATTCACATAATGGCTGAAAATAGTATGTAGAAGTGAACATAAGCAAATATTCCATGTAATGATATCATGCTTGGATATCTTTAATAGGAGCCTTACCTTTCTTTAACAACTCTCTCTCTGCTCTATAAGTGTAACTCACTCTACCCACTGGCAAGCTGTCCTTTGTCCAGGTTTAGCTCTGCTATCAGGTCACACACACAATCCTCTGATTTAGATTGGCTTCCATGTCCAGTGTTCCCCCAGTCCTGACTCTCCTCCGCTTCCTTTGACGATCGCTCGCAGGGCCGAGGGTAAAGGAAGTCCCCTGGTCTGTGCTGTTTCACTAGCCCTACGTGTGAGAGCTACAGCGTATGTTATGCAAGGCAAATAGACTGCCAGCTCTCTCTCCCTCTCCCACCCTCTTGCTCCTCACACACGCACACACAGCGCTCTGGAGAGCACGGCTCCTCCCCCCCAGTCAGCCTCAGCAGCCTCATCAGGTATTCATTCAAAAAACACACTCCACTTGGCAGGGCGCCCAGACTACGCACACATGGAGAGAGAGAGAGAGAGAGAGAGAGAGAGAGAGGGAGAGAGAGAGGGGTGGAAGGGAGGGAGGAGGAAAAATTGTGGGCAACGAGGCAAACACACTTGAAGAAACACGTAGCACAATTCAAGCACCACCTCACGTTTACCACAACACACTCATAGGAAACAGCAAAACAACAAAGCAAAAAATTTATAAATAAAAATATGCAAACACAAACACGCGGCGTGTTGTCTCTCTCTCAAGGACTAATTATTTTCCCTCAAAGGAAAACTAGTTTGCCCATATCTGCCTCGTCCCCATTACGTGTGATGCGAGAGTAAGCACATTTGCATACAGGCCTTGCCTCAGATAACCTCCTCTACACATCTCTGAGATAGAAATATAAAGCCCTCTGTACTTACTATTCTGATACTGTTCTCATATAAACAAAACGCATATTGCAGACAAACATGCATTACATAATCACAAACTAGGCCTATGCATGCTAGATTACGCATGCAAAGCAGTTGTAACACCCTCAGGGGGACCCAACCGTGTACAAATAGAGATCACGCTCTCAGTCGCGCTCACACTCATTTTAACACAAGCATACAAAAATGTTATCTGCGTGCACAACCTTGGGGAGATCGAAAAACACTCTGCGTTCAAAACACGTGCTGTCAACAAGGAGAAATGCTGGGAACATGAAAACTCCATCAGCAATGGTTTACTCTCTCTGAGAAGATCTCTGTACCACATTTAAAAAGCTCACTTCAAAAACTCAGCAGATCTAAACCAAATCATAGATGGTTCATTATGTGTCATTCACTCACAAACAGAATCTGTTTTTAAAGGGATAGTTCAACCAAAGACGAAAATTCTTTCATCATTTATTCACCCTCATGTTGTTAAATAATGATGGGACTCTTTCGAGGAATGTCTTATTTGTTTTGTTTTTTTTGTCCATACAATGGAAGTCAATAGGGGCTAATGTTGTTTGGTTACCAATGTTCTTATAACATTGATCTTGCACATTTGAACATCTACAGATAGTCAGAAATCGATCCATCTTGATTTGACTATGAGGCAAAAACTTGACTATGATGCAAAAACAGAGACAACTGTATTCATTATTTTCATGCCAGTCAGAAACAGTCTCTGACCATTTTAGCTGAGATGGTTAGTCAGAACGTACCTGTCCTGTTTTTACTCCGGATGGCTCAACATCTAAACCCTACAAAGCCTTGCAGAGATACAGTCTTTGATATTTCCATTCCTCCTGATAGCAGGAGATTTTGGGCGGGTTGCTATGTTACTGTTTGGTGAGATATTGCATTAATCAGTCACTAGAGGGATGAGATGAAAGAACTATGTTGAGTTTTGCCTGCTAGTCTTAGCTTTTCTGTTTCTGCTTTCACTTTCTGCCTTCATAAAACTCAGATTATAAAAGGGAACCACCAAGATGCAGAGTAAGAACAGTGAAGTCCACCATAAAGAGGTTCACATTAACCAAATCTATTCTGTGTCACTCGTAAATGACTCTGCACTAATGATCTATTGACAAAGAAAATAGACTTACAATGATCAATCATCATGTCCATTTTCTTCTCACAGTCTCACAATCACTTTTGCAAAACCCCAGAGGAACAAATATAGCAAAGTTTCATAATTACTTTTTGGTGAGCTGTATTAAATACACAGCACCTGTTCCTTCTTCACACTGAACGTCCTGCAAGCTTTCCCTAAACTTCTCAGAGATAAGTGAGACAAGTCCAAACATGTCCCAACATGTATAAAGAGGGAGACCAGGCCACGTGCTGAGATATAAACTCTGCAGTGGACACAAGCATATAACATAGAAGATTGCAATGAAGTTTTGCATACCGTCACTATCACTCAGAATCCTCAGATGTCCAGATTCATTGTTTTTCAGGAAAAAAAATTATTACATTGTTGACAAGCAGTTTTTAATACTTTTTATTCTAATTTCCAAGTCCCAGTGACAAGCATAAAGGGTGACTGCAAATAAGGATTTATGACAAAAAGTAAAATTCATAAATGAGATACATAATGATGTTTCAGAAGGACAGGAGCGATATGATGAGCTCATTGGACATTCAAATAACTTTAAAAAGTCAGGACACTGGCTTCCATGTATAACAACGATAGAAATTTGTTAAAAGTAGTGTTTTTGTTTGTTTGTGTACATTTGTAAGACATATCTTTTATGTTGCTATTGAGGAAAATAATTACATCAATCTTGGCTTTGGGTTTAGAGTTACAGTAAAACAGAAAAAGATGAAGATAGACAAAGGGAAAGGTCCATGTAAAAGAAAAAACACGTTTTTCAAAATGGTCACCACCTCATAGTTTCATCACTGGGGGGATTTAGCAAAGAGGAATCACAAATTGCATTGGTTTGGAAATCCCCACAGTGTCACCAGTTCACAAGAACTGGTTGAACTTTACACTTGAATGTTTTCCAGATGTTTGATGGAAAAGCAGCCTGAAAATATTGTTTTTGCTTTGATTTCAGTTTCCCTATTAACGTAAATAGTAGGTAAGCTAGTACAACTGGAAATAGCTCCCTGTGGGAAACTTCAATATGGCTGCCAGGTCCACTGACTTGCCTTAAAGGGACTTTACTTATGGAAAGTGTCTAGTCCAGTGCCCTTTTGTGTGAGGTACTTTACATACTTCAAATTGGAAAGACCCTTGATTTAGCTATTTATATTTCCTCTGAGCATGTGGGAAGATGATGTCAGAGCCTGGGTTGCTAAGGTAACAAGGGCAGTACCTACATAATGCCAGAAGGTTGTGTTATGTGAGTGTTCGACTGTATGTAAACAACAAATATTTTAGTTTCATTCTTTGTTAATATTATGCATGCAAAAACTATTTTAGTATTTCAATAGCCACAGAGCTATTTGCAATACTGACCAATGCACTTTTCTTATATGGAGAACATGGAGAATAATGCAGGGAGCATCTACATGTGAAAAATCTAAATTAAAGAAGCAGAAGGAGGTCAAGATTTGGCCATACACCATACTAAGGCTGCATCCCTTTGTCATATACAACATCTTTGCGGGAGTGCGTGTGCCATGATCCTGTCCTCCTTGTCAGGTGTTTTCTAGTTTTTGAACAATGTTTTGACAGTACTATGTCTTTTGTGCTTGTGTTCTTTTTGGAAGCACATGGCCATTGTTTTGTTGCTGAGTGCCATGTGCTCTCCTGTCACGTCTCTTGGCCCCGCCCCCTCGTTTCCCAGTCTATCTTCCCGTTAATGTTTCATTCCCCACACCTACCCATTGTAATTAACCCTTGTTAGTTTCCCCTATTTAATGCCCTTGTGTTTACTGTCCCGTGCTGGTTCATTCTAGTTGTTGTCGTTACTCTGGTTCCTGTCTTGCCCTTAGAGTGAGTCTGAATCTGTTCATGTTGTTTTTTTTATGTTTTGCCCCCTCGTGGGAAGTGTTTTGTTTAGAGTTTATGGTAAGTCTTTAGTTGCGATTATTTTCTTGTTTGCCCCATCTTGGGTTTTTTGTTAATAAGGTTTTCTTGCTTGAAACATTGCTGATTTGGGTTCTCTGTCCTCCACCATGACAGTGTGGGCATTTGTACTCCATTAGCTTCCTCTACAGGGCTGACCACAAAAATAGACAGCCAAATGTCCCCAAAAGAAAACTGTTTTTCCATGTCTTTGAGAACCGGTATTTCAAGCAATAAACCAAAAAATAGCTCAGGCCTACACACTTCAGCCAAGAACAGAACTCAAGAAGTGAGGACAAGAGCAGTTAAAGAAGCAGCTCAACTGTTTTACAAGCGCAGACATGAACAACATTATCTTTGTTTTCTTTAACTGTTGCTAAGGGGTCAGTGGGGACAATGATCAAGCGCAGTGGACAAAAGTGTTGAAAGCATTATAAAAATTAAAACCCAGAGACCAGTCACTATAGACAATTGAAGGTTCCTGTGTGGAATGCAATAACATTCTCTTTATCAAAAAGTCAAGCAGCAACAAGCAGGTTTAATACTGGCACAAGGGAGGGGCACTGCAACCTCAATAGTTGTTTTGGCAGCCTTACAGAATGCCAAACACACAAACTGTAATCATAAAAGCAAGCTATTATAAAACCATTACCAGCCCATCCATCTCTCATCACTGTCGCTGTGTTGTGCCTCAAGTCAAGAGCTCTGGAAAACGGCCTTATGCAGAAATGTTGACTTTGAGAACTGTGTAATAACTGAGCAAACCTGTAAAGATGTGAAAGGCAAAAATAATTATTTTCCCTATTGCACTTGCTTAAAGAAATCTGCTATTTGCTAAGAGAGTTATGCATTATGTAAATAATTTAAAAGTCCAGTGTGTAGCAAATTTTTGGGATGATCTATTGATAGAAATGCATTATAATATACATAGCTATGCCTTCAGAGGTGTATAAAGAGCTTACACAATGAAGCGTTATGTTTTTATTACCTTAGAATGAGCTATTTTTATCTACATACACCGCGGGTCCCCGTGCATGATGTAATTCGCCATCTTCTGTCAGCCGTCGTAGTGTTTTGAAAGGGAGGGGGAGGGGTGGAGTGAGCGGTTGGTTGCAATTCGCAACCTTGCCGCTAGATTTCACTGACTGGACCTTTAACAATATATATCAGTGGTTTTACACAAATTATGGTTTAGCAAATGAAAGCTGTGATGTCATCTTACATTAAAATATCTCTCACTATAAAATATTTATTACTATGAAAAATATGTTCTGGAATATCAATTATTTCTGCTTCACTACCACTAAGAATGTTTGGATATATTTTCACATTTTGGAATAACATTAAACCCATCAAATCCATGGAATGACAAAATTGTAACTTTGGGAATTATGTTGTGACTAAGGTATATGACTATTATATGATATATATTTTAGCATCTACGAAGTAGTCACCCTTGAATTCACAAAATTGTACTCTTGGCATTTCATCATTTCCATGCTGGACTCTTATTGGCTGCTTTTTATTCAATATTTGGTTCAAATATATTTAAGATCATGAATCATTTTTTGTCAAGTGATCCTAAACTTCTGACAGGTAGTGTATTTTGTCTTTTTATTTTAGTGAGGAAAAAATGTATTTATATCTTTCACAGACAAAAGTCACAAAGTGCTTAACAATGAGCACAGTAAACACAATAAAACAACTCAAACAATCAGACATGCAGTAAAATATAGAATCAGGACAAATTAAATATAAAAATATCCCAAAGATTAAAAGCACCTATCCATACTGTCAATTGAAAGCTTGTCCAAAAAGGTGTGTCTTAAGATGTTTTTAAAGTCACCATGAAATCAAACAGGAAAATTCGAAGTGTTTTACACAGTGTTGCAGTGATTATTATAAATGATTGATCCGTGCACACCAGTATTTTTTCATAACAAAAAGCACGATCACCTTTTGTCTTAAAACATGTCCTAGGAATAATTAAAAGCTCCAGGTCAGATGAGAGACCGAGAATGTGCACATCCTGGATATAAGAGGGTGCCTGACCATGCAAGGGTCTAAAAGCAATAGAAAGTTATAGTAAGTCAGTCAGTTTTTCAAAAGCTGAAAAATGTCCCTTAGTTATTCCACATAGTTCCCCTTTTATTCACAACACACTGGGAAAGGCCTTGATGTGAGTTTGTTGAGCTTGAATTGTTTGGTAAACACTGACACTGTTGCCAGGCAGAAACTTTCCCTCTTTGTAAGCCAAACAAAAATTGCAGCCTGACTGAGTCCACTCCTCTTGAGGACAAAATGCCCCATATTTTTATTCAAAAGAATGTAGTAATAAAATAGTGAAAGTGTAAGGAAAAGGACAATTTAGTGGTCAATTTTAGGACTCTTTCTAAACCTACGTACACAACATACCATCCAGAATCCATACATATGACTGTTCTGTTTAACCAAGCACTTTCTCCCTGTCTCCTACAATCATGTAACCTATCTTTCACAATACTGTAGCACAGACAAGCTGTGAATCCTTTGATTCACCAGTCAGCTGCACTGAATAGCGCTCCCACTCAGAGGTTTTTCTGAAAATCAGCGTATTAATAATTAATAACTGCTCTACATCAAATCATCACATAATAGACAGACAGTCCAGCTTATAGACATGGAAAATAGACCAAATCACTTTCATTGAACCACCATCCATTTCTATCTCATCATCTTCCTACATGGACACAGCATCTTGCAGCTGGATCACTAATTAAAATGTAGGCCAGTGAGCCATAAGTAATATACACGAGCAAAGTAACCTGGGAGGTGTTAAACATTGATCAGCTTACAGACAGACACTGGGACATTGATAAGGTTGGTCAGCACTTTTGAACTGTGATAACAGTGTTCTAAATTCTAGGATGACTGGGCTTTAAAATCGACTAAGGCGTTTTACTAAAGGAATTAAAATCGTACTTATTTTACCATCCTTGCCTTGTATAATTTAATGCATATTATAAACATGAACAACGTACAATTTCATAATACTTTAATATAT
The DNA here is from genome assembly GCA_006030095.1 of Triplophysa siluroides. Lineage (NCBI taxonomy): Eukaryota > Metazoa > Chordata > Actinopteri > Cypriniformes > Nemacheilidae > Triplophysa > Triplophysa siluroides. The sequence goes on from VCII01000558.1 coordinate 2,861,212, forward strand.
TACTCTTAAGTTAATGTTGCTACAACATTATACAGTTTCCCCTTACACTGGGTTAAACAAACCGCTCTTGACAACTTGAGTAACTGTAAGTACTGTCTTTTGTAATGCCATAGATGGTTGTTGTATGTATGGTTTATTTATTTATTTTTGGACGGTCAAACACGGTCTATCAAAAATACAGGTTAACTGCCTGTTTTAGCCTCAAGCAAGGAATTTTCTCACAACGCAAGAGTCATAGCACCAGATAAACACATAAAGCTACAATTCCTGTTGCTCTATGCGGCAATCTTTAGCTAAAAAAAGAGATCAAATGTGACTAAAATGGATTTATAGAACAATACTGTAGCTATTGTTTGTTTGGATATTTTTTTATCTTTTCAAGATGAGCATACTCGTTTTGTAAAACCTCAGAGTGAACATCAGGATGATAAGAAACCCAACCTCAATCTTATTTTCAACTGAACATCCAATCAGATCACACCAATCACAGTCACCATGGGCTTTGATAGGCTGCTGGTGACATCATCACTACAGAAAGTAAAACCACCAATTAATGAGCAAGTGCTGCCCAATCCGCCCATAAGGTTGTTTAAATGCCCCTGACAACATGCCTACGAGGCTGACCGTGTCCTTTCTATCTCTCACCTTTAAGACCACTCAAACAACTGTCTTTACTCACGCTTCCATAACACCTCACATTTGCTGAGATTAGTGCATGCTTGAACTTTTAAAGTACAGACTGTTCTCATATAAAGTAGATTCAGACAACAGACGTCATCTTTTCATTCGACCAGATCAGGCTACATACCTTATGAAGGCTTGATATTGTTTTCTACAAAATGTACAATCAAGACTTTTGGGGATTTAATATAAAAAGAAAATATATAATATTCCAGCACCATCTTAATAGCAATTTGAGAAGAGAAGGTCATATGGTGTCACCTCCCCACATCGAGTCACTGACGTCATATAGGCACAGCATGCTCAATCTGACTTGTGAGATAAACAAAGTCACGTTGAACGTGACTGAGCACTGCTCGCTGATAACTGCAACAAAATATCAGTGGTAGAGGTCTAATAGTGAGGGGGAGTTTTACAAAGCAGTTGGGTCAAAGAGAGGAAGAAAGAGAGAAACAGACAGCAAAACAGATCTGTGTGGAGGGAGATTCATCTGTACCTTCAACATTTGCACAGATAAGCCAGACAGCCTTGACAATAGCAAGGCCAGGCCAAACAATAAGATTGGTATAAATCCGATACCAATACGGATATTTAATCAAACAACAAATTTGTCAACATTTTTCATTAATACTGTGTTTTAGGATTGCATCTGTTTAAATTAACATTTTTATGCATGCACATATGTATGCTTTATATAAAACCGTGTACATGTTTCTCCAAAATGGTTATTCTTTTTCACTAAAACCTCTGACTTGATTGTAAGGAATTACTTTGTAAAGTGCTTTACAAATAATTTGAACGAAACCAATTATTATCGCTAATAAAACTTTAATTTTTAGTTTTAAAATTAAAATTTTAGTTTTCATTTTCTTTATTGGAAGGGATGCAGTACAAAAGCCCATATACTAAAACAGATACATGCGAGTATTTCCAGATTTATAGGGATAGTCCACCCAGATTATTCATCCTCCACTTCTGTGAAATACAAGGAGGATATTCTGTGAAAGATTGTTTTGTTTCCATACAATGCAAGTTAACAGGGTCCGATGTTGTTTGGTTACCAACATTCTCAAAAATATCTTCTTTCTGGTTCTGCAGAAGAAAGCCACACAAGTTTAAAATGACAAGACTAATGATGAAAGGATTCTAATTTCGAGTGAACATTCTCTTAAATTCCCAAATTTTAAAACCTTGGCATGAAGTATGCACACCGTAAACTGCGGTGTTCTTGCTCCATCTACTGGCAACTCATGTGAATTGCTGAAAAAAACAGCATATGTTACTAATATGGCAAGATGGATTGTCGTGGATGGATACTGTCCATCCCCGTGTGGTAGATGTATTATCAGTAAAGACAGTGTTATTTATTAACTGTTAAATTAATGAATTAATCCATAATCAACACAGAAGAATTTTCTTTAAGGGACAGTTCACCCAAAATGTGTGGTAACTATTGATGAAAAACAGATATTTTGAGACATGTCTCAGTGGTTTTGTGTTTATAAAATGAAAGTTTAAATGTCTGTTGCGTTCTGCAGAATAAACTAAATCAAAAAGGTTTAGAATGACATTAAGAAACTATAAAAGGATTTTCATTTGTTGGTGAAATATCCCTTTAAGCCTACTTTGAACTCATTGCACGAAGAGGACTTTATGGAAATTGGACACAAGTACTGCCAAAATACTGCAATGTGCATTTACAAAACAAACTCTTTTAAAAAAATGAGCTGACTACACTGGGGCATAACTGCATTTTTCTGATTTGGCCATTTCTAAACAATCCAAAGAAACAGCATATATCAACAAACTTTTAAAGAATGAGGCAACTTTAGAACTAATAAACTCAACAGCTTAGGACAGCGCATTACACAGAGCTGAAGAAGGCATGCAGTGAAAATGACAGCACTAAAAAAACAAAAAAATGTTTTTTGTTAGATTTTTAAGCTTCTAAAGGCCATAAAATAGTGATACATTTTTATGTACAAAACATTAATATGAAATTCAAACGCAGTCAGCAGATTATGATATATAACCAAACTAAATATGAATATTAAATATGTCATTCCTTTTCTGAAGACACGCACACAATATTCTAACTAATTTCAATCAATATTGTGTCCACACAATAGTGACATTAATGTACTAGAAGTTGGTGTTGTTGTGAGGCAGCTCATTTATAAATTAATTAACTTTGGCACAAGGAAAATATGCAAAATTGTTTGAACAGAAATAATGTCAAGAAGAAATGGAGTGAGAAATACTGGAATGACTGTGTCCATGTGTTTAAAGTGACAGATCTCCAAAAGGCTAAATAGCATTTGGTCAGTTCAGTATGTGTCACTTAGCCTGGTTCTCCCCATTTTCGCTATATGCTTATTTACACTGTTGAGTTCATGACAAAGTCATCTAAGCCTGTTTCTCTTGACCACAATGGTCCCGGCCACTATGTCATATACAGTCCTGTTGTGCTGAAAGAAAAGAAGTGTGATGAACGCTGGAAAGAAGAATGCGATGGAGAAGTTCTTGTTTAAAGCTCTCACCGTTGACCTACAAGAGGAAGAATGACTGTCATTACTTTATTATTTTACATATAATTATTAAAAAAATGTATCAAACCAAACAACATTGGAGAAAATGTATCTAAATGTATATATGTTAATTAAAATAGCAATACTAACGCAGAAAGAGTGACGTTAGTTGCCGGTACAACAAGGACTCGGTTGGGTTGCACCAGGACAGAGCTGTCACAAGTGACCACTCGTAAGCCAACGAGGAACTTCCCTGGTGTGGCCCCACCAGCCCCCCAAATACATATTATCTGAAAACAATCAAAAGTTTTTCAAAGTTAAGTCTGATTATGTTAAGCTTTAATGTTAATTTCATCAGATGAGTTTAATGATGTGAACTAACCTCATAAAAGCATACTAATATTCTGTACACCAGAGCCACAAGCATCATCTTCTGTAGCTCCTCCATCGAGGTGTCTTCATCTATCTCCTCTACAATGAAGTGCATGGCAAACTTCGAAATGTCCCTGAAAAGAGATTTCGAGGGGTTAGATTCTCCAACTTTTGTTGATGTGTGAAATGTTAGGAAATATAAATAAAATGGGAAACTCACTTCATTCCACTAAAGTGGACGATACTAAGGATAATCGTGGCTTTAATAAAGAAAAGAATAAAGAAATCCACCATTTCCGCCAAGAAGCGTTGCAGAGGTGATGGGATATAATATTCTCTTCCTAGACAAAACACATTATAGACATCAACTACGATTTGTTTATTGGGTGATCACGTGATTCGCTACTTCGATCACTATATAAATTAACAACATTAGAGAAAAGTAATAAATTGTTTACTGGATATTATTACCTGGCTGTTGAGCATTTCCATTCTGCTGCTGTTGTTGTTGTGGCAGCGGCGCAGGTGTTGTTGCATGCGCACGAAAGCTCTGTCCGCTCGCGGTTCCAGCCGGAGCTGCTCCGTTACCTGCAACGGGAAGAGTTGGTAACGGAAAGGCAAACGGATTGCTTAACCAGTTGCGAAGGTCTCCGTTGGACATATCAGTAGCCCATGTCGTCGCTCCGGAGCTTTCATTTGATCCTTGTGTCGGGAAACACGGTGGGAAGGAAAACGCAGACATGGCTATCCAGCTTTGCCAGTTCATATAGCTGTAGTAGTACTGCCACATCCATTCCTGTAATTTCTCGCAGTATTCCGTCGTCGTGACAGCAGTAGATGTGTCCTTTTTGTCCTTAGAACAGGACTTGTGAATCTGTGTTTTCGGCATTTCGCCGTTTGCAATCCTGCAGTTTCTTGACAGCGATTTCTCTTTATCGCGAGTGTTGTCCGCCATGACACCTTTTTAAAGCGACGACGTAACGATGTCATCAACTTCCGGTATTATTTTATGATGCTTAATAAAAGTTTCCACGATGCAAGATCGCCGAGGGTAACGTTAATTTATCTTACTAGGTATTTCTATCTATAGGTAATATTCCCGGTGGTTGATTGACAGGAACTGTGTATAATGTTCATATTTATTCATATTTATTCAAAATCTACACAGCTTTGACCGTTTTTATAACAGATTTACACAGCTCCATCTAGACAGACTTCATTAATTAATAAATCAATCAATATCAATCAATCCATGTTTTTTATTTAAATATTTTGTATTAATATTTGAACAGACTAGTTCGTGAAATTAAAGGTCAGTCGAGCTATTCTACACACCACACCGAAGACTGGCATGTGTTTAGAGAAAAGTATCGCAAACCTTTTGCATTTTTGGTCTTCAGTTGCCTCAAATTTTTCTGATAATATAAAATAGATGACAGTACTCTTTAATGTATTTGACTTACAAAGTACAGGAGTAGGAGTCCATGAGACTTCATGAAAAACAGTGCAACATTACTGCCACAATGGGCTATACCATGATCATTCAGACCTACAAACATAAATCACATCAACTGCAAAGTCCAATGAGTTGAAGTAACAAGAGAAAAATTGACACAATGTCAAGGTACAAGTTGAGTGCGGCAAAAATGTATTCTTCTGGACTGATGCTGTATTTGTGCTTTCCACCCAGTATGAGCTGTGTGTCCATTACCAGGTACTACAAACACAAAATAATGAAAGCAGTAAGTAGGTACTATTTAACATAATGTTACTGACTCAAGATCGCTATTTAAAGCCTAGAATATGCATATTTACTTATTGATAACAAGGCATGATTAAGCAAGTCATGCAGTTGTCAGGAAGTGAACCTACCACAGAGAAGACCAACGTTCCCAGTGATGCGTAAGTGATGTACAGATACTTTGGAACATAAAAGTAAACACATGAATATAAGCATGTGAACATTTTTGATAAGTGGAAGAAATACATTAAGTTGACTACAACACTTACCTGCGATCTCAAGATTGCACAAAGCAAGCCAAAAGAAAACAGTGTCCAGCATATTGCCCACATAGATCCATAAGCAGGTGTGAAGTCCCACTACAACCAAGCAGACTCAACAAATTATAATATGGTTTATTTATTGCAGTCATCAAATCTGTTCAATAATACCGAAGTTGGGATTTCTGGATATTTTAAGCAGATGCACTTACTTTAGACTGGAACGCAAACAAACTCATTGCAAGCGACACTAAAGCAGTTGCACCCACTGCCCAGAGCACTGCCTCTGCTGAATAGAACCTGGACAGTAATGACAGTTTATTTACACTTTATCACACTATTACACTTATTAACCCTAACCACAAATCTATAACATTGGCCGTAATGACTAAAGTTGTAATGGAAGTAGATTAGGATTAGGAATTTTACTTACACTGTTATTGATCCAAGAAGTAAACCCTCTGCAATCGTCTGTTAAAACAGGAACGTTAAGCAATTACAAAACTGTCACCTGGCATACTATATTTTAACACTATGGTGTATGGTTCTCTCTGCTTTTACTTACAAATAGTCCTAGGAAGAGGAAGTTCAAGGGAACCTTCCGACGTATGTCACCACAACAGGCAAGCACAATGATTAGAACAAATGTTGCAGCCCTTGTCATTTTAAATGAACACAAAAGAGATGATGAGGTTTATGTATGAATTCTGTTGAGGACAGATAGACCCAATACATGCAGATTATTCAAAGGTGAAACTGTTGAAAACAGTCATTGACTATCAAATTCAATTTTACAAATAAGGAATAAATTGGACACTCCACAAGCTCAAAGGAGAAGAAAAATGTAATGCTCACAGCATAGTGTATGGAAACCAGCTGGTGATTCTCACCCAGTCTCTGAGTGTCACCCTTTAAGTAATAAACACATACATGTAAAAAATAACATTCTTTTCAGTCAGTGGGGTACAAAGATTAAGTCTAATATTTTTTTAACAATATACATTAGCTGTGGTGCTTAAGGCTATGAAGTAAATGTAATTGTCTGTCCTTTGTGAAAAATAAATGAAGTAGGTGTGGTAAGATAAATACCAGTCTACTTACCAATAAAGAAAAGCACAGATAATTCCAACTGTTGTTAATAATTGAACCGTAAGCGTCAGGTACACCTTTTTAATAAAACCTGGATGCAACACATACAAATTGTTAAAATTGACCAGTCTAGCTTTAGTCAAATATATTTGTATAGTCATATGCTATGTAATTGACATTGCTTTTCATTTCTATTACAAGATAAATGATTTGACCCATTTCTGAGCTGATTTGAGCACAATTAAAATGTATTTATTTGTGTATACATAAGAGAACATTATAAAACTGTCATGACATTCTCTCATATTGTAATGACATCAAGTCAATGAAGAAAAGATTTGATCACAACTGACCTCTCCTTATGGCAGCATCTGAAAAGCAGTTAACATTATCAAAGCCCAGGTTGTACTCCGGGGGATCGCTGTCTGCAATCCCCATATTGATTCTCTCATCAACTGGGGGCATCATGCCAACAGGTGCCTCCCCAACTCTGCCCTGCATTTCATTAGGGTGTTGCGGGGGGTAATAGAAGTTGGAGGAGTATGAAGGGAGAGGCTGCTCACTGCTCATATTGGCTCTCTCAACAAACCTAGTAAACCATAATATGACACCAAAAGTTAAGAACTGATAGAGAAAATCAAGCGTAATCATAGATCTCGTCACGAAAACTGGGGATACACGTAATTAACAAAGAATACAAATGATTGTATGCGCAAATGATCAGGATGTAAACTGTATTCAGTATGTAGATTATTATTTATGTTTAAATTCTAATATCTTTTCATTTAAATCCTTTTAGATTCGTCCGGCACTTACCTTTTAGCCTGGCACCAGTTTGCTTCCTATTATGATTTGTGCGGGGCAAAGTCTACTCTCAATCAGTTTGTCTCCGTGGTAACTGGACTTTGCCTAGACCTCCCAATCAATACACGTTCATGAAGGCCAGGTTCACCTGTGTGGGTATATCTGCGTGTGTTTACATTTCATCATGAATGAAAACATCTCACTATTAAGAATAATTCATAAGTTGTACTTATTAATAAGACATAACTCTAATGAGCACTTGGCTTTATCCGTGCAATTCAATGTGTCATTAGTGATCTCTCTCACAAAATGTACGTTAGCAAACTATTTGTGATGTAATTTATAAATAAATATTTAAAATATGATTAGAAACTAGGCAGACATAATTATGACAGTATTTTTTTATGACAGTAATTTCAAACATCAACTAAAAATTACGTTGCATGATATATCCTGTAGATGGCGCTAAATACATGAACAATAACCAAATGTGCAGGTGTGAAACTTTATTGATGAATAAAACATCTGCAAATAAGTTCAACTAAACGACAAACAAGACAAAGAGCAAGTTAATGTACATTAATAATTCAATAGATGCTTATTTGTATGTAAATGTGTCCAAACACCGGCGGATCGGTCCTGTTAATGAATAATTCATACGCTTCTGCACCAGTATTCATAGCCAAAGTACTGCATGCGCAAGTAAGGACAGAAAAATATTTGTACAAAAGAAATGATAGAAACCGGTGTCATGAACTAGCATTCAGATATGTTACTGGCATTTGAAGTTTTTGCATGTATTATAACTTTACATTCTTTCTTAGAGTCATATTAGCACTTGACTTGTTTTCCTATGACTGTCACATACTTATGTTTGGAGGATAACATTTTTTTTGGCCTCTTTTTTCACTTACAGTTGTAATGTGTTTCTTTTTGCAAGTTGGCCTGTTTGTTGTGATGCACAGCCAGGACAAGGATACAGGCGAATGTGGGAGGGGATAGGGAGAGAAGGGGAGGGGGAGGGAGAGGGAGAGGGGACAGAGGCGAGAATGGGAGGGGAGGGAGAGAAGAAAGTGCGAGAGACCCGTTCAGCCACTGGTCTTCAATATAGTGCTTAATATTCAATGACCTGTGATCCAAACTAACGCAGGGGACGTCAAAACAACAGTGCTTTAATCTCAAAGAGGGAAGCACGGGGGTGAAGTGAACTACAGCACTTGCGCTTGAAGCCATAGCTTACCGTCGGCGATTTTTTTCGAACTTTTGAGGACTCGTTCGCAAAGTCGGGATGGAACGGCGTCTCGTATCGTATGCAAATACGTCTGCTGACGTAGGTGATCATGTGGGTTTTGGCGTAGATCCCCCTGTGATCGCGAATTTTTTTCGGCTGTTGTCTTTAGAAATCGGTTGAATCGTTACAATCGCACGCTTCTTTTGGCCGCACACGTGGAAAAGTAAGCAATTTTGGATCTTAGCTGTCAGTAACCTGACGTCGCGGGGTTTTCCGTTGGTGGTGGGCAGGTAAGAATGGCTGAATTAAAAATGGTCTCGGCTAGAGAATTAGCAAACAAGCCTCCAAGTTACTGACGTTGTTTGAATACGCGATAAGTAGTTGACCAAAACGTGCACGAAAGTGCCTCTAAGGTCAGTTGTTGTTTTCACAGAACTTTGTTTGCCTAAACCATATTGTACAAAGCGAACACCTGAATAACCGCAGTGACCCGACCCAATAACCTCAGTTTTAACGTCTCCAACGCTGTGATTTAGTGTGGGTTGTGAAAAGTTTCTTACGACGGTTAAAGTTAAAGGGGAATGGGCGCGCGAACATGTCTACTTCTCTGATGTCGAAATAACCAGCAAAATATGGCTTCCAATGTCGACATGGCGTTACGTCGGTCCAAGTGATTTTATTGGACTCTGTTTCGTCTCAGTAAAACCCGCTCTTCCTCAGTACGTAACGATCGCTATTCTTACTCGAAGTACGAATGATTAATTCATGCACTTGTATGAAGTGAGCATGGCACGCAACTACTTCGATTTCGGGTTGCTTTCGTATGATGTAGGCAGCGGTGACGCCTTCCACGACCATACTGCATGGCACACGCATCAGACGCGACGCGAGCCACATTGCAGCACTGTGTTCACGTCTGTTATACTTCCCAAAATTGTCGCATCCACACGACGATAAGCTCACTGCATGCTTTTGCGTCCGGACCCCATATCGCGTAAAAATATTTTTCAAATCACGTTTTAAGTTTGCATTTAAAATCGTATTTCATTCATTCTTGACAGAGAGGGGATTTTCCCTGTGTCATCTCAGGTGATGCGACTTTATATCTCAGTCAACGGCCTTCTTAATACACTGCCATTCATTCTCTAAACAGTAAACACCATATGCTGTTCTGATCTCAGATCACATTTCTACGCTGTTTACCTATGACCAGGTAACTAGGTTACTGGCGAATCCGTTTGAGTATATTTCCCCTGTGAGTTGTGATTGGAGGTTACAATATGGTTTACACAGATGTACAGGAGCGGAGGGGTTTCCTGAGTTTGATAAGTTCAATTCATCAAGGACATCTATCTTTAGATCTTGCAGCAGCTTTTGTGATGCGTCGTTAAAGATTATAACATTAACCAATATTTAATGATTATTTAATACTATATATGATTAATTATTAAGTATTCAATATTTTTAGCATGTTTATCTCTCCTCATCTCATATTATCTGATAATATGCAGTTGTCTGTAGGCTACAAGTAGATCCTTTGTTTTTCTGCAATATCACGTGCAGCCGGTATAATCTGAGGGTTTGTTTGTTAGGTTGCAGCATAGGGCCAATGGAAAGAAAAGCACAGTGATTTATTCAAAACACTGGTTTATTTCTCTAATCCTAAACAAGTTTGTTTGCTTGATGACCAAGCAGAACAACAGTTCATTGTAATGTTTATTAAACAGAGTAGATGTTTGGCCTAACTGATCTGTAGAAAGGCTTGGTGAGAACTAAACAGAATATTTTTTTAATATGATGCTGTTTACACTATAAGAAATTAGGTTTACTTCAGTGTTTTGTCCCATTGTGTTCATTGGATTTGAATCACTGGCATTTGGATACAATGTTGAGTTGATTTTGGATTCATCCCATCCCATTTTGAAACGATAAACATCCCTAGCCTGGCAAACATGTACTTGACAATCCTGGAAAAACGTGGATCACGGTAGGAAGACGTTTGTCTTTGAGACGTTTGTGTATGAAAGCGAGGCAGAGGCAACTGTTACGAAGTACTGACACATTGACAAAAGTAAAACTCAGGACCACAACTATATTCGGCCTAGGTTTGGCACAAAATGTGGTTTGTGCCAGGTGACTGGCTGGATTCAAAATGGCTGCCTGCATTCATGAGGAGCTGACGTCTTTGAGGAGGTGGTTGCTGCTGCCTCTGCCTCATAGCTCGAGCTGTTGGTGACTAAGCCGACAGTCGCTGATGTCACAGCCGTGGGCTGGGCTCCCATGAAAGCTGTGTTTTCTCAGTCGGTGGTGGTGGTCATGACTCTGAAAGCAGAGCCTCTTTGTGAGAGAGTCTGGCCTTACATTGGAGCCGGGTTATTTATTAGTCATCACTACTAAAGCTATTAATTTCCTTCTCTGTTCATGTTCTGGAAGAGGGACTTCTGATGTGTGCCACTACTAAGTTTCGGTTAGTGTGGAATATACCACCCTGATCTCTTCTATAACCCGACTGCTGCGAAATGTGAGCGCAGCAAGTTGCATTTCATCACTATGCAAGGTCATATTCCTTTCATGGCTCGCTATTCTTAATAAGATGTATCTTATGACCTTACTCATCATGTATGTTGGAGAATATTTGTGCTGGCTGAATTTCTGAATAGACTTAAAAGCTGGGCTTTAATGCGGATTGGCCGTAGTGTTGTAGAAAGTTGCAAAAGTCCAAGAAAGAAAATAACAGAAAAAAGAAAATCAGTTTGAAACTTTGTTTTCTTGGAAGGAGAAAGTATGCAACTTTCAGCCGTTGCTCTCTGTTGAACTGGTTCGCTTTTGCCAATATTTTCTGCCCTACTTTTTTTAGTCGTGGCCAAGCTTTTTGGAGGCATAATAAGGAGGAGACTGCATGTAACTGCACAGACTATAATATTGAAAAGCAGAATGATAATGCGGATGACTCAGAAAGATTAAGAATGTACGGCTGCAGAATGAATCAGATTTTTACCACAATCACAATTTCTGTCTTTCTTGGTTAGTTAGTAATAATTGTCTGCAGTATTTGTAAGTTAGCAGAAAATTAGTTATCAGTCAGGTAGGGCTGTAGCTATCGATTATTTTAGTAATCGAGTATTCAACCAATTATTCCATCGATTAATCGAGTGTTTGGATTATAAGTGCTTTTTATTTAATAAAGAGCAATACTAAATATACAAGAGAAAACAAGACAGGTCAACTAATTTGTTTCCTTTTATGGAAAAATGTACATATTTATTGCTGAAATTGCATACATTAGTATCTGTGAAAACTAAACCAATTTAGTACATTCCATTGCCATATTACATTCAAAATGCAATATAATACATAAATAAGAAACATGAATAAAAATAGAAATAGCAAGAAACATTTCAAAGGTTATAAATTTACGTCAGCTTATGCATGATGCCTTTAGTTTACCTAAATTCATTGCAATTTTTTAAGGTTCTGCTCTTTATTTTTCACTATTAAGTAGTAATATATTTGTCCACATAAAACTACTGTAGTAAACCAGACTTTTATTTTGGCCGGTCGTCGGAAGACTCTTATTTTTGGGGTGTGTTTGATAGCTTCACTCAGTAAAATGTTCTGAAATAAACTCTCAGAGCAACTCTGGAGATGAAGTTCATGTGTTCATGTCCTCATACAGCGTAGACGCAGACAAATACATGAGAATTGCGCGTGTAGCATGTTAAACTGTGCAGTTCATTCACTCAGACACGCAGAACAGCCAGATGGCATGTTAAATAACAAGGCCACATCTATTTATATGGACTCAATGCAGCCGGAAAACAAGTTTCACTCGCAAAATAGACTTATATACTTGTATACAAAATAGACTTTACTTAAGTAAAATAGCGCTGCGCTATTGATTAACGTCACACAGAAACAAGCACAACGGACAAACGCACTTCACACAAACAAGCAGCTCTGTTTAATGCACCTGCCAAACTGTATCGCATGCATGCTATAAAGTTATATGTCGCACTGTACAGCCCTGTTAGACGTGAATGTGTTTAAACAGCCACAAAGACTGCTCTCAGCCTATAATATGGCAGTAAACATTATGGGACGCGCACTAGTCAGACAGGATAAACTTTGCCGGCTGAAGTCCTAAAAGTTTGGTTAAAAGATAAGGAACGTACAAAGCACAATTTTCTCTCAGCACACAGTGTTTGTCGCAGTCTCGTGGTTGTCAGATGTACTGTACAGTTTTGCGGGCTGTGCTTCAGTAAAAATGGTCCTTGGGGAAACGCGGTGCTCTGTGTGTACTGTAGTTAAATGGATTAAACAAAGCTTTATTTTTTTGTATTCGAGTTACTCGAAGAATTGTTCCAGCCCTTCAGTCACTCGTGAGTAGTGCTGTTAAACGATTCATTGCGCATCCAGAATAAACGTTTGTGTTTGCGTAACATAGGTCTGTGTATTTTGCATATTAGTTTTGTATTATAAACACACAGGTTTATATTTAAAATATATGTAAAAACCAATAAATGATTATATATCATTTTAATGATGTATAAATATACACAATTATTTGGGTTGTAGATTATCAAGTGATTTGTGAACTACATTCGGGTGAACTACATTCACCTTTTGGACAGCTAAACTGCAAATGCACAATGTAAAAGCTTTTGGTTTTGCTCCAACAGGGACATGTAAAATGATTTAGGCCTGTAGAAATGTAAGTTGATACTTACTAGCAGTCGAATCAGGTCATCGACCTGATATTCACAGTATGAGTTGGTTGTTGCTGGTTTGCGAGCAGTTTTTCTCTTAACCTTGAAGAAAAGATATAAGGGATTTCACTTAAGTCAACAATCTCTGTTATGAGGAGTGTCTGGTTGGGAGAGGAAGCTTATGCTTGAACTGGTGCCTTTGAGCCTTTATCAGAAATGATTGAGAGATTCAAATAAACTGCTAAGATAACAGTCTCTGACAGGTGGGTCTGTGATTTAAAAAGATCTGTGATAACAGTAAAGTGGTATGGAGTCCAAGCTGAGCATGACTGAGATAAGACAACCGTGTCGGGAGATTAGTCCTCTCAACATCATATGTTTGTGGCATCTTTATTTGGGATCCTCAATAAACAACAATTCACTGTAAAAGCAGAAGTCATACTTTGTATTTACGTTGTTTTAATTTTGTAGAGGATTCCAGACTTTGAAATAGTTATTTTTGAGATTTCAGGCAGATCAATTACCAACTAATGCACTTATGCTTCAGTTTATGCTGTATTAAAAGAATATAGACAGACTGTTGTTTAGCTCACGTCAGTTATGGCGTCATAGCATTACAAAACTATTTTGATTTAATTTCTCTTAGATTACAATGCTTTAGGTCAGATGGGAAAGCTATAAGCAAAAAACAGTTAACCCATAAACGTTTTCTACCTCCCTAGTTTTTCTCTCATCCATCAAATGATTGGGTTGGCTTTAGATGTTAGTGTGATGTCTATGATTCAGGCCTCTTGTGTGCCGTGACTCAAAGTTGCAGATGGACGACAGCAGTCATCGCTGCCCTTTGGTATGACTCTGATTTCTATTGAACAAAGAGACTCGGCTGGCCAAGTGACTTGCCTTTTGTTTTTGTAAAAAGCTTTTCCCGAAAAAACTCAATATGACAACGTCTAACAAGACCATCAATCCTTAAATTGGCCTGAAGTGTTGCATAAATGTTCCTATAGGTTTAAACGTCTGTCTAGAAGAATTAAAACCTGGTTGGTCTTTGTTTCATGATAACATTTGCCAGCGGCACCAAATCATGTCAACAAACCGGTGTTACCAGCTTAGCATTTTATTAAACAAACTGTTTCCGAGTCTCATAGAAGCATTGCTTTAAAATAACCCCGATTAGTTGATCCTCGACGTGACTCTTTGCAGTATTTCATAACGCTCTGGGACAGCAGCCATATAAGTTTGCGGCTGGCAACAGGGATTTGGTTTCTTTTGAAGATACTGTACGCAGCTAAGCAGCTCGGCCTGTACAGATGGCTTTAGCGGGCATGTCATGTCCTCTTCCTTTGGTTACATGGTCACAACTTCTGACCAGGCATGATTACGTTGCACAAGAGTGGGTAGATTGTTCTTCTATAGACCCAAAATGATACACTATTCATTTTTATTAATTCTTCCGCCTCTTAACTGATGAAAGAGTTCCTATGTAAGTACAAGAATAAACATTTGTTTCTGTGTCCTCACTAGCAACAATACGCCCATTTAAGCTTTTTAGTTTTAGTTTTGTTTCCTCTTAATAAGCATAACTGATGCACCGACTCATTATAGCTCATGAAAAATGTATCGCACGTACAGTACAGCAAGCGTACATCAGGAATCTTTTGTCAGTAGTAGATTGGAAGGAAATATTAGCACGGAAAAGATTATACGCATCCATCTCTCACTGTGGGTTTCACCCCTAAAGAACGGGCTCTGCCAAAAATAGGAATGCGGAACGTTCCTCATCTGGATCTCTGTGGAGAAAATCCCTCCCACCTGCTGCTAGGCCGTTTCCATGGCAACGCATGAGTCCAGATTTTTCGAGGCCTGTTAACGAGTACCCCAAATCACGAAAATTTTGGTTTGAGCTCGGTGTCTTTTCTTTAGCCTTAGACAGAATTTAGACAGAAACAACTCTTATTTCTCAGTCTAACAACAGCATCTGGTTCTGTTACTGGAACCTTCAGCCAGCTTCTGTGTCGGGACTATTTATTGATTAAGATATCGATAAATATCAGGTATCACTTCTGCTATGATTCGGAGATTCACTCTGCAGTCTTGATGTTATCCCAATATCCAAAGTGGTGGTCCCATTTTGAAGGTCCATAACATTGGTGATGTATGGGGAAATGCGTTAATGTAGGTTCTGTGCCATGCTGCAGCCTTAAAGAGGCCCATTTGATGAGATTTAAATTAATTCTGCCCGATCCCAAATTCGGCCCCCACCCACTGTGCTTCACAGTATTAACAGAGCTCTGTCTCCGCCCCTTCACAGCAGCTCCGCAGCAACATCCTCTCTTGGAAAAATGCATGTCAATGCATGTGAAAGCAGACAGGCAAAGTGATGTCTGTTTTGCTGTTCTCCCACTGTTTTTCTGGCATTGGTATTTACTATATGTGTCACTCACTTATGTTTATTTACATTTTTTCAAACTGGCTCATTGCAACAGTCAGTAGTGAATGTACACAGACCGTTTTACACCCAACAACTTTTTTATTGCTTTTTACTAGTGGTTTTGAGCCTTTACAATGTTACATCTTTAGTTTCCTCTTATTGTTGTTTTTTGTTGATTTTGTCATTTTCCTTTAACACAGTCTTAGCCAAAAGTACACCGCAGACTTTCTTTGCTTTCTTGTGTCAATAACAGCTATTGGAACCTGAGGCCAAATAATATGTTTTTAAATGGCTTTAGACATAATGTATGTGCTTCCTACTTATGTTTTTAATTTTTTAAAAGCTGAAAGTCCTTGGCAAACACTTGCTGTTCAGATTGTATATTTGAATGCATTTCTTTCATCTTGCTTTTATTCTTTACATAAAGATTTTCTATGAAGGTGATGAATGTACTTTTTAGCTCATGAGTGCTGCTATGATGTGCTAATGCAACCTTCTAAGTTCTTTTATGGCTGTATGTTATTATTTTATCAATTACAAATAATAAAACAATTTGTGATACTTTACAATAAGGTTGTATTTGTTAACATAAGTAAATGCAATAAATAACATGAACTAATCATGAGCAACATAGTTATATAAGTATAATATAGTATAGTATATATGTATTAGTTCTTATTAATGTTAGTTAAAGAGATAGTTCATCCAAAAATTAAAATAATTGTATCATTTACTCAGCCTCATGTCAGTTCAATCCTGTATGACATTCTTTGTTCTGCAGAACACAAAAGAAGATATTTTGAAGAATGTTGAATGAAACAGCGCTGGCACCTATTCACTTCCACTTATTCACTTGGACACAAAGCCAATGCAAATGAATGGGTGCCAGTTAACAACATTTTCACAATATCTTATTTTGTGTTCTGCAGAAAAAAGAAAGTCATACAGGTTTGAAATGACAATAGGGTAAGTAAATGATGACAGAATTTTTGGGTAAACTATCACTTTGATGTCAATACAATTATTCATGTTAGTTCTTGGTGCATTAACCTTTGTTTTGATTCAACTTTTGTTTTAAAAATGTATTTGTAAATCCTGAAATTAACATCAAGTATAATTTAATAAATGTTGTATTGTTCATTATTAGTTCATGTTAACCAATTAACATGACCAATTTTTAACAAAAACAACCTTATTTTTAAGTTGTTCCTAATATTTTTAAACACTTAAAGCCACACTATGGAACTTTTCGGGATTAGGAAAGTATGACGAGCCGGGACTCAAACTCGGGTCACCTGGAGCGCAACTGCGCCATATGTTAGAGCACTAACCACAAGATTATCGGCTCCGACATGAAAATGCAAATTTTTTAAATGCAACTTCCCAAAACATTTCTGTCAGCTACTCCTAAAATAAATGGTAAATCTAATTAATGAAAGACTTAATCTTTAAGCTCCGTTTGTCCTTTATTCCCTTTGCCATTTTTTCACAGCACATATAGAAAAAATACCCATGGCTACATTAGACTGGTGCTCTCACATTGAGTTGAGGCTGTGATATGAGATGCTCAGGGTCCCATCCATATTTAATCAGTCTCCAATGTACTGAGATCTGCTGAGGGCACCACGAGCCTGAGGAAGGCTATTATTGGACTGGACAAGCTGGGCCTAGCAAAGGATGTTTTTGCCCCTCCCATCCAGACTGTCCATCATATTGCTGATGCTTCTAATTAAAGCGTATAAAAGTATTGTGCAGTAGCTTTAACTACAGCATAGCAATTGGATGCTTTTAATGAAGTTCTGTAGTAGTCTGTTACTGATGTTTTTCATTTTGTGCTGTTTTGCACCTCACTATTTACTTGATACGTTAGGATTTATAATGTGTTTAAAAACTATATTATTATGGTTTCCTATTACCTTAATACTCAATATTACAGGTCATCAATTCTATGTATCAGTGTCTAGTATTGTTACTCAGTCACACCTTATTTGTATTTTTCTAGACAGTGAGGTTTGGGATGAAGTCTGATGAAGCCTTCCATTGGAGCTGACATTCACAGTCAGCGCAGTCATCATTTACTGACCCTCCACCAGACCAAGATCTGCCCATTGGCCATCAACAAAGCCCCCCTGCCCTGCACTGTCCTACTCCCTGACCATGGCTAGTCGGAGAAAGTCTTCAACGCCCTGTATGATCCGACCAGATGACATGGTTGCGGCAGACGATGCAGATGACATGGACTCCTGTGTTGACGGTACAGAGGAGAATGGATCGTCTCATGTCTCTTCTGCTGAGGAGTGGACAGACAGGAAGAGTTCTGTGAACTCTATTCAGGAGGCAACAGAGCTGGAGAAACCGGAAGCAAAACCTCAACCGCCAAGGAAGCTCCAGGGAGGCTACGAGTGCAAATACTGTCCGTTTTCCACACAAAACCTTAACGAGTTCAAAGAACATGTTGATTCCAATCACCCGAACGTTATACTCAACCCACTGTACTTGTGTGCCGTTTGCAACTTCAACACAAAAAAGTTTGATTCTTTGACAGAACACAACGAGAAGTGCCATCCTGGGGAGAACAACTTCAAGTTTAAAAGGATCAAACTCAACAATCAGACCATTCTAGAACAGACAATCGAAAGTTCAAACTACGCAGTCATCTATGATGCCACCAGCCTTCAGCCAGGAGGGGACTTCGGTTCTTTTCCTCCGAGCAAATCCACAGGAGTTAAGATGGGCAAGCCAAAAGCAGACAGTATTCGGTTGCAAGGAGACAGCCAGAGAGACACATTCACTCCAGAGCTAGCTAAAAAGCAAATCACTGCGGTGAACGTGAACGGAACTGTGATAATCCCGGATGCGACGCTGAAAGACGGACTCTCTCACATCATGCCATCCCTTCAACGCCCACCTAATTACAACTTGGTACCAAAAATCGCCGTCCCCTTGAACACTTCAAAATACAACCCCTCATTGGATGGGAACCTCACCCTCATCACGTCCTTCAACAAGTTTCCCTATCCTACCCAAGCAGAGCTCTCATGGCTCACTGCAGCCTCCAAACACCCAGAAGAACAAATTAAAGTATGGTTCACTACCCAAAGGCTGAAACAAGGCATCAGCTGGTCTCCAGAGGAGGTTGAGGAAGCACGAAAGAAAATGTTCAATGGAACGATTCAACAGGCCTTCACTGTCTTACCTGCTCAGTTTACTCAGTCGACTAAATCGTCACAGTCCCTTATCCAGACTGTTCCTTGCCATGTTCTTGGACAATCCAGTCTAGTGTTGGCACCTATTGCCAACGGCTCCACTGCAACTGCTGCTCATCTTGCTCTAACAGTTGCAAATCAAATAGCACAGGGTGTCAAAAGGCCCCACACAGCGCCACTTGTTGCCTCGGAGGTGAAGAGGCCTTCAATAATCCAATCCGTTCAAAGCACTCCCAAGTCTGTCTCTCCAACACCAAGCCTTTCTTCAGATTGTGAGAAAACCCCTGATCAAATCAGAGAGCTGACCGCCAGCTATGCTCAGTGGCAGTTTCCTGATGATGAAGAAGTGTATCGTCTCATTGAGATGACTGGCCTCTCCTGGGGAGAGATCAAAAAATGGTTCAGTGATCAGCGTCATGGAAACCATAAGGCAGCGCTACAGATTAAAGCAGACATCTCTTCGAGGGACGGCCAACCTCATAAGCCTGTTGCCACACAGTTTCCACTTCTAGAGAGAGTAAAGGGCAAATCATCTGAGCAAATGAAAAAGCTGGAGGATAGTTTCCAAAGGACTAGCTATCCAACACAGGCTGAGATAGAACACCTTGTGGCCGAGACCAGGCTCTCCAAAAACGAAATTGATTGCTGGTTTTCAGAACGACGTGCACTACGAGACAACCTGGAGCAGGCCTTGCTCAACTCCATGGGATCAAAAAGACTCGAGCATCACCTTCAAAGGGGAACCCTGAATGGAGTCCAGGAGCAGGACAGCCGAGTCAGGGACTCGCCTCTTCCCATACTCACCTCCTCGGCGTGTCCAGAAGCCATCGACGGAAAGTCTCTGGGCCTTCTCAAAGATATGTTTGCACAAACCCAGTGGCCCTCGCCTGAGGAGTACAACCAACTTGAAATCCAAACAGGGCTAGCTCGTACAGAAATCGTCCGCTGGTTCAAGGACAACAGATCTGCTCTGAAGAATGGAACCTTGGATTGGATGGAGCAGTTTCAAAACCTTAGCAACAAAAGACAGAACGGGCAGAACAGTTCTGTGATCTCGGAACAAGCCCAGAGTGTTCTGCAAAGGCATTTCCAAGAAGCGAAGGTACAAAAGGGGGAGGCTTTTGAGAAGCTTGCAGATCAGTCAAAACTAACCAACCAGGACATAGTTGACTGGTTCACCAGTAAGCTGGGCAACAACATGCCTGACATCAACAAGAGCAAGGGCCAACACGGCCAGGCAAGTGTAGACGGTAGGAGGTGGGTTTCCTTAGCATCCGACACCGAGAGCAAAGACTTCGACGGGCAGACAGTGGCACGAGAACTTGAAGTGTTGTCCGCAGAGCACACAGTGACGGGATGATGTTGTAAAGGTATAGTATTTCTCTTAGGCTACGTATTAAACTAGCTGTTTTGAATAGAGAAGGAGTGAAAGAGTTGTCTTCCTGAAGTAATAGCCGCCTTTTCTAATAATGTAACAGCTGTGGCTTTAAGACACATGGGATGTCGGCAGTCTGTAATTTAGCCTTTTATAAAACAACTTGGCAGTGAGAGAGATGTTTGGCGGGTGTAGGGAGGGGGGCGGCGTGTCAGTTTTAGATTTTCTTTCAGACCTTCATCTATAATGTATGTGAGTCAAGTGGCATTTGTTGCTTGTTCTATTGCAGAGGTAAACAGGCTGCTATGACTGAACTTGACGGGCCTGATGTTTAAGGAATGTTGCACATGGAACCAATGATCTCATGTCTGGCCTCTGATGTTATCAAAGAAAAGATGGACTGGGAGCTTCTGTGAAACACTGAGTGACCACGGAGTGCCAAAGTTAAACTGCTATGTTATTAAGTGTTTGTGTGTTTGTTTTTTAAAAGGGCCCTTGTAAATATTTTTTCTGTACTTTGACAGATTTGTAAGATCTTTTTGAAGATGAGACTTTTGTTACGTTTATATTAGGAGTCCCAAGACATTTCCCCTAACCCTTATAATGGAATGTTTAAACGTTTTTTTTGTGTGAGAAGAGACAAAACTAATCCACATGCTGGCGAAGATGGCATTGTAAAATCCAAGAGAACACAACGTGATCTGCAATGGCACTTAATATTTCAAGTGGACACGTAAAAGCAGTGCTTCTACAAAAACCATCTCATTCCAGAAATGAGGTGATGTTATGGACTGCAGTCTCATACTCTTCTTTCTCGCCAAGGGGACAGTGCCACATGGTGGATGTAATCAAAATCGAAACTAATACAATACAGTGATGCACAGCATATGTTTATTTGTTGTTATAGGCTAATTCTTTGGCAATATTACAGTAACAGTACAAAATTATCTTTTAACATGTTGCCTTTTCTGGTATCCAAGGTGTAGTTCCATTTTCACTATTCGGCTGTGAACTGCTTCAGTGTATTTCTTTTTCCTGCAGCTACATTAGTGTCACGTTCAGACATGTATCCGGAATACTGTACTGCTACCAAGAATCCTGCTTGCTCTTTATAAGAACCAGTCTGCTGTAACTCAATAAAACACAACTGATTGAAATCTTGCTGAACGACCCATCGTTTACACAAAACAGCAATTGTGCCCACGACAATCTCAACACACAAAACGTTAGGATGCAAATTTTCTTTAAGAAACATGGTGTAATGCAAGATTTAAATACAATTTTAAGGCGTCTGGATCCTGAGTGTGTCCCTCACAAGACACAGAAATAACGTACTCAAATTAGTGAGCACTTGCTCTTTACAATTTATTTGTTGCTTTAGTTATCGAAAGAGCACTGAATAACAAAAACAAAGCAGTAGAATGTAAACTAATCATTTAGTAGCACATATTTAGAACAGTAGTCACTGTTATTATTATAAAAGACATTTTGGCAAGATCACACCACCATAAACCAGGAAACTGGATTCAAATGCTTTCTTCATTCATCAAAAAAGTACTTCGTTGTGTATACTGTTGTAGGCTGAGACCAGTTTTTATTGCACTTATGCATTGTTGTCCTCAAGTTGTTCCAATTGCTTCTATTGTTTACCTCCATAATGTCTGCTAAATGTAAATGTTTTCACCTTTACTGAACCAGTGTGTTGAGGGACACAAAACTATATTGTATCTACATTTAAACTCAACTTTAGGACTGAAACCATATAGACATAACATTCAATGTACAAACAATTAAAAAACAAACTTTGATTTCTGCACACCAGTTATGCTGTAACTGCATTGACTGATAGCCTTTATCAAGGCTTGCGTGTATGAAACAAACAAACTAAAACATGCACAGCACTTTCATCTGCAAGTTCTGGCTGACAGCTAGTTCAGTTCATTTACAAATGTAAAGCACATGTACTGTTCTGGGGAAAAAGTTACAACAATATTTATCTGATGATTTTTAGAGATGAATAATCAATCAACATGAGTGGTTTGAAACCAATAAGATAGCAAAACGTAATATACATTACATGTCAATGAAGACCATATGTTTTCAACTGTGTGAAGTAATATGAAGCCTGCATACACTGAATGTGGTTATATTGTGGGCATGAGACAATCAGGGACAGTCCTCTGAACTTCCTATCATTGTGATTTGCAGAGTTTTGTAGAGATTTGCACACTGAAATCACAGTGTGACGTGACATCAAATGCAAAAAAGAAAAAAAACGCTGAAAAACCACTTCTTCAAATTTCTCTTCTTATGAACCAGAAGAAAAAATACAAATAAATTCCAAAACATATAAAATCCGTATTCTGCAGCATTGACGTTAGAAGTTTCATTATTTATCCATGGGCTCGTGAGAAAAAGGGGTCAGTCGTCCCCCAGCCGAAAACCTTGACCCCAGTTATAGCGTCCACCACCACCACCACCTCCTCCTCCTCCTGCCTGTTCCTGAGGCACAGGTCTCCTGCTTGGGGGAACACCAAATCCAGAAACTCCACCTCGTCGATTGGGAAACCAATTATACCTAAGGGACAAATGAAATGATGGCAGACAAATATTACAATAAAACACTTTTAGTTCATTTGAGTTTTATAAACACTTATTTTCCTGCCACATTCATCTATGTATCTGTACAACTTTAGAATTTAGCATTGCTCAGCAGAATATAGCACGTTGTGGACAGCTGTGCACACTATGAACTCACAGGAACTGGGGTGTGGAAAGAAATGACCTGCCACCCAGATCCATGGGGTATTTGAACATCAGAAAGAAGTAAAGATGGCCCACTAGATTTCCAATCAGCTCATTGACAACGCTGAAGAAAGAATAAAAGTCATTGTGACGATTCCTTGTTATACAACATAAACATCCAAAATGACTGAGCACAAAGCTGTGTGGGAAGAAATAAACAGTCTTACGAGCCACCAATGATGTAGTTGAATCCCAGAATGACCCAAGGGAGATAACAAGCCTGTGGTAGTGAAAACATAAAGGGGATTTTTAAAAACACATGACTCGTACTGAATCATAAATACACTGCATTAATAGAATGAATTCAACACCTTGAATCTGGTGCCAAACCAGAAAGATACAATCATGTCTCGATTTAGCTGAGCCCAGACATACAGAACAGACATTATCAAAGGGATCATCAGGAGCTGCAAAACACAAACAATGCAATATTTACAAACAAAATCAGAAATTCGAATGACGTAATAGATTTTTGTTATAAGACACAAAAATACCAAAATATGTTTTTAAAATAGGCCAACATGAATAACTTTCAGGATGTTTACCGTAAAAAATGGTACATAAATTAGAACCATTTATAAATAGCCATATGAATAACAAAATGGTGTATGTTTGTGTTAGTAATTGATGTCAACCAGGCAAACAACCCCAACATTAAAGTAGATACAAATGTAAATTTAAGGCAAAAATGCTTTTTATATCCCCAACCCATTCCCCCCAAAAATTATCTCACTTAGTAAAACGTTTCAGGCATAGTTGTGATCTACATTTTCTTTTTACTGAAAAAATCGGGCACCAGTTTTCCTTGTTTTATTTTTTTAATAAATAAACTTCACTCTCCACAACAAGAGGCTTTATAGGCTATATGCAAAAACCTGTCATTTGTTTTATGATTAATCAACATTTGAAAAAATAAATGAAAGAGAAAAATGACTAACCTGCATATCCATCATCAACCCTGTTATCTTAATTACAAATGTAAAGGAAAGATACATGCATATCTCAGTACATGTCAATTTAAAGGAGTGGTTCACCTTCAAAATTAAAATTCTCTCATCATTTACTCACTCTCTTTTCATTTCAAATCTGTATGACTTTCTTTCTACCGCAGAACACAAAAGAAGATATTTTGAAGAAGGTTGTTAACAGCCCCCCATTCACTTGCATTGGTTTTATGTTCATACAATAGAAGTGAATGGGGGGCTGTGCTGTTCTGTAACCATCAAGACAGAAAGTCGTGCAGGTTTAAAATGACAAGGGGGTGAGTAAATGATGACAGAATTTTCATTTTAAAGGTCAACTACTCCTTTAACAAATGATTGTCAAATTTAAATGAACATGACATCCAAAAAAACATCTTCCGTGAATATCAACATCACGTAATGCAAAACACTGAACTGCTGAAATCAGCATGTCACATTCAATGGCTGAACTCATCCACAGTTAACACGGGTATATGTGATGCACAAATGCAATTTGATGGCACTGACTAATCACTTGTTTGCACTGTACTGAATGAAACATTTAATCTTTTGCAATGTATGGGATAGAAAGGATACAACAATGCAAATCCAATTGAACAAAAGCATGAATATGTAATCTGCTGGTTTTCCATCAAAAGCTCCTATGAAACAGAAAGCAGATGATTAGTAACATAAGATGTGATGACTTCCTTCACTCATTCTCATTTAAACACAGTTTCTGACAGTTTCAATAGTTTTCATTTTTATTACACTGAAAACACGCAAATTAAATTGGTTTCAGTGTTCTTTCAGTTTGAGAAACAAGCTACTAGCATTCAGCACGTCAGATCCAGTCAGACACGGCACGTGACCTACCTGTTTCAAGCCTGGTGGAGTACTGGTACAGGAAATACAAATTAACCAGGTAGAGAAAACCTGTCCCTGGGCCAACTGGGAAATACAATGTTGCAGATATCGGTCTCCATAGCTGTTAATAGAGCACAGAAAAATAATCAGTGACTTTGATGCTTTCATATGTTTGCACTGCAGATTTGATTCCTTGATATCAGTGTGTCTGTATGCGACAGCGATGCCCCAGACATCACACTCTGACACTCATCTAGTCTGATTTGTTGGGTAACTCCCGGGCCAGAGAAATTGGGTCAGTAAACAACACGCATGCCCCAACACTCTCTCCAGTGTTTAATTTGCTCTGGTCGTGCATCTGCACACCGTATCGCTTACTACGGCCTCCGACTGTCTCTTTTCTGTCCTCCTCCTCCCCCTCGCTTCTAGTCATTTCTCTCCTCCCCCTGGCACACACTGAAACTCTGAGCTAGCAGGGCTTTTAGTCTGGGGAACTGTGAATCCGCTGAGCAGCAACGCTTTAATGTTGGCGTCTGAAGCTGCTCTGCGGTAGCCTGCCAGTCCAGCGGCCCCCTCACGCACTGCAGCATAAATCACGCCAGCTCACTTGTGTGGAGAGGTGACCTCTGTGGACTGCAGCACAGAGAAAAGTGGGTTAAAAAGCACAGCAGGATCGCTACGCCTATGTGAGAGGACGGGGAAGGGGCTATGTTTATTTGGCTGCTTCTCCATAGTTAAATGGCTTCTTCACAAGACAAATGTGCTGTGGTGTCAGCATCAGTTTACTGATACAAAATGCCTTTTTTCACAAACATTTCACCAAGCCTGATAAAAGATTCTTATTTTGAAGGGATTGTTCTGGTTATTTAGTTTATCCACATTTTTTTATACCTAATAATATTTATCACATATTCCTCAAACGCCTTTTCACGCTTTTAGCACAGAACGGTTGTTTTGCGCCACCTGGTGGATCAAGAAACAAACTGACGTAAATGAAACGAATGACGGTTTCATTTCAATGCAAAACTTATTGTTAAGGCTAAAATGTAAAAATATGACGCTATGCGTAAAATACTAAAAGGTGTATGTTTTTTAAATGTTTTTCCGAATAGGCACAGAACATATTTAAATAGCATGTGTAACATCACAACGAAAACCGGAAGTAGCCTCAGATGCGTGCTTCAGTATCATTGGTTGAAAGCAAATGGGACGCTTCATGGGACTCTTTTTCTGTGGGTAAGCTATTTTTGATTTAAAGGGCGGGTTGAACACATTTAACAATATTCTAATATATTACCAGCATTCTATAGCACACTTAGTGCAAAGACAAATTTTAATAAAAAATAGAAAATGGCAAGAACATGATCCGTGTCTAACGTACACATTCTCTATAATCATGAAGCTGTGAACAAACCTTTTAAACCACAACTTTTAATGTATTGCGTTCGAATTTCTTCAACATCATCAGCAAAAACATAAGCAATGTTTATGTTTTATTTAAATTGCGAGATATTGAGTCTGTGGACGCTTCATAGCAAATAACCACCACTAATATTCCCATCAACTAACGTTACAGTTTACTAAAGTAACGTTACAGCTTTCTTACCCGTAGCCCATGTGTCGCACTGAAGTAACGTTAACGTTACTCCTGTATGAGGCCTATAAGGCCTTAGTCATCGTTGCTGTTTTTTAAGTTTCTCTGCTTTGAAATGTCATTCAAACGTACCTGAAATTTATGAAAGAATGCCTCCGGCCATAACACAAGATACATAGGACCGATTAATCCCAGCTTTCCTATCAGCGGCACGGCTATTGAGCCCGCGAACCAGTATCGCGTGATGAAAGGTATGTTTTTAAACCAGTCTCCGATATCTGACATCTTGCCATATGATTTCACACCCAGTAAATGATCTGTCTGTTCTCCGCCGATGCGGGTTTGGGGAAAATAGCAGGTGCAACACACCAATCTGTAATCGCAATGCAGAAACGCTGTTTGAGTCTTCTATTTTGGTTACTCTGATGGACGCACTCCTTTCCCGTTTAGTTACATGACGTGGCCGCGCGCAGGCGCATCCTCGACTGTCGTTACATTTGACTGTCAAATTAATAGCCATGCAGAGAAATATTGGGATTATTTAAATATATATGCCTTCTTTTATTTAATAAGTATTTTTTTCGCAGGTAATTGTCATTTTAGATGTTTTTGTTTCGTTTTAATTTACCAACCCGGTGTTTTAATACGATTTATTGAAAGCGTTGTACGTCTTTTATATTGACGTCGGATCCACTGCAAATGAAACCGGAAGCGAGTTTGTGGCGCTACTTTTGGTGAAGGACAGGTTTCGTGTCGATTTATAATTTATTTTATTGAAATAATAATTATGATTGTCAACACAAACATATATTGTCATCAGTTATGTTGTAAATAAATAACGTTAGATGATTTAAAGGCGCCTGTGTAAAACTACGTGCATGTGGACGTACCGTTAACGTTATGCTGATTTCTGTTGTCTTCACCAAGTTGAGAGATGTCTTTAAGTTCCGTGCAGTCCACGTTGTCCAATCTTAAATCATGCCAAGGAGATATTGAAGCGTATATGGACGTGGTATCCGACGTTGCGCTGGGAATAGTCGAAGCAGAAGGTGAGCAACAAGTGTTTAACCAACAGTAGAGATACAGTTTATATCTAGTGTGTATTCATAATGAAATTGTCTCGACCTTCTAATTTCAGGTACAAATGACAGCCCAGCGCTGAAGAAACTGGAGAAGATGCTGCTGCAATGTTCAGAGTTGGACAGAGAAATAAACTGTTTTGTGGAATCGGTAGAAGAGATGACAGCTCAGGTTTGCTGTATTGATTTGGAGCCAGATCACACGTGTTCAGCGTGTTTTTGCGGTTCTTTCCATTGTACATGTACATGTTTGTTTGTCGACGTTATTTTGGTCCTGAAACAACATTTCTGTCAACCAATCACACTATCAATGTATTACCTTACTTTGATCTGACTCCCTGTGATTGACATCAAAGTGACTGTATTGTTACTGTTCACTGTGTCAACAAATTCTTATTGTGTTTTTAAGAGCGCCTTCTGTGTTACCGCACACCTCATTTTGTGCTTAATTGTCTTTGTCAAATTACCTACTGACTGACTTTGTGTTATGTTATGCAGGTCAGGCATCAACCACCAGATGCCATGTTTAATCTGAGAGCTTCTGTAAATGAAAGGTTCTCTCAGGTTATGGCTGGAGTTTCAGATGCAGACCTCCAAAGGCACACCAAAGTGATAGCCTTTAAAGAGAGTATCAGGAAATATGCAATGCAAGGTGAGACTGGCATTCTTGTTTCGTTTTTAACTAGATTTCAGACGTTTCAATTAACAGTTGTTAAGAGGATAAAATATGCATTAGTATTTCCAAATAACATATGTGAATAGAGGTATCATTGTTTATATCATCTAAATATGTGCATATGTATTCGCAGCTAGTCAGGCAGCAACTGAGAATGAAGAGGAGGAGCTGGATGATGACATTGCTGTAACACAAGCCAGACAAATTTAATCTGCCCTCTCACTAAGGTATACATCAACATTGTTTTCTAATTTGTCTATTTTTTTCTTATGTTATTAACACGTGTATAAGAAAGATAATAAAATGATATTGTGAAATGAAATACTTGGTTCAGATATTGTCCTGCTCTGACAGGTTGAGATGGTCAATCCAGTGAAAAACAAGAAATGTCAGCATTACTTTGATCAAGAGGCTATTCTTGAAGTGATTAGGGCCAGGCACCGAAATAAGAAGAAATGTCGGTATGTTGACACAGAGTTCTTCCTTCGTACATAAATAAATATGCTTCTATAAAGTTTAAATCATAGCTTGTTTGCATTTTCTTGTTGTAAAACATATGTTGACATTATTAAACACTCTGGGCATCAACTTTATTACATTAATGAAGAATAATGTGTCTTGTACTGCAGATGTAGCAATGTAACAGCCGTTGTTGCCTTTCACATGTGTCATTTCATACAGCTGTCCAAACGTTGGCTGTGGAAACACAGATTTTCAGGAATCAGACCTTGAGTTGGACTTTGTTATGAAGAGAAAGATCCAGAACCAGAAGAGACAGAGTTCGAAAACCTAAAGGTGTCATATTGACTGTATTTACAATGTAAACATTTTTTTACGAAAGTTAATTTTTAAAACTAGGGGCTTTTGTTATAAGTTTGTACATAAATTACGTTGTTTTGGTTCACGTTATAAGGAAAGCGTTACGTTTTGCTGAATGCTTGTCAATAATAAACTTTTCAGCCATTTTCTACTTTGCTGACAAAACTCAGATAAACTTCTTTGTATAAATCTTGCAACTCTCACCTTTGTTTCTTTGTAAGGGAGCATATTCACTTAAGCCTGTTATTGACCTCTCTAGGAATGATAAAAACAAACCTGTTTCTTTCCAAAACCTACTTCACAACCAAATGTTTATTCAACATAACTGCATTGTAAAATAATTCAATATAATTAGTCAAAAAGCCTGCTTTACAGTACCTCTTCATGCCCCACAGATATTGAAAAACTCCACTGGGTCTTCTTAAATTTTACAGGTTTATTACAGTATCTGATCCAACCCTTTGACTGCCCCAAAACCTCTGTGTACAACAACTAATTAAAATAATACAAACTTTGGAAATTCTTCCACATGAAAAATTCAGTGATGCATTTAGATTTTTTTTGTTGAGACACATAAAAAGGACAGCCTGGTAAACTCTGTCAATATGAAACCAGCATTCAAATGTGGTCTTAAGACCGTACAGACAAATACAGGACCTCTGTTGAAACTCAAACAGTTTAGTGTGACTAGTTATTATGAGACAAAGGGACACGGGTATTAACTCGCTTAAACAACCAATCCCTTAAACCCAGAGCTTACCATGCATTGAATTTTCATATTTTTGACATGCACAGCAATTAGTGGGGTGAATTATTAAAGAATAAATCCTAATAACATGATAAACATTAAGTAAAAAATCTGAGCAGTCATCCTGCCCTAACACATTTTACTGAACAAATAGTTCATGTTTGTAGAACTGGTAAAAATAAATCCAGACGATTATTTTACTAGTAAGTTCTGTAAAAGAGACATCATTTTTAAACAAAAGGTAAAAAAAAAAGCAAAGACGTCACCACATTTACAGATTGTATTTGGATGCATCATATTATGAAACGGATATGTACCTCTTTCCACAAAACTTAACTAGTAATGTATCTTGTCATTTTCTATACATGATGTGCTTTTAAAAACAAACCTTATCTAACGGTTAACATTTGTCAGGTAAGCCAGGTAACAGATTGACGAGAGCTCAACTGGACCTGTGCGGCCCAGAGTGCTCTTTGTCCTGGTCCATCCTTATAAAGGTTTAGCGCAGTAAAATTGGGAGTCTGAGTCCATTTCAGTGTTGGTTTCTGTCCCCGTGTCTCTGCACCAGTCCAAGCGTGGTGGAGGGTTATATCTGTTGAGATTCTTAATCGCACCCGTTTCTGCCCTATCCAATGGTGATGCCAAAGCCACATTGAAACTTGTTCTTGCGGTGGTTAAGGAAGGCGCCAAGAGCTAATGATAGAGGAAGAGGAATCAGCTTCTTTTCCAGCGTTGCTCCCACCACCCAGTTACTATCTAGAGAACCTGAAGGTGGATGAAGAGGACAGGGACACTCAGTTATATGATTCAAGCATGTAAATGTGAACATAATCAAACTGTTGTTGTGTTATCGTTTGCAAGCCAAGAAAGTTTTTAAATATTAAATAGGAGGAAGAATACCTTTAAACAGCAGGTTTGCTTTGGGTACATCCAACTGATAACCGAATGACACACTTGTGTCTTGCATCCGTGTGCTGGCCTCAAACTCCACCCCAATCTGAAGCTGCGGAAAATGTTCCAATTCAAGACTCGAGTTCAAAAGACAACTAAGCTTGTCTAAATAAATAAACAGCTGGCATAAATCTATCCATTATTACATATTTACACACTTTCTGAAATATTTTTAAAAAACATTCCACAACCAAATGCATTGTATAATGTAGTTATGAAATACCTGGTCATTGGCTTTGTGGTAGTACGATGCATGTGCACCAGCTCCTCCAACAGTCAACGTAGCAACATAATTACTACCTGAGAATAAACAGTTCTCAGGTTAACTCTAATCATACTTTTAATGATTTTGACCCACTTGGGTACACAAATGTGATGTGCATATTTTGTTAAAAACCTCAAAATCCTTACCCGTGTATCTGCCAACTAATGAAGTTACTGTGCCCTCTTCTCCTGGTCTCTTGTGATAGACCAACTCACCCCCCAACACCAAAGATGGAGTCAAGGACTGGAGGTAATGTGCGACTAGGATACCTAACAGACAAAACATGATAACAGTCAATAACCTGTGTACCGGAAAAGTGCTTAAAAGTGTCTTGAAATGCAAGGTACAATACCAGATCCAGCAAGAACATCTGGGTTGCCAAGGGTAACAGCGGCAGTGAAGTCTTCAGCGCGGTATTCTAAATCACACTGCCAGTTTACAAATTTGTGTTGCTGGGTCTGTAACACACAATTCATTCAGGTTATTATAGTTTACTAAAAGGTAGAAAAAGTTTATTTTAATTTACATCAAATAAAATATCAGCTTAAATATGATTTTAAAAACTCCAACTAAACGAAGACAAGAAATATTTTGTAATAAACAGGAATATGTTTAAGTTGAGGCACCAAAACTGAAAATAAAAACTAAACTAAATCAAAAATAAATTAAACATATTTTAGGTGTTTATTTTTTATGTTGCAATATACATCTGGATGTCACTTTTGTTGTTTCAATTAAATAAATGTCTATAACGATTCAAATTGGTGAACACAAGCCTGGAGAGCTATATATACCTGCATGGCGACTTTAGAGCGCAAACGGTTGGTAAGCTGATGGATGATCTGTGCATTGAGACTGCCTGTGTTGTCCATGTCGCCTACCATGACAGGAAAAGACTGAAAGACATCAAATGGAGCCATCACCTTACACCTAATGCAGCACATCTCACTTTCCATAAATAGAACAGAAATATAACTCTGCTGGTCCTTCAAAAATAATAGTTTTGCCACTTAAAAAAGCAACTCACCTCTGCAGGACCTGTTTGCTTGCTGCCCACATATGTGGATCCAAATCTGTAACCGGAGTCCCCCAGAGTGCTCAGAGTAATTGTGTGACTGACCTAAGGAAGCAAATGAAGAGGGGACACTATTGTGATCTCTGACCTCTAACTCCCTCCAACATCCTAGGTGAAATCAACCCTATTTTATTCAATGCTAAAATAAATGCATGATACCCCCATCAAGTTGAAGCTGTCATGACTAACCTGGAAGTGATTACTCAACCCCTTGTTGACAACCAAACGTACCCCCTCCATCTGTACAGGAAAGACCTCTGAGTAAACAAAAAAGGTTTTAGATTATTACACTGCAGAACAAATTGCAAGGAAAGAAACAAGTCTTACTCTAACCTTTGCACTTGCGATGACACTCCTCAAATGTGCCAGGGTTTGAGAGAGCCTCTGTGTCCGCCCCAGACTGTCCCTGCATGCTTGAGGAGGGTGGGATTGAAGACACCGGGGGCATGGTAAAACCTGGAGGTACCGTCATGAGACCTGCCCCCCCTGGGGCACTGCCACCCCCTGAGGCTGGGGGTGGGTTTGGGGCGCTGGCAGCCAACACACTGCCCATGCTGAAGGAAAATTGAACATAATTATTCAAAAAGTAAAACCAGGTTTAACATGAATGAACCCTGTCAACAATAGCTTAGCTGTGACCAAAAATATCAACTGACAAAACACTTCAGTGGCTTAACACTGACAGAGAAACAGCGTATTTCTACCACAGACCACCAAGTATCAAAACCCCATTAAACCTTTGACTCCAGCACTATACAGTTGACAAGCAGTTAAGCTGCGACTCTCCAGACATGAAAAGACAGCTGTCTACGTATAGCAGCAATTCAATGGAGACACACTGGAGAATAGCAGCTCACTAGCATGTGGAGCTTGATCCATGCTTCACACTGACTAAATAGCAGGTAGGCTAAGGTTGATGCTAGCTAGCTAGCTAGCTAACACGGTGGTAGCTGTAAGGCATGAAAGAGAGACATATATCTCAGTGAGACGCGCAACGGAAGCTGTATTCTATACTAGCTATAAAACCATATGCATCAATATATGCCGCAGTAATTCATAAGAAATGCATGAATGCAATTTATGCTACTATTTGGAGGCCTCGTGTTATACTCACGTTTAGCAATGCAGTCCAGTTATACGGCTGAGAGGCACCGGTAGGATGTAATGGACAACCTACGTAACCGACGTCTTTGCCCGCCCATTCCGGCTGCATTATTAGGGGATTGGATAAAGACCACCATAACTGCGTGATGATTGGCTACTGGGTATGGCGTACTTCTGAGGTCATCATTGCAGGAAATACGAGGCTCCGTGACGTATGTTGAATACTCCTTCAAAGTTGCACTTCAAGGGTACGACTGGTGTCACGTGTTTAAAATACAAACCTAACTATTATTAGTTTTGGCTTTTAACAGTTTTTCTTTAAAAAAAACCCCGAATGTAATACAAATATCGAATTAATTCATACCCTTATTATTATTAACAATATTAATAATTAAAAGTTGTTAAATTGTTTTTAGATGAATCATTTTACTAGTCCGGATCACAAAAGTGTTGCGAGGAAATTCATTTACAAATAGTTCACCCAAAAATATTTCCCATTGGCGTTTTATTTGGACCAATTTTTGGGTGAAATTTTCCCTTTTGGTTATATTTTAAAGCAACATTTTTTTATTTTCTTCAACTGTACCTTGTCAAATCTCCATTGCGAAATGAAGCAATACAAGTTCATGAAGAAATAAGGCAAGTTTGGATCATTTATCTTCACAAACTGCTTCCTTAATTTAATACATATCCTAACAATTCACGTGGTGTGTTTGGGCTGCTGGTTTCTTAACATACAAATGACAAAATGTGGTCTGTTCGGTCAACCACATTTATTCATGTTGGTCAGTACTAGTGACATCACACTCACATCAACAAGAAATTCATCAGAATCAGACCATAAACTTCTCTACTAAAAAGGTTTCAGGTTATGACATGTTGTCAGGTGTTTTCATCCTTCGCAGAAGCTGCTTTTCCAAAGACGCTAAAGTGATTAAGAGATTGATGTCTGGAAATTTTCTTTTGTAACTGTGTGGTTTAAATCCTTTTTCAGATGAAGCAGGTTTCAATTCACCACCAAACAATTTATGGAGAATTTGCTTTGTGATGGACCAGGATTAGAACACGAAAATAAAACAAAGCCTATATAAAAACTTCCTTTAAATGTAATGAAAATCAGAAATGTAAATCAGATGTTCAAAGTATAATTCTAATCTAATTAGGACACTGAAGTGTTTAAATTGCAAATTTTTCTTAAATTCTGAGTATTTAAAGAATACAAACACACATGGAGAATATGCTGGACTTTATTTTGTTTATAAGAGAAGGGACAGGATAGGCTGGCATTAACATTTGGAGCACAAAGCTTTGGCCATTCTCCCATAAATCCTCACAGTAAAACAAACAGCTTCTACTTAACACAACACATGGCAAAGAGAGCACAATTTAACACATACAACAGGGGACATGGGACACAAGGGTACACTGAAAGATAACTATTACAGCTGCCATTTCATCACAGCATGTGTGCTGATATGTTGTAAAATCACTCGCTTTGTGCCTTAGACCAAAAAGGAAAGACTTAATCGCATAACCTTGCTCAATGAAATAACAAACCCACACATACCTAACTTTGTTTCAAAGGGGGGAAAAGGATGCCAAAAAACCTAAACTGTCTCTCATTCTTTGAAATTATTTCAAAAATTAACTATTGTAATCCTGCCTCAATTAAAAATGTGCCTGGCATTTACACACAGGGATTTCTATTGCTCTCCCAGCCAATGCTGAGGTAGGTTTCCTTTATTACCAATAAAATAGAGAATTGATTTATGGGTTTGAGGTATTAAAGCAAATCCAAATCTAACAGTTTATTCCACTGTCAATTCTGACAAAGCCTTTTTTGCACCGCACACCTAGAGCGCTACCTCCTAACCAGAGGAAGCATATAAGAGATTAAGGCACTTTTTGAGACAGAAACAGCTGTAAGTGAGAGTGGTGCTATGTACATACCAAACAATTTAAAGAACTCT
The DNA here is from genome assembly GCA_006030095.1 of Triplophysa siluroides. NCBI lineage: Eukaryota > Metazoa > Chordata > Actinopteri > Cypriniformes > Nemacheilidae > Triplophysa > Triplophysa siluroides. The sequence continues at coordinate 2,896,551 of VCII01000558.1, forward strand.
TGATGTCTGAGCGCTGCAGGGCTTTTGAAAGTAAAGATGGCATGGTGGTGAGGGTCAACATATGAAACTCAAAAGCAAGCCAATGAAATTAAACTCTAAATATTGTCCGCTGACGAGAAAAACAAGCACCAGCCTTCACCCTTTCCTAAAATGATATGTACAAAAGGCTATAAACAACCAACAGAAGATCAATAGAATTGGTATATCGATTATCGGGTTATTCCTGATCAACTGCAATGCATGTAACAAATGAGTTCTTTGAGGAGAAAACTTCATTAGATGCACAAAAACCCTCACATTAGTTGATGAACTTGAAGAACTGGGGTTTACGGGGCTTGGGCATTTACTTTGTCGTCTCCCTCTTCTAAATATATCTTTCATTGTTCTGACCGATTAAACTAACAGCAGATACAGACTTGGAGCGGTCTTTTCCAATATTCTTTTGTGCTACAAGTAGGAATGGGTAAGCTGCCTGGCTTGACGTCTGGGAGTTTATACAAAACAAATCTAATGACTTTATACTGGCCCCCTTACTTTCAGCAGCTGATCATATTTTACTTTGGGAGTTCCAGACCAATGGAGCAATTAGTTGAGCAAAACAAAAACTAAAACATCTTTGTGCCTGTCTTCAGTAGGAAAATGTGCAGAATGCCAAGCATCGGTCCATTTATTCTCCTGAAACAGAGATATTGGCAATTCAATCTACACTTTAGTCACGTAACACAACTGAACAAGCTTGAACAGACTTCAGAAGAGGTCTATCATTTTATTTCTTACCAGTCAGAAGTTAATTAAGCTCTGCTGCTTTTTGAGCGGCTTCCTCCTCATCTGGATGTATGGAGTGAAATTCTGCCACATACAGACTCTTATCAATGCTGCTGGGAATGGGCTTGATGTCAGTGATCAGCTGGTCCTCAATGCCCTTCAGGTTGAAACGATCTTCTGCAGTGATCAGGTTAATAGCCAGACCCAGGTGACCATACCTGCCTGAGTACAGAGAGTGAAAACGTTTAAAAACATCTGTGCAAAGCGCAACAATACAAACCCTGCCACAATAACCACTGTTATGTTTTACCTGATCTGCCAATGCGGTGCAAGTACGTCTCTGCATTTTTGGGAAAGTCAAAGTTGATGACTACATTGACAGCCTGGATGTCAATTCCTCTCGTGAAAAGATCTGTGAGAAGGAAGATATCAGACAAAAAGTTCCAGGAAAAAAAATCCTTTGAATAGCAATGTGCAATAAATAAAGTGATATGTACCTGTGCAGACCAGGTTCCTACACAGCCCATTCCTGAAGTCATGGAACACCCGGTTTCTGTATTCCTGTGATATTTAGAATAAGTCATTTAAAATAAGATAAATAACTGCAACCTGAGCATACAAAAAAACATGATATAAAAAAGCCTCTGACCTGCATCATCTTGGCATGGATGTAAAAGCATGAATAACCAAGCTGAGTGATTTTCTTGGCAAGGAGTTCCACTCTTTGGGTGGAGTTACAGAAGATGATTGATTGGTTGATTTGGAGCTAGGTAAGAAAAAACAAAATATAAAATAGAGACAAGACATAAACATTATTTATTCCTGCAAGGTACAAAGTGTACAAAATACTAAAAACTGGCAATACAGTTGTATAACTGTAGCATGCCAAACAGTCTCAGTAAAAACACAAAATCTCAAACCGGGAAGCAGTGTTCCTTACCCTGGAGAAAAGTGTGTTGAGACAGTGCACTTTCTGCCTTTCGGTTACATAGGCATAGTACTGAGTGATGCCTTTCAGGGTCAGCTCATCCATTAGATTGATTTCATATGGCTTTTGTAGATGTTTTGTCTAGGAAACAGAATACATAATGAAGTGCATTGTTAAAACAGCCACGTAAATGAGAAGCAGAACCCTAGACACAGTGAGAATATCTTCTCAATATAACCAAAACTATGAAGGACAGCATAGCAAAATTCATCTTTGTTTTTTTTTGTTATGTTTATAAGAATCCTCACCATGAACTTCTGCACACTGATGGGGAAAGTGGCAGAATAGAGAAGAACTTGACGGTTTTTGGGCAGAAAGCTGATGATGTCCTCAACAAGCACCACAAAGTCTTGAGAAAGCAACTTATCAGCCTGTGAAGAAACATTAAGGTCATGAAATGCCAGAGAGAATGCTTACCTGAAACATCGGCTATCTGTGCCTCATTTCTCTTACCTCATCCATCACTATCATCTGAGCTTTGTCAACTTTGGCCACACCTTTCCTCAACAAATCAAGGATTCTGCCTGGGGTAGCAATTATTACATGAACTTGAAAGGAAAAAAGGAAGAAAAAAATGAAAAGATTGGCAACACAGACAGCATTCATTAACACGGTTACTTAACAGTGTAATTCACTTTATTAAACTGACAATAACCTCCCCTGTATGTAAAACTATCAAAAGTAAAGTAGAGAAAAACACGCGACACCTCAATTTTGATATAAAGCTTGAGAGTAGATCATAAAATGTGATGTTAATATAAGCAGATTGTGTACACAACATGGAAAGAGAAGGAACAAGGAAACAACTAAGAATTGCTTAATAACTTGCGGTATGGAAAAGCAGGCTGTTTAATTCAACCCCCACTACCCAGTTACACGTACGATATATGGTCACATCCACAAGCACACACTTGTGTGGTGTACGATTCAAAGACCATCCCCTTAATGTTATTGCAACATGGTTCTCTTTGAAGTGATAGTTCACCCAAAAACACAAAAGAAAATATTTTGAACAGTGTTGTTACCTAGCCCTCATTCACTTGCATTGGTTTTGTGTCCATACAACAGAAGTGAATGGGAGCCAGTGCTGTTCGGTTACCAGCGTCATTCAAAATATCTTTTGTGTTCTGTGGAAGAAAGTCATACAGGTTTGAAATGACAAGAGGGTGAGTAAATGACAACAGAAAATAAAAATGTTTGGGTGAACTATCCCTTTAATAAATACTTAAATAATTCATAATGAATAATTCAGCGCCATTGACTGAACCTGTGGCCTGCTATATAGTACTGTAGACAAGTTTAACTTGTTCCTCAATTTTGGAAAATGTGTTAACAGTAATGCACACAAACTGCTATCAGGCTCAAACCGCACTGCTTAAAAACCCCAAAATTTACAACTATCAGTTTCAAAATATAATGCTTAAACATGTAATAAGGAATTTAGGCAGATATTGGGCAGTTCAATAAGACAACATGGGGTATACAAAACCTATACAATTTATTTACTCTAGAACACAGATTTAGGTAACAAATCTCTACACCCTGACACCAAAGAACAAGGCTTGGGGATACACAAGGATTTACCAATCTCATCAAGACGCATGATGTCATCCCTCAGGTTGGTACCACCTGTCGTAGCCATAACCTTGACGCCACCAAGATGCTTGCTCATGTTGATACTTATCTGGCTCACCTGCAGAGCCAGCTCACGAGTTGGCACCAACACTATGGCTACAAAATGAACAAAAAAGCATTTCACTCAAACAGCATACACTATTAATGATGGATTAAACCAACAATGAGGAAAAGGGCTGTATTCTATTGCGAACTAAACCTTGAACGTAGTCTTTCTTCAGATCAATCCTCTCCAAGAGGGGGATGAGGTAGGCTCCGCTTTTCCCTGTGCCATTTTTAGCTCGGGCGAGAATGTCCCTTCCTGACAAGGCAATGGGAATGCTCTCCTCCTACAAAGATAGGCAACAAGGACAAGAATGTGACTAAGGTATAAACCAGTGGTTGGGAACCTGTGGCTCATTTCAAACAGGTTGTCCTGGCCAATACAGTGCAATGAACTGCTATGCGCAAGCGTCACGACACTAATCAATGGCAAACAACGTTTCTATGGTAATCTCTCGTCCCCGCAGCCCAGATGTAGCTACCCAGAGTGCGAGTTTAGAAGAGCGAGCGTTATGCTTTTATTGAATGTTACGACTCTCTGTGGCGTATGATACAGAACTTGTTTACTTGCTATGTAATCACATATAAAAGTTTTAAAAACAAACTACGCAGCAAAGTATCTGGTGAGCATATGGAAGCAAACTGCATTGCGTCAGTATGGATGCGTTGTGTTAAGCTCCTCATCATTTCCGTGTGAGCAGTCTCTCTCGCATATGAAGTTCATACATACAGCTGTCAAGGTTGACAGAAGAGTTTCAATGCCGGTATGCAAGTATCTTGACCACGTACAAACCGAACTACAAAGCTATTAGCAAGATGCTTGTTATGTCTCTTTCATGAGGTGTTGCGCACACCGGTCGGCATATGACATAAGTGCTGCTTTCCTGTAGCTCAGTGGTAAGAGCATTACGTTAACAACGCAAGGTTGTGGGTTCGATCCAAGAGGATTGCACATACCTATGTATAAATGTATAGGATAATGCAATGTAAGTCGCTTTGGATAAAAGCGCCTGCGAAATGCATAAATGTAAATGAGAGCAGAGCTCCGTGTGCTTTCGAAACTTTCTCGAACATACCTAATGCAAATTCAATATGCAGTATTTTGTGAGTATCAGTACTATAGGAACTTGCACTTCTTCAATCGTTATATATAAGATATAATGAAGTTTAATTGAATGGATACCTAATGTAAATCTGTAATTTATGTTGTTTATAATGGAAATAATTTTTTGAAGCCCCAGATGTATGAACGGTTTCGTTTGTTTCACTGTTTTTGAGTTGTCCGTAGACATGTTATCGAAGGAAAATAACTATTGATCCCCACAGGGAGCATAATTGTTCTGTGGACAAAACCCGAGTTATTAGTATTAAAGTCATTGAAAGATGTTATAGTTTTCTTAATGGCTATTTGCAAAAATGAATTAACTTAAACTGGAACAAACTTTGGTTAAAAGGGTTCCTGCCCCCTGGTATAAACCAAGCAGACCCAAATGACAAATCATCAGACAATTAAATATATAAACTTGCATTGATAATCAGAATAATTTTGTAATAGTTTTAGGATTAAGGTGGAAATGTGTTCGACCTGGATAGGGGAAGGCTTCTCCCAGCCCATCTCAAAGATACCCATTAGCAGTTCACGCTTAAGGCAGTAATCCTCAAACTCATTCCCCTTGGTTGCAGTCACATCCTGTAAGAGAAGAGGAACTTACAATTATTTTTCTCTTCAAGAATGCTGAATATATTATAATCCATTTTAATGCACCCCAAAAAGAAACAAAATGTACACTCTCAGTTGACAACTTACTGTGGTTCTCACTCTCGTGTCTTTCGGTGGAAGCAGCAGGCACTTCTTCCAGTCATCTCCAAACCTTAGGAGAATTGTCCACAAATAAACACATTTGTAATTTACACGCTGAATGTGGTCAATATGAGATATCAAAACTCACAGTATGTGCTCATACATACAGTTCATCTCTGAACGTACCTGATACCACCACTGCTTTGGGGTATACTGCTTCCTTTCGGAGGCACAACAGGTGCTTTTCCTGATTGTGTTGAGGAAGTGAGTGACCCTGACTGGAGGGTCATGGGCTTAGACTGTCCATTTTGTTTGGTCATTGCCATGACTGAAGCAGGGATCTCTGTTCTTGCTGTAGCCATTGTTAGATGTATTCCTCAACAGTTTCAATGAAATTATGTATTCTGCTACTTAGCTATTTTTCAAACTGTTCTGTTCAATGCGTTTTTGTAAACAGTTTCTATTTCTGGTACGTACAGACCTCTTAAAAAGAAGAGTGCCTGGCGTAAAAAATGTTTTAATAAGAACACTCTCCTAAAATAGGAGAAAATTATATTTATATCAATAAATATTTCAAAAGCCTAGAGCCCAAGTACAAAATAACTAGCAAACAGGTACACGAAGGTCTTGCACAAGGATTTCAAAATGCAAGTGATACAAAAATCGAATAATGCTGTTCAAAAATGTTTACACTATCCCTGAAAATTTACAAAATATTTGCTTCTCTTTTTTTCCTTGTCAGATTGCATAAATTCTGTAGTACCTTCTATACTTCTTTTGGTATCCAAAAAGTCTTTACATTCAAAAGCACAAGGCTCAGCTAATGGTTCTTTCTGTGCTCTTTAAATTCCTGTATTCTCTTCTGTATGAGGAATTTCAAACCTTGTGTGTCACTTGGACTTATTTAAAGAGCTGAAAAATTGTGAGACACGATGACACTGAGGAATTACAGTCCAAGACAATGCAGGATTAAATGTCCAACACTACATTGACAGTCCATAAATGAGTCCTCTTGGCTTCTCGTTTTGCCTTTCCTCACTTTACTCTCGAAGTTCCCGAACACTTCAGTTGCGGAAATTCTGGACTCTGGGATGTACCACCTGCCAAACATAAAAAAAACAATGAGTATTCCTAATATTGACGATCTAGAATTTGTACTATCATGTAATTTAAATCAGGTTAAAAGAAATGTAACAACACATAAGGGATCAACTATTTATAGCACAAAAACACCAACAATGCATCTAACGTTAGCTAACACACGCGTTTAGCTAACAGTTTTAACACTTGTTAAAGTATGAGAACCCTCGTAATTTATACGATTATTAGGAAACATTTCCCACATTAGCCTCACTTTGAATCCAATTATTTCGCAGACTAATCTGAGGAATTTAACGTTTCAATCTGAAGCTAAATTAGTTTGTGAAACGTGTCCACGCATTTGCTCGCGGCGCTAAGCTAACGGGGCTAACGGAGGACCACAAAGGTGCTTTATCGAGGAACTTTTTTCAGTTTCAACACAGTAGTGCGCGTGTGTGATTTTAAGCTTTAAATGAGACCAACTCGACGTAGCACACCGTCTCAAAGACAGCGTTAAATTTGTTTCACGGAATCTGACAGATCGTTGAAGTATATTTCACATCTTTTTTAACAGCATGCTAACTCAACCTGCCAGTGGTTACATTGTTAGGACGTTAGCTTAGCGTGACGTTAATAAGACCGTACAGCTAAAGGAAAATAAACGCCACGTTCAATTAAGTTTATATCCGAGCATTTACCTTCTAATTTTGATATGTTTGAATCTTCGTGGATTTGATTAAGTCAATTCTTCAAGAGTTTCTTGGGAAATTCTTTGTTGCTGTTGGCTTTTGTCTCTTCCGTCTAGAGATTTAACATGGCCGTACGTTAAATCGATCTCAGAGGACGTAAACGCACGAAACTAAACCGACCAGTCAGATTTCAGAGTTTGAATTTGAGGGGCGGTACCATTGTAAAACTCAGCCCCCACATTTCAATACAATAAAAACAAATCGTGTTCACGAAATACACGCCGGTGTATAAAAATAAGATTTTTATTTGAAGTAAATTAGGCTTTTATATACCATTGCATTAACATTCACGCAATTGATACATTCACATAAACGTCACCATAAATTACAGGCATAATTTCATATTTAGGGGTCTGTGGCTATCATTTTATCAGTAGACTTCAATTTGCCACAGGAGTTTGAGAAATATTTGAATGATTTCAGTGTTTCGCTTTGTTTTTATTGGCTGTCATGTGTGTATTAGAGGACCTCACCATGAAATGCAGTGCTTGTCGATGTCAAATTAAAACAACAAAAACAGAAATTACAAATGATATTTAAAAAACATAAATAATACTTATTTAATGATCTAATATTTTTGCAATAAAATGAGACTATCTACATCAGTGGTGTAGTCGGGTCCATATACAAATTCAGTATGCTTGCTTTTTCTATAGCGCTGTTTGCGTATTACGACTTCTGAAGATCTATATTAGCGTACCCACTTGTTTTGCTGCTTAAAAACGTCTCCAAGCACGCTTTATGGTTGCTTTCCCTTAACTTTAACGCCTTTTTCTTATTTTGTTTTTAAACACGCGATTCATCCATTAAGTTAATCAAAAGAGAAGAGAGAGAGAGATTGACACTGAATTCACTGATTATCTTGCGCTGCATTATCTCTTTATGATATTGCGATGCATCTCGAATCGTTCATATGGTCACAACTTTTAATACTTGCTTTCTTATACGACATGCGATGAAATAAAACAAAGCACTTCCGTAAGTCAGAATCCTTGCGTTATCCTCACTTTTTCCTCTGTACTCTCATTCCCTTTACAGTTGTTTTAAACTTCCTCTTTTTTTCCTCTCTTTCATTTATTCTACGTTTAAAATAAGGTATTTTCACCACAACATTTAACTTCATTCATTTACATCTTCCCCTTAAGTTAACAACAAGTATTCTCACAGAGATGGCAGTGTTGGCAAAGTTACACCTGTGTTCTGTACCAAGCAAAATCTTGTGTATGTGATGTGTTAAAAACATACAATGCTTTTTTTTTAAATATTGTATTGTGGTCAACAGTACTGGCATAGACCTGTTTTTTTCCAATGATATAACTTCATAATCAAAGCATAAGTGGAGAATTATGCATATTATATATGCTGTATATATTTATTAATAAATGGCATATTTAACTGTACTAAATATCATGTTACTGGAAAAAAAACATACTGACTTCTATCGTTTTTTGGCCATTTGGGGTCGTGAGTAATATAGTATAGTATAGTACACCGCTTTTTTTGTTAGGACTACACCACTGATCTGCATTCTAAAAACCACCATATTAAAAACCACCATAATCATTTAAATTATAGGCTATGCCACATTTAAAATTACATGATTTGACCAAACTTCAGACACCAAAATTTACACAGAACTGAAGAAAAGCTAAAAAACACACAAAATAATTCAGTCATTGTTTTAAACACAAAAAGTCAAACAAAAAGGTTCAGCCACTATTAACTTACACCTCTTTCTTCACTGTTTATGCTCATAGTAGACATGTCTGATTGGTCACTGCTGTGACTGGAGGGTCGTGATTGGTTAACAGTACCCTGTGATGGAGAGACAGGGACAGGGATGCCGATGATGTGTGCGTTGGTGTAATATGGATTGTGAATATCATAGTAGGGCCCAGCGATTAACGTCCTTCTATGGAAGTGTGAAAAAGACGGCGAAAACCACAGAAAAGGATGGAGTTGCATTCCATACGTTGCATCATTGTCTGCTGTTATATTATGAAGTGATCTTGGCAACACGGGCATACGTGTGTTTTCATTGCCATTCACTGGCGATTGACGTTCTGAAATGCTCTCTACTGACTGACTTCTGGGCAAGTGTGAAACTGCAGCCACAGGGGAAAGTGAGGTGCTGCTCTGATGAGTGGGAGTTAACCGTGGAGAATGATTTGAGCTGCTCGGGGACAGAGAGCCTACAAGAAAAAAATTGAATTTACTTAATGAGCTTAAAAATCACAATAATTTTAGTAAGTCATGTGTGTTTGGTTCCTACCGTTATTGCTCGATAGTGCTTTCACAGTGTAGCTACGAGTGCCTTTCCCTCGCAACACGTCAGAAACCTTTAAGATATAATTACATAATCACTGGAGTTATACAAGTTCAGTCATCTGACTAAGATGCAAATTATGATGCATGTTGATTTCTGCAAGAAACATGAAACCATGTTTTGGGAACTACCACTTGTTGGCAGTGTTTGTATTCTTCTATTGTCTATTGAATGTGTTATTAAAAATAATATGACTGTTTATCTTTGTATTTCTTACTATTGTTTTGTTAAAAACAAATAAAAAATTACAATTTTTTTTTATAAAACCAAAATGTAACTATAATAACTCAGAATTAAACACATCATCAAACTAGTAAATATATTTTGTAAACATGTTTCCATCATGACTCTTAACAAATCCTCCCTACAATCTTTAATTTCTCACCTTTTTGTTTTTTGCTACCATGATGGCGGTGTCATTGTGGTTGTTTTTTAAACTACTGTCAGCTCCATTCTTCAGCAATAGCCTGACAATCTCTATTCGACCTCGGCCACAGGCGCTGTGTAAAGCTGTGTTCCCACTGTAAGACTGTGCATTCACATCACACCCACTCTGAAAGACAAAGCACAGAGAGAGACTATAAATATTACGAGTAAATAAAATTCAACTGAATTTTCGTTTTCTAGGAAAACTACTTTAAGAGGCAACAAAGTTTAAGCCCCGTAGTTACGCGTTGCCTCCTGTGCCTCTATCATAGAAGTACACAAAAATAATGAAAGGAACAGACTGTGACAAATGCGTTGGACAGTAGTGACTTCAACTGAACTTGCTTTGCCCAAGAGCTGACTCATAGCCTTTGAAGTATGAGGGGGGTAGTATGCGACAAAAAATATATGATGACGCACATACCTCGATCAGTAAGCAGACCATGTCAATGCAGTCATTTTCTACAGCATGCATCAGTGGACTGCGGCCGCTCTTATTATCCTGTGGTTTTAGAGGAAACACAACAATATATACCTCTTTAATTAACCCCTGAGATCACTATATAGGGAAAGAGGACGGGGAGGAGAACATACAGTACATGCGAAGGGGAAGCATGTAATCACATATGACAACAGATCAGGAAGTAAGGTGCTTAAGAATTAATGACAAATTTACCCCAGGATTGATCTCAGCTCCTCTGTCCAATAAGATTCTTGCCAATGTTTTATCTTTGTTCTGCACGGCAAGGTGAAGGGGAGTCAGACCTGTTATTAGACAAAAACATCACAAACTGAAGCAAGCATGACGTTTCATTGTGCAACACATTAATAAACAATACCCCTCTTCTGTGGTTCTGGGGGCTTTTTCAATGGTGACGTTAAAAGGATGTATTTCTCTTGTGTGTCAATAAACAGGAAATGCCTCATCTTGCATTTCACACCCATTAATAAAACTAATACCAACTACACTGCAAGGACTGTTTAGTTACACTATATCATAAATAATATTATATATAAATCGAATTAAGCACTGTAATAACACCTCTTTATGACAATCTCCGCTATGTCCTAAATCCGCACATAAATATATAACATATACAGAGATACTTAACTTCCCTCTATTCTGATCAGCAAAATA